>OX419720.1:50573480-55373480 GCA_948474765.1 Patella depressa
GATACCACAAAATGGTTTCTAACTTGTACGGTTACAGAGAAATAGGCGATCTTCTATAAGTCACTTTTCAAGGTTTTTGGTCTATAAAAGTGTCAATTATTATTCGATTTTTATAATTTTTTTACCATTTGATGCCTTATGCCATTTATGACTTCTATGAACCAAGTTAACATTTTCAATATCACCGGAAGTAATGTAATTTTTGCAAAAAACGTATTTTTAGCCTTCAAAACAAACATTTTTTTGAAGTGATTTATATTCATTATTCGTTTAACTTTATAACGTCTGGCTCTAATGGGCAGTAAGATTGAATCAATACAATCATATTGATATCAAGAAAAGGCTTCTAGCATGTTCCCTTGTCGAATAATAACCAATTTTCCCAGGGTCACTTTTAAGTTTTTTACCTTCTTAATTTCAGTTTATGGGTTATAGGTTAATTATTTATTGCCCGATATGTATAAAACAAATTTTTAATTGTTTGTGTTGCGAATTTTCGACTTATTTTTCACCTATAAAAATTTCTTTCGGTACCGGAAGTGACGTAATTTTGCCATAATTTACAATTTTGACCTGTCTTTTCGCCAGCAAATATTACTTTTACATATGATAGAGGGTGTCACTGAAGCAAAACAACTAAAGTATACTTTGGTAGCTCAATGGATCGGCTATGGTATAATAAACTTCCTGTATGATTCCTGAAAGCCGGTTCAGTGCTGCTTGCAGGTCTAGTTATTATTATTATTATTATTATTAGGGTTTCACACTGCGAAGCTTGTGTGAAACACTATTGTTTTTGTTAAAATTATTAGGGTTTCACACTGCGAAGCTTGTGTGAAACACTATTGTTTTTGTTAAAATTATTATTCTTATTATTATTATTATTATTCTTCTTTTGTTTTGAGTAGATCTCAGCAACTACGTGTCGCATCGTTACGATTTCTTCGGTTTTACTGGGAAAGTGGGTGTGACTTAGAGGATAAAGCTATTTTGAACGTTCTGCGACAATGCGAAATGTCCGAAATCACCGAAGTTATCGTTTTTACAAATATTGCGGTAATTTTAACAATAATCATGGGATTTTAACTTTCGATACATTTTGGCATAGCTGGAGACAGGGCACATAGGTGCGCTACTTTCGATTTTTGATTTTCGGCAAATCTTCGAAGATATTAGGCGCCAAATTTCGGAAATTTAAAATTTTACAAAAAACTTTTTTATTTATGAATATTTTTTAGTCGTGTTGTGCACAGAATTAAAGAGTCATCTGACTTGCGCAAAAATGTTAAAAAATTTTGTCTCAGTAATTTTCCTTGGCCTCAATTGGCTAATTCAGTTTTTCAGTCCTAGATTAATTTTTTATTGTTCGATTTGTATAAAACAAAGTTCATATGCTTCGTTGTCTCAACTGTCATTTTTTTTATTACCAAAAGTGTTATCTGTCGGCACCGGAAGTGGCATAATTTTACCAAAAACTACAATTTTGACAGTTAGGTACATTTTTTGAAAACAAATATTATTTTTTTGAAAAATTATATGACTCAAAGAGTGTGTCCTTTAAAGGCGCAAAAAATGTCGGAAGCAGTTTTTTTAATTTCTTTTTCATTTTCTAGCAAATTGGATTAAGAGGTGAAAAAAGGCGTAAAATTGACCTATTTACAACTCATTCAGGCTTTTCAGATTTTAAAATATTTTTACGTAACTTTTATAAACTTGTAGCTATAATCCATACGAAGAGAATGTATGTGAAAATGAGTTTGTAATATAAGCAGTTGCCGAGAAATAGGCAATTTTGCACGAGTCACTTTTCACGTAATTTTGGCTGTAAAAGAAACAATTATTATTCGATTTTCAATTTTCTTTCGCCATTGGATGCCTAATGCCATAGTGGACTATGTCAAACCATTTTACCCCTTGTGCTGCCACCGGAAATGACGTCATTTGCTCAAAACTTAAATTTTAGCCTTCAAAAAACAATATTTTATTCAAATGAGTCGTATTTGTTATTTTTTTCAAATTGTGATATTTGATTCTATTGATCAAATAGATTGAACCCATACGATCATACAGATACCACAAAATGGTTTCTAACTTGCACGGTTGCAGAGAAATGGGCGATTTTCCTTAAGTCACTTTTCAAGGTTTTTGGTCTATAAAAGTGTCAGTTATTATTCGATTTTCATAAAATTTTCACCATATGATATCTTGTGTCATTTATGATTTCATAGAACTAATTTAACATTTTCAGTATCACCGGAAGTAATGTCATTTTGGCAAAAACTGTATTTTTAGCCTTCAAAACAGACATTTTTTTCAAATGAGTCTGATTTGTAATATATTTCAAATTATGATATTTGATTCCAATCAACAAATGGATTGAACCCATACGATCATATAGATACCAAAAGATAGTTTTTATCGTGTACGGTTGCCGAGAAATAGACGATTTTCTACAAGTCACTTTTCAAGGTTTTTGGTCTATAAAAGTGGCAATTCTCATTCGATTTACATAAAATTTTCGCCATTATGATGCCTTATGCCATTTCTGATTTCATAAAACTAATTGAACATTTTCATTATCACCGGAAGTAATGAAATTTTGCCAGGATCACTTACAAGTAACATATATATAAAATGAATTGATATTGCTGGATTTGGTTGATTCTTCGTCCATTTTATTTGATGTTTACCATGCTTATGTGGAAACCTGTTTGATGGTTTCATTGGTATCGGAAGTGACATATGTTTAAGGGTAACGTGGCACCGAAAGTGACGTGGCATCAGTGAAACCCGTCATTCCTGCATGCAGGTCTAGTTATTCTTATTATTATTATTATTATTCTTCTTTTGTTTTGAGTAGATCTCAGCAACTACGTGTCGCATCGTTACGATTTCTTCGGTTTTACTGGGAAAGTGGGTGTGACTTAGAGGATAAAGCTATTTTGAACGTTCTGCGACAATGCGAAATGTCCGAAATCACCGAAGTTATCGTTTTTACAAATATTGCGGTAATTTTAACAATAATCATGGGATTTTAACTTTCGATACATTTTGGCATAGCTGGAGACAGGGCACATAGCTGCGCTACTTTCGATTTTTGATTTTCGGCAAATCTTCGAAGATATTAGGCGCCAAATTTCGGAAATTTAAAATTTTACAAAAAACTTTTTTATTTATGAATATTTTTTAGTCGTGTTGTGCACAGAATTAAAGAGTCATCTGACTTGCGCAAAAATGTTAAAAAATTTTGTCTCAGTAATTTTCCTTGGCCTCCATTGGCTAATTCAGTTTTTCAGTCCTAGATTAATTTTTTATTGTTCGATTTGTATAAAACAAAGTTCATATGCTTCGTAGTCTCAATTGTCATTTTTTTTATTACCAAAAGTGTTATCTGTCGGCACCGGAAGTGGCATAATTTTACCAAAAACTACAATTTTGACAGTTAGGTACATTTTTTGAAAACAAATATTATTTTTTTGAAAAATTATATGACTCAAAGAGTGTGTCCTTTAAAGGCGCAAAAAATGTCGGAAGCAGTTTTTTTAATTTCTTTTTCATTTTCTAGCAAATTGGATTAAGAGGTGAAAAAAGGCGTAAAATTGACCTATTTACAACTCATTCAGGCTTTTCAGATTTTAAAATATTTTTACGTAACTTTTATAAACTTGTAGCTATAATCCATACGAAGAGAATGTATGTGAAAATTAGTTTGTAATATAAGCAGTTGCCGAGAAATAGGCAATTTTGCATGAGTCACTTTTCACGTAATTTTGGCTGTAAAAGAATCAATTATTATTCGATTTTCAATTTTCTTTCGCCATTGGATGCCTAATGCCATAGTGGACTATGTCAAACCATTTTACCCCTTGCGCTGCCACCGGAAATGACGTCATTTGCTCAAAACTTAAATTTTAGCCTTCAAAAAACAATATTTTATTCAAATGAGTCGTATTTGTTATTTTTTTCAAATTGTGATATTTGATTCTATTGATCAAATAGATTGAACCCAAACGATCATACAGATACCACAAAATGGTTTCTAACTTGTACGGTTGCAGAGAAATGGGCGATTTTCATTAAGTCACTTTTCAAGGTTTTTGGTCTATAAAAATGTCAGTTATTATTCGATTTTCATAAAAATTTCACCATATGATATCTTGTGTCATTTATGATTTCATAGAACTAATTTAACATTTTCAGTATCACCGGAAGTAATGTCATTTTGGCAAAAACTGTATTTTTAGCCTTCAAAACAGACATTTTTTTCAAATGAGTCTAATTTGTAATATATTTCAAATTATGATATTTGATTCCAATCAACAAATGGATTGAACCCATACCATCATATAGATACCAAAAGATAGTTTTTATCGTGTATGGTTGCCGAGAAATAGACGATTTTCTACAAGTCACTTTTCAAGGTTTTTGGTCTATAAAAGTGGCAATTCTCATTCGATTTACATACAATTTTCGCCATTATGCTGCCTTATGCCATTTCTGATTTCATAAAACTAATTGAACATTTTCATTATCACCGGAAGTAATGAAATTTTGCCAGGATCACTTACAAGTAACATATATATATATAAAATGAATTGATATTGCTGGATTTGGTTGATTCTTCGTCCATTTTATTTGATGTTTACAATGCTTATGTGGAAACCTGTTTGATGGTTTCATTGGTATCGGAAGTGACATATGTTTAAGGGTAACGTGGCACCGAAAGTGACGTGGCACCAGTGAAACCCGTCATTCCTGCATGCAGGTCTAGTTATTATTATTATTATTATTTACCGCGGGGGCCTAGATCTCCATGATCGAAAACAGATATCGATCTGGAATTAGATTTTATATTGGGAAACCATGTGGTGGCTACTTGATAAAATATTTTTGAAATTTCTGCGCATACCGGAAGTGACCGAACTTTGCACGTTGTCTAAAAATTGAAAATCGGCCATAGTTTCGTCAATTCGTTATCCATTTTCAAAAAAATTACATTTTTGGAATCCCTGAATCTTTTCTGAGACAATGGCTATCTCACATTTTTCAATTTCGAACATTCGTCTATGACTTTTATCGTTCGAAAATTGAAAACATGTTGTTTACGAGACCATTTTTGTCATTTTTCAAAATTTTCAAATTTGACCTACATTTTTGGATACCTGAAGTCCATCCGATTCCAGTAATATAAGTTTCATTCAGAGTTATCGCCCTTTATTTTTCGATTTTTTTCGAATTTTCTTCCCATTTTGTCAGCTCGGGTTTCGTTTTATGGTAGAATTGACGTTTCTGAAACTTCTAGAACATGAAGTTATAGTCCAATACCAACGTATAAAGCAATTTCGACAAGAATCCTTAAACCGGAAGTGGTCGAAATAATGTGCAATATTTTGAAAAAAATGCAAAAAATGGATATTTTGGGGAAAAACGCGAATTCTCCGCCCGATATCAATGGATTAAAGAAATTAGGGTACCATTGGACTGCACTAGGATTGTGCTATCGTATGATACCCAACTCGTACGGATACGATGAGCAGGCAGCAAAATATGGCACGCTGAAAATCAAGTATTTTCTGATTTGGAGCTTTTTTATACGCCTGTATCTCGAAAACTTAACCGCAACTTTTTTTGTAATTTTTTCTATCGAGAGACCTTTCGGAGGTACTTTGCATGAAGCCATCCAATAAGACTTTGAAATATCTGGAATAGGTGAAATAACGGACTGAAAATCGAAAAAAGTCGAAAAATCGTGAAATTTTGGAAAATGCTCTGCTATTTTGTTATTTTCAAAGATTTCCAAAAAACGATTGTATATTCAGATAGCTGACCTAATTACGATTCTAACGATGTATAATATGTATGTAGTTATTGAAATTTAATTTTCGATATTTTAATTTTTTTGCATTTTTGGCACTTTTGAACCTAGGATTTCTCAGGGGCATTTTATCTGATCAGATAATGTAATATATCATTACAGAGCACTGTGGCTATTTTAGTGCCCAAACCGGTTATTAAAACTATACCGACAATAATAACCATACCGGAAGTATTCAAAAAATGAAAAAAAAGGTTAAAAACATTGTCTCACTTGCGAAAAACTTGATTTCTCCCTTAGGTAATAGCGGACCAAAAGAACTAAAGTGTCGTTGGATAGCCCTATTAATGGACCATCATATGGTATCTAAATAATACGATATCGATGGTAAGGAAATAAATTATTGTATGCCAAAAATCTAGTATTTTCCGATTTTTTAACATTCTGAGACGCCCTTTTCTCGAAAACGACACCGCAGATTTTTCTTAAACTTTTCTAACTCAAAGTCCCATCGGTTGTCTATATAGTGAATCCAAAATGAAAAGCATTGAAATAATATAGGTGGTCCAAAAATGGCATCAAACTTTGAAAAAAATTGAAAAATCGTTAAATTTTTGTAAACGCTCTTTTATTTATCTTTTTTTCCAAAACTGCTCAATGGATGTTTCTGACACTTCTGGTACAGAAAGTTAAGTATCCAAAGAACTTCGTAAAGCTATCACAACAACGATCGTAAAACTGGAAGTAGTCGAAAAAATGTCCGATATTTTGAAAAAAATTATTTTTTTTACGAAAATCTTTTTTATTTATGAATATTTTTTGGTGATATTTTACACTGGGTTAAAATATCATCGTACTTGAGCAGAAATGAGAAAAAAAATTGTCTGGGTAATTTGCGTTAGCCGCCATCGGCGAATTTAGTTTTTCGTACCCAGAAAAATTATTTATTGTTCAATTTGTATAAAACAAAGTTCATATGCTTCGTGGTCCCAATTGTTATTTTTTATGTTACGGTGAAATTTTTCTGTCGCCAACGGAAGTGACGTAATATTAACAAAAACTACAATTTTGACAGTTCGGTACCACTTTTTGAAAGAAAATATTATTTTTTTTCAAAACTGATATAACTAAAAGGATGCACCCTGCGAAGGTGCACAAAATCCTTAGCTCATATTTTTAAATTTCAATTTCATTTTCGGGCAATTTCGAATAAAATGTAAAATAAAGTGTAAAATTCAGCTATTTACAATTCATTCAGCGTCTTCATATTTTTAAATATTTATTTGTAATTTTCATAAACTCGTAGCAATAATCCAGACGAAGAGAATGTATGCGAAAATTAGTTTGTAATATGAGCAGTTGTCGAGAAATATGCAATTTTGCATGCATCACTTTTCACGTTATTTTGCCTATACAAGAGTGAATTATTATTCGATTTGCAATATTTTTTTTCCATTTGATGTCTAATGCCAATTTGGACTAGGTCAAGCCAATTTTACATTTTCACTGTGACCGGAAATGACGTCATTTGGGCAAAAACTGTATTTTTAACCTAAAAAACTAATATTTTATTCAAATCAGTCTCCCTTATAATATTTTTAAAATTATGATATTTTATTCCCATCAACGAATAGAATGAAGCCATACGACCATACAGATACCACAAAATGGTTTCTAACTTGTACGGTTACAGAGAAATAGGCGATCTTCTATAAGTCACTTTTCAAGGTTTTTGGTCTATAAAAGTGTCAATTATTATTCGATTTTTATAATTTTTTTACCATTTGATGCCTTATGCCATTTATGACTTCTATGAACCAACATTTTCAATATCACCGGAAGTAATGTAATTTTTGCAAAAAACGTATTTTTAGCCTTCAAAACAAACATTTTTTTGAAGTGATTTATATTCATTATTCGTTTAACTTTATAACGTCTGGCTCTAATGGGCAGTAAGATTGAATCAATACCATCATATTGATATCAAGAAAAGGCTTCTAGCATGTTCCCTTGTCGAATAATAACCAATTTTCCCAGGGTCACTTTTAAGTTTTTTACCTTCTTAATTTCAGTTTATGGGTTATAGGTTAATTATTTATTGCCCGATATGTATAAAACAAAGTTTGTATTTTGTGTGTTGCGAATTTTCGACTTATTTTTCACCTATAAAAATTTCTTTCGGTACCGGAAGTGACGTAATTTTGCCATAATTTACAATTTTGACCTGTCTTTTCGCCAGCAAATATTACTTTTACATATGATAGAGGGTGTCACTGAAGCAAAACAACTAAAGTATTCTTTGGTAGCTCAATGGATCGGCTATGGTATAATAAACTTCCTGTATGATTCCTGAAAGCCGGTTCAGTGCTGCTTGCAGGTCTAGTTATTATTATTATTATTATTATTATTTACCGCGGGGGCCTAGATCTCCATGATCGAAAACAGATATCGATCTGGAATTAGATTTTCTATTGGGAAACCATGTGGTGGCTACTTGATAAAATATTTTTGAAATTTCTGCGCATACCGGAAGTGACCGAACTTTGCACGTTGTCTAAAAATTGAAAATCGGCCATAGTTTCGTCAATTCGTTATCCATTTTCAAACAAATTACATTTTTGGAATCCCTGAATCTTTTCTGAGACAATGGCTATCTCACATTTTTCAATTTCGAACATTCGTCTATGACTTTTATCGTTCGAAAATTGAAAACATGTTGTTTACGAGACCATTTTTGTCATTTTTCAAAATTTTTAAATTTGACCTACATTTTTGGATACCTGAAGTCCATCCGATTCCAGTAATATAAGTTTCATTCAGAGTTATCGCCCTTTATTTTTCGATTTTTTTCGAATTTTCTTCCCATTTTGTCAGCTCGGGTTTCGTTTTATGGTAGAATTGACGTTTCTGAAACTTCTAGAACATGAAGTTATAGTCCAATACCAACGTATAAAGCAATTTCGACAAGAATCCTTAAACCGGAAGTGGTCGAAATAATGTGCAATATTTTGAAAAAAATGCAAAAAATGGATATTTTGGGGAAAAACGCGAATTCTCCGCCCGATATCAATGGATTAAAGAAATTAGGGTACCATTGGACTGCACTAGGATTGTGCTATCGTATGATACCCAACTCGTACGGATACGATGAGCAGGCAGCAAAATATGGCACGCTGAAAATCAAGTATTTTCTGATTTGGAGCGTTTTTGGACGCCTGTATCTCGAAAACTTAACCGCAACTTTTTTTGTAATTTTTTCTATCGAGAGTCCTTTCGGAGGTATTTTGCATGAAGCCATCCAATAAGACTTTGAAATATCTGGAATAGGTGAAATAACGGACTGAAAATCGAAAAAAGTCGAAAAATCGTGAAATTTTGGAAAATGCTCTGCTATTTTTTTATTTTCAAAGATTTCCAAAAAACGATTGTATATTCAGATAGCTGACCTAATTACGATTCTAACGATGTATAATATGTATGTAGTTATTGAAATTTAATTTTCGATATTTTAAATTTTTTGCATTTTTGGCACTTTTGAACCTAGGATTTCTCAGGGGCATTTTATCTGATCAGATAATGTAATATATCATTACAGAGCACTGTGGCTATTTTAGTGCCCAAACCGGTTATTAAAACTATACCGACAATAATAACCATACCGGCAGTATTCAAAAAATGAAAAAAAAGGTTAAAACATTGTCGCACTTGCGAAAAACTTGATTTCTCCCTTAGGTAATAGCGGACCAAAAGAACTAAAGTGTCGTTGGATAGCCCTATTAATGGACCATCATATGGTATCTAAATAATACGATATCGATGGTAAGGAAATAAATTATTGTATGCCAAAAATCTAGTATTTTCCGATTTTTTAACATTCTGAGACGCCCTTTTCTCGAAAACGACGCCGCAGATTTTTCTTAAACTTTTCTAACTCAAAGTCCCATCGGTTGTCTATATAGTGAATCCAAAATGAAAAGCATTGAAATAATATAGGTGGTCCAAAAATGGCATCAAACTTTGAAAAAAATTGAAAAATCGTTAAATTTTTGTAAACGCTCTTTTATTTATCTTTTTTTCCAAAACTGCTCAATGGATGTTTCTGACACTTCTGGTACAGAAAGTTAAGTATCCAAAGAACTTCGTAAAGCTATCACAACAACGATCGTAAAACTGGAAGTAGACGAAAAAATGTCCGATATTTTGAAAAAAATTATCTTTTTTACGAAAATCTTTTTTATTTATGAATATTTTTTGGTGATATTTTACACTGGGTTAAAATATCATCGTACTTGAGCAGAAATGAGAAAAAAAATTGTCTGGGTAATTTGCGTTAGCCGCCATCGGCGAATTTAGTTTTTCGTACCCAGAAAAATTATTTATTGTTCGATTTGTATAAAACAAAGTTCATATGCTCCGTGGTCCCAATTGTTATTTTTTATGTTACGGTGAAATGTTTCTGTCGGCAACGGAAGTGACGTAATATTAACAAAAACTACAATTTTGACAGTTCGGTACCACTTTTTGAAAGCAAATATTATTTTTTTTCAAAACTGATATAACTAAAAGGATGCACCCTGCGAAGGTGCACAAAATCCTTAGCTCATATTTTTAAATTTCAATTTCATTTTCGGGCAATTTCGAATAAAATGTAAAATAAAGTGTAAAATTCAGCTATTTACAATTCATTCAGCGTCTTCATATTTTTAAATATTTATTTGTAATTTTCATAAACTCGTAGCAATAATCCAGACGAAGAGAATGTATGCGAAAATTAGTTTGTAATATGAGCAGTTGTCGAGAAATATGCAATTTTGCATGCATCACTTTTCACGTTATTTTGCCTATACAAGAGTGAATTATTATTCGATTTGCAATATTTTTTTTCCATTTGATGTCTAATGCCAATTTGGACTAGGTCAAGCCAATTTTACATTTTCACTGTGACCGGAAATGACGTCATTTGGGCAAAAACTGTATTTTTAACCTAAAAAACTAATATTTTATTCAAATCAGTCTCCCTTATAATATTTTTAAAATTATGATATTTTATTCCCATCAACGAATAGAATGAAGCCATACGACCATACAGATACCACAAAATGGTTTCTAACTTGTACGGTTACAGAGAAATAGGCGATCTTCTATAAGTCACTTTTCAAGGTTTTTGGTCTATAAAAGTGTCAATTATTATTCGATTTTTATAATTTTTTTACCATTTGATGCCTTATGCCATTTATGACTTCTATGAACCAAGTTAACATTTTCAATATCACCGGAAGTAATGTAATTTTTGCAAAAAACGTATTTTTAGCCTTCAAAACAAACATTTTTTTGAAGTGATTTATATTCATTATTCGTTTAACTTTATAACGTCTGGCTCTAATGGGCAGTAAGATTGAATCAATACCATCATATTGATATCAAGAAAAGACTTCTAGCATGTTCCCTTGTCGAATAATAACCAATTTTCCAGGGTCACTTTTAAGTTTTTTACCTTCTTAATTTCAGTTTATGGGTTATAGGTTAATTATTTATTGCCCGATATGTATAAAACAAAGTTTGTATTTTGTGTGTTGCGAATTTTCGACTTATTTTTCACCTATAAAAATTTCTTTCGGTACCGGAAGTGACGTAATTTTGCCATAATTTACAATTTTGACCGGTCTTTTCGCCAGCAAATATTACTTTTACATATGATAGAGGGTGTCACTGAAGCAAAACAACTAAAGTATACTTTGGTAGCTCAATGGATCGGCTATGGTATAATAAACGTCCTGTATGATTCCTGAAAGCCGGTTCAGTGCTGCTTGCAGGTCTAGTTCTTATTATTATTCTTATTATTATTCCAATTCCACTTTGACTATATCTCAGCAACTACTTGTCGCATCGTTACGATTTCCTCGGTTTTACTGGGAAAGTGGGTGTGACTTAGAGGATAAAGCTATTTTGAACGTTCTGCGACAATGCGAAATGTCCGAAATCACCGAAGTTATCGTTTTTGAAAATATTGCAGTAATTTTAACAATAATCATTGGATTTTAACTTTCGATACATTTTGGCATAGTCGGGGACAGGGCACATAGCTACGCTACTTTCGATTTTTGATTTTCGGCATATCCTTGAAGATATTAGGCGCCAAATTTCGAAAATTTAAAATTTTACAAAAAACTTTTTTATTTATGAATATTTTTTAGTCATGTTGTGCACAGAATTAAAGAGTCATCTGACTAGCGCAAAAATAGTAAAAAAAATTGTCTCAGTAATTTTCCTTGGCCGCCATTGGCTAATTTAGTTTTTCAGTCCCAGATTAATTTTTTATTGTTCGATTTGTATAAAACAACGTTCATATGCTTCGTTGTCTCAATTGTCATTTTTTTTATTACCAAAAGTGTTATCTGTCGGCACGGGAAGTGGCATAATTTTACCAAAAACTACAATTTTGACAGTTATTTTCTTATATCGAAAACAAATATTATTTTTTGGAAAAATTATTTGACTCAAAGAGTGTGCCCTTTCAAGGCGCAAAAAATGTAGGAAGCAGTTTTTTTAATTTCGATTTCATTTTCGAGCAAATTCGATTAAGAGGCTAAAATGGTGTAAAATTGACCTATTTACAACCTATTCAGGCTTTTCAAATTTTAAAATATTTCTTTGTAACTTTTATAAACTTGTAGCTATCATCCATACGAAGAGAATATGCGTGAAAATTAGTTTGTAATATAAGCAGTTGCCGAGAAATAGGCAATTTTGCATGAGTCACTTTTCACGTAATTTTGGCTGTAAAAGAATCAATTATTATTCGATTTTCAATTTTCTTTCGCCATTGGATGCCTAATGCCATAGTGGACTATTTCAAACCATTTTACCTCTTACGCCGCCACCGGAAATGACGTCATTTGCTCAAAACTTAAATTTTAGCCTTTAAAAACAATATTTTATTCAAATGAGTCGTACTTGTTATTTTTTTCAAATTATGATATTTGATTCTATTGATCAAATAGATTGAACCCATACGATCATACAGATACCACAAAATGGTTTCTAACTTGTACGGTTGCAGAGAAATGGACAATTTTCCTTAAGTCACTTTTCAAGGTTTTTGGTCTATAAAAGTGTCAGTTATTATTCGATTTTCATAAAATTTTCACTATATGATATCTTATGTCATTGATGATTTCATAGAACTAATTTAACATTTTCAGTATCACCAGAAGTAATGTCATTTTGGCAAAAACTGTATTTTTAGCCTTCAAAACAGATATTTTTTTCAAATGAGTCTGATTTGTAATATATTTCAAATTGTGATATTTGAACCCAATCAACAAATCGATTGAACCCATACGATCATATAGATACCAAAAAATAGTTTTTATCATGTACGGTTGCCGAGAAATAGACGATTTTCTACAAGTCACTTTTCAAGGTTTTTGGTCTATAAAAGTGGCAATTCTTATTCGATCTACATACTATTTTCGCCATATGATGCCTTATGCCATTTCTGATTTCATAAAACTAATTGAACATTTTCATTATCACCGGAAGTAATGAAATTTTTCCAGGATCACTTACAAGTAACATATATATATATATATATATAATGAATTGATATTGCTGGATTTGGTTGATTCTTCGTCAATTTTATTTGATGTTTACAATGCTTATGTGGAAACCTGGTCGATGGTTTCATTGGTATCGGAAGTGACATATGTTCAAGGGTAACGTGGCACCGAAAGTGACGTGGCACCAGTGAAACCCGTCATTCCTGCATGCAGGTCTAGTTTTCATTATTTTTGTATTTCAGAATGACTATTTTGAAAGCTATAAACAAGCGTTGAGGAAAGAGGATGATATTGCTATAGTTAACGCAGGAATGAGGGTTGTGTTTGAAGATGAGTCTGACGTCATCAAGGAATTGTATTTATCTTATGGTGGAATGGCGCCAACTACAATTATGGCCAAGAATACAATGACAAATTTAGTTGGAAGGTTTTTATTCCTTTAAACTCCTTTTCAAAGACCCCGTTGATGTCCATAATTTGATTGATTTTAGAAAATAATTTAGAGACTCTTGGTAGCATTTATAATTTAATATATCACCTTTTGATAGTTTGAATATTTTCTTTTCAGAAAATGGGAGGATAATTTGGTACCGGAAGCGTGTCAATACCTGGAAGAAGATTTACCTTTAAATCCTGGAGCCCCTGGTGGTATAGTTGAATATAGAAAAACTTTAACCACCAGTTTCTTCTTTAAGTTTTATTTAACAGTCACCCAGCAACTTTTTAGTAAGGTATCTACAATATCTCTACTGACACAGTCACACAACAAATAAGTCACACGGCAACTTTCTAGTAAGGTTATCTGCAATGTATCGAATTTTGCATTTAACAGTCACGTAACAACTTTCTAGTAAGGTTATCTGCAATGTCTCAAATGACCCATTTAGCAGTCACACAGCAACTTTATAGTAAGGTTATCTGCAATATCTACGATGACATAACAACAGCTCTCTAATTAGGTACATCACTTTGTGCTAGAAAAACTGATATAGGACCAGCTGGTGAGGTTCTATTTTAGGACATCACACTGTGAAATCAAGCACTTTGAGCTCCCATTAGTGTAATAGCAACCCCGTAAGTTAGGACCAACATAGTGTCACCAGGTTGAGTTCTGCTTATATCGACTAACTTGGCATATTTCAGGGTATACTCCAGGGAAAACCAACACCACGTTCTTACCTTAGTGCTATAGAAACCCATGAATTTGGGCCTAGTAAAGGGACTCAGGTTTATGAATTAGTAGATGCAGCACAGAAAGATGACAACCCAATAGGACGACCAGTTATTCACAACTCTGCTTACCAACAAACAACAGGAGAAGCGGTGTATATTGATGATATGCTGCCCATAAAAGGTAATTACGGCCCCATTGTCATCCCTTTACTTCATCGGACACCTTTCTCGTGTCGCAAGTTCACAATGTTATTAAAACACGGATCCGGGCTATTTAGGGTTTCACACTGCGTAGCTTGTGTGAAACACTATTGTTTTTGTTCGGATTATTAGGCTTTCACCATTTTTCAATGGTGAAAGACTATTGTTATTACTAAGATTATTATTATTATTTATTTTTTTATTGGGGGAAGCTAGATCTCAGAAACTATAAGAGATAAAGGTGTGAAGTTTGATTTTCTCTCGGGAAAATGGGTGGTGGTTACTCCTTAAAACTATTTCGAGATTTCTGCGCACAGCGGAAATGCGTGAAATCTTTAGCGTGCACAAAAATTGAAAATCGGCCAAAATTCTGTTAATTCTCAATCGAATTTTCAGATATTTATATTTTTGGATAGCGGGAGACATTTCCGAGCAGATAGCAGTTGAAAAAGTTTGAATTTGGAAACTTTGTCGCTCTCATTTTTTTGGTGAATATTGGAAAATTTTCAAAAATTTGCTAAAATGTTTATTTTTGGCAATTTAGAAATTCTAATTACATTTTTGGATAGCTGACGTCAATCTGATTCCAACAATATAAGTTTTGTTCTGAAATGTTAACTTTGATTTTTCACTTTTTTTCGCATTTTGGTCAAAAACGGTAAGGCTTATTTTTTTAAAACCACTCCAACGATTTTTCTGAAACTTTGGTAAGATGAACAGAGATGTCTGAATTGTTCCTTAAACTATAAATGAAAATCCTCTAATCACCGGAAGTAGTCAAGAAAGGTATCTGAACTTTGGCAAAATTCAGAAAAATGGGTGTCTGTGCGGAAAATGTGATGTATTCATTGTCTTTTTGCCAGTTAAATAATGTTTTATATCATTTAATGGCCTATTGAATTGTCTATCCGATGATACTACTGCGACAAGTTTCTATCAAAAATTGAAAAAGTTATAGGACTTTGAAAAGTAAGGTTTTTTACGATTTCGAGCAATTTTAAACGCATGTTTCTCGAAAACGCCGCCTACGATTTTTTAAAAACTTTCTCAGTCGAGAGTCTAATGGGTGGTGTATTGTGTGAAACCATTGTACAATTTCTCTAAATGTCATGAGTAGTCGAAAAACGAGATTGAAAATCCAAAACGTCGTATTTTTACCTTTTGGAGCATTTTTAGACGTCTTTTTCTCGAAAAGTCAACGTAATTTTTTTTTTGAAACTTCTTCTACAGAGAGTTTTATCGGTAGTCTTAGGTATGAAACTATTGCGCAACATTTAGAAATATCAGGAGTATGAGAACAAAGAGATCGAAAACTGAAAACGTCACCTTTCATTGTTAAGCGAAACATGCAGTAAGAGTTGATACAATCTGTACGTTTTACCAACGTTTAGAGCATATTCAAAATTCCCCCTTTATCTCACAGAGTTTTATCGGTAGTCTTAGGTATGAAACCATTGCGCAACAGTTAGAAATATCAGAAGTATGAGAACAAATGGATCGAAAATTGAAAACATCATCTTTCATTGTTAAGCGAAACATGAAGTAAGAGTTGATACAATCTGTACGTTTTACCAACGTTTAGAGCATATTCAAAATTCCCCATTTCTATCACAGTGACGATATTTGAGCTAAAAGTATTTCAACTTTGAGTGTTTACTTATATTCAAAATATGGGTTTAGTGACCCTGTAACAGAAATAATTGATTTCTGTGTGTAATAATTAGTCTTTGAATTAATATTGTTTCTTCTTTGTCAAAATTACCTCATAACCGTAATCATCTCGACACAAATCGACGGCTCCCGCTGTTTATAAGGAAATCCAATTATCTAAGGGTTGCAGTTGTATCTTACAGTAGTATCGTGCAAAAGTACGAATATTGCACCTGTGATAGAAAGCATGATGTAGTTTGAGCTTCGGCCCTATCTCTAACTAAAGATAAATTTTTATATGTTAGTGACGTCAAATCATTAACGTGCACGAAATCAGAATATTGTCGATATTTCATTGAATATTCAATTTAGTTTTGAACCAGTTACATATTTGAGTAGCTGACCTGAACGCGATTCCAAAGTTCCGTGTAACACATTGGTGTGACATCGACAAAAGTCCGAATTGGTTATAAATGGAACGTTTTGCATACGTATAAAGCATATATAGAGAGCTTTTTTTAAAACTGGCAATATTTGAACAAAGGGTGTTTGAATGGTAACCAATATCTGGTATTGGTGCTTCTAGAATGAAAATAATTCATATTAGTAATTAACGGCGACTCCTGAAATTAATATCCCAGGTTTTATGTTTACATGACGTCATCATTTGATACCAGTGAAAATGAAGCTCTCTGTTGAAGCCATTTATGAATAAAGTACCCCTCAATTACAATGTTGAAAAATTAATGTTGAAAGGTGCGATTTGCGGTTTTGGTCATTACCTGATACTTATGATATTTTTTTTTTTGTCTCATTCGGAAAACTGTTTTTTTTTCTGTAGTCGTTTAGATTTCTGAAACTAAAACTGATAGAATTCTGAATATTGTTTTTTTTTTATGTTTTAAACATTTAGTACTTAGATCTATTGCGAAAGTTGTGAACAGACCGGAAGTGATGTAAATCTTTAACGTGCGCGAATGAAAATCGGTCCTAATTATGTCAATTCCCAACCGATTTTCGAAAAAGTTATATTTTTGTACTGCGGGGGATATTGCTGATGCGATAACGATCGAATTGAGATACCACGTCGTTCTCTTTTTCCTTGACAGTAAAAAAGGTGTTTTACTGGTAACCGATATCTGGTAATGCTGCTTCTATAGTGAAAATAATTCATTTTAGTCAATAACAGTTACTCCTGAAATTATTATCCAAGATTTTTTGTCTACATGACGCCATCATATGATACCAGCGAAAATGACGCTATTTACTGAAACTATTTATAAGGAAGGCACCCCTCTGGACAAATGTTGAAAACTTGATGTTGAAAGGTATGATTCTTGGTTTTGGTTATGATCTGGTTATGATCTTACACGATCTTTTTTTTTGTCCCATTCGAAAAACTGTTTTTTTTTAATTCTCGTGTAGATCTCTGAAACTAAAGCAGATAGAGTTCTGAATAATGATTTTTCCTATGTTTTAAGCAGTAAGTACTTACAACTATTGCGAAAGTTCTGAACAAACCTGAAGTGAAGTAAATCTTTAACGTGCATAAATGAAAATAGGTCCTAATAATTTCAATTTCCAACCGATTTTCGAAAAAGATATATTTCTGTAGAGCCGGGGATATTGCGGATGCGATATAGGTCGAATTGCAATACCACGCAGTTCTCTTTTTTTTCCTGAAAATTTGAAAATGTACTAAAATTGTAAATTTTTTTAGAATTTTTGCGTTTTTGATTGCGTATTTAGATTTCTGGCGTCTGTTGGATTCTACCAATCCAAGTTCATAATGTTGTAAATTGTTCAACTTATATTTTTCCTTTCCTTCTATCGTAATGTGCATGCACAGAAAGTGTCAATATCTGAGTTGTTTAAGTGTGTGTGTGTGTGTTTTAAGGGGTGAGTGGTAGGCATTTTGTGCTGCCTTGGGTAAGGTGAAAGCCTTCAGCCTTGCAAGCAAGTCTAGTTATTAGGCTTTCAGACTTTCGTCTGAAAGCCTATTGTGATTACTAAAATTATTATTTATTAGGCTTTCAGACTTTCGTCTGAAAGCCTATTGTGATTACTAAAATTATTATTTATTAGGCTTTCAGACTTTCGTCTGAAAGCCTATTGTGATTACTAAAATTATTATTAGGCTTTCAGACTTTCGTCTGAAAGCCTATTGTGATTACTAAAATTATTATTTATTATTATTATTTTTTTTTTCGCCGGAGCCTATTTCTCAGTGCCTGTAACAGATACCGATCTGGGACCTAATTCTCTATCGGGAAACCATGTGTTGGCTACTTGATAAACTATATTTGAAACTTCTGCGCAGACCGGAAGTGGTCGAATTTCGTGCGGTGTCAAAAAATCAAAAAACGGCCGTAGATTCGTCAATTCTGTACCTATTTTCATACAAATGACATTTTCGGAAACCCTGAGTCTTTTCTCAGACGATAGCAGTTGAAAATTTCGATATTTCGAAACTTCATCGCTGACTTCTTGCGATCGAAAAATGAAAAATGTTGTTTGAGAGACAATTTTTGTTATTTTTCAAAATTTTGAAATTTGACCTACATTTTTGGATACCTGAAGTCCATCCGATTCCAGTAATATAAGTTTCATTCAGAGTTATCGCCCTTTATTTTTCGATTTTTTTCGAATTTTCTACCCATTTTGCGAGCTCGGGTTTCGTTTTATGGCCGAATTGACGTTTCTGAAATTTCTGAGGCATGAAGCCAAATGACCATTGCAAGGAATAAAGCAATTTCAACAATAATCTGTACACCGGAAGTGGTCGAAATAATGTCAGATATTTTGAAAAAAATGCAAAAAATGGGTATTTTGAGGAAAAACGCGACTTCTCCGTCCGATATCAATGGATTAAACAAATTAGGGTACCATTGGACTGCACTAGTATTGTGCTATCGTATGATACCCAATTTGTACGGATACGACGAGCAGGAAGCAAAATATGGCACGCTGAAAATCAAGTATTTTCTGATTTGGAGCGTTTTTGGACGCCTGTATCTCGAAAACTTAACCGCAACTTTTTTTTTAACTTTCTCTATCGAGAGTCCATTCGATAGTCTTGTGAATTATGCCATCCAATAAGACTTTGAAATGTCTGGAATATGATAAAAAAGGGACTGAAAATCAAAAAAAGTCGAAAAATCGTGAAATTTTGGAAAATGCTCTACTATTTTTTTATTTTAAGAGATTTTCAAAAAAAGGTTGTATATTCAGATAGCTGACCTAATTACGATTCTAATGATGTATAATATGTATGTAGTTATTGAAATTTAATTTTCGATATTTTAATTTTTTTGCATTTTTGGCACTTTTGAACATAGGATTTCTCAGAGGCATTTTATCTGATCAGATAATGTAATATATCATTACAGAGCCCCGTGGCTATTTTAGTGCCCAAACCGGCTATTAAAACTATTCCGACAATAATAACCATACCGGAAGTATTCAAAAAATGAAAAAAAAGGTTAAAACCATTGTCGCAGTTGCGAGAAACTTGATTTCTCCCTTAGGTAATAGCGGACCAAAAGAACTAAAGTGTCACTGGATAGCCCTATTAATGGACCATCATATGGTATCTAAATAATACGATTTCGATGGTAAGGAAATAAATTATTGTATGCCAAAAATATATTATTTTCCGATTTTTTAACATTCTGGGACGCCCTTTTCTCGAAAACGATGCCGCAGATTTTTCTCAAACTTTTCTTACTCAAAGTCCTATCGGTTGTCTATATAGTGAATCCTAAATGAAATGCATTGAAATAATATAAATGGTCCAAAAATGGCCTCAAACTTTGAAAAAAATTGAAAAATCGTTAAATTTTTGGAAACGCTCTTTAATCTATCTTTTTTTCCAAAACTACTCAATGGATGTTTCTGACACTTCTGGTACAGAAAGTTAATTATCCAAAGAACTTCGTAAAGCTATCACTACAACGATCGTAAAACCGGAAGTAGTCGAAAAAATGTCCGATATTTTGAAAAAAATTAATTTTTTTACGAAAACCTTTTTTATTTATGAATATGTTTTGATGATATTTTACACAGGGTTAAAAATATCATTCTACTTGAGCAGAAAGGAGAAAAAAATTGTCTCGGTAATTTGCGTTAGCCGCCATCGGCTAATTTAGTTTTTCGTACCCAGAAAAATTATTAGGGTTTCACACTGCGAAGCTTGTGTGAAACACTATTGTTTTTGTTAAAATTATTAGGGTTTCACACTGCGAAGCTTGTGTGAAACACTATTGTTTTTGTTAAAATTATTATTCTTATTAGGCTTTCAGACTTTCGTCTGAAAGACTATTGTTTTTACAAAAATTATTAGGCTTTCAGACTTTCGTCTGAAAGACTATTGTTTTTACAAAAATTATTATTATTATTATTATTTTTTTCCGCGGGAGCCTATTTCTCCATGATCGAAAACAGATATCGATCTGGAACCAACATTTCTATATGGAAAACATGTGGTGGCTACTTGATAAACTATTTTTCAAATCTCTGCGCATACCGGAAGTGGCCGAACTTTGTACGTCGTCTAAAAATTGAAAATAGGCCATAGTTTCATCAATTCTTTACCCATTTTAAAACAAATGACATTTTCGGGAACCCTGAATCTTTTCGGAGATAATGGCTATCTCACATTTTTCAATTTCGAACATTCGTCTATGACTTCTATCGTTCGAAAATTGAAAAGACGTTGTTTATGAGACAATTTTTGTTATTTTTCAAAATTTGCAAATTTGAGCTACATTTTTGGATTCCTGAAGTCTATGTGATTCCCGTAATATAAGTTTCATTCAGAGTTATCGCCCTTTATTTTTCGTATTTTTTCGAATTTTCTGCCCATTTTGTAACCCTTATATTTTTGGGAAAGGATAAATCGATATTTCTGAAACCTCTGGAACATAAAGCCATATAGTCCGACAGTTGGATAAAGCAATTTCAACACCGATCCGTAAACCGGAAGTAGTCGAAATAATTTCTGATGTTTGGAAAAAAATGCAAAAAATGGGTGCTTTGGGGAAAAACGTGATTATTTTGTCCGATATCAACAGATGAAAGGGATTAGGGTATCATTGGGTTGAACGGGAATTTGGGTATCGTATGATACCCAATTCATACAGATACGATAACCCGGAAGTAAAATATAGCACGCTGAAAATCAAGTATTTTCTGATTTGGAGCGTTTTTGGACGCCTGTAACTCGAAAACTTAACCGCAACTTTTTTTTAAATTTTTTCTATCGAGAGTCCTTTCGGAGGTATTATGCATGAAGCCATCCAATATGACTTTGAAATATCTAGAATGGGTGAAATAACGGACTGAAAATCGAAAAAAGTCGAAAAATCGTGAAATTTTGGAAAATGCTCTGCTATTTTTTTATTTTAAGAGATTTCCAAAAAAAGATTGTATATTCAGATAGCTGACCTAATTACAATTCTTACGATGTATAATATGTATGTAGTTATTGAAATTTAATTTTCGATATTTTAAATTTTTTGCATTTTTGGCACTTTTGAACATAGGATTTCTCTGAGGCATTTTATCTGATCAGATAATGTAATATATCATTACAGAGCCCTGTGGCTATTTTAGTGCCCAAACCGGCTATTAAAACTATTCCGACAATAATAATTATACCGGAAGTATTCAAAAAATGAAAAAAAAGGGATAAAAACATTGTCGCACTTGCAAAAAGCTTGATTTCTCCCTTAGGTAATAGCGGACCAAAAGAACTAAAGTGTCGTTGGATAGTCCTATTAATGGACCATCATATGGTATCTAAATAATACGATTTCGATGGTAAGGAAATAAATTATTGTTTGCCAAAAATCTAGTATTTTCGGATTTTTTTAACATTCTGAGACGCCCTGTTCTCGAAATCGAGGCCGCAGATTTTTCTGAAACTTTTCTTACTTAAAGTCCTATCGGTTGTCTATATAGTGAATCCAAAATGAAAAGCATTGAAATAATATAGGTGGTCCAAAAATGGCATCAAACTTTGAAAAAAATTGAAAAATCGTTAAATTTTTGTAAACGCTCTTTAATTTATCTTTTTTTCCAAAACTACTCAATGGATGTTTCTGACACTTCTGGTACAGAAAGATAAGTATCCAAAGAACTTCGTAAAGCTCTCACGACAATGATCGTAAAACCGGAAGTAGTCGTAATTTTGAAATAATTTACAATTTTGACCGGTCTTTTCGCCAGCAAATATTACTTTTACAAATGAGGGAGGGTGTCACTGAAGAAAAACAACTAAAGTATAGTTTGGTAGCTCAATGGATCGGTTATAGTATAACAAACATCCTGTCTGATTCCTGAAAGCCGGTTCAGTGCTGCTTGCAGGTCTAGTTTATTATTATTTTTTTTTTTTTCGCCGGAGCCTATTTCTCAGTGCCTGTAACAGATACCGATCTGGGACCTAATTCTCTATCGGAAAACCATGTGTTGGCTACTTGATAAACTATATTTGAAACTTCTGCGCAGACCGGAAGTGGTCGAATTTCGTGCGGTGTCAAAAAATCAAAAAATGGCCGTAGTTTCGTCAATTCTGTACCTATTTTCATACAAATGACATTTTCGGAAACCCTGAGTCTTTTCTCGGACGATAGCAGTTGAAAATTTCGATATTTCGAAACTTCATCGCTGACTTCTTGCGATCGAAAAATGAAAAATGTTTTTTGAGAGACAATTTTTGTTATTTTTCAAAATTTTGAAATTTGACCTACATTTTTGGATACCTGAAGTCCATCCGATTCCAGTAATATAAGTTTCATTCAGAGTTATCGCCCTTTATTTTTCGATTTTTTTCGAATTTTCTACCCATTTTGTGAGCTCGGGTTCCGTTTTATGGCCAAACTGACGTTTCTGAAATTTCTGAGGCATGAAGCCAAATGACCATTGCAAGGAATAAAGCAATTTCAACAATAATCTGTACACCGGAAGTGGTCGAAATAATGTCCGATATTTTGAAAAAAATGCAAAAAATGGGTATTTTGGGGAAAAACGCGATTTCTCCGTCCGATATCAATGGATTAAACAAATCAGGGTACCATTGGACTGCAATAGTATTGTGCTATCGTATGATACCCAATTTGTACGGATACGACGAGCAGGAAGCAAAATATGGCACGCTGAAAATCAAGTATTTTCTGATTTGGAGCGTTTTTGGACGCCTGTATCTCGAAAACTTAACCGCAACTTTTTTTTTAACTTTCTCTATCGAGAGTCCATTCGATAGTCTTGTGAATTATGCCACCCAATAAGACTTTGAAATGTCTGGAATACGATAAAAAAGGGACTGAAAATCAAAAAAAGTCGAAAAATCGTGAAATTTTGGAAAATGCTCTACTATTTTTTTATTTGAAGAGATTTTCAAAAAAAGGTTGTATATTCAGATAGCTGACCTAATTACGATTCTAACGATGTATAATATGTATGTAGTTATTGAAATTTAATTTTCGATATTTTAAATTTTTTGCATTTTTGGCACTTTTGAACATAGGATTTCTCAGAGGCATTTTATCTGATCAGATAATGTAATATATCATTACAGAGCCCCGTGGCTATTTTAGTGCCCAAACCGGCTATTGAAACTATTCCGACAATAATAACCATACCAGAAGTATTCAAAAAATGAAAAAAAAGGTTAAAAACATTGTCGCACTTGCGAGAAACTTGATTTCTCCCTTAGGTAATAGCGGACCAAAAGAACTAAAGTGTCGCTGGATAGCCCTATTAATGGACCATCATATGGTATCTAAATAATACGATTTCGATGGTAAGGAAATAAATTATTGTATAACAAAAATCTAGTATTTTCCGATTTTTTAACATTCTGGGACGCCCTTTTCTCGAAAACGACGCCGCAGATTTTTCTTAAACTTTTCTTACTCAAAGTCCTATCGGTTGTCTATATAGTGAATCCAAAATGAAAAGCATTGAAATAATATAAATGGTCCAAAAATGGCCTCAAACTTTGAAAAAAATTGAAAAATCGTTAAATTTTTGGAAACGCACTTTAAGTTATCTTTTTTTCCAAAACTACTCAATGGATTTTTCTGACACTTTTGGTACAGAAAGTTAATTATCCAAAGAACTTCGTAAAGCTATCACGACAACGATCGTAAAACCGGAAGTAGTCGAAAAAATGTCCGATATTTTGAAAAAAATTAATTTTTTTACGAAAAACTTTTTTATTTATGAATATTTTTTGATGATATTTTACACAGGGTTAAAAATATCATCCTACTTGAGCAGAAATGAGAAATAAAATTGTCTCGGTAATTTGCGTTAGCCGCCATCGGCTAATTTAGTTTTTTGTACCCAGAAAAATTATTTATTGTTCGATTTGTATAAAACAAAGTTCATATGCTCCGTGGTCCCAATTGTAATTTTTTTTGTTACGGTGAAATTTTTCTGGCGGCAACGGAAGTGACGTAATATTAACAAAAACTACAATTTTGACCGTTCAGTACCACTTTTTGAAAGCAAATATTATTTTTTTTCAAAACTGATATAACTAAAAGGATGCACCCTGGAAAGGTGCACAAAATCCTTAGCTCAGATTTTTTAATTTCAATTTCATTTTCGGGCAATTTCGAATAAAATGTAAAATAAAGTGTAAAATTCAGTTATTTACAATTCATTCAGCGTCTTCATATTTTGAAATATTTATTTGTAATTTTCATAAACTCGTAGCAATAATCCAGACGAAGAGAATGTATGCGCAAATTAGTTTGTAATATGAGCAGTTGCCGAGAAATATGCAATTTTGCATGCATCACTTTTCACGTTATTTTGCCTATAAAAGAGTGAATTATTATTCGATTTGCAATATTTTTTTCCATTTGATGCTTAATGCCAATTTGGACTAGGTCAAGCCAATTTTACATTTTCACTGTGACCGGAAATGACGTCATTTGGGCAAAAACTGTATTTTTAACCCAAAAAACAAATATTTTATTCAAATGAATCTGCCTTATAATATTTTTAAAATTATGATATTTGATTCCCATCAACGAATAGAATGAAGCCATACGACCATACAGATACCACAAAATGGTTTCTAACTTGTATGGTTACAGAGAAATAGGCGATCTTCTATAAGTCACTTTTCAAGGTTTTTGGTCTATAAAAGTGTCAATTATTATTCGATTTTTATAATTTTTTTTTACCATTTGATGCCTTATGCCATTTATGACTTCTATGAACTACGTTAACATTTTCAATATCACCGGAAGTAATGTAATTTTTGTAAAAAACGTATTTTTAGCCTTCAAAACAAACATTTTTTTGAAGGTATTTATATTTATTATTCGTTTAACTTTATAACGTCTGACTCTAATGGGCAGTAAGACTGAATCAATACCATCATATTGATATCAAGAAAAGGCTTCTAGCATGTTCCCTTGTCGAATAATAACCAATTTTCAGAGTGTCACTTTTAAGTTTTTTACCTTCTTAATTTCAGTTCATGGGTTATAGGTTAATTATTTATTGCCCGATGTCTATAAAAAAACGTTTGTATTTTGTATGTTGCGAATTTTCGACTTATTTTTCACCTATAAAAATTTCTTTCGGCACCGGAAGTGACGTAATTTTGCCATAATTTACAATTTTGACCGGTCTTTTCGCCAGCAAATATTACCTTTACATATGATAGAGGGTGTCACTGAAGCAAAACAACTAATGTATAGTTTGGTAGCTCAATGGATCGGCTATGGTATAATTAACTTCCTGTATGATTCCTGAAAGCCGGTTCAGTGCTGCTTGCAGGTCTAGTTATTATTATTTTTTTTTCGCCGGAGCCTATTTCTCAGTGCCTGTAACAGATACCGATCTGGGACCTAATTCTCTATCGGGAAACCATGTGTTGGCTACTTGATAAACTATATTTGAAACTTCTGCGCAGACCGGAAGTGGTCGAATTTCGTGCGGTGTCAAAAAATCAAAAAACGGCCGTAGATTCGTCAATTCTGTACCTATTTTCATACAAATGACATTTTCGGAAACCCTGAGTCTTTTCTCGGACGATAGCAGTTGAAAATTTCGATATTTCGAAACTTCATCGCTGACTTCTTGCGATCGAAAAATGAAAAATGTTGTTTGAGAGACAATTTTTGTTATTTTTCAAAATTTTGAAATTTGACCTACATTTTTGGATACCTGAAGTCCATCCGATTCCAGTAATATAAGTTTCATTCAGAGTTATCGCCCTTTATTTTTCGATTTTATTCGATTTTTCTACCCATTTTGCGAGCTCGGGTTTCGTTTTATGGTCGAATTGACGTTTCTGAAATTTCTGAGGCATGAAGCCAAATGACCATTGCAAGGAATAAAGCAATTTCAACAATAATCTGTACACCGGAAGTGGTCGAAATAATGTCCGATATTTTGAAAAAAATGCAAAAAATGGGTATTTTGGGGAAAAACGCGACTTCTCCGTCTGATATCAATGGATTAAACAAATTAGGGTACCATTGGACTGCACTAGTATTGTGCTATCGTATGATACCCAATTTGTACGGATACGACGAGCAGGAAGCAAAATATGGCACGCTGAAAATCAAGTATTTTCTGATTTGGAGCGTTTTTGGACGCCTGTATCTCGAAAACTTAACCGCAACTTTTTTTTTAACTTTCTCTATCGAGAGTCCATTCGATAGTCTTGTGAATTATGCCATCCAATAAGACTTTGAAATGTCTGGAATATGATAAAAAAGGGACTGAAAATCAAAAAAAGTCGAAAAATCGTGAAATTTTGGAAAATGCTCTATTTTTTTTTATTTTAAGAGATTTTCAAAAAAAGGTTGTATATTCAGATAGCTGACCTAATTACGATTCTAATGATGTATAATATGTATGTAGTTATTGAAATTTAATTTTCGATATTTTAATTTTTTTGCATTTTTGGCACTTTTGAACATAGGATTTCTCAGAGGCATTTTGTCTGATCAGATAATGTAATATATCATTACAGAGCCCCGTGGCTATTTTAGTGCCCAAACCGGCTATTAAAACTATTCCGACAATAATAACCATACCGGAAGTATTCAAAAAATGAAAAAAAAAGGTTAAAACCATTGTCGCAGTTGCGAGAAACTTGATTTCTCCCTTAGGTAATAGCGGACCAAAAGAACTAAAGTGTCGCTAGATAGCCCTATTAATGGACCATCATATGGTATCTAAATAATACGATTTCGATGGTAAGGAAATAAATTATTGTATGCCAAAAATATATTATTTTCCGATTTTTTAACATTCTGGGACGCCCTTTTCTCGAAAACGACGCCGCAGATTTTTCTCAAACTTTTCTTACTCAAAGTCCTATCGGTTGTCTATATAGTGAATCCAAAATGAAATGCATTGAAATAATATAAATGGTCCAAAAATGGCCTCAAACTTTGAAAAAAATTGAAAAATCGTTAAATTTTTGGAAACGCTCTTTAATTTATCTTTTTTTCCAAAACTACTCAATGGATGTTTCTGACACTTCTGGTACAGAAAGTTAATTATCTAAAGAACTTCGTAAAGCTATCACTACAACGATCGTAAAACCGGAAGTAGTCGAAAAAATGTCCGATATTTTGAAAAAAATTAATTTTTTTACGAAAACCTTTTTTATTTATGAATATGTTTTGATGATATTTTACACAGGGTTAAAAATATCATCCTACTTGAGCAGAAATGAGAAAAAAAATTGTCTCGGTAATTTGCGTTAGCCGCCATCGGCTAAATTAGTTTTTCGTACCCAGAAAAATTATTTATTATTCGATTTGTATAAAACAAAGTTCATACGCTCCGTGGTCCCAATTGTAATTTTTTTTGTTCCGGTGAAATTTTTCTGTCGGCAACGGAAGTGACGTAATATTAACAAAAACTACAATTTTGATCGTTCAGTACCACTTTTTTAAAAGCAAATATTATTTTTTTTCAAAACTGATATAACTAAAAGGATGCACCCTGCTAAGGTGCACAAAATCCTTAGCTCAGATTTTTTAATTTCAATTTCATTTTCGGGCAATTTCGAATAAAATGTAAAATAAAGTGTAAAATTCAGTTATTTACAATTCATTCAGCGTCTTCATATTTTGAAATATTTATTTGTAATTTTCATAAACTCGTAGCAATAATCCAGACGAAGAGAATGTATGCGCAAATTAGTTTGTAATATGAGCAGTTGCCGAGAAATATGCAATTTTGCATGCATCACTTTTCACGTTATTTTGCCTATAAAAGAGTGAATTATTATTCGATTTGCAATATTTTTTTTCCATTTGATGCTTAATGCCAATTTGGACTAGGTCAAGCCAATTTTACATTTACACTGTGACCGGAAATGACGTCATTTGGGCAAAAACTGTATTTTTAACTTAAAAAAAATATTTTATTCAAATGAGTCTGCCTTATAATATTTTTAAAATTATGATATTTGATTCCCATCAACGAATAGAATTATGCCATACGACCATACGGATACCACAAAATGGTTTCTAACTTGTACGGTTACAGAGAAATAGGCGATCTTTTATAAGTCACTTTTCAAGGTTTTTGGTCTATAAAAGTGTCAATTATTATTCGATTTTTATCATTTTTTTACCATTTGATGCCTTATGCCATTTATGACTTCTATGAACTAAATTAACATTTTCAATATCTCCGAAAGTAATGTAATATTTGCAAAAAACGTATTTTTAGCCTTCAAAACAAACATTTTTTTGAAGGGATTTATATTTATTATTCGTTTAACTTTATAACGTCTGACTCTAATGGGCAGTAAGATTGAATCAATACCATCATATTGATATCAAGAAAAGGCTTCTAGCATGTTCCCTTGTCGAATAATAGCCAATTTTCCCAGGGTCACTTTTAAGTTTTATACCTTCTTTATTTCAGTTTATGGGTTATAGGTTGATTATTTATTGCCCGATATGTATAAAACAAAGTTTGTATTTTGTATGTTGCGAATTTTCGACTTATTTTTCACCTATAAAAATTTCTTTCGGCACCGGAAGTGACGTAATTTTGCCATAATTTACAATTTTGACCGGTCTTTTCGCCAGCAAATATTACTTTTACATATGATAGAAGGTGTCACTGAAGCAAAACAATTAAAGTATAGTTTGGTAGCTCAATGGATCGGCTATGGTATAATGAACTTCCTGTATGATTCCTGAAAGCCGGTTCAGTGCTGCTTGCAGGTCTAGTTAGGGTTTCACACTGCGAAGCTTGTGTGAAACACTATTGTTTTTGTTAAAATTATTATTCTTATTATTATTATTATTATTCTTCTTTTGTTTTGAGTAGATCTCAGCAACTACGTGTCGCATCGTTACGATTTCTTCGGTTTTACTGGGAAAGTGGGTGTGACTTAGAGGATAAAGCTATTTTGAACGTTCTGCGACAATGCGAAATGTCCGAAATCACCGAAGTTATCGTTTTTACAAATATTGCGGTAATTTTAACAATAATCATGGGATTTTAACTTTCGATACATTTTGGCATAGCTGGAGACAGGGCACATAGCTGCGCTACTTTCGATTTTTGATTTTCGGCAAATCTTCGAAGATATTAGGCGCCAAATTTCGGAAATTTAAAATTTTACAAAAAACTTTTTTATTTATGAATATTTTTTAGTCGTGTTGTGCACAGAATTAAAGAGTCATCTGACTTGCGCAAAAATGTTAAAAAATTTTGTCTCAGTAGTTTTCCTTGGCCTCCATTGGCTAATTCAGTTTTTCAGTCCTAGATTAATTTTTTATTGTTCGATTTGTATAAAACAAAGTTCATATGCTTCGTTGTCTCAATTGTCATTTTTTTTATTACCAAAAGTATTATCTGTCGGCACCGGAAGTGGCATAATTTTACCAAAAACTACAATTTTGACAGTTAGGTACATTTTTTGAAAACAAATATTATTTTTTTGAAAAATTATATGACTCAAAGAGTGTGTCCTTTAAAGGCGCAAAAAATGTCGGAAGCAGTTTTTTTAATTTCTTTTTCATTTTCTAGCAAATTGGATTAAGAGGTGAAAAAAGGCGTAAAATTGACCTACTTACAACTCATTCAGGCTTTTCAGATTTTAAAATATTTTTACGTAACTTTTATAAACTTGTAGCTATAATCCATACGAAGAGAATGTATGTGAAAATTAGTTTGTAATATAAGCAGTTGCCGAGAAATAGGCAATTTTGCATGAGTCACTTTTCACGTAATTTTGGCTGTAAAAGAATCAATTATTATTCGATTTTCAATTTTCTTTCGCCATTGGATGCCTAATACCATAGTGGACTATGTCAAACCATTTTACCCCTTGCGCTGCCACCGGAAATGACGTCATTTGCTCAAAACTTAAATTTTAGCCTTCAAAAAACAATATTTTATTCAAATGAGTCGTATTTGTTATTTTTTTCAAATTGTGATATTTGATTCTATTGATCAAATAGATTGAACCCATACGATCATACAGATACCACAAAATGGTTTCTAACTTGTACGGTTGCAGAGAAATGGGCGATTTTCCTTAAGTCACTTTTCAAGGTTTTTGGTCTATAAAAGTGTCAGTTATTATTCGATTTTCATAAAATTTTCACCATATGATATCTTGTGTCATTTATGATTTCATAGAACTAATTTAACATTTTCAGTATCACCGGAAGTAATGTCATTTTGGCAAAAACTGTATTTTTAACCTTCAAAACAGACATTTTTTTCAAATGAGTCTGATTTGTAATATATTTCAAATTATGATATTTGATTCCAATCAACAAATGGATTGAACCCATACGATCATATAGATACCAAAAGATAGTTTTTATCGTGTACGGTTGCCGAGAAATAGACGGTTTTCTACAAGTCACTTTTCAAGGTTTTTGGTCTATAAAAGTGGCAATTCTCATTCGATTTACATACAATTTTCGCCATTATGATGCCTTATGCCATTTCTGATTTCATAAAACTAATTGAACATTTTCATTATCACCGGAAGTAATGAAATTTTGCCAGGATCACTTACAAGTAACATATATATAAAATGAATTGATATTGCTGGATTTGGTTGATTCTTCGTCCATTTTATTTGATGTTTACAATGCTTATGTGGAAACCTGTTTGATGGTTTCATTGGTATCGGAAGTGACATATGTTTAAGGGTAACGTGGCACCGAAAGTGACGTGGCACCAGTGAAACCCGCCATTCCTGCATGCAGGTCTAGTTCTTATTATTATTATTTTTTTTTTTCCATTTTGATCATATCTCAGAAACTACTTGTCGGATTGATCCAATTTTTTCGGTTTTACTGGGAAAGTGGGTGTGACTTAGAGATTAAAGCTATTTCAAACGTTCTGCGACAATGCGAAATGTCCGAAATCACCGAAGTTGTCGTTTTTTTAAATCATGCCCTAATATTAACAACAATTGTTGGATTGTAACGTTTGATAGATTTTGGCATAGCCAGAGACAAGGCACATGGCAAAGGTTCTTTAGAATTTTGAATTTCGACGAATCGTCGGAAATATTAGGCGCCAAAGTTTGGAAATTTAAATTTTGACAAAAAACTTTTTTATTAATGAATATTTTTTGATGGCCTTTTACCCACGGTTAAAGTGTCGTCTGATTTGGGCAAAAATGTTAACATTTTTTGTCCCGATAATTTTCCGTGGCCGCTATTGGCTAATTCAGTTGATCGGTTATAGATAAATTATTTATTACCCGATTTGTATAAAACAAACTGCATATGCTTCGTGGCCCCAAGTGACATTTTTTTTGTTACCGATGAAGTTTCCTGTCGGCACCGGAAGTGACTTTAATTTAGCAAAAACTACACTTTTGACAGTTCGGTACAACTTTTTGAAAGCAAATATTATTTTTTTCAAATGTTATATGACTGAAAAGATGTGCCATGTAAAGGCGCACAAAACATCGGGCTCAGTTTTTTTAATTTCGATTTCGTTTTCAGGCAATTTGGATTAAAGGATGAAAAAAGGTGTCAAAATAAGCTATTTACAACCCATCCAGCGTCATCATATTAAAAAATATATCTTCGTAACATTCATAATCTCGTAGTAATAACCCATACGAAGAGAATGTATGTGAAAATTAATTTGTAATATGCGCAGTTGCCGAGAAATAGGCAATTTTGCATGAGTCACTTTTCACGTAATTTTGGCTGTAAAAGAATCAATAATTATTCGATTTTCAATTTTCTTTCGCCATTGGATGCCTAATGCCATAGTGGACTATGTCAAACCATTTTACCTCTTACGCTTCCACCGAAAATGACGTCATTTGCTCAAAACATAAATTTTAGCCCTCAAAAACAATATTTTATTCAAATGAGTCGTACTTGTTATTTGTTTCAAATTATGATATTTGATTCTATTGATCAAATAGAATGAACCCATATGATCATACAGATACCACAAAATGGTTTCTAACTTGTACGGTTGCAGAGAAATGGGCGATTTTCCCTAAGTCACTTTTCAAGGTTTTTGGTCTATAAAAGTGTCAGTTATTATTCGATTTTCATAAAATTTTCACCATATGATATCTTATATCATTCATGATTTCATAGAACTAATTTAACATTTTCAGTATCACCGGAAGTAATGTCATTTTGGCAAAAACTGTATTTTTAGCCTCCAAAACAAATGAGTCTGATTTGTAATATATTTAAAATTATGATATTTGATTCCAATCAACAAATAGATTGAACCTATACGATCATATAGATACCAAAAAATAGTTTTTATCATGTGCGGTTGCCGAGAAATAGACGATGTGCTACAAGTCACTTTTCAAGGTTTTTGGTCTATAAAAGTGGCAATTCTTATTCGATTTACACACAATCTTCGCCATATGATGCCTTATGCCATTTCTGATTTCATAAAACTAATTGAACATTTTCATTATTCATTGAAATTTTGCCAGGATCACTTACAAGTAACATATATATAAAATGAATTGATATTGCTGGATTTGGTTGATTCTTCGTCCATTTTATTTGATGTTTACAATGCTTATGTGGAAACCTGTTTAATGGTTTCATTGGTATCGGAAGTGACATATGTTCAAGGGCAACATGGCACCGAAAGTAACGTGGCACCAGTGAAACCCGTCATTCCTGCATGCAGGTCTAGTTCGTTTTGTTTTTAATAATTAAAAGATTCTTTTTGCGTTTAATCCGCACTACGTCGTGTAGTGAAGGCCCTCGTACGGGCCCGTAGTCAGCTCATGAAATTACGGGGGTGGGGGGGGCTACTGAATTTTTTGGAGGGGCTGAGGATGCGGCCAGCTAAGAACACTCAAAAGAAATCATAATTGTTGGTAAAATATTGGGGGGGTGGGCTAATTTGATTTTTGGGGAGCTGAGCCATATAAAATGAAAGAGAGGAAATATAGATTTGTATTTTAATGAGATTGATTATCCGTGTGTTGGTTTAATTAGTATAGCATATCCATGTTGGTTCGGCATCATCAGTGGTGCAGGATGAAGGACATGACAAGGTACAACGTATAGTCGTTAGATCCCGTGTAAAAGAACCCTTGACAACTGGAATTCGATATTAGATTAAACCATTGTACCACTGTCCTCCATAGTACACCGCATGACGCATGTCTGTTTTCATTAGCCCAGTCGCTGCAGAACGGAAGGACATTAAACCCAATTTCATCTTGTTTCTTTGTAACAGCAGGACCATGATACGTTAGAAGATTGGATCCGTCTTTAAATATAGATAGTGCTTTTTATTGTTTTACAGGGGAATTATTTGTGGCACCAGTTTATAGTTCCAGATCCCATGCCACTTTACTGGACATCGATCCAACAGCAGCTTTACAAATACCCGGGGTCAAAGGTTACATAGATTATAGAGATATACCAGGAGTGAATAGGATAGTAATTTGTGCTGAGGAGTTTTTTGCTGTTGACGAGGTATTGAACCCCACCCATCTCACCACTTACAGAAGAACACTAGGGTTTTTAGAATTATAATTAGACAAATCTAGATCTCCATGTATACATTGGGGTAGAATATTTTGTGAGGTTTCACTGGGGTGGTGTGGGTCGGGTAATCAGCGAAGTTATCCAAGTTTAAGAGGGCAATGGCCAAGGTTCGAGGCCCTAACGTATTCCCCATATCCCTCACTACATAATACTAGTTTGTCATAGGAGTTGTAATTGGACAATGTTGTTGCTCTTAGTGTTTAACGTCCGCTTCCACCGGAGGTAATATCGCAGACAAGTTGTCTTATTTTTTCATTTTTGTTATCTTACAAGCGCATGGGATCTTTCCTGTGGGAGGAAACAGGAGTACTCGTAGTTACCCCACGAGGCCATCTATCCCCAAGCCACATACGCTCACACCAGGGATTGAAACCTCGGCCCCATGCCAGAGGTGACGGGCCAGCTAGAGGTCGAGGCCACTAGGCCATCCCAACCCACCCTAATAGGAAAAACCAAGATATCTGTATTGATATTGTTGTCTAGGTAAAGTCGAGGGTTGTTTACATAATTTCTACATTAACATTGTTGTCTAGGTAACGTGTAATTTCTACATTAATATTTTTGTCTAGGTATCGTGTAATTTCTACATTAATATCATTGTCTAGGTAACGTGTAATGTCTACATTTATGTTGTTGTCTACCTATCGTGTAATATCTACATTTATATTGTTGTCTAGGTAACGTGTGAAGGTTGTTTAATAGGTGGTGTGGTAGCCACGTCAAGTCAAACAGCACGCGAAGCTAGTCAAATGGTGGAAATAAAGTATCAAAATCTTCCGGCTATTATAACCGTTGAGGTAAAACCGACACTTTCTGTATGTTTATTGATCATTAAACGTGCTGACCAATAAGGGAAATTAATTGGACGTTTTAGGTCAAATATCTAACCCAGAATTATAAAGTATAGTTTTGGAGGATGCAGTTCAAAGTGAACTTTCAATCGTCATCCTGATCTGTAAACCTCAGCCCCCATCCACATATCTTATCTCCTTATTATACACCAACATGACGTGTTGCAGTAAACTCCTACCCTAAATCGTACCTCATCATTAAAGACTACAGTGGTCACCATTAAGTTGCACAGCAGTACACCTCTATCCTCCACCCCACTTATCTTAATATCGGATGCATTCATCAGCGAGTCATGTAGCAGTAAATCTCTACCGCCACCCAATTCCTTACGTTTTTGTTATAGGATGCGATCACCAACGACTCGTATTGGAGGGAACCTTTAGTAAACGAATGTGGAGACGTTGATGAAGGATTTCAATTATGCGAAAAAGTGCTTGAAGGGGAAGTCTATATTGGAGCTCAGGAACATTTCTACCTTGAGACTCAATCAGCTATAGCTGTACCAAACGAACGCGATGAAATGGATCTTTACAGCTCAGCGCAATGTCCAGCATGGGTTCAGGTATAATATTTATAAAATTCTTGCAGTGTAAGTGATGTATGTTGTTATCGAAATGCCAGTCCGGGAGCCACGGTGGCTTAGTATGTCAGACGTTGACTCGTTAGCCTGGAGGTTCAGCGCTCGATCCCTGTGTTGTTCGAGAACGTTCATTGAGATTTCCTGACGTAGTTCTACCATTCTCAGTGATTCAAGGAAGGGGGCACGGTAACGGACAGCTTATAGTCGTTCAGATGGGTCGAAAATTTTAGGTTCCGTGTACACATTGGCATAAACGTAATAAAATCTTGGCAGTTGGAATTTGATATAAGAGTAGGCCGTAGCAACACTGTATAGCGTACGTTCATCTTTTTTTACTTTAGCCGGGGCAGAAAAGTAGGGTGCTTAACCCCATTTCAATGGGAACACTCCATTAAACACCTCGATACAAGGGAATGCATGTCACACACAACCTGAATATGATATTTTCTCGACCAATCGTCATTTCTGAAACGTTTGATTACGTCACGATTCAACTCACATCACTTCTGCTTTCGGAACTGACAGAAATGTGAAGGGCTTCAATGTTGTGTCACTTTATTGCAATTACCATCATCATGAAGCACTCTGGATGGACAATCTAGCACCCTCTGCAAAACTATTTGTCGCTTTGTTTTTGTAGACCTTGACTATACAATTAGTATATAGTGTACCATATTTCATTAATATAAAATTCCTGCTTTGGCGATCATCGTTAGTCGGTAAATATTCAGTTTGACGATACAAGCCATTCGGGATGTTCCAATTATATTTGAGAAGATCCAGAAATGCAGGCGTTTCAAGATTTCATTGATGCGCTGCACATATATTATAGTTGCTTTTATGAAGGGAGTTGACTAAAGCTCGGTGGCTATAGGACTGTTTTTTGGATCACTAGATATGACAGAGCATGGCCATTTTATGATGACACATAGGCACCGTATGCGTTGTTCAAACAGCGGTATTAATAGAATGATATAGTAACCGACCGCTATAACATGAATGTCTGCTGTCTTTATAGAGCTGCTTACACCATACTTTACTTTTAATTTAGAAGTGGAGACGGGAATTAGAATTACATTTTTCTTAATTAAACTATCGTTTTAAGACGTAAATAAACGCAATCTGAATACTATAAGTTATAAGTTCCGATATAGAAGACTTGCTATACTGAAATATTCCCCCCCAACATTGGCGATATGGAGGTGATAATATGTGGGAAAATGTCACACATATTTATGTAATCATTGGGATTGTATATTTAGGTATACGCTGACATTGATTGTAACCACGTTTAATTCTACCTTATTTGTAGGAATCAGTGGCTCATGTGCTTGGAGTTCCGTGTAATAAAGTCACATGCCAAACTAAAAGACTTGGTAAATATACCCTCCTCTTAAATTAATCAAATGTTGGTTCTAGGGCCCGTTAACCTTAAACACGGTGTTGGCCGGAAAAGTTCATGAGGATTTTCCAGCGTAGTTCACCCTTCTCAATAGTGCAGAACAGAGGGTCTGGCAAGGAATAACATATAATTTTTCGGATTACACGTAAAACATCTCTTTGCCGTTGGAATTCGATATGAAAGTATGGCACAATTTCCCTCAAAACCGACTGTGTCTGTATGGGGTATATCCGTCCTCACTAGCTCAGTAGGGGCAAATCAGTATGACGTTAAACCCCATTTTATCGTATATCATTTCATTTCTTAACTCAGAAAGTAATATTCCACATTAGTCCGCATCATGGTATTTTCACGGTGTTGAGAGTACGGTGTTTCGTTACCTCATTAATACTTATTGAACGGAATTCGCGACTTACTGCATGTAAGTTAAACGCAAGAAGTCTTGCTAGATTAATAGTTCGAATTACATTTATGGCATGGATTAAACAATTTAAAAATGGCTAGCAATGACTTTAAATAAATGATTATTGATATTCCCAACCAGTTACCAATATTATTAAATATTATTGTTTATAAAGGTGGTGGTTTTGGTGGTAAGAATACACAGAATATCCCCATAGCTGTATTGGCAGCAGTAGCAGCCAAAAAGTAAGCTTGTTTTGTTTATTTTTCCCAACCATCCATGTAACAGTAACTTATCTTAAAAATAGTATTTCAATTAATTGGTAAATGTGTTAATTAGATTCTAATTGCGAGACAAGAACAGACCACTGTAATTAAAATGAGATTACGATTCGTTTCGTGTATTTCTTGCCTTTGCAATGCATTGTAATCTAACCATTGTCTTGGGGATAGTTATATTCACTCAGTCAAACTATCATCCATCGGAAAGAATCACAATTAAATGGCTGGGTTTCCGAATTCCTGCCATCTAAAAGAATACAATCCGTGGATTTCAATATAGACACTGTGATTGTCTAAAAACCAATGTGATCTTACTACAGTACTCAAAGAATAATAATTACCTGCTGTACCACCAAAATAAAACCAAGCTGACAGGACACGCTGCAGGTCATATTAATAGGTGAATGGGGCCGGAATGGACATTGTCAACTGCACTGTACAGTCCCAGAATGCAGTGATATATTGTCCACTTTATGAAACTCAAATTGAACCAAATCACCCCGAAAGATTGTATTATTTTAGTCATGACTAAGATCAAATCAAACTGTGATATAATTATTGTTTATTAAAGGTGATATACTTATTTCATATTTGGTAATATAACTGTCAACTATAACCTAGCTATAAGATGTTTATCTGTCAGCTCGATATTACGTAACTATTAAGATGTAACTTAGGTATTAAGAGGTTATATAATGTCTGTCAACTAGATATAACCTAGCTATTAAGATGTTATATAATATCTGTCAACTAGATATAACCTAACTATTAAGATGTTATATAATGTCTGTCAACTAGATGTAATCTAGCTATTAAGATGTTATATAATATCTGTCAACTAGATATAACCTAGCTATTAGGATGTTATATAATATCTGTCAACTAGATATGACTTAGCTATAAGATGTTGCATATTAAAAATATGATATATATATATATATTTATCTGTCAAATAGATATAACCTAGCTATTAAGATGTTATATAATGTCAGATATAACTTAGCTATTCGATGTTGTATATTATCTGTGATATATTTACCTGTCAATTTGATATAATCGATCAATGATATAACCAGTCAACTAGATATAACCCAACTATCCAATGTATATATTAATGTGATATTTTTACCCATCAACTAGATATAATCTACCTATGAGATGTTGTTTGGAGCGAGACGATGATATGGTCATGACAGGTACAAGACATCCTGTTATGGCTAAATACACAGCAAGTATATTTACATACAAATAACTTTTATTTGTGGAACATTGCAATATCTTTATTTAAATTATGTTAGTTTTATGGTGTTATGTTGTTAAGATGTGTCTTATTGTTAAGGTTTGTTTTTTTTCAAAGTTTTTTTTGTTATGTTGTGTTTTATTTATGTTGTGTTGTTGTGGTGTGTGCTATTTGCAAAGCTCTGTTGCTATGTTGTGTTTATTTGAAAGTTCTGTTGTTCAGTTGAGCACTTTGTTGTGTTTTATTTTAAAGTTGCGTAGTTATATTGTGTGTTATTTTTAGGTGTTGTTGTTATAATGTATGTTATTTTTGAAATTTTGTTGTTTTGCTGCGTGTTGTGTTATTTCAAAGCTGTACAGTTATGAGATGTTTTTATGTTTGTGGTGTTAGTCCACGACTTACTTTGAAGATTGTAATTAAGTCTTATATGTTTATTTGTTAAGGTTGGGTATTCGATGGATGGTCGTATTGTAAGCCTTGATGTTAATGTTTATGGTAATTGTGGTAATTCGCTCGACGGATCAGAACCGGTAAGTAATTAAGCTTGAATTCAATATCCAACTCACATTATGAATTCCAATATACAAATTGATGAGAGGCCACAACAAACTAGATTGACTTCACCCAGCTACCTCACATAATACCTGAGATTTGTTTTATTTTTACTGATATTGAACGATGATGTCTCTCTGTGCCCATTTCAGACGCTTGACAATCTTCTGCGGAGATTTTGTTTATTTTTACTGATATTGAACGACAATGTCTCTCTGTTCTCATTTCAGACGCTTAGCAATCTTCTACGGAGAATTGATAACGTCTACAAGATACCAAACTTCCGTGTGGCATGTCATTTCTGTAAAACCAACATCCGGTCCAATACATCCGTGCGTACTTGTGGCACTGCACAAGCCATTTTTATCATAGAAAATACCCTTCAGCACATCATCGACAAACATGGAATGGACCCGATTAAGGTAGAGATAAAATATAAATAGTTCTTTTTCTTAAAGCTCACAATTAGCTACGGGGGCACGGCGGGTAATACGTTTCCTTGCTATCTGGGAGATACCATTTTCGATGCCCGTGTTGTCGTTGAAATTTCATTGGATTTTCAGGCGTGGTCCTCTCTGACTAGTGGTGGATGTGACGTACAGCTGAGGTCCCGTGTGCACATTGACATAACGCACTGTGTGACGCATGTCTGTCTTTATTAGATTGCTCGCCCCATCTTATCATTCGTCCTGCATCACTGACAAGAGGGAACCACGCGGTAAAATCACGATCGAACACTGGCCAGAGAAATGGTGTTTAACGTCCACTCGATACAAACTTGGCCAGTTCGGGACTAACATATGGTTTAATATTTTATGTTTTATTTCACTTATGGCGAATGTCACGTAGGGGTCTTTAGCAGTGGGAGGAAACCGGAGGACCTGGGAAAAAACCCACGAGGTTAGACATGCGACCCTACTCCTTGTCTCGTACAACCGGAGATTCGAAACCACGCCAGATGACTCAGTGACAGACTTTATGATATAGCGCGCACGTGCTAACCATTCGGCCACCCCCCTCCAGGTTAGCGAGCCAACGTCTTACTCAGAGATAAACAGGACAACTGAACAGTTTTAAAGGACAATCTTAGTGTCAGTCATTATCACATTATCAAAAATGAAAAGTCCGTGCATTACCATGTTTTTATTAAAGCTGCAATTTCATATATTTAAGTTATATTTTTAAAATGTATTAAAATAAAGCCTTAAAATAGGTGGTATCTATAAACAGTCCAACCTTGTTAAAGAATAATCCTATTAATCCTATAATTCACTATTGCCAGTTGAGAGATTTGCAAAAATGTCATTTTCAACTTCAAATTCAAACGTTTGAAGATAGCTATTGAATGGGGGCAATAGAAAAACTATGGAGGTAATTGTGTTATCATTTTCTGTGTTATTGAGTTAAGAAAGGGAAATATTATATCTGGAACCTATTTAACGAGTTCTATAACATATGATAATGACTGACACCAATATTGTCCTATGACGAATTCGTTCTGATATTACTATTTATAGGACACCAAGCAAGTAGCGATCTTGTGGCTAAGTGAGTAAGACGCTGGCTCGCTAGCCTGGAGCTCGGGTGTTCAATCCACGCATTGGCATAGAAAATCATCCAGATTTTCCGGCGCGGTTCCCCCTTGTCCGTGATATAGGTCGTTCGGATGGGACGAAACCCTAAGGTCCCGTGTATACATTAGTGTGCAGTATACATTGGCAGTTAGAATTCGATATACAAGTAGGCCGCAGCGCCGCTGTTCGGACAAAATTTCCTTCATAGCACTCTCTATACCTGTCTTCATTAGCCCAGTCAGGAGCAGGAAAGTATGACGTTAAACCCCATTTCATTTCATTCTATTTGTAATCTTACAATACTTCTCCATAACACCATCACTGATTATGAGTTATGTCCATTATATTGTTAAAAAATAAATTGTCTTGTTTCTTTTGAAGGTTCGAGGGATGAATTTTTATCAGGAAGGAGATAGAACTCATGTAAATCAGATTATTCAAGATTGTAATATAGAAGCATGTTGGCAAGAATGTATTAACCAATGTGACTATTATAACCGCAAAAACCAAGTGGAAATCTATAATAGGTATGGTATCTGTTAATTTCAAGACTGGTTACACCCTAAGATAATCCACCTTGTGTTAGGAGGTCCTACCACTTGTCACGTGCAAGTGTGTGTGTATGAGAGAGAGAGATAGAGGGAGAGCGAGAGAGAGAGAGGGGAGAGAGATGGTTTAACTTCTAGTCGACACAAACTATGTCATTTCGGGACTAACATATTCCTTAAGCAGTCGGAGGAAACCAGAGGACCCGAAGAAAACCCAGACGAGCCCTTTCTTGTCACGTGCAACTGTAGGATCCAAATCAATGAATGAAAAACCATATTTGTACAGAACAATATGCTTTGATTTACTCAAAGACAGTGGAATTCGGTTGTCTTTAGTGACGAATCTCGATTTACTTTGAGATTTGCCGATGGCGTTATGCTCAAGTATGCGTCAGAGAAGTTGACCGATTTGGTGGCGGCAGCGTCACGGTTTGGGGTTCTTTCTGTGCACATGGACGTTCTCCTCTTGTTGTTGTCCAAGGGAACTTATTCTTGCTTTCTGTTGATGTCAAGGTCGTCTGTGCACAACATAATACTAAAATAGTTGCCTTAAACCAAATATTAAAAATCTAGTCCCAAAAATACCGAGTATCAAGTTTTTAATTTGGCTTAGTATAGTTTATAGACATTTCAAGACAAAATAAAGCCCCGCAATAGGCAAATCTAGTTCTTACATAATGCACATTTTATTACTATTAGTACTAATTAAAATGTTTTTCAGAGAAAATAGATGGAGAAAAAGAGGAATCTCTATCATACCCCTGAAGCATGGGGTATCTATCGGTATGATTTCTTTAAATCAAGTAAGTAAAATATCAGCTTAATCTAGTGTCTGTATATTGTAAATCAGTATTATGATTTACCGTGTCAGTGTCAGTATTCGAACCGGGGATATACAGAGTATAAGCTAGTATATTTGTTATATATTCTACAGACAGGTTTCGGGAAGACTCTGTATGCGGGGGTATTTTATTGGTTATTATAGACATTACCTTTTATAGACAGTATATTTTTTTTAATAATTATACAGGCAGGTACCCTGGTGAATGGTTATACTAAGCTATTATATTAGTTATATGTGTATACTGGGGTATTATATTGGTTATATTCTATAGACAGTGTCTGGTGAATGTCTATACTGAAATATTAAATTGTTTATAATTCTAAAGACAGGCGCCTTATTGGTGAATATTTATACTAAGCTATTATATTAGTTATATTCTACAGGGGGGTTGGTGTGGCCTAGATATCTATATATAAAAAAAATAGAAAAATACGTCCAGTTAAAAAATTCTCCACTTTACTTCATTCTGACATACATTAAATTATATAAGCTAGCTGTCTGCCCTCTATATATAGGCGTCTTCCGATATTAATAATGTATATAAAATATTGCAAATACGATACATATTTTTCTATTTTTTAATGCAGTATCTGCCGTAAACAAAGAAGTACTTGTACTTTATCTACTTTAATATATATCTATATATATATATATATATTCTATAGACAGATGCCCTGATGAATATGTATATTGTTTATATTTTATAGGCAGGTGCCCTGGTGAATGTTTATACTGACGGATCTGTTTTATTGGCCCACGGGGGAGTAGAAATGGGTCAAGGTCTTTACATTAAAATGATACAGGTGCGTATACAGGTGAAAATTGGTATAGACTGGTTACATGGAACGGTCCACAATTGTTAGCTATTCGAATTTCCCAAATAAGAAGTTGTTCCAGGCGTTAAGGAAATGTAAGCATACACTGTATGGTCGCAATTTTAGAGGACTGATATGGTGGCTTGGGGTTGAATTGCTGAAATAAGAGGCTACCGGGTTTACAGTAACCTCGGGTGCCAACCACCAGGTGCTTTATATGTACAAAAACCATGCAAGTCTTGTAAACTTATACAATGAAAAGTGGTATTACATTAATATTATATTGATGTATAGTGCTATTTTACTATAAATATAGTTAAATATTAAACATATATATTAGTATAGGTTACTGTAATAATATCTACCAGTAGCCTATCTTGTTCTACGTTATTGTAAAATAATCCCAGTTGCCTTCGTTTTCTGGGGGATGGATTGCCAAATGGTTAGAACGTTTCGATTCGATTCCCCCGTTGTTCTCGGCAAGGAGTACCCCCCCCCCCCCCCAAACGCACAAGCGAGTTATTGAAATACAATTGCTAGTCCCGAAATGACCTAGTTTGTGTCGAGTGGACATAGCACTGTATAAAACTATATGGAACTATATATTATTAGTATGATACTTTATTACTAAGTACTGCATAGCAAATGAATGAAATTTTATTAAACGCCCTTCTTTTCTGCATCTTCAGTCTTTGTGGTTTTCCTCCCATCTATCCCCATGGCAATGCTTCAAGCTGTAACTGGCCCCATCTGATAGACGTAATGGGTTGGGGTTTAACTGTCTACTTTCCTACACCTATCGAACTATTGAAGACGGCCAAGCAATGTGCTATGACAGAAACTGTACCCGGACAGCAATTGGATTCCATGTGTAAAGGGCTCTTTAACGTGCACATCAAAGTTTCTATACAACACTATTACACTATATAACTCTATATAACCCACGCCAACTTTTCTTCCGACTTGGTTTTTTTTATAGGTAGCAAGTGCAACTTTAGGTATTCCAGCTGACAGAATTCATACCAATGAAATGAGTACTAGTACAGTCCCGAATGCATCAGTAACAGCAGGCAGTACTGGCTCGGATCTCAATGGAATGGCTGTTAAGGTAATATAAATCATATTATAGGGGATTAGTCTACTGTTATTGTTTACCTGTTGATGTGTATTGTCCAGTTGAAGGGCCGTTTTGAGCTTGGGGGGGGGGGGGGGCAAAAATCATTGGGGCCGGGGATGACTTAAGAAAAAAAACTTATTTTCCAGCGAGGTGCGAAGATTCGAATTGGTGTAAAAAGGTCCGTATCGAAATTAAAATTATGGGTTAGACTGAATGAGAGCACAGAAAATGTCCTTTTTTGAACAAAATATCTTACCTAGAATCTCTTACTTTTGATCTTGTCCTCAAGCGCCACCTCCAAATGTCCGTTTGTCATCCTAATATTTGGATGGCGAAATGTTTGGTTTACTGCTGTAGATGGCCTTGAAAACCACTGTTCGTTTTTATTTAATATCGATTGTGTTTTTGTCTAGTATGTATGACTCAAGGCCACACAAACAAAAGCGTTTAATAGCCGAGGCGCTGGAGGGGCCAGCCTCCTCGCGAAAAAAATCAAAGAAGTTGAAAAAATAAAACGGGAGAAAAATGCTAAAACCTAAAGGCAGACAAAAGGGCCACACGCCTTACAAAAGGGCCCCTCTGGCTAAGGGTAAGGGTCCCAGAGTCCGAGTCAATCGTTTTCTATATACACTGTCGAGTCACTCCTTTGAAGATCCTGATCACTACCTTGTGCAAAGCTCTTTACATTCAAATGCACGTAAGGAAACCATAGACAAATTACAATACAATCATAAAAATATAAACTGTCTCTTGTTCGGATCCACAAATTACTGTATTCAGGTGTGTGTTTGCCATTTTAACTCTGTATATACACCCATTTTGTTCCTTTGTCTTAATATTATGTACGTATATTATCTAGGGAGAGGGGTTTTACATAGGCTAAGCCTGTTCCCCAATCCCGTTCAGACATTCTGAATAAAATATTGTTTATAAAAAAAAGAATGAGAATGTAGTCATTGCATTGGCATGAAAATCAACAATCAATGGGCCCTCAAAATAGTATAGTCTCTGCCATGATAAACCTTAAAACGCCCCTGCGCACAAACTCCGTCACTGCTCCGAGGCTAGGACAATCCTTATGTAAATAATAGTAACACCTTTTTGTGGTTTTCGTTACAAGAATCAGGAAATATGTGATATGGCGTTTTCTTGAAATGCAAAACATGATATTTTGAAAAGTAGTTTGGCAATCTACCATCACATTAAACATGCAAGGGGTAGGTCTACCTATTGCAGGTCTTTCATTAAACCCGAAATGGTGTACAAATGATTAATTAGACATCAATTAACTTACCAAGTTAATCAACTGTCGATGGCGTCGCTAGTCTGCGATGTTTATTGGAAATGTTCCGATTTGCTGTTCGACTTCCATAATGGATAATCGAGACTGTGTTTTTAGTGTGCCGACTTCAGTAATGATGATCGAGGCAAGTCGCAATATTCAATCGCTAAACTCTCGGTTCATAGTGGATCAATTTGACTGACATTTTCAGCAAATACCCATTGCATTATCTAGTTTTTTAACTATTACAGCTCTTTATCTAATCTCCCATAATGTACCTTTAAATGTGGGTGCGTTAACGGAATTTTGTTTTCATGAAATTAGTATAGTTTTTTTTAATTGAAAATGTACATTGCAGTTTGCCTGTGAGAAGATATGCAAAAGGTTAGAAAAATATAAAAACGAAAAGGGTTCATCGTGGAACGACTGGGTAAAGAAAGCTTATGAAGATCGAGTGAGCTTATCAGCAACAGGCTTTTATAAGTAAGAGTTGTAAAATTTATATATTCTAATATTTGTATTATTAAACATGCATTATGCAAGGGGTAAGTCTACCTATTGCAGGCCTTTCTTTAGTTCTGTAATGTTTTCTAAATTATTTGTTAGACATTAATTAACTTATGCAGACCATAATCAACTATCGATGTCGTCGGTAGATTGTGACATTTACTGGATTAGGATCCCATTTGCTGCTCAACTTTCAGTTTATTTTGTCAGCAAAAGTCCACCGGGAATTGTGGTGCACGTTAAACGTCCAGTTGCTATTTGATTAATCACGGTTTATGTCCAACTTCATTACTCCGGTTGGTGCAGAAAAATAGGACGTTAAAACCCCATTGCATTTACTTGGATTTATATTCTTTGTCGTGTTGTATTGTAGAGCACCTGACCTGGGCCCAGACCCTAGTACAAACAGTGAAAACAGTTTTTACTATTATTCCTATGGAGCTGGTTGTTCGGAAGTGGAAATTGATTGCTTAACAGGAGATCATACGGTAAGAAACTTATCACCACAGCACATGCTCGTCTTTATTTACTTTGATGGTGCAGAACAATCTGTTTCACAGAGATTATGCGACGGGCATCTTTTATCTCTGTCCAAGATGACTGACCTTTAATGGTGAGTGCAGGTCAGGCCGCAAAAGTTCTACGGGTAACGTCACATCATAATTGGTGGTCACACGTGTGTTGTTTACATCAAACGTAGCAATATGAACTGGTACGGGCAGAATAATATATTTATACCCATTTTACGCCTCCGCGCACTATTTTCTGTACCTATTTATGCTAAAAATGGAATACTTTTTATCCAGATATATTTCAAATACCTTTATTTATTTTTCTTATACTTCAAAAAAATGTTTTAGAATTTATTTTGTCAGAGTAAAAAAGTTAATATGCCTGACTGCGGCCAAGCGAATATTCACTGCGGATCAGTGAGGGTGCAGAAAAGGAAGAGGTAAACGTTTTTTTCCGTCCACCGGAGCCTGGTCTTATGACATCATATGTGGATTGTGGGTTAGGATAAGGGTTAGGCTTGGCCCAGGGTTAGGGTTAGGGCTAGCCCTGTCTACATCTCGAGACTGTGACGAAATCTGCAGACCACAGCCCTTATCCTAACCCTTATCCTAACCCACAATCCACATATGACGTCATAAGACCAGGCTCCGGTGGACGGTAAAAAATGCTTACCAAAGGAAGACGTGTATACTCTCTGCACCAAATGGACAAATGGAGAGGGACATACACGATGTAGGCCTACTCTGCTAGGAGGTTGAATTATAACTCATTTAGGGATTTGAAACTGCGATCGTCATTGTTTGGATGTCTTTGACTTTATCTTCAACGAAACGTCCACACAGACCTTTATCTAAGAACCGTTATATAACCTTACAAATATTTTAATCTGAACTCACATGGTAGGATAATTCAAACGAAACACCCTCAGAAGCATGTATGCCTTTCCTCTGTTTCACTCAGTCCCGTTTCTAAAAAAAGATTGCTTCTTTGTTTTGTATTTAGGTTCTAAGAACAGACATTGTATTTGATGTAGGGACGAGCTTAAATCCGGCTATAGATATAGGACAAATAGAGGGCGCTTTTATGATGGTAAGGAATTGTAAAATTTGTTTTTTTCATAACGAACACATCGAAACCCTACATAAGCCAATAAATTAATTTTGTTTTAGGATACTTATAATAAATTTAATTAAAACTTACAAAACGTTTACATGCTTTAAAAGCAGTTGTAAAATATATATATTGTTTATTGTTTTCTTTGCAAAGGGTCATGGTCTACACATGCTGGAGCATTTAAAGGTTACGCCCGCTGGTACACTTCTAACTAAAGGCCCTGGAAACTATAAGATTCCATCCGTGGGAAATATTCCTAAAGTCTTCAACGTCTCTATGTTAAAAGGGAAGCCGAATAAAAGGGCCGTATACTCATCAAAGGTAAGTGACGAAATACACTAGTTAATTCAGTTTACATATATCAGAAAATAGGGCTCAGTTTGCACTAAAAACTTGACTCTTAGTGGCAATTCCTCCATTCAATTATTCGCTGGTCATCTATTGTCTCTAATCTAACAGGGAGCAGTCAGAGTTGGTCGGTAATGGTCAGACAGTTGGGAAAGCCGGGAACGTCCACTTTTACTCAGTGCTGATTTGATAAGTTTGGATTAATCCTGGGTGAACCCTCGAAACGATTAAACTTCATCGAGTTTTGGGAAGCAGACAACATAAAAACAATAAAAGGAAGCTGGATCAAACCCAATATTAGTTCGTAGACAAAAAAATACGAAACGAATTCGAGTTAAACGAACAGCAGCATTTGGTCTGTACAACAGTTTGTGTAAATACTGCTAAAATACGTGTGTGACACTATGGGGATACAGATGTGACACTTTCTTCTGGACCTTACTTGGACTTTACGTTGTTGGGTCAATTTATTCCAATCTTCAAGTAACTGACCCTGGAACACTTTTTACATTAACTAAGTTTTTATATCTTTACAACATCCGTAATACAGGAAACTACACATACAGCTATTACATTAAATATAAGCTAAATATAAGTTCTCTTTCCCCAGCTTGTGTTTTGAGGTGGTATTTCTTTGCTTCTCAGCCGAGAAGGCTGTGGTGTTCCCAGCCTCCCAATGATATCTATTTTCTGCGGTCTCATCATGATATCATTATGAATTGAGCCCCGGAAAATTGACCAGGTGCTTCTTTATCGGATTGGTCAGCTGCACAGACACTACCCTGGATTTCAACACAGTGTACTTATATGGGCACCTAGGATGACCACTACCCACGTTTCTAACGCATGGCATTACCATATTTGGATTATCAGAAACGATGTCATTGCCCCAGTTTAAACTTCCAGACATATTCTTTTTAGCCTAGTTCTTGTTGTCACTGGTACTAGCTAATAACTTCAATATATTAAACAGGGCACCTTACAGAACTTCTTTCGTAGAGAACCCAGCTAACAACTACTGTATATAGGCCCTAAAGTGTTACACATTTAATATCACCACATAATTGTTGCATTTGTTCCAGGCTATTGGAGAAGCGCCAATGCTACTATCTCTTTCCATTTTCCTGGCAGCAAAGTCGGCAATAATGGCTGCTCGACATGAAACAGGAATTGACGGCTACTTCCAGTTTGATTGCCCAGCTACTCCTGATATTATAAGAATGCTTTGTCAAGATGAATTTACGAAACAGGTACGAATATAAAACATCATGCTTTGGGTAGAGCTGGCAACGATGTTCGTATTATTGGGGGAGCAAAACGCATTATAATAATAATGCTATAATAATGACTTTATTTTCTGAATTTAACACCTGCGTTCTAATTTTCAAAATAAAATCAACATTTTATACCATATGCAATATCTACTGATATTTAAAAAGTGCATAAGTATCGAATAAATCCCAAATAAAGTATATAAAACAAGGAGCATTGGGGAAAAGGACAACAAAGATTACACGCTTGTCCAAGCTTCACTACCCCCCCCCCCCCTTGATACTTGACATCGCCTTTATTCTTTGACGTCATTTAAAAAGAACACATAATTCTTGAACAGGGTGGTGTTATAACTTATTCATATCTCCAAACGTTTAAATGGTTTTCATTTTATATCTTTTACAACTTAATTATATAAGAGCTAAATCTCCCTATTGCAGGTCTTTCTTTTGGCTTCAAATTATCATTCAGATGACAAATCTATAATCAACTCCCTAGGATACCGACTGTCAGATTAGAATGCCCGCGACTGTCAGACCTTTAAATGGATTAAAATGCCCGATAAACTGGATAATCGGGACTTAATCTCGTTTATCCAGCACGACTGCTACGATATAATAAAGAATCAACGCTACGTCTTCCAACACTTCTCCTCGGTGGTATGTGGCAAGGAGTAGGGTCACCTTTCCAACCTCGTGGGTTTTCTCCGGGTACTCTTGTTTCCTCCCACTTCTAAGGACTCCTACGCGCAAACGAATTATTGAAATAAAATTAAACCATATGTTAGTCCCGAAATGACCGAGTTTGTGTCGAGTGGACGTTAAACCCCGTCTCTCTCTCTCTCTCTCCATCACCTCAACTTCGCTTAGAATACAGTAACTTGAATGAACTTTTCAATCCGTTCATTTTTCATCACGATATTGTAACTATTTTATAACAAGAACGGACAGCTCGTTATAAAATCCTATGTAATGTATCCATTAATTAATGCTTCATGTTTATTTATATTTGACAGTTTCCACCACCCAAGGAAGATAATTTTACGCCATGGTTTGTTAAACTCTGAAACAGTAATTGGTTGAGCTTGAATAGTAGTTATTATATCTAAATTACATTTAAAGTCTAGCGCACTCGGGTGACCATTTCGGGCGATTTGTTAGCGATTTTCAATTGACCGCATACGGCGAACTGTTATTTAAAAATGCTCGTGTGAGATGACAAGTTTTGTCCACCTTTGTCACAGACGACGACAAGTATTTAACAAAATTCGTTGTCGTACATCAATCGCAAGAAATCCCCAGTTTTGTTTTGTATGGCTGAAATAGTATGTGCACCTCCATTTTGATTAGTCACATGCTCAGTGGTGGCAATCACACTTGCAAACTGCCTGTTTCGCAAAATAAAGTAGCCCCACATGCAGACTTCCTGTGTGTGAATATTCGTCCTCAACACGAAAAACAATAATCACCCGTGTGCGTTAGGATTTAAGTTCTCCATTCGAAATTACAATAGTAGTTCTCAAAATTTAGTTAATTGAATCGACATAATTCTATTATTATTATTATTATTATTATGCGGGTATATATTGTCGTAACAGTGATCTGACATACAGAAAGCGTGGTGAATGTTAAGACTATGTTAAGTTTAAGATTGTTATAATAGCTTTAGTAAATCTGATATATTAAAAGTAAGGTTGGATATTAAGATTGTTATAATATCTGCAGCAAACCTGATATATCAATAGTATAATAAGATTGTTATAATATCTGTACTAGCATAGTGGTTGGAAACTAAGCTCGCAAAATGACCAGTAAATACTAAGCGGGTAAAATTGTCCCTCAAGAAAATAAATTCAAGTATATCCAAACGTAACTGTGACTTATATATTTTATGTTTGTAGCTTTGGTCATGGACCTACTTTACTGAAATAAACATATTATATATGCGTGTTTATAAATGAAAATTTCTATAATATAAATACAAGTAATCAATATGGTGTCCAAGGTTTGGTGAACTACAATTATTTTCTATGAAACAATCATATTATACTTACACGCAACCTTTCAGGGGCGGATCCGCGGGGGGGGGGGGGGGGGGGGGGGCTAGAGTGTACAGGTCCTACAAGCTTCCACCGGGGCATGCACGCATGATCGTATATATATATTATATAGCACACGGTACGCAACGCATATTATCAGACACACAATCAGCATCTATGTTGCTACCGGCAGAAATTAGCTCCGTAAACCGCGGTCGGCTAGACAAAACATGGGGTTGTCACCCCACTCAAAAAATCCTGGATCCGCCATTGGCTTTCTGTACGTTTATGTACTGGAATAGAGTAAGATGAATATCCGAATTATTATAGTTGTTGTCAAAATTCACGTGAATAAGTGGGTAAGACGCTGGCTCGCTAGCCTGGAGGTCGGGTGTACGATCCCTGCATTGGCTGAGAAAGTTCATCCAGATTTTCCGACGTTATTTCCCCTGATGTCGGGTGGAGGTCCTGACAAGGACATCTGTCTAGTCGTTCGGATGGGACGAAAAACCGAGGTCCCGTGTACACATTGGCGTGCACAAAACAGATCCCTTGGCAGTTGGAATTCGATATAAGAGTAGGCCGTAGTGCCACTGTCCGGGCAAGATTTCCCACATAGCACACTGTATGCGACTTGATAGTCTCGTTTGTCACGCAATTAGTTTTACTGCAGTTTTCTGCTATGCACGGGTTAATTAGGCATAATAAAATCATGAGTCATGACGTATACGTTATGTAAACATATTTGGTCCAGTATTGGCAGCTCGTGATTGGTTGGTAGACGGACTACTGATCAATCAAAATTTAACGCAACAATATCCACTCATAATAGCAGTGTGTAGTTGGATTACCTCTAATCAGACGCAACACTGCGCGGAGTATGCATAATAGTGAACTGTGCCGACAATAGCTCAGCTCCCCTGCAATTACTATTAGGACAGAGTTGTATCCCTTCATATACTACCGCCATAACTTGTAGGGGTGTTACTGGTTACATGCAACAGGAGAATTATGACATAAAGCATGACAACAGTTCATCTTTATAAATTCTAACACCACGTGCTACCCATACAAGAGACTTGACAATCACTACATAATAGACTTTGGTCATCAGACCAATATATTCATACCGCGAAAGTATTTAAAGGAGAGCCAACTATAGCAATAAATATAAACCAAAACTTAACTATGAAAGGCGTGTCGACATAAACATCTTATTCGGCGAGTAGTTTTAACAGGAAATGAAAAGAAATGGGGTTTAACGTCCTGCTGTTCTCGCCCTAAACTGGGATAATGAAGACGGGCATACGCCACAATACTGTTTGGAAACGAACATACTTTCACCGTTTTAATACCTTAAATCACTGTTCAAAGTTTTAGGGAAGACCCAGATGAAACGAAGGACTGTCATGTTGCTGTACTTAAGTGATAGCTTTCATTGAACGGAAAGAATAGACACACTCCCACATAAGTTCAAGAAACAGACGTTATTCCAGCAATGGTCAGAGAGGGATTTCTCGGGCCATTGCTTCAGGAATATGCTATTATGTAGTGTGTCTCTTGTATGGGTAGCACGTGGTGTTAGACTTTATAAAGATGAACTGTTGTCATGCTTTTAGACCAGGAGCCCAGAGACGAACGAGGTACCAATATCTGACCATATAGGCATCAACATACTAACCTGGGATGCACAGAAGTGGGCACACCCATGGACTGAACCCCAGAGGGCTTGAAAAAAAATTATATTCATACATTCGAGGTACCAGTTGAAACCAATTACAAATGGAAGAGTATATCCCACTGAGTACGAAATTACCCATAACAGACGATTAGATCCCTGGGATGGCCCAGACTGAAACCGCAAAGCCGAAGGGAGTTGGGTGGGGCAAAAATAGAGTTTGCTCATACATTTGAGGTACCAGTCAAGACCAATTTTAAATGGAAGGGTACATCTCACTGAGTGCGAAATTGCTCATAACAGACGATTTTGGCCTTGGGAATGCCCATACTGACACCCCAAATATGAACCCCCATCCTCCCTGGGTGGCTTAAAAATCGGTTATATTCATACATTCGAGTTATTAGTAGACATTAATGTTAAATGAAAGAGTATATGCCGCTGATTACGGAATTGTCCATAACAGACGATTGGGCCCATGGAATGGCCCAAATTGACGCCCAAAGACGATGGGGCCATAAATTTGCGGTACCGGTCAAAACCAACTCTAAATGAAAGAGTACATCTCACTAGGTACGAAGTTGCCCATAACAGACGCTTGTGGCCCTTGGACGGTCCAAATTGACACCCTAAATATAGGTTGTACTCATATATTCGAAGTACCAGTCAAACCAATTTTAAATGGAAGAGTACATCTCACTGAGTTCGAAATTGTCCATAACAGTTGGTTTTGGCCCTGCAGGCCAAGCTGACACCATAATATCGACCTCGAGGCTCGAGAAGAATTTATATTCACACATTCGAGGTATCAGTTCAATTTAATTTTAAATGAAAGTGTGCATCTCGCTGATAACGAAATGACCCATAAAATATGATGGTTCAAACTGACAAAATGCATAAAATGGTATTGTGAGGCCAGATTGAAACAGACTTTTGTCACCAACCAGTACAATCATGGACATAAGAACTGCACCTGTAGTGTTAATATTGTTGTCATACCAGACCATCTTGTGATTAACCCACCAGGAATCACCAGAAATGGACAAAACTGACTATAGGGCAGCTATCAAATACCTGCCACTGAAAGGACTAACCATTTCAGCTATGGCCGGCATCCAGGCCTTGCAGCATCGTTGGCAATAGTGTAGAAAAGTTTATGGAACCATCGGCTTTGTACAATTTTTTCAAAAAGTGGCCCAGAACATTTCATGCAGTCCTCGGCAAATCAAAGTGGAGTGGGGGGGCGAAATTATATTTTTTTTCAAACCTAGTGGGAAAAATTTAGGATGTCGGTTAGGACCATCTCAAAGCCAGAATCATCTTCATACAAGGTACTAAGCGACGTTTCGACGAGGATACTCTCGTCGTTATCAAGCAAACGATGCAGATATGTTCGTTCGTTCCTTGGGTTTTACATCTACTTCCATCTAGAAAGTGGGCGGGCGGGGGGAGAAGGGGGTCAAGATTTGTTAGAATTACTTTTTTCAAGCCTACGGATGTAAAATTTACAGTGTCAGTTTAGACCAAAATCGTCTATATACATGTACAAGGTACTAAACGATGTTTCCACAAGGATACTCCCGACGTTATCAAGCAAATGATACAGATATGTTCGCTCGTTCCTGGGGTTTTACGTCCACTCCTACCTAGGGTGATAACACAGACAATGCAAATATATAAAAGGTACACAAATATACAAAGAACATGCAACACAAAAACAACAATGAAATTCAATAAAAACGCAAGACCTTCGATTAGGGGGCCATTTATAACTGAACCATAACAGCGGAAACTCTTTCAGGCATTAAAAGGCAGTGGGCTGGCAACCTATTGATTTATCAAGAACAATGTATTTAAAACTATTAAAGGGAAACCAATTAACCTGGACCATATATAACAGATAATTTAAAAACAATGTGGGGGTTTAAATCTGTTATGAGCCATTTTATACTCAGTGGGGTCTATACTTTCATTTAAAATTAGTCGCAACTGGTACCTCGATTGTATGAATATAACCATTTTTAAGCCCCAAGGGTCATAACTATGGCGTCAGTTTGGGCCGTTTCAGGGTCACAAGCGTCTGTTATGGACAATTCCGTACTCAATCACATGTAATCTTCTGTTATGGACAATTCCATACTCAGCGGGATATATTCTTTCATTTAGAATTAGTTTGAACTGGTACCGTGAATGTATGAGTATAACCCCTTTTTAAACTCAGGGGATCATGTTTTGGGTGCCCTCCCCCCTATGAATATGACCCTTTTTTAAACCCCTGGGATGGGGTGCCACTTTGGGAAGTCCCAGGGCCAAAATCTTCTGTTATGAGCAATTGTGTACTCAGTGAGATGTACACTTTCATTTTAAATTGGTTTTGACCGGTAGCTCGAATGTATGAGCAAACCCTATTTTTGCCCCACCCCATCCCCTTCGGCTTTGGGGTGTCAGTCTGGGCCACCCCAGGGGTCTAATCGTTTTGAGCGGTACCACAGATTCTATGAGTATACCCCATTTTGCCGCCCCCCTCCCCAACCACCCCTTTTCGGCTTTGGTGTGTTGGTCTGGGCCATCCCAAGGGTCCAATCGTCTGTTATGGGATATACTCTTCCATTTGAAATTAGTTTCAACTGGTAACTCGAATGTATGAATATGACCCTTTTTTAAGCCCCTGGGATGGGGTGCCACTTTGGGAAGTCCCAGGGCCGAAATCTTCTGTTATGAGCAATTGTGTACTCAGTGAGATGTACTCTTTCATTTTAAATTGGTTTTGACCGGTAGCTCGAATGTATGAGCAAACCCTATTTTTGCCCCACCTCATCCCCTTCGGCTTTGGGGTGTCAGTCTGGGCCAGTCTGTTATGGGTAATTTCGTACTCAGTGGGATATACTCTTTCATTTGTAATTGGTTTCAACTGGTACCTCGAATGTATGAATATAATTTATTTTTCAAGCCCTCTGGGATCTATATTTCGGGTGTCAGTTTGGGCCATCCCAGGGTCAAAATCGTCTGTTAGAGTGTATTCTTTCATTTAAAATTGGTTTTGACCGGTACCTCGAATGTATGAGTTTAACCCATTTTTGGGGTCATTATAGGGGTCACCAAGGTCACACCCATGGACTGGGCCCCGGCAGACCCCCACTTCTGTGCATCCCAGGTTAGTATGTAGATGCCTATATGGTCAGATATTGGTACCTCGTTCGTCTAGGTTCGACCCTCTGGGCTCCCGGTCTATTTGTGCCATAACTCTCTGGTTGCATGTAACCAGTAACACCCCTACAAGTTATGTCGGTAGTATGTAAGGGTTATCGACTGAGACAGAGGATTATTTGTGCAAGAAGTTGAACGAGTGAATGAAAATGGACGAATACGAGATAGACGCAGGTTTATCACAGACCCTTTATCACACAAAATTGTTTTACCAATTCGTCTATAACAGGTACCAATATGCATTACTTTGCACGTCATATATTGTTGTTTACTCAGCAAATTGGGAAGTGGGTAAATAACTGAATATGTGTATACCGGTTTATTTACGATGCATACAAATCAGACTGTTCAAATGTCAGGTTTTTGAAAAACAATTTTAAGAAAGTTGGATTGGTATATGGATAAATGTCCGAATGGTTAGCGCGTGCGCGTTGTGTCATAAGATCTGCCATTCAGTCAACTGGTGTGGTTTCGATTCCTCGGTTGTACGTGTAGGGCCTCCGGTTTCCTCCGGCTGCTAAAGACCTCTACGTCGAGTGAAAGTTACAGACAAAAGAAAAAATATGCGACACCCCTTATTGACTGCCCGGACTACATAGCTGCTGTGGGCGTATGTTTCGTTGCCTGGCATTCTATCTTTAAAATACACAACAGGCCAATGAATAATGTAATATTTATTTGGTGCGAATGGGCTATGCTGCATTGGCTGGAATACGTTTTACAATCGCGAATTGTCAGCCACAGAACAAAATAATTATGTGCGAAAAAAAAAATATCACGTGTGATGATGTAGGATTGGTATTTTACAATATGACAATTATCTAAAGAAAAAAAAGTTCAAAGAGAAATTTATCCCAATTTGCTAGGTTTTGTGTATTTGTTTCTTATAATGTTGGTTGCGTTTTCTAGCTAATGATATTATTTCACACTCTACTGTGAAAAATATTTATTTATTGTTTTAACTACATGTACATGTATTTATCTTTTTAAAATTAACACGGTGTTTCGTGTTACTGATAATACACAGTGCACGCACGAAAATGCGCGGTTGTCTGTTTTGACAATCACCGGGTTAGTATGTTGGGGTGCTCATTTATATGAACACCCACTTTTCCACAAATGATCACCTGTGTACGTGCTAAAACAACACAATACAGGTTGATCAGTAACTTGAACACCCGAGTGGGAACAAAGGGTCCAGTGTGTAAATGTAGGGATGCAACGCTGTCCTAATAGTAATTGCAGGGGAGCTGGGCTATTGTAGGCACAGTCCACTGTGTAGTTCCACAAACAGCAGAGGATATGTCGTGACATTATAAACTAAGCAAACAAAAAAGAGAAGAAATTTGCAGTACTACCAGTTTGTATAGTTTATTAATCAATAGTATTTATTGACGAAACATTATATGATGTTCAATGTAATCTTGTTATACAAGACGGTGTTGTTAAATCAACTGAATAGATTAATAACTTTATATTATTCCAGTCACTTTTCTAGTAGAAATAGGAAATTATCACAATAATCAACTGAAATCAAAATATTAACAGACGTTGTTGGTAAAGTATACGGGTGTAATCACCTGAATAGATTAAAACATAGTACCTAAGCATGATGGAACGGGACTCAATCTCTCAATTATGATACTGACAACTGTGGAAATTAAATGGTGTACTACATATAATATTAATAAAGGCAGTATATTATAAGCGACATGAATGTAAAATACTCAATACTATAAATAAATGTGACATTGAACGTAGTATAGTGTTAAAGGACAATATTGGTGTAAGTCATTATCTCATATATTATGTGATAGAACTGGTTAAACACTTTCCAAATATAATTTTAACACAGAGATTATTACGCATCTATCGTAGCATTGATAATGACTGACACCAACATTGTCCTTTAAATGATACATAATTAGCAGATAGACTAAGAGACTATTTATATTTAGAGACTCAAAAGAAGACAGTAATATTGGCGATATTACTGATTTTTTTTTTTTAAAGTGAACGTAAAATGGCCCTGAAAATTTTTCTGTGCGAACATTCCATGATTATTTTATCCACTTTATGGCAAATTCACAACAATCCGACTAAAATTAATTCAGCTATCTTCACTCTTATTGAAGATGGATAAAATTTATTCATAATACACATGATAAACAAAACTAATGTAAGTGGTATTACATATACCATTATAAGTTATTATTACTGTTGTCTACAATAATGAAAATTCTGCAAATTATTTACTAAAAGCAACTGTTTAAAACGCCTCTCATAGTCTCTTTTTTTATCAAAGTTCTACATGTAATTGATGCAACCATTCAAGATTAAACTGAATCAGATTCTGAATCTGACGTAGAACTAACAGATATTTCGGCTACATCCACATTATTTATATCTGCACAATCATTGCCACTTTCACTATCAGTCAGTGGGTGGTCAGTGTCATTGGAGTCTGGTGGCAAAAATAAACAATTCCTCTTTCTACATGTAGCACTATCTGAAGATACTGTCAATTTACGTTTTAGTTTATACCCCAAGGGACGTCTACTTCTCTTCGTTACACCGCCATCAGGATTTGTTTGGAGAAAATGTTCAACGGCTTTATTGTACAGCGCTTCACAATTTTTGAAACTGCCACCATAACTGCTAATTATTAACAGAACTTCAATTGTCTGATTTTTTAAAGATTGTCTGTCTTTTGTAAAAATTTTTACAAATTTACTGAATACTCTCTCAACCTCAGCACTACTTATCGGTACAACTATTGCGATTTCTGCTAAATGCAAAAAATTATCAATGGCTAAATCAAGTCTTGACTGAAAAAGCTGCGGCCAAACATTGTGACTTGATGAATTTTTAAGGAAAGTTTTAACATGGAGATGTACAGTGTCAAATTCATGTTGTATTTTCAAAGTGTCACAGCCATTTGCCGCCAACACCGTTGAAAAATGTTCAGTTAATAGTTTAATCGATTGCTTAATATCGGCTTTATTCTTAAAGTTCCAATTTCACATTTTCTAAGAAAGTCAAAACATAATTATTTCTATGTCTTTTGCTCAAAAGGTTGTCAACTCACTATTATACGGTCCTGGGCAAAATTTTTTGGGCATTATAAAGGGTGACACAGGGTGATTGAGGAAATAGTTACTCAATTACCTCCCTTGTTTTCCCATTCCTCTCCATGGACGGCCATCTTCAAACGTTTGAATTTGAAGTTGAAAATGATATTTTTGCCAATTTCTCAACTGGCAGTACTGAATTATAGGATTAATAGGATTATTCTTTAACAAGGTAGGACTGTTTATAGGTTCAATCTATTTTTGGGCTTTATTTTAATACATTTTAAAAATATAACTTAAAAAAATGCTATTGGAGCTTTAAATTGGTACCCCTTAGTGTCCAAAAGATTGGCTACAGCCGAATAAATGGGATTATCAGTAAAGTTGGAAAATCTCTCTTTAATGTTAACACATAAATTTTCAAGGATAGGTTCTATAATTGTTATGACCAGCGACAGAGCTTCCTCCAAAGTAGTTGTCATAGCATACCCATGGAATGACTTTTTGTTAGAATCCCCGACTGAGTTGCGTGACGTCCAGTTAAAAGTTGATCTGGAATGTCTTCCTTTAAGAAAGGCCAGCATAACTTGGCGAAGTACTCTTCCATGTACAATGCATCTGAACCTTTTTCATGGACCAACTCCTTTAACTTTTCTAGTGTTTGAATGAGTGCTTTCATCGATGTAACTGCTTCAGGCACAAGCAATTCTTGCTTTTGTAAAATATTTGAAAATGGTGTCATATATGAAAGAATATCTTTCCGGGCACAAAGAAAAATCAAAGTAGGTAGTTTTAATTAATTTTTTAACAACCCCTGAAGCTTTGGACGAGAATCTTTCATAGTTTTGTTGTGTGGCGAATGAATTTGTTGTTACAAAAGGCAATAAAAATAGGTAGGTTTTTGATAAAACTGTCGGAGGAATCCACTTGGTGGGATACCCACCTAGTCCCATTAGACCTTTTATATTTATATAGTTTTTGATTTATGAACAATGCCTGTCTTTTCAGTAACCTGAACTTCAAATTAGCACGTTTGAAGAAATAATAAACGCTGTCTAGCAGTTCCTGACATTCAGAATTAAGTTGCGATCCCTTGAAACTGCCCCTTATTCCTAGTTCATTTTTATGATTTGCACACCATCCTTGTATAAGATGATCACCTATATCATTTTTTTCTATTTCGAAAAGTTTATTGTTCACAGCAGCTCGATCGCTACCATTGCCAATCTGTCGTTCACTTCTATTGAAGATAAATCCTTGTTTGTTCATACAAGTTGTCAAAGCCACCTTAAGGCCCTCTACATCAGAGTTTTCGGGTTCTTCTAATGATAGTATTTGGAACTTGGGCTTTCCATCTTTGCACGTTTTGATAACATATAATACCTTTTCGTCCATTGTTTTGGCACTACTTGACCCATCATAGAAAAGTGAATAATAAATTCTCTGTTTATCATTTAAGGGCTCCGTAACTTCCTGTTTTCTTATGCAGTCTGCTAATACTGAGACCATTTCACGCGCAGATTTGTCTGAGAGATACCCACCTCCCAAATCAACACCATGAATATTTTTTTCAAAATTTGCTATTTTCTCGAAGTCGGTGAATGGCCGGGTATTTGCAGCAACAAAATGGGCAAGCTGGAATTTCTTAACCAATTGCTTTTTGTGTGAAACCTACAGTTTTCTACGTGATTCTGTAATAGTAATCTGGCTTGACTTCAACACATTATTTTCTTCAACTGTCAAATCGCAGCTACCGGTACTAGTAGCACTAGAGCCAACTTGACTTTTCTCCGGGGGGGGGGGGGTCATTACGGCGTCTAAGTAATGCATCCTGGTGTACTTTGGATTTATAAACATGGTCTTCGGCATTACATTTTTTATTACAGTAGTACCCGTAACCCATTTATCGATTCTTCTCATTACATTTCCACGAATACGTTGGTGTGGAAAATACGCCGGTACAGGCCCATCTGTGTCACTGGCATTGGTAACGGATTCCGGACTGCCATACACTTCACGACATACTTTACAGTAAATACGTTTAACCAAACTACTGTCGTCTGATTGAAGTTCACAGCCAATACTGTCCAGTTTCCAATTATCGACTATTTTTTTCTAATTCCCATCATTTATGGAATGATGAGAATTAAGACTATAGAGTGAGACGGCATCGATGCCACATGAGTGTCAAACAGAGTGGAGAACATCTACGTGTATCCATACGCGCGAAACGTTCTTGAAATGAATTTAAAATTTGTTGTTTGTTAGGCATATTGTTGTTACAACGCTAAAACAGATCTATTTTATGTAAGTCTAGTTTGAAAGAATAGCAAGAAAATAAATATGACGAATTTTTACGCTCCGTTACATAGGGCGTAGTAATTATAAACAAAGGGTGTGAATCGGTCCAGGTCCTTCGTATACATGCATGACTGTGACAAACGATACAGTTAAAAGTACATATGACGAGAATGGTAACATTGTTCATGCATTAGCCAGAGTAACTAGGCAACAGTCCGTGCACTCTATCAATATCATCTACTGGTCTATTTTAGTTTATGATCGTTGAAAATAACACCACTGTAACGGTAAAGCAGATATTATTATATGCCTACAGCACATGGGTTAAAAGTGTACCGGTATTCGATAATTGCAACATATTTGTCAGACTTTCGTATACAAAATGATAACCAAATAATGACGCTATTACAGGCGACATCCTCCTGATACTATTCTAACACCGGTACATTTAGTCATTATTAGTGTCGTAAGATCTACCACGGCAAAAAAAAAATGAATTATGCCGTGGCAGACTAGGTTTGCGTCGGCTTTTACCACGGTTTTGCCGTTTGCCGTGGTTAATTTCGAGCGCTGCTAAACACAAACATGGACGCGACTCTGGCACACACTGAATCAAGGTACCAGGAAACAGTATGTAAAGTTTCAAAACCATCCGTAAAAAAATTGCGCCTTGTAGGCGACACACATAGGTGACGGCATAATAATACCGATAGAAAGTTTGCAATATATGAAATTAATTTAAATGATGAGAAGTTGATTCGAAAAGATCATATCAGGAAATTATTCAGTGATCAATCAATGTAAAATGATCAGAATATTTATTTGCAATACAAAATTAAGTTTAAAACGCAGCAATGTGAAAACTTGATTATAATAAGTATAGATTTTCATTTGGAATGTATACAAACGGAAAACGATAACGAAAAGGCTTTATGCATGCGTAATAGTATAATTGATGTGTTCATGTGATGCAGCGCCTTTATAAGCAGCATAACACGTACATGTATAGACATTCGATATCAACTGCTTACAGAACCAGATCGTATTTCATCAACCAGTATTTAGATAAAAGTAGACGTTGATCATGATGGTTTATATAGTATCCTTATTGATTATTCTGATAGCCGCGGCATCAACAGGTAAACATTTTTTAAATACATATATAACCGTGTGTATTCTTTGAAAAAGGAATTGAAATTGAGATGTACTGGTTCAGTGAATATGACGGTGGTTCGCTAGCCTAGAGGTTTCAGGTTCGCTCCTGGCGTTGGCATTCTCGGGATTTCTGGCGTGGTCTGCCTTTGAATTTGGTGCGGGACTTACGAGGACAGCTGTGTAATAGAACGACAGACCGAGGTCTTGTGTACACATTTGCTTCGTGTAAAAGAACCCTTGACAGTCTGAAATAGATAGATATAAGAGGTCATATTCCTGAAGCAATGGCACGAGAAATCCCTCTCTGGCCATTGCTGGAATAGCTCAAGACATGTTTCTTGAACTTATGCGGGAGTGTGTCTATTCTTCCCGTTCAATCAAAGCACTCTTAAGTACAGCAACATGACAGTCCTTCGTTTAATCTGGGTCATCCCTAGAACTTTGGACAGTGATTTAAGGTATTAAAAACGGTGAAAGTATGTTTGTTTCCAAACAGTATTGTTTACATTTCATTCGACTTGATAGCCTCGTTTGTCACGCAATTAGTTTTACTGCAGTATTCTGCTATGCGCGGGTTAATTGGGCATAATAAAATCGTGAGCCATGACGTAACGTTATGTAAACATATTTAGTCCAATATTGGCACTCGTTTTAAATGTAAAGCCTTTGTAGGGCAGCTAGTTATTGGTTGGTATTCGGACTACTGATCATTCAAAATTTAAAACAACAATAACTGTGTAGTGGGATTAGCTCTAATCAAACGAAACACTACTCGGAGTATGGGTAGTAGTATGGTTGTCTGGTTCTATGTTGTTACCAAAATGACTGTCACAAATACTGTAACAAAAACAATTAGTATTTGTGATGTTATTACTATAGATATTATCGTTTAGTTTACTAACTTATCATCCATGTTTGATAGCGATAAGAGAATACCTGTCGAAACGTTATGCTATATGTGTACAAACCAGTGCTTGTTATTCAAGTCTATAGATGTCTGCTCGAGTGACGTCAAAGTTTGCACGCGAAGATTGTCTGATCGCTCAGTTTGATGTGTACATGCATGTTGGTAAACGTGATGGTAACCTTAAACGACAAGTTTCTAAGATAAAAACCACGAAAAAACCCCACGTGGACAGTGGATAATCCGAGAATAAATTAGGCTTGGACATTTACGATAAATTGACAGCGACTGCAGACAGCATCGTCTTGTCTGTGCAATGAATTCTCCTCCAGCTTAGCGCCCGTTGCTTGGTACCGCGTCAGCCAAGCCAAGTCACGTAACACAAAGATGGCTTCTTTTAATATGTTTAATTTATATCGAATGCTATGATACGAGAAGAGGGGAGAGAGAGAGAAATGGGGTTTTAACGTCCACTCTACACAACTAGGTCATTTCGGAACTAACATATGGTTTAATTTCATTTCATTAATTCGCTTGCGCGTAGGGGTCTTTAGCAGTGGGAGGAAACCGGAGTGCCCGGAGGAAACCCACGAGGTTGAGAAGGCGCCCCTATCTCCATGCCACATACGCTCACACCAGGGCTCGAAACCACAGTCGCAAGCCGGAGGTAACCGGCCAGCTAGAGGTCGAAGCGGGGCACTCTAGTACACCACCCCCCATTATAAAAGCAGTAGAGGAAGAAGGATACAATACGCGTGACACGATTTGAGGTTTCCTAGAAAAACTATAGAAAACATAAAAATAGTGACATTACGGTTAAAGCTTTTGTTAGAGCCAGAAGTTATTACTTGATCATGGTTATCGATGATATTTACTGAGCCGGAAAAGGAATGCCGGTCGAAATTTTGGGTGGTTGATTACTGTTGGATGGCGTCGCTGTCCGTACAAAGTTTCCTTCATAGCACTCAGAAAGGTATGCCTGTCGTCACTAACCCAATTGGTGCAGCATAACGTTGAACCAAATTTCATGTAACTTTCATTGTCAGTTCCACATCAACATTGTACCAACAAGGTTTGTTTTATATCTTTCAGCTACGTCATCGCCAAAACTTGCCAAAATATCAACTTTAATGGATTTAACTGTAGCCTTTGATCTTGGGGATTTAGATGATGATGGTTTCTTAGAATATTCAGAAACCAGAGACAACTTTCTCAGAGTAGATACCAATGGTGATGAGGTAGTAAGTGAGACGGAAGTGGGCAGTGATTCAGTTGGTGAAGATGTTCCATCAGTGGCTTTTAAATTTATTGATGTCAATGGTGACGGGAAGATAACAATGGACGACATAGACATCTTCTTCTTCCAGCTTGGACGAGAATATGGAGACGAGATAGATCTGGAAGAACATTTGGAATATGACCTTTCCAATTTAGTCTCAGAAGAAAGTGGCATCACGGTTAAAGCTTTTGTTAGAGCAAGAAGAAATTACTTGGTCATGGATATCGATGATAACTTGAAAGTCTCTGAAAAGGAATTCAGATCGGAATTTCGCGTGGCTGATTACGACAAGAACGGTAATCTTACACCCAAAGAATTTAATGGTTTCAGACCCATTCGTAACGTCAATGTAACTGCTTATTGCAACAATGGCAATGCTGGCTGTCCAGTAGACAATTTTTTGATTTTGTTTAACGAAGCTGATGACGACAATAATACGTTTTTATCTATGACGGAATATCTGAAAACATTTGGGGAGTTGACGACCAGCAAATAGATAAATATACATTTACGAGCATTTATACGCCGAGAGATCCTCCCGTTAAACACATGTAGTTTAACTTTGATTAAATCGTTATCTCACAATTATGTTGTTTATGTCATTTACAAGTCATTATTTCAAATTATGTTTAAAGGACAATATTGGTGTCAGTCATTATCAGATAGACTAAATAAAAACAAGGGAATGCATGCATATTTCTTTTTCCTTTTTCTCTTATCTAGTAATATTCAATTGTTTTTTGGGTTTTTTTTTAATTGTCAGATTGATATCCTCTCACATCAGGAATTATTAGTGAGTAGAAATTCTCCCGTGTATCTGTTATCACTCATCACTTCAGTAAGTTATATCGTGATTTCATTTTGCCTTCGTCACTTCCGTTTCTTGACATCTCCATTACGCATCTATCGTAGCAATGATCTCCGCGTTAAAATTATATAAGGAATGTCATTAATCCGTTCTATCACACGTGATTATGACTGACACCAATATTGTCCTTTAACTGTAGTTTCTAGCTAATAAACAAAAAATCTGGCAAGGCACCGACGTTCACCACAGCGCGAGTCAATCGCCCAATCCCCAAAGTTTTCGCAACACCAGCAACCTTCGAAAATGGGAAAGGGTCAATGGTCAAACGCGAAGTTGCGGGCTAACTTCGTTGGGTTTGTTTCCGGTTACTCTGATTACTACACCCATACGCTCAAGAGAAATATGGAAATAAATTTGTAGTAGGTGTTAGTCCCGAAATTTCCTAGTTGGCGTTGAGTGGACATTAGTCCCCAATTATAACTCTCCATCTCGGAAATGTCTACATGGCAAGTAGTAAACATGAAAAATTATTGCTACGATGCATGTTTTGAAAATGTTTAGTTAAAATTTTAATAAATTAGCAGGTTTTGATATAAATGCGCGAACACCTGGAAGGAAGTCATATGACCGCCTCCAACCCTATTAGGCAAGGTCCATAATAGGGAGCAATTATTAACACCCAGGATCAGCATACACTAAAAATCACTCACAAGAGTGGTGACTGGTCAGTGATTTGGCATTATAAGGGAGAAACAGAGTTTTACGCCCATTCGACACAAACTTGGTCATTTCGGGACTAACACGTTCCAAATTTATTTCATCAATTCGCTTGCGCGTACGGGTCTTTAGCAGTGGGAGGAAACTGTCGTGGTTTCGATTCCCCGGTTGTGCGTGACAAGGAGTAGGGTCGCCTGTCCAACCTCGTGGGGTTTCTCCGGGTCCTCCAGTTGCACTCCACTGCTAAAGAGCCCTGCTTGCAAGCGAATTATTGAAATAAAATTAAGCCCCGAAATGACCTAGTTTGAGTCAAGTGGACGTTAAACCTCAGTTCTCTCTCTCTCGTTTCTACTCCTGTGTCGAATCCCAAGTGTCAAGGATTCTTCTACGTGGACACAACTGAGTACATGGGACCATCGTCCATTTGAACGACTATTCGATGTACATTTTCAGGCCCATCCGTCCCGCAACACAAACGTTAAAGGGGGACGCTGGAAGATTCCAATGAACTTTTTGGATCAACACATGGATCGTGCCAAGGACTTCCAGGTTATTCTTACTCGCTGAGCCAACGCGGATCCTACCATGCAGACAAACCAACGAACTAGTTTGAAGTATTATACCCCAGTTTATTTTATTTTTTATTACGAATAAACCGGTACAGTAAAATAGCCAAGTAATTTATAGATAATATTGTCCCTTTATCGTTCAAACATAAAGTGCGTAAAACATCTAATTATTCTATTTTCATAGAAAATACACGTTGTTTCTTCGCCCATTCTATTAGACGCCTTCCATGAGACAAAGATAACAAACAATAATAACAAATTCAACAATAACAATCATTTGATATGTATATTATGTCAACGATAGGTGTGTTCTATCTGGGTGCTCAGTGTTATTAAATGCACTAAAGGTAGGGCTGTGGTAGATACTGTACTGGTATACACCTTGCAGTGTTTCGTTTGATTAGAACTAATCACATTTAACACTGGTGTAAAGGAAGAAAATTGCTGTTTCAAATTATGACTAGTCAATAGTCCTATTAACAACCAATAGCTAACTGCGTAACTATATCATTACGCTTTAAACAGAGCTACAATTTGGACCATTCACGATTTTATTATGACCAATTAACCAGTTCATAGCAGAATGTTACAGATAAACTAATTGCGTGACAAACGAAAACTAATTGCGTGACAAACAAGGCTATTAACACGGGTACAATGTAAACAATACTGAATGAAAATGAACAACGTTCGCCGTTTTTCATACTTTAAATTACTCCCCAGATTACACAAAGGTAGGGTGCCCCACGTGCCAACTGAAAAGTTGTTCTTGACACGTTGATCCTGCACGTTTTAGTTCAATGACTTACTACTGATTTCTAACAGTCTCGCACACTCGTTGGGGCTATAAATAGCAACAGCATGTGGAAATGTTCAAAACACCAAACACTACTACAGCCGTAAAAAATCTATTGTTGACGATTCTGAATAGCAATAATATTTAACTTTTTGGTTATTACGGAATCTTTAGAAATTACGCTCGTTTTATTTTTTAAATTGCCTTATAATTAGCTGTACCATTAGAAGCTGCATATTTTGGTTAAGTACAAATAATATCTCTGACTCAACGTCCGCATGGAAGAATAATGATCAAAGCAGTAGTTTCATTTTACTTTTACAAGGTTCTTAAAAATATTGTTGAGACGCCTGATGTTGGTGCTTCTAAATTCAATTTCTTGTTCCATGTTTCGTAAAAAAAGTAGTCTTGATTATCCCCACCCGTCAAGTAGACGTAGAATGATCGGTAGACTATTTAAGCGAGACTAATTTCAAAACAAGGGCACGTAACCTATCTTTTACTCAAAAGTGTCTGGATGTTATGGACGCCACTCCAAACCATTTGTCAGTATTATTTATGTATGGTTTAATGATCATAGCTTATGAAGTACAGCATGGTCGTTTATTTCATGACTATAAATGTGTGAAACAGATTTAAGGCTTTCTAAATATATTAGTATTGTGGTGTAATTGTCGAGATATTTGGAGATATTCATTTAGGGTGGGGCACCCTAACAAAGGGCTGTCAAGTTGCTGTACTTGTGATAGATTTGATTGGATGGGAAGAATTATCACACTCCCTCAAAAGCTCAAGCATCAGAAACTATTCCAGCAATAAAATGAAATGGGGACGTCCCACTGTTCTGCTCCTGAACTGGTCCAATGAATACGGGGACAATTGCCAGAGAGGGATTTCTCGGGCCACTGCTTCGGGAATATGCTGTACTGGGAACATCAACATTAACTGATTTGTCTTGTCGCGGTGAGGGATTTCCTTTGTTTCTATCGTATTGTCTATGGTCCAGAAATCCGTCTTCTAAACATTTCTATCAAAAGGGCGGTCACGGCAATGGCCAGTCCGATTAAAGCCGCCACAAACGCGCCCTCAACATCACTCAAGCGTAAAGGTCGTTTCTTTTTAATCATTTTACAATGTGGCGGGCGGTTGTCTTCGTCATATTTATCTTTTAATACCTTTAAAAATCCGCTGTCCGATAATTTGCCTAATGCTAATTCTAGATCAGATTTTAAGTATGAATCTTTTGAGACTGCTATTGCCATCGGCAAATATGAATAGAGGTGGTCAATGATGTCTAGATTACAATCCTTCCGGTTCAATAGTTGGTATTTCGAATCAGCACCAATGTAAACATATTGTTCACCCGGTTTTAAAATCTTATTAATATGGACATTGATATCCAAATCAAAGGTACTTGGGTCCGTTTTATTAAATTCTACGAGACCATTCCATAATCTCTTTATCATGGTGTTCTTTGACTCTTTTATAACTTTCTTATACAAACCAAAACCACGAATTCCCCATTTCCAGTCCGTTAGCCCAACAAGTTCCTCTATATTATTAAATGGTTTCTTAACTTTCTTAACTTTGGAATCCGTTAGTGAGGCGGTTAAGTTACCAACATTAATCCCAGCAAGTACGACAGGAACAATCCAAAAGAAAACCAACAAAATTCGAACCGGCATCTTCTTAGTTAACATGCCGTCCCCACGAATACATAGCATACCTAACAAAGATATAATAATATTAAGCAAACGCAGTACCAGGTCCTGTAATTTTAAATGGTCTCTCAGTCTTTCATCTCGAATTAAATCATTAGAATGTACAGTCAGCACGCAAAACAACATTGCAACTGGAACAATAGTGAATAGGATAATTAAATAAATATAACTTTGAAATGGACGAAATATCTTAATCCAGTTAGCATCCGTGTCTATTCCCTTTTTATACAACGCCGCCCAACTACTTGCTAAAAATGGCGGAAGAATGAAATCGATCACTTGTTCTCGTTCTTCAGTGATGACCAAATCTGCGATGACGATATCAACTTCTTGACGATGTAACTGACCAACTAGACCATCCCACTCCCCACCATTACTTCTTTCACCGTATTGTCCAACAACCGGTTGTTGAAACGTATAAGTAAAGTTTAAATGGTGGGCAAGTAACCTAGTTAATTCCTCTACAAGACCCATGTACACGGTTTGATTCCTTTCACCAACGTTCGTTTTTAACAACCTAGATACCACTGTGCCAATAACAAGACGACGTTTATTGTACCTATATTTAATATTTGGAAATAGAGAATCGACCGAACAGTTTGATTGTTGTGGTAACTTTATGATAACATCACCATGATTAAGACAATCTATCAGAGTTATGTGCCCTTTTGAAATTGAAAAGGAATGAACCAGATGGTCGTCTTTGTAAGTTAACGTAACTACGTTCTGTAAATTGAATTCGACGAAATGCTCTTCAAGTTTCACGGGAGACAAAATAATCCACCACGAAGCTGTCCGGTAGTTGGTTGTCTTATTTGAATATCTGTCAATCGTATCCGCCATTTTGATAAGTGTAAGTGTAATATTTCGTAATAAAAGTATGACCCGAACGCCTGTGTTTTGTTTAAGGTATAGTTTCTTTAAAGCGTTCGCAACAGTAGAAGAATCGAACTCTGCTACATTGTAAATTATAGTTTTGAAACCGCGATGGTTGTCAATGAAATGGCGGGTATTATTCAGTAACATGTCATCGTCCAAGGTTTCGTAAAATATAATGGCATTTGACCAGCGCAGCGTTTTAATAATTGTTGTCAATGCCGTTAGAATATTGGGAGAACAAATCCAGTCGCCTCCGATTTCTTGAGTCGCATCACCAGTGTCCAAACTCCAAGCAAACACAGGATATGAAAACATATTTGAGGTCACCAACCAGTGAACAGTGCACACTCTCAAAATCGTCAGCATGTTCATTACTCAAAACAATCACATCATAATAAAATTACAGACAAGGCAAAGTTAATCCTGTCAATATCACCGACCATTGATTTATAATGGATTTAAAGGGACAATAACACTCTTGGTGGCTTGGCAGCCCGAGAAAATAAATAATACCCTTATTCTAAGTACTAGATGTTTAAGCGTCCTACCTGTTGTGTAAATTATCTATTACAACCTATTTTACTTGTGCAGAAGGTTCGAAATATTTTAAAATCCAAGTCATATTTGAAAAGGTTTACGTTAGACCTTTCAAATCAATTAGTTGAATTTTTCCAATTTTTTATAACACTCTTGTTGTAACTGAAAAATATGTCCCAATCTTCATTCTGGTCAACAAATCGTATTATTTTAGAATATTCCAATTAAATGATGATATAAATTTCATCTTAGCACACCTAATTTAAAAAAATTGGAAAAATTCAACCAATTGATTTGAAAAGTCTTACGTAAACCTTTTCAAATGTGACTTGGGTTTTAAAATATTTTCGAACCCCCTAGACAAATAAAATAGGTTGTAATGGATAATTTACACAACAGGTAGGACATTTAAACATCTAGTACTTAGAATAAGGGTATTATTTATTTTCTGGAGCTACCAAGCCAGTAAGAATGTCATTGTCCCTTTAAGTTTGTGTGTATTAATCAGACTATTGTGGGGCCGTGCGCTACATCTATATATAAACACTTCATTGTTGATACCGATAGCTAGTTGTGATATCCAAATGGTGGATGTATTTCAATACGTATCATTGAATAAATATTTGACAGTACATTATTTTATTAATAACGTCCTATTTAATCAACTATAAAATGATCAATTACTGTCTAGGCGAAAAATGCTCGTGTAAATGCGTCCGCACAGTAGCTATGACTAATTGGATGTTTACCAAATTTTAGAAGGCACAGACTCATTCCATGTCAAATATTAATTTACCCCAATCATTAAGATTTTATTTAGCAAATTTTAGATGTTCCAAGCATAAACGTATCATCGAATTAGGCCGTATAAATGGTACTCCTGTTTCTAGACGTTTGTGTGAAATTTGTAATCTAATATGTGTTGAAAACGAATACCACTTCTTTCTTGTCTGTCCCATCCTGCAAGATCTTAGAATGAAATTCCTGCCGAAATATTGCCACTCATCACCAAACGAAATGAAATTGAAGTCGTTATTTCAGTGTAAAAGCGAAAATGATATTAAGAATCTTTGTGTATATATCAAAAAAGGTATGGAAATAAGAGAAGAATTATTATCGATATAACTAACATAAACGTACAATTGTATATTTGTCTGTAATATTTGTTGTTTGATTTCTTCATTCGTATTGATTAATTACGTGTTATTTTTTTATACGCCCACATTTTCATGTGGACGTATTATGTCGTCGCCCCTGTCCGTCCGTCCACAATTTGTTTGTGGACTCTCTACAGGTCACAATTTTTATCCGATTTTGACGAAACTTGAAATATAGGTTTATCCCCAAAAGATCTCGGCTGCTTTCGATATTGGCATGTATCGGATCAAAACTTCATGGATTATGGCCCCTGATTGTACGAAAAATCACGTTTTTAGCTTGTGGACCCTATAGAGGTCACAATTTTGAACCGATTTTGATGAAACTTGACATGCATGTTTGTAACTCAAAGATCTTGGTTCCTTTCGATATTTGCGGCTATCGGAGGTCACAATTATTATCCGATTTAAAAAACCGTTTGATTATATCGCCGTTTGTACGCGAATACTGTTAAAAAATGGTATATCAAGGTTGTGGACCCTGTGAAGGTCACAATTTTAATTCAATTTTGATGAAACTTGAAATTCATGGTTATAACCCAAAGATCTTGGTTCCTTTCGATATTTGCGCATATCTGATCGTAACTTCCTGAATATGGCCCCTGATTATACGCAAAATCGCCTTTTTTTTTAGCTTGTGGTCCCTCTGGAGGTCACAATTATTATCCGATTTAAAAAAACGTTTGATTATATTACCGTTACACCGTAAGGAAGGTTGAGTTCGAATTTCGGGAAAATCGGACCAAAATTGCCATACAAAATGGCCGCCGTTTGTACGCGAATACTGTTAAAAAATTATATATCAAGGTTGTGGACCCTGTAAAGGTCATAGTTTTAATTCGATTTTGATGAAACTTGAAATTCATGGTTATAACCCAAAGATCTTGGTTCTTTTCGATATTTGCGCATATCGGATCTTAACTTCCTGAATTATGGCCCCTGGTTATACGCAAAATCCCCCTTTCTTTAGCTTGTGGTCCCTCTGGAGGTCACAATTATTATCCGATTAAAAAAAATGTTTGATTATATCACCGTTACACCGTAAGGAAGGTTGAGTTTGAATTTCGGGAAAATCGGACCAAAATTGACAGACGAAATAGCCGCCGTTTGTACGCGAATACTGTTAAAAAAAAATGGTATATCATGGTTGTGGACCCTGTATAGGTCACAATTTTAATTCGATTTTGATGAGGAAGGTTGAGTTCTAATTTCGTGAAAATCGTACCAAAATTGCCGGACGAAATGGTCGCTGTTTGTACGCGAATAGTGTAAAAATATGGTATATCATGGTTGTGGACTCTCTACAGGTCACAATTCTTATCACATTTCTAGGTTGTGTACTGTCACACCATAATCATTGTCGGCTTCGAATTTCATGAATATCGGACTGGAACTGACCAACTAAATGGCTGCTACCAATACAGTATGAAATACAGGACTTAATGATGTAGGAAAAATCACTTTCGGTATTGCTTGTTCTCTATCCATCTCTCGAAAATGTGGGCGTATCCTGCCTGGCAGTGCCAGCCTATCTTTTTCTTATATATTGTATACATTTTGTACCATTGGCATTTGGCCACAAAGTAATAAAGATATAATTATTATTATAAATTACGTTCAAATCCAAAGAACAGTGATTTACAAACAAAATTGAAAATCAGTACTGGGAATTGATTCATTCTGTCACTGTCCCGACTGTTTCCTGCTGTTTATATAGACTGGCAGATGCTGGCTTTTGGATGGCCGAATGGATAGCACGTGCGCGCTGAATCATAAAGCCTGTCTTTGAGTCAACTAACGTGGTTTCGAACCCCTGGTTGTAGGAGTCAAGGAGTAGGGTCACCTGTCCAATCTCGTGGGTTTATCCCGGGTCCTCCCACTGCTAAAGACCCCTGCGCGCAAGCGAATAATAGAAATAAAATTAACCCATATGCCAGTCTCAAAGTGACCTAGTTTGTGTCGATTGGACGTTAAACCCCATTTTTGAGTTGTCGGGACATGCGCGTTGGTAATAGAATCTAGTATATAGAACTACATTGTATTTGATTTTGGGTTTTCAATCGATACAAACATTAAATACTAGGTCCAGATTAATGTAGTAATGGAATAAGCGGATATACCATTTCAGTATAAATATTATCAAAACATTTAATAGATAAATGGCATTAATAATAAAATCAATACATTGCGCTAAACTAAATATTAACAGACAATACAAACAAATATCCAAGTCTAGGTAAAAGTTAAAAGCTTTCATCCATATAATTATTTAACAGATAAAAATTACATTTGATACACATGCTATTAAAATTCATAATAGTAGCGATTGACAATATAGACCAGGTTGGGCAAGCAACTGGTATTGGACCAATATAGGGTCGACAAATATCCTAAGAAAGTTTAAAGAGATGAAGTATATTTGTGCATGCACGATGCCGAAACCCTTTAATAAGTCATGTAAGATGAATCTTCTGCAAATTTTTAAACTTATATCAACATTGATGTTGTTATCTTACCGTGAAAAGATTGGTTTCTGATATCAAAAATGACAATTTTAAAATTGGAACACGAATCGAGTGTCATTTGTAATCAAGCCACTCGATGAATGAGGCTCAACATATCACTCGGGATAATAATATCGATGTAGACTGGAATAATCAGACGTCAAAGACTTGCATTTCATTTGCACTTCGCGTATTTAGACATTACAGTAAAACCAGAAACAATTAAACATACATCATGCATGAGTTAAATCTGTCAATTACAGGTCTTTCTTCAGGTCTGAAATGCTATCTAAATTATTAATTATATATTATTTCACTTATCCAGACCACAATCAACTTTCGGTGTCATCGTTAAACCGCGATATTTACTGAATTGGGATTTGATGTGCTTCTCAACTTCCATTCATGATATAACCATGAAATGGATAATCGTGACTGTTTTTTATGGTACCGATTTTGGTAATGATGACCGAGTCTAGACCGCAATTTCAGTCGCTAAATCGTCCGTTCAGAGTGGATTAATGTTTGTTACTATATTCGTGAGAACTGACAGCTCGTTATCTTTTCTCTCATAATGGATTTTGGTAAATCTTTTCAGGGCATAAATTTCTGTGAATGCAACGGATTGAGCTTAGATGGACATTGGATTGAACTTATTTTGCAAAACCAAAGGTCGCTTTATTTAATGACTGAATTAGCACTTCCCAAAACAGAAATCCGCTTTGCGACTTAGGACAACCTAAATTACCGGTCGCGAACCCCGGAAGTCAAATTCATTTCTGTCCCCTCTCCCGAAAAAAAACAACCCTAGTTATAAACCTACATTTGTGTGTTTGAAATCAACTACGGTTAAATCAACGAATAAAAAAGTTTCTCTTGACAAATTTGACTGTATTTTTGACTGAGTGAAAGTCAATATGGCATTCTTCATGTGATCTGAAAAAACAATGCAGTTGTTGCGGGAGTAGTTTAATTTTGAAAGATAGTTTGACAACCACGTGTTGCAATCAAAACAATTTCGATCTCGTTATAAGCTTGGGCAACGAAAAATATCAACTTAAGGCATTTACATAGGAAATTTATTTTGAATCCATAGATCGCAAGTTATCAAATTTTATTTACAATGAAAAGCCAACGCCGATATCCCAAAATAAATAGATGACACATATGAATTAATCGCAAATTTTGTTTTTTTCAAAAGTATCGTGCAATCAAAACTATACCGTAAGTTACATCACTGTCTACCAGATAGAATCAATGTTATCTTGTGCAAATGCATTGACGAATGATAATGCATAGCTTTCGCTCGAAGACGGTCACCTGATGAACATCTACTACATCAAGTTTAAACATTCTACCTCAATTAAAAGCAGTTGGTAATTTCCAAAGTTATCAGTCAATTGGTTATCTCGCCTAAGCAGAAAATTCTCACCATCACACTTAGTCAAGGTAACGAGATAATGCATCTATATTTGAAGTGTCGTCGCTCTCACTTCATTATAACCAGAGTTATCGTGCCCCTTAGCATCAACCTATCAGCTTGCTAATCTCTGCTTATCGCAAGCTGGCAATACTCATGGACCTAATGAACGCTTACACCAAGTTGGAACATTCTACCTCAATTAGAAGGAGAGTTATTGTGTTTCAAAGTCTCGACCAATCAAATTGCTTATCTCTGCTTATCCTGAGCAGAAAATGTCCATTGTGGAACTTAGTCAATGTACAATAATTTGTTTGCAATCATATTACATTTCCTAGACACAGAAATGTAAATCTGCACTGTGCTTTGGCATCAGTTAACATATTTTAAAATTTATTATATGTTGATTAGGGTTTCACACTGCGTAGCTTGTGTGAAACACTATTGTTTTTGTTAAAATTATTCTTATTATTATTCTTCTTATTATTATTATTTTTTTTTTTCCAATTTGCTTATATCTCAGCAACTACTTGTCGGATCGATACAATGTCTTCAGTTTTACTGGGAAAGTGTGTGTGACTTAGAGATTAAAGCTATTCCCGGCATTCTGCGACATTGCGAAACGTCCGAAATCACCGAAAATGTCGTTTTTTGAAATATTGCCGTAATATTAACAATAATCATCGTATTTTAGCATATGATGCTTTTTGACATAGCCCGAAACAGGGGACATAGCTATGTTACTTCTGATTTTTGATTTTCGACGAATCTTGGAAGATATTAGGCGCCAAATTTTGAAAATTTAAATTTTTACAAAAAACTTTTTTATTTATTAATATTTAAATATGACATTTTAACCAAGGTTAAAGAGTCATCTGATTTGAGCAAAAATGTCAACATTTTTTGTTTCCGTAATTTTCCTTGGCCGCTATTGGCTAATTCAGTTTTTCAGTCCTACATTAATTATTTATTGTTGGATTTGTATAAAACCATGTTCATATGTTCCGTGGTTCAAAATGTCATTTTTTTTGTTACCGGTAAAGTTTCCTGAAGGCACCGGAAGTGATGTAAATTCAGCAAAAACTCCAAAATTGACAGTTCGGTACCACTTTTTGAAAGCAAATACTATTTTCTACAAATCTGATCTTACTCAAAAGATGCGCCCTGTAAAGGTGCACAAAATCTCGGACTCAGTTTTTTTAATTTCGATTTTGTTTTCGGGCCATTTCGATTAAAAGGTAAAAAAGGGGGTAAAAATAAGCTATTTACAACCCATCCAGTGTCTTCATATATTAAAATATTTCTTCGATACTTTCATAAACTTGTAGCAATAATCCATACAAAGAGAATGTATGTGAAATTTAGTTTGTAATATGAGCAGTTGCCGAGAAATGGGCAATTTTGCATGAGTCACTTGTCACGTTATTTTGGCTGTAAAAGAATCAATTATTATTCGATTTTCATTTTTTTTCACTGTCTGTTGCCTATTTCCACAGTTGACTATTCCAAACCATTTTAACACTTTCACTGTCACCGGAAGTGACGTCATTTAGGCAATAACTGAATTTTTAGCCTTAAAAATACATTTTTTATTCAAATGAGTATTATTTGTAATATATTTAGAATTATGAAATTTGGTTCCCATCAACAAATAGAATGAACCCATACGATCATATAGATACCACAAAATGGTTTCTAACTTGTACGGTTGCAGAGAAATGGACGATTTTCCACAAGTCACTTTTTACTTTATTTTGGCTCTAAAAGAATCAGTTATTATTCGATTTTCATAAAATGTTCATCATATGATGTCTTATGCCATTATAGTGTAGGCTCATTTGTCTTGAAATAAATATTCGTGTCATTTTTTTGGTAAAAGCAAAAACTCTGTTGATTCTGAAAGAAGACATCATAAGTTTTTAAAAAAATTAGGGTGCCATTTTTTTTTCACGTCCTAGGGGTCCGAAATCCAAGATGGCGTCCAAAATGGCCGCCGTTCAGCAATAATTCCATATCTTCACAAGTACACATGCTATGATGCAAAACAAAGTATCTAAATATAGGTTTTCTGACATAATAAAACCAATGGAAACATCAAATTTAGGTTAAAATGTGATTTACATGCCTAATTTCAAGATGGCGTCCAAAATGGCCACCGTTTAGCAATATAAATAAGACTTTCAATGAGGAACCAGATAATAATAATAATAATGTACATTTGTAATTGCGCTAACTCCATCCATATTGCATGCTCTAAGCGCGAGGATAATAGCTAATCCTGATAATATACTATTCAAAAAAAGTAGGGGATATTTGATTTTGGGGGCATAATACTAAAATATGCAAATGACTACGAAAAAAGTCACTATAGAACCTAACAGAAGAAACATTTCCAGTTACATGTGACGCCCAAACGCACCAATAGCTACCGCATGGAATGCAGGTGATGCTTGGGATCATCATGGGGGATTTGCACGACTCTGACTTTGAATGTTACAGTCATTGTGGCATTGAATTCCAGGGTGGAAACATCAGAAAACAAATTTTGATATGCGTCGGCTTACCCAAAATGAAAGGTTACGTGCCCTTGGCATGCTACAGATCGGCACAACACAGGCGGTTGTGGCGCGGACGATGCATGTTTCTCAGTCTGTCATAAGCAGGCTATGGTCCAGATACCGTGATACACAATCTGTACAGGACAGACCACGCTCAGGTCGACCAAGGGCGAGAACTCAAGCCCAGGATCGATTTATCCGTACCTTGGCCTTGAGAAATCGTGTCATCACAGCAAATCAGAACAGCGCTCGTCTTCAAACAGACACTGGTGTGAGAGTGAGTGGCCAGACGCTTCGGAATCGACTGCATAGGGGTCACCTTCGCGCCCGACGTCCTCGCGTGATCCCTTGTTTGAGAGATCATCACATTCAGGCAAGACGTCGTTGGTGTAGGGATCGTCAACACTGGGATAATCGACGCTGGAGCAATGTGATGTTTTCAGATGAGTCACGGTTCACTGTTGATTTTTTGGACAGACGTAGGAGGGTGTGGCGTCGTCGAAACGAGCGCTTCCAAGACGTTAACGTCATCAGACATCATCGATTTGGGGGTGGTTCTGTTATGGTGTGAGGAGGCATCACTGTTGCTGGAAGAACGGCTTTACATGTTGTTGCAGGGCGTGTTACAGGCCAGTACTACCGGGACAACATCTTGGCAGTCCATGTTGTGCCGTTCGCACGACGTCATGGCCGCCGTTTCATCTTCCAGGGTGACAACGCAAGATGTCACAGGGCCAGGATCGTTACAGGTTACCTCCAACAACAGAACATCACCACATTCACCTTGGCCAGCACTGAGTCCCGACCTCTCCCCCATCGAGCATGTCTGGGACATGCTTGGACAGAGGTTACGTCAACGTCAACAACGTCCTGCCAATGTCCAAGAACTTGCTGCTGCGTTGCAACAGGAATGGGACAATCTGGACCAAAATGACCTTAGACGTCTCATTAGGAGTATGCCACGTCGGATCAATGCTTGTTTGGCAAACAAAGGGGGATTTACCCGTTACTGACTTTGTTGTGATGCTGTGGTAACTTTGCTGTTTGACCCCCGGGTATCATTTTACCCTTATAATGGTCAGTCTGTGCCTTACTTAGTCTAACGATCATTTGGAATAAATCGATAAATGGAGTTTTGCACACAGGTTTTGGGGAATTACAATCAAAGCACTGTTGCAGTAATCGAGCCTCGAGAATATCAAGGAACGCACAAGCAGCTTACAGGCTTCCACTGTCAAGAGGTGTCGAATATTGCCAATACATCGAAGATGGTAATTGCACGTACAGCAAAGTTGTTCGACCTGTTTCTCCATGGTTAAGGAAGAATCCAGTAGTACACCAAGATTCTCCAGACATGATGAAAACTGAATTTTGGTTTCACAGATTACCACACTTGAATTTGGAATAGACCTACGTCGTTTAGATGTCCCTACAAGCATGGCTTCTGTCTTGTCATCATTCAGTTTGAGCTTACTCTCGTTCATCCACGATTTTACAGATTTAGAGCAGAGTGTTACCTGATGAAGAGACTCATCAATTTTATTTTGATAAGTGTCACCAATTAATTGGGTGTCATCAGCGTAGGAGTAGTGACTGATCCCGAAACTGTCTAATACATCACCAAGGCATTTTGTGTATAAGACAAACAACACGGGCCCGAGTACGGACCCCTGAGGCACACCACAATCAAGTTTAACAGGATTTGATTGGGAACTGTTTACGAGCATCTTTTGACTTCTATCCGACAGATATGATGATATCCAACGCAAATCCGTTCCAGATATATGAAAATATTCACGTAATCTATGAACAAGGATCTGGTGGTCCACGGTATCAAATGCTGCGGACAGATCCAAGAGAATTAAGGATGCAAGCCTACCACCATCAACTATCCGCAGGAGATCATTCAACACCCGAACTATAGTTGTTTCAGTACTGTGATGAGATCGGTACGCCGATTGAAATTTATCCCATGATTTATTATTGTCGACAAAAACCTATACTCGATTGTTAACAGCCCTTTCTATTAATTTGGAGAGAAAGGGCAGATTGGACACGGGTCTGTAATTTTTGAGGATGTTGCGACCCAGGCCACATTTTGTTGATTAGAGGTCTAACCACAGCCTGCTTAAATAATTCTGGAAAATAACCTGTTTTCAGACTGGTATTAATAATTACTGTAATGACCGGCAGAAGAGGATCTAGGTGTTCAGTTTGGTTGGTAAGGGGTCTAGTGGACAGGTTGTCTTTTTGGATGTATTTATAATCCTTACGATTTCAGATAATTATTACATGGTGGTAGTACCGAAATATGAGTTTCAGTTACTGAATCGGACTGATCAAGTTGCTTCCTTAGTATATCAATCTTATTTGAAAAATATTCTGAGAATGTGTTAGCAAGCTTCACGTCATTATCTGAGTCTGGAAATATGGTTTCTGAGGGGATACCTAATAAAGATTTTATAACTGGTGCTTCAAGGCATTCATGTCTTGTGACGATGAGATCCTGGATGCACTAGCAAGGCTTGGAAATGACAACGACCTGTCGTCTGATGTATGCTTTCAGCTGGGACGTTTTGTTTGGGTGCTGTGTCGATCAAAAATCCACACAACAGTGAAAGAACTTCGCTGGTTCCTCTTCTCAAATCGTGCAGCCGAAGGAGAAAACCTTCCACCAACGTCTGGTTCACTGGATTTACATATTTGGCGTGCACACTACATAGCCATGATTTGGAAGAAAGCTGATAAAAATCACCCATGCCTCCCAGCACCCGCTGAATTTGGTTGGACATTTGACGCAGGTTCAAGTCACTTCTCTGCTGTTCGATGTGGGAACCCACCAGCTCGTGAGGCAATACTACACCTGATCAAGTGCGGATGTAAATCTGGATGTGAAGAAAGGTGTAGTTGTCGCAAAAACAATATCCCATGTACAGAATTGTATGGACTACTGTAATGAAATAAGCAGAATTTAGTGTAAACGGCGACCATTTTGGGCGCCATCTTGAAATTAGGCATGTAAATCACAACTTTAGCGAAATTTGATGGTTCCATTGGTTTTCTTGTGTCAGAAAACCTATATTTAAGTACTTTGTTTGGCATCATATCATGTGTACTTGCAAAGATATTGAATTATTGCTGAACGGCGGCCATTTTGGACGCCATCTTGGATTTCGGACCCCTAGAACGTGAAAAAAAAATGGAACCCTAATTTTTTAAGAAACTTATGATGTCTTCTTTCAGAATCAGCAGAGTTTTTGCTTTTACCAAAAAAATTACACGAAATTACAAATGAGCCTACACTATTAACGATTTCATAGAACTAATTTAAATTTTTGGGTATCACCGGAAGTGATGCCATTTTGGCAAAAACTGAATTTTTAGCCTTCAAAACAGATATTTTATTCAAATGAGTCTGATTTGTAATGTTTTCAAAATTATGATATTTGATTCCAATCAACAAATAGATTGAACCCATACGATCATACAGATACCACAAAATGGTTTCTAACTTGTGCGGTTGCAGAGAAATAGGCGATTGTCTACAAGTCACTTTTCAAGGTTTTTGGTCTATAACAGTGGCAATTATTATTCTATTTACATAACATTTTCACTATATGATATCAAAAGGCAATTCGGATTTCATAAAACTAATTGAACATTTTCATTATCACCAGAAGTAATGTATATTTGTCAGGATCACTTACAAGTAACAAAAGTATGAAATGAATTGATATTGCTGGATTTGGTTGATTCTGCGTCCAATTTGTTTGAAGTGTGCAATGCTTATGGGGAAACCTGTTTAATGGTTTCATTGGTATCGGAAGTGACATATGTTCAAAGGTAACGTGGCACCGGAAGTGACATGTTAAAGGGTGACGTGGCACCAGTGAAACCCGTCATTCCTGCATGCAGGTCTAGTTTCATTTGTATTTTCAGATATTTCATCGACTTATGGGCAGATACTTTATTACGATCTCTCCCGCGATCAGCTTTCGCTGTTTTAGACAATAAATCATCTTTTGTCATATCACCCTGAAAGTAGCAACAAAAACGTGACATGAATGGCTCACCGATAAAGGGGTAAAATTTAATCCATCTGTCAGAAGGGTAAACACCCCTATAATTCCGCTGTATATGGGTAGTTTCATATTAGATAGAACACCTGCTAAAGACCGATTGTGTTTATACCTCAACGTAACATAATAAGTCAATAGTTTTAAGCATTAACATTGCACTTATATTAGATATTTTATTTTCACAGGCAACACTATTACAACGAGTGGCAGTAAAACAACTAATTCAAGGTATTTTTTTTTTAATCTAAAGAAGTATTACCACTATCAATCAACCTTTCGTGGCAAGGGGGGGGGGGGAGTTGTAAAAATGAAACTGTTTTTGGTTTCTATGTACAACCAAAACAACTGACGGTCAGACTTGTGTGAATTTGAAGATGAAAATCCCGCAGGGCAGTGCTTTGTCGGTGCAGCGAATATGAACGGGAAATAAAAAAGGACTAGCTACACTTATTAAACAAAGTTCATCCCTTACAATTTATGTACATTGCTATGGACACCTGTTGCAATTCTATTTAGCACTTCAGGACACAATGGTCAATATACCGCCACTCCGAAATACCTTAGGAACTATCGAAAGCCATGCTCAATTTGGAGATACAGACGTGGTAACAGGGTGGTCGTGTCGCTGGGAAGTTGTTCACGCCGTCGATCAGCGACTAGAACGGATTAGCTTTCCGTACTCGACCCCCAAAAACTTTCAGTAACAGTTATGTGTACAATGATAATTATTTAATCTGACACCAGAAGCCTTAGTAAATATCTACTAGGCAAACATATGAATGTGCCTCGCCATCCTAATCGAACTATCTCATTTTTTAAAAAATTGTCGAACTGATCAAAGTTTTGATAATGTTTGACAAAATTATTCAAGACACATAATGTTCTGTTAAAGATGCGCGAGTACCTCGTAGGAAACCATCTGTCCGCCTGCAAGCCCTAGTTGGCGAGATCAGTGATCAAAGAGGTGGACGACTGACCGCTAGTTTTTCGAGACAAAGAACAAACTGTGCCATCATTGAGGCTACGAGTGGGTCTCTTGCCCTTCCCACGTACCAGCAGTCGGTAACACCAGAACTTAATCTATGCACTTGTGGAGTGGGTTGTACAGACTCCCCTGACCCTCTTACATATGGCTCTGTACAGGAAGTGTGTAGGCTGAGGAAAGAGTCAATCAACCATATAAGCAGATAACTTACTCTAAGGTATTAAATACACAAAAAGATAAAAGTTTTTGATAACAGAACTACATTATTAGTCGATCACTAGCACTTTCGCTTATTTTATTAAGCTTTTCGGGTAAACAACATTTAGTTAATAACTACATGTACAATAAAGGTACATAAATGCACTATCAAATCAGACAATAATAACAGGGCCTATATGCAATGAAACTACTACAATTTTGCATTTAAAGCTGGCCGAAATTTGTCAATAAATTATGCCCTTTAGGCTTCTAACAAACCATTATTATGGTCATTTAGCTTGTACATTGGAAAAACGCTGAATTTGCATAAATATATATATGTTCACTGATTATATAAGTGGAGTCATTATATATTGTGGATTGAGTATATGTTGTCGATGGTGGTTCATCCTTGTCTTTAGCATATTTATAGTTTTTTCCCAATGTACCGTCTATTACAGCCAATACAAACAATCACATATATGAAATAACTGTTTTTTCAGTTCATGGGTTGCTTAGTGAAGATGTGGATAATGACAAGTTGAAACCAGTATGTGTAGAGGGTACGATTACATTTATCATGTCTCTGGTGCTAATATTCTGGCATACATGGACATAAAACTAGTATTTCCTTATTTAACAGATTAGCCTGGCATAAACAATGTATCTTCTGTGATTTATAATGAAAGGGTTATAGATAAGGGGTTGTTTAAGGTTAGAAAGTTTCAGTTCAAATATTTTTGTTAGCAGGAGAAGGATCCTATGATAGTGATATAATTGATGACAAATGATGATATCATATTTTCCAAAAAAAACTACCTGACAGGGCCAATGGGTATGGTTATACTATGAATATTAAACATAGGTTAAAACACTCCCTTTTAATTATGGAGGGGGGGGTGGAATGGTTGAATGCTAATGCGTCAACATAAAATCATTGTGTCAAGATGGCGCCTAGCTGGCTGCACATGTAATGGCTCTCCCAGTTTTTAGATAATACATCTTAAAGGGGAACAAGCTGTGGATTAATACTCGACACACAATTGTATTACACTATAGAGTTTTGTTTGTGTCTATTCATATGAAATTAGGATATATAATTTTGGATATATGTAAAGATTCATGTTTTACAATAAGAATTTTATAATTTTACTTTCTTTGTTATTTTCCCGAACCTTACTCAGAACTCTGCTCATTATAGTGACTACAACTTGCAAATTTATCACTGGCCAGTCAGAGGGGTCAAAACCAAATGTACGACACAAATGGTTAATTGTCGGTAGCGCGTGTGTCCTCCACTGACTCTTACGCACGCTGTGCAGCACAATTAACCATTTGTGTCTTACTTTAGGTTTTTTAACCCTCTGACTTTGTGCCGTTAATTACAGATTAAACATCCTTAAGTGTACAAATGTGTTGTTATTGCTGTGTTCTCATTTGCATATTGTTCACAATAAGAAGCAAAAATAAGACTTTGTGCCGTTGATTACAGATTAAAATATCCATAAGTGTACACATGTGTTGTTATTGATGTGTTCCCATTTGCATATTGTTTACAATAAGAAGCAAAAATAAGATATATTTATAGGATCATTTTGTTACACGAAAAACTAAATGATGCGTTTTCTGTGGCGCTCAGTATAGTTATTCTTTTATCAACAACATCAAACACCATTTCTGTTATTATAGATGACTTTAATATCCACCATGACATAAAACATCCCCTAACAGTTGCTGTCCTGGCCAAATTTCCCTCATAGCACACTCCATGGCGTATGCCCATCTTCATTTGCTCAAGTCAGAGCAGAACAGTAGGATGAACCAAATTTCATTTCATTTATGTTCTGATTTAAGGTTATAAGAATATTAGAAAAGATAACGGGACATTGATGACATAGCAGTAGAAAAGATGAGAGAAGTAACGGAATGAGAGAAGAAACTTTTAGTGTCACAGCAGGCAAAGTATATGTAGATCCTTTTTCCTGCAGAAGTCGTTCGGATGGTACGAAAAACCAGATTCACATGAACACATTGGCGTGCACATGAAAGATCTCTGACTGTTTGAATTCGATATAAAAGTAAGTCGTAATGCGCTGTACGGTCAAAATTTTACCCATTTTATTTCTGTATTTGTATGGAGGTTAGAAAAACAGTGCAATGTGACGTCTAGAATTAAAACTCCACATTTGGAATTCGATTAAGAGTAGACTGTAGTGCCGCTTCCCAGGGAAAATTGTCCTTATAGCGCACTGTATAGTGTTTGCCCGTCTTAATTATCCCAGTTTAGGAGCAGAACAGTAGGACGCTAAACCCCATTTCATTTCATTTCTTTCATTCTCTAAATCTTCTGATTTTATTTTCTTCATGTATTTTGAGACAAAGTATTTCTGTGTTTAGATACTACTGAATCTGAACGAAATTGGGTCATTCGACACTTAGGAAATGGAGTTTAACGTCCTACTCTTTACGACACAACATGAATGGACATTGCTAAGTTGTTTGTAATACAGGATCAAAATCGGGTCAAAGATGTCTTTGGCAAACAGCTTGAAGATATTCAGTTTGAAGGTATTTTTATTTGATTAATGTGCGAAGAGTTTAATATTCTCAGAATGTTTGTATGTTTTAACAGTTGTTAAATAGTATAACACAATGACATATGTCATAGAAGCGTCCTGCCATATTAAAATACGTGTTAGTGATTGTAACATCAACCTTGGTAGCATTCCTTATGACATTGTGTAACTCTAACTTGTTGTTGGCATGTCTTATCTAACTTTCTTTGTCTGATAAACTATACTGAATGTTAAACCTGATATGGTGCTTGATACATTAGGCAGGTGTCTAATGAGCTCCTTTGTAATGAATACGTTTATAAACTCAGAACAGAAACGATTCTTCAGTGAGGTCCGGCCAGGACTAAGCGAAGGCCATGGGCGCCTTGGCACGAGTCGAGACAAGACGAGAGCTTCTGGGGTTAGCACACTCGTGCTAAGCCAAGCTAAGACATTCGACTTCCTCCACTTAAGTTAGTTCTACTGTCGTTTACATTATGTTTATACCTAATATTGTAAGAAGCAGAATAAAAGTATTATTAGAAGTTATACTAGTGTTGTCATCCAAGAACCTGTTTTAAAGAACGAAATACTGTCACAATAGAACTATATGACCTAATAGATGAATTGCTTTAAAGTTAACGTTCAAGGCGCATTTAGCTCTCCACTTATCACAAGACGTTCATAACTAATAAGCAGTCGAAAAAATAATTAAAGATCGAACCAGGGCACGTGATGCATCTTTTGTAATCAAATTGCGAATTCGACGTATGGACCTCAATTGAAAGAAGCACGTCTTGCAAATTTGGTTCACATGCAAGGGTCAATATGGGCATGGAAAATTTAGTCTTCACTGGCTACTAAATGCTAAAAATTTACTAGCCAGCACCAAAATTTTAGTAGCCAGAAATTACAATGCTATTAACTGTAGTCTGTAACGTAAATCACTACTAGATATTATTCGTTTTTATATTTAATCTTTATCATAATGCTAAATATAAAACAATGCAGAAAAAAGAACACCAGTTTTGATTTAAATAAATTTTAATTTCAATACCAGCTAGCTCTGGTCCAGCATTTCGGCAATAATCACAAAACATTACTTGCTGACTTTCATCAAACATGAGCAATGAAAACTCATCCTTCCATGAAGGCATGATTTTTCGTTTTCCCTTTCAAGACACCTGGGTTATCAACTATGTTGACGGTGGAGTCACAGTCTGATGTTTTGAAGCTGTTGTTTGATGCCACATAACATGACTTCTGTCTTGTCATCATTCAATTTAAGCATCCAAGATTATTGGTCATCCAAGATTTAATATCAATTGTACAATTGGCTATTTTATTGAAAGGAACCCGTGTGGACTTGAATCTGTCCAATATTCGTGTGTCATCAGCATAGCAGTGATACAAACGATTGTACTTCCTTTAAATACTGGCGACGCTTACGGTATATAACCCAAACAACACTGGCCCGAAGACGGAACCTTGGGATACTCCATTCATTAACTTAACTGAATCTGATAATTTGTTGTGTATATGTTGCGAGCAGCCCATGATGTATAGTTGAAACCAGCTCAAAGCATTTTCTGATATTCCAAATTCACCATATAATTTGCAACTCCTCGTTCCTTGTATTGTTTCCAGATATAAGACAGACTAGTAATCTCACATTCTCTGGTGCATGTGGTAATTTGAGTAGATGTTTCTTTGCAGGTAGGATGATTGGTGTTGCTATCAATGAACAGTCATATATGATTGTCACGTGTATGAGTATATAATGCTTGAAGTCCAAAGTACACAGCTATTAATTCTAATTCCTTAATATGATTTATTTTTTTCAGGTACAGACCAACGTCCCCCAGTGGAGTGTCCTCCATACTCCTTCCCTAAATGCGCCCCCCTACCTTTTTTAGAAGCATCTGAAAACATTTCAAGATTGGGTTTATTGTATAAGCTTTATTTAGGTTTATTATAACATTAATGAATGTTCACTCGACAAAAAGTGGATTATATCTTGACAGTACACTGAAGACATCATGGGATCAAGGGATCTGTATAGTTCACTTTGATGGATCTCAGATTATTATATTATCTTCTGAAGAACTAGAGACTGTTCTTAGAAGTCTGCACGTTATGCTGGCAAGTGGACAGCTGAGATTTCCAACTACTGTGGGAGATCTTTATACAGTTCAGTCCGATATTGAACCCCTGACACAAGTCGAAAACAAAAGAAGGGATAAATTGTCTTTCGTACGCTTCCTCATTGTTATAGTGTAATACCGATGGATTAATAACTCCAGATTCGTAAAACTAGGCATTGTTACTGTGTAGTCACTATGGTAACAAGCAACAACAAGGACTTAAGTACAGTTTTTTTATCGAGCGAACAGTCACATCTACCACGTAAGGCCATATGATCAGAAAAAATGTTCAAAACCGGAAGGAACTAACTACAAATATCATAATATTTTAGATCTACGAAGAGAATTGAATGAAATTTACATAAAGTATATTATAGAATTAACATAGGTACAGTATCATACCATTTAAAATCGTTTGACGGCATTATGAGGGGTGTGGAGGGTTTTTCTCTGATATCTTAAAAACTAAATCCGACATTTTTTGACACTTAAGACCTTTTAGAACTATGGCGTCGAATTCTTGATCAATTATAATCTCCTCTTTCTGATTTACAAAAGTTTTTCTCAATGTACAATTTCATCATATATAATTCAATTTCATCATATATAATGCAACTGTGTCCAAAATTGTTGGATCAGATGTAAGTTTCTCTAAATTTTTATTGTCCCCCGCCTTTCGAAGAAAGTTGGGGGACTATTAAAATGGGTTCGTCCGTCTGTCTGTCTGTCTGTCTGTCCGTCCGTCACACTTTTTGGGACACAATAACTCTCTTCCTAATTGAGCTAGAATGTTCAAACTTGGTGTATGTGTTTATTAGGTCAATGCCTTGATGGAGTTCGAAGATGAGCATTTTCCGCTTAGGGTAAGCAGAGATAAGCAATTTGATTGGTTGATGCTTTGGGACACGATAACTTTAGTTCTAATTAAGTGAGATTGATGAAACTTGGTGTATAGTTTCATTATAGTAATACCTTGACTAAGTTCGATAATGAGCATTTTCTGCTCAGGGTAAGCAGAGCTATACGCAATTTGATTGGTCGAGAATTTGGAACACAATAACTCTCCTTCTAATTGAGTTAAAATGTTCAAACTTGGTGTATATGCTTATTAGGTCAATGCCTTGATGGAGTTCGAAGATGAGCATTTTCCGCTTAGGGTAAGCAGAGATAAGCAATTTGATTGGTTGATGCTTTGGGACACGATAACTTTAGTTCTAATTAAGTGAGAGTGATGAAACTTGGTGTATAGTTTCATTATAGTAATACCTTGACTAAGTTCGATAATGAGCATTTTCTGCTCAGGGTAAGCAGAGTGATACGCAATTTGATTGGTCGAGACTTTGGAACACAATAACTCTCCTTCTAATTTAGTTAAAATGTTCAAACTTGGTGTATATGCTTATTAGGTCAATGCCTTGATGGAGTTCGAAGATGAGCATTTCCGCTTAAGGTAAGCAGAGATAAGCAATTTGATTGGTTGATGCTTTGGGACACGATAACTTTAGTTCTAATTAAGTGAGAGTGATGAAACTTGGTGTATAGTTTCATTACAGTAATGCCTTGAATATGATCGATAATGAGCATTTTCTGCTCAGGGTAAGCAGAGCGATAAGCAATTTGATTTGCCGAGACTTTGGAACACAATAACTCTCCTTCGAATTGAGTTAAAATGTTCAAAATTGGTGTGTATGCTTATTAGGTCAATGCCTTGATGGAGTTCGAAGATGAGCATTTTCTTCTTACGGTAGGCAGAGATAAGCAATTTTTGGATGACACTTCGTGTTCAGTTTGATTGGTCGATACGTTTGAAAAATATAAATGTGTGATTAATTAATATGTGTCATCTATTTATTTTGGGATTTCGGCGGGGGACATCAGCCTCACTGTTGGCTTGTTACCATCGTAATATCGTATTACAGGTACCGTAATTCATATTGGGTCTGTATTGTCATCGACCCCCTCTACTATATGGGTGCTGTCTGAAGACTGGACGTCTTGCACCAGTATAGCCTCTCATACTCATAACGATTACCACAATAATTGTTTAAAATAGTTAAAATTTGCCCCACCGCCACGCATGACTTTTAATAACCACCTTGTTTGTTTTCTCAATATCGTCTAATCGTTGGAGAATCATAGCGGTATACATGTACACCGCACCATTCAACCAATCACACCCTCTCAACCTGTCCGTCAAATGACCCTTACGGGTCCAGCAGTTCCTGGTTCCAATTTTCCGGCGGGGTCTGTACGGGAGCGACAGATTCATGACCTAAGTAATGCTTAAAATGATTCCTTTGCCCCGGGGTAACATGGTTTAGCAATATTATCAAACACCGCCAATATACCAATCCGGCAGGTGAATCCAAAGGGACCAGGGTGTACAGTTTTTCCTCTGGCCACGGGCACATTTTAGAAACCGCCTTGAGGGTGGGAAATGTTTCCTCCCTTAAGGAACCCTCCATTATAAAATGCCTTGTATTGAAATGGAAGGCCAGGTAAAATGGGCTACCGCCAACCACGTGACACAAAAATTCCAATGCTCTAACCTGCTTTGAAATGAATCAAGGATTCACTGTAGTTTCGTGGGCAAAATACCATGGTAAGTGCTCTAGGATTTGATCTTACGGTCTACTCGACCACAGCCAACCATAGGACACGTCTGATGGCGCCCCTGCGCCCGGTGGAATATTTTGTTCAGTAATTTTGGTCCGATGTTCATGAACTCAACCTTCATTACCATGTAACGGTGATATAATCAAACGGTTTAATAAATCGGATAATAATTTTGACCTCCAGAGGAACCACAAGCTAAAAAGGGTGATTTTCGGACAATCAGGGGCCATAATTCAGGAATTTACGATCCGGTGGGCGCAAATATCCAGAGGAACCAAGATCTTTGGATAGGTAACATACATGTCAAGTTCCATCAAAATCGATTTAAAATTGTGATCTCTAGCTATATAGGGAGAGAGAAAGAAATGGGGTTTAATTTTATTTCAATAATTTGCTTGCGCGTAGGGGTCTTTATCAGTGGGAGGAAACCGGAGTGCCCGGAGGAAACCCACGAGGTTGAAAAGGCGCCCATACCTCCATGCCACATACGCTCAAACCAGGGCTCGAAACCACAGGCGCAAGCCAGAGGTGACCGGTCAGCTAAAGGTCGAAGCGCGGCACTCTAGACCACAAGGCCACCCCAACCCCCCTCCTCCATATAGGGTCCACAAGCTAAAAACATGATTTTTCGTATTATCGAAGTTTCCATCCGATACATGCCAATATCGAAAGCAGCCGAGATCTTATGGGAATAAACCTATATTTCAAGTTTTGTCAAATCGGATAAGAATTGTGACCAGTAGAGAGCCCACAACCCTGATATAACATATTTTCACACTAATCGAAGTTTCCATCCGATACATGCCAATATCGAAAGCAGCCGAGATCTTATGGGAATAAACCTATATTTCAAGTTTTGCCAAAATCGGATAAGAATTGTGACCAGTAGAGAGTCCACAACCCTGATATAACATTTTATCGGTCAATTTTGGTCCGAGTTTCCCAAAATTCGAACTCAACCTTCATTACCATGTAACGGTGATATAACCAAACGGTTTAATAAATCGGATAATAATTTTGACCTCCAGAGGTACCACAAGCTAAAAAGGCGATTTTTCGGACAATCAGGGGCCATAATTCAGGAAGTTAAGGTCCGATGGGCAAAAATATCGTAAGCAACCAAGATCTTTGGGTTAGTAACATGCATGTCAAGTTCCATCAAAATTGTGACCTCAATAGGGTCCAAAAGCTAAAACCTGATTTTCCCTACAATCAGTGGCCATAATCCATGAAGTTTCGACCCGATACATGCCAATATCGAAAGCAGCCGAGATCGCATGGGGATAGACTTATTATTTCAAGTTTTGTCAAAATCGGATAAGAATTGTGACCTGTAGAGAGTCCACAACCTTGATATCGTCGACTCGGTGACAAACTATCGTAACTACATTTTAACTACTTTTCAGGAGACACAAAAAACGAATCTGTCAAACGTATTTTAACACAAAGAAGGTTCTGATAGGACTGTTCGTGCTGAATCAGGAACACACAGCAGTTAATTTTTAGCGGGTAGTGCTGTTTACATACTGTCTACCCGAATTACACTTACGACAATTTGATTCCCAAAAGTTAACATATGTGGGTACTTACGACATTTTAACCCGCAAAAGCTGGCAAACAATGTTATATTAAAAAATAAAATGATGAAATAAAATGGGGTTTAACGCCTACTGTTCTGCCCCGTCTGGGTTAATGAAGACGGGCATGCACCATACGATTTGCTATGAGGGAAATTTTGCCTTAACAGCGGCGATACAGCCTACTCTTATGTCGAATTACAACGGTCAAGGTGTTCTTAACGTGAACGTCAATGTGAACACCGGACCCCGACCTTTGGTACTATCCGAATGACTTTGCGTTGTACATTGTCGGGAACAATTTAAACCTAGAAATAAACAAAGAATGAAACAAAAAGTATTGTTTTATTTGGGAATATTAACACCAAAAAACATTTCTGCAAGTACTGGTCACGAAATTACTAGTAATATGGAAACAACAATTTCAAAAAGAAAGCATTTCATATTATAATTGACAATAAAAATAACGTTTGTTGGCAGTTTTCGCTTATTCAAATGCAAGTCTTTCTTTCATGCGTGTGGAAGAGCATCATAAAAGGAATAGTAGTCTGGCGGAATGACGGCTTTGATATCTTGAAGATGGGAAAATTTTGTAGTTTTTATAGGAATCGGGTGATCATGAAGTCTGTTGGGCTGAATGTCTTGTGAATCTATCTGCACGTTTTTTGCCTTCCTGGGGAGATCGTGAAGGACATCGTCAAAAATAAGCTGATGTTTAATATTACCGTCGGGGCTGTAATTCATAACGCGAATATCTGTTACGACCGGGTCCCCCACTTTGACACCTGGGCGGATGGAATTATAATATCTGAGGTCGGAATATCTTCTGAAAAAATTGTGTTGTACAAAAAAAAAACGTTATAAGGTTGTCGCGGTCTATCACTTCGAAAAATGTCCACATAATTTTGTGGAATATAAATAGGCCTCTTTTTAAGTTTACGCTCTATGACACTGTGGACACTATATACCTTCATTTGAGTATGCCCTTTTTCTAAGTATTTTTGGAATATTCTTAAATTTTTGGTAATAGCTATCTTCAACAAGGCATTGCTTACCACACTATTTCTGTTTTGGTAGGTGCATCCATCACTATATGTTACGATTGTTTTGATTCTGTCATCTACTAGCATGTTTTCTATATAGTTTGTTACACATGATGCAAAGGAATTTGCTGTCAAATCCTCTTCCGCCTCATGCCAAAAATAACAGGCCACGGCTTTTGTATTTAAATCGTAAATTGTAAAGTTATGACACGCTAATTTTGTCTTATAGTATAGATCGCTCACTTGGAGCTTTGGACACAGTAAAACTGACTGTAAATCCAAAGTTACAACTCTATAAGAACTATCGTGCTCACATCTTTCTTTGTCTTTTACTTTTTCATTCCTGGCAGCTTCTTTTCTGGTAATATGTAGATCGTAGTCTTCTCGTGAAATGTTTCCAGCTTGATATCCGCAGCACATGTCGTACTGATCTTTTTGGGGAGAGAATATCTCTAAATTCAGTTCATTGAAAACTTCTTTTATTAGGGTGTATGAGGCTGCTGGCACATTTCAACCAGCCGTAGACCGTTTTCTCTCCGATGCCTAGGGTGGATAAAAACATGTTTTTGCAAACGCAAAGGCGTTCTCCAATTTTACGAAGAAAATACTCGTGGCTAACATTTCGCCTACTGTTTCCTTCTATTGTCTTTCTTCCTACAGCTCCAGATTGTACTAAAGAATTAACATAAACTTTCCTCTGATTCCAATCTAACCTATCCCAGAATCTTGAAAATAATTCCTGTCTCTCTTCTTCTGAAAATTTTGAGCACGACTTAATCTTTGAGCTATCACACTTTTTAGGACAACCCCTGGGCGTTAAAAGTCGTTCTTTTTTATCAACACAGTAAACCCATTTATCATCATCTGCTTGCTTCTTTAAGCCCTTATAGCTTTTATCTTCCATTCTTCGTCTCTTTTGGATATTTTTCTGCCAATCGCCAATACGTCTCTTTTTTCTTTGAGGTCCAGTATCTACTACCTCTTCCTGATCAATAGGTATCTCGTCTAATATACGTGCAGGTGCATTATCCACATCTGAATCTGTTGACGAGTCTTCGTTAACTGATATCGTGTAATCTGGATCTTGGTCTGAATTATCATAATCAAGATCTTCTGATTTTTCACTAAGAATGTCACTAAATGTTTCTTTATTTACAGCGCCCTCATCGTACATATCCGATATCCGATTCATAGCTCATGTCAGAATTACGCTGTTCAACTTGTTCATTCAGTATCGACTCCATCGATGCTATTGAATTCCGTGGAATATCAGATGTTGAAGTAGTTTGCTGTTGATTTTCATTTCTCTTTTCAGGTTGATTTGTAATTTTCAGTACTGTTTCATTTGGGGACTTTGGGGGATGGCGTTCCTCTGTTTGTTTCTGTCGATCTATGGCCATTTGTACCATCGCTTTTCCCCTTGAAAACATTTTGAAGACAACCACCAGTGAAAAATAAATGGATATTACTACATATCTACAAGATTATTAGGGGGCGGGGCAACTGTGGATAAGACGCTGTCTCTCTATCGTGTTGGTTGCGGGTTCGATCCAGGTATTGGCCGAGAAAGTTTACCGGGATTTTGGGGCATGGGTTCTCCTTATCAGTGGTGCAAGATGGTGGGGGCCTGACAACGATCTACTTATCTAGTCATTTGGTGAAACAGAAAAACCGAGGTCCCATGTACACATAAGCGTGCTCGTAAAAGATTCTTTGGCGGTTATAATTCGATATAAGAGAAGGCCGTAGGGCACAATTTCCTTAATAGCACAATGCAATGGCGTATGTCCGTCTTCATTAGCCCTCATTTCGGTTCATTTCAGACCCTTTTGTTCGATCATTGGCCTTAATAAATGACATCGGGGATTTAAACAACTTTTCATTTGCAGAAACAAAACATCGTAACTTCAATTAGTCTTTTTTCGACCTTTATTTCCAAAATGTCGTAACTTTACATTTGGCAAAAACTGACAAATTAAAACGTTTAGCACAATTAAAACACCATCATTTTGGATTTTTATCAATGTATAATAGGCTCGGAATACATTTTCACGATTTGGAAAAAAATATTTTAATTTTTATAGAGTAAATTGTTGTTGGTTTTTGCCGATCGAGCAGAACAAGTAGATTAAACTGTTATGACTTCAATGTGATTTTGATAATTATACTTGCAAAACATCTTTGCGTTCAATACAACATCTAAAATAAACAAAACTTACTGAAATTCTTGATAAAACTCTAACACAGCTTTACGTACACACACTCTTGTCAGGTACACTATTTTGTGATATTTTTTTTTAGCCAATCATGGTACGAGCCTTTGGCACGTGGTCACATAACCATTCCTAATTGCCTTTAAGATACGAAAGTTTGTTAGAAGATGGGCCTAGACATGGAAATTCCCGCCATATAAAAAAGTTGTTTTACATAAAAATGTAGATACGAGGGTTTGTCACCGAGCCGACGAATATAACATATTTTCACGCTATTCGCGTACAAACGGCGGCCAGTTTGTCCGTCAATTTTGGTCCGATTTTCACGAAATTCGAACTCAACCTTCATTACCATGTAACGGTGACATAATCAGACGTTTTTTTTTTAAATCGGATATAATTTTGACACCCAAAGGAACCACAAGCTAAAAAGGGTGATTTTTCGGAAAATCAAGGGCCATAATTCAGGAAGTTACGATCCGGTGGGCGCAAATATCGACAGGAACCAAGATCTTTGGGTTATTAACATACATGTCAAGTTTTATCAAAATCGGTTTAAAATTGTGACCTCTATGGGGTCCAAAAGCTAAAAACATGATTTTTTGTACAACCAGGGGCCATAATCCATGAAGTTTCGATGCGATACATGCCAATATCGAAAGCAGCAGAGATCGCATGGTGATAGACCTATATTTCTAGTTTCGTGAAAATCGGATAATAATTGTGACCTGTAGAGAGTCCGGACAGGGGCGACGACAATATACGTCCAAATCAAGGTCCAGAGTAAATAAACATGCCAACTATTCACCGGACCAGTAGGAATCGTGTAATAAAAATAATACAATAAAACAGATTGTTACACATACCCTTACCTGTTATTATTAAAAAGACTTCAGTTCCATCATCATCAACCCACGTCTCTGTTTCGTTAAGATTTACATCAAAAAGTTGACATTCTCTTCTGTTTTTGTTGAACGTAAATGCCAGACACCTTGACTCATATTCACATTCAAGAGTATAAAAACAGTCGCCCATCGGTATTATACGTTTTAAATGAAGCTACAACCGTTTTATCTAATTTTATCAAACTGTATTTGATATCATAACCATTGATGTTTAAACTGTAAAATAATCTTGGCATCAAGTATATCGTCCCTTGAGTAAGATAAGTTAGTAAGTGACAAAATCTGAAAAATCACTTTTTGTTAAAAAAAAAAGACTAATAATACTATATCTATCTTACACTAGAAAATGGTCACAGTCGAAGGTTTTTTAAGTGAATTATTGTTAATTAAGAAAAGGTCGTAAGTGTTGAAGTTCACCATAACTTCCCTGTAATAAGGTCGTAAGTGCATATGGTTAAGTGTATATAAAAAAAAATATTAAACCATCATATAGTGATGTTATTTTGAAACCTTTAAATGCGATTATCTCGAAATGAAATAATTGTCACTTACGACCTTATCTTACTCAAGGGACGCTATTAGGTTTACACAAAAAAGGATTTTAAAGGTCAAAACTTGCTTCGTCGCCATGTTAACAACATAAATCAATTAAGAGTCCCCATTGTTCCATCTAGTTCTTAGATTATTTGCCTCGCAAAATATTCCCGCGCAATTTATACACAAACACCACACGTGGTGCAAGCTACATTCAAAGTCACGTAAGACATTAGTGCGCATCTGTAAGTAAAAGAATCGTGGTTCTCTGTATGTACTGATTCAGATTAAGTAGTTGTCTTTGATGTCAATACAGTACTTATGAAAAAGTTTTAAAATTTCCATATAGCTCCGGTTGAACAATCACAAATACTACTTTGGTGTTAATTCGCCCGTGACTTTAAATTATGTACAATGGTTTTATGGAACCATTAATGGAGGCACTTTGTATAACTGCGATGCTTTGATACTACCATAATATTCATATGGTACTTAAAATGAAGAGCATGAAATATGTTTGATTTACCAAATTTACACACAAAATATTAACAAGAAGTCGGTTTGGCCCCGAAATAAAGGGGACCCATTCAGACTGTAGATGATAAACACAACGGCTATTGAATCTGTTAATAATTGCAACCTGTAAAGTACTATGATCCTGTCGGTCGTGACATACACCAAAATAGATAATTGTTATCTTTATGGTATAAGGAATAATATGCCAGTCTGTAGACAAAACACAATAACTGGGCGTGGTTCTGTCCCTGGGAGCTAGACATTGACCAATATGATACTGAATTGGATCCAAATATTTTAATAATTGCAACATGTAGGTTATTCAGACTATATTTTACATTCTCTGGCATTCCAATAACCCCTCTAGCAAAATCGAGAACAGTAAACATTTTAGCTTTAGTCTGGCAGATTGAGTCGATGACATCTTCAATGCGTATCAGGGGGAAAAATGTGCTGTTCATGACGCTATTTAAGTTCCGATAGTCTGCCGCGAATCATTATTCACCATTAGCTTTTTTGGCCATGGCCACAGGTGATCGTCACGAAGAATTGCTTTCTCATATGATGTCAGACTCTAGCATTTGTGTAGTTTGGCGAGAACATCCAGCCCGAAAATCTGGGGACTGTCTACAAAATGGCATCCTGACGCGAGGTTAATAGACATTGGGTTTTCCAAGTTCGAAACGAATGTGTTGATTTTCTTTTAGAAATTCCTGTAAGACATGCTTTTGAGCCACATCTAGATCTGACTCCGATAAGACAAATTTTATCTTATTTACTTTCGAAGGGAATTCGGAGCTTAGTTTCACCGGTGCCATATCTTTGTGAATGTCGTCTTTATTAACCCAAATAACATATGCTAAGACTTCAATCTTGGGTAAATAAATAGGTTGCGTTCAGAAGACGAAAAATAGCTCTGCAGTTATTAACATTGATGAGGCATTTAGCACCAGCAAGTTACATATTACAATGACGAAAATCAGGTTCCAGTAGAACCAAGGTGTCATTGTATGCCCTGGAAGTATGAACTGAAATTTCCATTTCAGCCCGAGGAAGAATAGTAACCGAATATACCGATTTAGCTAAGCCTAACAAGGAACATAAAGAATTGACTGGCTTTTGACTTTTTATACGCCCACATTTTCATGTGGACGTATATTGTCGTCGCCCCTGTTCGTCCGTCCGTCCGTCCGTCCAAAATTGTTTGTGAACAGTCTACAGGTCACAATTTTTATCCGATTTCAATGAAACTTAAAATATAGGTTTATCACCCTAAGATCTCGGTTCCTTTCGATATTGGCATGTATCGGACCGTAACTTCATGGGTTATGGCCCCTGATTGTACGAAAAATCACGTTTTTTAGCTTGTGAACAGTGTAGAGGTCACAATTTTGAACCGATTTGGATGAAACTTGAAATGCATGTTTATAAACCAAAGATCTTGGTTCCTTTCGATATTTGCGCCAATTGGATCGTAACTTCCTGAATTATGGCCCCTGATTGTCCGAAAAATCGCCCTTTTTAGCTTGTGGTCCCTCTGGAGGTCAAAATTGTTATCCGATTTAAAAAACCGTTTGATTATATCACCGTTCCATGGTTATGAAGGTCGAGTTTGAATTTCGTCAAAATCGGACCAAAATTGACGGACAAAATGGCCGCCATTTGTACGCGAATAGTGTGAAAATATGTTATATCAAGGTTGTGAACAGTGTAGAGGTCACAATTTTGAACCGATTTGGATGAAACTTGAAATGCATGTTTAAAACCCAAAGATCTTGGTTCCTTTCGATATTTGCGCCAATCGGATCGTAACTTCCTGAATTATGGCCCCTGATTGTCCGAAAAATCGCCCTTTTTAGCTTGTGGTCCCTCTGGAGGTCAAAATTGTTATCCGATTTAAAAAAACGTTTGATTATATCACCGTTCCATGGTTATGAAGGTTGAGTTCTAATATTGTGAAAATTGGACCAAAATTGACGGACAAAATGGCCGCCATTTGTACGCGAATAGTGTGAAAATATGTTACATCAAGGTTGTGGACCTTATTGAGGTCACAATTTTGAACTGATTTGGATGAAACTTGACATGTATGTTTATAACCAAAAGATCTTGGTTCCTTTCGATATTTGCGCCCATCGGATCGTAACTTCCTGAATTATGGCCCCTGATTGTCCGAAAAATCGCCCTTTTTAGCTTGTGGTCCCTCTGGAGGTCAAAATTGTTATCCGATTTAAAAAACCGTTTGATTATATCACCGTTCCATGGTTATGAAGGTTGAGTTCGAATTTCGTCAAAATCGGACCAAAATTGACGGACAAAATGGCCGCCATTTGTACGCGAATAGTGTGAAAATATGTTATATCAAGGTTGTGAACAGTGTAGAGGTCACAATTTTGAACCGATTTGGATGAAACTTGAAATGCATGTTTAAAACCCAAAGATCTTGGTTCCTTTCGATATTTGCGCCAATCGGATCGTAACTTCCTGAATTATGGCCCCTGATTGTCCGAAAAATCGCCCTTTTTAGCTTGTGGTCCCTCTGGAGGTCAAAATTGTTATCCGATTTAAAAAAACGTTTGATTATATCACCGTTCCATGGTTATGAAGGTTGAGTTCTAATATTGTGAAAATTGGACCAAAATTGACGGACAAAATGGCCGCCATTTGTACGCGAATAGTGTGAAAATATGTTATATCAAGGTTGTGGACCTTATTGAGGTCACAATTTTGAACTGATTTGGATGAAACTTGACATGTATGTTTATAACCAAAAGATCTTGGTTCCTTTCGATATTTGCGCCCATCGGATCGTAACTTCCTGAATTATGGCCCCTGATTGTCCGAAAAATCGCCCTTTTTAGCTTGTGGTCCCTCTGGAGGTCAAAATTGTTATCCGATTTAAAAAAACGTTTGATTATATCACCGTTCCATGGTTATGAAGGTTGAGTTCGAATTTCGTCAAAATCGGACCAAAATTGACGGACAAAATGGCCGCCATTTGTACGCGAATAGTGTGAAAATATGTTATATCAAGGTTGTGAACAGTGTAGAGGTCACAATTTTGAACCGATTCGGTTGAAACTTGAAATGCATGTTTAAAACCCAAGGATCTTGGTTCCTTTCGATATTTGCGCCAATCGGATCGTAACTTCCTGAATTATGGCCCCTGATTGTCCGAAAAAGCGCCCTTTTTAGCTTGTGGTCCCTCTGGAGGTCAAAATTGTTATCCGATTTAAAAAAACGTTTGATTATATGAAGGTTGAGTTCAAATTTTGTGAAAATTGGACCAAAATTGACGGACAAAATGGCCGCCATTTGTACGCGAATAGTGTGAAAATATGTTATATCAAGGTTGTGGACCTTATAGAGTTCACAATTTTGAACCGATTTGGATGAAACTTGACATGTATGTTTATAACCGAAAGATCTTGGTTCCTTTCGATATTTGCGCCCATCGGATCGTAACTTCCTGAATTATGGCCCCTGATTGTCCGAAAAATTGCCCTTTTTAGCTTGTGGTCCCTCTGGAGGTCAAAATTATTATCCGATTTAAAAAAACGTTTGACTATATCACCGTTACATGGTAATGAAGAGAGAGTTTGAATTACTTGAAAATCGGACTAGAATTGACGGACAAAATGGCCGCCGTTTGTACACGAATAGTGTGAAAATATGTTATATCAAGGTTGTGGACCCTATAGAGGTCACAATTTTGAATCGATTTTGATGAAACTTGACATGTATGTTTATAACCCAAAGATCTTGGTTCCTTTCGATATTTGCGCCCATCGGATCGTAACTTCCTGAATTATGGCCCCTGATTGTCCGAAAAATTGCCCTTTTTAGCTTGTGGTCCCTCTGGAGGTCAAAATTATTATCCGATTTAAAAAGACGTTTGACTATATCACCGGTACATGGTAATGAAGAGAGAGATTGAATTACGTGAAAATCGGATTAGAATTGACGGACAAAATGACCGCCGTTTGTACACGAATAGTGTGAAAATATGTTATATCAAGGTTGTGGACCCTATAGAGGTCACAATTTTGAATCGATTTTGATGAAACTTGACATGTATGTTTATAACCCAAAGATCTTGGTTCCTTTCGATATTTGCGCCCATCGAGTCATTACTTTCTGAATTATGTCCCCTGATTGTACGAAAAATCACCCTTTTTAGCTTGTTGTGCCTCTGGAGGTCACAATTATTATCTGATTTAAAAAAAAAAACGTTTGATTATAAAAACCAAACAAATTCTAATGATTTTCTGATAATTCCTTAATATGCGACAACTCTTGTTGACTGCCCGGACGATTTGGCTGCTGTGTGGGCGTATGTTTCGTTGCCTGGCAACCTATTTTTATAGTAGGTAGAGAATTATGACTTCGTTAAAGATTGGTTGGCGAATTCGTGAGAGAATCTTGAATTTGCGCCATTTTTCAATTTGGGAGCATTTGAATTTGAGGACCTGCCAATATCGGAAGTGTTTATTGCGTCGGTATTAGAAGCCGATGAATCAAGGCTACAAGAGGAGCTTGTAGAAGCGTGAGCTGCTCACAGAAAAACGCCCTAGTACCAACCAGTTCTCCACACGCTTTGGGGAGGGGATGGGATGGCCTAGTGGTCTAGAGTGTCGCGCTTCGACCTCTAGCTAGCCGGTCACCGCTGGCTTGCGGCTGTGGTTTCGAGCGTATGTGGCATGGAGATAGGGGCGCCTTTTCAACCTCGTGGGCTTCCTCCGGTTTCCTCCCACTGCTAAAGACCCCTGCGCGCAAGCGAATTATTGAAATAAAATTAAACCGTATGTTAGTCCCGAAATGACCTAGTTGTGTCGATTGGACATTAAACCCCATTTCTCTCTCTCCAATCCACAAGCTTCCAGACATAATGAATAACTGTAGACAAAATAGAGCAGATGAAAGAAACATAACCAATTCAAAATTAATGATGAGTACTGTATTTACAATAAACCTTGTGGTGGAATTATAATTACTGTACACTTTGTAATTATTTGGCCATAATTTAAAAGATTGCAACAATAAGAAATTTTGACGTACCCCACGTACATGTAGCCACCGCAACGTTTGAAACGACATACTAACGAAACACTAATCTCGTGTAGCACCAGCCGCGTATAATGTCACCAATGTTTTAATTAATGATGCACCTCATTAAAATTGTTTCAAGCCGTGGCACTGATTTCACGTCAAGTCGAAACAGTCATCATATTTTGGAACTGTTGTTCTGCGGCATCTATAACCCTTTTGGTTATTTCTGTTTGGTTGGGGGGGGGGGGGGCTAGTAGTCTAGAGTGCCGCGCTTCGACCTCTAGCTGGCCGGTCACCTCTTGCTTGCGGCTGTGGTTTCGAGTCCTGGTGTGAGCGTATGTGGCATGGAGATAGGGGCGCCTTCTCAAACTCGTCGGTTTCCTCCGGTTTTCTCCCACTGCTAAAGACCCCTACGCGCAAGCGAATTATTGAAATAAAATTAAACCATGTTAGTCCCGAAATGACCTAGTTTGTGTTGAGTGGACGTTAAACCTCATTTCTTTCCTCTCTCTTTCTATTTCTGTTTGGCAATCCATAAACGTCAGCAGCAATTATTCAAATGTCCCCACTTCGTCCTTTCTTCAAGCGACAGGCACATATGAGCTTGGCCCATGAACATGGCTTTTGTAACATTACAGGGGTCTGCAGACTGCAGATTTGGCAGCAACCCATCAAACGCTATATAAATCATTAATTAACATCAACAGCACTATGATGCTATTATTGTTTCAAGGTTTTTTTTTATAATAAGTTTGAAATCTTTACTCATTTGCTGTGGACATGGTTTGTATGCTTTTACAAATTCACCTTGCGGGAGTTTGAGGTATTATTTTATTGCTGGGTCTTGGTTGTCGAGCCAGATAAAAATTGATGAAATTATAAAAATACTAAATATTTGGAAAGAGCGAAATCTAAGCATCAGGTTATCTAGCCAGATAAAATGGATGAAACTTATAAAGATACTATATATTTGAAAAGAGCGAAATCTAGGCCTATCGAAAATAACCTTTCCCATAATGTCAATAGAAATTCCAGAAAACAATTAGAACCAATTTAATACATTAATCTACAAATTTCTCTGGAACGGTAGCGACAAGATTAAAAGTAATGTTATAACACAAAATGTTGAAAACATGATCGACTTAAACTAATTTCTAAAATGTCGAAGTATCTTTTGGATCAAAAAAATTAACAACATCAGATGATCAAACATGGAAAATATCCTTACGATACATCTTGGAAAAATATAATGTTGAAATACTACCAATCTATATTAACTACGAAAAAAATATTCCAATATCTTCTCCAATTATAAACAAATCTTTAATCATTGGCACGATATCTTTGATTACCTGATACCATATTGATTACCTGATACCATTTAATTATCAGGTCATATGGAATAACAAACACGTTGAAATTAATATATCATCAATATACATGTATAATAAAACATTACTTAAGAATAATGATTTAAGATTTGCCACAGATATTATAAATACAATAAATAATGTAAATAATTTAATTATTAGAAGCTTAAATCCATCAATTAAATCTGTATCTAAAAATATATAACCACCAACAAGTCATAAATGACCTAGAAACTCCAACATAAAAAGTAAAGATGTCTATGTACCCAGTCGCAAAATATCTGTCAAGAAACAATCACTATAACAGACTATAACATCGATTTTAAACCAAAAACAATCGATATACATCTTGGAGTTTGTAAACAAGATGATCAAAATTATAATAAATTGCCAAAACTATATGCAATACTTCTAAACCACATAATAATATTAACAAAATTATATATATATATATATAAATGTAAACTAACAAGCCAACAGTGAGGCTGATGTCCCCCGTCGAAATTCCAAAATAAATAGATGACACATTAATTAATCGCACATTTATTTTTTTCAAGAAAATCCTCACTATCCAACTTAGTCAAGGTAATGATATAATGAATCTATATTCTAAGTTTCATCGCTCTCACTTCCTTATACATGTAACTAAAGTTATCGTGCCAATCATATTGCATATCTCTGCTTAATGTAAGCAGAAAATGTTCATCATCGAACTCCATCAAGGTATTCACCTAATATACGCCTACACCAAGTTTGAAAATTCTAGCTCAGTTAGAAGGACAGTTATTTCGTTCCAAAGTTTCCACCCATCAAATTATTAACCCATTAAGTGTTAATAATGTAATTCAATCAACCTGTCCATAATATATTTAATATATTGGACGTTATAATATTTAATAAACAACAACAGCATTACATATGAGGTAATGGGTATTGCTTGTGTAAATTGATGTTTAACCACAATAAATAGGCGTTACCATTTGAACCGTTACTATTTCCAAGGCTGATGCAATGAGTATTCGAATGTTAAGGTATAGTATGATTGGCCCCCACAACAACTCTATATCAGCGTACCTGTCACTTCCACTTCACAGAGAGTTAAATACTCGGAAGGTTTTGTAATCCGTACCCATCGACCCATAGCTACTCCGTCACATTCAAAGGTTCTGATTGTACAGCCAAATACCCCAGGTATAAATTTACACACGGTGAATGATGTTGATGAGGATGGTGCGGTTTCACTGACTAAGATACTCGTATCCGACAAACGATGTCCAGTGACTGAAAATTTTTAAAAATAAATAAAAGTAGATATATCTCTTAAATGGCCAAAATGACTCAACGTCTTTGATTAGACACAAAGATAGTGGTAAATTAAAATAAAATTTAATGTGTTTCTTTGCGTAGTGGGTGGGCGTAGGTCTGCTGTTAATATTTATCTCCACAGATACGAGCCTACGTTGCAATTTGTACAATTTTGTTTTCCACTATCCGGTGGGCCCTTTTGCCCAGTTTTTGTCAATTGGCCTCCCCGTCCAACTAATATAAGTAATCAAACTATCTTCTCATCGCACACCAATATAACGCATCAGATCGACCCAATTATTCTTGCTCTCGAAATAACAGGGCCAGATCCCCTTTGGTCTTATCAATGATCAGAGATGTTTTGGAGGGTAGGCCCGGCCTATGCCTACACGTATGTTGTTATTGTGTCTCCCACAACAGGGTAGGTCCGACCTATGCGCGATATGTCCATGTTATGGTTTTTCACGGTGACAACACTAGTATATCTTCATAAGATACATTTATTGTTCTACAAGTTAAAGACTCAGAAATTAGCTTGTGTTTAGAGTGACGTGGCCCTATCTTGGCTAGGCACCCTTGGGTCCCAACTCCTTTGGATCCCTCTAGACAAATCATCTCATTACACATCTGGCTATTGCATACCAGATAAAGAGTTTATTACAGATGGCTTTTAAAGACAAAGGACATTACATAAACGGGTCAGCCATAAGTTTCTATGATGGTAATAAGTGTCATCTGGATCATCATGGGTGGCAATATCCGACATAAAGATATTTTACAAATATTGGTCAATGGACTGGAATCCTACCACAAAGAAGAGGACTTTTTTCAAGATAGCAAACATGCTTTCTTTTATCCAAGATATACGTCAGATTCCATCAATTGCCATTGATTTTCAGAATTATTTTCCCCATTCAAGATATACAGGCATCCAGCATTTACTGCAAGTAATGTTAACGTGTGAATAACTTGATAACTCTAACTGAATAGATTTGATAACCAACTAAGCGCAGACGGTCAACTTTTCGTCGCTTGTTGCTGCAATAGGCAGCTACTGGCAAATCCAAGCAATTGGCAACTCGAGGTCTCCCGTGTGCGCCGACTGGCAACGAGAAGCAATTTTTCCCCGGATGTATCCGGAATGCCGATATCACGTCATCATTCAAAATGGCGCCGTACATACAACAACAAAAGCAATACGCGACAGCTTTGGACATTTATTTGATAAGACGGACAAACAAATCCATCTCCACGTACCATGTTAATGTTGTTAGCTGTCCCGACGCCACCATCTTGAAGCATCACATGACAGTAGAGCGCTCGCTAATTGGACAGTTAACCAGTAGCTTGTTGCCTGTTGTCGCCTACCGCCACAGACGAGCAATTTCTCGGCGACGAGCGATTTTCTGTTGTCGAATATCAAACATGTTTGATATTTGGCAACGAGAAGCAACTCGGAGAAACAGCAGCTTGGCGCAGACCAGTGATTTCACTGTTGCCTGAAAGTAGCTCGAAAAAGTTGCCCGTCTGCGCCTGGCTTTAATATATTTTCGCAAAATCCACCAGACATCACACTTATAAATGTCAACAATTGACTTAAGCTAAAAACGGAACAATTTTATGGGTTTGACGGGATGTAAATTTACACCGTTTCTATTGATTACTAATGTGTTATATTTACCTTGCTTATCGTCAACTCTGTTATTAATGGTAACACTGGTAATGTTATATGTATTCTGTAAATCAACTTGCCACCAGGGGTCAGTGTCATCTAAACCGGTAGTCTGGCAATAGACAACGGTAGCTCGACGGTCACCGTCGTTAGCCAACTCAGGGACCGATTCATACCATTGTGAACTATGTGTAGATGGTTTATTACGAGCAACGTTGGGTCCATCTTTAAAAATATAAAATCAACTGCGATTTAACAATAAATATAACGTTAAACCTGTACAAATGTTCGTAATCAGTAGGTTTTTCTCGGGGAACAACCTGGGAAACACCTTCAAAAACTTAACGTTCACATATCAAGATTCTTTGGTTGGAGATCAAACTAAGGACATCAATGAAAGGGATTATGTTTACAAGAAGATCCACTTCAGAACGCTGAACCTAATACATATCATGCACTAGCTTCACATCGAAAACCCAACTGCCAGGGCGAATATACGGGACCTCTGTTCCTTGTCAGGCCCATACTCATCGCGGTGTTCCGTTTGATTAGAGGTAATCCCACTGATGTAATGAGTGGATATTGTTGTTTTAAATTTTGATTGGTCAGTAGTCCGACTACCAACCAATGACTAGCTGCTCTACAAAAGCTTTACATTTAAAACGAGTGCCGATATTGGACCAAATATGTTTACCTAACGTTACGTCATGGCTCATGATTTTATTATGCCCAATTAACCTGTGCAGAGGCTATCATGAGACCAAGGCGTGAGTATCTCATAATTTATCTGCAATATTAAGGAGCACCCACCGCTAATATTATCTGCTGAATGTCATCCATATCCCAGAGATATCGCTATATAGGATGTCCCACTGATTAATTAATATTTGCAATATGTTTGTTGACTTCAAGTATTTAAGCAAATCGTTGGCGCTTATTAGCGATGGCTTAATTTCTGGTCCCGTGTGACTCTACCTCCTCTCTGTTAGATGTGCGGGGCAGAGGACTTCTAAGGGACAACGCGTAGCCGTTCTATGGTATAAAAAAGGAAATATCTGTTTACGCATTGACATGCACTTAAAATAATCCTTAGCAGTTGAATTTCGATGTAAGAGTTAGCCGGGCAACAATTCCCACATAGCACAGGCAGAGCTGAATAGTAGTAGTTCATTTAATTTACCCGGAAGGATAATCTATATCGTGTTCTCAAGCGTTTCCGCACACAGATATCTCTAGAACAGAAAGTCCTAGACTGCTGAATGTGAACTGCCTTCATACTTTTTGATTCCAATTCTTCGGATCAAATTTGAAAAGCAATATGGTTAATCTACTTAGAATCCAGATATTTCTCACTTAATATGGAAAAAAAATATTAAAAACTGTTACCAGACGAGAGCGAGGTTTGTCCGGAATGGAATATCGTTGAAGGCTGAATATCAACAGTAATCATCTTCGTGACCCCGATGTCACAAATCAAATATGAAAACCATTATTAACTGTGGCCTGTCACGTTAAGGAAATTTTCGGAAAGTTGTGGTAAATCCAGAATGTACGGTCGCGGTATGCTGGATATCAATAGAGTTCGTCCTCTCATGAACCCAACTCGTTATATCTAGTTAGAAACCCCAATGCTTCATTACAATTTCGAAAAACATCTGGCAAAATTTCGCATAAATAAAATATAGCGGTTCAGAATGACAGAGACAATAACTTATACGATAACTGTTTATATGATAATGCTGTCTACTGACACCTGGTTGCTGTTTACATAGATATACATATAATATAAAACATATAATATAATATAAAACTGTTATGTTGCGATTTATGTGTATAAAATATAATACCATTACCTGGCAGTTGGTAACATCTGTAGGACTGGGATCCACAGTTATTAGAATTACTGTCTTCCACTGTAAGATAAACACATACACTACAATGACATACACTATAATGTCAGACCAAGAAATATTATATACTTTACTTTTTTAACTCAGCAGTACATAAATGACTGTTTTAGTCGTTAAATAACGTACTTTCGATTCAAAATAAAAATCTGCAAAATGAATAATTAGTTCTTACATAATGTATCTTTAATTTTGTATATACCAATCACTGTATAGACCAATGCTCTTAGATATATCAACCATGTATTATATGGCCATAAATATGATTGATGTGAATTGGAGGTTTTGTTTAAAGGTGCGTGTCGCAGTTTAAAAAAAAGAAAACACGCCAGTGACAGGGTACAGGATGAAATGATATGGGTTGAACGTCCTATTTTTCTGCTCCAACAGGCAATTGACGACAGGTATGCACTATACTCGGGCTACAACGTTTCCGCGTAAAATTTTTGAATTTCAACCGCCAACAACCGATTATCTGAACCTCAACACTCTGTTCCTTGGCAGTCTCCCTGGCCTGGAAATTCGGACATTGGTTTTTGGAGCCAACAGCCGACCCAGAGTACCAATAGTACCCCTTAAATGTTCAATTACATAAAATTTATTTCGAATAAAAATTGAAAGTAAAAGTTTAGAACAATAAATGAAATAAACATATTATTTCACAAACAACTTTGTATCATGGATGTATAATGCACAATTTCAATATAAATGTTGAACGTGCTATTGATCAATTAATGAATGGATGACATGGAATGGGGCTTAACTTCCTACATTTCTAGGGGATGGAGGGGTGCATGTAGCATGTACGCGTTGTATCATGAAGTCTGTCATTGAATCAACTGGCGTGGTTTAGAATCCCGGTTCTACGTGACAAGGAGTAGGGTCGACTGTTCAGTGTCGTGGGTTTTCTCCGGTGTCGAGTGAACATTCAACCCCATTATTCTCTCTCGCTCCTCTCCCTATATTTCTGCTCTGAACTGGGCCAAAGAAGACGGACATAAGCCATACGGTGTGCTATGACGGACATTTTGCTCGATCAGCGGGGCTACGTCCTACTCTTATATCATAATCCAACTGCCAAGGGATCTTTTACGTGCATGCCTAAGTGTACATGAGACCTCGGATTTTCGTCCCATCCTAACGACTAGACAGCTGTTAGTGTGGCAGCCTAGGCCCTCGGTCTCCAACGAAGGAGATACCAATGTTTACCTTTATAGCAAGTTGCGGGTATTTCCTTGAATAATGAAAGTGGTCGTCTGTCAGCATATAAACTGACCCTTAAAACATGTCTGGATCCAACATTAGAGGTACTGACTGAAACCAATTTATACATGATGAATGAGGTGTTTTAATTATGGAAACAGTAATGACAGACAATATTGGGGGCAATACCCCCCGACAGACATGCACTAAAGTGGTATCTCTATGGGTCTAGATCCAATATTGGAGATACCAACACAAACATTTGCCAGATTAAGGACCATTTTATTGTAAATCATCTACTAGGAACGACAGCCATTTTAAACAGTGCTTTCCCCCTGGCAGACGCCCTCTAATGAGGAATATTTATGTTGGTACTTTAGTGTACTTTGAATAGGTTACAGTAGTTGACAGACATTTTAAATGGTGCTTACTCCCTGACAGACATCCAGTAGTGCTAAACATTACTGATCAATTGGGCTGATTTTAAAAGCCCATTATTGGAAGTTATGACGTTGTAGTCGCAGAAATTCATAGAAACACAGACAACCCCCGGTAAGCAAGGGACATTTGTCAGTGTATACCTTATTTCTAGAGGGTTCCATAAAACCAAACTGTTGATATATTTCCTAGAACCTGTATAATGACTCAATAGACTCCACCTCGAATTTCATTGTAGGCTTGCCAATATGTTACGAATTATTAGGCTGGCATGAGAATTTCGGATTTATGTGAGCTGGGGAAAGTAATCCAAAACAAATGATTCTTGCATTTTATGAAAGGTGTATATGAGTACAACTAATGGAACAAAATCCACCAAAATCGGAAAGTGCAAAAAAAGTTACAGATGTTCTGGTTTTCGTGCCCATTCGACTTATAAAACCCACATTGTTCGGTATGCTGATAATAATTGTATGCATCACAAATGCTTTTCTGTTATTAGACAATCGATAAAATCAGTAAATTGATTCCAATGTTGGGAAATACTAATTGTAAAGAAGCCCGTAATTGCTCCTGCCTCATCCCACAAGTTAAGCTAAATCAGCGCATTTACCATCGTCAAGTGCATCAAAAGTGCCAAATCTACAGATGACACCGACATGATCAGCTCTCGCCCATCTGATAATATTAACCCTTGAATGTTGAAGCGATATCAACTGCATGTACCTGAAAATTCAACGGCAGAAACTAATTCGAAAAATATAAAATCTTAAGTGCATTTGGAAAAGGTAGATCTTGGCAACTGCAGACTGTGAAAGAGGAGAGAGAGAGAAATGGGGTTTAACGTCCACTCGACACAAACTAGGTCATTTCGGGATTACTGTGAAAGAGGGTTTAGTTGACAAAATATTATATAAAAAGGCAAATACAGAAATTCAAATGAAAACTTGGCGGTTAAAAAGATGGAACCTAGGATGAGTACTGGTGCCATTTGTCAGATATTGTCAGCCGTGGGGCTCGTCAGGCGTCCATAATCGCTTATTTACTAACCCAAAGAAACATATTGAAAAATGTTCAGTAAATTCACATGTATAAACTAAGACCACTTCTAGACATTCTCAGTGGTGGGGTATCCTCGCCGGGCTGGGCAATTTACCCAATACTCACTAAGCACTACCTCGTTATTGTAGGAAGCTAACATAATACTTCAATTATGTTGGACAGTATTGAACAAACTTCTGTCGTCCCATCCATACGCACATATGTCTCCACACAAAAGGTTACAACCCAAATAACCATGGCAATGGCAATAGCCAGATTGTTTCAATAGTGGGATTCCCAACCAGAAATCGAATTGCTCAACCCTGAAAGATATTCTACATTACCACATGACTAATTATTCCAACAAATCATATTCAGCGCATGATGAAGTATCCCTACCATGTGGAACGTACAAACTGTAAATCTGAGCGTTCCTAACAATAATTGACTCACCGCGTTCACTGTAAATCTTTATGGCGAGATCGAACGCATCTCTTGGTGACTTTAAGTATACTAGTCATTTTAGCTGCTCACTGGCTATTGAATCTCCCTATACACAACATTTCCGACGGGTCACATGACACAATAGTAAAAATCACAGGTCACAAAGATATTTCTAGCAAAGTGACGATACAGATTTTCTCATCGCTATAAGGGCATGAAAAAAAAACTTCAAATCATATCAGTTCAGCTTAACCAGCTTATCCGTACACAACTCCGGGTGCATATAACATCTTTCAAAACGAATTGAAGCCAATGCAAACTATACATCCTTGTGAAATGCAACCATACCAATAAAATCAACAAACTAAAATCCAACCCCAAAACCTTCTAAACATTTCACAATGAATATATTACCAAAGCTGTTACCTATGTTAGCCTCCTCACCTGTGACAACCCAACAACCACACCTAAGGCCCCCAAAGAACTTCAGAAAGGCATATTAATCACAATAGTAACTGGGGCGTCTGTCGGGGCGTAAGCACCATTTAAAATGTCTGTCAACTACTGTAACTTATTTAAACTACGCTAAGGAAATACAGAAATCAATTTGGTGATTTGCCCCCAATATTGTCTGTTATTACTGTTTCAATAATTAAAACACCTCATTCATCATGTATAAATTGGTTTCACTCACTACCTGTAATGTTGGATCCAGGTATGTTTTAGAGGTCAGTCTAGGGGGGCTACTGCGGTCAGGCCCCTGATATAAGCTGACAGACGTCCACTAAATAACGCTAGGTGAACTTTGGTATCTCATTCGTTGGAGTTTGAAGGTTGCGGTCTGTTGGTCGATGTCCTTGTCGGGTCCTCACAAGGGGGAAACCACGCTAGAAAATCTGGATGAACTTTCGCGGCCAGTGTAGGGATCGAACACTTAAACTCCAGCCTACCGGACCAGCGACTTATCCAATTTGCAACCGTGGCCCCCGATGAATGAAGAAACCATTTTTAAGATTTAATATAATGTGCTTTATCCATGATAAGGGAGGTGATATGCTTTAAGCTATTAAAAGTTCATATAAATTAGCAGACATCGGTCTGTTCACAATGTTTTGTTTTCCTCAAACTGTTGACTGCTGAACACACAATTGGTTACATGTAAAGATTTGGTACTACTATGGACGTACATGATTTAGCCAAAAGATGTACTAGTATTGCCCCTTTAAGTTAAAAAAACCCTGATTCACCCCCCTGTCTTGAGTTGTACAAAATCTTCAATTCAAACATTTTTATCCACCGCTAAGTAGCTTTTGGTTCTGAACCTCAAGTCCAGCCATATACCGTATATATTTAACACAAACATACAACTCTCTAGTTTATAAATATCTCACAATAATACTTACACAAAATTCCATAAACTTCAACTTCACAGATCGTCAGCAAATTGGATTTCTGGATAGATATTTTCAAAAATCGGCCACCTACGTTTTCATTGCATCGAATGATATTTTTGCCTGTATTGAAATTCACTACTGATGCACAGCAATTGGGGACAGCCTCGTTGTCGACATCCGGGTTAGTTTGAAATAGTTCATAATTAACATCATGTAGTCTTTCAGCTGTAAATTATTATACACGATCTTAAGTCAACGCCATCTTTGATAACGTGCTAATGCCACTTCAAGGCATTTATTAAATATACAGTATTCAAGATTTAGATAAAGAACTAGCGATTCTTGCTATACTAGTTCAAAACAAATAATGAAAAATGATAGTATTGAACATTTCATTTAAATTACTGTATTATTTGCGACGTTATCAGTGCTTGAAAATGAAGCGTAGATACTAATAATAATAATGTCCTAAAATCCAACCGAAGCTGCTCTTTGGTAACATTATGGTCAGTTAAAAGGATTATGCGATCAATAGTTAAAAGAAGACGTTTCTAAAAAGATTTCTTTTAAAACTGTCAATTGATACACAGTACTTGAGTTATATAGGGAAATCATTAGAATCCCACAGTTCTGCTGTCCCAAAAGGAAAAGGGCGTCTACCGAAAGAAGAGTTTGCAGTTACTGATGTATTAAGGTACTTAGTTTCATAACGGGGGTAATATTGGTGTATAATTTAGTTCTTGTAACAATCCTTGCAGCTTTGTGTTGAATCCCCTGTAGTCTATTAATTTGATTTTTGATTGGTTGTAGAGTAACGAGTTGCAGTAATCCAGACAGATGATTAACAGTTTTATAGAGGAAATTGTGGATCCGTCCAAATTTGTAAAGTTAGAATTGAAGCTATGCAGATTGAGGAGATTTGAGCATTCATATTCTTATCCAAAGATGATTAACATAGGTTGCCAGGCAACGAAACATACGCCCACCAGCAGCTAAACCGTCCGGACAGTCAACAAGAGTTGTCGCATACTAAGTAATTATCAGAAAATCATTAGAATTTGTTTGGTTCTTATAAAATTGTACGAAAAATCAAGTTTTTAGCCTGTGAACAGTGTAGAGGTCACAATTTAGAACCGATTTTAATGAAACTTGAAATGCATTTATAACCCAAAGATCTTGGTTCCTTTCGATATTTGCACATATCGGATCGTACCTTCTTGAATTATGGCCCCTGATTGTAAGAAAAATCGCCCTTTTTAGCTTGTGGTACCCCTGGGGGTCAAAATTATTATCACCGTTACGTGGTAACAAAGGTTGAGTTCGAATTTCGTGAAAATCGGATAAAAATTGACGGACAAAATGGCCGCCGTTTGTACGCGAATAGTGTATATCAAGGTTGTGAACCCTATACAGGTCACAATTTTGAACCGATTTTGATGAAATTTGAAATACATGTTTATAACCCAAATATCTTGGTTCCTCTCGATATTGGCGCATATCTGAGCGTAACTTCCTGAATTATGGCCTTGTGGTCTCGCTAGAGGTCATAAATATTAATCGATTTATAAAACCGTCTGGTTATATCACCGTTACACTGTAAAGAAGATTGGGTTCGAATTAAGCGAAAATCGGACCAACTTTGCCAGACAAAATGGACGCCGCTTGTATGCGAATAGTGTAAAGATATGGTATGTCAAGGTTATGGACAGTGTGGAGGTCACAATTTTAATCCGATTTTGATGAAACTTAAAATACATGTTTAAAATCCAAAGATCATGGTTCCTGTTAATATTTGCGCATATCGGATCGTATCTTTATGATTTATAGCCCCTGATTGTTTGCAAAATCGACTTTTTTAGCTTGTGGTTCCTCTATCATCTCAATTATCATCCGATTTTTAAAAACGTTTGATTTTATCACTGTTACACTATAATGAAGGTTGAGGTCGAATTTCGTAAAACAAGCCAACAGTGAGGCTGATGTCCCCCGCCGAAATTCCAAAATAAATAGAAGACACATATTAATTAATCGCACATTTATTTTTTTCAAACGTATCGAGCTATCAAACTGTACACGAAGTGTCATCCAAAAGTGTTTTTTTAAAGAAAAATGCTAAAACCGACGAGAAAAATGAAAATGTACCCTAGTTAGGGGGACCCTAAAGGCAGACAAAAGGGCCCCTCTGGCCAAGGGAAAGGGCCCTCGTGTCCAAGTCAATCGTTGCTATACACTGTTACTGTCGAATCCATTACTAAATGAGAATGCAGTCATTGTATTGGCATAAAAATCATCAATCAAGATGAACCTAAGTTATCTTGTCCCAAAGTATCAACCAATCAAATTGCTTATCTCTGCCTACCCTAAGAAGAAAATGCTCATCTTCGAACTCCATCAAGGCATTTTGACCTAATAAGCATGCACACCAATATTGAACATTTTAACTCAATTCGAAGGAGAGTTAATGTGTTCCAAAGTCTCAGCAAATCAAATTGCTTATTGCTCTGCTTACCCCTAGCAGAAAATGCTCATTATCGATCTTAGTCAAGGTATTACTGTAATGAAACTGTACACCAAGTTTCATCACTCTCACTTAATTAGAACTAAAGTTATCGTGTCCCAAAGCATCAACCAATCAAATTGCTTATCTCTGCTTACCCTAAGAGGAAAATGCTCATCTTCGAACTCCATCAAGGCATTGACATAATAAGCATATACACCAAGTTTGAACATTTTAACTCAATTAGAAGGAGAGTTATTGTGTTCCACAGTCTCGACCAATCAAATTGCGTATCGCTCTGCTTACCCTGGGCAGAAAATGCTCATTATCGAACTTAGTCAAGGTATTACTGTAATGAAACTATACACCAAGGTTCATCACTCTCACTTAATTAGAACTAAAGTTATCGTGTCCCAAAGCATCAACCAATCAAATTGCTTATCTCTGCTTACCCTAGAGGAAAATGCTCATCTTCGAACTCCATCAAGGCATTGACATAATAAGCATATACACCAAGTTTGAACATTTTAACTCAATTAGGAAGAGAGTTATTGTGTTCCAAAAAGTGTGACAGACAGACGGACGGACGAACCCATTTTAATAGTCCCCCATAAATATTAATCGATTTATAAAACCGTCTGTTATATCACCGTTACACTGTAAAGAAGATTGGGTTCGAATTAAGCGAAAATCGGACCAACTTTGCCAGACAAAATGGACGCCGCTTGTATGCGAATAGTGTAAAAATATGATATATCAAGGTTGTTCACCCTGTAGAGGTCACAATTTTAATCCGATTTTGATGAAATTTGAAATTAAGTTTATAAACCAAAGATGCGGTTCCTTTCGATTTTCAGGCACATTGGACCATAACTTCCTGAATTATAGCTCCTGATTGTACGAAAATCATGGGTTTTTTTTTACCTTGTGGACCCTATGGAGGTCACAATTTTATTCCAAATTAAAAAAATGTTTGACTATATCCCCGTTACACATTAATGATAGTTGAATGTGAATTTCTTGAAATCGATAATTGAACAGCTAAATCCATAATATTAAATGTTTCGTATTCTTAACGTTAGCATGGGGCAGAACTTTGTAAAAACCAAACAAATTCTAATGATTTTCTGATTATTGCATAAGATGCGACAACTCTTGTTGACTGCCCGGACGATTTAGCTAATGAGTCTAATCAAATCGGTGCCACGGGACTGAGTATAATGTCTAAAGTCTTTTACGACTACCATGTGGCCTGTATCTGATTTCTAATGCATGAACGAATAACTGGCTAAAATAATATTTTAGTAAACAGACAGCACTTAGCCACGGAGTGTGATTCTTTTTGCTGAATTCATTTAATTATAGATAAGGCGACAAAGTCAGATTTCAATAATTAAGATGTTGTCAATGGAAAAATAAGTACCACTGACGTTGGATGTCGAGCGCATAGAGTGTGGATTTGGCTGTATAAGAGTTTCTATTATAACAGGCGTTCTAGTTGGTGCGAGAAATTAGCCAATGAAACAAACTGTGGGTAAACCCCTCGAAACGTCAACGCTGATGACTAATAAATGTCTGATGCTATTGGGACAAAGGTCTCTCGTATGACCCCTGACTCGACCTCCCAGTACAACTGAGCATATCTGCATGTAGTGTAGACCATGGGAAGTATAATAAAAAAAACAAACGAAATATTGATCTGTATTTTAATCAATTCCAAACCTGATTCAAGGTGTCCGTCATTAAACTGGTAAATATACCAGGGGTTGAAAGGAATAAAATCATGGAGAGCTATAAAAGCTGTACCTAAAATTACAAATTCTGCAAATCGCTCTCCTAAAATCCTGCACCTCAGATATTCTAGAAGAGTGTTTTTCAAAAGCAGATTTTGCTTATATTAAGTGCCCCAAATACTCTTGGAAGAATCAATTAGTAGTAGTTTTGGGGTAGGCCAACACCTTGGGGTATAACTAATAAATGTGGATTATAAGTGAAACAAATTGTTTATCCATTTCAAAAATATTAATTTTTAATTTTCTTATAGTCATCAAAATAAACAATAACAGCCAGCATCATTATGCATTTTTATATTTATATGTTGTTTTATATATGTAGGATTGTTATGAATTTAATAAATACATGAACATACATGTACATAAAAACTAAACTATTTAGTCTGAATCTCTCAGATCTATGTTTTAAATGTTTAACCAGGTGAAGTAAGTAACAAATGTTAATGTTAATCTCTTAATATCGAACTCCACATGTTTTCCAATTTTTCTTCCTCAACAGGATCCATGTCGATTTCAATTTCGGAATCACAATCACCACTTACAATATCAACTTCTTTTGATAGAGCACACAATGATACTTCACCCATAGAACTACTAGAGGTGCTTGGAATACTGTCATGATCAATTTGTCTTTTTCTCCTCTTACTACTCAAGAATTTGTCTACCGCAGAATTGATAATTAGCTCTTTTTCTTTTTCAGTCCAGACTAGATCATTTATTTTAATAAGCAGCAAGTCAGCCATGCTCCCATGGTTTAAACACAATCGTCGGTCTAAGAGCATGCTGTTAAGGTGACTAAAACCAGCCTCCACTACCCCATTACTGGGACCAATGCATAAAATAATTTCTGCTAACTTACAAATGTTAGGAAATTGTTCTTTCCTATGTTGAAAAATTTGCTGCCACATATTACGAGCACAAACTCCATCAAAGAAATAATTAACTGTATACTTGAAGTCTTTCCATTCACTTTTTAATTTGCTAACTTCAAAATTTTGATATTCAAGGGGCACCTTAAAGTATGTATAACACCATTCCAAAAATTCATTTTCGGTTGTGAGATCTGTCCAATTGGCTGGATCTATCCAAAATAAATGTTTAAAGAAATCTCGGTTGTCAAATGAGGAAAATCTTTTTTGCAGGCAGTTTATCAGAGACTCAATTGCTGGTACTCTCAACCTATCCAATTCACTTTGGGCCTTAGATACATATTTGTTTCCATTAACACTTAATAAGACGGTATCTTGACCTTCAGGATCTCTTTTCTTGAAACAACTGAAAGTCTTCTGAAGTTGAGATTCCGTACCAAAATTTGACTCAATTTCAACAATACTAAAGTCATGTGATGCAGCCACTTGTTTTGCTTCTTCCACGTTGCACTTTATATTTTCCAGTGAGGATATGTGTCTGTTTATAATGGGCATTACCTCTGTAATTACCACATTATGCCTTTCTAATGACAGGGAGAGTTGAGAAAGTTCTGAAAGAATGTTTAAATAGAGTATGCAGGTGCACAGAAAACTAAAATCTTTTAACTTTCTTAATATTCCATTCAATTTCGGTGTAGATTTTGCATTTGGTTGCGCTCTAACAAGGTCTTCAATGGTGAGTGCTAATATAATCCAGTTATGTATTAAAGTTTGTAGACCACGAACCTGGTGGCTCACAAATCTAGTACCATGAACTTTTTTGAATTTCAAAGTTTTTATATTACTTATTTCACCCATTTGTTTGAAGTGTCTAGTTAATTTTCCTGAATTTTTAAATTGATAGTGGATTAAAACCATCAAATCAAAAACATCCTTAAAAAACGTTGAAACAGAGTCTTTAGCAGCAAGTTCGACACGGTGCAAGACACAGTGTATCTCCACCAACCAATCCCGACCATCCTCCCGCATTCTTTGAATTAACCCGTTCTTTACGCCCGTATTTACAGAGGCCCCATCACTAGTAAATGAAATTAGTTTTTTAGTATAGTCTTCTTTTGACAAATGTATCTTTTCTTGAACACCGGGGCCTGGAGCAGATGACAAAAATACACTATCTATTGATTGTTTGAGATTATATGCAGTGGCATCGCCATAATCATCAACATTTTCGAGAGCAGCACATAAAAACACTGGAATACCCATATGAACAGTTCTGACATATACAAGTTCTTTCTCACTTCCTGTTTTGCGCGCCTGTGACCCATCTGTAAGAACAGAAAATGAACCCGACTTGTTTAAGATTTTACTTATGTGTTCTCTAACTCCGTTTGCAATAAAACCAACAAATTCTTGTGCACGTTTTCCGGAATCACATTTTGATATTAATTGTATTCCGTTAAGTTTTAATAAATTAACAAGAGTCTTAAAGTGTGTAAATGGTAATCCATCCACAGCCAAAATATATGCAGCATTAAACAGTTTTTTATAGGCTTCATTAGATGTGTTAACGATGCTGTCATTTATTTTCGATTGGGTCAATTTTTTATTGATATGGATTTGAGTTGATGTGGATGGATTTTTGTCTTGTAGATCGGTTTCGGACAAGAGACCGTTGACGTCATCAATAAGCCTCTCCAAGTCACAGGCGATTTTATGTGCTGTTGATCCTAAGTGTCTTAAAACTGTGTGTTTTGTAACGTAATTTGTACCGCAGATGTAACTTTGAATATCATTCTTGGCTTGACCACGGATTTTCGGGTCTTTGATAATCTTGTCCCCATGCTTTGCACAGAGTTTGCACCATATTGACTTCACATTGCCGTTGTTGTCAACAACTGTACCGATCTGCCCACCTGTGGACCATTTGTTGAAGGTTTTCAGTTGTACGCTTTTCCCAGCCATGGATACGTGTAAACAAATGAAAGCGGGAATGAAACGGAAATAATAGTAGTCACAGACTGCTTAGACGTAAATCCCATAACAATGAATTATGTCTAGTATAACCTAGACTCGAGAACACTCGATTAACTGTACCGCCGAACGAAGGCGTATTTTTAAAAAGACAACAAGACATGCTAAGCAAGTCTACTATAAATAGAACACTCGATCAATTGTCTTTGAACGAAAACATATTTTAAAGAGGACAGAAAGACATGTTAAGCGAGTCTAAACCTACTCTTGAAAATTACCGTGTCGATCACCGTGGTATTTCTTGAGACCGTTAAATAAAATAGATTATTTTTACGAAAATATTATTAAAAGCGTTCGCGTTATGTCATATAATATAAAAGGTCAGGGATATTTTAAAAAGAGAACCGTGAGTTAGCCTTCGGTACGAGGAGCGTTGTTTATAAAATTCGGGTGCGTCTAAAAATATGTACTTGGGTTTCACTTTAGGTGCGTGGTAGGTGCGCGAGCGCTTTCGCGCGCCTTTCGTTTCGAGCCCTGATATACCCCAGAGGATTTTCATTGGCGACATTGTTGGGTGTTATTGATTTATTCTCATTTTCCCACTTATTCTAAATTACCGGGGATGTGGTGACATGAGTTTTTGCGCCCTGACGTTTCCTAAAGACATATATTGTTGAAGCATTTAGAATGGAAATACAGTGGGCCAAATATCAGGAGTTCTTCAGAATGTCAAGGGTGGGGCATTTTCATTTTCTTGCGGGGTCTAAGAGTAACAAATCATCGGGTTTTTACTTACGATAATCGTCGGCATTATAAACAACAACAAAGTTGATTATATAAACCTCTTCTAGATCAACAATAAACCACGGATTGTAGTCTGTGTTGGATGTTTGAAAACAAACGGTCTGTAAACCATAATCTTGTGGTGTGATGTCTCCGTCTACTGCCTGTCCACTCGAACGACCAGCTACAATACTGCTGTTAAAAGTAGGTTTACTTCTGGCCAGGTTTTCGCCCTCTGAATAAAAAGGAATATTTTGATTGGATTAGGCGCGGATCCAGAGGGTGGGTCCAGGGGGTCCGGACCCCCCCTGCTCAGGCTTGAAAATTTGAAACTTAAATCTATGCGATGTTTTTGGTGATTTTTAGACCTGTAATTTTGGAATTTACCTTCCGGAAATACGTCAGAATGCACCAAATTAAATCTAATTTACCAAATTTTTCTGGGGGAGGGCCCCATGACCCTCCATTAATTGGTTGAGCGCAATTAGTTCAGAAATTATCAAACCTATCCCCCCCCCCCTGCAAAAAATCCTGGATCCGCGCCTGATATGTCACCAAAGTTTATTGATACTAAGTTTTTATGACCAAGTGCCAATATAATGTTGATAATCCTAAATAAATTGAAATGGGTTTTTTACATCCAATTGATCTGCTCAGGAGCCACGTTGTGTAAGACGTTGGCTCGTTAGCCTGGATGCCGGGTGTTCGATTCCTGAATTGGGATTAATCGGGATTTTTCGACCTGGTTTCCCTTGTCTGGTTCAGGACGCAGGGGCAGCTGTATATTCATTCGATGGGACGAAAACCCGCGGTGCCGTGTACCCTTTAGTGTGCAGGTAAACGATCCGTTGGCAGTTGGAATTCGATATATAAGTGTGAACCGTAACGCCGCTGTCCGGGAAGATTACCCTCATAGCACACTGTATTGCGTATGCCCGTCTTCATTAGCCAAGACAGAGCAAAACAGTGTTATGCAACGGGGATGACAATTGTCTTGCAAGTTATTTGGTCATTCATACGCGCCGGTAAAGCTGGGGTTTGTATTACGCTGACAAACATTTGTCATCCCTTATTCCTCTCTGTTTTCTAGTAAAGAAGGCGTCATGGTGGATCATAATGAATGCTTGACAATTCGCTCTCCGTATCTTCTGTTTGTTCTGTGATACATAAGTTTTTACATTAACGGTTCTATTACATCCAATGATCTACTAAATTTGTTATTTTGTTGAATTTGGGAACCATGTTGGCGTTTCCTTCGGTCATGGCATATTTTGCCATTCAGATATGAATTTGGGAACTCGAAAACCTATAGTTTAATACATTACTAATATTGTTATGTCTTGCCATGTATGGCCACCATTTGGAATTTAAGCTCAATCTATAATATTCTTTGGTCAGAACATGTTTTTTATGTTTATATTTAAAGTATATGACACCGAAAACCTATAGTTTAATATATTGCACTGCACAGCTTTTTGGGGGGACTTCGCAAATATCATCCACACTCGACTGCGTCATGGGTGCAGTGTGTTAAATGATGATCTGTATAAGGTAAATATAATACAGAGTCCAGAATGTGAAAGTGGCTGGCATGACGAAAATCGCTTTTCAGTTAACAGGACAACACTATTAAATTCCCTAATTTCAAAATCACTGACTGACGTTTCTATGTTACTTATATATTTTTCTGCCAAAATATGCCACCATTTTGAATTTGGGCTCCTAGCGGAATTAGTCGTCACTTATATGAGGAATATCCATGCTCATTGTATTCAGTGGGTCGAATTATTACATCTACAAACTGAAGTCAGAGAATATTTAAATTTACCCATTAATCTACACATAATGAAGATGTATACTCCATTAAAAACAGTAGGTGGGTTATATTTCAAGGTTAAGGCTTAAAATGGGGTTTGTCAACTCGACTATACCATTTATAAGCAAAACTTCCTACCATATCCAACGACTCTTGAGACAAACTGAAATAAAAACTCTTTCAAATATGGGAAATTCTGAAGGGGATCTTGAAAGCTAACGGGAAATCTGTCTCAACTAATCCAAACCAAACAAAAGGATGTGTGTATACCAAATAATTTGTTCCTGTTAATCAACTTATATTGGAGAAACTAAAATTCTTTAGAACAACGCATCAAAGAATTTCAAGCAAAGTCATTTATATGTTAAAATATTGGACTGCAGCATACACAACAAATAAATACGGAAGTAGTGCACATCGAGAGACACCAGCCCAAATTAAACCTACTTAGTCAAATGCTGAAATGCTGTGGGTTTTTTTAAATTTTACTATTTGATATTCACAATACCTTTGCCATAATTGATTAATGGTGTGTTAATTTGCAGCCCATGGTTTCTAGAGAGAGGGGGAAATTGAGTGTAACGTCCACTCGACACAAACTAGGTCAATTTGGGACTTACATGGTTTCATTTTATTTCAATAATTCGCTTCCCGGGGGAAACCGAGGAGGATGAGAAAGCGCCCCTATCTCCATGCCACATACGCTCACACCAGGGCTGGAAACCACAGCGGCAAGCCAGAGGTGACCGGCCAGCTAGAGGTCGAAGCGCGGCACTCTAGACTCTGAATGGCCATATATGAGCAAGTTATTGACCTCGCGTGGGGGGGGGGGGGGGGTGTATAATTTTGGTTTTGTTAGCTTAAGGTCATATACGATAACATATATTTTTAGAATTTTTGGGGAAGGTGTCATGTTCCCAACATTCTGAAATTTAATGGAATAACTCACCCCCCTGTCTTTGATAAAAAAAATATTATTGTCTCTATGGCTAATGTTTCATTAGAAACCACCGGGAAAGAAAACTTGTTCCCGCAGAACAAGGATCAGATGTTAACTATTCACCGGACCAGTAGGAATCGTGTAATAAAAATAATGCATTAAAACAGATTGTTACACATACCCTTACCTGTTATTATTAAAAAGACTTCAGTTCCATCACCATCAACCCACGTCTCTGTTTCATTTAGATTTACATCAAAAAGTTGACATTCTCTTCTGTTTTTGTTGAACGTAAATGCCACACACCTTGACTCATATTCACATTCAAGATTACAAAAGAGTCGCCCATCGGTATTATACGTTTTAAATGAAGCTGCAGCCGTTTTATTTATTTTTATCAAACTGTATTTTATATCATAACCATTGGTGTTTAAACTGTTTAAGAAACTTGGCATCATGTATATAAAGTTTACACAAAAGAGTATATTAAAGGTCAATACTTCCTTTGTCGCCATGTTAACAACTCAAATCAATTTATAGTCTCCATTGTTTCACCTTGTTAGCCGATTATTTGCCTCCCAAAATATTAACGCACAATTAATACACAAGCCTTATATCGTACGTGCGAGTCTGTGAGTAAACGAACCGTGGTTCTCTGTATGGCTATAGATTATGTATATTGTTTTTTCTTACACATGCTGGAGAAAAGTTTTATGGCCCGCTGTCTTGTAAAATCAATGTACCAAATTAACTGATCATACGTCTTGGTTTCTATGAACTTTAAATCAAACAATGCTTTCACAACAACTCTTGATGTTTTATATATTAGAGAAGTAAAGGCAACCATGTATCAAAACGTTTGCCTGCCAGACCGAAGTTCAATACCACAGATTTTGGTCCTTTCCTATTTTAATATATCCATATATGATTACCGAAACGTTTAATATAACTTGCTGAATTACCTTGCCGTGGTTTTGAATGCTGCTACATGTATTACATTTTTTAAACGGCATGTAGGCTCAGTTCATCTTTGGGTTTTGTTGATTTTAACTGTATTAATCCACTCTGTAATATAAATCCGTCGATATAGAAACTAAATATAGATCTGGATATTATTCAGATTGATTCAGTATGTCAGCCTGTTGTAGACAATGAACACAACAATTTGGCTTGGCTCTGCCCTCAGTGGTTGAATATGGAACAATATAAAGAGGTACCACCCTGTTACTGAAATGACAATCTGTTAATAATTGCAACCTGTAGAGTATTTACAGAGATAAACTTAACACAAAACTGAGAACAATATGAACCAAATTAGAAATTTGGGCGTAACGCTGCGCTTTTTAATTATTTATGGTATTATCAAAGCATCACAATTATACAAAGTAATAGCCTCCATTACTGGTTCCATTAAAACATTGTACATAATTTAATATCCCCGGCAAAGTAGCCACAAAGTAGTTTTAGTGATTGTTTGGTTAACCCGAACTATATACAAATTTGATGAACGTTTTTATTTATATCGACAAGAAAGACGACTACTTAATCTCAAGGTTTATTCCCACAAAAGGAACAGTTATTGACCGTAACGGATGAAAGGAGGTCGTGGGAATCCAGCTTTAGAGATTAAAATGGATTAAAAAATGTAACAGTGGAGTTATAGATTGTTATGATAAGAATTTACACTTTCATAATCCCCAATGTGACTAATTAACTAACATTTTAAAGTGATTGACGTATGTATTCTTTGTACTGCAAAGACAGCAACTATTTATTTTAGTGAATGTCGAACCCACTTTTTTAATAAAGGGGAAGACCAACAATTTTCAACAAGGTTTCTATAAATCGTAAATTTATATTCAGAAATAATCCCCTCTGTAAAAGTTTCTGGTAAGGGAGAAACTGGAAGTGACAAAGATGGTTCAACACGCTCACATATCTGGCATAAGTTTACTGCTGTATTGTGTTCACGCGTCGTCCTTTGACCACAAACTTATCAAATGGGCTGTTTGTTAGGATATTATAAACACCAATTTATGTTTTTTACCGTATAGAACACAAAGCCGTCGCGAAGATAATCCAATCAGAATTATGGCTTGTATACGATAAACACAAACGATGGACGTGGCTCTGCCCATGGGGGCTGGGGCATGGACCAAATTCATTATTTGCCGTTCTTAAGCTATAAGGAATACATAAGCCAAGTTCCAAGACAATTAATTATAAATATTGCGGTCTGTAGGCAACACACAGACAAAGACGACAAGATTGGCGTGGCTCTACTCACTTAACCACCGTGACACCCAACATTCAAAAGCACGGCTAGGTAATTCAGCAGGTTATATTAAACGTTTCGGTAATCATATATGGATATATTAAAATAGGAAAGGACCAAAATCTGTGGTATTTGAACTTCGGTCTGGTAGGCAAACGTTTTGATACTTGGTTGCCTTTACTGCGTGGTCACAATTTTAATTCGATTTTGATGAAACTTGAAATGCATATTTATAACTCAAAAGTCCTGGTTCCTTTCAATATTGCACATATCGAATCGTAACTTCCTGAATTATGGCTGCTGATTGTATGAAAAACCGCCTTTTATAGCTTGTGGTCACTCTTGGGTCACAATTACTATCCAATGTAAAAAAAACACAAACTTTTGATTATATCACTGTTACATTGTAATGAAGATTCAGTTCGAATTTCATGAACATAAGACCAAAATTGCCAAACAAAATGGCCACCGCTTTTAGTGTAGTGTAAAAATATGGAATATCAAGCTTGTGGACCTTGCAGAGGTCACAATGTTAATCTGATTTTGATGAAACTTGAAATATATGTTTATAACCCAAAGATCTTGGATCCTGCTGATATTTGCGCATATCGAATCGTAACTTCGTGAATTATGGCCCTTGATTGTAAGAAAAATCACTTCCTGGTTAGCTTGTTCTCTATCCATCTCTAGAAAATGTAGGCGTATCCTGCCTAGCAGCCGCTGGTTCCTTCTATAGATTCATCGATATTTGCATTCACTTCTATTTGAGTGTTCTCTATCATATCAACCTTGGGTAGGTTAATATCCTATACGTATCGGATCGAAACGATCATGGCCCCTGATTGTACGAAAAATGACCTTTGTAGGTTGTGGACGAAATAGGTATCCCAATCATTATCTTCACATATGATGACCCAAATATACAAATTTTGATCGATAATGAGACGAGCATAGGTAGAAAATATCGCGAAAGGCGAGTATATTTTCTGGGTTGAATAAATAATAGACCTTCCTTTATTACCAACCTGCCGTATACGTGATCTTTTGCTGCATGGCTGGAATTAAGATTTACAATGTGAAATGGTTTCTGAAGCATATCCAAAGGATATGCGAGCTATTGGCCAGCAACCAAGAAAATATTTATCTCGATCATATGAACTTTTGATTTTAAATCATCTGATGAATACTATGAATAAACCAATAACTAAACATATCTCTCATGTGTTGTTTATTTACATTCCCAGATCTCTTGAACAGAGCCATTATAATTTAATATTTTGAACGAAAACGCTAACGAGATACTACTTTAAGCTCAAATTATGAACGCGCCAATTACCCCCCCCACACACACACACACACATGCACACCTGCTAAACACACCCCTTTAATGAAGCAGTTGTCGAGGGGCATCATAAACGCTTATTTAGAGATGGGCAGTCCTAGAAATTTAGGTTTTTTAAATATATTACATGAATATCGTTTATCTCAACATAATCACCCCCCTCCTCCATGTTGCTACCCCCGCCCCACAAATCAAAACAGTTGTCCAGCGCACCATAAACACATATTTAAAGATGGGCAATCTTAGAACTTTATGTATTATTAACATGACATTCGCCCCACCCCACCACACGCCCATTATAGACATTTGACCCCGTATATATCTCGAAAATGCCCCACACCACCCAGATTCGGATTCTACACAAAAGACTGGTCTAAAAAAACTTGGGTCCCATAAATTCACAGCTCGAGTGGCGATCCCCCACCCCCTTCAGCCAGCGGACTAAAACACTGTGCTCCTGTCGTAATTATGACCGGGCCGCAGCGTTATAATGCCCACTCTTAATTCGAATTTCAACTATCAACGGTTCTTTCACGTGCCCGACAATGTACACGTGACCTCAGTGTACCGAACGAATAGACACTGTTCGTTGCCTGACCATCCATCCGTCCTGCACCACTGACAATGGAAATACTCAAAATCTGGTATTTTGTTATGGTAAAATATCTTAGGGAGTTCTGAAGCCGCCCTCCAATTTCTTGGAACATTCTGGCGTCGCCGCCACTATGTTTATCTTTGACATCTAGTGGTTTGCTAGGTTTTATGTGAAGATATTTGTTTTCAACTGATAATTATACAGGTAATAAATATAAATGTCTATCGATATATTAATTATAGTCATAAAATGTGGGCTATACGTACTAATTATTGTGTGTTGAAATAGATAAAATCTACTTATCTAGGTACTGTTATACCTAAATATTGAGATTTCTAGTAGCACGTAGCCGATTATTAATTTCAAATGGCAAAAGGAAATTTCCTAAAATTCCCGAATTTTCGGAAAATCATCATATTACTCTTTCATTTGACTTGATATTGAAATAGATCATTTATAGATTTCCCTGTGTCGTTGAACTCAAAATTAACCTCAAATATGAGATTCTATGATGCAACATGACTGAAATTAAAAATGGCGACTGAAGCTTTCCGCAATGGCTATATCGCTGTTCATCAGAGTATGCCTCAAAGCCGTTGTGTGCTGGTATTTGGTGATGCTTGTGGCCCCCAAGTCTCAAGTAGGGCCTAGTACTGATAATGAGAAAGAAAAATAATTTAAATACGAGTGTATGTAATAACAGATGAAATAGATTTATATTACGTATAGGACAGCTTGTACCCCGAACTAATCAGGGAAAATTTCCTTTTGACATTTTGAAATAATCGGCTACGTGCTACTAAAATTTATTTGATTGAATATGACACCCTTTGTAGAACGGGGTTAAACCACACCGTTCCGCCATTGCTGAAAGCATTTGTAGCTCTAAAGTATAATACAGGGTGTAGTTTCCGGTAAGTGATTGCAGATACTCTTGGAATCCGTCAGAGCACAGCTAATAGGGTTTATATACATCATGTAAATATTCTTGTTAACCCATCTGTAATTACATGTAAATTCTGAGGGCCAATAGAATAGTGTTTATCCACCTTCAGGTTGTATGGATGAATCTGTATCTGCAAATTCTGGGGATCAGTAGAACAGTGTACATGTGTATCCACGTTTAGGTAATAGGAACGTATCTGTATATATCTGGTGGTCAGTAGTGTTTCTCCAGGTTTAGGTAGCAGGGGTGCATCTGTAAATTGTGATGGTCGGTATGATAGTGTTATCCATATTTGGGTAGTACGGATGCACTATTATGATACTAGGTCATATAGTGGGCAGTAGGGGTGCACGTTGCAATTAAATTAAAACGCTGCCTGTACGTAGACATGTGTGTGTTTGAGAGAGGGAGGGGGTCATTTCGGGATAAACACATGGTTTCTTTTTTTATCAATAATTCGACCCTACTCCTTGTCACGTACACATAGGGGTCTTTATCAGTGGGAGGAAACCGGAAGACCTGGAGAAAACACAGAATGTTAGACAGGCGACCCTACACCTGTCAAGTATAACCGGGGATTCGAAAGCACGCCAGTTGACTCAATGACATACTTTATAATACAGCGCGTACGTGCTAACAATTCGACCACAAAATCCTTATTGTACTTAGATATGACAAGTCCATTGCCCAGACTATAATTCGGTGGTTATCAACCAATTTTTTTGCTAACGGCACACCTTGGAACACATGGAAAAATAGCGCCACACCTAGCTAAAGGAATATGAAAAATATTTCAATTTGGAAAAATGGAAAGTCATCGACAGCATACAATCGTAGACACAGACTGGTTTAAACTAAATAAAAAAAAAACACAACTACAAACCCAGTAGACACCGGTGAATACTCAATTTGGAGCATGTGGGTTTTCGCTATTTCTTAGTGTGCCGTTCAAAATTGCGCGACACATTTGGGAAGATCGCGCGGCACACTTGTTGAGAATCACTGCTATACCTGATATTAAAATACAGATGCAACCTCATCCTTTGATGTTGGCGTACCATTATTTCCAATAATGTACGGGCAACTATACATGCGTGGCGCATTTCATTGAAAACACGTGCGGGATAGCGTCTGCATTTTAAGTTGTTTAATGGTCTCGAGCTAAAGACATTGCGTAATATATTGTAAAAATACTCGAGCCCACGACCCTCTTGTTGTTACAATATATTACTTAATGTCTCGCTATCGACCATAAAACAATGCATATTGTACTGATTACACACAACGTATATGCAGGTCTAGGAAAGGGACTGATTTATTTTAAGTGGTGATGGATTACAGTGATTAGTTTTAATGTATAAACTTTCTTATTTACATTACACAACTATAGAAAAAAGCATCGATTAAAATAAAATGGTTCAAACATTATACACAAATTGCAAATTATACCAAGTCTTAGGGAGTCAATTGAACAGATGGTGGATACTCAATTTTTAAACTTTGAAAACGAAATATAAACCCACACAAAATTCATATTATATTTAACCAGTGCCAATTTTGATTAAAATTCCGATATTAAACTTGAAATAAATAAAGACATTTCTGTCGGAACGACAAAATCAAAAGATCGTAATTTAATGTTTTGTATACATCCAGAAAAGCGAAGATTGTTGCAATTGGCAAACAACTGGGATTCGGGGGCAAACCTTTTTAGGATACAAAAAAACAAAAAAATAAACATGTTTATGTAATTAAAGGGGACAAACAGCGATTTTCAACGAGGTTTATATAAATTTTAAATGTGTATTTAGAAACAACGCCTTTTGTAACACAAGCAAAAACGTATTCGCAATACATTTATTATTAAACCGAAAGTAATGTTATTGGTTGAACACGTTCGCTCGTCTCTTTTGCAAGCTAGGAGGGCCTGGCAAGGACAGCGGCCTAGTCGTTCGGATGGGACGAAAACCTGAGGTCCCGTGTACACGTTGGAGTGCACGTAAAATATCCCCTGGCAGTTGGAATTCGATATAAGAGTAGGCCGTTGCCCCGCTGCCCGGGCAAAATTTCCCTCAAAGCACACTGTATGGCGTATGCCCGTCTTCCATTAGCCCAGGTTAGGTGCAAAAGAGTAGGACGTTAAACCCCATTTCATTTCTTTTGCAAGCAATCAAATTTTGTGATGAAATGGGGTTTAACGTCCTACTGTTACTCGGTCCTGCACCACAAACAAGGAAGAACCACGCGGGGAAATACCGAGGGACTTTCTCGGTCAACGTAGGGAATAAACCTCAAGGTTAATGAGCCAGTGTCTTACTCACTAAGCCACCGTATGCTTGCTTTGAAGACCAGCGAGCGTATTGAACCAATTACACCACTTCCGGTTTTAATAAAATTAATTTATCGCTTACTTATTTCTTTGCTTGTGGGGATTATTTCTGACTATATATTTAAATTCATGGAAACCTTGTTCGAAGTCTCCGGTCTTCCCATTAATACGTTTGGTTTGTATATCACACTTTAAGGTCATAATCATAAAATATAAAAATAAATACTAAATCAAAGGTTTGTACTAATAACAATCAGTTGGGGTTGTTTAGCTGGAAACTACATAACAACAATACAATATTTACTAATTACGATTATAAAATAGGAACTCGTTATGTGTTTGGTATTTCGTACTGTTCTAGTACTGTTGGTGGGGTGGGGGTTCAAAAAGATAGTCTGGTGTCAGTATACATATTCTAAGCATCTACCATAGTTAATTCGGATTCTTTGCCGAGTTTGGTTTTTATGGGATAAAGGACACTGCGAGGCGGCTTGAAAGCCGGATAGTCGGAGAGCTCTCGGACTTCTGGTGCCTTTCTTTTTTTTCGGGTCTTGCTTCGTTTTGTTTTCTTCTGTAGATCGACGACATTCTAAAAACCATGTAAAAAGGAAAATGTATCAATATATAACGAAAACATTAAATATAGTCATTGGTAGGGTAACCCGTGAAGCGTAAATTTTCCTTACACGGCGAATGTGCACGCTTCAGTGGCTTATCTTGTGTGAGTCTAAAAAACCATCGCACTTGAAATTCTCTACACATCTATCAACTATTACAGCCTATCGTTGACGATTCTGAATAGCATATTTAGCTTTTTAGTTATTACAGCGGCATTAGAAATTACGTTCGTTTAACGTCCCCCTTTTATGTATGTCTAAAGCAATCACTGGACTATACACGACTTCTTTTAGAGTACAGATGATATGTAATCAAATAAAATGAAATAGGGTTTAACGTCCCACTGTCCTGCTCCGACTGGGCTAATGAAGACGGACATACAATATACAGTGTGCCACGAGGGAGAGGTTACCCGGACAGCGGCACAACGGCCTATTCTTATATCGAATTTTAACTGCCATGTTATAATTTACGTGAATGCCTATCTATACACGGGACCTCGGTTTTTCGTCCAATCCGAACTACTAGACAGCTGAAATTCTATTAGTGACATCAAATTGATACATATAAAATATAGCAGGGTAAAACTTTAAAATGGCCGCCTGTCATCACTAAATATTCAATTGGTTTATTATGATATTATGTCAATCGGCCGTAATCCAAATGGTGAGATAATATTAAAGGGTCGACATTTTAAAGTTGGAATGAAACTTACTGAACAAATAAACGGACTTTCGTTTACTCCTTCAAAAAGTGAATTTAATCATACAGAGATTGATCCTTCACTAAACGAGAGAGGGGTTAACGTCCACTCCCTACAAACTAGGTCAAGTCGATAGTAAGGACGACAACAATGTGTAGAAACCTCGGTGTTTCATCCCATCCATATGACGAGACAACTGTCCTCGTGAGGCCTTCCGCCCTTGATCAATGACATGGAAAAACCACGCCGGAAAATCTTTATGAACTTTATCGGGTAACTCTCTAAGCGATCCAGCGATCTCGAGACTAGTGAGCCAGTGTCAGTGATACTGACGGGATATAAACCTAGGCCTTTTGCTATATGGCTGGTTGGGTGACCCAATGCTTAACGCATTTGCGTTTGATCATAAGGTCTGCCAAGTCAGGTGGCGTGGATTCGAATGCCCGCTTGTGCGTGACAAGGAGTAGGGTAGCCTATCCAATATCGTGGGTTTTCTCCGGGTCCTCCGTTTTCCTCCAAGTGTTAAATATTCGTGTGCTTGCGCGAGTTCTTGAAATAAAAAAGAACCATATTATGTTAGTCCCCCCAAAAATGACCTAATTTGTATCGAGTGGACATTAGACCCCATTTTTCTCACTCTCTTTGACTGTAATAATCATACAAGTGGTCATTATGTTAACCTAATTATCAAAAAGAGTTCTGTTACTAACCGTTGTGTCATGTCTACGCATATTTCATCACAACTTACATTTTTGGTGAATTTCAAGTAGAAGATTCCAGCTACCACACTGGTTACACACAGCCCAGCAACCACTCCTATTGATACCAACAATATAGACACTGCATCTCCCGTGTCGGTTCCTCCTTCTACATAGAACATAACAATAATATAACGACATGCGCGTACAGTTTATGGGAACTAAATCACTAATATTTGGGCCCTAGAAATTGACACAAATGTGAAATGAGTCGCAGCGCATAATGACATGGATGTATATGAACTGGTTTACTTCAATCGTTTCCGTTTTTACTCTAATTTCATGTCAGTTATGTTCGAATGACAAATTCTGGCGTCTTGTTAGTCCAACCTACACCGGTAGTGTTCACTCTACACGTTCTCCAGATAAGAATATGGCCTCAGCGTTTTCTATGACTTAGGGAATATGTATATCCTCATTCTTTCGAGCCCCTAGTTACATATGACACTAAAACGCAATAGTAAAACGTTTATTTTTGTCTTAAATATTGGATATCGAGCGTCCATCTTTTCGCGGTAAGATAGCAAAACAAGTTGATCTAAATTGACAAATAATTTGTGTAGATGATACGTAGTTAAAGGCTTAACTACCATAAGGTTACATCTCGCAAAACATACGCGGGGTTTAGGAATATTTCCCGAACACAAAAAAAAGTTGCTATCATGACACAAGAGATCACACGCACTGTACTGATTTGTTGAATGACGCAGAATTACAAAGTATAAGGTCAGTAATCTGTCCACTATCATAAAACTGTCAGTCACAGAATTGTTTAGAAAAAATTTTGTTCCGAATTACAAGCTAGGAATCTCTCACCAAATAGATGCGTAACGATCGGGATTGTGTCATTTACGGTTTCAACTTGTCAAGGGTATCGTCTCATGTTACAATCGGATCTGCTAACTGTCCTTGGTCCATTCATTTACAGGCTTTCGCGCTTAAAAAAACCATAAGGAGTTGGAATTTATGAAGAATTGGCTGTTCGGTGAAAGAGTCTAACCTTTAAACAAATACTAATTATAGTAAGTATAGCCATGTTAGATTAATCTGGAGGTGTACATGAAGTGTGATGACGAGAGGTGAAAATCCCTTATTCAAAACATAATATGTGACATACTTACCGACAGACTCAGTTGTTGTCACCACAGCATCTTAAAAAAAACAACAAATAGATTAGCATGACACATAACATGAGGTGAAACTCCCTTATTCAAAACATATGTGACAAACTTACCGACAGACTCAGTTGTTGTCACCACAGCATCTTAAAAAAAACAACAAATAGATTAGCATGACACATAACATGAGGTGAAACTCCCTTATTCAAAACATATGTGACATACTTACCGACAGACTCAGTTGTTGTCACTACAGCATCTTAAAAAAACACAACAAATAGATTAGCATGACACATAACATAATTCTTACAGATTAACTTCTACATAACATCTAACAACCACACAGTTTAGTTGGAAATAACACATGTAATATCAAACAGTACAAAAAATATATTAACGAGAGAGAGAGAGAGAGAGAGAGAGAGAGACAGAGTATATTATTTCTCAATCGACCCATTCTGTACCTTTCAATTCTGGTGTACGACTTCCTGGGAACATACTCTCACTCATAAGGTTTGTGAGACAGGGGTTTGGCGGAGTACTTAAAATATATTTTCAGCATAAAGATAGCTAAAAGAAATCTGTTTTTATGTCTCTTTATAATAACGCACCTGGAGTTTGGCTTGAGAAAGTTGCAACAAACCCGCTCTTTGCTACCGTGGAATCAGATCGAAATTGAATAGTCATGATATTTGAATCGCTGGTGATAGAAGAAGGAATAGATTGCCCACAGAGCCGATCTCCACTATCAACAGTTATATAATCAGCTCTGCAAGTACTCTCGTGTTCGATCTGGAAAGAAAAATCATTTAGTCACAAAGCCTAAACTTCATATATCATCAGGTGATTTTTTTGTTTTTATTTTATTATCAGTAGTATTTTAGGGTATTGTGTTTGATCGACACATTATTGACTTGTATTGACATGTTTTAACGCCGCCCAGTCTACAATATAACGAAAAGAGAAAGAGTGAGTGTTGATCATCCACAATACAAACCATTTGATGTTGGCACTAACAAATTTATTTTCATTATTGGCTTACTTGTTTGCGTCTATAGCAGTGGCAAACCTACGAGACAACGTCACGTTAACTCAATGATATTATGTGATCTAAAGCGCATGCGTTAGACTCCCCCCTCCCATATATGATGTTCATGGGCTACTACAACTACTAGTACTATAACTAACATTGAAATCTGTAAATTTTAGAAGAACTGTCATTCCTTTAGGTACTCGTATTTTATACATGCACTCTTTATTATCGGGGTAATTATTTGGGTAGTTTGGAGATCTTATAACTCCCTTTTCAGCTTCAATTTCTTCATTACAGTCTGAAATGAAGACATAATGTTGGGTTTTAGAATAATAAAGATTAATCCTCTTTCAAAGCTAGGACGCACTCGGTTGAACGTTCCAGAATTGATTTCTTCGAATCCCAACGTAGTGAAAATCGAGTGAAAAAGGGTATTTCGGGCTACAACGCACTTGGCGACTAAATAAGTAAATATCTCAACCAATCATGCAGCCGAAACCTATTCGTTGTGTTTAATTACGTCACAATTCTAATCACACCACCTCCGTGGCTGTGACTGACAGAACCGTGACAGGACCGAATTCCGCGTTACTCGATTGCAATTTTGTTAATTCAGGACGTTCTAGACTAACTATCGAGCATCCCCTAAGTAATCAGGGTGTTAAAAACCCCCAGAATATCCCCCTTTCACAACGTGGGATTATCAGAAACAAGTACAACCATATAATCATTGTCGTGGATATAAAAGTTAAATTAAAATAGGCATTATTACACATAAAACAGTGCGAGAGAGGTTGACATTAACAGGTTGATCAGCCTAATGACGATGACCGTACGCCATACAGTCTTCTGTGAGAGACATTTTTCTTCGGATAAAGAGGAACGACCTACTCTTATTCCAAATGGCTTAGGTATTTTATGATATACGCACTAAGTATCTCACTTGTTGTTCCTGGACCGGTTGCTCCATCTTGATTGGTTGGTACCCTTGTGGATGTGTGTAGGTCGTTTGGTGCCCCTGGGGGGATTTCTACTGTTGAAAAGAAACTAGTAGATGCTGGTACTGGGAATGCGGCCAAGATAGATAACGAATAATAAAGTAGTGCCCCACCCACTCAGCCACTGTGATCCACCGAAAATAGGCATTATGACACATAGGAACTGTGAGAGAGAGAGAGAGAGAGAGAGAGAGAGAGAGAGAGGGAGGGAGGTAGAGAGAGGGAGGACGGTTGGCATTAACATATTTTGACACATTTTCTATGGGAACGGGAGTAACGACGCACTCTTATTCCGAATAGCAAGGGCTGTTTTTTTGAATAAAATAGTATCTCACCTGTTGTTGATGGACCGGTTGATCCATCTTGATTGTTTGGTACCCATGTGGATGTGGTTAGGTCGTTTGTTGCCCCTGGGGGGATTGGTACTGTTAAACAGAAAACATATACATGTAGCAGATGCGTGTACTCGGGATGTTGCAAAGTTGTAATTAACAAATGATAAAGTGTTTTATGCAATTATTCCTCCAAGTTTTCTGTATTTCAACACTGTGACAATGGTACTGTGGAGCAATGAAAATTGCAAACTGTAAAACTGAAATACGTATTTTGAACTGCAGTTTGTACAGTGAACATTGAAATAATATTGCCAACGTTATCCTTCCATCAATAATCTAGGTGTTTCATGTAATTTGTTATCGGATAAGCGAGAGAGAGAGAAATGGGGTTTAATGTACACTCGACGCAAACTAGGTCATTTTGGGACTAACATATAATTCATTTTATTTCAATAATTCGCTTGCGCGTATGGGTCTTTAGCAGTGGAAGGAAGCCGGAGTGCCCGGAGGAAACCCACGGGGTTGAGAAGGCGCCCCTATCTCCATGCCACATACGCTCACACCAGGGCTCGAAACCACAATTCTAGGCTTGGGTAAATCAGCTGAAAAAATCTATTGGACGCCCTTTCCATTGAACACAATACGAAGCCAACGACCAGCGCGCCGATTTACACCACAACGTGGCTGATGGGGTGCCTTATCCCCACATGACTGCCGAGGCGCCTTATAATGACAACATATGATTGTCGGGCCGCACATAATGCATTCGGATTGGTTGGGTGCCCACGACGTAATGAAAGGAGCGGCCAAAATTCCATGATTGCTGAGGTGCTAACCAGTCGCTCAGGAGTAACGACTGGGGCGCTGCTTTCGCGATGTTGAAAGAAACAGAATATCACTGTTTCACAACTTTGGAATATCGGAAACAAGTACAACGATCATAACATTTTAAGTTATATAATCATCGTAGTGGATATTAAAGCCCTGACTGGGCTAATGTACTTCGGCATGCGCCATACAGTGTCCTACGCGGGACATTTTGCTGGAGCAGCGGTGCTACGGCCTACTCTTCCAATTGTCAGGGGATATTTTACGTACACGGAACCTTGGGTTTTCGTCCCATCTGAACGACTAGACAGCTTTCCTTGTCAGGCCCTCCGCCCTGCATCACCGACAAGGTGAAACCACGCCAGAAAATCTGGATGAACTTTTTGGACAATGCAGCAATCGAACACCTGACATCCGGACCAGCGATCCAGCGTCCTTCCTACTTATCTACCGTGATCGATCGTTAAACAAGCATTATGACATATATGATTAGTGAGAGAGGGACTGACATTAACATATTTCGGCGTCGACTAGGCTACTTCTATGAGACACGTTTTGTCCGGACAGGGGAGTAACGACCCACTCCTAATCCAAATGGCAAGGTTTTTTATATGATATATGCTCTAATAATCTCACCTGTTGTTCCTGGATCGCTTGGTTCATCTTGATTGGTTGGTTCCCTTGTGGATGTGGGTAGGTCGTTTGGTACCCCTAGGGGGGCTTCTACTGTGGAATAGAAAACACATGAAGTAGATACTGGTACTGGGAATGCGGCCAAAGGTAACGAATTATAAAGAGTTTTATGCAATTCTTGGTTTGGTAAATCAGCGGAAAAAATCCAATGGACACTCTTTCTATTGGACAAAATACGAATGAATGAATGAAATGTTGTTTAATGGCACATCGGCTCCAACCGGGCTATATTGCGCCAAACATATGGTGATTATTTCAAGACAGGCTAAATTATATCACAGAACATATTGTATGCACAAATAAAAACAATATCACAGTAAATAATAATAAAAATAAAATAAATCTTTTATGCATATAACTATCTAAAATACAAAAATGAAATGATATATAAATACAAATTAAAATTTGTTGTAAAAACCTCTCTCTTTTAAAAAGTCTAACACTTTCCTATATAAACATGTGATTTAATGACTGACAACGGTAAAAATGCGATCTAATGTCCTTGAGATGCTTGCACTCAATCAAAATGTGCTTCACTGTCAAAGGAACATGATAATGTTCACATTATGGTTGGGGCTCTCGCTTTAAAATGAAAATATGTGTTAAAAAAGTATGACCAATGCGAGAGCGACACAAAACAACTTCATCTCTCCTGATCGCACGATAGGAGCTTGGTCAGTCTCCTAAGAGAGGTTTGTTAAATGTGATGGAGTTTGTTTTTGCCTGCAAGATCCCAAGACCGTTGCCAGCGGTCATATATAAATGAATTGATAACTGATTTAAAATCTTTAAAAGGAATGTAAAATTCGGATATGGGAAGATCTAAAGCAGACTTGGCAGCCGAGTCTGCTTGATTATTCCCTTTAATATCCATGTGACTGGGGAGCCAGCAAAGGACAATGTCCTTGCTGCTCAACTCGTATGAAAGGAGCAGACGATAAATGTCTGCTACTAACGGATGATCAAGCTGTTTGTTACTAATTGCTTGAAGACAGGACAAAGAATCAGAAAAAATGATGTGTTTTAAATCTGATGAGGATTGAATGAACTCCAAGGCTTGGAGAATAGCCTGGAGCTCAGCCGTAAAAATAGATGCAATGGTCTCGGATGGCGTCACTGTAGCCGAAGCTACCCGATCACCATCTTTCGATCAATCGGTGAAAATAGGAGCATAATCACCATACTTAGACCTTAACTCTCTAAAGAGAGATTTGAACACCGTCGAGCTAGTATCTCTCATTTTATGCCGAGAAAGATCGAAATCTATCTTTGGCAGAGATATAGTCCACGGTGGAGTCCTAAAGATAGGGGTATTCGCAATACTGTCGAGGCTGATACCAGCCTCCGACAAAAAGGGTTGTATGCGAATACCGAATGATGGAATAGTATTAGTCTTCACTAGATACAAATGCTCATGACGAGGTCTAAATATGGTGTTAAATGAAATATGACTCGGGAGTGATGCAATTTTCGTAGCATACTACAGGGCCAGCTTATCACGTCTGTTGTGAAGTGAGGGCTCATGCGCCTCGACGTATAAACTATCCACTGGAGATATACGAAATGCTCCTGTTGTGTATGGTGTCGAGCTCTTTGAGATAAGACTCGCGGGCAGACCCATACACTATACACCCAAAATCGAGTTTTGATCTTAACCCGACCCAGTGGACCTGGAATCAGATGTTGCTGCTTTCGACTTACCATTTTGGGCAGCAGAATTGAGATTGGTCCCAATAACTTCAGTTTGCGGCAAGGAAGATGAACCCTCACCAGGCAAGGACAAAGTTGTTTGAATCGAGCTCTCACATATATGAGAAGAGCTCGAAGCCCCTTTAATTTGATCTGATGACGTCAAAGTCTCACGTTCCTGCTTATCAGGCCAGGTTAAATCTGTCTGAACGGATATTGATTTGGTAGAAACTTTAACTGCACTTGCAAAAGATTGTAACAGCGAAGAGGATTGGAAATGTACGAATCAACAGGTATGTTGAGATAACCTGCCTTGAGAGTCTTTGGTATGTCGGGACGATTGAATGTGAGGATGTAGGTGCTTGTTGGAATCACCTTATCTCATCGACGAACACTAATTCGTTTGACGTGTTGTACAACTCGAGGATAAAGGTAGTCTACCATTTCTTCCTCACTGCAGCCTTCAAGGTCCCGGCAACGTATTACACCTCTGCCATGATTTAAAGACCTATGGGGAGACACCTTAATAGGAATGTCTGCCAAAGATGATGACTTCAAAAGCATGGTAGCATGTTGTTCTTTGGAATACTCTACTGAGAGTGTTCCGTTCGTAAGTTTTTTGATAGTCTTAGGCTCGCCGGCCAAGCCAGCTATGCACTTGGTTATCAAAAATGGTGACACTTTTGATAGGTCTTTCGAGGGACTCTCAATTATCAGGAACCTCGGCCAAGACTTTGACATTTTACTATTGTTATTAAATATATTAGAAACGTCCTCTGAACTTGGACGTTTCTGTATTATTTATGCTGGTGAAGATGGTTAAATGGTCATAGCTTATTAAGTACAACATGATCGTTTATTTAGTGCCTATAAATGTGTGAAACAGATTTAAGACATGTTATATATATATATATATATATATATATATATATAAAGATTGTCGTGTAATTGATGATCTATTTGGAGATATTTATTTATGGTGGGGCACCCTAGCTAATGTAGATCGTCATGCGCCATACAGTGTGCTATGAGGGAAATTTTGCCCAATTCAAACTGCCAAGGAATGTTTTACGATGTGTAAACGGAACCTCGGTTTTCCGTCCCATCCCAACGACTAGACAGTTGTCTTTGTCAGGCCCTCCGCCCTGCATCACTGACAATTGAAAAACACGCGGGGATCCGACTGAACTTTCTCGGACAATGCAGCAATCGAACACCCGACTTCCAGACCAGCGTCCTTCCTACGTAGCCACCGTGTTCCACCGTTAAATTAAAATAGGCATTATGACATATATGAATAGTGAGAGAGGGACTGACATTAACATATTTCGGCGTCGACTGGGCTACTTTTATGAGACACGTTTTGTCCGGACAGGGGAGTAACGACCTACCACATGAAGTAGATGCTGGTACTGGGAATGAGGCCAAGACAGATAACGAATAATAAAGTAGTGCCTTAGCTACTGTGATCCACCGTTAAATTAAAATTGGCATTATGACACATAGGAACTGAGAGAGAGAGAGAGAGAGAGGACGGTTGGCATTAACATATTTTGACATATTTTCTCCAGGAACGGGAGTAACGACGCACTCTTATTTTGAATAGCAAGGGTTTTTTTTAAAATAAAATAGTATCTCACCTGTTGTTCCTGGACCGGTTGATCCATCTTGATTGTTTGGTACCCATGTGGATGTGGTTAGGTCGTTTGTTGCCCCTGGGGAGATTGGTACTGTTAAACAGAAAACATATACATGTAGCAGATGCGTGTACTCGGGATGTTGCAAAGTTGTAATTAACAAATAATAAAGTGTTTTATGCAAAAATTCCTCAAAGTTTTCTGTATTTCAACACTGTGACAATGGTACTGTGGAGCAATGGAAATTGCAAACTGTAAAACTAAAACACGTATTTTTAAATGCAGTGTGTACAGTGAACATTGAAATAATATTGCCAACGTTATCCTTCCATCAATAGTAAAGGTGTTTAATGTAATTTGTTCTCAGATAAGCACTAATCTAAATATCCGTACTGAACATACTCTGACTATCTGCAATTACCTCCATTTGAAAACAGACACTAAGCTAGTTGAACGACATTTTAAGTCCTAAATCGACAACACTTAGTCGATGACACTAAGCATGTTTCGAGAATTTCGAGTAGTTTTTATTTTGCTTCCATTTAATGGAATTGAATAGGTATATGTGTATGTGTCAGATGTGAAACGGAGTAGAACCGCATTACAAAACAATATACTTATTTTGGTGTATGGTGGCTATTCAAGTCAGAGATTTATTCTCGAAGTACGAAGTAGATGGGTCGCTGTGTGCATAATGGATAAGGTCGCCACGAGTTCAGTAGCAGTACAAAGTCTATGAGCTCGCCGTGGTCGGCGACTGGTCGGCGACTGATCCCAGTGTGGCACTTGTGTAAACCAGCTAGATCTTATGTATACACGTGTACATGTTTTACGGGAGATATCAATGCAGTTTAAACCCGTAGGGTCAGTCTGCTGATTTGCATGACGCTAACCGTCGCTTTTTTATCACATGATCTAATATACTAACTGGTAGAGCTAGTGAAAGTAGCAGAAAATCCCGTTTTCGGACGAGAGTAATCACTATTAAATATGACCGTCATAATATTTGTATCACTGTGAAGTGGCGCCGGTGGCTCTACTCCACAATAACGATCAGAATTTATGCGTATGTAGTCAAATATACAGCCACTTGATTCTTCAATCTAAAATAAACAAATAAAAACAATTAATCAAAAGCAGCAACCGAAACGTCAGCATGGTACGTTACTCTGAATAGACGCTTTGCAGCAAAACGTGCCATATATTTTTTTGTGATCACATCTCCAACTTTACCTGAGCAATAAGGCTCCCTCCCAAAAGCAGAATTGAACCCAGTAAATGTTCCCAAAAACTTCTGAGATTGTAATAGGCCCTCCATGATATTCATCTAACTCGTGCGGCACGCGTTGTTCAATGAGACCAGCCCTATAAAATGCACCCCATAACTGGTTGAATCATTCACACTATAACGTCAGCAGCATGCCACGACTCACGACAGCTCTGAGGAACCATGCGCTTGCAAGACTAGAGGCTGGCCAGTGTGAATGCTTTGAAGACCCATCAGTACCGATATAATGAGCCGACGTCTCACCAGAGATAACATCCATTGCCGTAGACCAATTCTCACCCCTACGTCTAGTTTGCCTAACAACACCAGAACTGACGACACAGGCAATGGAGAACTGTTCTATTCACAGATGAGTGTCGATATGGCGTATCAACTGCACATGACAGGACTAGAACATGGCATTCTCTGGATGGGGAGGTCCATGCCTAATGGTTTGGGGTGGAATCGGTTGAAACAGAGAGTGGGCCATATTGTGTTCCAAAATCATGGTCCAAGGAGAGAATGCGGCATCACAGCAATGTGCTACATCGATCAAGCTCTCAGACCCCACGTCATACCATATTTCGCAAATCATCGAAACAACGTTTTCCAGCATGACAACGTCCATGCCCACGCCACCAGAGTTACACGGCACTTTCTACAGAAGAACCCATTGAACATCTTTGGGATGAAATTCAGAGGAGACTTAATAACGTCGTACCGAGACCAAACATAACCGGTGGATTGCGCCACACTTTTCTAAGATTGTGGTTCCAGGTGCCAACGACGTTGTCCCATCGTATCCACTCCATTTACAGATGCGCTGTTGTTATTGACGCCAGATGCTGATGTATAGACTGTGCACAGACTCAAAACCTTTTCGTTGTCTTGTAATTGGGATGAATTAATCGAATGTGTCAACATAGTGTTCACAAAAAATGCGTTGACCCATTTAATTTAGTAAGTCGTTTTCTAGAATGAGTTTATTAAAGGGCTTTCTGATTTTGAAATCGTACTGATTCAATAATAATGACTGAGGGGGCATGTTAGGTTTTTCACAAGGACTGTAATTAATTGAAATACATATTTATATAGTCAAAACTATTCACATTAAGTTATTAATACGATTATGAAAGGAAATAAATGTACATAATGTTTGATGAAGGCTACATAAATAATATATAACATAAAAAATGTGACGAATAGTGACATGATTAATGGTGATAGAGATGAACATTTTTATACGGAACAATTAAAATTGATCCAGGTTAGTTCATATGAACAATATATGAAGGCGAATACTAATATTACCAGTGTTGTAATGGTGAATTATTTTAACACTTTGATTTGAAAATTGTACGAATATGAAATTCTAAATAAAACGGTGGTTAGTAACGAAATAAACAGTCGACTGGATTTTACACATACATCGCTTTGTGCAATCTAGATAAGACTACACACCAGCTTGGATCCGACGGGAGAGGGTGGGGTGGCCGTATAGTTAGCACGTGTACACTGTATCATAAGGTCTGTCATTGAGTCAACTGGTGTTGCTTCGATCGACCAGTTGTATTAGATTAAAGATTGGGGTCGCCTGTTCACCCTCTTGGATTTTCTCTGGTTTCCCCCAATTGCCAAAGATCGCTACGCGCAAGCGAATTATTAAAATAAAATTGAACCATGTGTTTGTCCCGAAATGACATAGTTTGAGTCGAGTGGGTCTTAAACGCCAACCCTTTTCTCTATGTTCTCTAAAAAGGTGGAAAGGGGTTAAGAAAAAAAAACTTACATCAAAAGCAGTAAAGGTTAACTGAATTGTCCTTCCTTCAGGTACAATTATTGTATAGTTACAAAGCTGGATATTAGGATAATTGTTCGGGTAGTTGGGAGATGTAAAAGTTCCACTCTGGGATTCGAAATTAGCATCGCAACCTGCAATAAATTGTTTTATCAATAATTCATTAAAATTCATTACTTTCAAAACTTCTAAATTCTCATATTTGGAGGTTTCCGGTTAGGCCCTGGTACAATCCCGTTTGTAATAACAACCATTATTTGATTGAGTGCAATCATCTCAAAAATGTATGATCAAATTATTATTATCGTGGCCACTCACTACGTCAATTGTTTGCTCAACCGGAGCTGTATAGAAAATTATTATTTTGAATTGTATATATGTATTTTGTAGGGATTTTAAAAATAATATTTATATACATAAAGGACACATATTCGTATGTATTTAGTTTTAATTATAGTAGTGTTGTTTTCTGTGGGTTGTAGCTTATTCCAACACTAACGACGAAAACTCAGATAAATAGGCAAACTTAAAGATACACTGTGACAATCGTAACGCAAAACTGAAAATTTCCTTACAAAAATGGATAGGAGGAAATTAAAGTTGCGAACGCTGAATATGTTGTTATGGGATTTACAAAATGCATTTTCATCACAAGCATCATTCGGAAATCAATAACTTTGCACCCAGGCGGGTAACATGGAAAAAACGCACAAGCGCGGATTTGGGTCACTTACGCAACGGCATGGTATGCCCGTGCAAAAGGTAAAACAATCACCATAAAAGTTCCCGAATCTGCTTCACTTTCAGCACAGATTTTATAATGCGAAGACTGGGCGATACTCAGGAACAACGTCATCGGACGATTGCAATTGGTAGAGACCAGTTGCGAGGATTTTTTAATATGCCCCCTGGAAATTATCCAAGCTATGGAACCGCTATTAGAAGCAACGATCAACACGTGAGCTTCTCAGATCCGGTAGACCACGTGTCACCAATCTTTCCCCGGATAGTTACATCTGCTTGAACCACCTACGACAACTGCTGTCTCCACTGCATTCCCAATACCGGGACTGCGCAGGATCTCGCACCAGACTGTCCAAAACTGGAAATTATCCAAGCTATGGAACCGCTATTAGAAGCAACGATCAACACGTGAGCTTCTCAGATCCGGTAGACCACGTGTCACCAATCTTTCCCCGGATAGTTACATCTGCTTGAACCACCTACGACAACTGCTGTCTCCACTGCATTCCCAATACCGGGACTGCGCAGGATCTCGCACCAGACTGTCCAAAACCGTCCACGAGGGGCAAGATTGCGACCAAGGCGTCCTTTTAGAGGTGTAATTTTGACCTACGACGACAATGGTGTCAAGCGCAGTTTATTGCCTCGTGGACACTTATGGTTAATCGATGAATCCCTATTCATGCTCCACGGATGGGATGGGAGGGTCCGTGTCTACAGCCGAAGAGATTTAAGCTTCGCAGCCAATTGCATACAGGGGGTGGACACATTTGGGCAGCCATCTCTCATAACAACAGGACAGACTTGTGGGTGAACTTGACAGCACAACACGTTTCTATCATGACGAAAGTCAACGCTGTATTCCAGCAGGACAGTATCCGTCCCCACACAGCACGGGTCATCGTAGTCTTTCTAGCAAACAGGCAGATTAACGTAGTTGGAACACAGTAGGACTATTTAACATGATGCTATAATGCAGTCAGAATATTTGGAATGCACTTTGAACGACGTACGATTGCTGCCCATATACGACCCGAAGTCTGGCTAGAAGGTGTATCAAATACGGTACGAAATTCGCCTCGAATGATCGCCGAATATGGTTTGAGTGCCACAGAAAACAAGCCGAATGTAGCTCACATACAGCGAATGTGCTTTAAATATTTTCAAAATGTAACACGAATAGATTCCAGCAGCAATCATGGTGCTTTGTCCATTCTATATCAATTCTGGCAGGATTGGAAGTGGAATGGTGTTTCGAGTTGGAATGGTCATGCTGATGTACAAATTAAGCAACCATGATCACACTGTTGTAAGAATGAATTTACAATCTGGTGCGCGACTTATTAGACCATGAATATGCTGGTGTGAGACTGAATGTAATATAATCATGCTGCTGTACAACTCAATGTACTGCCGACGTGTTGTTTTCTGGGGGTTGTTGCTTATTCAAACACTAACGACGAAAACCCAGGTACATAGTTAAAATTGTACTTTTAATAAACGAATGTTTAAAACTGGCTAACGGCCACAATAACGAGATCGGTATCGCTGGGGTGAGCCGGTCACCAGACTCAAGTTACAGTAGAATATAGAGCATAGATACAAGTTATTAAAATAATTATATACATGTAACAAAATTTGATAAGATGTTAAATTGTACATATGAAACAGATGTTTAAATACAGAAGATATGGGCATGGTAAGAATGCGCGTTAACTATAATCACGTAATATATATCGTTACATTAAAGCCCCAATAACACCCTTGTTGTAACTGTCCCAATCTTCATTCTGGTCAACAAATCGTATTATTTTAGAATATTCCAATTAAATGATGATATAAATTTCATCTTAACACACCTATTTTAAAAAATTGGAAAAATTCAAGCAATTGATTTGAAAAGTCTAACGTAAACCTTTTCAAATGTAACTTGGATTTTAAAATATTTTCGAACCCTCTGGACAAGTAAAATAGGTTGTAATGGATAATTTACACAACAGGTAGGACACTTAAACATCTAGTACTTAGAATAAGGGTATTATTTTTTTTGGAGCTACCAAGCCAGCAAGAATGTTATGTTCCCTTTAAGTATAAACCCAAACTGCTAAAAGACTTGAAAGATTTAATGAGATATCAATTCGGACATAAGTCAATTACTACTTTAACTAAAATCATATAATAAAATATATACAAAGGTATGCACTATAACAGTACCATAATCATTCTGCTGCACTATTGAATGACCTAAGGTAAGGTTTTCGTAGTTCACCCGAGTCGACACCAGACCGTTCGCGTTTTGAATCGAGTTGGTCACATGACTGACTCGAGTCGCGTCACGTGACGTGACTAACCCGTTTACTACCCGTTGAACGGAGAGTAAAAGGGTTCGTCACGTGACAAAATGACGTCCTTTGTCACCAGGCTCGCTAGAAGAGGTAGAGGTAAGTCGGTTGTTTCGGAATCTTCTTCTTCGTCCTCTTAACAGTTCCTGAATTAAAATAAGATTCCGAATGGAGGCAGCCTTTGTGAAAAATAAAACAAAATAAATAAAGGTGTCTCGCCATTTTGTTTTGATGTCATGTGACTGCTCAGACCGTTCGAGATGTTTCACCCGGGTAAACTCGGCAATGGAGTCGACTCGAGTGACGAGAGTAAACGACGAAAACCTTACCGAAGACGTCGTTCCTATCATAGCCAACGTCTACGCTGTATTCCAGCAGAACAATGCCCGTCCCCACACAGCACGGATCACCACAGCCTTTCTAACAAACAGTACCCACACAACACGAAACGTCACAGCCTTTCTAACAAACAGTCACATTATGTCATGACCTGTCAGATCCCAAGATTTAAACCAAATTGAGCATATCTGGGATGATGGACCAGTTCGACAGCAATAACAACAACCTCCGACACTACAACAACTGGCTGCCATTTCGGCGGCTACAATTCTCCAGGCTGTCATCCACAATCTGATAACTTCTATGGTCCGCAGGTGCCAGGCAATAATTGGCTCTCAAGGAGAAGCACACTGTTTTGTACGTGATGTTAAATGTCACATTGGGACATTCGATGATTGTCACTAATGCTTTTGCTGCGGTTTATATGTGCAAAATTTCAAACTTTTTTCACGTATTAATGTCTTTGAAACATCCATTGCTAATCCGGCTTTGCGTTACACTTCTGGAAGAGTGTAATATCCGTGATACTAGTTTTTTATTGATGTACATAAACTGAGATCATTAGAAATGTGTTAATTAGTCTTTCTCGCCAGCACAATAGACTCCATCAAGATCTGTACAGTGTTATATGTTATCTCGACATTAACATTACTAAGCGTACAAGGAGAGGTACACGAGATGGAAAAAGAAAAGAAAAAAAGTTTGATGTGTTCACAAGAAATTTAACTCAACTTGATGGTAACACTGTAAATGGAAATAATCCCCCTAAAACTGTTTATGACAATACAAAAACCTGTCTTAAAATTTGATTATGGAATGCCAGGTCAGTCAAAAATCAAACAACCCCTGTTTCTGAATTAACAATTTAGTCAAATCTTGATGTGTTTTTTTCACAGAAACTTGGTTGAGAGAAGATGGCGATCAGGCTAAAATTGCTGATTTAACGCCCAATGACTATACAATTATATATGTCCCCCGTTTTAATAAAATCGGTGGTGAAATATCTATTTTGTACGCTGAAAATTTGGTTCTGGATTTATTAACTATACCTACAAATTTTGAGTTGTGTAATCGGCTGTTGGAGAAAGTTTTTTACGTTTTGTGTGTCTGTATCGACACCCTCCACCAAAGAAAACAACTCTACTGATGCAATTGTCCTTACAGAATTTGCTACTCTTTGTGATCTATTAAGATTTTAAAAAAGAAAATACATGTACCACATACTTGGAAATTTTAACATTCATTACGAATGTCGAGATAATTATTTAACTAAGAAAATGCAGAAGACTCTTGATAGTCATGACTACACACATGTTCCCAGTTCAACTCATCGTTGTGGTCACATCATTGACCGGGTTTTTACTAGAACCGATTCCCTTTCAGATAAACATTTTCTGGTATCATTTAATGTGATTTTGGATAGGCCTGCTATAACTTCAGTCAAGATCACGTTCCGTGATGTTAAAAATATAAACCTTGCTGACTCAATCGGACTTGCAAGTCTCATTTGTTTGTGAATCTTCGCAGTTGTTATCTACTCTGACTGATGTCCTTGCAGCTTTTCTAGATAAATATGCCCCTTTAACTACAAAGACAATTCGTCCACGAAAGAACGTTCTCGGTTGGTATATTAACTGTGAGAAACAAGCGTCGCGTGGCTGAACGCAAGTGGGGGAAATCAAACTTGGAGATCGACAGAAAAATATATAAATTAGCTCGTAATGATGTCAATTCACTTATCGAGAAAGTCAAGACTGACCATATCAACACTGTCATAAATGACAACAAACAGAATCCAAAAGTTCTCTTCTCAACAATAAATTAGACTTTAAGATAAATCAGAGAATACCGTAATGCCTCGTGGTGAAGAATCTGAAGTTGCCAATAATTTCTGTAAGTTTTTTTATGGATAAAATTTCCATTATCAGATCCGGGTTGACACCAGAAACAAATGACGACATACACGAAACTTTAAGAGAAGTGATTGAAGATGAACTTGAAGAAACAGTAGTTTCTTCGAAACCAAACTCTTGTAATTTGGACTTATTTCCAACTAGCTTTATGCTATTAATTTTAGATCCCCTCCTACCTATTTTAACAGCTATGATAAATAACAGTCTGAAGTCTGGCGTCGTTCCACAGCAGTTCAAGGATGCTGCCATCAGACCCTTACTGACGAAACAGTCTCTTGACTCGGAAGTTTTGAAAAAAATACCGCTCAGTTTCTAATTTACCCTTTCTATCGAAAATATTAGAGACAGTTGTTAAGATTCAATGTATGGAACATCTGGACAAAAACATTTTAATATATACGTATCAGTCTGCATACTGAAGTACTCACATACAGAAACAGCTTTACACCACGTATTCGACACTATTAGACGCGGGGTTGACAAAGGCTACAACGCTATGATTCTTTTATTTGACCTTTCTGCTGCCTTTGATACGCTGGATCACAGTAAATTATTCTGCTGACTTGATACGCTGGATCACGGTAAATTACTCAGCAGACTTGAATCAGAGTATGAAATCAGTGGAATTGCTTTGAATTGGTTTTCATCATACCTAATTGGTAGAACACGGGCAGTGATGGTACAAACTTTCTTCTCCGACAGAGTGACTCTTTCCTGTGGCGTACCTCAAGGGTCGGTATTAGGTTCCGTGTAGTTTTGAACGTACACGAAGCCACTTGATAAACTGATCACTGAAAAGGATTTATACAGCATTTTTGTACAAACGACTTAACAAGTCACAAATTTCTTCACTCCAGTTGTCTTCTTGCATGAAAATGGAAAACTGTGTAACGAAGTGAAAAGTTGGATGATTAACGATATGCTCAAGCTAAATTCAGACAAAACAGAAGTGTTATTGATTGCCCCTCCGCGTAGATTACAAAAAGAGTAACAGTATGTATTTGAAAATTCTAATATCAATCTTTCAAATTCCATTAAAAATCTGAATGTTTTCGTGGAAAATAATCTATCAATGGAAAACCAGATCAATTTCCTCTGCAAAACATGTCATTACCACATTCGAAACATTGGTTCAATGCGTCATTTCATAACAGTAGATGCTGCAACAACTCCGATGTCTTAATCAAATTACTGTGTTTAAAACATAAGACAGCTCACAGAATAGCACATGTGTACCTCCAGGAACTTGTCCAGGAACATTAATTTACCCTCTAGGAACCTAAGATCAAAAAATAACTTTCAGCTACTTGCAATTTAAAAACTTTTGGAGGAAAATCATTTTCATATCTTGCAGCTTCACATTGGAATAATCTGCCTACTCATTTGAAACGGTGTCCAACCCTATCAACTTTGAAATCATCACTGAAGACTTATCTGTTCCGGCGCTATGTTTAGAACTGTGTTTTAAATGTTGCTGGAATTGTAGAAAACTCAACTCTTGTGCTACGAGCATACAGTCAGTGTGGAATAGCGCTATACAAATGTTCACATTACTAATTATTATATTTATAGACTTAATTTGTCCTGAACAAAATTCTCATATGGCCCGGTTGGATATGATGTGCCATAAAACTACATTTCAGTCATTTATTCAATTATTTTTTTATTCATTTTCGGCAGCTGGCAAAATTCTAGGATGTCGTGCAGGCATAAATAAACATTAAGCCTGACTTGGGACGCTCCCATCAAACTAACAGGAGGAATGAATTTTCTTTGTGTAGCTTTCGCATTTGCCATTTTTTTTTTAGAATCCACATTGACGATTAAGGTCAATTTGCAAGCACGTCGGGAATATCAATGTGTATTACCATTGTGTGATACAACACCTTTATTTGTTATATCGGAGCTACGAGCGTATCGTATATTGTTTGATGTTGAATTGTTTAAGAGACAATTTGTTATAAAGGTTTTCGATCCCTGAGAAGAAAGTTGGTCCAGATTTTCCAGCGTTGTTCCCCCTTGTCAGTGATTTAGGACGTACATCCCTCTAGTCGTTCGGATGGGATGAAAACCCGAGGTTAAATCACCTGACAGTTGGTATTGGATAAGAGTTTATCTTAGTCCTGCTGTCCGGGCAAAATGTTCCTCGTGGCACACTGTATGATGTATGCCTGTCTTGATAACAAAGTTCGGAGCAGACCAGTAGGACGTTAAACCACATTTCATCTCATTTTACCATACACTATCATCAACATTTAATTTCTATCCTCTCAAATAAGAATAAGACAAGACTGGTTTTGGCGTTATAAGACTTTAATTTAAAAAATAGCCAGTAACAATAGATTGATTATCGCTCCCGGATAACATTCTATCAATATATAAATGGGCTGCTGGTATAAGGTAGTCGCCAGCCAGGCACACCCGCCGCAGTATACTACAGGTAAGGAAGCGCTTCAATACAAGAGTACAGGTGAACAAAACCTACCATCTCGTGCACGTGCGGTAAGCTGATCGACTTCACGGATTGGCTGATCATGAAGGCAAAGCACGCTGGCTATTTGAAACATATCACAATTTAAGGGGGCGAGTCAACCACAAAAATTAAAGGTAAATTACTAGGTAATTATATATCTAATTTAAAGTCTATGGTTGGGTCAATATCTCCGTATGATATAGAATCACTGGTATGCGTTTGTACTGCATAGCTAGGTGTATTTACGGCGTTTGATGGTGAACATTTGTTCTTGAGTCCCATCACACTTATACGGAATCAGTAGGAACTAAATAGAAACATCTGGAATGAAAATATCACACTCTTCGAGCAACATCCGATAGAGAATTTCGAATTGACCAAGCTTCGTATGAGGGGGGTTGGGATGGCCTAGTGGTCTAGAGTGCCGCGCTTCGACATCTAGCTGGCCGGTCACCTCTGGCTTGCGTCTGTGGTTTCGAGCCCAGGTGTGAGCGTATGTGGCATGGAGATAGGGGCGCCTTCTCAACCTCGTGGGTTTCATCTGGGCACTCCGGTTTCCTCCCACTGCTAAAGACCCCTACGCGCATGCGAATTATTGAAAAAAAATTAAAACCGCATGTTAGTCCCGAAATGACCTAGTTTGTGTTGAGTGGACGTTAAACCTCATTTTAAAAAAAAAGAAAAAAAGCCAAGCTTCGTATGAATGTCAATCGAATACTTAGAATGAGCTTCGAATCCGCCTTGAGTAATTCCTGCACATATCAGCTCTCGAATGCAGATTGAATAGTGGATTCTGTGAAACTCGATCTCTGATCACTCCAGCACTCTGTGACATCCGATATGATTGTCATGTCCCGATTTATTTCCTTATTACTTCAGCCAAAACATCTCTGGTTAATCCGGACTCTGTATGTTCCGGATTACGATATCAATCGAGGTCACATGATTTCCATTGAATCGACACAGTATAATCCGGCCTTCACTCGATAGGTGTGAAGAAACCAATTACTACTAATCAATTAACGGTGAGATTAAAACTCGATGGGTGTGAAGCCACAAAAGATTAACAAGCCAACACCAATCAATTATCGGTGAGATTAACTCGTTGCCCTAGATCTTGTTGATTACTTTGATAATCTCTCGTAAGAAAGTAATTGTGACCAATACTCAAGCATTTCCACGAATTTCCACACGAATCCGCAGTCGTAAAATTAGTCCTAGCACCTGTTAGAAATATTCAGCAAATCGCGGCAGATTCCGGTACAATATAAGTGACGACGACCGTGACATAGAACAGTAATTATGCCAAATACTCAAGCATATCCACGAATTTACAGTCGTAAAAATATTCTTAGCACGTGTTAGAAACATTCGTTGCGCATGCTGATTGAACCCGAATAACGTTAGTATGCACTCGACAAATCTCGGCAGATTCCGGTACAATCTAAGTAGGGTACAGGAATCTGTCGAGGTTTGGCGAGTGGTAATACGGATATATCCGAACCGTGTGACGACGACCTTGACATAGAATTCCAGAGGATCAACGAACATGTGATAGCATTTAGCTAACACAAGTGTGCCATCAACTGAAGACGACGAAGAAGATAAATTAACAACAGACTTGACCTATTCAAAATGCCTACGCATGTCAAATGAAATAAAATTAATGTACAGAAAAAGTTTATATAAATGATAAAGGAATAATGCTCTGGTGATTTGAACCTACATTATAATAATACTTCCGTTTACAATATTTCCGGTTTGCCAAAAATGGGTAATCCGACACTGCGTGATCCGACATATTGTAACGATCCCATACGATGTCGAATTTGACAGTAGGACTATTTAGCATAATGCTAGAATGCAGTCAGAATATTTGGAAGGCTCTTTTTGAATGAAATACGACTGCTGCCCATATACGATCCGAAGTCTGACTAGACGGTGTCTTAAATATTGTACGAGTGTAGCTCGCATACCTTGAATGTGCTTTAAATGTATTTAGAATATAACACAAATGGATTATAGCAGCCATTGTGGTGCCTTGTTGTTCGTTCGGTGTCAATTCTGGCAGGATTTCTAGTGGCTTGGCGTTTCGAGTTGGAATGGTCAGCTGGGGTAGAATTTAAGCGACCGTGATCATGCTGTTGAACGAATGGACTAGTATAATCATAGCGGTATGCGAGTTAATGTGCTATGGTCATGCTGGTGCACGACTTACTAGAACTAGACCATGATGTAGTTACTATACTTGTAACTTTAAACTGTGTTTAAGGTAAGAACCCTTACGCACATTGTCAACACATATCATTACAGTTTGAATTTGAAAAGGTAATTATATCCCAAATAGTGATGACTGGAACACTAAAATAGTTAACGAACAGTTTTTCTTTACGGTAATGCGTTCCGACATTGGCATAGCGATGTGTATCTTGTAATGACGTATACACAATCCTCCACGACACCGGCCAGTTGAAATTTCGCGTAGCAGTTTGGTTTCATCAAATCATATAAATATGCGGTAAGGCGTCACCTTTATTTCAATGGGAATTGATTTATTATATGTTAAGATATATGCAGTACTGTTTTGGGCTAGTTTATGTGTAAATTTAGCGAGCTAGAGACCAGTAAACTTTTTGTAGTCATTTGACTAAAATACTTGCTCAAAGGAACACTGTAGGAAAATCCACTACTTCGACTGACGGAAGACATCATTAGTGGAACCATTTCTAACCATAAGCATGCTGTGGTGCGATTGAATGTAATACCCTCATGTTGTTGTACGATTGAATTGACTATAATCATGCTGTCGTACGACTGAATCGACTGCGGGTTGGGATGGCCTAAAGTTCTGCGCTTCGACCTCTGGCTGGTCGGTCACCCCTGGCTTGCGGCTGTGGTTTTGAGCGTATGTGGCATGGAGATGGGGGCGCCTTCACAACCTCGTGGGTTTCCTCCAGGCACTCCGTTTTCCTTCCACAAGAAAGACACCTGCGCGTGCGACAAGATAATAGAAATGAAAAATATAACTTGTCTGCGACATCACCTTCGGACTATAATCTTGCTGTTATTCGATTGAACAGATTATCGCTCCATTTAATCAATGTTTCATCCGAGTGCGGTTGAAATCGTCAACTAGTTTATAAAACACCAAACGTTATTCAATATGTTAATGGCAATTTGGATAGGCGAGCTTTAGGGCTTTTCTGCTGTATTTGAAGCTTCCGACTCACTGCTAGAAATATCCGCATACGCCCAAATTGGACTAAATCGACATGACAGAATGCTGATAAATTTAAACGTCGAGGAACACTGGGTATAACAAAAACAATTCCGGTAAACATTATCTATAAGGATGGGGTATAATAGTTAAATTATAATACTCACTAGGTAGATCCACTAATGGCGTTGCACTGGTTGGTCCACCTTGATTGGTGAATGCCAATGGGGCTGTTGCTGTCCATGACCCTGTTGGTGTCGGTAAATTGTTTGATTCCAACGACGATGTGGGTGTACCTGTGTCCGTTGATGCTGTTGAAATAGAAAACATGCACGAGGGCGATGTTGGTATCTGGTTGGTTAAATTAAATATTCAGAATTTAAGATTGGGCAATAACACATCTCTGAAATAGAGGCGATTCACGGCGAATATAATTCCCTACCGTTGATGTTAGCATCCAAATAGTGTGAGTAGATAGTAGTATCAAAACATGGTCATTATCTACTACGAAATCCTAAAAGTCACTAACACTGAAATCTGTGAATGTTAGGAGGACTTTCTCTTCTTCGGGTATAGGTGCACTCTCGGCTATCTGGTTAGTTAAGAGTTGTTATACATACAGTTCCTTTAAAGCCCGTTATCAGTGAATAACGAGATTTTAAATACTTAATTAGTTTTAATACAAGGACCTCAACCGAGTGACCTGCGTGCATATCTATGTCCGCTCATAGACACGGATGTCTACATAACATGTTGTAAATTGTTTTCGAAAAACAAGTTGTTTGTGAATTATATACATCTAGCATTTAGGTCAGTTACAAAAACCCGTGGTTCGCGCTGTTATGTTGACACAAACAGATTTATTTTTAGGAAAGGATGCTCTAAATAGTGTGTACCAAACAGGTCGCTGTGTGTATCTGGTACTATAGCAGGGATGGAGAAGAACACAGTTTTAAACCAGCGGCTGCCAGGCAGGATACGCCCACATTTCCGAGAGATGGATAGAGAACACGCTAAAAATAAAATGATTTTTCTTACAATCAAGGGCCATAATAATTGTGTCCTCCAGAGGGATCACAAGCTAAAAAAAAGGCGATTTTTCGGACAATCAGGGGCCATAATTCAGGAAGTTACGATCTGATATGCACAAATATCGACATGAACCAAGATCATTTGGTTATAAATATGCATTTCAAGTTTCATCAAAATGAGTTACAAATTGTGATCTCTAAAGTGCTCACAAGCTAAAAACGTGATTTTTCCCACATTCAGGGCCATAATTCATGAAGTTACCGTCCGACACATGCCAATAAGTTTCATTGTGGACGGCGGACAGGGACGGCGACAATATACGTCCACATGAAAATGTGGGCGTATAAAAATGTAGCAGCTGCTTAATTCGCGTGCGAATAAGCATGATTGTGGCGGTTGATTTATTAATTATAGGTTCTAATCAGATACTAACCTGTCTGGCTGGTGAAAGTAGCAGAAAACCCCTGTTTCCTAGTCACGTAATCAGACAAGAATATAACTACCATACGATTTGATCCGCTCCTAACAGGAGCCGGCATATTTGATCCGCACATTTGAGCCCCGCCATCTACAGTTACATAATCATAACAACTTAAGTAGTCGGGGTCTTCTTCTTCGATCTAAAAGAAACCCAATCAGTTTCAATCGTTTAAAATGTTGATTTGAATGAATGAATAATATGGTGTTAATCGTCACGTTAAACCATTTTCAATTTCATTTCGTGTTTAACGTCCTACTTTTCGTCTTATCTTACATACACACAGCGAGTATATGAGACCTCGGTTTTCACTCCAATAGATCGGCTAGACAATGTCCCTGCCCGGCAACTGGTCCTGCACCACTAACAAAGACGGAAAATCCCGATGAGCTGTCTGGTTAATACCTAGATCGAACACTAGACTCCTTTGTTAGCGCCCCCTGGGGTGATAAGAATATACCCTTCGTATGTCCTGCGTGTCGTAAAAGGCGAATAAAAGGATCCCTGTAATGGGGAACGTGTGTGCCGTGCGTTGCGACCCGTGTCGATGAGAGTAGAATCCTGTATAACATAGTTTGAAGAAATAAAACATGATCTGGATGCAACATTTTATTCTAGCATACTAGATATACTATAAAGTCGTATCTGGTCAGCCACCAAAGCTGGTCTCATTTACACGAAAAGCCAAAGCCAATTTATACTACCTTCACTTTGATGACACGGGTAATTAATAATATGGAACAAAAGGACTTATGTAAAGGCTACATAATTAATTCATTTGTATAGATTATCTCACTATAATCATATGACAGGCTACAGAACAATTGATGTTTGACAGCTAACGCTAGTAAACGTCATTAGTGATCAGCGGATAATCTAACTTGACCATTATACATATGGAAGCATCTGGTTCTTTATTAAAGGGACAATAACATTCTTGCTGGCTTGGTAGCTCCAAAAAATAAAAAATACCTTTATTCTAAGTACTAGATGTTTAAGTGTCCTACCTGTTGTGTAAATTACCCATTACAACCTATTTTACTTGTCCAGAGGGTTCGAAGATAGTTAAAGAAAATAATACATATACGTCAGACGACGTATCCAATATATTTGATAGTAATTGTAAAATGTCAAAGGTTCCTCTTAATTGAGAGTCCCTCCAAAGACCTATCTAAAGCGTCACCATTTTTGATTTCCAAAGGCATAGCTGGCTTAGGCGGTGAACCTAAGGCTACTAAAAAATGGAGCACTCTTAGTAGAATGTACCAAAGAGCAGCATGCTACCATGCTTCTTAAATCTTCGTCTTTGGCAGACATTCCTAATCAGGTGTCTCCTCATAGGTCTTTGAATTCAAGTAGAGGTGTAATACGGGACCTTGAAGGCAGCAGGAAGAAATGGTAGAATACCTTTCTTCTCAAGGTGTACAACACGTCAAAAGAATTAGTGTTCGTCGAGGAGATAAGTTGATTCTTGCAAGCACCCACATCCTTACTTTCAATCGTCCCGACATACCAAAGACTCTTAAGGCAGGTTATTTAAACATACCTGTGGATTCTTATATATCCAATCCTCTTCGTTGCTACAAGTGCCAGAAGTTTGGGCACAGCAAAGCTGTCTGCAGGGGTAAAGACGCCTGCGATCGTTGTGGGGAATAAATGATAATTTCTTATCAAAATATTAGCCCCAGAAACTTAGTTTCATCCACAACTGGATGTTGCCAACCAAGAAAAGTTCTGGATCTGGATGTGAACCTTTAATGTCTAAATGTGGTGATTATGCTCCAATTTATACAGATGGGTCGAAAAAGGGTGATCGGGTAGCTTCGGCTACTGTGACACCATCTGAGACGATCTCTTTTCGTCTCCCATCTGCTGCTTCCATTTTTACAGCGATTAATTAATATGTGTCGTCTATTTATTTTGGGATTTTGGCGGGGACGTCAGCCGCACTGTTGGCTTGTTTTTTATAAAGTGACAAATTGATTTAAAATAATGTTGATCATATTTTCTGTAATTACATCACAGGTGGATAGAAATCAACAACTAGAAACCATATTTTTTGGTTTAAAGATATATTACGTAACATTTAGATGAGGCGCCCAACGTTCGTGCTATAATAGTTCCAAAAATGACAATCGAAAATGAATACATTGAAAATTGTACTCAAATTACTTTATTCTGAGCGTAGTTATAACCGTTAGAATTTTTCACAAGTTGTGGCATAGATACTTTGTAACAATGGTACTCGTTATTCGACAACTAGCCGCCCTTCGCCATTTACCTGTGTTTTAACCTGTTTAGATCTTAAGAGATTTATATAGACTTTTACTGTGAATAAATATCTAAATACGGACAGTAAAATGAGAAATAAAAACTTACATCAAAAGCAGTAAATGTTAACAAAATTGTCCTTCCATCAGGTACAATTATTGTATAGGTACACTGTTGATTATTGGGATAATTATTTGGGTACTCGGGAGATGTAAACGATCCACTCGCAGCTTCAATAGTAGCATCACAGCCTGCAATAAAAGGTCTGAAGAGTAATGTGAAATAAAAAAAAAACAGATTTAGCAAGCCAATATCTTGAAGACAATTCGATATTCGTTGTTATCAATAATCGGTTTTCCGACTATTTTGTCGGGGCACAACCCCAAGATCGGGGACCACTGCCAAGGGAACAGGGTTCGACGATGGTGTCTGATAGAAGATACCATGGTGAAGATATTTGTAATCTCTGAAAACTACGTACTAACTTCAGCAGATCAGAAAACCCATGGTGGGGTCTAAAAATTAAGCTAACATTGTTGGCGAAATGACTTCCATATTGTTCATAACATGGGAAATACACCATTCTGTGCGGTTGATATTTAAATCGTTAAAAAGATCCACCGGAATAGATAAAAAAAAATACACTCATCGATTGAAATATATTCCTTGCACTTAACACCCTTTACACCTTAAGAACTATTTATTTCAAACGATTCCGCCCACTGTAATTAACCATTCCACGTGCTGTTACACTATTGGGTCCTTAGCTTAGTTTCTTGGCGAAAACACCGTTTTAAACTTTTAATTCTTCTTTAAACATACGCACAAGACGTGTTCTATAATTCTGTTAACAGGCCAATGATCAGTCTGGAGTTGGTTAATGACCCGAACGGACAGATAGATTGTCAAATCCGCTACGGCCAGGTGTTATATGGTGATAGAATACATAACTCTCTATTAACAGATATTTTAATACAGGATATTAAGCATAATTATTTACATGTAAAGCCGTTGTTAGATACAGTGGTGTCTATCTAAAGTTGTTCCCCTGAGGTCTCATAAGCCCTAACTACCCTGGTCTGGGGAGACCTAGCTCCCCCAAGTCCGGGAGCGGTCCGAATTGCCTCTGAGTCTAAACTTTCCGTTTGATTGACAGCTAGGACAAAGCCTATAGCCTTGGTAATCAACAATGAAAACTAATTATTAAGATTCACACATCTTAACTCTAAAACAACAACTGTTAAACTTAAATCTTATATCATGTAATGCTTTAAATGAATACCGAGTAACAAGCGGATTTTTCCCCACGTGTTTTTTTTCTATCCGCACTCATGGCGCCAAACATCTGTCAGCTGGACCTACTGTTTTAACATGTTTTATCATGACAAATGGAGAAGATGACCCGCCCTCTCTTCTCACGACAGCGGTTTTATAAGTGTGATTTAAATTGTCTTTTTAATATACAAGGACTTTTTATTTTGTGTGTTAACCAATTGTATATTTATACCAACTCTCAATCAATGGAGTGTAAATAATTTAACCAGCCTGTCTATAATATCATATAAAATGTATTGGACGTTAAAGCTGTACAGCATATCACTTCTTACATAATACTATGTCATAAGGGCACGCCTAGTACAGATTAAATCATGCCAAATTCAGAAGTTTATACAACGCTTTACATCTACATAATACCACGTCTGAAACCTCACACCTGTCGCAGATTAAAGCTTGCAATTAATCTGTCACTTAAAATTGTCCAAAGATGGGATGAGTGTAAAATATAAAATTAAAGTATCAATTATATATTTAAATCTCGAAATATATTGTATTAAAATATTGCAGACTGCAATATTGTCGTAGGTTGTAGCTGGTCATTAATCGGGTCAGATTTGATGATTGATAACTTCACTAACGACTTCCGCATGGCTGTAAGTCGTTTCAAGCTAGTGCCAATGTTGACCATCTGTGAGTCATTTGATAGGATTGTTAATCGATTTCATGTATTGAGGGTATTAAGTGACATTTTCTAAATGATATCAATTGTGTAACACTGCTTCACCGCGATAATTATTAACGATTAAACCACCTTGGCAGTCAAGGAAATGTTCTAACAAGAGATTTCATCCGCTTCACAAAATGTAGACTATCGTAGGAATATGGTGCTCAGTGCAGTGTATTATGAGATAACAAACCTTATCTCTCCACCCTCCGTGTTTCGAGATAAGATTTTGGCCCATAGACTCCAACGTAGCACATCCCATCGTGATTCACTCCCGCTGCGATTAAACAAAATTGACAATATTTCCCATCAAGACAACGACTGATTATTGTTATTTATAATATTTCCGCCACACCCAACTACAATTAAGCATTTCATCCTACCTGAAACGGGTACAAATCGTCGTATTTAAAATCGAGGCGTTAAGCCGTTACTAAGAAGGCGGGGCTAAATATGAGGCTTTTATAACAGCCAATCAAAAAGGCAATTTTGGACCTGATAATAAATGGCAACATAGATCGTATCCGTCAGGATGTGGTAAACGGGGCGTGTACTAAAGGGACCTGTAGTGTTGGCGCATGTACAAAGTAGTGTAACTATGAAAGAATTTTGATGGCGGTGAATGTCGAACAAAAACAACGCTTCATTACTTTAAACGCGAATATTTAGAGTTAGGCGATAGTTGTGCCACTACATTGGCCCCTGTAAGTTTAATTAGTCATAATAGCATTTATAAACTTATCTCTTTTTTTAAAGATGTTACATGTATTAATAAAAAAAATTGAGTTTGCCACGTCAAACTGAAGGCTCCCAATCGTAGCTAAAAACAAACATATCAGTATTATCTCAACGTTTTTAGCTACGTTCTCGTAGCTAGGATTACCCGTCGCCTCGAGAGTCAGTTAGGTTTAGTCTTGGGTGTGCCAAGAGGGTATAGAGAAGTCCACAGCGGATACAGGGCTGTATATTCATCAATCATACGGGTATGCTTCGATTGGTTCCTATATATCACTCGAAGTCTGGCTAGAAGATGCCTTATATACTGTACGTAATTCACCTCGAATGACCGCCAAATATGGTTGGAGCGTCGAAGAATTCAAAGAGGAAGTGGCCCGGTCACCCAGAATGTACATTGAAAGTATTTAGAATGTAACACGAACATATTGTCGTAGCTTGTGGCTCAAAGGATGCATATTCGGACATTCTGGGATAATTTGAAGTGGCTTGCCGAATGGTGATAGTGCTGTACCATTTAATGAACCATACCCATTCCATTGTTCGATTTAATAGACTAGGATGATGTTGGTGTACGATTAGATAAACGATTGAATGGTCTATAATTATACTGTTGCACTGTTGACTGGACTATAATCATGCTGGTATACGATTTGATGGACGATTTAATAGACAATAACCATACTGTATGATTAAGTGTAATATAACCCCGCTGATGTTCGATTTAATGTACGGCGAAAATTCGGGTGATTTAGTAGATCGTTTTCATGCTGGTGTACGACTGAATATACACTATAGGCAAGCTGGTGTACGATTGAATGTAATATAATCATGTTGTTGTACGATTTAATGAACTGTGATCATGCTGATATACGATTCAATGGACTATGGTCACACTGGTTTACGAATCAATGTACACTAATCATGCTGTTATACGATCCAACTGTAACCGTGCTGGTGTCGGATTTGATGGACCAGCTACATGCTGGTGTTAGGTTTAGGGACTCTTTCATTTGGGTGGGGTTTAAATCGTCAACTTGTTTCTAAGCGCACTAAAAGTTATTCAATATGTGAATGCCTCTTGCATAAAGTCAAATTGACGTGGCAAGTTGGGGAGGCGAGGTTTAGGCCTTAACAACTATATTTGAACATATCGACACCGGAAATTGAACTGTGTTGTCTATTTAACAACAAGCAATTGCATTTGATTAAAATCCATTATTTTCAAAATTTAAAAATTCTCATCTTTGGAGGTGCCCCTGGCCAGCTCACCGCTGGACAGATTCGCATACGCTCAAACTGAAATGGGATTTAACGTCCTTCTGTTCTGTTCCTTAACTGGGCTAATGAATACGGGCATACGCTATACAGGGAGGTATGGGGGAAATTTTGCCCGGGCAGCGGCGCTACGACCTACTACGTGCACGTCAATGTGTACACGGGACCTCGGTTTTTCTTCCCACCCGAAAGTATAGACAACTGTTCTTGCCAGGCCCTCCGTCCTTCATCACTGTCAAGAGGAAACCACGACGGAAAATATGGATTAACTTTCTCAGCCAATGCAGGGATCGAACAGCCGAACTCCAGGGCGACCTTCGCTTATCGTGATTTCTTAACTATGGTCGAACTACATGAATCCGAATTTCATTTAGTCGAGACCATAGTCCGGAAATACTGAACCATGCTATTGAGGCATGGTCGTAGTAGTTCAAAGATGGCGGGTGTGGATGAAACATAAGTGTAGAATATTTAGAAAGAATCTATTATTGTTTAGCATATTGTATTAGGAAAGTTTGAATTAATTTTACATGGTTGCTAATGCTATCAGCACTGCTGCTGAATAATTCAGCAGCTATTTTTGTCTCGTATGTTATGTCTGAATCAATGTGAGTCTAAAATATACGCATTATAGAATATACGCATTGTAGAATATTTAGAAAGAATCTATTATTGTTTAGCATATTGTATTAGGAAAGTTTGAATTAATTTTACATGGTTGCTAATGCTATCAGCACTGCTGCTGAATAATTCAGCAGCTATTTTTGTCTCGTATGTTATGTCTGAATCTATGTGAGTCTAAAATATACGCATTATAGAATATACGCATTGTAGAATATTTAGAAAGAATCTATTATTGTTTAGCATATTGTATTAGGAAAGTTTGAATTAATTTTACATGGTTGCTAATGCTATCAGCACAGCTGCTGAATAATTAGTTCCGACCACCAGTCGTGAACAAATATAACCGAAGGTCGCCCTGGCTAGCGAACCATCGTCTTTGCCAATTAGCCACGAGATTACCCAACTCAAACTGATTAAATCGACATGACAGAATGCGGACAAACTAAAAGGTCGAGAAACACTAAAAAAATTCCGGTAGATCTAATCTATGAGGATGGGGTATAATTAAAATATAATACTCACTAGGTGTATTCACTGATGGTGCTGCACTGGTTGGTCCACCTGGATTGCTTAATCCCCATGAGTCTGATACGTCGTTTGTTTCCCATGGATCTGTAGCAGTCGGTAAGTCGTTTGATTCCAACAAAGATGTGAATGTCCCTATTTCGTTTGATCCTGTTGGTATTTAAAATAAAGAATTATATGGAGTGCTTTATGCTCACATGGAGTATCACATGCTATTATATTGAGATTTCGTCCAATAGTTTGGATGCAGCTATGGCGGGTGTGGCGCCAGGCAGGGTAAGCTTACTCTTCCGGACACCTGTTACCACTGTTTGTCGTGTATTTTCTACACGGAGAGCAGTCCATTTGCTGATTACACTATTTTGCCTAATAACGTTTTTAGGACTTCGAATTCTGTCTAATGGTTTGGATTGTTCGTACTTGGTTTTATTTTATTTCTGATTCTACATGATATCACAAATTTGAAATTTACTTGATTCTGATTGGTTAAATAATATGCAGCATATTATATTGGACAATACCTATTCTCTGATTTTGAGGCGATTCACGGTGAATTTAATTCCGTTGCGTCGATTAAAGAATACAAATAGTAAAATTCAGAACCTATTGTGTGATAATGAAAGGGAAATAGTCATATTATGATATTCATATCAAAAACCATTTTTATAAGGAATACATTTGCCAGGCGATTTTTCGTACAATCAGTGCCCATAATTTAGGAAGTTACGATCCGATATGTGCAAATATCGACAGGAACCCAGCTCTTATAAACATGCATAACCGTTATAAACATGCATTTCAAGTTTCATCAAAATCAATTTAAAATTGTGACCTCTACAGGGTTCACAACCTTGACAATATATCATATATTTTTTTTTTTTTTTTTTACCCTACTCGCGTAAAAGTGGTGGCCATTTTGTCTGGTAATTGTCTGAAAATGTGGGCGTATAAAAATGTAGCAGCTGCTTAATTCGCGTGCGAATAAGCATGATTGTGGCGGTTGATTTATTAATTATAGGTTCTAATCAGATACTAACCTGTCTGGCTGGTGAAAGTAGCAGAAAACCCCTGTTCCCTAGTCACGTAATCAGACAAGAATATAACTACCATACGATTTGATCCGCTCCTAACAGGAGCCGGTATATTTGATCCACACATTTGAGTTCCACCATCTATAGTTACATGATCATAACAAGCTGAGTAGTCGGTGTCTTCTTCGATCTAAAAGAAACCCAATCAGTCTCAATCGTTTAAAACGTTGATTTGAATGAATGAATATTATGGTGTTAATCCTAACATTAAACCATTTTTCATTTCATTTTGTGTTTAACGTCCTACTTTTCGGCTTATCTTACATACACACAGCTAGTATATGAGACCTCGGTTTTCACTCCAGCTGATCGGCTAGACAATGTCCCTGTCGGGTAACCGCTTCTGCACCACTAACAAAGCCGGGAAATCCCGATGAGCTGTCTGGTTAATACCTAGATCGAACACTAGACTCCTTTGTTAGCGCCCCCAGGGGTGTAGGAGGTGATAAAAATATACACTTCGTATGTCCTGCGTGTCGTAAAAGGCGACCAAAAGGATCCCTGTAATGGGGCAACGTGTTTGCCGTGCGTTGCGACCCGTGTCGGTGGAGAGTGGAATCCTGGTAATTGAGTGGGGATTTGGCTTGCGAGCTCTTTCTCTGCAACACATTACTTTGGCCCATGGTTCACCTAGACGGGAGGTCAGAGTGGCCCACTATGATCAATCGGCTTTGGTCGTTTTTAGCTCAGTAGAATGTACCCTTTCCCAGTGTAATGCTCTGATGTTTATTCACTCAGCACTTAAGTACATTCTACAGAGCGGCAGCTCGGGTCAATCAGGTTAGACAAGTATTTTTTACTTTCTGGCTTGAGCCCGGAGGCAATGCGCTGGATACCCGCGCTAGTCCTCCCCCCTGGTATGCAGGGAAGTAACCACGGGGACGACGAGGGGTGAACCTAAAATATACTTTCATGGATTCCCCAATGCCATCCACCCCAATAGTTAAAGAAAATAATAAATATAAACAGAAACGTCTGAGTTCAGACGACGTTTCCAATATAGTTAATATTAATTGTAAAATGTCAAAGGTTCCTATTAATTGAGAGTCCCTCCAAAGACCTATCTAAAGTGTCACCATTTTTGATTTCCAAAGGCATAGCTGGCTTAGGCGGTAAACCTAAGGCTATCAAAAAACTAGAAAAATGAGCACTCTTAGTAGAATGTACCAGAGAGCAGGATGCTACCATGCTTCTTAAATCTTCGTCTTTAGCAGACATTCCTATTAAGGTGTCTCCTCATAGGTCTTTGAATTCAAGTAAAGGTGTAATACGGGACCTTGAAAGGCAGCAGGAAGAAATTGTAGAATACCTTTCTTCTCAAGATGTAGAACACGTCAAAAGAATTAGTGTTCGTCGAGGAGATAGGGTGATTCCTACAAGCACCTACATCCTCACTTTCAATCGTCCCGACATATCAAAGACTCTTAAGGCAGGTTATTTAAACATACCTGTGGATTCGTATATATCCAATCCTCTTCGTTGCTACACGTGCCAGAAGTTTGGGCACAGCAAAACTGTCTGCAGGGGTAAAGACACCTGCGCTCGTTGTGGTCAAGTATGAACGAAAGATACCATATTTCCATGCTCGAAAACAGGTAGATTTATCTGCACCATTTCTCATTGCACCACATGGGAAATCTTTTGCAAGTGCAGTTAAAACTTCCACAAGATCCATCTCCGTTCATACAGACATAACCTGGTCTGATAAACAACAAATGAAGACTCTGACTACATAACAGATCAGAATAAAGGGGTATCGAGCTCTAAACACTTATGTGAGAGTTCGATCCAAACAACTGTGCCCCTGCCTGATGAGGATTCATCTTCTTTGCCTCAAACTGAGGTTATTGGGAATATTCCCAATACTTCCTCTCAGAATGGCAAGGAATTGCCTCCACTGGATAATCCGAAAGCTGCAGCTCCTGGTCCAAGGTCCACTGGGTCAGGATCGCAGTCAACGGTTATCCCACCCTCACACGAAAAAAAATATATTTCTGCTAGACAAAGAAAATAAGCAAAGTTGCGTGAAAGGGGTAAAATGGGATGTCCATTTCAAAAATATGGGGTTGATGTGATGGACGGTATTACCGTAGAGGGGGCCAAATAAATTATCCCTGACAATGTTAAATTCCATCATTCAATGGAATTGTCGTGGTTTAAAACCAAATTTTAATGAAGTTCAATTACTAATCCAAGAATACAAAACAATCCACTAGCTATTTGTTTACAAGAAACTTTTTTGAGGAATTCTGACACTTTGTCTTTTAGACAATTTGTCGGTTACCATCATCACGCAGATGGTGATGGAAGAGCTCATGGGGGTGTTTCTATTATTCTTAATGGAGATATCCCCCAAAGTCAAGTCACCCTCAACTCGCCTTTACAGGCAGTTGCAGTTAGGGTGGACTTGGCATATTCCTATAACACTCTGCTCAGTATATCTTCCACCAAGTTTACATCTTCATCCCAGAGATATTGACCTTGTTGCACTACTTCGTTTCCTGCTTATTATTACGGGTGATTTCAATGGTCATCATTACCTCTGGGGTAGTCCAGATAACAACGACAAAGGTAAACAATTAGCGGACTGCATTAACATTAATAATTTGTGTTTATTAAATGATGACTCGCCTACTTATCTACATCCTGCCACAGCTTCTTTGTCTTCCCTGGATCTCACCAATTGCTCTCCGGTCCTGTTTCAGGATTTTACATGGATAGTAAATGAAGATCTATGTGGTAGTGACCACTTTCCTATCATAATTGATAATAATGGTCCCTCTCCGGTCGAAAGACCCCAGAGGTGGAAGTTGCATAAGGCTGATTGGGCTCTTTGTGTCTCTTCTCCTTTGATGCAAAGGAGTTAGCAGATGCAGATGAGCCTATGGACTTATTCACTTCAATTCTTCAAGATGTAGCTGAGCAGGCGATTCCAAAAACCACGAATGAACCAAAACGTTTCAATAAACCATGATTTCACGACGATTGCAAATTCGCTCTTAAAGAGCGTGATCATATCCAGAGACGATTAAAGAACCAATCATCCACGGAGAATATTGCGGCATACCAAATGGTCCGGGCGAAGGCCCGTAGAACCATACGTCAAGCAAAAAAAAAATCTTCATGGGAGAGTTATGTCTCAAGGATCAATTCCCGTATCACATCTAAGTCGGTATGGGATAGGATTCGTAGGATTAAAGGTAAAAGTAGCGCATTATCAGTTAACCACATCAATGTTGATAATACCACCTTGACAACATTTCCTGATATTGCTAATTCTCTGGACAGTACTTTTTCATTCAATTCATCATCCAATTTCTCCTCCGATGCCTTTCGAGGCATAAGACAACAACAGGAGAAAAGGCGACTTAATTTCAAGTCCCGCAATGATGTATGCTATAATGATTCATTTTCCATTGCCGAACTTCGAAATTCGCTTGAACGGGCTCGGGATACTGCAATTGGCCCAGATGAAATTCACAACCAAATTCTTAAACATTTACCCTTATCCACTCTCTTGATTTTATTAGATCTTTTTAACCGGATTTGTGTTGATGGGAAGTTCCCTCCTTCGTGGCATGAAGCCACAATAATTTCCCATCCCTAAACCGGGTAAAGATCATACGAATCCTACCAACTATCGTCCGATCGCTTTAACTAGCTGTATTTGAAAAACCATGGAGAGATTGATCAATCCAAGGGTTGTTTGGTACCTCAAGTCCAACAACCTTATTACTGACCTCCAATGTGGATCTCGGTCCCAAAGGAGCACTCTTGATCATCTCGTTCGATTTGAAATGTTCAGGGACGCTTTCATCCAGAAGCAACATTTAGTTGCAATTTTTTTCGATCTGGAGAAAGCATATGATACTACATGGAAACATGGCATCATGCAAGACCTCCATAACCTCGGCTTACGAGGTCGTTTACCTATTTGAATTAAAAATTTCCTGGAAGATAGGTCATTTAAGGTACGGCTGGGATCAATATTCTCTTCTCCAGGGAGGTATTCTATCTCCAACATTATTTGCAATAAAAAATAATACCATCCCAGCGTGCCTTAAACCAGGTACAAACGGCGCTCTTTATGTTGATGACTTTCAGGTGTGCTATGGTTCTACAGACATGCGGACAATCGAACGTAAGTTGCAGCTTTGTTTGAATTCACTTCAGCAATGGGCAACCGAAAATGGATTTCGTTTTTCGAAATCCAAGACTGTCTGTAGCATTTCTGTCAGAAACGAGGTTTACATCCAGATCCAGAACTTTTCTTGGATGGCAACCGCCTTCCAGTTGTGGATGAAACTAAATTTCTGGGGCTAATATTTGATAAGAAATTATCATTTATACCCCATATAAAAAGCCTTAAAAAGAAATGTCTGAAAGCCCTCAACATCTTGAGAGTCTTGTCAAATACTGACTGGGGAGCAAACCGTAAGGTCTTGCTCCGATTATATCGAGCATTAATTCGATCAAAACTCGATTATGGGTGTATTGTGTATGGGTCTGTCCACAGCTCGACACCATACACAACCAAGGACTTAGAATCAGTTTAGGAGCATTTCGCACATCTCCAGTATGCTACGAAAATTGTATCACTTCCAAGTCACATTTCATTGAACACCATATTTAGACCTCTTCATGAGCATTTATATCTGGTGAAGACTAATGTAATTCCATCTTTCGGTATTCGCATACAACCCCTTGTCTGAGGCTGGTATCAGTCTTGATAGTATTGCGAATACCCCTGTCTTTAGGACACCACCGTGGACTATATCTCCCCGAAAGATCGATTCTGATCTTACACAACATAAAAAGATACTAGTTCCACGGGGTTCAAATCTCTCTTTAGACAGTTAAGGTCTAAATGTGGTGATTATGCTCCTATTTATACAGATGGGTCGAAAGATGGTGATCGGGTAGCTTCGGCTAATGTGACACCATCTGGGACGATCTCTTTTCGTCTCCCATCTGCTGCTTCCATTTTTACAGCAGAGCTCCAAGCTATTCTTCAGGCTTTGGAGTTCATTGAAATATCATTCAATTTAAAATGTCATTTTTACTGATTCTTTGTCCTCACTACAAGTAATATATCATAAACAGCTTGGACACCCATTAATAACAGACATTTATCGTCTGCTGTCATCATACGAGTTCATCAGCAAGGACATCGTCCTTTGCTGGTTCCCCAGTCACATGGATATAAACGGGAACGATCTAGCAGATTTGGCTGCCAAGTCTGCCTTAGATCTTCACTTATCCGAATTTTTAATACCATACACGGATTTCAAATCCTGTATTAATAATTTTATTTATGACCGCTGGCAACGGTCTTGGGATCTTGCAGACAAAAACAAAATTCATCACATTAAGCCTCTCCTTGGAGACTGGCCAAGCTCCTACAGGTCTAACAGGAGAGATGAAGTTGTTTTGTGTCGCTCTCGAATTGGTCATACTTTTTTAACGCATATTTTCATCTTAAAGCGAGAGCCTCAACCAGAATGTGAAAATTGTCATGTTCCTTTGACAGTGAAGCACATTTTGATAAGTGCAAGCAGGCTTATACGGGAAAGTGTTAGACTTTTTAAAAGAGACAGGTTTTTAACATAAATTCGATCAAAACTCGATTATGGGTGTATTGTGTATGGGTCTGTGCACGAGTCTTATCTCAAAGAGTCCGACACCATACACAACCAAGGATTTAGAATCAGTTTAGGAGCATTTTGCACATCTCCAGTATGCTACGAAAATTTTATCACTTCCAAGTCACATTTCATTGAACACCATATTTAGACCTCTTCATGAGCATTTATATCTGGTGAAGACTAATGTAATTCCATCTTTCGGTATTCGCATACAACCCCTTGTCTGAGGCTGGTATCAGTCTTGATAGTATTGCGAATACCCCTGTCTTTAGGACACCACCGTGGACTATATCTCCCCTAAAGATCAATTTTGATCTTACACAACATAAAAAGATACTAGTTCCACGGGGTTCAAATCTCTCTTTAGACAGTTAAGGTCTAAATGTGGTGATTATGCTCCTATTTGTACAGATGGGTCGAAAGATGGTGATCGGGTAGCTTCGGCTAATGTGACACGATCTGGGACGATCTCTTTTCGTCTCCCATCTGCTGCTTCCATTTTTACAGCAGAGCTCCAAGCTATTCTTCAGGCATTGGAGTTCATTGAAATATCATCCAATTTAAAATGTCATTTTTACTCTGATTCTTTGTCCTCACTACAAGTAATATATAATAAACAGCTTGGACACCCATTAATAACAGACATTTATCGTCTGCTGTCATCATACGAGTTCATCAGCAAGGACATCGTCCTTTGCTGGTTCCCCAGTCACATGGATATAAACGGGAACGATCTAGCAGATTTGGCTGCCAAGTCTGCCTTAGATCTTCACTTATCCGAATTTTTAATACCATACACGGATTTCAAATCCTGTATTAATAATTTTATTTATGACCGCTGGCAACGGTCTTGGGATCTTGCAGACAAAAACAAAATTCATCACATTAAGCCTCTCCTTGGAGACTGGCCAAGCTCCTACAGGTCTAACAGGAGAGATGAAGTTGTTTTGTGTCGCACTCGAATTGGTCATACTTTTTTAACGCATATTTTCATCTTAAAGCGAGAGCCTCAACCAGAATGTGAAAATTGTCATGTTCCTTTGACAGTGAAGCACATTTTGATAAGTGCAAGCAGGCTTATACGGGACAGTGTTAGACTTTTTAAAAGAGACGGGTTTTTAACATAAATTCGATCAAAACTCGATTATGGGTGTATTGTGTATGGGTCTGTCCACGAGTCTTATCTCAAAGAGCCCGACACCATACACAACCAAGGATTTAGAATCAGTTTAGGAGCATTTCGCACATCTCCAGTATGCTACGAAAATTTTATCACTTCCAAGTCACATTTCATTGAACACCATATTTAGACCTCTTCATGAGCATTTATATCTGGTGAAGACTAATGTAATTCCATCTTTCGGTATTTGCATACAACCCCTTGTCTGAGGCTGGTATCAGTCTTGATAGTATTGCGAATACCCCTGTCTTTAGGACACCACCGTGGACTATATCTCCCCTAAAGATCAATTTTGATCTTACACAACATAAAAAGATACTAGTTCCACGGGGTTCAAATCTCTCTTTAGACAGTTAAGGTCTAAATGTGGTGATTATGTTCCTATTTGTACAGATGGGTCGAAAGATGGTGATCGGGTAGCTTCGGCTAATGTGACACCATCTGGGACGATCTCTTTTCGTCTCCCATCTGCTGCTTCCATTTTTACAGCAGAGCTCCAAGCTATTCTTCAGGCTTTGGAGTTCATTGAAATATCATCCGATTTAAAATGTCATTTTTACTCTGATTCTTTGTCCTCACTACAAGTAATATATAATAAACAGCTTGGACACCCATTAATAACAGACATTTATCGTCTGCTGTCATCATACGAGTTCATCAGCAAGGACATCGTCCTTTGCTGGTTCCCCAGTCACATGGATATAAACGGGAACGATCTAGCAGATTTGGCTGCCAAGTCTGCCTTAGATCTTCCCTTATCCGAATTTTTAATACCATACACGGATTTCAAATCCTGTATTAATAATTTTATTTATGACCGCTGGCAACGGTCTTGGGATCTTGCAGACAAAAACAAAATTCATCACATTAAGCCTCTCCTTGGAGACTGGCCAAGCTCCTACAGGTCTAACAGGAGAGATGAAGTTGTTTTGTGTCGCTCTCGAATTGGTCATACTTTTTTGACGCATATTTTCATCTTAAAGCGAGAGCCTCAACCAGAATGTGAAAATTGTCATGTTCCTTTGATAGTGAAGCACATTTTGATAAGTGCAAGCAGGCTTATACGAGAAAGTGTTAGACTTTTTAAAAGAGACAGGTTTTTACCATAAATTTTAATTTGTATTTATATATCATTTCATTTTTGTATTTTAGATAGTTATGTGCATAAAAGATTTATTTTATTTTTAATATTATTTACTGTGATATTGTTTTTATTTGTGCATATAATGTGTCATGTGATATAATTTAGCCTGTCTTGAACTAATCGCCATATGTTTGGCACAATATGGAGCGGATGTGCCATTAAACAACATTTCATACATTCATTCCTTTGTTGGCGATTCGGCGCTTAATACACTGAGCCGGTTTTTTTTTTATAAAGTGACAAATTGATTTAAAATAATGTTGATCATATTTTCTGTAATTACAACACAGGTGGATAGAAATCAACAATTAGAAGCCATGTTTTGTTTTGTTTAAAGATACATTACGTAACATTTAGAACCCAACGTTCGTGCTATATTAGTTCCAAAAATGATAATCAAAAATGAATACATTGAAAATTGTATTCAAATTACTTTATTCTGAGCGAAGTTATAACCGTTAGAAATGTTCACAAGTTGTGGCATAGATAGTTGGTAACAACAGCACTCGTTATTCGGCATCTAGCTGCGCTTCGCCATTTACCTGTGTTTTAATCCGTTTAGATCTAAAGAGTTTTATACAGACCTTTCTTTTGAATAAATAACTAAATACGGACATGGAAATTAGAAATAAAAAAAACTTACATCAAAAGCAGTAAAGGTTAACTGAATTGTCCTTCCTTCGGGTACAATTATTGTATAGGTACACTGTTGATTATTGGGATAATTATTTGGGTACTCGGGAGATGTAAACGATCCACTCGCAGCTTCAATAGTAGCATCACAGCCTGCAATAAAAGGTCCGACGAGTAATGTGAAATAAAAGAACCAGATTTACCAAGCTAATATCTTGAAGACAATTCGATATATTCGTTATCAATTATCTGTTTTTCGACTATTTTGTCGGGTCACAACCCCTGTGACCACTGCCAAGGGAACAGGTTTCGACGATGGTGTCTGTTAGAAGATATCATAGTGAAGATATTTCTAATACGTATCTCTGAAAACTACGTACTAACTTCAGCAGATCAGAAAACCCATGGTGGGGTCTAAAAATTAAGCTTGACAACATTGTTGGCGAAATCACTTCCATAAGGTTCATAACATGGGAAAAACACCATTCCGTGCGGTTGATATTAAAATCGTTAAAAAGATCCACCAGAACAGATAAAAAAAAATACACTTATTGATTGAAATATATTCCTTGCACTTAACACCTTAAGAACTATTCTTTTCAAGCGATTCCGCCCACTGTAATTAACTATTCCACGTGCTGTTACATTATTGTGTCATTAGGTTAGTTTCTTGGCGAAAACACCGTTTTAAACTTCATAGAATACTTTTAATTCATCTTTAAACATACGCACAAGACGTGTTCTTTAATTCTGCTAACAGGCCAGTAATCTGTCTGGGGTTGGTTAATGACCCGAACGGACAGATAGTTGTTGTCAAATCCGCTACGGACAGGTTTTATATGGTGAAAGAATACATAACTCTCTATTAACAGATATTTTAATACAGGATAACATAATTATTTACATGTAAATCCGTGGTTAGATACAGTGATGTCTATCTAAAGTTCTTCTCCCAAGTCCGGGAACGGTCCGAATTGCCTCTAGGTCTAAGAAGACGTAACTTCCTGTTTGTTTTATCATGACAAAGGGAGAAGATGACCCACCCTCTCTTCTCACGACAGCGGTTTTATAAGTGTGATCTAAATTGTCTTTTTAATATACAAGGACTTTTTATTTTGTGTGTTAACCAATTGTATGTTTATACCAACTCTCAACCCATGGAGTGTAAATAATTTAATCATCCTGTCTATAATATCATATAAAATGCATTGAACGCTAAACATGTCATAAACAACAACAACACATCTGTACATCATGATCATATCACTTCTTACATAATACTATGTCATAAGGGCACGCCTAGTACAGATTAAATCATGCCAAATTCAGAAGTTTATACAACGCTTTACATCTTACATAATACCACGTCTGAAACCTCACACCTGTCACAGATTAAAGCTTGCAATTAATGTCACTTAAAATTGTCCAAAGATGGGATGAGTGTAAAATATAAAATTAAAGTATGAATTATATATTTAAATCTCGAAATATATTGTATTAAAATATTGCAGACTGCAATATTGTCGTAGGTTGTAGCTGTTCATTAATCGGGTCAGATTTGATGATTGATAACTTCACTAACGACTTCCGCATGGCTGTAAGTCGTTTCAAGCTAGTGCCAATGTTGACCATCTGTGAGTCATTTGATAGGATTGTTAATCGATTTCATGTATTGAGGGTATTAAGTGACATTTTCTAAATGATATCAATTGTGTAACACTGCTTCACCGCGCTAATTATTAACGATTAAACCAGCTTGGCAGTCAAAGAAATGCTGTACCATTTAATGAACCATGCTCATTCCAGTGTTCGATTTAATAGACTAGGATGATGTTGGTGTACGATTGGATAAACGATTGAATGGACTACTATTATGTTGTTGCACGGTTGACTGGAGTATAATCATGCCGGTATACGATTTAATAGACCATAATTATACTGTTGTACGATTAAGTGTGATATAACCCCGCTGTTGTGCGATTTAATGTACCGCGAAAATTCTGGTGTATGATTTAATATATGTTTTCATGCTGGTGTACGACTGAATATACACTATGGGCATGCTGGTGTACGATTGAATATAATATAATCATGCTGTTGTACGATTTAATGAACTGTGATCATGCTGATATACGATTCGATGGACTATGGTCACACTGGTTTACGATTGAATGTACACTAATCATGCTGTTTTACGATCCAACTATAACCGTGCTGGTGTAGAATTTGATGGACCAGCTACATGCTGGTGTTAGGTTTAGGAACTCTTTCGATTGGGTGTGGTTTAAATCGTCAACTTGTTTTAAGCGCACTAAAAGTTATTCAATATGTGAATCCCTATTACATAAAGTCATATAGACGTGGCAAGTTCGGTAGGCGAGGTTTAGGCCTTAACAACTGTAATTGAACATATCGACACCGGAAATTGAATTGGGTTGTCTATTTAACAACAAGCAATTGCATTTGATTAAAATCCATTATTTTCAAAATTTAAAAATTCTCATCTTTGGGGGTGCCCCTGGCCAGCTCACCGCTGGACAGATTCGCATACGCTCAAATTGAAATTGGACATCCTTCTGTTCTGCTCCTAAACTGGGCTAATGAATACGGTCAAGAGATCTTTTACGTGCACGTCAATGTGTACACGGGATCTCGGTTTTTCTTCCCAGTCGAACGTCTAGTCAACTGTTCTTGCCAGGTCCTTCGTCACTGTCAAGGGGAAACCACGCCGGAAAATCTGGATGAACTTTCTCAGCCAATGCAGGGATCGAACAGCCGAACTATGGTCTTTGCCATTTAGCCACGAGATTACCCAACTCAAACTGATTAAATCGACATGACAGAATGCGGACAAACTAAAAGGTCGAGAAACACTAAAAAAATTCCGGTAGATCTAATCTATAAGGATGGGGTATAATAATGAAAATATAATACTCACTAGGTGTATCCACTGATGTTGCTGCACTGGTTGGTCCACCTGGATTGCTTAATCCCCATGAATCTGTCCCTATGTCGTTTGATCCTGTTGGTATTTAAAATAAAGAATTATATGGAGTGCTTTATGCTCACATTGAGTATCTTCCGATTCTACATGATACCACAAATTTGAAATTTACTTGATTCTGATTGGTTAAATAATATGCAGCATATTATATTGGACAATACCTATTCTCTGATTTTGAGGTGATTCACGGCAAATTTAATTCCGTTGCGTCGATTAAAGTATACAGAGAATAAAATTCAGAACCTTTTATGTGATAATGAAAGAGAAATTGTTATATTATGATATTCATACCAAACACCATTTTTATATGGAATACATTTGCCAGTACAACGCGAGTGTGAGTAATAGTTGATACTAGTATCAATACATGGTCTTTACAACTACTACGAAATCTTAATAGTCACTAACACTGAAATCTGTGAATGTTAGGAGGACATTCTCTTCTTCAGGTATAGGTGAACTCTCAACTATCTGGTGAGTAAGGAGGGGTTATCCACACTGTTCCTTTAAAGCCACGGAGCTAATATAGACGCAGCGTGCATAACAATGCCCTGATCATAGATATGGACGTCTACATTACATTTTTGCCCAAAACAAGTTATTAGTGAATTATAAATATCTAGCATTTAGGTCGGTTATATAAGCCCGTGGTACGCGCTGTTATGTTGACACAAACACGGGTTTTTAGGAAATGATATTCTAAATAGTGTGTACCAATAGAGGCCGCGTTGTCTATCCGGTACTGAAGCAGGGATGGAGAAAAACACAGTTTTAAAACGAAGCAGCTGGTTGACTGTGGCGGTCGCTTTATTGGTTATGAGTATAAGTTCTAATCAGATACTAACCTGTCTGGCTGGTGAAAGAAGCAGAAAACCCCCGATGCACTTGCGAGTAATCAGATGAAAATATAACTCTCATACGATTTGATTGGCTACTAACAGGGGTCGGCACATTTGTTCCGCACATTTGAGCTCCCCCATCTATAGTTACATAATCAAAACAACCAGCGCCGAAGTTGTCTGCTTCAGTCTGAAAGAAACCCAATTAATCTGAATCGTTTAAAATGTTGATTTGAATGAATGAATAACATTCCGTGTTCAGCCTCCTACTTTTCGGATTATTTTACATACATATAGCGTGTACATGAGAACTCGGTTTTCGCTCGAGCTGAACGACTAGACAGTGTCCCCGCGAGACGCTCCGTCCTGCCCCACTGAAAAGGGGGGGGGGGCAACTCCGAAAAATCCCGATGAGTCGTCCCGGTTAATACCTGGTCGAACACTAGACCCCCTTGCTAGCGATTCAGCGCTTTGTACACTGAGCCAAATTTTGAAAATCTTTTTTTTTAATAAGATGACATTAAATTGATTTAATATGTTTTTGATCTTATTCTCTGCAATTACAAAACAGGTTGGTGGAAATCAGCAATTAGAAATGATATTTGTTTTGTATATAGATGCATTATGTAAGATTTAGATGAAGTGCGGATTGTTCTGGCTATAATAGTTCAAAAATTGATAATGAATACATTGAAATTTGCATTCAAATCACTTTATTCTGGGCGAAGTTTTAACCGTTGGAATTTTTGACAAGATGTGTCATAGGCAGTTTGTTTATTAATGTAACAACGGTACCTGTTATGCAAAACTTAGCATCGCTTCGCCATTTACCTGCGTTTTTTAATGGGAGGCTGGGATGGCCTAGTGGTCTAGAATGCCGCGCTTCGACCTCTAGCTGGTCGGTCACCTCTGGCTTGCGGCTGTGGTTTCGATCCCTGGTGTGAGCGTATATGGCATGTAGGTAGGAGCGCCTTCACAACCTCGTGGGTTTCCTCAGGGCACTCTGGTTTCCTCCCACTGCTAAAGACCCTTACGCGCAAGCACATTATAGTCGAGTGGACGTTAAACCCCATTTCTCTTTCTCTTTAAATCCTTTTCAATCTAGAGAATTGATTATAGATAAATTTCTAAATAAGGAGAGCGAAGTTAGAAATCAAAACTTACATCAAAAGCAGTAAAGGTTAACTGAATTGTCCTTCCTACAGGTACAATTATTGTATAGGTACACCGTTGATTATTAGGATAATGGTTTGGGTAGTTGGGAGATGTAAACGTTCCAATCTCTGCTTCAATAGTTTCATCACAACCTGCAATAAAGGGTCTGAAGAGTAATGTGAACAAAGAACACGATTAACCAACTTTATATCCTCGCCATTGAAGACAATTCGATATTTCGTAGTTATCAAATATCGGTTTTCCAACAAATAGTTGGTGCAAAACCCAATATCCGTGACCATTGGTGAGGTTTCTGATAGATGGTGCCCCAGTGAAGATCTGTGCAATTTGTTACCTCTGAAAACTACCTAGAAACTTCAGCAGATCAAAAATCTAAGGTGGTCTTATATTGAGCTTAACTAAGATTGATGGCGAAATGACACGTGTAATATATTAGTTATGTTTTGTTGGTCATCGCACAAAAGCTGATCCAATATGGTAGCCAAAATACACAATGCAGGTGAGAATTGCCCCGAAGAGTATTCTTTCAACATAAGTAACACCATAGCCTTGATGTCGTTTCAGGGGTTGATATAACTAATTTGAAAAAAGATAGCGTAATAATAACCGAAAAAGATTGTTCCTACCATGGCACATACATTATTCTGTACTGTTGATATTCGTTAAAGAGATCCACGGATAAATAGGTAACACTTATTGCTTGAAAAATATTCCTTGCGCTTAACACCTTGAGACCTATTCTTTCTGTTGAAACGATTATAGCCAAATAACGCCTTACAGTGCTCGTGGTACCGTAATTAACGATTCCGCCTGTTTCACTGTGCTAATTAATAGCAATTGCGACAGCTTGGTAGCCAAGGAACTGTTCTAGCAATATATTCCATACTGAATCTGATTACCTAATGCAAAGTCCTATATATTGACCCAGTATTTCCTTGAAGGTCAATTAATTAAAAACAGTTTCTTAACAAAAAAGATAATTTTTATTTAAAATAAGTGTTTTCTTAGTTCCCTTTTGATTGACCAATCAAATTCATGTAAAGCGATATATCCTAGGAGCGACACAGTAGATTATGTAATTTGTCACACAAGCGATATCTACTATCAAATGTGTTTTGCGGTGATAAAATAACATATTCCTATTATTTTAGTAATTTATTTTATAGTCGTAGTTAAGTAGTGTTGGGGTTATAATAACATATTCCTATTATTTTAGTAATTTATTTTATAGTCGTAGTTAAGTAGTGTTAGGATTATAATACCATATTCCTATTATTTTAATCAAAGTTAAGAAATTACAGGGTTGTAATAAGGGAAATGCCCTTTTGATCATCAAAGAACGGGGGAAGAGTTCAGATCGTTAATATCAATCCACTTTACGTTATTTAGCTCATACACAATCCACTTTACGTTATTTAGCTCATACAGATGTAACTTGAAAGCAGAGATGGAAGTTAGCGAAACTTTGCACCCACAACGACGTATGCCACACTCTCGGGCCTCGTAAGATGTAGCTTGGTCCTAAATATAATATTAAGATATTAAAGACAAAATATCAAAAATTACTGGTGGATAAACCCCACAAATAGAGGTAACTATAGAAGAAGATATTAATATACCTCATAACATTCTTTTCTGTTTATGGTTTGAACAATATTTATTTGCAATGGTTACGATATTTGTAGCTGAATTACAGTATATAGGATACGAAAACAAGCACGAGGATGCTTATATATATATATATATCACTTCCTAAAGAAATGTAACAATGATGAAGCGGATATGAAAGATTTTTAGAATAAACACACATATTATATGTGACAAATACATAAACAAAAGAAAAGTGCGGGGTAGTCATCAGTGTCGAGGAAAGCAGGCAGTAAGCATTTTACTATGGTTTAAATATGGACATGGATTACCTACGGCGGCACTCACAATTTGAATCGTTTAGTTGTCCCCCGCCTTTCGAAGAAAGTTGGGGGACTATTAAAATGGGTTCGTCCGTCTGTCTGTCCGTCACACTTTTTGGGACACAATAACTCTCTTCCTAATTGAGCTAGAATGTTCAAACTTGGTGTATGTGTTTATAAGGTCAATACCTTGATGGAGTTCGAAGATGAGCATTTTCCGCTTAGGGTAAGCAGAGATAAGCAATTTGATTGGTTGATGCTTTGGGACACGATAACTTTAGTTGTAATTAAGTGAGATTGATGAAACTTGGTGCAAAACATTTAAAAACAAAACATTTAAAAAACTTTTTTTTTTAGGTTTCTAAAAGGTTAGTTTAAAAAGAAATGTTTATTAAACGTTTGTTAAACGTTTTAAGTGTAAGTTGTTTTAAGTTTTTGATAAACATTGATAAAAACGTTTAATTTATGTTTAAATAACGTCCATAATTGACGTTTTCTTACAAAACATTTTCTTAACTTTTACATTGGAAAATAGTAAATATGTTTGATTTTTAAATTTTATGAAAAGTTAATATAAAAAAAACCCAATAAATACTTATAAATTACCCTACACGCCATTTAAAACACGTTTATAACTTACGTTGCCTGAAAAAACGTTAATTTAATGTTTACCTTTGACATGACCCTTGACCTTGGGATCGAAAAGTCCCCAAACTTGATGTACCAACCAGACTTTCGCCAATGAATGCCAAGGTCAAAGTCGTGACCCGCAAGGTCAGTTACGGGTTGTCCCCTGGTTAATGACATTCCCTGCCCCCGGTGGCAATTTAGGTAAAAAGTCACAGTCAAAAACCCCAGACTTTCAAGAAGGAAACTGAAAGCGGAATTTTCAAAATGTTATTTGGAATAAAATATTTTGCTTGCTTGTCAGTAAAATAAAGGCCCCGAAATGCGACAACTTTTAAGCATAACAAGCCAACAGTGAGGCTGATGTCCCCCACCGAAAATCCCAAAATAAATAGATGGCACATATTAATTAATCGCACATTATTTTTTTTCAAAAGTATCAAGCAATCAAACGCTCTCGGTCAGATAGAATAGGGTTATCTTGTCCCAAAGCATTGACCAATGAAAATGCTTTTCTCTGCTTAGCTTTACCTCGAAATCATTTAGATGTGATTTCAGTTATTCGCGTGGGTGCCAATAACAATAGTTTGCGTTATATATGCGATTCCAAGAACCCGAGTGTGTGAACCGTAAAATTATCTGCGACATATATTATATGTATGAACTTTTCAACCAGTGCCTTTATTATTTTTTAACCAGTGTCTTTGTTACTTTTCCACCAGTGTTTTACTCTTTTGCGATTTACAGTTTTTCAACTTCGTCAAATTAAAAAAAATATCTTCCAACTCCGTCCCGAATCATTTTCTATAATGCCCACTTTCAACTACATATACATTTTTTTCCTCAATATGGGATCGTAGTGACGCTAAATCTCTTGACCGCCTTTCCCGACAGCAAATACTGGCCTTAAATTTAATCTTAGATGTAAAACATACTGCCAACGTTTGTCCGCGATTAGACAAATTGAAAATTTTGACATTAGTGAATGGACATTTATCTAATGAATGTATAATTATCTATAAAATTCTACGAAAACCATGCCCTGACTATTTATGTCACCTCTTACCTTATTATCAAACTCCTTATAATCATCTTAACAAACTTACCACTCTTAAGCCAAGCATGAATATGGTTACATTGTAAAAGCAGTATACACTTTAAAGGGACAAAACTATGGAATTCCTTGCCGCCGTCTTTAAATAACTTGAATCTTTTCAGGAAAAATACTCATCCTTCACCTTAAATCTACTCCAAATATACCCCCCCCCCCCGAAGTTTCTTATGTATTCGTGCAAGTATTCTGAATATATTTATGTGTACATTGTTAATTTATGTGTACAGTCTTTTGGCCCCATTAAATTGTGTTTGGCCCCTGGCCCCAAATTTGGCCCCACTCAAATTATATTTGGCCCTTTCTCGCCCATCACTCTGGCTCCCAGTTACCAGTTTCAATTTTGTATTACAAACATAGATTCAGTTTCAATTTCCTGGAATTTCTGATGATGTCAGTCAGTTCCAATTTCCTAGGAAGTAGGATCTTGGAGGTAGGGTATTATGATAGAAATATAAATAATGTTTTATACTATATTATAAACATAACACTTCAAAATAGACACATAACCCCCCTTTTTATTTCTCACTCTGTTTACTTCTTTTAAAAAAAAATCCAGGAGAAGAATATATTTCTTAACAAAACAGATGAGTTTGTAGATGTCTAAGGGGGGTTAGGTGTGTTTGGCCCCAAGAACCTCTTATTTGGCCCATTTTGGGTAATGATTTGGCCCCCCTACGTTATAAGCATCTAGCAACCCTGATTCAAAGACTCAACAGTGTTGTTGCAAATCAGATGGAAATACTAACTGCAATTAAGCAGTTGCCAGGGGTGATGCAGTTGCAGATGTAGAGGAAGTGATTGTAAATCCACTGAACTCAGTGAATCAAATGAATGAAATTGCTGAATCCTTAAAGCAGGATGACTTTAAGAAAAAAATGGTAATTATGAGTTTGTCATACACTTGCACACAATCACTCCATTTGTCAAATAGTGTTAGACCAATTATAAACTACTGAGTAGCGCATTAAACATTGGAATTGCACAATATTGTCAATGTTAAAATCTACAATGTGTCTGTTCAAGTCTGCTAAATGTTCAAAAATGGAATTTGTTTAAAGACAGCAATCAGTGTTAGACATGGTTTTGAAATTAATTACCAGATTGGAACTTTAACATAAAAAGATGATTAAAATATAAATTAGGATTCTTTTTGCTTTCTTATTTACCACATGCAATATATATATTTATAAGTCCTTTATTGTAATTATATTACTTTATCTTTAACAGGTGTTGTTGCTTAGCTCCCAAGGCGGGCATAATGCAGGGAACAAATAAACTGTGGTCAACATACAGTCTAAAGGGGCGTAAAGGGAAGCTCGCCTTCGAAGATCATCCTCTTTGTAGGATAGCAATGAGTAAGTTCAATTTGTAATGATAATAATTTCAACTAATATTTTGTGTCAGAATCAGCAACTAAATACGGTACATGTACTAAAGCTAGATTTATCAGCAATGATATGCAAGATGCTTGACAATTGTTATTTCAAACCATATTAGGTATACATATTAAAATGGGTTCGTCCGTCTGTCTGTCCGTCACACTTTTTGGAACACAATAACTCTCTTCCTAATTGAGCTAGAATGTTCAAACTTGGTGTATGTGTTTATTAGGTCCACCATGCCTTGATGGAGTTCGAAGATGAGCATTTTCCGCTTAGGGTAAGCAGATATAAGCAATTTGATCCGGTTTGATGCTTTGGGACACGATAACTTTAGTTCTAATTAAGTGAGAGTGATAAAACTTGGTGTATAGTTTCATTACAGTAATACCTTGACTAAGTTCGATAATGAACATTTTCTGCTCAGGGTAAGCAGAGAGATACGCAATTTGATTGGTCGAGACTTCGGAAAACAATAACTCTCTGTCTAATTGAGTTAAAATGTTCAAACTTGGTGCATATGCTTATTAGGTCAATGCCTTGATGGAGTTCGAAGAGGAGCATTTTCCGCTAGGGTAAGCAATTTGATTGGTTGATGCTTTGGGACACGATAACTTTAGTTCTAATTAAGTGAGAGTGATGAAACTTGGTGTATCGTTTCATTACAGTAATGCCTTGACTAAGATCGATAATAAGCATCTTGTGCTCAGGGTAAGCAGAGCGATAAGCAATTTGATTTGCCGAGACCTTGGAACACAATAACTCTCCTTCTAATTGAGTTAAAATGTTCAAAATTGGTGTGTATGCTTTTTAGGTCAATACTTTGATGGAGTTCGAAGATGAGCATTTTCTGCTTAGGGTAGTCAGAGATAAGCAATTTGATTTGTTGATACTTTGGGACAAGATAACTTAGGTTCATCTTGATTGATGATTTTTATCCCAATACAATAATGACTGCATTCTCATTCAGTAATGGATTCGACAGTAACAGTGTATAGAAACGATTGACTCGGACACGAGGGCCCTTTCCCTTGGCCAGAGGGGCCATTTTGTATGCCTTTAGGATCCCCCTAACTAGGGTACATTTTCTTTTTCTCGTCGGTTTTAGCATTTTTCTTTATAAAACACTTTTGGATGACACTTCATGTACAGTTTGATTGCTCGATACGTTTGAAAAAAGTAAATGTGCGATTAATTAATATGTGTCATCTATTTATTTTGGGATTTCGGCGGGGGACATCAGCCTCACTGTTAGCTTGTTTTACTTTAAAGGGACAATCCCGATAAGAACAGAGTCTCAAAAATTAAAGTCCGAGTATTTATGAAATTTATGGACCAAAATATAGTGGCATGGTGTATTTACCTTGTCTCAAAATTTCAGCTCAAAATATTGAGTCGTTTGGACGTGAACACTGCTTATCCGGACACGTAACCCTTTTAAGATTTCGGGTCAATTTTTTCATTGGGTGACCTGATAATCGATTAATGTTTCTTGAGAGGTCTATACAATGAATGACCCATGCCCTGTACTTGATAACAAAAGGTAAATTTCACCTACATATTATTTTTATGGAAAAAAGTCTGGTTTTATCCAGATACTGTATAATAAAACGTTCTCCATTTCCAGATGAAGACTGTCAGGTTTAAGTTATTTACAAGCGGATCACAAATATCGGGTTAGTAGGTGGGCCTTAGGTTATGGATTTTAAAGGATTTTAACTCAAAATTAAGCAGTTTTATTCCCCAAAAAGTTATCGGGATTGACACTTTAATATATAATCTGTTTCATAACTGTTACGAGGTTTTCTTAATAAGTGGTGGAAAAAGTATTACAAGTTTTTTTTTTATTATTATTTCCAGAAGCATGTATAAAAGTCTTTCCAAAACTAAAGTTAATGAAATGGAAGATATAGTAATTGACTACCTAAAGCAGGCCCCACACAAGCAGGGAGGAACAAAGTACAAGGTAACATGAATAATAAGCAGTTCTTAGTTAAAGAATGTAAAAAATCATGGAAATATGCCTAGCAATCAGCCTTTTCAAAAATTTAAAACTGAAAACTGTGTAAGTTGTATTAATTTAGATGTTATGATTTTTATTACTAAAAACTATTTTTATTTCAATTAACAATGTCTTAGAGATATCCAACTGTAAATAGTTATTGAAAATATAAATAATCTACAACCAAAATAGAGGTCACAATTTTTATCCGACTGAAAACATCCTTTATATCAGTGTTACACCCAGTGACCCTAATGATGGCTGGGTTCGAAGTTCATGATAATGGGACCAAAACTACCGGACAAAATGATGTAAATATATGGTATATCAAGATTGTTGAGTCCACTATGTGGACCCACCAGAAGTCACAATTTTGATCTGATTTTGAAAAAAAAATGAAATATATCTTTATAACCCAAAGATCCTGGTTCCTGTCGATATTCGCGCATATCAGATCGTAACTTCCTGAATTATGGCCCTTGCTTGTACGAAAAATAGCCTTTTGTTTAGCTTGTTCTCTATCCATCTGTTGCAAAATGTGGGCGTATCCTCAACCGCTGATTTATTGTTAGGAAAATTTTGTACAAATAACTTTTCATTATTTTATTCATTTTAGAAACCAGAATCTAAAAAAAGAAAACAACTAGAATCCGACACAGAATTTGAGGACCTATAACCTGAGGACTTATGGTTTCACTTTTTTATACACCCACATTTCCATGTGGAGTATATTGTTGTCGCCCCTGTCCTTGTGGACAATTCTACAGGTCACAATCTTTGTCCGATTTCAACGAAATTTGAAATATAGATTTATTTCCATAAGAACTTGGTTCCTGTCGATATCGGCTTGTATCAGACCGTAACTTTTTTTATACACCCATATTTCCATGTGGAGTATATTGTTGTCGCCCCTGTCCGTCCAGATGTCCATAATTATTTGTGTACATTCTACAGGTCACAATTTTTATCCGATTTTTAAGCGAAACTTGATATATAGATTTATTTCCCTAAGATCTTGGTTCCTTTCGATATTGGCGTGTATCGTACCGTAACTTCAATCTTTTAGCTCGTTGACACGCACCAAAGGTCACAATTTTGATGAAACTTGAAATGCATGTATATAACCCAAAGATTATGGTTCATTTCGATATTTGCGCATATCGAATTGTACATTCCTGAATTATGGCCCCTGGTTGTACTAAAAATTGCCTTTTTTAGTTTGTGGTCCATTTGGAGTTCACAATTATTAAGGACTAAAAAGAACATTTGTGTATATCACCCATACACCATAAGGAAGGTTAAGTTCAAATTTTGTGAAAATCGCTAGCCAAAACTGCCGGACGAAATGGACGCAGCTTGTACGCGAATAGTGTAAAAATAATGGTATATCAATCTGATTTTGATGAAACTTAAAATGCATGCTTATAACCCAAAGATCCCGCTTCCTTTCGATATTTGCGCATATCTTCCTGAATTATCGCCCTTGATAATTATCCCTGGTGTTAGTAGCTGGTAATATCTACCCACAGTTCCACGCATGAAAAGGTCAAACGGTCGATTCGACAGACCATTTGATTGGCTGACCCCTCATTTCAGGCAGAACACGGGTTAAATAACAAGTCCTCCACATCCAAGAGTAGTAAAGACAAGTAAAAACGAAATTTTGAACTATAAGAAACGAAAGTGGATCTGTGTTTTAATCAGATTGCAGTTTTATCCGATTTGAAAAAAACGGTATTATTATATGTCACTGTTCCACCATAATGATTGTCGAGTTTGAATTTTGTAAAATTGAGATAAAAACTGCCGAAGATAGTATGGCTGCTCCTCTTACGGATTGTGAGTGTTAAATTATCTTTTCTGAATACAATTAATTGTATTTTTGTACAGCTATTTCATGTATTATAGACTGTGACAACAAAGTTATAGAAAATCGTAGCAATAATTAATAGTCGTTTTCAAATTCAGCTGGTGTTACTAATTGTTGGAATCAATATGAGTAACCGAATGAAAAATAAAATGAATTCTACAAGAATGCAGACGTGTTTTTTTTACATAATGACATCAACATTTACAGTCAACCAAACCGTTAACTTTTCTCAATTAATAAGAAAGTGTAAAGCACAAACAAAAATGTATGACTGAGAAAGAAACGCTTTTCATATTTAATTTAAAAACGTTGATAAAACGTTCAAATTAACGTCTCCAACAACGTTGATCAAACGTTTATTTTATGTTTTGTCAAATGTTTTTTTTAAAACATAGTTTTTATTACGTTAAAAAAAACGTTTAGACAAAACGTTGTAGAAACGTTAAAACGAGTCCACAATTTCAGTTTTTTTAAACGTTGAAAATAAACGTTTTGGAAACGTAAGTGAAACGTTTAAAAAATGTTTAATTGTTTGCTGGGACAGTAAAGAATTTCGGAAGACCAGCTTATAAACACGACCTTGAAACAAAATATCAACCAACCAACAAATAGAAATGAAATGGGGTTTAACGTCCTACTCTTTTACACCCTTCCTGCGCTAATGGAAGACGGGCATGCGCCATACAGTGTTCTGGGGGAAATATTGCCTTGCACTTAACACCCTTTACACCTAAAGAACTATTCTTTTCAAGCGATTCCGCCCACTGTAATTAACGATTCCACGTGCTGTTACATTATTGGGTCCTTAGGTTAGGTTCTTGGCGAAAACACCGTTTTAAACTTCATATAATACTTTTAATTCTTCTTTAAACATAAGCACAAATCGTGTTCTATAATTCTTTTAATTGGCCAGTAATCAGTCTGGGGTTGGGTAATGACCCGAACGGACAGATAGTCGTTGTCAAATCCGCTACGGCCAGGTGTTATATGGTGATAGAATACATAACTCCTTATTAACAGATATTTTAATACAGGATAACATAATTATTTACATGTAAAGCCGTGGTTAGATACAGTGATGTCTATCTAAAGTTGTTCCCCCTAGGTCTCATAAGACCTAGCTCTCCCAAGTGCGGGAGAGGTCCGAATTGCCTCTAGGTCTAAGAAGACGTAACTTCCCGTTTGTTTTATCATGACAAAGGGAGAAGATGACCCGCCCTCTATTCTCACGACAGTTGTTTTATAAGTGTGATCTAAATTGTCTTTTTAATATACAAGGACTTTTTATTTTGTGTGTTAACCAATTGTATGTTTTTACCAACTCTCAACCCATGGAGTGTAAATAATGTAATCATCCTGTCTATAATATCATATAAAATGTATTGGACGTTAAATCTGTCACAAACAACAACACCACATCTGTACATCATGATCATATCACTTCTTACATAATACTATGTCATAAGGGCACGCCTGGTACAGATTAAATCATGCCAAATTCAGAAGTTTATACAACGCTTTACATCTTACATAATACCACGTCTGAAACCCCACACCTGTCACAGATTAAAGCTTGCAATTAATCTGTCACTTAAAATTGTCCAAAGATGGGATGAGTGTAAAATATAAAATTAAAGTATCAATTATATATTTAAATCTCGAAATATATTGTATTAAAATATTGCAGACTGCAATAGTGTCGTGGGTTGTAGCTGGTCATTAATCGGGTCAGATTTGATGATTGATAACTTCACTAACGACTTCCGCATGGCTGTAAGTCGTTTCAAGCTAGTGCCAATGTTGGCCATCTGTGAGTCATTTGATAGGATTGTTAATCGATTTCATGTAATGAGGGTATTAAGTGACATTTTCTAAATGATATCAATTGTGTAACACTGCTTCACCGCGCTAATTATTAACGATTAAACCAGCTTGGCAGTCAAAGAAATGCTGTACCATTTAATGAACCATGCTCATTCCAGTGTTCGATTTAATAGACTAGGATGATGTTGGTGTACGATTGGATAAACGATTGAATGGACTACTATTATGCTGTTGCACGGTTGACTGGAGTATAATCATGCCGGTATACAATTTAATAGACCATAATTATACTGTTGTACGATTAAGTGTGATATAACCCCGCTGTTGTGCGATTTAATGTACCGCGAAAATTCTGGTGTATGATTTAATATATGTTTGCATGCTGGTGTACGACTGAATATACACTATGGGCATGCTGGTGTACGATTGAATATAATATAATCATGTTGTTGTACGATTTAATGAACTGTGATCATGCTGATATACGATTCAATGGACTATGGTCACACTGGTGTACGATTGAATGTAAACTAATCATGCTGTTTTACGATCCAACTATAACCGTGCTGGTGTAGAATTTGATGGACCAGCAACATGCTGGTGTTAGGTTTAGGAACTCTTTCGATTGGGTGTGGTTTAAATCGACAACTTGTTTCTAAGCGCACTAAGAGTTATTCAATATGTGAATCCCTATTACATAAAGTCATATAGACGTGACAAGTTCGGTAGGCGAGGTTTAGGCCTTAACAACTATATTTGAACATATCGACACCGGAAATTGAATTGTGTTATCTATTGAACAACAAGCAATTGCATTTGATTAAAATCCATTAATTTCAAAATTTAAAAATTCTCATCTTTGGAGGTGCCCCTGGCCAGCTCACCGCTGGACAGATTCGCATACGCTCAAATTGAAATGGGACGTCCTTCTGTTCTGCTCCTAAACTGGGCTAATGAATACGGGCATATGGGGGAAATTTTGCCCGGGCAGCGGCGCTATGACCTACTCTTGTATCGAATCCCAACTGTCAAGATATCTTTTACGTGCACGTCAATGTGTACACGGGACCTCGGTTTTTCTTCCCACTCGAACGACTAGACAACTGTTCTTGCCAGGCCCTCCGTCCTTCATCACTGTCAAGGGAAAACTACGCCGGAAAATCTGGATGAACTTTCTCAGCCAATGCAGGGATCGAACAGCCGAACTATGGTCTTTGCCATTTAGCCACGAGATTATCCAACTCAAACTGATTAAATCGACATGACAGAATGCGGACAAACTAAAAGGTCGAGAAACACTAAAAAAATTCCGGTAGATCTAATCTATAAGGATGGGGTATAATAATGAAAATATAATACTCACTAGGTGTATCCACTGATGTTGCTGCACTGGTTGGTCCACCTGGATTGCTTAATCCCCATGCATCTGTTGCTGTCGGTGAGGATGTGGGTGTCCCTATATCGTTTGATCCTGTTGGTATTTAAAATAAAGAATTATATGGAGTGCTTTATGCTCACATTGAGTATCTTCCGATTCTACATGATATCACAAATTTGAAATTTACTTGATTCTGATTGGTTAAATAATATGCAGCATATTATATTGGACAATACCTATTCTCTGATTTTGAGGTGATTCACGGGGAATTTAATTCCGTTGCGTCGATTAAAGTATACAGAGAATAAAATTCAGAACCTTTTGTGTGATAATGAAAGGTAAATTGTCATATTATGATATTCATACCAAACACCATTTTTATAAGGAATACATTTGCCAGTACAACGTGAGTGTGAGTAATAGTTGATACTAGTGTCATTACAACTACTACTAGGACGAAATCTTAATAGTCACTAACACTGAAATCTGTGAATGTTAGGTGAACTCTCAACTATCTGGTGAGTAAGGAGGGGTTATCCACACTGTTCCTTTAAAGCAACAGAGCTAATACAGACGCAGCGTGCATAACAATGCCCTGATCATAGATATGGACGTCTACATTACATTTTTGCCCAAAACAAGTTGTTAGTGAATTATAAATATCTAGCAGTTAGGTCGGTTATATAATCCCGTGGTACGCGCTGTTATGTTGACACAAACACGGGTTTTTAGGAAATGATATTCTAAATAGTGTGTACCAATAGAGGCCGCGTTGTCTATCCGGTACTGAAGCAGGGATGGAGAAGAACACAGTTTTAAAACGAAGCAGCTGGTTGACTCCGGCGCAAATACGCATAACTGTGGTTGTCGCTTTATTGGTTATGAGTATAAGTTCTAATCAGATACTAACCTGTCTGGCTGGTGAAAGAAGCAGAAAACCCCCGACGCACTTCCGAGTAATCAGATGAAAATATAACTCTCATACGATTTGATTGGCTACTAACAGGGGTCGGCACATTTGTTCCGCACATTTCAGCTCCCCCATCTATAGTTACATAATCAAAACAACCAGCGCCGAAGTTGTCTGCTTCAGTCTGAAAGAAACCCAATTAATCTGAATCGTTTAAAATGTTGATTTGAATGAATGAATAACATTCCGTGTTCAGCCTCCTACTTTTCGGATGATTTTACATACACATAGCGTGTACATGAGAACTCGGTTTTCGCTCGAGCTGAACGACTAGACAGTGTCCCCGCGAGACGCTCCGTCCTGCCCCACTGAAAAGGAGGGGGGGGGGGGGCAACTCCGAAAAATCCCGATGAGTCGTCCCGGTTAATACCTGGTCTAACACTAGATCCCCTTGCTAGCGATTCAGCGCTTTGTACACTGAGCCAAATTTTGAAAATCTTTTTTTTTAATAAGGTGAAATTAAATTGATTTAATATATTTTTGATCTTGTTCTCTGCAATTACAAAACAGGTTGGTGGAAATCAGCAATTAGAAATGATATTTGTTTTGTATATAGATGCATTATGTAAGATTTAGATGAAGTGCGGATTGTTCTGGCTATAATAGTTCAAAAATTGAAAGTTGCATTCAAATCACTTTATTCTGGGCTAAGTTTTAACCGTTGGAATTTTTGACAAGATGTGTCATAGGCAGTTTGTTTATTAATGTAACAACGGTACCTGTTATGCAAAACTTAGCATCGCTTCGCCATTTACCTGCGTTTTTTAATGGGAGGTTGGGATGGCCTAGTGGTCTAGAGTGCCGCGCTTCGACCTCTAGCTGGTCGGTCACCTCTGGCTTGCGGCTGTGGTTTCGATCCCTGGTGTGAGCGTATATGGCATGTAGGTAGGAGCGCCTTCACAACCTCGTGGGTTTCCTCAGGGCACTCCGGTTTCCTCCCACTGCTAAAGACCCTTACGCGCAAGCACATTATAGTCGAGTGGACGTTAAACCCCATTTCTCTTTCTCTTTAAATCCTTTTCAATATAGAGAATTGATTATAGATAAATTTCTAAATAAGGAGAGCGAAGTTAGAAATCAAAACTTACATCAAAAGCAGTAAAGGTTAACTGAATCGTCCTTCCTACGGGTACAATTATTGTATAGGTACACTGTTGATTATTAGGATAATTGTTTGGGTAGTTGGGAGATGTAAACGTTCCAATCTCTGCTTCAATAGTTTCATCACAACCTGCAATAAAGGGTCTGACGAGTAATGTGAACAAAGAACACGATTTACCAACTTTTTATCCTCGCCATTGAAGACAATTCGATATCGTAGTTATCAAATATCGGTTTTCCAACAAATAGTCGGTGCAAAACCCAATATCCGTGACCATTGGTGAGGGAACAATGTTCGCCGATGGTTTCTGATAGATGGTGCCCCAGTGAAGATCTGTGCAATTTGTTACCTCTGAAAACTACCTAGAAACTTCAGCAGATCAAAAATCTAAGGTGGTCTAAAATTGAGCTTAACTAAGATTGATGGCGAAATGACACGTGTAATATATTAGTTTTGTTTTGTTGGTCATCGCACAAAAGCTGATCCAATATGGTAGCCAAAATACACAATGCAGGTGAGAATTGCCCCAAAGAGTATTCTTTCAACATAAGTAACACCATAGCCTTGATGTCGTTTCAGGGGTTGTGGGGCTGATATAACTAATTTGAAAAAAGATAGCGTAATAATAACCGCAAAAGATTGTTCCTACCATGGCACATACATTATTCTGTACTGTTGATATTCGTTAAAGAGATCTACGGATGAATAGGTAACACTTATTGCTTGAACAATATTCCTTGCGCTTAACACCTTGAGACCTAATTTTTCTGTTGAAACGATTACAGCCAAATAACGCCTTACAGTGCTCGTGGTACCGTAATTAACGATTCCGCCTGTTTCACTGTGCTAATTAATAGCAATTGCGACAGCTTGGTAGCCAAGGAACTGTTCTAGCAATATATTCCATACTGAATCTGATTACCTAATGCAAAGTCCTATATATTGATCCAGTATTTCCTTGAAGGTCAATTAAATTAAAACAGTTTCTTTTTAACAAAAAAGATAATTTTTATTTAAAATAAGTGTTTTCTTAGTTCCCTTTTGATTGACCAATCAAATTCATGTAAAGCGATATATCCTAGGAGCGACACAGTAGATTATGTAATTTGTCACACAAGCGATATCTACAATCAAATGTGTTTTGCGGTGATAAAATAACATATTCCTATTATTTTGGTAATTTATTTTATAGTCGTAGTTAAGTAGTGTTGGGGTTATAATAACATATTCCTATTATTTTAGTAATTTATTTTATAGTCGTAGGTAAGTAGTGTTAGGATTATAATACCATATTCCTATTATTTTAATCAAAGTTAAGAAATTACAGGGTTGTAATAAGGGAAATGCCCTTTTGATCATCAAAGAACGGGGGATGAGTTCAGATCGTTAATATCAATCCACTTTACGTTATTTAGCTCATACAGATGTAACTTGAAAGCAGAGATGGAAGTTAGCGAAACTTTGCACCCACAACGACGTATGCCACACTCTCGGGCCTCATAAGATGTAGCTTGGTCCTAAATATAATATTAAGATATTAAAGACAAAATATCAAAAATTACTGGTGGATAAACCCCACAAATAGAGGTAACTATAGAAGAAGATATTAATATACCTCACAACATTCTTTTCTGTTTATGGTTTAAACAATATTTATTTGCAATGGTTACGATATTTGTAGCTGAATTACAGTATATAGGATACGAAAAAAATCACGAGGATGCTTATATATATATATATATATATATATATATCACTTCCTAAAGAAATGTAACAATGATGAAGCGGATATGAAAGATTTTTAGAATGTACACACATATTATATGTGACAAATACATAAACAAAAGAAAGGTGCGGGGTAGTCATCAGTGTCGAGGAAAGCAGGCAGTAAGCATTTTACTATGGTTTAAATATGGACATGGATTACCTACGGCGGCACTCACAATTTGAATCGTTTAGTTTGAATTATGGAGGCTCGTAAGGTGTTGAATATTGAATGATTAATATCTGGGGGAACATTTTCAATTCCAAAGAGCAGTACCTAACTGTTTTGATATTTTGGATCAAGTGTATCCTATGTTTTAGATTGTGGGTCGTTATATAGTGGACAATGAAAAAAGTAACGGTTAAAGTTTTCAACTGATTTACCACAGACACGCATTGAATTATTTGATATGTGCATCAAGACTTAGTGGTGGTTTACAATGCCTCAGTTTGCAATGAATTATTTCAAAAGATCTGTCACCGAAGTACAATATGTCTTTAGAAGGAGATGAATATTTTGATCTGGTTTTTTATTTAAAATGTGATATAGACTCCGTATTTAAAATATCAGTTTCGAGCTTGTTCCTGGGTGAGATTGAAGAGGGAAAAATTGAGCATTGATAATAATAGTTCTACATCTTTTTAAAAGATATCTTGAGTTTCGCAAATGGTACGGGTTGTTAGGAGTATCTTGTTCGAAATAAATTCTGGAGCATCATTTTGGATTATTCAAGTAATCAATTTATGTTGGGTTCGGCGATATTTCAAAGTACAAAATCCACTCTCATAGTAAAGAATTTCGGAAGACCAGCTTATAAACACGACGTTGAAACAAAATATCAACCAACCAACAAATAGAAATGAAATGGGGTTTAACGTCCTACTCTTTTACACCTTACCTGCGTTAATAGAAGACGGGCATGCGCCATACCGTGTGCTATGAAGGAAATATTATCCGGGCAGCGGCGCTACGGCCTACTCTTAAATCGAAATCCAACTGCCAAGGGATCTTTTACGTGCACTCCAATGTGTACACGGGACCTCGGTTTTTCGTCCCATCCGAACGACTAGGCAGCTGTCCTTGGCAGGCCCTCCGTCTGCATCACTGACATGGGGAAATGCAGGGATCGAACACCCGACCTCCAGGTTAGCCACCGTGACCCCTAACACTAATAGAAGTAGCCATAGACAGCAGTTACTTTTCATACAAATTATATTCAGCATATATCCAATTCATTCAGTTTAACAACGGGCATTTAAAACTATATTAAAATCGAGGCCCCTTAAATTTTCCCCAATTTTAACTTGAATGCACTGAGTGAAAGCAATCTAACACGAAACTTACCCTTAGCTAAGTTCACTAAATAAAACACAAAATATAAAATGGCTTTCATCCTTGATCTAAAGAAATGCATGCTGTTTCTGGCATACGTCTAAATTAGAATGGCATAGGACGATGTAAAATAGACACCCTTGCTATTTATTAATCGCCATGGACATATAAATATATATTGTCCGTACCTTGTACGGATATGACAAATCATTCTTTAAAGGGGTATATCTTCAAAAACAGATCTAAAATATTAAAGGCCAACTCGTTAAAATATCCTTGTACTATTTTAAAGGAATGGGTGGTCATGATGGTTAAGAGGATAAGACCCTGGCACGCAAGCCTGGAGGTTGGGTTTTCCATCCGTGCATTGGCCTGGAAAGCTCATCCATATTATTTTCCGGAGGGCCTGGCAAGAACAGTTGTCTAGTCGTTTGGATGGGACGACAAACCCGGGTCCCGAGAGAGAGAGAGAAATTGGGTTTAACGTCCTCTCGACAAACTAGGTCATTTCGGGACTAACATGGTTTTAATTTTATTTCAATAATTCGCTTGCGTGTAGGGGTCTTTTAGCAGTGGGGGAAACCGGAGGACCCAGAAAAACCCCACGAGGTTGGACAGGCGACCCTACTCCTTGTCACGCACAACTGGGGATTTGAAACCACCCAAGTTGACTCAATGACAGACTTCATGATACAACGTACCCCCCCCCCCCCGGTCCCGAATGCACATTGGTATGAACATTGGCATGAACGTAAAAGATTCCGTGACAGTTGGAATTCTATGTAAGAGTAGGGCGTGGTGCCACTGTCCGGGCAAAATTTCAATCATTTCACACTGCATAGCGTATATCAGTCGTCATTAGCCTATCTACACCCGGTGGTATTCCACTTTAAGATATATTTTGAAATAACATTGTACAAACACATTTGTTTAATTTAATACGTTATAATTAGCGATGTTAATTATAAGATACAAGGGATTATCCAATACAATAAAAGCACGTGATATGCTTCTTACTTACATAAACAAAGCTGTATCTAAAGTCTCTGTCCGTCCTTTATGGAAGATATCAAATTATCACGTCTTGATCAAAGTCAAAATATCAACGCTAGATAATCGCCCAGCTTAGAGACCCATCAAACATTTCGGTTAAAATCATAGACAGTTTTGGATTGTGTTAAATATCCTATATATTTTCAATTCCGCATTAAGACCGAAAGGAATTAAACCATATAATGTAGCTTGTGTGAAGTTACTAATCCATCCAACGACGTCATGTGACCCTTTGGGGACAAGATATTATCTATTTTGACACATAATAATTGATACGTATATCCCACAGTTTATTACTATAATTAATATCGATAGACATTATTATGCATTGCCTATATAATTATGAGTTGAAAACAATTATCTTCACACAAAACTGAACAAAACGTTAGATGTCCATACAGATAAACCTTTGCGGTGGCGATCATAGGGTATCACAAAATAATATTCACAAAAATTTGGCGAAGAAATTCACGAAAAAGAACATTTCAACATACGTAATTTAATGCGAGCATCGACCATGAAGAGAAACATGAGCTCATTAGTAAAATTAAATTTAACGTCCTACAGTTCTGATCCTATACTAGGCTAATATAAGGGGCATACAGTGTGCTATGAGGGAATTTTGCCCGGGCAGCTACGGTCTAATTTAATACATCAAATTCCAACTACCAAGGGATCTTTTACGTGCACCACAATGTGTACGTGTACACAGGACCTCGCTTTTCGTTCCATCCGAACGACTAGACAGCTGCTTCACTGACATGTGTGAACTTTCTCGGCCAATGCAGGGATCGAACACCCAACCTCCAGGCTAGTGGGCCAGCGTATTTCCCACTTAGCCACCGTGATCACCGACCTCATTAGTAAAGGGTCTGTTGACATGTATACCACAGTATACCCCATCATGTAAGAATGTCCTTAAAGTAAAACAAGTACGATAGTACCATGGACCAGCCAGTAACTGACCATGTTGTTGGATGACATACAAATACCTAATTCACCTAATCGATGCAGAATTGTTCAAAGAACAAACCTGCCAGTATTCATGTAGATTGGATTTGAAATGACGGGGTTGAAAGAAGGAATTTTCGTAGAGCTTCAACCCAAGAAGAATAAGAGTGGCGGTTAGCGACCAGTTCCTGATCCAAAAATATATAATAAATACATGACCATACTAAGCTTTATACTAATACTCAATAGATGTGGGTATAAAACGCATGCGCATCCCTCTGAACCTAGGTCGCATAGGCGGTGGGACCTAGGTCGGACAGGCGACAGTCATGTCTCACTTTACCTACCATAGTCAAGATTTTACCAGACTGTGAACGCTCGCCATTCTTTCTTTTCTTACACCCGGGGGCTCTCCTTTGCGCTTCACTGCAAAGACACTATGTCTTAGCCAAATAAGCTACTTTGTGACTTCCACTGGCAAGTCTGTTAGGGAACACTTATCTACGAAATCACACTTGTCGGAGGTGAACGTAAAATTTCATGAATGAACAGACGAAAATCATAAATTACAATCAATAAAATAAGCACCAAGTTTAAGTCATTTTCGACTTTTATAAAATTATTATTTTTTTTTTTTATTGTTTGATATTGGTTTACGAATTTACATGTAGAGTCTGGGGAAGAGGACTATAAAAGAGGGTGTTAAATGAAATTCATCAGAGCTAACCTAGATATTCCGAACAGCTAACATCTATTGAAAAGATGAGCATTGAAGGTCTGGAAGCAGTTTTAACAAGCCAACAGTGAGGCTGATGTCCCCCGCCAAAATCCCAAAATAAATAGAAGACACATATTAATTAATCGCACATTTATTTTTTTTCAATCTATCGAGCAATCAAACTGTACACGAAGTGTCATCCAAAAGTGTTTTATAAAGACAAATGCTAAAACCGGCGAGAAAAATGAAAATGTACCCTAGTTAGGGGGGCCCTAAAGGCAGACAAAAGGGCCCCTCTGGCCAAAGGAAAGGGCCCTCGTGTCCAAGTCAATCGTTTCTATACACTTTTACAGTCGAATCCATTACTAAATGAGAATGCAGTCATTGTATTGGCATAAAAATCATCAATCAAGATGAACCTAAGTTATCTTGTCCCAAAGTATCAACCAATCAAATTGCTTATCTCTGCTTACCCTAAGTGGAAAATGCTCATCTTCGAACTCCATCAAGGCATTGACCTAATAAGCATATACACCAAGTTTGAACATTTTAACTCAATTAGAAGGAGAGTTATTGTGTACCAAAGTCTCGAATACTCTCGACCAATCAAATTGCGTATCGCTGTGCTTACCCTGAGCAGAAAATACTCATTATCGAACTTAGTCAAGGTATTACTGTAATGAAACTATACATCAAGTTTCATCACTCTCACTTAATTAGAACTAAAGTTATCATGTCCCAAAGCATCAACCAATCAAATTGCTTATCTCTGCTTACCCTAAGCGGAAAATACTCATCTTCGAACTCCATCAAGGCATTGACCTAATAAGCATATACACCAAGATTGAACATTTTAGCTCAATTAGAAGGAGAGTTATTGTGTTCCAAAGTCTCGACCAATCAAATTGCGTATTGATCTGCTTACCCTGAGCAGAAAATGCTCATTAACGAACTTAGTCAAGGTATTACTGTAATGAAACTATACACCAAGTTTCATCACTCTCACTTAATTAGAATTAAAGTTATCGTGTCCCAAAGCATCAACCAATCAAATTATTGCATCGTGTCCCAAAGCATCAACCAATCAAATTGCTTATCTCTGCTTACCCTAAGCGGAAAATGCCCATCTTCGAACTCCATCAAGGCATTAGCCTAATAAGCATATACACCAAGTTTGAACATTTTAACTCAATTAGAAGGAGAGTTATTGTGTTCCAAATTCTCGACCAATCAAATTGCGTATAGCTCTGCTTACCCTGAGCAGAAAATACTCATTATCGAACTTAGTCAAGGTATTACGATAATGAAACTATGCACCAAGTTTCATCACTCTCACTTAATTAGAACTAAAGTTTTCGTGTCCCAAAGCATCAACCAATCAAATTGTTTATCTCTGCTTACCCTAAGCAGAAAATGCTCATCTTCGAAATCCATCAAGGCATTGACCTAATAAACACATACACCAAGTTTGAATATTCTAGCTTCATTAGGAAGAGAGTTATTGTGTCCCAAAAAGTGTGACGGACAGACAGACAGACGGACGAACCCATACTAATCTGTACTTTTATTTACCATCACAACGGAAACTACAGGTAGTTCTGATTTTACAACAATAAATGTTCGTACATGCTTTAATAATGCAATGTTTATCTTTCCGCCTGATTAAGAATACATACAAGTTTACTAAAGTACCATTATACTCTACTTTTATTTTTCATCTTTTATTTCATTAGTTCATGTCTAATGGTCTACTTAAATATTACAAAGACTGAAATGTGTCTTTCTATGCGACATTATCGCCAATCACGTTTCCAAGGCCGGAGAGCATAATCAGGTACCGAATATACCGTCTCAGGAAATTCAATTGAGTACCGCCGGTCGTCTCTTTCCGGAGACTCTCAAACTCCCGAAACAGGTACTCGTCCGTCCCCTCAACATTTTAATTCCCATTTATCTTTATTTCCATCGTCATTGTTTTGTAAATAAAACCCTGAAATTGTTGATGAATAGTCAGAAATAATACTGCATGGCATTTGTCCGTAGTCAATGTCCGTGAGTGCAGAACCTCATTTCATTTATTACTTATGATCTTTAACGTGAAAATGTAGCAAGAGATGAATCACCTTTTACATCTTTTTTCCAGTTTCTCCGTGCGTGTATCCGCGAATTTAACTTACAATGAATCCTAATCTCGAGTCTTTCGGGAACTTGTTTTTCGACTCCATGTGCTTTTTAAATCCGATTCAGTCTGGTGACGTGTGTTTTACGATTGTAATCTGAACAGAAAACATAGATTTGGATTCTCACCTTTATTTCACCTCATACTTTCTGACATATCATTTTTGAACTGTATTAGAGCTCAAACGTTAATATAGAAGTTCCAAAATATGTATTGAACTGTATAAAAACCCAATCGTTATTATACGTTCGATCATACCATATTAGAGCTGTATAAAATACAAACGTTAGTATAGCTTTCAACTTACCATATCTGGACTATTAAAAGTGAGGCGTTTTGATAGGTTAAAGCATGCCATATTTGAACTGTATTAAAGCTCAAACATATAGTTGAGCTGTGTTAAATCTCACACGTTAGTATAGGTTTGAACTACCATACTGGAACTTTAATACAACTCGAGCTTTAGTATAGTTATGCAATATTTGGACTGTATAAAAACTCAAAACTCAAATGTAGGTTCCACTCTCGCCTGTCCAATATTATATGTTATCTCTAGGTCCTACGGTTTTCTCGAACACCTAAAGACTCATACGCCTTAACGAGTTAGTGAAGTAAAACAAATGAAACCATATGTTAGTCACGGAATGACTTAGTTTGTATTGAGTGGGCCTTAAGACCCATACCTGAAATGACCTAGTTTCTCCCCGCCCCTCCCTGATTTGACTTTAAATCTAAACAATAATGCTTTCATAGTCACAACTGTCGAATCTCTATGAAAGGCAGAAAAGTTAAATATACGACAGTTGGCGATATCCCATGCTATAAAACAGTAAAATAATTTCAGTTTAGATCTATTGTTTATGCATTCATTTAAGTATAAAGGTTCGTGTTATCCTTCTGACCCTTTCTCATAGATGAAGTATCATTCAAAATACTATAGGTGTTGTAAATCACTCCATGGAAGACTCTTAAACATGGTCTATACAGTATATAAGACATTCGTTAGGAGATGGAAGTCGTCATCATCTGTATACTGACTGAGATACCATTCTTAAAGATGCAACTCCTTTTATGTATCTTTGCTTTGGCTGGTGAGTGAGGGTTTTTTTATGTTAAAACGCAAGGAGGAAATGAAATGAATTGCTGTTCTGGGCTAATGAAGAAAAGGGGTAACAAAAAGAAGGTTAGCTGGTTAGGTCCGAAACCATATGGCGACATACATGTTCGACACTCGATTTGGCTGTGTCAAATGATTGTATTCTTACACACAACGCTGTGTGCCTTGCAGCCATAAATGAGTACCGGTAGGATGGGGAGGACACGAGTAATGTACAGTAAATATAATTTCGTATAATAAACATGACTGTTTCCGAAAACAATTCTTAAAATATAAAACATTATCCCCAATATGCCCCAGATATGGATATCACACGCCTCAATCCTTGATGACATAATACATGTTTTTATGTTTCAGGAATTGCCTCCTGTGAATTATCACAGAGAATTGTTGGGGGAGCTAATGCCTATGCTGGACAGTTCCCATGGCAAGTGTCTCTCCAGAGAAGTTCTGGTAGCAGCTGGTCTCATATCTGTGGTGGAAGTTTGATCGCCAACAACCGAGTTTTAACAGCTGCTCACTGTGTTTCTCCCAACAGGTTTAACTAATTTCTTTAAATTATCTTTAAATCCAATCCAAATGTTACACGTTAAAGCCAATAATCGGCATGTAATGTAATTAAATGATTTAATATTTAAAGAAGAAAAGAAAATGAAACACCAACGGAGATAATACCCGTAATTTGATTCAATCGAATTAAAATGGGGCCACGAAAATTATAGTTAGCGCTTGTTTTCCTGTTGACATTACATTTCAATTCACCACATCTTTCTAAATACCGAACGGGAGGGAATAATTTTCGGAGTCTTTTTTCCTTTCACACATCGTTGTTGGTAAATTCCTCAAATTACCATGCGATACAATTAAGGGGAACAACACAGTAACCACAGAAGCAAACACAAATCCCATTTGTTTGCCGAAACATGAATTTACTACCACCTGTTCAGTCTAGTTTCCTAACGTTTTAAATTTATTTTCAAACTGATTGGCGACAGTTTTTTTTTATTTAAACACGTTTTGCTAGATTTTGCGGTAAACTAGTGATCACTCTTTTCTGATTTTGGATTTATTTTTATTTCTGAGTATTTTATTAATCCTACTCAGCTATTAATTGAACCTGTTTTAATTTCATGTTGTTAGTCCCGGATCATACCGAGTTGTTCTTGGTGAACACAGACTTAACAATAATAATGGTACAGAACAGATTATCTACATCAGTTCTATTGTAAACGTAAGTAATTTTATAGTTTGTCATTCTAGTCGTACCCTGGATAGTAAAATTAGCTCCTAAATGAAAAGTGATATTATTAGGTCATTAAACAGCGAAAATACACTGGCTTACACATGAACCTCGTCAACAGTTAGAGTTAAACAAATATCACAGAGTTAAACAAATATCAATTTATAATTTACCCTGATAATTTATAGCATCCCAACTACAATGGTAATGCCAATGGATTTCCTAATGACATTTCTGTTATGAGACTTTCATCCAATGCCAATACCGGAAGTTCAGCTGTAAGTACCATCAGCCTCGCTTCCTCTGGATCCAGTTTTGTAGGCCAGAAATGTACCATTAGTGGATGGGGCAGAACATCTGGTACGTATTTCTTCTTGATTATATCAATCCGGCCTTGTCCATATCATTGAAATATGATTGAATTAAAACAGTCAAAAGTTAAACATAGTTATGAGGTAATCTATAAATTTACACTTGCTCTAAAAGAAATCTGAAGTAACCGGCTATGTATTTTGATACTAATTGCTGTTGGCCTAAATTAACAATTGATCAGTTTAGTAATTAATTGTGTTATGGAAACTGTCTATTGTATTGGTTAATTATTATGTGACGCAGGTGACTGCCGACAGCTGTCAGCATATTTGCATTTCTATTGCGGTGGCTTATTGACTCGCTAATATGGGGGTCTCGTATTCGATCCGTAATGATCAAGAAAGTCGAAATTTCCCCTAACATATTGTCATTTATATTATCACGTCCATTCGCAGTTTGAACAGCGGTGGCTGAGTGAGTAAGGCATTGATTGACTCGCTAATCTGGGGGTACCGGGTTCGATAACTGTGTTAACCCAGAAAAGTAGTCGAGATCTTCCCGTGTAGTAAATCCCCCACCCCCTTTGTGAATGGTGTGGGGGACTTGGCACGGGATAATGTATAGTCGTTAAGATAATACTAAAATTCAATAAAAGAATCGCAGTAGTGCTGCTTTCCGGGAACAAAGTCCATCATAGCACACTGTTTGGCGAATGCTCATCTTCATTATCCTAATCGCTACAGACCAGTAGGACGCTAAACCCCATTTCGTTTCCTATATATTTTGTTGTTTTTACCAGGCGGTAGCAGTTTACCAAATACCCTTCAACACGTTGCTATGAATCAAATCTCAAACAGTGCCTGTACAAGTAGTTGGGGCAATTATATTAACAGTGGACATATCTGTGTTGAAGAACCCAACAAATCAGCCTGTAACGTAAGTCAACTAAATGTTTGCTTTCGTACATTTTCCAAGGCCAATACAGTTAAATCAATCTAGATTAAGCTAAATTAATGTTTTAATTGCATGGTGTTAGTTGCATAGTATTCTGCCTTAACTACACGGGGATACACTATACTTTGTAACTGCAGTGTTATAGTTCCATAATATTGCTTCAACAGTAATTGTAGTAAAACACTGTTTTCACTGTAGAGTGATATCAATATCAATACAATATGGTTTTTTTTTCATCTCTGCAGGGTGATAGTGGTGGACCTATGGTCTGTAGTGGTGTTTTAGCTGGTGTTACATCATGGGGCGCAACAGGTTGTCCTGGTACATTACCTAGTGTTTATACCCGTGTATCTGAATATCTTAGCTGGATTGCTTCTATTTAAGTATGTTGCAGCTGAATGGCTTCTATTTAATTATGTTGTTATCTGGGGAGCCTCTATTGTAAATTGGTATTTATCTTATACCTGTACACCCTACAATAAAACTATATAATTTCACTCGCTCTGTTTAATTGTTAAGAGTTAATGCAAAAGTATTTTATGAAAAATATGGAATGATATTAATGATATATGACAAAGTCAATAGGAGAAATCATCTGATGGCCAAGGTGAGGTTTTTGTCTGATTGTTAAGAAGGAGAAATCATCTATCAATTGGTCTAATTTACGACCAAATTCAAATTACTATTTCTTCGAATAATATGTCCGGAACTAAACACAAAAAGATAATATGGGGCTATTCTCATCGTTACTAAGCAACATTAGCACTTTCTGTTTGACAATAACCACTGGGTATAAATGGTGACAACAGTGTATTAGATTTCGGGGTGTCCCAAGGTTCTGTTCTAGGACTAATATTTCCGTAGCATTGTGAGGGAAATGGTCTTGAATATCATGTATTCTGATGATACTCGGTTGATGAGTTTTAACTCCGCCATTCATAACCAAATCATTTATAGGAACCAGAAATTAGAAAGCTACATCAATGACACCAAACTATGGATGGGATAAGGATATATGATACTTGAAACTTGTATTCCTCTCCGAAAAGTGACTAATAATACATCAGTGTATATCGCAAACACTAAAATCGCGCAAGTCACTTGTTCTGTAAATATTGGTGTTATATTTGATAACAAAATGCTTATGACAGATCGCGTCAATAGTATCTGCAAATCAACCTTGTGTTTATGTCTTCCCAACTTCATAATTTTAACTCACGTCCTGTTAGCCTTCCTGATAACCAGAACTTCTTTATTATTTGACTCGCACTGGCTCCCCATCTTGTACTGCAGTAACTTTAAAATACTGTTACTAGTCTACAAATGACTCAGTTGTGGTATTTTATCTCCAAAGTTTACATACCGACCAGAAATCTTAGCTCATGTTCTGAAACCAAAAAACCCCAGTAAAATTGGTTGCCTTTGGACACCGTTCTATTTCCTAAACTGGAATGATCTAGCTCGTTTCAAAGGGGGTGAGGCTCTGGTATACTTAAAATTAACGATGTCTTCGTCAATTATCTTATTAATTATGTTGTTAATACAACTACAATAGTAGTAGTAGTAGTTAAAACATTTATAAAGCGAATCTTTCTTTCAACGAAGTGTTCAGATGCGCTTAACAATAACAAACTACATTAAAATACAATTTGTTATATAAAAAAAACAGTTCCTAAAAACTGTAAAAAACGAAGGACAGTGTAAAATTGATTTTAAAAATTTTAACTACACATAAAACACACAGAGAGAAATGGGGTTTAATGTCCATTCGACATAAAAAATAAAAGGCCCTCGCGCCACAGGATGCTAATCTGGTTAGAGGTTGTACTAAGTAAACAGCAAATCATTACTAGAAGACCTTGTGTTTCTCAATGAAGTGTGGAGGTACTAAACCATTAAGATATTTGTATGTAATAACATTTAAAATCAATTATGAATGATACAGGAAGCCAATGAACCATTGGAGTGCTGTGCTCATGAAAACCCACACCAGTAACCAAGCGTGCTGCGGATATTTTTCAGTTTTTGAAGTTTTGAAAGTAGCTTAACCGGTAGACCACATAACAGGGAGTTTAAGCAATCAAGACGTGAAATAACAAGAGTTTGAATTAAAGCTCTGGTAGCACCAACAGATAAATGTTAACGTACTCTATTGATATTGTGCAGATTATAATAGCCATTCTTATAAATATTGTTAACATGATTTTCCATTGTAAAATGAGAGTCAAAGATGGCTCCTGTGTTTCTTGCAGTTTGTGATGAGGACATAGCATTCATTGACACACGAAATAAAGGATCATCGTTAACTTTGCAAAACACAGTTTTAGAACCAATTTGTACATATTCAGTTTTGCCATGCTTTAGTTTTAAATAGACGTCATCCAATGCACTGGATTTCTGTTGACATGGGCATACCAGGATAATTTTTATGTCTGGATAAAGGCCTTTCTTTGGCTATATTTCGAGTCCTTGGGAAAAGGGATATTCCCAGTTCCGCAGTGGAGTTCAGTCTTTCCACCTTAATGTTCGGATAGATATAACAAGACAGTTTGGATGGAGTTTATTTCATATTATTAATGAATTACTTGTCTATACTGTGTACCCTTTTATACATCAGCAACTCAAACGGTAACCGTTATTTTGGTTAATATCTAACTGAAAAGGTTATAGATCATGTCCAACTTATTAAAGATACATTATGGGAGATTTTGACAAGGAGTTAGCCATTCTTGCTATAAAAGTTCAAAAATAGATGTTAAAACAAGAATATATTGAAAATTTCAGTCAAATAACTTTATCCTGAACAAAGTTGTTACCACTATAATTTTTTACTAGAAATGGTAGTTAAAATTCATCGACACCCTTTTTCCACTGTGGCCGATTGTTGATTGACAGGCGTTAACTCCACCTACATAGTCTCGATCATCAAGTAATGTTTAAACGGTATCTAGTGAAGCTTGTGTATAGCCTCGGTCATCACTGTCTTTTATGAATAATTTCCGGAAGTATGATGACGTCAACGTCACAGAGAAACCCCACCCACGACGCCATAGTGATTAAATCAGTCGACGAAATCCTGTTTTAATCCTAGCCCAATCCAAGCCATCCGTGGGTCTACAGTGTTCATTTTGGGCTTGCTGTTTGACATCTGAGGCTCAAAGGAAGACCGACAAATGTCAGTTTTTGCTCTTCCATAATGTATGTTTAAATAGGTGTGTTACTGTCATAATCATAATTTTGAAACAAAAAGTCGGACAATTTTCTCCGAGTTTTGTGTTTTCAATCGAGTCAACTCGGAGAGAAGAAAAGTCGGAAAATATTTTCCGAGTTTTGTACCTGACCCATTGAGATACACAAACTGGAAGAAGCATAGAAAAAAAACATGTAACTAGTTGCCGTACATATCACCGTAGCCAACCTGATAACTATTTATCCTTCCGCCACAAAATCATAAATAATTACCAAAACCTGGCAGAAAATATTAATTCAAACTCTCTTCGTCCATTCAGACCAAATAATCAACATAAATGGGCAGGCGAAAGGGGAGAAAAGAGACATTTACTATAAATAGACGAACTACAATTTGTGGTGAAACTTAATTGTGGTATGCCTTGATAGTGGCAATCTGGTTAGAGTGAAGGCTGGGTATGTCGAAACGCATCAACTTGACACAATTCCTGCGGTTCTTGAGATGATTGGAAACTGTTTCACATTGACCTGGAATCTGAAAAAAATACATTAATTCACACTTATTTCTGTTTTCCGTAGCAGTTTTTGTGGGCGTTTTGCGAAATTCAAGATGGCGCCCAAGACAGTCTCTATTTTAAATAATCCCCTTTGATTCCCATAGAATTTAGTCCAGGATGCTGAGTTTGGTGTCTAACCGTTCATTATGCTGTGGGATGATGAGATGATAGTTAAATCCAAAATGTCAGACAATATGGCCCTTTAACTCGAGAGCGGTTGTTGGGCCGATTATGTCACCAAATCAACCATATCCAGTGACACACTATATTTCTGGAAATCGAATCATCGGCAGTTGATAACATGAAATCATATACATGCCCAACAGGGGCGGCCCAGAAAAGGTGGACACACGCTTTTTTTTAACTTACAAAAAAATAAGTTCTACCCGTAAAACACCCAAAACTAGGTAATAAATATTCAGTTTCTTGCTTTAGGCTTGTATCTACCTGCGACAGCACATGTGCTACTTAGTGTACATTCAAAGCCATCTTTAGTGCAGCTACAAGCAAGTCTTCTACATTCTGGGAGTCACTCGTGCATCCACATCTCATAAGCCACGCGGCCGACCCCGCGTTTGAGTGGACTCGTCAATTATGGAAAAAACAGCAGCTGACATTGGTCAAACTGCGGTGAAACAAATGTCAAGTATCATTGAAATCCTGTAGCTTATGTTCTTACTATGCAGGGCATGCTGCTACGTCATAGAGAATGGAAGGGCATGCTGCTACGTCATGGGGAATGGAACAGTTTCGCAAGTGGTGAGAACTTTATTGTATTCTCTCGCCGGAGTAGTAGACCACTGTGTTTATGCCAGCTTGTTATGGACAGAGGTCTAGCAAATCGATTTCTTAAACACGGTGGAGGATATTGATATCCCAAACTGGAAATGTATCGTCATCATCACCAAGCTATTGTGGGGCGTTCACTGGAAGATGGCACTCGGCAAATTCCCGTATCCTACATCGGCTGTATGACGGTAAGTGATATGTACGTACGCCCATACATTTGCGATGCGGCTACCAATTTACTTTAACAGCAAAACTTACCGCTTTTTCAAAGAAGTCCCCAAGATGGCGTCTTTTGTAGAGTGTGTAGAGTTTTCGCTGCAAAGTTGTCCGTTGAGAGACAAACAGCTTCAGACATTGAAAGCTATGTACGATTGTATATCTATTCTTACAAAACAAAAGGCACCACGGGCGCAGCTATTTTTCATCCGGGACCTTTAAAGTAGTTCCAATATGGCGGAATTTGTCATACAGTTGAGCTTAGATTGTGCCGGAACTGTATTGCGGGGCTCTGTCATGTGGTTCAACCGATCCGGATGCAAGCGTGACACATAAAGTATGCTTGCTTGTAACTACACTAGGGATAACGTAGAATTTATGTGTTTTGCGCTTGTGTGTCGCAATTTGCAGTTAAAAACATGACTAAGGGATTAATCTAATATTACCTAGCTTGGTGGGGGTTATTATCGTGTTTTGCAAGTAGAACTTGTTTTATAAATGTTCAACAAGCCAACAGTGAGGCTGATGTTCCCCGCCGAAATCCCCCAAATAATCGCACATTTATTTTTTTTCAAAAGTACGAAGCAATTAAACTATACACTAAGTCTCATCACTCTCTATCAGATAGAATGAAGATTATCTGGTCCCAAAACATCGACCAATGAAAGTGATTAGCTATGCTTAGCTTCAGCTCAATATGTTAGTCATTGAACTTAGTCAAGACATTCACCCAATTAATGAACATCTACATCAAGTTTAAACATTGTACCTCAAATAAAAGCAGAGTTGTTGTGTTCCGAAGTCTTGACCAACCAAATTGCTTATCGCTTCTTAGCCTAAGCAGACAATTCTCACTATCGAACTTAATTAAGGTAATGGTATAATGAACCCATATTCTGAGTTCCATCGCTCTCGATTCATTCTAACCAAAGTTATTGTGCCCTAAAGCATCAACCAATCAGATTGCTTATCTCTGGTTACTGTAAGCAGAAAATGTTCATCATCAAATTCCTTCAGGACATTAACCTAATGAACGCCAACACCAAGTTTGAACATTCTAGCTCAGTTAGAAGCAGAGTCATTGTGTTCCAAAGTCTCAACCAATCAAATTGCTTACCTATGGAGCGGAATTTCCCCCATAATTCTAAATCCTAACCTAGTAATGCGTATGCTAATATGCGTACTTCTATCGAACTTAGTCGAGGTATTGATGTAAGGAAACTATATACCATGATACTTGGCCATGAAAACTGACAAAAATTCGGTGCAATTGTATATTGTCTGGATTTTGTAGTGCTACAAAGTAATAGATATAGACCCAAATATTTGTTTATCCAGAGATTGCCAGTAGTACTACATAAGAAACGCATCAGTCATGAATATATTCCCAGACAATTGACCTCGAATATGGTTTCAGACACATATTTTCGAGCCGATATGACCCGGTAGATGAGGACCTAAAAATATGATTATAGTTTTTAACTGTAGCTTGTGCTCTAATGTCGTCATCATTATGTGAAAGCCATTCTTGTCCCGGGCCATTTTGATATTTTTTTGAAAATCTGTGTTTTGGGCCATTCCGTGTCAATTACTACCCAAGGAGATAAACAGTACCCCTTCGAGTTTGCCGAAATTTATTTAAGTCTTTTAGGGCTGAAAAAGCTGATATTCCAAACTTTAACTGTGTCCAACTAATGGTTCCAAAGATACGGTCCACCAAATTTGGGAGATTTTCTGCGAAAATGGGTTTGACCGACATTATTCAAATGACCATAACCCAGTAACCAATAGGTTAAAATTGCTGGAATAAGTGTTTTTGGAATGGGAAAGATAATGACGTGCTGTTTGAATCATAGATATCGATCTTTAGGAAAGTCTGCTGAAGGTTACTAGGTATCCTCAGATCTTATCCATGAAGATATTCTTAAGTGTGAAGACACTGATATTCGGTCTTGCCTGTGAATATTTAACTTGATTTTACATGCTTATAAAAGATATTATACCTCCAGTTGTTTAACATTGTGTAGAAAACATGTTCAGTTAAAATTTTCATACAAGTTTATCTCAAGGCCACATGGTCTTCACTCTTTTAAAACACACCCAGTTGGCAAAAACAAGTGTACATTAAGAATTCTTGTGGAATTCCCATCCCTGGAAGACATATTCCAGCAATTTTGACCAATCGTTTACTGGGTATGGTCATTTGAATAATGGCAGCCACGCCCATTTTTGCCGACATCCCCCAAATTTGGTGGAATATTAGTCGGATGAAGGTAATATTGGTAGTATCAGCTTTTTCGGCCCAAATAAACATATAAACCAAATTTCATCAAAATTGAAGAGGATTCAGTTTAAGTCATTGAGTGATAATTGACATGGAATGGCCCATAACACAGAAAAAATCTTAAAAATATTGAGATGACATGGGACAAGAATGAATTTAACATATGTTAGAGACATAAGTACAAGCTAAAAATTCCACCAAGTTTCAGATTTTTAGGTGCCAACCAAACGGGGTTCAATCGGCTCCAAAATACGATTGTTGACATAGGTTAACCCAAAACACAGATTGATTTTCACAAAACTGAAAAAATATTAAAATGGCCCTGCCGGGACAAGAATGGCTTTCACATAATGTTGAAGACATAAGCACAAACTATAATCAGATTTATATGGGATTACTTCTAATCACTTGGCTAGATCAAGTGTTGACTTAAATAAGCATTGATGTAATAATGTACAATATAAGAAATAAAACAATGGTAAATAAAACAATTAATCATACGATTGGCATGTTCACCAGACAGGCCATATTGTCAGTTACTTTCTATCATTAAAGGTTTTATAAACAATAAGGGATTATAATAAATTAACATGTCATTAGAATTACGTAAAATTTTACCCTTGGCTACAGTCACCATTCAATAGCACACACACACACAACGTTTTGAAGAAGTAGAATAATTATTGCCCTTAGAGTTTACATATATACATAATTCGAGTTGATGAATTTCCTTTTTAATTCAAAGTATTTAATGAAATATTGTTTTAAATTCTAACATAGAACAACTTTAACCAGCACGGTTATATATCCTCCTTGCTCGCTATTTTTAATACGCCCTCGTTTTAATTGGGAACGTATTCTTGAACACAAAACTATCATTGTACAATTATAACTACCACATATTTTATAGATATGGTATACAATCGTCGTAGAATTCTGAGTTTTCCTTGTATATTTTATCAGTCCACTCCCACTGGTACGCATACTGGAGGGTAAAATTTCTAGAGAAACACGTCTTTCTGACAGATAATATTCCAGATCTGTTTTTGGATCACGGTAGCGTGCGCACAATTTCCATCGTCTTCCATCTTGGTGATCTTCAAAATTACTTTGTCTGTCCCATTATGCCATATGAACTCGTTCCTCTTGGTAGTAGTAGATAGCTTTGGGGGACTACCTTTCTAACCTCTTCTGGTACGGGTCCAGGAATTTTGTTTTTGTGGATCAGTACTGGAGAGGGGTGTCAATCAGATTGACAGTCACTCAAGGCAGTGGCGGATCGAATCTGTCACCCATCTATACCCATTGTTTCATAAAGGAAGTACATTTACTTAAGATAATAATTTCTCACTATTCAAGCAGCACTAAAAGATTAAATTTAACAATACGGAAAATTAAGCCTGAAGCTGGGGCTATTTAAGTCACGTGACAGCTCTCAGCCAATCATCTGTAGAGGATGCGCACAATAGCTGACTGCCCTTAAATAGACACGCAAAGCGGGAATTCAACACATTCCAACTGAGCAGACTATAGACCTTCTCTTGCTTTATATTCAAGCTTGCTCATCAGCAATAAAGTAACTTTTAAAATATTCGAGGTCAATTTTCTGGGTATCTATCCAAGACTGGTGCATTTTCATGCGTTTCTCATGTAGTACTTCTGGTAATCTCTGGATAGACAAATATTTGGTCTTTTTCTTTCTATTACTTTGTAGCACCTGGAACACTACAAAGTCCAGACAATATACAATTGCATCAATTTTTTGTCAGTTTTCATGACCAAGTAGCATGCGAATCCTACAACTCACCGGTAATCTGATTGCAGATTCATAATCTACACAAAAAGTTCCCCAAGACTGCAAAATTGGTATATCTGCACTATAAAGCTAAAATCAAGATATCTGAAACTCGAGTAAATTAGTGATACAAATTTCGTTTCGAAAACTTATCGATAACTCACTCATGAAACTCAAATGCCCGTATCTCAGTCCATTTTCATGCTACAGACCATATTTTGCACAGCTTCTTGATTTTAGATGTAGAATAACATATTTTTTTCAGATATTTTCGAGGGCATCAATTTCCCACCCCTGGCCCACTTGACATGACCCAGAAGCTGTTTGTGAAATAATAACTTCCGACCCACACGATCGCGCAATACATATCTCTTCTAAAGATTCGGTTCGCATGTGCGCGAAAAGAAACTGATGGGTGAATAGAAACATGTCTACTTACAAGAAGAATTCTGTATCCCCCCCCCCCAAAAAAGAAAGTTAATTCACGGTTTTATTACAAAACGTTTGAAAATGAAAAGGAAACAATTCCATCGTTAAAAAAGTGAAAGTTAAACTAGAAAATGAAAAATAGTGATTTGGCTGATATGGATTCAGGAACATCTGAAAGCTACCTAGAATGCATTCAAAATATATCAAAAGACATGTCAAGCTTAGTTAGCACCACGAAGTTCATGAAAATGGAGGTTCAGAAAATGGTATCCTATCCCAATTAATAATGTACATTCAAACTGATCGTCATATTGTAAATACTAAATTGACAGATTTATTGACCAATTGGAGACAGTCGGTAATTGAAGAGTTTCGTTAATTTGATTTGTCTAAAATCAATGATGAAGAAAAATTAAACACATATTATGCAAGAGCTAAATCTTCCTATTACAAGTCTTTCTTTGGGCTTGAAATGTTATCTAAATCACCAATTAGACATTAATTAACTCATCCAGACCATAATAACCTCTCGATGTCTAGGCTAGCCTTCGATGTTGTCTGGATTAGATTACTATGTGCTGCTTAAGGACCATTGATAATTAAATTTAAAACATGGATAACCAAGACTATGCTGTTTACATTTAACTGCCTTTTGCGATTTCTTGTGAATATTGTAACACAAGCCGGAGAAGCTCGGGAAGATTTGGGAAATTTGTGTGGGAAATCCGGGACTATGTCCCAGACTGTCGATTCGCCCAATATGTAAAACTCTTCAAAAACATTGCAGTGAACAAACTGATGTTGTTGCCGTATATGTGGACGAAACCTGTCACCTCTCAAAGTTCAAAGGAAATCGTTTTAATATGATATTTCACAATGGTGCTGCAGCATTTTACCATCTACTAGCCATCATGAGAATTTTTAAAGTTAGGGGAACACCGAATGTGTAGCTACAAGCTGTATCCAGAGCTATTGGAGACCCAGATGTGTTGAACACACATTTGAAGATACCAATGGAGGGAGAATAACATTTTATGGAACATTTATAGAACTCGTAGAGGAATATCAGGATAACCACATTTTATGGAACAATTATAGAACTCGTAGAGGAAAATCAGGATAACCTAATTGACGCTAGATATTTGATAGAAAATGATATTAAGAATAATGATGATGAGGATAATCAAAAGTGAAGAGGATGAACCGGAAACAAAAATTGAATATAACCTATTAGTAGATTAGAATTAAACCAACCGGTATATAGCCTGAATAATGGTAATATATATCCATTGGTCCATCTGCTTATGAACACGATAAAGGCTAGAGTTTTTGACGAATTTACCCCTGCCACTGCCTGGACGTTTACCCCAATCAAGTTTCAGCATTCCAAGATTTTCTGTTCAGAGTGTAAGCCCTTGCCCGAAAAATCTTCTGAACATGATAGCGCCTAGAGACTTTAGCGATGGATATTCTCGCAAGTTTCAAGGTTATTTTGGGCAAGAAAAGCCACCAGTATTTGACTTTTAAAAATTTTAACAGAGTAAAAACCTTTGTCAAAGCTCAGTTTGAATTTTGGTCGATTTGACGTTCAGATTTAAAGTTACTGCGCTTGCAAATAATAATCTGATATTGTATAGCCTTCAACTGACACCCCCTTAACCGGTATTTAAAGTCCATTCATTTGATATGTCACATGATATGCTTTCTGTCAAATATTTTCAACTGATTGGACGACATACTGCGATATTGGATTTTGTAGGCCAATGAATATCTTAAAATATATTAATGACATTATCTTAATCAGTATACTAAGTCATTTTAGTAATCTTACTAATTTGCTCTCCGGCATAAGACGATACTGCCGCCATATTGTATTTGGTCAGACATATTGAATATGTAAACAGATGCAAAAGGGCGCACTCTCTAATCAAGTACTTTGTTAAAATAAGTAGAATAAATTGTCGTTAGAATTTTACATATGTTTACATATAATTAGTTCTCATCAAAAATTGTCAAAGTACATTTTTGTTAATTTTAAAGATATACTGCTTCGCTTAACATTGCGGATTCGAAATATGTATACATTAATTAGTCCACATAAAATTTACATATAATAAGCTCTCATCAAATTTATGAATGTGTCAATAACCTCAAGGGTCAAGGTCAAATTTTGTCGATATTACGTTCTTAACGCGCTTTTCAATAATAATAATTCTTTACTACCTTACAGGAATTATTAAACATAGACAAGAGTTGAGAATTTTGAGAAATAACAAATAGATATAAAATTTACATAATACATAGATGTTAACAAATGACAGCCTATTGCATTTCCTCAGATATTGCTTGGTTTAGTATACATATGCTTTGGGGTGAAAACGATGATGTAATCTCATTTTTTTCGTCGCGTCGTATTTCTTTGAACTAATGTTTTTTTAAAAGGGCAATATTTACTACACAAATAGTTACCGTACATTGTGTATTTTAAGGAATATATGCTTTTCATTGCTTCAGAAGAAGTCACAGTCTGTGACAGAATGAACTTGAACTGAAAAAAGCAATATACATGTAACTTGTAATGAATCTTTTAAAGATGCATTATGTAAGATAAAGAGATGTCTGTTTATTCTATAAAAGTTCAAAAATAGATAATTCAAAATTAATATATTGACAGTTTTATACTTGTTAATCGACACGCAGCCTTTTGTGCTAAAATCATTAAATGACGATCATATTTCAATCTACTAGATGTCTGTAGTGTCTACAGCAATAGGCTACAGTTATTCAGCCCATGCTTACGTACTAATGAGTAAAGACTAAATAGTATCAGTTCTAAAACTGACCCTTGCGGAACGCTACGGCAGAGACTGCTTTTGGGTGAAGCGTGATCGCCAACTATTTAACTGTTTGATGTCGGTTTGTTAGATACGAAGTAATATTTTCAAGCTCATTTTCGTTTATTCCAAACACATCCTGTAGTCGATTTAGGAGTATTAAATGGCCAAAAGCTGTCAGTAAGTCTAGCAGTATCAGGAGAAAAGGTCCACTCTTATCTAATGATAAGTTGATGTCGTTGTGTACACGTATGAGAGCAGTTTCAGTGCTTTGATATTTTCTGTAGGCGCTTTGGAAATTATTCAATAAATCCTGATCACTTATAAGAAACACAACCCGTTTTGAAATACAGCGTTCTAAAAGCTTCGAATTAAAATGGTCTGTAGTTCCTTTCAGTCAAAAAGAAAATCCAAATTTTCGATTTCAAAACGCAGATTTCCGGAATTTTCAATACCACAAAATATAGTTCTGATTCTTCACGAAAATCAAATCTAATGAAACAAAATATCATACACAATACTGTACTTGTATTAACTACCTAATTAATCAATCAGATAATTTACGGGGACATCATTTATAGTTTACCAGATCCTCCCGTACCACAACCCTTTGAAACGGGCTGGAATGAAAAATAAGCGGAAGTTCATGAGCGTGATACGAAATAGAACGCTGTCCATGGGCAACCAGTGTTACTGTTTTGGACTTTACAGCACTAGTAACTTGCACAATGTCTATTATCAGTCACTGTTCAAGACATTAATTCTGTTTTATCATTATTTAATCGAAGAAAATTTGTTCCCCTCCGTAGTTTGATGCCATTGCAGATTCTGTTTCTGTCAATAATTTGGTTGTGATTGGCAGGGTTAACCCTCAGCTGAGTATCGTTAGCATATAGAGGATATTGAAGACCATGTTTCCTCACAATTTTACCCCAAGGAGTTGTGTAAAGTGTGAACAATATTGGTTCTAGAATGGAACCTTAGGGCACAACGATATCAATTACACTGAAATATAGTTGCCCCTTGTTGTCGTGCAGTTAGCAAATGCTAATGATGCTTAGTAACGAACAACAAAATATTGATTAAAATAGTAATTATGTTCCATATATATTGTAATTGTATTTATTCCCTGGCGGGGGTCGGCAAGAGATAATGTATAGTTGTTTGGATGGGACGAAAAATCATAGTTCCCTATACACATGGGCGTGTAGGTAATAGATCCCTTGGTAGTTGGAATTCGATGTAAGAGTTGGCCATAGAGCACAATATCCCCCATAGCACACAGTATGGCGTATACCCCTCTTTATTAGCCCAGTCAGTACAGGATAGTAGGACGATAAACCCCATTTCATTTCATTTGTTAATAAAGATTATTAATATCAATCAATATTTTTTTTCATAAGATATTTTGCATTGATGTTTTACAATTAAACATAGTGGGTGAATTTATATCATTTTATTGTAGGTTTACAGGTACATGATGAATACCAATTTACATATTGAATAGGGGCTTCCTAACTAACAACATAATTAAATAGAAGCGATCCAGCTAAGATATTCAGATACACGGGTATAAACACTGGGTAATGTACCAGGACAACCTGTTGCGCCCCATGATGTAACACCAGCTAAAACACCGCTACAGACCATAGGTCCACCACTATCACCCTGCAGTTAAAGCATATATTGTATTAATATCACTCTACAGTGAAAACAGTGTTATACTACAATTACTATTGAAGCAATATTATGGAACTATATCTCTACAGTTACAAAGTATAGTGTATCCTCGTGCAGTTATGGCAGAATACTATACAACTAAAACCATGCAATTAAAACATTTAGTTTAGTTTAATCTAGCTTGATTTAACTGTATTGGCCATGGAAAATGTACGAAATCAAAAATTTAGGTGACTTACGTTACAGGCTGATTTGTTTGGTTCATCAACACAGATATGTCCACTGTTAATATAATTGCCCCAACTACTTGTACAGGCACTGTTTGAGATTTGATTCATAGCAACGTGTTGAAGAGTATTTGGTAAACTGCTACCGCCTGGTAAAAACAACAAAATATATAGGAAACGAAATGGGGTTTAGCGTCCTACTGGTCTGTAGCGATTAGGATAATGAAGATGAGCATTCGCCAAACAGTGTGCTATGACGGACATTGTTCCCGGAAAGCAGCACTACGGCGATCCTTTTATTGAATTTTGGTATTATCTTAACGACTATACATTATCCCTTGCCAAGTCGCCCACATCATTGACACGGGAAAATCTCGACTACTTTTCTGGGTCAACACAGTTACCGAACCCGGTACCTCCAGATTAGCGAGTCAATGCCTTACTCACTCAGCCACCGCTGTTCAAAACAGCGAATGAACGTGATAACATAGATGTCAATATGCTCTGGAAAATTTCGACTTTCTTGGTCATAACGGATCGAACACGAGACCTCAATATTAGCGAGTGAATTCCTTACTCAATAAGCCACCCCTGTTCATAACGGCAAATGGACGTGCGTGGCAATATAAATGCCAATATGGTGTCAGCTGTCACCTCCGTCACATAATAATTAACCAATACAATAGACAGTTTCCATAACACAATTAATTACTAAACTGGTCAATATTGTTAATTTGGGCCATTAGCAATTAGTATCAAAATACATAGCCGGTTAAAATTCATATGAACATAATATAATCAAGAAGAAATACGTACCAGATGTTCTGCCCCATCCACTAATGGTACATTTCTGGCCTACAAAACTGGATCCAGAGGAAGCGAGGCTGATGGTACTTACAGCTGAACTTCCGGTATTGGCATTGGATGAAAGTCTCATAACAGAAATATCATTAGGAAATCCATTGGCATTACCATTGTAGTTGGGATGCTATAAATTATTATAAATTGATATTTGTTTTAACTCTAACTGCTGACGAGTTATTTTTCGCGATTTAATGACATCATATCACTTTTCATTTTACGGAGCTAATTTTCTTACATATGCGTACGATTAGAATGATAAACTATAAAATTACTTACGTTTACAATAGAACTGATGTAGATAATCTGTTCTGTACCATCATTATTGTTAAGTCTGTGTTCACCAAGCACAACTCGGTATGATCCGGGACTAACAACATGAAATTAAAACAGGGTCAGTTCATAGCTGAGTAAGATTATTAAAATAGTCAGAAATAAAAACAAATACAAAGTCAGTGGAGAGTGATAACTAGTTTACCGCAAAATCTAGCAAAACGTGTTTAAAAACTGTCGCTAATCGATTTGAAAATGAATTGTAAAACGTTAGGAAACTAGAATGAACAGTAAGTGGTATTATTTTAATGTTCAGGCAATCAGATGAGACTTGTTTGCTTCTGTGGTTACAAAGGCGGCTAATATTGTATCTCATCGTTATTTGGGGGATTTACCAATTACGAAATAGTGAAAGGGAAAAGATTCCGAAAACGATTTCTTCCCGTTCGTTATTTAGAACAGTTTAAACAGGAAAACAAGCACTAACTATAATATTCGTGGAAATATTTAGATGGGCCCCATTTCAAACCCAGAGAGAGATATAAATGGGGTTAAACGTCAACTCGACACAAACTGTGTCATTCCGGGACTAAATTTTAATTCCATTCAATCAATGCACGGATATTATCTCCGTTGGTGTTTCATTTAGTTTTCATCTTTAACTGTTAAATAATTTAATATTACATGCCGATTATTGGCATTAATGTATAATATTTGGATGGAACTTGAAGGTAATTTATAGAAATCAACTATACCTGTTGGGAGAAACACAGTGAGCAGCTGTTAAAACTCGATTGTTGGCAATCAAACTTCCACCACAGATATGAGACCAGCTGCCACCAGAACTTCTCTGGAGAGATACTTGCCATGGGAACTGTCCAGCATAGGCATTAGCTCCCCCAACAATTCTCTGTGATAATTCACCAGAGGCAATTCCTAAAAAAATATATATATCATGTCGTCAAGGTTTGAGGAGGAGGATGTTCATATCTAGAGCATAATAATATCTGGGAGAATGTTGTACATGCCAAGAATTTTTCGAAAACAGTTATGTTTGTGATACAGAAATTATAATAACTGTACATTACTCGTACCCCGCACAAATCTACCGGTACCATTCATGGCTTGGTATACTGGGTGGAAAGCCCAGAACAAAATATGTGTGTGGCGTCATATAGTTTCAGACCAAACCAGCCAACTCTCCATTTGCAACTCCTCTTCCACCCGTCTTCCGCCTTCATTAGCCCAGTCGACACAGAACAGTAGAACGTTAATTCCCATTTCAACCCTTTAACACAAAAATACTCACCAACCAAAGCAAAGATACATAAAAGGAGCTGCATCTTTAAGAATGGTATCTCAGTCTGTATACAGATGATGACGACATCCATCTATCAACGGGTGTCTTATATACTGTATAGACCATGTTTAAGAGTCTTCCATGGAGTGATTTACAACACCTATAGTATTTTGAATGATACTTCATGTATGAGAAAGGGTCAGAAGGATAACACGAACCTTTATACTTAAATGAATACATAAACAAAAGATCTAAACTTAAATGATTTTACTGTTTAATAGCATGGGATATCAACAACTGTCATGTACTTAACTTTTTCCCTTTTCATACAGATTCAGCAATGATGACTGTTAAAGCCCCAATAACACTCTTGTTGTAGCTAAATAATATGTCCCAATCTTCATTCTGGTCAACAAATTTTATTATTTTACAATATTCCAATTAATTGATGATATAAATTTCATCTTAACACACCTAATTTAAAAAATTGGAAAAATTCAACTAATTGATTTGAAAAGTCTAACGTCAACCTTTTCAAATGTGACTTAAAATAGGTCGTAATGGATAATTTACACAACAGGTAGGACACTTAAAAACATCTAGTACTTAGAATAAGGCTATTATTTATTTTCTGCGGCTGCCAAGCCAGCAACAGTGTTATTGTCCCTTTAAATTGTGGGATCATGTACACTTACTTAATGTGTAAATGCGGTATGTTCGAACCTATATTAACGTTTGGGTTTTAATATACATGTAGTTTAAATATATTTTGGAATCTATATATTAACGTTTCGGCTTTAATACAGTTCAAATGTATGTTAGAAAATATGAGATGTAACACGGGTGAGTTTGATTACTGAAAAGTCCAATCTTGATAGATAGATAGAAATGGGGTTTAACGTCCACTCAACACAAACTAGGTCATTTCGGGACTAACATATGGTTTAATTTTATTTCAATAACTCGTAGGGGTCTGTAGCAGTGGGAGGAAACCGGAGGAAACCCACGAGGTTGAGAAGACGCCGTGTCACATACGCTCACACCAGGGCTCGAAACCACAGCCGCAAGCCAGAGGTGACCGGCCAGCTAGAGGTCGGAGCGCGGCACTCTTGACCACTAGGCTATCCCAACCCCCCGTCCAATCTTGAATTTCTTTTTCTAGAATATATGGGAAATTGCCATGGTTGAGTGACCATGTCTTAAATCGTCGAAAAATGATTAGAATATGTCGAAAAATTATTAGAATATGTTTAAAGATAAATGTGCACCATGATCATATATGACAATCCTATTGGCCAGTGCAGGTAACAGGGTTGGAATAATAGACAATGTTTGTTGAATCATATAATCATATTTATTATTAACAATTTCTAGAATATTATCTACCAAGGTGGATTCTTTTGATGCCTCGTTTTGTTTTGGTTTTGTTTGTAGAGTGCTGGTAACGCGACATTACAGCGTGTACCAACCCTTCCCAGACGTGATTAGGGGAGATCTTAAGATTATGATTGTGTGCATTGTTGATGTTCAGAATGGAGTCAAATATTAGCCCAGTTTTAGGTAGCTGTACATGAATCTCCTATGTTTTTCAGAATTTTTTTGGGAATGGAATGAAATGAGTTTAACCAACTTCTATTTTGCTGAAGAATGGCATACGTCATACAGTACGCTATAAGGGAAATTTGGTCCGGACAGCTGCACTATGGCCTACTCTTATACCGAATTCCAACTGTCAATGGATCTTTTATGAGCACGCCAGTGTGTACACGGGACCTCGTTTTTTCGTTCCATCCAAACGACTAGACAGCTGTCCTTGTCAGGCCCTCCGGCCTGTATTACCGGACTTCTGGATGAACTTTCCCGGCCAATGCAGGGATCGAAAACTCGACCTTTAGGCTAGCGAACATATGTCTTACCCACCGTGTAATACAGTAACAAAGCCGACCGTATATAATAACAACTATCTCCAACTTATAATATCTATCCAATGTGGCGTACAAAGCAGCATGCGATATTCGACAAAACAGTTAACGGAGAAGCTGACCAAATGGAGACAACTTTTTTTATATAAAAAAAAGATAAACTATTATATAAACTTTAGGTCAATAATTGAAAAAATAAACAGGTTTGTAAAATGCAATATCTGATTCTATATCTTTCTTAATATTTCATTAATGCAATCACTTTCATGAAGTACAGATTTCGATTTATAAGGAATTCGATTTGTGTACATAAGTTTGTGGAAATATATTTTTGTCAATGCATGTAGCGATTCTCTTTCTCTCTTTGCATAATAATATGTACATATTAAAGTCCCGATTGGTCATCGTCGCGCCTATCTTAAATAGAATGCTTGCCTTAACTACGTACATTTTATCAAGCCCTCCACGTAATACCCTGCATATTTCGTCATTTAGTTCGATTGGGTACAAGCCCAGGTTGTGAGCCTATCAGATTCATCGGTCGGCGTGAATACCAAGTCACGCGCTTCTGGCTAAAATGTTTACAATCGAGATGCAAAGTTCATAGATCGGTCAATGTCAATGTTGCTGGTTTTCCGTTTCCGTGCGTTTCACAATTTAAAAAAATCTTTTAACGACTGTAAACTATGGAGGCCGCCGTGTTTGTTTACAGTGTGTTATGTGACACGACCTCTGATTGGACAATGTTAATTAATCACGTGTAGATACAACGGGCGCAAAAGTTCAGGAATTGCTGAGTACTGAAGCAACGATTAGACGTTGTAAAACTGGCAGACGTTGCTTAAGGAACGTGCCTAGCTTCATACAATCGCCTCAAAATTACACTATTGTGAAAGAATTATCTAGAATATGAGTAACAGTCCCAAATTGGTTCATTTCATTCGGTATGTACAATGATATATGTAACTGAAATTTCATCCATCCATCCATCTATGCTAGTACTATCTTTTACTGTCCTATTACTCTGCATCAGCCTGTCTAATAAATTTGTATCTGCTATTCACACCAACGAGAGTTTTTTATATGAAGGGTAACAATGAATTGATATGAAATGCGGTTTAATGCCGTATTGTTCTGCGCCCACTGCTGAGATAATGAAGACAGATATACCCTTGAAAACACCCTTCTTGCATTCAACACCAAAGGGGTTGTCAGGATTATAAATAGAATAGAAGGATATAAGGGAACTAATGGTGGCCTGACGCCATTTTACATTGTATCCTCTCGGCCTACCTTTCCTATTTATAACAGATTCACCATCGTCAGTCGGCATCAACATACCCTTTCTCGCCTTCATATTTTTGAAGCTACATTGGTGGTTTCTATCGTCAATTAATGTTTCGTTATATGGGACATCTAAATATTCTACAATTTTCTTTATTTCATTGGTAGGGTTCTAGAATTTGGGGATTTAAAACTTTATAAAGGGGATTTAGTGCGCAAGAAAAGTGGTAATAATCCACGTCGCGGAAATGATAAAATATGATTTACCCCTACCGGAGAAGAAAGATATGAGCAACAATATTAACAACGACGAATATAAAGCAATTGATAGCTTACAAGCTAATGAATGATTTCATGAGCATTATAGAATCGGACAAATGCGGGGCCAAAGTTATAATGGCTGTCGACACGTATGCATCTAAGATCCTCAGTATTTTAGAAGATAGAAGTACTTATCTTGAAATAGATTCAAATATGGACAAAGGGACTTTTAATAAATATTTTAATTGAAAAGGAAGGTCACGGTTTATCAGAAAATTTAAAAGTTCTTAACCAAGTTTGATTGTATAGCTAGTAAATTATAAGGCCTTCCGAAAATACACAAATCGGAATAAATTAAAAATAGCATCAAAGAACAAAAATAGCGAATATCTGATGGCCAATAGATGGTGTGATCTTAGTTTTAAGGAATTTATAGCAAGCAAGTCATTTTCCGTCGTATTTAATTGATATTCTTTTAAAACCCTTTGTCCCTAGAAATAAATTAAATGTCTTCCATAATAAATTGCCTCGGAAAATAAATGATGGGACATATTTGTAACATTCGATGTCTAGTGTCTACAGCAATATAGTTATTCAGTCCATGCATACGTACTATCGTCTCCACGGGGTTATGTATAAAGACTAAAAAGTATCGGTTCTAAAACTGACCCTTGCGGAACGCCACAGCAGAGAAAGCTTGTGGGTGAAGCGTGATCACCAACTATATCTGTTTGATGTTGGTTTGTTAGATACGAAGTAATAATTTCAGCTGTAACTGTCGGTATGTGAGATACGAAGTAATATTTTCAAGAGCATTTTCGTTTATTCCCAACACACACTGTAGTCGATTTAGGAGTATTAGATGGCCAAAAGCTGTCGATAGTAGAAAAGATCCATTCTTATCCGATAAGTTATGTCGTTTTGCACACGTAAGAGAGCAGTTTCAGTGCTTTGATATTTTCTGTAGGTGCTTTGGAAAATATTCAATAAATCCTGATCACTTATAAGAAACACAAACCGTTTTGAAATATAGCGTCCTAAAAGCTTCGAAATCTAATGAAACAAAAGTTCATGCACAAGTACTACTGTACTTCTATTAACTACATAATTATTCAAATAATTTACGGAGACATCATTTATAGTTTACCAGATCCTCCCGTACCCAAACCCTTTGAAACGAGCTGGAACGAAAAGTAAGCGGAAGTTCATTCCACAGTTTAGGAGCTTGATACGAGATAGAACACCGTCCATGGGCAACCAATCGTACTATGTATTGGACTTTACAGCACTGGTAACTTGCACACTGTCTATTATCAGTCACTGTTCAAATCATGTATTCTGTTTTATCACTATTTAATCGAAGAACACTTGTTTCTCTCCGTAGATTGATGCCATTGATGCAGTTTCCTAGTTTCTGTTTCGGATCAATAATTTGGTTGTGATTGGCAGGGTTAACCCTCAGCCAAGTTTTGTTAGCATACTGATTATTTTCAAGATCATGTTTCCTCACAATATTGGAGTTGTCTAAAGTGTGAACGATATTTGTCCTAGAATGGAACCTTGGGGCATACTGATATCATTAAATTCACCAGCTATATAGTTACCCCATGTTGTCATCCAGTTAGCAAATGCTAATGTTGCTTAGTAACGATCAACAAAACATTGATTGAAATAGTAATCGTGTTCCATATTATGTTTTTGTATTTATTCCCTGGCGATCGACAACGGATAATGTATAGTTGTTTCGATGGGACGAGAAATAATCGGGGTTCCCTGTACACATGGGCGTGTAGGTAATAGATCCCTTGGTAGTTGGAATTCGATGTAAGAGTTGGCCATAGAGCACAATATTCCCCATAACACACAGTATGGCGTATACCCGTCTTTATTAGCCCAGTCAGTACAGAATAGTAGGACGATAAACCCCATTTCATTTCATTTGTTAATAAAGATTATTAATATCAATCAATATTTTTCATAAGATACTTTTGCATTGATGTTTTACAATTAAACATAGTGGGTGAATTTATATCATTTTATTGTAGGTTTACAGGTACATGATGAATACCAATTTACATATTGAATAGGGGCTTCCTAACTAACAACATAATTAAATAGAAGCGATCCAGCTAAGATATTCAGATACACGGGTATAAACACTGGGTAATGTACCAGGACAACCTGTTGCGCCCCATGATGTAACACCAGCTAAAACACCACTACAGACCATAGGTCCACCACTATCACCCTGCAGTTAAAACATATTGTATTTTAATACAGTGAAAACAGTGTTATACTACAATTACTTTTGAAGCAATATTATGGAACTATAACTCTGCAGTTACAAAGTATAGTGTATCCCCGTGCAGTTATGGCAGAATACTATGCAACTAACACCATGCAATTAAAACATTAAGTTTAGCTTAATCTAGCTTGATTTAACTGTATTGGCCATGGAAAATGTACGAAATCAAAAATTTAGGTGACTTACGTTACAGGCTGATTTGTTTGGTTCATCAACACAGATATGTCCACTGTTAATATAACTGCCCCAACTACTTGTACAGGCACTGTTTGAGATTTGATTCATAGCAACGTGTTGAAGAGTATTTGGTAAACTGCTACCGCCTGGTAAAAACAACAAAATATATAGGAAACAAAATGGGGTTTAGCGTCCTACTGGTCTGTAGCGATTAGGATAATGAAGATGAGCATTCGCCAAACAGTGTGCTATGACGGACATTGTTCCCGGAAAGCAGCACTACTGCGATTCTTTTATTGAATTTTGGTATTATCTTAACGACTATACATTATCCCTTGCCAAGTCGCCCACATCATTGACAAAGGGGGTGGGGGGACTTACTACACGGGAAAATCTCGACTACTTTTCTGGGTCAACACAGTTACCGAACCCGGTATCTCCAGATTAGCGAGTCAATGCCTTACTCACTCAGCCACCGCTGTTCAAAACAGCGAATGAACGTGATAACATAGATGTCAATATGCTCTGGAAAATTTCGACTTTCTTGGTCATAACGGATCGAACACGAGACCTCCATATTAGCGAGTGAATTCCTTACTCAATAAGCCACCCCCTGTTCATAACGGCAATATAAATGCCAATATGCTGTCACCTCCGTCACATAATAATTAACCGATACAATAGACAGTTTCCATAACACAATTAATTACTAAACTGGTCAATATTGTTAATTTGGGCCATTAGCAATTAGTATCAAAATACATAGCCGGTTAAAATTCATATGAACATAATATAATCAAGAATAAATACGTACCAGATGTTCTGCCCCATCCACTAATTGTACATTTCTGGCCTACAAAACTGGATCCAGAGGAAGCGAGGCTGATGGTACTTACAGCTGAACTTCCGGTATTGGCATTGGATGAAAGTCTCATAACAGAAATATCATTAGGAAATCCATTGGCATTACCATTGTAGTTGGGATGCTATAAATTATTAGGGTAAATTATAAATTGATATTTGTTTTAACTCTAACTGTTGACTAGGATCATGTGTAAGCCAGTGTATTTTTCGCTGTTTAATGACCTGATACCACTTTTCATTTAGGAGCTATATTTTTTTTATCCATGGTACGACTAGAATGATAAACTATAAAATTACTTACGTTTACAATAGAACTGATGTAGATAATCTGTTCCGTACCATCATTATTGTTAAGTCTGTGTTCACCAAGCACAACTCGGTATGATCCGGGACTAACAACATGAAATTAAAACAGGGTCAGTTAATAGTAAGATTATTAAAATACTCAGGAATAAAAACAAATCCAAAGTCAACAAAGAGTGACCACTAGTTTACCGCAAAATCTAGCAAAAAAATTTTCAAAACTGTCGCCAATCGGTTTGAAAATTAACTGTAAAACGTTAGGAGACTAGAATGAACAGAAAGTGGTATTGTTTTCGTGTTTAGGCAAACAGATGAAACATGTTTGCTTGTGTGGTTACAAAGGAGGCTAATATTCTATGTATCTCATCGTAATTTGAGGGATTTACCAACTACGAAATAGTGAAAGGAAAACGATTCCTCCCCGTTCGTTAATTAGAAACGTGTCAACAGGAAAACAAGCGCTAACTATAATTTTCGTGGAAATATTTTAATGGGACCCATTTCAGTTCGAGAGAGGGAGAGAGAGAAATGGGGTCTAACGTCCACTCGGTACAAACTAGGTCATTTCGGGACTAGATTTTAATTCGATGGAATCAATGCACGGATATTATCTCCGTTTTTGTTTCATTTAGTTTTCTTCTTTAAATGTTAAATAATTTAATTACATTAGTCGATTATTGGCTTTAATGTATAATATTTGGATGGGATTTGAAGATAATTTATAGAAATCTATTAAACCTGTTGGGAGAAACACAGTGAGCAGCTGTTAAAACTCGGTTGTTGGCGATCAAACTTCCACCACAGATATGAGACCAGCTGCCACCAGAACTTCTCTGGAGAGACACTTGCCATGGGAACTGTCCAGCATAGGCATTAGCTCCCCCAACAATTCTCTGTGATAATTCACTAGAGGCAATTCCTGAAAAAAAATATATATCATGTCGTCAAGGTTTGAGGAGGAGGATGTTCATATCTAGAGCATAATAATATCTGGGAGAATGTTGTACATGCCAAGAATTTTTCGGAAACAGTTATGTTTGTGATACAGAAATTATAATAACTGTACATTACTCGTACCCCGCACAAATCTACCGGTACCATTCATGGCTTGGTATACTGGGTGGAAAGCCCAGAAAAAAATATGTGTTTGGCGTCATATAGTTTCAGACCAAACCAGCCAACTCTCCATTTGCAACTCCTCTTCGACCCGTCTTCCGCCTTCATTAGCCCAGTCGACACAGAACAGTAGAACGTTAATTCCCATTTCAACCCTTTAACACAAAGAACCCAAAAATACTCACCAACCAAAGCAAAGATACATAAAAGGAGCTGCATCTTTAAGAATGGTATCTCAGTCTGTATACAGATGATGACGACATCCATCTATCAACGGGTGTCTTATATACTGTATAGACCATGTTTAAGAGTCTTCCATGGAGTGATTTACAACACCTATAGTATTTTGAATGATACTTCATGTATGAGAAAGGGTCAGAAGGATAACACGAACCTTTATACTTAAATGAATACATAAACAAAAGATCTAAACTTAAATGATTTTACTGTTTAATAGCATGGGATATCAACAACTGTCATGTACTTAACTTTTTCCCTTTTCATACAGATTCAGCAATGATGACTGTTAAAGCCCCAATAACACTCTTGTTGTAACTAAATAATATGTCCCAATCTTCATTCTGGTCAACAAATTTTATTATTTTACAATATTCCAATTAATTGATGATATAAATTTCATCTTAACACACCTAATTTAAAAAATTGGAAAAATTCAACTAATTGATTTGAAAAGTCTAACGTCAACCTTTTCAAATGTGACTTAAAATAGGTCGTAATGGATACTTTACACAACAGGTAGGACACTTAAAAACATCTAGTACTTAGAATAAGGCTATTATTTATTTTCTGCGGCTGCCAAGCCAGCAACAGTGTTATTGTCCCTTTAAATTGTGGGATCATGTACACTTACTTAATGTGTAAATGCGGTATGTTCGAACCTATATTAACGTTTGGGTTTTAATATGCATGTAGTTTAAATATATTTTGGAATCTATATATTAACGTTTCGGCTTTAATACAGTTCAAATGTATGTTAGAAAATATGAGATGTAACACGGGTGAGTTTGATTACTGAAAAGTCCAATCTTGATAGATAGATAGAAATGGGGTTTAACGTCCACTCAACACAAACTAGGTCATTTCGGGACTAACATATGGTTTAATTTTATTTCAATAACTCGCATGCGCGTAGGGGTCTGTAGCAGTGGGAGGAAACCGGAGGAAACCCACGAGGTTGAGAAGACGCCATGTCACATACGCTCACACCAGGGCTCGAAACCACAGCCGCAAGCCAGAGGTGACCGGCCAGCTAGAGGTCGGAGCGCGGCACTCTTGACCACTAGGCCATCCCAACCCCCCGTCCAATCTTGAATTTCTTTTTCTACAATATATGGGAAATTGCCATGGTTGAGTGACCATGTCTTAAATCGTCGAAAAATGATTAGAATATGTCGAAAAATTATTAGAATATGTTTAAAGATAAATGTGCACCATGATCATACATGACAATCCTATTGGCCAGTGCAGGTAACAGGGTTGGAATAATAGACAATGTTTGTTGAATCATATAATCATATTTATTATTAACAATTTCTAGAATATTATCTACCAAGGTGGATTCTTTTGATGCCTCGTTTTTTTTTTGGTTTTGTTTGTAGAGTGCTGGTAACGCGATATTACAGCGTGTACCAACCCTTCCCAGACGTGATTAGGGGAGATCTTAAGATTATGATTGTGTGCATTGTTGATGTTCAGAATGGAGTCAAATATTAGCCCAGTTTTAGGTAGCTGTACATGAATCTCCTATGTTTTTCAGAATTTTTGGGGGAATGGAATGAAATGAGTTTAACCAACTTCTATTTTGCTGAAGAATGGCATACGTCATACAGTACGCTATAAGGGAAATTTGGTCCGGACAGCTGCACTATGGCCTACTCTTATACCGAATTCCAACTGTCAATGGATCTTTTATGAGCACGCCAGTGTGTACACGGGACCTCGTTTTTTCGTCCCATCCAAACGACTAGACAGCTGTCCTTGTCAGGCCCTCCGGCCTGTATTACCGGACTTCTGGATGAACTTTCCCGGCCAATGCAGGGATCGAAAACTCGACCTTTAGGCTAGCGAACATGTGTCTTACCCACCGTGTAATACAGTAACAAAGCCGACCGTATATAATAACAACTATCTCCAACTTATAATATCTATCCAATGTGGCGTACAAAGCAGCATGCGATATTCGACAAAACAGTTAACGGAGAAGTTGACCAAATGGAGACAACTTTTTTTATATAAAAAAAAAGATAAACTATTATATAAACTTTAGGTCAATAATTGAAAAAATAAACAGGTTTGTAAAATGCAATATCTGATTCTATATCTTTCTTAATATTTCATTAATGCAATCACTTTCATGAAGTACAGATTTCGATTTATAAGGAATTCGATTTGTGTACATAAGTTTGTGGAAATATATTTTTGTCAATGCATGTAGCGATTCTCTTTCTCTCTTTGCATAATAATATGTACATATTAAAGTCCCGATTGGTCATCGTCGCGCCTATCTTAAATAGAATGCTTGCCTTAACTACGTACATTTTATCAAGCCCTCCACGTAATACCCTGCATATTTCGTCATTTAGTTCGATTGGGTACAAGCCCAGGTTGTGAGCCTATCAGATTCATCGGTCGTCGTGAATACCAAGTCACGCGCTTCTGGCTAAAATGTTTACAATCGAGATGCAAAGTTCATAGATCGGTCAATGTTGCTGGTTTTCCGTTTCCGTGCGTTTCACAATTTAAAAAAATCTTTTAACGACTGTAAACTATGGAGGCCGCCGTGTTTGTTTACAGTGTGTTATGTGACACGACCTCTGATTGGACAATGTTAATTAATCACGTGTAGATACAACGGGCGCAAAAGTTCAGGAATTGCTGAGTACTGAAGCAACGATTAGACGTTGTAAAACTGGCAGACGTTGCTTAAGGAACGTGCCTAGCTTCATACAATCGCCTCAACATTACACTATTGTGAAAGAATTATCTAGAATAGGAGTAACAGTCCCAAATTGGTTCATTTCATTCGGTATGTACAATGATATATGTAACTGAAATTTCATCCATCCATCCATCTATGCTAATCGCTATACAATAAGTCCGTCGGCATTTTGTTATCGGCGAAATTTATTGACAACCCATTTTTTAAATCTTGTTATTATCTGGCGTTGATATTTTGCTTCTGTTTTCTGTTCAATAAACAATAAGAGAAAATATTATTTAGGGATTTTGACTGAATTATTGATTGATTATTTTAGTACTATCTTTTACTGTCCTATTACTCTGCATCAGCCTGTCTAATAAATTTGTATCTGCTATTCACACCAACGAGAGTTTTTTATATGAAGGGTAACAATGAATTGATATGAAATGCGGTTTAATGCCGTATTGTTCTGCGCCCACTGAGATAATGAAGACAGATATACCCTTGAAAACACCCTTCTTGGATTCAACACCAAAGGGGTGGTCAGGATTATAAATAGAATAGAAGGATATAAGGGAACTAATGGTGGCCTGACGCCATTTTACATTGTATCCTCTCGGCCTACCTTTCCTATTTATAACAGATTCACCATCGTCAGTCGGCATCAACATACCCTTTCTCGCCTTCATATTTTTGAAGCTACATTGGTGGTTTCTATCGTCAATTAATGTTTCGTTATATGGGACATCTAAATATTCTACAATTTTCTTTATTTCATTGGTAGGGTTCTAGAATTTGGGGATTTAAAACTTTATAAAGGGGATTTAGTGCGCAAGAAAAGTGGTAATAATCCACGTCGCGGAAATGATAAAATATGATTTACCCCTACCGGAGAAGAAAGATATGAGCAACAATATTAACAACGACGAATATAAAGCAATTGATAGCTTACAAGCTAATGAATGATTTCATGAGCATTATAGAATCGGACAAATGCGGGGCCAAAGTTATAATGGATGTCGACACGTATGAATCTAAGATCCTCAGTATTTTAGAAGATAGAAGTACTTATCTTGAAATAGATTCAAATATGGACAAAGGGACTTTTAATAAATATTTTAATTGAAAAGGAAGGTCACGGTTTATCAGAAAATTTAAAAGTTTTTAACCAAATTTGATTGTATAGCTAGTAAATTATAAGGCCTTCCGAAAATACACAAATCGGAATAAATTAAAAATAGCATCAAAGAACAAAAATAGCGAATATCTGATGGCCAATAGATGGTGTGATCTTAGTTTTAAGGAATTTGTAGCAAGCAAGTCATTTTCCGTCGTATTTAATTGATATTCTTTTAAAACCCTTTGTCCCTAGAAATAAATTAAATGTCTTCCATAATAAATTGCCTCGGAAAATAAATGATGGGACATATTTGTAACATTCGATGTCTAGTGTCTACAGCAATATAGTTATTCAGTCCATGCATACGTACTATCGTCTCCACGGGGTTATGTATAAAGACTAAAAAGTATCGGTTCTAAAACTGACCCTTGCGGAACGCCACAGCAGAGAAAGCTTGTGGGTGAAGCGTGATCACCAACTATATCTGTTTGATGTTGGTTTGTTAGATACGAAGTAATAATTTCAGCTGTAACTGTCGGTATGTGAGATACGAAGTAATATTTTCAAGAGCATTTTCGTTTATTCCCAACACACACTGTAGTCGATTTAGGAGTATTAGATGGCCAAAAGCTGTCGATAGTAGAAAAGATCCATTCTTATCCGATAAGTTATGTCGTTTTGTACACGTAAGAGAGCAGTTTCAGTACTTTGATATTTTCTGTAGGTGCTTTGGAAAATATTCAATAAATCCTGATCACTTATAAGAAACACAAACCGTTTTGAAATATAGCGTCCTAAAAGCTTCGAAATCTAATGAAACAAAAGTTCATGCACAAGTACTACTGTACTTCTATTAACTACATAATTATTCAAATAATTTACGGAGACATCATTTATAGTTTACCAGATCCTCCCGTACCCAAACCCTTTGAAACGAGCTGGAACGAAAAGTAAGCGGAAGTTCATTCCACAGTTTAGGAGCTTGATACGAGATACAACACCGTCCATGGGCAACCAATCGTACTATGTATTGGACTTTACAGCACTGGTAACTTGCACACTGTCTATTATCAGTCACTGTTCAAATCATGTATTCTGTTTTATCACTATTTAATCGAAGAACACTTGTTTCTCTCCGTAGATTGATGCCATTGATGTAGTTTCCTAGTTTCTGTTTCGGATCAATAATTTGGTTGTGATTGGCAGGGTTAACCCTCAGCCAAGTTTTGTTAGCATACTGATTATATTCAAGATCATGTTTCCTCACAATATTGGAGTTGTCTAAAGTGTGAACGATATTTGTCCTAGAATGGAACCTTGGGGCATACTGATATCATTAAATTCACCAGCTATATAGTTACCCCATGTTGTCATCCAGTTAGCATATGCTAATGTAGCTTAGTAACGATCAACAAAACATTGATTGAAATAGTAATCGTGTTCCATATTATGTTTTTGTATTTATTCCCTGGCGATCGACAACGGATAATGTATAGTTGTTTCGATGGGACGAGAAATAATCGGGGTTCCCTGTACACATGGGCGTGTAGGTAATAGATCCCTTGGTAGTTGGAATTCGATGTAAGAGTTGGCCATAGAGCACAATATTCCTCGTAGCACACAGTATAGCGTATACCCGTCTTTATTAGCCCAGTCAGTACAGAATAGTAGGACGATAAACCCCATTTCATTTCATTTGTTAATAAAGATTATTAATATCAATCAATATTTTTCATAAGATACTTTTGCATTGATGTTTTACAATTAAACATAGTGGGTGAATTTATATCATTTTATTGTAGGTTTACAGGTACATGATGAATACCAATTTACATATTGAATAGGGGCTTCCTAACTAACAACATAATTAAATAGAAGCGATCCAGCTAAGATATTCAGATACACGGGTATAAACACTGGGTAATGTACCAGGACAACCTGTTGCGCCCCATGATGTAACACCAGCTAAAACACCACTACAGACCATAGGTCCACCACTATCACCCTGCAGTTAAAACATATATTGTATTGATATCACTCTACAGTGAAAACAGTGTTATACTACAATTACTTTTGAAGCAATATTATGGAACTATATCTCTACAGTTACAAAGTATAGTGTATCCTCGTGCAGTTATGGCAGAATACTATACAACTAAAACCATGCAATTAAAACATTTAGTTTAGTTTAATCTAGCTTGATTTAACTGTATTGGCCATGGAAAATGTACGAAATCAAAAGTTTAGGTGACTTACGTTACAGGCTGATTTGTTTGGTTCATCAACACAGATATGTCCACTGTTAATATAACTGCCCCAACTACTTGTACAGGCACTGTTTGAGATTTGATTCATAGCAACGTGTTGAAGAGTATTTGGTAAACTGCTACCGCCTGGTAAAAACAACAAAATATATAGGAAACGAAATGGGGTTTAACGTCCTACTGGTCTGTAGCGATTGGGATAATGAAGATGAGCATTCGCCAAACAGTGTGCTATGACGGACATTGTTCCCGGAAAGCAGCACTACGGCGATTCTTTTATTGAATTTTGGTATTATCTTAACGACTATACATTATCCCTTGCCAAGTCGCCCACATCATTGACAAAGGGGGTGGGGGGACTTACTACACGGGAAAATCTCGACTACTTTTCTGGGTCAACACAGTTACCGAACCCGGTATCTCCAGATTAGCGAGTCAATGCCTTACTCACTCAGCCACCGCTGTTCAAAACAGCGAATGAACGTGATAACATAGATGTCAATATGCTCTGGAAAATTTCGACTTTCTTGGTCATAACGGATCGAACACGAGACCTCCATATTAGCGAGTGAATTCCTTACTCAATAAGCCACCCCCTGTTCATAACGGCAATATAAATGCCAATATGCTGTCACCTCCGTCACATAATAATTAACCGATACAATAGACAGTTTCCATAACACAATTAATTACTAAACTGGTCAATATTGTTAATTTGGGCCATTAGCAATTAGTATCAAAATACATAGCCGGTTAAAATTCATATGAACATAATATAATCAAGAATAAATACGTACCAGATGTTCTGCCCCATCCACTAATTGTACATTTCTGGCCTACAAAACTGGATCCAGAGGAAGCGAGGCTGATGGTACTTACAGCTGAACTTCCGGTATTGGCATTGGATGAAAGTCTCATAACAGAAATATCATTAGGAAATCCATTGGCATTACCATTGTAGTTGGGATGCTATAAATTATTAGGGTAAATTATAAATTGATATTTGTTTTAACTCTAACTGTTGACTAGGATCATGTGTAAGCCAGTGTATTTTTCGCTGTTTAATGACCTGATACCACTTTTCATTTAGGAGCTATATTTTTTTTATCCATGGTACGACTAGAATGATAAACTATAAAATTACTTACGTTTACAATAGAACTGATGTAGATAATCTGTTCCGTACCATCATTATTGTTAAGTCTGTGTTCACCAAGCACAACTCGGTATGATCCGGGACTAACAACATGAAATTAAAACAGGGTCAGTTAATAGTAAGATTATTAAAATACTCAGGAATAAAAACAAATCCAAAGTCAACAAAGAGTGACCACTAGTTTACCGCAAAATCTAGCAAAAAAATTTTCAAAACTGTCGCCAATCGGTTTGAAAATTAACTGTAAAACGTTAGGAGACTAGAATGAACAGAAAGTGGTATTGTTTTCGTGTTTAGGCAAACAGATGAAACATGTTTGCTTGTGTGGTTACAAAGGAGGCTAATATTCTATGTATCTCATCGTAATTTGAGGGATTTACCAACTACGAAATAGTGAAAGGAAAACGATTCCTCCCCGTTCGTTAATTAGAAACGTGTCAACAGGAAAACAAGCGCTAACTATAATTTTCGTGGAAATATTTTAATGGGACCCATTTCAGTTCGAGAGAGGGAGAGAGAGAAATGGGGTCTAACGTCCACTCGGTACAAACTAGGTCATTTCGGGACTAGATTTTAATTCGATGGAATCAATGCACGGATATTATCTCCGTTTTTGTTTCATTTAGTTTTCTTCTTTAAATGTTAAATAATTTAATTACATTAGTCGATTATTGGCTTTAATGTATAATATTTGGATGGGATTTGAAGATAATTTATAGAAATCTATTAAACCTGTTGGGAGAAACACAGTGAGCAGCTGTTAAAACTCGGTTGTTGGCGATCAAACTTCCACCACAGATATGAGACCAGCTGCCACCAGAACTTCTCTGGAGAGACACTTGCCATGGGAACTGTCCAGCATAGGCATTAGCTCCCCCAACAATTCTCTGTGATAATTCACTAGAGGCAATTCCTGAAAAAATAGATATATCATGTCATCAAGGTTTGACGAGGAGGATGTTCATATCTAGAGCAGATCTGAGAGAATGTTTTACATGCCAAGTATTGTTTTCGGAAACAGTTATGTTTGTGATACAGAAATTATAATAACTGTACATTACTCGTACCCTGCACAAATCTACCGGTACCATTTATGGCTTGGTATACTGGGTGGAAAGCGCAGACAAAATGAGTGTATGGCGTGACTGTCATATGGTTTCAGACCAAACCAGCCAACTCTCCATTTGCAACTCCTCTTCCACCCGTCTTCCGCCTTCATTAGCCCAGTCAGCACAGACCAGTAGAACGCTAATTTCCATTTCAACCCATTAAAAAAAATAAAATACTCACCAACCAAAGCAAAGATACATAAAAGGAGCTGCATCTTTAAGAATGGTATCTCAGTCTGTATACAGATGATGACGACATCCATCTATCAACGGATGTCTTATATACTGTATAGACCATGTTTAAGAGTCTTCCATGGAGTGATATACAACACCTATAGTATTTTGAATGATACTTCATGTATGAGAAAGGGTCAGAAGGATAACACGAACTTTTATACTTAAATGAATGCATAAACAAAAGATCTAAACTTAAATGATTTTACTGTTTAATAGCATGGGATATCAACAACTGCCACGTACTTAACTTTTTCCCTTTTCATACAGATTCAGCAATGATGACTGTTAAATTGATGGATCATGTACACTTACTTAATATGTAAATATGGTATGTTGGAACCTATATTAACGTTTTGGGTTTTAATATAGTTGTTTTAATATATTTTGGAATCTATATATTAACGTTTGGGCTTTAATACAGTTCAAATGTATCTTATATGAGATGTAACACGGATGAGTTTGATTACTGAGAAGCCCGATCTTGATTTTCTTTTCCGATTCGAATATGTGTCTAAACCTCAGCTGAAGAAAGACATCGATAAAAACAGAATCACATTAACCTACAAGGTGTTTAAAACAAGTTTGCGAAAGATTCGTGTTTGGGATTTATAGCAATCAAACACACTGTGAGTGTGAGGTTAGAGTCAGCAGGGAATACGCATGAGGACACTGGAATAAAGATGCAGATTACGATTCGTCTGTTGCAGCATTTCAACGATAGGTAATAAAGAAAATGGTGTTCTGCACCTACGGGCAATGAATTCGGGCAAACACCATGCAGTGCCATTTCTGACTATTCGTCAACAAATTCCAACTGACAAGGGTGCTTTTATGTGCACGCCAACTTACACTAGGCTCCTCGGTTTGTCTTCCTATTCGAAGTAATAGACGCGCTTACTTGCTAGTCCACCCGCTGACGAATCCTGGGGAACATTTTCGAATAATACCGGGAGGGGAGGTGGCTCAGTTACTAAGACATTGGGTCACGGTGGCTAAGTGGATAAGGCGCTGGGTCGCTAGCCTGGAGGTCGGGTGTTCGATCCCTGCATTGACCGAGAAAGTTCATCTCGATTTTCCGACGTGATTTTCCCTTGTAAGTGATGCAGAAGGAGGGCCCGGCAAGGACAGCTGCCTAGTCGTTCGGATGGGACGAAAAACCGAAGTCCCGTGTACAAATTGGAGTGCACGTAAAAGATCCCTTGGCAGTTGGAATTCGATATAAGAGTAGGCCGTAGCGCCGCTGCCCGAGCAAAATTTCCCTCATAGCACACTGTATGGCGTATGCCCGTCCTCCATTAGACCAGGTTAGGTGCAAAAGAGTAGGACGTTAAACCCCATTTGCAACTCCTCTTCCACCCGTCTTCCGACTGGAAAGTGGTAAAATCCAGTATGGTCAACATTTGCCTAATTAATGTTCGTTTAAGGCCGACATTTGCCTATTAATGTTCGTTTAAGACCCTATAAATGTTTTATGAACATATAAATTAATGCATTTGGGTTATCCTTTCATTTAAAGATATAACCATTAGTGCTCACTGGGTTAAAATAAGTAAAATCCAAGATGACTGACATTCGTCAAATCAATGTAGAACTAGACCTGGACCAAAAACCTCGAAAAATGACCTGTTGAAATCGTCTATTTCTCCGCAACTGAACAAGTTAGAAACCATTTTGCGATATCTGTATGATCGTATGGGCTCATTCTATTAGTTGATTGCAATCAATTACCAAATACGACTCATATGAATAAATTAAACAAATAATTTATTCATATGAGTCGTATTAGCTTGATCTGATTGGTCAAACAAAATAATAGCTTCTCGATTGCTTGCTTGTTGCTGCATGCACAGCGATTCATGTAAGATTTCAGAACGAAGACCAATTCTTTATTGCCGAATATCAAACTGCAGTGAAAAGTTGATACTGTTGCAGTGACGCACGTACAGGCGTGGACCTTATTTAAACATCAGTTTCGGTGTTTAGGGTAAGTCATTTTTACCAAATATTAATTTTAGCTCTAGAATATATGGGAAATTGCCATGGTTGAGTCACCATGTCCTAACTCGCGAAAAATTATGAGAAGATGTGCACCATGATCATACATGACATACCTATTGGCCAGCAAAGGTAACAGGGTAAGGAATAATAGACAGTGTTTGTTGAATCATATTTATTATTAACAATTTCTAGAATAATATCTAAGAAGGTGGATTCTTTTGATGCCTCGTTTTGTTTTGGTTTTGTTTGTAGAGTGTCGGTAACGCGACATTACAGCATGTACCAACCCTTCCCAGACGTGATTAGGGGAGATCATATTAAGACTATGATTGTGTGCATTGTTGATGTCCAGAATGGAGTCAAATATAAGCCCAGTTTTAGGCAGCTGTACATGAATCTCGCCTGTGTTTCAGAATTATATTGGAAAAATTGGGAATGGAATGATATGAGTTTAACGACCTGCTATTTTGATCCGAACTGAGCTATTGAAGACGGGCATACGCCAGGAGGAAATTTGGCCTGTACAGTTGCACCACGGCCTACTCCTATACCGAATTCCAACTGTCAATGGATCTTTTATGAGCACGTCAATGTGTACACAGTACCTCTATTTTTCATCCCATCCAAGCGACTAGACAGCTGCTGTCCTTGTCAGGCCCCCCGTCCTGTATCACCAAACTTCTGGATGAACTTTCCCAGCCAATGCATGGATCGAACACCCGACCTTCAGGCTAGCGAACATGCGTCTTACCCACTTAGCCACCGTGGAATAATGTAACAAAGCCGACCGTATATAATAACAACTATCTCCAACTTAAAATATCTATCGAATGTGGCGTACAAAACAGCATGCGGTATTGGACAAAACAGTTAACAGAGAACGTCGACTAAATGAAGACATCTTTCATTTTATAAAAAGATAAACGATTATATAAACTTTAGATCAATAATTGAAAAAGACGGGTTTGTAAAATGCAATATCTGATTCTATATCTTTCTTAATATTTCATTAATGCAATCACTTTCATAAAATACAGATTTCGATTTATAAGGAATTCTATTGGTGTACATACGTTTGTAGAAATATATTTTTGTCAATATAGCGATTCTCTTTCTGATCTTTACATATTATTATGTACATATTAAAGTTCCGATTGGTCATTGTAGCGCCCAACTTGAATAGAATGTTCGATTTCGCCTTAACTTCACATAATACCCTGCATATTTCGCCATTAAGTTCGATTGGACACAAGCCCAGAGTCATCGGTCGTCGTGAATACCATGTCACACGCTTCTAGCTAATATGTTTACAATCGAGTTGCAAAGTTCAAGGATCGATCAATGTCAAGGTTGCTGGTTTTCCGCGAGTTTCTCAATTTAAAACAAAACAAACTTTCAACTGTCGTAAACTATGGAGGTCGCAATGTTTGTTTACAATGTGTTATGTGGCACGACCTCTGGTTGGACAATGTTAATTAATCATGTGTAAACACTCCGGGCGCAAAAGTTCAGAAATTGTTAAGTATTGAAGCAACGATTAGACGTTGTAAAACTGGCAGACGTTGCTTAAGGAACGTGCCTAGCGTCATACAATCGCCTGAACATTACACTATTGTGAAAGAATTATCTAGAATAGGTGTAACATTCCCAAATTGGTTCATTTCATTCGGTATGTACAATGATATACGTAACTGAAATTTCATCCATCCATCTATGCTAATCGCTATACAATAAGTCCGTCGGCATTTTTTTATCCGCAAAATTTATTGACAGATCATTTTTTTTTTTTAATCCGATTATTATCTAGCGTTGATATTTTGATTCTGTGTTGTGTTATGCCCCTCGTCAGACCGGAGTAGTGAACGTACTGCGCTCTGAGACCGAGCGGCGGCCTGGAAATACACAAGGTCGTCGGCAAGCGTGAACACAACGCGGAAAAATGTCCTAAAATTTCAAACTTAAAAGAGTCGCGTTCTAACTGCGACCTGTGCGTTTATAGAGCATTCTCGCTACGGGTTCGTCGCAATCTCTCCGTGCTTATGGCGTTTCTGGTGAGATCTATAATATTGCTAACGACGGACATCGCGCACCCGCGTCGCTCAACCACACGTCTTATCTGGATTACACGTGCGTTCCCACCACGTGATCACGGCGACTATATAAGCTGGTAAGATTTTTCTTCCAAATTTCAAGATGACCTTTGAATCGCCCATTTTCAAAGCAAAGCGCACATGAAAAGCATGGTCGCCATAGGCGAGTAATGCAATCTTGGTAACCGCGCCATGGTCGTATTAAAGGACAATATTGGTGCCAGTCATTAACACATATGTGATAGAACTGATTAAACACTTTCCAAATATAATATTAAAAAAGAGATCATCGCTACTATAGAGGAGTAATAAAGGATTCATGAATCGGAAGTGACGAACGCCAAACGAAAACACGAGTTATAACAGATACATGGGCGAATATCTGCTCACTAATAATTCCCTCGAAGACCTAAAGTTGCTGTGTGACACTGTGAGAGAATATCTTACAATTCATAAAAAGAATAAGAGAAGTGATGAACGCCAAAGGAAAACACGAGTTATCTCTCTCTGTGAATGACTGAAGTGACGACTGATGACAAATAAACGGCCGAATTTCTGCTCGCTAATAATTCCTTCGAAGACAAAAAGTTGTTATATGGGACCGCAAGAGGATATCTGACAATGCAGTAAAGTAATTAAGTGTCATAAGATAGGAGAACACGGGAAAAATTGAAATACTCCGTACAGCCCCTTGTTTTTATTCCGTCTATAGGGGAGATCGGGACACATTGGACCATTTTGTTCACATACATGTTTGTCCTCATTTCATATCAAATGTTTTTATTAGAAGATCTCTTTATTTTATTGTATTGTTTAAAGACATATCATAGTTGCTATCGTGTATCAGATTCAACTAAATTAATCTTTAAACTTTTTTTTTTTCACCCCCACCCCTCCAAAAAAAACCAAAACCTATTTTAATCCACTTGACCGTAATGGTTCAGTGTATCCCTCTTACAAAATAGTCGGGGCAGGTTTAACCAAATAATTTGGAAATTGAACATGTTAACATAGATCTGGATTTAGATCTTAAACCTACTCACTTATTTCGTAGTGATCTAATGAATCTGCAAACAATCAGCAGTGTATAGTTAAAAACAAATATCCACAGATCTGACATCAGTGCAACGATCGAAACAAGCAGGAGTCTGGAATCCCTAGTCTCCTACAAATCGCCGTAAAATGCACATAAGTTGGCAGTTTGATGGGATCAATTAAACTTTTGTAGTGATTCAAACAAAAGTTGGTCCACAATATTCAGACAGCCTGATTTGCTGACGAGCGTCTCTAGTCCGGGAGACCCATTGCGCCCATGCATGGCACAGCCAAGTTTCGAACAAGTTTAATTCCTTTTATACGATAGGCCTACAGAGTTGGATAAACTGATATTCTAAATCTTTTGTTTTTATTTGCAAAGATATTTTTAAAACATAACGCTAACGCTACAATATACGTCCACATTCCTGCTTTGATTGATATGGTACTTTGTCAAAAAGGGGTCATCCTTAGGGTATAAGGAATAGGTATGCAAAGTTTTAATATTAAGAATTGCATCCTGTAGGCGAACACAAGACACAAAAACATTGGTCGTGGCTCAGTCCCAGGGGGTCCGACATGCACGAAAAATAATAGTGGTCGGCCTTAGGGTATAAGGAATAAGTATAAAAACGTTTTCAAGACGATCGACTAAGAATTGTGGCCTGTAGGTGACACACAGACACACACAAAAAAATGGGCGTGGCACTGTCCCTGGGGGTCGGGCATGCACCAAAAACAATAGGGGTCTTCCTTAAGGTACCAAGAATAAGTACGAAAAGTTTCACGATGATACGTTAAGAAATGCAGCCTGTAGACGACAGACAAACAAATACAAGAAATGGGCGTTGCTGTCCCAGGGAGTCTGGCATGCACCTAAAACAAAAGGGATCATCATTAGGGTATAAGGAATGAGTATTTTAAGTTTCAATATGATCGATTAAGAATTGTGGCCTGTAGGCAACACACAAAAAGAAAATGGGCATCGCTCTGCCCTGAGGGGTTGGGCATGCACCCCAAATGATAGGGATGTTTCTTTATGGTACAAAGAATACGTATTCAAAGTTTCAAGATGATACGTTAAGAAATGTGGCTTGTAGACGACAAACATATAAATACAAGGAATGGGCGTGGCTCTGCCACAATACGGATCATCCTTAGGATGTAAAGAGTAAGTATACAAAGTTTTAAGAAAATCCAGTAAGAATTGCCCCCTGTAGGCAACACACAAGTAAACAAAAAGAAAATGGGCGTGGCTCTGTCCCTGGGATTTGGGCATGCACCCCAAACGATAGGGACCATCCTTAGGGTGTAAAGAGTAAATATACAAAGTTCGAAGAAAATTCAGTATGAATTGCACCCTGTAGGCGACGCAAAGACACGCGAAAAGAAAATGGGCATGGCTCTGCCCCTGGGGGTTGGGCATGCACCCCAAACGATATGGATATTCCTTTGAGTACAAAAAATATGTATGCAAAGTTTCAAGGTTATAAGGTGAGAAATGTGGCCTGTAGACGACAAACAAACAAATACTAGAAATGGGCGTGGCTCTTCCCCTGGTGGTCGGGCATGCACCAAAAACAATAGGAATCTTCCTTAGGGTATAAGGAATAAGTATACAAAGTTTGAAGAAAATCCATGAAGAATTGCGCCCTGTAGGCGACCCACAGACACACACACACACAGACAGGGGCGACGGCATAATACGTTCACATTATGAATGTGGACGTATAAAAATTCAGAATGGATCAAGCCCTTGTTTATATGGATTGTAGATTACACATAGAAGAATTTCCAAGGCTGTATAGTATTATTTATAAAGGATGTATCCATGGTGGTTCAATGTGCCCCGGTCTCCCCTACCTTATAAAAAAATGGTAATGCACGGACTTTTTTCTGTTTTTCTTTCGTGTTCTCTTATCTAGTGGCAGTCAATTATTTTTATGAATTGTAAGATATCCTCTCACAGTGTCAAACAGCAACTTTAGGTCTTCGAGGGAACTATTACTGAGCAGATATTCGCCCATGTATCTGTTATCACTAGTCACTTCAGTTAGTTATATAGAGGAATAACTCGTGTTTTCCTTTGGCGTTCGTCACTTCCGACTCATGAATCCTTTATTACTCCTCTATAGTAGCGATGATCTCTGTGTTAATATTATATTTGGAAAGTGTTTAATCAGTTCTATCACATATGTGTTAATGACTGGCACCAATATTGTCCTTTAAGGACTCCATACACGTAGTGGGAACCTCATAACATCGCCATATGCTTAGAGGTAGCCCCATGAGGCCGTGATGCAATCGCGCAGCAGTAGTGGAATCATCGTAACATCGCCATGACAACGCTATAAGGTCCCAGAACGCTTGGTGGGGTCGCGGTCGGCACGTGAGGATTGTGGTGAGGACGCCATGAAGGCACCGTTGGAAATGTTACAATTTTCGCAGCGTCTTTGCCAAGCGTGTACTACGTTCATATAGATGTTACCAAGCTTATCTCGCGACCTTCGCGACCTTCGCGACCCATCCCGTTCTCTCAGCTTTCCAGGTCATATGGCAGAGCATTGGCGTTTGCTTTGGTCATACATAAAGCAAACGCCGTGACTCGGCGGTCATAGGCGACCATGGAGACCACAACACGATGATCTTGGCACGCTCTGAAACCATTTTATGTCGCCGTAGCAGCACAGTAAGGACATTTGCGACCCCATCACGTTCTCACAGCTTTCCAGGTCATATAAGCATGTTCAAAACAGACGTCGTGGTTCGGCGACCATGGAGACCACAGCACGATATCTAGCGTTTCCACCACGCTTTTACCACGCTAATGGCAATCTTGACTCGCTCTGAGACCATTTCTGTCGCAGTAGAAGCGCAGTACGGGCGCAACCCCGGTATGACGGGGGTATTAAATAATCAATAAGAGTAAATATTAAGGATTTTAACTGAATTATTGATTGATTATTTTAGTACTATCTTTGTGATATACGTTGATTACAGTCAACCTACGGTCTATATTGTATATTTAAACCTCAACTTTGACCCGGCCATCTTGTTCTGATAAACACCATTAAACCATTCATCTTGAGCTACTGTAAACCAATTCTTCCAATCACCAACATCGCCTGAATAACAAACAAAATGAAATGAAAAGAAACTGATTTAATGGAGACGGAAATCAGAGGCGGATTCAATGCGGGGCGCGCAGCCCCCCACCCCCCACCCCCCACCCCCACCCCCTCTTAATTTGCGACAGTGCCCTTTTTCTTTTTTACAGCTGAAAGTGTCTTTTCTCAGACCCAAATATGTCCGTTCCGAACGTTTACTTAGATGAAAATATCAGCCAATGACGGATAATTTTCTGGTGCCCCCCCCCCCTCCTCCAACCCCCTCGTCCTCGATTTGCCCCTGGAAATACAAACTTTACTGGTGGTTCCGAGAAAGTTCATCTCGATTTTCCAGCGTTGTTTCCCTGATGTCTAGTCGTTGACACGAAAAACCGAGGTCGCACGTAAAAAATCGCACAGAAGAGTAGGACGTTAAACCCCATTTCATTTCATTTACAGGTGGTTGTCAGGCCCGATTGCTGGATCGGCTTCCGATACTTGAACTTTTGAGGGAGTGTGTCTATTCTTCCTGTTCAATCAAATCTATCACTTGAGTACAGCAGCATGACCGTCCTACGTTTAATCTGTGTCTTCCCCAAAACTTTGGACAATGATTTAGGGTATTAAAATATTTAAAAACGGTGTTTACATTTTATTCGATTTGATAGCCTCGTTTGTCACGCAATAAGTTTTACTGCAATATTCTGATATGCTCTGGTTAATTGGGCATAATAAAATCGTGAGCCATGACGTAACGTTATGTAAACATATTTGGACCAATTTGGTGCCTGTTTTAAAAGTAATGCTTTAGTAACGTAGTTTGCGATTGGTTGTTAATCCGACTATTGACCAATCATTATGTAGAACAGGAATTTCCACTCTTTACAGTAGTGGGATTAGCTCTAATCAAACGGTACACTGTGATGAGTATACCCCCCCCCACTCCTGGACAATTTCGGTACAAAGACGCCATTTTTTACCCATTGGGGAAAATTGGCTCCCTCGATGAGCGCCATTGAGTGTCATTGGTTTGGCGCCTCGATAAGTTTGGTGCCCAATCAATGTCACTTGGTTTTATGTGGCGCCTCGCCAATCATCTCGTTATATGAGGCGCTTCATAATGGCGCACTCGATTAAGACTACAACTGATGGGGCGCCCAAAACGGCTTGATCTGTGGGGTGCAGTGCCTTATCCCAGAGAGGCGTCCCTAGTGACATAATTGGTGGGGCGCCTTATAATGTTGGGTCGGACATAGTGCCTCATCCCAGAGGGGCGCCCATAATATAATGCTAGTGAGATTTGTTAGGCACCTGGGCCCTGTTTCACGAAATTTTAACTTAAGATAAAATCCAATTTTAGTAGATACTTCAATTTTGATTGGCTAAGCACTAAAATCAATCTAATATTATCCAATCAAATTACTAAAATTGGGATCTTATCTTAGTTAAAATTTCGTGAAATAGGCCCCTGTTTTAATCCATAGTCAATTTAGTACAAATTCGCGGTACTCAATTCAAACGCAAAGTAAAATTAGTGTTTTAGTACAAAATCGCGGTATTGAATAAAAAAAGAAAAGTAAAATTAGTGTTTTATTAGATTTCCGGCAGTTAACTTTGCCAACCAGATGAAATAATATCTTTTGTTTACACTTTACCCGTCTGCCCTATGGTGCTCCCCCCCCCAAAAAAAGTAATACGACTACGACGTACCTGTAATATTTTATGAGACAAATGAAAAGTTCGGAATCAGGTTAGAGTGCGACTTGTTTGAATTTATCACGCCGTTTTGGACGACTAATTCATTCGTGGGCGCCTAACTGATCTCACTAGCATAATATTATGGGCGCCCATGATCTCGTCATAATGGGCGCTCCTCTGGGATGAAGCACCCCACAATTCACACCGTTTGAAGTGTGAAGATCATCACGCGGTTTGGGCGCCCAATTCATTCGTGGGCGCCTAACCAATCTCACTTGAATTATATTATGGTCGCCCCTCCGATAAAAGGCACTCTACAAAACATGCCGTTTGAAATTTGTTCCGGCATTTCAGGTTCTGCCCCCCCCCCCCCTTAGTATACGTCGAGGCCGTACGCTTATGAGAGCATCCTTTTTGCCCTTCTGTGGTACCGTTCGCCGGAGACCGTCAAGTGTAGGTACATCGGGGTAATAAAACGAAGGAAATATGGGAACTTATGGTGCTCTGACGCCATTTAACATTGTATTTTTTCGACCTACCTTTCCTGTATATAACAGATTCACCATCGTCAGTCGGCATCAACAGACCCTTTCTCGCCTTCATATTTTTGAAGCTACATTGGTGGTTAATTTCATCAATTAATGTTTCGTTATATGGGACTTCTAAAAATTCTGCAATTTTCTTTATTTCCTTGGTGGGGTTCTAGAATGTATTTTCAAACTAAATTAAATATGTTGTGTTGGTTTATATCACCAATTAATATTTCGTTATATGACACTTCTAAAAATTCTGCTACTGACCTCATTGCCTTGATGGGTTCTGGAATGTATTTAAATATGTTAAATAATGTAGATTGAATTAAGTGATCAGTGTCCCTTGGTGGATATTGCTTGCAATGCACACGCGTTAACCTTTCGGCCACCTAACCCTCAGTTTCGATATGGCCACGACAATTTTTAAATTTGCTGCCTATTTATTGGGTACTTGGTTGCTCTTTTCAATAGCTCTAAGATCCTGATTGGCAAGTTTAAATGTAAAACAAAGCCTCTTTAACGACATTTGGGGAACTATTTATGGGTAAAGATCCCTAAGAACTAATATTAAACTGGTTTGGGATTCGTGTTTTACCTCTTTTATGTCTTCAAACGTCAGATCTAATATCTGTAGTTCTGGATGAGTTTCTATAACTTCTTCCCAGTGTTTTACATAATCAAACCATGATCCATAATCAACTGAAAGAAGAAGAAAAACCCGTATTGATAGAACCATAAATGTTTCGACGGTGAAGACTTGTAGACTGGACTTACCAAGCGCAAAGACGGACAAAATGGTAGGTATAGAAATGCATAGTGGACAAGGACAAGATCACTCAAAGGGTAGAAACAACTAGTTTAAAATGAAATGATGTGGTTTATGACCTTGAAATGCACAGTGCAACACGTTGTGTCATTTGACGAGGATATGGTCACATGTAAGTTAAAAATATAATCCAATTATAATTTCAGTAAAATACTAAAGAGGAGTATGGAGGCCAAACACAAAGGCAAAAGAATAAAAAATCCTAATTAGCAGATACTAAGTCCTAATTAGGAATAAAATAGGGCTATAATCAGGGTCTACTTATGGTAAACTATTTGCTAAATAAGTCCTAATTGGAAATTGGTATCTCCTAATTAGACCCTGGTCAACTGTTTATCTCCTTGTTAGGACATAGTATCTCCTATTAAGTATCACCTAGTAAGAATCCCCTAATTTATAGGCCCGAATATTAGCTCCTAATAGAGTGATTATAGGTCCTAATTGGGAGTTATTGTTTCCTAATTAAGAGTTAATATCTTCTAATTAGGCGTTACTATATCCTAATTAGTAGTTACTACCTCCTATTAAGGACTTATTGACAATTTGTTTTTTAATTATTTATTTGGCTCTAAGACGCTTTCGTACAGTAGTGTAGATGCACCGGTGAAAAAAGAGATAAGATGCAATGCATGTTAAATTACGTTGAGTTATTTTTGTTGACTAGAATTCGGAGCTATGTGTTCTAACGTGCCATGCGGCGCTGGGGTAGGGTATGTTGAAACGGATCCGAGTATGCCGGAGGGTATGCTTATCCATTTCAAAATAACAGGTGCAAATGGGAAAATGAATTTGTTACTGGACCTGTTAACATACATTGTACAAATTATAACGAAAACGTGCTAAAATAGTTGTGACACGCCTTATAAAGTGGCTGGGGTTGAAATGAAATAAAACGCGGTTTAAATTCCTTCTTTTCTGCACAACCCGTGCCTTCACATGCTTATAACTTTGAACACCTCTAACATAGATACTCGCGTTAACTGTATTAACATGTAATAACATAATATCTTTTTGCGGGCGTCACAGTTGCCACATTATAACTGGGATAAAAAAAAAACCCAAAAGAACTTAGCAAAAGTGGTGACAGGAGTTATTGTCGAATCGTGAACCTTCATCTGGAGAAAGTGCAAGCGAAGTTTGACAATAACAAAATGAAATCGGGTTTATCATTTTACTTTTCTACACACACTTACGTTCTGCAAAATGGTGTATGTTGACCTCAGTTCTTTCTTCGTTTGTGTCATATCTAAAGAACTACATCCCGTCTGCACAAGTGATAAGGCGGAACCCGGACTGGAGCCAATTCTCGGCCACCACCTGGAACTCTTGGTTAGGTGGCCAGCAACTTACTCGCCGAACGAACGTGGCTACAATAAATAAATGATGTCTTACCCTTTCCTTCAATAATCATCTTCAAGTAACTGCCCCATGTACCGTTATACTGGTAATTATTTTTAAATTTCTTGGTGTGGTTAAAGAACGACACGGCAACATCTTTCAAATTTCTTCGGAGGTAGATTATCTTGTTCTTCAGAGTTTGGAAATCTTTGGGCATTTCGTGGAGTCGTAGATGAGTATTGAGAATTCTTGGTGACGTTTGTCGGTCTATCAGATCATGTGAGGTCAGCTCAAGCATAGATGATTCTTTAGCAATAACATCTAAATCTGTGGAGCCAGCAAACAGCATTCGGCACACTTCCCATATCCAATGACTACCTTTAAGAATATTTAGATATTATCCAATTATTTATTTGGAAAGTATTGAATCGCCTTGCTTGCAACATTGAAACGTTAAGACCGAATGAGATCTTTGGTATTAGCCACTAATTGAACGTGCGTTGTTTTGGATAATCTGTCGAACAATGGACACTTCTAAAACTGATGGGGGTGGACAGTCGAATGGTTAGCGTGCACGTGCTGTATTATACGGCTTGCCATTGTGTCAACTGGCGTGGTTTCAAATCCCCGGTTGTACGTGGCAAGGAGTCCAACCTCGTGGGTTTTCTCCGGTTCCCTCCCACTGTTAAAGGCCCCTACGCGCAAGCGAATTATTGAAATAATATTAAACCATATGTTAGTCCCGAAATGACCTAGTTTGTGTCGAGTGGAGGTTAAACTCTCTCTCTCTCTCTCTCTCAAACTGATAGTAGTGCTTACATTATCTAATTTTGAACTCGTATAGTAACAACGACCAACTCTTTACATAATGCATCTTTAAACAATTGTGGATGATACTTCCTACGTACGTTTTCTTGATTACAGTGATATTATTTCTTTTTAAGTCGAATTAAGAAATGTCCTAATGATTGCAATACCAGCTTCTGTTCACTAACGAAACTTTTGCAATCTATTCTATCATTGATCGCCAAGAAAACGCTTCAGCAATCCACTAAAAGTACTGTACCTCAACCAATAAACTTATTAGCTGTTCCATTTGTGAAACTCCCACAATACAATAATAATGAGTTAATAGTTGAAATCGGGTTTAAGTTCTAAGGTTCTGCTCCAGCTGATTTTATACAGGCGGACGTATACCCGAACAACAGTTGAGTTTTATTTTATATGTACATGACAGGATGAGGTAGGGCGGATGGTTAACGCATGCTCGTGTGAGTCAAGTGACCTGGTTACGAGTACCTACTTGTTCATGACAAGGAATAGGGTCACCTATCCGACCTCGAGAAGTTTCTGCGGTTCCTCCGGTTCCGTCCCCCTTGCTAAAGACAATTACGCGCTAGTCCCGAAATGACATAGTTTGTGTCGGGTGGAAGTCCCCCCGCCTCTCTCTCTCTCTCTACCTATCTCTCTCTAGGTCAAAAATAAACCTACCTGACTTAGGATATGCAATGAGAAAAACATCGTCATTCCTGAGTTTAAAATCCGGGATGCCCCGGGCAGCACTGATATTAAAGTTTGGGAATCGTTTCCCATCAACTTCTATAAATGTAATAGTTTCTCCTTCGTCGTCTGCTACTTTGATTGTGGCCATTTTTTCATCCTACGAATTATACAATAACATTTGATTAATACACGACCTTCTTATCTAACTTGTGATAAGGTCACTGTGTTATGGTTTTGATATGTTAATCGACCTGTATATATATATATCTGTTTTAACGTCCGAGTTGTGTGTAACAACTGTGCTAACGAGGACACTACCGCGTGTTTGACGTGACTGTCGTCTAGGATTTTCTTCGGACTTCACGCTGTGATATATCAGTTAGTTCAATCTTCAATTAAACTGACTCTGGAACACTTTTAGCGTTAAATATGTTTTATATCTTTCTAATATCCATATTACAGGAAACTACACATATACATGTAACTATGACATTAAATATATGTTAAATATAAGTTCTCTTTCCCTAGCTTGTTTTCTGAGGCGGTGTTTCCTCGCCTGTCAGCCGAGAAGGCAGTGGTATTTCCCAGCCTCCCAATGGTATCTATTTCCTACCGTCTCCTCATGATATCTAAAGAAACTTAAATCTCATATTTGTTTATAAAGAGGTTACGCGCACGAGTCATTATTGAGCCCCGGAAAATTGACCAGGTGCTTCCTTTATCGGATTAGTCAGCTGCACGGATTTCAAGATAGTGTACTTATATGGGCATCTAGGAGAGTGACTAACCACGTTTCTAACTCATGGGATTACCGTTTTGGGATTATAAGACAGTGATGTCATTGCCCGATTTTAACTACCAGACATATTCCTGTTAGCCTAGTTCTTTTTGTCACTGGTGCTAGATAATACCTTCAATATATTAAACAAACCCTTACAGAACTATATAACATCTACAGTATATAGGAGCTATAGTATTACATTAACCCATATGTTAGTCCCAAAATGACATAGTTTGTGTCGAGTGGACGTTAAACCTCGTGTATCTCTCCATCGTGACTCCCCTTATAAAAATAGACTGGGTTCCATGGAATAACTTTTGAAATAGTACTAGTTCCTCAAATAAAATACGCCATACTTCACTTCACAGGGCGGGGTACCATTACCCTGAACCTTTTTGGTTACGCCGTTATATCGCGAGCCTCCGCATTTATACTAGTTGAGAAATTGGACCCGCATGACGTATTGCATTGAAATGCACCTCGTGCTACATCAATGTATTACTTAATGTGTCACACTCGACCATTAAACAACATTAATTTAACTCATTGTATTTACACTCCACCCCACCCCCACTTCTTTTGCCAAGTCATGAAAATATTGCTTGTATGTAACTATAATATTATAAGGCCTATATGCTATCTGATGCGTAATACATTTAAACTAGAACATTTAGCCACACAAAAAAACGTATTCGTAAACTATATCGGGCTGCCGGTCATAGTGGTTAAATATTGATCTACAATGGCATGTAAACGTCCTTCAATACAATGTATATGAAAAATGACGAACAAGTTAAATATTATGTTTTAACAAACTATATAATAAGTGATTATATACAAATTAAATATTATGTTTTAACAAATTATATAATAAAAGATGTACAAATTCAATATTATGTTTTAAGACATAATATAGAATAAATATCGCACAAATTAAATTTTTTAAATAAATGTCGTAGACTACTTATTTAATAATATGTTTTAACAAACTAAATTATAAACATGTTGCTGATTAAATAAATAATTTATAGCCTTATAATTACCCAGTTTAAGTGAATTTCGATCTTGCAGTAAAATCACAGCGAGTCTCAAAGGTAATCACTTTCCTTTAAAATAATTTAAATGAAAATCCAAATGCCTTATTGTTACATATTTAGTTGTACGTGAGTTTTATGATAACTATAGGATAAAACTGTGGGACGCGTGTTATATAACATACACATATATTTATGTATTTAATCTATTGAAATCTAAATAAGTTGTTTTTGCTCATGTTAAAAGCGTATTATAATTGCAATTATAACCTTAATCACCTTTAATCATAGAATTAAAAGAAAGAAATAACAAATATAGGTTAAACGGGTGTGAATTGATCCTCGTAATGTTTTTGTTAAACGACCAAGATCTACGGGACATTTCTTATACAAGGAAGTCTGGTGACAACTGACAAGTGGTACTAGGTGTTCCGAAATGAAATAAAATGGTTTTAAACGTGCTCATAGGCGTACGAGCCAGGGTCGGCGGGGTGGGGGCTGCTGCCTCCTTAACTTCTGGGTAATATGACTGTTAAGTGAAAACAAAGATAGGTTGCCAGGCAACGAAACATATGCCCACCGCAGCTAAATCGTCAGGGCAGTCAACAAGAGTTGTAGCATATTCTTACGTTTTTCGGTAATGAAACATTTATAATACTCTGAAGTCTGATTAACATTAACAACTCATAAAATAATTATCAGAATATCATTAGAATTATACAAAATATTCAAAATCATGGATTTAGCTGTTCAGTAATCAAAATTAATTGAAAATCAATATACTTGTTCGTCTCATGAGCTTAAACACTGTGTATAAATTTAAAGTCAATCGGATATTAACTTTGTCCTCTACATGTAGTGCGTCCACAAGCTTTTTTGAAGTGATCAAGGGCCATAACTCTGGCAACTATTATTGGAAATCGCTGAAAATCAATAGGATTCTTCGTCTCATGGCCATAAACACTGTGTATAAATTTAAAGTCAATTGAATATTAACTCAGGCCTCTAGAGCGTCCACAGGATTTTTTTTAAGTGATCAAGGGCCATAACTCTGGTAGTAATTATCGGCAATCGCTGAAAATCAATAGGCTTGTTGCCTGGTCTCACGACCTTAAACACTGTGTATAAATTTAAAGTCCATCGGATATTAAAGTTACATTATGGGAGATAAGATAAAGAGATGGCAGTTCTCACTATAATAGTTAAAAACTAGATAGTGTAAAGGTAATTGTTGAAAATTTCAGTCAAATTGGTCCAGTATTAGCCGAGAAAAAAGCATTTGAAATATTCACATAGCCTCGGTCTTCATTACTCAAATCATTAATATAAACAGCATAGTCTCGATTATCCACTTAATTGATTTAATTATCAACGGCCATTAAGCGGCATATAGGAATTCAATCCGCAAACATCGAAGGCTAGCCTTGACTTTAAGAGTTTATTATGGTCTAGATATGTTAATTAATGTCTAATTGATTATTTAGATAACATCTCAGGCCTAAAGAAAGACCTGTAATAAGCAGATTTTGCTCTTGCAAAATGCTATTTTAACTTTGGTCTCTAGGGCGTCCACAAGATTTTTTTAAGTGATCAAGGGACATAACTCGGGCAGTAATTATCGGAAATCGCTGAAAAACAATAGGCTTCTTCGTCTCATGACCTTAAATACTGTGTATAAACCAATCGGATATTAACTTTAGCCTGTAGAGCGTCCACGGACGGACGGACGGGGGCGACGACAATATACGACCACACTTCAATTTGGGCGTATTAAAATGATTATTTCATCTAGTTGGCAAAATAAAATGACCGAATTCTAATAAAACACCTTTTTTATTTTTATTTTATTCATATACCGAGAATTTACACGGATTAACTATAGTAGGGTGCCCCGAGCTAAAAAAAATCTCGAAAACTATTTACTGTTATGGGACTATATCTATACAAACAACAACCCCAGATAACCCTTTATTATAAACTGTCAAGAAACTGTACCTGCGTGCTTTATTTCACAAGATATATTCATTCGACTGTACGGTAAAATACACTTTTTGTGTACTAGCGGCGGACATTTGTATTTGGCCATAGATCACTAATTATTTCCCCATTGACTTTAATGTTAATTCTCGTCTCTTAGACCGGCTGTAACTTTTTCCCAAATATTCGTTGGGTAGAACGTTTTCTGCCACAGATGGAGCAACATGTGGCAAACTCTGGCCCAAAAGGATGTATGAGGTTCACCATGAAAAACTTGAGATACACAGGCTGGAAGTAGAGACAACTAAACAAGCAATTTTCTGCCCTCCCTTTCAACGTAACCAACCTCACAACCCTTGTATCCTTCCGCCTCAAAATCATGAATATTCACCAAAACCTGGCAGAAAATGTATTTTTAAACCCTTTTCTTCAATTCTACACCAAAAAGTCAACAAAAATCGCCATGCAAAAGGGGGAAAAAGGGAAAGGGAGAGAAGGACTAAAAATAACTTTCGCCCTACAATATTTAGTGATCTGTGTCCATTTTGAGATTTCAATGTTGACAGAGTTATGTTTTCTTGGAAATGGAAAATTATGGATTTCTTTTCCAATAAGAATTTACCACCACAACCATTCGGGACTCTTCGTTTATATCGTAATTTGCTATCTAACAAAATCTGCTCCATGTATCGATTGGATTTCAGATCTCAGTGTTTGGATCGGCCATTCCTGTGTAATTTATATGTGTGCAGTCCAATTTACATTTGTTTAAGTTTTTGTTGATACAATGGACCGATCTATTTATAGTTTCTATACCCAAAGATGTGAACGTGCCTTTGTAAATTTATATTTGATGTCCCATTTAACCCTTGTGCGTACACGTCGCGCGAAAAATGTTGTCGGCAACAAGGGGTAACCTAAGACCCCAAACATAAATAGGTTTTGGATGAATAATTGTATTCAAGTACTATCAAACTACAGCTTCATATCAAGACTGAACAATAATCAATCAGGCTAAAACAAATTATTTCAGGTATTGTCACTGACGATAGGAATTATAAGATTTTTTTAAAACCATATAAATCTAAATTAATATCGTAATTGTCGTGTTCCATGTAGAATCGTCTATTGGTGGGGTCGGTAGGGTACCTTGATTTGCTTTCAGATCTAGATTACTAGAATAACCAAAACAATATCATCAGTAAGAAAGATTCCTAATACAAAGCTAGCACCGATTAAAGAACACATTAGACACTTGTAAAAAGCAGGGGGGGGGGTGCGGGTTCCAAAAGACCCCCGGTGTCCGATGTCGTGGGGTCCCGAAATACCCCTTGTATAATGTTTGGAAGTATGTTTATTTAAGGAAAGTTTTATGGAATAATTAACAGTATTAAATAAATAACGACAGACTATTTTAATCAATCTGAATGAAAAATATGCAATAGCTGTTCAAGTTATGTACAGATTTGAGATGTACATTGACATTTTGAAGTTGGATTTGAATAAGTGAATACAAACTAGAAGATACATAATTAAGAACAAATTCAAATTCGATATCCCGTGCCTTATTGTATGATAGCATTTACACAAGAATAAATATTCTGAATATATTAACATGTATTTCGTATAAATGAAATGAAATGGGGCTTAACGTCCTACTGTTCTGCTCCGAACTGGGCTAATGAAGAAAATTTGTTATATGCTTGGCCATATAATTTACAATTGCGGCATTGTATTTCTAATTCGAAATTACGTATTTACTAATGGGTCCGGCTATATCATCAAGATCTGCCAAAATTTCATTTAAAGTTGCAAGAGTAATTTGCGCAGATTCATCTGACATATTTCGAAGACCAATAATCATTGGCGTATGAGTTGAGTCAGCGGTTATTGCATATGTGCCGAATTAGGAGTCATATTTAGTTGTTTCGTCCGTATATATAGTGGTGTTTTTCGCTGACTTTGGGGTTTCCGAAACATGTTTTAAAGATATTCTTTGGACTGTAGTTTCTGTTGGAGTGTAATTAGATTTGAGTTCGCGAAAGCAAAAAATGCGGTTATAACCTCGTCGATATTCCCATCGGGAACGTTGAGGATTTTTAGTTGCATGGCAAAATTATGGTATTCTGAAGCGTATCTTTGATTTTCGACATCATACAAAATTACGTCTTCCACACGAGGTTGGGACGTACAACCAGTTTTTTTATTTGTCAAGACTTTATTATTATTAGCCTTCGTGTGAATCAATTCGTTTGAGGTCTTCCTTAGTCGATTTGTTAGACTGAAAATTGTTTTTTTTATACCTATTGATCCTACTTACTAAATACCTATTTTTCCTATTTAATTTGGCCAAAGTCGAATCGACAAATGTCTGTGTCTCTCTATTAATTAAATGTATCTTGCTGGTATCTTTCGATGGTGTATTGTCCACTATCCCGGGGAAAAGGGGGCTGTCGAGATAATCGTTATATAATTTTAAAGATTTATTAGAAGTTTTATATGTTTACCCAGCTTTCTAGCCTTTGTCTTCAGTCTGATCAGTCTCTTTCGAATACCGTTGTCTTCAAACGTCACACTAACGTCATGTAAAGCAGTAATTATAGACTGGCGCTCTGTATTGGTCGGAAATTTATTAATGGTACCTAGTACTAGCCTGTAGTTCTTGCAAAGGCAAATTTTGTTATTGTGCCGAGATCATAGTTATCGCCCGAAACACTGCTGGATAGTAATTCATCGTTGGACGTCATGCCTGCTAATTGAATCGATTGACAACAATTTTAAAAAGACCGTCGGTCAATTCCTTAACAAAATAAGAAGATTTGTTTCCCCTTAACCCTAAAAGCAAGTAGTCTCGAACAGAAATCTGGTCTATCGAGACTACATTTCGCTTCGATAAATTCCCGGTAGTAAATTTAAAAATACGAAACAATTGCTATATTTCCTAATTTGGTATAACACATCTAGGCCAGTACAACGACGATTTCACGAACCTTTTAAAAATTAAAAGAAAAATACCGGTTATACTCTTATCTTTTCCAAAACGTGTTATTAGGAGATGTTAAATCGCCGAAACTAAACGACAGCACTCTGTAAATAAATAGCGAATTGAAAAATAAAAACGACAATCATTTTTAGAATTTTTAACGTAGTTAGCGATCCAATAATATTGAAAAACAAACGCGTGATGAAAATATTTTTAACCTGTCTTTATTTACAATTTTATGTTGTGATAATACCACGTGCATGGCTGTATACGGTGAATATTTGGTCCGTGCACTTGCTCCCATTGTGCCCGAGCCTGTTTCGTCATCATTGAGAAATTCGTCTTGGCAGAGTAAACACCTCTCGAGGTAAGACAAACTTTCTTAGAGAGCTCGGGGCACCCTAACTATAGATTAAAGCGAGAGAGAGAGAAATGGGGTTTAACGTCCACTCGACACAATGTAGGACATTTGGGGACTAACATATGGTTCAATTGTATTTCAAAAACTCGCTTGCGCATAGGGGTTTATAGCAGTGGGGTGAGACAAAATCCGCGAAGTTTGACTATAGATTAAAACATCTTGTCAGGAGCCAGACATTTTCGGGCATCGAATATGGTCGGCATATACGTGTAGTAGGATTTCGGTCGCAGTTGCTTAACTCATGGGCTAGAATAAGGGGAAATGCATTTTCGGTAGTTAAATGTTTCTTAAAATTTTCTCAAGTATGTCGAGGGCGCATATCCCGCGATGATTGATTGGTTGTTTGGGATTCAGGTCAGCCACCTAAGGTAGGCTATATTAGACCGCATTGAAGATGCTGTATTCACGGGATAGAATAGCAGGAAAACGCGTTTGCAGCAGTTAATTTTTCAGAATTTCCTCCCGGCGCACCCGTTTCCATAAACTGTGAACATTTGATTAGTTCAATTCGAGTCAGCCAACCAAGGTAAGCTATATTATACCACTTTGAAGATGGTGTTTTCACGGGTTGGAATAGCTTGCAGTCGTCAAATTTCCTTGGGTGGGGGAGGGGCTTCGTGGTTTGTAACGAGAATTCTTTTTCGGGCAATTCAGGTTCTGCCTCCTACCATTCATCGAGTCGGTACGCCTATGGACGTGCACAATCCGGGAAAATCAAGACGGACAACGATCCTATGACTCTTACTTCAAATTCTAAATGGCAACGGTTCTTTTATGTACATGTCAATAAATACACCGGATCGCACTTTTTGTCCCAGCCGAACAACTATACGTTGGCCTTTGTCCTACACCGCCGATTAGAGCTGTTGCATGGTTTAGTGGCCTAACGCGTGTTTCCATTGAGTCAAGTGACGCGATTTCGATCTCATGCTTGTTCGTGACGTGGAAATTAATGTAGCGACTAAGAATACCGATTCAGACTTAAACAACATAAAACTTTAACTAACCCGAATGCATAGAGAAACAAAACTTTATTTCAAATTCCGGAAAATAATCTGGTGTGACTGGATTACACTGTTTGAAACACTAACTTTGATCACTGAAGATTGACTAACGTTATGGTCGATCCTTTTAGCTATTACTTAGATAGACACTATTATGACACGATGTGTAAATAAACACGCAGTCTTTCTTTGTCACGTCATTTGTGAATGAGTAAAATACTATGGTAACCAAAATGGTTCTAAACACCCACTACAGCAATATATAGTTACTACAAATTACGAATACGGCTATAAAGTATACAACTTAGAATTCCACGATATAAGTAAAAACTTTTTTTTTCAAAAAATACTAACAAAATATGAATACAGCTACAACTTATACAGCTTAGAATTTGCACCCACTACAGCATTACGTAAATACTATAAAATATAGATACAGCTATAAAATACACAACGTACAATTTACAAATTTGAAAATCGTGGTTTGATATCCACAGATAATAGAAATTCCACAATATAAGCAAGAACCCTTTAAAAAAAATAAAAAAATACTAACAAATGTTCGCCGCTGGCAGCCACGGCAGGATTGCTAGAGAAACCACGTCTACACTTTCTGCACTCTGATTGACCTTTGAAGTAAGATCTCGCCATATTTCATGTATAACGAAACTACCTACAGGACTCCAATGATTAATAAACTGACCCAATATGAACTACATAAAATAATTTACACCATTCTCTTTACTATCGGGGTAACCTGCAGCTCTGAGATCTGTTACTTAATTCTGGATGATCATCATTGAACTAGACGAAATAGATGTAGATTATCAAATCACGCCATTAAAAGAGCTCTGCATCGTAACATCTTTTGGGTCATTATATCTTAAGCATACATTGGGGCATTGTATTTTGAGGAGTACGTGGCTGAAACGATCATTCAAATTCCATGAACACCCTCCACTATTTCATATGGTACCCGCACCTTCGGGTCGGACATCAGATCACAGAAAGTCATTTTAAATTCTGATAAAAGTTCAAATTCGTGCACATTCTAATTGTTTATGTTATCAATTTTATCAGGATCAAAGCCAATACAAACAAAATCAAAATTCCTGGAAGGTCACCAAGGGCAGAAGTTTTGATCCCTGGGACTCGAGAAAAATATATACCCGAGCGCGACGGGACCTTAACTTCATAGAAAAACACAGTCACAGTAATTGCATTGTCATAGATAAGATTATCATGTCCCAATTGTAAATCACTACATTGGTAAACATTTGAACGCCTAAAATTAAATCCATTTTCATTTACCACAGACTCAGTTCCAGTTCGTGTATTAATTACCATTACAAATTTGGCGAATATTGATGATGAACTAACCGACATGCGTTTAAGATAAATTTTTAAATTAGTTGATTTTCGATTTCGATTTCGATTTTGATCTTGGTATTTACATTCCAAAGACCACAATTCACCTAGAATATCAAATGTTGGGCTGCTTAACGATGTGCATTTCTTTCCACGGTGATTTATATGGAACCTGTGAATAATTGTGTTACCACAAAAGTAAATGGTTTGTCTGAGTACAGAAGGGTCCAATAAATCCGATCCGCGTGAAGAGGCGTCATTTAAATCTTCTGGTTGTAGGTTATAATTTGGTTCACCCGATTCGAACTCTCGGCGATTCGGACTACCTTCGCCACGTAATCTAAAAAACGAATTCTGATTACCTCTTTCATCCAATTCGTCGGTTTCTGTGGCATGATTCTCTTTGTCTTCTGCCAATAATTCACCACAGTTTGTATCCGCTATTGGACGGGAAACTACATCTGTTGTGTTCACATTTTTAGCACTGACCAATATTATTCCAAATTTACTGATTTCGTCCAGCATTTCACAAATATTTTGGTTTTCTAAGACTGTTGATATCCTCCTTTCAAGCGTTTCACTTCTCTCCATCCTTTTTGCAAGCCATGTCCTTGAGTCTTCTTTCTTGAAGGGTTGCTTTTTACATTTCGTCAACGTTTCTTGATCTTTCACAGCATTTGCCTGAATATCTTCTCTCAGCTGTTCAAGTTCTCTTCTCAATTTATTCTCAACATCGTGAACAGTTTCTAGGGAATGGCCGGCATGTCCTGATATACAGCAGCTGATACATACGGCTTCACAACACTTACAACAAAATAATTCCTTTTCTCTCAAATGCAGAGTACACATACATCTAGAGGTCTGTTGAGGGGGTACTTGTGGTGTGTCTGTAATGTAAAAGTTCGCCGAGAAATCCTTGACTCCTCCATCAGGTACCGTGATTTCCTTTCTACATAGCGGACAAAGAAACTGGTTATTGGTCACGGCATTGGCTACATAATCGGTCAGACATGATTCACAGAACGTATGATGGCAATCAATTATTTTAGGTTTATTAAATTCATTGAGGCAGATGCTGCAAGTGGTGTTGTTATGTTCGTTGGTCATTTTTATTCTAATGCGATGCAAGAACTGTTACTGACGATACCTTTAATCTTACAAGCTGGTTATCATCCTTGTCACTTCACTCCTCACCGCCTCTTCACATTGCCTGAGGTTTAAAAAACATTTTATTTAGAGGTGAGCTATTAAACACAGTATGTAAGCTTTCGATAAAGATATAGCCGTTCAAGTTAAAATAAATATAGATAACAAAAACAAAAATCAATATATTGAAAATTTCAGTCACATTTCTTTTTTCTAATGGAAGTTATGAATGTTTGAAGCAATGGTCTGGACTGTAACGTATCATTGCTACGATAATACACAAGATACAGGTCACAATTCAATGAATACAGGGAATCGCGGTGGCTTAATGGGTAAGACTATACAAGAGATCCCACATTATAAGCTTATTTTCTATGTTCTAATCCTCTTTGTATACTTTTAATACTTTAATCTTTGTCTAAATTGTTGTGTTATGGTAATTGTAATGTAGGTATCTAGGGGTTACATCTTCAAGAATATAAATATGAAGATGGACCTATGAAAGACAGGTTAGGGTCGGAGATACAGCTACAGACTACACTCATAGTTATGCCAACTCTTGATATTATACTTCTTTAGTTGAACATAACTGTGTAGTTATTATACCACTCTGTATATATTGTCTGTTATAATTGTTATTGCTGTGTCTACATAAAACTCTACATTTAGCTGAATCAGTGTTTGTTATAATTAATAACAAGAAGAAACCAGTAGGATGAACTACCAACTGTACTAAGAACCAAGCTGGTTACATGGTATCGGTTGACCCAGAGATAACTTACGAGGTTAGACAGGCGATCCTACGCGCTTAGGATCGAAATCCCACCACTTGACATTAGAATGATGTAAAGCTCACGACATGGCGGTCCACAGAGACCCGTTATTTCCTTCAATTTATATTCAATTTTCGTTACTTTTCAACTTTTATACTGAGAACTGTCTCTACTCGTTACCTAGGTCCTATAAACTCAAATAATGCATTGTTAATAATAGCATAGGCGAAACTAAGAACTTCGCCATGAATGTAAACGGGATCCCTGCCAATGCAATTTCGTTTTCAGTTGTAGGTAAACTTGCTGTATGGGACTGCTTTTGGTGACGATCGACATAAATTCCCGTGGTCGAATAGATTAACGTGTGGGTCACGTGGTGTGGTTTGCTCGATTCCATGCTTGTACGTGACAAAGACTATGGTCGCCTGTCTTACCTGGCGGGTCCGTCGGCTTCCTCTCCTCTCATGGCTAGAGCCATACGCGCCAGCGAATTATTGAAATAAAATTAAACCATATGATAATCCTGAAATGACCTAGTATGTGTAAACTGGACGTTAAACCCCGTTTCTCTGTCGCTCCCTGTTTTCTTTTAGTAACAATTTAACATGGCATAGTTATTTGAGAAAGCGGGGACACAATATCACCAGGAATCAGTGTTGTTTGATTTAGAATAAAATGTCGGAGTCGTTCATTAACACAACTATCTGTTTCATGATATAACTTGTTGCCGATGCATTCAATAATCGACTTCATGTACCTACATATGGTAGTACATTACATTCAAAATTCTAACATGCTATCGTCTAATTTCTACATCTATTCATGTAATTTCTTTCTTCAATTCATGTAATTTCTAAATTAAGACAATGTATAATCCAACTTGTGTAATGGTATAGTGTAATTTTTATTCTGTTCCATCTTATTTCTATTATTAAGACGAAAAATGTCTACTTCATTGTCGCTTTACTGTTAATCATGAAGGTCGAACAAATTTGGAATTTTGATACTTCTACCTTGCAACCATCATTATGACGTCGTTTGGTGTCGCCACCATGTGTTCAATTTGATTATTGAGTCTGAACGGGATCATAATGTTGACACAAACGACTCGCTGTTCGTCGGGTTGAATGGTTTAGCAGAGTGTAGAAATGAAAACAACATGGACCGTGATATGGTTTGCAAATACTGTTATAAATAATATAAGCTATACAGCATTTGTTCATTTTTTAAGACAAGGACATGATTTAGATAATTTCATTTGATTTTTACTTTACTGTACGTTAAAGCCCCAGTAACACTCTTGTTGTAACTGAAAAATATGTCCCAATCTTCATTCTGGTCAACAAATCGTATTATTTTAGAATATTCCAATTAAATGATGATATAAATTTCATCTCAACACACCTAATTTAAAAAATTGGAAAAATTCAACCAATTGATTTGAAAAGTCTAACGTAAACCTTTTCAAATGTGACTTGAATTTTAAAATATTTTCGAACCCTCTGGACAAATAAAATAGGTTGTAATGGATAATTTACACAACAGGTAGGAAATTTAAATATCTAGTACTTAGAATAAGGGTATCATTTATTTTCTGGAGCTACCAAGCCAGCAAGAATGTTATTGTCCCTTTAAGCCAATTAATATTTATAATTTGTTGATCTACAAGTTGTTCTTTTACTGCTCTAAAAAATGTCTTTTTATACCACCCGAACGACTAGCCAGACCTCAACCCTGTATCAATGACAAGGAAGGAATAACCACGCCGGAATATATCGATAATATCATAGAAATATATGTCTATGGGTTATGTAAAATCGTCAGATAGTATACACACTGGCAAATCTGAACTCTATAATATTTCTGACATTATTAGTTCCGACCCTGTGATTTGCAGAGGCTGTCGATATTATAGGCATGGGTGGTGTCTAGTCGTTTGGATCATACGAAAATAAAAGTAGACCATGGCGCCGCTGTCCGGGCTAAATTTCACCCATGACACTCTGTATGGCGTAGGTTCGTGTTCGTTAGCCTGGATGGAGTTAGTCAGGTCGCTGTAATGAAGGAATCAGAAATGAAAACTTCATCGCTATCCACATGAACAGATTATTTCAGTCCCTTAGCTTTTATTTAAAATAGTATTTGCCAACCATATGTTGTTTTCAATTTCACCATCGATTCCCTGGTTGTACGTGACAAGGAGTAGGGTCGCCTGTCTACTCTTCTGGTCCTCCATTTTCTTCCTATTGCTACACCCTACGCGCAAGCGAATTATTGAAATAAAACTGAAGCATAATGTTAGTCCCGAACTAACCTAGTTTGTGTTGAGTGGTCGTTATACTTTCTCTCCCCTCTCTCTCTCTCACTCTCTCTCTCTCTCTCTCACTCTCTCTCTCTCAATTTCAGCACTCCGTCCGATCATCAACTAGACGAAGAGCGAGTCGTTTATAAATACGAGCATAATGGTCACGACCAGCTACGCAATCACCAAATGAGCACGCAGTGGCGACACCAAACGACTCCATAATGATGGTAGCTAGGTAGAAGTGTAAAAAGATAGGTTGCCAGGTAACGAAACATACGCCCACAGCAGCTAAATCGTCCGGGCAGTCAACAAGGGTTGTCGCATATTTTTACTTTTTTGGTAATGAAACATTTGTAATACACTAAAATCTGATTAAGAGTAACAACTCATTATGTAATTATCAGAAAATCATTAGCATTTGTTTGCTTTTTATAAAGTTTTGCCCCACGCTAACAATTAGTATAGGAAACATTTAATTTGATGGATTTAGCTGTTCAGTTATCAAAATTCATTGAAAATCAAAATACTTGTTCGTTTCAACACCTTAAACTCTGTGTATCAATCTGAAGTCAATCGCATATTAAGTTTGGCCTCTAGAGCATCCACAAGATTTTTTGAAGTGATCAATGACTACAATGATCAATGAAATCGCTGAAAATCAATAGGCTTCTTCGGCTCATGACCTTAAAAACTGCGTATAAATTTGAAGTCAATCGAATATTAACTTTGGCCTTTTGAGCATCCACAAGATTTTTTGAAGTGATCAAGGGCCATAACTCTGGCACTAATTATCGGAAATCAAAAGACTTCTTCGTCTCATGACCTTAAACATTGTGTATACATTTAAAGTCAATCGGATATTAACTTTGGCCTCTAGAGCGTCCACAAGATTTTTTGAAGTGATCAAGGGCCATAACTCTGGCACTAATTATCTGAAATCGCTGAAAATAAATAGGATTCCTCGTCTGATGACCTTAAACACTGTGTATAAATTTAAAGTCAATCGGATATTAACTTTAGCCTCTAGGGCGTCCACAAGCAATTGTGGACGCCGGACCGACGGACGGACGGACGGACCGACGGACGGACGGGGGCGACGACAATATACGACCACATTTCAAAAATCTTAACGTGTAAAGCATCAATAATAGAAATAAGATGATAAATAAAGAAGTTGAATTATATTATACAAGTTAGAAATTACATGTCACATGATTACGAGTTAAAACATGAACATAAGTTACAAATTAGACGATGGGACGTTAGAGTTTTGAATGTAATACATGTATTATATGAATTAATAATATCATTTCAATATCATAACTAAACAAATTCATTTAGACTTACAACGTGACGATTCCAAATTTGTGGGCGTTTCATTCTTTGACTCTGACGCATACTATTTGGGAATTCCCAATGGAAAAGGAAAGTAACAAGGGAAATAACTATAATTTATGGACTTCAGTCATCAGACCACTAATGCGGTAACGCAATAAGAAAGGCTTTGGCTTGCTAGCTTGGAGGTGTCGGATTTCCACATTGGTTTTCCACATGGTCTTAAATGGAACAACGTCTACTTATTCGGGTGGCACGAAATCTCGCTGTCCATATACAACTTAGCGTGCACGGAAAAATTGAGATGTTGTCCGTGATTGAATGAATAAACTTGGGTTTTACGTCCTACCTTTGTGTACCAACCGGTGTAATGAAGATGAAGACGAGTAGATTCCGTCGTCTGCGTAAAATATCATATGGCACGGCATATTGTGTATTCTCATCTCGTTGCTTTTTGGTGTCTCACGTAAAGGACATTCAGTTGTACAGATAGTCATTCTGGGACGAAAAACCGAGGTCCTGTGTACACATGAGCGTGCACGTAAAAGATCCTTTGACAGTTGGAATTCGATATACGAGTAGGCCATAGTGCCACTGATCTGGTAAAATTACCCTCAAAGCACACTGTATTTCGTATGCCCGTCTTCATTCACCCAGTAATGAAGATGAAGACGAGTAGATGCCGTTGTGTACGTAAAGCGTAAAATATGGTACGGTAGCCCCATTTCCAATAGCCCCGTTGGTTTTTGGTCTCTGTTCCTCATGTAAGAGGCATTTAGTTGTACAGATATCGTTATAGTATGGTACGTTATGGTACGAAAAACCGAGGTCCCGTGTACACATTGGCGTGCAAGTAAAAGATCCCTTGACAGTTGGAATTCGATACAAGAGTAGACCGTAGTGACGTTGTAGGGCAAAATTACCCTCATAGCACATTGTATTGCGTATGCTCGTCTTCATTAGCCCAGTTCGGAGCAGAACAATAGGACGTTAAACCCCATTTCATTTCAATACATTGGTCTACTTTACTTTGAATGACCTAAAAATGATTTTATAGGAATTTCAGACATTTTTTCTTTCTCTGAAATTAGAATGACATACTCTGAAAATGAAAACCTTCTGATCAGGTTCTAATCAATTTATGAACACCAAAACACTTTTTTTTCTATTCCCAATATTTTATTTCAGGATTAGAACTAATTGGAAGTATATTTATATAATGGAGACACAGCAATTGAATTTTAATACCCTTTTATTCAAATATTTTACCATCAAAATATTTTTTCTTTACCCAAAACATCTTAACTTCTACGTCAATTGAACGGCGATTTTATTAACCTGTCGATGGGCGTCACCTATCAGACAAATCAATACTGTGGAAGCCCAATGTGTGCAACAGGGGGGCAAGGGACTATTTAATTGAGCGAAACAATCAAAATAATGCCCTGTGTTTTTTCTCTACACGTAGTGGCATCTGCAAATATTCATAAAGCAATCGTGGAGACCATTATTATCTCAATTACTATTGCTTCTAGGGTACAGTGGGTTTTCTGTAAAATTATGTCTTAATAATCGATCTATATTATGCCACTAAGTTGTCATTGGTTGTCATGTAGATTCTCATTACCCAATGTGTACTTGACTGTCCTCCCTTTTTTGTTTTATAATTTGGATTGGTCGACTAGGGAACCCTATAGACCAATGAAAACAACTCATACTACTGCTTTAGGAGCTCGCTGTTCAAAAAAGAATTAGGATACCCAATTAAAATATTCCCAATCAATAAATAATAATCAATAATAATTAAAAAGCTTATGTCTAGATATTTGAACCCGGGCTTCCCAAGTTGAGCATGAACTACCTAGCCTTAATGTCACAAAGCATTCACAATTTTAAAACATTTCAATAAATTAAAAAGCTTATGTCTAGATATTTGAACCCGGGCTTCCCAGGTTGAGCATGAACTACCTAGCCTTAATGTCACAAAGCATTCACAATTTTAAAACATTTCAATAAATTAAAAAGCTTATGTCTAGATATTTGAACCCGGGCTTCCCAAGTTGAGCATGAACTACCTAGCCTTAAGGTCACAAAGCATTCACAGAGAACTTCGCAACTTCCAATCACTGTTGACGAGAAATATCTTTGATCCTGAAACACTAAACTGAACACATAGTATCTTATTGATGTATTTGATGAATTAAAACAACAAAAGTTTTATAAGGGGGGGGGGGTGTCCAGTCGACACAAACTAGGTCATTTCGTGACTAACACATGACCTAATTTTATTTCAACAATTCGCTTGCGCGTAGAGGTTTTTAGCAGTGGGATAAAACCGGAGGACCCGGGGAAACCCACGAGGATGGACAAACGACCGTACCTCGTGTCACATACAACCGGGAATTCGAAACTTCTTAACTGAAATCTGAGAATTAAAACATAAAATGTTTTATAAAGGGGGATAACCTGCACTCGACACAAACTAGGTCATTTCGTGACTAACACATGGCCTAATTTTATTTCAATAATCCGCTTGCGCGTAGAGGTCTTTAGGCGTGGGATGAAACCGGAGGACCCGGAGAAACCCACAAGGATGGACAAACGACCCTACTTCTTGTCACGTACAACCGGGAAGTCGGAACTTCTTAACTGTAGTCTGAGAATGCTTTGTGAACATAGATTGATCTTAGTTGAAAATGATGCAAATAACTAAATTCCAATAACACAATATAAAATTAACTCAGTACAACGCAAGTATAATGATAGTGGCATTTCTTGTCACAACAGTAACAAACCATATCATTCGGTACACAACTAATTGTCTCTGAGAAAGTCTTTAATAATAAGTATCCTTTGAATAGCATTTAGTATTAGCAGATAATCAAATTAAATAACACTCTTTTTTTAGAATTCAGTATTGTATTTTGCAATGTGGTTCTAATCAATGTTACTTGTTTTCAACACACAAATATAATATTATAAACTTTTTCGTTCCAATTAAATATATCGAAGCAAAATACATACTTCTCAAAATTCACGATGCTATTCGAATTTTCGATTTAGGAATTAAAATATCGACAATTAATTAAGTTTCGTATGTTCTTAAGAGGAGCTAATTGTAGATACATGTAACTTTCGTATTAATACACGGCAAGTGGTATGTTGTTATTCCTTTTAACACGGTTAGTTTAGAAGGGCGTTGAATAGACTTACTGACGAGGTTAAATAAGCAATCTTAACAAACATTATACTAAAGGACAAATACAATAAATACTATTATACACTAGTTACTAAATTTGTATATAATCCTAACTAAAGCTAACAAAAAAGGACAAATACAATAAATATTATTATACACAAGCGCATCAGTTACTAAATATGTATATCATCCTAACTAAAGCTAACAAAAAAGGACAAATACAATAAATACTATTATACACTAGCGCATCAGTTACTAAATATGTATATCATCCTATCTAAAGCTAACAAAAAAGATCTATGAGACACACATGACAAAAATAAAATGCATAGTATTGCGACATACGTCACAAGAAATAAAACCGTACACGTTATATTTCCGTATATAATTGGGGCAACAATAATAAACAATAAACAGACTACTCTTAAATTCTTTCCAATCCATAATATAGGTATGTCTCTCTCAAAAACATGTCGATCGAAACTTCTATTTCTTTGACTTTTAGTATATTGTGTATAGCGCATTGGTGCTCGAGATGAAGTAATACCTGAAGTGGGGGTACGATTAACCATGAACTGATGGAACAGTACAGTTATGGTTATTTTATTGTCATGATTCACATAGCCATTTGTGGGATTCGAGATATAAGAATACTTCATTCGTGAATCACTCCATTTGTAATAGTTTGAACGTGGGGTAAAATAAAATTCATTTTCGTTTATTCGGGATTTGGTTTCTCCACTGAGTATCATTGTAAATTTGGCGAATAATGACGATGATGATGATCTAACACATATGCGTTTAAGAGATATGCTTAATTGTGATGCTTTTCGATGTTGATTGTCGCAAATACATCCCAAAGACCATAATTCTCCCCCAATCAAAAATGTTGGACTGCTCAACAATTTTTTGGTCCTACCAATGGCATTTACATTAAACCAGTACACCATTGTGTTACCATGGCGGTTATATGGCTGTCCGGGTTCACGGCTGTGAGCTATTTCTCTCCTTAAACTTTGGGGTAGCAGATTTATATCCAACCCAGACGAATGAACACCACCCTCTACTGGTGGTAGTACATTATGACTACGTTCTCCACGTAAGCTGATTGGTGAATTCAGTTTATCTCTTCGATCTAATTCTATGCTCAACTCATTTTTAGCACTGTCCATTATTAGTCCGAATTCACGGATTTCGTTTAACATATCGCTTAGATTGCAGTTTGTTAAAATTGTTGACAGTTTCCTTTCCAGGGCTTCTGACTCCCTTATCACTTCACATAACCACGTCTTTGATTCCTCTTTATTGAGAGTCCGCCATTCCAAATTGGATTTAATCTGAACCGTTGCAATCGGAGGGGCCATCATTTCTTGATATTTCAAAATGTATGCGCAAACATCTTCTCTGAACTGTGTAAGTTTTTCTATGAGTTTATTCTCAACACCGTGAACAGTTTCTAAGGTATGGCCTGGATGTCGTGATATAAAGCATTTTATACACACGGCTTCACAACAATTACAACAAAATAGTTCTTTTTCTCTCAAATGTTGAGTACACATACATCTAGAGGCCTGTTGAATTTCCTCAGGCTGTTGAGGAGGTACTTGTGGTGTGTCTGTAATGTAAAAGTTCGTCGAGAAATCTTTGACTCCTCCATCAGGTACCGTGATTTCTCTTCTACATAGTGGGCAAAGAAACTGGTTATTGGTCACGGCATTGGCTACATAATCGGTCAGACATGATTCACAGAACGTATGATGGCAATCAATTATTTTAGGATTATTAAATGCATTAAGGCAGATGCTGCAACAGAGGTTAAGTTCGTCGGCCATGGTTTCGTATATTCTCTATGTATAGTAGAGTGCTATACAACTATTCAAGGAAAAAAACACTTTGTGTGAGCTACGATAATAAAAATAAATATAAGACAACTTGTCTGCGATATCAGCGTCGGTAGAAGCGGACGTTAAGCACAACACAACAACCACAAGAACTAATTATGTTGCAAAATGATTGGTTGGCCATGTTTCCTCTCCCTGCACAGTAGAGTGCGATGCAAGAACAGTTATTGACTTTACCATATATAAAATCTTGCAAGCTGGTAGTCACCCTTTTCACTTTATTCATCACCGCTTCTTAAAATTGCCTAGGGTTTAAAAAAACATTTGATTTAAAGGTTAGATTTTAAAGTATTGTGGTCATTATAGTTTGTTTTATAAAAAAAAGATAATAATAAAGACGAATATATTGATGGACGTTATGAATGTGTGAAGCTTTGATAAGATTTAACCTAAATAGTCTGGCCTCTCGGGTTGATTGAGTTTGTCGTGTAAATTAGCGTCTATTCCAGCTAAAAAAAGACTGGAATGCATCTAAAACAATGAACATGGGGACGAAATCGTGGTTTAACATACACATGGCTAAGAGGCAAGACAAGTGGTCCTACTTCTGGTCTGGTCACATAAACGCCTGGGACTTGTATTCACTTTAGACCACTGACATTGAAGATGCTCTTTTAGGTCCAATCCAATGTATAGGCCACACGAGAGAGACCTCGATCACGAGAGAGACCTCGATCGGTTTTTCATCTTACATGCATTACTGACAAGAGACAATCACGCCGGAAAATCCGGATGAACTTTCCAAGCCAACACTGGGAGCGAACCCACGACCTCCAGGATGGTGAGTCAGCGCCATAGTTAGCCAAAATATTTCTTATACGATACAATTTCGTTGTCAATGGTAGATAAACTTACTCTCGTCCAATAGAGACTTTTGGCGAGCGTAATTTCTGGCCCGTATCGCGTATCCGTATCGATTTTGTGTGTGACGTCAACAATGCTTGTGTATTTCTCATACGTGATATGACACACGGATACGGCAGCACGTATCGAACAGCTTTCATACGGAAAAGGTCCATATAACATCGTCGTCTTTTTACCATACTTTTTGCTACTTTTAGACGCTGAAATGTTGTATCATAGTAGAACACTTGACTAGTACTGAAGATTTTGGTAGATAACTGCCACCATGCTGTATTTGAACTAAGCTCAGCTCAGCTACCCATATGTACACGACGCGAAAATCTGCCAAAACTCTAAAACTACATTGACGCAACGTATCATGTGGCGATACGGATACGTGATACGGATGCGGAAAATTCCACTTGCCAAAAGTCTCTATTGTCTGTTTCATGACTTTACGTTGTCGTAGGCCTGCTCGTGTCTTAATTGCTATACTACAACAGAAACTGTTAATATCCGACTTCGAGCGGCTGTGACAGGTCAGTGACACGAATGGATGATATAATATGAATATATGGTGATAATAATAATAAATATAATAGTTTATTGTTTAAAGCAGACTACATACAAATTTATCTCAGCTCCCTGTACAGTATAACAATAAGAATAATAATAACGACATAGAATAAAACAGATAATCTTTAAAAATTGCACAAAGTAGTAGTATAAAATAATTTAGAAATAGTATAAAATAAAATGATATAAATTTATTTAGACTTACAACATGGTGACTCCAAATTTGAGGAAGTTTAATTATTTGACTGGCACGTAGACTGGTTTAGATCTATTATTTACGACCAACTCAGGATTTCGTCAAGGTCGCTGAGGTGTAAATAAAGTTAGGGCACGTGATTGTAGGCGAGATGGTGGTTAGGGTAAGCATTAGGGCTAAGTTTAGGTTTAAGGTTGGGGATTAGCTTTGGTATTAGCGATAGCCCTGTTTACATCTCGTGACCTTTGACCAAACTTTAATTAGCCTTATGAAATAGATCTTACCCGTTTACTGTTGGGGAATTCCCCATAGAAAAGGAAGTAAGAAACAAGGGAAATAACTACTATTTGCGAGTTTATATATAGGCTTCAGACCAAGGTAGTAGTACTCAAGGTTCTTTGGAATTTCCGGTTCGGTTTCCATTTGTTAGGTGTGCTGGACGTAGATGCTGTCAAGGAAATGCGGTTAGACATTCGGATGGTAAGAAAACTCGATGTCACGTATACACTTTGGTGTGTACGTACAAATATCCAGTTGTTGTTCAAGCAAAATATTTCGTATAGCACATTATATTACCCCTATCTTCGGTATCCCTGTCAGTGCAGACATATCATAGCGAGAGTGTGGCCAATTATTTGGTTAACGTCGTACTTTGCTGCACCCACCGCGCTAATGAAGATGGGTATATATTGTCGGGGGTAAAAAATAATGTCCCTCATTAGCCATAATTACTTTATTTGACTTTTTAAAAGGAAATTCAATTTTGCTTATGAACGTTATATATTACTAGATTGTTAAATTTAATCGACTTGAAATGTTGAGCGCAGACAGCCTTTAAACCATAAACAAAACAACTTTTAAACCAAAAAGAGGGATAATATGCTGGTGGAGGTGGGGGGCGATCACGTGGCTAAGTGGGTAAGACGCTAGCTCGCTTTTCTGGAAGATGGGTGTTCGATCCCTACATTGGCCGAGAAAGTTCATTCAGTTTTCCGGCGTGGTTTCCCCTTGTCAGTGATTCAGGACTGGGGGCCTGACAAGGACAGCTGTCTAGTTGCTTTTGGGTGTCTGAGCACGTAAAAGATCTCTTGACAGTTGGAATTTGATATAAGAGTAGGCCGTAGCCCTGCTACCTGGGCAAAATTGCACACTGTATGGCGTATGCCCGTCTTCATTAACCCAGTTTAGGAGGAGAACAGTAGGACGTTAAATCCCATTTCATTTCATTGTATTGTGCTTGGACATTTGGTTTTTATGGTTAGTGTCATTCTTAAAAAGACGACACAAGCATGCTTTTTATGTGCAGTTAAATTGGAGAAACTCGGCCATTTTACCTTCTGTTGGATTTGAATGACATATTCTGAAAATAAGCTTGATCCAAGATATGAAAATACTCTGATTCTAATCGACCTACATACCCGTTTTCTGCACAATGCGTTTCAAGATTAGCAGTATATTTACAATGAATGAAGAGAAAACAATTCAAATACTATATATTTTTTTTATTCAATTATTTGAACATCAAAATACTTCCTCCTTTAAACAAAACATTTCAATAGTTTAGTCAATTGAACGGCGATTTTATGACATGTCGACGGGGGTTACCCATCAGACAAACCAATAGTGCCGAAGCCCTATGTGTGCATCAGAGAGATCAATGGACTATACATGATGTAATCGTGGCGAGCATTTTAAGCACCTTTACCTTTGCTACTGGGATACAAAGAATTTTCTGTTCAATAATGTCTTGAATGATAATCGTTCTATATTTTGACAAAGCCTTGGTTTATCATAAAGTCGACTCCCATAACCCCTATTATGTACTGTCAAAACCTATTTGCTTTGTGGTTCTGATTGGTTGACAAGCGATCCCGGCAGACCAACGAACAGAAACAATGCCACTGCTGTAGGAGCAAAGTGTTCAAAAAAGAAACATAAACCCAGCTTCAACATGATTCATAATCAATAAATATCATAAATAATTATATGTACAATAAACGATTAAATAAATTTTAATAAATTAAAAATAGGTTGCCAGGCAACGAAACATACGCCCACACAGCAGCCAAATCGTCCGGGCAGTCAACAAGAATTGTCGCATATTAAGGAATTATCAGAAAATCATTAGAATTTGTTTGGTTTTTATAATCAAACGTTTTTTTTTAAATCATATAATAATTGTGACCTCCAGAGGCACCACAAGCTAAAAAGGGTGATTTTTCGTACAATCAGGGGACATAATTCAGGAAGTAATGACCCGATGGGCGCAAATATCGAAAGGAACCAAGATCTTTGGGTTTAAAACATACCTGTCAAGTTTCATCAAAATCGATTCAAAATTGTGACCTCTATAGGGTCCACAACCTTGATATAACATATTTTCACACTATTCGTGTACAAACGGCGGCCATTTTGTCCGTCAATTCTAGTCCGGTTTTCACGTGATTTAAACTCTCTCTTCATTACCATGTAACGGTGATATAGTCAAACGTTTTTTTAAATCGGATAATAATTTTGACCTCCAGAGGGACCAAAAGCGAACAAAAGCGATTTTTCGGACAATCCGGGGACATAATTCAGGAAGTTATGATCCAATGGGCGCAAATATCGAAAGGAACCAAGATCTTTGTGTTATAAACATACATGTCAAGTTTCATCAAAATCGGTTCAAAATTGTGACCTCTATAAGGTCCACAACCTTTATATAACATATTTTCACAATATTCGCGTACAAACGGCGGCCATTTTGTCCGTCAATTTTGGCCCGATTTTCACAAAATTCATACTCAACCTTCATAACCATGGAACGGTGATATAATCAATCGTTTTTTTTTAAATCGGATAACAATTTTGACCTCCAGAGGGACCACAAGCTAAAAAGGGCAATTTTTCGGACAATCAGGGGCCAAAATTCAGGAAGTTACGATCCGATTTGCGCAAATATCGAAAGAAATCAAGATCTTTGGGTTATAAACATGCATTTCAAGTTTCATCCAAATCGGTTCAAAATTGTGTCCTCTACACTGTTCACAACCTTGATATAACATATTTTCACACTATTCGCGTACAAATGGCGGCCATTTTGTCCGTCAATTTTGGTCCGATTTTCACGAAATTCAAACTCGACCTTCATAACCATGGAACAATGATATAATCAAACATTTTTTAAAATTTTGACCTCCAGAGGGACCACAAGCTAAAAAGGGCAATTTTTCGGACAATCAGGGGCCATAATTCAGGAAGTTACGATCCGATTGGCGCAAATATCGAAAAGAACCAAGATCTTTGGGTTATAAACATGCATTTCAAGTTTCATCCAAATCGGTTCAAAATTGTGTCCTCTACACTGTTCACAACCTTGATTTAACATATTTTCACACTATTCGCGTACAAATGGCGGCCATTTTGTCCGTCAATTTTGGTCCGATTTTCACGAAATTCAAACTCGACCTTCATAACCATGGAACGGTGATATAATCAAACGGTTTTTTAAATCGGATAAAAATTTTGACCTCCAGAGGGACCACAAGCTAAAAAGGGCGATTTTTCGGACAATCAGGGGCCATAATTCAGGAAGTTACGATCCGATTGGCGCAAATATCGAAAGGAACCAAGATCTTTGGGTTATAAACATGCATTTCAAGTTTCATCCAAATCGGTTCAAAATTGTGTCCTCTACACTGTTCACAACCTTGATTTAACATATTTTCACACTATTCGCGTACAAATGGCGGCCATTTTGGTCCGGTTCAAAATTGTGACCTCTAAACTGTTCACAAGCTAAAAAACGTGATTTTTCGTACAATCAGGGGCCATAACCCATGAAGTTACAGTCCAATACATGCCAATATCGAAAGGAACCGAGATCTTAGGGTGATAAACCTATGTTTTAAGTTTCATTGAAATCGGATAAAAATTGTGACCTGTAGACTGTTCACAACTAATTGTGAACGGACGGACGGACGGATGTCCGGACGGACGTCCGGACGGACGGACGGACGGACGAACAGGGGCGACGACAATATACGTCCACATGAAAATGTGGGCGTATAAAAATAGCATTTCTGAACCGTATTAACCGATTAAAGAGTTATAGCAAGTTTAAAACATAATAATGGTCATTTTATAATAATTAATTTAAGCTCCTATCATTGTCTTAGTTAATCATAATAATATAATAATTTATAATGGACAATTTATAATACATATTACAGTTCATTTGAGCCCATATATACCCGTCGTTGTACAATAAACGATTGAATAAGCTACATTAATATTAACACACCATTCCATTTTCCAGTGTCCCGGTAAAAACAGACCTGCATTTCATTTCGAGGTGAGTGTTGTTGTCGAAAGTAACATAAAGGTAAAACACCTACTAGGCTGTTTTTCCACAGTCACCTCGGCTTGAAAGCAGACACTAAGTGAGTTGGCCGACATTTTAAGCACTAAACCGACAAGTGGTAAAATCTTCTTCTAGGTCATTGAAAATTGCAGTTTTACTGACAGTTCATGTTGAGGGAATGTTTTAAAGAAAATCTTTCTACATAAAACATAAACTTAACGATTTATTCGAGTTTTAGATTTAGGGGCGTAACAACGATCACACAATATAATCGATTAACGGATTTTATATATATCATATTAATTGACGTCGGGGATACTGCCCCATCGTATGGACGACTAGGCCTACAATTATCCATTTAAAGATCACATTTAGATTCGATCGGTACAGAAATAGTGATAAACTATGGTTATACAGTCCCTGTTTTTGAGAATAATCTAAAACTGTATCAGGGTATAAGTGTCGTGACTATTATATAGTTAGCCTATTAGATAACTTTGATTTTTAAACTATCACTATCAGCATTTAGTCAGTCAATCGGGTAACTTCGGTAATTAGACTATCAATATTTAGTCAGCTAATCGGATAACTTCGATGTTTAGACATACATGTATATAGTCCGTACATCAGCTATGTTCGGTACTCGGACTTTCAAAATCTAGTCAGTCAATCGGATAACTTCAGTCTTTAGATTATCGATATTTAATCAGCCAGTCGTATGATTATACTGACTAAAGACCAACAATGAACTCCCATCATATTAAGGTCATCTCTTTTATTCGTTGTCTATCTAATACTGATAGATACTCGTATGACGTTTAACATAGGCCTGTTTGTTGGACGATCGGTACTTATATTTCACATAAAATACACCACCCTGCTTATCACGGGGTTTTTCTGTGGTCACTAGAATCTGTTTGTATGCCTCCAACATCATATTCAAAATTTAAATTATTTCATAAAAACAATATGGATAATTGGAGATTTGCCAAATTATTTCTCAGTGATTAGTAGGATCTTGTATATGACACGTAATAGATGATCGCATAAATCACAGACACTTTGATTAGTTTTTTTAATGTGGACGCTTAATATAGGTTTTATTGTATATTAGTGTACGTATATGAATTAACCAATAATTTTGACTGTATGATCCGAACGCGATACATGATGGGAGTTACAATCATAAGTATTCCAATCGTTGATAAATTTGTCCCACTGCTTATTCCATGATGCCAAAGCCCCCGATTTTTCCTTGCTTGTCATGGCACTGTACCTGTAACAAATAAACACAAAACTTTGATCATTTTGATCAATGTTAGGGTGGGGCTTTTGCAATAACAGCAACGTTTACACCCGCGCTTAATTTAGAAGGGTAGACCTTATACAACTTTACTTGTCAATCCCGCTATCGTTTATACCCCCGTCGGAACGGTGGGTTCTTTATTGCGCTCCTACGGCGACAGAAATTGGCTTTGGGCGGATCAAGATCACTATAAGCTTGGTGGAAACGGTAGATATCGTGTTGTGGTCTTCGTGTTGAAAACAAACTTCATGGTTCTGAGATATGACCCGGAAAGCTAGGAGAACGTGGTAGGGTCACGAAGGTACCGAGACAAGCGTGGTAACATCTCCATCAACATAGTACAAGAGCAGTACACATTTTGCATAGTCTGCGATATCACCTATGTGGAAGCGGACTTTAATCCACTCTACCTACTCCATTTTAAGGAGACAAGATAAAAAGATTACTAACGTGATAGAATTCATGGCTAATTGTTTCAAAATTCTGATTCCTTCATCTTCCCCAGCCAGCGCCATAAATGCCATGTAGAAATCGTGAGAGAGGGGTTTTGCATTCCACACAGCTGGATCGTCAGAGCTTATGACAACAGGAAATTTTCCGGTCATCAACAGAGCTGCCGGGTGATTTCTGATATCAGCCACTAATTTTAATACCTGTAAAAATCAAATAAAATCGTTTGGTCATACTGCTAAAAAAATCAAGTCAGTGAAGATGTTCAACCACAGGACGCGAGCAAGTTTTAAGTCAAACGACTTCCTTTGGCCGAGTTACAACGCATGGTCAAAAGTTGTAGTACCATAGGCCTTCCTGTCTGACGTGGAGAGCGTCTATGGGTAACCGATCGCCACATCTTACATATGACCCATGCATCTTTTCTTACTGCATATTTTCGTAGCCTTGTGATCATCTTGGATCTCGGATCGTCTTTGCTTCTCCTTCACGCTGTGTTTACTTCTTACTGGTTTCTTAAGACGTTTGTCTTCTTCGGTTATAACAATGCAACAGTTCGTTTTTACCTTTTATGTAGCATAGGTATACATACAAGCATAGTACATATTACAATTACAGTCAATACTAACTAAACTCTTCTCAACCTAGACACCTCGCGGTGTCTAGGACTCTTAGATGGTAACCCTCTGGAATCTAATCTAATTTTGTATCAACTGGTTTTGGACATTCAATTATCTAATTGGTCAAACATGATGTAAATAATTAGAGAGATTGGTTAATTGAGCCCAATGACGTCAAAACCCACCCTTAAATGGACATGGAAATTTACTAGATAAATTTCCCATGAGATATTAATTATCATATTGTTGACAAGTTATGTTTTTATAAAACAATAAGTCATTTTACTCAAAGTGATATTTAGTACATACTACATATTATGTGAATATTTTAGAAACATAAAACTATATCTTATCTCCTCATTCCTTGTCTATAATCTTTAAAAATAGGTTGCCAGGCAACGAAACATACGCCCACACAACAGCTAAATCATCCGGGCGGTCAACAAGAGTTTTCGCATATTAAGTTATTATCAGAAAATCATTAGAATTTGTTTGGTTTTTATAAAAATCTGCCCCATGCTAACGTTTAAAATTGTGACCTCTATAGGGTCCACAACCTTGATATACCATATATCTACACTATTCGCGTACATACGGCAGACATTTTGTTTGTCAATGTTGGTCCGATTTTCACGAAATTCAAACTCAACCAATATTACCCTGTAACAGTGATATAATCCAACGTTCTTTTTTAAAACAGGTAATAATTGTGACCTCCAGAGGGACCATAAGCTAATGACGGCAATTTTTCGTACAATCAGGGGCCATAGTTTATGAAGTTACGATCCGATATGCGCAAATATGGAATGGAACCAAGATCTTTAGATTATAAACATGTATTTCAAGTTTCATCAAAATCGAATTAAAATTGTGACCTCTATAGGGTCCACAACCATGATATAACTTATTTTCACACACGGCGGCCATTTTGTCCGTCAATTATGGTCCGATTTTCACGAAATTCTAACTCAACCTTCATTACCATGTAACGGTGATATAATCAAACGTTTTTTTTTTAAATTGGATAATAAATTTGACCTCCAGAGGGGCCACAAGCTAAAAAGGGTGATTTTTTTTAAAACCAAGGGCCATAATTCAGGAATTTACGATCCGATGGGCGCAAATATCGAAAGGAACCAAGATCTTTGGGTCATTAACATACATGTCAAGTTTCATCAAAATCGGTTCAAAATTGTGACCTCTATAGGGTCCACAAGCTAAAAACATGATTTTTCGTACAATCAAGGGTCATAATCCATGAAGTTTCGATCCGATACATGCCAATATCGAAAGCAGGCGAGATCTTACGGGGATAAACCTATATTTCAAGTTTTGTCAAAATCGGATAAGAATTGTGACCTGTAGAGAGTCCACAACCTTGATATAACATATTTTCACACTATTCGCGTACAAACGGCGGCCATTTTGTCCGTCAATTTTGGTCTGATTTTCACGAAATACGAACTCATCCTTTATTACCATGTAACGGTGATATAATCAAACGTTTTTGTAAATCGGATAATAATTTCGACCTCCAGAGGGACCACAAGTTAAAAGGGTGATTTTTCGGACAATGTCACCACGACAATATTGCTACATTACTTCCCCCTTTAAGAACATATATAGAATATAGATATTCTAACTAATTATGCACGCATCAGGAAAATATAAATGATTACTATACTATAAAACAGAGCTGTGAAAGAAAAACACAAATAATCAAAAATCAAAAATTGCATGCAAAAACTATCTCAAAGTCCTATGAAAATTCACTAAGCCTAAACCTAAACACAGAAAACACAAATTGTCTTTTTTAAATCTTCAAGTGTCCTAATTTCAAAACACTATAACACATCACTTCAAATTTTTAAAGTTCAGTTTCACTTTAAATTCTGTCTCAGTAAATCTCAATTGGGTAAACTGGTAAACCATTTTTTCTTGCCTCTGTAGTTGTCCTTTTCAGCTCCCATAGTGTCAAGTTGAAAACTTTTTTTTTTCTTCTAAGATTCATGGCTTGTACAATCTTATTCATCAATCAAACATGTCATTGCCATCAGACCAAGAACTAACTATTACTATTTTTTTTAAAAAAACTTAGTTTTGCTATTAGTCTAACATTATTAATATATTATTTCGAAAACTTATTGTCAAATCACACATTCTAATCATCTCGCATTATGTCGACAGCGTATAACAGCAAAAATATATTAAACGTAGCCTATATATCACGTTCCTAAGCAAAACTTAAATTCATGAAAACACCCTATAAAGCTCGTATTCATGACTTTGCGATAATCTCACAATTTAACGAGCCTATAATTTTAGTTTTTTCCCCAGGAAAACTATACCTACATCCCTAGATTTTTAACCACATGGGATTTTAACATAATCCAACTTTTTATTCAAAAGTTAAATTATTTAATTTTGAAACCTTGGACTATAGCTTCAAAATTACCTTACTCTACTTATCTAACCACATACATGGACGACACAAAACACAAATTATAGCAACTCAGCTTTGTATTCAAATGTTGAATTACCCCATTTAGTCTAACTCGACTAAAACCCTAATTCTTGAGACTTTGGACAAGGCAAGGATCTCAAAAATTATATTATATACGAAACAACAAATAACACATATTAACGAATTACAGTAGAGAGCATGGCCATCTTGAAAACTAGAGTTAAACACTCACAAACGTCATGCTTAGATCTGCCGTCTTATTACCACTGCAATCCGGAGACAACATTAGTTCCTATTTTATTCCTATTCCGTTTCTTTATTTTTTATTAATTCGTAGTTATATCAAAGTACAAGTAAATTTTGTTTGTTTTAAAACCTACTCCGTGGAGACGCTCTTTAACTTTAATTACTCGAATTTACTACAGGTCATGTTAACCCGATAATATACATACCTAACTCATGATATTATATTGTTTACTAAACCTATCAATCAAAACTTATGAATTGATATAATGTATTTCCTACAGTTAAATTTTAACAATTTAGTTTCTAATTAGATTTTTAAACTTAAATTAATATTATTTGGTCTTTTAACAAATGTAACATATCTAATTTAACAAACAAAATGTATTTACCAAGATTTTTGCGAATATCATCCGATTTCTCGTATTTCAACAAAATATTCTTCTCTATTGTTGTATTTTTCTTCTTGGCGTGTTCCAATGTGGATTCTTCTTCTATAGTAACTTCGTAACCCAAAGGTCGAAACTTCAGCACGGCGCCAAATCAAATATGTATTCTTCTTCTTCTTCTAAAGTTGGTATTAAACTGTTACGGCACCAAATCAAATATGTAGCACCTTGAGTCTTCTGCTAGTCTCTGTCACCCAGAACCCCCTAGTCTTCAACGCACGGAGGGTCTGGGTCTGTTCTCAATTTTTGACGAAAATTACTGGATAATCTACCACATAAAAAACCAAACATTTGGTTACACATGGGCAATGGAACCTTTTGGCTAAAGTATCCAATGAAAGTATCGGTAAGTGCTAGATTTTATGAAGCCGGGCCGATTTTGCTAGATTCTACAAAGCATGGTTGAAATATATCCCACAATTCACTTATCACATCTATTATTAGAAACAAAATAGAGACGAGGAATAAGCATGCATCGCGATGAAGAATTAAGAAGATTTTGAGAAGCCATACGTCTGATTCATGACGAGAGAAAATTACCATTTCAATTGAAACCTTTACACAACAAAATTTTAAAGAGTGTCATCGTTGACAAGCGAGCTGTTTTGTTAGATTCAGTACGTGGTAACTTAAAAGACTGGATAATCCAGACAATGACCTATTTTCCATCATATTTTGAGGACCCATCCAGACTAATATTCGTAGAATATTTGTGTGGATGATAGAGACTAGTCTTCTGCCTGACGTGGAGTGCGTCTATGGGTAACCGGTCGCCACATCTTACATATGACCCATGCATCTTTTCTTACTACATATTTTCGTAGCCTTGTGATCGTCTTGGATTTATCTCGGATCGTCTTTGCTTCTCCTTCACGTTGTGTTTACTTCTTATTGGTTTCTTAAGACGTTTCTCTTCTTCGGTTATAACACTGCAACAGTTCGTTTTTACTTTTTATGTAGCATAGGTATACATACAAGCATAGTACATATTACAATTACAGTCAATACTAACTAAACTCTTCTCAACCTAGACACCTCGCGGTGTCTAGGACTCTTAGATGGTAACCCTCTGGAATCTAATCGAAGTCTGCTGAATTCTCACGAGTATCCTAATTTTGTATCAACTGGTTTTGGACATTCAATTATCTAATTGGTCAAACATGATGTAAATAATTAGAGAGATTGGTTAATTGAGCCCAATGACGTCAAAACCCACCCTTAAATGGACACGGAAATTTACTAGATAAATTTCCCATGAGATATTAATTATCATGTTGTTGACAAGTTATGTTTTGGCTAAACTACTCTTTTTTATATAAAACTTTAAGTCAGTTTACTCTAAGTGATATTTAGTAAATACTACATATTATGTGAATATGTTAGAAACATAAAACTATATCTTATCTCCTCATTCCTTGTCTATAATCTTTAAAAATAGGTTGCTAGGCAACGAAACATACGCCCACACAACAGCTAAATCGTCCGGGCGGTCAACAAGAGTTGTCGCATATTAAGTTATTATCAGAAAATCATTAGAATTTGTTTGGTTTTTAAAAAAATCTGCCCCATGCTAACGTTTAAAATTGTGACCTCTATAGGGTCCACAACCTTGATATACCATATTTCTACACTATTTGCGTACATACGGCAGGGGGGGTTGGGATGGCCTAGTGGTCTAGAGTGCCGCGCTTCGACCTCTAGCTGGCCGGTCACCTCTGGCTTGCGGCTGTGGTTTCGAGCCCCGGTGTGAGCGTATGTGGCATGGAGATAGGGGCGCCTTCTCAACCTCGTGGGTTTCCTCCGGGCACTCCGGTTTCCTCCCACTGCTAAAGACCCCTACGCGCAAGCGAATTATTGAAATAAAATTACACCATATGTTAGTCCCGAAATGACCTAGTTGTGTTGAGTGGACGTTAAACCCCATTTCTCTCTCTCTCTCTCACATACGGCAGACATTTTGTTTGTCAATGTTGGTCCGATTTTCACGAAATTCAAACTCAACCCACATTACCCTGTAACAGTGATATAATCCAACGTTCTTTTTTAAATCGGGTAATAATTGTGACCTCCAGAGGGACCATAAGCTAATGACGGCAATTTTTCGTACAATCAGGGGCCATAATTTATGAAGATACGATCCGATATGCGCAAATATGGAATGGAACCAAGATCTTTAGATTATAAACATGTATTTCAAGTTTCATCAAAATCGAATTAAAATTGTGACCTCTATAGGGTCCACAACCTTAATATAACTTATTTTCACAAACGGCGGCCATTTTGTCCGTCAATTATGGTCTGATTTTCACGAAATTCTAACTCAACCTTCATTACCATGTAACGGTGATATAATCAAACGGTTTTTTTTAAAATTGGATAATAAATTTGACCTCCAGAGGGGCCACAAGCTAAAAAGGGTGATTTTTCGGAAAACCAAGGGCCATAATTCAGGAATTTACGATCCGATGGGCGCAAATATCGAAAGGAACCAAGATCTTTGGGTTATTAACATACATGTCAAGTTTCATTAAAATCGGTTCAAAATTGTGACCTCTATAGGGTCCACAAGCTAAAAACATGATTTTTCGTACAATCAAGGGTCATAATCCATGAAGTTTCGATCCGATACATGCCAATATCGAAAGCAGGCGAGATCTTACGGGGATAAACCTATATTTCAAGTTTTGTCAAAATCGGATAAGAATTGTGACCTGTAGAGAGTCCACAACCTTGATATAACATATTTTCACACTATTCGCGTACAAACGGCGGCCATTTTGTCCGTCAATTTTGGTCTGATTTTCACGAAATACGAACTCATCCTTTATTACCATGTAACGGTGATATAATCAAACGTTTTTGTAAATCGGATAATAATTTCGACCTCCAGAGGGACCACAAGTTAAAAGGGCGATTTTTCGGACAATCAGGGGCCATAATTAAGGAAGTTACGATCTGATGGGCGCAAATATCGGGTAGGACAAACACCTAGGTCCCGTGTACACCTTATCGTGCACGTAAAAGACAGTTGAAATACAATCGCTGTCCGGACACAATTTCTCTCATAGCACATTGTACGGAGTATACCGGTCTTTATTATCCCCGCTGGTGCAGTAAAGTAAGACGTTAAAGAGATGTTGTCCCGAAAGTATGTATGTGGTGGTTATTTCCAATACATTTATGGCTAATTTGGTATATATGGAAAGTATAGACACCAAATCTAAGTATGAAGATACTGGATTACCCGAAAAACACCCATGAGGCAAGCACTGGGTAAAAATGTCAGGGTATCACTAACTGACTGTTGTCTGCCAGCTTATTGTGTTCTATCTTATGATTAATGAAACGGTTGCTATAATATTTCTTGATCAAATGGTTAGGCGGTTTTGAGAACATTGAGTGGTGTCAAAAAAACCTCGGCTATTAAATGGCGGCTAAAAGAATTTGACAGAAACAAATTAAAAATTTATTAATTCGTAACCATAAATCTTATATGTAGAATATATTATTGTAAATTACACGTACCTGATTAGATATGGGATTCACCTCAACAGCAATACCTCTTTCAGACATTACTTGCATGATATATGGGTGTTTATTTAGAGCGAAACCATGTCCTACACGACTCGTATTCAATAGAATAGCATCAATTAGATTTTCATCAACCCGCGTATCTTTCCAATCTGTAATACAAATATAAAATGGTAGCTTTATGAGCTTTGAGGAGTGGTATCAAATCTTCTGAAACAGATTGGGTGGGGGGGGGTATTGTCAGGTGCAGAACAGTAGGACGTTAAAATCCATTTCGTTTCATTTTTCATTTCGAGGTGTACCTAGTTAAATAGTCATGCAATAAAAGATGACTTGGGCATTTACAAGATACAATAAATTGATAAAAAGTAACAACTGGCGATGTGATAATATTAGAGTGTCTACATGATTTTTCATATTCATCAATACCTATGGCTTTGGCAGTAATTATCGAAAATGTGATGATAATAGTCGTTCCACGAACATCACCCCCAGGTCTTAATGTTGCCCCTACTGCATCCGACAGATCAGCGACCGGGCCAATGTAGGCGTACAAAAATCGCTTTAATTGGAAAGTCATATCATTGAGATGTGGTATCAGATGTAAAAAATAAATATAGCATACACCCCCCCCCCCCCCCCCCACACACACACACACACACAGTTCATGTGGATTGGTAATTGGTAATAGCATTAAAATGCCAGACAGTTCTGTACAGCAACATGACAAAAAAGTACAGGTAATGTTAATTGTCAAAATCGATTCACAACGGCTACGCGAAATTGCAACCTGCAACCGGGTCGAATAGTTATGTTATTTATATACATGGCGCACACGCGTATTCTTTAGTCCGGTTGGTACAGAAAAAAGGGACGTTAAACCCCCATCCCATTCAATATATTTTATGTAACCCACCTGTTTCGCCACCATGGAAGAAATAGGGTAGTTGAACTGGAGGTTGTTGTTGGGTGGGATAAAGTAGATCATCAATATAATATAGTAGAGTTTTACCAGTTCCTTCTTGACCAACTAAATCAAAACCTACTACAAAATCAGGATATTTCTTCATCATTCTTATTGCATCTTTCACATTATTTAATATAGTAGCAACTGGATTAAACCTTCAAAAACAAAACATTGTTAACTTAAATGCTAAAAGAGAGAGGCGACTTAACGTTCATCCGACACAAACCAGGCCATTTCATGACTAACATCGTACAATTGAATGGTGGTGGGTGGTGGACCGGAGAACTCGAACCTAACCTACATGGTGGGAAACGACAACACACCACACGACTCACTTACAATTCCTATTTTCTACGATTTATAATGGATCGACGTCTTTAATTTGAGTCATAAAATAATTGTCGATCTTAATGGATTTTATATGCGGATTAGTTTTGTGAGATGGCAATGTAACCGATTCTGTGTTGGCACTGTAAGTTGAAAGGTGAGGATTCTAGTGCAATAAGGTGAACAATGTCGTTGTTTTTATCACTTGATATTTTCCATAAATCCACTTTTAGCAGATCTGTTTTTAACAAACTGTTTAGTTTTACCATTCTTGTTCCTCTCATGTCAATTTTAGTGTTCTGGTCTAAAAAATTATGACAAAATGCTATTTGTGAAATAGTACATGTCCAGGGTTGATTTATCTTTGGTGCCTCTAACTCAATATTATTATCAATAATCTAAAAACATAATTAATCTAATATTGGTACATTTAAATCAATATTGGCGTTGTTATCTTATCGTGAAAAATACCGGCTCCTAATATCTAATATCTCGATCAATCAACATTTTAAAACCAGGCCCAAGCGACTGACATTCAATTTTGAGACACACATAATTCGTCGCACATAACTGATTAGATTTACAATTTAAAAATATTAATGCATACATGAACATTTGTATTCCATTAGTATGTGGGTTTTGGTCCATTTTCATCCATTTTCGGTTCCCTAAGAATATAGATTTAGTGAAGTGTCAACACGTACAGCCGATGCTAATGACCTGAAAGCGTCGTCCATTCAATTTGCCCAGCTACATATTATGTCGCATTTAAAGAATTAGAAATTGCAATACAAATTGAATATAAATCAGTTTATATACATTCATATTACATTAATATTTGCTTTTGTCTTGACTTTGGTCTATCTTAGACCCAAAGTAGCGAGTTGGCACTTCGTATTCTATTGTCTTGTCAACGTTGTGTCGATTACCGTACTTAAAATATATTACCTTATGCCAGAGTAAATTATTTTAGTGCCAAAAAAATTTGGGTTCTGTGCTGCAAATTCTGTTGATATACTCTGGTAAGCTTGAACAACCCAGTCCTGATCGTGAACAGTACCATCCAGCTCATAGACCTGTAAGAAAAGAAATGTTCGGGTTAGCGTAGTCTTCAATATGACTGATTTCATGCCGGGACACCTGATACCATTGGTGCATGTGATTGTAAGGTGTCCTACATGTATCACACTGATCAGCAGTGAATATTCGCTAGGCCGCTACAATCACTGATAAGGATGACATCGACGCGACTTAATTAGTCAGAAATATTAACTTTTTTCTTTCGACAAATTCAGTTCTATAACATATTTTTTTTATGTATTAGAAAATTATGTAAAGACGTTTGAAGTATTTGTAGTTCAAGATAGTCGTCTGTGATAGGGATAGTTCGTAAGCAATTCTCTGTGAAATAGATTGACATGTATCCTGTCAAATTGTACAGTAGAATAATTAAATATCACCAACAATGAAGGGCGTGAAAAATAAAATCTTATCAAAAATTATGGTAAACAATATTGATTGTAGGTTCGTGAAAAAGACATGATTTCAAAAGGTTCTGACAATTCCAGATTCATTTGATAGATATTAATCGACCGATGAAATATGTCGAACAAATAAGCGGGTATTTAAAGATCCAATTTCACATTTTCTAAGAAAGTCAAAACATAATTATTTCTATGTCTTTTGCTCAAAGGGTTGTCAACTCAATATTATACGGTCCTGGGCAAAAATTTTTGGGCATTATAAAGGGTGACACAGGGTGATTGAGGAAATAGTTACTCAATTACCTCCCTTGTTTTCCCATTTCTCTCCATGGACGGCCATCTTCAAACGTTTGAATTTGAAGTTGAAAATGATATTTTTGCCAATTATAGGATTAATAGGATTATTCTTTAACAAGGTAGGACTGTTTATAGGTTCAATCTATTTTTGGGCTTTATTTTAATACATTTTAAAAATATAACTTAAAAAAATGCTATTGGAGCTTTAAAGCTACAAAGGTAGATTTATTGTTAACACTGATATACTGTAAGCAATTTCTTAATTTGTGAACTAACAAGCAAACGAATCTTACCTGTGAAAGTGCGGCTCGAACTTCCACACACTGAACATTATCCTGATAGAACTCGACGAGAGCTTGGTGGAAATAGTCTTTAAACACTGGGGCGTAAAACAACACACCGTTTATCAATCCAAAATATTTATTGAACTTTTTCCATACGTCATTAACAGTGACATACGTATCATCCGGATTATCTACTATGATACTAAAATTTCTAAACAACCTGTAAATACATAATCATGGAAATTGTTTTAAATAATTTGCTTTTCTTTAGACAATATCTTTTTTTTTTGACGGCTTAATCTACAGTGAAATATACGCAAATTAATTAAGAACGGTTGGTAATCTTTTGGATTAAAAAGTGGCCCAATCACAAGATTTCCGTGAAAATCATTGGTGGTGCTAGTATGAATTTCCTTATACTGTCGACATGGTCCGCAGCTGATGCCGAATGTTTTTTTTAGTAAGTCATATTTTTGAATATCGTTCCAATATTCTGCTCTGGCTACGCTAATGAGTCAATACAATCTCTGCACGAAGCTTGAATATATTTTAGATTTTAACCACTCACTGTAGATCAAATGCTTTATTACCAACTCGTGACCGTGTTGTTGATATCAATTCCCATTCACATCCTGAAATACAACCACATGAGTGACATACTCGAACAACCGGGCCTATTCAGCAAAACATACTTGGGGAACATAATTCATGATTAACACTAGACACATACATAGGCATAAAAATTGGGGGGGGGGGTGTTGGCGAACCGTCCATTTTTCCGGCAATGTATCTTCGGTTTTTTTTTCGTGCAGAAAAACATCACAGCTTTGTGAAAAACTCGTTTTAGTTAATGACTGATTTATTCTGAAAATCGGACAAATACGCGGGATTTCGATTTTTAATGTTTTAGAACTAGATATAACTCTGGATGGAAGTGGGCTATAACCGGATAATCCGTCAGATCCCGCCCAAGAATAATAAAATATACAATGGCCGTTTTACTCCCCGTTATTTACAGTGAGTTGGTTTATTATAAAGATGTAGATTTGGCAATCCAGTGGTTTGATTGAAACGTGTAAAACTCACCTTTATTAGCAGGGGGGTTATTAAAGAAATGTAGATTTGGTGTTCCAGTGGTTTCGTTGAAACATATGTAACAGTTATCTCTGTAAGTTACGTTTGATATTACCCAGTCTAAACTGGTTATGGATGAGTCGTGGACATGCAGAGCACAACCTGTAACGAAATAAAAATAAAATGGGGCTTAACGTCAACCTAGCTATTGAAGACGAGACGCTTGTAACTGTAGCCTTTAGAGCGCTATCAATATTTTAGAATTGGTCAAGGCCCATAAGCATGACAATGATAATCAATAGGCGCCTTCTCCACATGAGCATACAATCCGTATATGTACATACATTTCAAATGAATCGGGTGATAATTTTTGCTAAGTGTCTAGTAATCCTGCGCTATATAAATCTTGTCCCATTTTTTAATATTCTTATTTTTCTTAAATAATGGCTATCACGGTAAGATAGTATGTAACGCAACGTCGAGGAATATGGATGATCTTAAGTTAAAAGACTTGCTTTCTTTAAGACAAAATGAAAATTTTAAAATGGGCATACGAATCGCATACCACAATTCTTTTGAGCGCTATTTGTAATAGGGCGACTGGATAACGGGGACTATACATACTAACGGTGTAGACTGGAATGACCAGACGCCACAGACTGCCATCCAATGAGTTTTCTTTGCGTATTTCGTCTAACATAACTGATTAGATATTACAGTAAAACAGAAACGATCCAATGTAAAATCGGTTTATATACATTCATATTCCATTGTTATATGCGTTGTCAAACAATGGAAATTTATCTCTTAAAAATAGTCGTTCTTAAATTGTCGAGCATGTTTCGTTACCCAACATGTATACGGATATACGTGTATCATGGCTACTAGTCACCAGGTGGGAGCCACGGTGACTCAGAGAGCAAGACGTTGGTTCGCTATTCTGGGGTTTCCGTGTTGGGTCCCTATGTTGACCGAGGAAGTTTAACGCGATTATCCAGTGACGCTCCCCCTTGCCATTGGTGCAAGAAGGCGGGTCTGGAAAGGAACACTGGATAGTCGTGCGGTTGGGTTGGGACGAAAAAAGGCGAGACCCCGGTTACACATTGTCATGCGCATAAAATAAGTGTTGGCAAAGGCGTTTTATAGCGGAGGCACTGGAGGCGCCAGCCTCCTCGCGAAAAAAATCAAAGAAGTTGAAAAAATAAAACGGGAGATAAATGCTAAAACCGATGAGAAAAATGAAAATGTACCCTAGTTAGGGAGGGCCCTAAAGGCAGACAAAAGGGCCCCGCGTCTGACAAAACGGTCCCTCTGGCCAAGGGAAAGAGCCCCAGTTTTGTACCACTGACAACTGTGACCCACAATACAAAATATCGAAGAATTGTCTCGATCAACACCAGGAACCAAGGCCGAACCCTCCTTGATACTGAACCAGCTCACTACGCGCGGAGCCACGTCGGTAAGAGAGTTTCATCGACGGCCTGTTGAAATTATCGCAAATAGTCTAGTGGTAGTACTTTGATCATTTAACATCTGCTTTCACAATATTGATATCGCAGGCATTCAATGGTGTCAGTTGACGATGATTAAAAGTAATTGTCACCTGCAAACCAGACAGATGTTTTACTACGACAGATGTTTACGCCGATGTCTACTTAACGCCAAGGGAATGAATGAATCAAATTGGGTTTAACGATAAGGGTATTAGAGGTATATCACGATATCTATTTCCTATTTAGTATAAATGTATATAAAATGAGTGTATAAAATGAGAAAAGGTCACTTTTTGCCCGGACCAGTTTATTTGTCGGGTTTCCTCCCTGTGTGTGTGGTTTGGTTTTGTGTGAACTTACAGTTGCATCATGTAAGATGTAAATCTGTATATTGTAGGTCTTCATTTTGGCTTCATATGTTATATAGATAATTAACTAGACATTAATTCACTCGACCACTCGACAAGTCCACAATCAACTACCTGACCATCGGATGGCGGCAACGTTTAATGGATTGATACACGATCGCTATTTAATAATTATTTAAAGTCAATAATCGAGACTTTGTTTATTGTAGTGACAATGGTAGCAATGGAAATTGAGACAACGCTATATTATAAAAAACCCAGTCATAAAGTAGTTTGACTAATAATCTATTTTTAAACTACTATTGAGAAAACTGTCAGCTCTTTATCTAAATCTTACATACCGGGAATTCATATTTAAATCTGCACGGAGTATAAATAATACACAGTCTATTGTTACCCCAGTTACACATTATCTATTATTTGAATTGACAGATAGGATGGTCGCGTGTATATGGTTCATTATGTTCGTATGGACTTAAATTGACGTTGATAAGAGCATTTAGTTACACAACAGAATCAAATCACAGGCACTTGAAGGGAATAAAATATGTAGTATAATAAAAGTAATTCAGACGCCATCTTTGTTTTATTTTAATCCCTTCAAGTGCCTGTGAATCAAATGGGGTATGGTCAATAAAATGGATTTGGAGACAATGGTTACGTGTGGCACGGTTCTTCGGGAAAGGGGTGTACCTGTCTCTTAGTATCTGCTGAATGCTCTTTCCTCATTTGATCATCATACTCTTATGTACACCGATATACCTTTACTACATATTTTATGATTATTTTTATTTCATTGCCATACTTTCATTGTTGTTTTCATTGGTATCATCCCAATGGTGCATGTACATAGATATATCCCATTATAATTTCATTATATTTTCATTATTTATATAGTATTCCATGACAAATGTATCTTTTGCATGCATATGTATGTTGATGTTTTGTATACTGTTCTTAATGGACGTAATATGCAAATAAAAAAAAGTTGAACTAGAAAAAAAAAAACACGCGACGCTTGAACATATCAATATATAAAATGCATTCCAACTGAAAATTTTAAGTATTGATCCACGGCAATAAAAACAGGATGTGAAAATTAAATCATATTAAAGGACCACTGCTTGTCAAGACGAAAATGAATTTTTTTTTAATGAAATGGGGTTTGACGTCCTACTGTTCTGCTCCGACTGGACTGATGAAGACGGGCTTACGTCCTACAGAGTGCATGGAAGGAAATTTTGAATTCACACTACCAAGGGATATTTAAAGTGCACGCTACTGTGAACACGGGACCACGTCCCATCCGAACGACTAGACAGTTGTTCATGCCAGGTCTCCGTCCTGCAAGGAAACCACACCGGAAAATCCCGATGGACATTCTCGGCCAACACCGCGATCGAACCCGTTACGTCCAGGCTAGCCACAGTGGCTCTCAGGAGAAGATGAAATAAACTACACTAATTAAGACGAGAATACGTCAAAGTAATTTATTTGAGAAATTCTGTCCGGACAGCGTCGTTTCTGCCCACATATGTATACCCACTGTATACGCTACGTAGAATTCCAACAGCTGGGGTTTCTTTTACGTTTACGTCAAGGTGAACCAAAACCGAATTCTATAACAGTCATCGACCATCATATACACGTAAAGGGATCTTTATTGGTCAGTAGGCCTATGGCCGTTGACCTACATACTTATCTTGTGTAAGGTCACCCCGTTCATTTACCTTACAATATGCCACGTTGCTTGGTAACACATATAATCAATCTTCATATAAACATGTCGAAAAGTGAATGAAACGTAGTTTCTGTAACATCTGGGTTTAATGAAAACATGCATACGAGGGACATTTTATTCGGACTGCGACGCTATACGGCCTAATAGTTATCGTAATCCAACTGTTGCTGGTTCTTTTACGTACACGCCATGGTGACCTACTCTTTTTCTCATTTCGAATTCCCTCTGCCAGTACATGTATTTCTACAGGTACACGGGACCTCGAATTCTATCTGTCAGTGTCTCTACGGTTACACGGGGGAGGGGGGCTTTTATGTCCCATGCGAACGACTAGACGCTGCTCCTTGTCCAACCATTCGTTTTACGCCACTATAGCAAAGGGATACATCGCCTACACGGTGACTCAGCTTAGAATGACTTTCGGTCATAGTTTATAATATGCATTATAATACTATATTTTCTCATTTCATAACAAGTCTACCTACGCATACATGTATTCTTATATGCAATACAGTTAACTATTCAGCTGGTCGATTGAAACATGGGGCTAAATATAGAATATGTTATAATCTGTCCATCTATTACATAAAGATATTTATTTGTTAACATGCTTAGCGTAATATTACCAATGCATACCGCATTTCGCCCGAATGACTTCAGATTATAGTATATTACACCCGCAAATCGGTGCTATTAATATCGCTGTTGGTAATCACAAACGTGATTCTGTACTTAGGGCCCACCTATTGTACATCAATAAATCAATGGATCGGGATAGGGAGAGGGGTTACACATAGGTCTAGCCTGTTCCCCAATCCAAATTCCTATTTAATTTACTGAATAAAATTATTGTTTATAAAATAAAATATGGAACACCTGCAAACGTCATGAAGTGTTCCATGAGGAAGTAAAATTTTGCCCAGACAGCAGCGTGTTCATCTAAACTTCATCGAATTCCAGCTGTCATGGCTTACTTTACGTGTGTAAGGGGTATATATATTGGGTTTTCGTCCCATCCAAACGGCTTGTCAGGCCCCTGGAGCGACATCTAGGGTAAACCAGACTGGGGAGCTTTCTCGTTGAACACCGGACCAAGTTAGTAAGTCGTTGCCTGTAACTCACTGAGTCCCGACCGGTCCTGCAAAATATGCTGTAGAGAAATCGTGCTAAGAAAAAAAGATGAAATTTAAACTTTTAGTCCTGTAGATAGGGTAAAAATTATTTTCTCTGGTGTGGGGTCAAGCAGGGTACATGTATGCCGGGACAGCAGCCAGTGGCCATCAGTGTAACCTACTGTTACCACCAAACTATATACTCAGCTGCAATGTAGGCCTAGATAGTAGGTGGGTGGGGTGGGGCTTTACCGGGGCAGTGTGCACAAGTACAAGTAGTAGGCCAAAAGTACGAAAGGACGGAATCATGACATCTCTTAACCCAATTTATCTGATAAACTAATCTCTTCTTTTATTACAAATCTGACAGTTCGAAGTCTAGAGTACTTTTGTTTTCAACCGACGTCGCCGATATCTCGTCCATTGGTATTGCGTTTTAAATTTCACTGGATTGGGGATACTTTGTCATACGTGTCTTATGTCAAAAATCAAAAACAAACAATTTATACATGGAATACGCTTGGCGTTCCGACGACAGGTGTTCCATTACCTTTCAAACCACGTGGTTTGACCGGGCACAGTAAACGGGCAAAAAGGTCCACAAGTTTCAAAATTTTTATATAGCGATTACAAGCATATGCCAAGAAGAAAGACAGGTAACCGAATTCAAAAGAATTACGAGTCGGTGCATTTCCCACAAACACTCTTGTTGTAACTGAATAATATGTCCCAATCTTCATTCTTGTTAACAAATTGTATTATTTTACAATATTCCAATTAATTGATGATATAAATTTCATTTTAACACACATAATTTAAAAAATTGGAAAAATTCAACTTATTGATTTGAAAAGTCTAACGTTAACCTTTTCAAATGTGACTTGGATTTTAAAATATTTTCGAACCCTCTGGAAAAGTAAAATAGGATGTAATGGATAATTTACACAACAGGTAAGACACTAAAACATCTAGTACTTATAATAAGGCTATTATTTATTTTCTGGAGCTACCAAGCCAGCAAGAGTGTTATTGTCCCTTTAACAACCCGTCTCCACAAGCCAACATCCCTTCTCATAACTTGTGCCAGTGATTGATGTGATGTCGTGATACATATACTGTCTGTGCGACACTAGCAGAAATGCTTAAAATAATTTAAGTAGGCATACGGGATTCTATAACACGGTAGGAGTATAACCAGAGTAAAACCAAATCTAATGAATATAATGCATCGTTTTGGAGTTGTCGGTTTGGGGGGTTTTTTTTGTTTGTTTTTTTTTCCTTTTTTAATTACATGACAGTATAAATAAATTGTTGGAGGCCTTGGCAGTAGAAAACACATATTATTATATAGGGGACCATCTAATTAATCTAAAAAATTGTTGAAGACCCTTCCTTGGACATACAAGATACATGTACACTGGTAAATAAGGAACATCAAATTAATCTAATACATGGTACGAAGCGGCTTTTGTGCCTGGGTGAAAATATAAACGTTTTCTTGCTTAGAGATGAAATAAAATGTGTTATTCACGACAAAACGACAAATGTTCTATTTATTTTATGATTTTACAATCATTTTAGGTAAAACAACATGGACTACTGCTAGCCAGTGGAATAACACTTTTATTTCACTGATAAAACGCGGTATTCCACTACTGATCATAAAATAAAAATATCTCTTTAATCCTACATGTATATTTTTCGATTTAAAAAAAAAGAAGGAAAAAAGGAATATAACTGACTATTCGGAGTTTTCCTTTATATTTTCACTCCAACAGTAGCTCACAGTATGTAGGCTATGCGGTAATCACAAAGGGTTCTGGGAAATATAACCTTTTTTTTCTACTTCCAGGATGGAACTTACCTTTTGGCATTTTTTCCATGATTTTAAAAACGGGACTATCATCGATCCATTTTTTAGACTGAAAGAAATTAATAGAAGGTGGAAAATCAGATACACCAACCCGTGCATTTTCGATTGTCGTCTGCTTGTTTTGAAGTAAAAATTTATCCAGTGCCAGTTCCGCAGAATTTAGTTGGAATTGGCTTCCCAGTCTTAGTTGTCGTTCTGCGTTTAAGATAGCATCGCGTGCTGTTTGGTACGAGGATGGCACACACGAAACAAATTCGTCATGAATAATTGTCAAGCACAATATAAATATTTCCTTTAACATAGCTGAAACTAGCCCCGTCTGTTCGAAACAAATCTTTATAATATTTTAACGGGTCAACAGCTGATACATAAATAAGGAGAGCTATGCGTTACCCATGAACTACAATCTTCATATAGTACAAGCGTTATGATTGATTCAGTCATTTTAAGGTCAACCAATCACTGCACGGCTTACAGGAACACGTTAGGGATTTTGACGTAAAATGCAAACCAACGTGGCAATGGTGTTTACAAAATTATTACTGAATTTATCCCTCTGAAAAATTGATGTTCTTCGACAGGTAATAAAATTGGTCGTAATACACTTTATTAATGTGTTTCTTTCTATTATCAGTGACTATTTTTGTGGAATTTAATGGACAAAAAAGACAATTAAATCGGTTTATAACAAGATTCTAAATTTCTACGCAGACATGAACGAACTTTTCCATATTTTTATGGCAGCAAGCAAGTAGCACGCGCTCCGTTGGCACTCAGGAAAGCTGACATGGCATTCTGTAAAATTTGTCTGTTTGTTGGAGGCGAGGAGACGATCAAAGACGAGGTTTCCCTTGATGACATGTATCTTACATATATTAAAAAAATTGTATCAACATTAATTAATTACTAGACTACTAGCCAATTTAAACAATTTATTTATTGCACAAAAGTAAAAGGAGCTAAATTACTGACTTATTATCATCCAAAGTTTTCGATATTATTTGTCAATTTAAATCAACATATTGATGTTATGAGCTTACCAATAAAAGATACACTTCGGAGACAAAATGAACATAGTAGCATAGGGACTTGAAGAACGAATTAGACTGACTCTAATAGGCTCTCAAGACATATTCACGTGTCTTGTGTCATGTCAAAACGGGGACGCCAGCCCATAACTTATCTGGAAAGCATACACAATAACCAGACACTAGCCTAGAGATTGCCATTTGATTCAGACCAGCTGCTACTTGATAATGCTAATTCTATACCCCCACATTTTCATGTGGACGTATTATGTCGTCGCCCCTGTCCGTTCGGATGTCCGTCCGTCCGTCCGTCCGTCCATCCACAATTGTTTGTGGACTCTCTACAGGTCACAATTTTTACCCGATTTTGACCAAACTTGAAAAGATCTCGACTGCTTTCGATATTGGCATGTATCGGATCAAACCTTCATGGATTATAGCCCCTGATTGTATGAAAAATCACGTTTTTAGCTTGTTGACCCTATAGAGGTCACAATTTTGAACCGATTTTGATGAAACTTGACATGCATGTTTATAACCCAAAGATCTTGGTTCCTTTTGATAATTGCGCCTATCGGAACGTAATTTCCTGAATTATGGCCCCTGATTGTCGGAAAAATCACCTTTTTATACGCCCACATTTTTATGTGGACGTATATTGTCGTCGCCCCTGTCCGTCCGGGCGTCCGTCCGTCCGTCCACAATTTGTTTGTGGACCCTCTACAGGTCACAATTCTTACCCGATTTTGACGAAATTTGAAATATAGGTTTATATCCCCAAAAGATCTCGACTGCTTTCGATATTGGCATGTATCGGATCAAAACTTCATGGATTATAGCCCCTGATTGTACGAAAAATCACGTTTTTAGCTTGTGGACCCTATAGAGGTCACAATTTTGAACCCATTTTGATGAAACTTGACATGCATGTTTATAACCCAAAGATCTTGGTTCCTTTCGATAATTGCGCCTATCGGAACGTAATTTCCTGAATTATGGCCCCTGATTGTCCGAAAAATCACCATTTTATACGCCCACATTTTTATGTGGACGTATATTGTCGTCGTCCCTGTCCGTCCGGACGTCTGTCCGTCCACAATTTGTTTGTGGACCCTCTACAGGTCACAATTCTTACCCGATTTTGACGAAACTTGAAATATAGGTTTATATCCCCAAAAGATCTCAACTGCTTTCGATATTGGCATGTATCGGATCAAAACTTCATGGATTATAGCCCCTGATTGTACGAAAAATCACGTTTTTAGCTTGTGGACCCTATAGAGGTCACAATTTTGAACCCATTTTGATGAAACTTGACATGCATGTTTATAACCCAAAGATCTTGGTTCCTTTCGATAATTGCGCCTATCGGAACATAATTTCCTGAATTATGGCCCCTGATTGTCCGAAAAATCACCTTTTTATACGCCCACATTTTTATGTGGACGTATATTGTCGTCGCCCCTGTCCGTCCGGACGTCCGTCCGTCCACAATTTGTTTGTGGACCCTCTACAGGTCACAATTCTTATCCGATTTTGACGAAACTTGAAATATAGGTTTATCCCCAAAAGATCTCGACTGCTTTCGATATTGGCATGTATCGGATGAAAACTTCATGGATTATGGCCCCTGATTGTACGAAAAATCACGTTTTTAGCTTGTGGACCCTATAGAGGTCACAATTTTGAACCGATTTTGATAAAACTTGACATGCATGTTTATAACCCAAAGATCTTGGTTCCTTTCGATATTTGCGCCTATCGGAATGTAATTTCCTGAATTATGGCCCCTGATTGTCCGAAAAATCACCCTTGTAGCTTGTGGTCCCTCTGGAGGTCACAATTATTATTCGATTTAAAAAAACGTTTGATTATATCACCGTTACACCCTAAGGGAGGTTGAGTTCGAAAAAATCAGAGCAAAATTGCCATACAAAATGGCCGCCGTTTGTACGCGAATAGTGTGAAAATATGTTATATCAAGGTTGTGGACCCTATAGAGGTCACAATTTTGAACCGATTTTGATGAAACTTGACATGTATGTTTATAACCCAAAGATCTTGGTTCCTTTTCATATTTGCACCCATCAGATCGTAACTTCCTGAATTATGGCCCCTGATTGTCCGAAAAATTGCCCTTTTTAGTTTGTGGTCCCTCTGGAGGTCAAAATTATTATCCGATTTAAAAAAACCGTTTGATTATATCACCGTTACATGGTAATGAAGGTTGAGTTTGAATTTCGTGAAAATTGAACCAAAATTGACGGACAAAATGACCGCCGTTTGTACGCGAATAGTGTGAAAATATGTTATATCAAGGTTGTGGACCCTATAGAGGTCACAATTTTGAACCGATTTTGATGAAACTTGACATGCATGTTTATAACCCAAAGATCTTGGGTCCTTTCGATATTTGCGCTCATTGATTCGTAACTTCCTGAATTATGGCCCCTGATTGTACGAAAAATCACCCTTTTTAGCTTGTGGTCCCACTTGAGGGCAAAATTATTATCCGATTTAAAAAAACGTTTGATTATATCACCGTTACATGGTAATTAAGATTGAGGTAAAATTTCATGAAAATCGGATCAAAATTGACAGACAAAATGGCCGCCGTTTGTACTCAATTAGTGTGAAAATATGTTATATCAAGGTTGTGGGTCCTATAGAGGTCACAATTTTGAACCGATTTTGATGAAACTTGACATGCATGTTTATAACCCAAATATCTTGGTTCTTTTCGATATTTGCGCCCATTGGATCGTAACTTCCTGAATTATGGCCCCTGATTGTCCGAAAAATGACCTTTTGTGGTCCCTCTGGAGGTCAGAATTATTATCCCATTTAAAAAACCGTTTGATTTTATCACCGTTACATCATAATGAAGGTTGAGGTGGAATTTCGTGGAAATCGGACCTAAATTGACTGAAAAAATGGCTGCCGCTTGTACGCGAAGAGTGTAAAAATATGGTATATCAAGGTTGTGAACCCTGTAGAGGTCACAATGTTCATTCAATTTTTAAATCGGATAATAATTGTGACCTCCAGAGGGACCACAAGCTAAAGAAAGGGGGATTTTGCGTATAACCAGGGGCCATAATTCAGGAAGTTACGATCCGATATGCGCATTATGTATCCAGTTACCTAGTAATTGTGATCCCATCAGAAATTCGTTGGAAGATTGGTTTGAGGATGCCTACTGTTAATATTTGTGGATTTTCAACTTGTGTATAGGCACCTTTGTTAATAGTATCATCACATTTTCATGTGATAGATCACCTTTCTAGAAAATGAAGAACTTACATGTTACCAACGACAGGGCAACCATTACAACTTAGTGATGTCATCAACATATGACATCATTTTTCAAATTTGTTTCCTGTTTCTGTTGAACTGTTCCTTTGAAAAAGTTAAAATTTATTTGACGAAACTAGTCAGGATAGTGGACATGTATGATGGTTTTAAATGGCAGTTTTATATATTTCAACCACATGAAAATGTGGGTGTATAAAAACGATTGAATGTAAATCAGTTTATATACATTCAAATTACATCATTATATGTGTTGTGACTCATTTGTTTCAATTTCTAGACCCCAAATGTTAGTGATTTAGCTCCTTTAAGTGACACACTGCTCCATCGATGTGGCTGATACATGAACAGTACCAGAAATATCATTTATGCTTTAACTTCCAGGGGTGACCCATATGAACCAGAATCTTTTTTTGGAATATGTTCAAATAATTAATTTATGCTTTATAACTGTCCCAGGGATGGACAATCTATGACTGATAATGATAAATAAAAGACTAATGCACCTTTCCTCATAATACCCTTTACTGAACAAGTTTTGTCACTGGGTTTTTGGTAATCCACCAAGATAATACTGGAACAGTAATTTTTCGTGATTATCCTATACATGTATGTGGGATGAACCTCATCATTACACTCTCAACCTGTAGTTGATGGAGGGGCAAAGCTGGTGCAAAGAATATTGTCATCATCCCTGTCCCTACGGACATCCCTGTTCCTACGGACATTCGTCTGTCCATCCACAGTTTGTTTGGAGACACTCTACAGGTCATAGTTTTTGCCTAATTTGACGAGACTTGAAATATAGGTTTATCTCCCAAAGATCTCGATTCCTTTCGATATTGGCATGTATCGGACCATAACTTCATGAATCATGGCCCCTGATTGTATGAAAAATCACTTTTTAGCTTGTGGTCACTCTGTAGGTCACAATTTTCATCTGATTTTGATGAAACTTAGGTCTATTATATATTGTATGGTATATCAAGGTTGTGCACTCTCTAGAGGTCACAATTTTGATCCATTTTCGATAAAATTTGAAATACATGTTTATAACCAAAACTTCTCTGGATTATTAGCAGAGGCATTTCCCTTGCTTGTCCACTGCAATGTCTGAGTGACTTTTGCAGCATATATTTCGGATGAACTATAAAAGTATGTCATTATCTTGCACGTAACACGATACTGAAATGGGCTGTGCCTACATCTGTCCATCCTTTTCATCTTAAATGTACCATTATCTGTCCACCTCTTTGTCCATAATTTGTTTGACACAGATATAATGAACCATTTGTGAACATATCAATCGACTCCTTAGAAATTTCGCGAATTTTATTAATTTTGTCATCAATTGTTTTATGATTTAGTTTTTTTATATGCTATTTATATTTTGGAGCACATCTCCTAAACCTTTCAAGATATGTATACATGTATGTGAGATTTTGCGCAGACAAAAACTTGTTATAATACATTTTGTAGTTGTGCCTTTTGTTAATTTGGAATTTGTTGTATGTTAATAAATGTTGTGTTTTTAATGGAAAATGTAGCCTGCATATTCCTTCCAAAAGTTGTCCAAGAACATGTTGATGAGTCCTGTTTAATTGTTGACTCATTATGTGTTTCAGGTTGGCCCAGCTCTTGTTGTAGCTGTTATATTTAGATTTTATAGATAGACTCCACTTGTGGTGACACCAGACCGTAAAGATGGCTACTCTCTATAATTCTGTTAAATCATGTATTTTTAAGGTAGGTGAAATGGCTTGAAGTAAGTTAAAGAGATAGAGAAATGGGGGTAACTTCGACTCAACATGTACTAGGTCATTTTGGTACTAACATATGGTTCAATTTTATATCAATAATTCGCTTGCCTGAAGCAGTCTTTAGCAGTGGAAGGAAATCGAAGGACCCAGAGAAAATGATGAAATGTTTATGTGCATGTATGCTGTTGTCGCCCGTGTCTGTTCGTCCATCTCTCTGTCTCGCTTAAAACCTTGTGTAATTTTGTAAACCTGAATGATTGTTCTATGTAGATGTATAATTTATTGTTAGAACAAACTTTAGGCGTTTCGCTATCTCTGAAGAGGTGAAAATTTTAACTCATACTTTTCTGCATTAATCGGGCTAATGAAGACAGATGTGTGACATGAAGGATGTGTGGGAAATTTTGCTCAGACATCAGCATTTTTGTCTTCTCTACTGTAAGGGATTCTTTCACGTAGACACAAATCAGGTAGATCTTGTTATTTCGGCTGCACAACTGATGAGGGGAAACCAGGCTGAAAAATCCTCTTTCTCAGCCAAAACTCGAATCTCCTGGTAAAGACAAATTAAATGAAATCGGGTTTAACATCCTACTCTTCTACACTGACAGGGCTAGTGAAGACAGGCATACACCATAAAATGTGCCATGAGGCAAATTTTGCCCACACGGCGGCACTACAACCTTATTTTAATAATTTTTTGTCAATTTTCAACTGTCAAGGATTCTTTTACGTGCACGCCAATATGTATATGGGACCTTGTATATACATACATATCTATAAATTATATACCGAACAATAAAAATTATTTATAACAGAATCAATGACTCGGGTAGATTAAATATACACTGGCATATTAACAAGATTGGTGCATTAACTAGATCTGATGATAAAAGATAAAACACTTGTGAACAACAACAGGTGGTTGTATCCTTATCTTTTAGTAAAACATGGTCAAACTGTTTATTTATATCTATTTATTTTCACTTATATTCACACAATGTTATATTGTTATAATATACTCTTCAAAAAAAGAAACGCACAACCCATTTTTCATCATTTTTTTATTTGAACGAGGTCGTTGTTTCGGTAAATCTTACTTGTTTTTAATACCATTATGTAAGGATAAAAGAAATTCATTATTGATTTTAAAGGTAGGGTCACCAATTGTGACTGGTCATCCTTTTTGTCGAAATTTTTTATCGCTTGATTGCACCAAGAAACATGAATTTAACAACTTCGCGAGCTTCTCGCATGGAACCTACATCTAAGGTCTTTAAAATCCTGGGGTTCTCGGTTTCCAAATCAGTTGCACAAATCATTGCACATGTAAACACACAAAGACCAAAGTGATGCCACATCTGAACGAAGACCAACGCAACAACACTATTGGTCGATTACAAGCAGGTGACTCCAAGACAGATGTAGCCAGGCTGCTGAATGTTTCCCTTAGTTCCATTTCTCGCCTTTGGGATAGGTACCGATAGCGAAGTTCAACACGTGAACGCCCTAGCTCAGGCCAAACAAGTTTGGTCCCACTTGTCCTGGATTGTCACTTCCGGTTACGTCATTGGCGTAAATGGTTTTCAACAGCGACCTCTACTGCAGCAGCAATACCCGGACAACGTAGAATCTCGTACCAGACAGTAGGCAAACACCTACGTGAAACCGAATAACGAGGCAGACGTCCCCGTTAGAGCATCTGTTTTGAAATACGCCGACAACATGAAATCCAACTTTAATGGGTTCACACACTGAGGGTATGGCTTCAGCAACACCGAAGAGCAGTTTGGTTCAGCGACGTGTCGCTGTTCTTGTTGCAACAAGGCGATAGTAGAGCGAGGATATACTGACGACGAAATGTAATGTTGCGTTTCTTTTTTGGGAGAGTATATGTTAGATATACATTATTCAAGAGCTAAATCTGCCCATTGAAAATCTTTCTTTAGGCCTGAAATGTTATCTAAATTATTAATTAGACATTAATTAACTTTAGACTATAATCAACTCACGATGCCATCTTTAGCCTGCGATATTTAATGGATTTTGTGATTGATAATATAACATAAAATTGGATAATCGAGACTTGGTTTATTATCGCGCTAAACTTAGTTATGTCGTTCGAGGATAGTCTTAAATTTAATTGCTAATGTCTCAGGTCAGAGTGAAGCAATTTGACTGAAAATCAAGTACATTTTCTAGGGCCCGACAATGAACAGTGTCTAGTTGTTCATATGGTATGAAAAAATTATGTGCACGTAAAAGAGCCCTTCAAAATGAGACAAAATGTCCCCTCATAGCAGCACTTTATGGAGTTTTAGTGGACCAATCTGATCAAAACCCAGATCCTATTTTGTTTCGGGTTTTTTTATTGTTTAAAATTTTGTTTTTCATGTCTTTATTACACCAGGATCTGGATGAGTTGTCTTTATTACTTGCGTTTTGGTTGAAGTGAGGGATTAGCTAATAAAACAGTCTGTTACGATGAATTCTTGGCATGCCATGTACCTACTGAACTGAGGCTAAGCCACTGGAAACATCAACGCTGATTGATTAATAAATGTCCAAGTTCATAGGGCCAAAAACTGCCTGTACGACCCCAAACATGAACTCCCACTAAAACTTATCAGATCTTCATGTAGTGTAGGCCATTGAAAATAAAAAAAAAACGAAATATAGATCTGTATTTTAATCGAATTGGCTTTCTAGTCAGTAATAGTCTCGGTCACCCAGAACCCCCTAGTCGTCAACGCACGGAGGGTCTGGGTCGGTTCTCAATTATTGACGAAAATTACTGGATAATCTACCACATAAAAAACCAAACTCCCGGTTACGCATGAGCAATGAAACCTTTTGGCTAAAGTCTCGGTAAGTTATATATATTATGAAGTCGGGCCGATTTTGATAGATTCTATAAAGCGAGGATAAAATATATCCCACAATTCACTTGGCACATCTATTATTAGAAACAAAATAGAGACGATACAACAGCATGAATCGCGATTAAGGAGATTGTGAGAAGTCATACGTTTGATTCATGACGAGAGAAAATTACCATTTCAATTAAAACCTTTAAAACAAAATTTTAGAGAGTGTCATTGTTGACAAAACGGACATAATACAATTTCATATACATGTATTGTGAATTTTTATACGCCCACATTTTCATGTGGACGTATATTGTCGTCGCCCCTGTTCGTCCGTCTGTCCACAATTGTTTGTGAACAGTCTACAGGTCACAATTTTTATCCGATTTCAATGAAACTTAAAATATAGGTTTATCACCCTAAGATCTCGGTTCCTTTCGATATTGGCATGTATCGGACCGTAACTTCATGGGTTATGGCCCCTGATTGTACGAAAAATCACGTTTTTTAACTTGTGAACAGTGTAGAGGTCACAATTTTGAACCAATTTGGATGAAACTTGAAATGCATGTTTATAAACCAAAGATCTTGTTTGACTATATCACCGTTACATGGTAATGAAGAGAGAGTTTGAATTAAGTGAAAATCGGACTAGAATTGACGGACAAAATGGCCGCCGTTTGTACACGAATAGTGTGAAAATATGTTATATCAATGACTTGGGGACCCTATAGAGGTCACAATTTTGAATCGATTTTGATGAAATTTGACATGTATGTTTATAACCCAAAGATCTTGGTTCCTTTCGATATTTGTGTGAAAATATGTTAAATCAAGGTTGTGAACAATGTAGAGGTCACAATTTTGAACCGATTTGGATGAAACTTGAAATGCATGTTTATAAACCAAAGATCTTGGTTCCTTTCGATATTTGCGCCAATTGGATTGTAATTTCCTGAATTATGGCCCCTGATTGTCCGAAAAAACGCCCTTTTTAGCTTGTGGTCCATCTGGAGGTCAAAATTGTTATCCGATTTCAAAAACCGTTTGATTATGTCACCGTGCCATGGTTATGAAGGTTGAGTTCGAATTTCGTGAAAATCGGACCAAAATTGACGGACAAAATGGCCGCCATTTGTACGCGAATAGTGTGAAAATACGTTATATCAAGGTTGTGAACAGTGTAGAGGTCACAATTTTGAACCGATTTGGATGAAACTTGAAATGCATGTTTATAACCCAAAGATCTTGGTTCCTTTCAATATTTGCGCCAATCGGATCGTAACTTCCTGAATTATGGCCCCTGATTGTCCAAAAAAATCGCCCTTTTTAGCTTGTTCCTCTGGAGGTCAAAATTGTTATCCGATTTAAAAAAACGTTTGATTATATCACCATTTCATGGTTATGAAGGTTGAGTATGAATTTTGTGAAAAACAGATCTTGGTTCCTTTCAATATTTGCGCCCATTGGATCATAACTTCCTGAATTATGTCCCCGGATTGTCCGAAAAATCGCTGTTTTCGCTTTTGGTCCCTCTGGAGGTCAAAATTATTATCCGATTTAAAAAAACGTTTGACTATATCACCGTTACATGGTAATGAAGAGAGAGTTTGAATTACGTGAAAATCAGACTAGAATTGACGGAAAAAATGGCCGCCGTTTGTACACGAATAGTGTGAAAATATGTTATATCAAGGTTGTGGACCCTATAAAGGTCACAATTTTGAATCGATTTTGATGAAACTTGACATGTATGTTTATAACCCAAAGATCTTGGTCCCTTTCGATATTTGCGCCCATCGAGTCATTACTTCCTGAATTATGTCCCCTGATTGTACGAAAAATCACCCTTTTTAGCTTGTTGTGCCTCTGGAGGTCACAATTATTATCTGATTTAAAAAAAAAACGGTTGATTATAAAAACCAAACAAATTCTAATGATTTTCTGATAATTCCTTAATATGCGACAACTCTTGTTGACTGCCCGGACGATTTGGCTGCTGTGTGGGCGTATGTTTCGTTGCCTGGCAACCTATTTTTCTCATTGGTTTTATCATTTTTCTTTATAAAACTTTTTTGGATGACACTTCGTGTACAGTTTGATTGCTCGATACATTGAAAAAAATAAATGTGCGATTAATTAATATGTGTCTTCTATTTATTTTGGGATTTCGGCGGGGGACATCAGCCTCACTGTTGGCTTGTTTGTAGATATCTTACGACGAATATATTAGCAACCCTAAAGAAATCGGGTTAAGATCGATGTTGAAAGAATCCAAGATTAGGTTCACCTTCTGCACTAGTTCACCTAGTCACACCCTGTAGCTACTAGCAGGGCCCTCACAAGCCTATGTGACCCCCCCCCCCCCAGCCATTGTATACTGTAACTGCTTTGTTCCATGTCATCGCTCAGTTGAATTATGATGATCAAACTCATTTTAAAATATCACCTTTTATACTTTTAACACCTTGTCTAAATAACTATTTATTGAATTTATTAAAATTGTTTATATTTATTTCCCCGTCAAATTTCCGTTTGAGCGAAAAACCCTATAATATGTCGTGGAAAAATTATAATTCTACCCCTCTACTTTATGTGAGCACTTAAATTGCCCCCACCCCCACCCAAGCAGAGTCGCCATCAGTATCCCCCCCCTCCTTGCTAATATATTGGTTTTCGGATATTCTCATATACATTCTGCCTGTATAAATGTCAAGGAATGTTCATACTATAAGTAATACAACACTTGAGAACCTATAAATTAACTGATGTAAATAACGGAAACCATACCCACCACCAATGTTATCAGTGTCCTGTCATCGTTTGTTTAACTGTAATAGTGTACTATCTGCAGACAGCACAAGGTCATTCAATCACACCAGAGTTTGCGATTTTAAGTTTAGAACAAGGATTTAAAATATAACACATAATCTGGATATTATAGAAATGACATTGTTATATAAAGGATACTAATGGCAGTTCCTTGTGTCCAATATAAATCAATGTATTGAAGATAAAATACCAAACGGCAACCAAACTGCAAATGAATTCTCCTCGTACATGCACATTTCATCACCTTAGAAAAGGCGACACACGACGTGACGCAAAATGCGTTTTTATGCCATTGCCCCTATATTATGTTGTCGCCCCTGTCCGTCCGCACATATCGAATCGTAACTGCCTGAATTATGGCCCCTGATTGTCTGATAAATCGCCTTTTTATACGTCCACAATTTGTTTGTGGACTCTCTATATGTCACAATTCTATAGATCTCGCCTGCTTTCGATATTGGCATGTATCGGATCGAAACTTCATGGATTATGGCCCCTGATTGTACGAAAAATCACGTTTTTAGCTTGTGTACCCTATAGAGGTCACAATTTTGAACCGATTTTGATGAAACTTGACATGCATGTTTATAACCCAAAGATCTTGTTTCCTTTCGATATTTGCACCTATCGGAATGTAATTTCCTGAATTATGGCCCCTGATTGTCCGAAAAATCACCCTTTTTAGCTTGTGGTCCCTCTGGAGGTCACAATTATTATTCGATTTAAAAAATCGTTTGATTATATCACCGTTACACCCTAAGGAAGGCTGAGTTAGAATTTCAGGGAAAATCGGACGAAAATTGCCATACAAAATGGCCGCCGTTTGTACGCGAATACTGTTCAAAAATGGTATATCAAGGTTGTGGACCCTGTAGAAGTCACATTTTTAATTCGATTTTTATGAAACTTGAAATTCATGGTTATAACCCAAAGATCTTGGTTCCTTTCGATATTTGCGCATATCGGAACGTAACTTCCTGAATTATGGCCCCTGATTATACGCAAAATCGCCTTATTTTAGCTTGTGGTCCCTGTGGTGGTCACAATTATTATCTGATTTAATAAAACGGTTGATAATATTACCGTTACACCGTAAGGAAGGTTGAGTTCGAATTTCGGGAAAATGGACGCCGTTTGTACGCGAATACTGTTAAGAAATTGTATATCATGGTTGTGGACCCTGTAGAGGTCACAATGTTAATTTGATTTTGATGAAACTTGAAATGCATGGTTATAACCCAAAGATCTTGGTTCCTTTCGATATTTGCGAATATCGGATCGTAACTTCCTGAATTATGGCCCCTGATTGTCCGAAAAATCACCTATGGTCCCTCTGGAGGTCACAATTATTATCCGATTTAAAAAAACGTTTGACTCTATCAACGTTACATCCTACGGAAGGTTGAGTTTGAATTTCGAGAAAATCGGACCATAATTGCCAGAAAAAATCGCCGCCGTTTGTACGCGAACAGTGTGAAAATATGGTATATCAAAGTTGTGGACCCTGTAGAGGTCACAATTTTAATTCGATTTTGATGAAACCTGAAATGCTTGTTTATAACCTAAAGATCTTTATTCTTTTCGATATTTGCGCATATCAAATTGTAACTTAATGAACTATGGCCTTTGATTGTAGGAAAAATCACTTTCGGTATTGCTTGTTCACTGTCTATCTCTCGAACAATTGTTATCTGATTTATAAAATAACTCTGATTATATTACTGTTGAACCGTAAGGAAGGTTGAGTTCGAATTTCGTGAAAATCGTACCAAAATTGCCAGACGAAATGGTCACCGTTTGTACGCGAATAGTTTAAAAATATGGTATATCATGGTTGTGCACTCTCTACAGGTCACAATTCTTATCTGATTTTGACGAAAAGTAACATTTCTAGGTTGTGTACCGTCACACCATAATCATTGTCGGCTTCGAATTTCATGAATAACAGACTGGAACTGACCAACAAAATGGCTGCTCCCAATGATGTAGGAAAAATCACTTTCGGTATTGCTTGTTCTCTATCCATCTCTCAAAAATGTGGGCGTATCCTGCCTGGCAGTGCCAGCCTATCTTTTACATTTCAGTCACCACCCGCATCTCAACAGTCAGAAGTTACAAAAAACGATCCAGATGATATCAAAGAACCTGAATCGAAAACTTTAGCTGCAGATAAAAAAACAGATGAAGTTCATGGTAAGTATATTGCTTAAAGCTACAATTACATATTTTTATACGCCCACATTTTCATGTGGACGTATTATGTCGTCGCCCCTGTCCGTCCGGACGTCCGCCGTCCGTCCACAATTTGTTTGTGGACTCTCTACAGGTCACAATTCTTATCCGATTTTGACGAAACTTGAAATATAGGTTTAGCCCCAAAAGATCTCGGTTCCTTTCGATATTGGCATGTATCGGATCAAAACTTCATGGATTATGGCCCCTGATTGTACGAAAAATCACGTTTTTAGCTTGTGGACCCTATAGAGGTCACAATTTTGAACTGATTTTGATGAAACTTGACATGCATGTTTGTAACTCAAAGATCTTGGTTCCTTTCGATATTTGCGGCTATCGGAATGTAATTTCCTGAATTATGGCCCCTGATTGTCCGAAAAATCACCCTTTTTAGCTTGTGGTCCCTCTGGAGGTCACAATTATTATTCGATTTAAAAAACCGTTTGATTATATCACCGTTACACCCTAAGGAAGGTTGAGTTCGAATTTCAGGAAAATCGGACGAAAATTGCCATACAAAATGGCCACCGTTTGTACGCGAATACTGTTAAAAAATGGTATATCAAGGTTGTGGACCCTGTGGAGGTCACAATTTTGATTCGATTTTGATGAAACTTCAAATTTATGGTTATAACCCAAAGATCTTGCTTCCTTTCGATATTTGCGCATATCGGATCGTAACTTCCTGAATTATGGCCCCTGATTATACACAAAATCGCCTTTTTTTTAGCTTGGAGGTCACAATTATTATTTGATTTAAAAAACCGTTTGATTATATTACCGTTACACCCTAAGGAAGGTTGAGTTCGAATTTCGGGAAAATCGGACGAAAATTGCCATACAAAATGGCCGCCGTTTGTACGCGAATACTGTTAAAAAATTGTATATCATGGTTGTGGACCCTGTAGAGGTCACAATTTTAATTTGATTTGGATGAAACTTGAAATGCTATGGTTATAACCCAAAGATCTTGGTTCCTTTCGTTATTTGCGCATATCGGATGTTAACTTCCTGAATTATGGCCCCTGATTGTACGAAAAATCGCCTATGGTCCCTCTGGAGGTCACAATTATTATCCAATTTGAAAAAACGTTTGACTCTATCACCGTTACACCCTACGGAAGGTTGAGTTTGAATTTCGAGAAAATTGGACCATAATTGCCAGAAAAAATGGCCGCCGTTTGTACGCGAACAGTGTAAAAATATGGTCCCTCTGGAGGTCACAATTATTATCCGATTTAAAAAAACGTTTGACTCTACCACCGTTACACCCTACGGAAGGTTGATTTCGAATTTCGAGAAAATTGGACAATAATTGCCAGAAAAAATGGCCGCCGTTTGTACGAGAACAGTGTAAAAATATGGTATGTCAAAGTTGTGGACCCTGTAGAGGTGACAATTTTAATTTGATTTTGATGAAACCTGAAATGCTTGTTTATAACCTAAAGATCTTTATTCTTTACGATATTTGCGCATATCAAATTGTAACTTAATGAATTATGGCCTTTGATTGTAGGAAAAGTCACTTTCGGTATTGCTTGTTCTGTCTATCTCTCGAAGAATTATTATCTGATTATATTACTGTTGTACCGTAAGGAAGGTTGAGTTCGAATTTCGTGAAAATCAAAAAAATTGCCATACAAAATGGCCGCCGTTTGTACGCGAATAGTGTAAAAATATGGTATATCATGGTTGTGGACTCTCTACAGGTCACAATTCTTATCCGATTTTGACGAAAAGTAACATTTCTAGGTTGTGTACCGTCACACCATAATCATTGTCGGCTTCGAATTTCATGAATATCAGACTGGAATTGACCAACAAAATGGCTGCTCCCAATACAGTATGAAATACAGGACTTAATGATGTAGGAAAAATCACTTTTGGTATTGCTTGTTCTCTATCCATCTCTCAAAAATGTGGGCGTATCCCTCCTGGCAGTGCCAGCCTATCTTTTTTTAGCTTGGAGGTCACAATTATTATTCGATTTAAAAAACCGTTTGATTATATCACCGTTACACCCTAAGGAAGGTTGAGTTCGAATTTCGGGAAAATCAAAAAAATTGCCATACAAAATGGCCGCCGTTTGTATGCGAATACTTTAGAAAAATGGTATATCAAGGTTGTGGACCCTGTGGAGGTCACAATTTTGATTCGATTTTGATGAAACTTGAAATTCATGGTTATAACCCAAAGATCTTGCTTCCTTTCGATATTTGCGCATATCGGATCGTAACTTCCTGAATTATAGCCCCTGATTATACGCAAAATCGTCTTTTTTATACGCCCACATTTTCATGTGGACGTATTATGTCCGTCCGTCCACAATTTGTTTGTGGACTCTCTACAGGTCACAATTCTTATCCGATTTTGACGAAACTTGAAATATAGGTTTATCCCCAAAAGATCTCGGCTGCTTTCGATATTGGCATGTATCGGATCAAAACTTCATGGATTATGGCCCCTGATTGTACGAAAAATCACGTTTTTAGCTTGTGGACCCTACATGTATAGAGGTCACAATTTTGAACCGATTTTGATGAAACTTGAGATGCATGTTTGTAACCCAAAGATCTCGGTTCCTTTCGATATTTGCGGTTATCGGAATGTAATTTCCTGGATTATGGCCCCTGATTGTCCGAAAAATCACCCTTTTTAGCTTGTGGTCCCTCTGGAGGTCACAATTATTACTCGATTTAAAAAACCGTTTGATTATATCACCGTTACACCCAAAGGAAGGTTGAGTTCGAATTTCGGGAAAATCGGACCAAAATTGCCATACAAAATGGCCGCCGTTTGTACGCGAAGACAGTTAAGAAATGGTATATCAAGGTTGTTGACCCTGTGGAGGTCACAATTTTGATTCGATTTTGATGAAACTTGAAATTCATGGTTATAACCCAAAGATCTTGCTTCCTTTCAATATTTGCGCATATCGGATCGTAACTTCCTGAATTATGGCCCCTGATTATACGAAAAATCGCCCTTTTTTTAGCTAGGAGGTCACAATTATTATTCGATTTAAAAAATCGTTTGATTATATCACCGTTACACCCTAAGGAAGGTTGAGTTCGAATTTCGGGAAAATCGGACGAAAATTGCCATACAAAATGGCCGCCGTTTGTACGCGAATACTGTTAAAAAATGGTATATCAAGGTTGTGGACCCTGTGGAGGTCACAATTTTGATTCGATTTTGATGAAACTTGAAATTCATGGTTATAACCCAAAGATCTTGCTTCCTTTCAATATTTGCGCATATTGGATCGTAACTTCCTGAATTATGGCCCCTGATTGTACGAAAAATCGCCTTTTTTTTAGCTTGGAGGTCACAATTATTATTCAATTTAAAAAACTGTTTGATTATATCACCGTTACACCCTAAGGAAGGTTGAGTTCAAATTTCAGGAAAATCGGACGAAAATTGCCATACAAAATGGCCGCCGTTTATACGCGAATACTGTTAAAAAATGGTATATCAAGGTTGTGGACCCTGTGGAGGTCACAATTTTGATTCGATTTTGAAAAAAACTTAAAATTCATGGTTATAACCCCAAAATCTTGCTTCCTTTCGATATTTGCGCATATCGGATTGTAACTTCCTGAATTATGGCCCCTGATTATACGCAAAATTGCCTTTCTTTAGCTTGGAGGTCACAATTATTACCTGATTTAAAAAAACGTTTGATTATATTACCGTTACACCGTAAGGAAGGTTGAGTTCGAATTTCAGGAAAATCAGACCAAAATTGCCATACAAAATGGCGACCGTTTGTACAAGAATACTGTTAAAAAATGGTATATCAAGGTTGTGGACCCTGTAAAGGTTACAATTTTAATTTGATTTTGATGAAACTTGAAATTCATGGTTTCTAACCCAAAGATCTTGGTTCTTTTCGATATTTGCGCATATCGGATCGTAACTTCCTGAATTATGGCCCCTGGTTATACGCAAAATCCCCCTTTCTTTAGCTTGTGGTCCCTCTGGAGGTCACAATTATTATCCAATTTAAAAAAACGTTTGATTATATCACCGTTACACTGTAAGGAAGGTTGAGTTTGAATTTCGGGAAAATCGGACCAAAATTGACAGAAAAAATGGCCGCCGTTTGTACGCGAATACTGTTAAAAAAAATGATATATCATGGTTGTGGACCCTGTATAGGTCACAATTTTAATTTGATTTTGATGAGGAAGGTTGAGTTCTAATTTCGTGAAAATCGTACCAAAATTGCCGGACGAAATGGTCGCCGTTTGTACGCGAATAGTGTAAAAATATGGTATATCATGGTTGTGGACTCTCTACAGGTCACAAAAATTGCCGGACGAAATGGTCGCCGTTTGTACGCGAATAGTGTAAAAATATGGTATATCATGGTTGTGGACTCTCTATAGGTCACAATTCTTATCCGATTTTGATGAAAAGTCACATTTCTAGGTTGTGTACCGTCACACCATAATCATTGTCGGTTTCGAATTTCATTAATATCAGACTGGAACTGACCAACTAAATGGCTGCTCCCAATACAGTATGAAATACAGGACTTAAAGATGTAGGAAAAATCACTTTCGGTATTGCTTGTTCTCTGTCCATCTCTCGAAAATGTGGGCGTATCCTGCCTGGCAGTGCCAGCCTATCTTTAAGTTATATTTTTAAAATGTCTTAAAATAAAGCCCTAAAATAGATGGTACATAAACAGTCCTACCTTGTTAAAGGATAATCCTATTACCCGGTAATCCAGTTGAGAAATTGGCAAAATTATCTAATTCAAATTCAAACGTTTGAAGATAGCTATTAGATGGGGGAGGAATAGAAAAACAAGGGAGGTAATTGTGTTATTATTTCCGGCATGAATTATTTTTAAGAGTAGGAAATAATATAAATGATCGTATAATAGTGAGTTGACAAAAGATATAGAAATAATAAAGTTTTGACTTTCTTAGAAAACATGAAATTCTCACTTTAATTCCTCAACTTAGTAGACCTACATTTTAATACAGAACATTAGAACATAAAAAATAAGATTATTGAGGAATTTTTTGCTAAAGTTAAAGGGATTTGCATGATTCATAAATTACAACTACTGGGGCAGGCTATCAGTCAGGGCATTTGGGTAGTTTCAGCCGAGATGAAGCCACAGTGGCTAAGTGGGTAAGATGCTGGCTTGCTAGCCTGGGGGTTGTGGGTCTATTGGGTTTTTCCCATACGGTATTCAAATTTATGTCAGTAATATTCCTACAAAATTACTTGTTGTCGTAATGAATTAATGAATGAAAGTGTACCAAACTGTACCTGTTTCAAATTCTTCCTAAATTACAGTATTTTTCGGGGATAAGTCGATACATTTTTCATCTGAAGTCCTGCATTCATCTTGGACTCCACATTGTATGGCGAATACCCGTCTTCATTAGTGCAGTTGCAGCAGAACAGAAGGACGTTTTTCCTCGATTTCATTTATTTTCTTTTAAGCTCCCACCCCCATATTTTAGTTGTTATGACCAAAATTTTTTTAATTAAAATTTCAGATCCTGCCAATCAGCCAGGGATAATTTGGAGAATGTCGAGTGGAGTTTATAGTACGGCTACAGGGGCCGTCGGACTCGGTGTCGGTGGAGTTAAATGGGTGGCTGGAAAAACGTATGATGCTGGATCGGCAGTTTACAGTCACGCCCCTTCGAATCCATTACGTAAAAAGAAAGACAAGAACGAATGAAAAATGTGACTAGAATCTGTTGAATTTTGTTTGGATGAAGATGTTAATGATTCTGTACATAGATGAACGTTATACAGCTACACAATGCAACCAATATCATATGAGATTTGTTGATCTTGTGTCAAAGCCAGTAACAGCCTGAAGTATTATTTATACGTTTTAAGAATGTTAAAATCAATTTATGAAGCGTTAAAAACCTTAAGATTATGGGAAACATCAGATTAGTTTTATTTGAAAAATTTATAATCGTAAATCAGTCATTTTTGGCTGATAAGTTGAAAAAAACACTCCTTAATTTGCAGAAGTCATATATCGCTCTCTAGTTTGAACAAGGTCGGGGGGAGGGGCAAATGATGAGAGTTACATCATGATTGGTTGCTTTCATTAATGAGACAGGAATGTTTAGAAATGAGACAGGAATGTTTAGAGCTAAGGAAGACTTTTCACTGTTGGTTACTTGTATAGAATAAAATATGGAAATTCGAGGAGTGATTTTCAGCTGTGTAAGGTGCTCGATGCCATGTACAAAATGGCACCTTAGGTTGAGCGCTTTGAATAAAACAACGACAATCATTGTGCTATAGACTATTTTTGTGTAATCTGATTAAACTACAGATCTATATTTTGTTCCCTTTTTTTGGTTTCAATGGCCTCTACTACACGAAGATCTGACCGGTTGTAGTGGGGAGTCGTGTCAGGGGTCAAACAAGTGGCATTTGACCCTGTGACATCTGACCTTTGATTAACCGATCAGCGTGGGTTTTTTACTTTGTCTTTGCTGCGACTGCCTATACACATTTCTGTGCATGTCAAAAACTCTCTGCAACAGTCCGTTTCATTGGTTTATCCCTCACATCAACCAAAACATAGGTTATATAACACATCTTCCAGATCCTAACATAGTAAAGCCAAGTTAAACAAAATTTTAAACTATAAAAAAAACGAAATGAAATACGGTCTGTGTTTTGATTAGATTGATGTTTTGAGATGAGAAATGTGGCCGTTTCAAATAAGTCATGTATTTTACAGCATTTTGTGTTAGTCTAGTCCTAGTCAATAATAAACATGCTGGCATGTCAGTATTATTAAATTTGTTAAAGTATTTTCGATTGTGTTAGTCTGTTGTAGCTTTTTCAATATATTTTTTTTGTGTGTTGATTTAGATGTGTTGAAGGAGTAGATGTGGTTTGTTATTTCTATCAGCAATAGAACAAGATCTATACAATTGGATTTTGAAATATCTGGAAATTGGTTTGTTTAAATTTAGATTTGTTTTTAGCTGAAACTCTGCAATAGAAGTCAGAATTAGCTGTATCTGTGTATCCAGAATTTAGGCAAATTACTAAATTCAGTTTTGTATTTGAATACAATTTTAGTTACAAGCAAATTACTAAATTAAAGTTTGTATTTGAATAAATTTAATAAGCTGTATCAGTGTATCCTAAATTTTAAATATATTGGTAATCAAATACCGAATTAGCAAAAAACAAATCAAACTTAAATTACGTTGACACTTAAATTTTTACCCAGTTTAGGGTTGGGGAGGGAGATGAAAGGTTAAAAACAAGAAGTCTTGTCCAAATTAATTGGAGACAGAAATGGTATACAGAAATATATGATGTTTCTCTTCTCAAAAGTTCTAAGCTAGTACAGCCCACCTTTAGACTATTTATCAAGATCCTGTGGAACTAAACTGGTTTGGTCTTACTAATGCGAGGTTTCTTGGAGTAATCGTAGTGATCCTATCAGTTCTAGTAGGATGTTAAACCTCATTTTATTTCCTATCGGGTCTTATCATATATTGAGGTCAGTTGTAGCAATCGTGTCGGTTATATCTTATCATATCCGAATATATCTGCAAATACCAGATCTGGGACAATCCTATCTTAAGGCCTTGCACAACAGTGGAAATCTAGCACGATGCTTTATAGAATTATTTACAAGTTATTTTTAAAGGTGAAAGAATCTTATATTATGTGTATATACATCTTGATAATTAGCATATCATTTAAGCGACACCCTCCATATATTTACCCCGTTTTACATGTATGTCATATCAACATGAAAACTCAACTTACAAGTATCATGAAATTATTGTGTTCTGAACATAGGGGTGGTGATATTCTGTTTCATATTACTGTATCCAAGCAAATTCTTGTAAAGATTTTATGGAAACATTAAAAGCTGCATGTGTCGTTTTTAAATTCGAATTTCAAATATTTTCAATTGAATTTCAATAATGAGTAACTAAAGTATTATGTTATTAGTAACATATTACATGTATCAGCATGCATCAAATTTTGATTTCCAAATCTGATTGCTTAGATACATGTCGAACTCTCTCTACCGTTCACTCGTCCAGAAGATATAATAAGTAAGGCCAAATATAAAAATCACTCTCTCAGACAGACGTCTCTTTTGTTTGACCTTACAACATACAATTCCATCCATTTATCGTTATACATGTTTTATTTTACAAACATATTATTTATCTCAATAATTAAAAGCTGCTGATTGTAATTTTTCTCATAGTATCAGACATTTTTCTCACAGTATAGAATATTTTTCTACCAGTATCAGACATTTTTGTCTCAGTATCAAACATTTTTCTCACAGTATTGAACATTTTTCTCACAGTGTCAAATATTTTTCTCACTGTATCGAATATTTTTCTCACAGTATCAAATATTTTTCTCACAATATCGAATATTGTTCTCACAGCATCGAATATTTTTCTCACAGTATCAAAACTTTTATGTGGATAGTTGATATATGTTCAATTTTGACAGTTTAATTACTGTTAATACACTGTAATATGTACTCAGATTGATTATCTAACAATTAATTAAGAAAATGAGCCCAAAATATGAACAGTGGATAATCTCTGTGCTTGGATTGAGGTAGCACTGGCTTGTTTATAAAATATATATTGTCTGCAGATGCCTCCAGATATTGAGAGAGATTAAATTCTTCAAGTACTGAACGGAATTGAACCAATTCCTTTTAGAGATTCCACTTTCGTAATAGTGCTGTTTGTAAAGGATTCAAAATTCCCCACATGAGAATCAGAGATTTTATCGATTGTTATAACTGTTTTGCTTTTGGTTAATGAGTACCAAAGCCTAGTCTTCAAATTTTACTATATATTTTTATCTTGTCTGTTGTTATAATTTTAAACTAGGGCTTCCATTGTAAATAGATAAAACATGTATGTCTACATGTATTAACACATATTTGTCTCAATATATTATTATTATTATTAAAGATGCATTATGCAAGAGTTAAAGGATCCTATATTGGATGACTGAGATATTCAGTGAATTAGACCAGATGGATGTCAATAGAAGGACCGACAATCACAATTTTGTTTATTGTTAATGTATTAGTACTTGTATATCTGGTCAAAACTTCAAAAACTCACTCAGAATAAAGTAATTGATGGAAATTTTTAATATATTCAAATATTATAGTATGAAAGGTCATCTCTTTATTTAAGTCTTACATAATGCATCTTTACAATTTATTTGTCTCAATAACATTGTTTAATATACTCCCATTAAAATAAGGTGTATTGGAAATATAAGCTTACACAAGTATATCTGTTAAATTACATATTCACTGTATAAATGAGTTTGTAAAATAAAAATAACAAACATTGAGGTGTTTTTATCAGGGTGGGGGAGTAAATTGGTCAGGGCAGACTAAAATGTACCGCGTTAGAGGTTTCTTTATCAGGGTGGGATAGTCGATTAGTAAGGGCTGACTAAAATGTACCTTATTGGGGGTTTCGTTGTTGGAGTGGGGTAGTCGGTCGATAAGGGCTAACTAAAAATAATGTACCTTGTTGGGTGGGGTGGTCGATCAGTAAGGGCAGATTAAAATGTTTGAGGTTTAGTTTCGGGGTGGAGGGGATCTGTGAACTGGGCGCACAACTGCAATGTACCTTGTTTGAATCATTGTGTGCACTGAAATGGGCATTCCCTTATCAGTGGTGGCACCTGTGGAGCTATCAAGGTGAGTGTGCCTAGTCGTTTGGGTATCTGTGTACATGTTTTGGGTGAGTTTAAAAGAACCCTAGATATATAACAATCAAACAAGCGGATGCAAAAATACAGTTACTTGTATTGTACACAGTAACTATGGAAATGAAAAAAATATGATTATGTTTGTCTCAAAATGACCAAAGAATTGGTGACTAGACATTTAAGATGCCTTCCCACAAACAAACATATTCAAACTAATTATGTATCAAAAAGTTTGGTTCAGATTCCTCTCAAACCATTTTAATACGAAGGCAGCTGTAAAGTCTACTTTAAACCACTTTGTATCGTGACTTGTATAGGTTGACCACATAAAAGAACCCTAGGCAGTTTGAATTCGAAGCAAGGGTAGATCATAGGGGAGAGAAAGAGAGAGAGACCAGAGGAAACCCACGAGGTTGAGAAGGCGCCCCTATCTCCATGCCACATACGCTCACACCAGGGCTCGAAACCACAGCCGCAAGCAAGAGGTGACCGGTAGATCATAGGACCGCTCTTCAGTCACAGCGCAGTGCATGGCGCTTTCCTGTCTTTATTAACCCAGTTGGGGCAGACAATGGAACGTTAAACACCATTTCAATTTGTTATTCTATTCTTTCTCACTTTCGTGTGGGTCTGTAACCGATACCAGACACGTTCTTGATAAATAAATAAAATTATTAACAAATCGTATCGAAAATATTCTACTATAATTTAATACCTTACTTACATAAAAATATAATAAATTAATATGTTACTTACATTAAAACATAATAAATAATCTACGTAACAATAAACTACAGATAAATAACATGGTATTTACATTTACTTGTAGCCAGAAATTTAAAACTGAAATCCTTTCGTTTTGGGTTGGATACTGACAGGAATAAAGGTCAATTTCAAATATATAAGTTTCAAAATCGCCACTTATTGAAGGTTGACAATGGGTGATACCTCATCTTGGCAAATACTTTAACCGTAGGACCTAACCCCTGTAGTCGCAATAAGTCAACAGTATTGTCGACATATCAAAGTTTCGTTGGGTTGTATTTTTGATCTCAATAAATGCAAATAAAAGGTCAGGGATTTACTGCGATGCAGTGTCATCGAGAGCCCATATATTATAATGTCAACTGGCACAAAATCTACAGATCGGTCATATACTTCTAATACGCAAATCAAGGGTTCGATCCCGGTGTGGATCGAGAAAGATCCTCGCGATTTTCCAGTCCGATTTGCAGTGCCATCGAGAGCCGATATATTATAATGGCAACTGGCATAAGATCTACAGATCGGCAATAAGGACTTCACGAGTTCGATCGCGGTGTTGATCGAGAAAGATTCTCATGATTTTCCAGTCCGATTTGCCTTTATTTGTTGTGCAGAACGTGGGGAGAGGGAGGCTGGAAATACATCTTGTCGTCCGGATAGAGCCAAAACCGAGGTACCACGTGTAAACATTGATTTGTAATTCGACGAAGAGTGGGTGGAAACCTCACGGTGTATTTGTCGCCATTAGCCCGGTCGGTGCAAAAAAGTATGACCCCGATTTCATTTGAATTACATTTTTGTTATATAGTAACCCGATTTTGCAACACAATGAAAATACCAATATTACTACACACGGTAAACTTTGTGAATATGATAAAAACAAATAATAATACCAAAATTTGTGGAGGATTGCTTAAAACAACCAGAACCAAAAACAAGGCATGAAATCATTTGTAAAATTCGAAATAAAATAATACTATTATCATATCATGTAGCATTAAAAAGGTGGGAATTCGGCAAATTAAAAACAAATACATCAACAAAATATAAACAAAAATTATCTCTAGGTCCTGTCGACAGTTTCGATTGGTGTTATACCCTTAGCTGGGTTTCCGAATGAATTTTGAACATGATAAGTGCGACTTGTTGTGGTTCTTCCAGCATAAGGTATGGTAGAGTGTGGGTGGATACTGGTCGGTTTCTCCATTACTGTATACGTCATGGGAACCTGCATGTTGACTCGGTGTCGGGGTTGCTCCCATGGCCACGGTGGTCGACTCAGGGGCTGATTTCTTGGGGTGTTCACACTTTCTGACACCCATTCAGGGTTAATGACGAAACATGACCTTGATCTTCTTACGTTCTGTAAAAATAAGAAATACAAATTTACAGTGTACTAGGGGCATTGGACCTTACTCTTTTTCGTCGGGAACCGGGATTGAATTGATCCAGGGACATACTGGATGGGGACACAGGATCACTAAACCACATGGGGGGCGGGGGATAGGGTTTAACTTCCAAACAACAGAAACTAGGTCATTTCCGGACTAACATGGGGTTTAGTTTTATATCAATAATTTGCTTGCAGAGGTCTTTAGCAGTGGGGGAAATCGGAGGACCCGGAGAAAACCCACGAGGTTGGACCTGCGACCCCACTCCTTGTCACGTACAAGCGGGTACTCGAAACAGGTTATATGATACAGCGCGCACGTACTAACAATTCAGCCACCCGATCCCCACAAACCACACAGGACAACGAAATGAAATGAAATGAGTCTAACGCCCTACTGTTCTGCTTGGATAATAAAGACGACACATTGAATACGTCACAACAGATAAACCCGTTTCACCAGTTTAGTTTATGAATGATTATGTTAATATTCACTGAAATTCTATCTGATCTGAATTTCCTGTTTTTTGTGAAGATGTAAATTGTAATACATGGGTGAATATACATAAACTATACAAGACAATGTTAAATTTATGTAAATATATACAGATATCAGTAATAGGGCTCTGACTCAATAACCACGGGGTTTGATGTCGGTCTTGGTCGGGAAATGTCACGAGACGGGGTCTTACAATGGAGGGTGTCTACTTTCGTATTGTACAAAAAAAAAACCACCGTCCCGTGTACACAATGCCGTGTACGTAAATTATACATGGACAGTTGGAATTCGAAATAAGACTATTAGGGCGGAACGACACTACCCGCGTAAGTGTTCCTCAGAGTGCACTTTATAATGTATGCATGACTTTCTTGGCCCGATCAACGCAGACAAAACCCGTTTCATTTCAAGTTAGATATCTCTACTTTTTCTCCCTGAATGATACAATACAATCTAAACAATAAAATTAATTATTTTATTTATTTTTGGTACCTCGATTCATATTATGGAACGTTTAGTTGAGTCTTTCTGAATATTATCCTCACAGCACGATTGTTATGCATTGTATGTGTGTATAATAAATATGAAATATTGTTATTTTAATATTGATTAAATGTTAAAATACCTGTATATGTAACACATGTTACATACTCCATATGCTTTATTAATTAATTATTGACCATGTTTATATCATGGATTTTATACGGGTGTCGTAATTAAACTTTATATTAAAGCGGTATTATGGAAGATTAGATACAGAGCTGACATTTCTCGCTGTAATAGTGGAAATAATAAATAACGTAAGAGGATATGTTGAAGATTTCTGTCAAATTACTTCACTCTGAGCCTCCATTGCCATTGTTATCGTTGTTACGACCATAAACATTGTCACGATTGTCTATTTTTACGGTTAATCTTAAACATTTTACCCATCAAGAGTTGATAATGGCCTCATCGTGTTAATAAATGATTAATAATTTAAATAACACTTAAGGCCTTGAGAAAGGTCTGCAATACAGAATGCATTAAATTGCATTGATATTTAATTTTAACGGTTGCTGATTATTGCTTGCCATGTCCGTGTAATTTGTGTGTCTCACTGTCCCAAAGTTTGTTTATTTTTGTGTGTGTGCGTGTAGTGTGGTCCTCTAAATTAATATACAGTAGTGCTAAGAATAACTGGTAGCATTTTTGAAAGAATTGGAACATACTAAACTTACGCTGTCTGTCTGCAATTAGCTCCGCATGATAACCGACAATAATCTAGTTGTCCGACATTTTACGTATATTTCGAGAATTTTGAAAATGATTAAAATGGAAAAAGTTTAATTATATATAGTCTTTTAGTGTACAAAATAGAACGGGGTAGGGCCGCAATACAAAACAGTATACTAATAATTGTGGGATATGGTGGCCATTTAGGCCAGAGATCTATTCACGAAGTAGAGTAGATCGTTCCCTGTTGTTGTTCTTGGTGTTTAACGTCCGCTTCCACCGAAGGTGATATCGCAGACAAGTCTTATTTTTGATTTTCATTATCTTAGCGCACGCGCAGGGGTCTTTGCTGTGGGAGGAAACCGGAGTGCCCGGAGGAAACCCACGAGGTTGAGAAGGAGCCCCTATCTCCATGCCACATACGCTCACACCAGGCCTCGAAACCACAGCCGCAAGCCAGAGGTGACCGGCCAGCTAGAGGTCGAAGCGCGGCACTCTAGACCACTAGGCCATCCCAACCCCCCAGATCGTTCCCTGGGAATGGGGTTTATTTATAGTCGTTTCGTCAACACAATACTTGGGTCATTTAGACTAACATGTCATGGGTAAACGTTTTCTATGGAAACGCGTACGGGATATAAGGATTTTGACAGGACAACGGTATAATGGGCGCTTTTTTAGATTATAAGGTCTGTCGATGATTTCAATACGTCGTTCGTGTATATTTTTCCCGGCCAGAGTCCACGGTTTCCTCCCACGGCTAGACCCCTACGTGCAAACGATTTAATGAAATAGAATTGAACCAGATGTTATCACCCGCTTTTGAATTTTTTACCAGATATCGGTTAAAAAGGTGGTAACTGGTGCTAATATTGGTTGATTTCAAACTGTCAATATGAAACTTACCCCAAACATACTGCCTTGGTGATTGTTGTCATAGTGACGTGGTGTCAATTCACTTAAAATAGAAATAAAAATAACATTTTATATCTTAGTAATCTTCTTGTTCTTCTACTTGGGATAATTAATTGTATGTCATTTGTTAAAGAATTGGCTGTATCGCCGCTGTCCGGGGAACATTTCTCTCATAGCACACTGCATTGCGTAAACCCGGCATTATTAGAAATGAAATGAATTGTGTTTAACGTCATACTGTTCCGCTCCTAAACTGGGCCAATGAAGACATACGCCATACGGTGTGCTATGAGGGACATTTTGCCCGGACAGTGGCGCTACAGCCCTCTCATATCGAATTCCAGCTGCCAAGGGATCTTTTACGTGCACGCCAATGTGTACAGGGGACCTCGAACGCCTAGGGCTGTAAAAATGTTACTCGAAATAAACAATCATTGTTTTCTTAAAATCTTGTATCTGAAAAAGCTACGCGTAATTGTGTTATTTCTATTCCTAGAAAAAAGCTGATTTTGCCACAGAAATATATTTTAAAATTCGCTGACTTATCGCTCAATTTGTCACCCAAACATTACTCCATCGAAGGTAACGACACAAAGAAAAGAAAATACTCACTCTGCTATGGCAGATTTATCCGGTCTGGGAGTTGTCCAGGGTTTGGACATTTCTGCAACTTATTAATTAATTAACACAACAGTATCCAGTCACTACCGAGTGCAGCCAATATTCCTAGTAGACTTTAAGACATACGGGCTTTTTTGTATAATAGTTTCAGATAGCAACACAAGCCGCGAACATCAACCCTATGCGTTGTCTTTGCTTTTAATGGCTGTACACAAACTGTGACATCGAAATATATATATAACAAACTTTCTAATTAACAAGTTACCACGTAAGATCTACCAGTCACTTTTTCGTTGATTGACAAGTGCTGTTTTGCGTCTTGTATAATCTGGATCGTGGTACCGCCTGTTACTAATGGTGTCACGTGACGAATGTTATATTAATCGTATTCAAAATAACATCGATATAACTATACTAATTGTGAATAATGTGCAGTAACAAAGGAAATCTATGGTTTTATTAAGATGTTATATAAGCACAATCTAACCAAGATAATCTGCTTAATCTCTAGGGGTAATCTCACTAATCTACACGACCCTATAGTAATTAATTTATCAACGAATCGTCTTGGATTTAATTAACTAATTAATAATATATTTGTATTTTAAAATCCAAACCCAATAGTTGTTTTAATTCTCGTGTTATGAGGGCTGGTTGAAAAGTTCTAAGCCTGAAAAGGATCGAACAATTTGGTTGAAACAAACTTTTACCACCAACAAGTACAATCATAGAATTAATCATAACCATAAGAACTGCAAAGGTAGTGTTATTATTGTCTTCGTATACCAGACCACCTTGCAAACCTACCCACTGAAGGCGCCAGAAACGGACCAAACTGACTACAGGGCAGTCATCAAGTATACCTGCAACTGAGAAGCCTAACAACACATGACGTGACAGAGAGAGCCTTTGAGATGAACCGCATCCTGGAAGGTCATCGTCAACATAATGAATGACGCAAATTTCTGCAAGATTGGTGCTAAAGCCAGTGAATGCGGATGAGAAACCTGCCAGATTACTAGCGCCCCATAACAATCAGCTCAGGGGCGGATTGGGCCGTCGGGCGATCGGGCGATCGCCCAAAGGGCCGGTCCGACGATCGCCAAAAGGGCCGGTCCGACAAATAATGAAAAAAATAGTTTTGTCCAATTCGTCTAAAAAGTCCTTTTTCTGCTGAACATTATATGGGGGAGCCGCCACGCCATCACTGGGGTCTGGATTGGGCTGGTATAATGAACTTTCTGAGCCGGCTGTGCTTGGTGTGGGCCAGAATTCGGAATCCTGCAATGGGGATTCCGAATTTCATCCGAAAATTACATCGGATTCACCCAAAACTGTCGCCTCCAAATTTACTAATTATTAAGTCACCTGCATTCTGTTTGTGGTGATACGCCAGAATCCAAAATTCAAAAAGCAGCTTTTACGAATTTCACTTTCGTCACTCTGTACCAATGTGTCCCGTGGCCTTCATCACCATCACAGGAGGAATTAACTAGCGCTCTCGGCAACAAAAATGGGACATTTTCCATTGAAATTATTCCTACTTATTCAATATTGCTAACTGGTCAATCAAATGGTCAAAATTTGGGGTTAATTTTTCAAAAATTGACAGGGGAAGAACCCCCCTCCTCCCCCTCTTGGTCCTGGCTCCGCAGTCAGTAAAATGGGCCGCTCCGACACGGGAGCCGGACCGGTTCCCGGCCCCAATCCACCCCTGAATGAGCTCCGTTTTGAGGTGTATCTTGATAATGTTTTGGTTAAATTTTTATCCACGGATGAGACCCGTTTCTAAAAATGAAAAGGGTATTTGCTCCGTTTTGAGGTGTATCTTGATAATGTTTTGGTTAAATTTTTATCCACGGATGAGACCCGTTTCTAAAAATGAAAAGGGTATTTGCCGGTGGTCATTGCCCTAGTATTGATGACGTCGTTCAGTGGTGAACACTCTTTTAGGGTGGTTGAAGAAAATTTCCTCATCCGGGCCCCGAGTTCACAAAGCATTCCCAGTAAAGAATTTACTCTATTATTCACCTTATTTAACTAAAATACAGCCCTTGATAAAATGTCTGTCGTTTTGATGTATCAATTACAAACTAGATCAAAGATATTTCTCATAATCAGTGATTGGAAGTTGGGTAATTTCTTAAATCTGAGAATACTTCGGGAACTCGTGGTCAGACCTTCCGACATCATTGGCAAAGTTGTGTACACATCGAAGGAGAGAGAGAAATGGGGTTTAACGTCCACTCGACACACAAACTAGGTCATTTCGGGACAAACATATGATTTAATTTTATTTCAATAATTCGCTTGCGCGTAGGTATCTTTGGCAGTTGGAGGAAACCGGAGTACCCGGAGAAAACCCACGAGGTTGGACAGGCGATCCTACTCCTTGCCACGTACAACCGAGGATTCGAAACCACGCCAGTTGACTCAATGGCAGGTCGTATGATACAGCGCGCGCACACTAACCAGATTGTCACCATTGCTCAGTGAGACGTAATGTTCACGGCCTTTTGCTACTTTCAAATGTTATATGAATTATTAGATATTTTCTAACATGACAAAACATAACCAGATCTCTATAGCATCTGGTGGCTTAGATATTTAGTGAATTAGACAATAATCGTCATACCTACATAGACATACTCACGCAGACTTTTGATAAATAAAAAGCCCAACAGTAGAGGTATATGTAACTTTCTACTGGTAAATATTATAATTAATACAAATTTGATTGAATCTGCCGGTAAAAGTAGCCATTAAACGTATTTCCGAACAAAGTAATTTGAAAGAGATTCTCAATATTATTCGTTTTACGTTATCTATTTTTGAATTATTATAGCAAGAACTACCACCTTTTTCTAAATCTCGCAAAATACTCCTTTAATTATATTGTGTTAGACCAATATTCTTGTAGCAAGGGTTTGGCCAATTTGTTTTTAACTGCGTCTCTTCAACAGATTTTTACCAAATTCATTTTTCCCTTGTACTCATTTTTTTGTACTTTATTATGCGTTTATTATATTTTCTAGATTAAATTACATTTTTAACATATTAATCATGAAATTAATTTACCAACCAATGAGTTTGTACAAAAAGAAAAGTAGAGGTGTGAATCCAAACCACCTTATACTAGTTATTCCCCTTTAATTAACAGGTGCTCGTTCTTCTCCGCCAGGGAGAAATGCGTCTGTATTAACTTCCGGAAGATTGTCGCGAGTCACTAAAATTATCAAAATAAGCGATTTAATTGTTAAATATCACAATATTGACCCGTTCTATTCCCGATAAATCAAATCATGTTGTTAAATAAGTAATCGCGCTTTCAAAAATTGGAAGAAAACAGAAGATTCCTGTGGAGTTTCATCTGTCTTACAGAGGATTTCTTTTTGTAAACAAACATCCGCCGATTGCCTAATATCTGTTATTGACGTCAGTGACATTTTAAAAAATAAGGCAAAATGGAAAAGGCTGCTAAAGCAGTAAGAAGGTATGCTCTATTGATTTTTTTTTTGATTTTTTTTTTTTTTTTATACAAAAAACCAGTTAATATTTATTCTGAAATTGAACAAATTTTTTTATTCTTTTGCTTTTACTTTTAATGTTTTCTGACACGGACAATTAAGATATAATAAAAAATAAGGATGCCTTTTTTGTGGACAAAATCTGTGAAAGCATTAGTTAGACAACTTTAGATATAAGTATTATTGTGATCGGCTTACAGGAGTGGTGTTATAATGTTCAACAATAAGAAAAGTCACTGTCGTAGAAGAAGCAGAAATTATTGCAGGGATGTTACATTGTTAGATGGCGATGCTCGTATGTTCTGACCCCAAATTGAAGCTGAAGGTCAATAACGTTTAAGTTGTACAGAGCATATGCTTTTCAATAAATTGTAAACAAAATTCTCCGAGACCACAATTGTTTCAGGTCAAAGTTTCAAATGACAGAATTTGTTTTTTTTTAAAAATGTTTTGTGAAAATATAGAATCTATATAAAATGCTACCCAATTTTTTTTATTTCATCATAATATTCCAATTAGATCCAAAGTTTACCAGGCACGGTACCAGGCAGCAATAAGTTTCAAGAAATTGACCCATTTACATTACTCTAGAAAATAACCAGTCTTGGAACCATACCAAGCATGAGGAGCACAGAACTGTGGGTAATCCACTAGGAACATCAACGCTGATTGATTAATCATATATTATATGTCGGACGTCATAAGCATAGGGTCAAAAAACACTTTCATGACCTCTGAGTACTCTGACATGACCTTCCGCTACAACTGGTCTGCTCTTCATGTAGTGTAGAGGCCTAGTGGGAATTAAAAGGATAAAAGAATGGAACGAAATATAGATCTGTATTTTGATCAGAACAGATTGGTAAACGGCTTAACAATACCGTGAAAAGTGGTTCGGTAACGGCCTGTAAGTCTATTTACACATCATTCAAGTTGTCGTTCGATATAGCTATATTCTCATAGTCATTACATGTATATTTATCTTTAGGAGCAGTGCTCGATTGTTATCATTTGGTGCTGGTCACAGTGATTTAAATGTTTTGATATCAGAATTAAAAGACATGAGGAATAGCCAGAAAGCTTACGCTAATGCTCAAACATCAGGTAATGTTGATCGGATTCCATTTTATACACATTGTTTAGTCGTTTGGATCAGATCAAGAAAAAAAGTCTGTGTACATGCCCATCTTCATTAGCTAGTTTGGTGCAGAAAAGTGGGATGTTAAATTCCCATGTTTGTGGGCATATTGGTGTCTCAGTTTTTCTCTCGGTGTGGGCTGCCCAAAAAAATGTGTATCTATTAATTCCTGATGGGACGGAAAACCAAGGTCTGACAACCTATGTACACTCTGAGGTGCCAGGTGCACCTAAAAGAGTTTCTTCACGTTTGGATTTTTAGTTGTGGTCTAAAACTGCCTGCTTAAACAATAAGAGTTATGCCCCTTTATTTTCGGTTTGAAATCCCAACACTGGTTGACTGTACAGGTACCTCTCTACTGTCTGCTTATAATTACATGTGTCACCATTCACCATAGAAAATAATAACTGTTAGTCTCAGAATGACTAAAGTAGTGTACTGGCAAGTTTAACCCTTACCCTATCCCGTAATTGAAACTATGAAAACATTTTAAACCTGATAATGACAAAGTCACTGCTGGTCACTTTTTCAATGCCTCGACAGGGTTATGTTGAAATTGAGATAAATAATGCAGTGTTTACTTTCATGTAATAAAACATAAGCTAAATATTGTTAAAACTTTACAGTGTATAAAACAATTCATTAGTTTTCTAATAAAATATTATAAGTCAGTTGCTGAATGCAAAGATTATGAAATGTTCTGTGCATGATCCGTCATATCATTGTCTGACTGATAGTTTGTATTAGCAAGAAAGATGTGTTCAAAACAGTCTGTTATGGAAAAGGAAATCAGATAATCCTTTGATAAATATAAGTAATTTCCAAAGGTTAATTCTGTGATATTAGTAGGACCGGGAGAATGAACTACAAGAAGTAAATTGTTAATTTCCAATTATTTTATTTTCAGCCTGTCAGGATTTCCTCAAATGGTCAACAAATGCTGAAAATAGAGCACTACAGGTTTGTTTTGCATTATTTTCTAACATTGTTTATATTTTGAATATACTCTCATTTCACTCTAATCTAGTGAATCATACATTGTGCAAGAGCTAAATCTGCCTGTTGCAGGTCTTCCTTTAGGCCTGAAATGTTATATTAACTATTAAGTAGACATTTATTAACATGAAAAGACCGTAGTCAACTCATGACGTCATCGTTCGATTTTCACTGGGTTTGAATTTGCTGCTCAATGTTCATTGATAATTAAATGCAAGAATGGATAATCAAGACTGTGTATTTAAGTAATGATGATGAAGGCTTGGCCTAAAATTCAGTCACTAATATCTTGGTTCACATATCAGCATATTCCCATTACATTATCTAGTTTTAAACTATTACAAATGGTGCTCATCAATATTGATTTGAATTGACCAATAATCATGTTTGTAATGTTAAAGACTGTTGATAATACCGAGTTAGAGCTTTAGGTGATGAAATATTAGATATTGTACGAAAATTGCAGATTGTCAGTTGTGGAGGATTGTATTTGAGTTTGTAAATAACATGATATTATAATTGTTTATATTTATTAAAATACAGGATGTAGCCAATCAGTTATCAGAATTAAACACTCTATGGACAGAAGTACAGAGAGAATTTACTGGTAAGTTGTTCAATATTACAGTTTGTCTGCCTGTTCCACATGTATTAGGAGCAATCTGATGATAGTATAGATCTCTATTTCATTTCCCTTATATCGTTGGCCTAACTACATGAAGATCAAACCGGTTGTAGTGGGAGGTTGTGTCAGGGGTCATCTGAGCAACTTTTGACCCTATTGTGTTGACGAGATATTTAACTCTGTTCCAAGCCCTGCTGAAAGTAACAGTGGCAAAGTGAGTAATATGTTGACTTTGTATTTGACAGAAAATTCATTCAGCATATTTTTTTGCGTAGTTTCACCTTGACAGTGTTGCAGGGAAGGGATGTCCTGGCATCGTCAACTCAGATGGGGCGAATATAGTCACTCAGATGGGACAAATATTGTGAATCTCCTGCTTGGCACAAAAAGAACCCTTGGCTATTGGAATTCAATAGGATGTTAAACTCATTTCATTTCATTCCCTATCCTTGTATAATGTGTAAATGATGTATATTGTAATGTGTAAATGATTGATGTATATTGTGATGTGTAAATGATGGTCGTATATGTGATGTGAAAATATTGTATATTGTAATGTGTAAATAATGGTTGTGTATTGTGATGTGTAAATGATGGTTGTATATTGTGATGTGTAAATGATGTTCATATATTGTGATGTGTAAATGATGTTCATATATTGTGATGTGTAAATGATGGTTGTATATTGTGATGTGTAAATGATGGTCATATATTGTGATGTGTAAATGATGGTTATATATTTTGAACATGTAAACAATTGTTTTACAGATCAATTAAAAGAATATCGTCAGACGTGGGAGAAAGTTCTAGAAGGAGAGAAACATGTAAATCAATCGAAAAATAATCTGGTACGTACTGTGGTCTATTGTCCCTTGAACATTTCTAAATCATACTAGATATTATGTGGTTTTGATATTTAGTTTGGTTTATTGTGCCTTGAACATTTCTAAATCGTTTTACAGAAAATGGGGTCTGTTACAGCAAGTTCTTGGATTGAGATGCATGGAACTGTGGGTATCCTTCTAGAAACATCAATGTTGATTAGTTAATCAAATGTCTGATGTCATAGGGTCAAAAACTGCTTGTATAACCACTGACTCGACCTTCCACTAAGCAGTCTTTCACAATATAGTGCAGGCCATTGAAAATATAAAAAAACAAAACGAAATATAGTTCTGTATTTTAATCGGATTGGCATTGTGTTGTCAAGCTTTATAACTTGTGATCACTAGTTTTCATCACCATTTGTATACTTACTTTCAGTTTTCTGTCAAGAAATTTGACCATGAAAATTAGAACTAATTTTTTTCTTGTTGATATTTTTAGGCAGCATGTGATCAGAGAGAAAATAAAATAAAACGTGAATTAAAGAAAGCTTATAAGGTAAATAGATTAGTTATAACTTATTCAGAAATTAATCTGAAGCAGGGCTTGTTATGACAATAGGGTTTGGGTGTCCGATTGGTTAAACAGGAGTTCTGTGATCATACGGTCTGTCTTTGAGTCAAGTGGCATGGCGCCGATTCTTTGCTTGTATATCACATGGAGTAGGGGTTGTTTGTTCAATCTTGGGAGTTTTCCATTGGTCTTGATTTCCACCCACTGCTTAAGATCCATCTATTCCTGTTTAACCATATTAATTTCTAGGACTGTTTTGTTGGGTCGTCTGCCCATCCTCATTGATTATCCTCCTGGTCCTCCGGATTCTTTCCAATGTTACTGACCCCTATGCGCAAGCGAAATATTGAAGTAAAATTAAATCATATTATGTTAATCACGAAATGACCTAGTTTGTGTGAGTGGTTTTTTGGGTGTGAATACATTGTTATTAATGTAGTGTCCACCATGTGTTATGAAAATAGTTGACTGTTACTATTATGCCTAGCTATCAACTTTGATACAACGGCCTCCTGGTTATTATAATGCAGTTCATCATTCGCATGAAAAATAAATCCTAGTTCCATGATGAAATATTTATTGTGCTTCAACAAAGATTTTTATATTGTATTTTCCAGAAAGCTCCTCGTTCTGAACTTGAAGCTTTAGAAGCCAAATTATCCCAGGCTGAACAAGCTAAAGACTTTGCCCAATTAGAAGGTAAATTAATTAAACCGATTCTCCAGTGCCAGTGTTAAAGATACATTATGTAAGAGCTGACCATCCTTGCTACAATTGTAAAAAATAGATATTGAAAATTTCAGTCAAATGACTTTATTTATTCTGTGTGAAGTTATGCGTATTTGAATTTTGTCACGTTAATCAATGTTTAAATAATAATTTATAGAACATCTGATGCCAGAGCAGATTTAGCTCTTGCATAATGTATCTATAAACTCAGTTACTTTCAATGACATTCTTTCGTTCTTTCAACACTGGCTATGGCCGAGAGAGTTTTCAGTGGTACAGGATGGAGGGCTAGACAAGCCCAGTTATCTAGTCGTTTGGATTGGACGTAATACCAAGGTCCTGTGAACACATTGCATGCACTAAAAGATTCCTTTGCAGTTGGAATCGAAATAAGAGTAGGCCATAGCACTGCTGCCCAGGCAAAATTTTCCTCATAGCACACTGTATGGCATATGCCCGTCCTCAAAAGAGTAGAAGCAATACAGCAGGACGTTAAACCCTATTTTATTTTGTTTTCGAACCTTAAATCTTAGTATCAAAGAATTACACATGCTGCATATATTTTTTTGTTTCTTCTATTACATACAAAACAAAAATCTATGTATAACTGTATTGTTTTCTGTATTTTAACAGTTGATGAAAGAATGAGAGAAAATGAAGCTATAAAGTTAATACGTATAAAAGAAGGATTATTAAAACTCTCTAACTCATATATAGATTTCGCACACAATACAGCGGTTGTGTTCGAATCACAAAGAGTAAGTATCAATCTGATTAAAATACAGATTTATATTTATTCCTTTTTTTTAATACTTTCGACGGACTCTACTACATTAAGATTTAGAATCCTATCGTTTGTGTATCATGAGTTACATCATTGAGACAAGTGGCAAGGAGTTCTCCACTTTGCCCCAATGCTAAAAACCACTGGGGGTTTGGATGGCCGAATGGTTAGCATGTGCACGCTGTATTATAAAGCCTGTCATTGAGTCAACTGGCATGGTTTTCGAATCCCAGGTTGTACGTGACAATGAGTAGCGTCGCCTGTCCAACCTCATGGGTTTTCTTTAGGTGCTATGGTTTCCTCCCACTGCTAAAGACCGCTAAGCGCAAGCGAAATATTGCAATAAAATTATAACATATGTTAGTCCCAAAATGACCCAGTTTGTGTTGAGTGGATGTTAAACCCCATTTCTCTCTCTGTCCAACCTCGTCGATTTTCTCTGGGTTCTCCCATTTTCTCCTGCTAAAGACCCCTATGCACAGGTGATTTATTTAAATAAAAATTAAACCATGTGTTAGTTCTGAATTTACCTTGTTTGTGTTGAATAAACATTAAACCCCATTACTCTCTATACCCTTTCCTCTGTGTCGTATGATTAAAGTGATACATATTCAATCTGTTGGGAGTGGGTGGGTGGGATGGCCTAGTGGTCTAGAGTGCCGCGCTTCGACCTCTAGCTGGCCAGTCACCTCTGGCTTGCGGCTGTGGTTTCGAGCCCTGGTGTGAGCGTATGTGACATGGAGATAGGGGCGCCTTCTCACTCCGGGCACTCCCACTGCTAAAGACCCCTACACTCAGGAAAATTATTGAAATAAAATGGAACCATATGTTAGTCCCAAAATGACCTAGTTTGTGTCGAGTGGACATTAAATCCCATTTCTCTCTCTCTCTTTTAACCCTGTTTTATTCCATTACTTGTAGAATATAGCTTTACAACTACCTGATGTACATGATCAAGAATTAGAAGATATAAAATATACTGGTATGTTCATTTACAACTTATTATTACAGTGATGTGCTAAAAAGTTCCTTGCATTGACCAAAGAAGTTAATTGTGATTTTCCAGCATGGTTTTCTCTTGTCACAGTAGTACAGGACAAAAAACTGAGGTCCTGTGTACACATTGGTGTGCATGTAAAAGACCCCTTGGCAGTTTGAATTTGACAAGGCGAAATTTCCCTCACTGCACATATGTCCGTCTTCATTCGCCCATTCGGAGCAGAACAGTACGACCCTACTTTGGGTAGAATCCCCTGTTTAATCTTGTGAGTTTTCTTCTGTTCCTCTGGTTTCCTGCCACTGCTAATGACCCCTACATGAACTATTGAATTCAACTTAAACCATATGTTAGTCCCAATATGACCTAGTTTGCATCAAGGGGATGTTAAACCCCATTTCTATGATATTTATGTTATTTTGTATACAGGTTCGGGGGCAACTAAACACAAAGGGGGGGTACTCGATTGAACGTTCTGCATTTGAATTCTCTCAATCCCAATAATAGTCACAATCGAGCGAAAGGGGGTATTTTTGGCCACAACGCATGCATCAATTGGAGAAGTAAATATCTCAACCAACCATGCAGCTGAAACATATTTGTTGTGTTTAATTACATCACGATTGCACTCACACCACCTCCGTTGTTGGGACTGGCAGAACTGTGACAGGACCGAATTCTGCGTCACTCGATTGCAATTCTATCAATTCGGAACGTTTTGGACTGACAATCGAGCATATCCTATGTTAATTTTATACTATTTTATATACAGTTTCTGTGGTTACTAAACATTATGTAATGTTTATATTATTTAATATACAGGTTCAGGGGCTACTAAACACTATGTAATGAAAGCAAAAGATGAAATTAAGAAAAATAAAGAAAGGGCAGCTCGATCTCCATACTGTAAGTAAAAATATATTTAAGTCACATTTACTCTTCAGCATTTAGTTTTATTTACCAAATATATTAAATTTACCATTTCAGATGTGCCATGCCCAAATAACTTCAAAAAATTAAATTAAGAAAAAATGTAATAAAATGTCTGACACAATTTAGGCTTTGTCAGACACAACTTGCTCGCGGCATCTTTTCTTTTATTGAAAATGTATTAGGTACTAGCAGACCCCCAGGTGGGAGGGTGCATCTGATATATCGCTTCATATTTATCTCTTGAAAGAGAGATGACCCTTATTTTTGTGCCGCAGAGCCCCAGATTCGATTCCCCATGTGCTCGAGCTCGAAAAAATTCTCTCATTGCCCCTTGGTAGGCCTACTTGTGGTCCGACTGTAGCTTTATACGTTGATCTATGTTTTATTTTAGATGAACCTCCACCACCATACTCCCCAACCGACAATGTGACCAGCGATAGCAGCATCAACTCTTCATTAAATTCCTCAACCAATCACGGTGCCTCTCCTCGACGCCGGTCGTTACCGCCGTCACATGGTCGACAGATAACAGCGGAAGACTATGAATGGAGGAGTGATGACGATGGCGAAGATTTAACGGGGGCAATGGGAGGATTTCATATCAGTTAATGTCATGTCCATTGTAAAAAAAAAAATGTTATCTTGTAAATAATACATAAAATTTTCCTATTCCACAAAACTTAAAGATGCAGTATGTAAGAGCTAATTCAGCCTATTGCAGGTCTTGATTTTGGCTTCAAATATTATATAATCTATTATTTAGACATTTATATATATTTACATGACAAGCCTATAATGAATTCTCTAGACTCTCAGATACTGAGACTTGAAAAGATTAAATCACTTAAAATGAAAAACCCTTTCTACAAAAATAAACAATCTAAGCTACCAAAGTACCAGTAATTTGAATGAAATTTTTAATATATTAATTTTTCATTTTCTATTTTTGAACTATCATGCAAGGCAAGATCAGCCAGCTGTTTATCTGAATCTTACATAATGCATCTTTAGGAGAGGTGACCCAGATTTCACAAGTTTCTGTTGTTAAACAAGGTTTTAAGCGGAGAATCTTAATTATCTAATTATAGTCGGCTACAGCCGCTTGTTTCAGAAAGCTGATGGATAAAACAATGAAAGTGTCACTATGGTATCATAAATCAATCTACTTTTTGCTAATTACAAAAAGTTGATTATTACATGTCGATTAAGAGCTCAATCGGTTTTCTTTTTGGCAACAATAACAGTCATATCTTTGTGAGAATGGTTCATTCATATGATCCAAGTAATTAGCCCATTCATGCATATCAGTCACCAGAATATAAAGAAATAGTTTGGAAAGTTGCAGTGGCATAGCTTGGGTTGCATTTTGCAAAATCTTAATAGTCACAAAATGTCAAGCCCAGTATTAATAATAGAAAATCTCCCAATGTTTGAATATTCTACATAGTTTTTTCAACATGTTGGGTCAAACAATCATAAAGGTCTGTGTTGCTTATAACCCATGCTATGCCACTGTATTGCGTGTTCAATGTAGCATCAGTTTTAACTTTAAATAACGATAGAGTGATACTTGATTTTTGATAGTTTCATGATATATATTTATACCTATATATACTTTTTCACCAGTCTTACTGATTAAAAATTTACATGTCTATAAAGTAGCATTATGAAAGAGCTAAATCTGCCAGTTGCCAGTCTTTCGTAACGTCTTAAATATTTATACAAACTATTAATTAGACATTTATTCACATAAGTTAATCAATGGATGGAAGGTCTAATTTTCAATGGATTGACATGCGATCACCATTTAAATCATTTATTTTATAAACGGATAATCACGACTTTATTAGGAATTCTTTGCAGTCTGAAATCTTTGCTCAGAATAAAGTAATTTTACTGAAATTTTCAATATATGCATTTTTCAATATCTAATTTTTGAAAATATTATAGCAAAAAGGGTTTGCTTTTGATCTAAATCTTACATAATGCATGTTTAGAATATGATTTTTTATGGTCTAAATATTGACTGATGTACTTTAGGTAAAATAATAGGTAAGCCATATTGAATTCAAGGTCACAAATTGTTCTTTATCTTAGAACTTGTTCTTTATTCTCTGTGTGATTTCAACTTCACAACTTCTTCTACTTTAATGTCTTACTTTAACCCTTTAGTACTTACACTGCTCGAGACCATCCTAAGTAGAGCACTATAGAACACCCCAAATCTGAAGCCTGATATATATGTCTGAAGCCAGGGGACACCTACATTTAGGGTGTCTTTAGCACAAAGGGCTCTTAAGAACAACCTTAGTGCACAGCTGCCTTGGTCACACACACTAGTAACTGGCTGGAAAGCTATCCACATATCTCGGGCTGTTTGAGGCTGTTTCAGCCTGTCCAGGGGTGTACCGGTATTAATTTATCAGTTTTCTGCGAATTATTTCATTAGGCTGGAGTAGTAAATATTTATTTCCTTGTGCTAAATGTTTAAATAAAAGTTTTATAGAAACTAGTGGTGGCAGGTATCCACACAGTAATCCTTGATAGTATGAAGTACATACTTTATATTTTATTTTTTCTTTTACTTGTTCTTTCCTTTACTAAAAATCTGACCAAATAATTTGATATTAGAGATTATTGTCTAATTTTTTAAATTGAATATGGGGTTTCAAAAATTATGAAATACCCACAATTTATTTTGGTCCTTTACAAAACTACATGTATAAGATATTGAAGTCTCTGTTTAGACATACTAAGTGTATACTGGAGTAAAAGCTTATTGTTTTTTGCAAGGGATAACTATAGTGCTCAATGACGCTTCAAGCCTTTAATAGAAACAATGAAAAACGGCTGATCTTTGTCAGCCAAAATATCAGGCACCAGAAGATTTGAACAAGAATTTGGTTTAACAATGTCTGTGATAGGTGTCAGGCTAGGATATAGGTCTATATTCTCTGACAATTGTATGTTAAATTATTTGGTTATTTCTAACTTTGGTTTCTAAGTTATTCATATATTTTATTGTTGATTAATATTGACCTCAGAGATTAGCAGCGAGCTTAGTATTTATTTCATGCATGCCTTTGAATTGTAGTTTTCTTTGTCCACCATCAGAGAATCTTGTTTATTTTCTATAACATTGCATTAAACAGTAGACAGTTAAACTCTAGTGGTATTCAGTCCCCTATTGTTAATCAGTATATTTGGCAGCCACATAGATCTATGAGAGAAAACATATTACAATATCAAGGCTGTGATATCTGTTTTTAAGCCAGGAACTGCATTGTATTAGAGAATCTATTACAGCCAGGCAATAGCCTGTATTATTACGCTTGCTGTGGATGAGAGCAGGGCTTTCATTTCAGTGTTATTTGTCAGTCTTGACTGTCAGACAGTGAAATTGACCAGCATGGCAAATTAAATACTAGTCAAATAACAATGCCATAAATTAGTTATTTCAAAGAATTTATCCTTAAAACACCGTGAAATTTAAAGCTTTTGTGTGTAAAAACAATTCTAAAAAATATCTTGCAGTTCCAAAGTAGGCAAAATAAATTGACAGTTATGATTGATTGATGGTGGACAGACATTACTAATGTTATTATACAATGCTGGTATGGCACTTTAACTTTCTTTTAGAGATTAGAGATATTTTTATCTTACAGTTTTCTTCTTTAATGCTGACTTTACATGATTTGTTTACTCTTATAATTTGTAATGTATTTTATTTCATTTTAAATGAATTTGATGATGAATAAATCAATTAAGATGATGAAATTATATTTTTGAACTGTATATGGTTAAAGGAGCAGGGCACCTGTGATGTCAGTCAAAACCATCTATGGAATAGACTAGTTACAAAAAAATGACAAAATTTGGAAGTGAAACCTGTAGTGAAATAATCTAAATAACTGTCAAGATATCGTTTCTGTCCATAATTTTGTTGAAGAAGCCTCTATGCGACATAAGATTAATATCTACTCCGATGAAAGCCGTGAATACTGTTTCCTTAGAGAATGACAAGGTGTGTCGTTCTCTTGTGATAATGGTTTAATCTTTATTATTATGTAGAATATTTACAATAGACTATTAATTAATGGATTATCTCTATATATATATGATATAAATAGAACAAGATTTTAACCAATGAAAATGTTTGTAGTATTTAGTCTTAGTGCAATAAAAAATTGAATACAGAGGCTGTACCTTTAATATAGTATTCAGTTGTTTCTTTTATAGCCACGGTCGACCAGCATGAAATGATTGAGATGGGGTTTATTGTTCTGCAGCAATTGAGCTGATAAAAACGGATATATGCCATGTAGTGTTGTAACAGTATGCACAGACAGTGGTACTATAGCATATTCTTATTTTGAATTTTTTCAAGAATTATTTTATGTGCACGGCAATGTGTTTTATGTACCATCCAAATAGCTAGACACACTTCCTTATCAGGTACTGCACCACTGACAAGCGGAAACCATGCAGGATTATACTGTGGAACTTACTCAAACCCCTGGTTGACTCAAAGCCTTTCTTACTGAGCTCCTGTGGACCAGCATATTGGTCACAGAAGTTAAAATAGGTGCAAACTGGTACACATGGAAGCTAACTGGCTTCAGTGTGGGTTAGTAGCAAGCCACAGTAATGTGTTCGTCCAACTTTTCTGCACAAACCATACTAATGAAGTTCAGCATATGCCATGCAGTGTGGTGTAAGGGAAATTTGCCCAGATAGCAGGGTTTTGGTCTATTCTTCATCGATTCCACCTGTCAAGGGTTCTTTCACATGCATACTGACATATCCTATCTGAATGACTAGAAGTTGTTCCTTGCCACGCCCTCCATCCTACACAACAGACAACTGTAAAATCGAGGGGAACTTTCTCAGTCTACACCAAGAATTTATTTTTCTAAAACGCATATCCCACAATAGTTGTGATAATATAAAGTTACATGATAATTGATAATAAGATGAGAGGAAAGGTAATGATGTCATGAGTGAATCTAAGACTTCCTGTTAATGAGCCTTTAAACTTGGGTTTGACATTTTACCATTCTGTACTAACAGGGCTAATAAATACATGCAATATGCCTAGTGCCTACGTTTACTATTATTTTAATTTCCATTTGTTGGGATCTTCAATAGTATAATGCTTGTTGGACAGGACCAACATTTTTGGTACCATCCAAATGACTATGAAGACTCTTTTTCCTGGCCAGGCCCTGTGTCAATCACCACGGACAAGTAGAAACCAAGTTAAAACGACTCCTGAGAACCTTTCCCTGCAAACACTGGGACAGCCTATTCACTGAGCCACGGTGACTCTCTCTTCTAGCAAAAATTATTATGTATTAGACTCGCATGCAATTTATTATGTGGGTATGTAGCCCAGTTCGTAGCAGAACAGTAGGACGTTAAACACCATTTCATTTCATGTATGTACATGTATATAATGTTTCCCTTACATGTATTTTTGAACCATACCTGCACAAATCTGAGTCATATTTAAAGAAAAACAAAAATCATAAAATAAATCATTTGACAATTGTCAATTTATAATATACAACTATGTACATTATGTCATATCGGTTCCAAGATTATGGCTTTTTAATTGACTTGTCAAATCGATTTGAATTTAGTGGAGATGTCATTAGTCGATTTCAAAGTACTTTGGCGAGTTTGTTAAATGCGCTGAATAGCTGTAAACAATTCTTGTGGTTGGACATAGTTTAAAAAATATGTGATGAGCAAAAGATCACACCTACAGGTGATTTGCCGATTTGTGGTAATCTCTTCGGGTATCAGTGTTAATATATTGATTAGGGTACGGTACTAAATTAGATCAAAGTTAAAGATGACAATTTGATTGAATGCAAATCAGTTTGGCTAATTAGTAGTCGATAAAAATGTCTTTTATATTACATGTAGCTTTGATTTGACAACAATAACTAGAATTAATATAATGAGAAGATAAACAATTCCTGTTTCAGATTTCACAATTAGTACCTAGAATTAACATAATTTGATAAACACATCAGAATTAGGAGATAAAAACACATCATGTTGACTGTTGAGGGGGTTAATTGTTCATTTAACCATGCTTGAATCAATCGAACATGAAAAAATTATAGATATGTCCTACAATAATTACATACATGTAAAGTGTTTAAGTTCACAGAGTAGGAACAATTAATGAAGTTGTTGACTATGAAAAAGTGGTTGACTGCTGTGAAGATTCGTTTTCCTGAAAATTAAAATTCCAATACTTTTAATGGAAATAAATAATGACGATCAAAAACTTTAACATTCATAAAGAAAACAAAACCAAAATATCAACTGTAGATAATAATATCCTGACTCTGGATTCAATTGGATTTGTGCTTGCTTTATATCATCTTGAGATAAAGTGAGGTTTCATGTCCAACTATTCTGCTCTGACTGGGCTAAAGAAGACTGGCAAATGCCATACAGTGTGCTATGAAGGCAATTTTGCCCAGGCAGCAGCGCTATGACCTACTCTTATACAAATTCCAACTGCCAAGGTATCTTTTACATGCACACAATCGTGTACATGGATCTTGGTTTTCCATTGAATGACTACACAGATGTTATGACACACCACTGACAAAAGGTATTATAACTTTGTCAATACCGAAGAGAACTGAAAAATGTTGTTCTCCTTACTTTTAGATATTTAAATTTCACAATTTTGTAGAGCGTAAGGGATTAACAAAGACTCCAATGACGATTATTGGCTTTGATTATCCCTCAATGGACAACTTCATTCAATACATACCGGTATATCAGTTTCCAGTTTTATTTGATTACACTATTAACCGAAAATGAAACTTTAATTTTGAACCTGTACCTTAATAGCAGCAGATTCACGTCTAAGTTCCTTGATAACCAAGGCTAAGGCTTCGGGATTAACACCAGATTCACAGAGTCGAACACAAGTTGCCAGAGTTTCTTCATCAAGTCCAGTGTTTAATAATGAGGAAATCTCCATCAAAGCTGAAAAAATAAAAATATTTAAAGTGAGGTGATGGTTAAATTTCAATGAATTCAAGGACTCAGTCTCAATGCAAACTAATTTTCAGAAACAAGAGTTTGAGCCAATTGGTCTGATGAAAAAGAAAGCACTAGAGGAACTAACACAGACTATTTATAAAACTCTGAACATAAATTCTAATGAATTTTGTTCATTCGAAATAAGTCAGCAGTCATAATTGAATGTCAATCGCCCAAGCACACTTTGTCCAGTCTACATCATGATCAGAATAAATGTATTACTGTATGTATAGAGGTGGTTTTAAAATTGTTCACTGACACTGTGTCGTAAAAATAGATATTTTGTCATGAGCCCATATTTTCACGGTAGTAAGATGACAACATCACTATTGATTAGAATGTAAGGAAGGCCCAATACTCAATGTGTAATATCGAAGAGCTTTTTAGCATAATTTTATGGAAATTTCGGATGATTTGGTCAATATTTGTGTGGGGGGCAAAGGTACCATGTCATCGATTTCCCGATTGTACATGACAACAAAGATAATATCATCGTATTATCTATATATTATAGATTATATGATGGTGACGAGTAGGGGTGCCTATCCATTCCAACCTCCTGGTCCATAAGTGCAAGCGAAATGTTAGTCGCTAAATGTCCTAGTTTGGGTCGAGTGGCGCTAAACCCGATTTCCCTCTCTCTCTCTTGTTGAGCAGTTGAGTCCCTACCAAAGCCTTTGGTTTGATAATCCGTTAGGCCTCCTGAAGTTAGTCAGTGAAATAACTAATCATGAATCATGATCAATCATAATCATAATCATCTATCAATCACAAGAATCTAAAATCTATCATCATATCTGCAAGTATCAAGACCATTCACGGGAGTTTCAGTATGTGTAGCCCTAATCACGTAATTTAGCCAAAGGAAAGTAATAATAACTAAGATAGCCCACACACGTGACTCACTAACAAAACGTCTGATTCTGATCCACGCGACATAAACTTACTTTCCATGGTTTCTCTTGCAGACGAAATTCGCGGTTTACTGGAATCCGCCATTATTGTTGTTGTTTTCAAGAACTGTCCCGCGATGAATATTACTCCCTTTTAATCAAAAATATCTTTAAAGGATAAATCAATATATTTTAGATGGGACCAAGGGCCTACGAATATATTTTGTTATTCAAAATATTTGTTCAGTAAGATATTTAGTATTTTCTATGAAAAGCGGAAGTTGATAATCGGATTAATCGCACCCGTTAAGCGCAGGAAGCGGGAATTTGAACTGAGTAACAAGTCCAGACAGATTTACTGTTATGATTTTCAGCTGGCCAAAAAATTAAATGGCTTCGTTATAAGGTTTAAACTTCAATCCTATTTAATTGTTGTGTCGAATTCCAATGGAACATGTCTAGAATATATTTGTAGTAGTGGATTTTGTAGGCCTAATTATGATTTTTTGAACGTTTTCCAAAAATTGTTTATTGCATCAAATGAATCATGATGAAAATGTTTTGTGTTTATAATGTCAATGATTCATGTGGAAATAATAAAGGGGTTTTCTATTGATTGTATCATAATTATATGTTATAATGTGCAGTTATTTTATTGTGGATGTAGATACCAGTCAGTGTACCGGTACTCCATTTAAAAATTTTTGCTCTCCTCAAAAAAACTTAAACATGTTTACCGTATTGAACAGTCCGTTCAATTTAACTTACTTGATCTTGAGGCAAGTGCTGAAGTGGTAGCGGCCCTAGACTCAGGCACTTTGCTATATGATGGAAGGGCGATATGATATATCATGGACCTTATAATATCCATGGATATATTTAACTCAACTGCAATGTGATAATGTAGATTTAACTATTGTAGCTCAAGCTTCCAAACTAAATATCAAATTGATGCAGACTATTGAATTATGACTTACTTATTTATTATAAGTTATTTGCGGAGGATGGAAATATGCACGTTTTGCCAAAATATCACTAGACACTGATCAGCCTTTTGAAGGATATATAGGTCTTGGTCTAAAAGATAGTTTTAGTGAGACTATTCTGATTATTCATTGATAATTGAAGTTTTCGGAAATCGTTAGGATTCTTGTTTGACTTTGACCCAGACTGATGTTCTAAAAAATGTTACCCAAGTTCAATGAATGACTGCTCAAATTTAATTGACCCAATTTCTGATCACCTGAATATTTTCAAATAAAAACATTGTTCAAGCAGAGCTCATATTTTTGTTGGCATGGTTGTTTATTTCTATTTCAGGTGTGAAATTTGAAAATCTTTCTTTGATGAGAATTTGCTCAATTTTAATTTAAAAAGACTGGAATACGTGAAAATAAATCACAGATCTGAAAGATGGAAGTTTCAGACATCTGTAACCAAAATCAACATAAAAAGTCTTCCCCTCATTTCCCTACAACAAAAAGTGTCATCCAGACTCTCAAGTTTGGCAGTGTGAACTCAAAGACTGAATCCTCTCAATATAGAAGCAATCAGAATCAACACTCAAATTCTTTACGCTCAGAGTTGTTTCACAGACACATTAACTCATGTCAGATATCAAAAGAGCATGAGAATATGACTGAGAGTTGTGATAGCTCTGATTGTTGTAAGTCTAGTGACAGCGTGTTTACAATTAGTCCATTGGTAAATAAGTCAGAGAACGTAGAGCGATATCGCAATAATTCTGGTGATAGCAATTACTCAGTTTCTAAATCTGACAACAGTAGTAGCCCGGATATTAAATCAGTCAATCATAACAATAATAATCTTCCGTTCACAAACTGTAGTTCAGGCATGGCTCATGCTGTATTATTTAAAACACAACAAGGAGACCACAGTCCATCGTCTTCAACAACCAGGAATGATAATGGCAGCTCAGGTTGTTTTAAAACACCAGCTCAAGATGATAATTATCGTAGCCCTGGTTATACTCATATCAAAACACCAGTTAGAAACAATACTCCCAGTCCTTCAAGTATTCGTACGCCAAAAGATTCTCGGATTCCCATCATGTCATCAATAGGAGTTAACTTCACACCTGAAACAAGGATAATAAATCCATTTGATGATGGTACAGAAAAGTTAAATCTTCCAACATTCAGCCCGTCCATGTTTACCATTGCCTCAACTCCATCAACTGATGGACGAGCACCAGTAAGTATACATAGTTACAGAAATGTTAAGTTTATTTGTGTTGTTGATGTCTCAAATATGAAGTGATACCAGGTGGTGTTATAAAGGGCTGGCGGAAAATATGGATACATGTATAGCCGATAATCGTTGGTATTTGGTAAGCGTTTGAAAATCGATTATCGATACAGTTTTATAATATCGATTATCGCGCAATTATAGGTTCTTCACTTGTAAGAAGAAGTCCATAATAATAATCCTTATTACAGTATTTTTTGCAATGTGTGCTTGGGCATAGAACTGTAAATAAACAGAATAGTCTTAATAAAACACACACGTTTTGTTTTTTCACACCATGCAAGACCCCCTTGATTGAGTTTCTTTCTATACCTTTGTTTTGCTATGGAATGCTATTATTTTATTGTCAAATAAATGAAAAAAAATTGTACATGTACGGTACGGTATACAGAATGATGTCACAACATAAACTCGCATATAATTTGTTATTCGTGTACAAATTATGATTGCTTTCAAACCAATTCTAAGTCAAAATAATTTGCCAATATACCGTATGATCGATAATTGATCGGCAGAAGGTCGGCGATAATCGATACTTGAAACATGATCGATTGCCAGTCCTATGTGTATGCTCCTGTCACTACTTTTGAGAATAGGCCACGCCACAATGATTATGTTGTCCTTACTCTCCACCAAAAGTTCCAGGATTCAGTCAGAATATAACATTCTATATACGGTACCATACAATATACATCTATGTACAATATGTAGTCTATATTTAGGTGGTGAATAATTATTACTGGCTAACTGATGATCTGGGGTCGCAAGGGTTGAAAGTACAGTAGTAGAACTCCGAAACTGGAAGCAGTAGCCCATGTTACTCCCAGATCTGTGTTACCACTATAACCAAATGTCTGCCTTGGGACAGCCCAGGGGTAGTCTCCAACCCTGAACAGACAAACAAGACTTTGATGTTTGTATTCATTTTGAGTGGGCAGGCATGTTCATCAGGCAACATAATGAAACTGAAGTCAATATTTTGTTTAACTGTTTCAATTTTTCTAGAAGCCGTTTCGATGGTCTATAGATCAGATGGCAGCACTACATCCAGCTGATATAGATGAGATGCCCCATCATCAGAATAGATACGTCTCGTAAGTTTTAAACTATACACCATCAAGTTAGGTATGTCTTGCACATTTAAACTCTACACTATAGAAAAATCTCACAATTATATGGAATTTACTATATCAAGATAGATATGTCTCACAAGTTTACCCAATCAAGATAGGTATATCTAGAAAGTTTAAACTTTCCCCTATAGAATATCTCACATTTTTAAATTTTAAACTTCAGATATCAAGATAGGTACCAATCTGTTTCACAGAGAATTACTTACGAATTATCTCTGTAACAGATGACTGTCCAAAACACGTGCTTTGACTGTACGCGCCGTAGTCATTGGCTCAACGTTTCGTGCAATGTTTACTTAACACCTAACTGCTTCGGGCAAAATGATGCATTTTACTCATTTTAATATCCATTTACACTAAATAGGAAATATTTTTTAACTACAAATACTTCAAACGTCTTTATTTATTTTTCTTTTACCTCAAAAAAATGTTTGAGAATTTAATTTGTCGGAGTAAAAAAGTTAATATGCTGTACTCATTAAGCCTCGTCAATGTCATGCTTATCAGTGGTTGTAGCGGCTAAGCGAATATTCACTGCGGGATCAGTTTGGATAGGTACATGTCACAAGTTTAAACTTTACCCCATCAAGATAGAATGTCTCACATTTTATTTTTAAAGATTAAACATTACCCCATCAAGTTAGACTTGTCTCACAAATTCAAATCTTGAAATCCCTGTACCTTCAAAACATGTCAAAGTTGATGACAGTCTTTTTGTTCATTTTATGGTCCTGTTTTTCTTTCAGACCTGATAGAGAGATGGAAGAGAGAGCACAGAAAGCTATAGATGATTACTTTGCTAATCATATCATAGCACCATCACCCTTTAATCCTAACCCTAAACCATTTACATTACCTTCTACACCCACAGCACAGATGGGTAAGTTTATAAGATGATCAATAAATGTTCAATTTAGAAACAATACAAGGGGTATTTTAGAGAAGTCAAAGGGGTACATCAAACTTATGTTTTGTCGGAATGATATGGGTTAAATGTATAAACTTACTTCACAGTTTGCAGGATAATTATCTTCCAGAAATATACTTAAAAACATCTTTTAAAAAGTTAGATTACTCTGTTGAAGCCATGTCCTGAAAACAATGAGTCTGTTTATGATTATCATACTCAATAGCATGTCGGGGTTGTGTATTTTGTGTAAATGTTAATCACTCATTAAAGTGTGAAGGTTGAAAGTTCTGTAATCTGTGAGGATGTTGTTAGTTTTCAAGAAAAAAAATAAGACACACAAATCCACAACCAACCCCTTTTAAGTGACAGACTTGAGAACCTAAACAATTTTTTTGTATTGCCCAATGTGATGTATGATATTTTAAAAAGCTGTTTGATAGCTATAAATGTAATGTATGATATTTTAACTGTTGTATGATAGCTATAACTGTAATGTATGATATTTTAACAGGTTGTATGATGGCTATAAATGTAGAAGAATTGAAGGGCTCAATACAGAAGGAATTAACAGGTAGAAAAACTAGAACTCAAGATGGTGAGTGAAGAATGTTTTCTGGGACCTGCTGATCGAGTATAATGGGACTCACTTCCGTGTGACTCTTGTAAATCTGTTAATTCAGAAAAAATCTTCATTTTTTGATGGCCCACATTGAAATGTGGTCGTATATTGTCATCGCCCCTGTCTGTCGGTCCGTCAGTCCGGCATCCACAATTTCTTGTGGACGCTGTAGAGGCTAAAGTTAATATTTGATTGACTTTAAATTTATACACGGAGTTTAAGGTCATGAGACGCAGAAGCCTATTGATTTTCAGCAATTTCCGATAATTCCTGCCATAGTTATGGCCCTTGATCACTTCAAAAATCTTGTGGGTGCTCTAGAGGCCAAAGTTAATATCCGCTTGACTTTAAATTTAAATTTATACACAGTGTTTAAGGTAATGAGTTGAAGAAGTCTATTGATTTTCAGCAATTTCCGATAATTATTGCCATGTTTTCTGGAACTTGCTGAACTAGATGGGAGTCAATTCCGTTTCGCTCCCGTCCGTCGGTCAGGCATCCACAATTTCTTGTGGACGCTCTATAGGGTAAAGTCAATATCTGATTGACTTAAGATTTATACACTGTGTTTAAGGCCATGAGACTTCAAAGTTAATATCGGATTAACTTTATATACACAGTGTTTAAATCCATGAGATTTCTGATAATTACTTCCAGGGTTATGGCCCTTGATCACTTCAAAAAATCATGTGGACGCTCTAGAGGCCAATATCTGATTGACATTAAATTTATTCGTAGGATTGGATGCCGAATGGTTATTAGCACGTGCATGTGGTTTCATTAAGTCTGTCATTGAGGCAACTGGCGCAGTTTCAAATCACCGGTTGTATGTGACAAGGAGTAGGGTCGCCTGTCCAGTCCTGTGGGTTTTCTCCGGGTCCTCACACTGCTAAAGATCCCTACGCGCAAGTGAATTACTGAAATAAAATTAAACCATATGTTAGTACCGAAATGGCCTAGTTTGTGCTGAGTGGGCATTAAACCCCATCTCTCTCTCTCTCTCATTCTCTCTCTCTCTCTTTGGACTTCAAATTTATACACAGTGTTTAAGCTCATAAGAGGAAGAAGCCTTTTGATTTTCAGTGATTTCCGATAATTACTGCCAAAGTTATCCCCCTTGATCATTTTGTAAAATCTTGTGACGCTCCGGAGGGCCAAACTTATCATCCGATTGACTTCAGATTGATACACAGAGTTTAAGGTTTTGAGAGGAACACGTATATTGATTTTCAATGAATTTTGATAACTGAACAGCTAAATCATAGTTGGGTACGAGACCTAAAATCCGTGACCAATTTGCGGGGAAGTTGTTTTGAAGTTGGTTTCTATAAGAAAAAAACCTACTAAAGCGATTAAGCTTGGGTACCTCTCTCTAAATTGCTGGCGGAAGCCGCTAGAGGGCCAAATTCAAAATGGTGGTCAGATGTGGCGGGGAAATATAAAATTATGTACATGTAATATAGGCTTCTGATGTGTCTATTCAGATGTTTTAAGGGTCTCTGAATCGAAATATTGTAATCAAAAATCCATCCAGCCACTAGTTTTGCCTATATGGCCGAAAAATCCAAGATGGCCACCATTTTTGGCCTGGTAAATAGTTTCGGGTTGATGTCTTCAATTTCGATGAATTTGTGTCTATAGATGGCAACCAGCAATAATACTCACCGATATTTATCATCTGATATACTCTGTAGTCCACTGATTTTGATTTTAATTTAATGAACGCTTAATAATGGAGCCATGTAATATTTAATCACGCATGATAATCAACATCACCAACTTATCCAGTCAAAGTCAAAGTTTTACTAATCAGAATCCGATTCAAAAGATTGGTCCAGTTTTGATTGTTCAGATTCAGAAGTTGAAGTTTCATCGGAATCTTCATCACTTGCACTATCACCGCAGTGAACAAGTAAGTCACTTAAACGTCCTGGTAATGCTGGGTTCACATATCTAATTGAGCCGCACTGTCCATTATGGAGCAGTTTCCAACCATTACCAATTTGGCCCTCTAGAGACTTCCGCCAACATTTTAGAGAGAGACACCCAAGCTTAATCGCTTCAGCAGGTTTTTTTCATATAGAAACCATCTTCAAAACAACTTCCCCGCAAATTGGTCACGGATTTTAGGTCTCGTACCCAACTATCATGAAATTAAATGTTTCGTATACTAAACATTAGCATGGAGCAGAACTTTATAAAAAAACAAACAAATTCTAATGATTTTCTGATAATTACTTTATTAGTTGTTAATCTTAATCAGATTTTTGTGTTTTATAAATGTTTCATTACTGAAAAAAAGTAAAAATATGCAACAGCTCTAGTTGACTGCCCCTACGATTTAGCTGATGTGGACATATGTTTTGTTGCCTGGCAACCTATCTTTTGTAGTTGTTTTGTTTATTTGATCTATTTATCAACCTTTTCAATAGCTGTTAGAATGGAATTGCTTTGCTATTGTTGCAAGAATGTGCGTGTTTAGTGGGGAGATTGGGGGCCTGAACACAAGTTTATTAATTGTGATATCATAAAAACTTGAAAGCTGTCTTCCATTTCTCTCTCTCATCTTTAATTTGTGTTGATTGTTGATTTGTTTTTCAGCCTCGTGTCAGACCATATTAACTTTACCAACAAATTTGGACATGTATAAAGTTTTAGGTACGTAAATATTATATCTTTGTAGTTCGTTTTTCATTTTGCATTGTCAGCCTTTGGAAAGGAAGTATGTCCTGGCACATTCGTGTCTTGTTGTTAGGATAGGATTTAATAAGAACAACAATGTTCAGTATATATGCATGTAAATGAACCCCTCAGGGTTGGTGCAGGTTAATGAAGACAGGCATTATATAGTCCATGTAGTGTGCTATGATGGTAATTTTGCCCATACTGCACACAGCGATCCACCTACGTCATACTTCCGAGAATGTTATCACTGTCCTATTTACCCTCCATTTAAAACGCTCACGTAATCATTTTGGGGCGGGACTTATCGACTAGACACCGCTTTGTTTAGACAACAGAGTAAAAATAACCCAAGCACGTGTGTTTTATGTAAACACGCCATGTCGCTGACACTCGCGTAAAAGCGATATATAATATGTGCTATGGGTAATATTGCAATAAATTCTTTACCATTGTAAACTGTCTTTAGAGTTTCAATCTGTTTATCTTTCAAAACAAGGTTAGATACTCCTACTAAATTTGTTTTCGTAAACAAAACCGCCTATGTGAAATTATCTGTCATAGGTGCCGCCATATTGAATAATTAGGGAACTTTTTTGTGATTCGGCTCTGATTAGTTTGACATCTTTCATACACACAACCGCTAAATAAACATATTTAATTTCATTCAATATGACAATAGAAGAGAAATAAATACTTCTAAAAATTTCTAAAAGCTTACTCAGTGTTTACAACTAAAATTGTCGATGTAGGAATTAAAATGTCTGTTAATTAGGTTAAGGCCTATTCTCAGCCAGAGCTAGCTGTAGATAGGCAGCCTAAGTTTGGGATGAATTTTGCCTTGAGAGCAGAGCCGCAACGTACTGTCAGGGAAAGTTGAACATGCTGCAAATCCGACCAAATAGGCCCTGTTTATGACAAATTCCTGCTGCGTTGGCTGGAAAAATCTCTTAATCCCAAGGAGCTTTATTGGCCAAAACCGAAATTGAACCCAGGACCTTGTTCTCCTGATCAGTAAACCAGCACTGCACCATATCCAATATGGAATATGTGGAGTTAATGGGTCAAATGGTAAGGCATCTAACTCTTAAACAGAATTTAGTTCATCAATGCCCGAATTGTAACAATAATCTCAAAATATTCACACTTGTCATCTCAAGCTTTCTCCATTTTCTAGTCACAGCCATTATTATTTCTTTTACAGAGCAATATATGACGCATAAACCAGAAACAGAGACGAATACTGGTGATGAATTAAGTACCTCATCTTTACGGAGAAAACTTTTCTTTCAAGGGGATGGGAATACCTCATTTAGTCCAGTCAAGTAAGATTCAAATATTATTCATTGAGTAAGGCACTGGCTAAGCAAACCAGATTTCCAAGGTTTGATCATAAGAAAGTTCCAGGGGATTTTCTTTGTGATTAATACCTTTGACAGTTCGAATTTTGGCAGTTCAGTGAATATTGACGTTGTTATCTTACCATGTAAATATTGGGATCCTGATATCCAATATTTAAGACGTAATTTAAATTAACATTTTTATTATCAGTACACGACTCATGTAATGAACAAAGAAAAGGTAATTAGTAATAACTGATTCACATTAGACTAAATGATAATGAAATAAATCTGTATTTCATAGAACTTATTTAATTAAAAAATTTCAATAATATTTTTAAAAATAATTTATATCCCATTGTCTTCTTTTTTGATGTTCAAAAAGTTAATGCTATAAACCCTTTACAGTACTGATGAGGAGATGTTATATTGTCCTAAGCATGTAGGGGAGGGGGGGATTGGCCGACTGCTAAAGACCACTACGTGCAAGCAATGTATTGAAATGAAAATTAAACCGTATGTTAGACCCGAAATAACCTACTTTGTGTGTAGTGGACCTTAAACCCCATTTCTCTCTCTCTCCTTTGAGCATGCAGATGGATATAATTTATTATTAGTTCATCGTATGTTGATCTATTGTCTAGATTGTGTAGTGAAGCAGCCATGATTTTAGATAGTCCAGGTGTTTCTCCAATTAAAAAACAACAAACACCAGAATGGGAGAGAAAAACACCACTCAAAACTCCGTCTTCAGTGAGTCATTTTGAATTATTATATTACAATATATTTATTATGGGACACCATTTACAGCAACTCATTAGATAGGGGCCACAATGGTTGAGTTGTTAAGGAACTGTAAAAGTCTGTCCATTGTTTATGAATATGTCCAATCGGATTAAAATCACAAATCTTATTTCGTTTCATTTTTTAGAGTTTCAAATTTCGTTTTTACTTTTCTTGAAGAATTCTTATATAACTGGCATTCTAGTTGATGTAAGCAAATTCTTGGCTTACAATAAACAAAACTGGGTATTCCTCTATAAACATCAACACTGATTGGTCAATGAAATGTTTGACGTTATAGGTTCAAAAGCCACTTGTATCGTCCCTGACGCGACCTCCCACTACAACTGGTCAGATCTTCGTGTAGTAAAGGTCATCAAAAGAATAATAAAGTGAAACAAAATATAGATCTGTATTTTAATCAGATTGATGGATTTTCCAAAGAACAAACTTGCCTAGTTTGGTGTTGATGGTAGAACTTAATTCTGAAGAGTGTTCCTAGAACAAGAAGCATATTATACCAAGTGTGTGGAAACTGTTCCTGGTTTATAAATTTTAACAAAACTATGTATTTGTGATCCTCAGGCCCAATTTGCATCTAGTCCTATCCGTACCAATTCTTCCAAGAAATTTACTCATCTACGAAGATCTTCGTCGGAGACAGAGTTTATGGCATCACCAGAGTTATCTCCCATTAACAGACGACATTCTGGAGGACCATCATGTAAGATTTCCTAATCATAATTTAGAAAATGGTTGTATGTTAGGCAAGGTAGCCAATACTTTCCGGAGCACAAATAGCTAACAGTTTGGGGCTGTGTTTTATTTTTGAAGGTCTGTGGGCAAATAGTCAGCGAAAATTAGTTTGTGATTTAGATTTAGAGACGGGTTCGATCAGGAAAAATTAAATGTTAACTACATGGGTAAGCTTAGCCATTGAATTATTGTTAATTGTATTTCAGTACATAAATCCAGATCTTCTGGTGAATTTGCTCCCATGTCAAGTTTGTGTACAAGTCCTATACAAGAAGATTACTCTGACCAAGAGTTCCCTCCCCTTCCTAGTCCAAACATGTCTCCCATCAGAAAAGAACTTGGTGCCTCCTATCTACCTGGTAAGATTAACTGTTTTTATGGCTTGATATTTAGAGCTTATTTTTCAGTGTCAAACCCTGATTTGAAGACATATTGTGATAATGTTAATTAGCTTGTCAACAAATTTCTCTTACACCTAACACATCTCATGGATTTTAAAACTTGAACAAGTATGCAGTAACATAGCTGTCCAAGCAAAATTCACCAACTGTTCACACTCTTATACTTAAAGCTGCTTAACATTGACTCCCTTTTGCAAACTGCAATATTTAGAAAGTTCAATCTCTAAAGTGGGGTGGGAGGGGATGGCAGGATAGTTAACACATGCACGATTTCTCATAAGATCTGCCATTTCTGTCCAACCTCATGGATTCTCTCCGGGTCCTCCAGTTTAGTCCCTCTGCTCAAGAACCCTATGCGCAAGCGAATTATTGAAATAAAATTGAAACATATGTTAGTCCCAAAATGACCTAGTTTGTATCAATTGGATGTTAAACCCCATCTCTCTCTCTTTCTCTCTCTCTCTCTCTCTCGTTTTTTAAAATGATTAATACTAACCAATTTATTAAGCACATTTAAGTGTGAATTGTGACTTGAAAAATTAGATGATTGTCCGACTAACAGCAATGAAAGGCCTATTCCTTTTTTAGATGAATGACCTGCCACATAACATTATTTATTTATTTACTTTTAGATAATGATGATTGTTCTGACGAATCGACACCCCATGCCTCAAATCCACGATCATACAACAGCAAGGCTAGCCAGTTCACACTCTCTCCTCAATTCCATACAATAGACACTGTTGGAGGTTCGCCGTTAATCACGGAGGCTACTGCTATGGAAACGGAATCTTACAAACCATCTCATCCTTTGACAGACATCCACGATTTCTCAATTACAGATATGGAGACAACCAGTGACTCCGCTCCATTGCCAAATTCTACCAATCAGGACACAGGATATCAAACAGCTAGTATTCAGTTGACAAGTCTGCACACTAATTTAACTAGTCAGTTCAGTTCACTTCCCCTTAAAACCGAAAGTAGTATTGACCCCAATGACCTCGGTGATAGCTTCAACTACAGCCAATCAAATCGTTCATCTGCTTTTGACTTGGACTCAGAAGGCTGTGATGGAGTAAGACAGTTTGATACTGATTCTGTTTTATCGGAAGGAAAAGGATTCGACAAAGCAAAGCATGCTCTTGAAATGGTTACTAGCCTGTACCCAGAGAGTCTGGATGTTTCCTTGAATCCGGTTGGATCATCGACACCGACAAAAGGAATAGTAAGAAATCCAGTACAACAACGATTGTTTCGAGATCATCTCTCTGATGACCTTGACCTCGCTCAAGATAAACAGTTAGGCAGTAAGTAAATTTTGTTTTTTCCAGATAATGTTTTATAAAGCTTTGTGATATTTTGTTGAACCTTGGTACACTGCTGTGTCTGTGTATACATGTAGTAGAGTTACAAATCAAGTTTGCATTTTGCAGGACTTCTACTAAGTTATAGCCCTTTGTTGAAAATTCTGTTTTACAATAAGTTTTGAGGTATTTAATTTGAAGATTGGTTCACTGCTGTTACAGATCAAGTGTGTGGTTCTTGGGATGTCACTTATTTTTGACTTGAAATCAATAAAAATTATGTTTCCAGGAGAAATGTCCAAATGAATATTTGTTAGTAGACCTACAAAACAATTCAGTGAAAATTTAGTTATACAGAGTGTATTCCTTCTGTATATATTTGAATTGTATATTCACAGACATATATTTGTAGTGTCAGCCTCTTATAAATTTATGGGGGAGGGTGGGGGGGAAATGGTGTTAAATCATAAGGTCTGTCATTGATTCAATTGGCCTGGGTTTGATTCCCCACTTGTACATGACAAGGAGTAGGGTTGCCTGTCGGATCTCGTGGGTTTTATCCTGGTCCACCAGTTTCCTTCTGCTGTTAAATTTTGAAATAAAATTGAACCTTATATTAGTCCTGAAATTACCCAGTTTCTGCGCAGTGGACATTAAACCCTGTTTCTCTATTTATATAGATACATGCATTGTGAAATTTGTAGTTTCCATTAGGGTAGGGTACTTGTATTGATTCACCAGAAGGGTGGGGTACTTGTATTGATTCACCAGAAGGGTGGGGTACTTGTATTGATTCATCAGTAGAGCAGGGGACTTGTATTGATAATTGATTCGCCAGTATTGTAGGGAACTTGTATTTATTCACCAAGAGTGCTGGTTTATTGTGTAACATGATTAATAATTGTCTGTCACCAGTGTATTTGTCTCGATCTGGTATTGGCTGAGAAAGTTTCTCAAGATTTTAAAGCCTTGTTTCACTCTTGTTTGGTGAGGAATAGAGGGTCTGGCAAATGACAGTGTCTGCTGTCTAGTCATTTGCATGGGTCAAAAAAAAAAACAAGTTCCATCTGCTTACACATTGCCGTGGATGTAAAATACCCCTCTCAAATGGGTGAACATGGTGGCCTCTAGCACACTGTATGGCATATACCCCCTTCCCTGTCTTCATTAGCCAAGATGAGATCATCCAGAAAACTAGATGTCATTTCTACATTTTATTTTTATTTTGTTGCAGGTGAAGTTGCTTTACAGATATTAAAACGAGCTGGTGATGATTTGGCCAGATATACAGACCCTGTTGCCACGGAAACTCAGTAAAACACAAACTGTTGTCATGGAAACTCAGTAAAATACACAAATTTTGTTGTCTTGGAAACTCAGTGAAATCCACAAATATTTATTAAAAATGGATAAATATAAAACAATCTCTGGTGTAGTTGTGAGGAATATGTCTTCCATATCTGTCCGTAGTCTTCCATATCTGTCCTTGAAACTTGTATAAACAAATGATCTTTTAGTCTTTCAACTGTTAAATGGATCTATAAGGTAAAGGGCACTGGTTCTCTTCATACCTTCAGGCAATCATTCAGGATTTAGCAGAATTGGTCATTGGCCAGGGAGTGAAATGAAAAGGGCACTGTCCATGGTTTCACTTTGCATACAGGATAATTTATAAGGCTCTTTTCCATAAAAGTGTATAAATAGTTCCTTTTCTTGAGATGATTGTGTATATCAATGTTTTTAAAATATCTTTCATTCCTAATTTGTCAAATAAATTTTTTTCAATTTATCAGCAAAAGCAAATTTGAAATAATAATGGAAAAGTGAAGGTCACACTAGTGCTTAATCGTTTTTTGAAGAATGAACATCAAACAATATGGTCAGTTTTTGCTGTATATCTCACATCAGTTAGACAAAATATCTGGAGATCTTCGTCCATATGCCATAAAATTAGAATTCCAAAGAATTTTTAATTCTAAAGCACAATAAATACGGTTATATTTATATTATTATTATGTGTATTTTAAGAAATGCTAAACAAAATTGTCATTTTCTCTTGAAAAAATATCTTGGTAATCTGACTGGCTAGCCAGAATTCAAAGATATGTATCTACTTTGAATTTGATGATAACAGATTCATAACTAGAATCTCAATGGCTGCTGTACCTGGCAACCTATCATAGTTTTTAAAGGGAAGAACTTGAAGGTTTTGTGAGTGATAGGGGAGTAAGAATCATGTCCAATTTTTTTTAGTTCATTAATAATTTATGATAATTATTTTTTTTTGGTGTGTGTGTGTGGGAGGGGGGGGTTATTTTATTTTTTATAGTTGATTGTATAATGAATATAATAATTGATGACGTTGGGGCTATATTTTGTATTTTTGTAATTAAATTAAATCATGTTTGTCCTACCTAGTCAATTTGTATTGTAATATTGCTCAATAAAGTATTTTTATAATTTAATATATCTGACTTGATTCTTATTCCAAAGGACAGTTGTTGAAGAATGATTCAACCTCAGTCATATTTGGCCAGTGTAGTGTTACGGTAAGCAAACCGGCACGTACCGTGTTGATCCATGGCAAAACTGGGGTGATATGGGGCCAACCGTTTTGAATTGTAGTGCCGTTTTGAATTGTAGGGCACTAGGATGGTAAAATTGACACTGGTTGAGCATTATTATTATAATGCTGGAAACCGCTGATATTTTGCTATTTACGAGGGGTGCAAAAACTCAGACACATGACGCAAAGCTCGCCCAGTATTAAACAACATGACAACAGTAACCACATTTTACAACACTAAAAGCATATTACAGAATTAAAGCTATCAATAATTTCATTTCGTTGAACCACAATTAACACATATCTGTATCGGTCTGTTCAGATTGTTTAAAGACGGTATATCGACCGTCTACTTTATGGAAATGTATCTGATTGTTTGTTTTTCGACTTAATTCGACCTTTAGTTGACTGACTGCAATCTCTTCCTGTAAAACATAAAGGCAGAAATTAAGATCATCACGTGACATTTCCGATGATGACGTAGTATGGTGTATTCAATTCATTCTTCATTAAGACAACGAGAGGGCTGGTCGGTTGCATGGGTTGACATGAGATATCCACACTGCCCCTCTCCACCTCCGTTTTCCCCACCAACGGTTTTTATTTAAGTTGTGTTGATCCTCGTGCATTCAGATTTATAGCAATATTGCTCCCCAATACTTAATACTTCTGGAAGTTGGAGGAATTGTCATGTCGGGGATTGGTGCACATCTAATTACAACCTGATTAAAATACGGATTTATATTTCGTTTCGTTTTTTTTTATACTTTCGATGGAATACACTACATAAAGATCTGACCAGTTGTCAGGGGTCATACTAACGGGTTTGAGCCTATGACGTCAGGCATTGATTAATCAATCAGCGTTGACGTTTCTTGGGGTTTACCCACAGTTACGTGCAGAGCGAATTCCCCAAATCAACACCCGATAAAAGTCTTATAACAACCCTTCCAAATCCTAGTGTTGTGAAGACAAGTAAAACGATATTTTGACAGGGGCGGATCCAGAGGGGGCTTCTCAGCTACGTAAAAAAAAATAATGCCTTGCATCGATGAAATTACATCACAAAGTGATCCTACATCAGTATAAAAATGATTTCTCTGTTTAAAAAGCTCAATTTGTATGTATGCCTATGTAATTTAGAGACGATGATGGCAGATTTTCGTAACCGAAACCTGGCAAACACCCTCCTGCAAAAATTCCTGGATCCGCCCCTGTTTGAAGTATAACAAACGAAACGAAATAGAATCTGTGTTTTAATCATATTTAAGGTATATTTATAGTACGAGTTAACAGGTTTAAACATCGAGGCCGTAATGACTTGTAACACTGACACCTGCTCAACATCCTCGTTGTTATTGCACAGAAACCCCACCCCACTTATCTATATGATTTCTACTAAAACTAGCGTAAATCAGCAGATGTGTTCAGTAACACTGAAAATGTCTAGTTATTGCACAGTTACGCTCAATTAAGATTAGTAGAGGTAAAACAATCTGCTTATTGAACGAAAAGAACAAAGGAAGATTTCCTGTCCGTGTTACAATTATATTTATATTATCCAGTTCAAAGAGACTAGGGATATTGGGTAGAGTCAAGTGGCGTGGTTTCGATTCTTGTACGTGCCAAAGAGTAGATTCCCCTGTCCAACTTCGTGGATTTTCTATGTGTCCTCCGGTTTCCTACTGCAGCAAAGGATCTCTACGCGTATGCGATTTATTGAACCATCTATTTGTCCTGAAATGACTAGTTTGTGTCGAGTGGACATCCCTATCTCCCGGTAACGGACCGATAGAGAGAGAGGGGGGGGGGATAGTGCCTAAACATCGACGAATCCCAACTGCCATGGATTCTTTTACGTACACGTCAACGAATAAGTACGATCGTCGGTTTTACATACATACTATCCGAACGCCCAGGTGTTGATCATTATCATGCCTTCCGCCATACAACAGCAGAGAAAACCAGACTGGAAATGCCCAGAAACATTCTATCGAACCCGCCATCGAGTCTGTGAACTGGTCATACTAACTAAGCCACTGTGGTCAAGGGTGATGTTCCAGATTTGTCCTCTCTCCGCATGATCCCTGGTGCCAAAACTCAATTTCTTGCCAACCAACTCTAACCCACACCCAGCAGTCCCCATCCTGAACTTTATGTTCCCAAACCCCGTTTGTATTTATAGGTTCTTACCTCTAAAAGTTCTTGCCTCAACACAGCCAATTCTTTACTGAGTTCAGCAAAGCTTTTCGATTCAATTAATCCCACAGGCCTGTTCACTACAATAAATAAGTTGGATTCGTATTATTACATTGAATAAGAAGAATATCATCATACTAATAGATTCGACTCTTTGGTTTATTGAATAGCAGTTAAAATAGCATTATGCAAGAGCAAAATCTGATTTTTACAGGTCTTTCGTTAAGCCTGAGATGTTATCTAAATAATCAATTAGACATTAATTAACATATCCAGTTCATAATAAACTCTTTATGTCAAGACTAGCCTTCGATGTTGGCAGATTAAAATCGTATATGCCGCTTAATGGCGGTTGATAATTAAATCAATCAAGTGGATAATCGAGACTATGTTGTTTATATTAATGATTTGAGTAATGATGACCGAGGCTATGAATATTTCAAAAGCTTTTTTCTCGGCTAATAGTGAATCAATTTGACTGAAATTTTCAGCAAATTATCTTTACACTATCTAGTTTTTAACTATTGTAGTGAGAACTGCCATCTCTTTATCTTATCTCCCATAATGTAACTTTAAATAACCACATGCATTGTACGGGGAAGTTGATTAAGACGCGGGTTTTACACTGCATTTTATTTTACAATTATGTATAATAACAATCTGATGAAAACACAGATATCTCCGGTCCCTCCCTATCCACCTGCCCCTGGCTGGACTGATCGAGATTAAGACCAACCGTTTATGAAAAAATACGGTTACTGTTACCCGACCGGTTGTATTTTCTAAGCCAGAAATTGAAACCATAGACCTTTTCTCGATATATATAATATATAACATGGTTTGGATTTTTGCAGAAAAATTTCAATAGAACCTCAGTTTATCATTAACCAAAATATGCTAGGAAATATTTATTAAACACTTTACCGTAGTTAATATTACGAGACAAAGGCTAGAGCATGTGTGTACAGTGCACCGAAGGCTGGAATGAATTGCCTTCTTTAAAGCTAGAATTTCATATTTTGTTTAAGAAAGTCAAAACATAATGATTTTTATGTCTTTTGCTCAATAGGTTGTCAACTCACTATTATACGATCATAGGTTTTATTCTCACACTTATAAAATCATTCACATCGGAAATCATAACACAATTACCTCCCTTGTTTTTCTATTACTTCCCCCCCCCACCCGTGTATATATGTATGATTGTACATGCATACGATATTACAATACGCGCCAGTTTTTCAAAGGGCCTAAATGACAGACACGATCGATCTTAACAAAATCAATGATCGGTGGTCCAACTCCCTTTCCCCCGATTTTACATTACATGACGATTTTTGTTGACTTTTTGGTGTAGAATCGAAGAAAAGGGTCTGAAAATACATTTTCTGTCAGGTTTTTGTGAATATACATTATTTTGAGGCGGATGGATACAAGCGTTGTCAGGTTGGTTACGTTGAAATGTAGGGCTTAAAATTGCACGTTTATTTGTCTTTACTTCCACCAGCTTGTGTATCTCAAGTTTTTCCCGGAGAACCCCAAACATGCTTTTTGGCAAAAGTTCGCCAAATGTTGTTCATCTGTGGCAGAAAGCGTTTTACTCAACGAAAATGTGGGAAAAAGTTACAGCCGATCCAAGAGACCAGAATTAACGTTCAAGTCAAAAGGAGAAACATTAGTGGTCTGTGGCCAAACACAGAGTGAAAGTGGAGGTACAGAATAATGGATTCACCTCGGGTAAGTTACGATACTCAGATCTAAAAGTTAATACAGAGTGATAAGGAATGTGAACCCCGATTTCAGTTGTGTTAAGTTCCTGATGATCTAATGATCTAAGTTATCAAAAAATTAAATATGGATCATTATACACCGAAGTATTGTGAAATCCGCTTACTGTATGACGGCCTATATCATATTGTGGTCATAGGCCTCCAATATAATATAAGCCGTCATACATTTAGCGGATTTTATTATGGTCTGGATATGTTAATTAATGTCTAATTGATTATTTAGGCCTAAAGAAAGACCTGTAATAAGCAGATTTTGCTCTTGCATAATGCTATTTTAATATTTATCAAATCATACAATGATCAGAAGAACTGTAGACTTTTCTGAGGCAAAAAACCTCGGTTTCGGTTTCGGTTTTCGGTTTTTTTATTCATTTAAACACTGTGTCATTTATGTACTGATTTATGGTTATTTTATAGGAATACTTGAAAGCCAGAAAAAAATATCAAAAATATTGATGTAAATAGTAAACAACAAGGGTTTTTTTTTTACTGTTATATGACTTTAATTATGACTGATAGTAATAACAAAGTTACTGTAAAAAAAAGATCTGACACACACAACGCGATAGGCATAATAATAAATTAATATAACGACATAATATCAGTAACAATAAAGTTAGATTCTACTGTAAACAAAAAATACCAAAATAAATTTGCATAACAAAATAATACCAATCCAACAAATCGAAACATGTGGTCTTTTATTTCTCGTTTATAAATTATAAACTTAAGCGGTGGACACACTAGTCAAAATTCGCCTAGTGTGTCCACTGTTATTCGGCCGAATGATTCGCCCGAATCAAACAGGTTTGATATATTCGGCCGAATATTTGATCGGCCGAATCATATTCGCCTGGTGTGTCCGCTTCGCCGAAGCATTCGGCCGAATGTAGAATTTATTAGCCAATCGTCACTCATATCGAGAAGTCACGTGATTGTTTGAAGACATTGACGCCGCCATGTTTTAATCATGTGACGTGAAAGGTGATGTAATCGACTGGTGAATCGGGCGAAGCATTCGGCTAGTGTGTCCAACCATTCGGCCGAATAAAATTCGGCGCCGATTGATTCGACCGAACCATTCGCCCGAATGATTCGGCTAATGTGTCCACTGCTTTAAAAACAAAACTAACGCAATTGCCGTTTTCGGGTGTTGTTCAAATGTTGTTTTAAACCTGACTCAAAATTGTTAAATTATATTCTTATAATTTATGCAGCAGAAATAGATTTTTTACAAAGATTAAATCTACATTTTGTGTCATCTAATCTTTCATAGTTATTGAGCAAGCCATGGAGGCATTTTACTTTTTAGAGGAAGCCATCGTTCGATATTGACAAGACGCTTCGGGTTGAATAAAATTTTGGATTGTAAACCGAACCGAATTGAGAAAATAAATAGTCTAAGCCAACCAGACTGACTAAACACTCTATTATTCCAAACTGATCCCGCAGTGAATATTCGCTTGGCCGCTACAATCACTGATAAGCATGACATTGACGAGGCTTAATGAGTACGGCATATTAACTTTTTTACTCCGACAAATTAAATTCTCAAACATTTTTTGAGGTAAAAGAAAAATAAATAAAGACGTTTGAAGTATTTGTAGTTAAAAAATATTTCCTATTTAGTGTAAATGGGTATTAAAATGAGTAAAATGGATCATTTTGCCCGAAGCAGTTAGGTGTTAAGTAAACATTGCACGAGCCGTTGAGCCAATGACTACGAGGCGTGCAAGTCAACGCACGTGTTTTAGACAGCCATCCGTTACAGAGATATTTCGTTAGTAATTCTCTGTGAAACAGGTTGCTATTATTCTATACATACGGGCTCTGGTTGATCGAAAATAAAAACGGAAGTGGTGGCTACATTAAAATTTTGGAATTATTAAGTAAACGAAATACGGCTACATAAAAATTAGGAATTTGGAAAAAAACCGAAACGCACGGTTATTTTTTTTTTTAACGGTTCGGTTTTCGGTTTATTTGTAAAAACCGATACCGTACGGTTAAACCGAAAAACCGCACATCACTACTGTAGACCCTACAGTCCCACACATTTCATAATCCGACTGCAACACGAGATCAAAACTTTTTGTTGCTCTCATAAATTATTAGGCCCTTTAGGTTGTACCCTGCGGTCGAATCCCTTCCTTCAAATTTCTATAATATCACAAATTCAGCCTCAAAATTGAAAGTTTCCACTAATGTCATAGTACCTCTCCTCTGGTACAATCCCCTCTTTTCTAGCGAAGAACACCCTAGACCCTTTTCCGTAGGGAGGCGCTCCTAAGTTGCCATTCGCCGTATGTACATCGGCGACCCCAGAAGCCCCACCGACGCCCCCAGTCGCCCTTGCCGCCCCCAACATTTTTGGACTATGCTCTTCTTCATTGGTCATGCTTATCTTATAGTTCATCACATGGACTGCATTCGATGACGAGCATTTACTATCCATGCTCGTCTTCATTATCCCAGATGGGGCATATTAGTAGGATGTTAAATCTCAATTTAATTGAAATTCAGATCCATATTTCGTTTCGGTTTTTATACGCCCACATTTTCATGTGGACGTATATTGTCGTCGCCCCTGTTCGTCCGTCCGTCCGTCCGTCCGTCCGTCCGTCCGTCCACAATTGTTTGTGAACAGTCTACAGGTCACAATTTTTATCCGATTTCGATGAAACTTAAAATATAGGTTTATCACCCTAAGATGTAGGTTCCTTTCGATATTGGCATATATCGGACTGTAACTTCATGAGTTATGGCCCCTGATTGTACGAAAAATCACGTTTTTTAGCTTGTGAACAGTGTAGAGGTCATAATTTTGAACCGATTTGGATGAAACTTGAAATGCATGTTTATAACCCAAAGATCTTGGTCCCTTTCGATATTTGCGCCAATCGGATCGTAACTTCCTGAATTATGGCCCCTGATTGTCCGAAAAATCGCCCTTTTTAGCTTGTGGTCCCTCTGGAGGTCAAAATTGTTATCCGATTTAAAAAACCGTTTGATTATATCACCGTTCCATGGTTATGAAGGCTGAGTTCGAATTTCGTGAAAATCGGACCAAAATTGACGGACAAAATGGCCGCTGTTTGTACGCGAATAGTGTGAAAATATGTTATATCAAGGTTGTGGTCACTTGATTTGATATTTTCCGCAGGTTAATCTTATAGGTTTTTGTTTTTCGTGTAGTGCGGTCCTCCTGCACTTACTAATAGAGGTCATAATTTTGAACCAATTTTGATGAAACTTGACATGTATGTTTATAACCCAAAGATCTTGGTTCCTTTCGATATTTGCGACAATCGGATCGTAACTTCCTGAATTATGGCCCCTGATTGTCCGAAAAATCGCCCTTTTTAGCTTGTGGTCCCTCTTGAGGTCAAAATTGTTATCCGATTTAAAAAACCGTTTGATTATATCACCATTCCATGGTTACGAAGGTTCAGTTCGAATTTCGTGAAAATCGGACCAAAATTGACGGACAAAATGGCCGCTGTTTGTACGCGAATAGTGTGAAAATATGTTATATCAAGGTTGTGGACCTTATAGAGGTCACAATTTTGAACCAATTTTGATGAAACTTGACATGTATGTTTATAACCCAAAGATCTTGGTTCCTTTCGATATTTGCGCCCATCGGATCGTAACTTCCTGAATTATGGCCCCCGATTGTCCGAAAAATTGCCCTTTTTAGCTTGTGGTCCCTCTGGAGGTCAAAATTGTTATCGGATTTAAAAAACCGTTTGATTATATCACCGCTCCATGGTTATGAAGGCTGAGTTTGAATTTCGTGCAAATCGGACCAAAATTGACGGACAAAATGGCCGCCGTTTGTACGCGAATAGTGTGAAAATGTTATATCAAGGTTGTGGACCTTATAGAGGTCACAATTTTGAACCAATTTTGATGAAACTTGACATGTATGTTTATAACCCAAAGATCTTGGTTCCTTTCGATATTTGCACCCATCGGATCGTAACTTCCTGAATTATGGCCCCTGATTGTCCGAAAAATTGCCCTTTTTAGCTTGTGGTCCCTCTTGAGGTCAAAATTGTTATCGGATTTAAAAAAACGTTTGATTATATCACCGCTCCATGGTTATGAAGGTTGAGTTCGAATTTCATGAAAATCAGACCAAAATTGACGGACAAAATGGCCGCCGTTTGTACGCGAATAGTGTGAAAATATGTTATATCAAGGTTGTGGACCTTACAGAGGTTACAATTTTGAACCAATTTTGATGAAACTTGACATGTATGTTTATAACCCAAAGATCTTGGTTCCTTTCGATATTTGCGCCCATCGGATCGTAACTTCCTGAATTATGTCCCCTGATTGTTCGAAAAATCACCCTTTTTAGCTTGTGGTCCCTCTGGAGGTCACAATTATCTGATTTAAAAAAAAAACGTTTGATTATAAAAACCAAACAAATTCTAATGATTTTCTGATAATTCTTTAATATGCGACAACTCTTGTTGACTGCCCGGACAATTTGGCTGCTGTGTGGGCGTATGTTTCGTTGCCTGGCAACCTATTTTTATAATTTCGATGACCTGCACTACATGTCGTCCTAACAAGTCATAGCGGGAGGTCACGTTCAGCCAGTTCAGATGTCAAGCACGCGACATTTGATCCTATAACCCCAGTCACTCGATTAACCAATCAGAATCGTTGTTGCTTTGTTTTGTTTTCTATCGCTGATAATGCCTAGTACCCCAAAACGGTCAAAGCCTCGATTCAACAGACAATTTGATTGGCTGACCCTTCATTTCAAGCAGAACACGAGTTAAATAACAAGTCTTTCAGATCCTAATGTAGTAAAGACAAGTAAAACGGAATTTTCAACTATAAAAACGAAACGAAATAGGATCTCTATTTTAATCAGATTGGTCAAATCTCTACCCCTTTTCTAAACGTTTGTTTCTAGTTTACGATACAGGAACTGCTGAGTATAAACGTTTCATTTGAGTTCACTTTACCAGTAGTTAGTACCGATTATCAGCCTCTAAAATAAAGCTTTGTTCTTTCAGAGCACGATTAATGTCGCCAGCTGTCAGCTAATGCAGGTGGGTCGGGAAAACACTGTGGTTCAGAACGTTGCGAGTCAAAATAAAATAGACAAAATAACACAGCAACTTAACAGATTGACCAAGGATGTTGAATTACTGAAAAGGGCTCAACGAGGGAACCGACATGATATGAACGATCAATGTGTTCCTGGTAATGAAAATGAAAGGTATGCAGATAGTAAAGAAAGCAGCGTGAGCTACCCGGATCCAGATAAAGACGTGTGTGATACTGATGGAGAAGATGATATTAAGGAAGATAGTGAAAACGATCAATATTGGTTTGACCAGGAGAAGAACGACGAAGATTCTACCGAGACAGAGAAAAAGGTTGACGAAGATCCTGGGCAGCTGGATGTCTTAAACGACAGCAGTTCATACAACTACCAGGACAGCGACGGTGAGATGGAGGAAGAATATAATGCTACTGTTAAACGTTTGATGATGCTGAACCTGAAGAGAAGTCGAAAGCTGATTTTGAAAACTATTGATTTAAATAAGGGGTTGCCGGGGGAAAATTCGATGAGTGGTGAACTGGAAGCTGTTACAAATGGCATTGTCAAGATATGTCAAATGTTGCAGGGAACAGAGGCATTGAAAAGGAGCCAAATGGCGGAAAATTGAATTTTTTATTGATGGCGATTTGTATCCATTCACTGACCAAATAAACGCCTTTGATTCTTACTGAATTTTTAATTTCGCATGTTTAATCTATAGTTGCAGTTCCTACTGGATGAGCTACGTTTCCCAAGTAATAACGCTTGGTTAATTGCGCTTTTTGATGACTGGGTTAACTGTGTTGACGTGTGGCGCCACTGTCACAAAATATGCATCAGTTCGCAGTCTGTGTTTCAAGACAATGCTTATTATTCATGATACAGTGTCTGGCACATAAAACTTGAGAGTGCCCTACTCTCAAAGTTTACAGACTTTTTATTGAAAATTGGGGCGCTTTTTTGCTTTGTTGGGGTTAAGGTAATAATATACTCAAACTCTGTCAAACTTGATTTAAAAATGGAGAAACTTTGGACGCTTATTGCGTTTTTATTGTTTCGGTATCAGAGACAATAGTTTCCAAAATTATTGATGCATGGCTCTTATACGCGAATGAAACTTGTGTTACCTGTTACTGGTTCCCTGGCTGTTAAAGGTGGCCGTTTGAGATTAGCATTTTGTGGTGAGCTTACACCCCCACCACAGTTTCCATCCTGTAAAGACTTCACAAATCGGATATCTCCGATTTCATTTCGCAGTTTTAACTGAAATAAAACAAAGTTCAAACTAATGGCAGAGGTCTTCATCTGTGGTGAAATTAGGGGTGTTATAACAGCTAATGAAGCTGGGGAATGATAAATACTCTTTGACGTTGTACTATCACCTCAGATTTCAGAGTTACACTAATTCCGGTTCAGTTATGGATAAGAATAAAAAAAAATAGATAAAAAATTAAATGGGGTTTAACGTCTTACTGTCCTGCCCCGAATGGGCATACACGATACAGTGTGCTATGGGGGGAATTTTACCACGACAGCGGCACTAGGGCATACTCAAAATATATCGAATTCCAACTCTCACGGGATATCCTTCTTTCCTACCCTAATATATATTATTCCTTGCCAGGACCCCTGTCATGCAGCACTGACAAGATCTTAAGCTAATATGAATGTATTGATATGTTTAACATGGGCTTTTTAAGATTTACTGTCTCTTTAAAACATTAAATAACATGCAATGGTCACTTTTTAAAAAATACCCCCCCCCCCGCCAAAAAAAAAAATACCTCAAGACAAACAAGACTGGTTATTTCAATATTTTTACCTTTGGTATGAAGAGGATACAGAGTACAAGCGTCGTACAGAAGACTGTGAATACAGATGTTAGAACGAACATCAGGGTCGTCTGCTGGATGGACAAAACATGAGCTACTGGAACACCGAATGCACACACCACCACGATGTTATACACACAGAACCCAATAAGTTTGGAATCGTTGAGTGCTGGGACGCTGACCATTCGAGTCTCCCACGCTAGGAACACACCAAACACCAGGAGCAAACCCTTGTAGATGTACTCGGAAGCATACCAGTATATGTCGTAACGATGTTTACATGCCGTGTAGATAAACGTTACGACATTATCCGAATCTGATTCCGCCTGAAAAAAAAGGTTTTTTTGTTAATTCAATAAATTCGATTAAGCAAAAAGGATCGTAAATTTGACACTATACAAATTAGTGATTTACGAAAATCGTGGACATCAAATATAAATATATTAAATATATACGATTCGAGCAATGATTGAAATCGTAATCTTATCAAGTGATCTTATATTGAGGTCATTTGTAGCAATCGTAATGATCGTAGCGAAACGTACCCGAACGTTTCTGCACGTACAAGATCTTGGACTCAATAGAGACTTTTTACAAGTAAAACTTTTCCCATCTGTATCACGTATCCGTATCGTATGCGTCAATGTAGCTTAGAGTTTTGCCAGATTTTCGCGCCGCGTACGTGTGCGTATCTGAGCATGATGGAAGTTATCTACCATGATCACCATCAGTACTTGTCAAGTTTCTAGCCTACAAATTACCAGGGGAAGTAAAGTCGCTCGACAGTCGCTGAGCTATTAAATAAAATTTAATGTCGAATCTTATTAAAAATCTTCGACTTTGACTCGACAGTAAGATTTGGTTTCACTAATGTATCATTTCAGAAAGTTTATACCCCTTTACCATAAAATCATACCATTTACAGATTGGCAAGGTCCCACCTCCCTAATTTAAAGGAGCTAAATCGCTAATATTTGGGGCCTAGAAATTGACACAAATGGGTCGCAAGCCATATAATAATTCAATATGAATGTATATAAACTGATTTACATTCAATCGTTTCCGTTTTTACCCTAATATCAAATCAGTTATGTTGGCGAAGTACACCAGAAGTCTCAATTGAATCAAAATATATATAACGTCTGGTTTTTCCAGTCTATATAGTATTTATTGTGCACGCTCACCGTTTGAGATGTAATGTGGAGTATACCTAGCCCTATTCTTTGGGTGCCTAGCTGAAAATGAGTTTGAAACGCCGTATGGTACACGATTCGTGTACCAATGGCAAAAAAATTATTACGACTTAAATATTGGATATCAGAAGCCCATCTTTTCCTGGTAAGACCACACCATTAATGTTGATTTAAATTGACAAATAATTTGTGTTTTCAACGTCGAAGACTTTCGATGATATTGAGTTAGAGACTTGACTTAGCTACTGAAAGTCTATATCATGGTTTAAATCACAACAGATAATACACCTCCGGTGTCCTAAGATACACATTGATTCCTAAAAGCGCTATGACACAACATATAAGCGTCTAAAAGTTGCAAAAACAACGGTCAAAAGACGACGATGATATACGGACCTTTTCCGCATGAAAGCTGTTCGATACGTGTGCCGTATCACGCATTTCGATGACGTTACAAGCAAAATCGACACGGATACGTGATGATACGGACGATACGAAAGAGTTCAACGGGTCCACGATAGATCTACGAACAAAACAAATGTGTTATAACCAATACGACCACTTATGAACTTTAAGAACCGCCTACGATTTATCAACGAATCGGAAAAAAAGTTTGAATCCGTCATAACCCCGGTGTAGACGTGGGTCTGGGTTATGGGGTAGCTGTCAATGTTCAGATTTTATTCAAAAAAGTTTACCTCTGATTCGATCTTTATTTCTTCTTTGTGTAAAGGGTGAAAGATAGTCCATGGTCCCAATATACATAGATCGACTAACGTTAGAACCAGTAACATACCTATTAGTTGATAGTCTTTAATATACTGAAATACATAATAGAACAACTTCCTTACACCGTGTAGCAATATCTGAAGGGGAATAGTGTCATACGGCTCTTCTCCAACATGTCGAAGAACGACGGGTGTAGACTTGCAATATAGGCTACTGGGAGGGAAAATTTTTACCAGGCAGCGACGTTTCGTCTAGGCTTCATCGAATTCCAAATGCCAAAGGTTCTTTGGTGTGCACGCTAATGGGTACATGGATTCTCATGTTATCGTACCTTCCTAATTTATAACTAAATTCGAGTGACATTCCGCTGTGAACCAAAAGGGGTTGGGTAATCGAATGGTTGGATGCGTGCGAATTAGATTGTAAGGTCTGTAATTCAGCCGGGCGGATTTGCTTCGATTCCCCACTCGTTGGCTTTCTCCGGGTACAACCGGTTCGCTACCAAGCGAATTATTGAAATAAAATGGAACCATGTTAGTCCTGAAATGATCTAGGTTTTGTCAAGTGGACGTTAATATCCATTTCTCCTTGTGAACCAGTTTGAATTTATACACCTACCGAGAGAGATAATCCCACCGGTAATCTGGAGGCAGATAAAATGAAAACGAAATGAAATAGGGTTAAACATCCTATTTTTTGCTTAAACCTCTCATGACCACAATGCTTCACACCAAATTTGAATATGCAACGAAACTTACGGCCACAGCAGCTAAAATCTTTGAACGGTAGAGAAGGGTTGTCGTATATGTATACTTTTGTAGGTAACGACAGGTGGAGGTGGGCATTTACAATAGGATTTCCTACAGATCATATTATAATTTCCGTGGGCATATAAAATCGATAAACATCTATCGATTTTACAAGGTTTTCGGCAAAGGGGAATAACTCTGAAATTTCCGGGTTGTGTTACCCACCTTTTTCTTCAACGATGTCTGTCTGAATAAAATATGAACCCTCCATGTTTTCGAAAACAAGGCTCCAAACGCCAAGGTAAAGCCCAGTAGAGACAACCATAGTTTAACCTATTTAATACAAAAAAAAAATCTCTTTACAAAAAAAAATATGTCATGTGATGCAAACACGTAAGGGAGCAGATTCGTTGACAACCGTTGAAGGCTTTTTTTTTTAGCTGAAAACAAATAGAAGCAACCCTACTAGCATAATGGTAGAACCACACATAAATTAGAAAGGTTTGGACTAAGATGTATAGTGAGTCACAGCCGAAACGCGAAAAGTTCCAGCAACCTTGAGATTGAACGAATCTTAAACTTTTCAACTCGATTATCACAGTTGGAAAGAGGCGACTCGGCGTTCGCGATAGTGTTTCGCTATCGAGGAATGTTGGGTATAACGTATTACGTGACGGGCTTGATAAGATGTACAGGTTCGGATTAAGGAATTTTTGCAGGAGGGGGTTTGCCAGGTTTCTGTTACGGAAATCTGCCAGGTTTCTGTTACGGAAATCTGCCATCATCGTCTCTAAATTACATAGGCATACATACAAATTGAGCTTTTTAAACAGAGAAATCATTTTTATACCCCCCCCCCCCCTCTGGATCTGCGCCTGATGTACGGAGTTAAACCTTCTAATGAAGATGATGCCACCACCTAACAAACGAAACAAAAGTTTTATCCTACTTGTCTGCAGATATCTGCTAAAACCGTTTTCGGAGACCAGGACACCGTCTAACGAATCGGACAAGATTTAATTAGTTTAAAGTGTTAATTAGAGTTTCAAAAGTTTTACTTACCATACATATGTTTTCATCAAAATGTTCACTTCCAAATCTAGCATAATCCATTGTATTCACATAAACAGCAACAAACATGACCAGACATCCCAATATAATAACATTGTTGATATACGGACTCGACATCTTAATATGTCTACAAAACATAAAAACTAATAATTAAACTTAAAGTAGCTAAGTCTCTTACTCAATATCATCCAAAATCTTCAAAATTGAAAACACGAATTACTTGTCAAATTAAATCACAGTTCTAGCAAGAGACTAGAGGAACGAGGCTAGAAACATTGTAGCAAATGGTGTCTGCGAAGAAATGTTATGAACTGGTGTTTAACGTCCTACTGCTCTGTCCCGACTGGGCTTATGAAGACGGGCATACGCCATACAGTGTGCTGTGGGGAAAATTTTACACGGGACCTCTTTTTTTCGCCCCATTCGAACGACTAGCAGCTGTCCCTGGTAGCCTCCCCGCCCTGCACCATTGGCATGGCGACACCACGTCGAAAAATCCCAATGAACTTTCTCGGCCAATGCAAGGATCGAACTTTTATGTAACCAGACACTGCGTGTACGGGTCATGGGGCTTATCTATTATTTCTATAAACATAGTATTTAATGGTGTGTACCTATTATTTCTGTAGATAGTATTAAATGCAAGGAAAACAAATGCTATAATAACGCCTATAGTATTACAGAATAATACACAATATACAGCTGTTACATCATACGGTTCATAAATCTCTACATATATAAATCGGTCTCGTGGAGCCGGGCGTCCTGGAAATAAAATAATAGATAATGACCTTGGTGTCTAACACAATGGAAACACGAGAACCAGACTATTCTATGTCTACAAGGTACCACAACCGCATGACTTTCCGGTATTCTAATGAAATTAAAAGAAACTCGTTGCTAGTTCTATCATTGTCTTATATCCCCAATTATATCATTCTGTACACAGTTTGGCTCCATTTCCAGGTTGAGCTAGACCAATTATCTACGCTAAATATTAATGATAACATTCTTGGGATAAGGCGGTTCTATGTGCTTAAACACTAGGATACAAAATAGTATAGAGTTCTCATATCAGATCTAGAATTTTAAAAAAAAGAGTTATATCAGATCTAGAATTTTAAAAAAAAGAGTTTTAATAGTGGTTTACATTATGCAACAATTTCGACGGCTTAAACATACATTATGCAATACCTAAATATTCCTGTTGCAGGTCTGAAACGTTATCTAAATTATTAATTAGACATTAATTAACTTATCCAGAATATAATCAACTCTCGAAGGCACCACTAGCCTGTAATATTTACTGGATTGTGATCCCATCTGCTACTCCTCGCTCATTTGTGATTAAATCAAGAAATGGATAATCGAGACTGTGTTTTTATCGTACCGACTTTAGTAATGATAAGGTAGGCTAAACCCAAATTTCAATCGCTAAATTTCACTAAAATTTTCAGCAAAACTATTTAACTATTATAGTGAGAATTGCCAGCTATTTATCTACTCTCGCATAATGTACATGTATCTTTAATCCATGCCAAGATATACTCAATATTTGCCGGCTCAAAATATTTCAAAGAAAGATAAGTTAGTTCGCAATATTTTCGTATTTAATTATTAAAGTTTTGGTTAATAAGGTTTATATTTACCATCAAATAAAGCTGTCGCTGGCTGAAACCAGGTGATGCGATCATCTCGAGGATCATAGGACGCCATGGTCGTTTTAGCATCATCTAAAATATAAATAAATCAAACTACAATCGACCATACGTATTTACTAATTACGTATCCGATTGCTGACACCGCTCCTGGACTAACTTATGGTCATGTGTTCGATGCTCAATAGATAATTTTGCACGGATCTCAACCGCTTAGCCACTTGAAATTCCAATCAATGTCCTACATTTGTGCACCAGGATAGCTAATGCAGCGAGAACGACAATTTCCCCCACTCTTCATCGAATTCCGAATGTCACCCACTTTTGCTTGACGGGTCCAGCATCAGTGACAGCGGAAAAATTGTCTAGAAAAGTCAAAGGCGTTTAATCATCAACTCGACACAAACTAGGTCATTTCGGGACTATCGTATGGTCCAATGTTATTTCAATAATTCGCTAGCGCGTAGGGACCTTAATACCCAGAGAAAACCCACGAAGTTGGACATGTGGCCCCATTCCTTGTCAAGTACAAGCTTGGAATCGAAACCACCCCGCTTGACTCAATGGCAGACCTTATGATAAAAGGCACACACGTTAAACCATTAGTGTTACAAAGTGTGAAATCATCGCTGTCCTTTTGACCCATCTGCTGTCACTAACATCAATATGACTATTGTCAAATAATCTTCTAGCATATACAAATGGTCATGTGGGAGAACCCCTAACCTTTAAGTACATTGTTATTATATTTAATATCAATAATGTATCAATAATGTACGTATATACTAATTAACTTTTTACCTATAAATTGAATAAGTTTTTTGATGCACATCAGTGGAGCTTGGAAGCTCACCAGCGAGGAGACGGACAGCTCAACACAGAACCATGGAGGAAAGGACGTGGGTGAAGACTATGGCCGTAAAGATCACAATATTATTATAATATGTATTGTTTCTATACATGTATAGTATGGTTTAATGTTAGTTATCGCCATGCTGAAGTCCAATCCACTGTTATTAGCTTATCTGATTGTGTGACAACTCAGTCATTTGGTACCGTTGTTACATTAGTCCACCCAACCACCAAAGTAACATCCCCGGCCATAGTTCCCGAGCCAGCGTCAAACAAACTGAGCCACCAGATAGATCAGAGAGAAAACAAATAGATTATTTTGGTTGATAATACTTACGGTCATTATATTCTATATAGGCTATACCAACTCTACCACCGTCATTAGTAAACGACACGGGACCCTGGGGAAAAACAATGAAATAATGGATAGGCATTAATATATACATTTATTATTTTCGTGTGGCCCAGATCTCGATACATTGTACATCCTATTTCGTTCCATTATTTATAGCTTACATTAGTCGTTATTATAAAAGTAGTGAGTCTCTTGCTCACTTACAGTATAATTAGTCACAGTTTAATATGGAAAGTATGGTGGCTGATTGGTATCATGTCGTGGTGTCGCCCTTCATTACGCGACAATCCGAAAACCCTACATCACGACATTTTTACCCGACATCACGACAACCCGACACTATGACATTTTAACCCGACACTAGGGCGACACCACGACAAAACGACATGATACCAATCAGCCACCACAGGGAAGAGATTTCGCAAGTTACCGGTGCCTATACACTCGGCAAACCTCAACAGATTCCAGTACCCTATATCTAGCCTCGGCCATAAGAACTACTTTCAAGTTCCCGGATTATCAACGGCGATGCCTATGACGACGCCTTTGAAGAATGTTTTATCTAGCAAAGTTTTCAAAGTTTGCGCTGATAATTCGACACACTCTTCTGATAATTCTACACACCCTTCAAACGACGCAATTGATAGATTCTTTTTTAAGTAAAACGGCGCCTCGTCGCAATTGTACAGGCGTAGGTACATATCACTTACCGCCATACAGCCGAGGCTAGATGTAGGTTCTGGAATCTGCCGAGTTTTGCCGAGTGGTGCCTGTACTGTGATACAATCGGGATAAGAAATGGCGATTACTAATTTTACATACCGAGACTCCATTAAAGCTGACGTCTTCGATTGACGACCTCATATATTCAAAGGTTAGGCTATCGTTGTAGTTAAACATGGCCAGCGACTTGTTTACACTTTGTAGTTTATCCTCGGTAGCATTCAAAGCGAGAGCCACTGCATAAGCAGCATCGTATGCCCATGGATGACTCCTCGATATTAAGAATTCTGTTTGGTCGGCCATATTGTTTAGGAGAACGTTGTATTCTTGTGGCGTCTAAAATGAAATCAGCAGATTATATTATCAAAGGTTAAAGGGACAATAGGTAAGATTAGATACAGAGTTGACAGGTATCACTCTAATAGTTAAACATTGGATAACGTATAGAATTAGCTGAAAATTTCAATCAAATTGCTCCACTCCGAACCGAGATATTGGCTTTTGAATATTAGTTTAGCCTCGATTATAATTACTAAAGTCGGTATGATAAAAACAAAGTCTCGATTATCGATTTTTACGCGTAATTAGTTTCCAAAATATACTATTCCAATCCGCTAAATATCGCAAGCTAGCGATGGCATTGAGAGTTCATTATGCTCTAGATAAGTAGCTTAATGTTTAATCATAATAAATTAGATTTATCGTCCTGGGTTACAGCACGAACCCGGATAATGGAAATAGCGAATACAAAAGAAATCGTCATCGAATTCCAAGTGCTTGCGGTTATTTTACGTGCACACCAGAGAGTACAAAGATAGACCCCAGGTTTTCGTCCCATCCGATCGACTACGCTTGTATGTGCAAGTTCCTCCTGTTCTACACCACTGCGCACCAACAGAATAATCCGCAAATTAGGTTATGTGATGTTGGGGACGTGAGGTACTGTGGTATATGATACAATATATCATGATAACTTTTAAAATAAATCTTTCTTATATGTACACTACATGTACCTATTTGGAACATATTAAATCTTGATCAAATAATTATACTAATTAATAAAAACCTTTCATTGGACAGGGGGTAAAATCCTAAAATAAATTTGAGTTTTTAGCCAATGAAAACGGTGCATTCTTAAAATATTCTTGTTTTTAAAAGCTTTCGTGAATATTGCCTCGGGTTTTGAAAGCGTGCCGTTACAGTGGAGATGGATTTTATAAAATTGGATACACTGCTCTAGAGTCTAATACATCTGAGACGGATAGAATCAATGATGTAATACATTAACAAACCTGACGTCATTTAGAGCAGACTATTTAGTATAAATACTGATCTTACTACTGAATAAAAACTTTACCCGGCCCATAAATGTCACTTCTTCCGATTCGCTGAGTCGTTTGTGATCGATGCTTATGTAACCCTTCGCAGCTTCATAGAGTTCCTCCTGGCTGCAGGGGTAGGTGCTGGGGTCAGCGTTTTTGATCCAGTTGTCGTACATGGCAGATCCAGTTAAAATCCAAACATATTTCTGTCCAAACAGACCCTGCTTATGCGCCTGGAATAGAAATTAAATATCAATTAACAAAAATGTACGCAATGTGATGAGATCATGATACTTCTACAAACTACGGAAACTTCTGGAATTTGTGCTTGGATTTAGAGATTCTGGAGGGTTCTAGAAAAAATGGAAAGTTATTGTATATTCTAAAATTATATAATCCGTACCAAACTAGTTTCAGGGCAGAACTTTTTAGGATTTCATAAACTACAATCGATACTACGAGGTTGTAACTTGTAAAAAGGTCAGAACGAAATCCAATTAATTCTTACTGACCTAAACAGTAATGTATTCTGTCATTTTGTGAACTTAAAATAGACGAAAACAAGACGAAGTAATTATTTACACCACGGAAAACTAATGTTTAACTGAAACACAATTATTATGGTTTGATTCAAAACTTTTTCTTTAAGTTCTGACTCTGCTTTTTGTTGTGTTAAGAACGTTTTTTATGTGTGCGTTCTCACTATTATACGATCATGGGCAATATTTCACAGGCATAGAAATCCCTGACACAGAAAATAATAACACAATTACTTGAATTACCTCCCTTGTTTTCCCATTCCCCTCTATGCAATGGCGATCTTCAAACGTTTGAATTTGAATTTGAAAATGATATTTTTGCCAATTTCTCAACTGGCAATAGTGAATTATAGGATTAATAGGACTGTTTACAGATACAATCTGTTTTAGGGCTTTATTTTGATATATTTTAAAAATATAACTAAAAAATATGAAATTGCCGTTTTAACTGAAGTTACAATCGCTATTATAATGTTGCTAGTGTAAATTTATAAGTTTACTACTTAGTAACAATGACAGTGTCAGCAGATCCCGACGAATTGTATAACCGGATTAAATTTACAGAGTTGTTATATTTAATTCTAATTGTTATACTTCTTTATCGGATATGGATAATGGCTATTTCATCTAAATCTAAAATACAACAAAGGCATCACACGCTTTTCCGTGTTCTTCAATGGTCCAACAGCATAAAGCCTACATTAAGGTGAATTATCATTTATCAATCAATTATTAACTTGTGTCCAATATTTTATTTATATCATAATTTGTATGGTAAACTAATGAGAAAGATGTAAAAATGGTTCGTTGTCGTCCTAGTTTCAATTAAGTATTATCATGGCGGCAGCTGTCATTTTGAAATAATGGTAGTCTAGGTAATAATTCCGTAGGTTTTTCTCATCTCAATCTAATGAGTCTATCGATGTAGATATTTCGTTTCAGTTTTTATCTTCTGTTGTTGACATCCTACACGGACTTAATTGTAAAGGTTTTAATTAGGCCTACATTGATTTCATCCTAGGGTTCCAATCAATTATCTGTTCATCCCGGAAGTAATTAACCAATTCGTCCCCTCATACCCTAAATCAATCATCTTTCAACTACTTTTTAATCCCTTTCATTTAGCTTGATGTGATAGTAGTGACGCTTATGAAATTAACAGGCGTTAGATTTTAATTAAACATTGTTGGAGCAAAACAACTCAAAATCCAGAAACTGTTTAATAAAACAAATGTCATATCAATACAGTATCTCGACAACTGTTAAATAAAATCCATAAACACCAAAAATCGCTCAACAATTATAAACTGTTCAATAAAACAAACTACATAATATCGCTCAACAACTAAAGACTGTTCAATAAAACAAAAAACAAAAAACAAAACAACAACAACAAAAAAAACACCACTTATCCTTAACATCTCTTAACAATTTGACGAAAGAGTAGTTAAAGTGGTTCTACGTAAAAAGATACATTTAGATCGTTTGTGTCATTCAATTATCAAGCCAGCTAGAAATTGTTTTAAATTTGATCCAGGAACAAAATAACCCACATATTATTGATGTTCTATTTTTGTTTTCAATCAAATCAATTATTTGTCCGCTTACAACAGTGTCCAATCACAATAAATAAGAATAATTTAGTGTCTGATTAATTGGAAATGTACGTGACAGTCTGCCCAAATCCACGGGTTTTCGCCGAGTCTCCCTACTGCTAAAGATCCCTACGGGCAAGCGAATTATGGAAATAAATTGAATTATGTTATTCCCGAAATGACCTAGTGTATGTCGAGTGGACGTTTAACTCCATTTCCTCCTTTTCAGTGATACAGGTCGGAGGGCCTGACAAGAACAGTAATCTAGTCGTTCGGATCGGACGAAAAGTCGAGGTCACGTGTACACATTGGCGTGCACGTAAAATATCCCTTGGCAGTTGGAATTCGATATATATGAGTAGGCCGTAGCGCCGCTACCCGGGCAAAATGTCCCTCATGACACACTGTATGGTGTATGTCAGTCTGCATTAGCTCGGTTCGGAGCAGAACAGTAGGACGTTAAACACAATTTCATTTCATTTCATTTGATATTTCTTCACCACCACCATCACTACAAAACACCACCACAGCGAGAGGTTAAAGGGACTATCCCGAAATGAACAGAATTTCAAAAATAAAAGTCCGAGTACGTATGAAATTTAAGCGCCAAAACATATAGAGGGGTGGCGTATTTACCCTGTCTCAAAATTTCAGCTAAAAATATTGCATCGTGAACGTCAACACTGCTTATCTGGACACATAATCCTTTTAAGATTTTGGGTCAATTTTTCGTTGGGTGACCTGATAATCGATTCTGGTTCCTTAACAGGTCTGCACATCGAATGACACCTGTGCTGTACTTGATAACGAAGGGTACATTTCACCTACATATTATTTTCATAAAACAAAAATCAGGTTTTATCCAGACACCGCATAATACAACTTAGGAAACCAGTCCCCTTAACCAGGTGAAGACTGGTGGGTTTAAGTTGTTTGAAAATACATATATTGAGTTAAGTTGCTCCGCCATAAGGGAGAGGATTTTAAGGGAGTTTAATACAAAATTCAGCAATTTTAGTCTACAAATAGTATCGGGATTGGCCCTTTAAGCCATTACTCAAAGAATCAAATGCATGAACATAATGGAGCATCCTCTCTACAATAATATCAATAACATCTATACAACGAGATAACGGTGTATATGGAATTATTAAACATACAGTATGCAAGAGCTAAATTTGCCCATCGCGATATTCATTAATATTTATTCACAAAACAAGATCATAATCAACTCTCGATGGCATCGGGTACTAGAGATTTTAACTAAATTAGAACAGTTCGCCATTTAAAATTTTTATCCAAGAATGGGAAAGCGAGGCTAAGTCTCGAATATACAAGTTTCCTGGTAACCACTATGCACACATCTTGTCAAAAATACAATTGTGATAACTTGCTTCTGAATGAAGTAATTTGAATGAAATTTTCAATATTTTCATTTAACATTATCTGTTTTTTTTTTTAGCTTTTATAGTATAGCAAGAATGATCAGCTCTATACCTAAATATTACATAATGTATATTTAATATAGCACAATACAACACAATATAACATGACACAACTGACACAATACAACACCAAGACCTAATAAGGCACGTTAACCACGATAAGTCCTTTTTTCAATAGTCATAAAATCTCAATATGAATGTTAATTTTAACCATTAAAAAACCCATCGCCAACAGCGATGTGTGTGGTGTATATATCCGAAAATGGTATATTACTACGTTTGAATGACACGCATAATACAGCAACAAAGCAATGTACTCGTTTAATTGAAGGCTTTCATAAAGAAATTTAATTAAAATTGCTATTTCGAGAGGAAACCTGTCATAAATTTTTACTTTGCTTGATAGATTTAAAGCTATTATTTAATGAATCTTAAAAGTTAGGCTTTCATCTTTGCTTTGCAATCATTTCTTCGAGATTGGTATGAAATTCGCAGACGCCTACTCTTATATCGAATTCTAACTGCCAAGGGACCTTTTACGTCATTGAGAATGGTATGAATTGGAGCCATTACTTTGCTTGATAGATTTAAAGCTATTATTTAATGAATCTTAAAAGTTAGGCTTTCATCTTTGCTTTGCAATCATTTCTTCGAGATTGGTATGAAATTCGCAGATGCCTACTCTTATATCGAATTCTAACTGCCAAGGGACCTTTTACGTCATTGAGAATGGTATGAATTGGAGCCATTACTAATTTCTGTATATATATATGATCGCGCCTTACTACTAAGTGCACGATGACGTACCACCCACAGTAGCGGAAAAGCCACAGAAAGTAATATAAATGAAATGAAATTAGGTTTCACGTCCTACTGTTCTTCTCCGACTGGGACAATGAAAGCGGGCATGCGCCATGCAGTTGCTATGAGTTAAGGTGAAACTACTCCTTGTCACGTATAAATGGAGGATCGGTACCGCGCCAGTTGACTTACATAATAATAGATAGAGAGAAACAGCCATGACTACAGGGAAGAAGAAGTGGAAATGATGCGACCGCCCCATACGGCGGTAGTGTGCCAAGTATGACATTACCAATAAGAAAATTTATTATGCATTTTAATCTAAGTAAGTTCGTCCACTTGCTTCTTTGTGTTGATGTATTCTCGTTATTCGTAATTCGTTTGTATTTGTCAATGTCAATCTAAATATATAGTCGTAATATCCAAACCCACCCGTTTCGTAATTTGTTATTCGTAATTCTTGAAAAACGAATAATGAAACATGACTCAACATCTCGTATGTCATGGTATGCATCCGTTCTGTATATATGAATCAGTTGGATACGGCAATTTAAACCAGACCTTGAATATAAATCGCTTTACTGTCTATAGCAATGCAACAAAACCGATCGGAGAAATATATGATGCCCTTTAAATTGATCACCGTCACTCCTTCGAACACAAATTACATGTCATAATTACACAAAAGACAAGTTACACAAAAGACAAGTCTGGGGTTAATCCGTCGATATCAGCCGATAAATCATCCATCGCCATGCCAACCCGTCATCACCGGAGCTGAGTCTCTTCACAAACAGATCTATTAATTACGGTAAATTAAGTTAAAAATCATGGATTAATGGTAATCCAGTTTTTATTTTCACAATTGCCGGTATTACTTTTTACGTTTGCCCATATTATGGAGACGCCATGTTTTCTCCCTTGACATTTCGACAGTGGCACAAGATGGATGGCCTGTCAAGGAAGAACCATTAAAATATAAATAAGAAATACATATTAAAGTTATTGTGTTGATGTAAGCATTTTACATTATTTTTTAAAAAAAATGGACTAGCTCGCCATTCCTTGTTTACAGAAGAATCTGTGACTAGCGTTACCAGACACAATACACAAAGACATTGGTATATTTGGTAATACTAGGTTCTCACTATCACGATTCGTGCTGTGATTGAAATCGTGATTTTAAATCTCGCAATAATTGTGGTGATCCTATCAGGTCCTATATACTGAGGTCAGTCGTAGCAATCGCGTTGATCCTATGGAAACGTATCTGAACGTATATGCACCAACCAGATAGTGTATTCAACAGGAACAATACTGTCGTAACGCTTCGCACGACAGTCGGATTCTAGCATTAACCACGAATATAGTGACTCCTATTCCCCCCCCCCCTTCCACTTGGTCCCAATGTCCTCCCTTTATCATGGCGATTAATTTTTGCTGACCATTTAAAGAGAGGGATTTGAATTTATATTTTCTGTCAGGTTTTGGAGGCGTAATGATAACATACTTAAGAGGTTGGCTATGTTGAAATTCAGGGCGGATAGTTACATGTTTACAGGCTTGCTACTTCCGCTTTGGTTATTTTTTTCAAGATTTCCATGGTGAATCTAAAAGAAGTGCTCGAGCAAGGTGTTGCCACAAGTTGCTTCATCTAGGGTAAAAGTAATTAACCCAACGGCAATATGGGAAAAGTTAGAGTCGGTCAAAGAGACGTGACAAACCATTAACGTAAATTGAGAAATCAGTGCGTGCTATGAGCCATTTTAGTCAGGAGGTGTATACGATATAGTACTGGGTAACAGAGACTATACACAATATATAATAACTAACCTCACTCGGCAAATCTCGACAGATTCCGTAAACTACATCTAGTCTCGGCTGTATGACAGTAAGTGATATGTACCTACGCCCATACATTTGGGATGCGGCTACCGGTTTACTTTAACAGGAAAATTTGACGCTGTTACACAAATTGGGAACCTATTCGGCTAGCGACCTATTCGACCGATCGAGTTGCAACCTGTCCGTTGGAAACCTATTTAGAATAAATATAACAGTCGCCTTAACTCATCTATTTATCAACCAATAAAATCCAACGTTATGTCTATCAAATGAAAGTAGAATATATTATTTTTCATCCATTCCTTTAGCTCAGAATAGAAGTGTAATTTCGTCATTATCTTACAGCTGGATCGGTCGAATAGGTCGCTAGCCAAATAGGTCGTCAATTTGTGTTCGGTATGGGCGCAGCCATGTTTCACCCGGGACCTTTAAAGTAGTTCCAATATGGCGGAATTCGTCATACAGCCGAGGTTAGATGTTGGTTCCGGAGGTTACGGAATCTGCCGAGGTTTGCCGAGTGTAACTAACCTCACAGAAGATAAATGGTGCTGTTGTACTGCGAAATGCACCCATTATAACTCTAGCATCGTATTGCTGAAAAACAAAATACAATAGTTATAGATTCATTATCTAAGAACAAGCTCTGCCTATTACAGACCTTTCGTAAGATCTGAAATGTTATTCAAATTATCAATTCGACATTTTTACTCATGGTAAGTCCATAATCAACCTTCTAGACCATAAGATGGTTGCGGTTTAGAATGGATTGGAACACGAACCCCATCTAATTTAAAAATGGATGTCAGCGCCCCCCACCCCACCCTCCGTCGTTATAAATGTCATTCATATAAAAATATATTATTTGACGGGACACATAGCCACCATAGAAACTTAAAGTGAACCGACCTTTAATCTCTGTATGTGTTCTGATACCTGGGTGGTATCTGTTATAATACCTGACGTCACTAGTGTATAATTATAAGATTCTAGTAATTTATGGAAGTGCGTCATTTGCTGAAAAAAAAAACAAACAACAAATAAATTTCCCACTTAAACAAAACTAAACCCAATATTATTTCCCAATAACCCCAAATTCGTTAAAAGTCCACTGACAGTTGAAGGTCATAAACAGTCATGTATAGGCCGTTGGGCCTTTGAGTGTGCAAAACGTCGTAGCACACAGCAAGGGCCATGGCTGTCTTCATTCGCCCAAAAACTAATAGATAAATAATAAATAAACTACATGTTTCACTTGTAATTTGATGTGATTCAGTTGCCTTAAGTTACCAATTAATAATACATAAGCACAATAAACTGTGATTCAGTTACCTTTGTTTTGCCAATTAATAATTACTCTAGTAGCTCATGGTAGTTTTGTATGCACTTATATGTCCAGAGCTAAACTCTTCAAAAATCATCTATTTGAAGGTCATTGAACACATTTGTCGCAGAGGCCGACATACGTGAAAATGCCACGCCCCTTTGTAAGCACAGCACTAGCCCCAGAAAATCGAATTAGCCCCCCCCCCCAATATTTCGCTAAAAATAATGATTTCTTAGGAATGTTCTTGGCCGGCCATATCCTCAGCCCCTCCGAAAAATTCAGTAGCCCCCCCCCCCCCGCCAAATTTTAATGAGCTGGCTACGGGCCCGTCTGGAAAGTATATAGCTAGAAGAATACTGGATTATCCGAAAAACACCATGGGGAAAGCACGGGGCAATATTGATAGGGTATCACTAACTGGCAACCCGACGAATAATTGTCTGTCAGCTTGACTTACGGAGCGGTTGTTATTTCTTGATCGAGAGGTTTTGGGAACATTGAGGGGTGTCAAACTTTTAATTTGATCAAACTCTGCAATTAAACGGCGGAAGAAAAAGTTGGCAGAAAATAATTCAAATAAATAAAAAATACATTCTGTAAAATGAGCCTACCACTATCAAAATAGGTGACAAACATGGCTTCTTAAAATAGATTTTGTTCAGCGTTGGATATCTCCTCGCAAATACAAAGTTATGAGAGGGATTTAAAGCAAATTTTAGATATATTAATTAGTCCAAATATATCACCAAATCACACAGTTTGTGTATGGTAAGGTTTATCTAATGTCCATGACCGTCATTTGTATTGTTCGGAGAACATCGTGTTTTTTTACGGGTTGATCCACGATAGTATTTAATAATGAAAACATAATATACCCGAAAGACAAGACACTTCCCTAGCCAAGACAAGGGGAAACTTCCAGGAAAAAATTCTTGATCAATCCTTCAAATCAAGTTCACAGAGAAATTGATTTATATTTACAATCTTTAGGTGACTATCTGCATACTTTATATCATTAAAGTCAGAAATAAAACCACAGCTATCCTACTTTATTTTGGAATATTAAAAACGGTTATATTGAAGGAGCTAAATCTCTAATATTTAGGACACAGAAATTGAGACAGATGGGTCGAAACACATATAATAATGAAACATGAATGCATATAAACTGATCTACATTCAACCGTTTCTGTTTTTTCTGTAATTTCTAATCAGTTATGTTGGCGAAGTACGCCAGAAGTCTCAATCGAATGGCAATCTGTAGCGTCGAGCTAATTCAGTCGACATCAACCGATAGTATTCATTTCGCATGCAATATGATGTCACCGTTTGGCATGACTTGTGGAACATGTCTAGCCTCGTTCTTCGAGTCCCTTGTTGCAAATGGCACTGAAATGCATTATGATACACAATTCGTGTACCGATTGTAAATGTTGGATATAAGAAACCAATCTTTTCCCGGTAAGATTGTGTTCCCTACTTATGATATAATAATAATAATAATATTTATTCCAAATCTTCATCAGAAGATACACGAATGAAATAAAATGGGGTTTAACGTCCTACTCTTTTGCACCAAACCTGGGCTAATGGAAGACGGGCATACGCCATATAGTGTTCTATGAGGGAAATTATGACCGGGCAGCGGCGCTACGGCCTACTCTTATATCGAATTCCAACTGCCAAGGGATCTTTTACGTGCACTCCTGTGTACACAGGACCTCGGTTGTTCGTCCCATCCGAACGACTGGGCAGCTGTTCTTGTCAGGCCCTCCGTCTGCATCACTGACAAGGGGAAATCACGCCGGAAAATCGAGATGAACTTTCTCGGCCAATGCAGGGATCGAACACCCGAACCAGCGCCTTATCCACTTAGCCACCGTGACCCCCCTTTAATTAGTAAATCATGTTCAACTCTTATTATGTTGTTTGACAAGGAGTGGTGTCAGGTGTTCTAGACAGTTGTTTGAACTTACTGAAGTAAAAATATCATCTTTATAGATTAACGTGGCCACCCGGTTCCAGTTAAAATACTTCATTAGGCTGATTCTGACTGGACTTAAAGCCTCGTCGATATAGTTGACCATATAAACTGCTGGGTAGCCTTTTCTATCCAGTAGGTCGGACGTACGTGCCACAAACGACATCTGGAAATGAATTTTAAAAAAAAGTGAAAATATCATCGAAGAGTTTTTATTGCCTCCCGGCATAGATATATTGTTGGCGTACTGATCTCTCTGTCGACGGGAACGAACAAAAAACCCTTGGCCGCTGTAGTTTCACCAAGGGAGAGAGTGATTTAACTTTATATTTGTTGTAATCATGCCATAACCAAGACAGTCAATGTAGCCATGTACCTGTAACATTTTTCCAGATTATATGAGAGTAAACAAAGTATATAACTACAATAATAGGTATTCGATTAAAAGGATAAGTTGCCAGACAATAAAACATACGCCCACAGCAGCTTAATTGTCCGAGCGGTCGACAATGGTTGTCGTATATTTATTCCTTTGTAGGTAATTAGGGGCATTAAATAGACAATTTCATACAGATGACATTACAATATTCGTAGTTTGTGGATTCACAAGGTTCCAATAACTAAAAACTAAAACAAGGGCCGCAACTCTGACAGTAATCTACATAAATTGTTGAAATTCAACAGGCTTTTTTGTTTTACTAATTCAAATAATGTATATAAAATTTCATACAGGTCGGATGATAACTTTTGTCGTTCGAACGTTCACGGGGTTCAACAAAGTAAAACAAGGGCCATAACACTATAAGTAATTGATGGAAATTACTGACATCCAATACGCCTATTCATGTCACTAATTTAAATGATGCATGGGAATTCCATACATATTGGGTGATACTTTCTGTCGCTCGAGTTTTCATAAGATTCAACATAGTGAAACAAGGGCCATAACTCTAGATGCAATTAACGGTAATTAATTTTGCTGAAATTCGATAGGCTTGTTCGCTTTACTAATTTAAACGATACATATAAATTTCATACAGATCAGATAATAACTTTTGTCGTTAGAGCATTCACAAGGTACAATAAAGTGAAACAAGGTCATTAACTCTAGATGTAATTAACGGAAATCGCCGAAATTCAATAGGCTTCTTTGTTTTACTAATTCTAATGATGCATACAAATTTCATACAGATTGGTTGATCACGTACCGACAGACGGGGGCGACGACAATACACAACCGCATTTCCACGTGGGAGTATAACAAAATGTGTATGATCTTGTTATCGACAATTTCCCTCATAGACCACCGAATGGTGTTTTTCGTTGTCAATTGAAGCTGCTTGGTGACAAAAAGCTGGACGTTAAAGCCCCAATAACACTCTTGTTGTAACTGAATAATATGTCCCAATCTTCATTTTGGTCAACAAATCGTATTATTTTAGAATATTCCATTTAAATGATGATATAAATTTCATCTTAACACACCTATTTTAAAAAATTGGAAAAATTCAACCAATTGATTTGAAAAGTCTAACGTAAACCTTTTCAAATGTGACTTGGATTTTAAAATGTTTTCGAACCCTCTGGAAAAGTAAAATAGGTTGTAATGGATAATTTACACAACAGGTAGGACACTTAAACATCTAGTACTTAGAATAAGGGTATTATTTATTTTCTGGAGCTACCAAGCCAGCAAGAATGTTATTGTCCCTTTAAAGCATATATTATTTACTAATTTGAGTCACTGTAATTGGTTAAAATCGTTAATGCCATAATAAATGAAATGAAATGGGGGTTTACGTCCTACTGTTCTGCTTCGACTGGACTAATGAAGACGAATTTCAACTGCCAAAGGATGTTTACGTTCGCGCTAATGTGTTCACGGAGCCTTAGTTTTTCATCCCATCCGTACGAATATGTATTGTCCCTTGCCAGGCCCCTACCCCGCATCACTGACAAGAGATATTACACCGAAAAATCCAGACCATACCTATAGGTCCTACTCACTGAGCCACCTTGGCTCCCTGCCATATCAAGGCCAGCTGAACCTTACTGCACGACGGTACTTAATTAGTAAAAGCATGGTGCATATTAATTTGTGTACCTTACGTTTCGTTTTTATGATATACTACCAGTTAATTAGAAACAGGAGTCGCATACCTAGACATACTTTATGAGACAACACCAGGATCGAACCCGTGACTACCTGGTTAGTGACCCTCCGCCATACTTACTTGTTTTATTTACGGTCTGATACCGATCTGATATCCTATTAACTGATACCGTATTAACAGGTCTGATACCCTATTACCTGTATGATACCCTATTATTGGTATGATGATACCATATTTCGGTATAATACTCTATTACCGGCATGATACCTTATTACCCATATGTATGATAAACTATTACCGGTATAATGATGGCTTATTTTTGGGGTATAATATCCTATTACCGGTCCGATGTTCCTTTTGATGTATGTACACTATTATAGGTCTGTTACTCTTTTTCCGGTTGGATATACCTATCGTACATTCGGTTTGATATTAACATTTCCGGTTTCTAGATGCAATTCGAAGTAAAGCTGAATATAATAGTTTTCATCCTAATCGCCTCGCCTCTAAATTATGAATTTTCACTAAAATGCTAGTCAAGAAATGACTTAGTTTTTGGACGTTAAACCACCCCTCTCCCCCCTCTCTCTTTCTCTCTCTAAAACAGATATATAGATATTCGAATACGTTTATTTAATTCTAAACCAAAACGTAAACACATTGTGCCACTTAAAATGCGTCAGTGGGGAGAATTGCTACAGACAGGCAAACAACACAATTTATCCGTCTGGCTGAAAATATACAAATTAAAGTCTGAGTGCGTCAATTAAGTTTTTTTCAGAAAATATCAAATTTTCTAAAAACTTATTCAGCGCTAAAGTGTACTCAGATTGATTATATAAGTTTTAGGGATGGAAATAACATGATCGGAAGACAATCTTGGATTGGATCAGAATAAAAGGATTTTAACCCTTGTCGGTGCACGTGGGGTCTCCGTGGACCCCATGCACTTGTTTTATAGTGTTTTGTAATAACTACTGGTCACTGCTTTCTGCAATTTAGTGACTTTGTCTCCAATATATTTTTAAACATAGCGAATAGATCGGTATTCATCTGCTTCCCACATGAAGAGTTATGTTACATGCCAAACAGGCCCAACGCTTGTAGGGCACAAGGGGTCCAATCGGACCCCAAACTTACAACTCGCAGTAGGAATTTTGCTAATGTGTTTGCTGCCTGATACCATATTGCGTATGCCAGACTATTCTCTCTTTAAACATCTGCATGTCACAAATACCAAAAATTAAATGATGAATTCTTAAAATTCTATGGTTTTTGTATCAAGCGTGAATCGCCATTTAACCCCGTTTTTACATAGTACACAAAGTAGCAATTTTGTGAGTATTATTAAATCTGTTCAAAATGTCACTTAAATGTTTTTGTATAATAATTTAGTTGTTTTTCAGTTGTCAAATATAAATGCAAATAAAAACTTAACCGCTGCTTTTAAATTCAAATACATCTGTACGTAAAAACTTTGAATTACAACTGGGGAACATACGGACCCCTTGTTACCTGCTATGTGATTCTCAACACGTGCACCCACAAGGGTTAACGAAACACGAAACACACTTTGACTGTATACGATGTGGATACCTTTACAGAATTGAAACATATTTGGAATGAAGTGAGGTTTAATATCCTACTTCACTGATCAGGCTGATGAAGACGGACGGGCATACGCCATACAGTGTGCTTCGAGAGACATTTTTCCCGGATAGCGGCACTATATGACTTACTCTTATTTCGAATTCAAACTATCAATCTGTAATAAGAGCCCTGCGTTTCATCTCACCCGAACGAATATACGTTATCCCTTGCAAAGCCCTTCGACCCGAACCACTGACAAGACGGGACCTGGTCGGAAAATGCCGATGAACTTTCTTGGCCAACACCATGATCGAACACGGGAACTATAGACCAGCGATCCAATGTATTACTCACTCACTCAGCCATTCTACAGTTACAGAATTGAAGTTTTCAAGAAGATATCAAACTCTCAAATGCCGATCAGTGACTTTAATTCTAGTAAATAGGTTAATTATTTCCGGGATGTACAGACAACTGATTGCAACCCATTACTGGAAATAATCAGTTCAAAGAAAACCTACAGTTCGTTTCGCTTATTAGGACAACCCCAGACATAAGCCGGAACGAATTAGCAATATAGACTCATTTGAATGACACGAGAAAGACCTACGTCATTGCATAGACTAGAACTAGTAATTTCAAAATGGGCGCCGCCATGACATTACCTAATTTAAACTAGCACGAGAGCTTGCCATCAATATTATATCTTCCTCATTAGACTATGACCTAATTATGATAATGCTCATAATAATAATAATAATAACAAAAATGTCTTCTTTCATAATTATATATAGAACATTTTCTGTACTGTGTAATTACAAACTGGCAAGACATTAAAAAATAAAACGCCACAATCATAACCCTAATTAGTCTAATTGCGGAAAATCTATTCGATATCAGCTGGTAATTACGAAGAAAATGTATTCGGTAACAACTGGTAATTACGAGAGGTTGAAAGTAAAAAATAAATACGAACCTCTAATAGGTTGAAGTAATGTGGTATTTTACCAACGATGGTCAGTTCTTCAGATAAGGTCGGGCCAATCAAAGCCAGTTTGGTCGGTGGTTCATCAATCAGTTCCATAAATCTCTTGACAGCAAGGCCAGAAACACCCTAAAAACAGAAATACACTATTAACGCCACCAAAATTCCGTTTTCGACTTTTTATTCCAACATGGCCAAAGTGTTTTCTTACGGAGTTGAGGTTTGATGGTAAGCGCCTGTGCGGTATATGACATGATCTTACATTGAGTCAATTGGCCTGGTTTCGATTCCCCGGTTGTACGTGACAATAGGTATAGGGTCTCCGGTCCAACCTCGCGGGCTTTCCCCGAGTCCCCCGTTTACTTCCCAATGTTAAAGAATTATTGAAATAAAATTGAACCATATTTTAATAGCGAAATGACACAGTGTTTGTCGATCTCAAATATAGTCAAGCAGCCTAATTTTAGGTTGATACTTGAGTGTATATTCAATTGGCATCCTCTATAATTTACTGTGAAAATTTCTGGAAAACTGTTTGCATCTATTATTAATTGCATGCATAGTTCATGCGTGCTGCCGTTATTGCCTCCCAAAGTGGCGGCATCCCAAAGGGAGATAATAATATAATCGATTATACGTATGAACTACTTCACTCTTCCATTGTGCGTATTGATTGTTGTGGCTAGGATTAAACGATACGGAAATGCAGACTTAAAGGGCTTATGGCTCTATTCTTTGCATTATTGAATAGGTCTAAAAGTACATACTAACATAATAGGGATGCATATAAAGTAATACAAATTCAATTTAAAAAAAAAAAAAAATAATAAAAAAACATTATTGCCGTCTGCCTATTCCATTCTACAAGTCTTTTATATTACCATTTTGTCGCTTGCGAATCAGCCATTACTAATTACTCCCTCGTGGTCTTGTAGGATAATGTGTTTTGCTCAGTTCATTACAAGGTGAGCCCAAAAACATAGAGTACACGATTCGTGTAATAATTATAAAATTGCATTGCTTTCTAAATATTGGATATTAGGACCCCATAGTTTCACGACACGATAATAACAACTATATTGATTCTCCAAATATGAATAGTATTACAATACATCGAATATAATAATAATAATAATCGCATAATTATGAAGTTTAACGTCCACTCGACAAAAACTAGGTCATTTCGGGACTAACATATGGTTTAATTTCATTTCAATAACTTGCTTGCGCATAGGGGTCTTTAGCAGTGGGAGTAAACCTGTGGATCCGGTGAAAATCCACGACGCTGGACAGGCGACCCCCCCCCCCTCCATCCTGCTGTAAACCTACCTGAGAAGTGCATTTTACGGTATAGGTTCAACGTGACGAGAATATGCATTCACTTGATACACTCACTCCGTTCGTTTGACACCCCCCTCTCTGTTCGGATAAGTTGGGGATTTGGCGAAGAACAGTATCTGGCGACCAGCGTATGAAACGCTGACGGGCTACATTTCTGGCAGTCTATTTCACAAAATATACTGCCGAAAATATTCATTCACTTTGAGTCAGTCACTCAGTCCGTTTGACACTTTCTTCTCTGGTCGGATAAACTACCGGTAAGTTCTATTTATCTCGACGACCAATGCCTAAATACTACCAGACTGCATTTCGGGCAGTCTACTTTTCAAATTATTGGGGACTTCGTTGAGGTTCGCAAGTCCGTTCATTTGACACTTTCCTCTATGGGGCAGGAAAGACTAGTGATCAGGAGACCTCCGATCAGTTCTATTTATCTCTACTACCGGTGCCTGAATACTGTCAGTCTTTTTTTCAAAATGTTTTTGGAGAGGTCCCCAGATCTCCCACAAGGACTCGCTAGTTTGGCGCGTACAAGGGCTCTTCGTTGAGGTTCACAGGTCCGTTCGTTTGACATTTTGTTCTCTTGTCGGATAAACTAGTGATCAGGCGACGGACGGTATGTGGTCAGACCTATATATCTAGACGATCGGTGCCTTTCTGAAAAAAACCTGTCAGATAGCATTTCCGACAGTGTATTTTTCAACATTTTCAGGTCCCCCATACCCTCGGTAAAGACTCCCTACTTTGGCACTCGTGAGTGGGATTCGTCGAGGTTCGCAAGTCCGTTCGTTTGTCACTTTACCTCAACTGCCAGGCTGCATTTCCGGCAGCCTGTTCCTCAAAATTTTCTGGAGAAGGAACCCTACCCCTAGTTCAAGCTCGTGTCTTTGCCCACTTAACCCTGGCCTTTGCCCGAGCTTTGCCCCTTCAAAACCGACGGCTGGCGCCGCCACTTCATCCAAACCCCTGCAACTATAGCATTTACCAGCCAATTATGAAGACTTTCACTTGGCCCTAAATTAAGTTGGTGCAAATGTTTTGCTTGGAACTATGTGAATTTGTGTATCTGAGTACTTTAACTTTCCAAAATGTATATTTTACGAGATGCATGACCCGAAAATGAGTTTCTAAGCGCGTTAGAAATTCTGGCTGCCAGTCATTAACAATGATTGTATATTCGATAGAGTGTTAAACATGTAACGACGCGTTAAATATATATATTTTTTCCCATTTAAATACAAAAAATCATCTTGATATGATCTTGCTTTAGGAACTACTGTTAAGCTGATTGGAAATTTAATATCGTGTCTAATAAATAGTTACATCCCAGTAGGCGCCATTGTGCGATCGATATGAGCATTTAAAACCTTATATTTTAAGATGGATGTAATAGTTATTAGCACACTTTCCGAGGTGTATCGGTGAATATCAGGACAGTTTTGGTCGGGGGCTCAGCCGAGGCGGAGCCGAGGCGGCCCACGACCAAAACTGTCCTGATATTCACCGATACACCGAGGAAAGGTGCTAATAAGTTACTTACATCACATTTCTATCGAGTATTGTGAAGCAAAATGTGAAAAATAGTATTTATTATCGAGTCGTTTCAACCGAAAAGTGACAAATACTTTCTGCTCTTTCATTTATCCCTTTCTGTGCCTCACTTTTCATTTCATGGTAGAATTTACACGTGCGTCTTGTTGTGACACCCCGAGCTTAATACAGCCACGTGTTTGTTTAGACCACATCGTCAAAACTAGTTGTCTATGGCGTAGAGGACTGTGGTGATATTAAATGCAGTGTAAAGGAAATGCGGGTCATTCCTGGTGAAAGTATGCATCGGTGGATGGTTCGTCCGTTGAAATTTATTTGTAATAAAGTTTATGACTTTCTACGCGGTTTTTGTTTTATCCTGCTCATATTCAAAGCTTGTGAAGTGTCCAGCAAGAGAACCCCACCTTCTATCACCACAAGTAGTTAAAATAATTATTCAGTATTAAAATTGATATGTTTTGCATATTAATATAAATCAAACCACATTAGGGAATAGATGCCAATTGATATGTATAATAACTGTTTTCGTAATATGTTGTTACGTTAATTTAATGTCATTGTATATATTTTTGCACTGCCATGTAGTTCCTACCGGTTTGTTTTGTTACTATGATTTTGACTATTTGTCTCATGTACAGTAGTCTCGTGCAGTATGACACTGGTTATCATTGCGATCTGGGTCGGACTAAACGTCCGCTTCTTGTTGCTTGGTAAGTTTCTATGACCGTCTAAAAGTAGCCGTGTATCAGAAATGAACAGTACACTTTGGAAAAGAGTACTGTTCATTTCTGATACACGGCTACTTTTATCCATGTATTGGAAATGAACAGGACAGTTTCATCAAAGGTTGCCAGTGGCAACGAGTAGAAGTGGGATGTAATGATCATTACTGATGGATTTTTATATGTTTATCTGTGCGGGAACCACATTGGTTCAGTGAGTAAGACGCTGAGAAAGGACCATTGGCAGCTGGAATTTAGGCCATAGCGGAGGTATTTCGACATAATTTCCTTTAAGCACACTGAATGACGTGTGCCTAGCCAGTGAAGAAAGTAGGACGTTAAACTCCGTTTCATTTCACTTACATAATAGGCTAGTCTAAAGGCCTGCTCACATCATGGCTTGTACACACCCGTCTTCATTATCCCAGCCAGTGCAGAAAAGTAGGACGTTAAAACCCCGATACGATTTCCGCATATGGCTCGTGTACCCCGAAAACCTCGAAGGCTCCTTTCCAATATGACAGATGTGCCAAGGATGTTACGTTGACCCCCCCCCCCCCCTTCATCTACCATACCTGTGCCAAGAACATTAAAGTTACATTATGGGAGATAAGATAAAGAGATGACAGTTCTCACTATAATAGTTAAAAACTAGATAGTGTAAAGATAATTTGCTGAAAATTCCAGTCAAATTGAACCTCTATTAGCCGAGAAAAAAGCGTTTGAAAATTCACATAGCCTCGGTCATCATTACTCAAATCATTAATATAAACAGCATAGTCTCGATTATCCACTTGATTGATTTAATTATCAACGGCCATTAAGCGGCATATATGAATTTAATCCGCAAACATCGAAGGCTAGCCTTGACATAAAGAGTTTATTATGATCTGGATATGTTAATTAATGTCTAATTCATTATTAAGATGACATCTCAGGCCTAAAGAAAGACCTGTGATAAGCAGATTTTGCTCTTGCATAATGCTATTTTAAGTTGGCCACCCACATATTATGTTCAACAAAAGTGAAACGTAAAACAGACTGCTCTCGTATAAATCAGTTTATGTACCTTATATTATATTAAGTTTTATGGCCGTCATATTGACTTGATTGGTAAATATAACATGTCTCTCTCAAATATTATTCTAGATAGATTTAATTGACACGTATCCTATTTACTATCTGTCTGATTATGTCTACTACATCGTTAACACTGTTCATCACGTGCATTTTGCATACCGATAGTCCATTGGCCAATCACGCTATTTTACCGAGTTTTCGACTAATAGTTTGGATGCAGCTATGGCGGGTGTGGCGCCAGGCAGGGTAAGCTTACTCTTCCGGACACCTGTTACCACTGTTTGTTGTGTATCTTGTACTTTTGCTGATTACACTATTTTGCCTATAACGTTTTTTAGGACTTCGAATTTTGTCTATTGGTTTGGATTGTTCGTACTTGGTTTTTATTTTATTCTATCTACTTGATATGTACATTTAAATTAAGTCAGGTTGGTCAGGCGAGGGCCTAGCGACTGTGATGCTGACAGGTTACGCGTTCTCTAGTCCTTCGAACGGAATGAAAACCAGATACCTATTCGTTCGTGCACACATTGTCGGGAACTGAGAGCAGATCCCGTGTATTGAAAATCACAGTATCCAACCCAGGATCTACTGGTTAGTGAGCATAGGATGAGATATAAAGCAAGATGTTGTATACCACTTCTGTCTAGTCGTTCGGATGAGAAGAAAACCCGCGGTCCAGTGTATAGATTGACGTGCACGTAAAATATCCCTTGGCAGTTGGAATTCGAAATAAGAGTAGGTCGTAGCCCAGCTGTCTGCGAAAAACATTTCCCTCATAACACGAGACTGTATGGCATATGCCCACCATCATTTCCTGATTTTCTTCACACTATTAAATGTTTCAGAACGTAGTGTAGATTGTCTGTGCGCCATTTGCACGTTTCGAAAAAGAAAGAAATTGTCACGACCTAATACAATACGCATCATTCTAACGGTGATATGTTCGAGCGGATTTTGAAATCGGATAATAATTGTGACCTCCAGAGGAACCACGGGATAAATGCGCGATTTTTGTACAAACAGGACCAACAATTTAGGAAGTTACGCTCAGATATGCGCAAATATCGAAAGGAATTACCAAGATCTTTTGGTTACAAATATTCATCTTGAAAAGAACCGAGGTCTTTGAGAGATGGTCCTATATATTAACTTTCGTCAAAATCGAATACAAATTGTGGACGGACGGACGGGGGCGAGGAGACGTTCACTTGAAAATGAGGGCGTATAAAAACCCTGTTCCCTTTGTCAACTGTGCGAACATCACAGGGGAGTGGGTGTCCGAATGATTAACGCGTGTGTGTTAGATAACAGGGTATGTCATTCGGTCAAGTGGCTTGGTTTCGATTTCGGCGTATACGTAAGATGAGTTCACTAACACTGCTAAAGACCCCAACGCGTAAGCGAATTATTGAAAATAAATTGGACGTTGGTCTAGAAATTTTTAGATTCTGTCGATAACGACATATCTTTCTTCCTTGTGAACCACACAGAGGCTACCTTATTATTACAAATATTTTGGATGTGAATCATTCGGGCTATGAGAAATCAAACCCTAAGATAGATGTTACATGATATAATATGCACTAGTTGTTAATCGAATTCTCTCAAGTCTATGTGTGTGTGTTCGATCCTTACATTGGCCGGGAAAGTTCATCCAGATTTTCCGGTGTGGTTTACCCTTGTCAGCTGTCTTGTCGTTCGGGTGGCGTGCACGTAAAAAATCCCTTGGCAGTTAGAATTCGATATAAGAGTAGGCCGTAGCGTCGCTGCCAGGGCAAATTTTCCCTCATAGCACACTCTGTGGCGTATGCCCGTCTTAATTAGCCCAGTTTAGGAGTAGAACAGCAGGACGTTAAACCCCATTTCATTTCTTATATTCGTAAACACGACTATTTCTTAAAGAACAGTTTTGTTTACTGCTGTTGTGTAGCTTTAAACCGATTTGCTATTCACTGGGGCATCGAAATTTGGTCGAGTTGTGGTTTCTCAAATAGCCTCTAAGTGGCCACTGTTGGCAGTTAAAATGATTGGCTGGGATTCATAAGTTTGAAACTAAGATTTTAATCCAAAAAAAATGTTCAATATTTATATTTTATTTAATTTGTGTAAATCGCTCAGAATACTCCAAAGCTAATCATTGTTCTGGGGAAAAGGACCTACGCCCCCACCCCCACCAACGTCAATTTGCCTTGTTCGGCTCCCCAACACGGTTAATCCAGGCCTGACCACTTAAATACTCTCACGCGATTACACAGTTTCAATAAGAGGTACATTAACTCGATTAACAATCGATGCGCATACCTATCTTGCTTTTCCATAGGGTTAAGAATAAAGAATTCCATGACAAATTGCAATCTGTTTCACAGAGAATTACTTGCGAATTAACTCTGTCACAGATGACTGTCCACCACACGTGCATTGATTTCACGTGGCGTCAGTCATTGGCTCAATGGCTCGTGCATTGTTTACATAACACCTAACTGCTTCGGGCAAATTGATGCATTTTACTCATTTTAATAACCATTTACACTAAATAAGAAATATTTTTCTAACTACATATACTTCAAACGTCTTTATTTATTTTTCTTACAGTTCAAAAAAATGTTCGAGAATTTAATTTGTCGGAGTAAAAAAGTTAATATGCCGAACCATTAAGTCTCGTCGATGTCATGCTTATCAGTGATTGTAGCGGCCAAGCGAATATTCACTGCGGGATTAGTTTGGACAAATTGCTGGACTGGTGGACAGACGGGCTGCGAGAACATTAAAAGCAACACTTACCATTGAATCCTTGGCCACTAAATGTAGTTCATACCCATCCAATATGTCCGTTCTATTGTTGATCTCATCAAAAGCAAATTGGAATAAAATCGTGAAGAAATTTGAATAGGATTGGAACCAGTGATTAGAAAGTGGTAATATTGTACCTATATAGATAGGTATAGCAGGTTCTGTCTGTACACCTTGTGAACACACCACAATGACAACTAAACAAAACATACACACAGACATATTGATGATAAAATAATGCTGGTTTTTCTTAGGAACACTTGATGTCACTTATCATTGGAGGTATACACGAAGTATTACCTATTCTTTCTAGAACATCTGATACCACTTCTCAGTTGAAGAGTTCCTTACCAGTTGTAGAAAATATTATTTTTTTTTTCATTCGGGGAGTTCATGCTTACTTTCTGGAACACATGGTACCACTTTCCGGGAGTTTACACAATTGCCAATAATTGTTGTTAAATATACTCTTAACTTCAAATCGTCTTTTCACGCTACAGTATTGTTGTATAACTTTTAAATTAAAAAAATCAAAGAAATACGACCTGAAACCTAATCTTTCACATTCAGAATCTATTCCTCTCAATTTGAATAAACATCTCCTGTAACTTTGTCCTTGTTAAATGACACGCAACATTATACAACATAACAGCAATTCATAAAAAAACTCATGTTGGTTTGGATGAATGTGTTCTGCACTACGACTAACACGGAACGCGATTTGTCCTTCGCGTCTCGGTTTAAATCACATATCACGAACAATCGTAGTTCACGCCATGACAGGTGGAATCGAAGCGCGTGTAGTAACTGGAAAACACCAGGCTTCAAGAGTCAATAAACTACACGCCCACCTGTTAACTGATGTATATTACGCGTGACTATAATTAAAATAATTTCCGAGCTTTTTAATTGGTTTCTCCGGACATTGTAGCAGAAATTACTTTGGTATATGTTACAATTGTATTTATAGCCGCTGGTGACCCTTTGGGAAAATTTCAATCTCCCCCAAACCACAAGATTCTTAATATTATGGAAGATCGTCTTTGAGTGGCATTTATGGAAGATGTTCAAGAAATGGAATACAAGCCCAAACAAACGTGTCATCATATAGAAGGATAACAGAGAGAATTGACAGGTTTCATCACCACATTGACCCATTGTCTCACATCGAATAGATAGAAATGAATATGTTAAAAAATTAAACCTCGGTCGTGTTTACAAAGTTTCTGGAAAATTTGACATAAATTCGTGAAAAACTGCAGCTTCTATCGCCTGCTGTATATTTTCGGTAAAGTGCGGAACAGAAAGTTGTGAGAAGCTGGGTAAAGATAGGGTTTATATCCGCCTAAACCCATGGCTTTTACACCAAATTTGAAAAAGATCTGTATCGAAAAGGTTCTATCGCCCAAATACACATTTACGTCAATCTCGATCACAGGATTTTGAGCAAAGGGCGCATAACCCAGGAACGAAAAATACGATGCTCACTTAAATCCAAACTCATCCAGGATCCTTAAATGTATTTACTTCTGCATCTAATTCTGACAAAAATGGTGTTCTCCACAGCGTTATAGATCGCCTACCACCCCACCCCCTCCATTACCAATCTAGCCTTGAAAAGGTAATAACCTTGACGGCAACGCGGGCCAGTCTGCGCACGTTTGCCAGCTTCTTTACGAGGTTGTGGTCCCTACTTATGCAAAAATAATAATAATCTTTATTCTAAATCTTCATTAGGAGATACATGAATGAAATGAAATGGGGTTTAACGTCCTACTTCTCTGCATCTAACCTGAGCTAATGGAAGGCGGGCATACGCCATACGGTGTGCTATGAGGGAAATTTTGTACGGAATGCGGCGCTATGGCCTACTCTTATACACACTCCTCGCAGTGTTCCGTTTATAAGAGGTAATCCCACTCACTGCTGTAATGAGTGGATATTGTTGTTTTAAATTTTGATTGGTCAGTAGTCCGACTACCAACCAATGACTAGCTGCTCTACAAAAGCTTTACACCTAAAACGAGTGCCAATATTGGACCAAATATGTTTACATAACGTTACGTCATGGCTCACGATTTTATTATGCCCAATTAACCCGTGCATAGCAGAATACTGTAGTGACACTAATTGTGTGACAAACGAGTCTATCGAGTCGAATGAAATGTAAACAATACTGTTCGGAAACGAATACCTTAAATCACAGTCCAAAGTTTTAGAGAAGACCCAGAATAAACGTAGGACTGTCATGTTGAATGAATGGGAAAAATAGACACACTCCCCCAAACGTTCAAGAAGCAGAAGTCAATCCAGCAATGGGCAGAGAGGGATTTCTCGGGCCATTGCTACAGGAATATGACACGCTGGAAAATCGAGATGAACTTACTCGGCCAGTAAAGGGATCGAACATCCGACCTCCAGGCTAGCGAGCAGCGTCTTAGTCTGATGGAGATCTGGGGCCTGTTTCACGAAATTTTAATTAAGATAAAATCGAAATTTTAATAATTTGATCGGATAATATTAGATTGATCTTAGTGCTTAGCCAATCACAACTGAAATATCTACTATAATTTGGATTTTATCTTTAGTTAAAGTTTCCAGAAACAGGCCCCTTATATAAAAACGAGTTAAATATACAGCCCTGTCCGTCAGAAAAAAGAACAATTGAATATATAGTGATATTCGTCACCAACTTCATTATTATTACTTAAATTACAGATGTGACGTCACCCTTTGATGTTGGCGTACCATTATTTCAAATAATCGTACGGACAACTTATCAATCGTACATTATTTATACCAGTGAAATATTGTTCTAGTATGACGTATTTCACTGTAAATGCACGTGTGGAGTGTTTGTGTTTTAAGTTGTTTAATGGTCTCGAGCTTAAGACATTGCGTAATATATTGTAAAAACACTCGGGTCGTGCGTCCCTCTTGTTGTTAATATATTACTTAATGTCTCGTGGGGGGGGGTGGCCTAGTGGTCTAGAGTGACGCGCTTCGACCGCTGGCTTGTGGCTGTGGTTTCGATCCTTGGTGTGAGCGTATGTCGCATGAAGATAGGGGCGCCTTCTCAACCTCGTTGGTTTCCTCCGGGCACTCCGGTTTCCTCCCACTGCTACAGACCCTTACGCACAAGCGAATTATTGAAATAAAATTAAACCATATATTAGTCCCGAAATGACCTAGTTTGTGTCGAGTGGACGTTAAACCCCAATTCTCTCTATCTCTCTCTAATGTCTCGCTCTCGACCATTAAACACTACATAATGTACAGAGTCTATTTCCCTTAGATATGTTTGCAAAAGAGCCAGATTCTATTGGTAGCAAATGACTTCTGCATCGAAATCGCGTGAAACTAACGTCGTATTTTCTAGACAGACTTCCTAGGTATTCATCAATTAATGTAAGACATTCTTGTACATATTGGTCCATTAATTTCAACTTAATATTTTCCTTAAGCCACTTGGGATTAATATTGTTGTTAGAGACATATATATCGATGAGAAACCAGTTTTGTCTAAAATACATTGATTGTACCTAGACTCTAAACAATAGATGTGGGGAAAGTGGGGTGTCAGCATGTATCCACTTCGTAGTGTTTTCTAATTTAATCATCAGCTTATTCAATAATATGCATGACAATTTATTTGGATTACCAGAAGTAATCTTATGCCAGTAGGATATCCTTCTATGTTTAACACTAAGTTGAAGCGGAGAAACGCCCAATTCCCCATATACAATGGCGTTTGGGTGGATTTCTTGACACCTAACTAAAGTATTAAACAGTCGAAGCTGCGTCTGAATGTCTAAATGCAGTTTCTTTGCCTGTTTTAAGAATAATTGTAAACATCGCATTACTGGCATTACCATACAGCATTCTTATTGCATGCTTTTGTAAACGAGCCGATGTAGCGAAAGACTTTTCCTAAATATGTATAACCATCTACTATATCAAGTAATATATCGCCATACATTATTTTCAGCTTGTTTCTAATTTTACCATTTGAAAAAAACGATGACTTTTGTTTTCGAGGTGTTTATGTCAAGTTTCCATATTACAATATTCATACATACTATTTATTGCGGCCCGAAGAACGGCCCTATAGTTTTAGACAAAATAACAGTGCCATCCACATACAATATAATAAATAATTTTAAATAAACGTGAACATCACTACCATAGGCAATATTATTAAATACCAGTGCGTTAAAATATTTTAAGTCTTCGTAATAATGGGAGAGGAATAATTTAAGATCTCGAAGAGAGGTCGAGGAAAGTATGGGACAAAGATTTTCGCCTTGTCTAACCCCAACAATACAGCTGAACATGTCTGACAGTTTATTCTCTGGTTCAATACAAAGTTTTGCTGATTTGTATATATTATTATAAACAACAGATAAATAAAAATCAATTAGGCATTGGGGTGTGAATATATGATCTAAAGTTGTGTACCCTTTACTAAATAAGTCTGCTCGATTATATATGTAATAATAATAAGTCTACTCTTGGCTCTTGTTACAGGTTGCGGGTGTGCGTTAAGCCTTAAACAACGATTAAATCCAAGCCGGAATGGTTTGGGTTAATTAGCAGGTAATGATGAGGAATTCGTAACCTTTGTGACCTATTGTAAATTGTAGATCCTTTTATCGAACTTCCACATTTATATGAATTATATATTAATAGGCGGACACCTCACTGTGCCACCTGCTAACGATCTCATGTGGGAATTAATGAAGCGAGAGGATTATCGAAGACAATAAATTACAATAAATACATGTATCAAACATAACTCATAACCCGACTAAATGTGATATGGCGTCAGTATATTCAATATCACTTTTTACTTCATTTAACAGTTCGATTTTTAGATCATTAATAAATTCTTCTACTCTTATATATTTTCGCCTTTTAGGAGGCAATCGCCCCCCGTTATCCAACTGAACTATTGTATTTTCAGTAAAATTCTTTCGACACAATGTTAATAAATTTAAATATATTTGGGTGGCTTGTTCCGGTTTTCTTCATTTTACTGTGCCATCCCTCAACGTGATTAGTTGTCCGTGAACCATATATGTTGAAGTGATTCCACGTAGCCCTTCCATCGCTCTCTACCCATTTTTCAGTGACGTAATCTGCAAACTTTAAAATAGTGTCATACTCCATATCAGCTTCTTCTAAGGGATTAGGGCCGTATCTAGTGGGGGTGCAGGGGGTACTTTGCCCCCCCCCCACCCCACACCCCCGGAAAAATCTTTACATCAGTTCAGTTGTTTTTTAAACAATCTAATAGATGTAAATAAAAGCAGGACCCGACTTACTTACCGTCTCTTGATTAATGTTATTTATCGTGTATATTTTGGTTTAAAACCCCGTCTTGGTTGTTGATACTACTTAACCTGGGTTATTAATTTTATTATTGCCACGACATATTTTATTATGGACCCGACTTACTTACCGTCTCTTGATTAATGTTATTTATCGTGTATATTTTGGTTTTAAACCCCGTCTTGGTTGTTGATACTACTTAACCTGGGTTATTAATTTTATTATGGCCACGATGTTTAACATTTACTTACTGTTTCCTGCGCCTGTCCAACCTCGTACACTTTCTCCGGGTCCTCCAATTTCCAACCACTGCTAAGACCCATATACGCAAGAGAATTGTTGAAAAAAATTGAATATTGCGGGAACCCCCCCCCCCCACCCCCCCCAAAAAAATTTTTTTTTTTTAAAATTTTAAAAAATTGACAATCTTTCAAGTATAATATAATACACTTGTTTATAATCTCACAGTGATGTTCTTAAGGCACTCATCAGTCGGTCGGTTTTAAGGGTGCCCACACACCAATGGGTTCGTTTACTTCTTCCAAACTTTCTTATGTCACTTACGTATGTGGCCTGCTTTTTGTCTGGTAGTAACGCATAAACCAATGGAAACATTTTATTGTCGATAAAGGCTTGAATCGTGTACCACTGAAAACAAGTTTTGAGCACATTTCGAAAGTTTTTCCACAAAAATACGTTTCGGCAAGAGATAAATATCTCAAATGTTCTGTTGTTGAAAAAACAGCATGTTGTCATCTTGATGCCGAAAGAACCTGTCACCCCTGGAAGTATGACTCTAGGCATGTGTCAGTTCAATATCGGAGCGTTGACTTGGAAGTCAGGGTAAATGTTTGGATCTGGCTCTGAAGGCTATAGTATGTCTGAAATCTGGAAAAAAAAACAAACAAAAACACAATAAATTCAAATGATAAAAATGAAATCTCCATAAATTAACATAGTTAATAACAGACAAAAAAGGAAAAAGAATGACTAAGATAAAACATGCAATACTAAATATTAATATAATAATGTCACATAATTATTTGTTAAGTTAAAAAGGGTAAGCTTATCAGATAAACATTTGTTATAAATGGAAGGAATTTGCTGACAGCCATGTTCAAATTTGGCGTTCATTGAGGTAATAAACTCTCGTACTCTGATAATATTCTCGTCGGATGGATGGTTGTGGTTCTTACCGTAGCTGCTTACCATACCATTTGATGTGTTTGATCGTTGCAACATCCTTTGTTTACCAAAATTTTCACACCACTACCCTATAATACCAGTTGATTAAGATTATACCATTAATAAACAGTTATTCACACAAACCCACAATCCACTCTCACATTCATAGGGTGGCAGAGCTTTAAATGGATTAGACCACCTGTGGTATTTAATAATTCGACGTTGAAATGGAGCACCATGACCCTGTTTATTATCGTAGCAATGGTACCTGACTATCGAGACTACCTTATCAAAAATTAAACACTCGTCAAGTAACTGACTGAAATCACGAATATATTGATTTATTTTTCATTATATAGTTTTGAACTGTCATGGCAAGACCGACAAGCTTTATATCTAAATCTTACATAATGTCCCTTTAATGCTATCAAATTTGAAGTCCAAATTAGAAACTTTAAGTGAGAGAGAGCCACCCCAGCACTGCTGCATTACCCGGTATGTACTCTTTAAAGGGACAATCAAGATAAGAACAGAGTCTCAAAAATTAAAGTCCGAGTATTTATGAAATTTATGGACCAAAATATAGTGGCATGGTGTATTTACCTTGTCTCAAAATTTCAGCTCAAAATATTGAGTCGTTTGGACGTGAACGTCAACACTGCTTATCCGGACACGTAACCCTTTTAAGATTTCAGGTCAATTTTTTCATTGGGTGACCTGATAATCGATTAATGTTTCTTGAGAGGTCTATACAGTGAATGATCCATGCCCTGTACTTGATAACAAAAGGTAAATTTCACCTACATATTATTTTTATAGAAAAAAGTCTGGTTTTATCCAGATACTGTATAATACAACGGTCTCCATTTCCAGATGAAGACTGTCGGGTTTAAGTTATTTACAAGCGTATCCCAAACATCGGGTTAGTAGGTGGGCCTTAGGTTATGGATTTTAAAGGATTTTAACACAAAATTAAGCATTTTTATTCCCCAAAAAGTTATCGGGATTGGCACTTTAACTGTCCCATTTGCCAACTCCTTGATGTGAGAAATGTATGAAAGAAATATATTCTATAAATTGTAGACCTAGGTGAAATAATCTGTATATAAATCAGTCACAATATCATTAATTTATATTATGTAATATGTTCTCTTTCCATTATTAAACTGCCTGTGGTTTATTCATAATATCAAATATAACAAACCAAGCTAAACGTGTCTAGAAATGTGTTCCATACTATAACACTACAGATAACAGAACAGTTGGAAAATGAAATAGATGTAATGAGGAATGTAATTATTGCGAACATGAAATAGATGTAAGTAGGAATAAACTATATTCCAAGTCTGTTTTACTGTCAGTAATATACCACCCAACGACAGGGTATGTGGATACCAATGTGATACGAATGGATCTCGCAAAACAAGACCATTATTCTAAATGGGGTTATTTCATACCATATATTATTGTACGATTAGCTGACCACGGCGTATTTCATTTGAAGAAATGACCAGGTTGTACACAGGTCACATTAAAGGGACCATCCCGAATTTTTGCAGAATCTCTGAAAAGAAGTCCCTTATGTATGAAATTTAAGCGTCGCATATTTACCATGTCTCAAAATTTCACCCCAAAATATAGAGCCGGGTGGGAGTGAACAACAAACTTATCCGGACACTTAACCCTTTTCTTTAAAATTTCGGGTCAATATTTCGTAGGGTGACCTGAAAATTGATTGCCGCGCCTATAGAGTTCTATACAGTGCATGACCCACGTGTTGTACTTGATCACGAAAGTTAAATTTCACCTAAACGTTATTTTAGTGAATTACAAGTCTGGTTTTATCCAGACACCGTACAATACAGCTTGTACCTAAGGTAGACGATTTTAAGAGTTTTTAACACAAAATCAAGCAATTTTATTATCCAAAATATAATAGAGATTGGCTCTTTAAGTCTGTAATTAGAACACTCAAAATACGCGTTTATGAAAAGATCTGTTGTTGAGCAAAACATTTGGGATTCAGTAGGTTCAGCGCATCTAAATTACCTCTTTGAACGGCATTTAGTGAAAGCGATATAAATAAAATAAAACCAAGTACGAACAATCCAAACCATTAGTCAAAATTCGAAGTCGTACAAAACGGTCGAGTCAAAATAGTGTAATCGGCAAATGGACTGTTCACCGTGTACAAAATACACGACAAACAGTGGTAACAGGTATCTAGAAGAGTAAGCTTACCCTGCCTGGCGCCACACCCGCCATAGCTGCTGCATCCAATCTATTAGACGAAATCTAAATAAAATAGCATGATTGGCCAATGGACTATCGGTATGTAAAATAAACATGATAATAACAGAGAGCTTTATGGATAACATTCACTAGGTTTATTAACTGCAACGTTTCAATGAGGAAGTTCTCATCGTTATCAAGCAATGATACAATCAACATGTTACAGAAGGTTATATACAAACAGATAACGATAAACTCAAAGTGGCATTTAGCGATTGGGAAACACATTATCGTTATTAAGCACATTGTGCTTGATAACAACAAGAGGATACTTGTCGAAACATCGTGTTTTTAGAATAAAACCAGTGATTGCTTGCAATAAAAATTGTGTTCTGTAAGATAACAATAAACTATAATTAACTATTTAAGTTCGAAGCCATTCAAACTCAACATCATACCTGAGTAAACTATTATTAATCAACGAGAAACCGTTAAATGGAACGAAACCTACAAATTCATGCTAAAGCAACAGCTGATAATAATAAATCCTTAATTTCCATATTGCGAATAAAGATTAATAATAGTGAGTTTTTTATAATGCGCAAAGATTCATTAAAGTTTATGCTCAAGGCATTTGGTTTAAACAATGTTTTTATTCAATATAATTACATATAGTCTTACGATTGTACAGTCTTAAGGATACGAAAACAAGCAGTATGCTTATGAATATCGCTTCCTGACATTGTAGTTGGTGAAAGTGAAAGTGAGAGTACATTTATTAAGAGCAGTAGAATGAACATTAATATGCTAAATAAAAAGGAAGAACTATAACAATAAAGAAAAAAAACGTGGTGAAGGTGAGTTGTCAATCATCAATAAAAGGGGGCGAATAGTTTTAAACTTTGTAATTTCAACATCCGAAAATTTGCCTATGTTATCCAGGGAATAAAGTATGATATAGACACCGGGTAATTTATTTACATCCAAGTTCAATTAAATAATGTAAAATAATATAAATAATAGAGTAATAGACCCTTCTAATCACCATACCAAACCCCTATATTTTATTAGTGATACAGCTAATGTTAAAGATGTATTCCACAATCCGCATTCACTCCATTTTCTGTAATAGTGCTTGTATGACGGAGGTTTATAAAGTTTACACCGATAGTTTCAACTTGATATGAATATCTCCCTTTCATCAGATGCCGCCATAAAATAGACACCATTGAACACTTCCTTCAACGCCGCCATGTTTGCTTTACATCAATCCAATCGACAGAAATAGTATTCATTCGGTAGAATTTAAAGTAATTAGTGCTTAAATTATTTGTGCAAGTATTGTCGAAGTGGGCATAATTATCCGGCTTCGTAAATAAACTCTTATCTTCCGTCTACAAATTAGGAAATGGTTCAAGAGAGGAGAGAGAGCGAGAGAGAGAGAAAAAATGAACCACGGATGAAATTTCTGGGCCAACACCGGGATCGAACACGGGACCCCTGGGTTAATTAGCGAGCCAACATCTTATTCATTGGAAATCCGCGTTCCCTTATTTCACGAAGATGTCTTCAGTAGTAGAAGGAACCCAGAGGACCAAGAGAACGCCAATGAGCTTAGTCAGGTGACCTAACTTCTGTAAGACCATATTGTGTCTTTGGGAAAATTGTTAAAACAACTATTTTTATAAAGTCAAATTCACATGCACCTAGTGCACTGAATTAAAAGCTATACATAAAAAAGGCAGAGGATATTCGCCATGCGCATGGCAAAGAGTTATTCGCCATTCGTTTACGTTATTTGCCATTCGTTTTTGTTATTCGCCATTCTTTTTTTTTAAATCGATATTCTCTGGCCTATCACGATGTCTGGTCGAGTGGTAATACCACAAAGCACTTAAACTAGTTTAACCTCATCCTACAAAATGAACATATATCATTTTCGTTGCAGTAAAAATGCGAAAATAAATACTACAACAAACGTCGTTTGGCAGAGCGCCATTGGAGGTCTATTTATAGCCTAGCGGTGACTACCCGAAAGAGTACCATACCTTATGACCTGTCAGTTTAAATAAGACAAAATAGTTTTATTCAAGTATATGAATTGGAAATAAACATTTTTTGAAAATAAAAGGTTCGAGTAGATCAGAATGTTCTATCGGAATACATCAATATGAATTTCATGCTGGGCCTATGCTGTAGAATAAAAGGGTTAAATTACTAGGGGGGTAGGGATGGCCTAGTGGTCTAGAGTGCCACTCTTTGACCTGTAGCTGGCCGGTCACCTCTGGCTTGCGGCTGTGGATTCGATCTCTGGTGTGAGCGTATGTGGCATGGAGATAGGGGCGCCTTCTCGACCTCGTGGCTTTCCTCCGTGCACTTCGGTTTCCTCACACTGCTAGAAACCTCTATGCGCAAGCGAATTACTGAAATAGAATTAAAACCATATGTTAGTCCCGCTATGACCTAGTTTGTGTCGAGTGGGCGTTAAACCCCATTTCTCTCTCTCTCTCTAAATTACTTAATTTGTTCACCATTTATATTTATACGTGGTGAAATACCTTTTGTTGGGCCATGTTCAGGAGTAGGGTCGCCTGTCCAACCACGTGGGTTTTCTCTGGGTCCTACCACTGCTAAAGACCCCTACATGCAAGGGAATTATTCAAATAAAAAAAACCTGAATCATATGTTAGTCCCGAATTCCCTCACCCCCTCCGATATCTAGCCACAGCTAAAGATCCCCTACGCGGAAGTGTACGTATTATTGATATGAAATTGGACCACGTGTTAGTTCCAAAATGACCTACATTGTGTCAAGTGAACGTTAAACTCCCTCTCTCTCAATATTGGTAGGGAATGAAATATAGGAATGGAAAATAAAATATATAAACTACAGGTCGCAGATAAAACATGCGGTTGGCAAGGAAATATATGGGTAGACTACTCCGTGTGGTAGGCGGTGGGGCAGATCAAATAGAACAATTTCAATAAGCCTCTATTGCTTTCGCTCGACAGGAATGGAATTAGACTAAGTTTGTACTTTATATACTTTGTGATAAACAAAAGTACAAAGAAATGCGTTTTCAATGTTGAATTAGTAAAGATACAGAATTTTACAGAGTACGGAACTTTTCACATGTGTTCTACTTCCATGTACACACGATGTCCGTTTCTCTGTCTTCGCTTCGCTGTGAACGAAGGTTTTCATTTACACGGTGAAGCTTCAAATAACAAATAACAATTAAAAATGGATTCTAGGCATGCAGTTTGAATAAAAGAACAAACAATCTGCAAGGATTTTAAGTTTATTATATAAAACGAATGGCGAATAACCATCCTTAATGGGTCTGGGTTATTCGCCATGCGAATGGCGAATATCCACTCCCCATAAAAAAACAAGTGATGTTTTGGTAAAATCCTGATCACTGTCAAAATATTCGTCAAGTTCTTCTTGTTATTTAACCTATGGTTGGAAGACCATATAAGAAGTATCACCTGATTGTAGTGGTGGGAATTGTAAGGCTTTATTCCATATTTGGAATAAAATCTAGGGTCAAAGTTAATCTTGAGCCTGCAGGAACTGGGGGATATAAATAGGGGGTAGAGCGAGATTCGTTAGAAACTCACCCAGATATTCTAGCAGCCATTATCTGTTGAAAACAAGGGACATGAAAAGTCATTAGCTTGGCAATAAAGTTCTTATACTTTAAATACTGTGGTATTATTTTACGATCACAAACACAACAAAGCAAAAAGTCCTAGAAGTAGCAGTAGTACTACACTTCTTGTCACGTAGAAATTTAGGATCAAAACAAGCCATCTGACTCAATGACACACCCTATGATCTAAAGCGTAGGTTATTCTAATGATGTTTCCCGATGTCCACTCGACACAAACTAGGCCATTTTGGGACTAACACATGGTTAAATTTTATTTCAATAATTCACTTACGCGTAGGGGTCTTTAACAGCGTGAGGAAACCGGAGGGTCTGGTGAAATTCCCAGGAGAATCGAAACCACGTCAGTAATTGAATCAATGGCAGCGCGCACGTGCTAACCATTCGGTCATTCAATTCTTCCAGACGTGAAACATTGTGATGAGTTAAATGGTTCAAGAGAGAGAGGACTTTATATTCGTTAGATTATTTAATAAATGTTATTTAACTGGGCGGGGAGATTTGCGAACAATGGCTTGTGTGTTTCAAAAAATAAATAACTAGTTTGTTTATGTAGGACAAAAACAGTCTATTGATTTTATGGGAACTCAGACAACAAGAAACCCATCATACATATCATACACTTTTAGTGACAGGACTAACACTGAAAAAAATACGAAAACAACTTTATGGATAATAATCACTAGCTATTTTAGTAGTGCATCGTTTACCCTGTGCTTGATAACGATATTTGTTGAAAAAGGTGTGTTCGTGTTTTGTTTGGATTTCAACATGTCTGGATATTTATTTCACACAATCGTTGAAAACATACATGCGCAAAACCCTTGGTAATACGATTTCGTCGTATGGATGAGCATTTTTCAGGCAAAAAGAATACATTTTGATGAGCATTTTGTTCCGGCAAAAATATACATCTACTTTCTGGAGCGGAATGCACGACGTAATTCCAACTCTTACTAACCTACATGTGGTACCGCAAATACACAATCTTACCAGCACTTAAATAGGAATTTGCTATATATTACAATGGTTGTGAAAAAAAGAGATTTGTAATCTGGTTAAAGTAATCTGGTTGTGTTTCAAGTTAGCATTCGGAAATCCAACGTTTGCCTTGATGTTGTTTCTCTATCACGACGAATGTCTACCTACAATTCCGCGCGCTAGACAACAAGAACCCAAAGCAAGAGATCATTTGATTGGTTAATCGATCACATACAGGGGCGTACATAACGATTTTGTTAGGGGCAGGGTGTGTTTAGCCAAAATTCGTCCGACTGATGCACATACCCCCCCCCCCCCAAAAAAAAGTACCACTGTCGCAATAAGGAGCCGACAATAATTATACAATACTATCTACGTTCTACCGGCAAGAGAACGATTGGCGAACAACTAAGTATAATTATATAGTTGTTCGCCCATCGTTGTCTCGCTGGAAAGCAGTTTTATTTAAGTTCACATAGTTTATGTAAGATATGATGATTATGCCTATAACACAGAGTAATTTGAGAAAATTTAGAAAAATTGATTCAATATTCTGGCATTTGAGGTCATTGCTGGGAGAAATTCTTGTGGACGAGTTGGCCAGAAATGTCAGTCATTCGGACAGAATCTCGAGATCTGTTTTGCAAGAGTTGACATAACATCTGTACAATCTGACCCCCATACCAGTGGTACTACAAACTGGGCAGTTCACTATAATCATGAATATGATAGTGCCGAGACCGTATAAGACAAGTATGAGTAGAAAATTGATGTTATAATGGAATCGAGAGCCACAGATATGTAACAGACCTTTTAAATGTTTAGGACTGAAAATTTGAATCAATGTCATGGCAAATGGAACAAAATTCTCGTTAACGAGAAGATAAGAAATGGGACAGAATCTTGAGGCTCTACTGTCAATTTCGTCTGTTTTGTTATTCATTTGGTCTGCACAGACCGACTGAGGTGAGTTCTTTTTTGGGGCCGACTATTGTTTTGCCACGTTAGAAAACATCTCATAGAACATACTTGCAACAGAATAGGAGTGACAAACATTTTTTCAAACATGACAACCAGACATGGTTATTTTATAATATAGTTTTGTGTGACGTATGCAATTTAGGCTCACGGATTTACGCAAATACATTGTATTTGGGATCTATTCTGACATTGATTTTGAGACTGACTACAGTCTATAACAAACAAAACGAAATAGAATATGGACCCTGTTTCTCGAAATCTTAACGAAAAAGCAAATCCAAATTTTAGTATCACTTCAATTTTGATTGGCTAGGCACTAAAATCAATCTAGTATTATCCAATCACATTACTAAAATTTTATATTTCTTAAAATTTCGTGAAATAAGCTTCTGTATTTAAAGGCTTTAGGAAGATTATTGATTATTAGATTTAGAATTATGTCGTTTATTCCGCTCCATAGTATTTGAAGCAATTAAAGTGTTTGTACATGATATATTTATGCATAAAGTTTTTATCTTGTCAATACTTAACACTGATGGTTTTATGTTTTTTCTCAATTTATACCCGGAAAACTAAAAAAACACATGTTGTATTAATCACCACTGCTATTTACCTTCAACGATATTAATTTATTTTTGTATTGGCTAATAATACTTATTTTCTATAAGCACCCCATTAGAAATAACCCAGTGTAAATTGTGTAATGTTTGCTGGTTTCCATGGGTTATCATTTAAGAAGCAGACCATTCACGACGTAAAATTATTTATTTTTCTCTCATTGTATGAATGTTTCTTAGAATAATAAATTCTTCAAAACTAAGCATGTCATTCATCGTATATATATTTACACATAACTAATAAGTTTTTTCTCGTTGTCCTGAATGATTCTTTGAAGTACATCAAAACGCATTATTCTATGTATGCATAATTATTTAACATCTGAAGAGGACAGGCTTGGCTTTGATCTAATATCAAACTAATGGTACACTGTTGGCTAAACAGTCCTTCACTAAGGACTGTCAGTTATCAAACAAACATTATCCACGTGAAGTCTACAAAATTACAAACGGTCTGCTAAAACCAAGAGAAGCAAAGGTTCTGCCATCAGTTCAAAATGTTGCTAGTCTGTCAAATTAATCGTCTGAATTTTTCCACGACAAAGTCGTAAAGTGAAAATAAGCCAACAAATATATTCATTGAGAAAAAGTATGAAGGTCGCACACTTGAGAATTTTGTCTAGCAACAGAAGATGAGATAAGAGAAAGAATTAAGAAATCAGCCTCCAAATCATGTTCACTCGAACCCCTGCCAACATGGGTACTAAAGACGTCTGAAGTGGAGTTAATTCCACTGATCACCCAAATAGTGAACACGTCTTTAGTAGGCACTGAAGTATATGAAACGCTTAACACAGCTCATGTGACTTAACTATTCCTTTGTATTATTTTGTTTATTTGTATATACGTGTATGTTTTGATTTGTTTTTTTTTTGTTTTTAATAACATATCTACACTGTAAAGCGCCACAGAGCAGTCAGACTGACTGAATGTTCAGTACTATAGAAAACGATCATTATTTATTTATTTATTTTATTTATACGCCCACATTCGCTATCAGCTTGTCGGTCCGGTCGTTAACGCACACCTTGTGAACGAGATAGACTCCACACACAGTTCGAAACGTATTGTCTTAAAATTCAGTGTGAACTATTAAGGTGTGAAGCGAGGGTGAATCCTAGTTTGCAGAAAAACCTTGTGGATGTCAATTAAGACTTCCAACGGATTTCTTTTTCTCATAACGTGCGAAGCGTTAAGTCCTTTTTTTTCTCTTGTAAAATGTTTATTCACATTTTGTAAATACAATATCATATGTATGCATTAGAATGTATTCTTATATATATTAATAACAACATTATGAAATGTTTTTTTAAAAAAAGGACTGAAAAGTGCGTATGTACATTTGAAGTGTACCGTTTTTCCCTTTTTTTTAAAAAACAAAAGTCAATGCTTATCTCACCAGATACTCCTAGCTTAATAAGAAAGGATGGCTTAATGAACTTGGAAATAAAATCAACTGTGAAGCATTGTGGTAATGCGAGGACGTACCATGTAGATTTTGAACATTCTTGGACTTTCTGTTCCGGAAATATATTATAAAGAATACGATTGATGAGATTTCTTGAAGGCATCAAAGAATCTTTTCAAACTTTGTGATAATATTCTAGTATTCCACTCCGACAAGCGACTGTCTAAAGCCAGGCTGACACTTGCACGACTTTTGGCCACGATTTTGTCGTGCCCATCAGTGTCCACATTGACACGAACTGGCACGACGAGTTCACGCATAGTTTGCGCATTTTTTACGCACTTCCCGCATTGGCACGACGAGTTTGCGCAAATCGGACGGTGTCGTGCCGACTCGAGTCGTGCCAATGCGTGCCATGGAATCGATCGTGCAAGTGTCAGCCTGGCTTAAAGGGACAATCTCGATAAGAACAGAGTCTCAAAAATTAAAGTCCGAGTATTTATGAAATTTATGGACCAAAATATAGTGGCATGGTGTATTTACCTTGTCTCAAAATTTCAGCTCAAAATATTGAGTCGTTTGGACGTGGACGTCAACACTGCTTATCCGGACACGTAACCCATTTAAGATTTCGGGTCAATTTTTTCATTGGGTGACCTGATAATCGATTAATGTTTCTTGAGAGGTCTATGCAGTGAATGACCCATGCCCTGTACTTGATAACAAAAGGTAAATTTCACCTACATATTATTTTTATAGAAAAAAGTCTGGTTTTATCCAGATACTGTATAATAAAACGTTCTCCATTTCCAGATGAAGACTGTCAGGTTTAAGTTATTTACAATCGTATCACAAATATCGTGTTAGTAGGTGGGTCTTAGGTTATGGGTTTTAAAGGATTTTTACACAAAATTAAGCAGTTTTATTCCTCAAAAAGTTATCGGGATTGGCACTTTAAGGGTATAAGTTTTTCGAGGCGTACTTGCTGTGTGGGCGTATTTCCACAATTTACGTTGCTATCTTTTTGATTGTTCGTTCCTGTGTCTTAATGTGCCTCGGGAATTTTACTATTATATATATAGAAGATATTATTAGAGATAACTGGATTACTTAACTGATCTTGCGGTTTATAACTGACCGGAACTGATAAAGCAGCTCGATTTCTGCGCCCACGGGCGAATATAGCTTCAAATTAATGAAAAACAATGGGGTTGTAGTTGTTATTGCAAGGAAAACCAATCAACTTAACATGAAACAGTTTACAGATTCCGTCTTAACAAATAACGAATCAGGATGTTTCAGCGGAGTGTATCGGCTTCTTTGATGTCATATTCTGTCGCTAATCCAGAGTTAATCCGTGAATAATGACTATATGCGTTAGATATATATATATATATATATATATATATATATATATATATATAGGATTAACTAGAATACAATAATTTACACTTTATAACTGAAAAGGATATATCGGTTCCATGCTGATTAACACTATAAGTAACATTTAATAACTGTCTTTACAAAAGGCCAATTCTTGAATCAAGAGGTCGATATATTTTATTCAAGGCCTTTTACCGAATAATATCTGGGAAACGGTGATTTCCCCAATGGACTGTGCGTGTTTGATGATATGGTTTAAACATAATTTATTGAACATATAATGACATATTAACCATACATAATAAACTATATGGATTCGAAAACAAGCAAAAAGCTTATAAAATAATAAAACAAAACGTGACATTCTAAATTGCATTGATGAAATGGATGAATTTAAAAATACATGTATGACGATAGCATGCTGTCATTTTAGAATGTCAACCGCCTACGTGGTTGGCAGTGCCAGACTCTGTCGTGTTAAAATGATCCCAAACAATTTATTTACTAGTAGTTACTATACACGTTCACATGAAAATGAGGGCGCATAAAAACCCTATTCTCTTTGTCAACCCTGCGATCATCACAGGTAAGTGGGTTGCCGAATGGTTAGCACGTGCGCGCTTTATCATAAGGTCTGCAATTGAGTCAATTGAAATGGCTTCTATTGGGATAAGAAGTAGGGTCGACAGTCCAACCTCGGGGGTTTTCTCCGGGTCCCCCGCTTAGTTTCCTTCCAGTGCTGACCCTGACGCACAAATGAATTATTGAAATAAGATTAAAACACAAGTTAGTCCCGAAATGAGCTGGTTTGTGTCGAGTGGTCGTTAAGCCCCATTTCTCTCCCTCTCTCTTTGGTATTGGCCTGTGGTCTTTTCTTACCAAATCCTTTATGGCAGACAAGAACGTATTTTAATCTTATATCTTTGCATAATTAAATCTGGCTAACGATTGTGTTAGGATCTGATGGTGGTAAAAGAACCATTCTTGGTGCTTAGAGTAGATGGACATGTTTTTGTTGAACACTTCTAAAGGATGGCGTTTGGTCTGCTTGACTTATTCAGTATTTGTAGCCACTGTGTGGAGGCAGACCACCATTAAATTTTACATCTCGGTACCCACAAATTGTAGTTCGTCTATTTATAGCAGTTCTCTCTGTGTCTCTTTTCTCCCCTTTTGCATGCCCATTTTTGTTGATTTTTTGGCCTAGAATGGACTAAGAGGGTTTGAATTAATATTTTCTGCTAGGTTTTGGTAAATATTCATGATTTTGAGGCGGAAGGATAACGGCGTTATGAGGTTGGCTACGGTGATATGTACGGCAACTAGATACATGTTTTGAGTATGCTTCTTCAAGTTCGTGTATCTCAAAATTTTGGTGGTCAACCTCATAAAAATTTTAGTGCAAAGACATGGCCATTTGTTCCTCTGTCTGTAGTGAAAAGCATTTCGCCCAACGAAAATTTGGGGATAAGTTGGAGGTGGGCAAAGAGTCCGGAATTAAGAGTCCGTGTAGTAAATTTCTGCCGATTCGACGATTGGATATGAAGCCAAAGTTGGCCTTTTTTTTATCTACCTGAGCGTTTGACATTTTGCAATAAAAATGCTTTCGACACAAACAATCCATTTATATCAACATGATGAATTGATTTTATGTTTGAAGGCATAACACAGACATACACTGTCATTAATTATTAAGCTTTACTAATAAGGATCAAGCTCATTAACAATGAACACCTGAGTGACAAGTTGGAAGCAGAGTATAGATTTAGGATTAATGAACGGATTAACAGTCTGTCGGGAACAAATCGTTTCAGCGGTATATGACAGATGAAGAGCATCTAGACATTTAGATAACAAACCTAATCTCTCAACCCTCCGTGTTTCGAGATAAGAGACTACATAGTTCCACGTAACAAAAGCCGACTGACCATATTTTTCATTGAAATAACGATTGATTATTGTTATTTAAAATATTTTTGCCACATCCAACTAAAATTAAGCATTATAATCCTACCTGACACAGATACAAAATTGAGGACACAAACCGTTAAACCATTTTTAAACGGAAGGTGATTGGCGGTGTTTCTCAGATAAAAACAACGCTTCATTAATATTTGGAGTTAAGCGATAGTCTTTTTTTTTGGGGGGGGGGGGGCTTTATTTGAGCTAATTTTACAAGCTTGTTGATTTGTTACTTATAATCAGTAAATATGTATTATGGCCATCCTTAATGTAAAATAATATGTTTTGTACATATATCTTTAACCTAAACGACTTTGTCCAAAAATCAAAATGTAATGCGCCGTAAAATTATATGTTTTGTACATGGTGATAAATCTTTAATCTAAACGACTTGTTCATAAATCATCACTTAATACGCCGTTTACCAGATGAGAACGTGTCTGACAAACAGATGATTAAAAACGTAATTAGCGATAACGAATGTATTATTAATGCTAGAAGACATTATGACAAGGTTTAGCGTCGGCACACAGTCAGTCTATACATCGGTATCTGTGGACCAGACGGTGGATGAACGCCATTGGCACCTGGAACAACACTCCCAGAAAAGCCCGACGCAATCCATCGACTGTGTTTGGTCTCGGTACCGAGTTATTAAGTCTCCTCTAAATTTCGCCCTGAAGATGTTCAATCATGTTGAAGTCCGGACTAAGGGCTGGCAACTGCGTAATGCCGACACCGTTCTACTGTAAAAAGTCGCCAGCAACTGGCGGTGTGGGCACAGACGTTGTCATGCCGCAAAACGTTTCGATGACGTGCGATCGATGTAGCGCACTGCTGTGATGACCATTATTTTGGAACACCATAGGACCCACTCTCTGGTCTAGGCCGATTCCACTTCAGACCATTATGCTTGGACCTTCCCATGAGTCTCGTTCCATGCAAAGGCGTTTTATAGTTGAGGCGCTGGAGGCCCCAGCCTCCTCGCGAAAAACCCCAAACAAATTGGAAAAATAAAACGGGAGAAAAATACTTAAACCGATGAGAAAAATGAAAGGCAGACAAAAGGGCCCCACGCCTGACAAAAGGGCCCCTCTGGTCAAGGGAAAGGGCCCCCGAGTCCGAGTCAATCGTTTTCTATTCACTGTTACTGTCGAATCCATTACTGAATGAGAATGCAGTCATTGAATTTGCATAAAAAAACATCAATTAAGACCCCCCCCCCCCTTCGCGAAAGCGGGCCCTCAAAATAGTATAGCCTCCGCCATGATAAATCTTAAAACGCCCCTGGTTCCACGACACATTGGTCATAATATCGCTGGCCACGTCGACGCCATATCCTGGTTTTGCCATCTGCATTTGATACGCAATATCGACCCTCATCTGAGAATAGAACAGGTCTCTTTTGCCTGTGTCGCCAGTTCTGGTGTTGTTTAGCAAACCGTCGATGGCGAGGGGCGAGGATCGGTCCACAGTAAGGTCTACGGCAATCGATGTTCATTCTTGTGAGACGTCGGCGTACTGTATCGGTACTGATGGGTCTTCCCCGTGTTCCAACTGTCTTACTTGCTGTCTCAGATGCCTGTGTGAAGGCATTCAGCTGGTCCCGGTGAACAGCACGCACAGCACGAGTTACATGCAATCATGTAATTATTACCATCTCAGGTTACGTTTTTGAGAACATTTCCTGGGTTCAATTCTTTATGTTTGGGAAGGAGCCTTATTGCTCAGGTATAAAGTTAGAGATGTGGCCACAAATATACAATACAAACATTTGGCAAGTTTAATGCAATGTGTATTCGGTGGACATGGACGTTAAATAAAATTATTTATACGCTACAAAAACAGAACTAAACTATAGCTTTACACCGTTAGTTCATCAAGATATCGCCATGGATTCAGAGTTATCGCCCCATTCACCCTTGTAGAGGTCTAGAGGTCACATTCTTTATCTGTATTTTAGGATAGTAAACGTATCCGACTTTTATGTATAGTAAATAATACCACATGCTCTATGGTCTTTTTTGACAAAAAGTTTAGTTACGTTGCATAGATGACTTTGCTACTAATGTGCGATAGATAATCTTCCGGCTATCTTTTGTCTATCGCTTGTGCTTCTCTTTGATCATGATAATGGAATGGATCGTGAATAGGCCATAGGATCATTGCACATTTACCAATACATCTGTTAAATAATATAAGAGTATCGATCCCCATGGACTGGATAACTATTCAATACCAAGTCTAACATAATATAATCGTATAGTTTACATTAAAGGAGCTAAATCGCTAATAATTGTGACCTAGAAATTGACCCAAATGGTTCGCAACGCCTATAGTAATGTAATTTAGCTGTAATAGAACTGATTTACATTCAATAGTTTCCGTTTTGACTCTAATTTCAAATCTGTTATGTCCAGTGAAATACAGCAACTGATTTACATTCAATTGTTTCCGTTTTGACTCTAATTTCAAATCTGTTATGTCCAGTGAAATACAGCAACCGAATAGAAATTTATAGTGTCTGGTTATTCCAGTCAATTACGCATGCTCTCAAGATAAGTTATGGCGTCGCTGTTTGACATCGTTCTTTCTGGTCACGTTTTACAAATGAAACGTACTATGGAACACGATTCGTGTATCAATGGTAAAATGTTTATTTTGTTTTAAATATTGGATATTAGAGGCCTAACTTTTCAAGGTAAGATCGCATAATGTTAACTATAATTAATGTAATATAACCTATCTTTTTGATAAAACCATGGACCGTATATAGATGGACAGGCAACGGGTCTCTTTGGTTGCATTATCTGCCTCTCGCGCGAGACACGGTGAGATCTCAATGTCAACTGTAAACAACCAATGTGATTTTTGACAATGCTGTATTTTATACAGAGCAATTTCTCGAACTCCTCCTTAGAATTTATGGTTTTCTTATAGTTCTACGGTAATTTTTCAAACCGATACGTATTTCTACCCTGTAGTGACGAAGTTCTCCAATTTAGAAGTTTGAAATTTCCAAATGCAGCAGTCCAAAATTGTGAAATGATTGACGATTTCAATATTTTCGTAGCTTTTGTAAGCATTTTGATTTGGCCTAATAATCCAAATTCCCGTATGTATGAAGGATTTTAAAATTATGAAAATAAAGTTCGGGTCTAATAGTGTCCGGAATGATGATTAATTTTGCAGACGTAAAAATTAAAAGAGTGTGGTTTGTTTCGGCTAGCCTTTATTGTCGTTACTGGCTGTCCATGTACCATTATACATATCGAAAGTCTTTTTCCTCTGATTCATAAGGTCTGTCATTGACGTGGTTTCAACTCCAGGTTGTACGTGAAAAGGAATAGGGTCGCCTGCACAACCTCGTGGGATTTCTCCCCCGGTTTCCTCCCACTCTACACAAATTATTGAAACCGAATTGAACCATATAGTTGTCCCGAAACGACATAGTTTGTGTTGAGTGGACGTTAAACCCAATCTCTCTCTCTCGCCCCCTCCCTCCCAGACTCCCTCAGTTTAATCACAGAATCGACTGGACATTCTGAATGTTCTCACAACCGTTAGCCATTAGAGCGACACAAAATGCACTCATCCACTCGAGCAGGCAGACAGTAAATTTTAATTAGGGACACCTTTACAATACATACTTTCTTAGGAATGTACCTTTCACAAGCTCCCAGAGCGACGTTCAGTGGCTTCATAACACCCAAATTAAAATAAAAAGCGAAAGTTGGTTTATCGTCCACTCATCACAATCTAGTCAATTGTGGGACTTATTATATATGTTTAGTTCGTTTGTACTCACGATACTGCGAGGTATTCAAGGAAGAGAGAACGGAACTAGTGGAGATGATGGAGACTAACAACATACCGCTCAACACTAAGAACCTACTCTTTCTAAGACCCGATCTGAAGCTGCAAATCTTCGAACTAATCCACGATTTAATGAACACCGTTGGATTAAGTAGAATAGTGAAGTAAGAGAGGGCTACGATAAGACGAGCTCGGCATCTAAACACTAAACTACATAGGGGATATACACCAAAGTAGCGGGCTAGTGGAGTAAGGGAGGGTCACGGTAAGACGGGCTCGGCATCTAAACACTAATCCACTACAAAGACACCAAACCTACAAAGTGGGATAAGTGGAGTAAGGGGAGGCCACGATAAGACGGGCCTGGCACCTAAACACTATACCCCAAAAGATGACTTCTACCAATCCAGAGACGAGACACATATATGTCTGCATAAATGCTGTCCCTACAGATCAACTACCAAACAATATGTGTTTTATTAAATAAAGGGAAGAACTTCTCACTAAACCTACTCCATGGCTCGAGGCCGCAAATGGAAAGATTCCAAATCATATTCTAAAAACAGGAAGAAGCCTCGGCTCTCCTATGTCTTGTCTGCGATATCACTTCTGTGGAAGCGGACGTTAAAACATCAGGTAGTAGTAGTAGTAGTACTCATGATTTTTGTTTTAGCAATGCGGTGTAACTAAACAACCCGGAACAAAACCTAACGAGACCAGATAGGCGAATAGAAGGAGATTGCAAGCTGTTATGGATGTATTATATTAAAGTTATAACCCTATCGTACATTATAGCTATAAGCGATCTTATCTAACCAAGAACTATCGACAATAAATTAGAACTCATTTCATCTCAGGTAAATTGACACAGGAAGCAATTAGTGAAAAAATCCCTCAAGGGTTGCCTCATCCGGGCGTACACGACAATCGCTGTTAATCTGAAGCGTTTTATCTCAAGGTATATTCGTGAAACAGCGTAGTGACAATACCGATAAGGATAAAACTTTACATAAGTCGTCAATTTTGTAGCAAAACAAACGAAACTGTCTTTAGATATGTCGTACTTGATCCCTCTGACTTTGTACCGTTGACTACAGATTAAACATCCGTAAATGTACAAATGTGTTGTTATTGATGTGTTCCCATTTGAATATTGTTCACAATAAGAAGCAAAGTAAATATGATATGTTTACGGGATCATTTTGTTATACGAATAACTAAGTGATGCGTTTTCTATGGCGCTCAGTATACTGTATTATTCTATAGAGGTACTGAACATCGATGGAAAGGAGTTTGTTCACGATACTGTTTACTGTGGACAGGATATCTTTGCCACCTAATCGTACAAGGTGGTTTCGCTTAAAATGAAAGAAAAAAAAATATAGGTAATTGTATAAAAAAACCAGCAAAATATTTTTATAGATAATGAGATTATTATGTGAAACTATGTGACAAAGTGATCTCTACATCAAATTGAAATATACATATACAGGTACATAGAACTTTCTGACCTCTGCTGGTTTTGATCATTAATGATATTGACGTGTTCAACTCTACACAACTTCTAAGGCACGGACTTATTAAAACATCTAATGTATTCAATATGTCTTTACGGACTTCACACGAATGGCCCCTGCTCGTTTTGATAAACGGCACGATCTCATTAAACATATTATTTATTCAAAGGAAATATGCAGTGCAGTTACAGATACTATAATCTCATAAATAAACAATACCAAATATGACCATCGCTCGTGTACCATTTTTCTTAATTGATTGTATGCTTTATAAGTCGGAGTTTACTGTCAGTATCAAAGACTTGGAATTAACAGAGTTATTAAATACTGGTCCAGTATGCCAATAGATGTGTTTTTAGAAAATCGGTCAGAACTTGCTCTCATTTTGCAGGCTCCTAATCTTTCCTGCTCTTTCTGGTTAGCACAGTAGTGGACTATTTTCACAACAAATATATAACTTGGCATAGTTTTTTTGCTTCTGCATATTCCACAACTGTGCCGTGCCTATGGGGGCAAATTGAATATTGCGTCGTCTATCCATCGATCCGCAGCAAACATGTTACTCGGCAAACTGAAAACTGTACAGTGGCTGAGTGAGACAAAGCAAATTTCTTTCCCCCAATTCCATGGATAATTTTCAAAACAAATGTTTATTTGTCACGTCATGTTACAAAACTGGGGTATTTTGTGCGTGTTTGTGTGTGGGAGAGTGGGGGTGTGTGTGAGGGGGGTATTGTTTATTTTTCCTTCTTTGGGACCCGCGGGGAATGTTGTGCATAGGATAAATGCCCGGGTGTTCCCCGCCACAGACCCATAAATATTTAGTCTGTTGGCTATAAAACATTAAACACAATGGGGCTAGTCGGAAATCACTACAAATATATGAATCAAAGTTGATGGTTATACAATGATAAGTGATTGGAACTTACAATCTGGTTTATTATATACAATAGGTCGGCATAATAATCGATATATATATTCCTATTACGTTAAATCATACCCGCCATGTTGCCGGATATTGGGAGAATGTATATTATGACTGACGCGAAGGAAATTACGAAATGAAATATGATATAACGTTCTACTATTCTGCACGAAGAGTAATGAAAAAGGTCTAATATTATGTCAAGCGGAGAGTCCCCCACTTACAGTACAGTATAGTTACTACCCGTATCCAAAATAGATATAGTACAGTATAGTTACTACCCGAATCCAAAATAGACGTGACTTTACCGGCATCGGAGCTCACGTTTTAATTCAGCCGTAGTCCTTTTGTTGTGAAGGAAGCCATTCCGCGGCTGCTCTGACTATTGATGGTTGTTCCGTCAATAGAGGAACACCCTTCGAAAAAAACTCGTATTACACACCATCTAAGGTTAAAACAATGCTTTTACAGTGGAGTAAACCAGGTTAGATAAACTTCCCGACTATCGTACAGACAAAAAAAAAATATCAAGATTAGGTCAGGGGGGGATAACCTTTTACTGTTCTGCGCCGACCGGGCAAATGCAGACGGGCATACGCCATACAGTTAATTATGGGAGAATATTTGCCTTGATAGCGGCACCATGACCTTTTTTTATATCAGCTGTCCTCGTCCCCCCCTTCCTGCACACTGACAAGGGGAAACAACGTCGGAAAGATTAACTCTCTCGACCAATGCAGGGATGGATCGAGCACCCGACTAGCGAGCCAGCGTCTTATCCACTTACCTAATTGTTCCCGCCATGTCAGCGATGGAGTTGATGGCAAACGCCAACGAACGAAAATAGTGTAAATATTGGTAATAAGTGACCACGATATCGTTTTGTGGGGAGTATGTATGCAAATCACAAAGGCTAGATTGAAGAAAAAACATATCCGAGTGAATCAACAGAGATTTGATTGCCTGCCATTACGATTCGAATTGTTAAACACGCCCCCCCCCCCCAAAAAAAACAAAACCAAAAACGAGCCGAAGCGAGAGCATTTGAAATTGAGGCCTCAACAGACATTGCATTCTTGTTCTTTTTCTTTATTATATTATAAGTTTCGGTGTTGTGTATGTATATATATATATATATATTAAAGTAGATAAAGTACAAGTACTTCTTTGTTTACGGTAGATAATGCATAAAAAAATAGAAAAATACGTCCAGGTAAAAAATTCTCGACTTTACTTCATTCTGACATACATTAAATTATATAAGCTAGCTGTCTGCCCTCTATAGGCGTCTTCAGATATTATAATGTATACAAAATATTGCAAATACGATACATGTATATATACATTCTTAGAACAATAGATTTTCATGACAATCGAATATAAATAATATTGAGTAACATACAACAAAAGGTTAAAAGTATATAATACATAACATGACATTAATCTACATAATTTTCCTGGTATAGTTAGACAATAGACCAATTATGTAATCTGGTTATAATAATTTACATAGGCTTCCTGGTATAATTAGACACTAATAGGACCATACAGGAGTGAAGAGATTAAAAAAATGTCAATAGATCAATTATGTAATATGGTTGTAAACTTGTTTATATCCACCTTATTCTCTATTAAACCAACTATAGAGAAATAAAAATATACAGGGTTTAAAATCCCCTTAAATAGTGTTGAAGTAAAAAAAGGTGTAAAAATATATATGAAGATTTTATTTAAGATTAGAATATTAACACGGAGGGAAGGGGGCAAATTAAGCATTTAAATCCGGTTTGAACCGGTCAATAAAGTGTGATTCCATATTCCTTCTCTTGATAGTATTGTCAATATTGACTTTATAAAAAGGAAAAATACTGAATTTAATATTTAAATTCTTAGCACACGTATTTAGATGTTTAGACACTTTCAAGACCGGATTAGTTTGTAAACTCTGTTGCCTATGAACTCGGATACGAGCGCGTAATTCAGTAGAGCACTCTCCTATGTAAATCTTAAAACAATTATTACAAATAAGAACATAAATTAAATTATATATATATATATATATATATATATATATGTGTGTTTTCTTTCGTTGATTGAGACATACAAATATAGTTTATGTGATAAGCCGAACGTATAATATTTCAACGTATAATATTTCAACGAGAGAACATGATTCCATTATTCAGTCATGCGACGTAGTTGATCATCAGATATCTGATCACTACAGTTTATTTTGCAATCTTTCGTTTCCCAAGCCTGAACCAATAAAGAGGACAATTAGTTTCAGAAAAACAAAAAACATTCCTATTGATAAATTTAGAAGCGATATTCATAATTCATTACTTCTGAGTACCATTGCCACCAAGCCGGATACCCACCAACAAGTGGAGGTTTATAACAACGTTCTTTCCGAAATACTGGAAAAACATGCTCCACTGAAAACGAAAGAAATCATCATTCGGCCTAATAAACAATGGTACACTGATGAAATACGTGATCATAAGGTCCAACGCAGGAAAGCAGAGAAAACATGGAGAAAAACTAATCTTGAAATTCACAGACAAATGTATAATAAGGCCCGAACTACCACTAACAATTTAATTGCATTGGCTAAACGATCCTTCACTAAGGACTGTCTGTTATCCAACAAACATAATCCACGTGAAGTCTACAAAATTACAAACAGTCTGCTAAAACCAAGAGAAGCAAAGGTTCTGCCATCGGTTCAAAATGATACTAGTCTGTCAGATCAATTTTCTGAATTTTTCCACGACAAAGTCTCCACCATTCGACAAGGACTCAGTGTAAATAAACCAACAAACATATTCACTGAGAAAAAGTTTGAAGGTCGCACGCTTGAGAACTTTTGTCTAGCAACAGAAGATGAGATAAGAAAAACAATTCAGAAATCAGCCTCAAAATCATGTTCCCTTGATCCCCTGCCAACATGGATACTAAAGAAGTCTGAAGTAGAGTTAATTCCAGTGATCACCCAAATCGTGAACACCTCTTTAGTAGGCGCAGAAGTATGTGAAACGCTTAAAACAGCTCATGTGACACCCCTCATTAAAAAATCAACACTTGATCGTAATGTGCTAAAAAATTATCGACCTGTGTCGAATTTATCTTTCATATCGAAAATTATAGAAAAAATTGTCCTTAATCGTTTTAAATACCATTTGTGTGAAAACAATCTCCAAGAAAAATTTCAGTCAGCATACAAAAAACAGCACAGTACAGAATCTGCCTTACTTCGTGTTCACAATGATATTGTATGTAGTTTGGATCGGAAGAAACCGGTGTCGCTAGTTTTATTGGATTTGAGTGCGGCATTTGATACAATAGATCAATCAATCTTACTCGGAAGACTTGAAACTCGATATGGTATATCCGGAGACGCGCTGAAGTGGTTTGAGTCCTATCTGAATGGAAGACAACAGAGAATTGTTATCGACGCATCGCAATCAATGCCTAAAGTTCTTGATTTTGGTGTTCCCCAGGGATCCGTATTGGGACCGGTCTTGTTCACAGCATACACTGCACCAATTGGAGATATCATCCGTGAGATGGGTCTTGATTACCACCTCTATGCGGATGATACCCAGTTATATGTTGAACTCGATCCTTCACCAGATACCACTACATCAGAACTTGAAGCATGCATTGAACGAATTAGAATCTGGATGCACTGCAATTTTTTGAAATTGAACGATGACAAAACAGAAAATATAATAATCGGGAATAAGAAGAACATTGACATCAATCATGTGACTATTGGAAGCACAGCAATAACCCCAACCAACTGTGTCAGGAATCTTGGTGTGTTCTTTGACTCTTCCTTCGATATGAAAACCCATGTATCTATGGTGTGCAAAAAGGCGAACTTTCACTTGTATAACATTGGCAAAATTCGATCCTATATTGACCTTGATACCACTAAAATGTTAATAAATGCTTTTGTTATGTCATCCTTAGATTATTGTAATTCATTATTGTATTCTCTTCCTAAAACTCTTGTATGTCAGCTACAGAAAATCCAGAATAAAGCGGCTCGAATTGTGTCTCTCACCAGATCATCTGACCATATTACACTGGTTCTAAAACAGTTACATTGGCTACCGGTTAATCAACGCATTATGTTCAAAATTAACACAATCACTTTCAATTGTTTAAACGATCCTTTGGCACCATCCTATTTATCCGATTTGATTAAGCAATATGTACCTTCTCGTTCCTTACGTTCATCTCATAAAAACCAGCTTGTATGTCCAGTACAAAAGTCAAAATTTGGTGAGAGAGCTTTTGTGTACGCAGCACCAAAAGAATGGAACAAATTGCCCCTGGAAGTCCAAAATAGTCCAAACTTGGCTGTATTCAAACGACGTTTAAAAACCCTGTTTTCTACCCAAATTTTTGAACAATAATTGAAATGCTTCACTTTTTATCTGTATATTGTAACTTAACTATTCCTTTGTATTATTGTGTTTATTTGTATATACATGTATTTTTTTGTTTTGTTTTTTCTTATTTTATAACATCTCTACATTGTAAAGCGCCACAGAGCAGTCAGACTGACTGAATGTTCAGCGCTATAGAAAACGATTATTATTATTATTATTATTAACTATTGACTGTGAGGAACCTGGATAATAGAGAGTCAAATTGAACTCGTTTATAAATAGGTCACCGTTGTATGGCAAGAAATTCATTTATTGGGCCATATTTACCTAGTATAATATTTCGCATTACGAATAATAAGATATGGCCTTTCAGTGGTTGTTTTGACCGTCAAGGTATACAAATTGTTATTTGTGGACGTTCTGTATATATAAAAATACACAGCTTTGTGTTAAGGTGTATGAATAATGGATAGGGCAGGTGGCAAGGACAGGTAAGCTGTAATTAATTATTAATTTGTATAGAAACAAATCACCAGTATTTAACCACATTAAATCAAGGGACATAACCCAAGTGGATTCTATCCGCACTGATGACGTCAAACATCAGTCAGCTGGACTTATTATGACAAAGGAGGAAAATGATCCGCCTCCTTTTCTCACGACAGTGATTTAATAATTGAGATTTTGTCTATTCCTGTCGTTCAATCAAAACTATCCCAAGTACAACAACATGACAGCTCTTCGTTTAATTTGGGGTTTTCCCTAAAACTTTGACAACGATTTAATTTTAGGTATTAACCCTTTGAACACTGACTATACATGGGGTGTTGCACGTCCCTCCCTGGATTTACAGGACGTCATATTAATTATGACGTCAACGTAATTGGAGCTTGACACGCCCCAAGCCGCAAAAGCGACATTTCGGGTATATGTGATACAACGTCAAGCCGGTTTTGCGGCATTTCGGGTTCTAAGGGTTGAAAATCGTGAGCTTACGGGGGGGGGGGGGGGGCTAGTGGTCTAGAGTGCCGCGCTTCGACCTCTAGCTAACGGCTGTGGTTTCGATCCCTGGTGTGAGCGTATGTGGCATGGAGATAGGGGCACCTTCTCACCCTCGTGGGTTTCCTCCGGGCACTCCGGTTTCCTCCCACTGCTAAAGACCCCTACGCGTAAGCGAATTATTGAAATAAAATGAAACCATATGTTAGTCCCGAAATGACCTAGTTTGTGTCGTTAAACCCCATTTCGCTCTCTCTCTCTCTGTGAAGGTACTGTTCGTCTCCAAGCAGTGTTGTTTTCACTGTATCCATTTTGATAGCCTCGTTTGGTTTAAACAATATTTTATTTCTTAGTGAATCAAAGATATATTTAACATACAATATATGGATACAATAACAAGCATTGCTGCTTATGTAAAATCGCTTCCATAAATAATGATCATTCAGAAGTGGACGACTGGATGTATTTGATTAACATATTTTACAGAGTGCAGAAGGTGAAGGAAAAGAAGGTAAAGAAGGTAAAGATCCCTTAGAAAGGAAATAAACAGTACATATACAAGTAGATTATAACGATAGATATTCAATAAGACGATGACGATGCCGAGGCCCAAAATTAGTTCATCAAGTTTTATGAATTTTATGAGTTCATCTGCTAACTGGAGGGGGTGGGGAATTTCAGTAATGATCTAGGCAGTTTTAAAGCGTTTAGTTAGTTTGATAAAATTATGTACGATTTCAACGATTAAAGAATTTTCATCAAAAGAAATAGCGGTGTTTCCAAAAAGTATTGTTTGAATATTCCTATGATCAAAACCTAATTTATTTATTGTGATTTTTCGCTGAGAATTGTATAGTGGACAGTGTAAGAAATAATGTTCACAGTCTTCGACACCTTGACCACAAAAACATGAGGGATTTTCCGATATGTGCATCAAACACTTATGAAGGTTTAAGTCGCTCTTTGAGTTTCGTAGTTTACAATGTATTATCTGTAGATGTCTTTCGCCTATATAGTAGTGAGCATTTGTTTCGATTAAGCGCATGCCTGATTTTAATTTAGTTTTGAATTCAGAAATAGTTTTGGAATTTTTTATTTGATGACTTAGATCATTCCACTGTTTAACAGAGGAAGGAAAAAAAGAATTCTGGTATAGTAATGTTCTACAGTTTATTTGCTTAATTTGGTTTGAGTTACGAAGACGGTAGGGTTGGTCGGCGGATACAAGAGGTGGGATTATATCGGTTAGATATTTAGGAACTAGTCCATTTAAAATTTTGTAGAAAAGTATCATTTTATGTTGGTAGCGTCTTAGTTGAAGCTGGCATATTCCGGTTTCCGTATAAAGTATATTATGAGAGGTACCACGTGGAAGACCGGTTATAGTACGCAAGGCGTCGAGTTGGAGTTTTTCAAGTTGGGTTGATTTGTCTTTAGAACAGTTATTCCATACACAATCTGCATAATCGAAAATTGGAAGAATGAATGACTTATATATAGTTTCTAATGTTTTTCGTTTTAGACGGTATTTAAAACTTCGCAGATAATTTATCAGTTTGCTTATTTTGGACGTAAGGTAATCTATATGCATATCCCAGTTACACGACTTACTGAAAAGAAGGCCTAAATGTTTATGGCTTATTTCATCGTTTATATCTGAGTTGTTTAGCGATAATTTAAAGATTGAGGGTGATAATTTTCTTGAAAAGGTTAAACTTACAGTTTTTGATGGGTTAAAATCCACTTTCCATTTAATTGACCATTGGAATATCTTTTCAATATCTCTATTTAGAATGGCTTGTGCATCTTTAGGGTTATTTATTATTAAAAAAAGAGAAGTGTCGTCAGCGAACAAGCGTATATTAGATTCAATGTCATTTACAATATCATTTATGTAAATAAGGAATAGTAACGGACCTAAAATGGAACCCTGGGGTACCCCAGAGGTAATATTTTGAAGAGAGGAACTCTGGCCACCAATTAGCACCTTTTGTTTTCGATTAGATAAATAATTTTCGATTAATTTTAAAGTATTATTTCTGATACCTACCGAATTTAGTTTATGCAAAAGGCCCTCGTGCCAAACACGATCAAATGCTTTACTTATATCAAAAAAGATGGATTTGACTTCATGTCCATTGTCGATGGCTCTACATATATAATCATACATTTCAATCAATTGGTAAACGGAAGAATTATTTGGTTGAAAGCCCGACTGTAAAGGGGTTATAAGATTGTGGCGTAGAGTAAAATTAAAAATATGTTTGTATACAATTTTTTCAAATACTTTTCCAATCGAGCTGAGAAGAGATATAGGCCTATAATTAGAACAATCATGAATATCGCCTTTCTTATATATCGGAACTATATTAGCTTCTTTCCAGCAGTTTGGGAAAATACAATTTTCTATTAAAATGTTAAAAAGTTTGGATAGGGGATTACTAAAAGAATTGGCTACGGTTTTCAGAATAATATTATTGATGTTGTCAGGACCACAGGATGTTTTCATTTTTAGGGAGAGTAGTGTAAGTTTAACGTCATATGGATTTACAGAGAGGTCATTTATAATCGTGTTGTACGTTGTAACAAAAGGGAGATCATTGGACGATTTAGAGTCTGTTACTGACTGGGATACAAAGTAATCGTTCATGAGATTTGCCTTATCAACATTTTCGAAATAGACAGTATCTTTCGATTTAAGTGGCGGTAGTTTGTATTCAGAATTTCCATTATTTAAAGAAACGTTTTTTATCAAAGACCACCATTTTGATTCATTAAAGTTATTTTCGTCTATTAATCTATCAATTTTATCTAAGTAGGCTTTTTTGGATTTTCGGATTTCGTTTGTTACTAAATTTCGTTTTTGTCTAAATAAGTACCAATGGTTCGAATCGTTTGAAAGTTTAGCCTTTTTATGAATTCTATTTCTTTGCCTTATCAATTTTCTAAGATGCGCATTTATCCATAAGGGATCCTTGGGTCGACATACTATAACCTTATTTGGAACAAATGATTTAATACCACTTAATAAAATTTTTGAAACATTTAAAGTTAATTCATGTGGACAAGCAATAGAGTTAAAAGTACTATCCCAGTCAAAGTTATTTATAAATTCGTTTAGCCCTATAACGTTCATATTCTTGTAATTCCAAATGGTCCTATTAAAACAATGGGGTTTTAGCTTGTTAAAATTGAAATGTAAAACTATCGGGCTATGGTCACTTAAGCCAGAATCCCTCACATCAACACTACTCACGTAATCAGGACAACTCACGATAGCAAGGTCGATCAATGATTTAGAGTTCGGCTGAACACGTGTTGGGTGTTTTACAACTTGAGAGAAGTTAAAAGTGTTTATCAGATTATGTAGTCTGCTGTTTTTAATAGCAAGAAAATCAACGTTAAAATCTCCTAAAATAATAATATTATAGTCAACAAAATCACGAGTTGCATTAAAACTTTCTTCTACGAGGTCCCAATAATCAATGGAAGCTGAAGGTTGACGATAAAATGAACCTATTAAAAACTTTTTGTTTCTGAAATGCACCTCTACCCAAATCGCCTCGAGTTTTTTAATGATAAGTTCATAACGTGGTTTAAAATATAGGTTTGATTTAATATAAATTGCAACCCCGCCACCCCTACCGTCTTCGCGATTCAATAATACGGGTCGATGATAACCGTGTATGCTCAAAATATCTAAAGGTGTGTTATTATTTAGCCATGTCTCAGAAAAAGTTAGTATATCGAAATCTTTTAATTCTACCGTTATTTCGTCAATTTTGTGTTTAATGCTTCGCACATTTAAATGCAGAATCGAAAATTTATCAGGTCCCGGATTTGGGTGGATATCCCCGCACAATGTTAAAAGTTTAATATTAAAAGATAAGCAGGTCTTCGTAAGACTAAAAGTTATTAAGTATCTGTAAGAAGTACAAACTATATCGTTTAGCGTTATATATTTAAATATTAAGTGATAGTGTTTGGATTAAAATAACTGGTTATCGACATAGTTGTATTTCCTGCAGATAATATAAATTTACAATGTGTGATGTAGGCCTGGCATCGACACCGATAATAATATAAGAAATAATCAATAATACGATGACAATAAGTTAAGATGAAATAAAACTTTACCAAGGGATGTATTACCTCCAGGAAAAATGTGATCAAAAGTATACAATGTGTTTTACATTTAGAAGAAAAATATACAAAATAAAGGTACAAGACAAAAAATGTTAACAAATATTTACAAGGGTGTAGGGGGGTCACAACAGACATATGGAGTACTTTAAACAGAAAGCAACTATTGATCAATATAAGGATGAAATTTGATATTGATAGGATGGACTAAGTTAGTAAAGCTTTTGTAATTTACAGAGCGAGTAATGGTCACGTTCATGGGATATGTAACTAATATATCTCAAGGTGTGGTCAGGATGGGGGGGGGGGGGGGTCAGGGTGTGTGTGGGGGGGGGGCGGTCAGGGTGTGGGGAGATCAGGGTAAAGATAGTTAATCGGATTATAATACTGCTTAATATATCAAGACATTATATATTGTATATTATTTATAAATGCATATAATAGAATAATGTTGATGGTGATAATAATAATATTCGGATATCTGGGTTTATTTACAAGATAGTGTTACCTATATCATGTCACAGCAATTATACTTTTTGTGCTACTTTTTCGGGTGTGGGATTTTGCTGTTGGTTTTAAGTTAAGACAACGTTATAACGGTAATTTTGACGGTGATAGAGGTCACGGAGTGAGCACGTGTATCGAAAGAGCAAGGGACTGTTTTGGACTTTCATTGGAATTGTTTACAAATCAAATTTTGATGGATACAGCGTTATCTTTCCTTTTTAAAAGCTATCGGGTGCTACACATGACGTTGCGTCTAAATTCATATATCTTTAAACGAAGTGGAGCCGAAAATCGAAAGTTGATAGCAATTTAGGGAGACAAGCTGGTACTACATACATCCAAAGTTGGAAGGGTCAATTTGCGAGCTTCAGTGGCTGTACATTTTAAATTATACTACAATGGCCAGTATACGATGCTTTGATTGATTGATTAACATTTTTAACCTGGATTTAAAATTATACTTATCTTATCAAACAATTTTACAAGGTTTACATGATGTACATTAGAAAACAGGTTTGTCCCAAACTTAAGTGTGCTCTCTCTATCAGTTTAGGTGGAATGATGTAAGGTATACAAAGGCACATATAAAGGAGGTAGAAGGTTTATGAATATACAATATACTTATGTATATGCACAGAATTATTTAAATGTGAACAAATTTAGCTAGAAGTATATGTTCGTATATGTATGATAAAATTTGTTTGAAATATGCTCTTTGAAATTTTACAGATTAGATTTATCATATATATTTTAGAGCTCTTTCAGAAAAAAAAAGAAATATGTCTGCTACTATACAATTTTACTCATTAAATCCACTTGTTGTGAACAAGGAAAGAAATGGGGATAGTTATCATAAAGACAAATGTATGTCAGCATACTTCCAGTTATAAATAATTTGTGCTTATACATTTGTAACAATATTTTATAAGAATATATAGGTTGAGCTATGTTATATAAATACGATTATGTAATAAGTACTTTATATCCAGGATCTAATCTATAAACACCATTATAAGATAACAAGGAAATGAGATAAAGGGGTGGAACACATCATCTGTATTGTTTAGTGCTTGAGGACACAGCGACATACATTTTTATAACAGTATTCGCACATCTATCATAACTACCATGGATTTTACATGTTCTTCAAACAAGCGAGTAGACGACAAAAAGTATGGTGGCCAATTATTGACATCGAAGTGTGTTCTGCAGTTGAACTGTGTTTGATGTTAAGTTTATCGACTGTGGAGGAAGATATCTGCATGCATATTATCTTTTGAGAAACACAATCGGATTTTCGCATATATTTATCAGATTACACATTCAGATTTCTTCAGTCAGATAAATACTTTATAAGTTGATCATCCATATCAGGGTATAATTCAACACGGCAAGTTTTGCCATTATGACCCTCTGCTCGAACCTTACCATTTGAAAACCACGCTGATTTCACAAGGGGGTGTTTTTGTACAGCTGCTAGAAGTTTCACATTGACTTGTGTCATGTCTTCTGATATAGATATGCCAGATTGTTTTAGTTTTTTCCTATTAGACAGCACTAGTTGTCTTTCATCGCGTCTCATAAAACGCACAATGATGCCTCTATGATGTATTGGTGTTGGATGCACTTGTCCTACAACAGCCTGGTTTGTTTTCGATTTGGGTCCGACTCTATGAGCGGCATCTATCGATATCGGCTGATCAATCTTTAATCGTTCTTTAATTATTTTGTTGACTAGCTCTATGCAACTCTCTCCAGCGGTCTCCTTGACGCCAAAAACTCTTAGATGCGATTTACGAGTATATTGTTCAAGATTGTTAATTTTATTTTTAAGTAACATTACCTCTTCATCGTTAATTTTTATACTGGATTCAATCTTCTCGAATCGTTCATGGAAGCTATCAACATCGCTGCCTACGTTTACAAGGGTCATTTCAACTTCTGTTACTCTTTCTTCTATTTTCGATAGTCGTTCGTTGATGATTGCAGTAAGACCAATTTTAAGTTCATTTACAGCCGCTTTCACTGCCTTGTCGACTATAGAGTTTATTTTAACAACGTCAAACAAAGGACTTTCCACATCACCTGAGATGGTGTTCACCTGAGTAGTTTCTTGATCCAATTCATCGATATCCATTCTTAAAGTGTTACAAAATCCTACAAAAGGTCACTAAATATACATCCTTTTCGTAAGAATACACACTGGTTAATACATTACATTCACTGTATATTCATTTATTTGATTACGTTGCAGTATTTCTGGGGTTTTGAAACTTTAGGCGGAGCGCTGATGAAAACGACTTTCTCCAGTCGCCATCATGACACGCAATTAGTTTTGTTTTTCTGCAATATTCTGCAATGCACTGGTTAATCGGGCGTAATAAAATCATGGATAATGACGTAACGTTATGCAAACATATTTGGATCAATTTGGAGCTCTGTTTAAAGCGTAATGATATTGTTACGCAGTTTGCTATTGGTTGTTAATCGGACTATTGGCCATTCATAATTCTGAACCGACATTTTCTTCCATTACGGCATAATGGCTTGATGTAATGAAATGAAACGAGGTTTAACGTCCTACGGTTTTGCTTCTAAACTAGGCTAATGAAGACGGTATACGTCGTACAGTGTGCTTTGATGGGAAATTTGCCTGGACAGTGGCACTACTCTTATATCAAATTCCATCTGCCAAGGGATCTTTTACGTGCACGCCAATGTATACACGAGATTTCGGTTTTTCGTCCTATTCGAACGACTAGACGACTGTCTTTGTCAGGCGCTCCACCTCGCGCCAGAAAATAGGGATGAAATTTCTCGGCCAATGCAGGGATCGAACAAGCGTCTTACCCACTTTGCCACGTTATCTCCAATTGTTAGATTATGTTGATTCTAGTAGGTGGGCATTTCTATCTGTCTGTTATTAGAATATAGCAACAGGATAATCGTAGAAGCTGATATTGTTATCTGGATATTTGTAATATATTGCAAAATATAGCTCAATAGCTCAATTTCCATAATATTGGAAATTTAAAAAAAAAACATGACGTAGAATTCAATATTGATCATTTTCAATAAATTTTGATGTTGTCTTGTCGTGAAACGATAGGATCGTAATACCCAATATTAAAGACACTATTAACATTTCTTAATCAGTACAAGAGTCGTGTACCCTATGGTTTCGGAGCCATTTTCTAATGTACAAATAAAATCATACCCTACAACACAATGTGGGATTAGTTAAGGCTCATTCACAAACTACGAAATAATAATTTAAAAACGTGTAAAATGCAGTTATCAGGCGTAATTGACTGCCGTTCAATTTGAACTGTTCATGTATTTCACTGACTGAACACAATTTATCAGTCTGCATAACAAAATACACACAAGCAGCGTCAGATTAACCCCATGAAACACGTTGGAGCCCAGACCCCAGGGCCCCCACAACAACCTCCCTTTCCTTCCAGAAACACACACAAACAATCTCTGTTGCTTATTGCAGTCGGGTCCCTTCGATCCATGGTGAGTCTTGTTGCCGTTGACGCCCGAAAATTCGGCGATGTCGCGTGGTACTTTAGACTGGCCCATAATGTGGGAGGCCCGGGACATGTCCCACTTTGCCTCCCCTAGATCCGATACTGAATAGACTATATTACTTGCGATATTTCCAGTTTTGGCTCCAACATTTATATTTGGAAATTTATATCGCAATTTTATATTTTTTAGGCAGAGACGAATATTTAAGCAGTGTGGAATTGATGGTTCATCTGAAATAGAAATACCAATGCAAGCAATAATTGCCCAATGTTTGGCGGCTGTGGAGAGTTATGACCTTTGTACATTAGAATCTATCTTCTCTGAATATCCGGATATTGTCAACGGTAACCATGAAGTGGGTTTGACATTGATAAAAGCTATTATACGGTCAGATTCGGTTGCCATGATGGAATTATTGCAATCCAAGGGACACAAGTTTTGGATTCTTTACGAGAGTGTGTAGAAAGCGAGAAACTGGAATTAGTGAAATATTTTCTTTATGGCGAGAATTCAAAATATAGAATACCGTGGGATATAAATCAAGACTTAATATATATCGCCGTGCAGAAGAAGAATAAACAACTGCTTACCTGCCTCTTGAATTCAGAAGCAAGTCATAACATAATCAACTATATGGACCCATTATCGGGCTTCACGGCTCTTCACTACTGTTTGGAAACAGTGGATCACTATAGTTTTGTAAAACCTTTAGTGTATAACGGTGCTGATGTTAATATGCCAACCGCCACGCCTCGAAAAAGAACGCCGTTAATGATGGCCGCCGAAAAAGGTTTAACGGAGACTTTTATGTACCTTTTACAAAAAGGCGCGAAATTAACTCGCACAAAAGCTGGCGACCCGTTATTGCTGATGATTGCCAACAACGATAAGGAAAATGCTCACTCTCTAATTCGATCGGGGTTTGACGTCAATGCACGTCTCAGCAAAAACGTAACATATTTAATGGCGGCAATTGACCTACAAAAAATCGAAATGGCGGAATTGTTGATATATCGCGGTGAAGCGAATGTTAATGCAGTGGACGCTGATAACAGAACGGCGTTTGGACATTGTCGCGCCAATATAGGCGATATAGCAAAGTTACTCTTGGATTATAAAATCCAATGCTCTGGTGGTGAAATATTCTGGTTTTTGTCTAGGGATAACAAATCTTTGGATTTAATACTTCGATATAAGGAACAGCTATATGACAATAACTCCATTAAAGTGCATATTTTAAACTTACCACGTGATACAGACCTGGGCGCCACGTTTAACAATATGCAGTTATGTTTTGACAATACCGATGTTAGAGTTAGACATCCCCCAGATATGTCATTGTCAATGTTAAAAAACTCTGAATTGTTAATGATGCTTGTTGAAAGGGGAGTAACTCTTAATTTGAAAGATGAAGATGGATATACTCCCTTGATGAAGGCAGCGCCGAAGAATGATGTGACTGCTTTAAAACTATTGCTAATTGCTGGAGCCGATCCTAATATTACACACCAATCAGGTCAGACGGTTTTGAATTACTTGAACATCTACGACTACGTTAACAGACTCGGAGACTGTATCAAGTTAATTTTGAATTATGGAGGACCACTACTCAGTCTGGCTGTAAACAATGATGGACTTACTTTTCTTGAAGCTGTGCTAGTTTCGGATTTTCCAATGTTTTCTTATTTTCTAGTGCTAGATAACTACACACTTAAAGATACTTCAAACATAAAAGAGGTGTCATTTGGGGAGGATTGCATAAAGGTGGGGTTTTATCTTTATCAAAACGGCCTTTCATATAGGGATGTCGCTGGTCTGTTTGGTGAGGAGACAAGAAAGGAATTCCACAAATTTTGTCTACCTTTTAATAATTTAAAGAATCAATGTCGTCGAGCAATCAGAAGGGCGATGGGGCCTGGCATACAAAAATCTATCCGGAAGCTTGACCTCCCACTCCATGTTTATCGCTATATCCTTCTCAAAGACATCGCCGTCGATCATCTCTATTATGTCGATGATGTCGAAGGTGAGTATAGATGCGATAAAGACGTGGGAAACTTGTCAATTGACGAGTTTTCCGATGATGACGACAATAATGACTTTTCAGAGAAAGAAGGTGATACTAATTTAGCAGTTGTGATTATTGACAATCCTAAGTATGAAACTGAAGTCTAGCCAACACCAAAAAAATTGAGGTGGAAACGGGTGTGGTAAGATTTGTGTAACGTGTAGATTGGGATATTGTGAAGATTATAACGGTTTACGGAGTAAATTTAATTAATGATCAAATCTAAAGTATAAACTCTAAATATGTTAATTATAACCATTAAGTTAATTATAATCATTAACTTAACCTAAACATTAAGTTATTTAAATTTAGCTAATTATAAACATAATTTATTACATAAATATTGTAATTTGATGCGTGTTTATTAAATATGCATTTCGCACAGTTTACTAGATTACTTGATGAGAATTAGGCTACCTTCTGGCTAATTCCTAACCGTGTCTCTTTAAGAGGGGCCTTTGTAAGTGGCGTGGAACGGAATCAGACCACTGGAGATACCGAGGATGCACATTTAAATATAAAGGGATAAGCTTATTATATCCATAACCTACTTGGTCGTTTTATTGCAATTAGAGTAAAGACCTAACAAATGTAACATTTAATTGGGCAAAAAACCCTGGTGACGTTTTCGAAGTTGGTTGACGTTGGAGCACACATGTTATCTTGATCATTGTCACATCTCTGAACATTCTTTCAAGTGAAGTGTAGTATTATATTAATCTTGTGATGCCCACGTGATAGTCATTGCTCAGTACTATTAATCTGGTCTAATTGGCTTGGGGGCACCAGATCCACTATTGCCGAGGTACATGGACATGAAAACGCTGTACCGAAAACCTACTTATTTATTGAGCTTTTGGCCAAACATTATCAAATCATGCACCACTGCAACAATTTATTGAACGTGCACATGTTCGGAGTAGCAATGCAACGCGCATTTATCACTTTGCCATATAGACATTTGCCATATAGACCCCCCTCCCCCAATTTTCAAAATCTGCTTGTGTTTTCTAATTAAATTTTGTAAACACTTTGCGGGACTGTGCATATGGCTCTTGTGGACAATCCATAATTTCATCCACTTGGAAATATAGTTACAACATAATTCGAAACAGTGACGTGTAAATGGCATGAACAACATAATATAGAGAGAAGGTTTTATTCAGAGTTACACTACAGGTGTTCAACTGTTAGATCTCTCGGCGTATAAATGCTGGTGTATGTATATATCTATGTGCTAGCCGTCAACTCCCCGAATTTTGTCAGATATTCTGTCATAGTTAAGAACTTATCATTGTCGATATCTGCATCGTTAAACATAACCAAAAAATTGTCTACGGGACAGCCAACATTGCCATTGTTGCAATAAGCAGTTACATTGACGTTACGAATGGGCCTGAAACCATTAAATTCTTTGGACGTAAGATTACCGTTCTTGTCGTAATCAGCCACGCGAAATTCCGATCTGAATTCATTTTCAGAGACTTTCAAGTTATCATCGATATCCATGACCAAGAAATTTCTTCTTGCTCTAACAAAAGCTTTACCCGTGATGCCATTTTCTTCTGAGGCTGAATTGGAAAGGGCGATATTCCACATATCGGGACTAACATGGTTTAATTTTATTTCAATAATTCGCTTGCGCGTAGGGGTCTTTAGCAGTGGGAGGAAACCGGAATGCCCGGAGGAAACCCACGAGGTTGCGAAGGCGCCCCTATCTCCATGCCACATACGCTCACACCAGAGCTCGAAACCACAGCTGCAAGCCAGAGATGACCGGCCAGCTAGAGATCGAAGCGCGGCACTCTAGTCCACTAGGCCATCCCAACCCCCAATAATAATAATAATAATAAAAAACCGGAGTAGGAAAATATCTTATATGTATTTGATTTAAATATATTTACCTGTTGATGCCGTGCCTATTAGAATAAACAATATCGATACTATATAAACCGTCATGATCATCGTCTACTTTTATCTAAATACTGGTTGATAAAATACGATCTGGTTCTGTTAGTAGTTGATATCAAACTAATATATTATGTCTGTTTATACGTGTAATAATTATATAGGTACTGCAGTTTAAAAATTGGAAATATTTTTAGGGTTTCACATTGCGTGTCTCGCCAAACACTATTGATTTTGTTAAGATTATTATTTTGCTATTTATTATTAATATTTTTGCCCTTGATCAGAAACTACTCGTCGAATCGATGTGATGTCTCCGGTCTGACTGGGAAAGGGGGTGTAACTCAGAGATTAAAGCTATCTAAACCTCCCCACGACAATATCAAACGCCCGAAATGTTGTCGTGCTATTAACAATAATCATCGGCATTTAACACCTTTTGGGCGCTGCCGCAGACAACGCACATAACTACGATAGATTAGAATTTTGATTTTTTAGCGAATCTTGGCATATATTATTAGGCGCCAAATTTTGACAAAAAAGTTTTTATTTAGGAATATTTTTTATGGCAATTTACCCAGAGATAAAAGGTCAATGTGATCAATCTTTTGGGCGATAATTTTCTTTAGTTACTAATGGTTTATAAGTTCTAGGTTACTTATTTATTGTCCGCGTTATATAAAACAAATTTCATATGTTCCATTGCGCAAATTCTCTATTTTTTTTATTATCGATAAAGTTTTTAGGCGGCACCGGAAGTGAAAGAATTTTGTCAAAAATCGCATTTTTAACCTTTTTCGAAAGCAAATATTAATTTGCTTACGAATCTGATAGATCCAGACGAGTACCCCTACTATAGACAACATGTCAGACTCATGAAATAAATATAATTACAATTTTAAACAGTATTTTTATCCTTTTAGTTTAACTTTTTAGTTTAAAATCAACATATAAATAATAATATAAAAAAATACGATTGTATAAATATCATTTGTCCAAGATTTTTTGTCCATAAAAGTCTGAATTATAATTTGACACTTTTAACATTTTACTTATCACTAGAATAAATGTCATTTTGGCCAAAAAACAACCAAACAACCCCCCCCCCCCCCAAAAAAAAAAACCCCTCCAAACGGTTCTTTTTTTTTAGGTGAGTGTGATATTCATTATTCGTTTAAAATTATGATATGTGATCCAAAGGATGCATCGAATAACTGATTTTCTCATGTTAATAAATGACATAAAATGAAATGGGGTTCAACATCCTCCTGTTCTGTTTCTACTGGGCTAATTCATGTTAACAGGTAATCTCTATCATCCACACAAATATTCTACGAATATTAGTCTGGATGGGTCCTCAAAATTTGACGGAAAATAGGTCATTGTCTGGATTATACAGTATTTTAAGTTACCACGTACTGAATCTATCAAAACAGCTCGCTTGTCAACGATGACACTCTTTAAAATTTTGTTGTGTAAAGGTTTCAATTGAAATGGTAATTTTCTCTCATCATGAATCAGACGTATGGCTTCTCACAATCTTCTTAAATCTTCATCGCGATGCATGCTTATTCCTCGTCTCTATTTTGTTTCTAATAATAGATGTGCCAAGTGAATTGTGGGGTATATTTCAACCACGCTTTATAGAATGTAGCAAAATCGGCCCGGCTTCATAAGATCTAGCACTTACCGATACTTTCATTGGATACTTTAGCCAAAAGGTTCCATTGCCCATGCGTAACAAAATGTTTGGTTTTTTATGTGGTAGATTATCCAGTAATTTTCGTCAAAAACTGAGAACCGACCCAGACCCTCCGTGCGTTGAAGACTAGGGGGTTCTGGGTGCTCATTGGCGCAAAATGTCAACTGTTTTGTTACTGAACGTCAGTACCGCACGTGGCATAAATTAGACAAAAGCTACAATTCTGACAGGACGTCTTCTCGGAAGCAAATAATAATTTTTACAAATTTGATATATCAAGATGGATGGTGTTAATAAGGGTGGGTAAAATGTTGAGCTCATTTTTAAAAAAAAAAATTGTTTTCATATTTCTGCCAATTCGAGGTATAAAAGTTAGCTATTTACAATCTCTACCCTAGCCTCTCCTTATCTTTAAATATTTCTTCATAGCACAAAGGCATAAATTTCGTTTTCGTATTCCTGACAATTCGAGGTAAAAAAGTTCGCCATTTACAGTTAAAACTCTTTTTATTTTCAAATATTTCTTCACAGCACCAATTAAGACGCTAAATATTAAATGTTTTTAAATTTATTTTCATTTCATTATTTTATCAATGGTTACTAGGCGGCCATATTATACACGCATGCCATACTCATGTGGACATATGTGTAACGTTTTCATTGGGAATTGGCGACAGTTCAAGGGTTACGTGGCACCGGCGAAACCCGTCGTAACTGCATAGAAATTCTAGTATATACTTTCTGCCGTTTCAGTACACATGTATAACGAATTAGTTTCCGCTTATTGGTGTTCCATTTTCATATCACTACATTTCAAACCAAATTTTGTATCGCAAATTAATATTCTTATCAATTTAAATTGATTGACTGATTAATTTGAATAATTTCTGATCTTTTGAAATTAACTTTTTCATCATTATTTTTTTTATATTCAAGTTATCTATCATTACATTCAATTAAATATGCATATTATTTTGAAAATATATTTAGTTTGTTTTTAGTATTTTTAAGAGCACATCAATTGGGCATATCGAAGTTGTGTGTACCTGAAGCCAGTGTTTATCAGTCGGTTGGTTTTAAGGGTGCCCACGCGCCAATGGGTTGGTTTGCTCTGATACAAACGTTTATCAATTATGCGGAGGCTATGGCGCACCAACTCTCTGAAGCACCCACACTTTTAAAATCCTACATACGACTCTGATTGAATGCAAACGGTGGCTAAGTGGGTAAGACGGTGGCTCGGTAGCCTGGAGGTCGCGTGTGCGATCCCTGCTTTGACCGAACGAGTTCATCATGATTTCACGACGTGGTTTCCACTTGTCAGTGGTGCAGTGAGGATGACCTGGCAAGTACATCTGTCTAATTATTCGAATTGGACGTAAAACTGAGGTCGCATGTATGCATTGGCGCACACGTAAAAAATCCCATGGCAATTGGAGTTTGTAAGTAGACCTTAGTCCGTATGCCCGTCTTCATTAACCCAGTCGGCACCGAACAGCAGGACGTTAAACCCATTTCATTTCCTTTTTAAATGGTTAACTTATATTAAAAATATATGTCAAACATTTGGAACGGCCAATGTGCCAATTTGAAATAAGCTACAAGATCAGTTGAAACAATCTTTTCTTTCCTATATTGATATATCACCCCCTTTTCAAGAACGCAGTCAAATCGGATACCTTTGATTGAACGTGAAAAATAGACACACCCCCTGAAACGCTCAAGTATCAGGAATCAATCCAGGAATAACCGGAGAGATTTCTCGGTCCATTGCTTCCGGAATATGGTTGATTGTAGTAATTGCTATCATTGTCATCTGTCTATTGTTGGTTTATTAGACACATATACAACGTTTCGATGTGTATTCTCTTATAAAACCTTATTATTCGCAATGAGATTTAGTAAACTGGACGGTGTTTGTATGAATGATGGCGTCTTATGATTAATAACGAAATGAAATAAAATGGGGTTTAACGTCCTGCGGTTCTGTCCTAATTGGACTAATGAAGACGGACATGCGCCTTACGGTAATTATATCGAACAACCAAGGAATGGGGGACCACTCCGATGAATTCATCGGTCAACATTTGGATCAAACGCGGATTCATGATTAAAAACGCCAGAAGAGTAAAAATTGGTACAGGAACAAGATATTTTACGAGAAATGAATCTTTATTTTACAAATGTTTGAATTCAGGACAAAAACAAGAAGATATACATGATGACGTCGAAGAGAGTGAGATTAAGTGATGTTGGTATTTAGACTAGAGGATAGCTGGCAGATGTAGCTATACCACACTGGTTTTCCTGGTTTCTGGACATCTGTATATAACCTTCAATACCCCACATGGTACCCCAACTGTAATTTAATATAAATATATAATACAATTAGAGATACTGCCTTCCATAACCCATAAAGTACCCCAACTTTTATATAATAGAAATAAAATTATAAATAGTGTTAACAGATTTAAGGCGTAATCAGGGCACCACATCACACAATATATACAAACACAGGGAGGGGAATGGAGTTAACGTCCACTCGGCACAAACTAGATCATTTCAGGAATAACAATATATGGTTCAATGCTTTCAATAATCCGCTTTAGCAGTGGGAGAAAATCGACGGATATGGAGAAACTCAAGTGTCAGGTGCCCATACTCCTTGTCACGTTCAACAGGGAAATCGAAACCACGCCAGTTGACTCGGCGACATACCTTAAGATACACCGCGCATACCATCCACCCCCCCCGCCCCACCCCACCCCCCAAAAACAAACACACGCATATATGAGATAAAAAAGATTGCCAACTGGACTGTATGGGCCTCACTCAAAATGAAAATATACTCATCATAAGGGAGATAATCGACGAAACATTGCATAGATCTGGTGTGGAACATGATCAGCTATTCATCTTAATACTAAATCACATATAAACAAAACCCATAAATCCATCCCGCGGACAAGCCACATAGACATTGTAAGTAATAAACAACAAATCAAGTGAATTGATCCGTGGATTAAGGGGCGACCGGTGGGGTGGGCTGCAGTCTAAGTGTTCTCTGCGCTGTACAGTCTCAGGCCCACGATAAGGGAGATAATTCACGATAAAAGGGAAATACTTCTCAACCGACAAGATGGACACAGATCACCGAAACAAGGGCGAAAGTTATTTTTAGTCCTTCTCTCCCTTTCCCTTTTTCCCCCTTTTGCATGGCGATTTTTGTTGAATTTTTGGTGTAGAATCGAAGAAAAGGGTTTGAAAATACATTTTCTGCCAGGTTTTGGTGAATATTCATGAATTTGAGGCGGAAGGATACAAGAGTTGTGAGGTTGGTTACGTTGAAAGGGAGGGCCGAAAATTGCAAGGTTAGCTGTCTCTACTTCCAGCTTGTCTATCTCAAGTTTTTCATGAAGAACCTCATACATGCTTTTGGGTAAGAGTCTGCCACATGTTGCTCCATCTGTGGCAGAAAGCGTTTTGTCCAACGAATATTTGGGAAAAAGTTACGACCGGTCTAAGAGACGAGAATTAACATTAAAGTCAATGGGGCAATAATTAGTGATCTGTGGCCAGATAGCCTTTGTGTCACAAGACATTACAATGTCAGCACATTAGAGAAAAAGTGTGTAAGTATTCAAGTATTCAGTTCATAGGGTATTAAACGCGAATTACAGGGGTTGATGGTACAAAAACCCCAAACGTCGATCCATTGTTACGTACCTGTTCTTGACGAGCCAGTAATCACTGCCTTGTGAAGTACCATATCCAACAGTCAATACACCGTGATCAAGCCGAGTGGAGCTGCATTCGGGATCGTTATAAACACCAGATTTATAGAAATGGAAGGTTGATCTACTGGCGTCGATGGCTACTGAGACAGGGCCAACTGTAGCTACGGCTTGTTGCAGAGATGATTCACTGTCACGTGGAATATCGGCGTAACCAACGTCAGAAGATCCAACGTTAGCTCGGCTAAAGTGACAAGTTCCATCCTGAAGAAAAACAAAATATACTTTGCGAATTACAATTCTTGCTTCCGTTTTAGGACATTTGCTGAAATATAGTGATGATCATGATGGGATTGTAAGTTTGTTTACAGAATTATCATGTGGAAAATGTGCTATCCAACAGCTGACAAGGAAGGAGTGTCTGTCTATTTGCTTGGGCGGGACGATATATCCGGGTCCACCGGTATTTTTGATGGCGTGCTTGTAAAAGAACCTTTAACAAAGAGCAGTCTGAAACGCAAGTGTCTGAATAACATTGTCTATGGCGTGTGTTCATCTCCATTAGCTCAACTGGTGTAAAATGGAAGGCGTTCATTTATGTCCTGCGGTATAACGTCCTACTGTTTTGCTCCGACTGGGCTAATGAAGATGGGCATACACCATATAGTGTGCTATGGGGGATATTTTGTCCAGGCAGTGGCACTATGGCCTAGTCTTATATTAAATTCCCACTGGCAAGCGATCTTTTACGTGCACGTCAATGTATACGCAGAACTTCGACTTTTTGTCCCATCCGGACGATTAGACATCTGTCCTTGCCAGGTTCTCCGTCCTGCACAATTGACAAGACGAAACCACGTCGGAAAATCACGATGAACTTTCTCGGTCAAATGCAGGGATCGAACACGCGACCTCTAGGCTAGGGAGTCGCCGGTTTACCAGCTAAGCCACCGTAGCTTCTTTAACTAATTGGTTTCAATACCATGATTTTTCTCAGCAAATGAAGGAACAGGCTAGCGAGCCAGCGTCTTACCTACTTATCAACCGTGGATCCCTCTGCCATATAGAGCAGTCTACATGGACAAAGCGTTTTCATTAGCTGAAGACACAAGAATTGAGCATACTGCCATACTTAACCTCGTGGTGCATAATATATATAAAAAATAGGGGGTTGAGGCATAATATCATTAATACTCAGGCTTATTGGTAGGTTTATTGGTCGTTATATACGGGATTCACTGTGCCTACCTTAGCGGTGTATGGATAACTGGCTTCTGTATCAATACCGCGGTTCAGTTTAATATATTCGAAAGCCTGGTCCATTAAACCACCAGCACAACCATGATTACCTGAAAAAAAACCCAACAATTAATAATAATTATCAGCCATTTATAAGTCAGAATGAAAGGCAACAATTCTTCTTTTCGATTAAGATGAATCGGCCGGGATTCCAACCCTGGGTATTATGGTTTGTTTCGATCGTCCAAAAACCTTAGACACCAATCAAATCTTCATGCTTCTTTACCGGTAAGTACAAAAGAACCGCACCACCCAGAAGATAACAAGTCATTAAAGCGATAAATCAAGTAATAAAACAATGGCTGACAGTTCCAGTGGCCAACCCCTACCTTGTACAGTCCCGGTCGGGCATGTAATTACACAATGAATAAAACCCACAAGGGAGACAGTTCGTGAACAAATGTAACATTTCTAAAACATTTGTAACATTTCTAAAACATTTGCATCATTTCTGTATGTTTCCACGATATCCCACAATTTAATTTTCGAAATGGCGTAAAGTTCAAAACAATGACTTATCGATATTAATCTACGGGGTTTATTGGTGTTTCAAACATTTTGTGAAACTGTTAAAATAAAAAACTGGGACATATGACATTCTAAGTCGAAAGGAGTCGCAATAACTCACCTTCTTTTGTTGAACAGTCAACTAAATTTTGTTCTGACAAAGAAACAAGTTGTCCTGTTTTCTTGAAGGTCTGACCTTCCAAACTTCCGGTAGCAGAAAATGACCAACATGATCCACATTGTCCCTTGAAATAATAATAAAGTTTTTACAAAACATGTACCATAACGAATGTCTATAGTTTCCATTTAAAGCTTCGTGCTCGGTTCCGATTGGGCCACGGTATCATAGTGAAGACGTCGCTGCCTCACTAACAAGGAGGTCCCAGGATCGATCACGGCATTGGGTAAGAAACTTTAGTAGTGCATAAACGCAGAGTCATGACAAGGAACAGTGTCTAGTCTTTCAAGTAGGGCGATAACACGAGGTCCCGTGTCCTCGTTGGATTTCAGTTGGTATGGAAAAGAAACGCTGGACAGTTGTGAGGCGATGAATAGACGAGAAAAAAGCCGCTGTAAGAATTATATTTCCTCAGCAGTGTACTGCACGGCATAAGTAGGACGTTAAACCCCTTTCACAATAAGCTTTGCGATTATAACGTCAACTATCTACATCTGTGGACTTAAAACACTATGTCCGCGAAGTGGCACAGACTGTTATTTACCTGGTTTTTAATTGGTGTGACGTAACCTTCTTTTCTCCAATCAACTTCAGTTGGGAGGTCTCCAACATTTGATGGGGCCATGAATGTTGCACCAGTAGTCTTGGATGTTCTCATGGTGTAACCATTCAGCATTTTGTTGATTTCTTCACGTGTCTGTAGATAACAATAAGAATACATGTAGGTTTTAATGCCCGAAGCCATATTGTAAAGATGCATAATATAAGATTTAGCTCTCTCTATAAAAGTTTAAAAATAGGAAAGGAAATATTAAAACGTTCAGCCAAATTACTTTATTCTGTTCTCAGTGTTGATAAGAAGGGCGTAGCTACTATTGCTAGTTTAATAAACAAAGTCTTGACTATCGATATTCGAGTAAATTATAAAATGGCGATCGTGTTTCGATCTATTGATGGTCTAATGGATTGATTATGGGCTTGTCTGGTGTAAATGAATGTCGGAAAAACCACTTCGATTCATTTGGATCCAAAAGAGGTCCACCAAAAGATTTTATTCATCTTTTTAAGTACAAAACGAAATTGAACCGTTTTTGGACTGATATTCTTTTAAGAGATTCTACTAGCCTAAGAAGATTCATTTAATGGACGTTTAGAGACTTTTAAATCTTACCAAATCACCGAGTTGGTTCATACCAAGTCTGAAGGAATGGACACCACGATCAGCTTGTAGATTGTGAGACTGGATAAACGCGATATTCTTTTCCCAGACGCCACGTCTAAAATATAAAACCCGTGAATATAATGATTTGAATAGTAAAAGACTACAAGTTAAAAATGGGGTGGAAAACCTATAGTGTAGTTAAAAGTTCCTTAAAGAAGAGTTTACCGAAATAAACATGACAAATTGAGGATAGTGACCATGTTTAATTACACTGGGAAAGAAACATTTAAAACGTCGGATCTGTGGCCGAATGAACTCTAGAATGTCAGTTTTAAAGTCTGGTAGGCAGAAATAGCTGCCATGCAATTATAAGGTAAACCGTCAACGCAAGATGAGTAAGCTCTAACATGACGAATACGCTGAAACAACACCATCGTGACTAAGATGGTTGTTGTACTAAAAAGAACATCACACTAAGTGAAACCAACCCCAATTTCATCAGATCATTGAATGGGTAAAATTAGAATTATTTATTGTTGAAATGGACATAGTCTTTAAATTCAAAAATATGGTATCAATTTATGGTTTGTAAGATAGATAATAAGAAATTGGACTTCGTTACAATTATCTCTATTATTAAAATGTTTACTTATGTACATATTTTTTTCAAAGTCTCCAACATTTTGCTTACAACTGCGAAAGTAGAAGTTTTGTTACCAAACATTCATACCTGTAGGTTTCAATTTGTCCTTCATAAGACTTTCCATGCTGTCTCTTGAAAATATCCCATTCTTCATCTAGACCAAGCATCATGCCGGGTTTAGCCACAGCAGCGGCTACTGCCACCATTAATACTGCTAATTTTAGCATCTGACAAGAAAAGACAACCGAATTTTAAAATGGGTTTAACCAGGGGCTAAGTGAGAGGTACATCATATTAAATCATAATCATAATGCTCAACCAGAGTCAAACATAATACTGTGGATCAGATATGCTACATACCGACTCTAGCATGTTCCACACAGTCCAATATTACCCGATGGCAATGGGAGGCACCACTCGCCTGGCTTAAGAGTACCTCTTTTCTGCACAAGTCGGTCTAATGAAGACGGCCAGGTGTCATTTTGTTGGCTATGGGAGCAAGCCATGAACAATTCGACCTGTTCCTTGCTAGATTATATCCTGCATTAGGACTGACAAGGTGAGCTTACTCGGCCAAAAACTGGAAGAATCCATGAACCAGCACCTGTCTCATTGAGCCAACCCTTTCGCTAAGACACACGAAACATGCTGCAGTCAGGTCCATTCGGCCTTTTTAACCAACATTTTTTAACCAACATTTCCTCTACATACAGGAAGGTTTATATATGAATAAAACATGGTCATGGCGTTGGAAAAATGTGAAATTGTTGCTTTAAATATAAAGGCAGTGGTAAATAATTAAAGAAGAGTAGATATTATTCTTGTATCAATAGATAAATAAATACCTTGATTGTATATGAAGTAATCGATGTAGTCTGTACCGGGTCACGCCTTTCACTGATAAAGCATCAATTTTGACACTCGTATTTATAACATAATCCAGGGTATTGATACCTTTATGACAAGCACATGGTCAGATCACATGACCGTAACCACCTCGTGAATGTCACGTCCGCCCCATCGCTTGTGATGTTATTTACGTATTTTATCTCAGATGAGGTTTTTTGAAGTGCTACTTATCAAAAGCGCGAAGATCCCGTGAATCATATCTATGGTCGCTAATCTTTGTTTTTAAATTTTAGATTTTGCGGTCACTTGGTTAATCCGATTAGGTACTCAATAACCCCGTGTTGGCCGAATTATGAAATAATCTTGTCTAAGTTCTTACAGAAGCGAATCAGCTGACTCATGCTAGAGCACCTTATACCACTCTCCGTTTATTACAATGCCATATAGCCCAATGTCAAAATGCCTGGGTGCCCAGTAAGCCGATATCTAATTGTCCGAGGTCTCATTGTTCCGGTTGTCTATTGACCCGGATGTATATTTATTTTCCCGGTTCTTTCCCCGTCTGGTTAACCGGGTGCGTGTTCTCCTGGTGGTTAATTATCTGATGTTAGTTTTCCTGGTATATATCTGTGTCCATGTGTCTTGGTGTCTAGTTATCCCAGTGTCTAGATGCTCGAGTGTCTTTTGACCCGGATATCTAGTAATCGGGTGTCTATATGTAATTGTCTATGTTCCAAGTTGTCCCAGTGTCTAATTAGCCGATGGCACGTTTCCCGTTGTGTAATTATCCAATGCCGGATTTACCTGGTGTTTAATTATTCGTGTATGTAATTGCCCCTTGTGTAATTGCCCCATGTCTAATTCTCCGATGTCTAATTACCCTGGAGTGTAATTGTCCAATGTCTAATTCTCTGGTGTTTAATTGGCCTGTGTCTAATTGTCTTGGTGTATGATTGTCTGCTGTCTATTATTTTTTTGATTTATAATTACCCGCAGTAAATTTGTTTGGCGTGCAATTGTCCGATACGATATATAATTGTTCTAGTGTATGATTTTATAACCCGATTTATAATTGCTTGCGTGACTAAATGTTTCCTATCAGTGAATTGGGGATGGATAGCGAATGAATTCTAGAAGAAAGTAACCTTTAAGAGAAGACGAAAATAACTTTTTAAAGAAGAAGAAAATAAAATGATGAAAAGGACATATTCCCGAAAACGTTTGGTTTCACAGTATGCCTTGGCAACTTGCTATATTACGCAACATGCGGCACACCCGCATGGCGGTGTTTATTTCAGGTAGGGGTGTATGTAATTAAGATAAAGGATGGTGTTGATGTTAATCATACGTCATCGACCAATGCGCATGTAAACTGATATTTATAAGTTTTGGATTATTACACTTGTTCACGTAGACCAGATCATGATACTTCCTGTGTACTCAGCTAATCTAGATTGCTACCTTGCATAGTACTACTCGAAATATTGGGCACATCTGATGTGGGATTAAAATTTGTATCAAGAAATTAAATAGCGTTTCATGTACAAGAACCTTGAATATGAACTCATGAATAGGGACATTTTTGCTTGATTTTCATAAAATGCCAACTGACAACAGTTCATTTACCTTTTTGTCCCGACCAAGGTAACAAATAGGGGTGTGCAGTACACTATCGTGACATTTTATCCTGGAAACTTCAGGGCAGACGTCTTTTCGCCATTCATGTGCCTTCCCTGTTGTAAATATACTCAAAGAATCCGAGGTACTTTATTATTGAACCTCCGAGATCGACCCTGCGTACTGGTTAGTGAGACAGTTCCTTACTCACGTAAAATATCCCTTGGCAGATAGAATCACGCACATAATATTTGAGTGGACGTCGACGTCTGTCTGTTCATTAATTTTAGTTTCATTATTTGACGAATTGTTAGTCCCCAAATGACCTAGTTTGTGTCGATTGGACGATTAACCCATCTCTCTCTCTCTTCCTCTCTCTCTCTCTCTCGCTCTCTCTCTCACACTCTCCCTCGCTCTCTCTCTCTGGAACACACCATGACCTTTATCTTTGAAGAAAGACCAGATGCCAGCTCATGTTTGGTGCATGTGTGTCAGTACATGTTTTCGTTTTATAAACATTTTCAGGGGACATGGTCAACTGAAAAACACGATCTGTTCAAGCATTATCAAGGGTCACTTAGTACAACATAGTACAACTTTCTACAAGAAAAGATTTCAGGTTAACATCCTACGGTTCGACACCAAACTAGCCAATGAAATGGGGCGTGTGGTATGATGTATTGTATGATGGTGAATGCGTCATTGGATCTTTAACTTGTAGTCATCTGAACGGATATACACCGAATTGGTCATGCCCTTTGTCGGACACAAGGATCGAGCCCAGGACCTGCAGATAAGTGAACAACCACCATGCGCACAGCTCCACTCAAGAACAACTGATAAACAACTTATATGTTGAATGACCCAAAGGGATCTTGTCGGGCCCTATGGTCTAAATCACGATTTCTTTTCCGGACATATTCCATAGAATGTCCGTCAATTTTCACCCAGACGCGTTCACAGAATAGAAGAACTATCCGAAAGACAATAAGCTGAGCGTAGAATGAGATAGGCAGGGTGAGAGGGTTTTTATCATTGAGAAAAAACTCGAAGAGAACCAACGAGGTTGGACAAGCGACCCTAGGCCTACTTGGGGAATCGAAATCACGCCACTTAACTCAATGACAGATCTTAAAGCACCACCCTATCCCTCCCCTAGAATGAACGCGCACAGGGGACTCGCGGGTTTTCTTCAATGACACACCCCGACATCTCAAAGATTCCTCGATCAGAGCAAAATGACGTCAACACAATATTTTCTTAAACTTACAATATATGAGATAAACACGTAGGAATTAAAATTATACACTTGACCTCTACTATCAATTTACACTCCAGATAAAAAATGAGGTCTTTCATTAGGCCTGAAATGTTTTCTAAATCATCAATTAGACATTATTAACATATCCAGACCATAATCAACTCTCGATCACATCGGTAGCCTGCGATCTTTGGTGGATTATGATCCGATTTACTGCATGATTTCCCTTCTCCATTTAATTATCAGCACCGACTTTAGTTATGATGATCCAGGCTAGGCGGAAATTTCACTTGCTTTATTTTCGGTTCACAGTGGATCAATTTGACTGAAATTTTCAGCAAATTTCCTTTACATAATCTAGTTTTTATCTATTACAGTGAGAACTGCCAACTCGTTATCTAATCTCCCATAATGTATCTTTAATTTTTAAACTAAAGTGTTGGCAAAACACCATTTGCATTTGGCGAACATCATCGAACTTTTCATATCTTTAAATGTACAGATTTAGATAATAAAAAAGGCTGGTCTTTCTTGCTAAAATTATTCAAAAATTGATAATGACAAAGGAATAATTCGATTTATTATGAGTGATTATTATCGAAAAAACGTTACGTGTTAATCGAGACTCAGTCTCGCGTATCTTTATTTAAATTAAATCATTAAATGGCAATTGCATTTAAAATCTCCGCCACCCGATGGTCTAAAGAACATATTATAGTCTTACCATGTGAATAAATGTCAAAATAATGATGTATAGCACATTTGACGCCAAAATAAAAATCTGCAATACACGGTTGACAGATTTAGAACTTAAAATGATACATCTGTAAAGTTGTTGAAAATATACGTTAAAGATTAACAAAGATGAAATGAATTTTGTCATTATCCAGCGTCATCCGCAGAAAATACAAAGGCACAGGTGATGGAAGAAGCTTTTAAATTGGCCTCTTTTATATTCCATTGAATAAAGGCCAGGGATTTCTTAATCAAATTGTTAAAGAAAGAATTACCTACGAGAAATTTTGACGTGGATTAAGCGGTGGAAAATTTGATATTTGGTTTTAATAACATGGCGTTTTGTCAGCAAGTTTATTTTGAAGAAGTAAGTCAGATTTTATCCTCTTGTGTAAACCGATAGTTAAGGTCAAGTAGTTTATAAACTAATGGCCTTGATAGCCTACAATCCTCCAAAACAAATATTACACAGGGAGTTATCATAATCCACGCTGGTGCTTAAAGAATTTACAATCAGCGATTTTAACGTCCTATGCACGGTTCTGCTCCGACTTGCGACTTGGCTTATACAGAAAGGCATACTCCACACAGTGTGCTATGAGGGAAATTGTGCCCGGACAGTGACAATATAGTCGGGACGGATAACGTTTTACCAAAACAAATTGTAAAAGAAACCAATGCAGCTTGGTTCAATGATACACATATCAGACAACATCATACTCTTTTTCGGCCGAATCCGACCAAGGCGAAATAACTTAACCAGTGGGTTTTAGTGGTGAGAGAATAACCAATTCTTTTAAAAACAAAATCAAACGAAAAGTAGTTATAGAGGCGAAATGTGCTGAAATGACGAATCTGAAGAAAAAAAGCAACAAAAAATGTATTTTTCACATGGACGGCTAATAGCTGCCAAATTTGGTACTAAAAAGGCTTTGACTGTATCTTTATATGGTTTTCGATGTCTCTGAATTAAAAGATAATTTCAAAGATCCCACATGGTAGCAATTCAAAATGGCAGACAAGATTGACTTCAAAAAGACTGAATTTAAGTTAATCGTCGTTTATTCCTGTTGAATATGACTTGTAACATGGTTGCTATTCAAAATTGCCGCTAAAATGAAATCGAAAATGTCGGAGTTTAATTAATCGTAATAAAATGACATTTTTGTCATATAACCAGCGAACATATCGTAAGATATGACCTTTACTATGTCTTTTATATGGCTGTTGATGTCTCTGAATTTAAAGATACATTTCGAACGATAAATTCAAAATTGACTCAAAAATGGTGGATTCTAAGTTAATCTCCATTTTACCAGATGTGGTTTTTGATGACGCTGGGTTCAATTATAATCTCAAATATCAATTTCGAGAATCCATGAAATTTCACGCCAGGGAGGAGAGAACCACACCGGACCCCCATAAAGTGGGTACCCCTCGGCCCCGGGTCAGTAGTATCTGGTATAATATACGCCGATAGTAAACACAGGTTAATTTCTGTATGTTATTCATTTCATGAGTTCGTGCAATTGTCACGGTAATAGTAATACTGTTTTCGTAAGCAATGGACACTATACAATAGACGATACCAGAGACTGATCTTTGCTCCGTGAGGTGAACGATGGGGTTCTCTGCAACCAGGCTAGTGATTTTTTTTAATTAAACCGACTGTAAATGGCGTTTTCTAGAGAATATCCTGATGTATTTAGCTTATGCATATAGTATAAAATTCATCAAAAACGACGTAAATTCATCACGTACGCACAGTGGCGGCGCCAACCGTCGGTGGTTGGAGGGGCAAAGCTGGGGCAAAGTCCAAGGTTAGGGGGGCAAAGGCACGATTTTCAACTAGGGGTCGGGGTGCTCCCCCCAGAAAAAATTTGAAAAACAGGCTGCCGGAAATGCAGCCTGGCAGTATTTCAGGCAATGATCGTTGAGGTAAAGTATCAAATGAACGGGCTTGCGAACCTCAACGAAGTACCTTTGTGAGCGCCAAAGTAGCGAGTCCAAGAAAATTTTGAAAAATAGACTGTTGGAAATGCTGCCTGACAATATTCAAGCACCGATCGTAGAGATAAATAGAGCCGACCAGATGTCGCCTGTGGCCTGATCACTAGTCTTTCCGACCCCAGAGAGCAAAGTGTCAAATGAAACCCAACCCCAATAATTTGAAAAGCAGACTGCCCGAAATGCAGTCTGGCAGTATTTCAGGCATTGATCGTCGAGATAAATAGTGCTTGACAGATACCGCTTGACGCCAAATCAATAGTTTATCCGACCAGAGAAGAAAGTGTAGACCGGTCGGAATAAGAGAGACTCAAGAATGAATATTTTCGCCACTATAAAATAGACTGATGGGAATGCAACCAGGTAGTATTTCATACAATGGTCGTTGAGAAAAATAGCGCTGGCCAGATCACATTTTTTTTATTTTCGAAAATTATATGGGGGGGGGGGAGCAAACAGAGGGCAGGCCAGATTTTTTGGGGTGCAAATGCCCCCCCCCCCCCCTTGGCGCCGCCACTGCGTACGCAAAAACATTAACCAGTCTAGGGAACCCTGAAACTACCATACCCCTTTGCAATTTCCCGCATTACTTGATTACTTTAATTATCAGTAAACATATATACACCGTATAAAATGATGATTCGTATATTATTTTACAGTTATATAAAAAAAAAACTGTTTCCGTTTGAGCCAATAAACAACTTATTGCCGCATAACGCAGTAGTCCTACTAAACAATTAGTATTTATTTTACAGGTATAAAAAAGGTTTCCGTTTTATCCAATGAATAATTTATTGTTCATTCGCGTAGAGAGATATGCTGTTAAACACCCTACAAATTAACAACTGGTATGTTATTCATACATTGAAGTTTACGTTTAATAATTTATTGTTCATTCGCGTAGAAAGATATGCTGTTAAATGCCCTTCAAATTAACAACTGGTATATAATTCGTAGATTGAAGATTACGTTTATTTGAAAATTCCGATAAACAATTTATGGTGGTAGGCCATATTTAAATGTTGTTTTCAGGAGCAAAGTCTTCAACTCAGTATCATCCACAGTCTTTGACAATGCAAACACGACTCATTGGTCAGTTTAAATCAACATTGATTTTTTTTTTTTTTTGTAAACAATATTTTATTTCATTTGAAAATGGATTGGAGAACAGGCTGGGCCTATGTTGACTCCTCTCCAAAAATCAACATTGCTTCTGCTATATTGCCGAAAAAAGGTGGACTTTTGATAAACAATAATTAAGATAAAATGAAAGTTATAAAACTGACACGCGACTCGCGTGCCAGAATGCCTTTGAGCGCCATTAGTATGAAGCTACTTTACGAGTGTAGACTGGAATAACAAGACGCCAAAGTCTGCCATTCAGTTGGGACTCTTCGCGTATTTCGTTCGCTAAACATAACTGATAAGAAATTACAATAACAACAGAAACGATTGAATGTAAATAAGTTTATATACATCCATATATTACATATCGCATTCAAACTGCCAAGGGATATTTTACGTACACGCCAATGTGTACATGGGGTTCTCATTTTTCCATACCATCCGAACGACTAGACAACTGTCCTTATCTTTTTTAAATGGCAATAATGGTCACAACCGATATCGACTTCACTGCCTTAATCAAGCGGAAAAACGTTTGTGCCTCGACCTGTAATATTTAGAACTAAGAGGGACAGGAGTGGTCTATCAGTAGCGTAGGGGGGTGGTAGCAAGCTGATCGGACATGATATAGGTTGGGGTGTTTAGCTCGACATTAACTGGTGTTTTCTTTTGCAAATTAAATTCTGAAACAATTGTTTCTCGGTCTCCAATATTGAGAACTTATGCCCCGAAAGATTTCGGCGGTACGAAACGGGGCAGGGATGGCGTGTCAGTGGTACAGTGGTGTATTATTAGGTACAATTAGACTCTGGGGTTCATAATATCAGTCTCATATTTCGTTGCTGATAATCTGTCGGTTAAAGGGGATTATAGTTGACCTTGTCGATAAACGACCACTGACCGCATTTATAATCTATTACCATAATATGTATTATATTATTCTGTGGTCAATATTTATCTTGTCATCAGGCCTGTAATGAAATGAAATGGGGTTTAACGTCCTGCTGTTCTGCTCCGACGGGGCTAATGAAGACGGGCACTATGGGGGGAAGTGGCAATATGGTCTACTCCTATGTCGAATCCCAACTACCAAGGGATCTTTTACGTGCACATCAATTTATAGACGGGATCTCGTTGCCAGGCCCGTCGTCCCGCACCATTTACAAGAGAAAGCCACGTCGGACAATCCCGATGAACCTTCTCGGCCAATGCAGGGATTGAACACGCGATCTCTTTTAGGGTTCTGTTAATTTGTCTAACCTATTTTTTACATCGTCGTCAAATATGTGCGAATATGTTCAACACAGAACCCGGCCCATTATCGGAAGTAGAAGATATAGGATGTGAGGTCTGATCCCAGATACAAACATAGGGTTATTTCCCTTTGACTCAAATTATTGACACCGGAAGTTTTCAGTTCGTGTTTATCTTCGGGGAAGATGAGATCGAAAGTCATTTAGATTTTAAAATGTTTTCTCGTAAAATACACAGAGCATTTGCTCGGCTGACGACGCCGTTTCATACATCAGATCTTTGTCGTACAGGTAAAGCGCTTTAATCGTATTTAATCTGTTAGAAAATCAAAAATTGGTCCGCGGCGTGACTCACCGCCGATGACCGTATCGGGCGTATGTTCAACGACAAGACACTTCACAAATGGCGAGAACTTCATAACTCACTGCAAATGTTTTAGGATTAAGTCCTATAGATGAAAATAAGTTATAAAATATTTGTCATAATCGTCATTTCACAGACACAAAATTGTTGAGAAAAAATAAGAGGGTTTGATTCTAAGGGAGGCAGCTCCAGATTTTGAAATGGGATCGAACCACTAATCAGAATCACTGCATAGTTAGGGAAACTAAATACAGCGAGTACCAAATTCTTTACGGCTATTGAGATATCTTTTGTGCATTTTCCGGAAATTTCATATTTTCTAAGAAAGTCAAAACATAATTATTTCTATGTCTTGTGTGAAGTTGAAAATGATATTTTTTCCAATTTCTCAACTGGCAATAGTGAATTATAGGATTAATAGGATTATTCTTTAACAAGGTAGGACTGTTTATAGGTTTATAGATACAATCTATTTTAGGGCTTTATTTTAATATATTTTAAAAATATAACTAAAAAATATGAAATTGTCATTTTAAATATGCTCAAGAAACCAATTTCTTCGATTTATAGATACAAGGTTTGTGAATTATGTTCCGGTTGCAACTCTGATGAAATGTGATCCTCCACCAACTTATGATCGTGAGTATTTGAAAATTGGGCAGTCTAGTTTAATCTTAATTTAATTGAAAGAGGTTAATCCTAACTACAGCATTATTTAGACTCAGTGTAATTAACAAGCTCAGTGCTTGGTAGCTTCAGTGAGGCACCAATGATATGGGGTTTATGGTCCTCTTCACAACGACTTGGATGGTAAAGATCGACGGGCATACACCATACTTTCATGTACACGTCAGCTGGACATTAAACACTATATCATTCCATTTAATTTTTTTTTTTGTCCAGATGTGGAGTATCCAGAGAAGCGAAGGTTGAAATTTTTTCCTAAAGTTCCCGACCTAACTTCATCAACACGTCCAGCTAAAATGGCCAGGAGACTGTTTGACATGAGAGGTCCGGAACTTGTACATAATAAAATCCAATATGGAGACTTTGCTATACAGGTAGGGTTGCTTAACAAAATAAGTTGGGGTAGCAGCGATGAATAGTGAATGTTTTAAATCCCAGAAATGTGATACAGTCAATATCCATTATGTGAAGCTAGATTTAAATTCACCAAGACAGGGTCTGTGTGTCCAGCGTCTATTTTTCAAAATTTTCTGCCCCATGGGCCATGAAGCTGGTGCCTTCGGTTGTCGATAGGGGGCTTTGCTCTACCTTTACCCCTCCATCCACCACACCCACATCTCACACACACACACACACACCTTTGTTTCCTTTGAATGCAATAAAATTCTACTATTAGTAGAACAAGGTATTTGAATTAACCCTTAGAACCCGAAATGCCGCAAAACCGGCTTGACGTTGTATTGCATATACCCGAAATGTCGGTTTTGCGGCTTGGGGCATTTTCAAGCTCCAATTACGTTGACGTCATAATTAATATGACGTCCTGTAAATCCAGGGAGGGACGTGCAACATCCCATGTAAAGTCAGTGTTCAAAGGGTTAAAGCTTCTTATCATCATTTTAGGAATTTGGAATCCCTTCACAATATTTGGGGGTTGTATGACCCAATGGTTAGCATGGGCAGCTGTCATTGAGTCAACTGGCGTGGTTGTATGTGACAAGGAGTAGGGTCGCCTGTCCAACCCCACAGGTTTTCTCTGAATTCCTCACACTGCTAAAGATCCCTGTGCGCAAGAGAATTATTGAAATGAAATTAAAACCATATGTTAGTCCCGAAATGACCTAGTTTGTGTCGAGTCAACGTTAAAACCCATTTCTCTCTCTCTCTTCAATATATTGTGAAATGAAATGGGGTTTAAGCTCCTACTGTTCTGCTTCAAACTGGCCTAATGAAGAGGGGCATACGCAATACAGTCTGCTATGAGGGAAATTTTGCCCGAACAGTGGCACTGTCAAGGGATATTTTACATGCAAGCTAATGCCTACACAGGACCTTGGTTTTTTTTGCCCCATCTGAACAACTAGGCATTTGCCTTTGTCAGGCCCTCTGTGCCGCATCACTGACAAGGGCGAAAAATCTTGATGAACTTTCTCGGTCAAAGCAGGGATCGAATACCCGACCTCCAGGCTAACGTGTCAGCGCCTTACCCACTTAGCCCTTGTGATCCCCTTTATGTGAATAAATGTCTAAATTTTGTGTACAATTGTTCGTATTTTACAGGCAAAAGGTGGCGGTAAACTAAGATGGGGACATCTAGAAATGATAAGAATGACCCTCAACAGGAAAATGGACGATTCACGTATGTTTGCTATGTGGCGAATCAGCCAACCCTGGAAATCTGTCAGTAAGAAAGGTCAAGGAAAGAGAATGGGAAGCGGAAAAGGTCCGATTGATCACTATGTTTTTCCAGTTAAAGCCGGTCGGATGATTGTAGAAGTTGGAGGAAAATGTGAATTTAAGGAAGTTTATCCGTTTTTGAATCAAATCGCGAAGATACTTCCGTTCAAAGCTCGCGTTGTTGATCGTGAATTTCTAGAAAAAGAGAAAGAACAAGAGAAATGGATAGAAGAGAATAATATAAATCCGTTTAATTTCAAGGACTGTATTAGAAAAAACTATTTAGGATGTAGTACGTGGGTTAGTCCATATGACTTTATTTTTAATGGCAAACACAGATAGTGTATTGGTTGAATAGAGAATGGATGTGGTCGGTTTTTACATTAAAAGGATTCTCACATAAATCATGAATTATTTAATTAGTTTACTTAAAATGGATGCAGAAAGGTCTACAATAATCGAGATACATTGTTGAATATGAAATGAAATGGGGTTTAATGTCCTACTGTTCTGCTCTGACTGGGTGAATGAAGACAGGCATATGCCATGCAGTGTGCTATGAGGGAAATTCTGCAAGGATTGAACGGCCAAATGGTTGGCGCATGCACGTTGTAAAATAAGGTCTGTCATTGAGTCACCTGACTTGGTTTCGTTGTATGTGACGGGGGACCTCCTGTTTCCCCCCAGGGCTAAACACCTCTACACACAATCTAATTATTGAATTAAAATTGAACCATATGTTAGTGCCGAAATGACCGAGTTTATGTTGAGTGACTGTTGAACCCCATTTCTCTCTCTCTCTCTCTTCCCGGTCCAGAGCACTACAGCCTACTCTTCATATCAAATTCCCGCTTAACAGGGAATTTAACATACATGCAAATGTGTATATAGGACGATATTAATAAAAACTTAATTAATTTGAAAGTATCAATAAAACCTTCAGTTTAGCTGTGGTTCAAATAATGGTACATATATATATGATGATCAATCTAAACAAACCCCTTCAACGTTATTCACTAATTAGCCAAATTATTGAGCAATCTTGATTATGGCACTGGGGGGTTTCCATCCAAAAAATGAAATAAAATAGGGTTTAACATCCTACTGTTCAGCATTGGGTTAATGAAGACAGGCATATGCCATACAGTGTGCTATGACTATGAGGGAAATTTTGCTCGGACAGCAGAACTATGACCTACTCTTATAATGAATTCCAACTGTCAAGGGATCTTTTACGTTCACACCCATGTGTACACAGGACCTCAGTTTTTTTTTATCCCATCTGAAAGACTAGACAGCTGTCCCTGTCAGGACCTTTACTGACAAGAGTGAGCTTCACCAGAAAATCTGGATGAACTTTCTAGGCCAATGAAGGGATTGAACACCCGACCTCCAGGCTACCGAGTCAGCTAGCGAGTCACTGAAAACGAGGGCCCGAGAAAATTAATAAGCAAAGAAGAAATCAGTTGTGGTCTACATCCAATATGATTACGTTAAGAAAAGAGTTACCTCCCATTCATCAGGCAGGTGATTTTACAACCTGTTTCACAGATAATTACTAACGAATTATCCCTGTAACGGATGGCTGTCTAAAACACGTGCGTTGACTAGCACGCCTCACAGTCATTGGCTCAACGGCTCGTGCAATGTTTACTTAACACCTAACTGCTTCGGGCAAAATGATGCATTTTACTCATTTTAATACCCATTTACACTAAATAGGAAATATTTTTTAACTACAAATACTTCAAACGTCTTTATTTATTTTTCTTTTACCTCAAAAAATTGTTTGAGAATTTAATTTGTCGGAGTAAAAAAGTTAATATGCCGTACTCATTAAGCCTCGTCGATGTCATGCTTATCAGTGATTGTAGCGGCCAAGCGAATATTCACTGCGGGATCAGTTTGGTGATTTTATTGTTCGTGTCGCTATATTGCTCGGAAAGAAAGTAAACCTCTTTGATTTAGGGCCAGAAAAGTAATGAGCTTTTACGTCACACTTTTCAGCACGAATGTTTGCCAACGTGTTCACGGAACCCTCGACCCACGGTTTTTCGTTCTATATTGGATCGACACGACTAGACACTTCCTCTTGGTGCGGCACTAATGCACCAGTCAATAGGAATCTTGAACTACCCCCGCCTCAAGCGTTCACCCCGGATTGTCATTTAGCTCAATATTTTAGCGTCAAGATTCACCCCGCAATGCACTTGAAGCCAAGACACATTCACTGAAGATTCACTTTCTAACGCAGGTACAAAAATAAAAATTAGTTCAAGATTCACGCAATAGTCATCTTGAACTACCTACCCCAAGCATTCACCCTTGATGGTATTTTACCTTTGAAAATTTATCGTCCTTTTTACCAGCATTTTAAGAATATTTTTTACGAACCGATCTTTTTCGCCATTCGGGCAAAGACATTTTTTAGTTCAATTATTTATCCATCGATTAAAAAAACAATTGTGTTGATATCTGTAAAAGATCATTTGAATATGGCACTGTTAAAAACACATAAAAAAGCCACGCCCCCCCAAAATCCGGGCCGTTTTCTTCGAAGCGAACATAACGTCACGGAAAGCCGTAAATGTGTGTTCAACTCGAAATACATGTATTATCAATTTAGGACAATCTCCTAATACAATAAGTTATACCACCAGAAAGCTGATCCAATTCTGCTTTTAACGATATAAAATTTACATGTGTTTATTTTACAGAAAGATCATTAAATGAGAAAAGCGTGCAAGGGTATGCAGGTTTAGGCTGTTTGAGAAACATTAAAATCACGTGACTGAACACCCTATTATAAAAGTACTTATTTTAATATTATATTTTTATTTTAACTTTTATTTGCAAATTTGATAAAAACGGCAAAATGGTACATCAACGACTTGAACTAACTTACATTGAGCATGGTCCGTAAGGCGTAAGTTGAGACCAGATTATCTTGTCATTCATTTTTCTAGACAAGCTCAGACCTGGACAATGGAGTCTATATCAACCGTACAAACAATCAAACACATCCAGCAAATTTATGTACAAAAAAAAATATAGCTTACCGCCAAATCATACACCATTTTGTAGTTACGAATATCCAGATTACCACGAAAACATCATAAAGACAATCGCGTCTACAATTATACAGGTGGAATTTCCCGTATGACAGCCAACGATAACAGACGGAGGTTCGTCCGTTTTCAGAAAAAAAACCAACACATTTTTAAAAATACAATATTTACTGAAAAATGTGTTGGTTGAAGATTCGACGTCTATTTGTGTTCAGCAATATTTTATTTTGTTCAAGATTCACCTTTGGCAAATTTTTTTCTCACCAAAGATTCACATCTCTTTCACATCTAGCTGGCTATTTTGACGTGTCGATGCTTGAGGGGGTAGTTCAAGATTCCTATTGACCGGTGCATAAATAAGGGCAATCCTGTATAACAATTAAATCAGGGAATTAACCCATTTAACTTACTTCTGTCAACGTGAACGCAAACATTGATTCATGTAATTTGCTTTTGGAATATTAATGTGAACTCAGTATAAGGCCGGGATTCCATGTGTGCGCAGTGCGTGCTGAATGCGTGCGGAATGCGTGTTACGTGATGCGTGTTGCGTAACGCGCATTGTCAGTTTCCATGTGTGCGTGAGTGGCGTATTATATGTGGATGAGAACCGAATATTGCCATCCCAAAACTACATCGGATATGCCTATTGCAGTGGCAGTGCGCATATCCATGTCCATTCCAGGATAATGGCATTATCAAAATTTACCTTTCTTGGTGTATTGCACAAGAGAGATGGCTTTGTCAAAATACGAGCTCGAGAGTCTTCAGAGAGAAGTTGAGTTTAACGAAGATGTGTTAATTGTTGAACTTGTATATTGTTATTTAAAGAAAAAGAAGCAGAAGAGAAGGCACAGGTGGTGGGTCCACGATATACTTAGAGGGCGACAGCAATTTGGAAGTTACCACCACCTCATGAAAACCCCTGGGGAATCCCCGTTTTCGGTCTCCGTATACACGCGTATTGCGTATTCGGACACTCTTGTGAGCGTCCCGAGAAACACGTACTACGCGCTGCGCATCACGCTTTACGCATTACGTGTACATGGAATCAACTCCTATAATACCATTTTAGTGCAAAGAGTTAAATACGCATTACGTACTACGCATTACGCATTACGCAGTACGTACACATGGAATCCCGGCTTAAGTCCTAAAGAGGCGGGTCTACTATTAACATAATGAAGCCCCAGGAGCCCCAGACCAGGAAGTTACCCGAGAAGGACTTTAAATAAATAAAACAATTAACCTTTGAAATTAAACCATTAAACAAGATCAGATTTTAATCATAGTTATTTCATAAATCATAACCTGATATTATTTTGACAAGTAATGTAAGATTTAGATGAACAGCTACCAGTTCTCGCTATACTAGTTAAAATCTTGGTAATGACAAGGAAATATCTCGAAATCTGGAGAATAACAGTCTCGATTATCATTGCTAACCACCAATCGTGTTTAATTCCGTTGAAAATCTCGAGCATCCGATGTTTGAGAGACTTGATTATGCTCTTGACCAGTTAATAAAATGTCTATAAAATAATTTACATGTTATATATAACATTTCAGACCCAAAGAAAAACTAGGCGGGACAGATTTTGTTCTTGCATAACGTATGTTTAACAATCATTAAAAGGTTTCTACACATCTTTTGGGGGCATTGGGGAGTCACTGTGGGTGAGTAACTGGCCCGTTAGTCTGGGTGTTGTGGCCTTTCGCTTCCGGTGTTGGCCAAGAAAGTTCATCGACATTTTACGGCTTTCTAGTCGTTTAGATGGGACAAAAAACCGAGGCCCCGTGTACACATAAAGTATGCTTTAGCAGTTGGAATTCAATATAAGAGTATGCTGTAGCGCCGCTGCCCGGGCTAAATTTCCCTTATAGAACAGCGTGTCTTCATTCTCCCAGTGTTAGCAGAACAGTGAGACGTTAAACCCCATTTCTTTAGTTTTATGACATTGGATATTTCTTTTCAAACTATCCTATTGCCTAGTTTTATCATTAATACCTGGACGAAGTGGTTCCGATTTCAGTGTTTATCATCGTGCAATTTATTATTTAAGCCAAAATCTGGTAAAATTCGGCGTCCAGAGACACAATCTGATTAAAATGTATCGTCATCAGACGAATCTGGTAAAATTGAACGCCATGAGACAAAATCGGGTTAAATTGAACATATAAAGACACAATGTGGTTAAATCCATGCCAGTAGACGGAATCTAGGTAATTTCAGCGTCGAGAGATAAAATGGGTTTAAATTGGGCATCGAGAGTCAAAATCTAATTACATTCAGCGTCAAGAGAAAATCTGGTTAAATTGGGCATTGAGAGAGAAAATCTGGTTAAATTGGGCACTGAGAGAGAAAATCTGGTTAAATTGAGAGACAAAATCTGGTTAAATTCAGCATTAAGAGACAAAATCTGGTTAAATTCCGCATCAAGAAACTAAAATCGAGTTAAATTCAGCATCGGGGGAAAAAACCTTGTGAATTTCAGCGTAAACCTCCGGTTAATTCAGCACCGAGGGGGTAAAATCTGGTTAAATTCGTCGCCAAGAGTGAAAATCTGCTTAAATTCAGCGTCAACACATAGTCGTCGAATTCATGTAGATGTTCTTACCTGACTTGCCTAATTTTAACGTCAATACACATTCTCTGGTGGGCGTATATGGCGTTACCTGGCAAACTCTCTTTGTACTTTGAACTTATTCGTGACCTGTTAATCATAAACTTGAAAAACGTTTAAAAATCAATTAAGGCTGTATCGTCATTTGTTTTTGTTTTCTTTTTTATTTTTTAGAAATTTCTTCTCCAATCGACTCAATAACAAACTACAAACTGTCACCCGCCCTAAACCAATCGAGACGTTGGCCGTAATATTTATTACAATTATAATGCTCGTGATTTACACAAAATTAAACAAACATGTTTATATTTAACTACAATAAACGAGTAATAGGCCCATAAAAACCTCACCGAAAACATCTCTACTATGTTGTACACGTTCCATGACGCAACAAAATCAATAAATTATCGTAATATGCCGAAAATCTCGAGTGCAAGACGAGACAATTCGAGAAGTTAACGAGATGTTTGTCGCTGGTACCTCCTTCGCTCAAGAGCTTTGGAGTCGGTTCGTCTGGCTTACCTGCCCTTGATCACTTCGCCAATACAGATCTATGAGAATGGAGCGTCGATTAGGGTGTCGACTAAATCATTAAAAATACAACTTTACGAGTATATTAGGACTCTTGAATCGCTCCTTCAAGGTAGACTTAATAGTCTGTTGAACAGTCAATCTATTTACGCGTTTTTCACAAGTTAAAGATAAGAAAAACTCATAAACACCGCCTTTACATATTAGGCTAATTTATAGCAGTCATCAATCGAAACCGACACTTTTTTCAATTTAAGGCCACCGCGCACGGTTCGATTATTTGTCGGCTGCCAAGCTGCTTTTTTATCACCAGTATGTTGCGGTAAGAGTTTGTAGCGTTGGCGCACTAACCATAGTTAGCTCGTATGACCTCTGACGTGACCTATCGCAACAGCCGGCCAGTGTAGGCCATCTAAATAATAAAAAACGAAACGAAATATAGATCTGTATTTAATTCAGATGGGGCTTAGACAGAAAACAAAATGTCTACTTGTTTGGATTTAAAGAAACATTGGCACTTTGGTGAATTCTGCATGACGTGTGTCGTCAGTCTCTTTAAAGCGCCTTATGTACACAGGGTTACAGTTTTCCGTACAATCCAAATGGCCACGTACATGTTACTTATCAAATCCGTAGTAGGCGTGTCCTTGGTGATCATAGACCTGATTATGGAAATACACAAAAAAGGATAAAATTGATGTCAAAGTGTCGTCTGGATTTCACAGATGCAAGTGAGGAATACTGGAAATTGGCGGATAAAATAACCACTCACTAAAGCAACTCGGCCAAATCCAGCGTCCTAGCCACACCAACGCCAACCAACTGCCCCACTTGCAACGACTGAAAAAAAATGTACAGTGTATGTTGACCTTAAAAATGGAATGAGCACTCAGAGTAAAACACGTTACCTACTTACCTGGGTCTCTTTGATATAAACAATATATAAACAATCTATTTAACTTTGGATGTTTATGTATGTACATGGTGAAGAGTCCAGACAGTCGTATTGAACAGTAGAGTTGTTTGTAAAGTTAAACAGTTTAATTGTAAAACGTGGGGGAGTTTTATATCACTCATAGGCATTACTAGACATTACATTCCCACTTCAACTTTAGCAACGTCAGTAACATCAAAATATAACTAATAATAATTCTAAATGGATTTTAAGTACATGTATCTAAATAGTCGACGGTTATTTTGAATGCGTTAAAATTGAATGTAAAATGGTCCATTTCGTGGATTAGTACTAAAATCACTGACATTGACAATCTGATTAAAACAAAGCAGGGGCGGATCCAGAGGGGGATTTGGGGGTACCCCCCCCCCCCCTGCTCAGCTACATAAGAAAATAATGCCTTGCATCAATGAAATTACATCACAAAGTGATCCTACATCAGTATAAAAACGATTTCTCTGTTTAAAAAGCTCAATTTGTATGTATGCCTATGTAATTTAGAAACGATGATGGCAGATTTCCCTAACCGAAAGCTGGCAAACCCCCTCCTGCAAAAATTCCTGGATCCGCACCTGCACAGATTCTAACTCGTTTCGTTTTTTATAGTTTTACTTGTCTTTACTACACTAGGATCTGGAAGAGTTGTCATGTATCCCGGTTGATGTGAGGCGTTGGCCAATGAAATGGACTGTTGCGGTGAGTTCTGTAATAGGCAGAATTGGTTCTTACATAAAGCCTATTTAAGCTTTCTCACCTATTTGCTGAAGTAAAAGTAGACAACATTAAACGGTATTTGCTAAAGTAAAAGTAGAGTTTTATTTATTTATGATAAGGGTAATGACTTATGTGTTTATTTGATGTATCGGTGACCATGGCGTCTAGGAGTCGTTATATTTACCTGGCTATGTGTCTATTTTATTTATTATTATCAGATATAAACCAACACGGTTATAAATTTCAAGGGTATAAGACTAGACTTAAGATGGCTAGGTTGTTTTTTATCGGTCTATATAAATTCACGGGAACGTGTGGTGAAAAAAATATGATGTGAAATGGGGATTATTTTAAAATTCTACACAACCCATGCTAATGAAAGGAAACTTTGCTCTGACAGCGGTGCTACGGCCTTCCCTCTGATTGAAACCGGCACAATTCGAGGACGCAGATAACCTTATCGCGCAACTACATCGGTCACACTTTAAAACAACCCCAGCCAATCTGGGTGTAGGTTTTTTGTGCCATCCGAACGACTAGGCAATATAATATTTAAAACGGAAACCGCGTTTGAAAATCACTAGATTCTTATCCGACCTCGCCGCTATTCATCACCAGGACATTTTACTTGAACGTTCCACCCCTTTACCGCTAGAATCCACTTCTAAAATACGTAAACGCAACGAATGGACAAAAAACGATAAATAATTTTTGTCAGCCCCTTAGAAATGGCAACCGGACTTGAAAATTAGTCGACCCACGATTGCCGTGTCCAAAAATTTCGTGCTTACGAAAAAACGCAATTGCAATAGTTATAGTAACACACAGGCTTCTGTCACCTGTATACTAGCAGGCTTTAAAAATTCGAATTTCAAACATTAGTCGAGGGCCCAGTCCCTTTGACCCATGACTTCCATGTCTGAACAATCTCACAGTCAACAAAAAACTTCAGACGAAATAGAGAAAGAATAAAAAAGACAAGCCAATATCTAATAAATACATAAAGTAGTCTAGCCGAAGGGTGGACATATATAAATCGCGAGGTGTAAACAAGCTAACTAACACCTTTATGATCATTTTGGCGACACCTTCGCACCAATATCTGTCATCTTGTCAGGCCACACTCAAAAATTGCCAAATTTACGACACAAATTAGAAAATTGTCTACTTTAATTGTTCGCGCTAAACTTTGCTTTGATATAAATTTTGTCGCCTTTTGTAATCTGCCGCTATGACATCTAGTTGGCTGAAGATTTATAATTTTCGCTTTGATCTTCTGATGGTCACGTCTGCCCACAAGTCTAACAGAAGGCTCTTGTGATGTATGTGACAAATCATAATGTGACATTTTTACCAAGCATACCACAACGTGGTGAAATATTACTAAGCAGAGAGTGAGAGAGAGAGAAGGAGAGAGAGAGAGGGAAGGGTCTGGTAATTTTACAGCACAGTCTTCGTTTGTTGGGGATTGCGCCTCTGGTTTTGACAATAAAAGTGTGCCTTGACATCCGGAAGGCACGGAAACCCTAAGTCCAGCTGTTTACACATTGGCGTGCTGTTAAAATAATATTGAAAGAGCATTGAACGAGAGTAGGCGGAGGCGACGCTATCTGGGCAAAATTCTCCTACCTGCCATTTAACAAATAAATGAAATTTACTATATGGTTGTCTAACCATTCAACCATATTCAGTTCTGGGTGAACAAAACAAAACATCGTCAAATTCTAAATTCTGTTCTAAACGTCTAAAAATAATTATGATCGATCTAGCGGTCTAAAGGCTGGCTTCAGAAGCGAAATTATCACTGAACACTATTCCGAAAATCAGTGGTTGGAATTTGAAAATAAAATGGCTTTACGTTGTCCACCCCGACTGCCCCAACCCTACATTTGAATACTATACAACACTACCATTCAGGTGATGTCATTACTTAATAGAAAGAAACTCCAAATCCCACAGAAACAAACACAAAATGGCGCTTCGTTGTCCACACCTTCTGTTTTTTCACACGGGAGACCACTAATCATTTTTTTAAAAAGAAAGTGTAATTGATACTTCTAACTGATATTACCGTTGAAGTGTTTAAAAGAATATCAGGTTGGATGGTTTGTAAAGTCAACTCCCCCACTTGGTGTTGATTTAACGTATCTTCTCGTACAATCTACAGACTTTAAGATGAAGGCGTGATAGTCCAGACATTAACATAATGCGGCTTTTAAGACTCAAGAGTTCCCATTGTGGGCAATATTCTATTGAGCATTCTCGTAATCCATGTGCATTTCGCCGTAGAGATTGATTCGGTCGTAGTCCATAGCTCTAACGCCGTGCGTTTATATGGCGTACCATTACAATATAGACGGTTTTGCCTAGATATATGGGTTCCGATTCTGGACGATGTTCTAAAGAACATTCTCGTAATCCAAGTACGTTATGCCGTACAGGTTGGTCTGTCGTAGTTGTGGGTCCATAGCCCAAACGTCGAACGTACCGCCAGACCAACGACTTAGTACAACTATACCAGCGTTTACTAATACAACTACTGCAGCGATTCCTAGTACAACTACAAATTTACCAACGTTTACTATAGTAGTATTATACCAACGTTTACTAGTACAACTACACTAACGTTTACTATAGTAGTGTTATACCAACATTCCTAGTACAACTGTAACAACGCTTACTGGTACAACTATATCAACGTTTATTAGTACAACTATACCAACGCGTACTTGTACAACCATACCAACGTGTGTGAAATAGTTTTATCTAACGCCCGCTTCCACAGAGGTGATACCAACTGTTTAATACAGTACTATTATACCAACGGTTACTGATACAACTTTACCAACGTTTACTAGTACAACTATTCCCACGTTTACTGATACATCATACCAACTTTTTCTTGTACCACTATTCTAACGTACTAGTATAACTATACCAATATCTACTGGTACACCATACGACACATCAGTGCTTGACTACTCCGAGATCAAACACGATAGCAGATGGCGGCCATCTTGTTTACTGTCGCACTACTTTTAAACTGATCTATTTAACCACGGTAAAAGTTGGAAAATGAGGCTTTTTCCATATCCTGTAGGTAGTATAGCTATACAATCTTCTCCATTATATAAAGCTTTCAATGTTTCTATTTGTTTATCTTTAAGTTTAATCGTAGTGACGCCTAAATTAGCTTTAGAAAACTGTACAGCTGCTAAAAAACCTTCTTCCATGGGCGCAGCCATCTTGAATTTGTTACTATTTTCATTTCACTCTGTGAAGAGTCTGTGCTATTTTTAGATATAAATAGACTCGTGGGAGTTATGCGGATGTTGCAACGTAGAACTTTGAGTAAATTGGTTGACCCCCCAGTTTCAAATATTTATACTGTTTCTTTTGCAAATTTTTAGCAAATGTTTATGTTTAGAACTATTGTAACCTAACAAAGGTAAATTTTTTTACAATTTATAGCGAATTAAGTTTTCGTCTCTGAGAGACGAGCGTAGTATTAAACATGGCGGCTATCTGCCATCATGAGTATTCTTGAAATAGGTACACATGATGTAATCGTATGCTGGTACACCTAACTATTCTAACGTACTAGTATAACTATACCAATATCTACTGGTACAACTATTCTAACGTACTAGTACAACTATACCAATGTTTACTGGTACCACTAAATCGTTTACTGTTATAAATATACAAATCTTGACTGGTACACCTTTACCAGCATTTACTAGTATACCTATACCAGCGATTACTAGTATAACAATACCAATGCTTACTAGTACAAATATTCTAACGTACTAGTACAACTATACGAACGTACTCGTAAAACTATACTAACGTACTGGTACAACTATACATATGTTTATGGTACAACTATATTACAACGGTTACAGGTACAACTATACAAAAGTTCACAAATACATCTATACAGATGGTCACTAGCACAGCTATACAAACGATTACTGGCATAACTATTCTAACATCTACTATAGCATTATCATACCAACGTTTACTAGTGCAACTACATGTATACCAACGCTTTATTATTATAATTATGCCATTGTCTGATAAAACTACATAATCATAATCTAGGTAAAAAATATAATTACTATATTCCATAGATTTGTACTTTGTGTATGGGGTCTTATCTGAAATGTTACTAAGTAAATAAAAACACCATATTTAATAGAATTGTATACACGGGGGACTCTGTGTTCATATGGAACCCTAGATCGAATTAATGATCCCGAAATAACTAAGCGTTTGAAGCGTTAAGTTTTAGAGCATTGGTATTATTGTTACTGGCGAACGAAGATGATTTGTTTATAAAGGTATCATTCTGACCGACAGATTCATCAAAACATCGATCTCGACTGACACTAAATGTGATTCCCTCCCTTTTAAAATGTGCGACATGGCAAGTTAGCACTCAATTCTGTCACCCGTATGTATACGCAAGCGCGCCAACTCACCCTCAAGGTGTCGGATTACGGTGTACATAGCGTTTTATAGTGCCTTGTGGCGGCTTCACAAATTGATTATTCATTAATAGTTTTCTGCCCTGTCAGTTTCAATGACGGATCGACCGATATCAGTTCAATATCTTGCATTTAACGTCCGACAAGTTGTCGCGGCCATGTTTACCCAAAATCCACGTAAGGCGTAATATGATCAGAGAAAAACAGGTGTTCTGTCATTGTTATGTTTGTTAAGTAATTAATTACACGATCCGCTAGGGGGCACCACTAGGGTTTAGAGATAGTCATCAGTAAATTAGAGATACCTGGAGCAGTTTAGAAACAGACAATCGGAGTGGATCAAAGTCACCCCATGGCTCGTTGAACTTTTATTTTGAGTAGGTCTACTTGTGCACGTAATTTAACCAAACATATAAAATCAAATGGTAATCTTTTAAGCACGCATTTCCTGGTGCTTTGATGGTGCATTGTACCCGGATAGCCACTTTTCTGCCTAATCGTCGTCCAATTCCCAGTGTTAAAGGAGTTTTTGACGTCCACGCCAACGAGTACAGAAGAGGACATCATTTTTTTTTCATTTCATCCGAAGGACTAGACAACACTTTTTCTGTCGGGCCGTCGGTGCTGAACCATCACCCAATAGTCTGTTCGACACATCACTATGAGACTAAAATGTCATTCTTTTTACGTCTGCAATGTGGGTAAAGCATATTGACAGAGTAGGAACCCAAGACATGTTTCATGCTCTAACAATTTGTACACATGACCTTAGTTTGGCATTCTATTCGAACAACTAGGTCGACGTTTCACATGTGCAACCCCTGTCAAATGATCAAGCGATCAACTTATACGGGAAACTCCATGGGTTCAGATGCAACACTAAACAGACATTATGCAAGAGCTAAATCTGCCTATTGCATGTCTTTCTTTAGGCCTGAAATGGTATCTAAGTTATTAATTAGACATTAATTAACTTATCCAAACCATAATCAACTCTCGATACCATCGCTAGCCTATGATATTTAGCGGGTTGAAATACATTATTTGAAAAATAATCAAACATAAAAATGGATAATCGAGCCTCTGTTTTCTTTTCGCCCGGCTTCAGTTATGATGATCGAGACTGGCTCAAAATTCAAAAGCTAATATATCGATTCAGAGTAGAGCATTTTGACTGAAATTTTCAGCATGTCCAATTTATGTTATCTATTTTTTTAACTATTACCTATAATGCACCTTTAACGTGATACCAACAATTTATAGATTTAAAATTGGTCTTTTATCAATAGCGCTTCCTCCCAGGTCCGCAATACAACGAGAGCAGGTGTCCCCAACAGTACCTCTATAGCATGGTAAAGACAGGGTGCTGTATGTACATATCATAAACTACCTGTAGTAATAATCAACAGGTGAAATATAATAGATACCGTCAAGGTGATTAATCAGCTTTGTTTCTAGCCTTCTCTAACAAAGATCAACTTTCCACTCTATTTCTGACTATATTATCTTCAAGCACAGCCACATGACCAATCATAAACCGCACAACATCATAAGGGGGCTGAAATTTCACTTTCTCGTGATAGAAATGGTGCTTGACAATTCTGCAAACGTTCTCGCATACTGCTATATATTTGTTGTGTGACATCGGGTATTAAAATTGGTTTAGGGAAATATAGTTCATATTTAAACATGGCGTAACCGGTATCGTACCCGCTAAAAACTCAAGGTGTTAAACGAGCGATATGCACAACTTCACCATCTACATGACCTCGCCATACCCCCCCCCCCCCCCGCACACACACACACACACACAAATAGGCATTTGTCCATTTTCTAATTTCAATGTGAAAGCCGATTTTACGTTCTTAATAACAGGTTACAAAACACCCCCAGGTTCGATCCCTACTTTGGTCGAAAACGGCCGTAGGATTTACAAGCCTGGCTTTCCCATGTTCCGGACTGAGGCCCAGGTAACAAAAATTTTGGCAACGAAAACTGAAGTTCGTGCGAAGCAATGACAGGACGTTAAAGATCGAAATCAGTGTAGGAGAGAGAGAAGTGGGGTTTAACGGCCACTCAACACAAAGTAAGTCATTTCTGGACTAAAATATGTTTCGATTTTATTTCAATACGGAGAAAACCCACGAGGTTGAAAAGGGGACCCTACTCCCTGCGTAAGAAGTTAAACGAAAGGATGCTTGGCGTTCTTCTTTTCTTTACTAACCGGACCAAGCAATTATCTATAATTAAAGGCGTTTTATCCGGATGTAAGCGCTCCCGCCTACTCTTCATCGAATTCAATGGGTTCAATTACGTGCACGCCAATGTGTACATGGAGCCGCACTTTTTTTAAGCTCCATCCGAGGGGGGCTGACTATTATTCCTAGCTAGGTCATCCGAGATGAAACCACATGGGAAAATGCTGAGAAACATTGTAGCCCAACACCGCAATTGAACCTGAGATCTCCTGGTTAGTGATCCAGCGCCTTACTCGCTGAGCTAACGTGCCTTCATTTCAGGGTCGTATGTAGGATTTTAAAAGTGGGGGTGCAGCATAGTGGTGGGAGGGGGCGCCAATAGTTTTTAGGAGAGGCAGTTGTTCCTATTCCCCCCGCCCCTCGGACCCGCGTCTATGAAGGCGCCCCATAGCCTTCACATAGGTGATATAAGAGTGTGGGCGGCCTTAAACCCGGCCTATTGATCAGTGCCTTAAGAGCATCACTGTGTGATCATAACCACGTATATTGAGACGTTGTCAAAGTTTTTGATAGGGCGCCATTTCTCGGGGTGCCTTATTTTTCTGAAGGTGCAATGTACCCTCTGCACCCCCGCTAATTACGACCCTGCTTCACGTCCATTTGCGCAAATAAATACTGTATAATCTGTGTCCATATCGTATTAACCTAATCGATGTGTGAAGGATATACTAAATCATTAGGTTGTAAGGTCAGTTTATTAACTACAGCTAACGCTGCTGGTCAGCAGTAAATCATGCTCGCACCTGCTGGACTCAACATATGGTTAGTGGTCAGTCTCGATTCACCTGAGATCAACAACACTCGATAGAATCCTTTCTCTTTCTCTTATCTGCAACCACTCTAACAAAATAACTTGTTTAACAACAACTCAACAAATTCTTATAACTCCATTGTCCCAGATAGACCCATAACAACATTGGTGTCGATTTACTACGCTTGGCGTCCCAACTTTTCCCGTGGATTTCCGTTCAAGTAGAAATCTCGCTTTTAAGACGAAACTCAAGACCCATGTTCCACTTGAAATTTCCATTTGTGAGAATCAATTAGGTTGATTTTGTCGGGGGTTTGGCGCTACAAGTCACGCGGTTGCCGACTATAAATATTGACTTTAAGCAGGACTTTTAAGTTAAGAGAAAGGAGATTATATCAAATCTAAATTATTGAGCTAGGATGGGGGTGATACTGAGATGGACAGATGTCGAAATTGGTTAAAGTTGACTTCTATAATTGGTGAAATAGCATTAATTATTTAATTTAATATCTGAATATTACAGAATGGTATGAGATAAATTAAATTAACCTAATATTAGCGAAAAACACCAAATGATTTTTCTTATCAATTCAGAAATAAACAGTCCGTTCAGTATTTATAAACAAGCCAGCGACATAACTAGCGGGTAAAATCTTTTGATGATGAGGTTATTTTTAATGCGAAGGGATCCAGGTTTCGTGATTTGCTACCGGTGATGTTTGGGTTCTTGGATTTAAATATCAAATAACCAATTTGAATACTTTTTAAGCTGTCACAAATCGGATCGTGATCGGCGCCATTAACGTTTTAAAAATATATTTTTGGCATGTGATTCCAATTCGACCCGACTATATTAGCCCGGATGATTATGTGTGAAATGCAAGGAGTGATAATTGAGACTAGATAGCGCCGCGTCGGACTACGTACAGGATTGTTTTACCCAATTGTCCGGTGGTTTATTTATTGAAATGTTTCCTTGGCTTTCTTATGTCGTCAGGTGCTCTACTGTTTGCTGTTCCGAGAGCCGCGATGGATCAGCGAGTAAACTGTTGACCGTTGTCCGAGAAAGTTCACGGTGATTTTCCGGCGTATGGCTGTCTTCATTAAACCAGTCGCGGCAGAAAAGTAGGGCGTTAAACAACATTTTACTTCATTTCTCTACAGCTTCCACCAAAATGTCTGATGTGTCGAACTCGTGATTTAAGTGACATGGAGCAAAACAATGTAAATGGGTTCGAATTCATTTTAATAACTTGGATCATATTCTTTTTTCATTTAAAAATATTTCTCTTTAATAATATTATTTTCTCACGGGATGTGAATTATTTTAATCGATATCGACCTGGGTAAACAAATCTTAAACAAAAACATTTTCTTTGCCAATTTGCTTCTTTAGATGATGAATCGACAGACCACTTGTTATCAAAGACAAGCGAAAATTGTATGAAAACTTCCCAGAACGATTAAACGAAACGCGAAAATGAGACATCTTGTCACCAAGGTGTCGCCAAAAATCAACATGGCTACCTTAGTAACACGACTGGAGAGAAATCCGTCACAAATTCAACTAAGGTGTACTGCTAAATAAATCTAAAATTAAGGTTTTTTTCTGTTTACATTTATTCCCAGAAATGATTGATTCAAAGTAAAGAAAAGTTTGCGATAAGATCAGGTCGTCTGCAGTGAAATATCTTCTTTTATAGCAAAGGTGGCGACATTCTGCACGCGCCGATACGTCACCCTACGTCTGCAGAACTTAGAAATTTCAAACACAGGGCGTCGCTACTGGCCAAAATGGCGCCAAATAACGAAGAAATTGTGTGAGCTACTGTTCCTCAACTCGACAAAAATAAAACATTGTTTGTCCATCAGCTTTGATATTATTTATTTTCAACCATGTTTTTTGATATTGTTTCAAAACAGGTGGGTAAAATGGCCGAATCGTTCTTTCAGAAGTGATGTTATGTAAATGATGCATTGTTTTAAAAGATGCATAGTCCGAATATTTATAATTGTGGAGTGTATTTTCACGTCTCTATAGAAAACAACTAAAATAAGAATATACATTTCTTATGTTTATATCCGTTTTTTTACCATTTCGTTTTCATTATATATAGGGTTTTTTCACCATTTGCTTAAATAATTTGAGTTATGTTGAATAGTTGCAGGTTTGTTGTAACCAAGAAATAAAAGAAACGGAATAATGCCAGTTTAAAGCGACCGAAAGTGAGTGAGTGGGGTTCTGTATGCGTATCCAATTGTAATATTATAAAAAGTTCACTATCACAATTAGAGTAATTATGACCTTTCTAATACAATCAGATTGCTCATATCAGATTGCCACGGTTGCAGAGAACACCAGAGGTTTTATGGATACACAATTACTGGGTATGTATTACTATACAAATTCTAGTGATTGTGTATCCATAAACACAAAAATGTTCGATTTTATGGATACACAATTACTGGACTACTCAACGTTGCATAGTAATACATATCCAATAATTGTGTATCCATAAACTGGACTAGTAAGTGTGTATCCATAAAATTGAACATTGTGTTCACAGTATTGTAGTTTATAGCGAAAATGAAATGAAATGAAATGGGGTTTACGTCTTACTGTCCAGCTCCTAACTGGGCCAATAGAGACGGGCATACGCCATACCGTGTGCTATGATGAGGGAAAGTTTGCCTGAACAGCGGCCCTAAGGCCTACTCTTATATCAAATTCCAACTGTCAAGGGATCTTTTACGTGCACGCCAATGTGTACGCGGGACCTCAGTTTTCCGATCCATCTGAACGACTAGACAGCAGTCCTTGTCAGACCCTCCGTCCTGCATCACGGGGGAATCACGCCGGACAATCTGGATGAACTTTCTCGCCCAATGCAGGGATCTAACATCCGACCTCCAGGCACCGTTTTACTCACTTAGCAACGTGGTCAGATTTAAAATAGCATTAGCCACGTGAACATTTGACAAAGTAATGGTGTCGACTTTTGTATAGCGTGAAATCTCATATACTGTCTAGTTGGAAAATACTTTAGAAATATAATAAACGTCCAATTAAATAAGAAACATTCTAAGCTGGCAATAGTTCACACACTCAATCACGTTCTAACTAGTTACATTGGCGCCTCCTATAATCTCGTCCCGGGGCGAGTCTCGCGAGAACATCAATGGATGACTTAAGAGATTTTGATGAGTTTTATGGAGATTGTTTGAAGTTGTTTATAGTGACAGGAATATGACCACATTGGTGTCCATTTGGGATATAAAAAGGAAATTTAATTGGTCGAAAAGCTTGAGTGACCACATATAACGAAATTTGTCCTAATTTTAGCGACCCAGTCAAGATCTTGTTAACGCCGGGAGCTTGATTGAACACAGAAAGAAATGTTACTTCCTGCACATTCTCTGCCCCTCAATCACCTTCAATTCCCCTTAGTTCGCTTCCAGGAAAAATGTCAATCTTATTTCTAAAGTATTTCCCTTAGGAGCCGCGGTGGCCCAGTGCGCAAAGCATTGGCACGCTAACTAGGAGGTCTCGGATTCGGCTCAGGTGGTGGCCGAGAAAGTACTTGGGGATGGTGCGACGTGGTTTTCTCTTATCAATGGCAAGGAACTGTGCGTCTAGTTGTTCGGATAAGCAGAGATACCTATGTCCCGTTTATAAGTGTTTGTGAAAGTAATATACCCCTTGATAGCTCCAATTCGAAATAAAAATAGGCCGTAGTGCCGATGTCCGAGTAACAAGTACACGTAAAAGGACTATTGTTGAGAATCGAAATAAGAGTCGACCGTAGCGCCGCTGTCCGGGCAAAATTACCCCCACAGCACACTGCATGGTGTACGTATGCCCGTCTGTAGTTGCCCAACCGGCGTAGACCTGTAGGGCGTTAAACCTCATTTCTTTTCATTTTCATTTTAACACGTACATAGACTTGACTTGTGATAAATAAATATACATATATTACAATTTGTCTATTTACACGTCCAGACCAGGTCACCACTAACATCGTAAGGTCGTAAAAAAGTACGAAACTATGTACATATTATATTAAACAGTCGCGCCATTTTATATGACTTTAATGTCAACACGACACCTCTACAATATAGATTACTCTTAGATCCCAAACACCCATTTTATTTTATCTGGTAAATAAAACTCGTAAAACTGTTTCATATTATTCAGAGATGAAATAAAAGCTTGTGTATTTTATGATAGACCACAAACGATGTCTATTCCGGTGGTCGGAGCCATGTTTGTATAGATTTAGTTATGGCGGAATTTGTTTTCTTTGTTATAGTTATCTAAATGTGTCGCCTCGCCACCTCGTGGACAGATTTTATATCAATTAAAGTCTTTGATGTGGAAAATAAGATGATATTGACTGGTTTGTCATATTAAAATTGTTGTTTGGTTTGTTTGATGAATTTCATAAATTTATTACTACTCGATCGGAATGGCGTTGGTTTGAATCCCGAACAGAAAAACATAAAACAACAAATTAGGCCTTGGTTAATTAATTGTTTGTTTCTCATGACCCCCCCCCCCCTCCGCATGTCCGTTTTCGTCCGTAATAATTACACACTTCCATAATTATTTGGTCAAATTTAGTGAGGTCAAAAATTTGTCCCGTAAAACTATATTGTTTGCCTTTGAATATGAACAATGAATTGACGAATTAAAATCCACTATTTATCGATGTACATGACACCGAGTCCGTAGGTGATACATAAAGTAGGCTGGAAGAGTGTGAATAAATACGGAGTCCATCCATAAAACAGGAAGTGATAAAGCCGTATCATATCTGCCATCCAAACCAAGGAATGCGGTCGCTGTAACATTCACCAAAGACCACATAATATACTCTACTATAGAAAGTTATAATGTGTGTAAATTCCTGCTAAATCATTATATTTACGTGAGCAACGGTCCCAAAACTGTCGTCATGAGATAGCCTAGATCATGAGGTACGGGCTGGTTGACGGTGGTGCGGACGGTCATGCCAGGGTAGAAAAGTCGTATTGTCGTTGGAATGAGACGGTGACATCTACGTAAAGATCTTTTGCCAGAGTACGCGGAAACACCCCTATGTGGACGAAATTGTCCTCATAACACAATATCCCGGTCGGTGCAAAAAAGTAGGATATCAGATCACCATTTCATTTCAAGTTAATAAATCGTACCGATGTGTAGGCCTTGAACTATACGTTGATCAGGAAGAACAATAAGTGTGTAATACTTGAAGACAGGTAAACTGTTTACTTTGTTGATATCAATCGTACAGGTGAGAAGATTTTACCTTCAAGATAAACACATTACCTGGTAATTTAACACCTACTTACTATAAGGTGAAATATACACTCCTTGACTTGTGACGCTACACGCATAAACCCCACCAATATGTATAAAGTCTAAAATGCGGTATTTAATTATTATTGCCTGAGATGTCAATCTTGATGAAAGCAGACGTTAAGACCCCCCCCCCCCCCCAAAAAAAAAAAAAAAAAATTAGGAGAAAAGCATGTATTGATTATTTTATTAATACCACCATTAGCTGTTATACCTGCTACTTTACATTTTGTAAATATATATATCTTAATACTTAAATCGTCGGCGGAATCGGACGTTACATAAAGCTATTTCATGCTTATTACGTCTATTAAGATATATAATACGGGTACAAAATAAGTATTTATGTCTAATATACATGTAGATATATAAGATATTAAATAAAGTATTTAGAGATGTAAAAGATATAAAATAAATATTTGGTATAAGATATAAAATAAGTATTTAGTATAAGATATAAAATTTAGTATAAGATATAAAATAAGTATTTAGTATAAGATATAAAATAAGTATTTAGTATTTAGAGATATACAAGATATAAAATAAGTATCTCGTATAAGATATAAAATAAGTATTTAGAGATATGTAAGATATAAAATATGTATTTATTATTTAGAGATATATAAGATATGAAATAAGTATCCCATATAAGATAAGAATTTAGTATAAGATATAAAATAAGTATTTAGAGATATATAAGATAGTATAAAATAAGTATCACGTATAAGGTATAACATAAGTATTTAGTATTTAGAGATATGTAAGATACAAAAATTACCATTTCAATTGAAACCGTTACAAACAAAATTTTAGAGAATGTTATTGTTCACAAGCGACATGTTTTGGCAGATTCAGTACGGGGTAACATAAAAGACTGGATAATCCAGACAATGACCTACTTTCCGTCAAATTTTGAGGACCCATCCAGATTAATATTCGTAGAATATTTGTTTGGGTGATAAAGACTATAAAATTCGTGGCCAACGTTTTTAATACGTCGGGTGCTCTGGTTGATAGACTAAAACTGTCCCTGGTCCGACCGTCCCCGTATTCCCACATCATAACTTGAAACATAAATGTCTTACTTATATTATGTGCGGTCATTTAAAAATGATGTAAAATACGCTTGTAGCAGAAAATTGTTGCTTGGGTGAATAAATTGGTGTCATTATCATCCAACTATTGTCTTAAAATACTAGAAAATATAATAATACCGGACGCCTGTTAATTAAAGACTCGCTGCGGGAGAAGCCAAGAAAGTGCGTGATTTGACGAGATTTCAGAGAGAATTAAAGGAAATGGTATCCCTGAGAATTACCTCCCTTGTCGTCAAGTGACGACTACTTACTTCCGGTTCAAGGAACGCGGCTTTTGATTAACTACGTGGGTCTCTAGAGAGAAATTAAAAGATTTTTTTTTGTCTAATCACTTTGACAATAAGAGAATCGAAGACGGAGAGAATTATTAAATTTTTACAGAACCTTCAAATCATATCATATCATTATACACCTGAATTCCCCCCTTTAATTAGCAGATTTCACCTTTACCCGACACAGGTGAAACAAGGTAAAAATCGATACAGTCATACCTGAGGCGATTCTGACGCACAATCTAGGTTATGGTTCGCATAAAGTTGCCACTAATTAATCTTTCAGAATACAGCGGAGGTAATCAAGTTCAGTACAATGTCAACTTTTTGTGAATTTTAAAAGTACAGCACATCATCACATATAAATTATCACGAAACTTGAACGTAGAATTCGATGGCATAGTTCTGAAAGGTGTTAAGTCTAAAACAATGTCGGATTTAGTTTTATAGATATGAGAGGAAACATATTCTAATCTTATTAACGCAATTAGGACCAACATTTTTAAAAGTAATTTAATGAACCCATAGGCTGAGTTATAGTTGTCCCTTGAACCGTCTGCTGATTTCGAAAAAGGAGTGGACAATTTTAAAAATATTGAGTGAGGTTTTTATGTCGTCAATTCCCTGCAATAAAACAGTAGTGTTTCGATGGTCATTCGGTAAATTATTTATTGTATTATTTCGGGCATCTGAATATAAGGAGCAATTCAATAAGAAATGTTCAGTATCTTCAAGGTGAAATATGACGTAAAATTCATGCCCGTTTAGATGGCTGCAAGAGAGACGCAATTTACAATGAATAATTTGGTTTGCCCGAGATTCAAACGAAAACAAAACTGGTGGTGTTGAATCTTGAGCCAGAAGTTTCTAATGGGTTTAACATTGAGGTCAATATGGGGAGCATTACCAGTCTGAATCCAAATAATGTACCGATTATAAATTCTCATAGAAAAGAAATGTGAACGTCAAACAACTGGCCGAAGTTTCGTATCTGTGCTTATTGACCATTGTTTGGTTTTCACAAGAGTGTAGTGGACACAGCACGGGTCATCTGGTCATTTATTAACTCGAGACAAATTCCATAAGCTGTGAAATTTATTTTCTGGGACATAAATCGGTTGACTTTGACGCTGGCGAGTACAGTATCAACACGGTGTAGGAGAGTTTTGACATGAAACATGGCGTGTTTGGGTTATCTAGTTTGGTATGTGACCAATATAAGGTGTCAGATTTCAAACGTTCGGTGCTAATATTAAACACGGTAAATATCCGACATATTTTCTTCCGATATCCGACATATTTTGTCCCGTCATCGATTTGGAGCCATGGCAACTCAGTGAGTAAGAAATTTGCTCGCTAACCTGGAGGTCCTGTGTGCAATCTCTTTGTTGGCCGAGAAAGTGTGTCGTTTTTTCCGATGTGTTCCCTCCCCTTCCCCTTGTCAGTGGTGTAAGCCTGGCAATTGGCAGTGTGTAGTCTGTCGAATTACACGAAAAAATACAGGTAAAAGAATCCTTGGTAGTTGCAATTCGACGTTAGAGTAGGTCATAAAGGGACAGTCGCGGGGACATTTTCTCTCACAAAACACTGTATGGTCTTGCCTCTCTTCATTAGCCCAGTCGGAGCAAAAATAAAAAAACTAAGTCGTTAAACTCCATTTCATTTCGAATGTCGGAGATCGTCCCTTTAAGAAGTTCCGCAATACCAGTGAAATCTATCCAGGCTTTATTAGCAGAGAGGGAGAGAGTTAACGAGTGAGATATATTACTATTATTGGTAGAAGCTATAGATTTCTTCACAACACAGATATGTTCATCTGTCGCCTTGTCTATTAAATTAACTAATAATATTTCACTTAGTCTAGAAGACTCCCGGTCAATATTAAGGCCTTTAAGATGATGTGTCGGCGCCTTGCCCCAATCAAACAAACATGGTCGCTTTTAACTCAGCCAGTGTATAAGTGGTGTTGATACTGATTACTGTAGATCTGCTGATGTACGTATCGTGTTAACATTGGTACTATTAATAACACTCTTGATGTTTACCTTTAAAGATGGCCTACAAATGGAAATAAAATGGGGTTCTGAACTTGACTAATAAAGTCGGACAAACGCCATACATTGTACGATGAGGGAAATTTTCCCCGGCGGACAGCGGCACTACGCCCTAGTCTTATATCGAATTCCAACTGTCAAGGATCTTTTACGCGCACGCCAATGTGTACACGGGAACTCGGTGTTTCGTACCATCTGAACAATTAGACAGCAGTCCTTGTCGGGCCCCTGTTCTGCATTACTGACAAGGGGAAACCCACTTTAGTGGTCTGTTTCAAAGTGGTAGTCACTGATTAAATGAAATATGAAACACCAACCGGGCTAATGAGGGAAGACGTCATATTGATCAGGAAATGTGTTTGCCTACTCTTTTTCTTGCAAGCCATGGTGTTCACGCGACCTCGATTTTTTCCACCCCCTCCGATTGCCCCCGCCAACCCTCCCTTATCACTTGCGAGGTGTTTAAAAAAGTGATAGTCGCATATGTTTTTCGACAGAATAAAACTAGATAATTATGTATGCTGGGTAGTCAAAAACCGTGAACAAGACGTATCAGTTATGCGTAAGGAACTGGCTCGCCAAGCAAAGGAGGACCCGGTTCGAAATTTAATTAAGTTCAACTTAACGAATCATAAAGATTAAGAATTAAATTTCCTTCCCGTCCTTCGTTTTCACGGACATGTTAAGATCAAATTAAAGAGTCATAAAGATTTTGTTGCAGTTTTGAAATAGAAATCATTTTTCTTCCCGTTCTTCGTTTTCACGGTCATGTTGTAAAGAAACGCTTTAATCGAAACTTTCATGATGGGTATGTGTTTCCGTACAATAGACTAATGACCTAATGTAATAACTTATTTCATAATGCAAACAAATTGTTTAAAAGATGGCGCCGCTTCTCTTTTGGCGTACTCATCACGTGACCAACGGCGCTATCGCGCAGCGATCCAAACTGATCATGTTGGCAGCGATCATGTAGAAATAAAACTAAACGTAAATCGGGGATTGAAATTTATGGGCCGTGTTATAATTAAGTTTCGATTTCGAGGAGACGACTCTTTATCACGTATAACCACCATACTTATATCGATGACTTACCTATTCAGTGCGCAAGCCTTAGACAAATCGGACACCCACAATATATCCGAATGTGTTCGGCTGCAAAATAGAAACTATTTATAATGTCGCCAATTTATTTTCCATTCCATCTCGACGACACGCATCACAAGCTTGTACATGACAGGCAGTAGGTTGCCTGCCCAAGCCCCTGGATTTACGATGAGATGAACGAATTTTATATGTAAATCCTGCCCCCCCCCCCCCCCCCCCCCCCCGACACCTCTGAAGGCAGGCAACCCGAGAGAAATGGGAATCGAAGGAAATAAAGTATCTAAACGCAAAAAAACCCTCCAACTTCTCCGATTTCTTCTGAGTAGTTATACGTGTAGTTGGTTATTTAATTATTTCGTTTTGACGGCATACCTTCCCGATATACTCACAACAACGAGAACGAGTGATGGGCGGCAAGATGAAAAAAAGTAAACAAGGTGTATTGTATTTACAGGTAAGCGTCGAGACTAACAGGTAAAGGTGTCTACCTGGGTCGATTCTACACGTTTTTACCTGTCGCCATTTACCTGTAATCACCAATGACCTTTTTATACACCTGACCCGAATCGTCTTAATTACAGGTATGTATTTAAATGTATGCTAGGTTAATGCAAATAAAAATAAATGGGGTTTATTGTCCCATTTTTCTACACTGAATGGGCTAATGAGGACGAGCATACGCATAAGATGAATTTTTAACATGACTTCGTTTTTAATCCTATCCTAACGACTAGACGCCTCGCTAATGAGCAAGTCCCGGGATCTATGCCGCTGTGTATCGACTTGTCAGTTGTGCAAGAAGGTAGACCTGACAGATAAACAGTCTCATTTGTAAAGTACGACAAACCGACTCCCATCCGTGGAACTTATTATCCCTTTCGGTATTGCAGTATTGGGTTACAATTATAATGTTTAGAGTCGCCATTTTAACAATTGTTGAACTATTTAAATACATGCACCAATGATCAAACGCTTCACTGTATATCACGGTCTGCATTTAAAGCGACATTCTCTAGAATTCTTTTAATACGGATTACACGAAAAACCAGATTCCCGTGTACAACTATTCCAGTCTAAATTCCCCTTGTTTCAGTCGTGCAGGGCACGGCGAAAAACGCCTATTTTTTCAGGGAGAGAGTGAGAGAGAGAGAGAGAGAGAGAGAGGGCCGGAGGACCCGGCGAAAACTCACGAGGTTTGACAGACGATCCTACTCAGTATCGTTCAGATAACCAAAGTTGACCATGTACAGATTGGTGCCCGTAGAAAAAACCGTGAAATAATTGTGTTGATAAGACACTTTTTCAATTTATTTTCTACGTAAATCAATAGCAAAACTATTCATATCGACGTAATGTCCTTTTTTGGACGGTAGAGACTCGTGTTAAAGAGAAACATGGTTGTGGTAAACCACCGGTTATTACCTATAATTAGACCTGATAGATTCAAAAAATAAAAAAAATAAATAATTGTTTAGTCACGCTTTTAAAATTGACAAATTATTTCCTCTCCTAATGCCGAAAGGCTTTGTAATGCACCATCAACGAAATGGCGGATGCGGTTTTAAATTTCTTTGTGTACATGTATTTACAAACATAATATACATATCGCTATTGTTTAGTATATCGTGTGCACGCACGAGCATACATTACAGGTAACAGGTGATGACAATAAGTAAATTCAGGTACATTGTAGGTATACTATCCACGTGACAATACTCAGGTGTGTGGTTTGTATGGTTAATTACAATAATTTACCTGTCAGGTATTCAACCAAGTGTTTCTTTTATATATTTCTACTGTTTGATCACAATAACTTTTATATATTCCAACAAGGTAAAATATCTTGGATTGTTTTTTTTGTGTTTATTTAACAATATTTTATGCCCACCAGATGGTATGGTATTTGCTATGTTTTGTTATATATATACAATTTATATTCATCTGTGACGAAGATGAAAGATGGATGCCTTTGTATATTTTTGTCTATTCAAAAGTCACAGCAATCAACCGTATTCCTCATCTGTAAAAAGTAAGATTAATTTGTGTTGTACACGAAATGAGTTTCAATTAAACATAAAGTGTTTGCTATCCGTAACATTTTGTTCGTTGTCTTTTCTAATCAAGGTGTGTGTGGGCGGGTGGTGGTGGAGGGGGGGGGGGGGGGCTAAGGCGTGTGCCTTAGATGATAATGTCTGTCATAGATCACCAACTATTTGCCCATTGACTTTAATGTTAATCTAACTTTGTCTCATATTATCGTTGGGTAGAACGCCTTCTGCCATAGAAGGAGCAACATGTGGCAAACTCATGCCCGAAAAGCGTGTATGAGGTACCCCATGAAAACTTGAGATGCAAGTAAACATGCAATTTCTGGCCCTATATTTCAACGTAACCAACCTTACAAATCTTGTACCCTCCCGCCTCAAAATCAAGAATATTCGCCAAAACCTGGCAGAAAATGTATTTTCAAACCCTTTTTTCGATTCTACACCATAAATCGACATGCAAAAAGGGGAAAGAGGGAGAAAGACTAGAAATAACCTTGACCCTACATTCGTAGGCGTAGAAATATTTAGTGATTACAAGAGAGAGAGAGAAATGGGGTTTAACGTCCACTCGACACAAACTAGGTCATTTTGGGACTAACATATGGTTTCATTTTATTTCAATAATTGGTTTGCGCGTAGGGGTCTTTAGCAGTGGGAGGAAACCGGAGTGCCCGGAGGAAACCCACGAGGTTGGGAAGGCGCCCCCATCTCCATGCCACATACGCTCACACCAGGGCTCGAAACCACAGCCGCAAGCGAGAGGTGACCGGCCAGCTAGAGGTCGAAGCGCGGCACTCTAGACCATTAGGCCATCCCAACCCCCCTAGTGATTACAGTGATTACAATGATACTACGTATGACCATATGTTCGTAACTAAATGACGACAGTAACGCGTCCAGCAGATGTTAAACGTCTTATCGTCATAGTTCCTTGGAATTTTCCATCCTGATTTACAGGTTCAGGCAAGGGAAGGTATTTAGTCGTTTCAGACAGGACGAAACACCGAGGTCCCCTGTCTTTAATGTCTTCTAAACTTTATTTAGCTAAATAAATGATAAATAATCAATTGGAGTACTGTTTAAAGAGGATTCATTGTATTTTACTAATCTCTAGTCATATTAGCCTCCAAGTCATCTTTGGTTTGACAGAACTATCCCACATTCTGACCCGATCGTCCTTTATAACACCGTTACGTTTCTGTCGACTATATCATACCCCATCCCTCCATTAGCTCTCCTGATGACTTCAAATCATAACAACGATTCTCGAGCCAATTATCCATCTCGGTTTTGACAAAACTACACAGCATCCTACCCCCAGCGCCACTCTACCCACTTTTTCATCCTCTACGTAACTCCTCTCATGACCTCTAACAACCCGAAGTCTCCACCGAATCGCCAACCTGGTTCTATAATTCCTTACTCTTGCTTTCCATGTACACGATATTTTTTTGTGTTTTAATAAATCAATGGTACAAGATGTCATAAGGAAGGGTTCATTCGCCGTTTTCGTATAATGACACCCTGATTCTGACTATCCTTACGCTCGCTTTCCATGTAAACGATTTTTTGTATTTAAATATATCCCGCGTAAAAGATGTCATAAAGAAGGATTACCCTTTAGAGCATTGAACCCAACATGTCCGGTCTCCGTTTTCTAAAATTGACACCCATTTTAATTAATTGGCCATTTGCAAGAGCGACTTTTTTCGGAGAGTACGGGTCTGTACAACGCGACAAATGAACGTAACAATGGGTTCGCATGCGAGTAACAACGCTGCGCAAAATTCGCTCAGCTATTTTTCCACGGGCACAAAAGCTTACAAGGAAACGGTCCCATTATAGTTGCACTGGACCGACTTTTCGTCGACGGAAACACGTACATAGAATGTGGTCTCTTTTCTTATATATAACCCCTTAACGTCTCTACCGACTTTTTCATACATCCGTAACTTCTCTGATGACCTCTAATCCCCACCGAATTTCCATCCTTAATTTGACAGAACTAAACCACACCCCGGTCCCAATGTCCTTTATTCTTAACGCCTTTACGTATATCTACCGACTTTTTTCATCCCCCGACCTATATGACTTATAGTTAATGATTTTACACTGTATTTACCAGATTAAAATACTTGATAACAAACCCGATAAAACATGACATCTGAAAAACTTTCGAGTGGTATTGACAGTGATTAGTAAGTGAAAACTCTTGTCTAAAGAAGACTGCAATTATCCACGAAACGACAGCCTTTGTTACGCCATTTTGTAAAAAGCGTCATAAAATTATGAATGACGTCAATTTAGTGCAATGTTTTTGTTACTTTTCTTATTATGTTGGTGTCATGGATTATAATCACCACTTTCTCAAAGCATAATTTTCTTTTTTCAGAACATTTTTGTGCTTGTTAAAACACAATAGAACGCACTCAATATGCCTACTCTTAGCCAACACTTAGTCCGATTAAATACGTTTTTCTTTAACAAAATAATACACTTAACGCCACGAAAAATACAAAAACAGCAAGAAGTCAAATTTAGGATTGCTAAAAAGAAACGACACGAATTTGTCAAGTATGTTTCTAGTCCTGCTGATGAAGTGTTTGTTAAGTGCCCCTGATTCATACTATTCTCACCAGGGGGCGTTGACGTTTGTAGAATGGAAATGCCACTATCCTTGTGAAGTCGTGCGGTTGTGTTGTTAATAACCAATAGCCGCCCACTGTGACGTCGCCTCTCAATAAAGTTATTTTAGCTCCAACAGACTGTGACTGCTTAGGTTTTTTTCTCTTTTATTTTTTTGATGGGATGACAAACTAAACGATTCTCCGCCCAACTATTTTCTAAATAATTTTACCAATACGAGTCAGTGAATATGAAAGACAAGTGTTCACCAGACAAGTTAATCGGGGGTGTTCTTCGTTGGTTTTCTGATGATTGGATAGAGAGAGAGAGAGAAAGAGAGAGAGAGAGAGAGACGGGAATAGAGTTTAACGTCCACTCAGCACACCTAGGTCATTTCGGTACTAACAAACGGCTCAATTTTATTTCAATAATTAGCTTGCGCGTAGGAGTCTTTAGCAGTGGTGGGGGACCAGAAGAATCGGAGACAACCCACCTGGCCTGATTGCGAACCAACTCCTTGCCACGTAGCCGCACTACTTGACTCAATGGCAGATCTTGTGATTTCAGTCACAGGACCAACCAAACACCCTTTCTCATGATTGACAAATTAGACTTAGAAATTCTAAAATGAACTGAAATGTGTTTTACTTTTCTGTATCATTACCTTGATAATGAAGACGAACATGCTATATGGTCTTTATTCTTATTTGGATTACCAACTTGCAGATGATCTTTGACGTGGTGCCAATGAACCATGGGATCTTGTTTTGTTGCTAAACTCCTGCACCTCTCAGCGCCATACTCACCTAGTTGCCATGGCTTCCAGTACCGGTTCTACGAGTAACGTGTAGTTTTTCGCTGACCATACACAATCATATAATCTGTTTCACAACGGTAATACGCAAGCCCTCTTCTAACTCTGTACAATATAACTAACCTTTAAGTTCACGTGCAGCATAGCTCACGTGTGCCGTAACATCATACGGGTCGATATCACGTGTGGTGATTGCATCAATCTGATTAATATAGATCGTATTTCGTTTCGTTTTTACAGTTCAAAATTTCGTTTTAATTGTCTTTACTACATTTGGAAAGACTTGTTATTTAACTCGTGTTGTGCTTGAAATCAGGGGTCAGCCAATCAAATTGTCTGTCGAATCGAGCGTTTGACCTTTTTTGCGCGGAATTGTGGGTAGGCTCTTACAGTGATAGAAATCAAAACAAAGCAACAACGATTCTGATTGGTTAATGGAATGGCTGAGGTTTTAGGATCAAATGTCGCATGAGGAGAACGCTAGATCGGAGACGGTCCTACGCAAATTGTGACGTCATATGTGAATTGTGGGTTAGGGTAAGGGTTAGGCTTGATCATGGGTTAGAGTTAGGGCTAGCCCTGTTTATATCTCGGGACTTTGACCAAATCTACAGGTCCTAGCCCTTACCCTAACCCTAACCCACAATCTATATATGACGTCATATGTGCTAAAATGCGTAGGACCGTCGCCGATCTAGCGTTCTCCGTCGCATGAACGTGACCTCCCGCTATAACTATAACTAAATTTAAAAAACCGAAACGAAATAAAGATCCGAATTTCAATTAGATTGTTAATTACATCGGACGTAGTAACACAAATTCGCGTATTATTTTATTTCCCCATTTACACTAAAAAGGAAATATTGTTTTTATCCAGAGAAAGTTATTACCAAAGCCTCTGGTTATTACTATTGGAAGTCTGTGTTATCTTAAATATATTTCACGTCGCCATCTTTATGAGTTACATAAATAAAGTCCTAATAATTCTACTGTTTTTTTTTCCTTTCATCTCAGCGTTGTATTTTTTTCTTTTTGGTTCTCTGCACTGACGGCCTACTCTTACATTGAATTCCAACTGACAGATGGAATAGGGGCGTGATATCATACTATTCCACATCAATCGGGTTAACGAAGACGCATGAACGTCATAAAAATACATCTATGTAGTCGTTCTTTATATATATATATAAATATAGCATCGGAGAATGAAATGGAGATTAATTTGTTAGGTGATATGTCGAAGATTTTAATATTGAACGCCATACAGGACATCTGTGAAGTCTGGCATGTGTCCGGTTTGGTATTGAAGACTAATTAAGTATCCAATATTAACCATCTAAAATAACATAAAATGGAGACTAAGGTACGCAAGTATAATGGACACATGGACGTCCCACCACGATCATCTTGGACATCAAACAAAATGCTATTACCTACACGACTGAGGCTATTAAGCCGTCATGTGAAAACGTAGATTACTTCGTTCACAAAACGCCACGCAAGTCGCATTATCTGTGATAAATTTGAAATCGTGTTTGCCTATTTCGTCGCCGGTTTATTTTTTCATCTTTTTCCCAGCACGGCACCTTTATGTAAGCCGTTCGTCACAAGCCTCCCCGCGGTTCTCAGGTGATTGTCGCCCCTTTGTTCGATCTTCACAAAGAGAGTTAAGAAAGACACATGTATCATTAGTTGCCATGGAAAGAAATTGCTCGTAATTATTTGTTTTCTAAAACACAAGGTAGAAAGTCGCCCATTAACTTGAAGCCTTAATCATTCGTTTGGAATTGACGTGAAATGAAATTGAAATGGAATGAGGTTTAAATTCCTACGTTTTTTCACCAAACAGGCTAATGGCGTCTTGACATTTAGCTCGGATAGGGGACAGTGGTGAATTCCCACTGCAAAGGAATCTTTCACGGGCTTGTCTACCCTGGAGCTCGTCCCATACAAACAGCAAAACGCTTTTCCTTGCCAGGCCGGGATAGGGGCCGACGGTAAGGTCTGCCATATTGAGGTCAAGTAGCGTGGTTTCTATTTGCCACATCTGCAAGCTCATGAGTTTTCTCCGGGTTCTCCGGTTTCCACTACTAAAGACCCTGACGAGCTAGCGACTTATTGGACAAAAATTGAACCCCCTTTCTGCTCATCAAACCAAAGACCCGAATCACGTCTGCCACCATCAAAATCCACCCAAAGTCAAGATATATGTGTGCTCCCAGGACCCTGTCTTCTACAAAACACGACTCCAGATACTACGCAGGTTCGTCTCCTGCGATGTTGTGGACTTTGAGGTCGGAAATCAAAACTAAATCGTTCATAAAAATTGCCGTTTGTAGATTGCGGTAGATTTCTTTCTTGCGGTACCATGTACATATCTTTGTAAGATTTGAGTTTTCAATAGCTCATTCCCCAGTAGGCCAAACCTTCGACACCGAATGATTGGACTGCCACCCGGTTTCACCACCCTTAGAATTAAATAATATTGCTTATCTTTGTTTATCCCCAGCAGAAAATACTCCTCATTGAAATCTGTTAAGGCCTCTTTTATCTTCGAAAGTTGGAGCACATAAATTGACAACTTGGGTAGTACGGACACACGAGTTCCACTTATTGATGTTCACGTAAACGAATCATCGACGCCGCTCTCTGGGCAAAATCCCCCTTATGCCATACTACATGATGAATACCAGTGGTGCCGAAAAGTAGAATGTTAAAAATAATTTCATTATGGTTGCCCCGAGTTGATTTTTGCTGCGAGTCTAGAAGCCAATATTTAACAGTTTGTGGGCGATACGATGATATAATAACTAGAGGATTAACAAATCCTTTATGCCATTTCTATCCAGTAATTGAAGTTTTGTACCCATGTGGTCAGACACAGCGTGTAAATACGAAAACAAATTTGTTCTTGACGGCCTGAGTACCACTAATTCACAGCAACAAAAACCACAAGGGAATGACTTCAGATGTTTCCAAGCAAATTACCCGTCTTTAACCCTCTTCAAATATTGACTCGTCTTTACAAGTATTAATCCATTTCGTCACTGATCTCGTGAAATCTATCTCGTCTCGCGAGATTTCTCTTCATCACGCCCGCCATTATTGTATTAAGAATCAAAAACCCAAAGACTCTAATTACTATTTTGATTAAGTTTTAATCACGTGATATGTTAACAACCAATAAACTATTTACACTGAACATACATAATCTTCAGCACTGCACGAGCTTAGGGGTCACGTGATAGTCATCATGGTGAAAAGGAAAAATATAAAGAAAAGAGTGGTTATAATTCTCCCTATCAGACATTTCTCACATTTGTTTTAAAAACAAACAAAAAACGCAGCCATGCATTATACATTATCAATAATAAAAACATTTATCATAAATTTCAAACAAGATTATTTAAAAGTTAATTAAATAATTCAAGAAACATAACAAAACAAAGATAATGTACAGGGAATGTCTCAAAATATTAAACAATGCTCAAATATGAAACGACTAAACTTGAATATCTGGTCTGCTCACTTTATAGACGGAGATAGCAATGTTGTACACGGGCTAGGGTATGCTTACTATCTCTAGAACACATGGTAACACTTCTCATTGGATGAAACACCCGATACTACTTAAAACTACTATGTTATCAACCACACACGATACGTCCACTTGGGATATTTTTTCTAATTTGATTGCTTGAATTGTGTACAACGTGTCTATGCTGTTGATCCTACACGTGGTTTACTAATCACCTTTAAGAACTTTTTTTGTCAAAGGGTAATGGACAAGGAAAGATATGTTACCTACAAGAATATTCTACGTCCAAAATTTAAACGATCTCACCAAACATTGGCGACATTTATGGAAAATGGAGCGACATAATCCAGCAGTTTATGATTAGCATCATTTAATTTATTTTGTTGCTAGGAATTAAATCGGCGTGGCCGTACGGTGGGTAGGCAAGCATGGGGCTGGCTCATTAACCACTTTGATTTTACTTTGTCAGGACGGTGGACCTGGCACAGGAAAGCGTCGAGTATGATATGCCATTAACAGTACATTTAAGGCCCTCTGACAGTTGGAGATCGACTTACGAAAAGGTCGTATAGCCGCCTTTGTTTCTGTACCCCCCCCCCCCCCCCAATTTCATTACATCATTCATAATCCATAAACCTACGATTGCTAATAGATAATTAACCTAAACGACAAGCAATCGCCAAAATATCTAGTAAGTTAAATCTATTAACAACAAGGAAATTCTATACAGAAACGGACTCATTGCTTCTGGAAAATTATAAAAGATGCACTATGTAAGAGCTAATTATCCTTATTGCAGGTCTTTATGTTGGTTTCAATGATTTTAAAAATTAATATTTAAATATTTTTAAACACGAAAACCTTCTAATCAACTCGCTAAAACAACGGATGACTGAGATTTAAATGGATTTAAACACCTGCGAGATTTTAAAATTTAACGATAAAATGGTTAATCGAGATTTAGCCTCAGTGGCCAAGTACCATTGTTACAATAATAAACGATCAAAGCTACATCTTCAAACAGCCATAGCTTCGTCCAAAATAAATAAATTTGAAGGAAATTGTCATTATATTCAATTTAATTATCTATTTTGGAATTATTATAGCAAAACAACGACTCTTTATATAAAACTTACATGGTGCATCTCTATAATTTGTATTACTCAACGGGTGCGCATCTACGCCTATACGATCAATCCATCGTCTATTTTTTAAGGTGGGCAGGATTTTGAGTATTTCTGGTTGTAAACTTAAACAACGTTACTGGGTAAATATGTTTACGACATTGCGCATGCACCACGAGCGCGTTCCTGCACTTGATTGGAGTAATACCCGATTCCGATACTTTCAATTTCCTGATACCCCATCCTGTCCAGGTTCATATTCGACACGTTCAGTCAGTCCCCAAAATTCTCCATCATTTCTATATCCAATTGCATAACACATCTCGATTTCAACATGTATTAATATTTGTGACTGAATAAGTATCAAACTAACATGAGACCAGTATTGCTAAATTTATAACAATTTTTGTTGTTTGTGGTTTTTCAAGTTTCATAGCTTCCGCTCTCTGCCTCGGTTTAAGAATTGGAAACGTTCTATGAACTACTCCACTAAAGTCGAGACGACCATTTTGAATCAATACATAAAATAACAACATGAACAAAAATGGACTAAATATTATACAAAATCACAGTTTAATAGCTTTGCACATCTGTCCCCTAGTACTCAATTTATATCTACGTCACCACAACTCTCCATTACGTAATCTACACAACTCTAAATTATTTAATAAGTTATACACACAACTCTACATGACGTATATAATAGTACACGCCACTACTATGTGCGTACAAAAAAATACACAATTCCAAGATACGTCATAAATTACACACAGCTCTATGTTACGTCATCAGTTATACACAACATTTGATGAAAGTCACGAACACAACACCAAAAATAAATTAAACGTTCATAAATATTCATAAATTATCGTTTACGATTAAGGGCTTGTGAGTAATAGTTACAAATCACACCGTTAGACGACTTGATAATGTTTATCTAATAAAGAGTATTTTGGATTTTCCAGTCATTGAAAATTATCACAGGGTATCCGGAATTCTTCATCGGGAACTACATACGTCACACGTTGGTTCCCTTAAGTTACTGTCATGGATTTTCTAAGATTATATTTTTTGCTGTAGTTCTGGACCGATAATTAAAAACACACGGGCTATTTTCTGTCCGGACTATAACTTCTTGATTCCGGTGCCATTTCTGACTTCCTATCCAAACCATTCAACATTCGTTCTATGCTCTTCAGTTCATGGTTGGGGTTTGAATTAGTGTTACCCTGTCGATGTGCCGGGAGAGGGCTCTTGTGATGACGGGAAGAGACATGTTCCTCGTTGGTAGATGGAGAGAGGGCACTGGAACTTCTAATAGAATCCGCTAAACCATAATGTATCCCAGGGACTGTGAGGGGACTAGCCGTGGTGACCATTGTAGTTTTAGTGAGGGGTACAGTGTAGGGATTGAATCTGTGCGGAGCAGAACGTGGCGAGAACATTGGTCCTAGAGGGTGGGAACCGGAGATATGTGGCATGGAGCTTGAGAGGGAGGAGCTCAATGCCTGATAACTCTGGTTGATTAGATGGGAGTTTGATAAAAGACTATGGGATCCTAACATGGGACCGGTGTTGCTATGGTGAAGGTGTGTGGGAGGTAGATGAGATAATTCTGAAGACGAACCTGATAGAAGAGGAACAGAGAGAGGACCATGAGGAAAAGAAGAACTGCTGAACAAGGCTGGATTAAGATGAAATGAGAGGGCGCCTGTGGAACCTGGAAATACTGTCCCTGGTGGACAGAGATATGGGAACATGGGATGCGTCACCGAAGGTTGTAAAACGGTGACATTTGGAGGCGAGGAGTCCTTGCCGAGTAATCTCTCGTGATCTTTCAAATCCCTGTATTTATAGAAACTGCGTTCCCGGTCACTTTTTTCGTATTTATCAATATTGTAGTCTCTACGATCTTTATCAACACTCGGTGGTGACAATTCTTCATTCGACGAGTTCATTTCGTATTTATCAGAATTGTCAAAGTTTTCAAAACGCTCACGTCGTTCGGGGTCTCTCAACTCACGCGTGTTAGCAGGTTCGGGTATTTTTAGTTCTTTTTCGTTAATTTCACTTTTCAAGGATGATTCGTGTTTCTCTTCCGTGTCGTCGTGTCGTTCCACGGTGGTTCCACTGTACTTAGGAGGAGCATGAAAAACACCGTGTTCCTCTAAGTAGGTTTTCTCATCCCCGACGTCAATCTCTGTAAAAATAAAAGGTTTCAATTAGTGGCAACCGTACACAAGATAGGGTTTGCTATAACTTTGTGAACATTTGTTTAGCATGTACGCTGTGCGCATGACTAAAAATTTCATCAAAATTTGAATTTCAAAATTAATATTTTCAGCTCAGTTTGTGTCGATTTAGCTTTAATAGTGTAATTATCTTAGTTTGATATTCTTTTTTTTTACAAAACCACAAAATGAATGGCTATAATCAAAGTATGATTGAATTTTGAAATTTCTCAATGAGAGACTTAAGAAAAGTTTGTTAGTATTAACATAATTTAAATGTTTTGACATCCAGTTCTTTATGGTCTATACATGTATTTATTTTCGTGCGGACCCGAGGGCCTGACAAGGGACAGCATATAGTCGTTCGGGTGGAGCGAAAAAAACGAGGTTAGGTGTACACATTTTCGAGCAAACTTCCCCCATAGATCACTGTAATGCCCGTCTTCGTTAGCTCGATCGGGGCAGAGCGTATTTGAATTCCTTTCCTTGCTGCTTCTTGGATCATAAGGTCTGTCATGGGGTCAAATGGGGTGGTTTCGATTCTCCGCTTGTACAAGACAAGGCGTATGACCTCCTGTCTAACACAGTGGGTACCCCCCCGCCCCCCCCCCCACTACTAGTGACATATACGCACAAACGAATCAATGAAATAAAGTTGTATCATATTGTTAGCCCCGAAATTACCACACTCTTTTTTTATATGTCGAGAGTTCTTTTACGTGCACATGGATTGTATGAACGGTTTAAAAAAATAAAATCCTTAGTATACCTTGTGGTGTTGGTGTTGAATGACGGATTGGAACAGGTTTTTCATCTGGTTCGACAACACAAATCTCCATATTTTCGTTGTCCTCGTCATCACTTCCTGCTGAATCGTCATGTTTAGCGTCACCGGAAGCATACGACGAGTTATGCTCGCTTATTAACCTTCTGGAAAACAAGAAAAGTTATATCAATTATCTCATACGAATACACAATCAACGACATTGGTCTATATTATAACAGACACTCTGGATGTTCGCGAATAACACGCGAGAAACGTCGTCACATGTCTCAATCCACATCTACTGTATCTGAATGCAGATTTGTTTTTTAATTTAAGGTCTCCTGATTTTCTGTCGGTTTAACATAAAAAAATTCATTTCACGATTCTCCTCTACGAGAATATAAATCGTGGTCATTTACTCCAAGCGCAGATTAATAAATTTACATAAAAGAATCTAATTCCGAGAACACTCAAAGAAACAGACACAAAAATATTGGTTACTGAATCCTAGATACCGATCAATAAACAGACCCTACACTTTTGGTTACTGGATCTTACATATTGGTCAACCAAACAGACCCTACACTTTTGGTTACTGGATCCTACATATTGGTCAACCAAACAGACCCTAAACTGTTGCTTACAGTATTCTAGATATCAGTCAATCAAACAGGCTCTACACTATTGCCGCTCATTGGTTACTAAATGAGAAAGCTGTAAAGGATGTAACATCAAACTCGAGAACAGTTATGTCAAACTGTTGACCGCTAACAGCCATCAATAATTAACCTTAAACAAACCCCCACCATCAGTACCAAATTTCACCAATTACCCGCTATTCTTTATAACTACATTACCCGCCCTAAATTGATATCGAGGTTAATGTGATCAGTCGCCATATTGTGGTCGAAAATTTGGCGCCAATCATGGAACATTTGGTGCGAGCTTTGTTCAAGTTCCGTTCCCAATAAACGCCAAGTGAACGGAGCAATTAAGATAATTGTTTTAAAGAACTGCGGATCATTTTACTCGTATTCTGATTGAGTGATCACATCTTGTCAGTTAGTTAAGATCTCGCGTTACTTGCCCGCAAAACGAGTAATTCATTAGCTTCGCTTATTATGTATTCTTCCGCTACAAGTCACGAAGGGCCGCGAATCTGAATGGGACTCAATGAGCGGACAAAAGAGTTCGAGTATAACCGGTACTTCAGACCACAATAACGAGGAAATTCTTAAGCGATGGAATAATGATTGGACGGAAATACAAAGAGGCGAGGCTGCGCGGGTAAATTTGTCTTACTTGTTCCTTCATTACCGTGTTAGGTATTACACGTTCGGACTACATCGTTCTTTGCGACTCTCGTCCCCCAACCACAATGCAAGCGCTGATTAAAGTGTTTCCTTTAGTGAAATTAGCGTGAATTCAAAGCTAAATGTCTTAATTAGATGATCGCCTTTCTAGTGAACAGACGGTCAATTCTCTACCACAACCTGACAATCAACATGGCAACACAAACCCACATTTTATTTCATCTCAAAATCTTCAAAAATGTTTTTGCAACTCGATAATGGGTTTTTTTGTTTGCAATCGGCCATTTTGTAAAATTTTACGGGAAAAGATCAAACGATTCTAAACAAGAGACAACAAAATACCAGTTTATAACCATTTCAATATAAACTATAATAGCAGTATTTGAAGTAATTGTCAGTACACCCTACTACAGAACTGTGACTTTTGAGGTATATTAACCACACTGCCTTTGAGTTTTACTTGAAAAATTATTACCATGGTTTTTATTTGAAATATTATCAACCATATTTTTTATCCAATTCAAAGCGCGTGTGCTATTTTAAAAAGACGTGCACATGTACTTACTTTTTCTCCCTCTTGCCTCCCCCAGTGTCCCTAAAGCCTTTAGCAAACGGGTTGTGGTTTATCTTTAACTGTGTAATCTAAAAAAAAAATACAATAATTAAATTGTCAATCAAAAATTAAACAAATTTGTCAGTTAAAGTCAAGATTAGTACATATTTAAAATATTATCTCCCAATAATCAGAATACGAGTAAAATGATTCGCAATTCTTTAAAAACAATTATCTTAATTGCTCCGTTCACTTGGCGTTGAGAAGAGCGACCGGATATTTCTTTTTTCCATATTAATTCTTGTCCTGAAGAACTGGGTGGAAGAGATTTAACACGTGTTCTCGAACCATCTAATTAAAATACAGATCTATAATTTCGTTTCGTTGTTTATACTTGAAATGACCGACACTTCATGTAGTAAAGACAAGTAAAACGAAATTTTGAACTATAAAAACGAAACGAAATAGGATCTGTACTTTAATCAGATTGGTTCCAGAAGAACAGGAATTCAAATTGATGTTGCTCCAAACACACTGCACGGTGTATTGTTGCCCTCAATAGGCCAAGTTGGTTCAAGAAAGTAGGACGTTAAACTCCATTTTACTTCATTCCAGTAACTAGTGGATAGCATGTGGGATATGTGCTTTAATCAGTACGATTAAACTTATATAACAATAGTTCGCCTGCCACAAACCATTTACTTGACAATTTAAAGCAGTTACCAAAATTAAACGGGTAGAGCAGTGATTCTCAACCAGTGTGCCACGGCACACCTGTGTGCCGTCAGATCTTCCTAAGTGTGCCCCGAAATTTTGAACATGTTTCCAATTAAATATTCACTAGTATCTACTGGTATGTCCATATCTGTGTTTTCTTTATTTAGTTTAAGACATTCTATGTGTCTATGACTAGTCTGTGTTTACGATTGCACGCTGTCTATGACTTGCCATGCTTTTGTTTTGCAAAATTCTAAATCTTTTTTACATATTATTTAGCCAGGTGTGCCGCTATTTTCTTCGTGTGTTCCAAGGTGTGCCGTTGAAAGAAGAGATAGAATTATAATCTATTAATGAAAAGAAATGAAGTGAAATCGGGTTTAACCTCTTACTCTTCTGCATTTGTGAATAGAATATCATTTACATTTGAATGGAGCCAACGCTCTGCTCATCTAATCAGCTTTCAATATTTCTAAGACTAAAGAACGTTTGAATAGTTATAGAGGTTACAATAAGGTTTAAACTAACAAGAATTTTTAAATATTTCGCTCGGGTCGCTTAGTATGTTGTTTTTACTTGCACATGAATAGAAATAATCGAGGGATAATGAGAATGTTGTTATTTAAGAAAGGATAAATTGATATTATATAAAATAAAATAATAGAAGGTTAATCATCCAAATCGTTGAAATACAATAAAATAAACTCTAATATTCAAAAAAATTATTCTCAAATAACTGGATAAGGGAACCTGTCTTGCAATTGACTTGAAAACAATGGAATATGCTATACAGAAAGAGAATTTCTTGTAGCGATTATACCATCCCATCAAACCCTAACAAAATGTCTGTTAATAATTAATGTCACCAGTTATCCTGTTCTATTTCTCAAGTTTAATTCAATGTTGTAATGATTTCGTACAATGAGAGTGAAGAAATCCATCAACAGGAAACAAAAATGGTTAATCGAGGTTACATTGTATATTATCTAATATAATATCGTCTTAAACTTTCTGGGTTGATTGGAGAACCCCTTCTTTTTCTTCCTTTTTAAAATCATTCTCCCGGAGAAACTGATGATCTTAATAGCATATCAAAAACATTTTCAATTTAATTTGTGAATTATTCTTCTTTGAAGTTACGCAATTAAATTTTTAATTTATTACCGAGTGCGTTCACTAAGTCTATTCAAATTTCCCCGCCCAGCTTGTGATTTTTCTTAACGAACGAGCCACGAGGCGAGGAAATTTGCCGAACTCTGAAACACCGTCACCTTGTCAACTACATGTGCAGCTTCTCTTAAACTTAAACATTTTCGTTCAATGAAGTAAAATCATTGGTCGACTGCAATGTTATGCCATCCGCGCGATACGTTGGCCAAAAGAGTGTCAATCCGATATTGACATATCATTGAAGTTGATCAAATCTATACTATTACCAAATTTACTCTTTAATAAGGTAGATATTTTAATAAAACCATTGATAGAAAACTCTTTAGTTTTGTATTAAACCGTTTTCGAATTTTAGAGCACGGCATCCATGATACGAAAACGTCGACACGAAATCGGCATGATGCGTGTATCGCGTCCTATATCGTCGCTGACCAGGAACAACCTTTGGTGTGTACGGGTCTTTAACACCTCGTTAGTACACCGGCCCCGAGTTCACAAAGCATTCTCTGACTTACGTTAAGAATTTACTCAACTTTCAGTCACTGTTTGTGAGACATATTATCCTTGACTAATAGTTTGGATGCAGCTATGGCGGGTGGGGCGCCAGGTAGGGTAAGCTTACTCTCGCGGGCACCTGTTACCACTGTTTGTCGTGTATTTTGTACATGAAGAACAGTCCATTTGCTGATTACACTATTTTGCCTACAATATTGTTCGTACTTGGTTTTATTTTATTTGATCTGGAAACACAAACTTTCACACTGGTTCTTATCGATGTATTTGATATATTAAAACAACAAAGGGCTTTACTGTAGTTACAATAAGGCTAGCAATTTTTTAGTAAATTCTTAACTTAAGTCTGAGAATGCTTTGTGAACTCTGGGCCTGGTCATTGTTTTAGTTTGTAACACTATATATTCATTTAATTAATGGGATGTGAAAATAAGCCGGAGCTTACATAAATTCATGCAAGTTTAGGGTAATACCCCCAATATGGTTAATGTGTCTGCATTTAACAGATTTTGTTGCCCCGATATATAGGCCTATATGTTATTCCAAATATTAACAACAATAAACCATAAAATACATTTGTATTTTTCAAAATGAGGTTGTATGGAAGTCCTAATTAATTGAGACAAGGCCGGCAATAGTAAGGAAGGGGAAAACAATAAAAAAACCTCATTAATTACATATTTGAAATTTTTCACCTAACAAAGGAGGTGATGCCCCATCCAAATCCCACCCTGGGATGTCCTAAGCACGTGCTTATTTTGCTTAATAGTTAATCCAGCCCTGGATGTGTGTAATTCGTCTCCGTCTCTTCTCCCAATCCAAATTATTAACGTTTCACTCCTCTATCAATATCCAGATTAATGGAAACACCCTCCCCAAACCTGCATATAATACGTAGTAGTCCCTCCCCATCTCTCCCCACCTCTCCTGCTGTTGTATTGATCCCTACTCCCATTAATTATATTTATAGGTTTCGTGAACTCAAAGAGACAGGAAATGGGTATTTTATAGCGGAACACCAGATACCACTTCTTTACACTCACCTTTTCATTCTGATAAGCTGTAACAGCTATAAACTCCATCTCTTTAAATACATACGTTCTAAAAGCACTGTACGGTAACTTTAAAATGTCATTGGCCCGAACCAGATGAAATCGAGGCTGGTACTTGTGCATGGAATTCAAAATGGTCTGAAAAAGAGACAAACGGAAGAGTTTAGTGGTTATTTAATTTCCCAAGCCTGTTACTCATCACTTCGTCCATTTTGGACCCCAAACTCCTTTACGACATTGGAACTTCCTTTAATTCCTAATGTTAGGTTTATATCATGGAGTATTATTGATGAACCTATCAGGTCTTATCATATATTGTGCTGACCGTATCGAAACGTATCTACACGTACCAGATTGTGGACTCAATAGGGACAATCTTATCGTAACAATCTAACGACAATGGGAACCTGGCATTACTTACTGCTAGTTTATTGTGTAACTATTACCGACTAAATGAAGCCGTTAATCGTAATTTCCATTTTTCTAACAATATTTAATTATGCACATATTTCTCCACGCTAAAATGTACTCAAATTGATTATGTAGCATTTAAAAGAGGCAAGTATTTAACTCAATATCTTATACAGTGCTCGACATTGCAAACAAGACATATTAGACAATTTAAATAAACATCATTGTTTCTGTTATTCTATCGTTAAAAGATGGGCTTCTGCTATCCAATATTTAAAACAAAATGAACATTTTAATATTGGCAGCCGAATCACGTGCTTTCGGGCGCCATTTGAAATGAAGCAAAGCGATGAACGAGGCTAAACAAACCCCGCAGGAGAATACCACCGGAATACCCAGACGCCAAAGACTGCCATTCAATTTGTACCCCACTCCCATCCCAATAACATTCAGTGATTTTAAGCGCACCATTTATAACAAGTACGATCAGAAACTGACCATGTTGGTGGACGAAATTTAAAAATTTGATTCTTCAAAGACCAAGTACACCAACTGTCATGTCGAACGGGCATGAAATGACGGAGCCTTAAGCTTTTTCGAAAAGCGTCACCCCACGAAGGAAGGAAAAACAATAATCGACATGAGGAAAATATTTATAGTGTAACAACATCCCCTGATCTACTGTGGCTGCTTTTGAAATCAATTCAAAGAGTGTACATCCCTGCAGAATTTAAAGCAGTGGTACAATATGAATTGCTATCAATCTATCACAGCCAATGAGCGAGGTTAATTCTGCCTGGTTCCACCAATTAACATGCTTCTAACCTTTAACTGTATCAATTAACTCTCAATTACCCTCCGCTCTATCATTGTTCGCTCCACAGATCTCACGAGATCTTACGATACATGTATTAACAGGTCGTCGCCATTGAAGTTCAGATCAATCAAGATTCACAAACTGACGATCTGGCATCGATATGGTATAATGTCTCACAGAAAACGTATATTTTGCTTCCTTTAAAAATATTACAGACCTTTTAGAAATAGTTGGGGGTTTGGGTAGCCGAAGGGTTGATATGTGCATCATTGGACCTGTCATTGAGTCGAGTTGCGTGGTTTCGATAACTTGCTTGTACGTGACAAGGAGTAGGGTCGCCTGCTCAACCTCGTAGGTTTTCTTCGGATCTTCCGTATTCCTTCTACTACTAAAGACCCCTACGCGCAAACGGGAATAGACACACTTCGAGTCATTTATGCAGAATTATAAGACTAAAAATAAAGTAATTAAGGCGCATATCAGATTAAATCATTAATACCGGAAGTTGTCGTGGTTCTATTATAAGCACTTGTTCATGCTGTTACTATATTTAGACTAATTCTGGTAATAATAAACAATATGAACGATATAAATAAACAACTTATCGCTAACAGACATTTTAAGTGCACTATAGATGTTAGTCAAGTGCTTTTGTAAAGGGGTATTATCACTCTCAATCTCATCCGTTCATTGAAATGGGGTTTATGCACCAGTTGGGATAATGAAGGCAGACATTGCGCATTTCCACCTATTTATCGTCGTGAAGACGAGACCTAAGTTGTTCGCACCACATGGAAGGCTAGACATTGTTCCCTACCAGTTCACTAAGTTTTCCAACGCTGACAAACAGCGCTTTAAAGTTCCGAGTAACTTTCTCGACCAACAATGGGAATGAACCAGGCCACCCTGATTAATGAGCCATTTTGTGCTCCTTTAAAGGGACGTTATCACTTTTTATGTTGATATCGTTGTATTTGTAATTAATTTTGAATAAAACTTCAGCTCTAGACAATCAGGAATTTGCTTGGTGTGGAGGTAATCTTCTTTCTATGGATATCCGGTAATTTTGTAATTGGACGGGGTGGGGGATGGTTTGAGGTAGCTACTTTTATTTGCATAGAAAATCATGGTTGTATTTGATGAAAACATTTATTGCACAGAAATAACCACTTTCTAAACTCTTTCACATTTTATAATACAAATCAGATGCGGGAAATCCAGCAGTCGTCTTGATAATCGGGGATAACAAAGTATCTATTTCCAGAGGAAGATCTCAGCGCCTTGGCAATCAAGATAAAACGCGCACTAGATCCAGCGTGAAAGACCGTAGGAATAAGAAGCCAAATAGAACCTGATAATGTCTGAATCTCGAGGAATCATTCTGTATAATGGAGTAGTCAGTCGTCTGATGAGATCCCTGATAAACTCAAGCGATAAAAATTCTTGTCAACTCATAATAACCAAATACCTCACTGATGACTTTATCTCCCACTTATCGCGTTTTATCGTCAAATTCACGTCTTTTCTCGTTAGTTCGTCACTAAGGTGGCGGAAAAATGGCGGCCACGGAGCAAAGCAATCTGTCTCGGTATCGTTATTCCTTCCGCTTTTCTTAACCACGTTTTATATGTGAGTCGACAAGCGATTATTAATCATATGAGAAAAGGCTTTTAGCTTCTAGAATTATTTCGAGACGTATCATTATTATGGACAGATAAACTGTCTGTTTCAGAGTTCGGGCTTTAATTTTAGCATGCCTTTCATATTCGCCAGATTTTCTAGGTTTTAGCGTGTCTGTGTGTCCGTCATCGGCACAACGTGTAATTAACATAAAGTCATTCCGGTATAAAAAAAACACAAATTATCTTTATTCGACTTTTGGCAAAATTAAAATCGAGCACAAACGAACCTAATCGGCAGTAAAAACACGGATGATCAAATAAAAAAAGCAAAGCAAGGATCCAAGCGGGAATCCAATGCCGTACAAGAAAAGAAATCGTTAGCAGTTCGCAATGCAATAAGAGTATGCAGAAATGCCAAAGCCCAGACAAGATTGTAACGAAGATTACGGGTGGTGCGGACTGGTTTTGAACTTATCCAGTTGATATTATCCGCCGAATGCTAATACATTTCCCATTCATTATATTTACGTAAATACATGTACTGAATGTCATTGAGTTAGGTTGTGTGGTTTTAATTCCCGATTGTCCCTTTAAGATGTCCAACTTCCACAATATTACAGTTTATAAGAGATTCGCCGATTCCTCAATTGACGTTCAGGGGCTTTAGGACCTGATGTTCTTTTCTTGCTGTTTATAATTGCGAGAACCTAGGTTGAAACCGTTAATGGAGCCGAGACGATTAGCAATACTGGCCCTCGTTAGATGTTTTGTTTTCAATGTTTATTTGTAGTAAAATCTCGGTCGGTAATTAATACACCAAGCGTGCTCAGTTCACCTTAACTAACGCCTGACATGTTAATTCGTTTCGTTTGTTTTGTCGTCTATAATCTTGTCAAATCCTAACAGGCGTCGTGCTGAGATTGACACCAAATTTGGGATTGGTCGGTAGAAAAAGAGGAAACGAAAAGTAACAAAAAACATGTTTCGTGTATCAGAATGTTTATGTGTTTATTCGTACTTTTTGTGAACTGGAAACATTCTCATGGTAAATCGATGTGTTTTAAAACTGGACGTATTACGCTCGTTAAAACGAGTGGTTATTTGGGAAGCTTTTGATACCGGTGTTAGTCTTATCAAAGAAGAAGAAAGGCTGTTTTGAAGACGAAGTGTTTTGAAAAGTAAAAACATTTTTCTGTTTTATGCATTCGTGTACATACATGGATCATGAAAGACGTATTCAAAAACCATTAAAATCTAGGTTGTTAAAAACTAATTAGGCAGTTAAAGATGTATTCCTGCAATATTTTAAGTTCTAATTACATTACCACTGATAACATAGTTGTGTAGGCAATATTGTCTTTGTATTATACAATGTATTATATTGTAAATTGTGTATGTAATGTTGTTTTTGTGTTTATATGTATTATATTATAAATTGTGCATGTAATGTTGTTTTGTATTACCGTGTATTATTATTGTAAATTGTGTATAAAATGGTTTTTTTTATATTATACTAATAATTGTTTATATAATGTTGCTTTTGTATTACTTTTTATGATATCGTAAATTGTGTATGTAATGTTGTTTTTGTATTACTTTATTGTAAATTGTGTATGTAATGTTGTTTTGTATTATATTAATAATTGTTTATAAAATGTTGTTTTTGTATTAATGTGTATTATTTTTAAAATTGTGTATATAATGTTATTTTGTAATAGTGTCTCATATCTGTATTACATGTATAGAGACTTTTCCTCTTCTCCGTCCAAGTGTCATACAATTTTATCCAAATAATCGGGAAAATATACATAATATATTAGTGATAACCAAAGTTCCCCGACGAAAAAATCATAGTAACAATAGCATGGCGCCCAGGGAAACATGGCGCATGTTCGATAGATGTATACTGAAATTCGAACTGGATCAAACTATATTAAACAGTGCACGAGAACCGTGCCACACATAAACAAACAGACCCCCAGAAGACAAACAAGGGGGGTAATCGATATGTTTCAATTCATGGATAGGTGTGGTTGCACTCCAACGACATGCGTAGCCTAGATATACTATCGAAATTATAAAAGAAATAAAGGAATTGAAATATTTGAAAATATTCAAAAAGGAATTGAAATATTTTAACATAATAGGAAAGGAACTGTATAAAGGAATTGAAATATTAAATATGATAATAACCAATTATAAAATCATAGAGGAATTTAATTATTATTATATCATATTTGAACATAATCATAGAGGAATTTAAATATAATTATTTAAAGGAATACGATATATTAAATATTATATGGAATTATACAGATCATCAAACCTTACACAAAAGGAATTTAATTACTTATTTGAATATAATCATAACGGAATTTAAATATGGAACAGTAATCATAATGGAATTTAAAAATTCAATCATAATCATAATTGAATTTAAAAATAATAGTATAATGGAATTTCAATATAATTGTCAAAGGGATTTTGATATATTAAATCCGATTATAAGGAATGTATATAAATAATTATGAAGGAATTTGACGATTTAAACAAAATTATAAAGTAATTCAAAATTAGAAATTATATTATAATTTATCTGGACATCAGTATATTCTCTGGTAGATTTTCACTTTAATTGTTTTGTGTTTCGATGCTTGAGTTGGCCAAGTGGACGTTTGATTGTGATAAAATAATATGGAAATAGAAATAGTAGAAATCGTGGGCGGTACAATCATATTTCTCATTGTTGTTTACGACAGTGTTGGAGACAGGGATATTGTTCAAAACCGTGAGAAAATATATTGTAAAGAAAAATGGGATTTTCGTATCCAATTTTTTTTTCACACTCTTTTCAAAAACTGCCAAAATTAAACAGTTAAAAGTGGGAACGGATATTTCACGAAGTATATCTCTTGAAATTAAAAGGCATTTTCCGTTAGATACACTTGAAATCGAGAGAAGTTTGGCGACTGATATGTCGGCAGAGTTTTTGATACGATCTACCGTAGCGCCATTCTTATAGTTATCGCCTGTTAACGTGGCACGCGACGCGCCGCGCCGTACTCGAGAAAAAGGTGAATGAATAGACTCTGTCATCAAGTCTGTATTTATGCCAACTTTTTGGTGAGACTATACTTAAAGGGGTGCGTCCACTTTTTATTGAAAATTTAAAATGAGTTCTATTTCAAATACAAAAAGTGTTGCCTGAGAAGTGTTTTGGGGTGTTCTAGAACGGTTTAGCTTATCCTATCTCGGGAATAGCTGCCCCTTATCGCCGAATGAGATACAAGTAGTTCGGATTTATCTATGTTAGTTATTTAATTTATTACATAAGGAAAAAGAAATTAAACTGGGTTTAATGTCTGATCCACACAAAATTATTGTAAAATCTGAGACTAAAATACGGTTATTTTATTCTTATGCATTGACATCGGTTGTAAATCTTGTCGTTAGCACAGAACACAATTTTTCGAAAAATAATTATTGCTTATATGGAACTTTTCGTCTAGAATTCACGCTGCACTATTTCTGCCAATGCAACGAAACGTCTCTGGTAAATGATCAAATGTCTTACCAGCGAACCACTCTCAGTAATGAACAGAAACGTTTCTCCAGACCCGTTCGTATACATTTCAATTACTATTATCCACTGAATCAGCATTCCGTCCTTATTTATGAATGAAAGACTGGATAACTAAAGGCTACTATAGACACTGTTAATGATTAGTGAGACGTTATTGAGTGTGTGTAAAGTGAAAGTAGTGGAATGTGTGGAGTTGACGTTTTATCACTATAATAGTCAGTTGTTGTGTGAACAAGTTACAAGTCTGATAGTTGATTAAATACTTAAAGACTTATTTAAAACACATGTGTTCTCTAGTTTCAACTCTTTCACACCAAATTTCATTCATAACCCCAGATGTTCATTCACGGATCCACTATCACCACCAGCGTGGAGATGTCAGAGTAGTATAACGCATGCGCTTTACACCATAAGGTCTGTAAACTCTTATGAAATGACATGAAATGGAGTTTAACGTCCTACTGTTCTGCTCCGACCTAGAGATAGAGAAATGGGGTTTAACGTCCACTCAACACAAACTAGGTCATTTCGGGACTAACATATGGTTTAATTGTATTTCAATAATTCGCTTGCGCGTAGGGGTCTTTAGCAGTGGGACGAAACCGGAGTGCCCGGAGGAAACCAACGAGGTTGAGAAGGCGCCCCTATCTCCATGCCACATAGCCTCACACCAGGGATCGAAACCACAGCCGCAAGCCAGAAGTGACCGGCCAGCTAGAGATCGAAGCGCGGCACTCTAGACCACTAGGCCATCCCATCCACCCCTGCTCCGAACTGGGCTAATGAATATGGGCATACGCCGAACAGTTTGCTTTGAGTGAATTTTTGCTCGGACTCTTATATCGAATTCCAACTGCCAATTATTATGGTTGTGATCCAAGACTTGCATGTAACACGGTGCAAGGTCACCTGTGGGAGCGGTGGTTCAGTGAATAAGACGCTGGCTATCTAGCCTGGAGATTCCGGTTTCACTCCGGGTGTTGGCCGAGATTTTCCGGCGTGCTTTCCCCTTGTCAGTGGTTCAGAACGGAAGGCTAAGGACAACTGTCTAGTCGTCCGGGTAGGACAAAAGCCGAAGCGTCGTGTACATATTGGCGTGCACTTTAAAGCACCCTTGACAGTTGCAGTTGTATACATAAGTGTAGGCCATCGGGTCACTGTCCGGACAAACATTTTTCTCATATCACACACGGCAGAAATTAAGTCGGTCGTTAAACCCCGTTTTAATTCATTTGCAACCTGGTGCATGATCAAACGCCACGAGACAACTTCAGAATCATGACGATGATAGATAGTATCACAGCAAGAAGCGAGTTGCATGAACCAATCTTTGATCATGCTAAACATTATGGTTATATTACTGGATCTTTTCAAAGAATATTTAAATTTCATTTGCAGCCTGGTGCATGGACAGACGCTACGAAGCGACTTCAGAGTCAAGACGAAAAAAAAATCACAATAAGGAGCGGGTTGCATGAACCAATCTTATCTGGATCTTATCAAAGAATATTTAAATTTATTAAAATCAGGAATGTAAGATGACCAATTCTCACGAGGACACATATGTTCTTAATTCTGTAAAATTATTCTAATTTATTTTAACTCAACCGGCATCAAATATATTATGTTAATTATTTTTTTCACAGCACAATTATTATTCCATAAATAGCTTCTGAAAACCCTTCGTAGACATTTTAGTTCTATTTTTAGATTAATCTATGAAATTCGTTATATTATCTTATCATTGGCTTTATCTGAATTGTTTCAATGGCATTTGGTAATTGCATTGGAATTATGCAGGACACCATTCTATAAGAAACGATTACGGTTTTCACTGAGCGACAATCGGGATTATAAAACCCCAGCAGAAACGTCACCCAGTAATAAAAAGTAATTATACTCCATAGAAATCTGAAACGGGTATGATCTACCTGCATCAAGGGAGATTCTTATCCCACAAAATTAAGTCCTTCATAAAATGTTAGTTTTTAACAATGGACATCAGTATACTGATATCAGCCTGTCAAATTTACAGAATTAAAAACAAAAAGTAATGAAAAAAATAATAAATAAAATCTGGCCAACTGTTTCTATGTGAATATAATTAAAGATGCCTTATGTAAAATTTAGATAACGAGCTGGTCGTTCTTGCTAAAATAGTTGAAAATAGATAACGAAAAATTAATATTACATTGAATATTACAATAATTCATTCAAAACACATCCGCGCTCGATCGACTCAAACTAACTCATTTCAGGACTATCATATGGCTCAATAATTCGGTTGCGTTTAAGGGTCTTTAGCAGTGGGGAAAAAACGATGAACCGGGGGGGGGGACATGCGACCCTACTCATTATCACGCACAAGCGGGGATTCGAAACCACACCAATTGACTCGATGGCAGACCTTATGATTTCACATCCACGGGTTAAAAACCACTAGACCACACAACACTCTGAGACACTAAAGACGTAACCGGAATATATAACAACTCATTAAACACATATTATGCAAGGGCTAGCTCTGCCTAATGCAGGTTTTTCTTTGGGTCTCAAATGTTATATAAATTATTAATTAGACATTGATAAACTTATCCAGGCCATAATGTCATCGATAGTCTGCAAAATTTACTGGATTAGGATCCTGTCTCAGTTCTGCCAGTCCCGACAGCTGAGGTGGAATGAGTAGAATCGTGACGTATTCCTAGGTAAAAAATATGTTTCAGCTGTCATGATTGGTTGAGATATTTTTTACACAATCGACGCATGCGTTGTACTCCGAAATTCTCCTTTTCACTCGATTGACACCAGTTTTGGAATTTAATTCCGGAACTGTGAATCGAGCATCCCCCTTGTCTAATCCCCCATAATGTATCTTTAAGTAATTATCAGAAATAATTAAAATGTGATTGATACCTAGCTATTCCCGATGTCGGTATACAAAACGTTTACCGATAACAAAATAATAAATTTAGCTGTTCGAGTTATCGGAAATCCTCTTCCCCAAATAAACATAATTATGCACTGCGTATAAATTTCAGAGTTGTCAAGGGTCACAACTCTAACAGTAATTATCGTTAAATATCACACGGCTTTCTTCTTCTCGTGACCTAAACACTGAGCATTAGCTAATTCGGGTGGTAACTTTAGCCGCTCGTAGCATGTGAACCGATGAACCGATCGACAGGGTGGCGACAATATTTCAATATGTAACAGTATAGACATTAAACTGTTATTTAAAAACATGTTCCACTTGAAAACAAAATAATTATGCTTTTCAACTCGATCTCAAACAATCCGGGTAAACCGGAAACCGGTTGAACTGCGACGACACCAAGACATGCGCACCAGAATACATATCCCATCATCACTCTTTATTACGAATTAACCCCGTGACAATAACGTGTACGTATATCACCATAGACAACCGTTTCATTCGTTTTTACAACGAACCGGGCTAAACGGTACTGATTTGAACCGCAACCCGAGGACGTACGCACGAGAATACACATCCCATCATCCCTTTTCATAAGGAATTAACCCCGTGACGTGTATTTATATTACCATAGATAAATGTCTCCTTCATTTTTATAAATCATATCAACGGAGTGTTATGTACATGTACACTGTGACTTTTAATATGCTTTCACCTTCGACCCTTCGTGACGAATGTGTTATATCAGTGATTAAAAGTACATTACATGCGTGGTTTGAATTCATTACAAAGCGATTAGTAATTGTTTAGTCGGAATAATACATGTTTTATTCTGATGGTAGAGGCAGTCGCATCATGGTAGAATGTTTTAAAACATCCATTAAAATACTTCATTATGTCATTATGAGGTGGTGTATTAACGAGCGGTGAGGGACATCGACTAGTTACCTCCCTTTATTTTTCCTTAGGACGGACTGAGTCTAATACTTAGTCCATTGCAGTTTAAAAAAACATCTATTAAAAATTACATTGTATGAATGGTGTATTCTATTTCAATAAGAAATAAGTCTGGAGGAAGAAATGTCGAGTATAAAGTTTGACCCAAATATATCGATCCAATATATATTCCAATCAATCTATCCTAATGCAATGCCTTTGTTTACATTATTGACTTCACACCGACATATGTGATGCATTCAAATGTATCTGATTTAAGAGAATATCTGATCAATATTTTTTTTAATTTCCAAACTTTTAATCTCAATGACACAGTCCAGGCTGGTTTTTAATTTAAATAATAGTAATAATATTATGAAGGTTCAGGCATATGGTCTCGTCAAAGTGGTGTTTACACCTTAGTGGAGTGAAACTGATCTGGACCGTATTGATGAATATTGCCGAATAGCACACTACACAGCGCAGACCAGTAGGATGTTAAAACGTTTGCATTTCTTAATCATGAAAACAATATCTTAAGTATACTGATTGTTCATTAGTTCTGAACTAAAATAACAGGATAAATAACAGGGCTCGGCCAATGAAAAGTCTGAATTCTTAAACTTTGAAATTGGTTTCGTTTGGGTGATTTTAGACACCCCTTTCTTAAATAAGACTCTTTGAAGTTGGTTTCGTTTGGGTGATTTTAGAAACCCTTATTAGAGATATATTGGAACTTATTCATCCATTTTTTGAACTACAAGAATAAAAACAGTGTCAATAAAGCACAGACGACTTTAGAAAGCAACATATGAAATGTTCCACAACCGACAACTTATCTCTAACAGATGAGCACGGCCTACATCCTGCACGATAACCGCCATTGTACATTATTTGTACTTTGATCAGTTCATAAGGAGAAAGTCGAACGACAATAATATGACAATCCATGGACAAAAACAGACACAATGTACACAGCAAAATGCCAACAAAAATCTTTTATTTTTTTCATTTTTGCAAACTATATTAACAATTGAAAGAAGTTGAACACATTACGTGAGAAGTTTAGCACATTTTTATGTCCAAACATGGCGAATCAACAACAGGCGAAAAACAATGGTTCAATGCAAAAAACTTTTTTTTCTTGTCACAAACCGCACTACAATGAAATAAATAAGAACGCTTATTCTAAGACGGAAAACTACAGCTCGAAGTATTTTGGCTCGAAACCGTGGCGCCAGTCTGTATGTTCTTATCATCTAAAATATACATAATTGCGCATGACTGAAATATACGACAATCGTAGCTAAGTCGATTGTTGGCATGGTTTCAAAGATGGCGTTGCGGACATCAAATACAATCGTTGTATTTTTGTATTTGAATAACCAGGCGCCTATTGATTGTTAAATACTGACAATATTGCGGGTAAATTTAATGTGCGAAGAACAATGTTCCCCAGAACTTTAACCAGTCTCAAACAATCATCATAAAAACCGTCACGTGATTATTGCTATATTTGCTAATTTTTTAATCATAAAAATTCGATTGATGTTGTTACTCGTGTTTATAATTAAAATTGATCAAAAATATTTTCAATGTGAGAACGCTGAATTACCGGCATAGTTTTTCTTTCCTACCCGAGTAATTTACAAATGTAGGCCCACAGAATATTTGTTAGCTACGTTATGGTAAGAAATAGGTTCAGTTGCCCTAACATATGAAAGATGGTGTTCAGTTTTATTGATATAAGTTTTCTGACTATTCCGTAACATATCACTAGAAATGTGAATCAATATAAAACTGTTTTCTATTTTTTGACTTTTCAGTAACATATCACTAGAAATGTGAATCAATAGTGTTGATGTAACTATTTTATATTTTTTGACCATTCAGTAACATATTACTAGTAGTGTTGATATAGCTATTTTATATTTTCTGACTATTCATTAAAATATTACTAGAAATGTGAATTAATTGTGTTGACATAATTGTTTCTTTTTTCTGACTATTCAGTAACCTATTACTAGAAATAAGAATCAATAGTATCGATATATTTCTTTTAAATTTTCTGACTTTAGTAAAATATTACAAGAATTGTGAATCAATAGTGTTGATATAACTACTACTTGGTTTTACTATTCAGTTACACATTACTAGAACTGTGAATCATTGGTGTTGATATAATTGTTTAAGGATGTGAAGAGAACAGGGGAAGAACGATCTAGGTCACTTTTTCAACGAACCCCAGTTAATGGCACCATCTGGAAGGAAATTTTATAATCTTTCTCTGGAACAATCAATTTCAGGTAAAAACGATCGAACCAAGACCCTACTGAAATGACCTTCCGGACAAATGACCTTAATTTGGCTGAAAAGTGGAAGTCAGTTGTTGCACTGGTATTATAATTTGTATTAAACATCATTTTGCAGTTCTAATTAAACCCACTTTTTGTTCTGTTCGCGTCAAGCATTCTTGTCCAAAAGTTTGTTTTGCCTTTTATGCGAAAAGACAAAAATCTGACTAATCGGTCTTCCCTTGAGCTCTTCATGTATTTTCTGACTATTCAGGAACACATTACGAGAATTGTGAATCAATAGTGTTGATATAACTGTTTTATATCTCTAACTATTCAGTAACATATTACTAGAAATGTGAATTAATAGTGTTGATGTAACTGTTTTATATTTCTGACTATTCAGTAACATATTACGAGAAATGTGAATCAATATAGTGTCGATGAAGGGTAGGTGTTATTGACATGAATATTTATCATTCACAGACGTGGTCATAATAAACATATTAATATTAGTCTTTCTCACATTATCCACCATCTAAACACACTATCTTTAACTGAAATATGTCAACAATGTCCAGCACGCTGGTCAACTTTTTACTTGTCTAACGGCATGGCAGACATCAATTACGGTCATAAAACTCGGACAGGATATCTTTGATCTCCATATAAAAGAAACGGTCGATTTAATCAAATGTGAAATGTTGATTATTTTTTTTGCGAATTGAGTATATATATGTCAATGTTTAAAATTATATCTTAGGTCCTGAATTGATGTCGACGATTAAGTCAAAAAGAAAATGGAGGCAATAAAATTTCCTATTCTCGCTTCCATTGTCACCCCATTTAAACTGGCCTATCACTCACAAATAACGTTTCCCACAAGTCCCGCAAGAGACACTTGTCTACGATATCACACCAGGTAGAAGCGGACGTAAAGCTTAAATAAACAAACTATTTTTTTGTACAGGGTAAAAAACATTAAAAAAGGTGTAATAAAAATCAACTTACGAAATGATAACTTACAAAACCATGTTTATCCGAAATATTGTTTGTAAGCTTTAACTTGTGGAAGGAGACGATCTTCTGCATCCACTGTTCACCAGTACTCGGAGAATCTGGATGGATGTACATCCGCTTGGGCATTTCTGGGTCGGCTTTGCCCGCCACCATCCATTTACTGTTGTGAAATTTATATCTACAGTCATCGACGGCCACAATATCCATCAATAAAATATATTTAGCCTTTTTATCTAATCCTGATACTTTCACTTTAAATGGCGGGAACATTCGTCTGAAAGTAGAGAAAAGTACAACATAAATGGCGGGAACATTCGTCTAGAAGTAGAGATTGGTATATATTAAATATGAAAGTAGAGCAAGGCGTAATTTAAATGGCGGGAACATAAGTCTGAAAATAGAGAATGATATAATTTAAATGACGGGAATATTCGCCTGAGAGTAAAGATGGCTATAATTTAAAAAGCGAGAACATGTGTTTGGAAGAAGACTGGTATACCTTAAATGGCGTGAATATTTATCTGAATGTAGAGAATGGCATAATTTAAATAAATATAATTTGACACGATAATGGAGATATTAATAAAATTGTTGGGCGTTCTGAGATTCCACAAAAAATACCAAGGCTAATAACTCTGGACGTAATAATTAAAAATCGCTAAAATGTAATATAATTACAATATCAGTACAAAATGATATCGTCTCGAGGCAAAGCAATTTTAGTGTTTAAAAAAACGAAACGAAATTCAAACCCGCATCTTAAACAGGCTGAAAAATAACGAAATAAATAATCATTTTGAAAATGTTGATAATATTCGAAATTATCACACACATCCTATTTTAACAAAAAAAAACCCCTTTATTTAACCTCTATGTTTAACTAATGTCAGACTTCTAACCCCGCGAGTTTAGTCGCAGCCGATTGTAAATTGCGACTTGTCTGTGTAGTTTGTTGATCCGAGGTGACCAAGGTGTGGGAGATCAGTTTATACAGGACTTCACGACAACATGTCAACCAAAACAACAATTGTTGAGACTGAGAAATACAATTTTAACACCTAACTCTAGCGTTTGATCATACCGCCGGTCTCATCAGGCAGATAAAGGTCATAATCTGAAGGGTCACATGGATTTTAAAAGAAAGCTTTCTGTTTTCTCAAGGATCTGATTATTTTTGTCTTTTAACAAATACGAAATTATTCCTTTGATTCGCTTCGAGACTCCATTTATTTATCGATGGCCCGCTAAACGAGTGATCACGGGTTCGCGCCTGATGTTGGGCGAGAAAGTCCTCGGGATTTCCAGATGTGCCCACCCCCCTCTTTGCCGGTAGTGCAGAACGAGGGGCCTGACAAGGAACAGAGTCTAGTGCAGACATGTAAGACGCCAAACCACAATCCAATTCATTTATTTCCCCCCAGGAGTGAGTGGGTAAGACGCTAGATCGCTAGAATTGAGATCGCGTGTTCGATCCCATGCAACATGGGGCGAAAAACCGTGGTATGCATGCCCGTCTTCATTAACACAGGACAGAACAGTAGGACGTCAAGTCTCATTTCATGTCATTTAACAGATTGAATTGTCAAGTGGTCTATAGTGTGCACTATTGATTACCCACTATGTCAGTGCACATTCATTTCTGTGAACATATCATCCAGATACGTATAGATGGAATGCATTCTGTAAACAAATGTTCACTGACTTGTTCTGTAATTCTGCTATATATTATGCATTGTATCAACCTTAAATCAAAGACCTCAAAGTTGAACCTTTTACAGATTTGGAAACAGGATTTCCCTTCATTTTAAGTAGCGGAATTCCAGCAATGAACCCAATATCTTAAAGTTAAATTTTACAAAAATCCTTGAAACAAAAATGACAGACAGACAGACGATCTATAGTCCCCTAATAAAATGTCTCCAATAGATGAAAACCCTCGCCATATTTTATATCATAATTGCATTCAAATTACAGACAGAGAATAAAAAAAAACTTTATAAAAAAAAACAAAAATAAAAAAAACACTTCCTGATTCATACATTTTCTATGATCAATTCAAACAAAAATAAATCAATCTGATAATTGAGGCAATCAAGAGCGTGAAATTGTCCTCCTATAAAATTTAAATATTGGAACAGATCGGATGCGGTGATGATAAACTTAACAATGGCCAACCGGGCAAAGAAAAACAACAATTGCGGTTCATCAGAACTTGATTAAAATCTACTGGTGAATTGGACAAACAAAGTGTATAGATACCTCGCCAGAACATGGCTTGGTGGTTTTTGTTATCTTGATCATTAGCATTAGTCTTCTATTCAAAACCTTTTCGTTTCGGAAAAAAAACACAACAGCATTATATTGGACATTATGAATATAAAGAGAGTGTAAATGCGAGTGACAAGCTGATTGATTTTATCACCTTTCTGAACAAATCGATTTTAATCAATAAAACAGTGTTCGAAGAACCAATTTTCAATTATGTAAAAAAAAAATCCCGTTTTGTTTTACAGAAGGCTTTTGTGTCGTTTCTGAAGCAAGCATGACAATTAAGTATATGGCGACCAGGCGATAAGGACGATGGCGAAGTACTAACTAATTGATTTTTCAAACATGACAAAGAAAATATTGAAAATTATCGATATAACTTTTCAATTAATGTGTAAAAAGGGTGGATAATGTTGTTCTGAAAATCAGCAATGTTTTGTTAGAAAGCCATTTGAATGAAATTGGGTCCTATTTTTTGTACCAACATGGCTTTCGAAGTGAAATCATATGGTATGTCATTTACTGAAGTGGTGTGGTTTCGATTCCCCATTTGTATCTGACAAGGAGTAGGGTCACATGTTCAACTCTGTTAAAATAGCATTATGCAAGAGCAAGATCTGCTTATTACAGGTCTTTCTTTAGGCCTGAGATGTCATCTAAATAATCAATTAGACATTAATTAACATTTCCAGACCATAATAAACTCTTTACGTCAAGGCTAGCCTTCGATGTTGGCGGATTAAAATCCTATCTGCCGCTTAATGGCCGTTGATAATTAAATCAATCAAGTGGATAATCGAGACTATGCTGTTAATAATAATGATTTGAGTAATGATGACCGAGGCTATGTGAATATTTCAAACGCTTTTTTCTCGGCTAATAGTGGATCAATTTGACTGAAATTTTCAGCAAATTACCTTTACACTATCTAGTTTTTAACTATTATAGTGAGAACTGCCATCTCCCTATCTTATCTCCGATAATGTAACTTTAATTTTCTCCTAATACTAATAAAACCTATGTACAAACTAAATAATATTCAACCATATTACTCCCGGAACAGCCCCCCCCTCTCTCTCTCTCCGACACTAATGGACCCTCTCTCTCTCTCTCTCTCTCTCCGACACTAATGGATAGTAGTTTATGATCCTGACCAAATTTCGTTAGCTGTGGCCTACTATTATGTCGAATTCAAACTACGTGTGCAACCCATGAGTGCAGAGGACCTCGATTTTTTGCCCCATCCGAACGACTGTACGTTGTCCCCTGCCACTGACAAGGTGGAATCACGCCGGAAAAGCAGATGAACTTTTTCGACCAATGCAGGGATCAAACACGGAACCTCCAGGTTAGCGAGCCAACGTCTTACTCACTGACAAATGACGACCAGCTGCTTTGCCTATGACAGGAAATTGAAATAGATTTTGTCATAAGAATATAAGAACATTCCAACATGTGCCAAAACATAACACCAATAATGTGTACAGGTTTTAAACTATTCGGAACGCTTCAAGATACATTATGTAAGACTTAACTAAAGGGATGAACATTCTTGTAACAATAGCTCAAAATAGACACTGTAAAATGGAAATATTGAATATTTTATTCAAATAACTTTATTCTGGGCCTAACTATTACTGCTTGTAGTTATGACAAGATGTGTGAAGCTCATATTCGAGATTTAGCCTCGTTTTCCCAATAATAAATTAATTTTAAGATGGCGAACTGTTCTAATCTAGTTAAAATCTCGACTATTCGATTACGGTCTTGTTTTGTTAATACATGTCTAATTAATAGTTTAAATAACATTTCAGATCCAAAGAAATACCTGTAATAGGCAGATATAGGTCTTGCATAACGTTTATTTAATAGTGGAAGTTAGACCTCTAAAAGACGTATCAGTTCAAGAATGGTTCCGTTCAGTATTTCCAGTGATATAATAATTTGGAATATATGGATCATTTAGCATATTGTGTATCGATGGGTAATGTTCCTATTTATTTCGACATAAATGGAATAAAATAATCTGGGGGTTATATCCTACTTTCTGCGTAATCTGGACTTACGATTGATGAAGACCGCATTTTGATATAACACGGGGGTTGTGTGGCCAAATGGTTAGCATGCGCGCTCTGTATCACACGGCCTGCCATTGAGTCAACTGGCGTGATTCCGAACCCCCGGTTGTACGTGGCAAGGAGTAGGGTCGCCTGTCCGACCTGGTGGGTTTTCTCTGGGTCCCCCGGTTTCCTCCCACTGCGTAAGACCCCTATGCACAAGTGAATTATTGAAATAAAATCGAACCATGTGTAAGTCCCGAAATGACCTAGTTTGTGTCGAGTGGACGTCAAACACCATTTTTTTTCTCTCTCTCTCTCTCTCTCTCTTCTTCCTCTCACTCTCTCTCGCCCTCTCTCTCTCTCGATATAACACCAATAACTGTCTGCACTAATTGAAAAACTAATATAAGTCGTAAAGGTATATTGAACGTTTAACCTTTGTGTGTTAATTACAGGTATGTAATATTTGCATCCGAGTCAAAATACCTACGATCTGTGGTATATTAGTTGTGGTATATCAACTGTGGTATATTAGCTGTGGTATATAATTAGCTATGTAATATTTGATATATAATTGTTATACGTACTCACCTTATGTTGGTTTGTTTTTATATACACGCAGATAATAATACCTGTATTTTAGCTGTGGTATATTAACTGTGGTATATCAACTGTGTAATATTATTGAGTTTAATTATTATATTCACCTTATGTCTGTTGATTATTATATATACCACATGTTTGACTATATGTTTATTGTACTTATATAATTAGAATGATCTACATCAATGATCTTACTAATAACAGATATTCTATTAAACTATTCTCCATGTCCCTTTACTCACGTGGCCGCAATAATTAAATTTATAAATTAGAACTTAGAATCTAAATATTGTACAATTGATCGTAAAGGAGTAAGTAAAAATCTAATCTAACATACACAAAATAATAAAACAGCGAAACATAAATCTAACATACAAAAAACGAATTTTACACGGTTCTGTTACGTACACGCGAATGAATCTCGTTTTGACTAGGCACTAAAATAAACGAGACGTTGCATGACGTGATCCGAAAAGACATGTTATTCTTATAGCATATTTTATCCTTCAGGGGATCGACTTTGTTCAGAAACGTGTATAACAAAACGCAAGTTCAAAACGCAAGTTCAAAATCCAACCGTTAAGTACATAAGTAATTAAAAGTGGTATCGAGTGTTCTATGAACATAAATTAAAAGACATCTGTCTGCAGAAACAGTTATATAACAATCAAAAATCAAAATTGTATAACTCAGAAACCGGAAGTTTCCCTCTGACTCCATGTTCAGTTGCCAACATACCCACATTTCTGCCTCGGGAACACCCCTGCCAGTCCTAAACAAACATACGGACAAACGACAGCCATAAATAAATAGATGATGTGGTATCAGGTGTTCTAGAAATATTGATTATAGCGCTCATAGTACATTGCACGATATATGCTCGTCTTGATTAGACCAGTCGGGGGAGAAGAGTAGGACCGTACACCCCATTTCATTTCATTTCTTCTTTACGACACCCACCTGTCTAACACTTTGATACGCTTCCTATCTAAATGTCAACTTTATTTACATTTTTAGAAATTTTAAACAAAAATCATATAAACGTATGAAATATTGGTGAAAGCTTACAAAAAATCTTGTAATAAATTCATGAGTTATTTATTTTAAAATACTATTTATTCAAAATTATGACAAATTTCTTATAATAAATGCCTGTTATTATTTCATTTTTTTTTTTAAACACAACATATATCAATATATCAATAATATGTCTACATTCTATTAATACACGTCGGTGTTTATTTAAATAATAGTTATCCATTACATTTATCATCCTGAAGAAATGATATATTTACAACGTTACACATTGATTTCAATTTAAGGTCTAAAACGGGGAAATAGTAGGCATTCGAAGGAGTAGAGGGGTATTACAAAGTTGGTAAATGTAGTTTCGGATTTCGGAAGCAAAAGAGAGGGAGAGAACTAGGGGTTAATTTCCACTCGGCACAAAAAGGTCATTTCGGGACCAAGCCAAGTGGTTCAATTTTAATTTAACAATTCGCTGTGCGTGTGGTGTCGTTAGCAGTGTCGAAGAGCTGAAGAATACCCACGAGGTTAGACATTTAAGTCAGTGACCTACCTAAATATCTAAGAAATTCGGCCATCACAACATAAACTTCAAATGTATACATGCGTGGACTCATGAGACAAACGTAATAACATTTTATTACCATATTACTTGTTCTTACGATAAACTGTTAATAAGTTGTTATATATCACATGTATATACGGTAATAAAACAGGGCAATATACTATTATATATCATACCTAGTTATTATAATTAACACAGGTACACATTCTAATATATTAAATATAGACACACACAAAAAAAAATCATCTAATTAAAAAGTTGATGAGAGGGGTGAGGCTGGTTAGAGAGTTGATGCGTTCATGTGATGTAACTTATTTCTATATTTTAAAATCATTTAAACAAAAAATGAAATGATTATAGCGTTCGATTTTTCTGACCCAACCGGGCTAATGAAAACTGGTATACATCATAATCATGGAACGTTTTACCCTGAGAGCGGTGCTACGGCCTACTATTATTTCGCTATTTCAATTGACACGGGTCCTTTTAAGTCACTTTAATGTGTACACGGTACCTCTGGTTTTCATTTCATTCCATAGAAATTCTGACGAAACAGAACTAAATAATGAGTGCACGAGGGCCTGTTTAAAGTTAGCTTCCAAGAAACCTCCCGGGAAATCTCAATGGCGCCGGAGATTATTTTCGGATTTTCGCCAAGACCGTTAAGAAGAAAACCTAGGAAAAGAAGCAGAAGCCTTTTATTTAATCAGCCTATGGGTACAACAAAAAACATGTCGAAAGTTATGTCTCTTATGGAAAATTATTTCTTAAAATAAAAACATTACCAGCTAAAAATTCAACTAAAATTTACCAACCGATTCATTAATGAACAAGATGGGAAAAGAATTTAATAAATATCTAAAAGATTTAAATCGTTGTTTCAAAGAAATACTCAGAATAATGTAATAAACAATTTAAATACAAACAAAATAACCACAGAAATATAATGACGTAAGAAGGGTTAATAACGCCATAATTCATATAATATCACGTGTTTGTCTAAGCAATGAGAAGTTATTATTAAATAGCCATTATTATTATTATTATTATTAGGTTGTATAGCTTTATTTGTTTATTCTGCCTTCTGCTTCTTTGAACTGTGTCTGATAGCAGACGACTTGTTCGCCGATTACCGCGAACAAATCAATATCGCGTTGTTAATGAACTTAAAACCGCTTTAGAAGCAGACGAAATGTCGGCCATTTTGTCTGATTGACGAAAAAATGGCGACAAAAACCAGCGGTCTGGTAATCATGTGAATTCAAACAAGTTCCTGTTTGCGGAGATTATCCTAAATTATTTAACTAATCTCTCGACGGTTACATGAAACTAGCAACCGTTACTCTTCGTTTTCAAAGTTCAAATATTGTATAAATCCAGATCGCTTTAAATCTTGTTTAATGGAGGCCTGCGTATAATTTCTGTCTTTAGGCAACAATAAAAAACTAAAGTTGTTTTGTTAATGTCACACATCTTCCATTTTTTCTCTGATAAAAAATCTAAGATTATTTTCTTTAAAGTGTAATTTCTTTGAAATATAAATTCTAATTTCAGTTTTTCTTAGTAACTTTTGGAAATTCTAATTTCAAAATTTTTTCTAACATTTCCGAAATTCTAGTTTCAAAGTTTTTGTTACTTTAGTTTATCTTTAAAATAAATTACACACGTCACCCACCTTTGACACAGTTTACGATAAAATACAAAAAAAAATCTATTGACCACGCGGGCTCCCCGTATGGTAATTTCTAACGTGTAAGTATAATTTACTGCAGCGCAGTTCAAACATTATATTTATATCAAAATATGGAGATATATCTAGGGAACACCAAGAATGAATGATGGTGGCAAAATGTGGAGATATATCTAGGGAACACCAAGAATGAATGATGGTGGAAAGCAAAACGTTTTTAGTATGTAAATGTATTTGTAAGCATGTATTTGGTCACGTTTTGTTAAATGTATTTCTAGTGAATAAATTCAATAAATTTTAATGTTTTGGTAGGATTTGGTCAAATAGAGAATAATATATCATCAATTATATCATAATGGAATTAATTCTATTTAAGCCTACACGTGTATTATTGATTCAAAAACCCCTAAAATTTAAGAAAGAAAACAACAAAAAAAAAAGAGAGAAAAAATAGTTATTTATTTATCGACAGCTACTATATCATTATAACAATGTTTTATCTGTCATACTGTATGTTAAATAAACTCTAGGACGCAAATATAATCCATGTTGGTGCGGTTGGGTTTTTTTTTCTGTAACCTATTCATTATGTCTCTCTCTATATTGCACAATTTATTTTAAATAACCAACATGTTTTTCAATTTAATTTTTCTCTTAAATTCTGAAATTAGTCTTATAGTAATCTTAACAGTCCCCCATCTTAACTACACAAAGAAACATTCCCCAGATGTGGTCTTATTTCATTTAATATCAATAAGAAAAATACTAGTTCTTTCTTAGAACACGACTATTACTCAAAATGTATTACCAAAAACAATAAGAATCTGAATTCATACTTATTATACATATTACAATGGTACAAACAAAAAAATCCACATCAAAGAGAACGCACTAAAACAAACCCGCGGACATTACATTATAAGTAATAAGTGAAATGACATGAAATGGGGTTTAACGTCCTACAGTTTGCTTCAAGTAATAACCAACAATAAAGAGAGATGAAGTAATTGGACCGTAAAAGTCCACTGTCATTCAAAGCTATGTCATGATACAGTATTTGTGTAACAAAAATACCTGCAGACATAATAAACAAAGACAGTGTATATTAAATATAATCAATGCTTTATCATATATCTAACGCAAGGTTTCGACAAGGTTTATAATCAGACTGCTATTTGTATACACTACTTTCATTTTGTTTCTTTTTAGATTTATTATTTTCGTTCTCAAACAAGAGTTTATATTTCAACAATGGCTCATGATTTGTGAATTTTTAAATTTTATTCATTTAGATGCATGTCTAATTGTGACATAATAAGTGTCGATGGCCAATAAAAAAAATTCTAGGTGATATGCACGTGTGTTTGTTCAGTGGTGAACTAGTCAGGTTGTGAGCATGCCCAATGCAATTGGGCCCCTGACCTGAGGAAGTGGGTCCCCTAAGTCATTAGACAAAATCTGGAAAATTCCAATTACATCTTTTTGTTTCCACTTGCATATTTTTCTGAAAATTTAATTTATTCATTTTAATAAATTGCATTGTAAAATTGCAGTGGTTGGTGGGTCCCTTTATCTCCTGACAACCAACATTTTAAGACCTTGTGTTCGTATCCTGATATTATGATTTTCTTTCTACTTTAAAGTTAAATAATCCATTTGAATACATTTGAACGTGGATTGCATTTGATATTTCTCAGCACAAAACATACGACCATGACAAATTTGTTTCGGATTTTTTCGGACACATCTTGTATCTGCTCTGACAATTAGTGGACAGTCGTAATTATTGTTTGTTTTTCCCTGTTTTAATTTCTTGTGCAGTTATCATGGATGTCTTTTGTATAAAATTCAAACGAAAAAAAAAATGCGAAACATATTTAACGAAAAAAAAAATATAAATGTTATTTGTAGTTATTAATAATATATCAAAGGAAACAATTTCTTATCGAATAAAACAAAGCATTCGTCAGACTAAAATCTATATTCCCAAAGAATACTTTTAAAGTAATTAGCTATCTTTCAACCATTGTTTAATTGTGTTAATTGTAAACGACTCTTTTTTTAATAATATGGATATTCCACGTCATCTCAAATAACATCTATATTTTAGAATCAGAATTTTCTTTTCAAATTATCTTTAAATGAATTTGTATAAGTATAATAGCTATGAAATTTCACTTTTAAGAAGCGTGCCATTATACCGTGTAAAATTCAATATTTAAGAACCTTATGCCCGACAACACCGTATAATATCCAGTATGTAAGAAGGTTATGCCCGTGTAAAATCCATTTTCAGAACTTTGTGTCCGACAACACCGTGTAAAATCCATATTTATCAGAACTTTATGTTGAGCCACACCATGTAAAATCTGTTATTTAAGAACCTTATGTCATTCAGCACCGTGTAAATCCATTATTAAAAATCTTATCTCTAGCAATACCGTGTAAAATCCTTTATCTAAGAGCTTAATGACCAACAACAGCGTGTAAATGCCTTATTAAGAATATTATGACCGGTAACATCGTGTAAAAGCTATAATTAAAGAACCATATGCCCAGCAACACCGTGTAAAATTGAAAAACCTTATTTCTGAAAATCCATTCCATCAGCACGGTTATCACACTTTTTTCAAATTGTCCAAAACAAAATGTGGGTAATAATTTTAATATTTCACTGATAAGAAGCGTTAATAATATCACGTGCATTCGACTATATTAATATCACATTTTCTAATTTTCTTTTTGAGGAATTTCGGTAATAATTGAAAACTTTCGTATTAAGAACAGTGTCTTGTGACAACGGTGTATCTGGGCCAATTGTTACCTATAAATGTTTGTATTAAACAATGTTTCTGTTGAATATATCAAAATTATTTACTGTATTCCTTTGTTGGTGGATTAGTCGCAACTCATAAACAACTCTTTCTGCCAGCGTTCAGTCTTTTTCCTGTCTGGTTTTATTGTGATTTATTAAGATCTGTGTTATATTGTCTTATATTATATATATTTTTCATATATATATAGTCTATTATGCTCAACATAGCCGCCATTCTATATGCACAGAGATCCATCTACTTTATATTTTGGGAATAGATCTCTGCCTTAAATGGACGCCATATCCAAGTGCGTCCCTACTTCCACATTTCTCTCACACACAACGACTAAACAAAATCTTGTCAATAGTGTTAAATGGGAACAGAATAAATACTTCTCACGTTTCGCGAGGTAAACTTAGTGTTTCCGACTTATATAGGACTACAAATGTCGGTCAACTAGCTTAGTGTCTGTTCTCAAGCTGAGTTCACTGCAGACAGACAGTCTTAGTTTAGTATGCATAGCCATAGACATAGGTCCTACTAATCACCGAGCATTTCGTGGTCAATATCATTTAAAGTATCGAAAACAGCGAAACATTCGGCAAGATAATATGTTATAGATATGTAAGCATTTAAAACATTAATTTCATAAAAAAAAATTAAAAAGATATGGGTTAGTGAAATTAACACCAAAATGCTCGTGTCATTTTTTGTCGGTGATTAGTATAACCGATTTTGTTTAAATTTCACTTATTCACAATTTTTCCAATTCTTTTATGAAATCATTTAAATTTATGATATAATGTAACAGACCGTTTCATTAGCTAATCCCTCACATCATCAAGAGCGTGGGTTATATAACAGGAGAACGCTAGATCGGAGACGGTCCTACGCATTTTAGCAGATATGACGTCATATATAGATTGTGGGTTAGGGTTAGGGTAAGGGCTAGGACCTGTAGATTTGATCAAAGTCTCGAGATGTAAACAGGGCTAGCCCTAACCCTAACCCATGATCAAGCCTAACCCTTACCCTAACCCACAATTCACATATGACGTCATAATATGCGTAGGACCGTCTCCGATCTAGCGTTCTCCTATATAACAACTCTTCCCGATCCTAGTATATTAAAGACAAGTAAAACTATAAAAAACGAAACGAAATATGATCTGTGTTTTAACCAGATTGGATTTTATCATATATACAAGTATATATAAATGAAATGGGGTTTAACGTCCTACTGTTCTACTCGGACACAATCACACATAAACCATACATTTTGATAAGGAGCAATACATACTTATTACACATGTAAACTAATAAACATTTACTATTTTAAAATGAAGTTCAAGAAGTAATGTTGTAAGATGAAAACTTTTATATGTAATTAATGTAAGGTTTATGTGACTTGCATTAATTACGCTTGACATATTGTTCTAAAATCTAAAGATTAACAAAGCTATAACTTATCTAGGCTGTATATTATCATATGCAAAGACTGTGAGCGAGAGAGAGAGGGAGAAATGGGGTTTAACGTCCACTCGACACAAACTAGGTCACTTCGGGACCAACATATGGTTTTAATTTTATTTCGCTAATTCGCATGCGCGTAGGGGTCTTTAGTAGTGGGAGGAAACCGGAGTGCCCGGATGAAACCCACGAGGTTGAGAAGGCGCCCCTATCTCCATGCCACATACGCTCACACCAGAGATCGAAACCACAACCGCAAGCCAGAGGTGACCGGTCAGCTAGAGGTCGAAGCGCGGCACTTTAGACCACTAGACCACCCCAACCACCCAAGACTGTGAGCATGTGGCTATTATGAATCAATATTGGTACCCTAATATTTCGAAACATCGCGTATATTTTTTGTCCAAATATCTGAATAACACATCAGGTGAACGCAGTTCAGCAGGAGGGAAGGGTTTTTTTTGTTAAAAAAGGCGTTTCAAGTCACATTTAAAGATGCATTATTTAACAGTAAGATTTTGATTTAAAAAAAAATAGCCTATGTAAGATTTAGATAAAGAGCTGACAGTTCTTGCTATAATAATTCAAAAATAAATTATGAGAAATAAATGTTTTCAAAATGACAATCAAATTATTTTATTCTGAGCAAGGTTATGACTGTTTGAAGATCGTTTATGATCGTTGCAATGGTATTTAACAATAGAGGCTAAGGCTATTATCCATTTTATCGTTATTTTTTTAAATCATGCAGGTGTTATAATCCATTAAAATCTCAGCCATCCGATGATCTACAGGGTTGATTATTGGCTTTTTATGTTGTTTGTCTGAACTATTGGAAAGGTGTTCCTAATTTTGGTTCGATGGGGGTATTGGATTGGGGCCACTGGTATTGGTCATGTGAGCTATTTTAGTGGTGCCACTGGTATTGGTCATGTGAGCTATTTTAGTTGTGTTACTGGTATTGGTCATGTGAGCTATTTTAGTGGTGTTACTGGTAGTGGTCGTGTGAGCTATTTTAGTGATGTTACTGGTATTGGTCATGTGTGTTATTTTATTGGTGCCACTGGTATTGGTTATGTGAGCTATTTAGTGGTGTTACTGGTATAGGTCGTGTGAGCTATTGTAGTGTTGTTACTGGTATTGGTCGTGAGCTATTGTAGTGGTGTTACTGGTATTGGTCGTGTGAGCTTTTTTAAAGGTGTTACTGGTATTGGTCGAGTGAGCTTGTTAAAGGTGTTACCGATGTTGTCTGTGAGTGAGCTATATGTGAGGTGTTAACGGAGTTAGTGGTGTGGGCTATCAGGGTGGTTTTCTGGTGGTGACTGTGTGAGTTATTGGCGAGGTGTTACCGGTGGTGATTGTGTGAGCTATTAGAGGGTTGGTATTACTGGTAGTTGCTTGTATTTGTATGAACTATTGGGAAACCCGTGGCAACTTTTTCTAATACAGCCTGCTACCTAAGGTCTATACACAAGACCTATATTCCAATTATGCAATTACTATATATGTTTGCACTCACTGACTTACAGTGAAATTAACAGAATTATTCAAATTATCTAGATACGAAATAGAGCGTGCAATATACACACAACATATTCTGACCAGGACGCCATGTCATGCATAAACTGTACATTTTAGTATTTAACAATCTAAGAAAACACAGCATTTAAACAAAATCAATGAAATCTCCATCTACCAAGCCATTAAATAATTTGAAAATCAAATATTCATGATCTTTTAATTACCTCTCGCGCTCTAGGTGATTACGTCAAAAGTACGAAACAATGGACAACTCCTACAGGAATGAGTTAAATTGATTTAATACGAGTATACGTATTTCATTTGTGAAGCCTGTCAATTTTTTATAAATCCATTTACATATTCAAGTATACCTTTGGTAATTCTTACAATTCGTTAACAAAAATGTGCACAAAAGATTTGTTAATGTGTTTATAGTGAATAAGTAAATATGCATGTAATATTTCCAGTGTTTCCTTGCTTCCTTTATTATTCACACTAATAGTGTTTATAAAAACACTTTACACAGTATTATTGTGTTTTGTTATTCAACAATTAAGGAATGCATTGTTATGAAAGAATAAATTGTCTCTCGCCGTACTTATTAACTTCTAACACTTCACTTTTAAAACTAACTGATGCATGTAACAAAAGATTGCACAGTAAAAATCAAGAGCAGCGTAAAGAAATGTATTTTGTCAATGTTTCTAAACAATGGTTTGTTTTAGAAATCACAACCTTTCTTTCAAAGAGCAAAGGAGTTGATTTATATTACTTTGAAAGCCCATTCGTGGTCCTGTAAATATATAATGGTTAAAAAAAATATGGCGTCAAACCATGGCAGTTAATAGTGAGGTAACATAGACATAAAATAATATGCTACTTGGTATTATATGGTACTGATATTTGTACTGGGCGTAATACGGTACTAGGAGTAATACGGTACTGGAAGTACTTTCGTCATTAGAGTAATATGGCACGGGAAGTATAGTATGGTAATGAGAGAAATATCAGTACTGAGGGTAATATGGTATAAATGAGAGAAATATCGGTACTGAGATTAATATGGTAATGAGAGGAGTTGTGGTATTAACACGAATTTGTTACTGAGATTGATAATGGTACAGAGAGTTTAATGTGGGATATGGTAAAGGGGTGTAATATGGTATTGAGTTGGTACTGATAGTGATATGGTACTGATAGTAATATGGTATTAAGAATGATGTTGTACTGAGAGTAATGTTGCACATATACTAATATGGGTGTAATATGGTATTGCGCGTAATATCGGCACTCGAGAGGACTATGGTACTGAGATTAATATAAGATTGAGAGGACTATATGTTGTAGTGATTTATAATGGTACTAAGAATCATATTTTGGGAGTAATACAGCACCGAGGGTAATATGGTACTGTTTTTTTATGGTACTAATATTAAAACGGCACTGAGAGCGATATGGCCCTGGGGGTCTTATGGTATATGATGGTAATATAGTACATTTTTTTATTGTACTGATATTAATATGGTACCGAGAGTGATATGGCCTGGGGATGGGGGTATGGTACTGATAGTAATATGGCATTGAGAGTAATATAGTACCGTTGGTAATATGGTAGTAAGTATAATGTGGTAATAAGTGTGATATGGGGCAAATGTGAAGTGGTACTGAGAGTGCTAGTGAGAGTGATACAGTACTGAAAGTAATACAGTACTGAGAATAATATCCTAGAGAAATCGAAAAAAATATTCCATTTCTAAAGCACTTTATAAAGAGAAAAGAAAAAAAACCCACACCATATTTGAATATCAAATATAAATCTAATATAATTAATTATTCCCCAGATTGATTGTTATCACGGCTAAAAATTATCATAAATAAATACCATAAAACACATGCTTCAATTAATACATAATATTCAGCTCCGTTTAATAATCGCTGATTAACCATCCACAAATTTGCACATAAAAACAAGCTTCATTAAAAGAGAGGTGAATTCGAAATAATTCGCTAAAATATAACACTTAAAGCGATGAATTTCACATCAGAATTTCCATATTTTCTTATCAATAACTTCACGCTTAATTAAGTTGTAGAATATTGAATATTATTTATAATAAAAAAAATAAGTGTAACGTCTGTATTTTCGTTTTAGTAACCGATCTAATAGATACATACAAAGTATTAGTCCAGAAATGGCCATGTTAAAATCTTTGTGTTTTTATACCAACAACCCTGAGTTAAAATTGGAGTTAATTTGTGGTTTGGTATTGTTCTTCCGGTGTCCTTTTGGTCTTGATAGTTTCGTCCAGGTGGTTGTAGTCCTGATAGTTTTGTCCAAAGATGGTTGAGGTCCTGGTAGCTTTGTCCAGGTGGTTTTGGTAGTTTTGTTCAGAGTCTTTTGGTCGTGATAAATTTGTCCAGATTAAGTTTGTTGGTCCTGGTAGCTTCGTTCCGAGTCTTCTGGTACTGATAGTTTTGTCCAGATAACTAAAATGATTATCTTAATACTAACAGGTTTCTGGGGTATTGGACTGGAAGTTCCGGAAGTGAATCCTACAAATGGTACCAATTGAGTAAACACAGAATCTCGAGTACCAACTGCACACGACACAATCTCGACTACGTGTTTGATAATGTCACGTAACTACCCACAAGTCACCTTGCATCATGTGACAGAACTCAATTCAATTGAATTTCTGTCAGTTTGGAAGGCAGTCACGGCGGCTAAGTGGAGGCCGACTCGCTAGCCTTGAGGTCGAGTGTACGATCCATGCATTGGCCAATAAAGTTCATCGGGATTTTCAGCGGTGCGGGACGAAAATACTGACAAGGCAGCTGTCTAGTCGTTTGGATGAAAAGTCCCTTTGCAGTTGGAATTCGGTATAAGAGCAGGCCACAATGCATGGAGCAGAAGGTTAGGACGTTAAACCCAATTTCATTTTCATTTATCAACTCGTCACTTTAGGGGTGTGTCACGTTTTACTTATCAATACATGTACATATATGTGAAATATGAAAATGTGAAATAAAATGGAGTTTAACGTCTGGTCTAATCAAGACAAAGAATTGTATTTAATTGATTTCATGGATTTTCTGACAAAACAGAAAAAGGCAAAAAATGGCTGTTTGTCTATAAGTAAAAAAAACCTGTGCCACATTAAATGAAATAATCAATGTAATTGCTATGTTAAGAATCACCTTATATCGGGTTTAATTCGTTTATAGATTCTCCGCATATCACGTGTGGATTTGATTAGTAATCTAGGACACAATTACTAGACATTAGTAGAAAGTAGGCGGTTCAATACTTCCTTGTAAAGTCAAACCATCCATTTGTTTGTCTAGAAAGCTTGTTTATTAAAATTTTATCATCTAATAAATTATGTATAATGATATTATAGACAGTATATATATACACGCTATCATACTATATATACTAGTAGACTATAAATAGATGCTACTAATAACTAAACAGAACCGACAAGAGGATCTATTTTGTCAATTTCGTCTGAAGTATTTCAAAAAGTGACCAAACCGCAAAAATAAGTTAAAGATGCAAATTCTACAAATCATATTTCACAAAAAAGAAGGCAAAATTATGAAAAATTGAATGTTTGTCCGTAACGTCAAAGTATCATATGATATGGTGTAACTTTATATTAAATGACATAACGATTACTTATTTATTATACGATGTAACTATTAGTTATTGTAATTGTTCTATATGAGACAAATATTACTGATTGTAATTTATATTTGATCGTAGTTGAAATTTATATTATGTAACGTAAACATTGTTTGTTGTAATTTATATTATATGACGCAAGGATTAGGTTTTGTAATTTATATTATATGACGTAAATATTGCTTATCGTAATAAAAATTATATGGTGCAAGTATTACTTATTGTAATTCACATGACGTAATGCACATATTACTTATTGTGATTTATATTTAAAGTAATTATTACTTTTTGTAATTTATATTATATGACAAAACGATTATTTATTTTGTATTATATGACGTCCATACTACATATTGTAATTTATATTATATGACGTCCATACTACATATTGTAATTTATATTATATGATGAAAAGATTACTTATTAAATTTTAAGATTAATTCCATAATAACGCAATAAGCATTAATTGTCTATTCGTCATTAAACGTGGTTAATATGAAGTTAATTAACTTGCTTTCTGTCGGACTCAAGGACACAAAAAATGGCAAGATCGATAACTCCCACAGCCCCATTTAGCAAAATGCGATTTTCTTCCGTCATTAATTCTAAATCGCATCGCTAAATATACAATACCAAGCATCATTAAATTCCTTCCAACAAAAACTATTACAAAGATATTGAAACAAATTAAGATTAATCGTTTGGCTTCCTATATCTAACCCACAAACAAATAAACAAAAAAGCCTTCGCTTTCATATATATACAGATGACATGAAGATTACATACTGTAATTTATATTTAAATATAAAACGCGAAGATGTCCCACTTGAGCTACCATATTATATATCGATGACGTAATTGCTTTTTTAATATGACACACAAAAATGACCAACTTTAGCCTTCGAACGTGGAGCAAAGTACACACGTAAATAAATCAAAAGTGAAATAAAATATGAACAAGGGCATTATTAGGCATGCACACTTGGTGAAAGGATCAAAACCATACATTGTAAATAAACTGGATGACAAAATCAGCTACATCGTAAGAAAAATCTTGGAAAAGGTAAATACGAATATGGTTATCATCCTGAAAACTGTTTGTTTAAGATGTCTTCATTTTTTTCCTATATGTCGTTTTCTGTGAATTGCACCTGAATCGAGTTGTCTTGTTGAAAACAAAGATTACCTGAAATAATGTCAACAACACAATTACCTCTCGTTGCCTAACAACCAACATCTTTTGTTTACATATGACGTCAAATTAATCAATGCCGCTTCACACGAAATGTGCGATTTTTTGTTCCATCGGGGCGAAAAATGTGTTTTAGTTAAAAGAATGTGAAAAGCTTTTTGTTTCATTTGGCTGCGAATCGAGGTAGATATATTGGAATTTTTGAAATATCTGACACAAATCGATCGAGAGCTATATTTTTTTCACATCGTTTTTTATAGATTATTGGCGGAAACGTGCCGAGTTGGCACAAAGGCTGGGATTTGTCTCACGTACCAACAATTCTCATTATCCTTTTAAACTTCTAGCCCAAAATAAACATATTATTGTTTGATTTTAAAACAACCTCAAATACATCAAGACCAAAAAACACCCGTCTTCATTATCCCGGTTGGTGCACAAAGGTATAATGTTAAACGTCATTTCCAAAAAAATAGCATACATGTATCTATTTATACATCTGAAGAAGTGGTATCAAGCCTTCTAAATCGGTTACAAATGTGTTGTCTCGTGTACGATTGTAGATTTCTGAAAACCAAGGGTACTTAGTAGAAGGCAATCCTAATCCCAAGGTTGCCGAGTAGAATATAATCTCAAGCCCAGGGCTACTTTGTACTGTCCTGCTGGTTGAGATTCTGAAAGACTTCCATTGCTGTCAACTGTAATCAAATCACTGTTAATCCGTGGCAGCCGATCCATTCTTTAACAAAGCCAGCTTCTTGTAGTTAAGTGGTTGTTTCAAGACAATTAACAATCACGGGGTAGTCCTTGCCTAAGTTGGATTCCACAAAAACCTGGGTTACTAGACCCGGCCACCTTAAGAGTCACTAGTCCATTAGCATTGTCGGTCATCGGTCCAGTAGCAGAGCCAGCAGCGGAGTCAGCTATCACTCAAGGGAGAATGTAGTCAGCAGTCAAGTAGCAGAGTCGGTTATCCCTTCGGTAGATGAGTCAGTCATCGGCTCAGTAGCAGAGTCAATCTCAGTCCAGTGGCAGAGTCGGTTATCAGCCCATTGGCAGCAGAGTCAATTAGTCCAGTTGCAACGGGAACTTGCACCAATGATGGAAATCAACGCTAATCAAGTTAGCATTGTTTACCGTAATATTTATGGTACCAAGGGGCCACGGGAACTTAAACCAGTGCTAGACCACAACATTAATCTAGCACTGTTTATAATTTTTTTTCAGGGGCCAGGATAACTGAAACCAGTGACCGAAAACAAGACTTTTGCTGTAATATTTAAGGGACCAGTGACAGTTTAAAGTGTTTAGATCGATCTAGCTCTGTCGATGATAATATTTGATACCAGTTACAAGAAAAACTTGGTAGCAAACAACATTAATCAAACTAGCATTATTTTAATGGAAATATTTCAGAGGCTAAGGGAATCTAAACAAATGATTAAAACAACATTTATTGTGGTATTTAATTGACCAAGGTAAATTAAATCAATTATAGAAATCAAAATTAGCATTGTTAATGTTATTTACTGTAGTATTCAAGGAACCAAGAGAACTTAAATAAATGATAGAAAACGGCATTATTAATCAAGCTAGCACTGTTTATGGTATTTTAGAGATAAACGTCTGATATTACCCTAGGGTTAGCATAACTGTTTGTTTATTGTTTGTCTACTATTATATATTTATAATCTAAAACAATTGGATCGGGTTTCACTTTCTCCAGAGAATTCATTTTGTTCTCTTTTTATTCATCCCTCGATGATCAAACATAAATGTGCGTCGTTTAATTATAGTTCTGATAATTCGATAGGATAGACGTTTTGTTCTACTGGGTTGGCTGCTGTCCACCCACTCAGGATTTCACCCGAACAATCTTGATATCCAGATAGAATAATAGAACTACGAAACCAAAGAACTCCAGTTCGATTCAGCAGACCACCAGTGCCGAATGAAATGGGACCCTAAATTAGTTCTAAAAATATTATAGTTCCGGTAATTGGGTCTATGAAGATGGTTACAATGAATTTACGTGACAGTTGCACTCGGTTTTGCCATTTATTCCAACTACTATACGCTAACCAGATTCTCCCGTCTGCGCCACTGACAAGCAGAAACCGAACTGGAAAATCTAGAAGAAGTAGAATCGAACCATTGACCATCTGGTAAGTGGGCCAGTGTCATGGTCACCAAGCCACCGTGAATCAATAAGATATAACCGACATATTTTAAATCAAAGAACCAGTGTAGTCATATTCAGAAGAATACACAAGCAACAAAACCTTGTCACTGTCTGTGGATTCTTACCATTTGTTTTATTATCTAGACGGAGAGTGTGTCCAACTGTCACGGTAGGACGAACCTAAACAGTGTGATGTATGGAAACCTTTCAGAACATTTCAACACCAGAACAATCAGATGGTTCAGTTAAGTTTCTAGAAGCTGATCATCCGAACACTTAGTTTAATTGTAATTTGTCTTTAATTTATAATTGATGGGGTAATTGTTAAGTTATCGGCCTCTCCACACCACTGGTCAGCTATCCGAAACATATCCGATGAGAGCAGTATCATTGTTTACACTGTAAAACAAAGTACTATTGTTGAGTCGATCGTTATGATCTTTCGCCTGTTCCTCTCCGACTGGGCTATTAAAGACGAGCATACGCCATTCAGTGGGTTATGGGGCTCTATGGCCTACTCTTATATCGAATCCAACTGCCAAAGAATCTTTTAGGTGCATGTCAATGTATACACGGGACCTCAGTTTTTGTCCCATCCAAACGACTAGAAAACTGTCCCTGTCATGTCACCCGCCCTGTACCACTGACGATCAAGGGACGTTGTGGATCTTTGTAGCAGCTGGGTGAGAAAGTTGGTGGCTAACTAATCAGTAGGTCTTGTTTCGGTGTTGGTCGAGGAAGTTCCAGGGGAATTTCCCGTGCGGTTTCCCCTTTCTCGGTGATGTAGGAGAAAGGTGTGCATAAGATCTAGTCTTTCGGGAAAAATGTCCCTCATGACGTATTCCCTCTTTTTCTCTGCACTGTTGCAACCATTGGTGAAAAAAAAACCAGAACAAAACGCGTTTAAACACAATAAATAAAAGTCATACTAGTGTGTTATTTACAGAGTATGATACTTTGTTCTGGTGAAAAAAAACACACCTACTCTGTATGTAAAGAAAATGTGATCTTTGCCTCGGGCACCACTGATTACCTTTATTCAATGTGTTTAGATGAGTGAAACTTGTTTTACAATAAACGCCGTTTTTCTGTTCATATATGTGAATTATTAATTAGAGTATTATTAACGAACACTATGTTTAGTGATCCATACTTTAACTTAATTATGTCTTATTAGTTGATATTTTAGATACATTTTAACAGTCATGCATAAACTTATTAGACTAGATATCCTCTAAGCAAATCCATAGGACATTTTTAGACTAACATTAACGTGTTTTTGTGAAATGGATTAAAATGGTGTTCAATTATAAGGTTCCGATGTTCTGCATCAACAAGTGTTTTCGTAAATTGCATAACTGAGATGATCAGGTCTGGTGTTCCCTTGTCAGTGGCGCAGGACAGAGGGTCTGAAAAAAGAGACATCTGGTCCTTCGTAAGGGAATTATTGAAATAAAACTGATCCATATGTTAGTCTCAAAAAGACCTAGTTTGTGCCGAGTGGACATTAAACCACAAATCTCCCCTCCTCTACTCTCTCTCCTCCTCTCCCTCTCTCTCTCTCCCTCTCTCTTTGTTTCAACCACAGTCCAATTTGACCAGATCAGGAGAACCTAATTGTCTTTGAACAAGAACCGAATTGCCGACATCAGAAAGAGAGTGTTTGGTTCGGAAAGCCAATTGTGGTTTAGTGGAGAGTGACCAGAAAGTTGTTCTCGAGTGTTTGTAGTTAGTGTTGAATGTGTGCGTGAAGCGTATGCAACCAGTGTTGCAAAAACAGTGATACAGTTCCACTACAACATAAAGAACAATGAACTCCCTGAGATCATAAAGTTTATATCTTAAGTACGGAAAAACTCTTCGGAAAATCTAAATCAAAAGTAGACTGTCGTTTTTGTTTCCGTTTCACTTCCCATATTAACAGTTCGCACGGACGATGGCACCACCCCTAGCTATCCATCTAATGATATCAATGCAATGCCCATTTAATCACAGGCGTATGTAAGATGGAAAATACTGCACAAATAACATAAGGCTGTGACCAATTAAACTCTAAAGTCTGTTACGTCCATGTTCGTGCGAAACCCACTCTTTTTCCGTATATATGGACACATCTCACGTGGATAATTTTAAACGTCATCGTAAATAGCGAACACTAGTGTGCATTGTCTCTGTTTGGCGGAATCTTTAGAGTAGTGATCCCAATTACTTTAATCCACCCGATTTCTCACCAAGGAGAATTGTTTTCAAACCAGTTATCTGCCCCTGAGTTACAAATCGGTATCAGACCAGATATTTGATAATCTCGCTTACGAACATGGACGTAACGACATATACTTGATGTCATTTTTTTAAAAAATATTTTCCACGTTACAGTCTCCTGTACATTTAACTGTACGCTAATGAGTATATCCGAACTACAAGACATATTTCTTTGCCAGGGCCTCCTTCCTGTATCAATGACCATATGATACAAGGCTGGAATGTCCTGAGCAACTTCTAATATAAATGTGAGTGCGGGTCAGTTGTTATATTTAGGTTTTACAAAAACATTTACTGCCTCTTGCACGAAACCCCTTGAGCTATTGGTGTTATAAAGAAAAATACACACAAAAACTTGATGATTAGTCAAACTATTGGAACATGTAACTCACTCGAGTAATACAAATGTGATTTTGTAAAAAAAAATACATAACTTAAACGAATCGAAACGAACCTCTAACTCATTATTTTCCATAATATTCGAAACTAAAATCCAATATTGGTCCAATTCAATATTGTTGGTATCTTGTCGTGAGCGTATGGGACACAGCGAACATTTTAAAATCGGTATACGAGTCGTGTATTCTATGGCATGGTTTCTGCCGCCATTTGTAATCAACAAAGAAAGGTATATCCTAGAAGACAGTGTGGAAGTAATTAGTAATGTCCGATTCACAAAAACAATATTTTAATTTAAAAACAAAATACATTAGAAATAACTTCGTGGGCGTAAATCACTTAAAATACCTCTAGATATGTTTCCAAGACCCATTTGCTTCTATATTAAGGTTCCCAAGACAACGAATATAGTCAGCCATGCGCTATTTAAAATAGATATCATAATGGGTATAAGGGGTAATTATTGAAGGTCGACATGATGCCGAAAACAGGCAGTTTATAAATAGAATGTTATATGTTCACCTAGAGGCGGTACATCAAAGGCATGTGACAAGTTTATAAATTACTTATATACCTGTATTTACCTGTATATATCATGTATATGCAAATCAAATGTGTTTTATAACGTAATACATTTATATTTTCATTTATTATTTGACAGAGATGAGCATCACTTGGTGGGACCGCCTTTAATAAGGTAATACTCTGCTTTGTGTGTGTGTGAGAGAGAGAGAGGGAGAGAGAGAGAGAGAGGGAGGGAGAGATTAACGTCCACTCGACACAGTTATTTCAGGGCTAACACATTGTACAAATTTCCTTGTACAAAATTAGTTCAATAATTCGCTTGCGCGTTAGAGTCTTAAAGCCTCAATAACACTCTTGTTGTAACTGAAAAATATGTCCCAATCTTCATTTTAGAATATTCCAATTAAATGATGATATAAATTTCATCTTAACACACCTATTTGAAAAATTGGAAAAATTCAACCAATTGATTTGAAAAGTCTAACGTAAACCTTTACAAATGTGACTTGGATTTTAAAATATTTTCGAACCCTCTGGACAAGTAACATAGGTTGTAATGGATAATTTACACAACAGGTAGGAAGGACATTTAAACATCTAGTACTTAGAATAAGGGTATTATTTATTTTCTGGAGCTACCAAGCCAGCAAGAATGCAGGCAACCCTAAGACTTGTTGTGTAAAAAAATCGGATCGTTCAACGTCTACTCAACACAAACTATGTCATTTCAAAACTAAGATATGCTACAATTATTTGCGCGCAGTAGCAGAAAACTAGAGAGTCGAAATAACGCTAATTGTCTCAATTACAGACCTTATGATCTAAAGCGCATGCGTTCAACCACTCGGATATCAATTTAAATTATCGTGTCCTATTATTCATGTGCAAATTGTTCTCTTAATTTGAAAACTCTCTGTATCTCCATATTTTGTTATCATTATGCATGTATATTCAGTACTCATTTGTACAATTAACCTATGTATGAAATTAAACAACAAATTATTAACTTATAAAAGATTCTTATGGATTCTTAAACTGAAGCAATTCTATGAAAAAAATGTGTTTTTTTTCTGGATTTTAAAACTGTCCAAGAAACAAATGACAGTATCGACTAAACACAGTTTCCTTACATCTCCACAGTGCAGTAGCTGAACAGACGAGCGAACGAATACGAGGGTTGTTTAAAGCTCCAATAGCATATTTTTAGGTTATATTTTTAAAATGTATTAAAATAAAGCCCTAAAATAGATTGTACCTATAAACAGTCCTACCTTGTTAAAGAATAATCCTATTAATCCTATAATTCACTATTGCCAGTTGAGAAATTGGCACAAATATCATTTTCAACTTCAAATTCAAACGTTTGAAGATGGCCGTCCATGGAGAGGAATGGGAAAACAAGGGAGGTAATTGAGTTACTATCTCCTCAATAAGCCTGTCTCAACCATTTTAACCCCCATGAAATTTTGCCCATGATCGTATAATATTGAGTTGACAACATTTTGAGCAAAAGAAATAGAAATAATTATGTTTTGACTTTATTAGAAAATATGCTATTGGAACTTTAATCTGATCCAATGGCATTTAGTAATAGAACTGGAAATACAACTGGACATAAGTCAATGTAATACAATTACTCTTTATTACTGGGTGACGTTTCTACCAGGCTGCTCTAGTCTTCATCAAACAGTTGGGTTTATTACCAAGCGGGATTTCTCATGTCTATATCGAGGAAATATTGTTTAGTATATGGCTGTCCTAGTCTTTATCGGGCAAATAATACATTTTTTGAAAAAAAAATACGAGGCGTACTTGTAAGCAACAACAAAAATAGAAGAAAAAAACCCTGAAGGAACATGAGGATCAGCGCTAGGACAGACGTTTGTGGAATGCAATGGCTGTTTATTCCTGAGCGAAGTTTTGACTGATTATCTTATCAAGCAATTATTGTTTATTACATAGCTCCGTTCGTCTTATCAAGAAAATGACACAATTTATAAAGAAATAGCGAAGCATATATACTTGTAAACAACAAGAACTTTCCTGTCTAGAAAAAACCCTGTTTGAGCTATAATTATATTATACATTTGACGAATGATGAAGGGCCATAAACGCTCTAAGAATGATAGTGATTTTATAATACAATGACATTTTCTACTACAGACAGTCAACCTACTGTTAGTCCAGTTTCTATTTGATGTGTCTGGCGATACGGATCAATCTATTTGTTCTACTTTCATTTCACAATCTATGCGTTGATTTGAACTAAATAAATTGTTATTTATCACCACAGAAGTGGGTATATGTACAACGTTTACTAGACCCTGTCCTCTATAAAGTAAATTTCATTCAATACTAAATAAAATCCCCAACCAGAAGATTCATTTTTTTGTATTATTTTTAACACATATAGTGCTGACGTCATTCACATAATAATTACGTAATTCGGTCCTAATTTGCATAACATTTCGAGTCTCAGGTAAAGTAAATACACAAAATAGATATGATTATGTTCCAAATATTACCATAGATACTAATAACTGCTTTGTTTTAATAATCATTTTTAGAATTCCCCTTTTTCAAGTTCTATATTTACACAATGATTTCAATTGCTGCTTTCCACTGGTATTACGTCATACTGCTTCCCACACAGAATAATTTAGTTTGAAATTTCTTACAAAAATGGCGATTTTCAAGATTATTGGTTCTGTAGTACATTGTGGATGAAATACCAAAACTGATCAGATCTCTAAAACACATTAAATTATAACTAATTTCTAGTTAAAAGGGTCGTTGATAAATTTCATCAAAAGGGTTCATGTACTGTTTCGATAGTAATTTAGGTGATTAATAAAAATACTGTCTCCTCGATAATCTCTTGACCTCGATGTTAGTGGATACAATTCAAACATAATATACCAAGAATTTACAGATACATAACGATGACGGAGTAAAATCAATAGAAACTAAATGTAAAATTCAAATGGCCATATCTTTCGATGAGATGTATCAATTTGAATAGCTGTTGCCCCAATCCTTTTATCAGGATTCGCTGCCTGGGTGAAATTCTTCACCGTAAGTAATCAAATAGTATCAGTAATGCTGGCTTGGATAAATTATTGACAGGACGTATTCCAATGGATTGATGAGAGCCTCTTTAGTTAGTTGGTTTTGAGACTAACATAATATATATATTTTTTTTTATTTCTATGTTTACTCATGTAATGGTTGGCAATACGTAAAATCACACGCCTTTCCTTCCGTTATATCAGAATCTCCATTTGAATTTCAAAATAGATTATGTATTTCATGGTTGCTTTAATAGTGTTTTCACTGTTCCCATATTTCTTTTTGCATGGGAAGTGGTGTACCGTGTTCTAGAAAATATTTAGTGCGATCTGCCTAGTGCACGATACACTCTGCTCATAGGAGAAATAATTTGACCTTGAAATGCTGAGTGAAACTAATTATATCTCTATCTAAAAACAGTCTTAGTTCCGTATAAAAATCACCTTTTAATTTATTTTCTCTAGAAATCAATCTGTGAATTCTACTTCTACTATCAATTTTTAGTTAAAGATGCATTATGTAAGAGCTACATAACTAGCGCAGGTCTTTATTTTGGCTTCAAATGTTATAGAGTTATCATTTAGACATTTATTATTAGGAAAAGCCTTTAATCGGCGTTCTGGATTTAAAAATTTAAGCATAAACTGGACAATCGCGTCTTTTTCTCGGTTGTTAATTATATGAAAGATCTACAGCCATAACTTCGCTCAGAATAAGTAATTTGAATGAAATTTGTAATATATTCATTTTTTGTTATTTATTAATGAACTATAAAGCCAGATTGATTAGCTCTTTATCTAAATCTTACATAAGGCATCTTTAAATTTCAGATATAATGCACAATTGATCAAATCTTCGAAGATAAGAAATTTATATACCCCATGTCTATAAACCAGTTATGTAAAAGAACATGAAGGGGTGCGGGGGTGGGGGGGATATTCGAGCAAGGACAAACGTATATAACATTGGTATACAATATCAAAAATGGACACTTTATGGGGGTCGGGGCGAAGCAGGGATTTTTAGGAAGGGTGTATGAAATTTGAGAAGTTACACATCGAAATACAAAGTGTAATAAGTTGAAGAATGCATAGTGTGCTGTGTAGTCTATAGCTATATATGGAGAATTCCCGTTATAAGAATAGGTGTTATAATAAAAAAATTACGGTGATTTTCAGTGATAAATAAAAATATCGTGGCTATAAAACACAACCAGTTGAATACTGATAATAGCTTCACCATCCTTTCAATTGTATTTATTCAAATATGAATTGAAAAGGCAAACGCAGAAAATCGCCTTACTGAATTATTACGTCACAGACACGTGTTGGTTTCAAATTTCTGCGGTTGCATAATACATACTGAAATGGATATGGGTTTTTAGGGTTTGTTTCAAATTTCAAATGCATCTCATAACGTCTGTCAATTGACTCACAAATCAAATAACACCAATGAATTTAAATTCGAAATGAAATAAATTCAATGTAGGTTTGGTTTTTTTTTTAAATATAATTTTAAGGGTTAAATAAGTAAAAGGCGTGGACATTACGTGAAAATTACATGCGAATATGATTTAATAACATTCATTATTTCACAACTTTATGGATTTACTACTTCTTTGTGTATTACACGCAACGTTTCAACACTTTTACTGGTATATTTTTCGGGCAACATAATACTCAATAACTATTATTTGTAAAGGTTATATTCCCCATTACAATAATGGCGACATAGAAAGTGCATGTTTTACAGAGGAAGAGAGAGAGCTAGAGATACGTACAGTGTAATGAATGACAGGTGCATGTCGACAGAGCTGTAGTGAATAGAAATTTAAAATACCCGTCTAACAAAATTACGCAAACATATGACAGGTTAAATTTTTACATGTTGAAATATATGGCAATCGGATTAAATTCTTTGTACTGGGTGAATAAAATTGCACTGTGCTTGTTTTATTCCCATCATTTTTTGGCGCTGTAATGGGCTTACACCACAATTTGTTGGTGAGGAAATTTTCATATTTTTACCTTCAGGTTTCCGTGGCTTTGTTTTATTATGGTAATGCGCTTATTCACCGTGTCATTAATTGAACATATCAGGAGTCTATGACAGCCAGACTAATTGATCGTCATTACTAAGCTTTTAATCATACTTATTATTGAATATAAATTTAGAAAGTCTAACTGTTTAAGCTTCAGTGCACTTATAATAATGTCCATTGCAAGGTCCCTTATTGCAAATAAACATCATTATAAATAATGCCCATTGCATAGTCAGTTATTGTAAATAAGCATTATTTTAAATAATGTCCATTGCAAGGTCATTTATTGTAAATAAACATCATTTTAAATAATGTTCATTGCAGGGTCACTTATTGTAAATAAACATTTCAAATAGTGTCCATTGCAGGGTCACTTATTGGAAATTAAAGTCAATTTAAATAATGTCCATTGCAATGTCACTTATTGTAAATAAACATCATTTTGGTACTAAAACCATTTTAGGAATTAGAGTTATCAAACCTTGTGCATGTACATGAATAAAGATTGAGGGATGTAACATTTAATAAGTTTGTAGATGATCATAAAATAGCATGTTTTGACTCCGTGCAATGGTTGGGGTGGGGTGTTTTTTTAAAAATTAATTATATCCTTTCTTTAAACAAATTTAAATTCTTTGCTAATACTGCTTCATGAATACAGGTGCAGGTGGAAGTTGTATAGATTTAGAGACCATTAAAATGAATAAAAATAAAAAATTCCACAGTTATGAGTTTGAAACGATTGAAAGTTAGAATGTATATTAATGATAAGAAAGGACAATAAAGAGAGGGCTATCAGTCAGTCAGCCCATGAAATCTATGAATGCATGGACCAGATTTTAAAATAAATAAATACAGAAATAAAAATTTAATTCTCTTACCTTCCTGATTTGGTTATCACCATTTCGGTTCCATATTTATGAAATTGTCCCCATAGATCTTTTTCTTCTAAATCCACTTTTGGGTCGTCTTGGATGTCGTTGTCAGGGGGATCCATTCCCCGCATGGCCCGGAAGTGATCAGGATGGGGAAAGAGTTCTCCGGGAAGAAGTGGGTTCCTCCCCATTGATTGTAATTTAGGTAAAAGTGAAGCAGCAAGTCCGGGGTGCTGGAATGACATGCTTGGTATAAAAGACGGCTGACCTCCCAATAACGAACCCATACTGTAGTCGTTCGGCCTGTGAAATAGAAACGGGTTGAACGCCATTTTAGCTTCCCGGCGGAACTCGGGTACTATGATCATCAGATTAGATACAAAATACTTTCACATCAAAATACAGAAAATACGAACTAATATTGTTATTAATGTGCTAAAATTCACGTTTTCATCTTTTTCATATACTAATATTGTTTTCACTGTCACCGCTCGCCGCCATACTGTGTCGCTATACAACCTGCACAATCCATGCCTCACTCAATCATCTAACGCGATAGTCTATTGGACAAGGATTACCCCGGCGACCAATCATATTATTGTTGGGCGGGACGATCTGCCAGTTAACGTGCCGCTATAACAGAGAACTTATTGACTAGCGGTTGTAAGTCCACGCCCATATTTCTTTGTTATTTTACAAGGCATGGACGGAAAACGATCTTTACTTGACTGTAAATTTCAAAATAAAACCTAACATATTTAAGCAAATGGGCATTTTAGGACTGAAGCTAACCGAAATTATATTGAAGTGCTACCTTTAAAACCAATATACCCGAAACGTTGTCACTTTGGCATACTCATTTGTACAACGCGTCTAAATATCTTATTAGACCCCGCCCCATTTGTCATTTGATTGACAGGCTATTAAGAGAAGAATGAAATGCTCGACAAGCCCATGTCGTATATAACTACCCGCCTCAGACTAACGGCGCCGCATGTTAGTTCACGAATTTTCAACTAAAGTGCTCGTCATGGCTGTAACATTCTCTCGTCGGAGTCGTGTACGATCTTCACGGCTTCACTTTCCGTCGAACAAACGACAAGCCGTATATTTAAAGTGAATTACACCGACTTCAAATAACATATTGTACAGAAAGGGGTTTAACGTCCGATAAGTACTCTATTCCGGTTATTTTGGGACTAACATGCGATTGTTTATAATACCGTGTTCAAGTATACAATGTTAAAGTGGGGGATGTTGGTCTGGCGGTGGTATTTTCATTTAATCGTCATCGAGTAGATATTGTGTACGGGTACCAAATTTATAGACGGGTGGCCTACGGTTTTTGTCCCATCCGAACGTCCAGACACTTCCTTGTCAATAGCGAACCGGATTGTAAAGTCCCAAGATTCTCCCCGGCCCAGGTCGGGATTTGAACGCGTCCAATAAATATTTTTTTCAGGTACATTTAACTGGAAATATACCATGTCCAAAATATTATTGTTATTAGTATTTTATTTCCAAAAATGGCAAATAGCGACTAACATCATATTTCACTTTTGGTTTGTGACAACGCATGCCCACCAGAGAAATGAAACAAAGGGTTTAACGTCGCGGTCAGTACGACAATTTGGCCTTTTTGAGACTAGTCAGGGGAAATTATGCGGACGGTGTCGTTTCAATACCCTATGGTTTTTTCCTCGTTACAATAACAACATTTAAAATATTTTATCTGGAAATATCCCTACTCAATACGATCTGTTGTTCTCCTAGTAACACGGAGATAATCGGGTGATGACGCGGGCTAAGGACCGGGAAGGATCCGTTTACTATTAATATAACGTTGTTTTCGATGAATTAGTAAGATTGTTATAGGATAATATTTCGTAGTCTATACCCTAGAAAGCCCCATTTAAAGTTCGTGTTTCAAAACGTTTTGCTTTATAATTTTTGTCTTTCGCAGGTCGATTAAGAGTGTTAGTTTGGTGAGTTATTTTGTATTTGCGTGGTTTTGACAAGGAGTAGGGTCGCCTGTCCAGCCTCGTAAGATTTCTCCGTTTTTCGCTCACTGCTAAAATTGAACCATATGGTGTAGAGTGGACGTTAAAACCCATTTCTCTCTCTATTTGGTATTTCTATTCAACTAATATGTATGTATATACATAAAAGATATGATGTTTGAAAATTTGTCGAGTGGTCAGAGAATAAATATGATGGTGCTAGTAGCCGATGGATTATGTTACTAATGGGCGTATAGATATGTTTATAAGAACTGACACGATATGAAGCATGTTCACATGTAAGTCGGGTGGCGCCACTGTTTCATACACTCAAGCTAATAATACCGTTAATATATGAGCCTTATGATTACTTATGACACGACAGGGGGGCAAACACAAATAAACACGCTAAAAGCCCAATGAACTGTTACGTCATCGGTTAGTGCGTATCGAATCATCATAACCTGTGTTTATCATTATGAATAAAGTTATATTGTTGAAAACGTCAGTAATTCAGTCGCTTTTAGTAATTATCAACATGTGCTACAAAGTTCATGACAAACTTTATGTTGAATTTGCGAGAAAAATAAAATATAAAAGTCCATCATTTTTGATAACGTTACTAGGCAATTAATAAAAATATATTCATCTGTTATCATCGTCTATATAGAAAGGCTCTAGACTTTTCGATTTTCATTTATAAAACATTATTTTTATTGTATTATAATTATTATTTAAGTCGGGGTGGTTGATTAAAGTTGCTAGTGATTGTTATCTATGAAGTTATGTTATGTGTTATTTTCATGTGCTGCAAATATAGCACTCACTATAAATCACATTTAAGACCGAGATGGTTGATTAAAGTTGCTAGAGATTGTTATGTTTTATGTTATTTCCGTGTGCTGCTGGTATTGTCACTAAATCCCATAAAACTGTATAACATTCACTCCTTAAAACATTCAAGATCGAGACCAAAAGCTCAAAACCGGCATCTAGTTGCGCTTCGAGTTCTAGCAGGTCGGTCAACTCTGACTTACGGTCGTGGTTTTGACCCCTGATGCGAGCGTATGTGGCTTGGAGATATGGTCGCCTTCTCAACGTCGTGGGTTTACTCCGGGTATTCCAAAATGACATAGTTGGTGTTGATTGGCCGTTAAATGCCATTTCTCTCTCTCCATTTCAAAGCGAGCCAACGCCACTTTAATCTTTGCACCGACTGAATCCAAGATGGGAGATTATCTACCCTTGATATTCTGATTTTAAATCTTTTTGAACAATGTTCAGTAATCAGTTTGAATATATTTTACCGTGAATTAAGCCGTGAAAAATTACATATTTTCCGTAAAAGGCAAATGAAATTCAGCGGCTCAAACGATAACATTTAGTGGGTCGGAAGCAGGCGGCGAACAACATGTTCAATTCAATCTTCAAGATGGATAAATAATCCACAACAGTTGAATTTGCTCGGAAGCAAGCGGCGAACATCATATTCAATTAAAGTTTGGAGATGGGTGTATGGTCTACAACAGTTGATATTGCTGATAAACATTTCTAACATTTTTGTTCTTGAATTGAAAAAAGGGTGGATTTTTTACCAGGGGGTCGAAGGAGATATTACACCGTCGTGTGACACCTTTTAAACTCTAATACATCGTCTGGACCGGTGACGGACATAAACACCTCGTCAGCAAAATGTGTCATCGCCGCTTTTGTTATCGGACAGTTATCGTCCCCGTGAGTTGAGAGATTTGGATGATAAGTTTATTTGTATTTTAGGTCAGACCCGCTGATATCAACTTTCATATACACGATAAGTTGGTATTCGAGTGAGACAAGACAGCCACCGAAATAAATACATCCACCATCGGTCTTACACTAAACAAAATTAATAAGTGTGGAAGAAAACGCGAGAGGTGCGAGAGATATGACGTTGAAAGGTTCGGTGAATGGGATAGCCTCTACTGAAAGCTCGCGTGGCGCCTCCTGGCCAGACGTCGGGAGTTCAACCTCACTTAAAAGGGACTCATTATCGTTGTTAGGTTAAATAAACATATACTTTACTTTCACCGTACGATTCACCTCGTGTTGATTCACTCATCGTTTAACTAAATATAACATAACACAAATCATATATCCTCTTTGATAAAATCAGCGATAGACAAGGTGTTGGGATTATTACGATTAGGGGGACGACGAATTGCCGGACAGTTGATTAAAATGGATTTAATTCAATTATACCCTCTCGACGGTTGATAGGATAAATCCCCCTGTTTATATCTTTAATCTTAAAGAATCATTTATTCCCAACGGGATTTAATTAAATTGTTTTATTTCTTTATTTCATTGTCTGATTAACAGACAAAATGTCATGGTAGTCGCTTAATTATAGTTGGTCTAGTCATAAACATATATAATTTATTAATGATTTATTTATAACAAAATACTAATTGCTCATTCATTCATTCATTCACTTGTGATCACCATTTGACGATACGACAAGTAGTAATTGTTCATATGTCAGTCAGCCAGTCCGTTAGTCAGCCGATCAGTGATTTACTTACAGTGTATTTTTGCCGATTTATTTAAGTTTCTTCATTGATTTTATGGTGACAAAGTTTTACATATTTCAAGTCTCTGGCCGTGAGTGTCGTTTAATTTTATACAAAGTACAATACATTATTATCAAATCGTAGCTCTTGACCCGGCGTAATACGGGTATGGCCATGAACCGGAAGTAGCATGATACCGAAACCGGAAGTGGAAGTACATCGCCACTAATATAGCTACCACAGTCGTAGTGTAGTCGCCAACCCTGAACAAAGAGACACACAAACAAACGATTATCCAATATTATCAATATTAATCAAAATAATTCTTCAATTCCGATCAGTACTTACAAAATTATGATGAATTGAATATTTGTCATCCTTCGGCATTGAATCCAAATCGTTGATATTTTAATTTTGTTTTCTTAAAGCGACAAGAAGTACAATTAAATACAAATCTGACAGTTCTCGCTATAATAGCTACAAAAAAGATAATAACAAGATAATATTTTGAAATTTTCCGTCAAAATACTTTACTCAGGTCCAAGGAATCTAATTACAGTATAGGTTATCTCTCACTGCCATTAATCCGTTTTTACGAAAATAAACAAAATTTCGATTATCCATTTACAAATTAACGGCATTCAGCACAAAACGTATTTGAATCTATTAAATGTCACCGATACCCGTTGGCATCAAGGGTTGGTTATGGTCTTGGTAAGTTAAAAAAAAAAGTATAATTAATAATTTTATATAACATTAAAGGCATAAAGAAAGCAAAGTCATAGGCATGTTTAGCTCTGTCTAAATGCCTGTTTAATTAAAAGTTATATAATCAATTGGAATATATTTCAGTATGCATAAAGTCACGAAAAGTTAGATACATGCCGCAACATTCAAATGACGATCAGTGTAGGCCAAATTAATCTGCGGAGGTGGAGGGGTGACCTAACGAATAATTTGTGCTTAGTCTTACGGTTGTTTACGCAAAGCCAAAAACTTTCGTTTACATGAACGCAAGCAGAAGCATAATTAACGAACCCTTCATATTAGGAATTCAATGAAGAGTATCACGTTTCCATTAAACCAGTTGGTACAGAAAAATAGGACGTTAAACCCTATTTCATTTCACTGCATGTTGTGTATATATATATATATTCCCTAATAATGACTCAAGGACTGCGAATAACTAATATTACCCATAGATGACGTGCATTATTGGATAATATTATTTAATACCAATAAAAAGGGTTAGCTCGGTACTGCTAGAGACCGTCACTTCCATATTAACCCTTCATAAATAACTCCACCCAATTTGTTAAGGGTCACATATTAGGTGATAAGCCCCGTTTCAATTTGTCGCCAAATACAACAATTACCGAGGAAGTAAAATCAACTACTAATTAACATATAATTAACACCAAGTCTTTAATTATATCGTATATATAACTTACAGTTAATAAACTAGTCCGTGATATATACGTATTAGGCAATATTATTGAGTTCTCAAACTGATTGTATGTGAAAGAATGATGGACTGAAATGGAGTGGTATTTAACATCCTACTTTCTTCACTAACTGTGCTAATGAAGACGGCATACGCCATATATTTTGGCATAAGGAACATTTTCTCTGGACAGAGGCGCTACGGCCTACTCTATATCGAATTCCAACAGTCAAGGATTCCTTTACCAACATGTATCTCCTCTATTTCGCCCCATCCGAACGACTATACCTTGTCCCTTGTCCGACCCCTGTCTTGCACCATTGACAAAACGACCCACGCCGGAAAATCGAAAAGAAACCTTCTTTTTTTTTGGCTAATACCTATTAAAAATTACCACTAAAATGCGGAACAGTACAACCTCTCCTCAAATTTGACCCATAGTTAAGAAATAAAATAAAATCGTATTTAACGTACTACTGTTCTTCGAAAAATAGGGCACCAAGACGACAAGTTCATTAGCACAGGATGGGGTTCACGGCAAAGAAAAGCCTCAAGTCGGTTTGATGGTACGAACAGCCCATGTATGATATTGGACGCAACGTTAACGATCCAAAAGTACAATGCATGACGCATAACCCTCTTCATTATCCCGAAGCCTACAGAAAAAAAATCCTTGTCATTTCTTTTCATTACAATCTCATAAAAAGCCCCTTCCCCCTCCTCCCCAAGTAGTACATCTTTATTCAATTTCAAAAGAACCTTGTAGGTGTCTGTGGAAAGAGAATAACAGGAAGAGTGTTGTATTCTGTGCCTGCTTCTATATTTGTTTTGCAAGCCCCAGGGAAATTTTAACGTGTTCATTGCATGCACGAATCGCAGAATCGTCGAGAATTGATGACAGTGCCAACACTAGGTAAATATAACTAATTACCGTTACCTGAATATCAAAGACAATATCAGGTAGTGCATGATTAGTCGAAGGGCGGGTGATATTTGTTGAATGGAAACAACTGGAAAGCATGTAAAAGTGATAACTGTTTTTAGGTTTTTATTTCTGCTGCAGCGTTTTTGAAACAAAATATTACGTCTTTGAAGTAGATTTTTGAACCAACAAACATGAATTATATTTGGCTCTGGGGCTGCTTATGAAATTGACCTTGATATCAGTTCTGCTCAGGATATTTTTTGCAAGGTCGTTCATGTATTATGGAATCTTAGAATAAGAGTGCTAGGTAAAGTTTGGCTACCCTTTCCAGTAAATCAAGTTTTCGACCCTTTCACAGGTAACAAGGTTCTTCGGCCATTTTCTAGATAATCAAGTTCTTCGACAGAATCTCAGATAATTAAGTTCTTCGGCATATTCCAGATAGTCATGTTTTTCTCCATTTTTCAGAAAATATGTTCTCTGGCCTTTTACAGACAACCATGTTCTTTGGCATTTTCCAGAAAAACAGAAAATCATGTGCTGCGGCTTTTCCCGAAAATCATGTTTCTGCTGTGACCTTTTCCCGAAAATCATGCTCTGTGGCCTTTTCCAGAAAATCATGCTCTGCAGCGTTTCCGAGAAAATCATGTTCTCGGCATATTTGAGATAATCGGGTTCTTCTGCATTTTCCAGAAGATATGCTCTATGGCCTTTCCAAGACAATCCTGTTCCGAGGCTTTTCCCAGATAATGGTGTTTTGTAGCCTGACCCAGATAATCTTTCAGAAGGCCAGAAATGAAGGGTGATTTTTTTGTGACGAAAGCATGGCCTTGCTTTAATAGATTTGGTATCATTTTCATCTACAGACAGCGGCGCTACAGCCTACCATGATATTGTATTCCAACTACCAAGGGGTGTTTTACGTCGATGTGTACACGGGACCCCGATTTTCTGTCCTTTCCGAACGACTAGTCAGCTGTCCTTGTCAGACGCCCCGCCCTGCACCACCGAGAAGAGGAAACGACGTCAAAGCATCCCAGTGGAATTTCTCGACCAGCACCGGCATCGAACCCGCGACCTCCAGGCTAGCGAGTCAACGTCTTACTCACTGAACCAACATAACACTCTGTGTGATCCCTTTTGACCCAGAATAGTAGGACAATAAACCCCATTTTATTTCTTCTTGATCCCGTATATTGAACTGTACAGGTCGTCACGACCATCTGTACGAATCAGTAAGTATAACATATACTGTTATATGTAACACTTTACACGATCTAAAAATGCTTTTACAACCCAGACGATAGGTAAACACAATTATACAAATTACCCCGATACATGTAAACAAACAATAAAACAACCCCACTCACAACGGTACGTACACAAGTTTGACAGGACTCGTATATTTATAAACAATAATATGTGAACTACATGTATGTCACTTCGTCATCTAAGAAGTGATATCATGTGGTATTAGATGGAAGAATACTTCGGTCATATATTTTCATGGCCACTTCAATTTTCTCCGGCAAATCATACCAAGTAAACGCAATGGATTTCAGTATTATAGATTAATTAGAACTATACTTCCGATAAGAGATTAGTGTGCGTAAACACTACCTGTTTAATCGTTTTAGCCAATCAACAAGTACAAAACATCATCGATTACGTACTGAATAGCATCATTACAGTGCTACCTACTTTATGTTTAATTGCAATAATCAAACATGGTCACCAATTATTAATTAACTGGGGAATTGTGTAAATTGTAATTAAGAAGGTTAGGTGCAAAGGAGTAGGACGTTAAACCCCATTTCATTTCAGTTTGTGTCCGTGAAACAAAGACCTACATGGGCGGAATTTTGCCAGGAATTCCTAGAAAGGTTCTATACCCATAGTCCAACTTTCCAAACAAAGATGTGAAGTGTGTGGAAGTGTATCGACCCCCTTGTTAGTGAGCACTTAAAAGAACCCTGTTCAGTTGGGATTCGACGAATAAAAGGCTAATATGCCACTGTCCGGGAAAAATGTCCCTCAAAATACACTGGCAGTCTTCATTAGCCCGGTTGGTTCAGAAATGACGAACGCTATACACCATTTGAATACATTTTTCATGAGCTAAATTTGCCTATTGCAGATCTTTCTTTAGACATTACATGTTATATAACTTTTGATAAGACAATTACTCACACGACCAGATCCAAACGAAATCTCGATGCAATTGAATGGCCCCGATTTTAAGTAGATTAGAACAGTTAGGGCATTTGATGATTTAATTTAAAAATGGGAGAAGCGAAGCTAAGACTCAAAAACCAGCACCGTGGTTACAATAATAACAATCAATGCGCATATCTTGTCAAAACTACAAACAGTGATAACTTGGCTCAGAATAAAGTAATTTGAATGAAATATTCAATATTCATTTTGCATTATCTCGTTTTGAACTATTATAGCAAGAACGGCCAGCTCTTCATCTAAACCTTACATCACGTATCTTTAATTTCGTTCATGTTATGCCATACTAATTATTTTACAAAAAAAACCCTCAAATCTATTCATGAAGTCTGTTGAAAATTCTCACGTTTTATGAACTTCCATATCCGAACATTTCACCATCGGTGGCTTACTTAACAGTTTGGGTCGAAAAACAACCGACGTGTCTCAGTCGTATGTAAGAGGGGGCTTAACGAGGCGTCGAGGAGTCAATGTAACGGTTTGGTGTAAAATTCTCTATATAAACAATCGTCAAAGAAAGGCTTGTAGCTCTGTATATATAGCACTATAACCTTAACCTAAACAGTCATTAACAGTAATATCACAAGTATTTTAAAAGTTTATTTTTTTACACATTCAATTTTTAGTCCGTTGTTTAAAGGAAGAGAGACGAGTTTTAACAGCAGGAGGATTTTTTTACTAATAATCAATAACAAGGCTAAAAACAATTTTGGGTTCGATGTTAAGTGCAGGAGGAAAAGACCATAGCCTACATATATAAACCGAGAAAAGACGAGACAAAAACACAGACAAAAAGAGAGTCCCTCACCCACCTTCTTTATAAGAAAGAAAAAAAAGCATTAGAGGCCCAGCGTTCAGTCCCGATGTTGTGTTTGGCTGGGTTATGTATTGGAATCGACTGAAACCCTTTTTGTCCAACATATCATTTTGTCTCCTTGTTATAACATTCGGAAGTTGACTCGTCTTGTTAATTCACGTTTTATTTTCGTTGTGTTTTATCAACAAACCAATGATTTAATTGCCAGTGAACTGCATAGTAATCAGTGTTTCGAACCTAGGGATAAATGTTTTAGGGTGAGTTTTTTTCAGTTTGCGTTCTGGATCTCTACCAAACGTCCCTTTATGATCATGGTGTTTGAAAAAAAAACCCATGATAAAATCGAAGTACCGAGAGACTGAAATCTTGGTTTATATGTACATGTACACAAACCGTGTCCCTCACATCATTAGATATAGTCACAAATACTTTACATGTTACAGACACACTTGTTGATAACATCTGGTAAAGGTCCAACATCACAGATGGGATTAAATGAAATGGAGTTTAACGTCCGACTGTTCTGCTCCAACGGAACTTTATGAAAAATCTTTAGTTGAGAGGATACGCTTCACAACCTCGTCTAAATAAATCAGTAATTGTTCTTCCATATTGGTTATTGTCAAGTGAACTTAACTGAACTCGGATTTAACTTCGACTTTTCTGCACCGATTAAGGTAATGGTACATGTAGTGTGTTATGCGGGTAAATGTGGCCTCGACCAGCAGAGCTACGACTTACTTTTACTGTCAAGGGTGCTTTAACTTGCACGCCAACGCATACACGGGACTTTATGTGTTCGTCCTATCCAAGCAACTAGACGCTGTCCAGGTAATTTTGTCGACCAACACTGTGATGTATCACGGAACACCCTTGTCAGTGACATTGTCGTATTGAGTTACCGCTACTTCCTTGTGTAATTGTGTATTGTGTAAATGATCCCATGGCAGTTGGAATTCGACACGGAGTAGGAGATAACGCCACTGTCCGGGAAAATGTCCTTCATAGCGGCGGTTGGTGCAGCAAAGTAGAACTTTAGAAGCCATTTTATTTCATTTACTTTGCATTAGGATCTTGTGAACTTAGTGTACCGAGTATAATTTATTGCGATGGGGCCTTTAAAATTGGGCAGGAGAAAAATTTCACAGGTCTAGTCTCGTCATATTGTCGCCCTGGGTTCGATGATGTGTTTGTTCTCTACTGTATAGCCGACAAAGCTAATAGCGGTTTCTCGCTCACTGTTTAAGTTGGACAGTTGTACCTCGCCAATATTCTTACCTGAATATCCCAGAACAATTACATTCATTAATTACGTGACGCCATGGTGAAACATTTTTGTAGATTTTGGAAGGTAAAAAAAGTTCACCTGGGGCCAATTTTGTGAAATTTGGTGCCTTGTTGTTTGGGGATCAACACGTACCGAGAGAAATTGTGACAGTTTCTCACCAACTCGTTTTCTTTTAAAACAGCCATTTTTAAAGACTTTTTAACTTGGTGTGTTGAATTGTGAAACAGTTGTATCACCATGTTCTCACATTGTTTAATAGTAAGTGCAGGAGACCCGCACCACACATAAACACCAGAAAGCCAGTAGACAAACCTGCGGACTATATACACAGCACAGGGATATAGCAAGTATTAAACAGCAAATGTATCAATCATAGGCAATGCTTCGGGGTCGTCCATAAGCGTCCAATAGGTTTTACAGTCTTGCACCAGTACTGATACAGGTTTCACACCAAATAAAACCAAACTCAGGCAATCAATGGTTTGAAACTGAATGGATATGAGAGGAAATAACCATGGTATAGTTATTACTTTGATGAATGACAACTACATTATGTTGTTTGTACTACTGAGCTGTCTGTATAATTATGTCAGCCTCAAAATGATTTTTAATATTCTGAAGTCATTTCCATGAATTTAGCATTTCTTATCTGTTTCAACAATTTTAATATTTCGTAACTAATTTAACCCTTGTGGTTTTTGTTAATAGTTTCAATCATTTCAACATTATGTCATGGATTATTTTTTTTTAAAGTTTTGCTTTTGTAACATTTGGTAAGTAATTTAACTTAAGCAACGTTTTTGTTTGATGCAATTATTTAAATAGTTTGTAATTGATGTTGTTTTCCTGATATTTTGTAACTGATTCAATCATTTTGAAATGGTGTAATGGATTCAGTCATTCTAACAATTTTGTAATTGATTTAACTATCTTAATATTTTATAATTGTTTCAAAAATTTTAACATTATATAATTTTTTTAATTTTGTAATTCATTTCGTAATTGATTCAATTGTTTTAACAGTTTGTAATTGAATCAATTATTTTAACAGTTTGTAATTGATTCATTTATTTTAACATTTTGTAATTGATTCAATTATTTTAACATTTTGTAATTGATTCAATTATTTTATCATTTTGTAATTGATTCAACCAGTATAACATTTAATTCATTTAATAATTCTATTATATATTGCAACTTCAAGCAATCGTTTCAATAATGTTAATTTCTTTTAATTGCTTTGAAATTAAAATAGCATTATGCAAGAGCACAATCTGCTTATTACAGGTCTTTCTTTAGGCCTGAAATGTTATCTAAATAATCAATTGGACATTAGTTAACTTATTCAGACCAAAATAAACTCTTGGTGTCAAGGCTAGCCTTCGATGTTGGCAGATTAAATTCCTATATGCAGCTTAACGGCCATTGATAATTAAATTAATCAAGTGGATATTCGAGACTATGCTGTTTATATTAATGATTTTAGTAATGATGACCGAGGCTATGTAAATACTTCACTAGCTTCGTTCTCGGCTAATAGTGGATCAATTTGCCTGAAATTTTCAGCAAATTACCTTTACATTATCTAGTTTTTATCTATTATAGTGAGAACTGCCATCTCTTTATCGAATCTCCCACAATGTATCTTTAATAATTCTGACATAAATTAATGTCGTGAACGCTTATTCGGAAATTTCCGACCTGAGTAATCGATTTTTAATTTCTAGTGTATTTAAATGATTCAGATATATTCTAGATCTGCACGGCTGATATTTGTTGTTTGTTTATTTGCCTATGTAAGCCTCCTCTCGATTGGAAGTAGATTACACTACTTTTTCACAGGAATCCCAGTTATTTTTTGTTGGCCTGATAAAGTGCATGTATTATTACACTAGGGAAGTGGGATTGTATAGGCTTTGCATAATTTCCGAGGTGTTTATGTCAATAATTTGTCACTTTGTATTTTGAATATCATTTTGCCAGTTTCCCAATCTGGGTATATTATGTCAGTTGAATATGAAAACAAAATATCACCCCAGTTGTCATTTTGTGTGTTTTTGTTTTTTGATAGTATTTACTATATTTTGAATGATGTTAAGTTTCAATGCCCTGCAAGTTTAAACACTCTTTGGTATTTGCTATATTTTAAATACCCTTCGGTAGTTATTACAGTTTTTGAATATCATTTAAGATTTAGTATATCTGAATTTAAAAGAAAAAATAACAAAAATAAAATATAATGTGTTGTTAATGTGAATTTCAGAAATAATTTTTTACATTTATACAATTTTCTTCTACATTTGACAGATAACGCCATTGTGCTATCACCATAGCACAATGAATAAGTTATGTTACAATATGTTTTCGTCCTAAAATATTTTTAAAAAAAACAAAAAAAAACGTTGTCATGTGATACCCATATTCCATATGCGTGTAAATAGACCCGATCAGTTACAGTATTAATTTAACTATGCTTAGCTTTAAAGAAATAGACGAATATATCCGTGTCAAATGCTGTTACTTTGTATTAAATATTAATGCCTTTTCTTTGATCGAAACATGAAAAACAAATTATGATCCGCACAAAAAAAAGATAAGGGTTATTTATATTAGGTGTAATTATTACACAATAGGGTTTTTTTTTCCAACTTTTTTTCTTCACCAAAGAGGGTTTTTGTCACAATGGATGACTTATGAAGCGTTGTGTTTCAGCTTCACAATGAAATATTACGACCATTGTTACGTTGAATAAGGACATAATATTGTGACAATGATGTATTTGATGCTATCTGAAAGATATTTAACTCTGAGGCCAGAATACCAAGAAACTCCCCTCCATTGTTTAAGTGTTTGCGATCGTATCAACATTCATGTAATGTTGAGTTTTATGACCCGCAATTTTATGGCGAATTTAACATGAAGATTGGGTCGTCATTTAGTTGATAATTGTATCACTAAGAATGAATATGTTTTTTTTATTTTCTTTTAATCGTTACAATTCGGTCTATTTGTAAGGGAATAAATATCCACTTGTCTTTATGTCAGGCCATCTTGTTTTGTTTATGTTAATTGCCCCAAGTACTACATCTGCTCCCCGTCGCATCTGTATGCATTAATTAAATTGTATTAAATATAATTAGGATTAACAAAAGGTGAAAATGAAATGGGGTTTAAAATCTACCTTACTTTCCTGCACCAACCGGCAATACTAAACTTATGATGTATGTCTAAAATTAGCTCCGCTTGAGAACAACCACTAAACAAGATGACCGACATTTTAAGTCCTAAATCGGCTGGGTTTGTTTTTGTATATTTGGAGAATTGTGAGAAGTATATATTCTGCTTTTATTTAATAATATTGAAAAGGTTTAAATAGCCCTTTTGTACAGAATAGACGTGAACCAGAGTGGGACTGCATTATAAAACAGTATACTAATTGTTGAATATGGTGGCCATTCGGGGCAGAGATCTATTGTCAAAGTAGAGTGGATAGTAATCTATGTGCAAAATGCCACCGGATTAATGAAGACGAGAATACGTAATGCACCGTGTCTGGAGAGAAAGCTAGCCCTTAAAGCGGCGTTTTGCCTCCTCCAAAACGCCTAGATGCTGCGCCTTGTCCGGCGCGTAGCCGAGCAACACTGACACGGAGAAACCAGGTGGGATCGGTACCTTACTTACAGTGCTACCCCACTTCTAGTTGAGGTACAGAGTTAACATCCAAACTCAAAACTTAGTGACTTGTTGTCTAGATTAATTATGATCGTGCATGCGTTTATAGCATGGCATATGGATGGAATAAACGCAATCATAAATGTAATATAATATTATTAGGGTTTTACGTCCTCTTAAACCTGACTGTATCAATAGGCAAGGGTAATAACAGGGGCGTTTCAAGGAGGAGCGGTTGATAATTTAACACAGTCTGTCTTGAATACGGTGTCTAATCACGCGTGACATTGCGAGACTTGTTTGCAGTTGCTCGTGCAAGGAAAATGACTGCCGTGGGGCAAATCCTTCGCTAATCGCGTTTCACCGTGAAGCGACCGGGAGTCGAGGAAACAAAGGACTAAGCGTGGTCGCAGACAAGCTGGGAGCCGCTAACAATCGCTTCATTTGTGTCGTAAAAGAGTGGAAATCGTTTGAGCGAAAAGGACGCGTGGATAGAGCTGTGATAGGCTGTGACGAGTATCGCACCATTGCTCGCTGTAAAGATCTTACCAGTGTAACAACCTGGTCATTGATAGTATAATTATAACCCACACGAAACCGCCCACCTTTGTTTATTATTCAGTAACTCATCTGCATTGTTTAGGCTACCATATTTTCAAAAACGACGCTAGACAGAGAATATTGGACACGGCATTTACATAAAATTGAACAAGACCTGTGCTCGATCTATCGGACACGGCATTTGTATTGAACGAGTCATCCTATGCCCAATTAGTGTTTATGACTTCATATATATCTGAAGTGACCAAGGAGCATCCTATGTAATAATAACCTCCTTCCCTCACGTCGTTCTCCCCTCCCGTCTAACTATCAATGGGGTGGCCAAATGACATCCTAAACTCCCTCCCCTCATTCCCGAGCCCCCGTCCATCAGTTCTTGGTTGCGAGAACTACATGTAGTAGCGCACACATTTCAGAGTTACGCACAAGTTGGAAAATTTACACAGGACTTAAACTGAAATTCGCACGAGACTTACTGAAGTTCAACCCTCAGAAAGCTCTCTGCTATGGTCAGATTGCTGCCAATGAACTTTTTATTCATAAACCTATATTGCCCAGTTGCTACAGGATATTAGGACGTTAAACCCCGTTTCATTTCATAGATCAATATCAAAATCGGACAATTTTTATCAAGCCATAAAGCTGAAATATTTGTACACATAAATTAATGGTTTCAAACTTCTTATGTAAATAGTCGTTAGTAATAAATGGCTTGATGACATAGCCTTTATGTGGCTGGAATCAACCAAAACCTGGGTTGTGTAGGAAAGGAAAGATAGAATAATCTCTCACATATCATGCATTTGAGATTAGAAAGATAGAAATTTTAGATCATGAACCACTTGACGAAACTTATGCTAAAATCTTGAGTAATGAAATGAAATACCATTGAATGGGGTTTTACGTCCTACTTGTCTGCAGATATTATCAGAGACTGACAGAAAATAAAAAAAAAACGATACAGATGACATAGTATATTAATCCTCCAAAATCGAACAAAATTTTATAGGGAACTAAAACACGCCTCCTGTTTCGAAACACGGCGATCGTCTATCCATTTTACCCACACAGTGATCATCGTAAAACGGGATTATCTGCCCCTAGAACGTGCAGCGAACAATTATCGATCGGTTTTTATTTGCTCTGGTTCGTCAGGTTGTCGATACAAATAAACTGTTTTTATTGCAGTTTTCTTGATTTATCTCCCCTTAGAGTTCAAATGTAAAAATGATATTATTGTATTTAGTTTTAAAATTATATAGTATTCATTAAGTGCCCCCACCCCCACACCGAACGTGATTACGCACATCTTGTATAAACGTCACCAAGACCTGCGTACACGGGTATATATTAAATCATGGTTTTAAGTCTTTATAACCCATTAATATACCTTTAATTGTATGATTTTGTTATTTTATATTCTAGTATAATTTATTGCCATTTGAAGTTTACATTATCAATATTACCGTACTTCCTATCGGTGCTATTAAATTATGAATAACACACGACGCACAGTATGAATATGAACAAACAGTACACAGAGGGAGAGACACTGGTTCAATTTTATTACAGTAGAGGTCTTTATCAGTGTGACGAAAATCCCCGATAATGGACAGGCGATCCTTATTTATTGCCACAAGTCGGGGGTCGAAACCACACCACCTGACTTAATGACAGACGTTATCGCAAACACTTTAAACCATTCGCCGCGCCGCCCCGCCCCCTTGCAATAGAGTTTTTATATTTTTTAAAAAGATTACTCGACATAATGATTATGCCTGTCTAATTCTGATTTTGTTTCTGGCATTGTCCTTGACAGGCGTCTTATTTCCAGACTTATTGATTGCTCTAAGACTGGAACTCCCATCTAATGTAAGCTAAGTGTAAGTTTGGGTTACAAATGAATTAAAAATTTGTTTTTTTCTATATTGGTATTCAGTGTCGTAATAAAATTCGAGCCATGGCGATAATATAATTAATAACAGTCGTTGAATGATATAAGATGGCTGCTCTCTCTTCCCGTAAACCAACTCCACTTAATGCAGTTCTTACGACTAAACAACCGTCGGTTACACGATTACTGTATCATAAAAATTCAATTATTTAAAAGCATAACATGGTAACGTTCCCACGATTTGCACAGATTAGGTTTTAAGTACCCAATGAAAGCCGAGAAACCCGCGCCAGACATCTTGAAATGTCTTCTTATTGTAAATTTGAAACTGTTAAAAATAGCGAAAAACTCAATAATGAAATGATATACCTGCTAATTGGCGATGTCATCAATATTGAAGCCTGTTTATTACATGTATTAATATCGATGGGATTAGTATGTTTCGTTTCGTATTTAGAAACAAAAGCAATAGAATTCTATTAGCTTCAAATAACAAGAGATGCGACATACTTCAGTTTATCCCACGCTTTCCGTTTATAAGTGCCAATTAAAATTTTACACTAACCGGTTACTTTAAAATTTCAAGTATAAAACGAAACGAAATGTGACCCAATTATTGATCTTGATACTTATGTACTTTTTTTCTCGTGCCATGAAGCTTTTAATATTCCGTGAACGGATTGAGCACAATGCGCGGGGAATTGGGATCGTTTTAGAGTGTGATGAGAGGTTGGGTGACAGAGTTTCTTGTAAAATGTTTTCTCGATGCATATTGGTGGCCGAGTAACCTTGCGCGTTCCCTTTATTGGTGTGTTAGTCTCGAAATGATAAATCGCATCTTTGGGTATTTGCAGAAAAATGGCGACACCGGTGCCCACATTTGCATGCGCGTTAAATAATCCTTGTTGGTATAAGGTTGGAGAATCGCCACATCTCAGTGAAAATACCTCTCCCCTTCCTGACATTACACGCGAGGCCATACGAAAAAAATAAGCATTGTGGCCACGAGACGTTAAACTTCGTTATGTTCACTTTATCACGAAAGGTCGCAAAGATCATCAAAAAGCGGCGAGATGAAAGGCAAACACAGGACAATAGACGTCCAACTTAATCCATAAAACTGTGTTAAAACGTCCATTTTTAATGTCCAACATAGATAGTCGATTTACCTAGACACTTTGTCGGTTAGTTTATCTGCCTGTACACATAAAAATATATCAAAAACATTTAATTTCCATCTTAAACTTCATCAGGGCTTCAATCAAAATAAAACAGATTTTAATTAAACGCTGGGAGACGTTGACGGATAGTCGAAAGTTTTCACAACCCATCTCGCAACGTATAAATATTTTTGTAAATAGAAGTGATCTCATATTGAAAACATCTGAAGAACTCTTTTTTTACTCGTTAAACTGTTTTATGAGGTCTTGTTTAATGCGTTTTTTAACAATGCTCGCTGTAGAAAAGAAATATTATGGGTTGTAAAAATATATATATTTAACAAAACTTTATGGTGTCTCTATATTGTTTCCGTATAAAGAATGGTATTATGTTTAGAAGAATACCGGGTTGCTCACATCTATTTTAAAAGGTATGCCTATTCATTATTATAATGGTTTAATTTACTACGGACTTCATACAAAAAAGCAAAGCGACTTTTTAAGAAAAAAATATTAAAACAAAAATATAAGAATATCGTTTCCAAATTTGGCCTTATGATTCTTGAAGTCAGCCATTTTCCTTTTGTCATGAGACTAGTATTTTTTAAACGAAGCTTTCTTCAGTCATAATCCAAACGGTCTCTTCATTTAGAAATATAAAGTGACGGACTTCGTTCAATTCCTGTAGTACGCTTTCATGTAGTCTTTTAAAAACTCCCGATACCAATTCCCGTAGATTGATTAGACCTTCCCGAACACCAGATAATGCTTTTAATTTGAAAAGTTTACATAGTTTGCTTACACCCCATTCCACTAAGTAGTATGATCATTTCTTCCTCGAACAACACTTAATGTCACTTCTTATTTGTGTGTGTGAGAGAGATAGAGAGAGAGAGAGGGGGAGCTAGGACAAATAGCCAGATTGAGAGACGGATATTGGTTTAACGTCCACACGACACATGATAGGTCATTTCGGTACTAATATATGATTCAGTTTTATTTCAATAATTCCCTTGTGTATAGCAGTCTTTAGCAGTGGGGAAAATCGTATGACCCTGACAAAGCTCACGAGGTTGGACAGGCGACCCCACGCCTTCTCACGTACAAGTGGAGAATCGGCAGAGCATTTGATCGTACGCGGACGCGTTAATCATTCGGCCATCCATCACTCTAATGTCTATTTGAACAGTTCACATAGTAAACTTACTTTCAAGAACACCCGATACCACTTGTCTACTTATCATTTGAGTTGTTCATAGTTTGGCTATTCTTCTAGAATATCTAATACTACTTGTTTGCCGAAGCTGACATGGTATATTTACTTTTATAGAATACAGGGTACCACTTCTTATTCTTTAGTGGCTAGTCATTATATAAATCTGTTCGTTGTACCTGTGACCATATACGCTTAATAACCACTTCCTATCCAAGAGGCTAACAACTATTTTGTTATTCATAACACTATTGGTGACGTAATACCCGTAAATAACACAGCTCTAGAAGTCAACAATGACATAAGCGACTAGGACTTGCGTTTTTATTATCCGTAAAGTTGAACTAATCTGTGGCGAGACAATTGACCCCGGACACCTCTTGGCTGACCAGATCTTGCCATCATATAGATTAAAACATTTATTGGTCTATAAACACAACAAATATAACACTACAAAACCTCACTAAATGTTGTAATACTTAGTTTAGTGTATCATTCACGCCTGGTCGTTATAAAATATAATATTTTCTTTAAACGATGTATTATGTAAGATTTAGATAAAGAGTTGATCGTTCTTGCACCAATAGTTAAAAAAAGATAATGAAAAATGAATATAATGAAAATTCTGGCCAAACTACCTTTTTCCCAGCAAAGTTATGAATGGTTGAAGTCTTGACAAGACATAGTATAATCAGTTTCGATTGCCAAGTACCATTGCTACAACAATAGACGTAGTCTTTATTTTACATTTTAACGTTTAACGAAGATCTTGCATATATTTTCTAATCCGTCGTATTGTTTAGAAAGTTTGAACGGCCTACTCAATCTCGTTCCCAGAGGCAGCCGCGGAGCCGTCCATTTTTTCCAATTTTTTCCAAACCTAAGCCCCGCCCATTCTGACCTCTGATTGGTCAATCTTTTTGGGTCGATTTCTCGAAAACTAGAGGTCGGATCGTCGTTTCGTTTGTTGTAAAATGATCCTTGAGTCAAATTCAACTCGCTGACATAAAAAAAATTGGATCCTAAACGAACACATTCAAGTTTTTGTAAAGATCTATTTTTTTTACGCGTGGGTATATTTTAAGGCACGAAAATCAGGGGCGTACGACGCAAATAAACGAGAAATTCGCGCGTAGGAATTACTTGTCACCTTTCAGGAAAATGGCTACCCCGATTCACCAGAGAAATTTCTTCAAAAATTTTTCTGGTTTCGAGATTGCGGCCTTCTCGTATATATAATTCCAACTGCTAAGGGATCGTTTACGTGTACGCCAATGTATACACGGGCCTATGCCACTGACAAGGAGGAATCACGCCGGGAAATCCGATGAACTTTCTCGGCCAACACAAGGAACGAACCAGGTTACCGAGCCAACGACTTATACGCTGAGCCACTGTGGCTCCCGCTATATATCGGAGCACATGTGTTATATATAACATGTATAGTTTATTGATATTCTAATATTTATTTAGTATTAAGACAGATATACTTATAGTTCAGTGAGTGGAGAAATAGAAAGATAGATTAGTACTACTTGATTACAGATATTAAGTCGCTCTCGTAAACTCTATTGTTAATGACAGTCTGTGTCTCACCTCGTGTACACTATTCTCAGACTAATCGGCGCGCCCACGGCCTAACCCAAGACACGGTGCATAGCAATTGTTACAGTATGTTTCAGAATACTGGAATTAATAAGTGTATTGGCAGACCGGATGTTTGGTTTGTCTGTCTGTCGTCTTACCCGCGGGTCTATTATTAGTTGTAAACCATTTATAAGTTAAACCTCACAGCTTTAAGTGAAGAAAATGATTAAACTTATGAAATGAAATGTGGTTACACTGCTTACTTTTCTTCAACAACCGGTCTAATGACGACGGACACACGCATTGCCTAGGTTCGTTTACGTACATACCAATAAGAACATCAATGGACCTAAGTTTTCCTGTACAGTTTTCCTTGCCCGACGACCCTCTACACGGATGAACGGAAACCATCCTGGAAAATTCCAAGAATCTTTCAAGATCAACTCCTGGTCTGGTTTTTCAGTTTGGTTTCCTTATGTAGTTTCCTTATGACCTGATACGAATTCCGTTTAGTTCTTCCGGTGCTCCGAAAAAGTGAGGTCCCGTTAACAAGTTGGCGTGCAGCACGTAAATGTACTATTTATTGGTGGTGAAATTCGACGAACAGTAAAAGGTAACACCCCTGTGAAGGTAAACTTCCTTTAATATACGCTACACGGGTTCCTGGCGTATTCTTGTCTTCATTAGAAATGGAATTAAAGGTTCTACTGTTCTACTAACACATTTCGGGACTAACACATGGTTCAATTTTATTTCAACAATTTGCTTGCGCGCAGGGGTCTTCAGCAGTAGAAGGAAACCGGAGGATCCCACAGAAAACCCACGAGTTTGGACAGTCGACCCTATTCCTTGTCACGTCCAACCGAGGAATCAAAACCACTCCAACTGACTCATTGACAGACCTTATGATACAGCGCGCACATGTTAACCATTCGGTCATCCAGCCCATATTGATAAAACGAAGATATTTATGGAATGTCCTTAAATAAGTTAAGGACGTTATAATGCAAATATAAAAAATGATATGAATTATTTAAATGCCATAAGAAATCGAAAAAAAACACTAAAAATAAGCCCACGTCAATTGAAAATTGAAACAGGAAGATATTTAAAATTAGACGTAAACGATCGTTAATGTAATATATGTTAAAAGGTAGAAGACGAAATTCATTTGATAACAAATTGCAAAAGACATGACGAAAAAAGAAAAGAACTGTTTGGATTTCGTGAACCAAATTTTTATAAACTGAATGATTTACAACAATTTAAAATACTAATGATAAAAATGTAGAAATTTTAAAATGCTTAGGATCTTTTGTATACAATTTAATCATGTCTATGTGAAGTCGTGTATCTTTGTGTAATTATGTCCATATATATATCCTTTAATTGTTTCTTTCATGTATATTTCTATTATTTATATTTGTATATGCACATAACCTGGTAAGGGTTCTATGCAATGAAGTTCCATGTCTATATATTTAGAATGAATGTATCATGCATACTCAACACCTTAATTCCTTTCAACAGGTAGCTCGTGACGGAAGGTCATTTTCTACACATAAGTAATGACGTTAATAGCACACTAGCACGCGATTGGCTCGTATATAAAGCTTTTTATGATCAAAAGAGGTTGATATTGCGTCTACTTAACGATTTACGTTGCAAATACACTTCTTTTAATAAGCTGAAATATTACTGAGTAGAACCTGACTTAAATGTTTTGTAAATAAAATAACCACAGTACACATTCCGGTTCTGCATAAATATTAGTGTGGGGTTTTTTTACCATTAAATCATTCAATTACGTTGTTTAATAGTCCAACATGTCAGAATACCGCGTGGGTTTTCTCGGAGTTCTCCGCCCGCATCACACCTCCACCCAGATAAAACTAAACCTGCATAAAGCTCAATATGCTAGAATATCGTGGTAGGTTTTAATCACCGAGTTCTTCGGTTTCCCTACACGTCCATTAATAAAACCTGCAAACAAACGAATTATAGAAACACAAACGTACCATATATAAGTCCTGAAGTGACATAAAATGAAATTGCGTTTAATGTCCTACTGTTCTGTTCCTATGCTGGGCTAATGAGGACAGGCATACGCCATACAGTGTGCTATGAGGGAAAGTTTACCCGGGCAGCGGCACTATGACCTACTCTCACATCGTACACGCGAGCCCCAAACGAGCGAACCAACGCCTTACCCACTTGGCCACCGTGATCCCTGACTTGAAATGACCTAGATTGTGTTGAATTGAAGTTAAACAGGATTTCGATGTGAACGTGCTAGGATACACACATGCCACACGTCTAATCTTCCATCAAAAGAATTAAACGATAACCTACGAGACATTACGAGAACTAACGGTGATATCTGACAGTGTAACAAATCGACCCATGCCAAATGGTCGCCATCTTTCCATTTAATGTGTCGCCTCGATAGAATAAAGGTCGCAAATTTCACTTTAAAGAGGTAAAATTTCCCTCAATGTACACTGTAGCCGACTGAGCTAATGAAAACGGGCAATAGTGACAATTTAGCCATTGCCGTGGCCCCACGGCCTACTCTAATTTCGAATGTTACCTTCAAGGGTTCTTATACGACTTACTCTTATTTCGACGTGCATCTGTCAAGGGCTCTTTTACACGGCACCTCGGTTTCCATATCATCGGAACGACTAGATGATGTTACTTGTCAGGTCCTGCATTCTGTACGACTGACAAATGGAAACCACACATGACAATCTCGAGGAACTATCTCTGTCCACCGCGGGGGCAAACTTGGTTAGTGCGCCACCGCGGCTCCTATCAAAAGGCAGTGGTCTACATATTGCCTCTTTAATATGTTGGAATATTTTTATTTTCTAAATTAGTTCAGGGGGCAGGCGGTTATCTGTAACCCGACAAACTACCGGAATAAAGAATAAAGCCGCTAAAATTCAAGAGATATAAAGTCTTATCTAAATGAGCATCAAACGTTTTCTGATGTTTTCATCGAGATCTGTTTAATGTAAGGAATATGATAACCTTTTGTATCTTTTAGTGAAAGAAATTGTCTTTTATGGTGTTTGTTGGCCACCACCATGAAAACAAATAAAAACCTCAAAACGAATTCCTAACAGATAATATGGAGATTAATTGAAACTTGGACGGAATGCTTCCAGTTTGGACAAATCGTACATGAATTAAAAGAAAGCGTATCACTTCCAGAATAAATTAAATAGTCTGTGTAACTGAATATTATAGGACTAGACATGTTTACACTATCTCGTGTATAACCCCCATCCCCAATCTAAGAAGTCTTATAGCATATTTTTTTTTATTAAATTATAAAGTGAAAGTAGCATTGTTATTAATTTATAAAGTTAAAGTATCAATAGCGTAAACATACAGTATGCAAAAGCCTTCAATATTATAAAAAAATACACCATCAATCAGACATCTATTAACATGAAAAGGTCATAATCGAGGCTAAGCTTCGAACAACCAGTACAGTGATTACAATCAGTTAACACATCTTGTTAAACCTTCAAAGGCTAATATCTTCGCTCAGAATAAAATAATTTCAATGAATTTTCTCAATATATACATTTTGTATTATCTATTTTGATCCATTACAGCAAGAATGGTCAACTCTTTATCAAAATCTTACATAATGTATCTTTAATTTCTTGAATACTATCCATTGCTTATCTCTCTATAATGCCGCCTAATGTCAACAAATATTATTTTGGCAGCCAACAAATTATATTTTCAACACTTTTATTTCAGAAATTTAGGTTTGAAGATAACCATAATATATTGTGTTTATACACCTTGAAAAGACTCGGTGTGGTCTATTGATATAAATTATTAATAGCACTATCAATTAATAACAATATTCCTATTTTAACTTTATAAATTAAAAACACTATTTCTAATTTTGCTTTATAAGTCAAAAGCAATATACCCACTTTCACTTTATAAATCAATAGCAATATTTCTACTTTTACTTTATAAATTAATAGCATAACTTAATTACAATATCCCAACCAATATTTAACCAATTAATATAACAATATAACCACTTTTACTTTATCAAATAATAACAATATGACTACTTTTATTAATCACAATATAACTATTTTTACTTTATCAATTAATACAAAATATTGCTACTTTTATACTTTCATTTTTACATTAAAAACAAGCCTTCTACTATACATTTTTAGCAATATGTATGAAATGGTAACAAGGCTTTTCCAATAAACAGTAGGGCCTAATTGTATTCCATTTGTATAGTTATTTCAAGTTGAATTACCAAATGAATGTTATGAAAGCAATAAATCAAATATTGTTAAATATTTTAGGATTTTAAGATTACGAGAATGTTAAACAATAAAATTATTCAAATATGGTGGACAGTTCATCATATTCTCGTTAATTCTCGTATAAAAGGTGTCCTTAAGATAAATGATTAGCTATCACCCCTCGCCACTGTGACTGATGTTTTGACAATTTTTGACACGAAAGGAGAAAAAACGTTTTGACAGTGTTAATCCCCACTAAATGTAAAATGTACACTGGGGCCATAGATGATCGATCACGGGGATTACGATTTTATACTTTACCACAAACCTCAAAGCTTAAAATTATAATTTTACCTTGTTACATCGGAATCATTTGACTTAAATTATTACAATTTATGTTTTATTATACATGGACCACGTGGGTACCAGGTACGAACAGTTTTATAGATATGTAATGGAAATTATAATTTGACACTAAGGGTGAAGGAGGTTTGAAAATGAAATGAAATGAAATAGGGTTTAACGTCCTACTCTTTTGTACCTAACCTGGGCTAATGGAAGACCGGCATACGCCATTGCAGTGTGCTATGAGGGAAATTTTGCCCGCGCAGCGGCGCTACGGCCTACTCTTATATCGAATTCCAACTGCCAAGGGATCTTTTACGTGCACTCCAATGTGTACACGGGACCTCGGTTTTTCGTCCCATCCGAACGACTAGGCAGCTGTACTTGTCAGGCCCTCCTTCTGCAACACTGACAAGGGGAAATCACACCGGAAAATCGAGATGAACTTTCTCGGCCAATGCAGGGACCGAACACCCGACCTCTAGGCTAGCGAACCAGCGCCTTATCCACTTAGCAACCGTGACCCGCGAAGGAGGTTTGAAGAAGAGGCGTTGTGTATCATCCGTTTGTATCATAAGATGACATAATTTTGAATTACCCAAATACGGGACGGACTATTCATAAATAAGTACTCAATTAAGCTCAAATGAAATTGAATTAATTGAAAATTCTTAAGCTCATCGAATTTGAATTACCGGACCATATATATTAAAAGACCACATATAAACTGAATGACCTAAGATAGCTAAGTAATAAACTCAAATGAATTACTCAAATTATCTAAGAATACTAATTAATAAACTCTCGGACACTAAATTATTCAAATTACTTAGAAAATAAAACTAATAAACTCACAGAAATTGAATTACTCAAAGCAAACGATAAAAGATAATTCTTAAACTGGTATAAACTGAATTACTCAAATTATCTAAGATAACTAATTAATAAATTCACAGAATCTGAATGGCATAAATTAAATGATAACATTATATAGCAAACCAATAAACTCATATAAACTGAATATATGTCAAATAAAACGATTCAAGATAGCTTATGAATAATCTGAATTACATAAATCATATGCGTAACGATAACTCATAGAAATTGACATACTCAAATGAGCTACGGTAATTATAGTTATTAAACTCATAGAAATTGAATAACTCTAGTATCGACTGGACATACCCTTGCCACCCCCCGCCCCGCCTCCTCTCTCTCTCTCTCTCTCCATTGTCTTCTACATAAAAGAAATATCTTCCTTGATATTTTTTAAATTCAAAATGGTCGCCTTTATAAGACAAATAAACATTTAGATTGATTGCCCTGTTTAACCCTTCTACGCCTTTCGAGTTACAAGAGAAATAAAATATGTCATTCGTGTCGATCACAGACTGTCAAAATGCAGCCATTTAAAATATATTTGAAAATTCAAAATGGTTGCAGTAATGTATAAAATTTGATGGATGGCCATTTAAACCACGCCTTGTTCTTTTTAATAATATAATGTGTCAAAACATTGGAATTTTATTTTATGTTAATACATACAAGAAATCCCGCTGTCAAGAATTAAAATCTGTGTCGGCCTTTTTTGTCTTTAAATCACGCCAGGCAGGCTTTGTCCACACTGCTGGCGACCGAAGTACATCATTCCATCTAAAATGAATTCAAAATGATGCACGTTTTGGATGATCACTTTTATGGTACACTTATTAAGGCATTTGGCAGGCATTTACGGTTAAATTTTCTCTTTGAAGGTCTTTCTTTTGGCTTCAAATGTTATATAAATTATTAATTAGACATTTACCTACATGCCCAGGCCATAATCAACCAGGTATACCAATGGATTTTTAATGGATTTATACACTCTCTCCATTTGATTATTTAATTTAAATATTGTTAACCGAGGCTTTGTTTATTATCGTAACAATGGTTGCAATGAAAATAGAGACTACACAATTTGACCCTGGATAAAGTAATTTGACTGCAATTTTCAATATATTCCCTCTTCATTAGTGTTTTAAAGCTAATAAACAATTTAAAACATGGGTTGGGAATTATTTTTTAAAACAAACAGATAAATAAATGAAACAAGACATTTGGACAACCTTTAGAAAAATTTGAATTAAAACGGTTTTCTTTTAAGTATTTTTAGTCGTAAATAAAATGATCGGTTTTGAATCGCTAAGTTTCGTTTTACACCAATATGGATAATCTTGTAATCCACGTAAATAATTTAAATAGATTAATTAAATATAATTAAGTGAAATACAAGTTCAATACGGCTTTCTGTGAAATACATGTTCTGTCCACAGACCTGTAACTGTATATGATAAAACAGACCATAAGTGGCGGGTGTCAGATCTACGATCAACTTCGCTAAAAGCCAATTTGAACTCATTGGGATTTCCACACATTGTAATTGTGGCGGTTTTCTTTAATTCGTAAAAGATTCCGTATAATTAAACGACTTAAAGATCATTAGTTAAAGTGTCTTGGAGATAATTATAACCCGTCTACTGCTGTATCTGACCCTTCTCGGGTAGATTATACCAGATAAGAGGAGAGAAAGGGGGAGGGCAACCCCGATTATAAGAGAAAGGGGAAGGGGAACCCCGATTATTATAGAAAGGAGGACGGGACAACAACGATCAAACTCAATGAAGACAGGCGATTACTTTAATCGTATTAAAAAGGGTTGCAGGCAGAATAACACATCACCATAAAGGATTAGAACAGTGGTTTATTTACAAGATGGACGTCAAATCAAAGCTTAGATTAAAAAATCGTAAATTTACTATAAGTGGTCTTCTCATCAGACGCTGCTGTAAACGACTTGTAGTTGACATTTTAAATGGACTTTCTATAAACATTCATAAATTTCATTTCAAATTTTAATTGCAGTTCATACTATATACTATGCAGTTCATACTACATTCGTTGGCTTCAGTTTTTCGTCCCATTGGGAGCTTTTCCGTATCAGCCCCTCCGTCTTTCACCATCAAATGAACTGGGAATGTGAATGAAAACACGATTGATTGTCACTAATTAAAGTATAATTTTCTCGAAGTTGCTGTATCCATAAATCGATTCGTACGCCCAGATCGTTAAACCAGGAGATGACAGAGATAAAAAAGAAAACACTGACAGCTCGGTCAATGCTGGTCCAATACAGAAGGAATAAACAACAAAAAAAACATATGACGTAAAAAAGCTTGTTTAGTTTTAACTTTAGTCAAGCATATTGAGTTATTGGATAGAGGTGCCATTTATTTATTCGTTTTTCAATAAAAGCCTAAAACAATGTCTTGCCAAGGTCTAACGCCATTGGAAAATAATATAAAAAATACAGGGTACGTGATTGTAGCCGAAACCGGGGATACGAGGACATGCGTCCCCATACCACGTACACAAGCACCAGGTTACTCAATTCTCTTAATTTTTCTAAGTTGTCAAAGATGTGCATGTGTCTCTGTTATTGATTCCACAAGAACACGATCATCTAAGGCAACAAGTCCTAAGACGGTAAACATGTTGATTACATGACTTCGACGATTTTACGGTCACTCTGCTGATGCACTAAATCCATAACATTTCTTGGCCTATAATATTTTTGAGCATAACGACGATCTTAATCTTTTATAACCATTAAAAACCAAACATTTGATTCAATAGTGTAGTGTGCTATGAGGCAAATGCTATGTGCGAAATGTGGTGTGGTATGAACATGCAGTGTGCTACGAGAGAAATACAGTGTGCTATGGATAATGCAGTGTGCTTTGTAGGAAATGTGGGGTGGTATGAACATGCAATGTGCTATGAAAGAAATACAGTGTGCTATGGGGAATGTAGTGTGCTATGAGGGAAATGCAGTGTGTTATGAGGGGAATGCGGTGTAGTATAAAATGCAGTGTGCTATGGGGAAATGCAGTGTGTTATGGGGGAATGTAGTGTGTTAAAGCCCCAATAACACTCTTGTTGTAACTGAATAATATGTCCCAATCTTCATTCTGGTCAACAAATCGTATAATTTTACAATATTCCAATTAATTGATGATATAAATTTCATCTTAACACACCTATTTTAAAAAATTGGAAAAATTCAACCAATTGATTTGAAAAGTCTAACGTAAACCTTTTCAAAAGTGACTTGGATTTTAAAATATTTTCGAACCTTCTGGACAAGTAAAATAGGTTGTAATAGATAATTTACACAACAGGTAGGACGCTTAAACATCTAGTACTTAGAATAAGGCTATTATTTATTTTCTCGAGCTGCCAAGCCACCAAGAGTGTTATTGTCCCTTTAAGAGGGAAATTATCCCCTGACAGTGGCGGTTCCACCTACTTAACAGTTGAATTCCCACAGACGAGAATCATTTTCGTCGTCTGCAAACGTTTGTTTCCTTGCCAGGCTCCATATACGACAAGGTGAAACCACGCTGAAAAACCCCGAACAACCCCTGGATCGAACACAGGATATCCTGGTCAGAAAGCCAGTGGCCCTTTTTTTTTACTGAACTAATGGAAGACATTTCGTAAATAGATGAAGTGCATTCACGAAACCGGGAGAAAATTTACTCGTCTGAGTGACCACCACCCTTTCCTATCCCTTAGGTTAGCTTCGTCAATAATACGTCAGCTTCAAAAATGAAAGCAGAGGCCATCTCTTCATCCAGTGAAGTGGATCTACTTAGTCGTTCAACGTTCAATAATACTCCATACCGCTTCTTGTTCGGGGAGTTCGTATAGTATGCTTACTCTGGAACAACTGATACCACTTGTTTGAATTGATCTCGATTTTGTAATTTATTGTGTTTATTTTCGACTATGATGAGTTCACATACTATGTTTACTTTTACTGGAGCATTTGATAAACTTCTCATCTGAGAAGATCACAATAGGAATTCTGTGTTTTGTTTTAGTGTTTAACTCCATCCACGAAGCGAAGTATATACTTCCTCTTATAATATAATTATGACGATTGGACTATCTACAGTAGTAATTACCTACAACATTTTAACAGTTAATTAAACCCCACAAACCATTAAATTATTTAATTGATTATTATCCAAGACTACATGTACCCGAAATTTACTTATCAGGTGTCAATCATGTCATTTTAACTTACACGGGATGTGTGATTCGGACACTTGAGCCCCAACGACAATATCTCGCTTCAGCATCAGCATTTATAGAATAAGTGAAAGAGAGAGCGAGAGATGCGGGGTGGGTGGGGGTAACGTCCACTCGACACAAGGTCATTCCGGGACCAGGGCTCACACTGTCGGTCGCCAAAGTCGCAATTTGCGATAAAAAAATGAAATTGGCGATTAAAATTTGATTTTGGCGATAATTCTTGCGATAAAGTTTTACAGTACTGGCAATTCTTTTTGAGAACTGGCGGAAAAAAAATCTTAAAATTCTAATCGTATTCATCCTGTATTAACCATTATTGGGTGTCAATCACGTGGCTAAACACAATAATAAATTAATCAACTGGCTGATAATCCGGATCGCGTCGCCGAGTAATACTAATCAATTGTCTCGGATTAATGATTAGTTTATTGATAATTGCCAATGATGTATATTAAAACTATCTAAAGTCACTATTTAATCTTAGTGATTAAATTAAGCGGTAATTATTTGATGTTTCGTTTCGTCTTAAAACGAAGAAAGGTAATACATGTAATTATAACCGAAATGGCCGACAGTTCTATCGAAAAGAAGTAAATATTGTGATAGTTCAATTCCGTTTACTGTGGCATCCTATACGGCATGTAAAAGATACAAGTATGCCTATTGGATATCATATCATCACTAGTCGAAAACGTATGAACTAGGCTACTTGAATATCGGCGATTCTTGAGCGAGAAAGCGGGTCGCCATTTTTGGCGATAAAATATTCAATTTGGCGGAAAAAATATATGAACATTTCTTTACATAAAAATTATCATCCATTTTGGCGGAAAAAAAATTGAAAGCCAGTGTTAGAATGGTTTGATTGTATTTCAATTATTCGCTTGCACGTATGGGTCTTTATCAGTGACAGGAAGATCTGACCAGTTGTAGTGAGAGGTCGCGTCAGCGGTCATATGAGCGTTTTTTTTTGATCATATGACGTCAGACATTTGATAAACCAATCACCGTTGATATTTCTTGTGGGTTACCCACAGCGCCATACAACTTACGCCAAACACTCGCCGTAACACGGGTTACTAAACAACAATTGATAACTTCAAAAAAAAAAGTATTTGTGTGAAATTTTCAGTATATAGCAGTGTTTTTATTATTTTATTTTTTTTAAATATTATCGGGAGGACGACTAGCCCTTCATCTAAATCTTACATAACGCCCTTTGAATCCGCACCTGAGTATAAGCAGTGAAGTAATATACATTGTCCTAAATATACTTGATCGGGATCGGCGACTGTAAGTTTAACAAACATAGTATTTTTACATCCCGGTACATCTCATTAGTATATAATTGAGTACTCACAGCTCTCTAAATATACACTGAATAAATAAACATAATTAACTCGCTCAGATCTATATATTCAGTTAATAACGAACTCAGAGTTTATCATATAATATTACTATGGTTATCAGTTGATCTAAGACCGGTCTTGGAAGTAGCCGTTAAAATGGCGTACTACGTTCTTCATGGCGACCAGACGGTCAGTAGATAAGTTGGATTCGGCGACCACTGAAAGCCTATCCACTAATCAGAGGTCCGAATCGCTGGTTTCTATGGATAATTGTCTGAAATTATACCGGTGTTATTACCCTAGCTAAATGTCATCATATACATTCTCACGCCCTATTTGTTTATCGTATATATAGATCTTTATATACACTATGATCAATGATCTCCATACAGCGCCACACATAGCTTTTACCAAGATGATCTTAAACTTCTATACAATCATGTAGATGAGACTAGCTCTATGCATATTTTAAAACAGTAATATATTAACAGCACATTAACGAAAAGACAAAAGATATAATAACTATGCTTTGTCTTTTGCGTTATTTGAAAATTGAAAATGTTTGTAAAAGCCTAAACGGAAGTGAATACAGCCAAATTCCACAATTCTGTTATTTCATGCAATGGATTAAAATATAGATGTATATTTCGTTTCGTGGTTTCTTTATACTTTCGGTGGCGTCTTCTACATGGAGATCTGACCGGTTGTAGTGGAAGATCGCGCCAGAGGTCACACGAACGGCTTTTGACCTTATGACGTCAGACATTTGATTAAGCTATCAGCGTTGATATTTCTAGTGGGTTACCCACAGTTCCGTGCAAATCACGCCAAAACCTCACCGTAGCAGATCGTTTAATTGGCTAATACCTCACACCATCCAGAACGTGGGTTATATAACAACTCTTCCAGATCCGTGTGTAGTAAAGACAAGTAAAATTTTGAACAAAAACAGCGAAACGAAATAGGATTTGTGTTTTAACCAATTGCAAATAAGAATTGTTTTCTGATTGCTATTAGTTTCATCTTTTTAAGCCTTAATGGTGGTTGCGAACGTAATGCAGTTAACTCTTCAATTTTAAAATGTTCAGTCGGGGAAGACTCCTTGTAAGGATAAGGGTCATACTGCTAAAGATTCTTGCGCGTAAGCAAATTATCGAAAAAATGAACCATATGTTGGTCCCGAAATGACGTAGCCTTGTCGAGTGAACGTTGCCCCTCCCCTGTCAAAATAAATATATGTTGAATCTGAGGTCTTGGTACTTGCCAATGCCAATATATTGGCGCTATCACTTCCTATTCATATACAATATGGCAGTTTGTCAACAGAAAAAAAAACTCTCGGAAACTGTGTCTGCTTGCTTAATTGCTAAACCCAGTGAGCTTTGGCACAAACCCGAGACCAGTGATGTAACAATACATTTGTTTAGCTTTGGTTATGTACGCAATTTTTTCTTTGAGGATGTTTATGGGGCGCCCAGACTTGCAACCACTCACGATGATCAAATAGGGTTTTACCAAAAAACTGATTTAAAATAATCTTTTTGTGCTCCCCCGACCCACCCTACCAAGCCCATTTGTTTTGATAGCCGTAGAAACGGATAAGAAGACGCGTCGACCTTCCGGTTCTTTGCTGATGCTAAAGCCAGCGAAAGATTTTTTTCGTCTTCAGCTTTGGAGAATGTCACCGTTTCTGTAAACAAGACGGTCGCGCCAAGCAGCTTCGGGTGTTGTGTTCCCTAACTACAGACTATCATTTTACGACATTCCATTAAACAGTTGCGGTCTTCAAACAGCATTGAATCCAACCAATCATGGCCGACTTTTTCTTGACGTTTCTCAAATAAATAATTGTAATCAATAGGAATTTCTCCTTTCCATACCGAACAGCGTGTACGACATACCATGCATGGGCATCTGTGTATCCACCGGAATAAGAAGAATCCGTCAATTGACCAGACCAGTTTTAACCGACAAAAAAACACGCATTACTTGCAAAATAAAGATTTCAACGTGTGTGCTCACGAGACATGCTCCAGACAGGCGAGGGGAAGACGAGCATGTGGTATTTCATTGGTTTATATTATAAATTATAAAATTTGATTTATAAATAGTAAAATATTGATGTCTCGTGGCATTTTGTTGTCTTTTCGCCTTGTTTCAACTGGCGTGCGCTTGTGTTCAAACTAGGTTGCAATTATATTTGTAACCATGTCTGATGTCACAATTGACCAACAAATGTTACATTTTACCTATATTCCGTAATATTGTATTTCAGTACCAAGAAAATGGGGTGTTGCCCAAATGCACCTGTAGTAAATTATTTTAAGGCATAAAAGGCCCTGACTGATCTAACCGGAATCTACATTTTTCGATTGGGAATGTGTGGTAGCACTTTCTGGGTCTTACATAATTCATCCAGTAATAGGAAAGTATCGCATTTTTGAATCAGTGATTGAATTGAAGATTTATGGAAATAAAATGGTGGTTAGCATCACTGACAAAAATGGAAATGAAATGTGGTCTAATATCTCATTTATTTGCTCCAACTGGACTATACGCCATGTCGGGTTCGAAAGGGGAACGTTGGCCCGGACAGCGGCGCTGTGGACAACTCTTATTTTGAATTCCAATTGCCAAGGGTTGATTTATTGGAGATAAGAGAGGTTACATACCGTACGTTAACGGCAACATAGGCCCACAGTGTCCCCGTAACCTCGACAACCCTTGTGTGCACTTACAGATCAAGGTAATTGTCATCACATTTGCATGAAATGATGAATCGCTATTCAAATAGTAGAAGCCCATTCTGATAAAGATCTATTTTGCGTGAAATCAAATCAGACAGGTCCGCCATTACGCTGATTAAAATGCTGGTCTTAACGTAACAGCAATATTCACGAAACCTATTTTCTTCCAAAAATGACGATGGCACGAAAAACAACACTTTGCCTGTTCTCATTTATTTTAACAATAATATATTCCCCGTAGCCTCGCAATCATCCGTAGCTTTATCAAATAGAATGCAAATTCGTGTTGGACACGAGAAGGCTATCGAGCTATTGTTCCCCAGGGAACATTTAGTCAAACTTGTGTCAAATCTAAGGTGTCAGGTGATAATATTCCTATTGCTTTTCATTTTGGCTTCCGGTTTTCCCCGTGGATTTCCCCGGACCAAATGTGTAAGATATCACATAGTTTTCAAGTGCCAGCATTTAACCCGATAGCTGGCGATCGACCTAAAACTCCCCACGGATTCCACACAACGGAGTTTCTGATTTCAACCCGAATCTTTTCGCTCTTCCATTTCAGAAGGAAAGAAAGTTCTATAGGGAAATAACGCGGGAAAATCAATTAGCACGTGCTTGGCGCGAGGACTGAAAATGAACAACGGAATTGAAACATATGCCTTTTAAGAATGTCGATTGGACCTCGGCATGCAAAAAACTCATCCATCGTGGTGCGAAAAGAGTGCGATGAGTCGATCTTGGGGCTCGCATCACGACAGACGAGATTGGCAAAAAACACAAAATGACGTAAAGCGTAATTGAAAGGTTCTCCAAGCACGCGCGAAAATTAACACTAATAGAACGTCTGATGTATTTGTTTATTCCAACTGACGTCTTCTCGTGGACGCCATATTAGTATTCATGAGATCTCGCGCGTTAAAACACAGATTGGATTTCCTTGTTTATTAACAACGCATTAACACCATTCAAGATGGCGGCACATTTTATCCTAGGTAATAAATCTGTTGTACTTGTGTCAAAGCGCTATTTCGGTGCGTCTGTTGGCGGCGCCCAATAATCTTAACACTCAAAATAATATATTTAAACAGGCTTATTCTGCTATTTGTCGTTCCACGAAAATTGGTGGCGTTGGGGGTGTTAGTGGCCTTAAACGTTACGATGCCCATTGAGATGTTGTTTCGATTCCACGTCAGCACGTGTCAAGAAGCAGGGTCAGCCAGCCGTCTAACCTCGTAATCGTATACGCTTTCTCCAATGTTCAACAGAAATTTCATAATAATTATTTTTCCTTAACTACGTCACTATATGGTAATATTTTTCAAATGTGTTTAAATACGTAATAATGGGACTGATTTATAATTTTATTACACAAACAATTTACAATGTCCGATATAAAGGTTGCATATCTATATATTGGTTGATATCGTAGGCCAAAACTTAAATATATATGTTTACGGTTACCCAACACCTTTTTATTTATTTGAGCCCAAATCGCCGACCATACATTTTGTTTCTCATTCCTCACTTCCTATAAATGGGTCTTGGGGTGGTTTTCTGCAGATACTGATCAACATGTTACAGCATTTAAAAGGACACAGCAAAAACGGCTTTAGAATGCAAGTATCGATGTAAGTCATTAAACGATTTAAACCGACCAACATTGATAGTTTATATTGATTTACAGTCTTATAATATATCATTATAGTCTGACGTAACTCATGACGTAACTATTTATTGTCACCATCTTAACATAAACGAAGCTGTGTGCAAAAACTTTATACCGTCGTCGTTCCTTAGCAAGGAGGGGGCAATATTATAGATCCCATAAATACTCGTTATGTTTATCAAATAAAAAGGTGGTGACGTTAAAGTCCCATGGGGAGACAACTGCTAGTTTAAGTTTGATATTAAAGATATGGCAGAATTCGACATTCAAGAATGGTGAGATACACTTGAAAACATTTCTAAGGGAAACCTAAATCTATAAAAAAAACGCCTTAAATATGTAAAAGGGCATAATCCCAATAAAAATCGGTAAAATTGCGCAAGTTTTAAAATTCGAGATTGTGTATGCTGGTCAAATGGTAAATCCTTTCGACGCCAGTAAATATTAAATGTAAAATTGTCAAAACCTGGGAAATCCCTTCTGTGGAATAGCACTATTTGGAAATAAATGTAAAATTCGCCTAGTTTTCAGAACTACCTTCAATAGATGTCACTCTAAACCAGGGGTGCCAAACTCATTTCGATTCAATGTGCCACGTGAACTTAAATTTTACATCAAGTGGGCGAGAGATATACAAGAATATAAAGATAAAGCCAAGCGTCTTTGAATTTTCTGAATTTTAAAACAAAGCCAGACGCCATTGTCACAGGTTATTTTTTTAGACGGACATCTTGCAAAATGCCAAGAAATATATAATATTTTTGAATTCAACGTTCTATTGTATTACATACAACTTAGATATTGTTCCACGTTTAAAACCTTGGCTGTCGGAAATTGGCCAGACCTCCATTTCCTGCAACACTACAAATCCTTAATAAATAAACCCAATATAACATTTGTTGTTAAATCACCAGAACTCCATTCTTTGGAATAATCCCAAAATCCTTTCGAAAGGAACATAATTTAAAACTTGTTAAATGTTCAGAATTCGCTTCCTGGGAATACACCCTTTAAGAGAAAATGAATTTTATAATCCTATAAGTGAATATTAAGTGTCAAAATTTCAAACTGTACACAATCCATTAACACCTATACCAACCCTCCCTTATTACACCCCTGGTGAAACCCAACACCCTTAATCAGACTTAAAGTAGACAGGGCACGATTTTCACAAATCTGGAATGAAATTCAAGTGTCCCCGAGTAATAATTCTAGTCAAGCTGTTCGACATGTCCCATTACATTTAGCCTACGTGTTCAACGTCAGTTTATATTTCAACTTGTGAATGATGACAAATAAACAGGCATTGAGAAATGACAATAATTATAGTAAAATCGAAAGTAGGAAAATGAGTCATTAGCAGTGTTGTGGTGTATGATTATTAGGCCACAGCTTCCACCACTTTTTTAAAAAATATATTTCCAGTCATTCGAGGACTCTAATAGCTATTTACGAATTCATTATTTATTATCACAGAAAATGGTAAGTATTTGTAAATTAGTAGTAGGACGTTCAATCTGAAGAAAATACAGATCTATATTTCGTTTAGTTTTCATATATATATTTTATCGATGGTCTACACTACATGAAGATCTAACCGGTTGTAGTAGAAGGTCGCGTCAGAGGTCATACGTGCGACTTTTGGTCCTTTAACGTCAGACATTTAATTATCCAATCAGCGTTGATGTTTCTAGTGGGTTACCCACAGTTCCGTGCACCTCGCGTCAAAAACTCGTCGTAACATACCGTTTCATTGGCTGGCTAATCCCGAACATCATCCAAAACGCCGTTTTAATCAGATTGCAGTACGTTAAAGGGACAGTCCCGGTAAGAACAGAGTCTCAAAAATTAAAGTCCGAGAGTTTATGAAATTTATGGACCAAAATATAGAGGCATGGTGTATTTATCTTGTCTCAAAATTTCAGCTCAAAATATTGAGTCGTTTGGACGTGAACTTCAACACTGCTTATCCGGACACGTAACCCTTTTAAGATTTCGGGTCAATTTTTTCATTGGGTGACCTGATAATCGATTCACATTTCTTGAGAGGTCTATACAGTGAATGACCCATGTTCTGTACTTGATAACAAAAGGTAAATTTCACCTACATAATATTTTTATAGAAGAAAGTCTGGTTTTATCCAGGTACTGTATAATACAACGGTCTCCATTTCCAGATGAAGACTATCAGATTTAAGTTATTTATAAGCGTATCACAAATATCGTGTTAGTTGGTCGGCCTTAGGTAATGGGTTTTAAGGGATTTTAACACAAAATTAAGCAGTTTTATTCCTCAGAAAGTTATCGGGATTGGCCCTTTAAAGATACGTCAACAACTGGAAACCAATCTAAGAGTAGGCCGTAGCGTCGCTGATGCTTCCCCCCCCCCCATCACAGAAAAGTAAGACGTTTAACCCCATTTCATTTTACTATTTTTATCGTCAACAAGTTTAGTATTTTACTTAAAAAATTATTTCAAATTATGTATCAGCAATCAAGAGTCACCTTTGGAATAAACAGGTAAGTAACCGAAAAAATAAAACAAGATACCATATGGTCGAATTATTGTCCCAATAGTTAAGGGTTCCATCCCCATATTGGTCGTGTTAGTTTTTTTCTTTGCCAGTGTGTTTTCCTCTTATCAATGGTGTAGATCTGGGGACCTTACAATGAACAACGTCGAGTAGTTACGACCGGGGTAAACAAAATGAGATGAAGTGTATTTGTTGGTATGTAAGTATTAGAGCCGTGAATATTTTGATCTTGACGAAGAGTAGGCGGAAATGCCAGTGCCGTGGCAAAGGTTCCCGGTAGCACACTGCATGGATGTCGTATACCCGTCTTCATTAGCCCAGTTGAATCAGAAACGAAAAGTTGGGCGTTAAACCCCATTTTATTTGTAAAACTGTTACATTAGCCGTTAAGGAGGCGTTTCTATACGTTGGGAATCATATCTAATCAATGGCATTCGGCAATAGATACACTAATCAGAATCAGGTACACTATATTAAGATATATAGCGTCGTATATTAATCTTGTCAATTAAAGCACAGATAACTCTCGTTAACTCATTCAATTTTCATTTGCAACCGTCATGATAGGTGGGTCCCCCGAGGCACGTGCACGGTCAACGTCTTAGGGGGTAATAATTGAGTCTGACAGCGATCCATTGATTAGAAATGACACAAGTTTTAATTTCTCCTGTCCTCTGACAAATACATCTCTTTATTAACACACTTGTATTTGACAATCGGCGTCTTTCTATGGACGTCCATCTTAAGATACTGTGACGTAATTTGTGTTTACCTGACAAGGTCATTTCACTGGACTGCCATTTTACTTTCTCTTTTGACATTAGTGTCAAAATAGATGTATTACTATGTTGGGCACATTGGTGTCTTACAATTTTGAACTAGCTATATTATGTTACTGTAGGGTTTGGTGCACCCTTAGTTCCACCCCGCAATAACCTAGTTTCTCTTGAGTGGAGGTCCCAGACCCCCATTCACTCTTTCCCACTCTCTGCTGAACCTCTTAAAATTGTTAATTTGCATTCTGATCTTTATGTCGTTAATGTTACAATTCTGGCTGAATTTAAAAAACGAGGGTCTGAGCAGGACAATTCGAATTTACAATTAAAATAGTATGTAAGAGCGTTAATGAGTACTTCTCTGTTACACCGTAAACATACTAGACACTTAAAAACATAGAACATAATGCAATGAATGCTGCCAATTACTGAGTGACGTTTCTACTAGGCTTCTCCATTCTTTATCAAGTAACTACTGTTTATTACTGATCAACATTTCACTAGGGATAGCTTGTCTTTAACAAGCAATAACAAAATATAAAATATGATGGAACATTATTTATATATATACGTGTAAGTAAGACACTGTTACATACGTATATATATAATCTACCATCATATCTATATTCATGTCACAAAATTAAACACAAAATTATTGTTTCAATAACTAGATCCTTAACGTTTCCTATTGTATTCGTACAACATTTCCTTTAACTTGATAATGTATTTCATTGACTTAATAATATTTTTGACTTGATAATATATTATTTGACACTTAATCATATGTTATCTGTGACTTAATATGTTATTTTTGACTTTGTAATATGTGATGTTTGTCTTGACAAATATATGTTATTTTTGACTTGAACGTGTTATTTAACTTGATAATATGTTACTTTTGACTTGATAATATACAGATTATTGTTAACTTGATTATCATTGTTATTTGTGACTAATTATAGACATGATATTTAACCCCATAATGTTATTTTTTGACTTGCTAATAATTATTTGACTAATTATATACATGGTATTTAACCTCATAATGTTATTTTTTGAATTTATAATAATTATATAGATTATTTTGACCTTATAATATTCTATTTTTATCTGTTATTTTTTGACTTGATAATATATATTTTAACTCTGACACGAACACTTCCTCTTCAGTTCTTCTTGGAATTTCATCTACCGAAGATATTTGGATTTCATCGGATTGACTTGCAATATCGACTAACTCTGAAACTCTCTATATATTTCCATGTGTGCGATTTGATATCCTTACAAGAATGGGGAAAAAAATCAATTTCCACAATAAGTGCGTCAAAGATCAGTAGGCCTATTATAATTTCTTGTTTAATGAATTGATTGGGTCACGTATCATGACAAAGTCCCGAATAATTTAAATGTTTATGAATTATGTTTTGGGTTTTTTTTTGTTTTAGAATGAGTGGTAAGCGCAGTTTGCAGATGAGTCTCACTGAATGTCTTTTGTATATTTTTTCGGCAAGTATGTAATATTTCACAGATTAATCCACGTTAAAATAAACCCAAATTAATTAACATTTATTCAATAAATGAGATTAAAAATAACAATTGTAGATCTATTCTAGATCACACTGGAACAACCTTCTGCTGAACTACCGTTATATTAGGGGCGGATCCAAAGGGGGGGGGGGGTCAAACCCCACCCTGCTCAGCCAAATAAAAAAAATTGAATGCCTTGCATCAATGAAATTAAATCACAATATGATCATACGTCATTATAAAATGATTTTCCTCTTTTAAAAGCTCAATTTGTATGTATGTCTATGTAATTTACAGACAATGATGACACTTTTCCTTAGCAGGGACCTGGCAAACACCCTCCTGCAAAAATTCCTGGATCCGACCCTGTATATATTGAAATTTTAAACAAAAAAAACATACACACACAACGGATAACCTGCTCAAACGCATTGTCTTCCGTCACGCATAGAAGATTATGCTTTATTTTTTTGAATTTCACAATATATCCTTGAATAGGATATGACTACTTGTTTTGAACCTTGCCGAATCCCTATCCTGTATAACCCTTGGTAGCCCGTAATTACACAATGACTCCAGAGGCTCTCATAAACGTGCATAACAAAACAGGACCTTCAGTTGCCAAAAATCTTATGTATGCCTTTTTGTAAATTATTTGACATTTTAAATAAATTTTAAAAAATACAACTTAATTCAATTGAATGCTTTTACAGATTTACTGGGATCTCATAAATATTAATCATTGCATGAGATCGCTGCGGATTGTGATATATAGACCACCTCGGACCGGATTGTGAGACCATCAGCGGTATCGTGTTTAATTTATTTATGACTGAATCCGGCATTGAGGTTTCGTATTCACATCCTGTAAATTATTCGGCTGCCAGATTTCATGTCATATTTTATTTAATCATAAAATACAAAATGATATAAGGTCTGAATTGTTTATCAAGTATTAATTTCTAAATCCGGGTACCTGAATAATGAATTGAATAAATTTTTAGTGAAATACCGGTGATAATATAATCTATGACAATCCGATGATTCAAGCATTTCCAGGAATTGATTAATTTTTATACAAATACATATTTCAAAGCCAATGGAATTCAAAAACAAAATTTACATTGTCACTAAAACATTTTTGGGTCATTTTTATTTCGTTTCTTTAATTTCTAACCGACGAATAATACTTTTTCTAATCTTTTATTTGTAAATATTCCAACGGCCGTCCAGTCAAAAATATCAGCGTTTGACCTATAAAATGTTTAGTAAATTTCGAGTTTTTGTTAACAGAAATTCTAACGTAGTGCTCCCAAAATTGTATTTAAAATGTGAAAATTCGATGGATTTCTTGAAATTACTAAGATATATTATCATGCATACAGGGTGATGTGTGCGGGTGTTCTGTACATCGATTAATCTGCGTAATAATTTGCGTAATTATGATATATGTTTCTGGGATAAGACTTTCAAAATAATAAACGGAAAAGTAATTAAAACATTAGCACTTTTCTTTTCCTTTCTTACATAACCTACGGGCCGAGGCCGAGTGTAAGGTGGTTTGTTGGAGTGGATGCATAAATGCCTTTAATAAATGTACACATTATCTTACATTACCTTTAATAAATACTTTGACAGTAAGTCACTAAAACGTATTTAAAATTAAAATAGGTTTTTTTATGGAGGCATGTCTTTTTTAGACAATTAGAACATGAGCGAGTTTCCGTAATGTGCGTTATTATCTTACATACCCGTTAAAAAACCCCTAAAAAGTATTTAAAATTAAAATGTTTTGGGTTTTTTTTCGTGGCTTTTCAAACAAAATTAGAACATGAGTGAATGTCCATAATATGCGTCATTAATTTACATCCTCCTTATAAAAACAACTTTGAAAATAAAAAATATAAATTGCTTACCTGTACCATGGAAAAGAACCTAAACCACTCGGCCAGTCAATTGACCAATTCATAGTCCCGTAGTCAATCCGAAAATTCAAAATTAAAAGCTATTTGGTTGACCAGGAGAAAAAGAATGGCGGATATCTTTTGTAGATTTCTTTTGAAGTGTCACGTTCGCATTGACGAGGTATGTGTTTCCGTTCTACAATAATAAACCAAAAAGCTTAAATTATATAAAATCTCAGATCTCAAAATTTCTAAATGTGCAAATTTCAATTTAAATTTGATGAACAAAACGATTGGAAAATGACAAGAGTTTCCATCTGAAACCCGCTGAAAATTCAGTCAACTTTTGTTGTGGAAATGTACACAAATGCTTTCCTCCAATGGGAGAAGGCGTTACTTAATCCTTAGGTTGGTTCATGTCAATAATCTGATCTGTTAGTTTTCTTACCGTATAGTGTCATCATATTTTGATAAGTTGCGATGACGGCGATACCGTCATTGATTTTATCCTGTATTCCCATTAATTAACCAAGACAAAAGTAGACGAGAGCATAAATAATACGTATATTGATCCTGTAAAACGAGACTTTCGTTTTCTTTCCGTCTTTTCTATACATACAACGAATTCAAAATCTATTACCAGGACCATAAAATGTTTTTCTTATCTGAACTAAACCGTGTTGTCATAGCTCGGGTATAAACCAGCCTGGTAAAACGATGCCCTTCACTTTCTTTCAATCTTTTTCAATTTCAAGATCTGTTTACCAATACCATGGTCAAATAGTAGAAGGCGGATTTTGTAAAACTAATCCCCCATTTCTTTTTCGCCTTTTCTATTCTCAATTTCAAGATATGTTTACCAAGACCTTGGTAAAATAGTATATGGCGAATTCTGGAAAACTAAGCATCCCTTTTCTTTCCGAATTTTCTATGTCCAATTTCCAGATCTGTTACCAAGACCATAAAACATTGTTGTTTTTCACGTTTAAAGGTAAAATATATGATTGACGTTATCAAATTTTAAGATCAAATAAAATTAGTGTAGTCAAGAAGCTCAAATTTCGATGTTGTTTTTCTTACACCATTTGGTGGGGTGGGGGGCTAGCCTCGTTCCGCATGGCTTTTTCCTACTTTCGATTTAAATAATCACAATGAGGTATAAATTCTGGGTTACCACTCATACATCTTTATATGCAATTGGTTAGTTGTTAACGCGTTTATTAACTACCTATCTGATACAGAAAATACTGTTCAGTTCAGCAAGACGTGTGCTAAAGTTTCACAGAAACTGCGAAAGAAGATGTTGTTACCAGAAAAGGTCATTTTAGTAATTACGCGAAGTGGATTCTGTCGATTTAATTCAATATCTAAATTCCTTTTTTTATCTTTGATTTAATGTAATGTTGGTCTAGACGATTTTTATTAGGTTTTTTATTACTTTCATTACGTGCAAATCAATTTTGTTTTGCAGCGGAGAAAGTATCGTTAACAGAGAGACAGAGAGAGAGAGGGGGGGGGGATTTTATGAAATTTAACCTTATCGCTGTTAACTTTGTTTTTGCATACCGGTATTTAAAATGTCCCTCTCACATTTCGCATTCACTGGTCCAAACGCTTAATACTCGGGGAATTGGTTCTTACCGAGATTGGTGTCAAATGCAATACTGTATAAGTCTTTCAGTACTTACATTGTATGAGTGCGATTGCGCATGAAAGACTGTTTATGTTTTCAGTATATTTGTATGTATTCAACGCATTGTATATACAGACTTAAATTGTATTCTGTATGAATTAAAACAATTTCATTTTTTCCGTAAGGCTTTTGAACAGGGGGTACGAGTAAATATCATGGAAGTCCAACACCAACAGGTTAAGAACCACTGTCTTAGGGGCATAAAATCAAGTTGACCACGTGTATCACAAAACATCTAAATTCTAAAATAAATATTGTGGAGTGAAATACTGAAAATAAAAGGTTAGTTCTGTAACATTGACTTATTTTAAGGCCGTATAATAAGCAGTTTCAAATTAAGATCTTGGCGATCTGCTGGATACAAATACCTGTAATGGCGGCTGTAATCTATACTTAACTTCTATTTGTCAATAATCTTGTTAATTTACGAGCCTCATTAGAGAAGAAAATTAAACACAACCCATCAGCAAAACCAGAAATAACATACTTTACGTCGCTCATTTGTGTCTGGACAAATGGTAATTAACTGTTAGACTTGGTTAATAGGGTATTGTTTGTTTGAGAAGGTGATTAATACGTGAATCACAGTTTCCAGCCATGTTATCGATAGGTTGTGTTTTCTCAGATTGATGTTGAATTAAGGCTAAATAAAGGAGGTTCGTCACAGATTCTAGTCTATTACATCAACCATGCCGTCGTTAAATAACGTTTTTCAGACAGAGATATGTTTTGCCATACATATCCAAACCCTATCCAGTAAGGTCCAAGGTCCACTTTCTATGTGTGCGTTTCCGCCAGCTGAAATCGTAGATTTTCTGTGTTCGATTTTTTTTTAATATTTCTATGTGTACTGAGAAGTAGCTGTAAAGTATGGGGCATTCCTTTTATATGACGTCATAAGTGAAGATTTCTATTAACATCACGGAGCCCGGCATTGCATAAGCTCAGTCGCCGCCTTTTAATAATGATGCTGAATTTACAGCAAAACTTCGCACGAGAAAAAAAAACCGCTGCGGACAAGTCGCTCATGGGTACACGTGGAAAAGCTTACATTGAAATGGTCCCATTACATTGGCATTAGTCTGACTATGTCACTGGTAGAAACACTTACATGAAAAATGGGCCTAGGTCGTTGGCAAAGACACAGGGAGTACCTACTATTACTTCTCATATACCGCAATCTGTCTAAAGTAAATATGATTTCTCCGGTTTAAAATTGGATCGAAAAAAGGTATCCCTTCCCGAACCAAACTGGGCGTGGTTTCAAAGTCCTCACCGCTGCCCAGCTACAGATCATTTTTAATAGTCTTAGTAGTTATATTATTTTTATTGTAAAACTGTGTTCGTGAACCCCGTCTGTCAAACTTGTCACGTGAAGTAGTTTTAATGTAGACATGTTAGAACTTATTGGACCACTTGAAGTCCACTTCACATCTCTTTAAATGGTGATTGACCAAGACATGTTTAACTTTAAATGTCCACTTGGTGGTCAGTTGGGTGATTTATTGGATCACCAGGAATAATTTTAGGTAATGGTAAAATATCAAAGCCTTTGGCGAGACGCGAGTTTATTCAAAATAAAATGTAGACGCATGTTTAGCTACTTTTTTTTATTAAGACATAATTCTATGAAATTCAAAATTATTTTTTTATATTGATCTACATGGGGCAGGTTCCATATTATATAATTGTTTTAGTTCTTAATTTTAAGCCGTTTTTTATTGATTCTAATTTGGTGTTTGTCTTAACTGTGACCAATATCCGTTGCGTTTACCCTGGTCAGCAGACCCCAGTACTGCTGTTCTAGAGAAATTCCCCTTATCGAGCACTGTCTGGCACATACCCGCCCTTCACTAGCGCAGTGGACACAGACAAGTTGGACATTAAACAAAATTTCATTGCATTCTATTGGAAAATCTAACGAAACTCACAAAGACTGTAAAAGTATTGCGAATGGTATCGTAGCCTAAAGTTAAGAGTTTGTACGATAATTACAACGCTTAAATCATCCAAGTTATTATTACGCAAGAAAGGACCTGTTACATGTGTTAAAAGTCCACAAACCTTTTGCTTTGAACTCGTTGCCTGAAACGTTTCTGCTGTCGATTCACACGACGATATTATTAGTAATATTACGACAAAACCAGCCTCGAGTGATGATATATTAAACCGGTCATTTTGTCGTCTGTATTTCAAGAGCCTGGCTTGATATCTCAAGTGGATTCTTAAGTGGTTAAACGAGTAATCAACTTGCCTATAGTCAATCTCATTCTCTGACAACCCCATTGTTGGTGAAATGACGGTTGGATAATCGAGACATAACAGTCATTATGGCATCCGATTACCAAGTCGACGATTCGTTTTTGGGCTACCACCGGAAGTGAAGGTGTTAGGTAGTAAAATTCATAAGGAATTGCTACTAGACCAATTGTCGCATTTTTTATTATGACATTTCTCTTTGAACAGTAATTCATTTTGATTGTTCCAGCTTCAAATAGACATTTTCAATTTAACAGTCTCTCAACAAAACGCAAGTCAATACTTCGCTTGAGAGCAAAAGTTTTTTGCAAGCAAGGGGTGTGGTGAGGCTAAAGAAAACAAGAGATTCCATATGAGAAATCCAGATTGGGTGACTTCCAGAAACATTGGGTGGACAGGAACGCAAACCACGATGCTTTATTTAGAAGTATTGCTGTTTGTATTCGTGCGTTGATGGACGAACTTCATTTAGAGAAAGATCTTAAGATTGTTAACTGTTCACTCGATTATCACAATTGAAGAGAGTTTCTTTCCACCTGGGTTTCTTTAGCCGCGAGAGGATCCGGGGGTTCGCGTAGTGGGCCAAGCTCTCTACAATTTATTTTAGTGGGTTCTTGTTCTACTGAATAACCGGAAATCAGTTTTACTTTCCCTTTGTTGATTAGATTCAACATTGCCGATTGTCAACCCATTTATCAAATAAACATATTATAAAACCCAATAACAATAGACAGTTTATTTACAGCCAATATCAAAGCGGGGTGCCATTTTTGTCGGCCATTATGGATAGATCTCCAGGAACGTACCAAACTAAATAACGAGTAAAGGTTCACGATGAATGACGAAGCTGTCTGATGATACACCTAGAACCTAGAAACAATAAGTCCTGTTTATCTAGTCTGTTTAATCTAACTCAACATTATCAAGTCAGTTCGTGAGAAAAACACGGCAAACTTGTGACGACTCGACAAACAATATGATCCTATTCAAGTCATGTTGACCATCAGATGGCCAGAAACAATGTCCACCTTTTGTTTCTCTTCTCAGGATATTTGTCAATTTTGTTAGCCGAGTTGCTTGCACGCGCACGTCTTGTGACATACCTGTCACGTGCGCGCGTTGTGTTATCAGAAATGCCGTCAGACAATAATCGGGTTCGTGTTTGTCTGTGGGCAATAAATCTGGATCTAATACACTCCCATAAGCCGGTGAAATGAAATAATAATTCTTTCTGCCGTCTCCAGGTATATCTGTTGATATTTATTATTGAGGCTGCTCGTGTAATATTAACCCATAAATCACAGTTTATAATAAGCCTCATTAAACATGCGCGTGACGTGTACCCGTTAAATATGATATAGAAGATATTGATAAATTGGGAGAAATTTATATTATTATTCCATATCACGTAGTAGAGTAGCCTGACACTGTGACATTGAACTGAGAATGGATCTCATTACAGCCAAACCCTAACTTTATTCTGAGCCAAGTTATGTGTGTTGAAAGTTTGGAAAGATAGTCTCGGTTGTCAAGTACATCCACTATTACTTCGATAATACACACAGTCTCGGTTATTTATTTTAAAGTTAAATTATTAAATGGCAAAATTGTTCTGACCCATTTGATATCTCGATCAGCCGATGCTTTAGGTAGTTGATGTTTGGCTTGTCATAGGAATAGCGGTCTAAAGAAACATTTTACCAATGGTACATGAATCGTATATCATAAAGTGCTTCGGCGTAATGCGTAACACGGAAAAACGAGGCTATGCATATTCGACAAGTCATACTAAACGGTGGCGTCACATTCTTAGCTGAAGAGCATTCACAATAAATACTACCTGTGTAGACTGGAATAACCAGACGCTAGAGATTGTCATTTGATTGGGACTTCTGGCGTAATTCGCCGAACATAACTGATTAGACATTACAGCAAACAAAGAAATGATTGAATGTAAATCAGTTTATATACACACATTCGTTTTCCATTATTATATGCGTTACTACCCATTTGTTTAGATTTCTGGATCCCAAATATAAACGATTTAGCCCCTTTAAATACTGCTGTCTTAGGGGTTCAACATTAATATAAGGATTCAGGGGACCCGCTCAGCTACATAAAAAAATAATGCCTTGCATCAATGAAATTACCTCACAAAGTGATCCTACATCAGTATAAAAATGATTTCTCTGTTTAAAAAGCTCAATTTGTATGTATGTCTGTGTAATTTAGAGACGATGATGGAAGATTTCCCCGACAGAAAGCTGGCAAACCCCCTCCTGCAAAAATCCTGGATCCGCCCCTGGGATTCACATCATTCAAATGACGACCAATGCCATTATTTTAAGTTGATCTATATTATTATTATTATAAGGTGACTTAAAGGAGCTAAATGGCCAAAACTTGGGACCTAGAAATTGACACAAGTGGGCCGCAACGCATATAATACTGTAACATGAATGTACATAAACTGATTTACACTCAATGGTTTCCAGTTATGTTCCGCGAAATAAGCCAGTAGCTACCATCAAATGCAAATTTCTAGCGTCTGGATATTCCAGTTTACATACAAATAATTCGTGTTTTCAAAGTTGAAGATTTTGGATGATATTGAGTTAAAACTTAGCTACTTTAAAAGTACAAAAACGTATTTTTTAGGGGATGTTAATTCTTTCTGGAACACCTAATATCACTTCTCATGTGATGAGTTCACATAAGTAACAAATTTTAATAATTAATTTCGATAGTTTTCAATCTGAAATTATCAAAGGCCACGCTTGTCTTATCTGGCAAAAGTCTCTTCAACAGCCGAGTTGTTTGAATGTATAAGTATAATACATATGGTTTGAAAGCAATTTAAAAACTTTGAAGAGGCCGTATAATATGAGTACTGGTAGATTAAAAGTGGTTTATTTTATCAATATTTAATTATAATTGCTGTTTAAAATATATAAAACTGAATCAAATTTCTAAACTATTGAATTCTATATTTTAAGTAATCATTGATCGGAGCCGTCAAAAATTTAAAAAACTGTCTTGAACATTAATCTGAGATAATTAATGTCAAATGTATCCTACATCTAAGTATAAATTTTAATATCCAATTACATTATCGAAATCTATGGCATATCTAATTATTGTATTTAAACAATATTTTAATGCTTTTTAAAATCAATTATTTACCGTTTGTCAGATTTTAAAAGGGGGTTTAAAAACCATTAAGATTAATTTTAATCTTCTAATCCCCTTTCCGAAACAATCAAACAGGGATCGATTTCTTGTGATTATTATTTTAGGGAAATTCTAGAAAGCCATTTATATACAAATGACCCTTTTGAAACGGCGGAGAAAGTCATGTTTATAGGCAATCGAGTATTTGGAGTTGTTTGTTTATCCAGGACTAAATAATATGGGATACAATTAGTGTTACTACTGAGCGATTGATTGACTATCAACCAGTGCTTCAAGAGAGGGGAATGTTGCGATGGTAATTCTATAATTCTATATATATAAGCAGTGCAGCTTTACGGTTGTGCTGATTTTTCTGGATATATATATATATATATATATAGAAATGAGGTTTAACGCGTCACAAACTGTGTCATTCTGGGACAAACATTTGGTTTAGTTTTATTTCAATAATTCTTTTGCGCGCCGGTGACTTTTTCACTTTCAGGAACCCGGAGGACTCGAAGTTGGAAAGTCGATCCTACTCCTGTCACGCACAATGGTCGAATCGAAACCACGCCAGTTGATCAAATGCGAACGCGTGAACTATCCCCCACCCCACCCCGTATCACAGATAGAATGCATGGTTCTGAAACACCCACTATAACATCTACAATGACTAAAAGGCAGACAAAAACACCATCCGAGTGCTTACATGTAATTCTGCATGAGCTTCCTAAAGGGATCATTTTGGACACTAAACGTTCGAAAGTTTGCTGATGGGCTTAGAGGTAGTAGTGTCGAAGGGATACTATATGTATATCTAGTGACCTACATATGTCCGGTTTCTTTATGGATGCAGGATTAACAAATGGATTAACGGGAAGTCGGATTAGTGGGGAATTCGCTGTTGGTAAACACCACGTTTGAATCAATATGACCAGTGTGGCATACAATTCCTTAAATTTTAGAAAAGGATGTCTGCAATATACCGTTCGGTGGACGCAGCAGTTACACCCTGCGAACGAACAAAAACAAATGGGGTTTAACGTCTCATCAGAAAAAATCCAGGTAGCAACGTTTGACCCGTTTGCTGGCCTTTTTTTGACCACTTAATACCACTTTATAAGAGTTTCGTATTTCAAATCTGTGTCCATTCGTCGCCTCCAGCGACATATTTATGTTTTGAGGTCCCGTTTACCATTGATAGCTGGAAATCAGAATAGTATGTTGTAGCCCGCTGTATGGGAAAATTCTCCATAGTACGCTGCATAGTGTATGCCCGTCTTCATTAGCACAGTCCGTGCGTGCAGAAATGTACGACATAAACCGAATTTCATTTTCATAAGGTAATCGTACTATGTCGTTCCATGTTTTTGTGTACGAGGTGTCGTACACCCGCCGTATTTGTCAGATCTCGTCCATTAAGTGCAGTGTCACTTCACCTTTACTCACAAAGAAAGATGAAATTAAAACTTCAAAGAAAAACGTTTATTCAACATCAAGCGTAAGCATCAAAGATGTCGCCATCTTTAACTAGATGGGATGTTGACACGTGATCTGAGGAGGAGACGGGGCAGGCAAGGAGTCGCCATTTTCATAAAAGAGGGATCAGCAAATGCGAGGAACAGCTCGGATCTTTTTGATGAGTTTTCCCAAACCCTGGTCGCTTCGTCCCAAAGATCGTGTTAAAATAAAAGGCGAGTGATTCTAGTAGAAGTTGTTGGCTTCCTGTTTAAATACTGGATGTTATTTCAGTTAATCTCTTGTAGTCCCTTCCCCGAGATCCCTTAAGACCCCTCGGCATTAAAAAGGCATGGAGGGGGCCCTCTTGTATAATTAAAACAACATAACATAGACAGACAGAGAAAAATATCCTTGTTGAATTAAAGAATCTGAATGTGACCCGTATTGGACGAGAAAGGGGATTCTTACATCATTCTTGTATTGACGTTCGTGACCTTAATGGTTCATCTGTAGTTTATTTTGCCCACTGATGACTCAACGTTACTCAGTCGTTTGGGTTTTAGGGGTGAGCAAAAATGTCATCACTAACATCTTTCGGCTTGCGATTAGCGGCTCCGTTTCTGTTTCAGAGCGATCAACAAATACCACTTACAGCTTCACTAGTGGTAGATTTGTCTTTATTCTGTAATCATTACGTCATCAGTGGTGAAAATAAATACAAGATGTGTGAGAGAATTGTTTTTAAAACACCTGAACAATATACAGATGACGAACACCTTCAGATCTTCACTCAACCCAAACGGCACTTCATCTGTTAAAATGGTTTTAAAATCAACATGTTCTGTAAATATGGTCAGCTGAATGATGAGTTGTTCTCAACAAACCTTTTATTCCTCGTTTGTTTTAGAAATCAAAAACAATAAGTGGTATTATCATTTCGTTTCGTTATTTATCGTTCAAAAGTTTGTTTTACTTGTCTTCACTACACATTCATTGTTGTTAAGGCAATCGAAAGTATAAAAATATCGAAACGAAACGAAATATAGGTTTTAATGAGACTGTACATTGTAATTCAATATGTAATGCAAAATCATTGTCCAAACGTTATATTCATTGGAAGTCCATCAATATGCCCGGCACACATTTCAACCATATATTACTGCAAATAAGTCATCTATATATTACTGGAAGCAATTCGATACCCCCACCCGTTTGTATTTCGAATTGGATGTCTTGTCAGCCATTTTGATGTTAGTAATAGTCCTTCAGAAACCTTAATCAAGTAGTTTTGAGTAATCCTGTCTCAGTGACGGCTTGAGATATTTGATACCCACCCACCCACCCACCGCCTTGATACGGCCATTTTATGAACCGGTTCTCCAGCATGACAGGTAGTGTTCCAGGTAAATCCCCCACAAATTCTAATGTCTTTACAGTTTTCAATAATATTCCTTAAAGGAGGTATAATTTTACTAGAAACAGTGGTAGAACTAGGGCGACGTCAGGCCCCCAAGTTCACAAAGCATTCTCCGACGTAAGTTCAGAAATAACTCAACTTTCCTTCACTGTTTATGAAAAATATCTTTGATCCAGAAACAAAAAACACTTTGCACACAGTTTCTTATTCATGTATTTGATACATCAAAAGTAAATTCTTAACTTAAGTCGGCGAATGCTTTGTGAACTCCGGGCCAGATTGTGTGCCTCCTTTCTCGATTCCAGAACGTGGATATAAACTGAAGGACGGTTTCATTAACGTAACCGATAATAATTTTGCACCTCTTCTGGAATGTGAGCTTTGGGGAACACCAAACCCCACCTACGCCTATCCGCGCTGTCGTGGTCAAAACCAAGAATACGAGGAATGAATTAAAAATATCTGAACAAAAGCATAACGCCAGAGCTATTTCTCGAGGATTAAAGACCAATTGGTAGAGATAACAGGATTAGTGTTGGACGAGACGAAGAAGTGAATTTATGAGGCGGGGTTCTGTAATACATAGACAGGTAAGATAAACAGGTTTTTTTATACCAATATCGACTGCGTTTATAGATTTAGAGAGGTTATCATTGACTTGAAAGTCGAGTGGATCCTAATAACTTCTTCTACAAACACTCCACAGCTAATCTTCTATTCATCTACGCTACATTAGTTACAATGACATTGTAGAACGGTTAGGCGCCACTGTTGAACAGCGGGGACTCCTCCAATAGTCACCACAGTGTTAATAAGCTTCTTAAACCTAGTAGGTCAAAGTTCGCGGTCTAAACTGCTCTCGGTATTTACCAACACTTCGCTACTATTGTGGTTACTAATTCACAGTAGCATGCGAGCACACACTGGGTAACATACCACTCGGTGTGTTTGTTGAGGGATTTCCCAAACACTAGACGAGGCAAATTAGATACCGGATTTTTATTCAAAGTTTTGTTACAAAAGCAATCCAGGGGTCTGTAATAGCTGGCGAGTTAAATATGTTGAGTCAACACGGGAACACAGAACTGGATTGTTAAAGTTTATTGCATCTGTTCTCAATACCAGACAGAGCAACTGTTGCAATCAATTCGGGGTATTGACGGGCTTGATCCTTGTTTTATCTGCCAGGTTCAGGATCAACTGTTGTAATCAGACCAAGAATTGAAGGACCTGATCCCAGTTTATCCACTAATCATAGATTTTAATTGTAGTCTTGATTACTTAGGTATTACATATATTGTATAGAACAAGTGAAGAGACACCTGGGCTGTTCCTGGGTGTCCAGACTTAGTTCTCCAGCGTCATCATCTATGTAAAATATGTGGTTCTGTTGTTCTTCATCAACGCCTGGCTTCACACCTAAAATTATTTCAGACATTTTTTCTTACACATACCTACCACCTTTTGCATAATATTATATTTACGATATTGGAATTATTTGAGGGTGGTAGTCAACAGTGTGAGCTCTCCATTTATCAGCGGGTTTGTCGGGTTTCCCCCAAAGTTAAATGTCTCTGCGCTCAAGTGATATTCAACATGATTATTGATATAATATACCTGTATCACCAATGGAAGAAATGCGGCGAAACCTACTCCTAAAGTAAATTTATTGTTGGATATATTCTCCAGGTTTCGTAATTACTTCAGATTTGTAGAATTCAGTAATTGGTTGAGTTTTGCGTTTATTAGATGTAATAAAGTATTGTGTATAATTAAGTTTATGAGGTCTAGCCCAGAGTTCACAAAGCATTCTCAGACTTAAGTCAAGAATGTACTCAAAATTGTTCGCCTTATTATAACTAAAATATAACCCTTTATAAAAGTTTTGTTGTTTTAATGTATCAAATACCCGAATAAGAAACTATATACAAAGTTTTGTGTTTCTGGATCAAAGATATTTCGTATAAACAGTGATTGAAAGTTGAGTAAATTCTCAACTGAGAATGCTTTGTGAACTTGGGGCCTAGTATTGCAACATATGTATATTTTAGGTACAGTAATGTGTGTAATTGAGTTTACTGGGACTAGTATAGTAAGTAATATTATGTGTATAATTGAGATTATTAGGTTTAGTATAATAAAATGTGTATAATTGAGTTTACTGGATCCAGTACAGCAATGTGGATAATTATTGGGCCTATTATGGTATTGTGTGTATAAATGAGTTTTATTAGGTCTAGTATAGTATAGTAATATACAGTATGTATAATTGAGTATTAAAATATAAATGTGAAATCATTTTAAAATTCTACCTTGAGTACCACAAACAACAGTTTGGGCTGAGATAAAACCAAACAATTATGGTCCCGAGATAAGATCTGAAAATTGCGCAATCACTTTAAAATGAAATAAAATGAAAAACATCTTAACGCCCCGTTTTCTGTGCCAATTCGGCTAATGCAGACGACCAGGGCTGTTCCTAGCCAGCCAGCTCCCCCCCCCCCAACCACCATTTTGTGCCACTGACAAGCCAACGCACACACAGAACCTCTGGTTTTCGTCCATTTCCGCCATCTTGTACCACAGATAAGGGGAAATCCTAACGCTGACAATTTTGCCAGGAACTGTAATGAGTCAAGGTCTAATTACTCACTGAACCACCCTGGCCTTCAACTAGGAAACGGTTATGATCTTTGTTAGTAGGTTATATATTATAGGAGAACTTCTATTATAACACATAGATAAAACGAAACAGGAATACAGACAAATGAGGCGTACGTTCCCAGAGAAAATAGAGAAACTGAAAGAGATTTTTTTTATATAATACATCAATTAATCAACGACATAATTATATTAGTTTAATCTTGAACAAAGAGAAGATACAAGAAACATCAGGGATGGTGATACCAGCGATTTGAATAAGACACGAAAGTCCCAGTGAATGGTGAATATTTACCAAGTCAAATCACGACAAATTAAAGGCTTAATAATTATACAGGGTGTAACCATGGTGAACCGTAATCAACTCTCTTTATTACATAATCAAATACAGACATAAAACATTTAAAAAAATTAAAAGAAAAGTAAGAAAAATTTACAAAAGGAAGAAACAGACTTGTCGCTGGTCCAATTCTTTTCCAAGTTGTAGAACAAACTATGTTTAAAATGTAAGTATAAGAAAGGGCAGAGTCTGACATGAAAGGGGTGGATGTTGGCGACCGAAACTTGTTTCTCTCACTACAGAATAAAAGAACATTGTGACAATTGTACGAAACTAAACACACAGACTTTACATTTCTCAACAAATATGGCGGCATGCGAGCTACAATGAACGGAGTGGCGTTGCTTATGTGTAAACCGTCACGTTTTGGCAAACACTCAACAATAAGACTGTCATCCCTTTGGGAGACCACAAGCCTGCCGCCAAGACAGATTAACCTTTTCGACAAATTTTGGCTCTTGCTGAATCCCCTGGTTCTTTTGTTGTGGGCATTAAAAGGAATTGAAGGTGGGGTTAGTTGGTTGTTGCTGGCAGCATAAGAAACCTGGTTGCCATCTTTTGAAACTTGAGGTGCAGGTTAACTGTTCTTAATCCGCAATCTTTAACTATCTCTTGGAAATTGTTCCCCTAAAGCTCATCATCGCCGTCCATCTGCCTACATCATCTGAAACTGTTTCATTGATGTGGCTTATTTTAACCACCATCGAGATAAAATCATTTCTTGGTGAAGATGCTGGAAGAACGATCAAAGTTTTAATACGTCAGGTCCATCTGTGTCTTGTTTATCCAGGGATCTGGGGTTTTATTGTAAAGATTAACTGGGACTGAAGGTGATTAATAATGAGAACTGTACAGATTAACGGTGATTATTGTCATTTTAATAGACTTTATTCGTGACTTAAAACTCTTTTGAACCAAACCACAGAAGCCAACTGCTCTGCTTCTTGCTTGATTCCCACCGAACAACGGACAATCCAACCAATTTTAGGTGGGGTCGGCGGTGGTCTCTGTTCTGGTCGCAAATGGGAAAAATTTGTATTTGTTAAATACGTTTTTCTCCGCTGATAATTAACGGAACGAATCATGGACATGAATTGAAATTATCTTTCAATGCATCCATCACCTTACAATAAACTTTATGTATTCAATTTATGTACTCGTCGTCCATTTTGGGGACGAATCAAAGCCTGGCATTTTTCACGCCCGGTTCCCACTTGGAGTAGAGACACGAGGGGTATGCCGGTGTCCGGGCAAGATTTGCCTCGTGTCACAATGCATGGGGTAAGCCCTTTTCATTAGTCCGATTCTTCATCAGTAGTTCGGTTTTATTTTCTTTTAGGTGTTCTTGGGTTTCAACCTCTTCTCCAAAAAAAAACCCAGTTGTACCTGAAGTAACAATTTACGACAAACAGTTTTGGAACTACTAGAATTGTTTGTGGTTATTTTTACACGGATTTTCATCTTAATATGTTTATATTTCATGTCCTCGAGAAACCAGCCCAATAACAAATCACCATGTTTGCCCGTAGACATTTACTTTACTCAAAACCGTTTTTATTTACGTCAATATTGAGGCAGGTTTGACTCCTGCCTTGTACTATTGGTTGACATTCACGTGCTAACCCCCAGACGGCCATTTGTAAACATGGCGCCTCAAGGTGAATGTTTTTAACTCACGCGACTGGATATCTAAGGACTAACTGCACAAATCTAATTTGAATGATTGAAGTAATAGACTTATTAATTCATTTCAAGAAAATTTATTTAGTTTAGTCCAAATATGTAATGGAAACATTTCCAGCTTAATTCATGAAATAGCTTGCAATTAAAATGGCGTTTGTTTAAAGTTTGTGGGTCGTGTCCATAGGATTACGTTACAGGGAAATTATTTTTGACTAACGGAACTGCAATACATTCCTGTACACAATAGAGTGCCCGCAAACGAACCCTTGAAAGTTAAAATTCTACGAAGTGTACGGGGAAACGTCCCTATCATTGCATAAGATGATAGAAAGAATATGGTACTCCTTGTTAGTCTGGCAGATGCATTGATTTGACAAGATGTTAAACCCGAATCTTGTGCAATCTTTAATGTGTTATCGAGACGTTAATCCCCAATCTGTATTTAGTATGTTGTGTAGATGTGAAACTACAGTCTTGTGCTATCTTTTATATGTTTTGCTTCTGGTATTTTGTCAACCAGAATTAAATTTTCAGACTAAAGCTAGAAATAATATGATATTATAATGTATTCAAACTATCATGGAAGATTGAGAGTAAAAAGTCCGAGTTTGAAATTGATTCCAATAAGATCATGTCAGATATTTTTTTACCAAACCATAACTTACACATATCTTGTAATTTCTAAATATCAAGCACAGTGAAACAATCGGTCAAATTTAGTTGGGTTTCTTCTTTTTTTATCTAAATGTCTTAATACTTTATTTCCTATGTTGACAAAGATGCCGTTGTTTCTATAATTAGACACAGCTCGCAATTGAAATTATAATTCATTCCTATTTTTAAAATAATATATATATATAACTCAGTGTCTTTTTAGTATATTTTTGCTCATATAATTTAAGATGATATATGCGTGTATATTCACACTGGTATATTCATTTTATGCTGGCTTTCACAATTAAATACACAGGTTTAATGACATGTATACTTATTAGTTACTCCGGTATATCCCCACGTCGCTAACGCAACGCTTTCAGGATAAGGTATGGTTTTACTTAAATGTCCCCACCTTTTATATATTGTTTTGAATTTAATTAAGTATCTTTGGTGCATGTTTAGTTTTTAAGAAAAATATTAAATTTTTTACCGTTTAACCCACTTTAAAATGTAAATTAAATTGAATATCTAATTAAGGAAACGTACCAAAGATAGGATTGATAGGATTCAATCATTTTTTTAATTATTATTTAACGGGGGGGGGGGGGGTATGGCATTATATCTGGCACTGGATTTGTCAGGGCGAAATTCATTAATGCAAATTACTTTTTAAAATTTTAATGTTTTTATTCGGTTAAGATAACACTGTAAATTGGCTTTTGACATTTTCCTCGTGCATCGCCTACAGGTCATGTCGAATGATAGCAGTGCAATAGAAATACATGTATTTGATTTTAAGTCCCATTTTCCATCCAAATTAGTGTCAGAGCGAAATGCAAATTACTTTTTTTAATTTTAATTCTTTTATTCAGTTAAGATAACATTGTAAATTGACAAACGAGGGAATATTTTATCATATTTATTGTACATATACAATCAGGCAGGCATGTGTCAACTTTATAAGATTACCGGGCTTGTTTCTAAGAACAGTACCACTCTTGTTATAATGGAATCTAAAACCACATATTCAACTGTTTTCGTGTTTATTCATTTAGTTCGGTTTTAAAATTTGAAAGTGAAAAGCAAAATGTGCACTTTTAGGATGTTCAATTTTATACGGCTACGATATTTCTGTTCAATATTCACCGTCCTATCGGGTTAAATAAATGATCGCTCATCACCTCAGAGTTGTTGTCTATTGGTAGAACACGGGGCGTGTAAACAGTTCACCTTGTAGACGGCCATACGAATCACCGGAAAAAACAAAATGGCGGACAGAGAGTGTTTCGGATTATATTTTGATTCAGCAGGTAGGAATGAGAAAATAAAAACAATCCATTTTACCATTTTTAATTAAAGGGATTTAGAAAAATTATTATTTTACGTTCCCATATCTTTTATGTTTAATTATTCAAAATATTTGTCTTCTGAAACACAAAACACATATGAAATATTGAATTTGAAATTAAAATTAGACTACTTTTCCACATTTCCATTTTCCCCGATTTCTGTTTTTGTTTAATGTTATATTTTTACCTTCAGGCTTTTAAAATCCTTCTTGGTCTCATTTATGTTTTTATTTTTGAAACTCCAATGTCCTATCACTCTTTTTTCTATAAGTATTCATGGTTAGGATCTGCTTGTACACGGGCAGCATGCTAAAGATCTGACATTATCATTGTTAACGTTGTTTTCCTTTTACACGGACAATGCTATGCAGTTCGCTACAGATGTGATTTTGCTCGGATCGCGACATTAATTAGATTTCTAAATGGCTTCTAATTATCTTCATCTAAAAAGACAAAATCAAATTGTTATATATTCAGTAAACTACATTCAACAGAGTTACTAGGTTTTTCCAGATTACGGGAGAAATGACGTGGGGCTTGTCCCATCTGAACGACTTAGCGATTAGAAGAGGAAACTGGGTTGGGAAATCCCAGATGTCGTTCTTCACCAACAGCAGGGTCTGCCTTGATAGTGAGTCGGCACCATGCTTACCAGTTGTGGTTAAAAAAGACTTTTGTTGTAGATTTTAGTCTCTAGGTCTGAGGTTTTTTTATTGGGACAGGGAGCTCCTGTAGGGAATCAATGAAATCCTCGAACCCAGAGATGGAATCTATACCCGTCGACCGAGCGAGCCAAAGGGAAATCCCCACGACCAAATCTGTTGGAAATATAATATAAACTTGGGATAACACAGGACTGAAGTATCTAGATGTCCACATGCATACTACCATGCACACTCCACAAACTTAAAACAATACAAGACAGAAGAATCAAGGTGTCCTCGGATATACGAACAGTCACACACAGCACATCACTTATTTACATTCCCGCTACATCACCGTATCTATTTCAACTGTCGACAAGTATTGAATAGTTTAACTCGTTAACCCCATGTTAAAGATGTCTATCTATAAACAAATCTCAAGATGTTTTTTTTTTCTCTTTTATAAATGTGTAAGCATCCTGTCAAAATTTGTTACTATAACCAAAACGATGGCTTGATAAAATGGTCGAACTTGCTACAAAAGATCGGATGTAACGTTGCCTTCGGGCTTAACAATCTAACCACTAATTCATTTTGACATTGTACCCATAACCTCCCGCCCTCTTGTCTTTCAAATGCTTTATTTTCATATACTTATCACCGATTTCGTTTCGGCGCCTGGTGCCTGTCTTGTTTCGGTTCACAATTTACAAGCAGCCGATAATTCTGTAACCTGCCGCCATATTTCTGACAACAGCAGAACCGGTGTAGCCGCCATGTTATGATGATGACGGGTGATAAAGGGAGTTCAGGCAAGAGAAGTAATTACCCTGTAGGCTTTCCCATTCATTCTTCTCTCTCTAATATATATCATTGTTTAATTGGAGTTGAATCGTGGCAGAATTGTGGCGTCAATCTGTATCGTCTATACCAGTGCACAATTTTACATCATGTGAATAAACACTTCTCTATCTCTTCTCTGACATTTTATTCTTAGAATTACAAAAAAATGTAATTACTTTGTTTTGTGCATTCTTTTAGTACACAAATTATTTCATTCATTTAAAAGTGGTTAGTACATTAAGGGAAGGAGTTCACAGTCAAGTCAACAGGATAATGTTTCGGCTATGTTGAGACTAACATACGTTTTCTGGTATAGGGAGAGATTTACACGGGGAGCGGTTTATCCTATTAGTTTTTACTATGGCTTGATATGCAATGTTAGGGACAAATTTCCCAGAAGAGCGATTTATCCTATTATTTTTTGCTATGATTTGCTATGCAAAGTTTACCCGGTGAGTGGTGTATACCCTTATTTTTTCTGTTGTTAGGTAGAAGTTTACCGGAGGAGTAAACATGCAATGCTGGGAAGAACTTCAAACGGGTAGTGGCATTTCCTCTTACTTTTTACTATGGTTAGATATGCAATGCTAGGTAGATATGTACCCGCGAATTGACGTTTGGTCTTACGTTTTAATGTCATAGATATATCATGCTAGAGTGAATTTTACCATGCTGTGGTGTTTCTCTTACTTTGGCTATATAATCAACTATTACACACGCTTACTTGAAACGAGTTGGACGATAAACTCCATTTCATTTCATTTCTTACTTGAAAATGTTGAGAGACTACCTTTCAAAACGTCACCTAAATAAATCAGTTATTGTTTTCCTTAAGTCTGTTATATTTAATTGCTCTATTCAGTTAAAAAAAAATGTCTATAAATGTGATTGTATTATGTTAGCAGAAATGAAAAATAATTTTAAAAGAGACACTATAAATACAATAGTGAGCTATACATGTAGATGGATTTTTACTTATTCCTCTTTCACATAAAACATTAGATGTAACCAATACAGGACCATGGGGTTACTCAATCTAACTAAATTACAAACTTGTAATTCGTTTCGGTTTTTATTTATTCTTTCGACGACCTTCACGAAGGTGTACCCAAATTTAAAACCATACAGAAAACGAAACGAAATAGTATCTGCGATTTAATCAGATTGGATTTTACTAAAATTAAAACAATTTCGTTAGTTAACCTTTTGTTTACTATACAAACTTTCCATTTACAAAAATATGTTTTCGCTACTTTGATTATTTGTTTATTCATTTTTGTGGGTTTTTGAATGATCGACGAACGTGATAAGATGTACTTCCTGTCTTTTACAGAACATGAAAATGTCCCTTCGCATGTTGCAAAAAAAAAAGTTTAATAACTACGTTTCCGAAACTAATGAATACCCCTTTTCAAAAAATGTTTAACCCCAACTCTCGAATCTTTCATCAAATTATTTTTTGTTCGTTTTGAGCCATCACTATATTTTCATTCGAGATTTATGAATGGATTTTTATTATCCCAATTTTTTTTTTATTTAAAACTCAATAAAATATAAGCACGGAATACAAAGAATTGAATGGTCGAATTGAATAAATTGATAGTGGACCCCACAAATGAAGATAAATCACATTTAAAAATTGAAAGGCATGCCAGGTGTTTGGACAAGCGGGATTATATTTTATTTTATTGCCGACACTTACCTTTAAAAAATAATGATTCTAATAGCGATGTTTTGCTCCAGGAAATTATATCATTTGATAGAGGTAACAGACAATAAGTAATAAAGAATCGTGTATTAAAGACAGAAAAATAATATTTTAAGCACGGATCATTAGTTTCCATATTTAGTTTTTATATTTCAAAATAATTAACAGATAATCCACGTTGAGAGCGACGTAGCTAGCGCGCACCTGTCTGGGGACATAACTCTATTAATAATTCAAACACATAATTGGACGTATAAAATATAAATACTTATTTAATTGCCGTCTAAAATCTATCATAATATCGGTTACCTTCTTCGAGAAGAAGCTAATTACGAGCGCGAGCTCGGATAAATGACGTCATTGGTGATCGTAACGACCATGATTTGAAGTCGTTAAATCATGTGACACGCGCAAATGAGAACATTATTAGCAATATTAACCCGGTGTTTGCCTCATTGTTTATCATTTGATTAACTGTATACCTGACAAGCTGATCAAAATAATAACCAAGAAGAGCTCTTCCCGAGTAGATCTGTCCATATTATTGACATGATGTGTATGGTAACTAGCTGTGTTTCATGGTTTTTAATGGACCAACTACATGTGCTTTGGTTTTACCATATCATACATTGTAATTGTCTTTTGTCTAAACACGTATCAACTTCGCCATCTTACCTGCGCAATCAATAAAGGACGCCGCCATCTTAACTGCGCAATCGATAAACATGGACGGCGTATTAAAGATCGTGGATCTGCTTTTGTTTTAAGTGTATGGCGTCTTCGTATTCCCTTATTAATCCAGAGAAAGTAAAACATTTTACGGCACTGAGTTGCCAAATTTCCATACTAATTCAACAACATAAAAACATATTTAAAAGTATCAAAAGTAAACAATTGTTTTTAGGGGGTGGGCGTGGGGGTATGCAGAGATTAAGTTAAATGTATTTCTTTTGAAAGAAGTTATGCTAAGAATTGAATTGAAATTTAAATACTGTTCGACCTGTAAATATATTTACTCGAAGGATTGGGCGGGGGGGGGGACTCACCCTACCGCTGGAGCCTATAAAATCTTAACCCGGCTCTGCAGCAGCAATGGTGTCCAATCGGTATTTAATTATTTAAACCCCAACGCATTATGCCACACACGTGGAATTTGCAAAATTAAGACATGAAATATAATTTAATGAAAAGCATTTCTTGAGTTTCCTTTCAAAATAATAATAAAATAATAAAATAAATTTTTGTTTATTCAACTCCCAAACCCGTTATAAGCCGTTATAACCACGAGGCAGTCGCGTGGTCTTAAAACAAAAACATTTATGTACATTAATTTTCACATTAATCTTAAAATTCTGGTATTCGGTGTTAGAATTTAAATGTTTTTCGAGCGGAAATGTGTGACTTTGTCATAAATTAGAAAGAAAAATACGTGCGGATTTTCATACCCTTACTTGTGATAAATGCGAATTTTGAGGTGAAGTAGGAATTAAATTCTCTGAGTTATGAAGCAATTGTCCAGTCGTATGACGGGAGAGTAATGATGACGGCCGATATAAGATATAAATTTTTGAACTTTGTACACGAAGACATTTCAGATATTTCTTTCAGATTTTTAGATTTCGTTGACGTCAGGTTTATTGAGTGCGGGTCTTGTGTGTGGAAGTCATTTTACTTAAATCTTTTTAACTACTACGTGGTACTTTGTACACGGGGCGCCATAACATGAGAGCGGATGGAAATTGCTCTCCGCTATTAATTCTAAAAACTATAAAATCTCATTGTCTTAGAACACATGACACAACAGGTCCTGTAGCAGATTAAAGGACGAATCTTGGACCTAATTTGGGATGAATGAATGAATGAATAAATAAATGAAATGGGGTTTAACGTCCTACATTTCTGCACCCACTGGGATAATAAAGACACAATGTACGGCTACTATAAAGGGCATTTTGCCTTGACCACAAATTAATTCAAACTTTCAACGGTTCTTTTACGTCCGAACGACTAGACGCTGTTAAACCGAGAGGGGACATCAAACCCCAGCCCTCCAGGTTAGTGAGCCGGTACATTACTCACTGAGCCACGGCGGTTCCGGATATGTTAAGGTGATTAAAACTGGTATATTATGAGTGTGCAACTCTATAATAATTATGTACAACTATCTGAAGCTCTCCACCATAGTCATGTACAACTATCTGAAGCTCTCTACCATAGGCATGTACAACTATCTGAAGCTCTCCACCATAGTCATGTACAACTATCTGAAGCTCTCCACCATAGTCATGTACAACTATCTGAAGCTCTCCACCATAGTCATGTACAACTATCTGAAGCTCTCTACCATAGGCATGTACAACTATCTGAACCCCTCTACCATAGTCGTGTACAACTATCTGAAGTTCTCTAGCATAGGCGTGTACAACTATCTGAAGTTCTCTACCATAGTCGTGTACAACTATCTGAAGTTCTCTACCATAGGCATGTACAACTATCTGAAGTTCTACCATAGACATGTAAACAAGTATCAGAACCTCTCTACCATGGTCATGCACAACTATCTGGGACTCTCTTCCATAGTACCGTACAACCATCTGCAGCTCTCTGCCACTTTTTCCCAAAAATACAAAATGGCAGGGTTGACTCTTAGTCCAGAATCCCACGTGTGGTTTTTTTTTCTGGATAACTAGTAACAGTCTCGATTGTCACACATTAATTGAATGAAATGAAGTTTTGATTCGTTGTTCCTGTGTCTTTTGGGGGCGGGGGGGGGGTAAATCATGGTAGATAGGCTACATCGTGACATTTCAACCTGTCATTTGAAAAATTTTATTTACGATGTTCTGTGTATTCTGGGGACGGGACTGTCCCTTTAAGAGAAATGTACAAAACACACCACATTTGACCCCATTTCCATTTGTCAATGAAGTTTTTTTGAATGGAGTGGCTTGGTTGTTTTTCTTCCCATCCGTACGTCTAGACAGCTCAACCACACCAGCAAAGAGAAAAAAAGACAACACTTTGACCAGTCGAGTGTTACTAAAGGCAACTAAATTAGGTAATAAATCACGCCCTTTTTTACAATCTTCATCATCTTGTCAAATAAAACGGGTTTTAACATGTTTGTTTTTCATTTAAGTTGTAATTTTTCTACCTTTTAAATTTGTGAATGAGTGAATAGGAGAGAACAAGATGTCGGGAGGTCGTCATTAATATTCTACTCATCCGCAACGGTTTCACTTTGAAATGCAGGAATATTTGAATTTTTATTTTCTTTAAAGCTGAGAACTGGGTGTTAAATCCTTTGAAATGAACTGACCTTGGTCTGTGGTCTGACAAAATGGTTACAGTTGACTCAGCGAGGTCCCAATGTTATGTATTTGCGCTATCAAAATGTCTGATTTAAAATTCGTCTGGAAAGACAAAAAGGTTTTTTTCTGTGTGTATTTCTCTTGATGATTTAACTTTATAAGAATTTCGTGTCGTGTATTAGTTCCAATAAAGGCGTAAAAAGGAATTGAAGATAACTTTACACTAAAACTGTTGATTGGCGTTCAGGCCATCGACCTTTCAAATGAAATGGGGTTTAAAGTCCTATTTTACTGCCCCAGTAAGCTCCAATATTCCTTATAGCCCATTGCATTATTGTGGTTGGTACAAGCAGATAGGACATTTAAACCCCATTTCATTTCATTGATTTGCGCTGAAGGTGGGCGTCTCTCGGCTACTTTGTTGGCCGAGTGGCCAAACGTTTGCCCCCTCCCTCTCTCTCCCCAAAAGCTTCTAAATGCTCTTCGGTATTGGTTATATGCATGATTTGCCATTATGCCATGAATGTGTTTCTTACATACACCACATGCCCCCCGTTATCGTTTTCCCCCTCCCTCTCTCTCCCCAAAAGCTTCTAAATGCTCTTCGGTATTGGTTATATGCATGATATGCCATTATGCCATGAATGTGTTTCTTACATACACCACATGCCCCCCGTTATCACTTAATAAAAATACAATTTATAAACATAACACTTTATAATTTACACGATGAGTTACTCCCTCCTCTTTTATTACTCTTCTATCAAAAGAGATAAAAATCTTAAACTTCATAACTCTTTTATCAACTAAGATACAAATCTTATCGTGTTTTCCACTAAAGGCACGCTCTTGAATTGTGGCCGTCTGGTTCATTTAGCACACACTGGCCTGATATTTTGTTTATGCTTCCATATTTAAACGGCTGTTGGACTATGATAGGAATCTAATATTATTATTAACCAGTCGATTAAACCGTTTTAATGTCGTCATTTCATACTTGAATTTAGCCTACTCATTCCCGCGGTTGACGTCCACGTAGTCTGGATCACTTCGCTACAAAACAATGGTATTTATAATAATATGTCCATTTATATAGCGCCAAATCAACAAAACGTGCTTTTAATTAATATTCATTTGCGCGTACTGATCTGTAGCAGTGGCTCCGAAAAACTGGGGTTACGTGTACATGTCGATTGGCAATTAAAAGTACCCCTGATAATTGAAATTCGACGAAAAGTAGGCGGAGACGCTCCAACAAACACTGCATGGAATATGCGGCATTATCGTCGTCATTAGTCAAAACCGAAACCGTACTCACTGAACCGTTGTGGCTCCTTCATTTCAGTTGAATGTGTAGAAACATAATATTTGTGTCCACGCCTCTTTATTTAGTACATTTATTTATGTGTACAACTGTGCTGTGTTTATCCATAAAATGGTTACAGGGGCCTTGCGTGGTCTACACCAGAGTTGACTGCTGTTGTAATGAAATATTAACCATAAGAGAACTGGAGTGCCTTTGGTACTCAACAAGAAACAAGATGTTCCGGAAGTTGAGTACAAGTTTAAAGAGGAGTCATCGCGTAGTGTGATGTGGTACACCTTACTTACCAGAACCGTCCAACCACAGCTCCAGGCACTCTTCACTTCTGAAAGACACAAAACAGACCCGCAGTTAATGAGTACGGACTTGTGGGTAATATATCTACTGCTGAACATGATGAACAGCTTGACCCCGTTTAAGATATTCAGCACAATTACTCAAATCATAAGTACATTATATATTCCTTAACATACAAACATTTAAAAAGTGATGTACGGTAATTTGTAGTTTGTAGAGGGTGTTTCAAGGAACAGCGGCAAATCGTTTGGTTGGAATTCGACGAACAATAGATGGAGATGCCACTCTCGGATAAAATTAGTTCCCTTGCAATGCACACTTAACCATTGGAATTTAAAGTATTATCGCTCTAACACCCCCCCCCCCTCCGATCAGAATTGGAATTCGACATTGAGTTGACGAAAATGCACTGTACTGACAAGAATTAGGAGGGGGGATGTGATTTAACGTCCACTCGACACAAACATATTCACTCAGGGACTAAAATGGTTCAATTTTATTTCAATATTTCGCTTGCGGGAAGGATTCTTCAGCGGTGTGGGGGAAACCAGAGGACACGGGGATCACTCACGAAGCTTTATAGCACACTGCATGGCGTAAGTACGTTAAACATTTCATTTCTTTCTTGGTCTTTACTGTGGTTTCTTTTGTTTATCAAAAGTAGAAATTATTATCATTGTGAACTCAATTTACTCTGATCAGTTCAGTAAGTGTGATTCTTGTGTTGGTCCCTTGCTGCAGCTGTCGAACACAAAACCATATACAATGAAAATGTCACTGCACCATGACCTTTCATTTCATATAAATAAGCAAATAAAAAAAAAAATCATTAAATTTTATATAATTTGCATTACACGTGACCATGAATGGGTGCTTGACGTCAACATTTTTTAGGGAACGTCACACAAGATCAGTCTTTAATGAAAGTTACAACTGGATAATCTTACAAAAAATGTACATTTCTCACAGCGTGCCCGGCTGCCGATCATGGTTTATAAAATTTTAAGGACCGTGCGCAGTCATTTTACTTTATTTAATATACGTTTCTTAATTTCAGCGACCAGAGGCGGACTCTATCTACGACTGTCGGACCCAATCCAAGTGCTAAAATTGGTCAGGGGACAATTGACCTCGATTTAAAAACAAAATTTGGTTCGAGGCTAGGGTACAGAGCTACCCAGTCCGTCCTTGTATATAACCGTTTGTTTCTTATAATTTCTAGAATAATAATACGACTATAAAGGGGGACATAAGCAGTCGTCAACTCAGCATGTTCGATAAATGTCGACCATAACTCTTGATCATATTTTGTTAATGTTTCAGTTAATTAAAGTATTTGATATTTAATAATCATTTATCCGATTTTTATTTTCGGTAATGGTATAGCCGTCGTTTACGGTTCCTGTGCGTCAAATACAGCAACCTGTTCATATATAAACGTCATATGTAGTAGCCGGTCTATATATGAGCGTCATATACTGTCGCCCTGTCTATATACAAGCGTCATGTGTAGCAGTAGTTCTAAACAAGCATCATTATGCAGCAGTCTGTCTCTATATATACAAGTGTCATATACAGCTGTATGTCTATATATGCATGTCATATACAGCAGTCTGTCTATATATAGGCGTCAGATACAACATTATGTCGATATATAGGCGTCAGATACAACATTATGTCTATATAATTATAGGCGTCAGATACAGCAGCTACGGCGTCAATTGCGCCTGTTGCCAATATTTATAAATGTGTGTATTGTTGACTTTTTTACGTAAATGATGGGACACAAACTTTATTCAAGTATAAGATTCAAACTAAAAAAAAATTAGTCAATGAGCGACTGTTAGCCCCCTATTCCGAGTTAGCCATTGAGTCAAATGGATCTATTACAACATACTGACATATAGCCACAAATACCCAAAGTTATACACGATTTCAAGTTTCCATGGGGAGGGAAGTAAGTCCTAGGTTTCTATATATACATTTTATATGTCTAAAATTATTTTAATTTTTTATCATCCTTGTCATTAATTTTAAATTTCAAAATATTTAACAATACATTTTATTCTTAGAGTTTATACGTCGCCTTCCTTTGTAGCCCAACACCTGTACAAGTTTAACAATTATATTATTTTCAGTCAATTATTAGACTTTGTCAGCTCATTTTAAATTAATAATCATTTAATATTTTGTTGAAAGTTATTAGAAAATAAAAATTTTACAGCCCGCCCGTCTTGTTATTTTTGATAACAATTTAAAAATCATATTATTATAATTATATTTTTCTTTAAAGTTATAAGAAAACAAAAATATTATATGTTTTTTACAGCCACTTCTCCAGTCAATTTAAAACTCATTTAATTTTATTTTTCTTCAAAGCCATGAGACAAAATATTATTTATTATTTTCTTTTATGGTCAGGTCGTCGTTCTGTTTGCTACCTCAATTTAAAACTCATATTTGAATAACAATCATTTTTAAAGCCCTGAGAAAACAAAATATTTTTTACTGTCAGGTTTTCGTTTTATTCGTAACGATAATTTATAGTCATCTAAAACCCATATTCAGGGTGTCTTTGTTAAAATGGAACCCATTGTATATCATTATTGTTATTTAATGGCCTTTTGTATGATCATAATTTTTATGATTGTTCAAAGACTTTTTCCTCCTTAAAATTTCTTAAATGACTTAATTATGAAGTTAATAAGTTTCTTAAGTAGTCGCAGTAATATAAAATATGTCTCCTCGTTGATTTTCATATTTTCCTCTTTTAAGAACCCCTTTTATTTATTTCATTTTATTTCCTGTCCTAATTACCATCCATACGCGTTCCATGTCATAGAGCCATTTCTACAATAACAGTTCGTTTCATTTTTCTATGTACGGACTCCTTAATTTGACAAAAACCACACGTAAGGTTAAAATTGGCCAATTTGCCATATGGTGGGAAAGTAAGTGAAAGGCTGACTTTGAAACAGATGATGTGGAGTTTTATTTGAATGAAATAAACTGAATTAACATAAGTCATCCATTTGGGGTGCTACAGGGTTGACTTATATTGTTCGCCTCATTCATTGTGTGAATGGATACTCCACGCTTAATTAAACGCACTTGACAAAAAGCTCTACAACAGGTGACTAGAATAGTCTTTGTTATCCAGATGTAGATATATATCTATAGCTGAAGTGGGGTGTTATTTTCATATAAGTGTTATGCGTTATGCTAATAATTTATCGCATCTAAAGATTTCAAAAGTGATGCAATTTCTGACATCAAAAGAATAATTGACGGTTGATGTAATAGTATTGCCAAAAGAAACAATGGTATGCAGGCCACAAAGGTGTCTTCAAAATTATGTAAACGATATTGTTTGACAAAGTTAATGACAGGCACGTCATCGGAGTTAGCAACACATTTATGGAATTGATAGAAGATATACATTTCTGATGGTTACACTTCAAGGATAAAATTCACAAATTTATAAATTTCTCAGACTTTGTAGGGATCTTAATACAGAACACATGAACTGAAAACAACATAAATAAAAGTAAAAGAGTATTTTTTCAGTCTCGAAATAGTGGGTGTCGGGGGCAGAAAAGATTTTATTATCCTGGTATACAAGGTGCTGCCCACCTAAACCGGACCATAGAAATATAAGTCAGGCTCGCTCAAATGTCACTCATTTTCTTATAATGAAATGTGAATAACGCGGTGACGTAGCAACAAATCTGTCATCTTGTAGAGTCATTTAAATATATTTCTGTTGCGAGTAGCTTGCCCATTATGAAAGTAGAAAACTTCCTGACTCAGCCGATTTTGATTCTTTGACATAATTGGATGTGATCAACGACGCTTGACTTTTTATAGCGAGGAAGCATTTAATCTAATTTCATTGATGTTTTAACATTAAGAATAACATTTTTTATATAGAATAATATGTTTTGTTCTGTTCGCATTGTTCTAGGCACGAAAAATACCCAAAATGATATGAAATGTAATTGCCCAGCATTTTAAACATTGCAGACTGATGGAAGGTGTTGAACCCAGAGCTGCACTCTTTTCTTTTATTAATTTAAAGACAAGCAATTATCATTTTCAAAAGAAAGGAATTGAAAAAATAATTTTGATATAAATTGAAAAAATGTGGAAAAAGTTGTATTTTTGTCCCATAAAAAAGGGTATACCCCTGTGTACTTCATTGTGTAAAATGTCGTGAACTGCGCAGACAAAAATAATCTATTTTCATTTTTAAACGAAAGTCAGCAACTAATTATAGCCGTTTCTACGATTAAACAATAAGAGTCATTTATCTTAGTTTCGTAAACAATAAAACTCAATGCTGTTAGTTTCGCATTCAGTGTGTTTTTTATGCTGTGCTCATCGTCTCGTTCACCTGTTGTTAATTGTTAGTAAATTATATAAAACATGGCGGCAAACAATAGCAGACGACTCCGTGCGACATGATTATGATTTACGACCAATTGCAAATAACTCAAATCTGCCAATCACGTGTCGAATTCTACAAAGCACGTGTATGGTGATGCATGTCGCGCTCGTCATATCAAGTAAACAAACATATCAATGTTTTGTCAACAAAAGGTCAAAAATTTTCAATGAAACCAAATTGGAAACATCCATACGCACGCCTTGGAAACAAATATTACAATAAGCAACACGTCGCCATTTTGTAAACGGTGTACTCCAAATTAAGGATTTGTAGCCGATGAGCTTTTCCTGAAAAGAAAGCGAAAGATTTTCCAATCTAGAAGTTAAACAAAGGAAACTAGATAGAGAAGAATGCCAACGTTTCTTAGAATCACGATTTTGATTTGCAGCCAGGAGAGATCGATGGGGACGCGATTAACTTAGACTTAACTGCCAATATAACAACCTTTGATGTCATCACAAACGATCCAGTTGTTAAATTTGGCATCGGCTTGAATAAGGAAACGCACGATTTTGCCAAATATACACTTCCCTTGTTGAATACAATATTTATGTTTGTCCTCGCTCTAAGGTCTGCTCAAACACGACTCCCTACGGCTAATACATGGAGAAGCACGAACTGCTCAATCGCTGAAAATTGGGATTAAAGGGAAAAAGACACAATCACTGATTTAAAATGTTTTGTTAATTCTGAGCTTCTTATGTGAAACAAGGTTATTTTGCTCAGATCAATTTTGAATTGTTTTAAGGACATTGTTAGAATTTCTCGAATCCATTACGTCTTGTCTATACGATTTTTTGGCAAATGAATTCGACATTTTATTTTCTTTATTTTAATTAAACATGTTTTCTTTTCATTTGTCTTCCTTTCTCTTGATAGATTTTGATTTTTTCTTCGTTTTGTTAAAAAAAAAAAATTGAACCCAATTTTGAACAAATGTAGCAACCCGGGAGGACGCAAGAATGATACAAGATGTGGTTAATTACATTTAGACATAAATCAAAAAAAAAAAGAATTGAGACATTTAACATGACTTTAAAGAACGATGTGGGCTTAATTATAAGCGACGCTGCATTTATATTTTCTTTTTTTTTCTCGTACCAATTCTTGTGTTATTTTGATCCGGTTCAATGCATTCCATCTGTTCCTTAGCCCCCGAACCCCGTTTAGTCATTATCTGTTTTGTTTTCTTTTCGGTTTGTTTTTCTTTCGACATTTTTAATTTAATAATTCTGTTTTCCATTAAAATTTTAACGACACAACATATTTAAATATTCTGCAACCGTACACGGTCCGATCTTACAAAACAATACTTGAATGGTACAAATTATGTCTCCGCAGATGTATGACAATCTTGATTTTTTTTATTGTTTAAATCGCTTTCGATCAGAAAAATAAATTATTTGTGATTATAAAATTATAATTTTCTTTGTCTTAAGTTATTGCCACTTGTAAAAATAATAATTAAACGGGCATTCTTTGTTACATACATTATAATTTATACATTAATAAACTTGGCAAGGCTCCATTCAATGCACGATGGTGCTGATATTAAATAAATTTAGATACGTATATCCAGATTATATCATAGGGTATGGGTGAATTAAATACGTATATCCACCTTATATCACTGTTTGTGTATCTGTGTGTGAGAGGGGGATGGGGTGGGGGTAAATGCCACTCCAACAAGGTCATTTCGGGACTAACATATGGTTTAATTTTATTTTAATAATTCGCTTGCACGTAGAGGTTTTTAGCAGTGGGAGGAACCAGAGGACGCGGAGAAAACCCACGAGGTTGGACACGCTGGTTGACTCAATGAAAGACCTTATGATACAACGTAAACGCGCTAACCATTCGGCCATCCAAATCCCCCATCTGGTGGAGACGATGTCAATTGTTGATAACCTCTCAATTTAATACTTAAGGGAATTGGACCATTTTTAAAGACGGGGGTATGATGGTTAAGTGAGTAGGACGCTGGCTGACTATCCTGGGGTCGCGGGATCGATCCCATTGCTGACCGAGAAAGTTCATCGGGATTTTCCGATGATCCTCCTCCTTGTCAGTGATGCAGGCTGGAAGGCCTGGAAAGGACAGCTGTCTAGTCGTTAGGGTGGCCCAAAAACGATTTCTCGTGTACATATAGTACTTTAGGAGCAACTAACCCTAAACGCTCTTGGACCGCAGCCATTGCAAAATTGTTAAATACTCTTAATATATCATCTCCTAGTCCATCAACTAATCAAATTACTAAATACCTAGAAGAAAAATTCAACGAAGTTTATGCTGATCTATCCGCTTCAGATAACCAGAAACTACGAACATTTTACAGGTTTAAAAATAATATCAACGCTACCGTGCCTTACCTGCAAGTTGTAAAAAATACTAAAACTAAAACCGCGATGTCCCACCTTAGACTAAGCACACATTCCCTTGAAATAGAGAGAGGACGATACAAGGATATACCTGCACATCTGCGGTTTTGCACAAAATGCTCTCAACAGCAAGTTGAGAATGAATATCATTTTCTCATCGAGTGCAACCGGTATGAGGAACTACGCAAGACAATTGTTTATGGGGCATTTGAGATCCAAAACTATCCATTTTCCTTTGAAAACATGTTCAACCCGCCATTTGCTTTGGCAAAAACAGTGTGCACCTTTGTGCAACATGCTTTTAAAAAAAGGGATGTGGCACCCACTTCTATATAAACAAAAAATATAATACTAATAATCAACAAATCGTTGAGCTCTTTACTTTAAGTTCAAGCTATATACATGTAAATGTACATCTCATCTTTATGTAATTTTCATCCACTTTTTATGTTTTTCATACGGTCTTTTTACTATTTTACATTTTCTTTTTATGTATGTATGTTTTTACGCATAATATGTATTATTTACATGCTGCCCGAGATGGGTGTTTTATGTAATAAAATCTATCTATCTATCTATCTGTACATAAGAGATCCCTTGGCAGTTGGAATTCGATGTAAGAGTGGGCCGCAACGCCACTGTCGGGATAAAATGTCACTCCTAGCACACTATAGCGTTAGCCAAGTCGGGACAGAAAAGTAGGATGCCAAACTCCAATTCATGTCCTTTTAAAATACCACTAGTAATTTTTTTCAAAATCCTCCAAATTGCCAAATTGCGATCAGACAATGACAATAAATTTTTTTTAATTTGAATTACAAGATAAAGTTCATTTTAAAAATAAAACAGTAAAAAAAACTTGGTTTTGTTTGCCGTCAAATGCAAGAATTCAGTTCTCATATTTGATGGCAATATATTTTTATAAAGGTCTTGTTTTCGTTTAGCTCTAAATTATCCGATTTCGAAGGAAATAAAAAATATAGTTGATAAAATATATAGTTGATAAAAAACAATAAAACAAAAGAAAATTAAGAAAGTAGTCCTAGATATTTAAATGTCAGTGTTTAAATTTAAATGGGGTGTTAACAGAGTGTAACGGTCGTTAGGTGCAAAGATATTACCAGGTTGTATTCATTTCATAATCATTTCTTTTTCCATATATTTTCAAATCGTGAACTTCATTCCCGGCTGTATATGGCAGGGGCGGATCCAGGATTTTCAGAAAGGGGGGGGGCGTGCTGCACCAAGTTGGGAGTGCGAAGCCCGACCCAAGGACTAATTTCATACTAGTGCTGTAAATTGCGATTTCCAACCACCTAAACTGTTTTTGTTCTCCTTTCCCGCGAGAATATATGGAGCTAAAATTGTTCGCCACCGCAAAAAAATAAAGGGTTATTCGCGCCTGTATGGTTTTCTATTAGGGCGGGGGTGATAGACAGTAAATAAAATTTACTGATTTTGGTTGCGTAAGGGTTGTGTAATGGGGGAGGGTGTATATGTATTGGCGATTTGTATTTTCTAATCTAATAGGAATTTTATGAAAATGAACTAGATTGCATTAAAATGGCTTTCGAATAAGTCGGTATTGTTTCAAGATGCCCTAGTTATGATAGGCATACCCTACATATTGCGCGGAACCCATTCAATGATGCTTGAAGTTTCAAAATATAAATTGTGCTTTATACCTATTTTGTTTTATTTAAATAAAAATAAAACTACAAAAGAAATCAAAATCGTAAATTTAGTTAACATATTTCTTTTCTTTTCAGGTTTCTAAAGATTTTAAATTTATTTAACCAATATAATTTTCTGTATGTTTTTATTTATGTATTCCTGGGAGTAAAGGGAAACTCACACAGCAGATTTTATGTCACGCCTGTGTTTTAAATTTCGTCCACCAACTGGTCATCGCGGAGGATAATTTTTCTTCGACAGATTTGCACCAGTTTCTGAAAAATACCACTAACAACGAACATTCGGAAAATTTGCAAGGTCGGATTGTTAGTGTCGGCCAATCGATAATGGCAATAGTGGTGTTTGTTTGTCGAGGTGAAGGGTACCAACATATCGACAATAATACTAACGAAAAAAACACCCAAACAAAATATACTATATCGCTCGACTCGCTATTCTTCTCGGAGTAAGCAGCCCACTTTCACTTGTCGGCGTAGATCAAACACACACGTGACCAATGACAAATAAACACGTGATCAAATGTCAATACACATCTTTCACTCTTCGTTCATGGTTTCCTCAAAACTCCACCCGGAACCTGGGAAATGCAAACGAAGAAAGAAAACGAAACACAATCTTGAGTCAATTTTAGACCCAACCCACAGACATGGCGGCTGTCGATTATTTGTTAGTGCAACACGAGTTTTCCGATTCGTTCAAGAAACCGATGAGTTATTTGGGAACTGAAGAAACACAACCACTTCACGAGCAAAAAACGTGTAATCTTTCGTTCGGAAAATCGTTAATCTGTGCTTATTTTGCATTCCAGGTTTTTGGGATACTGCTAGGTATACACAACGATTGCCTAGATCAGGAAATACCGATTGTTCCGACATTCTGTGTACATCGTTAACAAATATCGGAGAAATTGCTGTACTTAAAATAGCCATACTTTTACTTTTGATAGTTCGAGGGCTTAAAGTTCGCTTCAACCGATGATACTATCACAGAACGGCTTTTCAATCTCGTGTTTTTGCCGGGTCCTACTCGCAAGCGAATTATTGAAATAATATTGGACGATATGTTAGTCCCGAAATGACCCCTCTCTCTCCTTTGCACGACCCACCGCCGTACCAAGTGTAGAAATATAACTGATTAAATATTCAACTTGGCAGATATTAACCTAAAATCACAGAGCATGTCGACGTCTGCTTAATCACCGAAATACAAAATTGCATACTACTCACTACTAGTATTTTATTACGACGAAGCTCTTGAAATCAACTAATCTAAATAAACATGTGTTACCTATTAAACAATGGTCGGGGGTTTTCTACCTATTATAATATACATTTAAACATTTAGCCTTTGGTCATTTTTCACTGACAGACAGGTAGATGTGACATGTGACACTCGTGACATGTCATTATTGACATGACAGGTTATTGTTTGTTACGTAAGCAGCCTTACCGGGGAATGTTAGTTAGAAGAGTTTAATCGTGGTGACAATTTTTACGTGTAACAGATTATGGGTGAGATTTAAGTAGTTAATAAGTAAAATGTCAAAACTCCTTTACATACACGCGGAGGGAGAGAGAGAGAGAGAGAGAGAGAGAGAGAAAGAGGGGGGCGTAACGTTCACTCAACACAAATTAGGTAATTTCGACTAACACATGGTTCAATTTTATTTCAATCGGGACTAAAATGTGATTCAATTTTACCTGTGTGAGGAAACCGGAGAAAACACCCGAGGTTTGAAAGGCGACCACACTTCTTGTCACGTACAAGCGAGGAATCGCAACCACACCACTTGACTCAATGACATACCTTTTGAAGCATTTCGCGCGCATTAATTCCCCCTTCCCCTTATATAAATAAAAAATACGTCCAGGTAACAAAAATTCTCCACCTTACTTCATACTGACATACATAATATATTTATACTTAATGAGAAATGAAATTATGTGGGGTTAAACGTCCTACTGTTCAGAAGCAACTGGGCTAATGCCATACAATGTGCACGAGCACGCGCCATACAATGTGCAATGAGGGAAATTTACGCGGACAGCGGCGTAACTATCTTCACTTATATCGAATTGCAACCGCCAAGGAATCTTTAGGTAGACGCAATTGTGTACAGGAGATCTCGGTTTTCGTCCCATCCAAACGACTATACGTTGTAAATGTCAAAACTCGTTCATATAATGATATCCCTAATGTGAGGTTCACACTTGTGTAATAGACAAAGATAGGCCAATCTTATACAAAAGCGAGGCTGTGGTAGCCACCGTGGCACAGTGAGTAAGCCGCCGGTTCAAGCCCAGCGTTCGCCAAGAAAGTTCTATAATATGAAATGTTAGGTCATTTGATACAAAGGAGTAATAAAAGGTGGGCCAATTATCGAACCTCGTGGAACGCCAGTGGGAACATTTCTTGACCACATTGTCCACGACCCTGAAGATAGGTGGTAAATACTTTCCTTTATAATTTATGATAATAATTTTGAAAAAGCTATTTATACATATGTAGATATATTTCTTACGGGAGATGAATGTATATATGCACATTATATAAATATTTATTGAATAAAAAAGTGGGATACATTATTTCATTTATGTTGAGACTAAAATACGATCAATTATATATTTTTATATGCCATATGCAGGGTGTGTTTGGTGACGGATTTTGTCCGATCAGTAGGGGTGTGTCGCCTACGCTTCCTTAGATAAGCATGCCTCTCGTGCTATCAGTGATTTTGTCTGCTGACAATAACTCACCCCGTTCACACGGGTTTACCTAAAGTCAAATTGCACACCCCGTTTACACCACCTCAGTCACTCAACTGTACATCCAGTCACACGTTCTTTGTTAAAGTTTTATTGCATATATCGTTTTAACAATACGTACCTAACCTTGTGTAGATTGCACACTAGCTAACTCCAACTAATTTGATTGGTCTCTTTCTTGTTATCAATGACGGAGAACCAGAGTAGCAGAAATGGTTCGCATCTTTATACGTGACGATTAATAATGTGATATTCCGATTCAAACAAAAGCCCGCGAATATTTTAATTCGTGCTTTACATTATTCTTTGAATGGCATTTATTAGATTCGATCAAAGCTGGGAGCCAAAATCCACCATTGAGCAAAAGGAAACAATTCGTATATGGTTAAACGTTAAATAAAGCGAAACGAATGAACTGTTTTCCAGCAGGCTTACCAACTTATGGAAAGGGTGTACCTTCCAACTCACAGTCTGTGAATGTTTCCTCCGGTTCACAAAGTTTCAAATTGACCGATCGAACGGGAGTGTACCGCCATGTATGGACGGAGTGTACAATCAAACTCACACTGACTAAAGGGAGTGTGCCTTCAAGCTCACCATATATGAACGGATTGTAGTCAGATTCACATCGACTATTTATTATCTTCCAACTCACCGTGTATGGACGGAGTATACAATCAAACTTACACGGTCTGGACAGAGTACACAGACTCACAATTCCCCATCGTCTAAAATATGACACTATAAGGCCCAACGACGGAATCGTGTGAACGGGGTATATATTCCGGTGTAAAAATTGAAAGTGTGAACGAGGTGTCCGACATATTGCATCTGTCTGTGCGTAATAGACACACGACTTACACATATTACCTAGAACAATAGATGGCATTGTTTTAAAACAAAAACCTATCTCACTGTCATGCATTACTATTATTGATACAACCACTTTATGTCAACACGTGGCCAATATAGATGTCGCCACTAACTCACTAAATATTATGGGATGGCATTGTTTCCTTTAACTTTCTTATTGACAGTTCGTCTGGGATATTCCCGGGCTGCCGTTTAATTATTGTCTGCATGACATTCTTTATGCGAGCCATTTTTATATAAAAATTTAAGCATGATTTTGTGAACATGGTTACAATTTCAGTCGTCTGTTTTGTCGCATGTTACGTTAGAACTTGAAGTTCGAGTAATTGATTTCAGTGTGTATATGATATTATACAGCCGAATGAAATGAAATGGGGTTTAATGTCTTACCGTTCCTCACCGACCGGGAAAGTGAAGACGGTCATATATGCCATACAGTGTGATATGACGGATCATCTTTCTTAACAGCGGCGTTACGGCATTTCGAATTTCAACTGTCGTGGGTTCTTTTACGTCGTTTTTTTTTGTCCAATCTGAACGACTAGACACTCATTGCCAAGCCCACCGTCGTGTACTATGACAAGAGCAAACCGCGCCGATCCAGAGGAACTTTCTCGGCCAACATCGGGAGACTTTCTAGTTTTTGAGCCAGCATCTTACTCACTGAGCCACCATGGTTCCCCAACAGTTTTCAAATATTTACGGAATTTGAAAAGGCGTTAATGCTGTACTTTTCTGCATCAATCGGGCTAATGGAGACATGCATACGATATGCGGTGTGCAACGAGTGACATTTTGCCAGGACAACGGCAAGGAATCTTTAACGTACTAACAATATGATAAACGAAACATTGGTTTTCGTCCCATCCGAACGAGTATATGTCCGTGCCTTCCATCCTGCATCACGGACGAGGGAACATCAGGATAGAAAATCCCCATCCAACCAAAATATTCTGAAAAGGTGAGCCAACACCATGCTGATCCTACCACTGCTGGGGTTGCTGCAATGCCCCAATTGCCTCTAACCAATAACATCCCTGCTTGTATATTGTCACTCGACAGGAAATATTTATATTTAGCTCGCGAATTCTCCACATGTATTTACAACAAAAGGTGTCAAGAGAATGCAGAATTTTTCACTGATGTTTTTTTTTTAAATATTGTAGCATAATTCCACGACTGTGTGTTAAGTGTTAAAAAATAGAACAATAAAACAATCTGATAATGTCTTCCTATCGTCTCGTGCCATATCCTGGCGCCCTTGAGACCGCTATTCACATACGTGCATATCTATAAGGCCAAACCAAAAATACTTTCGTTTTTGTTTTGAACTTTCAATCTGGAACAGTAGTTTTGAATTGCTCAAGCTTGGTATTTTAGTTGCCCTTGATTAGAAATGAAGCCATCCAGTGATATAATTTTAACAAACAAAGGACTAAGGTTACAAAATAACAGCAATAATTTCAACAGAGAGAGAGAATAATGGAACTACACAGAGCGCACAATTCAATGGACTATGGAATACAATTACTACTTATAATTAACCAGCGATCTTTTCGATCAGGAATATCATTTGCTTGATAAAGAATAGAGAATCCAAGTCCAAATTTCGCTCAGTAACAAACTGTAATTGTATTTCATAGATCTGTGTCCCGTGTAAGTAATTGAATGATATAGAAATGAAATAAAATAGGGTTTAACTTATTACTGCTCCAACTGGGCTAATGAAGACGGGTATGCGCCATACAGTGTTTTCTGGGGTAAATGATGCTTGGACAGTGGCACTGCGATCAACTGTTACATCGAATTCCAACTGGTGTGGTGTAATAAGAACAAAAAAATGATTTGTTTTGGTCTGGTATTCGACGATCCTTCCAGCACCGAATGACTACAGTGAGGATAGACTTGTTGGTAAATAAACTCGTGTTAAAAATAAATAATGGGGTGTTGAGTGAAACATCTTTAAACAAAACACAGATTAACGCTTTCTAACTTATACTCTTTTTTTTTAAACTTATTCTCGTATTCACAATGTCAATGATGTTAACAATGACGAAGATGGTGATGATTTCTCTGATTAACATAATGTAATGATGATGATGATGATGATGATGAAGATTTTCATTTTTCTTATTAACAGGATGTAAGGATCGTCATATAAAAATGGCGATGATGATGAATACGACGATTATATGATGATAGACGTTGATGACGAACAGAATAGACAGTGTTTGTGTGTTGTCATTGATACGGGTTGAGAGAGGGGGGGGGGTCGCGTAAACCGGAGGACCCGGAACAAAACCCACGAGGTTGGACAGGCGACATTATTGATACGGATATTTACCACAATGAAATGATGACAACGAAGATAAAGGTGATGGCGACGACTAAGATGGTGTCGACGATGGGGAGGATAAACAAAGTGAGTGCCAGGAAGCGTCAGCTTTAGTTGCTCAGTCGTCTTAGAGCCTGAGTGGTGCCGTGAGTAAGATACTGGCTCGCTAACCAGGTATCGGTGCAAAACAGAAGGACGTTAAACCACGTTTCATTTGATTACGTTACCGGATTAGTGGCTGTAACTCGACGCGAGTTTTGTGAGCGATACCAATTACTGTTTTGTTGGGGGTTAATTAATAATTAAAGCTAGTTTGGCGTGCTAATTACCGGTAATTATTAACATATTCCTATCCGATTTTAATCGTAAATATTTAATTCATATGACACAGAACACCTGATACTGCGTCTCATTAAAAAAAAAAAAATTTTGTTCGTATTTTCTTACTCTTCCTTGAACACCTAATACCACTTGTCATTTGAGGAGTTCACATAGCTAACAAATTTATCTCGTTCTTTAGTACTGGTAGACACGTTTATACACGACTAGTCTAGTTAAATCAGACTCAAAATGATTGCACGAAATGAAAAAATTGGGATTAAACAGCGATGCCACAGCCTAATATAAAGTTACTTCGATTGTAACGCACTGCTAAAAGTGTACATCCGAACGACTAAGAACTGTTCCTTGCCAGGTTTCTCCGACCTGCAGCACAGGCCCCAGGGGATACCAAGGTGATAAAATCCGGAGAAACTTTTTCGACAACCACCGGAATCGAACACGTGACATTCTAGTTTGTGAGCTAGCGCCATATGCACCGAGACACGGTGACTCCCAGTTTATGATACATTGTAATATATTGTTGTTTTTTACCTCCTAAATTGTCGAGGCAGATAATTACATTGTCACTGAATGTTATTTGTCATAATTATCAATATCCAATATGGCTGCCATGCAGGTGTAGAAGCTCCATCTCGTGTTACCTTTAAAGATACGTCAATTACAGACAACTGTAGACTTGAATACAGATGCAAAACCTGAGCAAATTAAGGGGAAAAAATTGAAACAATAAGATAAAGAAATGCTCGAGGCGCGATCTGTCTCCATTGTTTCGCACGTGCTAAATGGATAGATGACACTGACATATAATTTGCCGCCATTACCTCTCGTCTTGTCACCCTGGTGTCACGTGATTGCTAGAATATGATACAGTGCACGGGTTGTATTTTAGAGAGATTACATATGGTAGTAAATTAACCGTCACGCTTAACGCTAAACTTATTGTTTAGTCGCTAGTCCTGGGTTTTTAATGTGGGCAAAATTACCACCCGCGTACTGCCTTGTCTTATGTCCCACACGCTTCCAAGAGTCCGCCATTATCGCTGATAACATATGGTAAGAGCCGATTGACCACCAACAAACCGCCCGCTACATATTGAAGGAATTATAACTCGATAAATTAACATTTTGTAACTTTTGAGTCGGATAAAATTATCTTCTCTGCACATTAACAGGGGATTCGTCAGGTATCGATGACAAGGAGAAACCACGTTGACCAGCACCAGGAACAAATTCCGAGGCTTCCTGGTTACTTTTACATAGCCTTGTTAATAATCAAGGAGCTATAATGGCTCACGGTCTGATAACGGATCGGGTCTAATTTAACGTCTCAACACATATTTTGGGGACTGACATATCGTAGAATCTGTCCACCAATCAAATCTTTGGTAGTGAACTTCCGGGATAGAGATCGTGTAAACGATAATTGGTGATCAGATTTTATAAGAACTTCGGGTGAACGTTTACGAATTGAATTATCTCGATCCAAAAAATATCCCGGATTGAATGATACCAATCCAAAAAATACTGACAACATTGGGGGATACTCGACTGAACATTTCCGGGTTGAATTATCTCAATCCAAAAATATTGACAACTCCTTAAACTTTCTCGACTAACACAATTTGAAAGCAGCAAAATGATCTCCGTGGCAATTGACGGGAATAGAATGCCAGACCCTGTCAGTTGTGCAAGACGGGCGGCCTGCCCTGTCCAGCTTCCTGGGTTTTCTCTGGGTACTCCGGTTCCCTCCCACCCCTACGCACAAGCAAGTTATTGAAATAAAATGAAACCACATCTTAGTCCCGTAATGACCTAGGTTGTGTCGAGTGGACGTTAAACCTCATTTCTCTCTCTTTCATTAGCCGAGTAGTTGATGCACAAAAAAAGGACGTTAAGCTCCGTTTCATTTCATTGTGTGTTAATATATAAAATTATGCCTATCATAGAACAGAAACACAATTTCATATAATTTTCTTTTACCAACGGTGACATTACCTGTATAGCCATCCATTGTTAATAAACGTGTATTAATTTAACTCAAGCATCAATGAATCGCCTAGATTTATAATTTGTAACTCTGGGTTACCGCACGTGAGGAAGCGGAAATGCACACGTAAAATCTCTTTCTTGTGTTCAGGTAAATCCCGTTGTTGATTGTAGCATATTCAAATTGATCTGACGGCTGGATGATGTTGATTATGATTCGAACTGAAATGTCGGGAATTCGCCATCTTACAGTAGAAGGGTCTTGATTTGTTCCGTCCTTATATATAAAGAAAGCCGAACTTTTTGATGTCTGGCGCTAAACATAGGATCATTGCAAAAAAATTGTTTATTACAACGAAACACTCGGCAATTAGAGGAGGATAATATTCTAAACACATGATCCCTTCAGTTAAACCTGGGGGCTCCCTTATATCACAAGGTGTCGTCAATTCGTCACGGCACCTCTCTGTCTCAAACCCTGTTTTATTATCGCCATTTTGTGTGTCATTTAAAACCTCGACATCAACTCGAATTTATATCAAAATCCGTTTCAACAGCTCTCCGCCATTACTTTTAACAGTTCACGCGTGATCGGCTTACTCGTGCGATATTTGCCGCGATAACGAAGATTACTAGGTTTTAGATGAAGACTTCAATAATAAACTTTTTCTAATGTCCAACAAGTAGTATCCACCTTAGCTCGAATTTTAAAAATGCATATGAAACATACGATATTTTCAGATTAGATATTAAATTCTGCATTAAAAATGAAATAGTGCCAGCATCAGAGGATACAACTTTCAGGGGATCATTAACGTGCTATCAATGGTGTACACACTATTTCGGATTCCTGTCCCAGCCGACGACTTTTCTTTGCCATGACCAGTATCATGTGCCAACGACAACGTGAACCTGGATGGAAAATACCAAAGAGCTTTCTCGGCCGACACCGGAAAGCCGAGGGAAATGTCTCTCATAGCACGCTGTGTGCCGTGTGCCCATCTTGAACAGACCGAAGAGTAGGACGTTCCACCCCATTTCACCATATTTAATTTCATTTGGATCATTAATCAACCTCACCTACAACCCTGTACATAAAAAACCTCAAAGATTAACACGACCTGGAAACCCGTACTAGGTAACGAGTACAATACTACTATTTGGACCAGGAACCAAACATGACATCATCGTCACCATCTTGGAATTTTGACTTAATGCCAAGTTTCCTAGCGATAGTACTTGGATAGACGGTGCTTTGGGCTTTTTCGAAGAATTCTACCCTCTTAGACGAACATCAATTCCTGGGCCAAGATCGTTTCCAAGATTGAGATCTACAACCCACAACGCCGCAGGAAACTAACATGAAATGCAATGCGTTAGTCACAGAAATGTGCCAATGTATTGATCTTGCCCACGCGGTGGAAGGGGTGTAGTATTTTCCCAGGTGAATAGTGTAATCGGGGTGGTATTAATGCGCGAGACAGTCTACACACCTGAGATATATTTATCTCAAATCGAACACGACAGCGGAAAAACAACTTCAAAGAGGAATAAAATATAAACTTACTCGTTCTTCTCTCCCACGGCGAGCTCCACCATTGTCGATTTCACACCTAACTTGCTAAAGGGTTTAAGTTAAGAATAATTATGGGGTTTAGACAATAGGAGATGGCGGAAAACAAAGAAACGGGGTTTGGAGATTACCTGATTGTTGTGAGTTGAGTTGATTAGAGGTGACAGCCCACCTGCCTGGATTCTGTATTAGGTTATTTGTACCTGGTGATTTAGACAAGATGAAATCGCCTACTGTATCATATTGACAGACTCGTCTAAGCTCCTAAGTGTTATATGATTTTGATTTAGGGCCACACTGGCAGACCCAAGATAAAAATAGGACATAGGAAAGATCACGGGGGTATGGTATGGTGAAAGGGGGTTGCGGGGTTACAGTGTGCGCTTTACATCTTAAAGTCTGCCATTGTGTCAAATGACTCGGATTCGATTCTCAGCTTGTGTGGGTCAAAAAGTAGCATGGTTTGTCTAACCTGGTAGGTTTTCTCCGGGTCCTCGTGATTCCTTCCACTGATAAAGTGAATTGTTGAAATAAAATTGACCCGTATGACTCGGTATCTTCCAGATGGATGCGAAACAGTGTCCAACCCCGACCCCACCCCCATACGCTACCTGTGACGAAAAAGCCACAGCATCCCTTTAAACTGACAATTTTTGTTCGTGGAAGATAATGATTTGAGTTGTAATGTTCGACCAATTGCACATCAGACAATATTCTATAACTCTTAAGACTATGTTTCAAGCTAAGACGATTATTTTCTTCCATCAAGTTATTGCGTGTTGATATCCATTAGTAGTTATTAAAGGGCATGTCCCTTTCACCCCTACACTGTGAGCTACATCACGATATTCCCTCACCCTATGTGACCCCCATGTATCGAGTTATAAATTAATAGGCGTGGTGTGTAGACAATAGCGTCTAGGAGATCTATAATACTTCCAGATAATGATTACATAGGGGGATTACTTCACATTGACAATCGCTTTCTGTAAATTGAAAGGGGGACTCTCAAGGTTGGATTGCAATCAAATGGAACGTCGTATTTTTCGGTACTAACCAGGCTAATAACATACGTCATTCAAAGTGATAAGGGGCACATTATGCCAGGTCCTCCATTCTTCACCAAGCTGTAAAACTCAGAAGAACTTTTCTCGGCCGACACAGAGATCGAAACATGGATATCCTCCGTTAAGCTCGGCCAATAATTTTACGCCGTGGTCTCTAAATGGTTAAGTCAGTAAGTTGTCCAAGCCCGATCAAATCCTTTCGATTTCCCTGTCTAGTCTCCGTGTCAGTGGTGCATGACTGAAAGACGCCAGCCACGTCTGACGTTTACCAGCAGAACGACTATTCCAACGACAAAGATCCCACGCCGGAGTTTTCAGAGACAGAATTAAAGACAAAAAACCGCACGTACTACATCTTGCAGAACGGCTGCACCACGACAAAGTACCCACATGCGACGTTTACCAGCAGAACGACTGTACCAAACATAAAATGCTTACCTCCGACGTTTACCAGCTGAACTACTGTACCAAAGATAAAGTGCTTACGCCCGACGTTTACCAACAGAACGATTGTAACGACGACGCAGCAAAAATGATACACTCAATGCACCTTTTTTGATTACTCCGTCCGGGATTGAACGTGAATGCTCTTGGTTAGTGAATCGGATGGATCCGTATAAGTTGTAAAACAAACGTTCAATGTTCAATGAACGTGTAATACAAGTAGCACAGCTTGTTCATGTCTTTCCTGAACATACATTCTTTTTTTCCAAACACTTAAAGGAACTAAACCTTTTGATTAACATCAAAGTAAAGTGTTGAAGTGGGCTGATCCAACGTGTTATTTTGATTAATATTTGTACAATGGATTTTTGTATTTCAATGATTAAGCTGAAGTCGACATGCTCTGTGATTTTACGTTAATATCTGACAGTTGCATATATAATTAGTTATATTTTAACACTGGGTACAGCAGACCATGTGAGAGAGAGGGTAGAGGGGGGGGGGGTGGATCAGTAATTAAGGCCTAAATATGTACCCGAAGACCTGCTTCAGATAAATTTTGTTAGATGTTTATTAGATAACTTTAGGTTAGACTTCCTTGACAGTTGCCATCTTTAATATATAACCATGGTAATTGAAATCCGGAGGACAAGGAGAAACCCCACGTGATTGGACAGGCGACCCTACTCTTTGTCACCTACATCCGGGGAATCGAAACCTGCGAGGAAATGCGTCTAGTTGTTCGATTGGGCCGAAAAACCGAGATCCCGTGTACTCGTTGGTGTGCACGCAAAATAATCCCGGTTGAAGCAAAAAAAGTAGGACGTTAAACAACATTCTATTTATTCAATTCTTAGAGGTATAATCATTTTGATAAGTTTTCCCGTTGAGATCCCCTCGTGATCAATGTTGATGATGATGTTATATGATCTTTGATTGGTTACTGCGTCTTGTCACGATACTCATGTAACCAATCCCTTATCTCGTACTGTAGAAATAATAACATTTTCACCTGAAGCCGACATATATTAGGTTTAGTTTAATTAAAACTTACGCCGCGTTTTCTTGAATTAAAAAATCCATTCATTCATATTATTACGCGTTATTTCAATATTTTCAACTAAATGCACAGAAAAATACAAAGGAAAGAAATTGGATTTAACGTCTATTCAACCGTCGATCAGAGAGTAGCGCACTAGCTTAGTCGTCTTGGGTTCGATACCGGTGTTGTCCGAGCGTGGTTTCCCCGCAGATTTCCTCGTTATCCGTGGTGCAGCGCGGGGGTCTGTGGAAGGGGGCAATGGATTTTAGTCGTTCGGATAGAACAACAAAACGAGGTTCAGATCGGATGAACGACTGTGGTTCACCTATTTACGCATTTGAATTCGAGTATGCTGAAACGCCGCTGTCTGGACTAAATTACACCCACAGCCGGCCTACATTAGCCGGGTTGGTGAAGACAAATATGATATGGGGGTAATTGTGCTATACCTACACTTCGTCGAATTACAACTGCCGAGGCATATTTTCATGTACACTGCACTTCATTGTTTAGCCGCTTTGCCAGGCCCTCGTCCATGGAGACATAATAAAATACCCTATGTAGAGTTAGGGGTGTTTGATGGCAGTGACATAAAACACAGGAAATATAATAAGCGTTGAATATCTAGTACGGCATAAAAATGGCGGGTAAAATTATGTATAGATTTTTTAGGTTTCTATTATACAATGAAGAGAGAGAGAGAGAGAGAGAGAGGGAGACTAACACTCGACTAACGTGTGAATTAATTTTATTTCAATAATTCGCTTGCGCGTAGGGTCTTAAGCAGTTGAGCAAAAAGGAGGACTCGGAGAAACGCGCGGGGTTAGATTATAATAATGATATATAGAAATTGGGGGGATATATAAGAAATGACTAGAGAAGATGAGTATGGTATATATATATACATACATATAAACTATTAACTTATATCTCCACATCTTTCCGTCAATCATATTGTCGCCATTCAGTCGTTTGGCGTTTTTCCTAGGGGCGAAATTTGACAGTAACCGGGGTTTGCTGATCGCTGGTCACTAATCATTAACACGACGACCGTTTGCATTTATTTTGCTCTAGTTTTCATCGGTTATACTTTATCGTTACCTGATTGGGCTCTTTTATGGGAGGTGAGCGCATGTCCCCTCAACTCAATTCCAGACACATTATATGTTTTGGTATTTCAGCACTGAGAGCTATTAAAATTATAGAATTAGACTGGCGACCTATGTGAGGCTATAGCTACCGTTCGTAAAAGTCATAGCAGCACACATACTAAATTCGACTCGAAATTAGCGCCCTTGTCGTGACTTTTCGGTTGCATTTTGTTGTGTTTGACATGTTCTAGACTTTATTCATGTATTTATTAGTGACAGTAAGAAGTCGCCAAAACGCACACCAAAATGCAACTCGGGGGGTGAGAGCGGTTCATTCGGACAACCTGGGCAAGATATTATTTATTAAAAAAAACCCTCAAACGGTAGGAAATTAACAACTGTAATATTAGGAGGTGACGTATTGGCGTGAACCTAAAACACGCTTGACTTGTAAAAAAGACGCTTTTCTGTTGAAGATCGAAGAGGGGTAGGTGGAAACGTAGCTGTCGGAAAAATTCTTCTGCCTTGCATTGCACCAGAAACAATGGAATTAACACTTTTAGTATGTATGTCTCTGGATTGAAGTGTTGTTGAGACGTTTAACTTGTTTCCATTTCATACAAAATTTGTGATAAAAATCCTCAGTTTGTTTTATGGTTCAGAATAAAGTAAAGATTCTGAAATAAAGAGAAGGCCAATAGCCTTTACTCTTTACATAACATTATTGTTTGAAGTTGGCAGACGAATGATCCGGAAATCAGATAGACTTTATTGACTTGAAGAGTGGGTGACAAAGATGAGATAACTCGCTCAATTAACTCAACATTGTAAGACCGTGCAATATGACGTAAGTAACAAATAGATGATAAATACGATTTAATTCTACTTTCGATTTATTGAATAAGATTAGCATTAGAGTGATCGGTACTAACTATGTCTGCAGTTAATTTTGTTAGCTTGGGGCTGGATGAGCTGTCTGTCCAACTCGAGGTGAAATATGTAAATAAGCCTATTGGGATTAGCCCACCGTGCCCGAAGGGTTACGTCCCTTTAAGGCTTGTGATTTTTATGTCATAATTGTTTTGATACTGGGTTGAATGAAACGAATACAATTGACACATGATTGACAATTAGATTAACAAATTGCTGGTGTTGATTCTTAAACTGATACCGGTTTATCTTCATTGGTGTAAGGGCTGATAGAATTCTTGTTTAACGTCTACAGCAACCGGACTTAATGAAGACAGGTATACGCTTGGCAGATTACTATACGGAAAACAGGGTTACGACCTACTCTTGTTTCAGCGTCCAATTGACAGGGATTCTGTTTTTCGTCCATGAAATTTAAAAATTTAATAGCCATGCGAGCGCGCCCGGCGATAAGTGGTATCAGATGTTCTAGACAGTTTAACCTGACCTCACCTTCTGAAATGTAATGGGGTTTAACATCCTACTGATCAACAGTGTTCTGCGGAGGAAATTACGACCAGGGTTCTTTAACGTGCATAACAATCTGTACACGGGACCCCGGGTTTTCGTCCCATCCGAACTACATGTATACGTTTCCCCAGCTTGCCTCACAGTGTGAACTACCTCTGTCACTTCATTTGGTTTAACGTTCACTCGACACAAAGTAGGTCATTTCCAGACTAACATGTTGTTCAATTTTATTTCTATAAATCGCTTTTGCGTGGGGATCTTTAGCACTGGGAGGTTACGGGGTGGGGGGCAGTGAAAACCCACGAGGTTGGACAGATGACCATATTCCTTTGCACAACCCCACAACCCCACAAAGGTTCTAAGACTTTTCCAGCTTGAAACCTCTAAAGCTTGTGGGGTAATTGAGAATCAATTCACCGAAATAACGTCCAAATTGCAAGATGACGAAGATCATTTCACGAAAAACAGTGATTCCTTGGAAACATTTTCCTCATAGCACACTGCAAATCATATGTCCATATTTCTTAGTATGGCCCGGTTGAAGCAGAATAGTAGGGTGTTAAACCCCAATTCATTCATCCGGTTGTGGCAAAAAAGTAGAACTTTTAGCCAAAGTGTTAATGCCACTTTAAGTTGGTGTGGTACAACTTTGTGTAGATTACAATGATAGGATGACGGATGGGGGGGTGATGTGATGTCCAGTTGAACTTGATTCTCACGGTAACTTGTGAACCAACTCAGTCTGTCACCAAACTACGTGAAATCATTCATTATACATGTTTAAAGTTAGAATCAACGATACAGGGTAATTAAGTACAGCTTGACTCACATATATACACTCACGCATTGACTTATTTTTAAAATGTAAACATTTACACAAATATGGCCTGACACAGCCATGGAGTCAAGAAAGTCCGGATTTTGCTACGGATGGGGATGAATTAACTTGAAATTTGATTTGACGTGTAGCTCACTGTGTCAATATAGTGTGCTATGAGGACAATTTTGCTCGGGCAGCGGCACTATGGCCTACTCCAACGAATAATTTACGCTGAATGCCAATGTATTCACGTGACCTCATTTTTCGTCCCATACGTACCACTAGACTGCTGTCATTGTCAGGCCATTCTGCCCTCCACCATGGACATGAGAAAACCACATCCGATGAACACATTATGTATGATGCATTCGTCATGTATTCTGTGTTCACCATGTATGCTGTGTTCGTCATGTATTTTGTGTACATCGTGTATGCTGTATTCGTCATGACGTATTCTGTGTACACCAGGTATGCCATGTCCATCATGTACTCTGTGTACAAGTATGTATGCCACGTATTCTGAGTACACAAGGTGTGCCATGTATTCCGTATACACAAGGTATGCCATGTACGTACGTCATATTATCTTCTGTGTACACAATGTGTGCTATGTACCTCATGTATTTTGTGCTCATCATTTACCGTGTACGTCGTGCATTCCGGGGCGCGTAGAGTGTACGTCATGTCAAACGATGATGACGTCGACAAACTATGTTATCACATCAAATAAATACGAGTTTAATCCAGCCATACAATGTTCCACCGTTGCTTCAATCATAAAATATTGCTAAAAACGTGTTTTGAAATTACGGTCAATATTCTCTACCCAGAGGGCGATGTCATACACCATATTTGGGTACCACAGTTGCCATAGTAACATAAAGGAGCAGTGCGAGGTAATGGGCGGTGATGTATGATGTTTATAACTCACCTTGACAACTTACCTGTGAGAAGTCTCGTTAACAGGTGCAACATACTCCATTTTTATCTTCCCAAAAAGGAGTCACTGAGTGAAGAACATCTTTTTAACCTTGTTTCATTTCTGACATCAACGTTCATTCATCATTTCAAATGGCGGTAAAAAAAAGTGTAAAATTTTCATATTCTAGTTGTAGAAAAAGGAAAATGAATGATATTTAATTGCATCTCGTCGACAGTAATAAGCTATGACTGGGTGTTCGGGAATGAAATGTAGAAGCGTGCAGTCCGTTTTGTCAAGTCGCATTCGTTCCCTTGGAAATTAGTCTGTGAAAAGTTGAGTTCTTTCCAATGCCCTATTTTGGAGGACACTGGGACCCGTATCTTTGTCCAAGTATTAACCCGCTTGGTCGGGTCCATGATCTGCATACGATCATTCGGCCACCAAGCCCCCACATGATACGAGAGAAAATTCATGATGAATTAAATTCTGTCAAATTTATTTCTAATTTTTTGGAAACACTACCTCAGTATACTGCTACTGTCTGCTCTATGTATAATACATTACAAAAGTCGACTTTGTGGGAACGCGGTTGCTCGGTGAGTAAGACGTTGGCTTACTAACCTGGAGGTCCCGTTTTCGATCCCGGTATGGGCCGAAAAGGTTCATCGGGATTTTCTGGGGTAGTTCAATGGTGTGGGTCGGAGGGCCTGGCAAGGGAGAAAGTATAGCCATTCTGATGGGCAGAAAAACCGAAGTCTGGTGTACGTAAAAGAACCCCGACAGTTGAAATTTTATATAAGAGTTGGCTGTAGCGTTGCTGACCGGACAACATTTCTGTTGCGAACGATGAATGAGAAATCCCGAAATAGATTATCAACTGGGCCCATGTATAGCAGATTAAGGACTTCGAGTTACGATGGGTTTGTAGTACGACCTCTCTATGAGCATCTCACGTGCTTTATTTGGAACTACATTTATATATAAATAGAATGCTTGTATCCATACGCCTATAGACGTAATTAACCAGTCACTACAAAAAAGGCGAAGACAAGAACAGTAGGAGGTTAAACCCCATTTCATTTCAATGAAACTAGAAAGCAGACGCAAGAAGTCAATTTATCAATCAAGCTAGTTTAATATTGATTCCTGACATAATAAAAGCTCTTTCAAATCGTATAATATAGACAGCAATAATGGATTTTCGTTATTATTTCACAGACCAGATTTGCACAATATCAATTTCAGTTTTTTGTGTGTGTGTGGGTTTGGTATTTATATTTGAGCGATCATGCATCATGGATTCAAAGTAGATATCTATAAATATATGTTTTGTTAAATGAAGTTCATGGGATTTAAAAGATAGTATCAGAGATCGATGTGCATGTTTTAATCCGTTTAAAGTGGACAGTATACACTGTTTAAACGATATTTAGTAATGGAACTGTATCAGTATTGTGCTTAATAATTGTAGAACATGGCTCCGACTAAAAATACAGTTGGTTTTTTTTATGGAATTTTTGTGCTTAATTTAGACATGAAATGAAGTGGGTTTAACGTTCCACTGTTCTGCTCCAAATGGGATAATGAAAACGGGCATGTGCCATACATTGTGCTATGACGGAAATTTTGCTTGGACAGCGGCACTATGGCCTACTCTTATATCGATTTTCAACTGTCATGGATCTTTTACGTGCACGCCAATGTGTTCACGGGACCTCGGTTTTTGTGCCATCCGAACAACTAGACAGCTGCCCCTATCGGGCTTTCCGCCTTACATCACTGACAAGGGAGAACCACGCCAGAAAATTGGAATGAAATTTCTCCGTCAGTGCAGGAATGGAACACCCGACCTGCAGGCTAGCAAGCATGCGTCTTACACATTTAGCCACTGAATAAACTACTATTAGAACTATTACTAGAATCAAACAAGATATAAGATAAACAGTAGGTTTTATAGTCTCAATATTTAAACAATATTAACTTCATCAATCAATCGCTTTAAAGGCACAACCTCCGGTTGTACGTGACAAGGAGTGGGGGCACCTGTCTAACCTCGTGGGTTTCTCCGGGTCCTCCAGTTTCCTACCACTGCTAAAGAGACCTACGCGCAAGCAAATTATTGAAATAAAAATTAAACTATATGTTAGTCCTGAAATGATCTAGTCTGTGTCGAGTAGACGTTAAACCCCACTCTCTCTCTCTCTCTCCCTCTCGTCTCTTTGCGTCTCTCTCTCTCTCTCTCTTTTAAAGGCACGAATTCAACTGGGTTTTCTTTTCCTTACATTTTAAAGCCATATCTGTTTTGTTTGCCCGGAGCCACAGTCGCTCGGTGATTAGGACGTTGAATCGCTAACCTGTAGGCCGAGAAAGTTAAGCGGGTGGAGGGCCTGACACGAGACAACGGATAGTCCCAGTAAGGGCAAAACAGTAGGACGTTAAACTCCATTTAGGTTTGCTTGTCATTTTCCGATTGGTTTTTGAAATATTTAACGGGTGACAGAAATGGGCAATAATTTTCTGGTATTGTTCCCAGTTCACATTCGGTTGCTCTTGGTAAATGCAGAGCCCAACAGTTTATACTGGGTCGTCATAGCACCATTATAGGCTTCCAAGAAAAGCAGTTCACTGGAGCTCCTCCCTGCCCAACCACTACCACTCGCAAGTATAAAAATGATGATGTAAATTAGTCTTATATCTGTTATATTGGTATTATATTTCAGTATTTAGTACTGTATTTATTTATGGGCAATAAGTCACAATATACATGACTAACAATCAGGCCAATGCTCATGGGGTCCTCTCGCAGCTGTCAAGATTGTCCATGCAAAAGAACCCTTGCACGCAATGGAAATTCGACAAAGATTAAGAGCAAACGATGCTGCCTGGGCCAAATTTTATGTTATTGAAAAGATGGATTTATATTATGTTTATGGAGAGTTAAATCTTCTAATGCGATATTCGTCTATGGTCCATTTTCTAGGAAAGATGACAATTGTGAGATTTAAAATTCTAATTTTAGTAGACATCCAATAAAGGTTTGACGCTTTCTTAAGGTGTTTTTTGCGCGGGGTGGAGCGTTATGGTCCATCCTGATTATTTAAAAATAATTCGGTTTTTGTTCAATAGAAAGATACTAATAAAAATATTATAACGATTTTAACAACCTCGTCGTGGAACTTTAAAATACCTTTATCAATTTGTCTAATAATGAAATAAAAGTCGAGCAGTTGATTACTAAATATTTATATTAAAAACTATCCAATGTTTAGTCTGCAAATAAAAGGCAATGTATTATAGCCATACGCACAGCTGGTTCGTACCATGGGGTGGTGAAACTACACGTCAAAACAAACCAAATTAAGAAATATTTCTTTTGAAAATTAATTTCTTCTTCACGTCTCAAGATGAACTTTTATTAGAAATATTCTTTTTGCGCTCGTCATAAAACGTATATAAAGTGAAGAGTTATTTCTGTTTTACGGTTGAACCACCATTACAGTTGGGCGCGCTGTCTTGATATTTTGTATTAAATTGTGAAATCTTAGTTTTTAAACGTCATCTATTTGTGGTTCAGTCTTCATATGAAACGTCCGTATACTAACTAGAGAACGAAGTGTGGTCTGGTGGTCCCGACAATCCCTTTGACCTGCCCTCCTCCCACTCCATCCTCAAAAAGAAATAATAATTCACGAACCCCTAATCCCAAGTTGATAAGGAGACATCGACAAAAAATCAACGTAAAATTGGTACCTAACATTTCCAAGATTTGTTAAGACCCTAAGTTCGGCACTACTGATAAGGAGGGGTCGCGCTGGAAAATCCTAAAGGAACTTTGTCGGCCAATACCACCTGGTTAATGAAGCAGTACCTCATACACTGAGCCACATTACCTACAGCTAACTGTAACAGTAGTTGTGACCTAAATTTAAATACGCGAAGCGATCTTATTTAGAGTCCTTTGTTTGTTTTGGACTCTGATATTCAGGTACAAAATTGCAGTGATGAATGGCTATATTTCACACAGTTACCTCCCTTATTGTGGTAAATTCCAGGTGCTATGGTGGATCCACCTGTTGATCGATAAAGTCCCACGGGATTTACCTTCAGTCTGGTTCCCCTTTGCTAGTGGTGAAAGGTGGTGAACCTGGCAAAGAACAGATTCTAGTTGATTAGGTGGACAAAAAAACAGATGTACAGTGTAAAATTAAAAGAACCCTTGGCAGTAGGTTGAAACGCCGTAATCTGGACAATTCTTTCTCATAAGACCACAAGACATACTTGCGTCTGTCTTCATTAATCCCGAAAACTAGGATGATAAACGCCAGTCCATTTCATTTCATATCTGTTTGCATAGAATTCATAAGTCAAATAAAAAACCCAACAATGAGTCCCAGCGATTATCTCTCCTCCATCTTTTAATCTTTACAAGTATGTTTTATATATTTATAATAAGTCTTATCTCTGTGTGAATTTGTCCGTGGCGAACTCGAGGGCAACTACGGGACACCATTACACACTGGGGATTCCCCGTTCTTTCTAAAAACGTTCCCTTTCTATCTTGCCATAAATAACAAAACGACAATTACTGACCAGTGATGTGAGGTGGTCTGTACACAATCACTTCATATGGAAGGCGTTAAAGATGTATTTTGTCCCTCTCCCAGGCAATTAGTGTTTATAGAATTGAATTGTACTGTCGTCGAGTCCAGGAGATTGTTGAATGGGTGATGCGAGGACACAAGGAGGTAATCATCCTGAACGAGTCAATGGTCTGTGCAGTGTTTATAATATACTCAAGTCCTCTCTTAGCCCTCTCTCTTATTTTCTCGTCACTTCAATTATTTACAACACAAAAAAATATAATTCTTCTTTTTACAAGTCAGTAAGGGAAAGCTTGGGTCATTCTGTGTTTGTGTTGATACAAAGGGTCACCTTTTATCCCCCCCCATCCTCCCTACCAGGTCGGTGTACATAATTATAAGCGAATCCATTTTATATGCATTTTCATAGAGAGTGCTGCATTCACCAGGAATTAGTAAAGGGTTGCTCATTGTGGGGCTATATTCATAGTGCAAAAGCATCCCGTGTAGATGTGAAAGTTTACTGTTTACGCAACTAGCGACGGTATTTATAGATAGCGAATGGTTTCCATGGTTTATGTCCCGAATCATTAATTACTAGTCTGTGTATTTCCTCTGTGTTCATATTTCATACCCTATCCATATGTATTGATGGTGTATGCCAATAATTAGGCCTACCCATGGTCTATGTCCATAATTTCCTACGGACTAAGCCCACAAATACCCTTAGTATATGTCCATAATTATCCAGTCTATGTTCGGTAATACCCATATTTAAGCCCCCAAAAGACTTCCTATTAAATGCATATATGTATACCCATGTACTATCCATAAAGACTCATGCAATACACATACAGACCTACGATCACTTTTATCTCGTGATTTACTGAGGAAATAGTTCAGAGTAGCATATTCACAACAAGTTGATGCCAAGAAATTCAAAATGGTTTAATTAACATATTATGCATACACGGGGGTTATTAGGTTTATATATAGTCAAGGTAAAGTATCTCGGCTGTGTTAAAATACCAAATGACACAGCTATTTATTTACTGCTGTATTTGCACATGTCATTTGCTTTTCCCAATCGTAGAAATAAGTGCAAATTTTCCCGTATCTAATAAATAACACATACAAACAATTTTATCTCATAGAACAAACAATAATTTATTCGACATCACATTTAATATATATCCATACATGTAATAATAGTACATCTTAATAACTTATATCTTTATATATCATTTCTATTGCACTTCTATGGTCGCAGCTTTATACATGTCCCTTTTATGGTACTGATGATGCACATGATATGATGACGTAATTAACAAATGATGTAGTACACATGACACAATTATTGATGATGTAGATCATGCACTGGTTTTCTTTCTGAACGAGGTAGTTATAAACTTTAGTAGGTACACCTGAAATTATAAAATGAACATAATATTATTTTATTTGTCAAAAAAATATACGACATTCTAACAAAATTAAAACTGAATATATGAATAATTGTGATTTGCATAATTATATTTTGAATGAAACGAAAATATAATCAGTCCTTTATCATTTATTCAAGTATAACCAACTCATTTATAAGTGATACTATATTTTACAGAATATATAAATTTATAATGTTATTTAAGATTTAGGAACTTAAGATACATACCTTATAAGTTTACATAGACCAAGGGAGGGGAATTGCCATCTTCTCAATCACAGGTAGTATGTATTATCACCCCTTTGAACATGTACTCACAAAATATAGATTAACATGGGTCCGTCCCTTTAACACAACATGGCGGCCATTAACACATATAAAGTTTAATATTAGCACTATAGGAGATCATGAAAACATCATACACAAGGTCACGAGGTCACAGGATAGGACACTTGACCTCTGACCCGAATATCCGAGTTATTTTTTTTAATTTTAACACCGCCACTTGCGACCTTTCGAATTCTAGGGTCTCACTTTCAGGCTGAAATTCGTCCATCTTTCGTCAAACCAGGTCCGGTGAATTGTTCACGGATCGGTATCGGACTGATGATTCCTGGAGAACTCTTTGGGGATAAGCTCGGTGACGAAGCAGGCATGGAACCGGGACTTGCAGGGGTTGGACTCCCAGACATCATACTTGAAGGAGGTGTTATTGGGGTTACGGAATAAGGATGGAACCGTTGATTGGGTGATCTTTGAGACATCAGATTCAGGTGAGACGCTCCCAGGGTGGCACCAAGCTGGTAATGTTGAGCCAATGCCAATTGATGAGAAAATGAAGCATGTGCGAAAGCAGCATGGGCTGGAGATGACGTTGTTGGGAAACTTCCACCACCATATGTAACACCTGACATCATTGGATGAGACATTTGACTGGATGTAGAGTTTAATAGATAAGAGTTTATTGGATGAAAAGCGGAACTGTTGTTGTGATACATGGATTGTGGTCTAAACATGGAGAACCCGGGTTTCTGATAAACTGTCACATTTGGCGGACTTTTTTCTTTTCTCTGAGAATAGGCGAGATCTTGTAAGGATTTCTCTTTCACTACTTCCTGTTTAATATCTTTGGTTTCAAATTTAAGGTTTTCTTTCTCTTCACTGTCGGAGTTGCTGTGGACACCGGAATCGTTGTGCGGAGATTCTGCCAAACGTGATTCTACTTCCGGTTCTACTTTTTGTCTTTTAGTAGGGGGTAGTTCAACGTCGGGTTCGGATTTCGGAGATTCAATACCGGATTCTATATGTGACGTAGAAATGGAGGATGGTGTGACGTCGTCATTATCATCGACACAGATTTCCAGATTTTCGTCATCTTCCTCGCTAGCGGAATGGATTTCATCATGGCCGCCAGTGGATGGGACTTTTAATTCTTCGCTTGTGATGCTTCGTCTAAAATTAACAAAAGATAAGAGCAATTAAGCTATTGTACATTAAATTTCATTTCATTTCATATGCATTTAATAATTGTTTTAATCAATTATTTTTTAATGGACTAAATATCGGCTAAAAAATTTCACAACTTACTTTTTGCCTCTACCACCTCCATTTTCTCTAAACCCTTTAGCAAATGGATTATGATCAATTTTTAATTGTGTGATCTGTAAATATAATAAAATACAAAAATAAATAAAACTCCAGTAAATACAAAATACATATTTAATTTCATTTTAATTACATGATTAAAAAACTATAAAATTATATTACATAATGATTAAAAAATAAAAAATTATATTAGCAAATAAATATTATTCTTTAAAACCATAAATCACATAATTGAAGTGTCACCAAAACATTTTTTTTTTTTACCTTTTCATTTTGATAAGCTGTGACGGCAATAAATTGGGTCTCTTCAAACACAAATGTTTTATTTGGGCTGTAGGCCATTCGTAAGAGATCACTAGCACGAACAAGATGGATTCTGGGTTGATATTTGTGCATGGAATTCAATATCGCCTGAAATAAAAAGAAACATACGTAAGGAACAATAACATCAATTTCTGTCTTAAAATATAGCAAATTAACGTCGTGTATGTATACCATTTTTTATTCATAATTTATATCGTCTTTGTGACCTCTTTACCTCCAAAATTGAGCATTGTCTCGATATGACGCCATTGTGTACTGAAATCCGTGGTCAATACAAATTATAACAATATCTATGTTATAATCAAATAAATAATTACTAATTATCGATTTAAGTACAAATACCGTCAGCCGAGAGGATTAATCGTGGATATCAGATCCACAAAAAAATCTATAGAAAACGTGGGGCCGAGGGGATTTTCAACCATGCTTATCTGACTCAAAACTTTATTATTTTTTTTTTAAATATCAAACAATATAATCACAAAAACAATCCAGAGCGATATCTGATTGACAAAAATAAATGTCTTTTCTGTCTTTTCTTCTAGTTTTATTTATGAATAAATTAACCAGATTCCGTGTCTTTCTTGTAACATAAAAATATAAGCCAATGTAATGTTTCAGCCACATATCATATATATCATATTTTAACATGTTTATAAGATATGGTAGACTATACCTCGGGGCCATTTAACAAAGGTGTGAAACCAATATAATGTGATAGCAAACTCATTGTCAGTTAAAAGTAAAGACGAAAGACAAATCAGTATTGGTTAATTAATCTTTAAATTCACACAATTTTCATATAAAGTGCTTTATGTCTTTTTTATTTTATCAATATTAAAAAAAATTCATGTCAATGTTTTTTTGACTGTTTCCAAATAAAGATATTTTCATTTACTATTTTGTTTGATTTTTTTAAACAAAAATACAAATATTTAAAACTATATTTGGAACTTTATAATGACAAATAAGGATCGCCCTTTGCATCATTATTTAAGAGCAGATTTTTCATAAATTCTACATCAATAAGCGATGATTTGAAAGCATGAAAATATCAAATTTCGTAAACTTTTAAAGAGGGTATTCAATTACGTGGCGTCGCAGGTAACATGGTCTGACATTACGTCATAATTGTTTGTTGATATTTACTCGGTATTAGAGTAAATAAATAAATATATTAAGTTACTTATATCGGTGATATTGAAGGGCCTGGTGTAGGCCTAAATATACTTATACTGGGTATTATATCTCGGGCGTTATTTGTTTATTTCACACGTTTATCTAAATATGTATAACAACCGTTAATTTAGACCTTAGTTTAATAACCCCGCTAGACATCACGGCACCGGGGAAGTCTTCTACCTATTATCAACCGATGACCAATTTACGGCTTAGTATATATCTTTCATTACTCAACACTGACCACTGGAAAATAATGGGATTAAGTCTTTGTCTTGTGGACTAAACTCTACTTGCCCAACCAGCTTGTGACTTCATTTAGTTAATTAAGATTCGTTAACCCCTTACACGCCGCCAGTATGTCGCCCCATTATGATAATCCACTCGCTCGTTTATCTAAAGCGCTAAATATCGTACCTCTTTCAATCGCCCCTTTTGTACAAGTATGTAATACGAAACTAAAATGGCTAACTCAGTCCCCTACGGCAACTCGTGGTTTCACGTTCCACTCTCTAACAAGATTATAAATATTATGTTGATTTGTTTTAATGTTGTTGAGTTAATTAATCAAGACAAAAACTAATCATGCTAATAAAGTAACGACATAAATTTAAAATAAACTGGTTTCAAAATCTCCATTTTCTATAAATAGTTTAGATATAAAAGTTAACGATTTTTTAAAGCGCTAACCGAGTTGAATCACTAGATGTTAGTATTGTTTTGAACCGAACGATTTCGAATTCCTTTTTTTTTCTGACCAAAAACAAATGAATGATGAGTAGGATGATTTATAAATTAATATTTTATCAATAATATGCATAGAATTAATCAAAATGTTCAACTTACAGCTCCACTTTTATCCGATATGTTGTTGGTTAACTTGAGTTTGTGGAACGAGACGGCTTTCTGCATCCATTGTTCACCAGTACATGGAGAATCGGGATGAATATACATTCTCTTGGGCATCTCTGGATCGGCTTTTCCCGCCACCATCCATTTACCGTTGTGGAACTTATATCGACAATCATCACAAGGTACTATATCCAATAGTAAAATATATTTGGATTTCTTATCAAGACCGGATAACTTGGCTTTGTAGGCTGGGAAAATACGTCTGAAATTATAAATATGGAAATATAATTATTATTTACAAATTAACAATTAAATTTAAATGTAGAAATAAATAAGAAATCTGCCAATTCAGAAATTAATTGTTTAGATAAACGAGTTTCGAAAATTACAAAAGATTAACTCTTGGGGGAAATTAATGAATTCCTGAATGAATAAATTTCAAATTATTAATAAACAGGTTCTGGTAAATTAACGATATGGAATTTACTCTATTTTGTGTATAGTGTAACCATGTTTTTACTAAATGCTACAACCCCTGAGAAGTTTATCAGATTACACTGACGACGCTTGATTTCATCTCTCAAATACTTCAGTCGAGACATTTAGCATTTGTTTTGGATATTTTTCTTTGACTGTCGTCGCCAATGAAAATTTTGAAAGACAAAATACCAAATAGCTCGGCTGAATCCTAGTTTTCTAAATAAATCCATTCGCTATATTACATATAATATAGTTATAATGTGCGACGGTGTATAAGCGATTCATTACATTAAAGATTTATATTTTAAGGGACGATTTTGTTCTATTCTAATACAAATAAATGAAGACGCTTGTTATGGTATTAGTGATGATGATACCCCCGGTAGTTAATGACTGAACGCCGCTGTTGCTTATCTTCTAGATATATATGTACATTACTACTCAGATAGCTAACAGCTATAACTCATACTAAAATAATTATACTTAGCTTTGATTTATTTAAAATATACTTTTAATACACAGTAGATACATGATCGTAAATACTACTTTAAATGGGCTTGCTTATACATAACGAACACCGCTGCATGTTTTTGTATTACCGTACATTCTTATTCACAACATTTTCTATTGTTTTTAAATATTAAAGGAATATTGTTGTTTCATCGTACCCGTATATGCAAATGTTAGCATCATGTTGCTAATTTATAATATATTATTGTTACCATACGTTGTTTTTCTTGTATTATGACTTATAGTCTTATAATAATTACTATATATACACAGCAGTGTGTATGGTTTACTAATTTAATTTAACAATGATTTAATATTCTAACATAGTTCCTTATTATATTATACATAAACATTATTTCAATATTCCAATATAAATTGTTTTTATATTACAATATACATCATAATAAACATTTTTTCTAATACAATAAACATTATTTCATTATACACAAAAATAAATGACTCATAGTCCACAATGTGTATTAATGTAGTGTTGATTCTACAATGTGTATTATTAGAAACAATGTATAATAGTATATTATTAATATATGATCAATATTCATTAGTTATTTAATTGTTATCTTAGAATAGTTTTATATTCTTTCACTCTTGCTATTACTTATTAAACAGTTACTACATGTATATATTTTATGTTATTATTCATCAACATACTATGGTTTATTACGCGTCATCAATTATGTTGTTAAAATACTACTTATTCGTATTTAATACATTGAGTTAATAATAGTATAGTTTAAATACTATGAAATAAGTAAAGCTGTATATAATAATATATGTCCTACCTTCCTGTTTTAGTAATAACCATCTCTGTTCCAATTTTATGGAAAGTCTTCCACAAATCGTCATTCTCCAATTCCACTTTAGGATCGTCCTGCACATCGGGTTCCGATTCTGGTACCCCAAAGGGTCTGAAGGGTGCCGGGTAGGCCATCAGATCTGTTTGGGTCAGAGGTAACCTGCCCATAGATGACTGTTGATGTTGTAACTTGTGTAATAACTGTGAATTAAGTCCCGGGAATCCCATGGAAGGGAAATACTGCTGTGATAATAAAGATCCCATATTATAGTCCGTGGCTCGGTTCTGCATCAGGAAAGGATTAAACGCCATTATTTGAACTGTTGATATATAATAAATAAGTAATAACTAAAACAAGACACACGATGTTGGTTGTACGAGTAGTCGATGTTAACTGCTGGTCTAAACGATAAAACCTCGCTTTATACACCAGTCTGACCGTCTCGCGCCGAGACACTGCTTATCTCACGTTCAACAGTTACAATACATCAATCATTAACATCTCTGTGTCTTGATTGGCTACTGTCGCGCTTACAGCCAATCATCGTTAGAAGTGGGTGTGGCTAGCTATCAGAAGCTCGTCTCGTGCTAGACATTCTGTCTGCACCGTACGAGCCTTTTATCGTTGTTGATAATATGTCAACAAAACGGGTTGGCAGTCATTGAATTTAAGTCGCCACTCGTCAAAAACATAATTAATCTATTACTTATAAACAAATATGCCCTTTTTCTAAAAAGAGACTTTACCATACATAGAAACGCATGTAAAGAAAATATTTGTTTTTTCCATCAAAAGGAACAAAATGCTAATCATTTAAATGTTAAATTCTCGGGTTCGAGAAAAAAGAACTCGTTTCAACGATCAGGACTATTGTTTCTAATGCTTTCTCGTTAGCCGATTGATGCAATTGTTAAACATCGGTTATATATTGTTCAGTTTTTCCTATAAAATCAAGTACATTTTCATTTGCTTTTACACTAAGGACGCTTTCAATGAAGAACACATTCGGATTAAAATGCAACAATTTATAACACAAATTTTTACTAGAGCTGGATTTATATTTATTTATATTTATTTATTTTTTATCAGCAATTCAAAATTCATATATATAAATAACTCATCTATCTTTTTGTTAAAGTAATTTTCACGTTGTATCGTTGAGATATTTTATTACATTTATTTGCATGTAAATCACATCGAATCACTTCGGTGAAGACATGGCAATATAAAAGTGTTATAATAATAATGATTATTAAGGGATATATATTTTTTATTTCACATAAGTAAAACTTTTAAGACATCGTGAGCGAAAATTCACGGCTGAAAGCGCTGCCAATCAGCGATGCGACACACGGAGCTGAAATTGATTACTGTACAAATCTCCGCCCATTTTAGTTGATTGACAGCCGTATTGAAAGTCAATCAAGCATCCGTTTGTTTACATTGAAGGGTAATTTGTGTAAAATCAACAGCACTGAACACAAGTAACCTAACCTATCAACTTTATTCAATAAACATTTCTCTGACCTTTCGTCAAACTTGGCTGACAAAATGATTATTTTAATATCAGTTTTTTTCTGTATCAATCAACGGATGGGTTATGTGTAAAATAATAATGGTTTTAATTTTTTAAGGATTTCTGACTAAAAACCCAATAAAACTTTTCTGATTTATTTTCATGTTTTATAAATGCAATCAGAACATTGTTGGCAACGTCTTCAATATATAAAGAAATCCATCCCACAAAGGAAATGAATAAATTCATATATAATATTTTTTGATTGGGTCACATTACAATAAAATCCTTATTAATTGTTTTCTAATATTGTCGAATTTAATAGACCGGTCAGTGTACAATTAATTATATTATTTGTTTATTGTATTTTTATTGGAAATCTACAATTCAGCGTCTTCTGCTCCTTCGTCGTGTCAAATATTTTGAATACTGTTTTAGGAAATACCCCTGTGTATTCCAAGACAAAATAACATATTACTTCTGTTCGTGACATTTCCCATATGAAGTGACACTCGTGTGACATTGTCTATAAACAATATTCCTAGAGACATTCTACAATACATAATTTGTGTATTTATCAACTGATGGCCCGCGATATCGCCGCAGGTAGAAGTGGATGTTAACTCCAAGCTTGAAATGGTATATATTTTGTGTATGTAAAATCCTTTAAGAGCTTTGATTCCCTCACCCCCACTCACCCTTTTCATACATTATAGACAAAATAGGCAACAAATATTTACATAATTTGGGGATCTAAAAACAAGCCACGGGTTATATTAATTCATTCTGAAATCAACAGATATCTGACCAATTTCTGATGAGTGTGTCTGTGAAATAACTTTATTCACCGGAGATATACGTTATATAAAGCTATTTCATAACTATAGTTATAACTACCGTATTCCTTTAAACAATGAATAATATACACAATACTGACATATTGGATTTTAAAACAAGTCGAGGTTTATATAAATTCATCTCGATTCTCTCTCATTGTCTGCGATATCACCTCGATGGATGTGGACATAAAATAAAGGTTTTTCGCACACTACCTCAGTCGATTTACTGTTTGCATCACCGTTATGCTTTGCTCTTTTTTGTTTGGAACATATATATAATTTCCACCCAACGTAAGTAAATAAATATCACATAATAATGCAATTGTCAGTGATATCACTTCGGTGGAAGTGGACATTTAATAAATCTATTTTACACACGTTGCATTTGTGTCGGCGATTATGATGGAAGTATGAGTCGTCGTATACACAGAACTTGGTACGTTATCGCAAATGGACGCTTACGGCTAGCCCCCGGATCCATTCACTCTTTTTGATTTGTTTTTGTTTGTGGTCTCTTAGTATGATGTCTTATCTGTATATTTGTTTTTGTGTAGAATTGTGTGTGGTGCAGTCCCCCTGCACTTACTATTAGTAGTGATTGTTCATGCCTGTAACTCCACATGGATAAACGGATCAATAAAACAGAGCGAAGGAATGAATATATATTCTGTATATATTTTGACGTATATTCTGTATTATATATCTGAGTTGGGTATCAATAAAATGGAGTGACTGAAAGAATATAATATATTCTGTTCATATTTTGAGGTATATTCTACATTATATCATCTAGGCCTTGTCCGTGGTCCAATCCTTTTCAGAGGAATAAAATATTGTTTATACCAGTCTCACTTAGTTATATTTTTTTCCTTTATACAAAATAATATCTAAATAAACCGATTTTCTGGGGTTGTTTTATTTTTCATTTCGGTAATTAAATCTGGTAAGATATACATATTTTAAACAAAGCTGTTCAAAGATCATATTATTTTTTTCATATCTTCAGCGCCATTTTCAAATTGTTTTTGATTTTGCGAGATACCCTGCACCTGATATTTACAGGTAACGACTACCTTTAGATCCCTCGCTAAAATAATTAACCTGATTTATTTAAAGGTAAAAATAATTTAAGATATCGTGTTGCTTATATCTTGAAGTATGATTGATTTATGGGTGAATTATGATGCTAATATTTGCCAATAATAACTCTCCTGTCGAACTGTTAAAGGGAGTGAATTAACTTCATTATACTCTAACATCCAGTATCACAGACACCGTCACGTGCACCACGTTCTTTAATTCATTATCAAGTCACGTGCGGATAATATTGATTGATAGGCTATTGTTATTGATTGCAACGTTTCATATTTTTCTCGGCTAATTTCTTCAAACTTTAATCCTTGTTGTCTCATAATAAAAATTATCTATTGGCCCTTATTGGATGGGTGGTGGTGGCTAGAATTACAAAAGATCTTCAATCAATTCTCAGATAAATCCCACGAGGAGAGAAAGGCTTATAATTATTTTTGTAAAATTTATAATAAAATATCGCTTTTACTTATTAGAAACATTTTTTGGAACGATTACTTCCAAAATGGCGTTAGTGTTTATTATTTAGTATAAATCGGTGGATTTAGACATTTCATTTCATACTATGTTTTTGTTATAAATATATTGTGGGATGGGGGGGGGGGGGGTTAATACAAAGTTGTTATAATACAAGTTTCCTTGTTTATTGGAGGGCTGGTAGTGTGTGTGTGTGGGGGGGGGGGTATTTTATGTGGGTATCAATGATTCTAGATAAAAAATATAATTTCCCCATGCTTTCGGTGTTAGAAACTGACAATTTGCAAAATAACAATTAACACCTTTTTTAATCAATTACTGATTACAAATCTGAAAAAAATTCCCACGATATGAACAAAATAAAAAATATGATTTGTGTATTAAGGCTGATATGAGTTTTTGACATGTTGCGATATTTAACGCCATTTTGATTACGATATAAAAGATATTTGGTTGTGAGTTGTGGGAAGCCGTTTAATTTTCTAAAGAAGGGTTAAAACAATAGGGTCGTACATTAAGGTTTTTGTGTTCCGTGATTGCTCCGTGATCGACTGATTTCGGGTTCAGCGGACAGATCGGTTGATCGTCGATTTCAACATGTTGATTGAATCGGGCTGGTCGTTAATTGCGAACGTGCTAGCCGTATTTCACAAGCAATCAGCCATGTTTGGTTTTAGTTTGAATCACCACGCGATTTCACGGCGCCAGACCACCTCGCTTCAACGATTTACCTATCATTTATAATTACCAAAGCCGAATGCAACACAGGAGCAGATTTAGGCAATTGCTTGATTCGTTTTCAATTTCTTTTAAGACGAATTAACTACTTAATCTTATCGTTACTGTCGCCGTTCGGGTTAAAAATTGAATAATTTCTCTTGTACCGAATAAACATTGCGTTAAGTATAGCCTAATATCTATATGGCGATTACGGCCATATTTAAAAGTCCACGAGACAAATGGTTCAAGTATGTGTGTGGATAAGACAGTCTGCCGGCGCGTCACGGTGTATACAATTATAACCCCAATATTACTAAATATTATATACATATGTCCACATGCCATAACTCTCAAATTATATTTTAAAAATGACTTACACTTCATATACATGCAAGGTGTTTTATATACAAATCTAAATGAAAAGCAAAATTTTCCTGATTGCACAATATATGACGTATGCCCGTCTTCATTAGCCCAGTTGGAGCAGATAGGAAGTTAAATCTGATTTCATTTTTAAATAGAAAGCTATGGGATTCTTTTTCCTTCATTTCCACATACCCGTTTACAGAAAAATTCAAATATTTTCAAATGATACGTTAAAAGTCAATGATCGTCAATAAAATTGAGTGATTTGTATTCACTTGTTAACTAAACTATTCTCCAGGCTGGATTTCTAATAGGAATATCAGCCCATCAGTGGTTCAATTCTCTTCAGTGTTTACAGTGATATGATGAGTCCAAGATAGAACAATATTAATAAACTACGTGACTTTCTATACGCAACCATTTCATAGTAGGCTTTCATTGTAGACTTGTATAGTACTTTTCAAGATATCGAATGCAATAGATGTTTAAAGATCGTCATAACAGGTTTTATATCCTAATTACTCATTAAATACCTTTTTTTTCTTCTCATAAAGTACAATAATTAGAATCTAAATAGTATTTTGAAGTGTATGTGTTGGAGTATTTTTTTTTTTTTTTTTTTTTTTTTTACAGAGAGGACGGTACCACTCTGAAACCCAGTTGGAAGGTAATAATGTGTTAAATTCTGACAGGTCATCTAATATACTATTCAAAATATTTATTTCGAAACCCTTTGTGCACACAGTATGTTTTGCTCATTAGAAATTTCTCGGATTTATTAATTTTGTGTTTCCATGGAAACAAATTTGACGTAGGTTTTGGTATACAAGGAACCGGGAAGTTGATGACAGGGTCTTTATGTCACCAGAGTCTTCTCATCATTTTAATTTACTTTCATGCATTTTAACGAAACGAAAAATCGGTTAAATCTAAAATTATTACCGGAGCCGTGGTGTTAATCGATACGTCGCCATCTATTTATTAGCGGCAGACGTCTTTTAATCGCTTTCGCACGTCATTGGTATATTTGAATCTTTTGTTGATATTTCGAAACAAATTGAATATTTATTGTCTCACCCAAGTGTTAATTTGTTCTTTACGCCATTTTGATAGAAGAAACTTCCAATCTGTTACGATTAAACGTTTTATAGATTTTTTGGTAATTTCTGAAACAACACGTCTAGATGAAATTATTCCAAACTTGTGAAAATAATTCAAAATAAATGCAGTATAACGTCTTACTTTTATGCACAAACTGGACTAATGTTATAGCCAAACTCTTCAGCAAATTCCAGCTGTCAAGTTATCTCATTTTTTTTCGCTCCATCCGAACGACAAGACACCGTATCTATGTATTTTCATTTTTCTAATATATTTTTCACACATCTTTAATTAATTTTGGATGTAAGTTAAATTCATTGCAATATTATTTAATATTTTCAATAAGAAACAAACGACTGGTCAACTTACAGAATTGAACCAAAATTAATATTTTGAGGCAAATATTATCCCGAATCCCTGTTGCACTATCCAGACACCGATGTGTATGGGACACACAAACACTCAATTAATTTGATAAAGATATAGATGTAAGGGTACTGAAAAATTGTACTAAATCCATACAGTTACGGTGGGGGGGGGGGAAGTAAGGTGTTGGGACATTGGAAAATCTCGATATATCTCATTCTTTATGATAAGTGTTCATATAACAAAATCAAATTTTTACACAAAATTTTTGAAAAAAATAAATAATCTATTAACAAACAAAATATTAAACAAAGTCTTGTTCTTGTTTAATTTATCACCATGGTCGTAAATTCTCTCAGATTTATATTTTTGGCAGTTGAATATTGACAGTGAGTGGCGACGGAAGTCTAAACTAATTAAAGAAAATGGCTAGAAAATGATAATAACTTTATTCATGACAGGGATGAAAATCGTTAGAGGCTTGGAAAACATAGCAGTGTCAGTCGCTCGCGACTCGTTAAAGATTTACAACTTGGAGTTTACAATTGTCGAGTTTAAATTAGATAATGTCTTTATACGCTATTGTGTGATAAGAGGTTTTAATCGCCGAGGCTTTATAACCCATTGTTAGGCTGAGCCCTATAATCATGTCATCATCTATTGCCTATTGTCTCCCCCTTGTACTTATAATTATGTCACCATTTCGCCGCCCATCTTTTTTCTATAGTCTACCTACAACATACAAACAATTGTATCTTGACTTGCGGCCGGTCATGACATACAGCGCCTCTCCTTGCCCTCAAGACATTACACCGCCGCCATGACGTGACGTATGAGCTCATGAGCAATGGAAGTATCTCACACGTCGCGCGCCGGTTAGATGTTTCATTGGATCCTCGTTCTTGAAGTGGGAATATATCTTCGTCTTACCGACGGAAATGCCAACACATCGGAACAATAACCTGATCTGTCAACTACCATAAAATCATCAATTTTCAATCATTAAATAAGCTACTTAGGACATTCGCCTTAGTTTACAGATTATTTCAGTTTATGACGATTTTATAAATACTCCATTGTCCAAAAGATGTCGATAATCGCTTAAAGCGTTTTCAGCTTTTGTCAACGAGTCTCTAACTTTGACAATTTATAAAAGTGTCTACTCGCATTTTAGAAACTGTCTTGTCGAATTCAAGACCTTGCCCGCAAGAAATCTTTAGAAATTTTAGATTGAGTAATCAAATCAAATTGATGAGTTATATATTAATTGAATTTTCACAAATGATGTCATAAAGTTTATAGGGTTTCGCACATTGATGGTGAATATTTGAAACTTATGCGATGCAGATTCAAATATTAACGCGTCATGTAATCGAGATTAACTTTCAGGAAAGAAAAGGAAATTGAAAACAAAACCCTAGACATAGAGATTTATTTTGAGCTTTAAAATCCAGAAACATTTTGTTCATTCGTTTCTGGAGTTTAATGCCCACTTCCAACAGGGGTGATAACGTAGACAAGAAAGATTGACATATTGTTGAAAGCAATATGAATGATTCACTGATGGACCGACGAATTTATCGTGGTAGAAAGGCTGATTTATTACTAGAGGTAACCATAGGCGAGGTAAAAGCTGAAGCACTACGCTAAATCTTGAAATAGATAGGTCCCGAGTTCACAAGGCATTCTCAGACATAAATTAAGAATTTACTCAAAGTTGTTCGCCTTAATTTAACTAAAATATAGCCCTTTATAATATTTTTGTTTTATTGTATCAAGTGTACCAATAAGAAACTATGTACAAACTTTTGTGTATCTAGGTCAAAGATATTACTCAAACTTTAATTAAAAGTTGAGTAAATTGTTAACCTAAGTTTGAGAACGCTTCGTGAATTCGTAGCAAGAATGGATAAAACATACTCTAGTCAATGATCAGGGGTACGCATCCACCCACACTCAGAATTAAGGAGAGCTTGCCCAACAACTAATGAATACCCCATGCTGCGTCGATTCTTGTTCCTACTTGTGTTCACGAGGAGTGTTTGACCACATTTTGGGAGAATTGATCTATATTTTACACCAATTCTTATTTTAACTACTATGCACGTGGATTGCCATTTTAAACTATGGCTTTCTGTCTACAAGTAGCTCTGAGAACAGAGAGTACGCTAGTTGACCCATTTGAAGTCCTAAATGTAGTCGATTTAGTCGAAACATTACCTTCAAGAATTTTGGCATTTGTTCTGCTTCCGTTTAATTTAACTGGAAAGGTTTTTTAGTCTTGGTTGATATGACAGATATGAAACGGAGTAGAAACGCATTAAAAAAGAGTATATTAATTTTGAGATATGGCGGCCATTTAGGGCATAGATCAACATGTATGAAGTAGGCGGGTCTATGTGTGCATAATGGTGGAGTGCATGCCCATATATTACGCCAATTCTGCTATATCTGTTGTCGGTTATTTGATCATATCAGGGTTGTATGGCAACCTATTGCGACAATAATCTACCATAGTCGCCGAAGATGTTTCTTACTACTAACCCAGGGGAGGTGGGGGGGGGGGGGGCATGCGACAGTTGATCTACCGTGGGTGCTGATTCTTTTTCCAAATTACGTTGTTGACTACATTGGGGACAATTAATCTATATTAGGCGCCGATTCTTATTCTAATAGTCACATAGGGTGCAGCATGCCCGCCTACTGAGACAATTCCGCTATATTTGGCGACTGTTATCTGCATAACCAACATTAACCAGGGGTGCATGCCCACCAACTGAGACAATTAATCTAGATTGGGAGGCGATTATCTTTCTAATGACGCAATGATTGTGTTTCAAGATGGCCGCTGGCAATAACTTGAGAGCTGGGTAGCCGAGTAAAAAAGACTTGCTTTAATTAACCCTTTGGTTACGCCCCTGGGGGGTTAACTTAACCTTAATGATATCATCTATAGATGATCAGAAATAACTAGAATATCATAAGATAACCGTTTATATTTAATTAATAATACTGATAATAATCCATGTTTTCACAAATTATAATTATTGATATCTTTTTAAGGTGTTATGTTGGGGAAGAAATTTGTCTTAGATTTCTTTGATAAACTTTAAGATGAGTGTGATAGATAATTCATTTAATATTGAAATGGATTTTTACAGCTACTTATTAAAGAAATTGTCTACAGCAGCGATTCTGGTCGTTTAGTAGTAATTTTTGATTCAGTACAGATAATTTAAAAAATACACGTCATTTTGTTTGTATGGCTAATGAATATGAATATAACCTTGTCGCTTTGTTAGTTGTGTATCCTTGGGGTTGGGGGGTCCTTTTCTTGATATGCAGAAGGGTGAGAGCGGTTATTTGTTCTGTAATAACGAGTATATCGGTGGCTTCGCTTTAATTAAGCAGCAGAAAAGAGTTTTCCTTGTGACGTTTCTTTTTTTTTTCTGTTCTCGGTCCTAAATTTTAGAAAATGGCATGGCAATGGTTACGTTACCGTAAAACCGTTAAAGGACAGACATGTGTTTGTGTGTGTGTGTGTGGGGGGGGTCTGTGACGAATTTGTCGGCCCTAATTTTTCGAACTGGGTAATTTGGTATGGAGTCAGACATAGGTCTATAACACAAAAATATTCCCACGATATCTGAGTAAATGTTTGAATGTTTTATCAGTATTTTATATAAGGTGTTAATCAACAATGATTAAGTGAAAATAGAATAAGATATATAAGTAATAAAAGTATATATCACCAATATATACACCACCATATTTGTTAATTAAAGTGTAATCACTAATATCACAGTTACTGCAATTCAAAAACACATTTGGAGTTTGAAATCGTGGGAATCTTGTGAGTTGCTCGCGCGCTTCACCTGTTCACGTAAAGTGTATATTACACAACAGGTGAATAATAAACCTCCCCTGTGGATTATAAAATAAATTAGTCATAAAATCATTATTAAATTTATTAACATTCATTAGCAAATAGATATATTGGTTATGGGTTATGATTTATGTTGTTTGCGAAATAGCTTTATTATGGAAGCGGACATTAAATAACATTATTTCCCACGCAAATATCTTAATTCATGGACAGGGGCGGGGCTAGCGCCCACTCCAACACCTCGAAATGCATATGAATCACGATTTCCGACGTGAAATTTTTATCGGGTATATTTTATCCCTATCCTGTCCAACCAGAAACACAACTCCTCAAATGCAATAAACTAAACGAAAGGCTACGCTTCCAAATATTAGCTACAGCCCCACCCCACCCACACTTCTCCAGACTGCTATTGCTACGCGTCAATTTATGAGACAGTTTTATTGGATCGAATTGTATCAGATGTTCTTAAGGCAGACAAACGAGAAGCACAAAACGTTTTCATTATTAAAAGATTTAGATTGGTTTTAGAACGACTCGATAACCTGTCCATTGTCAGCGGGCCTTAATCACACACGTCATTTTCCCGTGCGGCGTGGAGTTGGGTACAGGATTTAAAATTAGAAGTTTAAAAAAAATAGGTTTAGCACAAGGGTCTCTTTTCTTGCCAAATCTGTTGATCGCTTATGCAAATGTATTTTATAATTTACACGAGTCTAAACGAGACCCAACTTTTTTTAAAACCCCAACCGAAAGAGAAAGTTATATTTAGAAATATCATTCTAACTGTTTTATTTTGGGTTTCGTTCGTTTTTTTTTATTAAATTAATGAAAGGGAAAATTTCATGAACAAGAGGAGTGTTAATAAAATACTAAGTCGGAGTGTTGTAGATAATAATGACTTAGATAAACAGGATTAACACCAGTTCGGGCATTAAAACCATCTGGATAACTGATAAACCAACCTAATCTAATCTAACCATGGGAAAGTATACAAACTCAAAAGGAGAGGATTCCGCCGAAGCAGCGCTTTTGTTTAAAAAGGCCTTACAAAGCTAAGATAGTACTACTGCTCGGCAGCGAAGTCTTGATGCGAGAAAGTCCAGGGTATGGTCCCGGTGTTGGCCATTCATTTTCTTTGCAATATTCCAGTCTAGTTTCCACTTGTGGCGGGACTGGCGAGGGGAAGCAGGTAGTTATTCGGAAGGGACAGACAATCGATGCCATATCAACACCGTGGCTTGCATGTGAGAGCACCCTTGATATTCGGAATAAGAGTATGCCATTTTACTGGTTGTGTAAGGTCAAAGCAGACTTTTCCCCACATGTATTGTCCAGCCGTGGACCTTTTAATACATGTCTTATAAGAACCATGGTCGATCCATGTGTTATCAGGATTGCTCTTTGATACAAACCACAGAATTTGCGAAATTAAAATATAAAAATGATAAGAATTAGCTTTTAAGAATGTGTAGTGGACAGATGCCGAAACCAACAAAGATAAAACAAAAATGATCCAAAAGACAAAATGGATCAAGATATTAGGAACTGTCTACGCCGAAGACTTCAAAAACAGGGAAGGAGACTGAAGTAAGGTTTAGATTTTACGACAGACTCCGAAACCACAAAAGATCAAAACATCAATCGATTCTACGTCAATATAAATAATCAGACTAGAATTTAAAATATCACAATCCATTCCTTTATTGACATAAAATCAACCAGAGCCAAAACTTGCTAATTGATGGTTAATTAATGGTTAATTATCTTAATTAATGACGAATATTACTCGAGACTCGTCTCATGTAGATATCGACAGTGACTGTAAAATAAAGTTAAAAAACAACAAAATAAAACTGTTGTCGTCGATTTTAGATGAATGATCAATTGGTAGTCTGTGCTGTATGTTTTGATAATGATAACAGCCTCTTGGTCTACCCCATTAATGATTAAATATTATTTTACGCAAAGGTTTCTTTGCATTTCGGTTCTCTTTGAAGCCATGTATTAACAAAGAAAAACTGATGTTTTAAATGTAAATTGAGATGATGATAATGTGGTTAGTAAGTACAAACGTAAGGTATATTATTATAGGGACATGTCAGACCCGCTGCTCAGACAACGAGGAAAACCATGACGGAAAAAAAATCCTAAAAAACTTTTCTCGACACCTAAGGGATCGAATTCAACTTTAAAACATGCTTTACGATTTTAAATTAAAAATTTAATAAAGAAGAGAGGGTGTTTATTAAAGTGTCACAGCATGCGCATTGTTTCTCCATTTAAAAACTTCATTTAAAAGAATTTTTTAATAAAACAATCTCGGTGTCCATAATAAAACAATCGGGGTGTTATACAAGGGGCTGGTTTCAAGTAATACTCATTAACAGTTAGTTCAAATGATATTGATTCTTTTAGTTTCTGAAATTATTTCTCAACAAATTAGACTAACTTTATATCCTTACGAAGAGAAGATCTAACGAGTATGAGAACATTATGCCAGCAGATGTTTACCACCCACCCACACTCTAACCGAACTTTATCAGTTTCAGGTGGAACATGTTCTGTGCGTTTTTCTTTATGGAATGACTGATCATGCCCAGGAATATTTATGTGTTTTAATAATATTTTATTGACAATTTCTTTAGGCACAAGTTTCAAAAACTCATAGTATGTGCATATCTATCAAATTTTTTAAATAGGAATACAATCTACACACAATGTTTAAGCCGGCGCTGTTACAAGAGCCTGACGATGAAACCAGATGACGTATTATCGTTAATCTGTTTATTTATTTATAACCCTGGTGTTTATTTATCCCTACATTAAACTCATTAATAAACCACACCATAACCTTCTATTTAAACAAATCACGTGCTGATAACGTGCAGATAGCACGAGCTCGCGAGACGATGTAATTAAATGTTCTGTTAATTTACGTAATTAAGATATCTGGATTTGGAGAATCCTGTGGGCTGTTATCAGTGGAAGCTGTCCCTCAATGCTATTAGTTACTGGGGTCTGTAAAGGGTTTAGCGGGATTTACAATCCTTTTAGTATCATTAACACCCCAGTGATACGTGTGTTTAGATTCAGACTTGACCAGATTAAACCACATGATATCCCAACACCAGGCCAACATTTGGTGACCAACAGTGTCTGGTGGTCTAATAATTTATTCAATTATTCACAGCTCCCACGAATCCCTTGTTGGTAAGCTATTTGAGTTATGTAATATTGATATCTGTTACATATTTTGGGTTTACAATAGGAGAAGTCAAAATCGCGCCCAAGGTTCGATAAATATTTACCATACTCCGTCACAAACGCCTAATACAAATTGCTAATTTTGGTCGTATATTACAACCGCCTAATACAAATGGCTAATTCTTGGTCGTATATTACAACCGCCAAATTATTAGTTATGTATTAATACAATCACCTAATGCTTATTCTTAATCGTATATTACGTCTAAAATGCACATTGCTAATTCTTAGTCGTATATTACAATCGCCAAATTGCTATTTGATAAGACATATGACCCCAGTGAGGATGGGGGTCGAGTGTGTTTTAGGTCATACGGTCTGCCATTGAGTCAAGTGACGTGGTTTTGATTCCCCCCTTGGACTTGACAAAGGTTTCCCTTTTCATCTAAATATTCGCGGTTACCCCCCCCCCCCCCCCTCCCCGAACACCCACACTTTCTAGACCACTGAGCACAAGTAAGTGAGCTCAAGTGAATAATTGAAACAAATGCGGCATATGTTGGCCCCGATATGACATGGTTAATGTCGATTGGTGATGTGGTATACGGACTATATTATGATACCCACAGAATTGGATGCTGAGATGAGGGGTTTATATTAAACACGATGCTAATGGGGAAGGGGGCTCGGACAGCGGCGTTTATGTAGCAAGTGTTAGTGTTTCAGTTACATGTACGGCAATGTCTAAACCGTTTAGAATATTGTCGGCGTGGTTTCTCCTTGTCAGCATTGATGATCTGGTATGGAAATAAGAGTAGTCGGTATCGCCGCTGTCCTGTTTAGCGCATACTAGTCAAAATTAGCTCAGTTGGTGCAGCCCCATCCCCCTCTCGTCTCATTTCGTTTCATTTCTTTATGTCATTTTCATACTTGTCAAGTGCTATATTATCGTGTAACGTTCGGTTATAACCCACAGAAGATAACTCACGAGGTAATTCAAACACAAATTACAACCTGTCTATGTTCAACCGTATACAAGAGGGTTAACGGTCCAGTTTGTTATCTTATTGTTGCGCCATAAAGGGTTAATCACCGTATAATCATCCTTTAGTGTGGTGATGAAGGGGTGTACTGGTCAACTTGATTGCTGTTTAAGTGGTCATCTGGTCAGTCCCGGTCACTTTGATCTGTACCTTATAACTTATACCTGGCCTGACCACAACATCTTTTTATGTATTGCTAGATTTCATTCTTTTATCCCTTAGGGATGCGGATGAATGATGTGCATTAGACCATAAGTTCTTTCATTGAGTCAAGTTTCCATTCCCTAGTTAAGATCGCCTGTTCAGTCTTGTGGTTTTCCTCCAGAGAACTATTTAAATAAAACTTAACCATCATTACGTTAGCCACTCTTTCCTTTCTGTTACAGCACTCACCTATTACACTCGGTGACCCGAACAAATACGACATGAATATCATGTTTAGATTCTAGCTGTGAATAAAATACTAGAGAATCATTATAAGTCTAATAATATTGGTGTCTAGTGCCACTATGGCGCGTATATAAGTATTTATAGACAGATATATTTTAATATAGTAAATTACACTATAATAAGCATGTCTGGTATCAGCGGACATTTCGCTCAGTTGAACTGTGTGGGAACCAGTGAGAACGGCTCCAGTGTTGCTCAATAAGAGCGACTCCAGCTGACGAACCAGGAGCTCCCGGGGATCGATCTCAGTGTTTGCCGAGCAAGATTTTACTTCGACGTAATATCTATTTGAGGTGATTGTATCATCCCACCAACAACGCAACCGGGATTGAAATTGGGATGAACTTGAAACAGCCTTGGTCCAAATTGGGATGAATTTAAAGTAGCCAAGAGCTAACTAAATATCAAAGTCTTCGACACTGAAAACACGAATTTTTTGACAATTTAAATCAACACTGATGTTGGGATCCTACCGGGAACAGATGGGCTACTGATATCCAATATTTAAGACAAAATTACATTTTACTATTGGTACACAAATCATTTCAGTGCCATTTGTAATAAGGGACTCGAAGAACGAGGCTAGACATATTCCATAAGTTATGTCAAACGGTGGCCACACATTCTTATTTTGGGAGCATGCGCAATAAATTTTATCGGTGTAAACTGGAATATCCCGATGCAAGGAATTGCCATTCGGTTGACCTCTTGCGTATTTCGCCGAGCATAACTGATAAGAAACTACAGTAAAAACAGTAACGATTGAATCCAGGTTGCTACCCATTTGTGTCAATTTCTAGGTTCCAAATATTAGCAATTTAGCACCTTTAACTATCTCTCGTTCAGGCAATGGCATGAGTCCAAAAAAAGACGTTTCATGATAAATTTTCGAGAATTGTAATCAGCAACCTTACCCTTTACAAGACAGGGGGAGCCAGTGTCACATGGCGGCCATTGTAATAATTGTGCTGAAATATACATACGTACACTCATTCACATATTGTATAAAGCGCCTACAAAATGGACAACTGTCGAGATAATTGAAACTATTAACGCGAATTGAACAATTAAAACTGGCAGTTTTCCCACCCGAGCTATACAAAATGGTGTCACGTAACACGACATTGACCGCAAGATGGCGTTTCTGATAGCATACATGTATGAGGGTCCCCCGCGATAATACCACAACACGTATTATACCCGAGTAATTCATGCATACCCCCGTTATTAAGTCGACGCCGCATTGTCTCACTGGTAGATCTCAATTAGGTCTTTAATCAGGGGTTAATATATCTACACCGTCCCTTCAGCCTTATTACCGCTACACGAAAATTGGTCAATTGTCGCCAGAAAGATAGACCCCATTACACCATTTCCAACGCTTACATGTACATAATCTCGCCGATTATCACCAGCAAATTTGAGATTTTTAACACGCCGTTTGTCGATAATACTCCACTTTAAGCATGATCCTTTCTTCTTTTTCTACTGAATTAATTGTGGGTGTTATTTGGTGCGGGTCTAGGCTGTTAATGAGTGAGCTGATAAAAGAAGCCATTATATATAAATATCGTTTATTCACGGTTGATCATGTCTGAACATGGTCGATACTATTGTATATGCTGATAGGCTTTCTACCTAGAAACAATATAGTTGTTGACACCCGAACAGGTACGACGTCATTTGCAAACGTGTGATGATGCCGTATTTAAATAATTATATATGCAGGCTGCGACAGTGTCATAATTATTCAGCTTATTTCGGCGCCTGTTGGACAAAGTAAGCTCAAAACTTACCAGGGTTATCTTAAAGTCGATATAAAATGCCCAACCACACGTGTACACATTGATGTGCATGTTAAAGAACTCCTAGCAATTGGAACTCAAAGACACGTAGGCAATATCGTATTAAGGCTCTGCTGGCCCAAAGACGCGTTTTGATGGGGGATTTAAACAATATTTATTCAAATAAGATATATATTGTATACATACACTGTCAAAAGGTGTGGATTCAAAAACAAGACAGCGGCTTATATTAATTCGGCTCGTTATTTAATAAATATGCTACAACTACAATTGTAATATGTACACTTCAAATCCATTTAGCTGTACGATATTTTATAATTTAATATTTACTTTCATTCGTACATGTTAGTAATTTGGGTGGCCTGAAAATACAGATATTATGGGTTTTCTGATAATAGGAAGAAAGTTACGTTTAACAACACAAAATTGATGACCTGAGTGAGGAAGGATGCCATTTATTTACATACAAATAAAGGGAAGCATTTGTGTCATATCCCGATTCCGTCTTCATTAGCCCAGTCGGAGCAGAATAGCATCACCTGATCATTATGAATTTCTTCTTACTTTATTTTTTGAATTATGGATTTTTGCTTGGCCCTAAGGCTAAGCCACGTGCCTTATTTGCCTAATTGTTAACTCGGAACGGCAAAGTTGGCGGAAACCCCACTGTCAGGAGACAATATTGATTAATAAATTAATAATAATATTGTTACTTATAATTTATAAATTAATAACAATATTGTTACTTTTAATTTATAAATTAATAACAACATTGCTACTTTTACTTGACACATACAAGGGGCATCGGGTAATATTAGATAAAGAGCTATACTAGTTAAAAATAGGCAATGGAAACAGAATATGCTGAAATTGCAGTCACATTACTTCACTCTGAACCGACATTTATAAACGAATAAACAAAGTGTCGATTATCCATTTTTACGTTAAATGACCCATCACAAAATGTATTCAAATCCACTATATATCACATACTAACGATGGCATCCATAATTGTTTATTTTCTGGACAAGTTAATAAATGTCTAAATAATTGTTTATATTACATTTAAGAACCAGAGAAAGACCTGCAATAGGCATATTTAGCTCTTGAATAATACATGTTTAATAACACTATTGTTACTTTAACTTCATAAATCAATAACAATATTCCTACTTTATGAATCAATAACAACATTTCTACTTTTACTTTATAAATTAATAACAATATTTTTACTTCAAATTTATAAATTAATAACAATATTACTACTTTGATATTATCAGTTAATAACAAGGTTGCTACTTTTACTTCATAAATTAATAACAACATTCCTACTTTAAATTGAACGCAAAACGAGAAAGAATATTTTTATCTTTGTAAATATCTAAATTAGATTTATTAACTATTTGGTATATATAGTAATCTATGATCAGATATCATAATCCTTCGAAAGGGTCATTAACTTATCTGGAGTGAAAGTTTGTTTTGAAGTCTGTCTTAATCTTGTGGATGGTCGCTGCTTGACTCATTGCACTCCCTGGAGCTTGTTATGTATACAGATCTAATCCACTAATCCGGATGCTCATCAGAGGAACTCTGGATTCAAAATAGATTTGAGGTTTTCTTTGCAGTATTCTCCAAAAAGAAGCACAAAGAATAAATCAAAAAAATGATATTAATGAAATTATAGGGATTTTAAAGTCTTGTCAACATAATAGACCAGTCAGTTTGAGACTAAGATGTATGCAGTTTCTGTGGTGCACCATGAAGACCAATTCACGAGACCATGAACACAATTATCTACCAGTGTTTACCATGCATGGAATATAATATTTTGTTAGTCCCAACTACCGAACTGACTGTGTTATTACTTTAGACCTACAATAACCATCATTACATCATCATGACGTAATAACTAATGACGTTTGCAAAGGACATCAACAGAGCGGAGTTCTTCAATATGCGTGATATTTTTTCATCTTGCTGGTTTATTGTAAGAAAGTAAACAATTATTGCAATACCAAATGTACTGTTAACGCATACTGATCGTGACAAAAGCCCGTAGCTCCCATTATCATGACGTAATAATTAATGACGTCGTAATGTAAAGGACATCAACAGACCGGTCTTGTGAAGATAAAAATCCCGACTTCTCTTTGTCGCGTCGCTCATTTATCTAACACAAAGGCGACTAATTAGACATCTGTTTCATGGTAAGTACTAGATATTCTTTGAGTTTAATCACCAGAGGGAGCTGATGTGGCTACGTATCAGATGGAGCCGTTAATATATGGAACAGACCACCGTTATTTTTATCTACAATAATATACACGTAACACCATTAGCTTTGTATACTCGGACGGTAATCGCCACTCTGATGATAACATTCCTCTAATATATCCCCTGTCCTCTTGTACCGTCTTAATGTTCGCTTTTAGTTTATGGTAATAACGGTTCTTAATCCAGTGTTTCGTAACCTGATCCTGATACTTCTTGTGAAACCATTCCTGGGATAGTTTACAAAATAAGCTGATCGACCGGTTGGTTTCAGATCGACAATTTAGGAAATATCATCCGTTAAACAGCACAAAAAGTGCACGAATATAACACATAATATCTCAAAATACTTTAGATTTTCCAGAATGATTTACCCATATCAGTGGTGTTGGGTGTGGGGCGTGGCAGGAAGCAGTGTTTGGTCGTTCGTATGGTACTAAAGATCTATTGACATTTGGAATTTGTTTCTAATTCCAACTGGACCGAGAAACATTTGGTAATTCGCAAAACATATCATTGCCTGTGGTATACAGGTCAATGGCCTATGCATATAGTACTTCTGATGGTACGAAAAATATCCAGGACTGGTAATACTATTTTAGTCTTCAAATCACCAAACAAAGAGTGAAAGCGATATTTTCCGACCTGGTTTACCCTTCGCCACAAAAGGAATTCGACAAGACGTGATCGGAAAGTTCGCTACCTGGGTAATATTCCACTCACAGCACACTGAATGGCGTATGAATGTCTCCCGGTGCAGGAAATTCGGACCGGACGTTAAACACTGTTTCATTTTATTGGAAAAAGAAGGTCAAATATTCAAAGAATAAAACGATGTTACACCCAGTTTAATTGGTCGTTTGTATGCACCCTGTATTCATACGCCTATATAAAAAATATCAAAACACCTTTGATCATTATTCATAATTACCAGAGAGCACGCGAGGTAATTAGCACGGGGCTCTCGGGACTCAATATTCTCACAGTTCAATACGAGATAAATCTCGGGCACTTATTTCAGATCACATCTAACTAACGGAACTTCAAACAAAACGAACTGCTGTAATTTGTGGGTAAATGAACGCCGCGGGTCCCAACAGACTCCAATCTGGTCACCGGTTACTGATCTATGACGTAACACCATAGATACGATCTGTGATTACTCCAGATACGTAACGAGAGTGTGGAACTTCTCAGCATGGATTAATTTATATGAAATATGGCGTCGACGCTATATCCGGAAGTAACGAATGTCGCGGGTAACCAGTAATCCCTTTATGAATAATAATTGTTATTATTTAATAGGTCTATTGTTCTCGATTAACCATTACTTACAATCAATATTATAATAGAGTGTTATGGCGTTAAATATGGCGCCGAATTAGCCGCCGGAAGTAAATGATGTCTCGAGGAACTGTTAATACTCTTATGAATAATATGGCTTATTGTTATTTAATAAACAGGTAATCGACATTAGTAGTTTTATAGTCTGTTTCAACTATTACAACTACACGTACTGATCAATGGTAATAACATTATTGTTATAGAGCTGCGGGCCAATACTACCAGGAAACAACACTCGCTTGCAAATAATCAACGCTTAAATTGATTAACAGTGGTGCCAGCCGACTCGTCTACGGGAGTCATTTCAATTGCTTTCGTATTTTTGTCGATTAGCCAAGATGCATAAGAATGAAATGTACAGCAGTAGTCACGGTCGGCAGGGTTAAATCGTTTGTAGTGCACTGGCTGTACTTAATCTTGTTGTCGCCTGAAAATATAGTGGTATTAGGCTAGGCGTTAGTAACCGATTATTGGGAGGCGCAGTAAATAAGGCACCAGTAACGAGATCTCGAAATCGATATACCGATGTTGGACGATAAAGTTACTCGAGATATCCCAATCCTCGTTTGGATTGCCACGGTGGCTAAATAAGTAAGAATATTTGGCAAGCCTTGAGGTCGGGGGTTTGCCCCCGGTTTTTCGCCGAAAATCTGCCTCGATATTTTTCGGCATTGTTTCCCCTTGTCAGTGGTGCAGGATGTACGGCCTGGCAAGGACAGTTGTCTAGTCGTTCGAGTGTTTCGAAAAATCGAGGTCCCGAGTACACATTGACGTGCACGTAAACGACCACTTGACAGTTGGGACTAGCTGTCCGGGCAAAATTGCTCCCATAACACATTGTATGGCGTATGCCCGTATTCATTAGACCAGTGCGGAGGAGAACAGTAGGACGTTAAACCCCATTTCATTTCGCTTCTCCTCTATCAAAAACTGCGTTTATATTATTATCGTTTATATCCCCGGCAAAAATCGCAGTGAATTCATAGCTAGACAATAGTACGCGAACATATGAAAGAGAAACGGGAATCTGTTTTCGTGTAAGATACCGTGGTGGACTTTACAGAGCGGTATTTGTTCTCGCAAAATTCACTAAAATTATTCCACAAAGATAGCTTTGAACCAAGACACCTTTTTCCAAAGCCCTCTAGCCATTTTATCAGATCCAAAAATGTTACGACTTATCGAGAATGTTACAACTTTATCCAGAATGTTAGCGATAAAATATTTACATAACCTGTAAAGATTTGCACATATTTAACAATTAACTTTAATGGCGAAACCATCGGAGAAATTTCCCATAATTACTACGCTTATTAAAACAAAGCTAAGATGACGTAATGAAATATGTAACATCATATGTTGGGGAAAGGTTTTGCAATCAGCGACATTGGCGTCCATATTAACAACTCATATAGACATAACTATGATATAATTTTAGAGCATAAAATCAGGAATGATTGTTAACAGGCGATTATCGTAACAGCTGTAATAGCCATCACTAACAGTCGGATCCATCAACTCTAATCACTCCCTCCATTTCTCTTCTTTCCAATTCCGCGTTCGTGCTTTGTGACGTTGATCGTTCATTACGTCACAGCGTTAGAGTTAATTTCAAGGATGATTCGGCCCTTTCAAGCTACGTCAGGCCCAATTAGGCTCAAATATGTCAGGTAAGGTCGCACCGCCCCTGTTATTTAGCTAAAGGGGACGTTTCGGTAAGTATTGTTACATAGTAATTTCAACAAAATTAGTGTCTATTAAGCCACTATTTGAGTTATTTGTATAGAACGAAGTGTCTCGATTACTGAGTAATAACACGACGTATTGTCCTCCTGCTGTACAATATAGGTGTCAATTCGTGTTTATCTACATCGTATCTATCTTTACCTTTACCCACCTTTCATCCCGGGTATCTTGACACTGTTTTGTTAGTTTTAAATCAAAGTTGATTGTTCTGATGTGAGCATCATTAGTTAATATATTTATGTATACCTATTGTTACTACATGTAAACGTAGATCTGGGTGGTCCACAAGTCAGCTGTTAATTGTAATATGTATGTTATACTTGGCCATGTATTCAGTTTTTAAAAATGGAACTTAAAGAAATTTAAAGGAATCCATCTCTGGGGGTTGTGAAGTGAGGGAACCGGGGAAGGATACAGTGCGGTATTTTTTTCTCGGTTATGCATGTTGCTTGCTTTCGTGGTTCTTTTCTGTGTTTTGTTTTGGCGGTGGTTTGGGCTTTTTTTTTCATTTTACTTTTTGTCTTTGAGTAAGTGTGCGACGAGATGGGATTTACGGGGACAGAGGACCATCCCATGATATTATCATAAAGCATTTTCAAATGGCAAATCAAAATTATGAAAACAACGTCTAAAAGAAACGTTATAAGTGCTGAACAATATTATTTATCTTTTTTTGAGTAAATTATACCAGCACGAAAGTTTTTGAATTTTCGAATTTGAAATCAAATTATGAAAAAAACATTTCAAAATAAACGTTAATGTGAGCATTATTGTTCGGTTTTTTTTTCTTTCTTTTTTTTCGAAATGGCTGAACAAACAAAGACTACAGATGATGAAGTCGTCCTAGTGAGCAAATTGAACACTTATAATAGCTTCAAGCATAAAGGGTTAATGTTGGGCATAAAAGGGTTAACTCCTGACCACTCAATAAAAGCCCATGACTAGTCTATAGGAACAAATCACAGGTAATGAAGCATTCAATCTACATTTACTTCAATATAAAAGATTTATAAAGACAGAAGCTCTGTTAGTGTCATTCACACTCGATTAACCCTTTCAACTCGCTCATTATCATCTTTACATCCCACTCTCCTACCTCACTGATGCTCATTTTATACTCACCTGTTTTAAGGCCGACGTGTTTGTTTAGACTTTTGTCTCTACATCATTTGGACTTTTTGTAATTTGTTGTATTCTGGACATCATTGATAATGTTGGATATGATACCGACCGCTAACTTTAGTTTTGTGGGTTTAAGACTAAAGCGATAAACGATTGCATAACTTGAAAATATCTTTCAAGTTGTATCCCCAATTATTTCAAAATTCGATATTGTTTGAAGGAATTAGTCCCCAATCTGTATTCGTAGAACACATGGCGTGCCATTGTTGCGACGGTCGGCAAAATTGGGAAGTGTGATTATTGAAATGACTATACCTTGTCCCTTGCCAGATCCCTTGATTTTACCCAACCAGCGTCTTAGTCACTGATCCACCGCGACACCCATATTATTAGTACACAAACCGACTTCCGCTTACTTCTCAATTGTATAGAACTTAGTCCCATAACTAAACTAAATAATATTCCGATCAGACAAATTCTATATTTCGTGTTATTAGCTCCGGTGAGATATTTCTATAGAAACAATTCAAAAGAATTGCCTCGTTGTCTTCAAGACCAAATATATCTGTTTTGTTTAATTGACGCCATTTTATAAAAATAGAATTTGATAATCAATTTTCAGTTACCGCTTACTTTTGAATATTGCAATATATCAATATTTATTTATTAATTACAATAATTTAATATAAAAATAGTTAAAATCTATAATATTTACTATAAATATGTTAATGTGTTTTCAACATGACCCAGTCCTTTCTTTGTTCCAATTTGATCTCGGTCCGATTATGAAACCTTATGTCTTCATGTTGAAATGGCCAGAAGTCGCACGCTTTCCTTCCAATCCGCGCGTGAGATACAATCACGGAGCGAACCGATACCATCTTCACACCAGGATGAGGCTAATGAGGCGGAAATGACATCATGGGGAGCTGTTTAGCTTCGTGAGATCGTGTTGGTTATAAAGGGTAGAGCTTTGGCGTCTTTTACCTCTTCGATTGTAATTTCGGTCTTGCTCTTTAATTTAAACTCTCCCCATGGACCGTTTTACTTATTAAAACTAGACGTGGCTTTATTTATTACACTTCATCTGTGAGACGAGTATTAAAACTGATACACCGCCATTTTTCTGATTGGATTTTAAACCATCTCCTGTCGCCAAGGGTAACCAAATATTGTTGATTTATGTGATTTATGTATCACTAAATATCTTCACTTTTTATCGTTTCTTGATTTATATATCACTAAATAGTTTCAAAATTTATTTTGTTTGTTTGTTGTCTATTTTATTTATACCATTGTTTTTTTATTTATTTGTTTACATATTTGATTTTCTTAAACTTTAAAGCCAAACAAAGGTATTATTTGCTTCAAAATAGTTTTTCCATTATTTATTGATTTCGTTTATTTTATTCCCTTGCCAATCAAATGAAAGGGGATATGAAAGTTGAAATTGAAATATTCATGTATACGAAGCGTCTATTCGTTCAGATAGGACGAAAACCCGTTGTCGAGAAAGCCGCGCCACTTAGGAAAAAAAACGTATTTTAAATTACGATTATCAGGGTTTTGACTGTCCCCCGCCTTTCGAAGAAATGCCAAGACTTAGCCGAGATAAACAATTTGATTGTTTAATAGATTTGGAACAGAACAACCCTGCTTTTAACTGATGTAGATGTTCATTAGGCGGATGTCTTAACATGCTCTGCTAAAACTAAGCAGAGCTAAGCAATTTCATTGGTCGATGCTTTGGGACAAGATAACTTTGATTCTAAATGATGGAGTGATAAAACTTAGTGTATAGTTAACTGTCAACATTTTCTGCTTAGACCATGTAGAGTAAATCAGTTTGCAATTGCTCACAACCTATTCAAAAAGATAAATCTACAATTAATTAATGCGCATCGTCTATATATTTTAGGATTTTAGCAGGGGACGCCAGCCTTCCTGTTGGCTTGTTTAACTTGCTACCAATGGTTTACACGAGACCTCGTTCTTGATCCCACCTGAAACACCCCACGCTTCTCCTGGCCATGCCCTCTGCTATGCAACAGTGCCAATCTCGAAAATCCTGAGGGTTATTTTAAATGGCTACCAATGGTTTTTTTGCTGGACGTGCCATCCGTTTTGTACCAGTGCCAATCTGGAAAATGCCGTGGTAATTTCTCGAACTCAGTTCCTCCTGGTTAGTCAGTCAGTGCCAAACTCAACGATTCCCGGTGGCCCAGGATGTAGACAGTGATAGTTTCCATTTAACCAAGCGCAAATATTGTCCAATATGTTAGAGATGCCTACTTTTTTTATAAGACTGCCGTTGGTATCTGTACATGTCGTCGGACATGGTTACACGATAAAAATATTTATAACCAAGGTTGGACTTTTTAATTATAATGACAGACCTTGTATTTATTTTTTAATACATCCCCTCAATAAACCCTAGACTCACTTCCGCTCTCACACGAGACGCGTATACCCCTGGCGCCATCTACATGGTTAAAAGGCTAGAGAACACGGCTAGCGATATTAAGAATATCATTATATATTTAATTTAATTTAGCTACATACTTTAATAGCCCGCTTCAAAGGCAACGGTATCAATATCCTTAGGGGATTTAATGCCTTACTAGGAGGTCGGTCGGGCCTTGTTACTCGTCAGTCTAAATTAACCCCTCCCGCTGACCAGCTCTAATCAAAATTGACTCTATTAGACAGCGGAAACCTTTAGGGGTCTTGGGAGAAAGCATTCTGACATCTAACAAATTTACACAATATATGTTTACTTTTCAATTTTAATAACAATCCAAAATGTGAAGAACTTTTTCCCAACAATCTAAGTTGATATTTGTACGCCATCTTTGTTTGATGGTGTAGCGCTATGCAGTGTGGGAAATTCGTCACTTGGTACTACATTTCCTCATATTTATTATTTTGTTTTGTCAACGTAAGTGCATACTGGATGGCTTACGCATGTTGTTATTGATATATTACGTTGCCTAGTAGTCTAATTTGTGTTGCAGATCATAAGGCCTGTTATGTATGCAAATAATGGTTAGATATTATATGGAGGACGGTTGCCTATCCACCATCATGTGCATCTTCCGGTTACTCCGCTCTCCGACGTGCACTTAATAAATAAAAAATAAAACATCCTCTCATTCTCTCTCTTTCTTTCACTCACTCTCTCGCTCTGTCTAGAGTTGGGAATTTTCTCCATCTTTGTTTAAATCAAAAAGTAATGATTAAAAACAACTGACAATACAGGAAATTGTCAAGTTACAATGCTACATTATAAACAGAAGATCGCATTGGATCTGTAAATGATGACTAGATTATTGGATTAAATTAAATATAGGGTTTAGTTTTAAATTACCGCATCAATGAAAGTACAAATACACATTAAAACAATCAAAACTGCTAAACAGCACGAGTAACTCATCATCACTGCTTGACACCCAGACAATAATGTCATCATCAAATATTTTTGTGCGTCCGTTTATTTTCGCTATTTTATTTTAAAAGAGAAAATTTCTGATTGCCCTTTAATTTGAGTTTTGATCTGAAAATGAAGGGTTTAGTGTTTATTGAGAGGAATTACTGATATCCGACTGAAGTTAGTCTGTCATCGCGCAAAGTTTAAATCTTCTCTTGCTATTATATCAAACTTCCTGATAATTACATCGAATACTTGACAGAAAAGTGAGTTATGCGGGTAACGAATTATACGTTTGGAGCGTCATCACGTTCTAAACCGAGACTAATATCGCGTGACGACATTTCCGTTTGTTTCCGTGAGTTGACGTAAATAATAGGGTCTCGGAAATGTCTCTTTATGGCTGTATCACCATAGTTGTAGAAATTAACTGTATTTATATTCCGACTACTATTATGATCCGAGACATAATTTTAAAGTTTTAAGGCACACTGCATCAAGAGATTCGATTGTGTTTTTTTTTTCTGGGTAGGGAATAACATAAATCGGCACCCACTCAATATGTATATAGTTAGAATTAGACATAGAATTCTATCCAATGAAGAAGTATGATTTATATCTTGTTTAACACAAAACTGCTCGATGAGGTATCTCTGAAATAGAAGTTCAGAAGGTTACAACCGAGTTCATTACATGAACAGCGTTTTCGATGTACTTTGTAAATTTAAAAAATACTGGTGATTCTGCTCCCAGTGCTCAAACATCGGCGTTTCCGCCAACACTTCATCGAATTTCAACTGTCAAGATTACTTTGCTTATACCATACCGTCCACCCAGTACCACTGACTATGGGGGGTGCTCGATGGTCAGTCCGGAACGTCCCGAATTGGCAGAATTGTGTCCAAGTGATACGGAATGCAACCACGTCACAGTTCTGCCAGTCAGCTGAGGAGGTGTGAGCAGAATCATGACGTATTTTAAGAGACAAATATACTTGAGCTGTCATGATTGGTTGAGAGATTTTTTCATGCAGTCGACACGTGTGTTGTACTCCGAAATTTTATTTTTTTCGAGTTTGACACTATTTTTGGAATTTGATTCCGAAACGTTCAATCGAGTATCCCCAATGTCAAACGAAGCTGGAAAATCCTGGGGAAAGTTATCGACTATTATCGGGATTGAATCCAGGGACATTTGGTTTCTACTCCAGCGCTATCGTCACAGAGTTACCGTGGCTCCCTGCAACCTTTGCGATTTATACCAGACACCATCCACCCATCAGCAACATCAGACCTTGAATCTCTGATCGGCTTCATTCCCTCCTCACGAAAACATCAGACCAAATTATCTGAACACTTTGATGAAGAGGTGATTTACTCACTGCAAGCCCTAATCATGTCATCGCCGCCATTGATAGAGGTATGATTCTATAAAGGTTTATGACAGGCAGCGTGTTCACCACAACAACTAGCACGACTGTTAATGTTTGCACGTGCTGGGGGTTGCACGCGATAGTGCTATTGTTCGATCAAAAATAAACAAAACTACTATTTAACCCTCGATAATAATGGCGGCCGCTCGGCCATTTTCTCGACTAACGTTAACTCCATTTGAAACATTTATCGCAGTAGGTTTAAGTAGCATTAATCGTTTTATGCTTCTCCCGAACACGATCATTTCGTGACAACTCGCCTCTCTTTCTAAAACACAATGGTCTCTCAATCGCCTATAAAACCATTTAAAATTATAAATGTGGCCCAAAACGGAAACAGTTTCGTCTGAAAAGGAAAAGGACATTTGAATTAATGACTAGTTTTTGTAAAATAAAATACATGAAACATTTGTCATGTAATTATAATTTCTCATCGGATATGATTTCCATTCTTCTCATTATCAAGCATTAATCAATGTTATATAAAATTGAAAAAAGAAAAGAATGTAATGGGGTTTAACGTCCTACTGTTCTACACCAACTAAAGACAGGCATACATTAATCCAATGTACAATTTTAGATATTTTTACCCTGACAGCAATTGCATTTCAACCATCAAAGGCTCTTTGCGTGCACGTCAAGGTGTACATGAGATGGAATCTCTGATTTTTCTTCTCATCCTAACTACTAGACGTTGTTACTTACCAGAACCTCTACCCTGTACCACTGACCAGAGGATGTCACGCTAAAAACTTAATGGAATGCAGCGCCGTCGCCAAATCAGGTTAGAGCATTTCAAATATCTTCTCCCCCTCACCCCCGAATGAAGGTTATTACCTTATCCGTCTTCTTGGGGATCCAAGGAGGATAAGCGAGTAAGTCGCTGACTCGCTAATCTGGAGTTCGGGGTTCGTCCCCGGTGTTGGCCGAGAAAGTGCATCTGGATTTTCCGGCGTGGATTCCCCTGTCAATGGTGTAGGACAAAGAGCCCGGCAAGAAATGGTTGTTCAGACTGGACGAAAAACCGAGGTCCATTGTTATGAGGTGTATGGAAAGATTAAGTATATTCTTTTCTCCCACACAACAATCAGCCACAACTTATAGCTAAATCTCCAGATTTTAAAGCTTTACAAATTTATCCCAATGTAATGACCAACTGGTTATTTCAGAAAATGTGAGAATCGCGACCATTTCTGTCATCCAAGACTAGTGAATGATAATTATTTAGCTGTAGCGCTTGAACGTTTTTTTTTTTTTTCATTTTTGTTAGTATCCTTAATAAATTTTAAAAAAAAAAACAGGACGCAGACATGTCAGTTGCAAGCCGCCTGTTTAAGATTATCCATGACGTCCTTGTCCGACATTACCGGAAGAAGGTCTTTCCGGTAGACGGAGACGGAGAACAGGGTAGGTATCAAAGTTGACAGCATAATTCAACACTGCCACTTGAGCAGTTATCACCAATTCGCCATCTTTAAGTACAGCATTGTCAGCACTATTTGTCTGTCTATTAACAGGAAATGGAGGAGTGACTTTGATGAGCTGCTTCTTGTCAATATTTTTTTCATTAAAAGAAACGAGTTGAACTCCAAGAAGTGGCATTGCGATTTTCCCTTCATTTGGATATTCATAGGTCAGGGATTATTACAGGTACCAGTCCTTCAATCTTATACCACTTTCAAGGAGCATAACACGGAAACGAAGAAGCGTATGTAAACCAGGAATGAACAAATAAGGTCTACCAGTTAGTGCGTAAACGTAAGGGCTGCTTTCCACGGTCGTGTTTTCGCCAGCGGGAAACGTTGCCTTATTTGTTTCTTTCTCGTGTGCTGAAAATCGCTGAAATGGTTTATGGAATCCTACGCAAGGGTTTGTCGACATTCAATCATTTGAAATATTGTGTGTTAATATTATTTCAAAAAGATTAACGTTTTCAAGCCGAGCATGCAGCAACAATAGCCTATTGAGGTTTGACATAAACACCCGGTTGAGCGTGCATATCTTAGAAAACGCGAGAAAAACACGCTGCGAAAACGTTGCACATCAAGCAACCCTTTTTAATTTTACATGGAAACGGTCCGATCACTTTTGCATTAGATCGACCTTTTTTTCATCAACGAAACATTGAAAGCACTGTCGTCATTGAGTCAACTGGCGTGGTTTCGAGTAAGGTTGCTTTCCAACCTCTTGAGTTTTCTCCAGGTTCCCCGATTTCACCCCACTGCCAAAGACCACTACGCGCAAGCGAATTATTGAAATAAACTTGAACCATGTGTTATTCGCGAAATGACCTAGTTTTTGTCGGTGGGCGTTTACACACCCTCTCTCTCTTTACCTCTCTCTCTCTCACCCTCTCTCTCTCTCTCTCTCTCTCACACACACACATAACCGTGGGAAGCACAACTACGACGACTCTAAACCCCATTTCAATTCACGTAAGCAATTATATAGTCTATGAAATAGCGAGACGAATATGATAATTTCAAGTAGGTGATTAAACTTTAGAAAACATTAACAAAGTCGAAGAGGAAGTTGAGAATTTGTTCACATTAATGGCACTTTTACCCCTGAAGTGTTACACGTTCAACAATTATTTTCTCTTTTAAAAACGTAATTTTAATTCCAAAACATTCCAAATATAATCAACAGATTGTATATGTGCCCATCTCTAATTTGGTATGGGTAAAGAACTTTCTGGTTTTTAATGTCCACAAGCTCGATCTTATGGTACAATTTTATTCGGGGGGATGGCCCTGTGTTCTAGAGTGCCGCGCTTCGACCTCTAGCTGGCCGGTCACCTTTGGCTTGTGGCTGTTTGGAGATAGGGGCGCGTTCTTAAGCTCGTGGGTTTTCTCCGGACACCCCGTTTCCTCCCACTGCTAAAGACACCTACGCGCAAGCGAATTATTGAAATAAAATGAAACCATATATTAGTCCCAAAATGACCTAGTTTGTGTCGAGTGGACGTTAAACCCCTCTCTCTCTCTACAATTTTATTGTATTTTACTGCGTAAGGTTCTTAGCAGTGAGAGAAGACCGGGGCTCAGTTAAGCCACCCCGCTTCCCCAACAGGTGATAATGGTAACGCGATTCCCCTTTACCTGCGTCACTATTACCACACACTTATTAGAAAGTTTAATGTCCACTCGAGACAACTATGTCACTTCAGGGCTAGCATATGGTTTAATAAATATAAAACATTTAGTGTTCGATTTACCTGGGTCCCGATAAGAATTCAGTAAATGCAGCTAAACGACAAATATGTTTCATTAAGGTATTACAGCTTTGAAAGCCACGGTGGCTCCAGGAGTATGACACTGGCACATTTAGGGGTCGCGGAGGACTTCTTCCCCGTGTAGAACGGTAAAGTTCTTCGAGAGTTACTCGTCTGGATTACCCATTTTCAGTGGTGCAGGCCGCATGGACATGCTTCTGGTCATGCGGCTGGTGTGAAAATTTAATGGCCGGTGAACACATTGACATACACCTATAAAAGAACCCTCGGTAATTGGAATACGAAGATGAGGACGTCCTCATCGCCAACGGTATGACGAATCGCCATCTTCATAGCATATGCTATAAAAGAACCCTTGGTAATTGGAATACGAAGATGAGGACGTCCTCATCGCCAACGGTATGACGAATCGCCATCTTCATTACCGGTTATGTGTAGGGAGTATGACGTTAGGCCACATTTTATTTCAATTTCTTTCTTTCGAGGTTGGCGTTATTAATAAAATCTGAACAAATGTCACCCTGTCCTGATTGTAAGAAAATAACCATACTTTATTTGTATTACAAAAACATTTTTACGTACAATAAATCGTTGTTCGGTTCTATAGCCCGAATGTTTGAGCACAACCCTCCCTTAATAAAGGTGGGCGGGGTGATTATGATTGTCTACCGCCCCACCCCGAGGCAGAACCACCCCTTCCGATCTGCACAAAACATATCACGTGTCTTGTCAGTGCGGAGTTTCGCATTACTACCTCGAATAAAATAGAAGGAATATTTTGGGGACAACCAAACTACTTGATACCCGACTCTAATAGCCAGCCATCACTTGTTAAAATGAAAATTAACTGTTTAAAAAACATCTTGAAAATTAGCGTCACCTGTTTTACCACTATTCAGACAAACAAGCTTAAGGCTGTTCCTCTTGACTTTTGTTCAATGCAAAACTCGATCCCTCATTGAGAGCACCTTGTACGCGGACGCCAGTGAAAGCATCGTGTATGGAGGGGGTGAAACGCCCACCTCTATTTAACCCTATACAAAAAGTGTCACTTTTAAAACCGTTGATAAATAAACCTCTAGATGGGGTATCGGCGATTTTTTTTTATCGGGTATTCAAACCGCGTCTTTTCCTCCCAGACTCTGCCTAATCAATAGATATTGTTAATTTTTGTAACATACATCCCCTGTTCGTCTAGTTACAGGTTCGACGCCTCCTGTGTTCAAATATCAACCCCTGTAAGTGCTTATCTCTGACTAGGTGTTTCAAATTATTGACTCACATTACCTCTCAATTTGTGTCATGTGACTGCTAATTTCATCTCATATTTCTTACCGTAATACCGGGGTTCTGAGTTCGGCTATTCAAGCGAAGTATTGGCTTGAAACGCTATGTTTTAAGACAAACAATACGCTTCATTAAGTTATAGAAAAAGCCGAAGAATAGCGAAGGGTGGGGGGTAAAATAGGGATATTTTTTTCATTTTCGCTTCTCGTCTTCAACTATATTTAAAGTTTGAAGCAGAGTGATAATTTGAACTAACTTCGTCTTTTTGTAAAGCATTCATCGTATTACCGTGTGGTGGACCAGTTGGCGTTGTATTTATAGCTTGTAAAAATCGTTACTCCTAAAACTAAAATAATATTTGTAGCATGAAAAGATCAATCAGGTTTATTGTTACTAATTTTCATAATTATGTGCCTGTCCTGAAAGAAACAATGCCAGCGAGAGAGAGAGAGAGAGAGAGAGAGAGAGAGAGGGGGGGGGGGGCAAGGAGAAAAAAAACGAGGTTAGACTCTCGACCCTACTCCTTGTCACGTACAACCTGGGAATCGAAACCAAACCATTTGACACAATGACATACCTAATGGTACATTCGACCACCCAACACCCTGGAATGCCATAGAGTTTAACATCCCAACTTTTCTGCTCTGGGGCAAGACAGATTTTCATGAAATCAGGGGGGAGGGGGCATCCGGTTTTATTGAGCTCCTCTTTCAACCCAGATTTAAGCCATTGTATTCTTCATTAGACGCAAAGATGAATTTTATTTGTTTTGACAAAAATGTTTGCAAATTTGTTTTTCCAATGGGTACCAATAGCCTGTTGCTACTCTGGGCCCTCGGACCACGTCCAACGTTCCGATTACCAACCTCAGGGGTTACGTAAGAAGGACGTAATGTCGCGCTTTTAAAATGGTTTTGAGTTTTTCCACCCCCTTGAGTTTTAGTTCCCCCTCGCAAATGGCAAAAAGTCACCCGGTTCCAATGCGGTTTCAACATTATAATCATAACGCTTAACCAAAAAAATATCATGGGGCATACGCTACAAAACGACTCTAGCATCTCAACACACCTATACATATTGTTGGGTTTTTTTTTTGGGGGGGGGGGGGTCCTACTCCCAATACAAAATCATGGGTCCGCACGCTGCACGCCCCTACCCCGAGACGTTGCTGTCCTGCATACGCGGTTTCATTTCAAAGTAAAATAAAACCTGTGTTAATACATGTTTGTAGATCTATGGTGTCCGTAACATCTGGCCTCAACACCAGCACAGAAACAAACTGTAACCATGTTACGATGTAACGGCGCCTATCCCAACACACTCAACCGTTCCACTCACCAATTAACAATTTTTCTAACAACGGATGTTATACATCATTGTGACGTAATACGTAGTTATAGCACGTGAGCAGGTGTATACAATAATGATAACGATGTATTATAGCCCACCGTCCCTGCATCTTTTTGATAAGTTGCATCAATGATCGACTGTAATATATCAACCATTTTTACGGAATTGAGCCATTTATGGACTGATATAACTTTTCGATAGACAACGTCCACAATAATGTAGTTGGCAAAAAGGATTACGAAACCCGCCAATGACGAGCAAAGATTACGCGTACAAAGGTGAATGCAAGACTAGTAGTCACATGACTATGACGACACGTGTATCAACTAGTGCAGGAAGACAGGGATGTAATTAATTGGATGCAAAAGTCTGTATAGTTCTAAATTGGTCTATTTATTGAAACATCTTGCCTAAGTAAACCAATTGATGTCAAAGTCTTATATGGTTTAACTGGCATATTACCATTGTGGTCATTTTTTATGAATACTGAACCCGTCTGTGAACTAGTTTCAGATAAATATTAATACTAGTTTCAGATAAATTTTAAGACCAGTTTCAGATTAATAGTATAACCAATTTCAGATTAAATATTAGTAGTTGGTTTAAACAATATTTTATTCAATATAATTACAGATGGTCATGCAATTGTATAATCTAAAGGATACGAAAACAAGCAGCATGCTTATGAATATCGCTTCAGTAGGTGTATTACCAATTTCCAATAAATATTATCACCTTTGTTTCAGATAACAATAACAAAATATTATGACAAATATCAGATAAATTTTTTGAATACGAGTTTCAGATAAATAGTATTACCTGTTTTAGATAAATTATTACCAGTTGTGGAAAAATTATTAACAATTTCGGATAAATAATATTATCATGGTAACAGATAAAATATTGTTTTGGATAACATTAACAAAACATTCTGACCAGTTTCAGATAAAACTAATACCAAATATTTCTCTTGCAACAGGAGTCGCGTCACATTGCGAAAATTGTAATTTAAAGATGTGGCATGAAATATTACAAATTGACATCCCACTTTCTATTCTCAGAAAGGAAACTGTCAAAAATTCTGAAAGTTCTGTCCGGATTGTTCTTGTTCAAAATATACCTGTAAAGTGTCGGGTGCCACCAAATAACTTGGAATGTAAATTGTTCTCTCTTCGGACGCCCTGTGGATTTGCTTCAACTATGCGACGAATTGAATTTAGAAGCTGCTGTTGACGTCTTCCTCTTGTGTAAACAACATTTTGTTTCTTTCGCTGCATCTGTTGGTTTTAGCTCCACATTGTCTGAACGGGCGGATGGCAATGATCTGACATTATGCCACCTTCCGTTAAAACCGATGTTTACATTTTACGAATAATATCTACTTTCTGATGTAAGTGACGATGGCGTCTGCAGATGTGACATTTTCAATTCATAATATCGGTGTGAACACTGAACGGAATTGAACCTTCTTTCAACAAAGAGATTAACAACCCCTTAACCAAATATTCTGGCATGATCTCGCCTCTTTCACCCGACGGCTTTTATTCCAGATCTTGCTTATGTGAAATGCATGGTGTTTATTGTTCGACAAACATGGGTATAACTCTATGAGAATAACTTTGTCCAGGCAGCGGCGCTACGGCCTACTCTTTCATAGAATTCCAATTGCCAAGGTTCTCAGTCGTTCGTCCCATCCGTATACCTATACATTGTACCGTGTCAGGCCCTTCGTACTGTACCACTGACAATGGGAAACAACGCAGGAAAATCAAGACTAGCCCGCCAACATCTCATCCACTGAGCCACTGCAGCTCCAATTCTTTGTGTAACAGCATGGCATCTTCCGTCAAATCACCAGATACGGAATGTCAAAGAAATATGTCAACATTCCTCTGCACTTCCCGATGGACGAAAACGGATCTACTGACCACAAAAACTAAGGTTGCCTGCCAATAAGATGGACGTCATCTGCCACGATGTCACGGCTGCAACTACGAATGACACTATCCGGTGCATTCTTTTATTAAATATTAATTGCAATTTCCTCGGTGATGACTTATAACGTCTCCTCTGCAGTTTTTGTATGACACATCATTGAACATGTTAATATTTCCATGGCGCCAAGAAACTCTCACGATTCAAATTTTGTTTACAACAGTCTGCTATGTTGCATTCCTTAAAGTATTTTGACATGTTCCAGAAAGGATGTGTAAAGTGATCTTAGTTGATTTGATTTTGATCGATTGTTGGTCAGTAACCAAAGGAAAATTCGAGAGCGTGAGATTTTGATGTTTGAATCTCAACTGAAAAGTTCTTCATCCGATGTTTTTTTTTTCTTTTCAATGGAAAGCGAGCTGAAGCTTTGTGTATTTATATTATTTTTAATTAATTTCGCTTAAAGGAATCCCCCACCAGGTAATTCCCTCTCCGAAACTAACTAAAGTACTCCGTTATCACCAGATGTGTTACAATTAATAGTATCTTAGTAAAACGATACTACTAAATTTATGTCAACTAGGCAAAATGACAAATTTTCAGTGATGTTAAAGAGGCAACCTGGGGGGGGGGCGGTATTTTTAAGTTCGGCGTAAAGAGAATATGTCAATTTATAGGTAGAGGGTACGGCAAAGGACAGTGCACACTGTACAGTCGAAGGTATTGAGTATAAATCGAGGCCCTGTCATAACGCATTGTATGACGTGCAATACCCATCTTCATTAACCTGGTTGTTGCAGAGCTGTAGGACGTTAAACGCCATTTCATGACATTTGATTTCATTCACATATGCCAATTTGAGTTAAATATTTAAGGTATGTCATGTAGGTGCAAAGCTTGTATTATAACATATAGCACTCTAAACACGAGAAGAACGGCGCCATCAACACCATGTTCCAGGGACTCGATAACACGAAAAATGCATAGGTGGACATGCTTCATACTTTGGCTTCATATATCACAGATGTCAACCAGAGTGACCACTGTCCGTTTTAAGCTATGGACAAATGACCAGCTTATCTTGTCCGTAGTGTGGACACGTATAATGCGTCTTGTTATCATGACAGCGGTGAAGAAGGTGACAGCAACTGGTTTTGAAGTGATGATTCGTTTCATGTGTTTCTTGATTCGTGTATTAGACTTACCGTTTTTAATTAACAATTCTCTTTAGCAAACAAAAAAGAAATGAAAAAAAAATCGAGATGTCGTCTTCTTTTAACAATCTTTTTTTCTTTTTCTCAAAAGAAGGTTAAGGGTGAAGTGGACTCTCGGTTTTGTTGTTTTAACTCGGGAACAACCGAGCGCATCCTCATCTTCATTACCCCGGATGGTGCAGAAAAGTTAGATTTTAAACCCCATTTCATTTCCAACGAAATTGATGAGCCGTAATTTACTGTTGATCAGTTGGCATTTTTAAAGATTAGATAAAGATCTAGCTTTTCCCACTATAATAGTGTAAAGGGGATGTACTGAAAATTTTAGTCCAGTTGCTTCATTCTAAGCCAAGAAAAATTTATTTTAAAATTTTTGTAGCCTCGTTTGTCATGGTTAGCGCTATCCCTAGTATTAACAAAGTCTCGATTATCCATTTATGCGTTTAATCATCAACGGACGTTGAACTGCAGATCGGATTGGAATCCAATGAAAACCGGAGAGATAAGATGGCATCGAGAGTTGATTATGGCCTTATCACGTTAATTTCAGGCCCAAAGAAGGATTTGCAATAGGCAGATCTAGCTCTTGCATAATGTATGTTTAAACTCTATATTTAACTTTTGCTCCCTGAATTACATGGTTCTGGAAGCGTGGTGCACTGTTTGGTTGGATCGTTTGGAAATAAAATGGGGAATAACATCCTACTTTTCAGTACCGACTGGGCTAATGTTGTCTCTGTTAGAATGACTTTGACATAATATTAAGCAGCGGGACCCAAGCTAGATCCTTAGGATACTCTAGTCGGGTGGAGGACTGAAACGCACTAAAACATCTTATCGAGTATAAACCACTGACAGAATGTTAGAGATCCTTATCTGACAATTGAAAATCGAAATAAAGCAGGGTTGATTTTCAACTCATAACATCATGCATGGTTTATGTAGGTCTTCATATTCCCATTGATTAGAACTGTGGGTTTGAGTAGCAAGTCTTCATTAGCCCAGTCGGAGCAGAATAGTAGGAAGTTAAACCCAATTTCATTTCTCTCTGTCGAGTAGAAGATGTGATGGGTACGATTGAGTAGCATGGTTGGTGCAGCAAAACCATGACGCTAATCCTCATTTTAGTTGAATGGACCATGGACCTATACACCCCAAGACCCCTCGTCTCTCTTTATTACCAACCGTTTGAAGAAAGCTTTCAAAATGTCGTGTAGAATGTGTGCTGGTTATGGAGGCTGGTTAATCTATCATCGTGAATGTTGGTATATTATTTCAATTATTAGCCTGTCACAGAACTATTCCTCCGCTAGAGGGACATATATCATACACCTTGTTAAACTGTCATGGCGGTCAGTAAGAACACGTGGACATGGTATTTAGATTTATGTGTTGTAAATTATGTTTGTAGCTACATGTTTAGGGTGTAGTGTTTGACAGGGTTCTAAGTGAAATGGTTGTATCTGTCCCCTTTCTACTCCCTCAACACACCTAGTTAGATACCTAACATATCATACACAAAGTTCTAAGTAAAATGGTTGTACTCCCATAGCACACCTTGTTGGATACCTTGCATGGTCTATACCTTGGTCTACAGTTCATATAGCACACCTAGTTCTACAATTCTCACCAAACACCTAGCTTTACAGTTCTCACTTACCCGGTTCTATCGTTCTCACAGACCTAGTTCTACCGTTCTCACCACATCCAGTTCTGCAGTTCTCTCCATACACCCAGTTCTACAGTTCTCATTACACACCTGGTTCTAAAGTTCTCACCACACACCTAGTTCTACAGTTCTTTCCATACACTCAGTTCTACAATTCTCATTACACAGCTAGTTCTACAGTTCTTTCCATACACCCAGTTCTACAATTCTCATTACACACCTAGTTCTACAGTTCTCACCACACACCTTGTTTAACAGTTCTAACAACACACCTAGTTCTACAGTTCTCATTACACACCTAGTTCTACATTCCCCCTTCATACATCTAGCTCTACAATTCTCACCACACACCTTGTTCTACAGTTCCCTTCATACATCTAGTTCCATATATCTAGTTCTAGTTCTACAGTTTCCTCCACACGCCTATTTCTACAGTTTTCACCACACACCTTGTTCGACACACCTAGTTTTGCAGTTCTCTCCATGCACCTATTTCTACAGGTTCTCATTACACACCCAGTTCTGCAGTTATCGCCCTACACTAGTTCTACAGGTCTCGCCACACGCCTTAAATAAATTCCCTTTGCTTCTAACTGCAAACCAATTACACCAAAGCAAAGGACTCAGCCAGGCCTGTGCAATTCGCAAAGCGGCTCGAAGGAACAAATTCATTTTTAAAAACTGTGAAATGTGAAAGCAAGAAATGAAATGGGGTTTAAACGTCCTATTTCCCTGCATGAACTGGAACAAGACGTCTCTCTATTTATGCCAAATCTTCAGATTCATCTCAGGATCATTAAAGCCATTTCCCCCCTTTAACCCTAATTCTGTTTTTCGGTTTTTTAATTATACACAGATTTACAAATATTCACGACTCTTGATCAGTAGTACCTCCAATGTTTAGTAAACAGTGCGCTAATTCTGTATGTGATAATATTATGTGCGCAAGATATTTATAAAAATATAGAGTTGAAATGGTTTCAACATAATTTTGGTACAGCCTATCTCTCATGCCTAATAAATCTGCATTTGGAAATAAAATCAGCCATACCATAATATTTTAAAAATGGCTGAACATTTGTGTGGACATACATTTCATTTGTTAAACGTATATGTTTGAATATATGTACCCAAATAACACCAAGGCCAATACATGTAGTATATAAAACATAACCGAAGAATGTGACACTTTAGGTGAAAAAATCAAGATATGCAGAAAATGTTTATTTTTTGCAGATTAATTTATACGATGGGAGCAATAATTGAGTAAAAATATTACTATAGGCGCCGTTATACAGGATATATAATGTTTGTCTTCAAACTGTGATAAATGTCATTTGTCATGGTCAGTATCGTGGGAGGATTCGCATCATCTATCATGATCAGTAGTAAGAGGTTTCGCACCATCTGGTGTTGTTTTATTCGCACCCGGTTAATAAAAATAAACATGTAGAAACTATTTGGGATATGTTTCACAAATACCCTTGTCCATCTTGTAATGGTGATTTTGTTTACATTATTCTGCATGATTTGTAATGTCATACGTATATACGGTTATGACGACTTTCCGACTTTGTTATTTTCTATTTACAAACCCAATTACGTTTTAATATTAATAAGTAGAAATGTGGTTTATAAAGTAATATTTGAAGTCAATTTATGAGTCAATTTTCTCTCATATAGAGTATACCCTTAACAGTTGGAATTCGATTTAAGAGTAGGCACCATTTCAATTGTAGCACTCTGTATGGCGTATGCCCGTAATAATTAGCCCAGTTGGAGCAGAACTTTATGCTATAGACCGCACGTGCTGACCATTCGGCCATCCAACCCCCCTTGTGATAAAGACGTTGCTGGGAAAGATCGCAGTGTGTTCCTGACTACCAAGGATTGATGAATCCATGTGATTCGGGGGGCCAGACACAGGGAAATGTTTTCTGGTTTGCAAATTTCCGCCAGTGGTTCAATTTCACACGATTCTTGTTTGGGAGAAGGAAAGAGCTATGGAAGAAAATAATGTGGTGATCACTGCGTAATGGTGGCTACCTAGGACTGATAACCTAGCATGATTCGGGATATTTCAAAATGAAAAGGAAGCGGTAAGGAAAGAAAACCAAAAAAATATTTTAACAGCTTTATCTGCATGACTTCAATAAATACATATTTACTGTATATTATTTAATATAAATTTAACAAACAATACAATTGATGCAGCACAAACTTGTCACTTATTGAAATTACTCCCCCGGAAGGAGTACTTCGGTCACCAGGGTATGCGCAAACTGACCATTATCTCGCCCCAACCCTCTAACTGATATTTTTGAATACGCCATGACTCCTACCCCACTTTTGTTTTCCAAACTGTTCAGAACCTCCGTATCACTCGATTTATTGCAATTCCGTTAAATCGGAATAGTCCAGTGAAACAGTTGAGCTCCCTCTATACGCTTGGTAAAAGTTTTTAGCGGGGGTGTAAAGATATCGCGAACGAGTTATCATGTCTCCATCCCGCCTTCAACAATCCAAAATAAATAACATGTAGAAAACTAAAATAGATTGCACTTTCAATACACGTTTTACTCCGTTTATACAACACAATATACAAATTTATTATAATTATTTATATATATATATATACGTCACTTCCTATGTGTCACATTTACGTCACTTCTTCGTCTCGCACTCATTGGATGGAAGAAGAGATTTAGATAAACCGGATAACATTTTTTCCATATTTTTCAGGTCACTTCCGTTTTCATCATGGACTCTCACTGATTTAATTCGTTCAATTTTTGCTTTCGGAAACCCGGAAGCACTAGTGTCTTTCTGATCGGAAGAAGATTTCAAAAGTTCACAGGATCTTGAAGTAGAATTTTGATACGGATATGGACTAAAGCGATTGTTTTTTAACGCGTATGGATTGAAATGTGCGGAATAGTTCAACGGAAGAGGAGGGCTTTCTCCAAACACATTCAATCCATTGTAACTCTGGTGTAACGAACTCAGAAAAGATAGGTGGCTGCTTAGCAACGCGTTTTGACTAATGGCTGAGTGAAACTGAGTCATGTGATTGTTATAATCCATCAGAGAGGGTACTGGATAATATTTCGATATTTCACTACTAACACTTTGAGTTTTATCATCGGACAACATGGCGCTCACCGGAAATGAAAGTTTTGTCGATTTCGTTAACTTTGAACTCTCTGGTTTTGAAGTAGAGACAGGATTGTAAGTGGATGTCTGTAGTGATGGTGACAAGCGTTCCGATAAATTGGTGTCAAGGTGCTCGTCAACATGGACCGCCATCTTGGATTGTTCGGTCGTCGATTGGCAATATTTGCCGCCAGAAGACATTTCAAGGTTTATTTTAGAGGTTGCACTTCTGTCGTCAGGAACAAATTCTTCATCGTTGTCACAGGTCGACGAGCTTACTGCAAACAGAAAGAAAAAAAACTGCTGTTATAATTAAATAAACAAGCCAACAGTGAGGCTGATGTTCCCCGCCGAAATCCCAAAATAAATAGAAGACACATATTAATTAATCACACATTTATTTTTTTCAATGTATCAAGCAATCAAACTGTACACGAAGTGTCATCCAAAAGTGTTTTATAAAGAAAAGTGCTAAAACCGACGAGAAAAATGAAAATGTACCCTAGTTAGGGGGACCCTAAAGGCAGACAAAAGGGCCCCTCTGGCCAAGGGAAAGGGCCCTCGTGTCCAAGTCAATCGTTTCTATACACTGTTACTGTCGAATCGATTACTAAATGAGAATGCAGTCATTGTATTGGCATAAAAATCATCAATCAAGATGAACCTAAGTTATCTTGTCCCAAAGTATCAACCAATCAAATTGCTTATCTCTGCTTACCCTAAGCGGAAAATGCTCATCTTCGAACCCCATCAAGGCATTGACCTAATAAGCATATACACCAAGTTTGAACATTTTAACTCAATTAGAAGGAGAGTTATTGTGTTCCAAAGTCTCGACCAATCAAATTGCTCTGCTTACCCTGAGCGGAAAATACTCATTATCGAACTCAGTCAAGGTATTACTGTAATGAAACTATACACTAAGTTTCATCACTCTCACTTAATTAGAACTAAAGTTATTGTGTCCCAAAGCATCAACCAATCAAATTGCTTATCTATGCTTACCCTAAGCGGAAAATGCTCATCTTTGAACTCCATCAAGGTATTGACCTAATAAACACATACACCAAGTTTGAACATTCTAGCTCAATTAGGAAGAGAGTTATTGTGTCCCAAAAAGTGTGACGGACAGACAGACAGACAGACAGACGGACGGACGAACCCATTTTAATAGTCCCCCAACTTTCTTCGAAAGGCGGGGGACAACAAATTCTGTTTAGCCACTTTGTTTTCTACAGGAAAAACGCAATTGTTTTTTTAAAGCGATGTTTCGCTGATGTAGAACGTCGCCAATTATACAAAATTCAAATTTTGACTAGTTTTATATGACATGCTATATAATTTACGTGGGGACAGCAGTGACCTCCCTTTTTAAGGGCGGATGAATACTTGTAGTGATTGTGGACTACGTATGAAACTACTTTACAGCGTATGAGTGTGCATGGTGATTTTATTTATTTCGGATGTTTACTTCTCTGATAGGTTATTTGGTATTTAAACAATTGGACTGATCACGCTCTTGGTGCCCATCATACTGACTATAACATATCCCATTTCTTCAGTTGCTTGGTTTTATGCGCAGTCTCGCATAAATGTTAATTCATAAACACTGTTTCTGCATGGTGGTATTTACAGCAAAGTAAATTAAAACTAAATTATGATACAGTAATGAGGCGATAATATACGGTGTGTACCGAATGATAACACGTTGATTATAACAACGAGGCTCATTAGTCAGATACAACCAGCCCCAAAATTGCCAGTCAAGTGAAATAATGATACCCTTTAGTAATCATGACTCACCTCCGGTTTCAAAAGTCAAAACTAGAAAATAGCGAACCCTGATTGTTTTCGTGGCTTAATAATATTTTAATGACGTTTAATTATGACCGTCGGATTTAATGTTCAATTTAGATAGAGACACTCAATTAAGACGTAAACAAAATGGTGATTACCTTCAATTTGGTTGTCAGCATCGCTGTCGTCACCTTCATCTCCGACAACACAGATTGTCTCCTCTTGATCAATCATAGAGGGTGTTGTTCTTCCGTGCACGTTATCAACACTTCCCGTATGGCACGTGCTTGTTGGCGCCATCAAACAGGGTCTCCTAAAATCAACAATTGCGAATACATTTACATAGCTGTTCCAGTTTTTTCAAAATCAAATCTGACGACAAACTATTAAGCAGTCTTTTAAATTCAATTGAATTCTATTTGAGCACTACACTTTCCGGCGAAGTTTCTCCTTTTCTGTAGAGCAGGACGGTAGTGCGGGCAACGAACAGCATTTGAGCTCAAAACCGGCCATGCGTGCATGTAAAATAACTCTGAACAAAGTTTTCCTCGTGAAACACTGCATGGCGCGTACCCGACTTCTTTTTCTCAGTTGGTTCAGAATGATGGAAAAGAATTTCAATTCTCAAGTTATGGGTTGATGGCCACCTCACTTCAAATTGTTACTATTGTTAAATCTGCCAATTGTTAACTGCAATTTGTAAATCTACAATTGGTAATATTATAAAACTAACAATATTGTTAATTGTAAACCTAACAATATTGTTAATTGTAAACCTAACAATATTGTTAATTGTAAACCTAACAATATTGTTAATTGTAAACCTAACAATATTGTAAATCTGACAATATTAAAGCCGTTGATCGCGAGTGTTTGGCCAATATTTTGTAAATAATAGGTTGTGAATATGACAACATTTCACAGCATAATCCACGCTAAACTTGATGACAATTGATTTGATCAACGAATATCAATGATAACCTGGACTTGAATTATATAAAGACTGAACGGAATTGAACCATTTTCGAATCGAGATTTTCAGAGATTCAACTTTCACAAATTGTAGTTTGTATAAATGACACTAAAATTATTGTAAATCTGCTTACTTTTTCTCCCTCTTTCCTCCACCGGTGTCCCGAAAGCCCTTAGCAAATGGATTGTGGTCTATTTTTAGCTGCGTGATCTATGAAATAAAATAAATAAATTACGAGGCTACTAATGTATGGACTGCAGTATAGTGTGACAAGAAACAATGCAACAGTTTCCTTTACATTCTTATTATTTATTTGATTGAATTTTAAAACAATGTAATTTTATGGAATATATGGAATGATATTAATTTTTAAAAATATATATATATGGTCTGATAACAAAAGTTGATCTCGCTGTTTTTGGGGTAGTAATGAGTTCAACTACCGAGTATAAAAGCAGAAATCCGCGGAAAATGGGCAGACAGCCGCGGTGGGACAGTGAGAAAGACAAGGTTCGCGAAAGTTCATCGCGATTCCCGGTGTGGTTACGACTTGCCAGTGGTGCAGGATGTGACGATAAACCAAAGTCCCGTGTACCCATTGGCATGCACGTAAAAGAATCCTTTACACATGACGTATTCCCTTCCTCATTAGCCCAGTCGGAGCAGAAAAGTGGGACGATAAATAATGGCAACTGTAAAACATTATTGATCAATTTTATTACTTTATTAATTTTATATAATTATTTAGTATTTTTAATGATTTGATTTTAGAGAAAAAGAGTGTCGAAAGTCGATATGGGCTGGACACTGCTATTATTTTGTGTATATTTTACGTAAAGTATATATATTCTTGTATGCAGTGTTTGACACTATAATAAACAATTACTTACTTACTTATTTTAACCCCCTTGGCCCAATATACCCATAGTCTGAAATAATCATTATCAAAGTAATTAAAAGATTCAATTTATATATTTTGAATTTACCTTTTCGTTTTGGTAAGCGGTGACTGCTATAAATTCCATCTCCTTGAACACAAAGGTACGGAATGGGCTGTACGGTAACTTCAATATATCATCAGTACGGACTAGATGGAACCGGGGTTGATATTTATGCATAGAATTCAATATTGTCTGAAATTCAGAAAATGGACCATGGGCTAATTAATTCCCTTCAGGTATATGGCAGTGTTTGCCCGAGGCATACAATATATTTCAAGTCGAAGATAAACTTCAACAAAATCTGTCTTTATTTACCCGGTCAGAGCAGTGCGTCAAACTAAATTTCATTTCATAAATAAAAGAATGATTTTAACTTAGTTCGAGTACCGTTGTATTTCAACAATATGGCGATCGATAATTTAATGAGTAGCTGAGATTTCTTATGCGATTATATTCCCCAGTGTAAGTAGTATAGACATTTTATTATTAATCACAAGCATCGCACTGTTACTACTGACGCGTCGTGGACAAAATGTTTTATCTAATAAATCTAAACTTAGGACAATATTTTATTGTTGAATAACCCTGGCGCACTCCACACACCGAAGGGTATAAACATTAGCTTTTTTAATAAAATTAGGCACAGCAAAGAAATAAAATGGGTTTGAACGTCCTGCTGTTATGTTCCAACTGGACGAATCAAGACGTTAATTATGAATAAAGCACGGGTTTCAGGCAGATGAAATGGGGTTTTACTTCTAACTGTTCGTCTTCGACTTGGCAAATGTTCATTTGTGATTAAAACAAGGGGCTGGTGACGTTTGTATCTCAGTTAAACTTATAATTGAACTTGACTTCCTCACGCACTGATATCAGTTTAACTTCACCAAGCCGATGGGGGTTAACATCCGCTTCCATCGACGGCAATATCGCAAACAACAATTTCATCTGATTATCCGCTTAACAGATACCACGAGATATCCCGATACTACGATTTCGTGATTACACATATCCCTGTTTATGCCCTATCATCATCCAATCAGTATTCGAGACATAATTACGTCAAAACCAATTTATACGTCACATTCTGCGATCTTCAAATTTTGTCTAATCACTTTCAATTATTGTTCAAGACGTTGCTTTAAACTGATAAACTTTTCCAATATTATACCTTTTTTTTCTTATCCGCGATATCTGTGGAAGCGGACGTTAACCCCATCTATATATGTTTTATTATAGCATAATTGCGACGTCATAGAAAAATATCGCCATCATCATCCGAGTCGGAGCAGAAGACGTTTTACCCCATTTTATTTCATTGATATCTTATAGTACTTTGTGCAAAGAACAGGTATACAGGTGTGCAGCTTAAATAACCCTTTTCAGTTAAAATTCGACAGACAGTAGGCAGCTGTCCCACACAATTTTCCTCATAGCATAATGCATGGTGTATGCCCAGTTTCATTGATCCGGTTGGTGCCAAAAGTAGGACGTTAAACCCCCATTTCATTTATTTACAAAGACGTAAACTGAGGTATTTTAAAGATGACCCATTCTCAATGATCAAAAACTAACAATGTCGTATATAACTCATATGGGATATTTCCGATTCTTAGGAAATAATGGCTACACTACGCAGCTCTGAAAATTAAAAATGGCGTCCTTTCATTAGATTTTACACTTCTGAATTAATTCATTATTGGATTCAAAATTATATTTAGAAATCTTGAGAACACTGCTGTCGCTCCAAATTCAACAATTCATTGTTAACCGGGCCATTACGATAAAATTAACTTTAATACCATTTCTGATCGTATCTTGAAAATTATCGTCAAATCACATAAGATTCCAGGACACGCCCACTCTATTTTGTTGCTTGTGACCCCGTATCGGAAACATGATCAGAAGTCTGTGTATTTTGTCGACTGTAAGTGCGGTCTTTTGTTGCTAATTTCGGGGATAATTATTTGCTGGGAGAGTTTTAAGTCCATAATTCGCCGAGTGGTCTCGCTCCAAAGAACATGTACTCATTTGAACGGGCAGAGATTGGTGAATTCCTTTTTTCTTTGGAAGATTTTTAAATCTAGATTATATTTGTAATCTTTGTTCATATTGTCCCCATTTAATACAATTTTGATTTAATCAAAAAGTAAAATAAAAATTTGAAATTTCAACTTACGAAATGATAACTTACAAAACCATGTTTATCCGAGATATTATTGGATAGCTTCAGCTTGTGGAAGGAGACGATCTTCTGCATCCATTGTTCACCAGTGCTCGGAGAATCTGGATGGATGTACATCCTCTTAGGCATCTCTGGATCAGCTTTTCCCGCAACCATCCATTTACTGTTGTGAAATTTATATCTACAGTCATCGACGGCCACAATATCCATCAATAAAATATATTTAGCCTTTTTATCTAATCCTGATACTTTCACTTTAAATGGCGGGAACATTCGTCTGAAAGTAGAAAAAGACTCAAATTAAATGGCGGGAACATCCGTGTGGAAGTAGAAAAAGATATAATTTAAATGGCCAGAACATTCGTCTGAAAGTAAAGAAAGGTATAATTGAAATGGAGGGAACATTGGCCTGAAAGTAGAGAAAGATGATATAATGTAAATAGCGGGATCATTCGTCTGAAAGTAGAGAAAGGTAGTTGAAATTGTGGGAATATTCGTCTAAAATAAATCTTGAAATCACAAAGCATTAACGAATCAACTTCATAACCTAAATGGTTAAGGAAACCCTCCCTTCTGAAATCGTTAAGAAATAACACACATTACTTCGGTCGTTGTAAGTCTAACAAGCTTTATTTTATTTGGAATTTTTGCTATATCTGTCAAGGACTGTTTTACTTGCAGCTCGGTGTGTTCACAAGAGAACTGCAGTTTATCATCCAATTCGAACTAATGAAGATATTTTCATTTTCTTGTCAGACTCCTGGCCGAAATATTGTGGTAACGAAACGTTATACCCACCCTTATAAAACAATTCAATAAAATAAAATTTAACTATATCAGAGTTTTAACGGACAATAAGGCTTGGAACAGACTATATGGTCTTCTTATAAACCAGTCTCTTAAATTGAAATTAAGTTTAATTTATTGTTTGTATCAAGATTTATCACGTGTGCTAGTGTTTGTTGTCTGTATATTGGTAAATGGCGTGTGGTCCAATATAGATATTGTCGCGCGTGCAGGTCGTAAACAGTCTGCCCATAGACACTCAAATCAGTAGTGGATAACATTCATGCGGAAGCAAACGTTAAAGGAGCAATATTGTTATACTTTTATAACGTTAAACTTATAGCAATATTGTTATTCATTTATAAAGTAAAATTAAGAATATCGTTCATAATTTATAAAGTAAAAGTAGCACTATAGTTATTTTTTATACAAAGTACAAGTAGAAATAATGTTATTAGTTCATAAAGTAAATAGCAATATTGATATTAATTTTTGATTTAAAAGTACCGTAGCAATATTGTTCTTAATTCATGACGTAAAAGCTGCATTACTGTTATATTAAAATGTAAAAGTAGATATAGTGTTATTCATTCATAAAGTGAAAGTAGCAATATTGTTATTCATTTATAACCATCGACAATGTCCAGTTTTTATGCGAAGTTAAAACGTACTATATTACGGTGATCGACAAACATTTGGACTTTAACAAATATCTAGATTTCTCAATATACAGCTTTTGAAAAATCTAATGTTTTCAGTAAGTAAAGGAAATGGATAATTTTCACGAATGTTGCAAGTATTGGAGCTTACGCTGTTATAAATTACATAATTCCTATGCATATTGAACAATTGGTATGAGTAGTAATGCCGACGTAACAATTCTAGCTAGTACAGACTTACTGTCACCCCAAGCAAAGTATTAGCACCCACAAAAACTTAAGTTCAAGAATTGACAGTTTTGTAACAAAATAAAAGGGTTTACTGAAATTGACTTTTAAAAATGACAGCAGTTTATTCAAACGTCCTGACTGAGTTCTGGTTTAAACCACATTAAAAATAAAAAGTTCTTGATTCAAGGTTTGGGGCTTGACATTTTCGAAAAAAGCATAAATTCGTTGACAATGTTTACGAAAACCAGGCAGTAACCTAAAACTCATTGTTCAGCCAATTTATAAACACACACTAGACATAATTCACAGATTAATTTCTGTTAAAAACAATTCTGTTCATAACACATCTAGAATAAAATGCACTCGATTTAATATGATCTTTTGTTGTATTAAGCATCCATTAAGAACCTGTTGTAAATTTACAAAAGTATACAATTTCATCCGGTGCCACGATAGCCCGTTACGATGGGGCTGACCGACCGATGTTGGCTGAGAATTTTCCTCCTAGTAATTTTCCAGAAATGCGGGATGGGGGGGGGCAGACATTGAAAAGCGTATAGTTGTTCAGATGGGACGACAAACCGATGTCCACCCGTGTACTTTTTGACGTGTACGTAAAAGAACTCTTGACTGTTTCATCTGAAGTTCCTATACACTTCTTCGTTGAACACATTGGGCATGTAAATTGAAATGAAACAGGGTTTAACGTCACCGACTAGGTTAATGACGTTGGGTTCAATAATGTAAGTGGATCACGTTGCTAAGTGGATAAGACACTGGCTCGCTGGCCTGGAGGTCGAGTGTTCGCTCCATGCATTGGCCGAGAAAGTTCATCCAGATTTTCCGGCGTGGTTCCCCCCTGTCGGTGATGCAGGATGGAGGGCCTGACAAGGACATCTGTCTAGTCGTTCGGGTGGGACGAAAGACCGGTCCTGTGTACGTAAAAGATCCCTTGGTGGATAAGAAGCTGGCTCGCTGGCCTGGAGGTCGAGTGTTCAATCGATGCATTGGCCGAGAAAGTTAATCCAGATTTTCCGGCGTGGTTCCCCCCTGTCGGTGATGCAGGATGGAGTCTAGCAGTTCGGATGGGACGAAAGACCGGTCCTGTGTACACATTGGCGTGTACGTAAAAGATCCCTTGGCAGTTGGAATTCGATATAAGATTATGCCGTAGGAGCAGAACAGTAGGACGTTACCCCCCCCCTTTCATTTCATTTCAATAATGTAGAACATTAAAACCTCTTTTTATTCCTGCTTTTGATCCACACCTTTCTACAAAAATATGCCCAGTATTCTGTATGAAAGGTTTATTATATATAATTAGGGCAAATGTTCACCTTTAGGTACTTACATATGCTAATGTGGGGCTTTATTTTACAAGACGCAGTAGGATTTATAAGAACTGAAACCAAGAAACATGAAACAACTCAATCTAATGATAGAACAAGCTTTGACCTATTGCACTGGTTTGATGTCAAACTAAGAAATATGGCCCTGTCTAAATTAACATGATCGCCATCTTAACACAGAATTTCATTAAAAACCCTGAAAAACTTGTCGTTGATTAAAATAGGTGAATAAAACAATATGGACATTTAGGTTTTAGACTTTATTCTTTTCCAAATACAAAAAAAAACATATAAGAATAATTCCTTGCATTTAAGGGGCGCCATGCACGAAACTAAATCTGCCTATTGCAGGCATTTCTTTAGGCCTAAAATGTTATATAAATTATTAATTAGACATTTATTAACATGCCAAGATCATAATCAAATCTCGATGCCAACGGATGTTTTAGATTTTCAAAGGATTTAAACACGATTTTCGGTTATGTTCTAATTTAAAACCGGATAATCGAGACTTTGTTTATTATCGTAACAACGACAGCATTGACAATCATGACTACATTGTTCTGCTATCAACGACAACTCTGCTCAGAATGTAGTGATTTTAACGAGATTTTTAACATATTGCCTTTTCATTATCTGTTTTCAACTATTATATTATTAATTCAAATGCATTCTATTAACGCATCTTAGTGAGCGACGTGCGACATTGCGTCTATGACTTTCACAATTGGTGCGGAGAAATGTTAGTCTATGTGTAGCGTATCTGAGAAACGAAATATATTGACATTGGTTGAATTAATTTGAAAATCGCAATGAAACCATTATTATGTTTGAGAGATGGTGTAAAAACTATATACCCGTGAATGGCGCAAAACCCGCCAATGTGTGCTCATCATTTATTCCCTGAACCGAAGGAACATGACTACGTGTGGTGTATCCCTACGCCTACAGGGTAACCTATATTTAATTACCTACTGATTTGTTTTGTCTATTTCCAGATTAATTATCAATCAATCAAAGACAGGGGACACGCGATGATGACAGGAGATAGCACGAGGAATAATGATCCTTCTATTACACGACTACGTCATCCCACGAGATAGCAATCAACAACTTGCCTGTAGTAGTCTTACATTTAAAATAATGTAATCATAACTGGTATAATATTGTAATCATATCTGGAATAAACATATTTCAAATACTGCAATCATATCCGGCATAATCACATTTCAAATGTTGTTATCATATCTGTTATAAATGCATAATCATATCTGGAATGAACAGATTTTAAATACTTTAATCATATCTGGAATAAACACATTTTAAATACTGTAATCATATCTGGAATAAACACATTTTAAATACTGTAATCATATCCGCCATAATCACATTTCAAATGTTGTAATCATATCTGGTATAAACCCATAATCATATCTGGAATGAACAGGTTTTAAATACTTTAATAATATCTGGAAGAAACACATTTTAAATACTGTGATCATATCTGGAATAAATGCATTTTTACTTTTTCAGTGGTGAAACATGATCGCATGATCTAATACCATTTCTCGTTTGAAAAGTTCACAGCTAGCATATTTTTGTTGAAACGAATTAACTAATCACCATAGAGCTTTTTTCTACCTTTTAACTAGTCGTTCGTAAAGGGCAATAAACTGGGTCTATCCGTAAGGACATGGAAGTGTAGGCGGTCTGTGCAGAAGGCTACCACACACATTGCACACTTAAAGATGGGGACAACTATTGCCACGTTAGTCCCAGAATGACTAAAGCACTGTGTTGACTAGACGTTAAACCATGGTTCCTGGTCGTTTATAAGTGCAAAAGAAAAAGTAATTGGACGAGGTCAATATTAAAATATTGTACTGGATAATCAATGATAAATATGTAGTCATGTATGACACGATTTGTTAATAGCTTGTGTCACATGTATATTACGTCATACAAATTACGTCATGTTGTCTTATTCTTAATCGAAGAATGTGGACTTTTCATAATATAATAAAATTTATATTTATTTTTTAAAATTATACCGTCTAAATGATAACTGGATACCGAAATGAAACCACCAGCTCTCTAGGCCCTCGTCCATTTTTTGACGAGTGTAAACAAATATCGATTTGGTAATGCATTTAGCTCCGGGGATCTGTAACGTTCTGCTTGTGGTATATACCGGCCTTGTGTTTTACTTCCATCCGAATGATCCTGCACGACTAGCAAAGGGAAGCAAGGCTTTGAAACCCCAAGGAAAAAGTTTCTCGACCAACTCTGGTTACTGTGGGAATATACTAACATATGTCATACCTCTTACTCAACGCCATTATTCAGCGAGTCACATTGATAAAATGGCTGTCTTCCGATTACCTTTTATTTCTGTTTCTTTATTTACATTCGTTTCTTACCTGTTAATTAATATTCTATTGTTCTAAATTTAACATCCATCTGTTTTATTTTTAGCTTAACCAGAACGAAATATACGCAAAATTCCCATTAACGATATAGTCGACGAACCGGTTAATCTAAAACTCGGAATAATTATACGCTCTACGGTATAAATTTACTGACCGGTTAAGATAAACGAAACGAATTCTTAACTAATTTGTTTATTTTGATTATGTAATGAGTAATTTGTAATGATTTGACCGCGGGGATAAACTGAACACGAAACCCCCACAAAGGCAATAAACCAAGGGACTTGTGATTTACAGATTTAAATACCTTTACTTTCTCACCATAACAGCCAAGAAAAATTAGCCCTGTTTGACCTGCGCTGGGTAGCGTATGCTTACAAATTTTAGAAACCCGACACAATTTTACTATTGGTGTGTTGTGAATTTTATAAACTCCTATTCAGCCCATATTCTGTTATTCTACATGTATTTTGTATTTTCTGATTCCTGTGTACTTTTTAAAAAAAAAACTGGGCACCAAGAGCTACCTCACCCATCTTGTTATTGTTGTTATTCTTGGGGGCGACGCTCTCCGTAATAAAACCATCCTTAATAAGGAGTATCCACTACTACAATAGCTTTCCTTATTAAGGAGTATCCACTACTACAAATAGCTATCCTTAATAAGGGATGTCCTAATACTACAATAGATACCATCTTGGTAAGGACCATCGCTCCCAACTGTCAACTACTACAATAGCTACCATTACCGTATCCCACTCTAATAGCTATCTGTTGATAGCTATCTTTTTTCTTTATAATTCAATAACAGTGTTGTATTTGAGAGGTGGCATTAAGTGTTCTTCACAGAGTATGTATACCCTACTACTTCGTACATGACGCTAGCCGGTGCATAGTACAGTAACCAGTATGGAGATTAAGGTCGGGTAGTGTTCTGGAAAGTGTAAGCGTACCACCACTACATCGTGCATGACCCCCGTCAGTGCATTCATAATATAGTAACCATGTTTATCTGTATAGTGTTCTAGAAAGAGTAAGTATACCACAACTACCTCGTGCATGACACCTGTCAGTGTATTCATAATATAGTAAAAATGTTTATCTGTATTATACAAACTAAGGTCGAGTAGTGTGGATGTTATCCACGTGATGCCAGATGGCGAGAGATATATTAATGTGTATCATTTGACAGAAGCCATTATCACCAGTAAAAATATAATTTACACATGCCGTGAATATTTTCACCTGTGTTGAAAGGTGAAACGTGCAGGTAGATAATACACCAATATTGTACGGATATTGGACTTATGTCTGTTTTTTTTTTTCAAAACTTTCGATGTTTTGCGGATTTGTTTTCTGAATTTTAAACGGATTCAAGCGCATAACTTACGTGGTACATTGCAGGAAAGTGCTTCATTAGTCTATGCTTCCTAAGTCATAGTTGATCGATGCTTTAATAGAAGTACTTTTTGTTGTATTTATCTTTATTCCAATATGTTGGGTTAAACGCATGCTTATCAATTTAGTTTGCTGTTATTAATGGGGAAACATGTCACACACGAGGTAGGGTATGCTTAATGTTTCTAAAACACCTGGATATGTTATTGAAATTAAAACTGGGGTGGGGTTGGGGGCGAATGGTTAGCGCGTGTGGTTGTATTAAACGGTCCATCACTGAATCAACTGGCGTGGTTTCTTCGATTCCCGGTTTTCTCCCAGTCCTCCGATTTCCTCCCATTGCTAACGACCCGCACACGCAAGCGAATTATTGAAATAAAATAGAAATATGTTAGTAACGAAATGACGTTACCCCCCTTCTCTCTCTCTCTCTCTCTCTCTCTCTCTCTCTCTCTCTCTGACATTAAAAGTGATGCTATCACAGTGATGTATTGGGAATAGTATCAATGTTCTTTAAATAATTCATTCCCAAATATTATATGGGAATAGTATCAATATGATTTGTATTTAAATTTAGTTCACAATATTATACGAGGGGGTGTTATAAATAGTATTACTATATTTCGTTTACAATTAAGCTCCGAAATATTACATGAGGGAGAAGTCTTAATATATTTTACATGAGCTCCACATATTACATAAATATAGTATTAATATATTGATATAAGTTCGCCCCAAAGTATTAATATTTGTAGCATAAGCCTCAAATATTACATGAGATAGTATTAGTACATTTCGTATGACCCCCACATATTCCATGGGTAGTATTAATATAATTAAATATAACATTGTAGTAGTATCAATATATATTTTTGTATACATTTCAAATATTACATTGGAGAGTAGTATTAATAATATACTTTGTATATAATCAAGCGCCGAATAATTACATTGTAGTAGTATTCGTACGTTTAGCATAAGCCCCAAATATTTTTTGTGAATACTTGTCAATTATCGAACAGACGGAAGACAATAAAATGGCAAACACAACAAAGCATCAACACGATACGGTATAGTTTTAAACACTTTTTAAAAATTAAACAAAAGCACTAATACTAAAACAACTTTTTGTTCCACAAAGAATTTAGATCGATCGGGTCCAACCTTTTTACATTGATTTATATCGATTTCACACTGCCATTTCTAAGTACATGGATGTTAGAAAGTAGAGTAATAATAATTGTACTAGCTATTTTCTTTATATGTTATATACAATTCTCTTTGGAAACGGGCGTTAAGTCGCATTTTCGTGCATGGAAGCCCATTCTCTTTCTTCATGAAGAGTTGTTACTTTTAAAAACCCTTGCTTAAACAACAGCAACATTGTTTACATTAAATTTCAGATATAAACTAAGAATAAAGAAGTTCGCAAAAGAAGTCCTACTTGTACCTGTATTATAAATGACGAATTTTAAAATATGCATATTAATTTACTTAACAAGCACTGTTGGAAAAAACTGTCGATTGTTATTAGGTATACTGGTTTATACCCCACCCCTCCACTAACCAACCCCACCAAACCCCAAAAATATAAAATATGAAAGATCAAGTATATATATTATATGTTTTTGGGATGGGGTGGGGTTGGTGAGAGGAGGGGTGGGGTATAAACCAGTATAACTAATAACAATCGACAGTGTATTCCAACAGGGCTTGTTTAGTAAATTAATATGCATATTTTAAAATTAGGCTGATTAAAGGCAAATTATATTCTCTGGCATAAATTCATTTTCCCTTTATGCTAAATTTTTTACGTGTTTTTGTCTTTTAAGTTAAAGACAGGATTTGTTTTTATCTTGATAAACAGTTTTATTATGAAGAATAATTAATATTCGCGTTGAACTTTAGAAGATTTAATTATCGGTATAAAATATTAATGTTCATCACAAAACCTGTGATATTTAGAAATAATAGACTCGTTCAGAATCTCAGTAGAAATAAAAAACCCATAAAGGTCAAAGGTCAATAATTATATACAGAATAATTATATTAATTAAAACATGCAATGTTACTGATACATATTTATTCTTAATATGGCGTTTTATTTAATATCTCAAAACGTTACACAGAATATATATTTTTTAAAAAAACACAAAATTTGACCATAAAATAGATTGAAATTGAGACAGAATATGTTTTCAAAAATGACTTTTTTAATTTGACTTTAAGAGTATTATGTATATTTTATGTATATTTATTGGCCGTTAGTTCACCTGACAAGTCATTAACTAGCATGAATGCATACATTAGAGTTATTAAGTCAACATTTTTTGTGAATTTATATAAAAAAATATGATTTAAATTAGAGGTTTAAAAAAGTGATAAAACAAAAATTCAAAATATTTTGTACATTCATTTTAAAAGTTTGAAAATATCAAATAAATAGGTCAACTCACCTGCCGGACTTAGTAATCACCATCTCTGTGCCGTATTCATGGAAAGAATTCCACAGTTCCTTGGCATCTAATTCAACTTTTGGATCATCCGTAACATCGGCATCATTGTCAGCACAAGAATAGGGACGAAAGGGTTGAGAAACAGGGTCACTCGGTACGAAACCACTTCTATCGAACATCTGGGATAATTTGGGCAAGGGAGCGGTTAATCCCTGGGGATGAAGATGCATAGGAGGGAGGTAGGGGTTCGGAAGAAACAAGTTACCCATTGTGTAGTCCATTGAGCGCTGCAGAAGATACGGATTAAACGCCATGGTGGGTCAGTGGATTAACTGGGTTTAAGTCGGATTAACGCTTTCATCCACAGCGAGTCACCTAAATCGTCAATATTATGAGATTTATCAGGAATATCAACAAGTATACGGTGTCTAGTTAACACGGTACGGTAAATATTATACCCAACGCTACACGAACAGATTTACTACTAGTCCGCCATAGCTCACGCGCAGTCATCTCTAATACTCCTCTCTCATTGGATGTGAGTCGTCTCGAGAGATTTAGAGTAGAAGGCGTGTTTAATTCTATAAACAAGATGAATGAGGGAGATGACAAAACAAACCACTTCATCTTTTATGCCGTTTTTTCACTTCTGTATAATACGTCATGTCATATTGTCACAGTTTTTAAGGACCCGCCTCGTGTTACCGGATATATCACGTTGTACACATAAAGTGGTGACGTTTTATTTATAACGATCCATTATTGACATTGAAGTCGATATAATCGTTCCTCGATATTGGTGAAAGGAGCGAAATGTTTTCTGACATCAAGAAAACAATGGGTGTTTCAAAATGGGGAAAATGCAATCGTTTATGACTTAGCGCCATCGTCAAGAGTTTCGTAATTAGATAAATAAATGCGTTTTGAATAAATTCAAAGCTTATTGACCAGTGGTGCGTAAGTGGAATTAGCGCACGAGCTGTAATTATCGCGAGACACACTTATTCGCACGTTTTCGATCACACCCGGCACAACCATTTATTTCGTTTTGAAAATTTAAGGTTGTAAATCAAAAAATATTTCCAAAACCACGAAATTATACATTAAAAAATACAAATCAATGGAATATAATACAATTACTGAATTTAATGGACGCAAAGTCCCAATCATAATTCTCCCCGTCTTGTTCGGGGTTTTTTTTTGGGGGGGGGGGGGGGGTTCTTGGAAATTTACTATTTTTTTACTTTAAAATACGTAAAGTCTCGAACTATAGCAAAGATGTTTTCATTTTAATTGAATTTTCACATAAAGATAATTATTCATTTCACTATTTACTCTGATCTCAAAGGTGTAATTTATTATTTCCATATTGATTAGGCCATCCAATTTTAAGATGTAAGGGTCTATTTGAAGCCGACTGAGCGTGTCGAAAAATTTAAAACGCTGAGTTAGGCACACCAGGGGTTGGGGGTAAAAGACACCCTCCTAAATTTTTAACAAGTCTCCAGAGTTTCCAATATATGCATTTCCGTAGGGAAATGACAGCCCTTAAAAGTCCCTAATCAGGCCAATGCAAAATATGCAACACCTTCTTAGATATGATTTTAAGTGTAGCATACACACCCGTCTTTAATAAATAAATATTTGTCTTTTAGTGAACAAACAATTTTGCAAAAAGCGCCATCAACCCGCTCTGCCTATAATTCAATATAATTCTCATCTGGAGCGAGCTACTCATCATCTTCATACCACACTAATAATTTTAATTACTTCTGACATGCCGTCATGCACGTGCATTTTGGCGTATAGAATGAGTGTACGTCACGATAATCAATGATGACGTATTTTAATCAATATTATGCTGGCAGACGAGTAGTGATGTTTACATTTGCCATGTTTCAATGGAAGGGGGTCGAGTATGTATATTATGTAAGCTAAATCCGATGCTGTTTTCCACATGGTTTAATTAATGACTTTTCTTGCCAACACTTTGTCTTATATAAGTGATTGCCATTAATACTTGTGTAACTGTCTGGATTGCTCATCACAAACATCGGCTAAATATTTGGGTAAAATCTTTATAATCTACTACACTAGGCGCAGACTGTGGTCCTATAATGCAAATATGAAATATCATATGATATTCAACCGCAGACAAATTTTTGGTGTACGCTAAACATTAGGCGGCTCTGGACTCCCAAAAGAATGGACAACTCATTTCAAAATTCAAAGACGCTTTCGCAAGTGGTATGCCTATGGAACAAAATAGGAATCAACAGCAGCCGATCCTAAAATCCCAAGATGATATGCCTCAGGCCTAATCTCGGTCACCGAGAATACCTTAGTCTCCGTAGAATATTTGTCTGGATGATAGAGGCTACCTTAGGCCTTGATAGCGAAAGTTATAAGCTTAGTAGTTGATCTGAATATGCTTTATAATGATATAATAATACGAGTGATAAAAAAAGACATGGGCATGGTCTTAAGTTTTATCCTCAATCAAATTTGAGAATCCATCCATGTAAATCCATCCATGTAAACAAAAGCGAAGGAAACATTTTCAGATACATCGCTTCACACCGGCCTAACAGTTCATGCCTAATTCATCCCAAGTTGATTAGTCAATCACAACATAAATTTCCACAGACAACTTTTTATAAATCTAATTAAATTCGTCCCCGACATCACACGGTGCAATTTCTAAATTCAATCACTTTATATTATTTTCCTCTTGAGAATCTGACAAGAAATTTATCTAATTTAGCGGTGATTTGGTGAAAATAGTTTATTGCCGTGTGACGACGGGTATAAAAACGGCGGCCATATTTTTATATTGTTTAGAAGAAGCAGATATTTTTATACGACCTTTTGATCTCTAAGAAACATTTCAACGACCATTTATTGGTTGGAGGTTTTTTGAACGTGAATTTTGTGTTTCCTGAGTAAATTATCAAACTCTGTTTCTTAGTTATTCGTCGATAATAAAAAAAAAATAAATAAATAAAACTAATTGTTTTGGTGGGAAAATGACTGGAGGCCATTACAATCGAGTTCTAATCAATATAATATTCAATACTACCGTCTAGTCATCTGCAAATGAAAACTGATTTGGACAACATAATGTCTTTAAACTATTGTTGACTTAGCAAATTTACTTCAATAATAACTTTTGCTTGAGCTTATTTTGTCTGCAACTGTGCCCAGGGTCATATAAAGTAAACAGAATACATTTCACATGTATATTTCAATACACAGAAAACTAAATTGGCGCATACTGTGTTATGTGTGAATGCAAATTAGTGTTGGCTGAAGAAATTCATTGAGATTTTCCAGTGCGACTCTCTGTTTTCACATGGTGCAGGGTGGCAAGGAAAAGCTTTTAGTCCTTCGGGTGGTATAAAAGACCAAGGCCTTGTGTAAACTATTAGGTGGGTAAAGATAGCAATATGAGAGGGGGGACCTAGAACAAATTGCAACAGAAATCATTTCTTTGGGAACTGTTCCGGTGAGGTCTCTAGTACTCCCATAACAAAAGCGGCCATTATCGGACTTGGGGAAATTTGCATAATTAACATAAATCCAAGATGGCCGCCAGGAGACCAGAAAATCTCCGAAACGGTTGACTTTAGCGCAAATAAATGTATTACCGACCTATCGGAAATCGATACTCGTGAGTTCAAAAATGCCGACATTTTTTTCCTCCGACCTTATTGTAACGTCGTAACGTCATTTTGACGGCATTTATGTTCTCGTGACGTCATTATCAAATTTTATCGTCACTGCGCTCGGAAAACTACTGGAAACAACGAACCGCTCAGGCCCGGATCCAGGATTTTGTCGAAGGGGGGGGGGGGCATAGATTGGAGCAAAGGGTAATACGTTGCAACTTTGAATTGCTAGGGAGGAGACAATGCGAAAATCATGTTTATATCATCTATTAGAGCGGAAATGTGAACTACAACAGTAAAAAGGCAAACGAAAATGAAAATCAACGATGTCACACACACACACACACCCATACCGGATCCGCGCCTGCCGCTGTATAATTTGTATAAAAGAACACAAACTGAAACTATATATCATCGTTTATCTATAGTCTGAAGCCACGGTGGCTCGATTTGTTGCAGGAAGTGGCCAGAGAAAGTAATGCAAGTATAGTCTATACCTCCAACTGAAGATGCTGCACAATAGTCAGGTTAAAATACAATTTAACCCTCAAAAGAATGCTACAGAGGGTTTCTCAACTGATTCTGGTAGGCTTCCTTTACACAAGTAGGACCCTCGGGAAGGTGTTTTTATAAAGATGACACCCAAGCTGGCCACCGAAACCTCTTAATGATCATAACTCTGTAACTATCAACCCAAATTTGATGATCTTGGTGTCTACCTCTAGAGAACACATCAAGATCATTAAAAACGACGTTTGCCTTGAAAATAGTCCATATGATTTCAACTGTTCGGGGGGATGCAAAAAGGCTATCGATGCAGCAGCAGATGCAATGGACTCTACTACTGTATGTGGCCCTTGCCAAGCTGAAAACTGTGACAAACCAAACAACACTCATGACGTCGATACAGAGGAGGATGACACTTAAAACTGAACGCTCTGAAACTTATCCAATTGACAAAGGTGTTTGTGTATTAAGTGATAGTAGACAGCCGAAGGTCGTGAATTCAATTTCATAATGAATCAACAGCTTACTGATATCCAAAGTTTTCATAATGTTTGTCTTGTGCCCTCCCCCCCCCCCCAAAAAAAAACCCTGGGCATGTACATCAAAATCATCGAATTTGAGTCAAGAGTTATGGACTATTGTCATTTGGAGGTGTTGGAGACAATATTTGACAGCATATTGACCAACATCATTTTTATACGCCCACATTTTCATGTGGACGTATATTGTCGTCGCCCCTGTTCGTCCGTCCGTCCGTCCGTCCACAATTGTTTGTGAACAGTCTACAGGTCACAATTTTTATCCGATTTCAATGAAACTTAAAATATCGGTTTATTACCCTAAGATCTCGGTTCCTTTCGATATTGGCATGTATCGGACGGTAACTTCATGGGTTATGGCCCCTGATTGTACGAAAAATCATGTTTTTTAGCTTGTGAACAGTGTAGAGGTCACAATTTTGAACCGATTTGGATGAAACTTGAAATGCATGTTTATAAACCAAAGATCTTGGTTCCTTTCGATATTTGCGCCAATTGGATCGTAACTTCCTGAATTATGGCCCCTGATTGTCCGAAAAATCGCCCTTTTTAGCTTGTGGTCCCTCTGGAGGTCAAAATTGTTATCCGATTTAAAAAAAACGTTTGATTATATCACCGTTCCATGGTTATGAAGGTTGAGTTCGAATTTCGTGAAAATCGGACCAAAATTGACGGACAAAATGGCCGCCATTTGTACGCGAATAGTGTTAAAAAATATGTTATATCAAGGTTGTGGACCTTATAGAGGTCACAATTTTGAACCGATTTGGATGAAACGTGACATGTATGTTTATAACCGAAAGATCTTGGTTCCTTTCGATATTTGCGCCCATCGGATCGTAACTTCCTGAAGTATGGCCCCTGATCGTCCGAAAAATTGCCCTTTTTAGCTTGTGGTCCCTCTGGAGGTCAAAATTGTTATCCGATTTAAAAAAACGTTTGATTATATCACCGTTACATGGTTATGAAGGTTGAATTCGAATTTCGTGAAAATCGGACCAAAATTGACGGACAAAATGGCCGCCATTTGTACACGAATAGTGTGAAAATATGTTATATCAAGGTTGTGGACCCTATAGAGGTCACAATTTTGAATCTATTTTGATGAAACTTGACATGTATGTTTATAACCCAAAGATCTTGGTTCCTTTCGATATTTGCGCCCATCGGGTCATTACTCCTGAATTATGTCCCCTGATTGTACGAAAAATCACCCTTTTTAGCTTGTTGTGCCTCTGGAGGTCACAATTATTATCTGATTTAAAAAAAAAAACGTTTGATTATAAAAACCAAACAAATTCTAATGATTTTCTGATAATTCCTTAATATGCAACAACTCTTGTTGACTGCCCGGACGATTTGGCTGCTGTGTGGGCGTATGTTTCGTTGCCTGGCAACCTATTTTTTATGATCTTAATGTGTTCTTTCCTCCTACGAACCAAGTGATAGACGCCAAGATCATCAAAGTTTGGTTGATAGTTAAAAGGTATGAATATTATGACGTTTCATTGCCCATTTAAAAAATAAGTTTCCGGCGGCCCTACTGTACATTGTACGTTATAAAGTACACTAAACCCTACCAGAAGCAGTGGAGAAACCTTTCGTAGGCGTGATTTCCTCTTGTCAGTGATGCAGGAGGGCATGACAAGGACAGCTGCCTAGTCGTTCGGATGGTATGAAAAACCACGGTCCTGTGTACACATTGGAGTGCACGTAAAAGATGCCTTGGCAGTTGGAATTCGACATAAATAAGAGTAGGCCGTAGCGCCGCTTCCCGGGGAAAATTTCCCTCACAGCACACTGTATGACGTATGCCTGTCTTCAATTAGTCCAGGTTAGATGCAAAAGAGTAGGACGTTAAACCCCATTTCATTTCATTTCATTTCTATTCTTATCGGCTTTTAATAGATGGTAATAGATGAGATGAATTGAAGTGGGTTTTTAACGTCCTGCTGTTCTGTTCTAGTTGGGATAATGAAGACTGACATACGCCATACATTTGCTATACGGGATATTTTCCTCGGGCAGCGGCATTACGGCCTACTCGTATATTGAATTCCAACTGCCAAGGGAACCTCGAAGTAGCCATGTCTCTAACTCAATATTATCCAAAATCTTCAATATTGAAAACACTAATTATTTGTCAATTTCAATCAACATTGATGCTGTGATCTTATCGGGAAAATGTGGGCTTCTGATGTACAATATTCAAGACAAAATAAACATTTTACCACTGGTACACGAATCGTGTACCATAATGCGTTTCAGCCCCAGTTCTAGCAAGAGACTCGAGGAACGAGGCTAGAAACATAGCACCAAATCAAACGGCGTATGTAGACTGGAATATTCAGACGACAGAAATTTGCATTCGATTGAGACTGTCGGCTTACTTCGCCGAACATAGACGGAAACCATTAAATGTAAATCAGTTTATATATACTCTCCCAAAAAAGAAACGCAACGTTACATTTCGTCGTCAGTATATCCTCGCTCTACTATCGCCTTGTTGCAACAAGAACGGCGACACGTCGCTGAACCAAACTGCTCTCCAGTATTGATGTGCACATACCCTCAGTGCCTGAACCCATTAAAGTTGGGGACGTCTGCCTCGTTATTCGGTTTCACGTAGGCGTTTGCCTACTGTCTGGTACGAGATTCTACGCCGTCCGGGAATTGCTGCTGCAGTAGAGGTCGCTGTTGAAAACCATTTACGCCAATGACGTAACCGGAAGTGATGACCCAGGACAAGTGGGACCACACTTGTTTGGCCTGAGCTTGGACGTTCACGTGTTGAACTTCGCTGTCGGTACCTATCCCAAAGGCGAGAAATGGAACTAAGGCAAACATTCAGCAGCCTGGCGACATCTGTCTTGGAATCACCTGCTTGTAATCCACCAATAGCGTTGTTGTGTTGGTCTTCGTTCGGATGTGGCATCACTTGGGTCTTTGAGTGCTTACATGTGCAACTGATTTGGAAACCGAGAACCCCCGGATTTTAAAGACCTTAGATTTAGGATCCATGCGAAAAGCTCGCGAAGTTGTTAAATTCATGTTTCTTGGTGCAATCAAGCGATACAAAATTTCGACAAAAAGGATGACCAGTCACAATTAGTGACCCTACCTTTAAAATCAATAATGAATTTATTTTATCCTTACATAATGGCATTAAAAACAAGTAAGATTTACCGAAACAAAGACATGGTTCAAATAAAAAAATGATGAAAAATGGGTTGTGCCTTTCTTTTTTTTTGAAGTGTATACATTGCTACTACAGTATTATATGCGTTGCGACCCACTTGTGTCAATTTCTAGGTCCCAAATTAATGTTAGCGATTTAGCTCCTTTAAATTGCACGCCACTGTGTACACGGAATCTCGGTTTTTCGTACCACCCGAAGGACTATACGCTGTCCCTTGTCAGACCCTCTGTCTTGCACCAATGACAAGGGAGAACCACGCCGGAAAGTCCCGATGAACTTTCTCGGCCAACACAGTGATCAAACACCGAATCCCCAGGTAAGCAAGCTAACGTCTTACTCATTGAGCTACCGTGGCTCCAGCTATAGATGAACGATGGTATTTAGTTTCAGTTTGGGGGAAGACGAATTCTTTTATACAAATTATACAGCGGTTCGTGGTTTCCAGCAGTTTTCCGAGAGCAGTTACAATTAAATTGGATAATGACGTCACAACGAGCAAGACGTAATGCCGTCAAAATGACGTTACGACGTTACAATAAGGTCGGAGGAAAAAAATGTCGGCATTTTTGAACTCGCGAGTATCGATTTCCTATAGGTCGGCAATACATTTATTTGCACTAAAGTCAACCGTATTGGAGATATCGACGATATTCTGGTCCACTGGCCGCCATCTTGGATTTATGTTAATTATGCAAATTTCCCCAATACCGATAATGGCCGCTTTTGTTATGGGAGTACTACAGACCATACCGGAACAGTTCCCAAAGAAATTATTTCTGTTGCAATTTGTTCTAGGTGCATTTTTATCTTTACCCGCCTATATAGGAATATCGCCTGACAGTTGAAAATCTAAATCAGAGTATCTCGTCGCGCCACTGTTAAAGTAAAATTTCCACCATGTCACACTGTCTGGCATATGCCTGACTTCATTCGCCCGATCGGTAACAAACCAATTAATATTCTGAATTCGGTTTTAATGGTTTGGTAACCAGTTAAGTAAGGTATAGCGACAAACCAGATTCTGAGTAACGCCGCGACATCTACTTCTACTCCATGCAGAAAATCAGAGGACATTATAAAAGAACATAATTTATGCCAAAAGTACTGAAGGATGTTGAATCCCTTGCTAAATTGTGGCAGTTAAATCATTAAAATGAACATCAGATAGAAAAGGGTACACTTCATTCGGCGTCCTTTGCATAAACTATAATAAAAGCCAGCACCATCTAAACGTGGTGTGTAAAATCTTTTTAGTGGGCTTTTTTTTACTCCGATCAAACACGAGCGAGTAGATAATCCCAACGGTCATATTTTGATATCATTTTATTAATTAAATGCTATACGCAATTAGACCAGAATAACGATTAAATGTTTTCAGATAAATGTTATCAGCCGCTTTAAACTGATAATAAATCGAAAGGCCCTAGTCTTGATGCGGAGTACAACGGAGTTTAAGCGAGATCAATCCTTCTACTGAAGATAACGATGATGTAAATCAAATATTTTGTTATTCAAATATAGTTAAGTTGCATCTACGTAACGTTACAATTAATGATTCGTGAAACGGATCCAAGGTGGTACTCGTGTTTCCTGAGCATTATTTTCATTGCAGTAACACCGGGTTTTGTGCACGATGTGGGGTGTGCGAAATGTTGTTATATCACAAAGGCTACGCCATATTCATTTAGGAAATCCCACAGCTAACAGATGTATCTGTTGCTCTTGTTTTAACGATGCCATGGCAACAATTCAGAGTATTGAAAGTGAAACGATCTACATTAAAGACATCTTAGTTTATATAAATATGTATCTACACGTCTTTGAAGTTGTGTATAGTTGACGATGTTATTAAAACTTTTAGCACGTCACAAAACAGCATCTGTTCCATACCGTTCGATTTCCTGCGAGATAAGACAGTAAATTGGGTTTATTGTCGTTTAAATTGGCGAAACTAAGGGGGGTAATTAAATGTGTGTGGTGTAGTATTTTGTGACCTGATTATCCAGGGCACTGCAAATCTTAAGAGAATTGTTTTGGTTATTCATAAGGAGAAAGGCATATAATTTCAACAAGTAACACAACATTCCGTTTTTGCTAAAGACTCTTTCGATCATACGCACAATTCGCGTTATAGGTATAGTCAACTTCCACAGACTTAATTCACGAAAACTCAGACTACACGATTTTAAGGGGGCAGCGGTTCAGTTCTAAATATTAAAACCACCTGCAGATTTTTTCAATGTCACGAGGGTTAGGGTTAGCATTATCCCTGTTTACATAGCCTGACCTTGGCGAAATCTGCAGGCGGACTTAATATTTAGACCTAACTGGCTGAGTGTTCAAATTCTAGAACAGATTTAAGATTAAAGCTCAAGTCCAATTAAATATCTGGGGCCTATTTCACGAAATTTTAACTACGATAAGATCCCAATTTTAGTAATTTGATTGGATAATATTAGATTGATTTTAGTGCTTAGCCAATCAAAATTGAAGTATCTACTAAAATTGGATTTTATCTTAAGTTAAAATTTCGTGAAACAGGGCCCTGATTTATTAACAGTCCCGGGTGGAAATATTCTTATGTCGCTTGCTTTTCTATATTTCCATTTGGGAAACTCACACTTTAATTTTGATGGACAACTGGTATAAAGATATCAAATTAATGCGCTTGAAAATTTACTGTACAATCGTGACTACTTCCTCTCTGTAAACATGCGCTGGTGTTAAAACATATTTTATTGTACAAGAACAAACATGTTGCTGTTTTAAGTGAAATCTTCCGACGCCAGTAAACGACATCACGCGTTCGTTTCGCATGTGCACTTTTCGGTATTAATGAGTTTTGTTATCTGTTGAAACTTTGCAGGATCCGTGATGAAAGTGAAGCATTTTTATATCTCGTCTTTCATCGTAGCCACAGTTTGGTATTTAAAGCGCTATTAAGTTTATTCATCTCATAAAGCCGACTTATAAATGTCGTGTTATAAGCGATTGAATACCGTGTACACCTTTAATAAAAACTGTTTTATGTTTTAGAGTTATTGCCCGTTAATGAAGACCATTGATGTCTTAGTTTCGTATTAATTCCTGTCGATAAATGAGAAGCAAGTGTTACGATTTTGTTGGCGTCCATGTTTTTATTTGTTTCAACTGGTCTCTTTCATCTTGATTTCTGTGGATTAATTTGTATTTACAGAAAAATCGTTTAAGTTCATTATCAGGAAAAGAGGTCATCGACATAAAATCCGAATCGTTTGTAGTTCAGTTCCAGATATACTGCTTATCACAAAAGCATTAAAAGTTCAAGGCAGCAGCATTTCCTTTTAAAAAAATATTCTAAGAAATATTAAAATTTATTTATACGTTGTTAAAATTACAAGATAAATAGAGAAAAAATTAAATCCGAGTGTTTCAGTACACTTTAGAATATTTTCTTGGAGCATGTATGGGTTTTTTTTCTTTTACGTCACACAATTTTTATAATAGTACTACATTCACAGATGTAAGCATTAACTCTTTAATCTTTTATTATTTTATGGGTTTGGATGATGGGGATTATTTCATATCCTCAAAACAGTTCAGTTACTAAGTATACCTAGGGAAAGGACAATTTTTAATCGGTACTTGCGAATAGACTATGATAGTAAATTCGGACACAAACATTTCCTAAAATCGGTTTTTACTGAATTAAATAAAAAGTTGCTAATAATGATAATGTTAAGAGATTTACATTTTCTTTAATAGTGTGTCGGCAACATGAAAGACTTGTTTGATTACAGGTAAATCAATGTTAAACGGCGATGAAGATGAAGATAAATGGTAGGTATAATGTATATTTAAGACAGATGAAACAATTAATTGACACTTAGTACAATCATGTTATTGTTTATGCAGAAACTTGACCATTTTAGGGATACGTTAATCTTTATTTTTTTATTAAGATAATCGATTAAGGGGGATTTTGTACGGGTAAAGTGACCAGTAACTTCGATTGAGATGATTATTTTAACGTGTACAGTTCTTAATAACGACAACTGAAATGATTATTTTAACTTGTAAGGTTCTTAACAATGTCGACCGAAGGGATTATTTTAACTTGTAAGTTTCTTAATAACGTCGACTGAAATTATTATTTTAACTTGTAAGGTTCTTAAAAACGTCGACTGAAATGATTATTTTAACGCATAAAGTTCTTAACAAGGTCGATTGAGAGGATTATTTTAACTTGTAAGGTTCTTAACAACGTCGATTGGAATGATTGTTGTAACGTGTAAAGTTCTTAACAACATCAACTGAAATGATTTTTTTCCGTCTAAAAGTCTTAACGTAATTAAAAGTGTTACAAATATTATAAAAAATAAAACAAAACATAACCAAATTATACCCGAAATTGGTAAATATTTATTCTTTTAGAACATCTGACATTTGAAGCCTGTTCCCCAATTTAAATTCACATATCCACAATAAAAATACATGTATTGTTTTAAAAAAGAAATATCCAATTAATTTGTACTTTTTACAGACATATTTTGAGGACCAGATTGGTGGTATTTATTTGAAACAATAAACAAAAATATACCCAATATTGTTTTAAAAACAAACGAAGACATGCTAAATCACACTTAATAGTCAGTTTAAAGAATATGATTTTTTAAATAAAATTATTGGATGGATTGTTACTCGTATATTTAGACTTTGTTAATTCTGTTAATGTGATTCTGAATCACTAAATGCCCTTTAAAAACAAGTTTATGTCATGGTAGTGACAAGGTCAAGGTCTGACCACTTACTTGCAAATTAATTAAGACACGTGACTGATAGATCTACTAATGACAAGTTTACTGTTTGTAATGTAAACTATTATAACACGCCGCGGGGTGGTGGCTTCACACAATGGGCCAACGAGCTCGAAACCCCAGTGATGCCTGTGTGTAAATTAATAAGAGCGGGTATCAATCAAGTTTGTTGATTTAGATCAAAATAGAATATTGTATTGCTTTTAACTAATGAATCTATGGAACCCAAAAATGCTATAGTCAGAATTAACGCCGAAATAATTATTTAAACGTGACGGGTTTTTTGTGGGGGGGGGGTCCGGAGGGGGGGGGGGGGGGGGGGGGGTAACTTCAGACAATAAAAGATTTGCTTCTTGTACGTTATAAATGAATGACAATATATCTACTTTTACATAATGAACAATAACCATATTGCTACTTTTACAATATGAACAAAAAACAATGGTGTTACTTTTAATTTAAGAAGTCTAAATTTTTACTTTACGTTGATTTTAAAAAGAGAGTTTTATGGACAGGTGAGAATAAAGAAATCAAAAACAAGAACATGTTGCGAATTAATACGCATATTAATACTATCCAAAACATACGAGTGATTTCATAAGACCGGAATGTAAATTAACCACCATAGATTTATTTACTAAACATAAAAACACCCCTGGGAATCGTTTGAAGCCCTGGGCGACAAAAGCTGACATGAAGAAACAAATCTTTGCTCCTGTCGTTTACATTAATATCTGTCCCCCGTCCACTGTCCTAACTTGTTCAACAAGATTAAATTGAGACAAGAAAGGCGGCTAAATGTAATATAATTTGAATCAATAATCACCTGTCGGGTGTCAATCACCCATCCCCGGACATATATAAATATAGGTATCTTGTGTAGTGACAACTGTTGACAACAGTAAAGCGGTATTAAAAGGAACGTAACTCTAATAATTTCCAATTTGACGTGATGGTCGTACATTCAGAGTTGGCGATGTTGGAATGACAGTCACTTTCAGGCCCGTAGGCTGGCGGGGGGGGGGGGGGGCTTAGTTATTGGTTTCGTATTGCGACCAATGGATAGGACACCAAAAGCGCCCCTTGGGGTAACCGATTCTTTCCCCATTGGGTAAAGGCACCCACTAGGTGTCCAATTTGTTCCAGGACAGGCAATTGCCTCTCTTGCCCCCCCCCCCACAAACACACACCGGCCTGACTGTGTGTCATTTGCATTTAGGGAAAATATTGGTACTCAAATTTTGATTAAGAAAACCAAATCAAAATACCAAGGGTAGATAATCGTTAGAAACTCCACAGTCACAATATTGTTGTTTGCAAGGGATTCAACTGTCATTAGCCCGTTCGGTGAAGAAAAGTAGGATCTTAAGCCCCATTTTCATCTCATTTCATGTCAGGTGGCGGTGGCGTATTTTCGAATCCCCGCTTTTACACGACAACTATGGTGGCATATCCGCGTAACATCGTGGGTTACCCCTATTGCTAAAGGCCCCTACGCGGAAACCAAGTATTGAATTGTATATATTAGTCCCAAAATAGCCTAGTTTCTCTCTCCTTGTCGCTTTAAAACAGGAATACGAATAGAGGTAAATAACTTACTGGTCGCCAGCCATGTTAATTACCCGTTTTATAATGATTGTAATTATTGGGACATCCATTTAAGTGTTAATTGTTTTATTAATAGATGCCAGATAAAAATATTAAATGTTATATAAAATGACAGATAGCATGAAAATATCATCTGCACAGTGTTCACGAATGACACGAACCGTTTTGTAGGGATGAATAGGAGGTTTTATACGGGTGGGGTGTAAGACAATATTGGAGGCTCTGGAAAATTGTTGGTTCACTCTTTGTATGGTGTCAAATCCCACGTACTTACAAAATCGGACGACATGTTTATATGTGATTTTTTGGCATAGACCAAATAAGGTTATGCCCCCCCCCCACACACACACACACACCGGTCTTGGGAAATGGATAGGTTTATTCCATATTATTCAAGGTCAATCTAGGATGTGCAGAAATTAGAGGGTTATAAAAGAGGATGTTGAGCGAGACTGATCGGAGCTAACCCAGGTATTCCGAACAGCTATTATCTATTGCGAACGAGGTACCTTCGAAGCAAATCCAACTTAACAATAAAGTTGTAGGAACCATTTAACCTGTTGTTTTATATATTACGATCATGGCGAAAACACAACAACGAAGTCCAATATTACTACAGGGTGGGGATGACTAAGAGATTGTATAGGGGTGTGGGGGTGATGAATGGGAGTTTATATAGGGATGGGGTTGGGAGGGAATGAATAAGAGGTTGTATGGGGTGGGGTGGGGTGAGCACGAATACTTTATTGTTATCTATAAATTGTCAATGCATACTATATTCATTCTTTTCTTGGCTACAACAAACTTTTTTTCGCCTGCAATAAAGTTTTTCCAGTACTGCCAAATAAGGGTTAACGAAGAGAGAGAAGAGAGAGAGAGAGAGAGATGAACATGTGTATATTATTATCTATATACATAATACCCATCTTTACTAACAGACGTTAATAAACCTATATTTAATAACAATCCCCATTTCCTTAATGCCTTTACTTATAGCATGGTGTATAATCTGCCGCGACTCGGCGCCTACTTCATTAACCAGAATTAAACACAGCTAGACTGTTTTGGTATGGATGTGATGAGCATGGCAAGTAAAGTGATACTTCTAGCAGCCGATATCGTCTCTTAATTTATCCAGGTATTTTCCTGGCGTATTAAAAATCTATGTTATGCCCTCAGACGTGTTTTTAGCATTCCTTTTTCATAATTGACGGATCTCACCAGCGACGCGTTTTCATCAATTGCAAGCTGTGCTGCAGGCTCCTGTCGAATATTTTTGTGAGATCTTTCACATAACTCAATCGGCAAGACGAGACTTTTCTCAATGAACTGAACATACTGATGTCTTCTGGATTTTGTCAATGAAACAGCCAAAGACGTATGGCGTACTCGATCGAATTCACGAAATTGCGAATGGACGTTGTTCAAAATTACATTCATTATTGGGTATGCCACACGTCTTGGGGCAGGTACTCTATCCAAAAATACAAAGGTACACTCTACCTTGACAAGCCAAAACTATAAATTAGGCGGGTGGGGGATGATGATGATGATGATGGTGATGATGATGATGATGATTCCATAATTGGCATGGTGGTATATTTTGTATTTAAATGAATCGGTAAGGGGAAGCTAAAGTTTGGGAGTGTTGTCTTGAAAAAAGGAACAAAAACTCACTCTCCCTAGCACACCCGATGCCACGTGTATGCCTTAGTATTAAAAAACCTAATAATTTCAAAAAAGATATTCTCAATAAAAGTCCAAAGTTAACAAATAAATGTATATCATGCCAAAAAATATATGTTCTATCGTATCTGATATAACAACGGGTTATGCCTCAATGAACGGAATATGAAACGTCATATGGAAACATCTCAGAGAGTAGAAAAACCCCATCTAGGGTACTGACCATTTCATCTCAATTCGGCAGCCAGGGGGCATAAAACAGTATGGCCGAGATAACAATATGCAATGATGCTTCAAAATCCAGAAAATGAAACGAAATTGATCGGAACCTCCTTGGGGTTCAAAGTCAGTACTTCTGGAGCGAAAAGCAGCCAGAGGGCATAAAAATCAGCCATTTTAGGCTAGCAGCGTGACGTCATTAATATTTTATCGTCATCAAAGTCAAGTACCGGCTATTAACCAATGGTGTTATTTGTAACAGAAGGGTTTAATGGCGAGGTGAGTGGCGTGGATGACGTGTAATATAAAGGTTGATGGGCTGTTAATTTCTCTATTTAACTAGGAATTAGTAACTACTTACATTCAAGATATTGATAAGTAAATAGTCAACAAGTAACATTAGTCAGTAAATTAGTAGCAGATGTAGATCTGTAAACATTGTAATATCACCGCCACTTAATTGTAGGCCTACTATCGCTGGTTGTTTTTCATCCTCGGTCTCACTAAAATATCCGAATAGAAAACAACCGCTTATGATATGTTTCTACTGTCGTGCGATGCGTTACGATTGTCCCTATTAAGTCCACGATCTGGTACGTGCAGATAAGTTCGAATGCGTTTCGATACAACCAAAATGAAATGAAATGGGATTTAACGTCCTACTCTTCTGCACCTAATCTGGGCTAATGGAAGACGGGCATACGCCATACAGGGTGCTATAAGGGGAAATTTTGCCCTTGCAGTGGCGCTACGGCCTACTCTTATATCGAATTCCAATTGCCAATGTGTACACGGGACCTCGATTTTTCGTCCCATCCGACTAGACAGCTGTCCTTGTCAGTCTCTCCGTTCTGCACCACTGACAAGGGGGGAACCACGCCGGAAAAACGAGATGAACTTTCTCGGCCAATTCAGGGATCAAACACTCAACCCCCAGGATAGCGAGCCAGCGACTTAACCACTTAGCCACGTGATCCCCGCCAACACGGTTGCGACGACTAACCACAATATGATAGAACCTGATAGGATCACCATGATTAATCCACGATTAAAACATTTGCATAAAATCCAAACTCTCTTTAAACTTTGTTTTTCTTCTATAAGTGTTTAACGTTCGCTTCCACCGATGGTGATACCGCAGACTAGGAGTCTTGTTATCTTGTTGTCTTGTTTTTGTCTTTCCTGTGGGAGGTTGAAAAGGCGCCCTATCTGCAGACCCAATGCACTCACATCAGGGATCGAAACCACGATCGCAAGCCAGAGTTGACCGACCAGCTAGAGCACGAAGCGAGTCACCCTAAATCACAAGGCCACTCCAACCCCGCTTAGGTTTTGTGATGATTGTGTCTGGCAATGTCTGGGACCGGTGCTTTATTTCCAGGGTTGGCTTTTAAGGTGCAAACCCCTTATTAATAAATAAACATGGTAGGCTATTTATTAATAAATAAACAGGATAGGCTATTTTAATTTTCTTAAATCTGCAAATTAAGCTTGATTTTTACATGCAAGCATTTCAAATTTGGAAAAGTGCTGTATAATTATCTTCATTTCATTCCAACTTCAATCGTGGTGGTAATAAATAAGTAAACAAATAGGTTTCTTTTATTTTTAAATCATTGAAAACACACTTACAGAGTGCCTGTTAAAGCCCCACACTGTTCTAAGAATTCATAATAATCGAGGAAGGGTTTAAAATGACTCCTAAAATGTTGTTTAACCACGCCAACAATTTGTTTTTAATGTCTGAAGCAGAAAGCCAAAAGATTCCGGACATTTTGTTTGTGATTCTTGTAGGCAATAAAATGCCGAGTCATGGTGACATTTTAATAAGTAAAAGACGACCAGGCGCAATTCTTGCATAGTTCTATTCCACCATATTTGATGTCACGCCTGGTTGGCAGGTCTATATAGTCATTAACAGTCGTATGGTGCTCTATGATATCCCAGAATGCTATTCGCTAGACACCGCCCGTAGTTTTAGAATCTACACGTCAAAGAAGTACACCGAGCCACTTCAATTAGACTCTTGTCTTTTAAATCACTTGATTACAACCAACTCTCGCATTTTATCAATTACTCTCCCACTGTTTGTAAACCAGGTTTTGGTTTTACGCGTAAATTAACCGTTTGTGGTGCCAATCTTTAGTTAAACCCGAGGCGATGATGTTAACAGGAACGGGACGAACGGCCTTATTCCTGCATACCCAAAACCCGCGGGGTCATTATTAAAGATATTGCCCAGTTAGACACGACTGGCCAGCCTGTGTTGTTGTGGATTTAATTGATTTAAAACACTCGGAGGCCGCCACGGCCCTTAAACCTGTCATCACCAATTACCGGAAGTGGTCATCTAACGTCGCCATATTGCCCGTTAATGAAATAATAAGGAGAGAGAGACGCCGTCGTTGGAACGTGAGACGCCACCTGGCGGCTATTCTCGGTATGTTTAGTACTACAAGTGGCGGCGAAATGCGTAAAATTACCTTTCGGTGTGCAGATTGAAGCCATATGGAGTGTGGATGGAGTTAACAATACTTGACAGTTCGGGGCGGGAGGCGTATGTTAGTACATCCCTCGTATTAACAACTCGAGACACATCATTAAAGTTATTACCGCAGATTAGCCAAGAGGAGTTTTACCTACTTAAATATAAATATCTGAAATATGTTTCTACTTTTTTCTATATTATAATAATTATAATCTACATGTTATTTAAGACGAGGATATGTGCACGATGTTTATATGTCTAGCCGAGTAGCTAATGATTCTGTTTACACCCCCACACACACGGCGATCGCTTTCATCATTTATTTAGCTTTTCTTTTGAAGTCGATGATCATCACTTGCGTTTTCCGGACAATGTCTAATTTTCACATCTTTAAATAATTGTACTCTGGTTGAGTATTTAAAGATGCATTATGGAAGATTAGATACAGTGCTGTCAGTTTGAAAAAAAAAAGAGAATGTTGAAAACGTCAGTCAGATTCCTTCACTCTGAGACGAGTTTTACGCGGCACAAATGGTCCTGCCACGATTGTCAATGCTACCATTGTTACAATAAAAAAACAAAGTCTCGGTTATCCATTTTACGGTAACCGAATCCACCACAAAAAGTATTTAATCTAGTTAATATCGGAGCGATCCAATGGCATCGAGGGTTGGTTATGGTCTTAGTAAGTTAATTAACGTCTAATTAATAATGTATACATCTAAGGCCTAACGAAAGACCTGCAACATGCAGATTTACTTCTTGCATAATTTCTGTTTAATTGACGCTAAAATTGATTATTGAACATTTAATTTCTAAGAAATAAAAATCGCTCGGGTTGTATTCAAACAGATTAAAAAGAAAATTTTGTTGCCGGACAATGGCTTTTTTAGATATTATATAGTAGGCCCCGATTGTTGCCGTATTTCCTATTCCCTAATCTTTTTAAAAATTGAATCTGATTGGACCATTAGTGGTGTTTGCATGGAATTCAAAATCCCCCAAACGAAGATCATTTATTTCATATCGTGCAGGGCTTGGTGCTTTGCATTTTACACAAATGGATGAGACCGTGCTCCGGTGTACTAAATATAAAAGTGTAGCTCCTTCATAAAGTTGTATCGTACACGACAAGCGGCAATCTGTTTCATAGAGAATTACTTACAAATTGTCTCTGTAACGGATGCCTGTCCAAAACACGTGCGTTGACTGCACGCCTCATGGTCATTGGCTCAACGGCTCATGCAATTTTTACTTAACACCTAACTGCTTCGGGCAAAATGATGCATTTTACTCATTTTAGTACCCATTTACACTAAATAGGAAATATTTTTTAACTACAAATACTTCAAACGTCTTTATTTATTTTTCTTTTACCTCAAAAAAATGTTTGAGAATTTAATTTGTCGGAGTAAAGAAGTTAATATGCCGTACTCATTAAACCTCGTCGATGCCATGCTTATCAGTGATTCTAGCGGCCAAGCGAATATTCACTGCGGGATCAGTTTGGACAAGCGGGTGGCCCACACACGGTATTTTTTCTCTCACAAATATCCGTTTTATTTTCATATCTGTTAGCAGAAGGAGGGGTCATATTAGCCCAGCATTGGAATGTAAGCTATTTCGTCCAATTGAGCATAAAACGCACATAAGCAAAACAAAAAAAAGACTTTACAGAATTAAATCAAAGATACGATAGTCCCAATCCTATTTCGTTTCATTTTTATAGTTCAAAATTTCTTTTTACTTGTCTTTACAACACTCAGATCTGCTATCATTGACGTGTTCTGAATGATGCGAGGCTTTAGCCAATGAAACGGTCTTTTACGGCGAGCTTTACGCGTGTTTTGCTTAGAACTGTGGGTAATCCATTAGTAACATTAATGCTGATTGGTTAATCAAATGTCTGACGTCAGCTCGTGTGACCTCTGACGTGAACTCCTACTATAACTTGTCAGATCTCCATATAGCGTAGGCGATCGAAAGTATAAAAGCGGACGAAATAAAGTATAGATCTGCCAAGTCTGTTTTGGAATTTGAAATACTACCGAAGTCCGATAGACACCAGTAGAAGGGTCACATAAACGAATCTCTTAATCCAGGGTCAATGTATAGGGATTTGGATTGAAAGGATCTTGCGGATGACCAGAAATTTGCTTTGGGCCGTTATGTCCTGTCATTGCATATAAAGTAGAATTTTCTTAATTTTAGACATGATTGTGTACAAAGAAAGTAGTCTTGATTACATTTCAGCAATGTGTTTTTTAATCAGTATCGTTTACTACTTTTTCTCACTTGTAACAAAGAATTTATTTACAAAAAATTATCAATTCCAAATGTTTGAAAAAGATGGTTATGAGTAATCAAAATGGCTATGTACATATTTACAGTTTCAGTAATTGTGTTCTATAGAAGTGCTGTGCAGATTTAAATGGTGTTTGAGTTGGGTGTTGTTTGTTTTGTTTAAAACTGTGCAATGGAATGTGGTCTTAACACGATATTCCAGTCATTTTGGCCTTGACTTGTGATAAATCTTGATTGTTACGTGAGCAATGTGAAGAGGAGAATATTTCCCCTACAGCAGAGTTCCCACCTAATTTTCATCAAATTCCAACAGCAAATGAGTCCGGTATGTATTCGCCAATATGTACATGTTTTCTTCCCATGCGAACGAATATAGACACACTATTATTGACAGTACCGGAGGCGACACCTAAAGAGAGGCGGGCTTGTTAATGATTTTCCGGGCCCACGTCAGGATTCAAATCCGTGGTAGAACCCAGACTTGAAAAGTTTCTTCATCTCAACGGAAGGCGGGACTTGATCCTGGGACTTTTTTTAATTCTTACCACCATACGCCCGGATGCTGTTATAGTAGAAGGGTTCTTTGGTTGGCCAGCATCTATATATTGTCTCGTTATGTTTTATCATTACGAATCCCAGTTAAAATGTCGTTCAGAGTAATTGTATTCCACAGAATTGTGACCTGTTATTATTCACAATTATTTTAAATTTAGAATTCGCCTTTCAAAATTTATATAATTTTTCAGAGGTGAAATGAAATGAAATGGGGTTTAACGTCCTACTGTTCTGCTCCAACAGTGTGCTATGGGGGAAATTTTGCCCGGACAGTGGCACTATGGCATAGTGCACGACCTACTTGCAACAACCAGGGTATCTTTTACGTACACGCCAATGTGTACACAGGACTTCGGTTCTGCGTCCGATCCCAAGGACTAGACAGCTTCCCTTGTCAGGCCCCACGTCCTGCATCACTGACAAGGGGAAACCACGTCGGGAAATCCCGAAGAGCTTTCTCGGCCAATGCAGGGATCGAACAGTTCAGAGATGATGGTGATCACTTTTATATAATTATAAGAGACAGAAACATGTTGCTTGTATATTGGGGTTCATAATAATTTATAATATTGTATTTGGTGCAGGATTTAAATAAACATTTTTAAGAGTTTAATAAAGAGTTGGTCATTCTTGCTATAATAATTCAAAAATTGGTGATAAAAAAAGGGAATGTTGCAAACAATTCCATTTAAATTACTTCATTCTCAGCCAAATTATCATTGTTTTTAGTTTTGACAAGGTGTGTGCATAGTGGTAACCAGGGCACTTCGCCTCACTTTCCCTTTTTCAATTAGTTTTTCAAATGGCGAAGCGTTCTAATCTAGTTACAATCTCGAGTATCCGATGTCATTGAGAGTTGATTATGGTCTTGTTTTGTTAATAAATGTCTAATTAATAGTTTCAATAACATTTCAGGCGTAAAGAAAGATCCGCAAAAGGAAGATTTAGCTCTTGCATAATGTATGTTTAATGATGAAAACGAAAACTTAATTCTTAATGGGATATTATGGGTGGTATGAGGAAATATTTCTAGACTACGTGGCGCATTACCATCAGGAAAAAACTCGTTGTATGTGGCAAATTCTTATCTTAAAATGATACCTATCCGTGGGACGCTGGATAACTAAGCTATTACTTATTAAAAGATTTAACCTATGTTCGCCCTCCCCCATCATGTGTTCACGACGCGGTGTATGGAAAAACCTTTATTGTTGTCTGATAATGAACATAGATAATACATTAGACTAAACATAGATAAGTCATCATGTTCTTTATACGGCAACAAAAACTATCTACGTAGATATAAAGTATTAAAGAGTTATAATATAATCTATATACGGTAAATAATACACGTTATAGGAATGTATTCAACACACGTCAATAATGGCGGATTTGTCCATTTTCAGTCCGGTGGGGGAAATGATGACCGATTGGGAGACCATTTCCATAAGAAAAAATCATGTATTGGATATGTAGTGTAAGTGTCAGGGATATCTGCATCTACCCCAACCCTAACCCTTATGATGTCCAACATGGCGTGTCCGAATTTACGGTTTCCCCAATCGCCCGGACTCCTCAGCCGTCTTTAAAATAGACTGTCCCAATACAGTCATTGTATACAAGTGCTGCCATCTAGCGGATAATTAGTCACCTTTTGTTTATGATAAATAGGGAAGGCTTGTTATTTACTTGTTGATCTCGAGGTAAGGTTAGGTTTGACAGGCACTGATAATAATTACACCCCATAATCACCGTGTTCTTTATAATCACTTTAAACCTGAATAACTCACTTTATTCCCCGACATAAAGACAACTCGTTGTCAAGTCGACAATTTTATAAAGAATTTTTTTCCACAAGATAATTATTTCAAACTTAGATAACTCGGCTTTTCAAACTGAACACTTATGGCCAATGATTGGCTGTCATGTGTCATACTAGGGTTACGTACCTTAGTACGGCGTCGCACAGGCGTGAAAACCGTTGAGAAGGGGTCTCGCGGTGTCGTGAAAATTAGAAAGGAATTTGTACGAGCGAATTTACTCGTATTACATAAGGACATAAAGTGCGATGTAGACATAACTGAAGCTTCTGTTACAATCAACCGTGACATTGTAACAAGTACGGATAACTCTCAACAACGACAGATATTTATCTCCCTTGTGTCTACTGATCTTTATCTCATCCTAGATCTTGTAAACGGAAATTGTCACTTCTTTTAAGAAAGAAACACATGTTATTTATTTAATATACCGATCCGTGAGTTGTCTGTTTTCATTAAAAAGGTTGACACAGAAAAATAGGACGTTAAACCCCACTTCAATTAGGACTTGTGTGCCAGTGACTCTTTATACTTAAAGTTACATTATTTAAGGTGTCAATGTCACTTTTATTCGTAAACCTCTTAAAAGTCAGCTTCCCTACACGGTGATGTCAGAAATAACAGTGCCAACTTCTTACACTCTTTGATATTGCATCACTTCCGTTCAGTTCCCTATCGCTATTAATACATAGTAGGTGCTGGTTTCGTAATTCGCGAATTCTTTTTAAAATATATGCTTTTTTAAAGATACTTTCCCGCGTACAAATTGTGTGACTTAATGCTATATTTGAAATAAAACATATTCAAACTAATTAATCCATAAAACATTTGCCTCAAATCCCTCTTAAAACTTTGTATTCGCGGGGAGATACTCCAAGCTATAAAGAAAATCTATTTCTAGAAGCTGTGTTTGTCATCTAACTTGATTGCGGGAGGGATGGTTCATATTCGGGGTCATTACTTACTGTCCATTTACCATACATAATGAAGCCTAAGTAAATTCTTGATTTATGTCAACCTTTTTTTCTACCGTTTAATTGCAGAATCTGTTATACGTTTACACCCCTCAATATTCCCCAAACAGCCTGATCAAGAAATAACAAGCACTTCTTCAGGCAAGCTAGCATACAATGTTGACAAACCGTAGGACAAGTCGTCGGGTTGCCTGTTAGTGATGCCCTGACATATTTGCCCAGTGCTTGCCCTATTGGAGTTTTTAGGTCTTATCCAGTATTTTTCTAGTCTATACTTTTCATATAAGCCAAATTGCCACCCGGTAAATACGTTGGTGACTCAATGTATTTTTAACGGGGGCTGTTCTAGAGAAAATACTCAGCGTGATCTTTTCTGAAATGAAATTGTTTCTTAACGTCCTACTGTTCTGCTCCGAACTGGGCTAATGAAGACGGGCATACGCCATACAGTGTGCTATTAGGGAAATTTTGCCCGGACAGCGGCACTACAGCCTACTCTTATGTCGAATTCCAACTGCCAAGGGATATTTTACGTGCGCACCAATGTGTACACGGGACCTCGGTTTTTCGTCCCATCCAAATGAATAGACAGCTGTTCTTGTCAGGCCCTCCATCCCACATCAATAACGATGGGAAAACACGCCGGAAAATGTGATCTTTTATCCGGAAACGAAATAGACTACTCAGCGTGATTGTGTGGTCTACTCCCAGGAAGCGGAATAGGTTACTCAGTTTGATTGTGTTAGACGTTTAAAAAAATACGACAACCATTATCATTGTGTGTTGGATCCAGAATGTGCACTATGAATAATGATTCTGCTCATATAAGGGTAATTTTACGCATTTTACCGCCAATTCATATTCTGTTCATTTCGCGAATAGCCGTCAAGTGTAGACTCGCGTTCCATCGACCGCATTTCTACTAAATGTTCCAATAGAATTTCCTGTCGAATCCCCCACCCCTTTATCTCTGATTTTTATAATTTCAGATGTATGTTCTTAGTGACACGTGTTCTGATCTAATCGAAGCTAGATGAGCTTCCGTCAATTACGACAACCAATAACGGAAGTCATGTTTGTCATGCCCGTTGACCAGACACTTGCGCACTTCCGATATAACGTCTACAGTTGCCCATTAGTCGACCTTTTGGAAAAATCTTGCCAACTTCCGAGGCGTATTAATCTGTGAATTAGTCCAGTAAAATCGAACTTCACTCACCCTTATCCGATCAAGTAAAACAATTAATTAATTGAATTAGATTTACAATAGAAAGTCATGTAGGTGCCCATGCGTGGCTATTCTCCGGTACAAATATCGGTATTTACACTTATCTAGATAGGAAAGGAATGCCTAAACACTAAATGTTACTCTCGTCACAGCCAGGGCGCGGGTAATTAATATAAATAAAAGGACTGACTGACTGATTTTAGGATAGACTGCATATATCGCAGACAATACCTTAAAGGGAAGGTCTAGCTTATTTGTTTAATTCTTTGATTTCTTTGATGGACTTTTAAAATATTTCCAAATTGCTATAAATTAATGTGGACGTGGAATTTTTAAACAGAATATCAGCCAAAAAGTGGTTCAATTTTATTCAATGTACAACAGCATCTATTCTGTCTGAAAGACGGGATCCCGTGTACCAATTGGTGATGACGTACAAGAACGCCGAGACGTTCGACAAAAGGTGTACACTCGTCAGCATGCAGGTACCACCTTTTCTCACAGCACACAGCATGCCATTTGTCCGTCTGCATTAGCTAGATTGGTGCCGAAAGGCGAGTTCCCCAATGTGTAGCTGATGGTTGAACGTCTGCTTCCACAGTGGGGAACCACAATGACTTAAGTGATTAAAACACTGACTCATTAACTATTAGGTCTCGTGTTTGCTCCCGGTGTTGCCGAGAAAGGTCGTCGGAATCTGATAATGACAGTGTCTAGTCGTTTGGATTGGGCGATTTATCAATTTCTCGTTATAAAAGCGGTATAAAAGTAGGCCGTAGCGCCGCTGTCAGGGCAAAGTGCTTTCTCAAAGCACATGGCATGGTTGCCCGGTGTAGAAAAGTATTACGTTAAACTCCTTTTCCTAAGAGAATACTCCTTTAAATTACATTGGGCAGACGATCGATGGAAATATATCCTTATTATACGATAAACCACTTACCTATAATTACTTACCTGTTTATATAGATATATTTATATTAATAGATAATCACCGGTGTTCCGATTTAATCTTAACATTTAAACAAACGCACTCAGATTGTCCGAGTTTATACCCACCTAATTCAACGGTCATTACGTCATGTGCACTTAACTGTCCGAGTTTCTAAACATCTACATAAACTTCAAACGCGCTTAGAAAATGTTTACTCTCTATATACTGTTCGAGTTCCTTACCATCTAAATAGATGTATTTAGATCGTCCGAGTTCTTACCGTTTAAATTCGTGTTTTCTATGTCGATCCACGCTAAAAATGAATTGAAAATCGCCGGGTTTGGATTCGATCGGATTAATTAGAGGCCCATTACAAGACCAGCTAATATCTCAGATGGCGCAGATACTACACTATAAACGTAGGGGGGTTGGGATGGCCTAGAGTGCCGCGCTTCGACTTCTAGCTGGCCGGTCACCTCTGACTTGCGGCTGTGGTTTTGATCCCAGGTGTGAGCGTATGTGGGATGGCGATAGGGGCGCCTTCTCAACCTCGTGGGTTTCCTCCATGCATTCCGGTTTCCTCCCACTGCTAAAGACCCCTACATGCAAGCGAATTATTGAAATAAAATTAAACCATGTTAGTCCCGAAATGACCTAGTTTGTGTCGAGTGGACGTTAAACCACATCCCCCCTCTCTTTCACACTATATAGCGTCATAGTGGATACCGATTGTTGACAAGATTTCAATTCGACATATCCTTGTAAATACTGAACCAATAAACGCAGATACTATTTCGTATCGTTTTTTTTATACATGTAGTTCAAAATTTCGTTTACTTGTCTTTACTACACTAGGATCTGGAAGAGTTTGTTATGTAACACGCGTTTTGGTTAATATGAGAGAGTAGCCAGCGAAACGGTCTGTTACAGCGACTTCTTGACGCGTGAAACATCAACGCTGATTGGTTAATCAAATAACTGACGTCATAGGGTCAAAAGCCGATCGTATAACCCCTAACTCGACCTCCCAGTACAACTGGTCAGATATTAATGCAGTAGAGGGCATCGAAAGTATAAAAAAATGAAACGAAATAGAGATATGTACTTCAATAAGATTGATACTGAACGGAATTCAATGATTTTGGACTCTTACTGGTATTCCAATCCCTCAAATGCCGATCAATACCACCTACAATCGCCGGGGATTATCTGCCCAACAAGGGTTCAATTACGTTTAGTATTCACAAAAATAAGTTGAATTGAAAATTTCGAAATTAAATTCTTTTAACAAAGCAAAACCAAAATATCCCCCATAGCATACCACACAACCTCATTATATTCCGAACTGACTGTACGAATTGACTGAGTATTCTCTGTGGTTAGAAATATTTAACAGACTAACTAATGTTATTTTATACATCTGTCAACATAAAACAAGTGTAGCTGATAGTTTTATACTTATTTATGTTACTTTATATCATATAGCTGATAATCTTATCTGAACGTGGTATAAATACTTGATGATTCCCGTGGCTCAGGTGTTAACATATTCACACATAAAACATAATAAAATATACCCGCCTCACGGAAATGAAATGGGGTTTAACGTCCTACTGTTCTGGTTTGACTAGGCTAATAAAGACTGGCATATGCTATACAGTGTGCTATGATGGTAATTTTTACCCGGACAGCGGCACTATGACCTACTATTATTTCGAATTCCAACTGCCAAGGGATCTTTTACGCGCACTGCAATGTAAACACGGGACCTTGGTTTTTCGTCCGAGCCGAACGACTAAACATTTCAACTTTTGGGTGTTTCTTGGCTCTATGGAATCAGACCACCATTCTTTTTCTATTATCTCGATGTCCACGAATGTAGATCCTTTTACATGTAATTATAATCTTCCTCTCCCTAAATCTTTCCCCGTTTTCAAAACTTATATATATTTTTGTAGACTCAAAGAAGATAGTTGGGATTTCCCGTTTCTGCCAGTATTGCTTTATCATTCAAGATTTTGAGGCGGATAGTAAAAAGGTAGGTTATGGAGATATGCACAGCGAATAGTTACATGTTTGTCAATATATGCTACTTCAAATTAATTTATCTTAATTTCCGTACAAGTCTGGAGCAAGGAATGGTCAGGTCATGTTCTGTCGAGGGTAGACGGAGTTCGTCCAGTGAATGGAAATTCTAGGGAGGAGTTACAGCCGAAAGGATTTGGCGGTGTGGCATGCCTCTTGATCTGGCTAGCGATGGTGAAACCCTAGGGAAAGTTAGAGCCGAATAGATTTGGCGTCGTGGCATGCCTCTTGATCTGGTTAGCGATGGTGGAAACCCTGTGAAATACGTACTTTGATATTATACTGATTAAAATATGAGATCGCCTACAATGAAATATAAGTATAGCCGTATTAACCCATTATTTTCTCAATTATATAGGCGCCAAAACCGTAGTTAGCGGGATTTATGAGCTCGTGCGAAATGGCGCCAAAACAGCAGCAGGAATACTGGATAAGTCTGACAGCAGACGACAGGCTATTGAGTTACCGGTGGGAGTTTTTGATATACATGTTTGTACTGGTTTTACTGTTTTTAATCTACTGTATGCCATAATATAGGATTGGGAAAATATATTTAGGATTTTTTTTTTCGTGGTTTACAGACAGTTCGGTTCGGTTTCTGATCGACTTAAAGGTATCAGAAACTTTAAATATTTTAAAATTTTAAAAATTGACATGTTTTACTAACAGCTGTTTTATTACAATGTAATTAAATAAATCCCAAGAAAAATATATATACTTGTCAATAAACATGGCGGAGAATTTTGCCTAGATGGCTGCTTTTTGGCATCACTTCGATTTCGGCCATTGTTCAATAATAATGTAATGTTTAAGACATTAACTCGATAGCACTATTAAGGGAATAGCCAGTGAACTGTGAATTATTTCGATACAGTGACCAATGAATTTTTCAAGACAAATTAAAAGTATTCCAGAATTTATAATTTGATCACATTAATTGCCGCAAACGCATAGAAATAAAGGGATATTATTTATGCCAATAGACTTATGGATATTTTGGAAAAATTATCAAAATATAGCATCTCCATACCTACACTGCACGAATAATAAACAATATTAACGCACATGCGTCAAATCCGATACCAGTTACATGTTTTAAAGGCTGTTGTCTGTCGTCTAATCTGATGATTTTAAAAACTTTTTAATCTCCGGCAATTTTCTTATCAAACACGCTATAAGACGATGATTAAAACTGACGGAGATTAGAGACGGATTACAGATAACCGTCATCGCTCGCGGTAATTCCCGCCATTTGTCTCTGCCACGCGCAACAAACATCTGCTTTTCAAAACGAGGATTAGTCAAGACTGCAATTACCTCTCGCTTAGCCACAAGAATAAAGAGATTTTGCGAGAAAAGCAATACGGTTCGTGAGAAGAACAAGATCTATTGTGAGAAGGCAGCAAATGATGGATTTTAGAGAGAAAAAACAATATGGCGCTTACGTTTTAAAAATATGGTTTCTGAAGGAATAAGTAGATGCTTGCCTGCTTTAATAACAGTTATTAGCAAGACAGGTGACTCTTCGGAAAATGCCGAAGGCAAAAATCGTATGTTCCGATTGACATAAAACGGTAACTGTAACATTAGCTGAAATTTTAACATGGGTTGCTTCAACTCGGAACAGGTGAGAGCTTTTGTAAAAGGCATCCTGATTGATAGCACAGTAATTTTGAAACAAAATCTGTTTAATTTATGAAATCCAAAATGAAAAGTAAAGATGAGCAGAATATGTACAGGGGACGCGGACGAAAGGCTACAACATTTGTGTTTTTAAATGAAATGGATTTGAGCTCCTCGTATACAACTTTAGCGAGTTAGGCTATTTTGAGACTAAACTATGGTCATATTATTTTGATTATTTAGAATATTGCTTTTATCCCAGAGGTTGTGTTACATTCAAACTCAAAGGTACACACCTCCCTTCCAGCTAGTAGGCTATTTGATCTCTTCATATGGCTAACAAATTAGGAATAATTTTGAGAAATTAGGCGATATGGAGATCTAGTTACAATTTGTGGTTGATTTCATTGACGTCATGTATATGCATTCGGAGTTCTGTGGTTGACCGATTGTTAAAAATATAAAGACATAGCACAAGGTTTTAGCTGTTCAAAAACCTCTGTAGCCGAAACATCAGTGGCCAAAATGTCGTTTTACAGTCCCAGCACTCCACTTATCACCGATTCTACTCCCTTTTTGGCGTGTTATTTCTTTTTTTTTAAAGCTCATTTACCCCCCTTATCATTCTACCTCACAATCATGATGCATGGCAATAGTATAAAATCAGACAGCCTGCTCTTCTTTGATTCCAGACCAAATAGTCAACGGTAATTGCCACGAAAATTGGGGGTGGAGGGGAAAAATAGACAGTTGCAAAAATATAAGTAATAATTATCTGTTTCAATCCAACCGTAATATATTTAGAGTTATCCGTCCATGATCTAATCGCGGAGGCTGATTCAGATGAGTATATCCGATTTTCATTAGCTTTTAACAACGTTATCAACCAAAAACATAAATCTTTAATAATCAGAAGTAATCTATTTCAACACGAACAGGGGAGATTTATATCAGCATTATAAAAAAATCTAAAATAAAACAAAACGAAACGAAATGCCATTCGGATCCTAAAGAGACCTTAATATGATTTGAACCCAATAGCTGTAAAGACGTCTCGGTCGAAAGAACACAATTAGATGGAGATAGCGAGCTTGTTTCCATGCAACGAGTCCCTTGACAACCGACAACAAAATGTCACATAGATGTTATCGTCACTTTAACGAGTTAATGAAAAACTGGAATCGGAATTAATTTCCGGAAATCACGGATTAATATGAGAATTTCTCTCTAAGTTTGCTAAAAATGGCGCGATGAGAATAAGTTTGGTTATAATCTGATGCAATCTAGATGATAGCAGACGACTTCATCACCAGTCTATATCAGCTCATCGTAATCCCAACCAATTAATTATTCATATATATACACGTGATTAGCACGCGCTTAAATGTCAAGTAATCTGTTGAGTTTAGCACGTGAAACCAGGAATGGTGTTAAGATTAATTTCAGATTAACGATAGCTTTTAAACAATACATCGGGGAAATATACTGACTGAGAACAAAGGCACTGGATAAATTCCAAACATGATGATAATGATGAAAATATGTTTATGGCAGAACAGTGCACGTAAGGTTATAGTTGGGATGGAAAGTGGGTAATGAACTACAATTTGACGCCATTAGCAATCAAGTATATACAGACCCCGTTGAGCGGGAAATTGAAATAAAATAAAAAGAAATATGGGTTTACCTCGGACAACACCGGGTTCGATCCCGGAACTGCTGGTTAGGGAGTGAATGGCTTATCACTGCGCCACCGGGGCTCTTAGTTCATCGAGCGCAAGTTCTATTCAGGCAGTTTCCTTGCAACCCATTTTTGACGTTTGGCTTTATTCTTCAAAAAGAATCGTAATGGCCCCATTATACACTATTAATCATAACGAGTTCAAATCGTCAGCTCAATTTTACAAGTCAACTCGTCCAGAGATATTTTTTTTCCTTTATGAACTGATGTTTATAACGATATGTCAGAAGAGAGGTGACGCGCAGGAATTTCGTTGATATTCATGATCTAAATCATTTGTGCATTGGACTTTGTCCTGAATTTTATGAAGAGTATCCTCAGAATGTCTAATAGCTGAATTAAATACTGAATTCAGCACACACAAAAAATATAGTTTGGTAACAATAAGTGTGGGTTTTTTTGTGTGTGTATTTGTAAACCTGTCATCGTATTCCAACCCGGGACCTTCTAGTCGAGGGTCTACCGCGGTCTGCTTCCAGCTAGGGTGATCTTACACACGCATATGTATAATAATATCGCAAACACAACAGAATAAATACCAACCCGAAAGTAATGATTGCGCGTGATTTTAAACATAATACAATTTGGGGGTGGGGTGGGGGTGAACACAGGTATCCCATTACCGTTATTCTGAAAATTGTGGTATGGTTTATGTGTTCCACAATCGCCAAATGCAACTCGCTAAAGATTATGTCATGTTTTGGGTACCGTAAACAGCCAATGAAACACTTATTGTTCCTATTCCATTAAGATACCAGTCGGACGAAAGACAGTCATTCTGGATTTATTCAAGATTTTACACACAGTTGGGGCCACGGTAGTTAATTACCCACTAACCAGATTATCCCGGGTTCGATCCGGGTGTCTTGTACTGACTTGTTTCGGTGGTGTAGGGCGGAGTATCCCCCCACCCAAAAAAAACCAGCGTCATGTCGTTGGATTGGAAATTACCGCTGTCATTGCGTAGTGTGTGACAACCGTCTTTAGCGTGGTTAGTGGGGAAAATTAGAAAATTTCATTATTTTAAAGATAAAACAAAACGAAATAAATATGTAAATTCATTAGATTTCAACCATATATTTATCTACTTTCCTTTTATGAAAACCAAGAAAATAAAGAGAATTAGTGGGAATTAAATTACAACTTTGGATTACAAGATGCACGAATCGTGTCCAACCATATCAGTAATTAATGCAATAGTGTAGTGTTTAAAAACATTTAATATCAACTGGCAGTCATCTTCTAAACTTTCGGATCTCATTTTACAAAATCGCATCAATTCAACTTGAATACAGACCTTCACTCTCTTTGGACAACAAAAACACGGGGCTCGGATGTCGAGAGATCGATTCAAATTATTTATTGTAGCCATGGATGATTCCTCTCCCTCGCTCGTTAAAGCTATACATTGTTTGATTAAAACCAGTGTGGGATTCACCGTGTGAGGGCTGGGGAGTCGTCAGTGGTCACTGGTCAGTTGGGAGAGCGGGTGAATTGAGAAATAAAACGTAGGGTCCGGTGCCCAACGCCCCACGAAATTTTGAAAATGAATACGATTTTCTGTATTCATTCTGGTGTATATTTTAGGTGAGTAAAACAAGTTAAATAAATTAGGGATAATGGAATAAAATTGTATTGGAACATATAAGTTTCAAACATCAATCTAGGTAAGAATCCAAGCCAGTCCATTTTAAAGATAAACGTTACTACCTGCGTTTAACTATGTTATCGTTCGTGTTTCAACTCATTAGAAGAGGAGGTAGAAATATCTCGGATATCGCGTCATTCGTTACAAGAGTAAATTACTTAAGTTTATATTTCAAACAAACAATAAATGAAGCCGATGTAAATATTCACTGAGCGGGTTAAAATTCGCTATTTAATTATTCTCGAGGATATTTGTTTTCTGGTCGTTATCTTGGTTTTTAGATCTTTTTTTGTGGACACGAATCACAAACGTCGATTCATTATTTGAAGAGGTTTTTTATGTCTGAATTCAATTAATGATTAGTTTATCTTTCTTTTGGTGTGAAAGAGATACCGGGATTTCTCTTTCCTTCATACAAGCAAACCTACATGTACTAGTATGTTCAAGTCCTGATTTGTTTTCGAGGTCCATTCTGTCAATTAATCAGATCCGTTGCTAATGTGTCTCTAGGACCGCACCAGTAGCAGCTTTAGTTAGCTCACAAATAAAACGATGATTGAAATGAGGTTTAATACTTTTCTGCACCGGTCGAACTAATGTGGGGAATATTGCTGCCTAAGGCCCTGTATCCATAGGTTGTTCCCCTGTGGCGTGTTCCCTTGCGGTGTGTTCCCTTGTGACCTTGTGGCGCACTACAAGGACAACAAATCTTTGTTTTTTTAATGAGCCTGTTCCCATAGGTTGTACCCAGGGAACATGTGGCCTTGCGCACGGAACATGTGATCTTGTGACCGGGAACACAGGCAATGAACATGTCCATTCTTTTGCAACTGCACAAGAGGAAACACGCCATTACGAGTACGATATTGCATGGAGATACATCTACACTACACTGTTGGAATTCGTTGTCATCAACATCATCACTATGACTGAAGCTGATTTGATTGAGGTGAGAAGTCACCCGCTGCTGTGGGACCCTAGAAATAAGGATTACCATGACAAATGTTGTCTTCAGAGATGAGCACCAGTGAGGAAAATAAATGCATTAGCGGCATCACCCTCATCCTCCCGATTTTCAGTAGTTGAGTTCATCGTCGAGCTATGAATAAAACAACTGTTCGCATACTGATAGTTGTGTCTTGTGTTTATTTGTTTCAGCATCAACGTTCGTATGTAGACTTTCCTTTTACCTATCTTTCTATCGTACATTGCACACGTCACGTGGGAACAGCTTATGGATACGGGTGGGTACAGAGTCAAGTCACAAGGTCACAACGCCACAAGGGAACACGCCACAAGGGAACAGCCTATGGATACAAAGCCTAATAATTCCAACTGCTAGTGTTCTTATAGTTACTTACACGCCGGTGTATACACGGTACCTCCTAATGATAGGAAAGTTACCATTCCATATTTAGCATGAGTCATGAGTGAGCACGATTAATTACATCATAATTAGCCAATTAGCGTATATAGCAAGTAAAATGTGCACTCGTGTAGACACCAGAGCCTTACATATAAAGGCACCATGTAGATTCTTAGAGGAGAAGATGTAGCAAGTTCTACCATCAGACTCGCTCTGGCGAGTTTGGATGGGAGTGGGATTGAGAGAATGACTTTATCGTAACCTATGCGTAACCTATGTATCCAGTGATCGATATAAAATTTAGAAACGAACTGTTGCATTGTTGTTATGCGTATCCCTTGTAGACAAACGTCTTAACTATTGAGATAGTAAGAAGAAAATACACAACGTGAAGGTAGTCCTAGCCATAAGAAGAGAACTACAAATATAACCTGAGACAATACTAAACAATCAAAAGGGAGTATAATGTGTACGTCGGCTGTAGAGAGTTTTTCCGTGTATTTTCCACATCTAACCAGTAATCTGGATACTAAAATTTCCACAAATTGATGACGTTATTCTTTCTATTCTTCGGAAATCACTTTTTGGGGGACATCAATCTTTCCTTGACCTCATAGTCTATTTTTAAAATACGTCATACTCGCGTACTGACGTCATTTAGAACAGGTATTCCAGCCGATAATCATTCCACCACTCATATACTTTACAATTTTTGGAAGAAAGAAATTATTACCGATTCTTTGATTTGTGTATCTTTTGTATTCCCAGCCTCATTGTAATATATTTTTTTTTTATTTCATTTCCGTTTTATAGATTTTACTTTTTTAATATATTGATAAAATGGATATAAAACGAAAATAAAATTATCGACTCTATAGTATATTTTTTATTTAAAGAAAATCCTTCTTCCGGAACTGTGCACCCGCCATATTATAATACCAACGATAAGTCAGGGGGTTAAAAATCACACCACACTCGAAATAAAGCCGCTGTGAATCCAAATCACGGCACAATAACAATAATAGGTTCTCGCACAAAACACGAAGATCACACTTGAGCGATATTTCTGGTGAAATAAATTTACCGTGGACACAAAACTACGGAATAACTAACTATATATAATTGGTTCTCTCTCACACAAACCATGGTTTATGGTCGTCACATATGAATGATATTTCCCATGTTTTTTGAGTTGCTGGCGTCAGATTTATCTCTGGTTATTGGTGGTCTAGGGTAGATGTTAATAACCCAATCGAGATCATATCTATTTATTTTATCAACTAGTTGGTCTGTCTGTCTACAGACCATGATAATACAAACTTTATACATTTAAACGTATTTTTTGGGGTTTGAATTTTAAACTGGTGTGAACGAGGATGGAGTCGGAATTCGGGTTATGTATACGCATTATGTTTTTATGTTGTTTTCATTTTTTGTGGGGAAACAGTTGGGAGGGGGGGGGGGTGTAATATTAATATTAAACTGATGTGAATGGGTAAGAAGAAGAATTTTGTTTGATTTACAGATATACACATTTAAATTCCATTGATCGTCATTTTTATTTTATTTGTTAGGGCATCACACAATCTGATTAAAAGACAGATCTGTATTCCGTTTTGTTTATTATTTAACACTTTCGATAGCCTACGCTACATGAAGATCTGACCGGTTGCAGCGATAGGTCGCATCAGAGGTCACACGGGCGGCTGTTGACCCTATGACGTCATACATTTGTTTAACCAATCATCATTGACGTTTCTAGTGGATTACCCACAGTTCCGTGCAAAACACACCCAAAACTCGCCGTAACAAACCGTTTCATTGGCTAATTCCTCTCATTATCCATAACACGTCAATACCAACTATTTCAGATCCAAGTGTAGTATAGACAAGTAAAGCGAAATTTGGAACTATAAAAAAAAAAAAACGAAACGAAATCGGATCTGTGTTTCAAGTAGATTGGGCATTATATCATTGTTCAACGCTACAATGTTACCAGATTCAGAATAATAATAATAATCTGTATTAATATTTGTGACTGTCGTTTGTCGGTCTGTCTGTCTGTTCAGGGTTGATGGCTACACTATGGCTGTCTCGAGACTGAAATTTGGTATTTACAAAAGCTCGGACCGGGGAGTAACATATAGGCTTGGTGGCGTTGGATTATTGCTTCGGTCCGGTTTTGGAGTTATAGGCTACTACTTTCAACCCGTGCAGCACTGGGTCATCCGCTAGTTACATTTAAAGACCCGATACCACTCTTGTTGTAAATAAATAATATACCCCAATCTTTATTCTGGTCAACAAATTGTATTATTTTACAATATTCCAACTGATTGATGATACAAATTTCATCTTAACACACCTACTTTAAAATTGGAAAAATTCAACTTAATGGTTTGAAAAGCCTAACGTAAACCTTTTCAAATGTAACTTGGATTTAGAAATTTTTTCAAACTCTCTGGACAAGTAAAAATTAGGATTTAATGGATAGGACACTTAGTACTTAGAATATGGCTATTATTTATTTTCTGGAGGTTTCAAACCAGCAAGGGTGTTATTGTCCCTTTAATTATGAAAACAAACCTGAAATACGAATGGGATTGAATAAAATAAAAATGGGTTTCGACAACGTCCTACTTTTGAACAGCTAATGAAGACGTGCATACGCCATGCCGTGTTCTATGATGGGAGGAATTTGCCCTGACAGTGGCGCTACGACCTTCTCTTATTTCGAATTCCATCTGTCAAGGGTTCTTTTAGGTGCACACCAAAATTTACACGGGACCTTTGGTTTTCGTCTAAATCCGTACGACGATATCCGTTGTCCTTATTCAGACCCATCACTGACATGGGGGACCCCGTCGGATATCCCGAAGAACGCAGGGATCGAATATGGTATCTCCATTTAGGCTGCAAGTTAACGGACCAACGTTTTATTCACTTGTGGTTTCGAGCCCTGGTGTGAGCGTATGTGGCATGGAGATAGGGGCGCCTTCTCAACCTCGTGGGTTTCCTCCGGGCACTCCGGTTTCCTCCCATTGCTAAAGACCCCTACGCGCAAGCGAATTATTGAAATAAAATTAAACCATATGTTAGTCCCGAAATGACCTAGTTTGTGCTGAGTGGACGTTAAACCCCATTTCTCTCTCTCTTTATTCACTTAGCCAACACGGCTCTTGTCACGGTAGGAATATATCGGTGCGACAGGTATGGATATTAAATACCTGTAAATTTTTATGAATCGTTATAAGCCTCTCGTGTATACCTATATTTGCGGGAGACTAAACCACGTGGGGTGTAATATTTAATGACAAAGGGGAGATAATTAACAAGTTTTCCTTATACATCAAACCAATAAACAAATACCTCTTATATTCTAGATAAGTTGATAAGTGGATATAACTTTGTAGAAGAAATTAATAAGGTGTTTCCCTAAATGAATCGGATTACAACCGTTCAACGGTGGCATGCTTTACACTCGGTCTGGTTAATCTGCACATCACAGACTCGGTGCATGGTGTGTCTATGATTTCTAAGAGACTGGTAGATGGTAACTATTAACACTGTGTCCCCGTGGTACTTCAAATCGTAATATAAATTTATTAATAGGCTATACTTATCACTGATCTCCTACTTGATAAATATATGTATATTCTAGTAGGCCTATATAGGTATACCACCCACGTGTACCCATTGACCTCTACATACATTACAACATTATCTATACGTCTCACTCCATAACTAGCATCAGATCTTGAATAAAATGTAGGCTATTGCATCAGACAACTGCATAATATTAATATACGAAAATTGGCGCAAAACAAAAGAAGTGGGTAAAATTCCGGGGGGGGGGGGGGGTAAACAACTTGGAAAATGATGGCCATATTGCAAATGCATTAAAATGCCAGAATTAATGGTGGTCTGCCTCAAGAATAACCAATCTCTCAAACAGAGTTGTCCTCCCTTGCAAGCCACACTGGCGAGACTTGCATGGAAGAATGGGGATTAAGATGGAAAGTCTACCTAGTCGCTCGGATGGAACGAAAACCTCCAATTCTAGTCTTAAAATGTCCTTAGCATCGTGACGTCAAACCCAATTAAATTCCATTCCATTCAATCAGATTATAACACAGAAAAACTAGAAAATATGTGTATCACAGGATTTTATTAAATTTTAATAATAATAATTATACAACCGTTTTTCTTCAAATATAATATCAAAAGGCAGGCAGGCGTTAGATCTACCATACAAGAATAATATCCTAAAAAGCAAGATCATACTAGTTTTTATTCCGACGAAATATTGGTCCGATTATTGCCAACTCCATGACGCGCATCCTGGGTATCCTTTCTGTGCCATGGCCACCATACTCAACGTCGTCTTCATCACACAAAGACATCATAACAATAAAACTGTCATTTTGCTTTAACGTCAATAATGAGGCGCCGGTCGTTCTGCGGAGCAGAATGCTGTTAGTCATTACAGTACACATACCAACATTCATTAGCAGTACTCATTCCATCACGCATTGGACAAGGCATGTCATTGCAGTACATAAATACCAATACGCATTGAACGAGGCAGGTCATTTCAGTACATACCAACACGCATTGAACGAGGCATGTAAATTATAACACGCACCGAATGGAGCAGTACATTGCAGTGCATATAGCAACACGCATTGAACGAGGCAGGTGCATATACCAACACGCACTGAATAGAGCAACAGTGTCATGCATATAGCAGGAGACACTGAACAAGACATTTCACTACAGTGCATGAGTATGGATTACAGTACATTATAACCAACATTTCAAATCTTGAAGCTCGAAATTTAATATCAATTATGAAGCGGGAAATCTATTTTGAAAGTAGTAACGTTATTTTCCAGCTAGTCGATAAGAAAAGATTTGGTAGCACATCTTGTGTCATGGATAAGAACGTATAACGTCATCTATAATAACTTAACTTCAATTTAGAAACTGAACATATTAACACAAGGTAGGTCTACACTTTTTATGAAAACACAATTATGGTATTTTTTACGATGCAACGTTTCGACGTGGATACCCTCGTCCTTATTAAGCAAATTTCAATGAGGAAACTTTCGTCTTTATCAAGCAAATGATTGATAAGAATGAGAGCCAACCGTTGCATGCAATAATAAATCCAGTATTTGTTTATCCATAAAAATTCTACCTTGTTTTAAATAATTTACATGCTGTTTTAAAACACAAAATAACGGAAGCGCATTTCAAAAATAATATAAATTTTAAAACTGTGTTCGAACTCCATTCATTAAACAGCCTACAAATAATGTAATAACATTTTAAAGTCTCTGTGCGACATTTGTGTTTTCGGAAATAAGTAAGTTTCAACCCCTTAATCAAAGCTCAAATATACTCATATTGGTTATTTTAACAGGCATGTTGTAAGAGATAAATCTGCTCATTACAGGTCTTTCTTTGGGCCTTTAGTGCCATATGAATGATTAATAAGACATTTATTAACATAATTATAATCAACTCCCATGACATCGTATGACTCCGGTTTAAAGTAGATTAGATCCGTTGCGTTTAAAGAAGATTAGATCCGTCGCGTTTAAAGTAGATTAAATCCGTTCCGTTTAAAGTAGATTAGATCCGTTCCGTTTAAAGATTAGATCCGTTCCGTTTAAAGTAGATTAGATCCGTTCCGTTTAAAGTAGATTAGATCCGTTCCGTTTAAAGATTAGATCCGTTCCGTTTAAAGTAGATTAGATCCGTTCCGTTTAAAGTAGATTAAATCCGTTCCGTTTAAAGTAGATTAAATCCGTTCCGTTTAAAGTAGATTAGATCCGTTCTGTTTAAAGTCGATTAAATCCATTTCGCCATTTAATGATTTAATTTAACAATGGCGAATCGAGGCTAATACTCAAATGACCAGTACAAACACAACCATTGGTAACTCCTTTCAAAAGAAGTAATTTGAATGAAATTTTCAATATATTCATTTTACATTATGTATTTTTGAAATATTATAGCCACCTCCAGCTCTTTATCTTAATATTACATAATGCATCCTTAACATTTAATTTGACAATATCCAGTTTATATCGCATGCAGTACAGTGAATGCCGAATGTTAACAAATGGTTAACTCATCCTATCTTTATAAATACTGAACCGAGTTACGTTTGGACTGATATTTCCTTGCAGTTACTAGGGATTAACCAATCCCTCAAATGAAGCTTAGAGACTTTAAAACATAAATAAGAGAAACTAGACAAAACTTAGCTTATTATATCATTGAAATTTAATTTACAAAAAAATATTTTTGGTTTGGTTTTGTCTTTTCATTTTTGTCTGGGTCGTGCCATTTTGAAAATACCCCACGAAATGAGACCAAGAAATTGGCAGTTCAAAAACAAAAACGGACAAAGAAATGGCATAATAACAAGAAAATAGAATATAGGTTGCCAGGCAATGTAATGACATAATTACAAGAAATAAGACATTATACATATTTATATACATTTCAAAAAAATAAAAGTAAAATTGAAAAACAAATAGAAATCTATATACAATTAAAATAACAGGTCATTTTATGTTTGTTCAACTTCTTAATAAATAAATACAATAAAGTCGATTAAGTCCAAGTTCATAAAGTTCTCACCATAATTAGATAAGAGTTTGGGTAGATGAATTTTCCATATGGTAATGGTATTCACAATCAGCCAGATGTCCTTCGGCATCAGCCTGAAATTATTTAACATCCTTGCTAGCGCCATGGGAATCATGTTGGGGAAACCACTGAAAAAGACACTGAAGCTGGATCCCATTTCTAACTTTTTGATAAACAAGGAAAAGGTACAATATGTACAAGGAGACGAACATCACGTTCTCGCAGCAAATATTGGAATTATTACATATTTCTATGATATTAAATAGAGAAGTCTGTCAACGGAGGCACAAACTTAAAAGTTTTATCTGGATTTTAACTTGAATTGGTGAAGCATTAGAATTTCTCTTTAAAGCATTGTCGTAAGAATATGAACATTACCAAATGTATGGAATCAAACCTGTTCCTGGTTAAATTTTGACAATGGAAACCCAACATTGCAGAATACCAGTATGAATTTCAATGTAATAGTCCATTAAGCATCTTTACAATCAACTAATAAACAATGAAATATATTTTTGTTGTATTTATATAAGAAAGAACAAATAGCCAGATTTATTTCTTTGAAAAATGAAAAGATTTTATCATTTTTACATATTTTGAGGTCATTATGTTCAAGACAAATACTTATCAATGCATAACCATACTAAATATTTTTTTTCACATATGTAAAAGACACACAACTTTGTAAGTAACTGAACACTACGAAAGAGTAAGCAATACTGTGTGAACTATTCAAATGGGAAGTGGTCCAAAGTGTTCAAGAGAGAGCAAGCAGACTATCTGAACTATTCAGTATGATGTGTGAAATATTCAAATGGTAAACATACTGTGTGAACTATACACATGACAAGTGGTATCGGGTGTTCTAGAAATGTATACTGTATGAATTATTCAAATGAGAAGTGATACCAAGAGTAAGTAAATGCTACACATATTTCAACCTTTTTCTCATATGTAAGTGTGAACTTCAATCGGCAAAATAAAATATCAATGGCTAATAATCTTGTAATAAATCTTATGAATCAAAATAGTTTAAAAATATTAAAATTGTGCATAACGTATATATTCTAATTGATTTAATCTTGTAATTATTGGTCTGTGACCTATATTATTACTCTAATTCATTCTTATAAAATAGATTTTTACAATTTTAGTATTTAAAATTAATAAAATACTTTTCTACAAAGAGTGGTCGAAACACAGGTTTTTGTAAAAGTCCACTAGTTTGAGAAGTGACTAAAACAAAGATGGGTGCCTGGTCAAGAGTCAAGACTGAATTTCATGTTACCCAACTTGAGGTTGATTTTGTTAGGAATTGATTCAACGATGCTTGGATTTATATGGAGACTGTCATCTCCACCTTTTGATCCTCATCCGACCAGATCAGATCCCCCAACTGCACTGGAGAAGACCGAGTCGTCGTTACCACGTGACTGTAGATTACTGCCACTCGATCCGGAACTGGTACTCAGTGTTTCGTTACTACCATGGTGGAAAACGTCTGAAAAATACAAAAAAAGAAAATATTATTTAGAACATTTTCATCGCTCTTCAAGACACATTGCCAGGCTACGATTCACCAGATCCAACGAGAAAGGGTGTGACAACGTTTAATTAAATGAAATGTTTAACATCCTGTTTGCTTTGGCTGGGCAAATGAAGAAGGGAATATGTCATACAGTGTTCTATGAGGGAAATTTTCCCCCTGACAGCAGTGCTATGGCCCACTCTTATATCGAATTCCATCTGCCAAGTGATTGTTTATAATTATGCATGCCAATGTATACACAGGGCCTTAGGTTTCCGTCACATCCGAACAACTAACTGTTGTCCTTCTCTAGGCTCTCTGAGCTGCACCAGTGACAAGGGGGGACCACGCTGAAAAATCCTGATAAACTTTTTCAGCCAACACCAGAGTCAAACACAGGACCTCGAGATTAGTGAGACATCAACTTACACAGGGAGTCATTGTGGCTCCCAATGTAAATTCAATGGAGTTAAACTGCCTGTAAAGTAACAACATCAAACATTGCTCTAATTCACCATTGAATAGTGTTTTCCATTTTTTAATATTTCATTTTTAAAAAGAGAATCTGAAGTCTGAAGCCCAATAAGATCCACCTCCATTCAAATCTGTGCTGTTTATAAATTACAAACAGCCCAAGGTCCTTAAAAATGTGAAAGTCGTCAGCTTATCAGTGGAGCAGAACAGAAATACAATGTAAATTATCCGAGCTAATATTTGTAGAAAAGGGCAATAATTAACAGAGTATAATCTGTAATGATGGTGATATTTGTGATATTCTGTCACAGCAGGTTTAGCTTGTGTATCACCTGGGATCTCATCAATTGTGTATATAGTTTTATAATCCCTGCAAGGACATGCGTTCTAAGTCTAACTAATAACGTCAACTCGTTATAATAGCAGACTAATAAAAGGTTGAAGTGAACGGATTCTCACTTGGTCGACATTTGTTTCATTTCATGGGGTTTGTGGTCTGATTTTTTTCTGCTCCATCTGAGTTACTAAAGATCAGCATGAGTGAAATGTTGCCAGGCAGTGGCAAAAAGGCCTACTTGTATTTCTAATTCCAACTGCCAAGGGTTCTTTCATGTGCATGCCAAGGCACTGCTTACTAGGTCCTCCATCCAGCATTAATATCAAGAGGAAACCGGAGGACCCAAATAAAAATCCCACAAGGTTGGACGGGTGACCATAACCCAGTAGATAAGGTTTAAGAATTTAAAAATGCACATTTCATTTCTAAAATATTTGTTATTAATGCTGGGTCAACCACTCAGTTTCTGGACGGATATTCGTTTTAAACATAAGTCAACCAATAATACTTCAGGACTTCAAAACCATTAACATTTCAAAACTTTAACTTTAAGAAAAGTGTACAAATTAAATATTTGATTTTTTTTAAAATATATGCTTATAAAGGTGGGTCAGCCTATAACATTTCATGACAGGTACAAATATTTGATTTTTACAATATTTGTTTTTCAAACTTGACTCCACCCCAAACATTTCAGATCTTTAAGTAAAAATAATAAGAAAAGGTAACAAAAAGGGTTAAAAAGTTCGACAAACTAAAGATTCTTCTCACAGTTTATAAATATCATTAATTGAACTGAGAAATACGGGGGAGTGTAACCCGACTATATAACCAGCGATTACTATTCAATAAGCCAGATAATTTCTGACATGTTAATAAAACTGTTGAGATGAGGTGAATTTTATCAGACTTGTAGATCTAATTTTATTTAACCTCTAATCAAAGATAAATAACTTCCTCATTGTATAATAATAAAACTCTCCACTATAGAGTAGGCAGGGGGTAAAAGTCAGTGGGTTTTATGAAAGTTTTTGACACTTCGTTATTAGTGCCAGCGACAGAGAGAGAGAATATGACATGATAATTCAGTATGGTGTTTCCAGAGATGATAAAATCTTCAACATATTTTCTATGTTTTGTTGATAAAAGGTTATTCTAGTTGGATACGTTAATACAACTGGTTGTTGACCCGCCCATTCTCTTTTACTAGGTACAATACATTTACCGTAAAGTACTCAATATATCGACACACCATGGATAAAAAAGGTAATGATTTCGGGTTTAACGTCCTACGTTTGTGTAAGAGGGGGTCTAATGTAGATGTGTATACATCATGCCGAGGGGTTTGAGGGAAATGTTTTCCATATAACGGCAGTTCCACCTTCTCTTTGTCAAATTTGATTTGTCAGGAATTCTTTTAGTTCACGCCAGAGGACAGGATGAACCGAACGACACTAGGCCATAACAAGAAGAAACCGGACAGGAAATTTCTCTGCCAACACACGAGATGGGAAAACACTAGACTGCCTGCTCAGTTAGCTATCACCTTTTCTGACTTAGCAGAGCCACTGTTTTTACCGCATATAGAAAAGAACCTTTGTATGTTTTAAATGAAATGAAATCTAATGGAATTTAACTGTTAAATGTCCTACTTTTATGCTCCAACTGGACTAATGACAATGGGCATATGCCATACAGTGTGCTATGAGTGAAATTTTGCCTGGGCTACGCCACTATGGCCTACTCTTATAATCAAATTCCAACAGCCAAGGGATTTTTACACAACTGTATACCAGGTTCACCAGACAAATGAGTTGGATAGGATGAAAATCCTACGCCCAGCATTAAATGCATTAGAGTGCACATGAAGGAAGTCAAAACCATTGGAAATCAAAGATGAGTAGACAGAAGCATGGGTCAAGTGGGTGCCCTGGGAAACATATCAATAGAAACAGAATTTACTGTGTACGTGAAATGACGAAGTATTGTTTTAACAAAATATTAAACCCCATCTAATCACTAATTCATTATTTAACATAAAGAAGGGAATTTGCTACTTAACATTTGTGAATGGGGCAAGTGAAATATAATTTCTCAGGGTGTACTGTTCTGACAAAATACAAAGTCAGATTCAATTAATAACTCGTATTTTAACATCAAAATAAAGGAATCTTTTTCTAAATATTTATGAAAGGGAAAATTTATCCATGTGAGTTTATTAGAGTAACTACAACATTTAATAATAGTCTTTCCATTCCGAGAAATAAAAAAGAACTTTTCTATAGGGGTTAATCCAGTCCTTGTATTTAAACTAGACATGACTAGGTCAACCCATGTCCACAATCCAACATATTCTATCGAAATAATTATCACAGCAGGTGATCAGTTTTACTTTTTCTATATTATCAATAAAATCATTACTATTGACAATCCGACACCAAACTTGTCAACACTAATTACCTTACAAATCACTTCAAAATGTCCTCGCTTTTTACATGCTTCACTGAGTCGACTTTTATTTTATATATTGTATACATTAATAGAAGTTAATGAAATGGAATTTAAAGAAGCTAAATCTCTAGTCTTTGCTAACTAGAAATTGCCATAAATGGGTCGCATCTCATATAATAATGTAATATGAGTGTATATAACCAGACTTACATTCAGTCGTTGGTTTTACTGTATTTTCTAATAAGCAAAGAGTCCAAAATGAATGGCGTCTTTTGGTTATTCCAGTCTAAACACGTAGTATTCTCCTGTGGGATACATTCAGCCTCATTTTTTATATTAAATCATCCATCACAATACGTATTCAAATCCAGTCAATATTGCAGGTTAACGATGGCATCAAGAGTTGATTATGGTCTTGATAAGTTAATCAATGTGTAAATAATAATTTAGATAACATTCAAAATTCAGGCCTAAAGAAAGACCTGTAATAGGCAGAATGAGCTCTTGCATAATGTATGTTTAAGTTATTATTAAAAGTGTTTCTATGTGGGAGGGAAAGTTGTTAACTTCTAAAAACACAAAAGATGCCTACAATCACTTATTGTTTGTGTGCTTCACTTTAGGTGTTGTTTATTATGGTTGAATTTTATTGTGGATGACATATATAAGCAAGATCTCCTGGAATTAAGTCGTTGGTGTACAGTTTTAACCACTGTGAAGACATTCCAGTTCCAGGGAAATATTAATTCGCAGGAAATTCACAGGACACCATTTTTCAATAACTCAACCACTGACAATGTCTCACCATCTTAATTAAGTTATTATCAAAAGTGTTTGTATGTAGGGAAACTTGTTACCCTTTAAAATGACTAAAGACACCTACACAAATCACCTGTAATTATTATTAAACAATCAACAGGTATAAATTGTTGACAGGTAAACAATGAAATGACCACACCCACTCAGGTGTGACAGTCATACATAGATGGTCATTTCTATTTAACACCTGAAACTTGACATTGTTAACTTGTAAACGGTCAGAAATAAAATAATTTTACTTTCATCAATGGTATTATTATGGATGGGTTTATCTCTCAAACCATCTTGACTTTTTGTTGAAATAATTCTAAAAGACATTTCAAACCTTATTTTACACCTGACAGCCGTTCAGCTTGTCAACATCTGTAGATGTCACAAGTTAATCATAAAAATAATATCACATAATTATTAAAATTCTCAAGTACGTGTTTGTATGGTGAAGGAGCACTGGAGGAGAGGGAGAATGGGGCAGTGGTGGGAGGGGGGGGTGTTTGAGGAAGGGAGACCTAATACATGCATGTGAGAGACAGTAACCACGACACAACACTAAGTTCATTGCAAGAATAATTATTATACTTTGAAACTTGACAAGCCACTTTTTGTTAGGCAACCCTCTGTTAGACAACTATGCCACCTAACCCTCTGTTAGACAACTATGCCACCTAAACCCTCTGTTAGACAACTATGCCACCTAAACCCTCTTGTTAGACAACTATGCCACCTGAACCCTCTGTTAGACAACTATACCACCTGAAACCTCTGTTAACACAAAAATGCCACCTAAACTCTGTTAGACCACTCAATGGTTTTACTTGTATCTGACAAAATATCAGGGATTACTTACGTAATACCTGCAAATTTTTAACTTTGCTTCAGATATGCATGAAAATTATCAATAACAACACTCAAAAAAAAAGAGAAACCACTGCTGACACAGCCTGAATTTGTGCCAAGCAATGTCTGTTATAGGTGCCCTGTTTTCAGGCTTATTTAGAAGAGTTAAGATTTATTGGTGAGTACATGTTGGAGAGAGAGTGAGAGAGAAATGGGGTTTAAGGTCCACTCGACAAAAACTAGGTCATTTTGGGACTAACATGTTTTTTAAAAAAAAAAAAATTTATTTCAATTATTCGCTTGCACGTAGGGGTCTTTAGTAGTGGGAGGAAAACTGAGGACCAAGATAAAAAAAAAACACGATGTTGGACAGGTGACCCTACTCCTTGTCACGTACAACCGGGGATTCAAAACCACGCCAGTTGACCCAATGACAGGCATTATGATACAGCACGCACATGCTAACCATTCACCATCCCCCCACCACCCTATATGTGAGAATCTCTAACGTGAGTTAAACAAGTGATATTTTACCTTCTCTCATGATAATACTAGTTGGTCCACAATCTTTTAACGGAGATTCCACCATCGCATCAGCTAAAGTTTCTCTCAGTCGATCTTCTTCTTCTTCACTACTACGGGGCTGTCTTGACATACTAGACTCAGCCCAATCACATAACACATCATTCAAATTAGGTGACTGGTCGAAGCTGCCTATAATATCAAGATAAATAGCATTGCCTTCATGGTGATCTGCAGGATTAGATTGTATTTGGGTTGTAGTTCAAGAATCTAGATATGGTCACAAAAATGTGCTTGTTGTCAAAATAAAATCATTATTTTCATACTGGTAAGGATTATATCAGCTTAAATTTTGCTGATGATATTTTTTGATTCATATTTACATGTTAATATTTTATGATTAGAATTACCTGTCAATATTTTATAATTTATCTGTCAAAAGTTACGATTTACCTGTCAATATTTTACGATTTACCTGTCCATGTTTCATAATTTACCTGTTGATATTTTAAGATTTACCTATTGATATTTTATGATTTCAATTTACATCTTGATATTTTACAATTGGATTTAACAGTCAAAATTAAAAAATATGATTTATCCATCAATATTTTCAGATTAAGATTTACCTATCGATATTTTATGATTGATGATTTACCTGCTTCAATGAGTAGTGGAGAAACATGGGGATTAGGTGAATGAGCATATTCTGTAGCTGATGCTCTTCTATAGGCAGGACGAGCTGTTGGCATAGCAACAGGACTAGATCTTGTTGGTTGAAGCCTAAAATAGAAAGGAACATATATCAAATCCTAGTATGGACTGAGTAGAATCCTCAGAAGTCTGACTCTCATTCTGCACACAGTGAACTATCTACCGATACTCTACTTCGAGAGTAGATATCTGCCCTAAAGGACCACTCCAACAATTAGTATACTGATTTGTAATGTGGTCCTACTCCAGTTCATATCTTTTATTAGAGAGAGGGAGAGAGACAGAGAGAGAGGGTTTAACATCCACTTGATACAAACTAGATCATTTTGGGACGAAGATATGGTTCAATTTTACTTCAATGGTCTTTTGCAGTGGGAGAAAACCTGAGGAGCCAGAGAAAATCGATGAGGTTGGGCCGATATCCTTACGCTAGTCCAAATCAGCCACTGGACTTAATGACCAGAGAGAGTGGTGGAATGCGAGAGATGGGTAGGGGAGTTGGAGAGAGAGAGAGATCAAGGAACTAAATCATATGGTACATATCTATATTACATACAGGTGTGTTTAGCTGTGGGAGGAAACTAAAGCGTTTAAAAAAGGTTTATTTCTTACTTGAGACTTTCAAGATCACAATCATCAACAAACATATCCATTGGTGAGCTGTGGAGATCAGGGCTGCCAGAAAATAAAGACGATGATGTCGATGACACAACAGTAGCGTTCTGAGCATTTTGGATAGTTTTGAACGAGAATTGTGGTCCCATCCACAACCTCCGATGAGGTCCCACATGTGTGATTATCTCAACCTGTAAAATAAAGAAGTCAACAATTGTGCATTTAAAAAGCATGTAACCTATGTATTATCATTCGATCCGTTTATGGTCTACTAATCAATCAAACTAATAAAGTAGGACAGTTGGGTTCAATCAAATTTATATAAGACCTACAGTTGGGTTCAATCAAACTAATATGCTAAGACCTACAGCCCCCAAACTAATACAGTAAGACCTACATTCCAAAGAAATATAGTAAGACCTAATATAGTAAGGCCTAAGACCTACAGCTGTGTTCAATAAAAGACCTACAGTCCCCAAATATATATCTAGGAAGACCTACAGCCCCCAAACATACATATATATATAGTAAGATCTAAAGTTCCCAAACATATATAGTAAGACCTACAGTTGTGTTCAATGAAAGACCTACAACCCCAAAACTAATATAGTTGAGTTGTATAAAATAAACGATTTACCTGTGATAACCATTGGGTATCGAGATCATCTTTACTGGTACTACTATGATCTGATGATAAACTATCTTTAGATCCATGACGAGATACTGGGGCTAATTCATCTATAACATAATTCACTAGAATTTGACTTAACTCTTAACTCACTGATTCATCGCGGCTCCCAGTAGTAAAAGAATGTTGGGTTATAAATTGCTTTAATTAAGAATCTTCAAATCCAATGAAAATATTTTGATGATATTTTTGATATATTAGTAAATATATAATTGATGAAGGTAGCATGATTTTGTCATATTATTATCAGGCAATTTATAACAGATAATCGTATTCCAAATCAACCAGACAATTTTCTTAAAAACAATTTCCCATAATACACAACAAACAGTAAGCAGATCTGTATATCGATACAATCTGCTTAGTCAAGAAGATCACGTGATCTACATGGGCGTGACATAAAGAACCCTTGATCAACACAAACTAGGTCATTTCAAGACTAACATATGGTTCAATTTTATTTCAATAATTTTCTTGTGCGTAGGATTCCTTAGCAATTGGAGAAAACGGGAGGAACGGGAGAAAACCGGAAGACCTGGAGAGAACACACCAGGTTAGACACGAGACCCTACTCCTTGTCACGTACAAGAAAAAACTCGAAACCATGCCACTTGACTCAAACGTGCACGCAGTAACCATTCGACAACACACTTCCCCTCCATCATAGCACACGGCATTCTGTATGCCCGTCTCCATACGCCATGTTGGGGCAGAAATGTAGGACGTCAAAAAGAAAAAAGGGAAGTAATCCTAAAAGGATAAAAAATATTTAATTAACCTGGTGAAATTGTTGGTTGCTGTGTCATCACAGCATCAGTTGCTAATAGTAACGGACTGTTGCTAGGTAATGGTGCTTTAACTTCCTGGGAATTTTTGGCTCTGAAAGGGAAAGTAGAGTTGGTTATTTACCAATTTTGTAGATTAAGCTTATATCAAATTTAAAAGTAAAATCAAATTTTTGTCCTGTACCTTTGTAACTGCCACTGTATAACCCCTGTACAAGTGAGATCAAGGGGCGAGTCATCTGTAGGTTTCTCCGTCGTTAATTTAGGATGAGGTTCCAGGGAATATTCTATCAATGTTCCATTCTGACCAATCACAAACAATGAATCTACAACCTTTTTACCTTCTGAAATGAAGAATAATATAACAGTGCTTACAAATATTCATATAATATTTAAATGGTATTCAAATTAATTATTTGGTAATTAATATTTGATTTTAGTTCAATCAAATAAGAAATATTTGATTTGAAATCAAGAAATATTCAGAAATAAATCAACAGAAAGTGAAAAAAAAAGGTAATTTTATAAATATTCAGATTAAAGGTATCTAAAAATCTGAAAATGCCGCAAAAGTTTAACACTTGTAAGACATTCAAATGTTGATTTCGAACATGTTAAGAATAAGGCTAATATATCAAACGCATTGCGATTTGCGATTACTTTTTTTTTCTAGCTAGATTTTTCTATCACAAACATGGTATAGGGGAAGTAACTCCATTTTACAACCTATTTTTTTGACTATCTCTTACAGACCTATATTTTTTAATAGATGGCCGATTTATTCTTCTACAGAGTATGTTAATACTTCACCAGGTACAACTATTACTCACCTCTTCGATCAACAGGTAAATTTGATGAAGCAACATAATGTCTTGATGGAGCAAAATATGCCGATACATTGAAGATATTTTCTGTACTCCCTGCTGAATGAGATGGACTCTGCTGTCTACTAGTTGCGGTCATACCACTTGTTAAAGCAGGGAGGGCCAGGTGCTGTTTAAGCTGTGCAAGAGGATATACGTTACTAGGATGTGGGTAGGGTGGAAGTCGGGGATTACCCATGTTGTTATTTAGAGCGTTCTGGCGAATCAAACTGGGATAATGTTCGTGACCTGTACAAAATAAATGTTAAAAAAATCACTTTCATGGAAAACATCTACAATTGTTTAAGTTAATAAACCAATCTCTCTCTGGAGGGTGAATATTTTCATCATTCCTTTGTTCATGGGGCTTAACCCCTTAAATTAACCAGAATGTGTGTTATATAACAACTCTTCCAGATCCTAGTGTTGTGAAGTAAACAAAATTTGAAGTATAAAGAAACAAGACAAAATAGAATCTGTGTTTTAATCAGATGGCTTTATGTCAGTCTCGATATAACCTAGTTTAGGTTGAGTGGATATTACAATCACGACACAACTCACCTGATGAGCCTGGACTGCCAGATAAAACAGGACTACGTCGACCGGCAGATGCGCCATCTATGTCACCTAAACCAGCACTCTTCTGAAATCTACTCACACGATTTACTACACGGGGATGACAGTGAGTTCTAACACTTACTTGACCTGTTTACAAACAATTAAATTGTCATTTAAAATTTTGGAAAAAAAATATAATAATCAAATAAGCAGGGTACATTGTGACTTTTATTGTTTCATTGACGTGTTTACAAATAGTTATCTAATAAATAAAACATCATTATGTCTATTAAACATACATTATGCAAGAGCTAAATCTACCTATTGCTAAATATTACTATAAGAAGTAAAAGTTTAAAAGAATAAATATTCTTTAAATGATAGTGTAGGGTGTATAGCGTATATATGCTTTAAATATATGGTGTATAGGGTATACACATGCTTTAAATGATAGTGTAGGGTGTATAGGGTATACACATGCTTTAAATGATAGTGTAGGGTGTATAGGGTATACACATGCTTTAAATGATAGTGTAGGGTGTATAGGGTATACATGCTTTAATGATAGTGTAGGGTGTATAGGGTATACATGCTTTAAATGATAGTGTATGGCCTATAGGGTATATATGCTTGGTATACATATCTTAAATGATAGGGGGGTTGGGATGGCCTTTTTTTTAAATGATAGGGGGGTTGGGATGGCCTAGTGGTCTAGAGTGCCGCGCTTCGACCTCTAGCTGGCCGGTCACCTCTGGCTTGCAGCTGTGGTTTCGAGCCCTGGTGTGAGTGTATGTGGCATGGAGATAGGGGCTACTTCTCAACCTCGTGGATTTCCTCCTGGTACTCCGGTTTCCTCCCACAGCAAAGACCCCTGCGCGTGCGCTAAGATAATGAAAAATGAGACTTGTCTGCGATATCACCTTCGGTGGAAGCGGACGTTAAACATCAAGAACAACAACATCTTAAATGATAGTGTAGGTAAGGTACATATAAGGTAAACATGTTTTAAATGATAGTGTAGTGTGTATATAGGATGTGTTTTAAATGATATTTGAAGTGAGATATACTAACCTCCATAGGGTGTTATAGGGAAAACGTGGGTTGTACCTCTATGTGTGCTAACAGCTACCCAACGACTATCTGTAGTGAACGTCATATCAACAACCTATATAAATAGTTAAAACAGATTCATAATACAGAAACAGTGTACAAAAAAGGCATAACATACTAATGGCTTATTATCGTTTACAATCTAACAGAGACTACCATCTTCTGCCATTATCTGTGTTGACCATTGGATAAGAACCATCTTAATTACCAATTCATTAGAGATAGAGAGAGAGAGAGAAATGGGGTTTAACGTCCACTCAACACAAACTAGGTCATTTTGACACAAACTACGTCATTTTGGAACTACCAATTAATTAGTGCTTAACAAATGAAGCAGAGATATTTTTAGAAAATGTATAAGTGACAATCAAAACTGAATATGTCTTTATTCAAAGAAAAAGAACAAATGATATTAAATGGTGTTCTTGGTGGTCTTAGTGTCTAATGTCTGCTTCCACTCATGGTTCATTGTGGACACTTTTTTTTATTATCTTAGTGTATTAATATTTCCTGTGGGAGGAAACCGGAGTACCAGAGTAGAACCAAATACTCCGGTTTCCACCCACTGCTAAAAGATCCCTACGCACAAGCGAATTAGTAAAATAAAATTAAACCATATGTTAGTCCCGAAATGACCTAGTTTGTATCGAGTAGACTTAAACCCCAGAGACTGTAACAGCCTAGCGATTACTCTCTGCTGACCAATATGCACCAAACACACTAGTGAGGACAATTTTGGCCAGACAATGCTTTTCTTTTTACTCGGTTAGTTCCTGCAGTGTCGAGTGTGGAATTATTAAGAAAAACACTGTGAGAAATAATAGACTGTGACTTACTTTAGCCGTTGTTTCCCCACGATGTAGAGTGTACAGATGATGAACAGCTCCAAGAGATGAACTACAAGGATGAGCCATCAAACGGAACAGGTGGAAATTATGTCCCAATTTACAGGCTGTAATCAACAACGTTCCACTAGCATCAAACGCCATGGCTGCCAATGGTTCATTAGCATGAGCGTGGAAATGAGCAATTAATCCATCACATTCTTGATCTTCAGTCACAGAAAACTGAAATATAAAGTCTGCATTATTGACTGTTATACAGCTAATTATACATAAGCTAATTTATAAATTATCATTAGCTAATAAGTTCATTTTAGCTTATTAGTTATTCCATAGCTAACAAATTAGACTTTAGCTTATTAGCCATACTTTAGCTTATTAGTTAAGTTATATCTAAAATTATAAATCATACTTTAGCATTTTAACTATATTTAATAATATAAATCAAACTCTACTTTTTAAGCCATGTCATAGCAAACAAATTATACTTTAGCTTGTAAGTTTATAAAAATATAATTTGGCAATTTCATTTTTTAAATTCTAATGCATTATAGAGAACAATATGCTTTAGCTTATAAGCTATACTTACTTATACTTTAGCTTAGAACTTACACTTAGTTAGCAAATTATAGTTTAGCTTATAAGTTATACTTTCAACAATATATCATAGTATAGTTTAGCTTATAAACTATACCATAGCTTATAATTTAAATTATACTTTAGCTTCTAAATTATATTTTCAATTATGTATCATATTATACTTCAATTTACATTTAACTAATAATTTGTCTCTTTTTTTTATCTATTCACTTAGCTGTTGGTAGTGAAATCCATAAAAATCTTTAATGAAAATTAATTTCTGTTATTTTGATTTGATTTCCTTTTTTAGGTATTTCCGGGGGGCAACCTTACAAAACAATGTACCTGTTTGTCTTTAATATTGGGTATATCTACAACCGACACGATACCAGGATGATTGCCATTATCTAAGGGCTGGCTCATTTCCATACGTTTCGTGGGAGGAGATGGTTTGTTTCCAGTTACACTGCTAACCATTGCTTCACCAAACATTGTTAAACCTTTTATAGCTCCCTGAAATTAAAAATTAAAATAAACTAAGAGAATTATATAGGTAAAACTGTCTGTCAATCAATTTCAGTATCAATTAGTCAGCACTAATAAATGATTGACACAAGTGCGCTGAAAGGGTTGAAAAATGTTCTTATGATTAAAGAGAGTGAGATAGAGATGGATTTAACATCCACTTGACTCAGGCCAAGTCATTTTGGGTCTAACAAACATAAAATTTTATGCATATGGGAGGAAACCGAAGGATCCACAGAAAGCCCTGAGGTTGGGCAGGGTACATGTTAGACCGTTTGAACATTACCCCCCCCCCCCAGTCTTAATGATAAGGCTCTTGAAGACATTAAATTTTATTGCAATAACTGGCTTGTGCCATATACAATGTACTAGAGGACACACAGAGAAAACCCATGAGCTTGGACAGGACACACATTAGACTACTTAAACATTCCCCTTCTCCTTCAGTTTTAATAAATAAGGTCTAAAGCATTCTATATTCTAGTTAATTTGGACCGTCCTCAGATATACTAACCAACCATGCATGCTACCATGAGTCCATTACATGTTAATGATTGACATTATATTATGGTTACCACACAAAAAGATGATTATGATTAGTGGTTACTTTTGTCACTTAAGTTTAAGATGTATTCGGACAGTGGCGGATTACAATTGACTATCATTTGAGCAAATATTGAGAAACAAACATGGTTATAGATCATACTATTTAATTACTGAAGAAAATGAGGATCTACCACACATTTCAGGTTGATCAGGCTTTTTTAATAAACTGAAATACAAGGGTTGGATATTGGAAAGGCAGAAACTATTGGGCAAGGAACATAACATATTAAAGTAGCAATGGGTCCATGTAAACCAAACTTATTTGTCAATTTGAAGAGTTTAAGCTCAGGTTATCGACTATATGAGCACGTTTTGTAGATATATCGCTTAAAAATGGACATATTATTATTTATCATTACACACACATTAAAAAGATTCAATTACTAGATAATTAGATAAATTGTTTCAAAGGCATTTAGTAATCAAACTGGAATATACAGCTCAGAATTCTATGGAATACAATTACTGCTTATTACTGAGCAATGTTAGACTAGATTTCTCTAGTCATTATCAAGACAATATCTACAGAACTGAGGATTTGATGAATAGGTCCTCACTTCTTTAATTACATTAGGTTTCCTTCAAGATATTTAGAAGTTTGTCTCTGGTTGGTCAACATTAACCAAATATGTTTTTACATGTATATATTGTCTTTTTTATGTTATGATTGCTTGATAACGACTAGAGAAGACTGGTTGAAACCTTGCTCAGTAATAAGCAGTAATTGTAGTCCATAGAATTGTGAGCAGAAAATAGTAAGTTTTAACTCCATGCTAAGACTGACTGAGACTGATGTGGATTTTCATCTATAAAAATGTTATTGCTGCTTAAAATGCAGGAACTAAAACTTTTTGATTTGGGTCAAACAATAGAATTGTGAATATAATATTGCCAAAGTTGAATCTCTTATGCTAGGTTCCCACTGTTACATGATGCATTACAACAGGTTTGTCCCTATTGAGTCCATGATCTGGTACATGCAACTACATTTGGATATGTTTCGATATGATCAACTACGACTGACCACTGCATTCAACACATGCAGTGCTTAAAATCATAAGATGGACCTCTTTTTAATCTGACTGAATCCAAGCCAGGAGATTATCTGCCCTTGATATTTTGATATGAGTACATTTTAGCATGGATTAAAGAAGAGAGGAATTTGATATTGACCAAAAAAAGTGAATGCCGATAAGTGTGTTTAATCTAGCAGAGTGCCTTTGATGTTTAATTTTAGCTTAATTTTTGGCTTCAAGTGTTGACATAGGAATATGCAATCAAAAATATCTTAACATTATCTATAAAAGTAGAATTTTGCATGAAAACATTGTCATCTCACGAATAAACAAGTCAAATGAGATCAACATTGTCACCTCACAAATTAAATTCAAAGACATTAATAATCTAATTTTTTGACCCATATCAAAAAGGAATTTTTAATTTCACAGATCAGAGTGTACAAAATGTCAATCCATAACACAACAAAACAAAATTTCAACAAGTCAAACAAAACAAACTAAATAATAGAAGAAATAGAAACAGAATTAAATGAGTGAAGTTTTAGCAACATGCTGAACATTATTTTTAAAGGCAGAGACCATTATGTATTACACAATTTGATTAAATTACAGATATATATTTCATTTCATTTATTTTATACTTTCGATGGCCTACATTACATGAAGATTGGACCAGCTGTACTGGAAGGTCGCGTCAGGGATTGTACGAGTGTCTTTTGACCCTATGGCATCAGATATTGATTAATCAATCAGCTTTGACGTTTCTAGTGGTTTACCCACAGTTCCGTGCATGGTAACAGATGGTTTCACTGGCTAATCCCTCATGCCATCCAAAACGTCTGTTGTGTAACAACTCTTCCAGATCATAGTGTAGTACAGGCAAATAAAACGAAATTTTGAACAATGAAAAACGAAACAAAATAGGATCTGCGTTTTAATCATTTTGTGTACCACTATTCGAAAATAAACGATAGGTTGCCAGGTATTGAAACATACGCCTACAGCAGCTAAGTCATCCGAACAGTCCACACATTTTGTAGATAATGAGAAAAGTCCCAAGACACTCAAAACTGGTTAAGAGGAACAACTGATGAAATAAGCAGATACAATTAATGTTTGATTGTATTCTACTTCTTCCTGTGCATAAATTTTAAATCAATCTGATGATAACTTTCACATCCAGAGTGTCCACAAGTGATAAGACTGACCAATGGAGGGATGACGACAATATATTATTTCATATTTATCCACGCCTGATGTTTCAGAATTACATGTACTAAGAAATTAGAAATGTAACAGAAACATTCAACAATATACAATTTACAATTACGTTTCTATTCTCTTGATTGTTGGAAAATGGAAAACCTTTGTCAAAAATGACTGTAAGCTACTCCTAAGTATTACGCCTAAAGTCGTTCATATTGCAGAGTATCAGTATCAGCAAACTCAAACACCTGAAAGTGTAGCCAAATATGACCAAATATCTTCCAATTCCATCTCAATACTACAAAATACAACCACATACTACTACCTTATTATTATCCAAAACTGACAGAACTCTGCAAATATTTCAATATCAATAGGTTCATTCCTATAATATGTGTAGTCATTTTAAATATATATTCTAGTATCAATGATAAATGAAACAGCTGAACATTGAACAAATAATTTATTTTCCACAAATAAACGTCCTGTTATTCAAATAATCGTACTTTAATCTTATTTTTGGGTATGGTAATACTGGTCCATTATTTCACAGATATGGAATGCTTTCTGATAGCATTGGTTAATATTGATTAGTATTAGATGATCATGGGAGGTATCTGGAACATTGATACATTGGCCATCACTTTTGTCGTAAATTTTTGCAAGTTTTCCAAGAATTAATTCAATTTATTTTTCATTTTATGAAATCACTGTATTGTATGTGGTAGTACATGGTGGTATTTGTAGTATGTAATTAGTATTGGGTAAATTGTCCTGCCCTCTTCCTTACATGAATATGAACGTAACAGGTATAACACTCAGCCTCAGTTTAATGTTATTTTTCAAAGATTTTCCATTTACCTGTTGTTGAAAGCACTTTACAATTCAAACATAACAATTTATAAGCCCAGTCGGAGAAGAACAGGACCAGCTTACTGGTAAGACCAAATACATTACTTTTTAGCGTGAAACCAATGGGCCTTAATTATCATTAAGTGAAGAATATAAATGTCTACTTTGTCACCAACTTATGTAAATTCTTCATAATTATGAAAAAATCTAAAGCGCTAACATCTACTACTGCCAACATAGTTCCCAAATTCAGTTTAAATCACACCATCGAAAATATAAATTGTTTACGCCGAATGTAGAGAAATAAGTGCCGACAAAAGAGTTTTGATTTGTTAAAAACAAAATGAGAGATCTCCACCTTTAAACTGATAACAAAATACTCACTCTATTCAAAACACCAAATTTCTAATAACACAAAAAAAAGGACAATAAAGATTGATAAAACTACAGGTAACATGCTTTAAGAGCTAGTGACAACCATATTGGTTCATCTAAAATGGAGGCCACAAGTTCGATCCTGGTGCTGGCTGTCATTGTTTGACAGGATTTCCCAGTCTGGTTACTTCTTGCCAGAGAGAGTTATTTTGGGACTGACATATGTTTCAATTTTATTTCAATAAATCACTTGCATGTGAGCAAAATAAACCTTATAGCACACTACGTGATTTGTGCATTTCGGTTTTTCAACCCATTCTAACGACTAGACACAATGTCCTTGTCAGCGCTGACAATTGGAAACCAGGCTTGAAAATTAAAATTTTTAGGAAACATTCACAATGTGTTCTGAATACGGAGAGAATCTTGATTCAAATCTGTGGCATTTAATGATATTTTTTGTGATTGCTAGCCTTTTTTTGGTATACATTCTATGAAGAAAAAATGAAAACACAAATGTTGCTGGTCGTCATTTGAGTGATTTTCAATACCTTGCCATCTACAACATTGAGAAAATCAAAATGATTCAATTATGTTCAGTATTTACGAGCAATTGAAAATTTCCCGATATTCAGCATCTTTTGTAGACAATGTAAACAAACCAGTGCCTGCTATGATTGTTGCTGAAATCTTTTGATGAGTCTTTTTTTAATCTGACTGAATCTCAAGCTAGGAGATTATCTATCTTTGATATTTTGATTTTTTAATTAATTGTTAGATAAACAATTTGAATATTGGTAGATTTTAGAATAGATCAAGTTTAAACTCTGAAAAAATCAAATGACGCTCAGCGATTTTAATGTTGACTACTCATAAAAAAGGAAGCAAGCTTCTAAGCTAATTTAAAACTATCAAGAAGGAAAAAATTTGTGAAAGCAGCCCTGTAAGTGCTATGTTTGATGTGAGAAGTATTTTTTGACCATGGCAGCACTGATCACTGTAGCTGTGTACAATCAATATAATGTGAAGGAATTTTGTTTCTGTGAAAGACATTTTATAAGTTCTATCTTGTATGTGATGAGTATGTTTTTTTACCTTGGCGGCACTGATGACTGTAGCTGCGTAGGACTGTGATCCATCTCCTGACATACCTCCACATGACTGATGATACGCTACTAACTAAAATATAAATATTAAAATCAATGTTAAAGATATAGGCTGAGATAAACACAATTTTGACTCAACTCTGGAGCTGAACCCTATGTCTGATAGCATTACAAGTTCTGTTAGCAAAAGACTTACAGTGTCTGCTCAGTCTGAACTTTGATAATTTAGAATTAGGCATGCAAGAATTCCCATTTTTGATAGCTTAATTCTCTTATGTTATTTATTTGATAAACTGGACCAAAACAAAAATGTTTAAGCACCATTCAGGTCTTGTACTGCGCTTGTCATATTTGTATTAGCCTTCACAATTTAATACTTCCATATAGAGCAAATGGCAGATTGCTGTATTTGTACTCACCCGTCTATCAGCATAAGCCAGCCATCTTGTACCAAGAGCTATGGGATTTATCTTTAAACCAGAGTCAGGATAACAACCTACAGAAACCATTCCAAAATAAAACAAGTGTATCTCAAATATGGAAAACAAAATTGAGTTAAAACGCAAGAAATAGACAACAAATATCAAATCAAGCGAATGGATCTGGGGACCAGTCGTAAGCATCCACATGTTAGGGACACAGAGAAAAGCAGAGAATGCATAATGCCCACTTGACACAAACTAGGTCATTTCTAGAGAGACATTATGATACTATTCGATTTTATAATTCACTTTTATGTAGTGGAATCAAAACCATTTTTTTTACTGAATGACAGACCTAATGATCTTAATCTTTCTCCCATGGCAAACAATATGTGCCAATTATCTGTTATTGGGCATTTGAATTCTGTCAATTTGGACAGCTGCAGACCAACAACTGAATTGTCACATTAGTCGTAATATTATTAACAGGTCAGTGTCTACTTGTAGGGGGTAAGCAGAAAACTGGAGTTGTCTCCCTTCCATAAATCTGGCAGTTAAAAAAATTACACCCAGGTGGAGGCATACGATTACATCATGTGTACCTACTTCAAGAATACACATGATGGCAAATGGCCGCCATTTAAAATACTACGCCCGCCTCTTAGAGACGATAACTTAACTCGCTATAAATTGTAAAAAAATTTACTTCGGCTAGAATTAAAAAACACCTAAGATTAACATTTGCTAAAAATTTCTAAAAAACAACCTAAATTTATGGAAATGGGGCCAAATCAAATCAGGCAAATTACATCAAATAGTCCATGTTAAACGTATAGCAAAAATTTTAAACTAACGCGAGCACGCGCGTTTCTAGACAACGCCATAGCGGGTCATAGCAACCAGTGAGTATAAATTGGAAATCCCCAATGACGTAGATATTATAAATTGGAAAGCCGAGTCTGTCTTAAAATAAGTAGTACCGTCAGTAAACAAGATGGAAGCCATCTGCTATCGTGTTTGATCATGGAGTAGGCAAGCACAGGTGTGTCGTATGAGGTGGAGGGTGTCTTTCAATTTTGATTGCGTGTCGAACTATCAGCATTATAATGGTTTCTAATAAAATTTCTTAAAATCATTTCTTCATCCCTATCATCAAAAAATTGTTCCAAAGTGACCGTAAATAGAAGAAAATATGGCAGACGGTATGACTATAATGGGTACTGCCATATTGAATAGATTCGTTCATGTGATTTAAACCGACCGTTGTATCACAAATGATACCATAATGGAGACCCTTATTGGCATCTTAAGATCCCCCTAGATGACACATAAGAAAATATGGTGAAAAAGAAAATCTGTTTTTACCAGAAACTCTAAATAATTCCTGTAAATTCCAGGCATCAAAAACAGCAATCTTCTCTTGAAAGACAACAGCAATATATCTAAAATAATTTCACAATCTTATAATAAGGACACATGTTAGTGGATAAAACAATTACAAATTTTGTGACCCATGGCCTTCAGCAATATTGACTGAGTGCCAAGATAGTGCCATCGGCAGATCCAGGATTTCCACAGGGGAGGGGAAATTAGATAAAGAGCTGACAGTTCTTGCTATTATTAGTTACAAAATAGATAACGAAAAGAGAAAATGCTGACAATTTCAATCAAATTGCTCCACTAAGCTAGGATATTAGTGATTAAATTTTAAGCATGGGATAAAAGAAAAAAGTGTTGTGGTAAAATTGGGGCGATTGAAAAAAAATGGAATGCTGATCATTTTGGACCTTGGTGTATATTCCATGGCTTAATTCACACACAATGTATGGCAATCATTTATATACATTATACAACAGGCTTCCACTGCAATATTTTGACTGTACGTCATATTTGAAAAAGCACATTAAACGGAGTCAAATTTGTATTCCAGAAAACACATTAAATCTGAGAAGTTTCTAATTAGGAATGGGCCTGTGTGTACAAAGTTTATAATAGATCTTGAATAGTTTATGAGATATTCATCCCATAAATTTGTTCGTTACAGGACAAATCAGAGAACACCATAGTCGCCAATCGCTATCCTTGCCTGCCCTAAATGTTTGTATTTTACCTTTTAGTAGCCTCTATATTATGTACAGGTAGGGTTTTAAAGGGAACGCTGTGAACTTCATCACCACTCCGTAAAGATACAAACTTAACAGAACAAAATGGCTGTCCAGCACTGAAACACAGATTTTATAAACTTTACAGAAATCAGGAAATAATTGAACTCTTAAAATGATATGTGGTGTTAATTTGAGATCAACAAATAGTTTTTATTCTATCTAGTGTGGTTATATTCAAACTGTCATGGATTCTACTACCTGTTCACCACCAGAACAGACAATAATGAGTTGATAAAGAATCAATCCTACCTTGACGAATCACAAACTGCTATCAGGGGCCTTTTCGATGCAAATTTATCATTATCACATTTTCCTAAAACCACAAACAAGTAATATGAATTTCATCTTATATGGTACATCTAACATTAGAATGTATTGGAGAGGTAATATGGAACATCTAACATTAGATTGTATTGGACAGGGGATATGGTAAATCTAAAATTAGATTGTATTAGACAGGGAATATGGTACATCTTACATTAGATTGTATTGGAGAGGGAACATGGTACATCTAACATTAGAATGTATTGGAGAGGGAATATGGTACAACCAACATACTAGATTTAATTGTGTTAATGGCAGTCATACCTATATCTGGGTTAGGTAACACTTTCAATATTCTAACTGGACCTTGTCGTAATGATAATATTTCTTGGCCATCTCCATTACTCTGAAATATACACACATAATAATATATCAAGATAATCACAAAGTTGTTGTTATTGTTGTTTACATAGTTACATACATGTATAATGTTCAATTATTGCTTGATAATGATTAGAGAAGCCAAGTTGAAACGTGGCTCAGTAAAAAAGAGTAACAACTTGATAAAGATTAGATAAGACTAGTTGAAACGTCACTTAGTAATAAACAGTAATTGATGGATAAGCTGGACAACCAATCCTATTCTGTGTCACGTACAAGTGGGGAATTAAAATCAAAACCATGCCACTTGATTCATATGTTAAACCATTTGGCCCCCTACCCCACTAAGACAATATTAGATTGATACTGACCGTAATGTTCCAGATTTGTACACCATTATTATAACCTAGGACTAGAAGCAAGGGTAAGATTTTCTGTTCACTACCATTTAAATTAGGATTACAGGTTATATCTGAAACAAACAAACAACCACATAAATATTTTGATGTCGGCAGTGTACCATTATTTCAAATAATGGTATGGAGTATGAGCACTTTACCAATCAAGATGATGATCACAGAATCATTGCCTAGAAACATTGGCAGACATACTATTATTTCAAATAGAGATTTGTCTAATTCTAGAACCATAAAACTACACATCATATAGGCTACATGTAGGCCTACATATATCTGCTCAAAATAGCCATTAACTCGACTCTTATAACAAGCACTGTCTAGGGAAGTCTGTGAACGCAGGAAAGATTTTCTCTACCTATTCCAGGATCGCTGTGTGTATTACATGTACATGTATTCACCTAAGGGATGGCCAAGAAAGTTCATTAGGATTTACCAGGGTGGTACCCTCTTGTCAGTGGTATAAGATGGTGGGTATGGCAAAAGAAACGCATCGTCGTTTGGTTGGGACAAAAAACAAATATCAAGTGTAGTAATAGTCAACTCTTATTTTATATCGAATTCCAACTGCCAACGGCTCTTTTATGAACACGCCAATGTGTACACAGGACCTTTGTTTTCCATCCCAACCGAACGACTATACAGTTCCTTCATCTTGGTCAGAAGGATGGAGTCATTTCTCACCATTTATATCACATCTTTCAAATTTAACCCAAGTTATCTTCTCTTTGTCATCGTTTCTCTGGTTGCCGCTGTACGCCTAAAAGGAACAAAGAATGGGATGTTAAATTTCACCACAAGCGTATCCTTGTACTAGGCTCTCTATTAATTCATAATTGCCAGGTTTGTTGTAAGATATAGTTTCGTGCTAATTCTAATATCGAACAATCCAACACACTTGTTCAGACGTATTTGCTAGTACTGATAAACTAGGTGTGAAAATGAACACCAGTAGACTTTACCTGTTGTTAGTTACTTTCCATGCCATAAAATTAGAATTGCAAAATATTTAACCTTAAAAATTTAAAAGGTCCAAAAATATAATAATGCAAAATATTATGAAAGCTCTGTATTTTAGTAAAATATCTTCTCTAATATCTATTCCTTCAAGTAAACGATAGATCATTTGCATTTTCAATAAAATATCACATTTGTCACGGCTTAATCCATGTCAGATAATGCGCCGGCCGGCATGGATTAAATCAGATTTACAACAGGCCACCACGAAATTTTTGCAAACAACAAAATGGCAGCAGATATATATAGCAAACTGCATAGATCGATGAAATTTCAATCCACCATTTCTTTGTATATACAAACATTCTGGACTGATATTTCTACTAGAGATTCATCTTTCACACTGCATGTACTGTAGTTCGCAAGTGAATCTTATTAAAATTATGCATTGAGACTCTCTGAAAGATTTCATAATATATATAGATGTAAGTTATAAAATCTATGATTCAAAAATCGACTGTTATAATACATGAAATACAAACCTGTACTTGAGGTACGACATCAGATATAAAATCAACCACACTTTCAACAACAGATTTATCACTGTACAAAATATAAACAAAAGTTACACAGTAAGAATACATGTAAGCTGTTTGTTGATAATTTTGATTTTTGAATTGTTGGGGAATTGTGCTAGACAATTAATGCTATTTTGGAGATCTTTTTCCGTCTCACACAGTCTGACAATTTAGACTTATTGGAACTCTACCAATCAGACCCTGTGTTGATATTAGATACACATTACAATTCACCTGTCATAATAACATAGTTGGAAAATACAAACTAATACAGTACGACTTGCTTACATATAAATACGACAAAAATATTTTGACCCAGTTTTGATGGGTCAGCTGAAAAAATGTAAACAAACCTGTAGGGTTGTGGTCTGACGACTGTGCAATTATATTTAGAACTTCGTCTTGGGGATTCAGCCGCCATGCTTCAACCACATATGTCTATTTTCAAAAATAACTCTTTAAATTTTACAAACCATTTCTTTTATACCAGAAATTAACAAGTTTTTCTCGAAGAAATGGATTGTCAATAGCCAAAGATGACGTCAGATTGTTTTGGTTCAGGAGATAAAGGGAAACCACTCTAGATGATATATTTCCAATCGGAACTCCTCGTCATTTACGACTTAAAAGAAGCGGCTTCTCAAATTTTCCATTGATCTGTTTAATGTCTTAGTGGGGTTTCTTTCTCCGAGGGTTTCAACAAAGTAAACATAAAAATAGAGAAAAATCAAATATCCTGGAGCAATCCGAAATTGGTGGTTTCAATTGCGACCACTTTCATTTAATCAGCTATTGTATAATTTTATTTTTAAGGAATTAAGGCTTTTACTTCAACCAGGGCTAAATAGGAAATCACAAACTGGGATGTTTTACGTTTGGTAGACACCTTTTTATTCATAGAGGAAGTGTGGCAATGTTATAAACGAAGAAGGATGTTGTCTGCCAAACTTCAAAAAAAATCTTTTGCATGAATTCGTCTTATTTCCAGCTCCGATTACGTGCTGGATCGTAAGAGCCTGGGATTTTTTTTTTTTTTTTTTTTTTGAAATGGTGTTTTATTTACTTAGGGACCATAGTCTATCAACTCAAAAAAGAATCAAACTCGTCCGACATAACTGAAATCAACCTGTAAACTCCAACGGCCACCGAGTCACACTGATCGACAAGGAATCTTTGCTAGGCCGCTTTAATACGATGCGGGCCCGTAACGAGCTCATACAGAAAGTGCAATAAAAAAAAAACTATAGAATAGGCTACTACAAGTACAATATTTTCCCTATAGAAATTATCCCATAAATTTGTAGGAAAAACTATAGTATTTGCACTGCAGAAACTGTAGAATATTTTGGGCCGTTATTTCCTACAGACGCCCCAAATTCTGTAGAATACTAAAGAATTTTATCCTACAGAAAATGGGACACCCCCGCCCCCACAAAACTCTATAGATTTTTTTATAGAATTCTTTAGAAAACTGCACTGGTATTCTTTAGAACTTTTTGCTAAAGGGGGGGGGGGCTACGGAATGTTTTTTTTCGGGGGGGGGGGGAATTGGTCGACCTACGCTCAGGGGCGGATTGGGCCATTGGACGATCGGGCGATCGCCCAAAGGGCTGGTCGGACGATCGCCCGAAGTGCCGGTCGGACAAAAAATTAAACATAATACCAATTCGTCTGAAAAAAAACCTTCTGCTGAACATTATATGGGGGAGGGGGTATTGGATCGGCCATGGAGCAATGATGATCATGTTGTTTAGGCCGGTAGCTTTAACGGGCCGTCACACCATCACTGGGGTCTGGAATGGGCTGGCATAATAGACTTTCTGGGTCGGGTGGGCTTGGTGTGGGCCAGAATTCGGAATCGTCACTCTGTACCAATGTGTCTCGTGGCCTTCCATCACAGAAGAAATCAACTAGCGCCCCCGGCAACAAAAATGGGACATTTTTCAATGAAAATATTCCTACTTATTCAATATTCCTAACTGGTTAATCAAATGGTCGAAATTTGGGGTTAATTTTTTAAAAATTCCCCCCCACCTTCCGGGCTCCGCGGTTAGTAACAGGGGCCGCTCCGATGCGGGAACCCAGGCCGGTTCCCGGCCCCAATCAGCCCCTGCCTACGCTAATTTCACAAGACGCGATTTTGCTCAGATAAAAATATTGACCTGATTGTATTGCGTTTTGTGTGTACATGACGTGTTTGTCTGCGATATCATCCATTGTGGAAGCTGACGTCAAGACAGTCAATACTACAATATTTAAGCCTACACAAGAAAGGTATTTCACAATATTAACGCAATCCCCATACATGTTACACTATTGACTAATACCGTGAAACTTCGCTTCACTGTAAGTATAGCTAAGTCATTGTTATTCAATATAGTTGATTTTATTGATGTTTATTAGAAGATCGCCCTTGATTATTTTTCTACTAGCTGTTACACACGAGGCCATCAAGATAGGCATAAATATAGTGACTATCTGTACAGGCTATGTAGGTTAAACCGTGTCAGAGACTTTTATATGTAATTGTATATTGTATATTACACTTGTAATCTAACGGTTAACTCTACAGTTATTGCATAAGAGGTTAATGCGCCACGGATAAAATATAATTTACTTCAAGTCTTTAACGTTGAAGGCTTTATTCAAAGAGTTCGAACGGAAATGAATATTGGAGTTTAACGTCCTACTGTTCTCTGAACTGGGTAAATGAAGACGGGCATGCGCCTTAGAGTGTGGTATGAGGGACATTTTGCCCGGACAGCGGCACCACGGCCTACTCTTATACTGAATTCCAACTGTCAATGGATCTTTTACGTACACGCCAATGTGTACATGAGGCATCGGTTTTTTGTTCCATCCCAACGACTAGACAACTGTCCTTGGCAGACCCTCCGTCCTGCACCACACCGGAATATCTGGATGAACTTTCTTGGCGTAGAGGGATCGAACATCCGAGCTCCAGGCTAACGAGTCAGTGACTTAGCCACCGTGGCCCCTTGGTTGAACGGGGAATTAAATGACATGAAATGGGCCTATAACACCCTACTTTTCTGTATCGACCGGGAATGGGGACAATAATTTTGTCTGGACAGAAATTTGGGCACAGCAAATGAAATAGGCTTTGACGCCTTACTTTTCTGCATCAACTTGACTAATGAAGTCGGGAATCCGCCATGCAGTGTGCTATACTATGAGTGACATTTTGCCCGAGCGGCTCTTATTTCGAATTCCATCTGTCAATGGTTCTTTTGCGTGTACACCAACGTTTACACGTGACCTCGTTTGTTCGTCCCATCCGACTGACATACGGTGTTCATTGCCCGGGAAAACCACGCCGGAAAATCCACGTGAACATTCTCGACCAACGTTGGGATTACTCCCGCGATAAGCTAGCGCCTATCACACCGCGACTTTCACGCCCAGTTCAATCCAGCTGACCCCCGCTGTAATTTTTGTGTTTTTCTTTAAAAAATATGAAACAATTATATGTGTTTTACAAATATTTGTTGTAGATTTGAAGCAAAAGTAAATATAACAGGAATTACAACCGAAGACGAGGGTAAAATGGCGACAAGATTGTATTGTCGAGATTGTTGTGAGACCATATATAGTAATCGTGTTCCACCTGACCACAAGGATCACAAAATCTGCAACTTAGACGCCATTGATCAAGAAGTCCGAACAGAATTAATAACTTTAACCCAAAAATTGCAAGATGTAGTTGATCGATTCAAAAAGAGGTCCAATTCTTTAAACGCTTGCCGATGTAGCCTAACTGCTGCATCTCGGACAACCAGTGAAGAAGTTGATAAGCGAGTAGCGACTATTTGCAGAGAAGTGAAAAAATTAGGCGAGAGTATGAAAAACGAAATTATAAAAATGCGCGAACAGCACATCCAGGAAGTTACAGAAACCAAAATGGATACTGATTCGGAAATTCAGTTATTAGAGTCCACTGTCCGAATTTCAAACGATATTATAAAAGACAATTCGACACTTTCTCTTCTAGATATTTTACCGGTGGTTCGAGAAAGTGTCGACCGGTGTTCCGACGAGTTTTGCTCTCTGCCAGTGTCAGATCATTTATATTTGCGTTTTGGGGACATTGATTTAGATAGTTTGAAAGAAGCTATTGGCGAGTTAGAAGTCAGCAAGAGTTCGACTTTTGTGACAAGCTTCCACGTGAATGAATGTATGTCGGATACATTTTACTACAGCAACGATTACAACTCGACAGGCCAAGACAATTTACATTGGTGTGTTGGGGTTCGCCATAATGAACCAATGTCTTCATTATGTGTCAGTCTGAAATTAAAGAAAAGAGACGAGAAAGATACGCAGGCCTGCAGGGCGAGTTATACCTTAACACTGGTAAACAGGCTCGAGGATGCCAAGTGTTTTGTGAAGGAGGCAGAGGGTGTGTTATTTCGACCGGGGGATGATTATTCTTTGTGTTGTTTGAATGTAGATTGGAACCAGTTATTTGATAGTACTAACGGCTTCCTTCTCAATGACAAGTTTGAAGTCGTGACTACTATTGCGATTAACGAATTAATGGAATAAAGGGGAGACCACCACATATTCTTGTCTAATTCTTGTCACTTCGCTCGACTTGAACCGTTCCTCAGTTTTTGTTCAGGCGAACGTCATCCGCTACAATCAAGACAACATATCATGTCAATGCCTCACTCGGAAGCTATTAAGTACTTAAATATTGAAATTTTGAAGTACACAAATTTGTTGCAGCCATAGAGGTGTATATATTGAGTCAATATATACATCTCCATGGTTGCAGCACACTAGTAAATATGTAACTATCCGCAGGACAAATCACTGGAACAGTTATCCCTCCGCCTCAAACACCAATGGTCAGATCAATGATGAACTGTCACCGAGTTTTCAGCCAGATTTATTGTAAACGAAGATTATATACGTAGTATATCAATGATGATCTGAAGATGGTCATACTCCGCGCAGTGTTTCGTTTGATTAGAGGTAATCCCACTACTCACTGCTGTAATGAGTAGATATTGTTGTTTTAAATTTTGATTAGTTAGTAGTCCGACTACCAACCAATGACTAGCTGCTCTAGAAAGGCTTTACATTTAAGACGAGTGCCAATATTGGACCAAATATGTTTACATAACGTTACGTCATGACTCACGATTTTATTATGCCCAATTAACCCGAACATATCAGAATACTGCAGTAAACCTAATTGCATGACAAACGAGGCTGTCAAGTCGAATGAAATGTAAACAATACTGTTTGGCAACGAACACACTTTCACCGTTTTCAATACCTTAAATCACTGTCCACATAAAGTTTTAGGGAAGACCCAGATTAATTGAAGGGCTGTCATGCTGCTGTACTTAAGTGATAGCTGTGATTGAACGGGGAGAATAGACATACTCCCGCAAAAGTTCAAGAATCAGAAGCTAATCCAGCAATGGCCAGAGAGAGATTCCTCGGGCTATTGCTTCAGGAATATGGAAGATGATCTGAATTTTTATTTTATTCATTAACAGTACAGCGAATGTCCAGGGTTACAGGATTGTTGATTGTGATTGCAATGACTGCAAATGAACGGTCAATTTCAACAATGTGGTCCTACGCGTGCCGTCTGTCCATCCCCAACCCCCCAACCCCCGCACACACACACACAACTGATAAAGACTCCAAGGCCCAAGCGGGGGCCACGTTGGCTAAGTTTGTAAGAATCAGGCTCGCTAACCTCGAGGTCCCTGCAATGGCCGAGAAAGTTCTTTGGGGTTTCCGACCTGATTTCTCTTTGTCATTGTTGTACATGTATGTCAAGGACAGCTATCTAGTCGTTCGGATGGGATAAAAACCCGAGGTACGGTGAATACATTAGCATGCGGGTAAAGGATCCCTTAGCAGTTAGAATTCGATATAAAAATACGTCATAGTGCCGCTGTCTGGACGTATGCCCGTTTTCATTAGCCGGGTCGTATAAAGGTAGGACGTTAAACCTCATTTCATTTCCAACATCCAAGCAAGCGAAATACTGAAATGATGATCTACCCGAAACACTCAATTTATGTCGATGTAACAAATCTTGTTCTTCTCTTCCTTTTAATAAAAATATAAGACAAAAGATATTTTGTAAAACGTGATTTCTTTATTTCTATATAATAATATGTATCCATTCCATACATCTTTCTAGATTTAATTTAACAATAAAATTCAAATTTATTCAATAACAAAAATAGTTTCTAAATTACAAATTGTCAATCAAACCACATCCAGTAATATCCATTTCAAAATACCACACATTTATAAATTTGTCTTACTGAAATTACAAGAGTGATCAAGATACAACCTCATTGACAGACCCATGAAAGTTTACGTCCACTTCCATAAAGGAGGTAATCGAATATCATTGAATATGACTTTCGTCCACTTCCATAAAGGGAGTTACCGTAAACAATAATTTCATTGAATATGGATTACGCCTACTTCTATGCATGGGGATATCGCAGACAACACTCTCACTGAAAAGGTTTCGAGTTTTTATCTATTTTCCGAATTCATACAACCATCCATTCGAACACATTCATTTCAATTATTTTTGAATTAACTTGATTTTTTAATTACAAATTTTCAAATGTCAGTGATGAAATTTGAACTGGTACGCGTTTACTAGTATGGTCAAAGCACCTTTTTGCGCAGCGCAAATTAACAACTGATTTAAAAAATATAATTACCGTATTGCGGTTATAAATGTTCTGAGCTATGCTCCTAGTATACATCAAATATAACGCATTTATTTACAACTTTACAAAATCTATATACATAACTACGTCATACCGTTCTATACACACTTTTATATATTATATACAATTTAAGATATACAAAAATTTCACTTTAAATTTAACACTTGATGCAATTTATATTCTAAAGACTCTTCTAACGTGAATTTGTTCACATTTGTACAACGTGGTATTGTAACGTGAATTTGTTCCCATACAACGTTGTGTTATAACGTGAATTCGTGTAGGCCTATAAACAATGCCGTATTGTAACGTGAATTTGTTCACATAGAACGTCGTATTGCAACGTGAATTAGTGTATACACAACGTCGTATTGTAATGTGAATTCGTGTACATACAACATGTGTTCTAAATATGAAATTGTGTATATACAAGGTCGTGTTCTAAACACTGTGAAATGAATTTATGTTTATATACAATGTTACAAACCAGTTGCCTAGTGCATATCTTGGTATTGTCTATTAAAGAGGGGGTCTGACCTGGAAAAGGGTTTATTGGAACGTACTCCCCAGCTGATCTGATAACAGATTCCCTCATATGACTTACAACTTACAAATATATAATGTCATGTGTAATTTAAATATACCATACAATGTAATATAAATATTTCACACAAATATATACAGTCATTTTTAACATTTCATATAAACTGTCATATGTGTAATATTTCATACAAAATGTCATGTGTAACATTTCATGCAAACTGACATGTGTAATATTTCATACAAACTGACATGTGTAATATTTCATACAAACTGCCATATGTAATATTTCATACAAACTGTCATGTGTAATATGATGAATAGATCACAAAAAGATATACATGTACATATATTATCCACATGATCGAGAGTTGCTTGATCTGTAGTCATGATCACCTGGACACAATATGTTACAACGTGTACATTAATTTATTTTTACACAACCCACATCTTTATTTACAATTGATACGTAACAGAAAATTACTGTTTCTTTATAAAGCAAAAACGAAACGAATTTGTTAAAATTTAAAAATATTTCTGGACCCATTTGAAATATGAAATCAAGGTATGTACAATTTAATCTAATTTAATTTAAATAAAACTCTTTGTGCGTAATATACATTATCTAATAGCCAATAAAAAATATTGTGTGGTAATTTTGTTGCCATTTTTAATTTATTTTTATTTTTAGTGATTCCTAGGATTTCAATTTTGGGGCGTCCATCTTGGACATGATAGTATTAATAATAGTGTAGAATCACTTGAAATACATTACATGAATTTTTATTACAATGAACTGTACATACTATCACAATTACATATTGCATTGATATTGTCTATAACATATATAAATATATTTACAGGTCTTAAAGAGGAACTATCACTTTCTGTGGTGACCGCAATAAAAAAACAAGTACATGTACGAAAGTGCTATGGACCAAGAACCTAGAATGGAGTCATCTAGCCATTTTGGAATCGATGCGCAATTGTCCAAAGAATAAACACCTTGTCGATCGTACTTGAATTAATTGGGCCTTAAATAACTGGGCTTCGCCCCGAAGAAGAACAACAGCACAAATATCACAAACAATAGATAGACAGATCTGATAATCTCTTGCTGCCATATAGACACTTTATGGTCCAATGTAAGACAATTGATTTGTAGGTGAAAGTGATAATGCCGATTTAAATGTGAAATAAAAATAGCATACGATTTAGTATGTTGTATCCTTTGTCAAATTAAATCACTTAATCGAGTCTACGTAAACCAATGTGAGTTATACGATAAATGACGTTATTTGCATTTTGATTGGTCGAGTAGAATATAATCACCCTATCACAGTTACTTTTGAATGTAAACAATATAATAATATTTAAATATGTTTTAAATAGCTTCATTAATCGTATTTCTTCATTTTTCCTGAGAACTCAAAATTTTGGAAACACAAAATAACTAGTAAAGGCCCTTAGTAAAACCTTCGGCAGTGACAATGTGACGTGTATATGACGTCAATGGCTAGACTAGCTATGTCCATATATGGACATATAGTTTTGATCGATATATGCATAAGGTTTGTTAATGAAGCATGGTGATCGGACATTAAATTAACTTTCTATTTTGGTCTTGTCGACAACACAACCCCAATTCTAGAAGATAGTTGCCAATATTGTACCCTCTGCCTAAGTTAACAGATATGAACAAATGCCGTAAGGTCGGATTGGCAACCGAGTCTTTAAGCCTTTGATGACGCTAATGGCGACAGTGTTGTACATTCTTCGCGATTTTTCGACCCATGCAATATCCAGCTAATAACACCAATTAAATAACAACGTAAAACGTCAGCGACGGACAAATGAAATGAAATTTAGTTTAAAGTCACCGGATAACGTCTTCGATTTCCCTTTATGGGGACTGGTCGAAACAATAAAACAACTCCTCACTTGGGATGATCGTTGGAGGTTATATCAAAACCCAAGATTCTCGGAATTCTTAACAACAAAAAGTACGTTTAAATGGATTTCTGTATTAAACTTTGTTACCGGGGGCGTCTTTATAGAGATTTAACATGTTGGTTGATTTAGGATTATTTAAGACAGCTACGGACATGGTTGAACCGAGTGGTGTGTCGACTGTGTTAACTGTCGAGGTACTGCTGATCAGATGTGAGAACCCTGCATGTGAAACTTCAGGTTTCTTATTGTAAACCGGAAGTTCTATATTTATATTTTTACGTTGAGACATTGGTCCCCAATCTTCAGTAGGTCGCATTCTTACTTTCAATAACTGAAATGAAAAAAAAAAAATAATAATATAAACAAATTATAAGAACGTTCAAAATACAGTAGTGTAGACAGTTTCGTTCCTTCATGGGGCCAAACTTTTAACAAAACTTTTCTGTGCCATAAGAACAGATATATATTTTTGTGTGTTACTTTTTTTCTTTCTTCTCTCATTATTGTCTTGTTTGGGGGAGGGGGCGTTTTTTTTTGCTGTTGAGTTGTGGAGAACTGTTAATATTGTAACTCATTATGGAGAAGTGGACATTCAATGGGTAAGCTTACCTGTAATCCGCCATCGGAACAATATTTATACAGAGCCCAAGCTGGTATAACAACAATAGGGAATGAAGAGATCAACCAACCAAGAACAACACCCCAGGCTGGATAGGGTGCATCATCAAATGTGGGTTCTTTGTACAGGACGATATTACACAAAATGGTTACCTGTAAAAAGAATACAATAATTAAAGAAACTCTCAAATTTATAGACCCCAGAATATGAATTATTACCACGTGAGCTCGTCTATTAATTATAGTTATTATACTTTTTTCCCTATTGCGTTGAAATTTGGTTGACTTGTCAGTCTAGATGTGAAGATCTCGATTTTTATTTACATTTACTTCTACGTTTTTGTGAATAGCCACACTCTTTAGGCAGAAAGATGCGGACATTTAGGTCACAGTCTATAGATTCCTTTCGTCAGCTTTATCAGATAATGGATCTTTTATCGCTTATATAACGATTTAGACCGTCGGTGGAAATGCTATAGTAGAGTATTGCTGGTCTAAGTCCTAGTAACGTTGTCAGAGTTACCTCCATTTAATCCACACGGAATAATTTTTATACTTACACAGACAGTGATGGGTGAGACGTATTTCCAACATATCTTCCAATAAATCGATGGTTTAGATCCAATCATCATTTCAATGTTTTCTGCGAATTTATCGTAACCATAGATCCAGTTTAAAACGACGAGTTCTAGGAAGCCGACGACGAGTAGTGGGAAACCTCCAACACTATAATCTACCAGATTTAACAAATATATTCCACCCTAGAATAAAATAAAATATAATTATTAATTTATTATCAATAGGGTAAAGATACTCGGGTAAAGAACAAATCAAAACAATGCAAATAATGTCTTGCCTCTCCCCATTACAAATGGCGATATCACGATGGACATTTCGTTGTGACAGCATGCTGCGGCTTAATTCGTGGATCTTTAGTATGCTTACAAATGGAATCACGAATGGAAAATTACAAACAGAAACGAAACTTTTAGCGGTCTAATGGAAGAAGTCAACTTGGAAATTAGGTGTATTATCGAACTTATTTAATAAACCCGTTAGCAGGAGCGTCTTTATGAAAATAGTAATTTATAACAAGGTAAAACAATGACTGTCCTAACTCAACCCAGAATATTATAGCTAAATAAGTACTTACCTTACAAACCATAGGGAGACCCAATAAAAACGAGGAGGCCATGATAGCTATACGGAATGTGTATGACCCCTTTCTGGTTCTCAGATATCTGGGGAACTCATCGGTCAAAGCACTTAATACACATTCAACTATAGAAAACTGAAATAAAAAATCAAATAAAATTATACACGAATGGTTATTGTGGTGAAAGTCCATGCATTCTTGGACCACCTTCGTCCATATTCAGGGGCGGATCTACAATAAAACCACAAAGCCCTACGGTCTCTTAATCTCGGATGGTCTGTTGTTATCATTAGGTAAGATTCTTGGGTCTACTACATTCTAGTATAGACATGTTTTGGGCCAACTTGAATTGGTGAAGTGCAAGGTATCATATTAATTTCTTCTGTTTTGGAACAGCTTCACTGAAGTCGATAACAATGTCGCTGGTTTTAACACAACCTGTCCCACCCCCACTCCAATACAGTTTAAGCTTTAGGGGCCAACGAATGTAGTCACAGCCGTGGGGAACCCGTTTGATCAAAAATACTCTTTCTAGAACAAATGAATCCGATTCCCTTTAAAGTAACATGGGACACCCCCACACCTGCCTCAGCAGCCATCTCCTCACTGCCCCAAACTCCATCATCTACCACCGTTCGGTTATTTTTCCATTATGTTCCGTTTTTATGTTTTTGGTAAGCCTATATTTAAAACAAGATGTGACCTACCTGCGATCCAAATCCTAACGTGGCCATCATTAAGAAGAAGAAAACGGCCCATAAAGGTGAAACAGGCATCCTTGCTATAGCTTCTGGGTAGACAATAAAGGCTAAACCAGGTCCTGTAGAATGAAAATGTAGTAGGATAAACATAAGAGTAGACACTAATGGCTAAACAAGATCCTAGCGTATTATGCAATAAGCCCATCGCCATTTTGTTGACCGCGAAAATCTACTGATCGATAGGCTTTTTTAAAAAAATCCGACTGAATCCAAGTCTGGACATTATATAGCATTGTTATTTTGAATTTTGTTTTCTTAATTAAATATCAAACAATCAATCTGCGTACATATTAACGGGGATTAAGCGGTGAGAAATATGTTATTTTAGCGGAAATTGCAAATGGCGGAACGGAATTGTAATGTTAGTTACTTACCACCTGCAGCAACTTTAGAAACTTCAACACCCTTCTCGTGTGCCATAAAACCAAGGATAGAGAAGATGACAAAACCAGCGAAGATGCTGGTAGCACAATTGATGACGGCGACGATGAGTGAATCTTTGAGACAGTTATTGTTAAACTTGTTATAAGACGACATTGCTATTAAACCACCACTACAGGCACTCAAGGAGTAAAATATCTGTGTAGCTGCATCACTCCATACCTACAAAAATCAAGCTCAACTGATTAGAAAAAAATGGGGGTTGGGATGGTCAACTAGTCTACAGTGTCGCGCTTCCAGTTCTAGCTGGCCAGTCACCTCTGACTTGCGATCATGGTTTCGATCCCTGGTGTGAGCGTATGTGGCTTGAGACAGGGGTTACCTTCTGAATCTCAAGATCGTGGGTTTACTCAGGGTACTTCGGTTTACTGCAACAGGAAAAACCCCAAAGCAAATCGCCATAAACAGTGGAAGCGGGCGTTAAAAAAAAACCCGTTATCATTTCAGTTGATATACAAATTTGGACGTTTAGGTCCAATAAGAATTATTTCTGAAGTTATAACTGAAAGAAATAAGGAAACTAACCCGTGGATCACTGAGTCGACTGAAGTCTGGTTTTAGGTAATAGATTATACCATCTATAGCACCATCCAAAGTTACGCCACGGATCATTAAAATAGTTAACATGACGTAGGGAAAAATGGCAGTAAAATACACAACCTGAAAGAACAAATAATGTGAATAAATTAGTTTTAATAAAAACCTGCTGGTAAGTGTGTTTGACCAAATAGAAACCCACCGAAACATTCCGGTCCATTTTTTATAATTCTGCTTCCGTGGAATCTGCCCAAATTATTTAAGATCTGATTTTAACTCTAATTCCTTGTGGCTCTATCCGTCACGATATAAACAATTGTCCTTGGTGGTATCATGTAGTCAACTAGGTTGTCTACAAGATCACAGACCTCCCAGACGCACAGTACCGAACTTTGATGGCCACAGCTTTATAAAATACATTCAAGATAGTCTACATAAATATGACTGGCCACCAGCATCATGTATTCATGCTTGTCATGCTGGTTTTCCATACTTGAGAGTTTTGATTGTTAACTTGATAGATTAATACACTATTGTCATATTTAAGTAGATTTCGTCATAATATGCAATAGTTACTTACCTTTCCAAGAGACTGGATACCTCGTAACAAACATATACCCACGATTACCCAGGCAGCTAGCAGACACAGTGCTAATTTCCAGCTCACTGAACCAAATTCATTGATATGTTCACTCTGTTCTAATACATAGTACCTATAATTATAAAAAATAATAATAAATTAAAAATTTTCGTTATGCTATGGTTTTCGTACCTTCCGAATGATTAGTTTATTTTCACTTTTAGCCTTGCAAGTACCAGTCAACTTCCACGACAAACACAAAAGCTCAACCGAAATTTCTAGGTAAGCCATGTAAAGTGTCTTTTAAACACAAAGTGGTATAAGGTGTTCTGTAAAGAGTAAGCATGCTGTGTTCAACTGTTTAGACGACTTACTTGTAATATTCTTCACTGGGTGTGTTCATGGTACCGTTGTGAGCATGTAAAGCAGTGTAGTTCACCCCTGTAAATAAAACAGATCATCAATTAATTATTCCACCTAGTTTGATGTATGTTTAGCAAATTACACTGCATTGGTTTGAAAATGCTTCCAATAAAATAGTATAAAATTATTGAATTTGTTCCATTAAATAAAAGAACAATAATTGAACAAATTATATTAAGGATGCATTATATAAAGATTTAGATAAAAAAAAGCTGACAGTTCTACCTATAATAGTTAAAAAGTAGATGATGAAAATTTCAGTCAAATTACTTCATTCTAAGCGACGTTGGGCTGTTTGGGTAATAGCAGAGTCTTGATTGTTATTACTACCGTTGTTTCGATAGTAAACAAAGTCTCTCACATGGAGGTTTTATGAAACCGGAAGTGACAAAACTTCGAAACCGGAAGTGACCATGAAACCAGAAGTGCTAAATCAACTGCCCGCATACCCAAAATGTCAGACTTGTGATACCCTGGGTGTAGCAACCAACCTCGAACAGACAGGCAGACAGACAAACGACAGTCACAAATGTGTATATAGACTACCGGTTTACCCGGCCTTTTACCGGAAGTAGCAGGACCCCGATACCGAAAGTTGAAGTGAAAAGGACAGGCACAAATATATCTATTTATATAGAAGATGAAATATTTTCTTACGTTCTTCATCAGTTAATGTAAATTCATAGGGTAAACAGTTTTCGGTGTTCCACGTATTATTACAGGTGATCCAAGGGAGCTCACTCGCGAAGGAGGATGCGAGATAGAATAGCGTGTGAGCGATGATGACGTTATAATATAAACTAATCAACCACGAAGCTATAACCATTCCATATCCTAAACCTGCAAAAAAAAAAAAATAAATAAATAAATGAGAAAACTGCTATTGATTATTTTTTTAATTTTTATTTATATTTTATTTGATAATTAATATTTCATCTGTACATCAACTGCTAATAAAACATATAATAACTTTTCAATCGAAACATCGAGTTTTGGCACCATCATATCCCGATTCAAGTCTTACGTGTACTGAGGATTGAAAACTTTAATACGTCAGGAGTGAATCATTTAATCGGATTACAAGAACGAAATTATCCATGAAAGTACTTAAAGCGATATGGGTGTCAATTTTATACAGTGTTATTGTGCCTGTTTTGAATGGTTTGCGCTGTGGCCAGAATGATAAACAGAGTACGTACCTTTAAACATAGGGTTGATAGACCATATAGCAATTGGTCCTAAACTAGCATACTGGCCAAAAGCTAGTTCCATGAAAAATAATGGTAATCCAACAACAGCTAACATGATGATATATGGTATCAAAAAGGCACCTGCAAAAAAATATAGGAATAGTATAATAATGATGTTATAGTTAAACACATGTTTTAACATTGATGTTATACGCATGTTTTAACATTGATGTTATACGCATCTTTTAACATTGATGTTATTGAGATTTAACGTTGTTGTAACAGGATTTTCTTGAAACATTGATTCGCTTACATTAGTACTGGTATGTGCATTTGACAAAAGAAATTTGGTTATTCGAATCATAGGCGTTTTTATCGACCACTGATTAGCCAAAGTGATTTGCATTCAATCACATTTTCATCTTTAACGTCCATCTAATTCAAATTGGTTACCCTAATCAATGAATTTATCGACATCGATTTCCGAAGCGATTACATCAAATCGCCAAATCAGTTCAGGGTGCGATTTGACGATTTGATCGGGTGGTCACGTGTTTTTTTCAACTGTGTCCAGCCACAATAATTGTTTACAGCTAATCGGAGCATTTAACGAACTCGCCAAAGTACTTTGAAATCGACTAAATTGTCACATGACATCTCTACTAAATTCAAATCAATTTGGCAAGTCGATAAAAAAAGCCTCATATTCCGTGTTGCGCCCAACCATGTTCATTATCCCGGTTGGTGCAAAAATATAGGCCTTTAAACCCCATTTCATCCATTGGGATTAGTTAAGACAATACACGTGGCTGATGTTAGTTTTATAGGAAATCGGAAAATCCTAAAATCACGATGAAATCAGTTTTTAATCAAGTCGGATTAATGTCAAAATTCTGTGAATTCTGTTTTAATTTACGCAATACCCTATAGCATTAATCGGGATATAGATAATCATTTCTTTATGTCGACTTATTCATAATAGTAAAATATAACATTAATTTTAACAGCTGCTAACTTTAAAAGATTTAAATCCGGATTAATGTCAGAATATAATGTCTATATTCTACATGAAACGAATAATAACAGTTTCATTAACTATCGAAGTTTTTTTTCGTTGTTAAGAGGGTCACGGTGGTTCAGTACGGCGATGGCTCACAAACCGGGATCCGAGTATGTTGGCCGAGCAAATTCCCTTGTCAGGTGTACGGAGTTAAAAGCGAGATCAGACCTTCTATTGAAAAACGGAGTTAGCACACCGTGATACTTGCTTGATACACCATTCTATTAAGATAATTTATGCGGAAACATGATTAATATCTTAAATATTCGTTACACGCGCTGTTTGATATTTTAATACTAAAATAAGTAATTTAAGACCTACAGATGTTACAATTATTAACCCAAATATGATATTATCTGATCTACAGTAATTAACATAAATACGGTATTATCTCCAAATTAAAAATACGGTCTCATAATTTACAGAGTGTCTGTTATACAAGGAGCGGTTCTGTAGTTCACATGGTTTCTGTTGTTTGAAGGAACGGTCCCACGAGTTAAAGGAGAGGTCCCACGTCAGAGGGCAAAGAAGGAGTCTTATCCGTTGCTTAAAGTGGGTCACAGTGTAGAATTTAAACGTCAAATTGACACAAATTTTAATATCTGGTTTGAGTCATTCAGAAATGATCGCTAGATTTATTATTTAACGCGGTTACGGAACTCATGTAAGGGACAGATAGTCTTAGTTATTCTGCACTAATACCGGGGAAGTGAAATAAGACACACATACGCATGTGGGAGGACATGGCACGGAGGGAAAATCTAGTCGTCAGGATGGGACAAAAAATTGAGAGTAGGTGGAAACGCCGGTATCCGAGCAAAAATTCGTTCATAGTATAGCCGAGTTGGCGCAGAAAAGCAGAACGCTAAACCCCATTTAACTTCCTTTTTATTTGATTCAAACGTTGAATTTGTAAAGCTGTATGAAATAAATTAGACAACGTTTATTATTCATGAGGAAAGCAAAGAGTTCCCAAATAACTCTGAGGTGTACTTTTTATAGTATACAATAACTGAAAACGGAACAAACGATTTGCACAAATGTTGAAAAACGGGGAATATCATGGGGAATTTCTTTTTCGTAGAATTAATGCAAGAGGATTTTTTTTTTTTTTTTTTCCAAGTAAAACATTCAATAGGGAAATCATTATTTGTCAATTATAATAGTTTAGTCACTGGTATCGAAGTATTTAACTCACAAGTATAAGGAAAGTATTCATTTATCATATTATGTTGCCATTGGTGCGCGCCCGCGGCAGACCAGGATGTCCGCCACTAATCACGATTTATCTGGGCTAGACGTTTATTTAAAGGGACAAAATGGGGGTTGGCGTCCAACTTTTCTGCACCAACAACGATCCAGTATGTACCATTTGTAGCTTCAAATATACCATGAAACACCCTTCTTAGCCACTTAATTATCCCGGTTTGTGCAGAAAAGTAGGACCTAAAACCCACTTCATTTCGTTTCATGTCCTTCATTGTCTCTTTAACTAAGCTTAACAATATGTAAACGTAAATATGAGACAACACCGACTCGAGAAGATGGCACAAACGATACCCGACAAAAGCCTAACTTCCGTCTAATTATCGCAGTACCAGGACGTTGGCCTGTCATCCAATCAAACTAAACCGACCTATTTCTGTACACCGATATTTAATAACAATTACTCGATGATAACAATAACAATAAATAAGGACATGCGTACAAATACACATATCTAATATTAATAATATTAAAAGCCAATCATCCCATGGGAGTGGTAGCCAAATACACAAAGTCATGTGAGAAAATCGGGAGCTGTGACCGAGTAATTCCGTTATTAATAACCAAAGCCTTTATCTATATTATTACTCATAATATAAGTTTCCCTTTGATTTTTGAATGAAATTGTTATTTCTATACATTTCAAAGGAAGGCTTCACTACCCTATATTTATATGCATATTCAATGCCGTGTGTCAATGTGCAGTTTCTTTATTTCAAACTTTACTCATGTGTGACGTTTGGTTTTTGAATTGAGCTAATATGTTAACATCCAATTGCTTTATTCGAAAACAGATATCGATCTGGAATCAGATTTTCTATTGGGAAACCATGTGGTGGCTACTTGATAAAATATTTTTGGAATTTCTGCGCATACCGGAAGTGACCGAACTTTGTACGTCATCTAAAAATTGAAAATCGGCCATAGTTTCGTCAATTCTTTATCCATTTTCAAACAAATTACATTTTTGGAATCCCTGAATCTTTTCTGAGACAATCTATTCTGAGACATTTTTCAATTTCGAACATTCGTCTATGACTTTTATCGTTTGAAAATTGCAAACATGTTGTTTACGAGACAATTTTTGTTATTTTTCAAAATTTTCAAGTTTGACCTACATTTTTGGATACCTGAAGTCCATCCGATTCCAGTAATATAAGTTTCATTCAGAGTTATCGCCCTTTATTTTTCGATTTTTTTCGAATTTTCTTCCCATTTTGTGAGCTCCGGTTTCGGTTTATGGCAGAATTGACGTTTCTGAAACTTCTGGAACATGAAGTTATAGTCCAATACCAACTTATAAAGCAACTTCGACAAGAATCCTTAAACCGGAAGTGGTCGAAATAATGGGCAATATTTTGAAAAAAATGCAAAAAATGGATATTTTGGGGAAAAACGCGATTTCTCCGCCCGATATCAATGGATTAAAGAAATTAGGGTACCATTGGACTGCACTAGGATTGTACTATCGTATGATACCCAATTCATACGGATACTATGATCAGGAAGCAAAATATGGCACGCTAAAAATCACGAATTTTCTGATTTTTAGCATTTTTGGACGCCTGTATCTCGAAAATTTAACCTACAATTTTTTTTTAATTTTTTCTATCGAGAGTCCTTTTGGAGGTATTTTGCATGAAGCCAACCAATAAGACTTTGAAATGTCTGGAATAGAATAAAAAAGGGACTGAAAATCGAAAAAAGTCGAAAAATCGTGAAATTTTGAAAAATGCTCTACTATTTTTTTATTTTAAGAGATTTTTAAAAAAAGGTTGTATATTCAGATAGCTGACCTAATTACGATTCTAACGATGTATAATATGTATGTAATTATTGAAATTTAATTTTCGATATTTTAAATTTTTTGCATTTTTTGCACTTTTGAACATAGGATTTCTCAGGGGCATTTTATCTGATCAGATAATGTAATATATCATTACAGAGCCCTGTGGCTATTTTAGCGCCCAAACCGACTATTAAAACTATTCCGACAATAATAACCATACCGGGAGTATTCAAAAAATGAAAAAAAAGGTTAAAAATATTGTCGCACTTGCGAAAAACTTGATTGCTCACTTAGGTAATAGCGGACCAAAAGAACTAAAGTGTCGTTGGATAGCCCTATTAATGGACCATCATATGGTATCTAAATAATACGATTTCGATGGTAAGGAAATAAATTATTGTATGCCAAAAATCTAGTATTTTCCGATTTTTTAACATTCTGAGACGCCCTTTTCTCGAAAACGACGCCTACGATTTTTCTGAAACTTTTCTTACTCATAGTCCTATCGGTTGTCTATATAGTGAATCCAAAATGAAAAGCATTGAAATAATATAGGTGGTCCAAAAATGACATCAAACTTTGAAAAAAATTGAAAAATCGTAAAATTTTTGTAAACGCTCTTTAATTTATCTTTTTTTCCAAAACTACTCAATGGATGTTTCTGACACTTCTGGTACAGAAAGTTAAGTATCCAAAGAACTTCGTAAAGCTATCACGACAACGATCGTAAAACCGGAAGTAGTCGAAAAAATGTCCGATATTTTGATAAAAAATATTTTTTTTACGAAAACCTTTTTTATTTATGAATATTTTTTGATGGTATTTTACACAGGGTTAAAATATCATCCTACTTGACCAGAAATGGGAAAAAAAATTGTCTCGGTTATTTGCGTTAGCCGCCAACGGCTAATTTAGTTTTTCGTACCCAGAATAATTATTTATTGTTCGATTTGTATAAAACAAAGTTCATATGCTCCGTGGTCCCAATTGTAATTTTTTTTGTTATGATGAAATTTTTCTGTCGGCAACGGAAGTGACGTAATATTAACAAAAACTATAATTTTGACAGTTCGGTACTACTTTTTGAAAGCAAATATTATTTTTTTTCAAAACTGATATAACTAAACGGATGCACCCTGCAAAGGTGCACAATATCCTTAGCTCAGATTTTTTAATTTCAATTTCATTTTCGGGCAATTTCGAATAAAATGTAAAATAAAGTGTAAAATTCAGTTGTTTACAATTCATTCAGCGTCTTCATATTTTGAAATATTTATTTGTAATTTTAATAAACTCGTAGCAATAATCCAGAAGAAGAGATTTTATGCGAAAATTAGTTTGTAATATGAGCAGTTGCCGAGGAATATGCAATTTTGCATGCGTCACTTTTCACGTTATTTTGCCTATAAAAGAGTGAATTATTATTCGATTTGCAATATTATTTTTCCATTTGATGCTTAGTGTCAATTTGTTCTAGGTCAAGCCAATTTTACAATTTCACTGTGACCGGAAATGACGTCATTTGGGCAAAAACTGTATTTTAAACCTAAAAAACAGATATTTTATTCAAATGAGTCTGCCTTATAATAATTTTAAAATTATGATATTTGATTCCCATCAACGAATAGAATGAAGCCATACGACCATACAGATACCACAAAATGGTTTCTAACTTGTACGGTTACAGAGAAATAGACGATCTTCGATAAGTCACTTTTCAAGGTTTTTGGTCTATAAAGTGTCAATTATTATTCGATTTTTATAAAAAAATTTACCATTTGATGCCTTATGCCATTTATGACTTCTATGAACTAAATTAACATTTTCAATATCACCAAATGAACAACCAAAATTGGACGCTGTCAACGACACTTGGGTTCGTCACTGTGATAAGCATTTGTTTGTTATGACTGAAGAAAAGGACAGCCATGATGTTTTGTCTGTTGACTTTCCAGAAGGAAGGACGTACCTGACGGATAAAGTCGTGTATGCATTTAAATATATCCACGACAACTTGTTACAAGATTTTGATTGGTTCTTGAAGGCAGATGATGATACGTACATGGTTATTGAAAATTTAAAATATATTTTGTCACATTATGGAGAAGAGGGTCCGGCATATTTGGGCGGCCATATCAAAATGTATGCACCTAATGGTTATATGGCGGGTGGCTGTGGCTATGTGTTGAACAGACAGGCACTGCAAATGCTGATAAAAGGTTATCAAAAGCCTGGATTATGCCGATTAACGGGCGGTGCCGAGGATTTGGAGACAGGTCGATGTTTAGCTAAAATGGGTGTTCCACTAATAAGCAGTGTTGACAAATATGGCAAAGAGACATTCAATGTTAGTCCACTTTGGGATTACGTAAAGGGCCATATTCGCCCGTGGGTTCATCAATATCTTAGAAATAACAAAAGAGTGGTAAGTAATATACAGCATATATTTGGTGAGGTGGGGCGAGTGATCTGTCGTGTAAGAAAGTGGCGTTGTTTTGATTCAAAGCTTGTATGTACCGAGGAGTGATGTCCCCTATCCAACATCGTGGAGCTCATCTCGGTCTCTCGGTCTTCTGGCACTGGTTGTACACCAAATTAAAGCATTTTAATCCCGATATGACATAGTGTATGTCCAATGGCCGCCTCGCTGCCCCCCCCCCCCATCTCTCTGTTTCGCTGTTTCTAATATTATTATTAGGGTTTCACACTGCGTAGCTTGTGTGAAACACTATTGTTTTTGTTAAAATTATTATTAGGGTTTCACACTGCGTAGCTTGTGTGAAACACTATTGTTTTTGTTAAAATTATTATTCTTATTAGGGTTTCACACTGCGTAGCTTGTGTGAAACACTATTGTTTTTGTTAAAATTCTTCTTATTATTAGGCTTTCAGACTTTCGTCTGAAAGCCTATTGTGATTACTAAAATTATTATTATTTATTATTATTATTTTATTTTTCGGGGGAGCCTATTTCTCAGTGTCTGTAACAGATACAGATCTGGGACGTAATTTTCTATCAGGAAACCATATAGTGGCCATCCCTTCCACTGTATTTGAAACTTCTGCGCAGACCGGAAGTGGCCGAATTTTGTGCGGTGCCAAAAAATTAAAAAACGGCCGTAGATTCGTCAATTCTGTACCTATTTTCATACAAATTACATTTTTGGAAACCCTGAGTCTTTTCTCGGACGATAGCAGTTGAAAATTTTGCAATTTAGAAACTTCGCCGCTGACTTCTAGCATTCGAAAAATGAAAATATGTTGTTTAAGACACATTTTTTGTTATTTTTCAAAATTTTCAAATTTGACCTACATTTTTGGATACCTGAAGGCAATACGGTTCCAGTAATATAAGTTTCATTCAGAGTTATCGCCCTTTATTTTTCGATTTTTTTCGAATTTTCTTCACATTTTGTGAGCTTAAGTTTCGTTTTACGGCCGGATCGACGTTTCTGAAATTCCTGGAACATGAAGTAATATGGTCAAACCACCGTTTAAAGCAATTTCAACAACAATCCGTAAACCGGAAGTAGTCGAAATACTATGCGATATTTTGAAAAAAACGTGAAAAATTGGTGTTTTGGGTAAAAACACGATTTTTCCGTCCGATATCAACGGATTAAACAAATTAAGGTATCATTTGGTCGGGCGGTAATTGGACCACTGAATGATACCCAATTCGTACGGACACGATCAGCAGGAAGCAAAATATGGCTCGCTGAAAATCAAGTATTTTCTGATTTGGAGCGTTTTTAGATGCCTGTATCTCGAAAACTGCTCCACAGTTTTTTATGAAACTTTCTCTATCGAGAGACCTTGCAGTAGTCTTGTGTACGAAACATTCCATTACGACTTTGAAATATCTGGAAAAGGTGAAATAACGGACTGAAAATCGAAAAAAGTCGAAAAATCGTGAAATTTTGGAAAATGCTCTGCTATTTTTTTATTTTAAGAGATTTTCAAAAAAAAATTGTATATTCAGATAGCTGACCTAATTACGATTCTATCGATGTATAATATGTATGTAGTTATTGAAATTTAATTTTCGATATTTTAAATTTTTTGCATTTTTGGCACTTTTGAACCTAGGATTTCTCAGGGGCATTTTATCTGATCAGATAATGTAATATATCATTACAGAGCCCTGTGGCTATTTTAGTGCCTAAACTGGTTATCAAAACTATATCGACAATAATGACCATACCGGAAGTATTCAAAAGATAGGTTGCCAGGCAACGAAACATACGCCCACAGCAGCTAAATCGTCCGGGCAGTCAACAAGGGTTGTTGCATATTTTTACTTTTTTCGGTAATGAAACATTTGTAATACACTAAAAACTGATTAAGAGTAACAACTCATTATGTAATTATTAGAAAATCATTAGAATTTGATTGCTTTTTATAAAGTTTTACCCCACGCTAACAATTAGTATATACATGAAACATTTAATATCATGGATTTAGCTGTTCAGTTATCTAAATTCATTGAAAATCAAAATACTTGTTCGTTTCAACACCTTAAACTCTATGTATCAATCTGAAGTCAATCGGATGGTAACTTTGGCCTCTATAGCGTCACAAGAATTTTTGAAGTTATCAAGGGAGATAACTCTGGCAGTAATTATTTGAAATCGCAGAAAATCAATAGGATTCTTCGTCTCATGAACTTAAACACTGTGTGTAAATCTAAAGTCAATCGGATATTAACTTTGGCCTCCAGAGCGTCCACAAGATTTTTTGAGGTGATCAAGGGCCATAACTCTGGCACTAATTAATGGAAATCGCTGAAAATCAATAGGCGTCTTTGTTTTATGACCTTAAACACTGTGTATAAATTTAAAGTCAATCGGATATTAACTTTGGCCTCTAGAGCGTCCACAAGATTTTTTGAAGTGATCAAGGGCCATAACTCTGGCATTAATTATCGGAAATCGCTGAAAATCAATAGGCTTCTTCGTCTTATGACCTTAAACACTGTGTATAAATTTAAAGTCAATCGGATATTAACTTTGGCCTCTAGAGCGTCCACAAGATTTTTTGAAGTGATCAAGGGCCATAACTCTGGCACTAATTATCGGAAATCGCTGAAAATCAATAGGCTTCTTCGTCTTATGACCTTAAACACTGTGTATAAATTTAAAGTCAATCGGATATTAACTTTGACCTTTAGAGCGTCCACAAGATTTTTTAAAGAGATCAAGGGCCATAACTCTGGCACTAATTATCGGAAATCGCCGAAAATCAATAGGCGTCATTGTCTTATGACCTTAAATGCTGTGTATAAATTTAAAGTCAATCGGATATTAACTTTGGCCTCTAGAGCGTCCACAAGATTTTTTGAAGTGATCAAGGGCCATAACTCTGGTAGTTATTATCGGAAATCGCTGAAAAACAATAGGCTTCTTCGTCTCATGACCTTAAACACTGTGTATAAATTTAAAGTCAATCGAATATTAACTTTAGCCTGTAGAGCGTCCACAAGCAATTGTGGACGCCGGACCGACGGACGGACGGACCGACGGACCGACGGACGGACGGGGGCGACGACAATATACGACCACATTTCAATGTGGGCGTATAAAAATGTAAAAAAAAGGTTAAAAACTATGTCGCACTTGCAAAAAACTTGATTTCTCCCTTAGGTAATAGCGGACCAAAAGAACTAAAGTGTCGTTGGATAGCCCTATTAATGGACCATCATATGGTATCTAAATAATACGATATCGATGGTAAGGAAATAAATTATTGTGTGCCAAAAATCTAGTATTTTCCGATTTTTTAACATTCTGAGACGTCCTTTTCTCGAAAACGACGCCGCAGATTTTTCTTAAACTTTTCTTACTCAAAGTCCTATCGGTTGTCTATATAGTGAATCAAAAATGAAAAGCATTGAAATAATATATGTGGTCCAAAAATGGCATCAAACTTTGAAAAAATTGAAAAATCGTTAAATTTTTGTAAACGCTCTTTAGTTTATCTTTTTTTTTCAAAACTGCTCAATGGATGTTTCTGACATTTCTGGTACAGAAAGTTAAGTATCCAAAGAACTTCGTAAAGCTATCACAACAACGATCGTAAAACCGGAAGTAGTCGAAAAAATGTCCGATATTTTGAAAAAAAATATTTTTTTTACGAAAATCTTTTTTATTTATGAATATTTTTTGATGATATTTTACACGGGGTTAAACTATCATCCTACTTGAGCAGAAATGAGAAAAAAAAATTGTCTCGGTAATTTGTGTTAGCCGCCATCGGCTAATTTAGTTTTTCGTACCCAGAAAAATTATTTATTGTTCGATTTGTATAAAACAAAGTTCATATGCTCCGTGGTCCCAATTGTAATTTTTTTTGTTACGGTGAAATTTTTCTGTCGGCAACGGAAGTGACGTAATATTAACAAAAACTTTTTTTTACAGTTCGGTACCACTTTTTGAAAGCAAATATTTTTTTTTTTTAAAACTGATATAACTAAATGGATGCACCCTGCAAAGGTGCACAAAATCCTTAGCTCATATTTTTAAATTTCAATTCCATTTTCGGGCAATTTCGAATAAAATGTAAAATAAAGTGTAAAATTCAGTTATTTACAATTCATTCAGCGTCTTCATATTTTGAAATATTTATTTGTAATTTCCATAAACTCGTAGCACTAATCCAGACGAAGAGAATGTATGCGAAAATTAGTTTGTAATATGAGCAGTTGCCGAGAAATATGCAATTTTGCATGCATCACTTTTCACGTTATTTTGCCTATGCAAGAGTGAATTATTATTCGATTTGCAATATTTTTTTCCCATTTGATGCCTAATGCCAATTTGGACTAGGTCAAGCCAATTTTACATTTTCACTGTGACCGGAAATGACGTCATTTGGGCAAAAACTGTATTTTTAACCTAAAAAACTAAAATTTTATTCAAATCAGTCTCCCTTATAATATTTTTAAAATTATGATATTTGATTCTCATCAACGAATAGAATGAAGCCATAAGACCATACAGATACCACAAAATGGTTTCTAACTTGTACGTTTACAGAGAAATAGGCGATCTTCTATAAGTCACTTTTCAAGGTTTTTGGTATATAAAAGTGTCAATTATTATTCGATTTTTATAATTTTTTTACCATTTGATACCTTATGCAATTTATGACTTCTATGAACCTAGTTAACATTTTCAATATCACCGGAAGTAATGTAATTTTTGCAAAAAAACGTATTTTTAGCCTTCAAAACAAACATTTTTTAGAAGTGATTTATATTTATTATTCGTTTAACTTTATAACGCCTGACTCTAATGGGCAGTAAGAGTGAATCAATACCATCATATTGATATCAAGAAAAGGCTTCTAGCATGTTCCCTTGTCGAATAATAACCAATTTTCCCAGGGTCACTTTTAAGTTTTTTACCTTCTTAATTTCAGTTTATGGGTTATAGGTTAATTATTTATTGCCCGAAATGTATAAAACAACGTTTGGATTTTGTATGTTGCGAATTTTCGACTTATTTTTCACCTATACAAATTTCTTTCGGCACCGGAAGTGACTTAATTTTGCCATAATTTACAATTTTGACTGGTCTTTTCGCCAGCAAATATTACTTTTACATATGATAGAGGGTGTCACTAAAGCAAAACAACCTAAAGTATAGTTTGGTAGCTCAATGGATCGGCTATGGTATAATAAACTTCCTGTATGATTCCTGAAAGCCGGTTCAGTGCTGCTTGCAGGTCTAGTTATTATTATTATCCTATTTCTATAAAACAGACGTGTTGATTCATGTTTTTGACATTTTATTTGAATGAACTCAATTTGTGAGAAATGTATACAGCCGTTGTGACCGCCATGGCAGGGCGGTGTCCCGGAGAAGTTTGCCCATATAAGGATATACATGTAAAGGCAAAATTGTAAAATTATCTCATTATGATCATCTACATGATTACTGGATTTTACCAACCCCCACACTTCTCAAACACACCGTTTGAAAACTGTAATTCTTGAATTATTAGAATTTATAAATGAGTAAGCATTAATATTCAACTAAAGGCTTGCGTGTACTTATCGTCATTATAAATTTATAAAAGCGCCATCTTCAATTAAAGTGGAAATCCAGGCTAATTAATTCGTCACTAATCCTCTTTTTAATGGTATTTATTGGTAAATGTACATATCATAGGCCCTATTAGAAACTAGCAATACTAGCCCAAATTCGCACGGTACCCAAATTCGCCCGGAGCCTAATTCGTCCTGGGCCCCAATTGGATGGCCTAAAACATGCACGGGGTTAATTTGATAGTACATGTGGGAATGGGACGCGGCAACGAAGCGTGATGGTCAATATACACACATCCATACCTATGCCTTGATTTTATTTAGATGGATTTTAATAGATTAAGCCGCGCTAACGCTACTTGGTGTTCGAACAATACCTATTGTTTATATCTCTTTGGTGTCACTTATACTGTGAACAAATGGTAATTTGGTAGCCTACCCATTCAAACGTCAAATTTAAGGAATTATTGAGGGCTTTGTAGAGGGTTATAGTATTATACTCGTTAACTCCAGGCATAGGTCGGATGTTGTTGAATTTTATAAATCAATAATACAATTTCTACTTTAAAGAAGGTACAATAGAATAATACAACGAACCTCCACCATTTTTATAACACAGGTAGGGAAACCGCCAGACGTTGCCCAGGCCAACAGCATATCCAATACAGGTGAGAAGGAACTCCATCTTTCCTCCCCAATTGGCTCGCTCCTCCTCTTGACTAAGAGTAGAATCATTACTGTTATATTCATCATTATCTTCTATTTGTATCTGCAGATATAGATAAAACAAAATATACAAATTTAAATTATGACGAGACAGACAAGCAGACAGCCTCATTTTAATTAGGGTGCTAATAGAATAATCTTAACATCGAATAAAACGGATTTGGACCGTACGCATGGGCCCGACTCAGAAGGATTTGTCTAGACCCTGAGAGAGACAGATTTGTATGGGTCCTGATAGATGGGTTTGTGTGGGCCCTACAAGACCTTGGTAAGGTTTAGCCGCATTTTTAACGAATGGTTTCAGGATTGCTGCCCTACTTTTTATATAAACACACACACGAATTCAAGATTAGTCCCCAAATAATATTTTGTTTGAATTGTATTACTATGGTTCCTAATAATAGACAAACAATTGACTTGTATTACTACGGTTCCTAATAATAGACAAACAATTGACTTTTCTATATTTCATTATGACGTCATCGCTATTTGTTGTTAAACAATGCCTTATTTAGTAAAAGGATATTCATTCTAATAGAATATCTGCTCGTGGAGCTATGGAAACATTCCAACGTTATTTTAGTGATCGATACCAATGACGTCATTAGTGCCGTGGAAACTTGAGGTAATCCGATTGATTAGTTGATGGACTGATCGGTTAAAAGAGGAAACGTGAGCTTGAATTGTTTCAGCTCTCGACGTCTGACTAATCATTTATTTCTCATTTTAAATCAACATAAAATTAACCAGCTAAATGTTCAAAAAGCACACTGATGTCTCCCATGGATTTTCATTTAGCCTGGGATAGTTGATTAATAGTGTGAAATAGCTTTATTTAGCGTCCTCTACCAGAAGTGATATCCCTATTTATTAAAAGATACATATTATGTGTTTAAAAGACATTAAGGCATTTTCTAAACACTGGGACGCAAGTGGGTTTAATGTCTACTTTTCTTTTCTGCACCGACTGGCTAGGCGAATGAAGACGGGGGTTTGTTATCATTTTTATTTATTCAAACAGGGGTATTGTTTGTGGCTTACAACAAGTGCGGGAGAACCGCACCACACACAAATAGCAACCAATAAGACAACCCCGCGGACAAGACAAATAACATATTATTATGAACATTGCATGCAATAACCAATAACACAAAGTACGGTATAATTATCTAATCGAAGGAATGGAGGTCATTATAAAAGCTGACGCACGTATTGAATACGACGGACCACACAGCAGATTCCGGTCAACTTAAATTTAAAGGAGCTAAATCGCTAACATTTAGGACCTAGAAACTGACACAAGTGGGTCGCAACGCATATAATACTGTGATATGAATGTATATAAAGTGATTTACATTCAATGGTTTCCGTTTTCACTTTAATTTCAAATTAGTTATGTTCGGCGATATAGGCCAACGGTCTCAATCAAATGCAAACTTCTATAGCGTGTGTTTATTCTAGACTACATACGCTGTTTGATTTGGTGCAATGTGTGTAGCCCCGTCCCTCGAGTCTCTTGTTACAACTAGGGCTGAAACGCATTATGGTACACGATTCGTGTAACAATGGTAAAATGTTTACCATTTATCAGAAGTCCATCCTTTTCCGGTAAGATCACAGCATCAATGTTGATTTAAATTGACAAATAATTCGTGTTTTCAATGTTGAAGATTTTGGATGATATTATTGAGACTTAGTTACTTTAAAGTATATCATTTAAGCCCATGCATCTGAAATAAACTGAGATGAAAGGGTTTAACGTCCTACTGTTCTGCACCGACCGGGCTACAGTGTGTTATGGGGTAAATTTTGCCCGGGCAGCGGCACTATAGCCTACTCTTATATCGAATTTCAACTGGCAAGTGTTGTTTAACGTGCACGCCAATGTGTACACGGGACCTTGCAATAAATTGTGTTCATATCCAAGGAGAAACTAACCTTTATTCAAACAAAAGGATGAAACATGGTCGTGCTTAAATTCATTTGACGGCTGCTAAGTAATCACATAAACATAATAGATTCTATTTTAGCTTCGTGAGTTATTTTAGAACTTCGTTTAAATCAATCGCTTTATTCCTATCGATTAGTATCCTGAAAGGCCAATGGCGATGTTAGTGTCTGCTTGAACAACTTGATATCACAAAAAGCTAGTTTTACACAAATTCTGTGTGGGAGGCCATATTAACTTTTTTTTTGAAAGACAACTAAATCGATGACGTCAGAAAGTAATCCATTTGTCGTGATCGTCTGTGGTGTTTCAAGATACCACATGACTCTCTTACATAATTCAAAATATTTGTTAAAGGTTGAAAATGGTAGAGTTGACATTTCCTAACAATTTGATTTCTAGATAAGTGTATGTAGGACCAGATGTGCATTTAAGGCTTGGTCGGTAATTTTAGAGATTCTTTTCGTCATTTCAATTAATTTCCGCAATAAAAATAAGATAACCTATCAAACAAATAAATTGTTGTCTATTCTCCATAGTATATTCTAAAAAAATATATCTCGAAGTTCACTACTGAAGCCATATAAAAACGGTTTTCGATCGGTCGAAAGCATAAGTATTTGCTTTTCTTGAAATTAGTACACAGGTACCACCGGAAGTCTTGGTGACCTAGATTGGAAATAGTCTCGCACAGATTTGATTCTGTCTTTTATTTTTTAATCAAAGTGTGTGGTGTAAAGATCTAGTTTAAAGAACTGAAGGTTTTCAACTCCTGGTTGAATGTTTAGTCATGGAAACTGATTTAAAATCTTAGACAGAAGTCTTTGAGGCTGAGGAAATAGTGCCAAGGGTATTATCATCGTATTTAATCCCGCCGCCATTAGGTTCTAGTAGTAAATATCACGTGACCGATCATAGGCAAGCGAGGGTTATTGATAATACGCGATCGATAATAGCAAAACTGGTTGGAACTGAATCTATCCAGCCTAGTTTAACCCTAGTAACGGTATCTAGTGCATCACCCATGACAACAAGATTTGCGTCATCAATGGTGAGGTCTGGAACGTAATAACCTTAAGTAGAAATAGATGAGCAGAAGATGATTAGTTTATTTTTGGAGTCGTGTTTATCAATTTATTTAGCTTCGGCTATTGTTACAGTAAACTCTAGTTTATCAGATCAGCATGTCAACAAAAAGGCCAACCTGTTCTATTGACAGCTAGCTAGATTGTTTGTCAACAGGGTTGGTCGGTAGATATCGTCCATTTTTTTTATCGCGTGGTAAAAAAAAACAAACAATACCCCAGGTAAAATATGGGAACGAATTAGCTTTGCAAGTCCGCAACTGTTTATTCCACTATTAACGCCCTTTTTTAATGTATGTTACCCAATCAGTAGAACGAACAGTAAAATAATAGACCTATACCTAGTCAATGACAACACTTTCTTGTATAGGCCTATAGTACAGAGACCTATCCTAATTCCAAGATGGACACCTGTGATGAAACAGAATTGAGTTTTATATGTCCATTGCGTGTTCTGAATACAGATGGAATCTTGAAATAAAAGTGGCGGGAAACCTGGCTCAAGCAGACGATATAATTATTGACTGAGACCAATTATTTACGTCTGGCGGTTGAACTGTTTGAAGGTGACCTTAGACTCGGGTCGCCCACTCAATCGATCCGTCGAGTTTGTTTACGTTTTTAGTTTCTTTTACTCCTACTGTGTTGAACTTAATCTGTGGGCCTACTATAAAGTTTGTCCAGGTTGCTGTTCGACGTTTGCATTTTTTCACCAATGTTTCATATTCAATCAAGATCGAAAAATCAAAATATGAAAGGTGTATATTCTTCCGGATTGGATTTAGTCATATTAAAAAGAAGCTAGCTTTTTTATACGTTGTCTGCAGGGAATGCGAGATTGTCAATAAGCCTTCGGTTGCAATTCACATAGTAAATAGCAAACGATCCAATATTATTACCGGGGAAAATAATAACGAAATAAATCGGCCTATAAAGAGGTAAACAGCAACCTCCGCCATGGGAACATAGGGGCCAATACGGGGCTTTTGTTATACAGTCAGTTTACAGGACTCTAACCCTAACCTTAAACATAGACCCATCAAGCACACGGAAGCTTTGAATCCAGGGACAGTCGATTCACTTTTAGTAAACAAATGACCTCTGGTATGACATGTACCGTTTAATTCAAAGACAGGATGGAATACTCTGACATGACCAACATCTATTGTTTGGATTTAGGCTTCTGTCGTACCAAAATGGTGCCGAGTTTTCAATTTGCAAATGTTCTAAGTCTTCAAATTGGCAGGTATCTTTCAGTTTATTCAAATACCGACGATTACGTTTCGTTAATCTGTAAACATTTCCGAAAAAAAAAAACACGCCAAAATCTGTTAAACAAGTTTCAACGAGCTGTTTGTGTAAATATTCAACTTCCGTAGATTTATTCGCGGTCTAATCCGGTTGTTGCGCGAAAATAGAAAATGAAATGTCACCACAACCAATAAATGTGGTAGTGTTTTCAAAAATAAAGTTCTTATTCACTCAAAATAAATTGACGATACATCCAAAATAAAGATAAATTTCCGTCAATTTGTATAAATTTAGTCGTTCAATTTCCGCGTAACGATGAAGTTAATAATACCACACATCTGCTAACCATATTGCCTTTAATGAAATGCTAAACTAAAATGTTGTCGCATATATGAGCTGTATTACGTAGGGAGATGGGTTACACATAAGCAAACCTGTTTGTTTTCGGATCAAAATTCAGATTTACAAAATGAAAAATAATGTATGTAAAGAAAAAACAGAAGAATAAAACTTTATCTGAGAGATTTATTATCGCTTACAATCTACAGTTTTCTAAACGTTGAATACCAAGTATGGATATATGCCCCAAAAGGAATACTTATCCAAAAAGTCATATCAGTCCAAAATAGTGTGCGAATACAGTCCAGTATTGGCAAAGATATGGTGAATTTAAAATTTGCCAATATTCGGAATCCTCTGCAGACGATATAACCGAAAGGTCTGGCAAGGAAGTATCTAGTCGTTCGGATGGGACAAAAATCCGTGATCCCGTGTACACATTTTGAACCATGTTAACGATCATTAGAACGCATCGCCGATTTTGGGGCACACGTTCCTGCAAAGCCACTACAAAGGTGTACGTCCGTCATCATAAGTGCATTAGGTACACAAAACAAGGATGTGAGACCTCACTTCAACCGTTAGGGGTTTGAATTGTAGGGGTTTGAATTGATTTTAAACTGAAGATCAGTTCAGAAAATAGCCCACGTGCTATAGTTGTTTTATCTATTTTACAATGGACGCTTGGAGCAACACAGAGCCTTCAAAAATAGATTTAGATTTTTTAAAGAGTAATTTAAGGCAATCCATCAATGGCAATCCTTAATATATATAACGTAGACCTATTGTGTGTCCAATTTTATAACTTGTAACACCCGTATTGCCTCCGGCGATTTTTCTTCCACATGCGCTTGTTAATTACCTTGCGAACGAAAAATTGTTTGTTGTACCCCACCCAACCCGGCAGCTAGAAATGGTTCCACTACTGCTGTCTTCCGTCTTACTCCAGTCGCAGTAGTGGTTTTTCCTACCGAGTTCCTTTGCGCAAGTTTTTTAGTCAAATGACTACAAAAAGTTTACCGGCCTACACTGTTAAAATTTTTATGTATTTTTACCACGTTTTAACTGGCAGAAATATTGCCATCGTTTTAACTGTATTTTAACATTGCATGTTATTTCACAGTCTGTAATGTAAATTTACCTCCAGCTATTTTACATCCAAGGTAAAATTACATACCTGTAAATGGAGTACGTGTAAAATTACCATGACGCTAATTTACATATATTTGTACAATAACATTTAAATAAAACAATATTGGGTTATTTTAACAGAGTTTATGTAGTAAAATCTCATTAATGTTGTAGAATTACATATTATGTAATTTGCCAAGGTAACATTATTCAATGGAATGGGTTTGTCTCGGCTTTGCTAATTAGTCCTAGGTTCCATCCTCGCGAACAAAATAGCTTAGCGGAACTTTCAGCCGAGCATGTTAAACAACATTCAACAATGTAAAGAAAACAAGTGAAACTAGACCTGCATGCAGGAATGACGGGTTTCACTGGTGCCACGTTACTTTCGGTGCCATGTTGCCCTTGAACATATGTCACTTCCGATACCAATGAAACCATTAAACAGGTTTCCACATAAGCATTGTAAACATCAAATAAAATGGACGAAGAATCAACCAAATCCAGCAATATCAATTCATTTTATATATATGTTACTTGTAAGTGATCCTGGCAAAATTTCAATGAATAATGAAAATGTTCAATTAGTTTTATGAAATCAGAAATGGCATAAGGCATCATATGGCGAAGATTGTGTGTAAATCGAATAAGAATTGCCACTTTTATAGACCAAAAACCTTGAAAAGTGACTTGTAGCACATCGTCTATTTCTCGGCAACCGCACATGATAAAAACTATTTTTTGGTATCTATATGATCGTATAGGTTCAATCTATTTGTTGATTGGAATCAAATATCATAATTTTAAATATATTACAAATCAGACTCATTTGAAAAAAATGTCTGTTTTGGAGGCTAAAAATACAGTTTTTGCCAAAATGACATTACTTCCGGTGATACTGAAAATGTTAAATTAGTTCTATGAAATCATGAATGATATAAGATATCATATGGTGAAAATTTTATGAAAATCGAATAATAACTGACACTTTTATAGACCAAAAACCTTGAAAAGTGACTTAGGGAAAATCGCCCATTTCTCTGCAACCGTACAAGTTAGAAACCATTTTGTGGTATCTGTATGATCATATGGGTTCATTCTATTTGATCAATAGAATCAAATATCATAATTTGAAACAAATAACAAGTACGACTCATTTGAATAAAATATTGTTTTTGAGGGCTAAAATTTATGTTTTGAGCAAATGACGTCATTTTCGGTGGAAGCGTAAGAGGTAAATTGGTTTGACATAGTCTACTATGGCATTAGGCATCCAATGGCGAAAGAAAATTGAAAATCGAATAATTATTGATTCTTTTACAGCCAAAATTACGTGAAAAGTGACTCGTGCAAAATTGCCTATTTCTCGGCAACTGGGCATATTACAAATTAATTTTCACATACATTCTCTTCGTATGGGTTATTACTACGAGATTATGAATGTTACGAAGATATATTTTTTAATATGATGACGCTGGATGGGTTGTAAATAGCTTATTTTGACACCTTTTTTCATCCTTTAATCCAAATTACCTGAAAACGAAATCGAAATTAAAAAAACTGAGCCCGATGTTTTGTGCGCCTTTACATGGCACATCTTTTCAGTCATATAAGATTTGAAAAAAATAATATTTGCTTTCAAAAAGTTGTACCGAACTGTCAAAATTGTAGTTTTTGCTAAATTAAAGTCACTTCCGGTGCCGACAGGAAACTTCATAGGTAACAAAAAAAATGTCACTTGGGGCCACGAAGCATATGCACTTTGTTTTATACAAATCGGGTAATAAATAATTTATCTATAACCGATCAACTGAATTAGCCAATAGCGGCCACGGAAAATTATCGGGACAAAAAATGTTAACATTTTTGCCCAAATCAGACGACACTTTAACCGTGGGTAAAAGGCCATCAAAAAATATTCATTAATAAAAAAGTTTTTTGTCAAAATTTAAATTTCCAAACTTTGGCGCCTAATATTTCCGACGATTCGTCGAAATTCAAAATTCTAAAGAACCGTTGCCATGTGCCTTGTCTCTGGCTATGCCAAAATCTATCAAACGTTACAATCCAACAATTGTTGTTAATATTAGGGCATTATTTAAAAAAACGACAACTTCGGTGATTTCGGACATTTCGCATTGTCGCAGAACGTTTGAAATAGCTTTAATCTCTAAGTCACACCCACTTTCCCAGTAAAACCGAAAAAATTGGATCAATCCGACAAGTAGTTTCTGAGATATGATCAAAATGGAAAAAAAAAAATAATAATAATAAGAACTAGACCTGCATGCAGGAATGACGGGTTTCACTGTGGCCACGTTAACTTTAAACTTATGTCACTTTCGCTCCCATGTTGCCCTTGAACCAATGACACCGATAATCAGATTTCCACATAAACATTGCACACATCAAATAAAAGGGAAACAGAATCAACTAAAATCCAGCAATATCAATTCATTTTATACATTTGTAACATGTAATTGATCCTGATAAAATCACAGTACTTCCGGTGATAATGAAAATGTTCAATTAGTTTCATGAAATCAGAAATGGCATAAGCTATCATATAGAGAAAATTTTATGTAAATCGAAAAATAATTGCCACTTTTATTGACCAAAATACTTGAAAAGTGACTTGTAGAAAATCGGCTATTTCTCTGCAACCGTACAAGTTAGATACCGTTTTGTGGTATCTGTATGATCGTATGGGTTCATTCTATTTGTTGATTGGCATCAAATATCATAATTTGAAAAAGATTTCAAAACAGACTCATTTGAATAAAATATCTGTTTTGAAGGCTAAAAATACAGTTTGTGCCAAAATGACATTACTTCCGGTGTTACTAAAATGTTAAATTAAGTTTATAATATCGTCTATGACATTAGGCATCAAATGATGAAACTTTTATGAAAATTGAATAATAATGGACACATTTACGGGCCAAAAACCTTTAAAAGTGACTTGTAGAAAACCGCATATATCTCGGCAACCGAACAAGTTAGAAACAATTTTATGATATCTGTATGAGCATATGAGTTTTGTCAATATGTGAATTTAAACCAAAAGTTAATTTTATTATTACATATGACATAATTCTTGGTTGAAAAAAATATCGATTTTAAAAGTTAAAGATAGGTTGCCAGGCAACGAAACATACGCCCACAGCAGCTAAATCGTCCGGGCAGTCAACAAGGGTTGTCGTATATTTTTACTTTTTTTTGGTAATGAAACATTTGTAATACACTAAAATCTGAGTAACAACTCATTATGTAATTATCTGAAAATCATTAGAATTTGTTTGCTTTTTATAAAGTTTTGCCCCAAGCTAACAATTAGTATAGGAAACATTTAATATCATGGATTTAGCTGTTCAGTTATCAAAATTCATTGAAAATCAAAATAATTGTTCGATTCAACACCTTAAACTCTGTGTATCAATCTGAAGTCAATCGGATGATAAGTTTGGCATCTACAGCGCCACAAGGTTTTTTGAAGTGATCAAGGAAGATAACTCTGGAAGTCATTATATGAAATCGATGAAAATCAGTAGGCTTCTTCCTCTCAGGACCTTAAACAGTGTGTGTAAATTTAAAGTCAATCGGATATTAACTTTGGCCTCTAGAGCGTCCACAGGATTTTTTGATGTGATCAAGGGCCATAACTCTGGCACTAATTATCGGAAATTGCTGAAAATCAATAGGCTTCTTCGTCTTATGAACTTAAACACTGTGTATAAATTTAAAGTCAATCGGATATTAACTTTGGCTTTTAGAGCGTCCACAAGATTTTTTGAAGTGATCAAGGGCCATAACTCTGGCACTAATTATCGGAAATCGCTGAAAATCTATAGGCTTCTTCGTCTTATGACCTTAAACACTGTGTATAAATTTAAAGTCAATCGGATATTAACTTTGGCTTTTAGAGCGTCCACAAGATTTTTTGAAGTGATCAAGGGCCATAACTCTGGCACTAATTATCGGAAATTGCTGAAAATCAATAAGCTTCTTCGTCTTGTGACCTTAAACACTGTGTATAAATTTAAAGTCAATCGGATATTAACTTTGACTTTTAGAGCGTCCACTAGATTTTTTGAAGTGATCAAGGGCCATAACTCTGGCACTAATTATCGGAAATCGCTGAAAATCAATAGGCTTCTTCGTCGTATGACCTTAAACACTGTGTATAAATTTAAAGTCAATCGGATATTAACTTTGGCCTCTAGAGCGTCCACAAGATTTTTTGAAGTCGTCAAGGGCCATAACTCTGGTAGTTATTATCGGAAATCGCTGAAAATCAATAGGCTTCTTCGTCTTATGACCTTAAACACTGTGTATAAATTTAAAGTCAATCGGATATTAACTTTGGCCTCTAGAGCGTCCACAAGATTTTTTGAAGTCGTCAAGGGCCATAACTCTGGTAGTTATTATCGGAAATCGCTGAAAAACAATAGGCTTCTTCGTCTCATGACCTTAAACACTGTGTATAAATTTAAAGTGAATCGGATATTAACTTTAGCCTCTAGAGCGTCCACAAGCAATTGTGGACGCCGGACCGACGGACGGACCGACGGACGGACGGACGGACCGGGGCGACGACAATATACGACCACATTTCAATGTGGGCGTATAAAAATGGAGTTTTTGACTAAATGACGTCAATTCCGGTGCCGACAGATAAAACTATTGGTAACAAAAAAAAATGACAATTGAGACAAGGTGTGAACTGCAAGCGACAACTCTGCTTGGGAGATCGATGCACAAGACCAAAGCGCACCGTGTCCATAATATTGTGGACTCGGCATCAACAAACTACGCTCACCATTTGAATAAAGACAGACACGTTAATCTGACCCTTCAAAAGTCTGCATTGATTAATACATGAAACAAATATAATATCCCTTCTTTCATTCTTTTCCCCATTTTGGCCAAATGTGAAAAACGTACTAAGGGATACACGACATGTACATAATCACTGACGCCGACGGGTAATACATAACATTAAGATACTAGATCATGGCCCACAAATGGTTCTGAGTTTTTTTTTATAAATCTTTCCAACAAATTAACAAACACAATTTGCAAGCGATGTATAGTGAACAAGCTAAACAAAAAGCGATTTTTCATACAATCAAATTTAATTCAGTAAGTTACGATATGTGCTAATTACCACAGGAACCAATCCATTTTATCCATGTTTTACATTTAAGTTATCCTGACCATATCACAGTACTCCAAGCGATAATGAAAATATTAAATTAGTTTCTTAAAATCAGTAATAATAATCACATGGTGAAAATTTTATGTAAATCGAATAAGAATTGCCACTTTTATAGACCCCAAACCTTGAAAAGTCACGTCTATTTCTCTGCAACCATACAAGTGAGAAACCATTTTGTTGTATCTGAATGATCGCATGGGTTCATTCTATTAGTTGATGCGAACTAAATATCATAATTTTAAATATATTACAAATCAGACTCATTTGAAAAAAATATCTGTTTTGAAGGCTAAAAATACAGTTTTTGCCAAAATATAATTACTTCCGGTGATACTGAAAATGTTAAATTAGTTCTATGAAATCATAAATGACGTAAGATATCATATGGTGAAAATTTTATGAAAATCGAATAATAACTGACACTTTTATAGACCAAAATCCTCGAAAAGTGACTTGTGGAAAATCGCCCATTTCTCTGCAACCGTACAAGTTAGAAACCGTTTTGTGATATCTGTATGATCGCATGGGTTCATTCTATTTTATGAATAGAATCAAATATCATAATTTGAAAAAAATAACAAGTACGACCCATTTGAATAAAATATTGTTTTTTGATGCTAAAAATTAAGTTTAGAGCAAATGACGTCATTTCCGGTGGCAGCGTATGAGATACAATGGTTTGACCTTGTCCACTATGGCATTAGGCATCCAATGGTGAAAGAAAATTGAAAATCACATAATAATTGATTCTTATACAGCCAAAATAACGTGAAAAGTGACTCATGCAAAACTGACTTTTTCTCGGCAACTGCGCATATTACAAATTAATTTTCACATACATTCTCTTCGTATGGGTTATTGGTACGAGATTATGAATGTTACGAAGATATATTTTTTAATATGAAGACGCTGGATGGGTTGTAAATAGCTTATTTTGACACCTTTTTTCACCCTTTAATCCAAATTGCCCGAAAACGAAATCGAAATTAAAAAAACTGAGCGCGATGTTTTGTGCGCCTTTATATGGCACATCTTTTCAGTCATATTAGATTTGAAAAAAATAAGTTTTGCTTTCAAAAAGTGGTACCGAACTGTTAAAATTGTCGTTTTTGCTAAATTTACGTCACTTACGGTGCCGACAGGAAACTTTGCCGGTAACAAAAAAAATGACATTTTGGACCATGGAGCATATAAACTTTGTTTTATACAAATCGGACAATAAATAATTTATATAGAACCGATAAACTGAATTAGCCAATAGCGACCAGGGAAAATTATCCAGAAAAAAAATGTTCACATTTTTGCCCAAATCAGACGACCCTATAACCCTTGGTAAAAGGTCATTAAAAAATATTCATTAATAAAAAAGTTTTTTGTCAAAATTTAATTTTTCAAAATTTGGCGCCTTATTTTTCCGAAGATTCGTCGAAATTTAAAACTCTAAAGACCCGTAGCAATGTGCCATGTCTCTGGCTATGTCAAAAACTGTCAAACGATAAAATCCAACAATTGTTGTTAATATTACGGCAATATTTCAAAAAACGACAACTTCGGTGATTTCGGACATTTCGCATTGTCGCAGAATGCCGGAAATAGCTTTAATCTCTAAGTCACACCCACTTTTGCAGTAAAACTCAAGACATTGCATCGATCCGACAAGTAGTTCCTGAGATATAAGCAAATTGGAAAAAAAAAATAATAATAATAAGAACTAGACCTGCATGCAGGAATGACGGGTTTCACTGGTGCCATGTTAACTTTAAACTTATGTCACTTTCGCTCCCATGTTGCCCTTGATGCCTTGAGCCAATGGCACCGATAAACAGATTTCCACATAAACATTGCACACATCAAATAAAAGGGAAACAGAATCAACAAAAATCCAGCACTATCAATTCATTTTATACATTTGTAACATGTAATTGATCCTGATAAAATTACAGTACTTCCGGTGATAATGAAAATGTTCAATTAGTTTCATGAAATCAGAAATGGCATAAGATATCATATAGTGAAAATTTTATGTAAATCGAAAAATAATTGCCACTTTTATTGACCAAAAAACTTGGAAAGTGACTTGTTGAAAATCGGCTATTTCTCTGCAACCGTACAAGTTTTTGTGGTATCTGAATGATAGCATGGGTTCATTCTATTAGTTGATGTGAACTAAATATCATAATTTTAAATATATTACAAATTAGACTCATTTGAAAAAAATATCTCTTTTGAAGGCTAAAAATACAGTTTTTGCCAAAATATAATTACTTCCGGTGATACTGAAAATGTTAAATTAGGTCTATGAAATCATAAATGACGTAAGATATCATATGGTGAAAATTTTATGAAAATCGAATAATAACTGACACTTTTATAGACCAAAATCCTCGAAAAGTGACTTGTGGAAAATCGCCATTTCTCTGCAACCGTACAAGTTAGAAACCGTTTTGTGATATCTGTATGATCGCATGGGTTCATTCTATTTGATGAATAGAATCAAATATCATAATTTGAAAAAAATAACAAGTACGACCCATTTGAATAAAATATTGTTTTTTAATGCTAAAAATTAAGTTTTGAGCAAATGACGTCATTTCCGGTGGCAGCGTATGAGGTAGAACGGTTTGACCTTGTCCACTATGGCATTAGGCATCCAATGGTGAAAGAAAATTGAAAATCACATAATAATTGATTCTTATACAGCCAAAATAACGTGAAAAGTGACTCATGCAAAATTGACTTTTTCTCGGCAACTGCGCATATTACAAATTAATTTTCACATACATTCTCTTCGTATGGGTTATTGCTACGAGATTATGAATGTTACGAAGATATGTTTTTTAATATGAAGACGCTGGATGGGTTGTAAATAGCTTATTTTGACACCTTTTTTCACCCTTTAATCCAAATTGCCCGAAAACGAAATCGAAATTAAAAAAACTGAGCCTGATGTTTTGTGTGCCTTTATATGGCACATCTTTTCAGTCATATTAGATTTGAAAAAAATAATTTTTGCTTTCAAAAAGTGGTACCGAACTGTTAAAATTGTAGTTTTTGCTAAATTTAACTCACTTACGGTGCCGACAGGAAACTTTGCCGGTAACAAAAAAAATGACATTTTGGACCATGGAGCATATAAACTTTGTTTTATACAAATCGGACAATAAATAATTTATATAGAACCGATAAACTGAATTAGCCAATAGCGACCAAGGAAAATTATCCAGAAAAAAAATGTTCACATTTTTGCCCAAATCAGACGACCCTTCAACCCTTGGTAAAAGGTCATTAAAAAATATTCATTAATAAAAAAGTTTTTTGTCAAAATTTAAATTTTCAAAATTTGGCGGCTTATTTTTCCGAAGATTCGGCGAAATTTAAAACTTTAAAGACCCGTAGCTATGTGCCATGTCTCTGGCTATGTCAAAAACTATCAAACGACAAAATCCAACAATTGTTGTTAATATTACGGCAATATTTCAAAAAACGACAACTTCGGTGATTTCGGACATTTCGCATTGTCGCAGAATGCCGGAAATAGCTTTAATCTCTAAGTCACACCCACTTTCGCAGTAAAACTCAAGACATTGCATCGATCCGACAAGTAGTTCCTGAGATATAAGCAAATTGGAAAAAAAAAATAATAATAATAAGAATAACTAGACCTGCATGCAGGAATGACGGGTTTCACTGGTGCCACGTCACTTTCGGTGCCACGTTACCCTTGAACATATGTCACTTCCGATACCAATGAAACCATCGAACAGGTTTCCACATAAGCATTGTAAACATCAAATAAAATTGACGAAGAATCAACCAAATCCAGCAATATCAATTCATTTTATATATATATATATATATAAATATATATATATATATATATATATATATATATATATATATATGTTACTTGTAAGTGATCCTGGAAAAATTTCATTACTTCCGGTGATAATGAAAATGTTCAATTAGTTTTATGAAATCAGAAATGGCATAAGGCATCATATGGCGAAAATAGTATGTAGATCGAATAAGAATTGCCACTTTTATAGACCAAAAACCTTGAAAAGTGACTTGTAGAAAATCGTCTATTTCTCGGCAACCGTACATGATAAAAACTATTTTTTGGTATCTATATGATCGTATGGGTTCAATCGATTTGTTGATTGGGTTCAAATATCACAATTTGAAATATATTACAAATCAGACTCATTTGAAAAAAATATCTGTTTTGAAGGCTAAAAATACAGTTTTTGCCAAAATGACATTACTTCTGGTGATACTGAAAATGTTAAATTAGTTCTATGAAATCATCAATGACATAAGATATCATATAGTGAAAATTTTATGAAAATCGAATAATAACTGACACTTTTATAGACCAAAAACCTTGAAAAGTGACTTAAGGAAAATTGTCCATTTCTCTGCAACCGTACAAGTTAGAAACCATTTTGTGGTATCTGTATGATCGTATGGGTTCAATCTATTTGATCAATAGAATCAAATATCATAATTTGAAAAAAATAACAAGTACGACTCATTTGAATAAAATATTGTTTTTAAAGGCTAAAATTTAAGTTTTGAGCAAATGACGTCATTTCCGGTGGCGGCGTAAGAGGTAAAATGGTTTGAAATAGTCCACTATGGCATTAGGCATCCAATGGCGAAAGAAAATTGAAAATCGAATAATAATTGATTCTTTTACAGCCAAAATTACGTGAAAAGTGACTCATGCAAAATTGCCTATTTCTCGGCAACTGCTTATATTACAAACTAATTTTCACGCATATTCTCTTCGTATGGATGATAGCTACAAGTTTATAAAAGTTACAAAGAAATATTTTAAAATTTGAAAAGCCTGAATAGGTTGTAAATAGGTCAATTTTACACCATTTTAGCCTCTTAATCGAATTTGCTCGAAAATGAAATCGAAATTAAAAAAACTGCTTCCTACATTTTTTGCGCCTTGAAAGGGCACACTCTTTGAGTCAAATAATTTTTCCAAAAAATAATATTTGTTTTCGATATAAGAAAATAACTGTCAAAATTGTAGTTTTTGGTAAAATTATGCCACTTCCCGTGCCGACAGATAACACTTTTGGTAATAAAAAAAATGACAATTGAGACAACGAAGCATATGAACGTTGTTTTATACAAATCGAACAATAAAAAATTAATCTGGGACTGAAAAACTAAATTAGCCAATGGCGGCCAAGGAAAATTACTGAGACAATTTTTTTTACTATTTTTGCGCTAGTCAGATGACTCTTTAATTCTGTGCACAACATGACTAAAAAATATTCATAAATAAAAAAGTTTTTTGTAAAATTTTAAATTTTCGAAATTTGGCGCCTAATATCTTCAAGGATATGCCGAAAATCAAAAATCGAAAGTAGCGTAGCTATGTGCCCTGTCCCCGACTATGCCAAAATGTATCGAAAGTTAAAATCCAATGATTATTGTTAAAATTACTGCAATATTTTCAAAAACGATAACTTCGGTGATTTCGGACATTTCGCATTGTCGCAGAACGTTCAAAATAGCTTTATCCTCTAAGTCACACCCACTTTCCCAGTAAAACCGAGGAAATCGTAACGATGCGACAAGTAGTTGCTGAGATATAGTCAAAGTGGAATTGGAATAATAATAAGAATAATAAGAAGAATAATAATTTTAACAAAAACAATAGTGTTTCACACAAGCTACGCAGTGTGAAACCCTAATAATAAGAAGAATTTTAACAAAATAGTGTTTCACACAAGCTACGCAGTGTGAAACCCTAATAACTAGACCTGCATGCAGGAATGACGGGTTTCACTGGTGCCACGTTACTTTCGGTGCCATGTTGCCCTTGAACATATGTCACTTCCGATACCAATGAAACCATTAAACAGGTTTCCACATAAGCATTGTAAACATCAAATAAAATGGACGAAGAATCAACCAAATCCAGCAATATCAATTCATTTTATATATATGTTACTTGTAAGTGATCCTGGCAAAATTTCAATGAATAATGAAAATGTTCAATTAGTTTTATGAAATCTGAAATGGCATAAGGCATCATATGGCGAAGATTGTGTGTAAATCGAATAAGAATTGCCACTTTTATAGACCAAAAACCTTGAAAAGTGACTTGTAGCACATCGTCTATTTCTCGGCAACCGCACATGATAAAAACTATTTTTTGGTATCTATATGATCGTATAGGTTCAATCTATTTGTTGATTGGAATCAAATATCATAATTTTAAATATATTACAAATCAGACTCATTTGAAAAAAATGTCTGTTTTGGAGGCTAAAAATACAGTTTTTGCCAAAATGACATTACTTCCGGTGATACTGAAAATGTTAAATTAGTTCTATGAAATCATGAATGATATAAGATATCATATGGTGAAAATTTTATGAAAATCGAATAATAACTGACACTTTTATAGACCAAAAACCTTGAAAAGTGACTTAGGGAAAATCGCCCATTTCTCTGCAACCGTACAAGTTAGAAACCATTTTGTGGTATCAGTATGATTATATGGGTTCATTCTATTTGATCAATAGAATCAAATATCATAATTTGAAACAAATAACAAGTACGACTCATTTGAATAAAATATTGTTTTTGAGGGCTAAAATTTATGTTTTGAGCAAATGACGTCATTTTCGGTGGAAGCGTAAGAGGTAAAATGGTTTGACATAGTCCACTATGGCATTAGGCATCCAATGGCGAAAGAAAATTGAAAATCGAATAATTATTGATTCTTTTACAGCCAAAATTACGTGACTCATGCAAAATTGCCTATTTCTCGGCAACTGCGCATATTACAAATTAATTTTCTCATACATTCTCTTCGTATGGGTTATTACTACGAGATTATGAATGTTACGAAGATATATTTTTTAATATGATGACGCTGGATGGGTTGTAAATAGCTTATTTTGACACCTTTTTTCATCCTTTAATCCAAATTGCCTGAAAACGAAATCGAAATTAAAAAAACTGAGCCCGATGTTTTGTGCGCCTTTACATGGCACATCTTTTCAGTCATATAAGATTTGAAAAAAATAATATTTGCTTTCAAAAAGTTGTACCGAACTGTCAAAATTGTAGTTTTTGCTAAATTAAAGTCACTTCCGGTGCCGACAGGAAACTTCATCGGTAACAAAAAAAATGTCACTTGGGGCCACGAAGCATATGCACTTTGTTTTATACAAATCGGGTAATAAATAATTTATCTATAACCGATCAACTGAATTAGCCAATAGCGGCCACGGAAAATTATCGGGACAAAAAATGTTAACATTTTTGCCCAAATCAGACGACACTTTAACCGTGGGTAAAAGGCCATCAAAAAATATTCATTAATAAAAAAGTTTTTTGTCAAAATTTAAATTTCCAAACTTTGGCGCCTAATATTTCCGACGATTCGTCGAAATTCAAAATTCTAAAGAACCGTTGCCATGTGCCTTGTCTCTGGCTATGCCAAAATCTATCAAACGTTACAATCCAACAATTGTTGTTAATATTAGGGCATTATTTAAAAAAACGACAACTTCCGTGATTTCGGATATTTCGCATTGTCGCAGAACGTTTGAAATAGCTTTAATCTCTAAGTCACACCCACTTTCCCAGTAAAACCGAAAAAATTGGATCAATCCGACAAGTAGTTTCTGAGATATGATCAAAATGGAAAAAAAAAAATAATAATAATAAGAATAACTAGACTTGCTTGCAAGGCTGAAGGCTTTCACCTTACCCAAGGCAGCACAAAATGCCCACCACTCACCCCTTAAAACACACACACACACACACTTAAACAACTCAGACATTGACACTCTCTGTGCATGCGCATTACGATAGAAGGGAAGTGAAAAATATAGTTGAACAATTTACAACATTATGAACTTGGATCGGTAGAATCCTACAGACTCCAGAAATCTAAATACGCAATCAAAAACGCAAAAATTCTAAAAGAAAAAATTACAATTTTAGTACATTTTCAAATTTTCAGGAAAAAAAGAGAACTGCGTGGTATTGCAATTCGACCTATATCGCATCCGCAATGTCCCCGGCTCTACAAAAATATAACTTTTTCGAAAATCGGTTGGGAATTGAGATTATTAGGACCTATTTTCATTTATGCACGTTAAAGATTTACTTTACTTGTAAGTACTTATGCTTAAAACATAGAAAAAATCATTATTCAGAACTCTATCTGCTTTAGTTTCAGAGATCTACACGAGAATGAAAAAAAAACAGTTTTTCGAATGGGACAAAAAAAAAAGATCGTGTCAGATCTTAACCAAAACCAAGAATCATACCTTTCAACATCAACTTTTCAACATTTGTCCAGAGGGGTGCCTTCCTTATAAATACTTTCGGTAAATAGCGTCATTTTCGCTGGTATCATATGATGGCGTCATGTAGACAAAAAACCTGGGATAATAATTTCAGGAGTAACTGTTATTGACTAAAATGAATTATTTTCACTCTAGAAGCAGCATTACCAGATATTGGTTACCAGTAAAACACCTTTAGTTCAAATATTGCCTCTTTCAAAAAAAGCTCTCTATATAATGCTTTATACGTAGGCAAAACGTTGCGATTATGACCAACTCGGACTTTTGTCAATGTCACACCAAGTTTACACGGGACTTTGGAATCACGTCCATATCAACTACTCAAATATGCAACTGGTTCAAAAATTGATTAAATATTCAATGAAATATCTACAATTTTGTGATTTCGTGCACGTTAAAGATTTGACGTCACTACATGTAATATATAAAAATTTAATATTTATTACAGATAGAGTCCATGCTCAAACTGGTTATCTCAACTGAGAACGACATGGTTATCTCAATTCGACCTTTATCCCATCCGCGATATCCCCGGCTGTACAAAAATATAATTTTTTCGAAAATCGGTTGGGAATTGACATAATTAGAACCGATTTTCATTCGTGCACGTTAAAGATTTACATCACTTCCGGTCTGGTTCACAACTTTCGCAATAGTTCTAAGTACTAAATGTTTAAAACATAGGAAAAATCAATATTCAAAACTCTATCTGTTTTAGTTTCAGAGATCTACACGAGAATAAAAAAAAAACGAGTTTTCCGATTGGGACAAAAAAGTATCGTTAGTGTCAAATAATAACCAAAACCCAGAATCATACATTCAACATTAATTTTTCAGCATTTTTATTGAGGAGTGCCTTCCTTATAAATAGCTTCAAGAGAGAGGTTTATTTTCACTGGTATCAAATGATGACGTCATGGAGACAAAAATCCTGCGATATTAATTTCAGGGGTAACTATTATTTACTAAAACGAATTATGTTCACTCTAGAAGCACCAGTAACAGATATTGGTTACTATTAAAACACCCTTAGTTCAAATATTGTCACTTTTAAAAAAATCTCTATATATATGCTTTATACGTATGCAAAACGTTCCAATTATGACCAATTCGGACTTTTGTCGATGTCAAACCAATGTGTACACGGGACTTCGGAATCGCGTTTTCATGTCAGCTACTCAAATATGTAACTGGTTCAAAAATTGATTTTATATTCAATGAAATATCGGCAATTTTCTGATTTCATGCACGTTAAAGATTTGACGTCACCAACATATAAAATTTCGATATTTATTAGTAACAGAGTCCATGCTCTAACTACATTACACTTTCTATGACCGGTGCAATATTCGTACTTCTGCACGATACTACTGCAAGATACAACTACAGCCTCTTAAAAATTGGATTTGCTTATAAACAGCGCGAGCCGTCGATTTGTGTCGAGATGATTACGGCTATGAGGTAATTTTGGCCAAGGAGAAACAATATTAATTCAAAGACTAATTATTACAAACATAAATCAAATATTTCTGCTACAGGGTCACTATACCCTTATTTTGAATAGAAGTAAAGACTCAAAGTTGAAATACTTTTTGCCCAAATATCGCCACTGTGAGAGAAAAAGGGACTTTTGAATATGCTCTAAACGTTGCTAATACGTACAGATTGTATCAACTCTTACTGCATGTTTCGCTTAATAATGAAAGGTGACGTTTTCAATTTTCGATCCCTTTGTTCTCATACTCCTGATATTTCTAAATGTTGCGCAGTGGTTTCATACCTAAGACTACCGATAAAACTCTCTGTAGAAGAAGTTAAAAAAAAAAAATTACGTTGACTTTTCGAGAAAACGACGTCTAAAAATGCTCCAAATGGTAAAAATACGACGTTTTGGATTTTCAATCTCGTTTTTCGAATACTTATGACATTTAGAGAAATTGTACAATGGTTTCACACAATACACCACCTATAAGACTCTCGAATGAGAAAGTTTTAAAAAAATCGTAGGCGGCGTTTTCGAGAAATACGCGTCTAAAGTCGATCGAAATAGCAAAATACCTTACTTTTCAAACTCAGATAACATTTTTATTTTTTGATAGAAACTTCTCGCTATAGTACCATCTTGTAGATAATTCACGTGGCTATCAAACGATATAATACTTTAACTACTCGGTAAACAACCAATCGATACATCTTATTTGGCGCACAGGCACCCATTTTTCTGAATTTTGTCAAACTTTGGATACCTTTCTTGACCACTTCCGGTGATTAGAGGATTTCCATTTATAGTTTAAGGAACAATTCAGACATCTCTGTTCATCTTCCCAAAGTTTTAGACAAATCGTAGGCGCGGTTTTAAAAAAATAAGCCTTACCGTTTTTGACCAAAATGCAAAAAAAGGTGAAAAATCAAAGCTAATATTTCAGAACAAAACTTATATTGTTGGAATCGGATTGACAACAGCTATCCAAAAATATAATTAGAATTTCAAAATTCAAAAAAACAAAAAAATTAGCAAATTTTTGAAAATTTTCCAATATTCACCAAAAAAATGAGAGCGACAAAGTTTCTCAATTCGATATTTTTCAACTACTATCTACTCGGAAATGTCTCCCGCTATCCAAAAATATAAATATCTGAAAAATCGATTGAGAATTAACAGAATTACGGCCGATTTTCAATTTTCGTGCACGCTAAAGATTTCACGCATTTCCGCTATGCGCACAAATCTCGAAATAGTTTTAAGGAGTAACCACCACCCATTTTCCCGTAAGAAAATCAAACTTCAGACCTCTATCTCTTATAGTTTCTGAGATCTAGCTTCCCCCAATTAAAAAAAATAATAATCTTAGTAATAACAATAGCCTTTCACCATTTTGAAAGCCTAATAATCCGAACAAAAACAATAGTGTTTCACACAAGCTACGCAGTGTGAAACCCTAATAATCCGAACAATAACAATAACCCTAATGAGGTTTAATGTGCTACTGTTCTTCTCCTTATAATGGAAAGAGTAGGTGTTACAGCCCAAGCAAAATTGCGCACACAACTCAATGTATGACATATGTCTGTCTTTATTGGCCAGCTCGATACATTCAGATTTTGAATAATCTATTTCTCTAAAATAGACTAAACTGACTGGCAGAAAACTAAATATTTTGTATAATATTCGATATGTAGTCAAAAGGGGAATAACCTATGTGACCACTATTTAAAGGTAAATTTACAATTTTCTGTAAAAATAATATTTACAGCGGCATTTCTGTTAATATACAGCTCATTTGATGTAAACTGACATGTGGTTGTATTACTACATTAAATATGATGTAATTTCACAGAAGCCTTGTATTCTTTTGCGTCTACATCGTTTTAAATGTAAGTTAACAAACCATGTGATATTACAAATCATGTACTGTATTTTTACTATAATTATAGCTGTAAATATACATATAATTTTAACAGTGTATAGCTCGCCTAATTTACAAAAAAACTGACCCAAAACAGTACTGCACGCAGCTTAACATATAAAAAATCAATTCTTATTGAAATAAAGGTGAGGCCTTACCGCATAATAATAATTATATGATTTGATGAAACTCATCTCCTACGCGAAATTTCAACTGGCCGGCCGTCATGGCCGCAAGTTGCGTAATACGTCATTAGGCCTACAACATAAACAGCACTATGCAGAGAAAAACTGTTCGGTAACTATTTTAATGGTCCAGTCTTCATTATTTGTGATAGAATTACTTATTTTAATACAAACTGTAATGATGTGTGTTGACAATTGTGCGTTTGAACCTATTTGAACTTGCGTAAGGGGTCTTAGACTGTATATAGTTACTACCCGGCAGCCACCCCCACCCTTGATTGAAGCATTCGGGTACATTTTTATTCAGAAAATTGAAACATTTATATATTTAATTCTAAAATCAAGAAACTGGACGTTTGTGAATAACGGACAGTGGGCCTATGTTTTAGAAGAAAACTATATATTTTGATCTAACTAAAAGAAGACCATTAAATAAAGCATATTATTATTGTAGCATTGGTCGCCCACATTCATTCCATTCCTTGCAAATTATAAAATTCATTAGAACTGAACACGTGATTATAGTAGTGATGATGCAATGGCAATCCGTGCACTAAAAATACTTAATTGTCGGAAACTGGCGTCCATGAGGCACGCGTTTAAATGAGTCACTTTGTTTGTAAACTGTGAAAAATAAATAAATAAAGAAAAAGATAAACAATCTTACCATCGGGTTTAATTTATGATTATAGCTGATTTCTCTCCCGCATTGTTCCAGATAGTCCGTTAACATTGGTTCATTGACCTGTTCAACGCTCACCACTTCATAATTATTCAGAATATCAATCGGTATCTTCGGTTCTTCCATTTTCGGTATATTTGATTAAAACTTAATTTGTTTCCAAATAAAATATGAGTTGGGTCTAGACTGTTTAAGTGTAAAAATGTGAATAATTGTTTATCGCTGTTAGACGTATTCTATGTAGTGCGGGTCTTGTATTCTGAAATACACGGATCGGAAACGCCACTAATATAGTCCTAACTACGTCATAAAGATAACGACTTATGATTGGATGATAAAAATATAAACAAGTCTTGTTTATCCAGTTTAACCCAGAAACCATTTCCATGTAAATCAGACTGGATACATATAAGCTTTGATTGGTTTTGAACAATATTTTGTTTTCAAAGATACTAATTTCATTTATAGAATTAATTTCAAAGGCCTCGTAGTCTTTGAACAGGTCGTATTTTATTTGTTTGGAGCAGCGAATGATGAATGAATTAATAAATGGAAGGCATGACATTCGAGACTATAAGTGAATGACTTTCATTGATAAAAAACGAACTTGATGTTCGAGAACATTCCTATAGTATTTTACTCGTAATATTCCATGACGAATCGCTCTTCTATTTACTAATAATGCTTGGAAGTTTTCCAACTGGCTTGTGTAGCTTAACTTGATTGTACATCGATCGAGGTTGATTTGGTTTCCTATGTTTACGTATTATTAAGGCCAGACGGCTTTAGAATGATTTATCTCAGATGTAAATAAATTATTTTAAGTCAATTTCTATAAAGCGAAACGTTAATAATTTTGAATTAATTACATATGAGGCGAAACATTGCTTTAATTATCACACCAATGACTTCAAAATGTTTTATTTATGTTAATTATTTCCAAATAATTCCATATAAAGCGAACAGTCAATGAGTTTAAATTAATTATATCTGAAGCGAAACATAGCTTGCCATACAACACAAGGCTTTAGATTGTTTTATAAAAGTAAATTATTTTAAATTAATTAATAACATACCATGCGAAACATAGCTTTGTCATTGACTTTAGAATACTTCATAAAAACTAATTGTTTGAATTAATTACCATTGTCATACAGACCTGATGTCACAGATTACCGAAAAAATTAAATTTAAAGGGTATGACCCTACGCTACATCTTTTTACAAAGGTTACCTATGATTTATTTTTTTAAATAATAGGATTGTGCAATGCCACCGATACATGTAAACAAGTGGGCATGTCTTCTGTTTTCTTAAATGTCAATGAAAAGGAAGTTAAATACTGTATATGATAAATGGTGGATTGCCGTTATAACCACTCGTTTATAAGAGTTGTTTTTTAAAAAGAAAAGAAGATAATTTGATTTATTGACAACTAAAAATAGCACAAAGAAGTAACAAAACATTTATTGACGAGGAAAGGAGCCGAGGTAGTAATTCAATAAGAAACGATAAACCAGCGGAAATACTATATAGAGAATATTAATAGAGTATTTAAGATGGTTGTCACTGGGAAAATGGCCGTTGCGTAATCGGCAAGGTTTACATTGTTAGTTTAATAAATGATTGCATGGAATATAGGCTCACGTGACCATACCGGAAGTGTAAATAGACTTACAAAACATGTTATATTTCATAATCCCTTTCACTCTGTGAAGGCTGAAAGCCAAGGCCGATAGCAGATTTCGTCATAGGCCACGAGATGTTGATGGGTTAGATCACGTGATTGTTGACGAAATTGTGGGTTAGCTTTAAGGGCAAGGTAAAGTGACACCATTTTGTCACAACACCTAAAATGGGGGGTTCTCAAAAAGGAACTTACACAAGATTTAATGCTGATATGTTGGTATCTAAATGTGCCTGAGATGATACAGAACAATAAAAAATGGATGGAAATAAAAAAAAAATGACTTTGAAATAAAATATTTACCAAATAATAAAGGAAATTCCTAAGTCAGGGCTGCGCAGCTACAAGCTTTATAAAAAAGAACACAGGAAAACTAAACCGGCCAAAAGTTGCTCAGATAATCAAACTCCAACCATCAAGACTTGAAATCTGAAAAAAAATTATCAAAACTTAGTTATAGGACCTCAAAGTTTTCAAATATTTTGTAAACAAAAGGCCATTTTGTTTCATGCACTACTTTCTCTGCAGATGTATGGTGTACCACTAGTGGCACAGTGAATAGCAATATTGGCCCTATGATATGAGTTTCACAAAGATATGAATGTGAAGCATTTACCAGTGTTCTACATTATACACATAGCTTTCATATTCCTGATATAACTTCTAATTGCAATAGAAGCAGCCTTTTTGGGGGGTATGTGTGTGTGTGTGTGGGGGGGGGGGGATTTTCATGAATTTTATAAATGTATTATTGTGAGTGACAGAGAGACAGACAGAGAGGTTTAATGTCCTTTGGATACAAACTAGGGACTTACTCATGGTTTAAATTTATTTCAATAATTTGATAACATGTAGGGGTTTTTAGCAGTAGGAGGACTGGGAAAAAACCCATTAGGTTGTACAGGTGACCCTACTACCTGTCACATGCAAGCAGAGAACTTAAACTATGCCACTTGACTCAATGACAGACCTTGTGATCAAATGTGCACGTTAATCTTTCGGATACCCAATTTACTTAAAAAGAAAAAAAATGGGGTTTAACATCCACTCGACACAAACTAGGTCATTTTGGGACTAACATATGGTTTAATTTTATTTCAATAATTCGCTTGCCCATAGGGGTCTTTAGTAGTGGGAGGAAACTGGAGGACCCGGAGAAAACCCACGAGGTTGGACAGGCCACCCTACTCCTTGTCACATACAACTCCTTCGGCCATCCAACTCCCCTTACTCAAAAAGCATTCATCTAGTAATGTACAGGTATGTACATCAAATGGAATAATCCACATTATTTACAATTTGTTATACGCACCTGTTATTAAAGTCAACAAATCCTAAATCATATCTCAGTTCCTGGCATTCATTAGACAAGTACATGTATTCCTATATTTCTGAAAAATAAATAATGTAAAGGTGTATTTTTCAATTCATTTTCTAAATCCAACACATACACAAATTCTATAATCAAACATTAATATACATGTACATGTGTAAAGCATTCAGCATTATTTGCAAACTTCCAATGGGAGGTGATATCAGATGTTCTAGTTAATTAGATGCTGACAGAAATGAATCGCATCCATTCACAGATGTACAATGTACACGTCTTCTAGAAGGGTTGGTACGTTGTACCCTGCCCATGCACAACACTCATCATGTTGCAAAAGTGTAACTTTACTGTCAAGATAGGAAATTGTTTTTATTGGCATGATGGTTGCTTTAGGCCTTCTAGATTTAAAAAAAGACAGCCACCATAGGCCTATACATTTGCCATCAGTTTGGAGGACTTTAAATCCACACATATTCACATATTTTATTTGAATAGGAATGTTTGTTTTGGAGGGGGGGGGGTGTTCATATTCTTATCTGGAGACCAAATGTACAATAAATACTATCATTGTAGCCTGGAATAAACAGACGCTAGCGATTGCCATTCAATTGAGACATCTGGCATAGTTTGCAAAATAGAATTGATTTGAAATTTTAGTAAATCAGTTTATATACATTCATATTGCATTATTATATACGGTGTTACCCATTTGTGTCAATTTCTAAGTCTCAAATATTTATCTCCTGTAATTAAGGCAACACGCCCGCCATAATCTGCGTAGATTATCTTGTCGAATTCTGTAAAATAAGAATAAAAATGTACCAGTGGTTATATCAATGAAGAGTAAATAAACAACACATAATTATATAAGAATTTTAAACATGAAAACCCTACAAACCATGTCTTAAAAGTATACCTAAGCCACAGAAAATAATTTAGGCCTAATTAGTAATAATATAGGCAATATAGGCTAAAACATGATAATTTTGACATACACAAAACCCACAAAATGTAGCACTAGAAGAAATTGAAATTATCCAACAATTAATTTTGAAGTTGACAATATGAATAAACCTAATGCAAAGGTTTAATTTCAAAAAGCTTAGTAAAATGATTAGTCAAATAAACTGAAGACTGTCGTCTTTGGCACGTGCTACCTATGGCGTTCCGTAGTCCCAAACTAAATACAGGACAAGCCATTAAAAACTATTATTTTCTCAAATGGATATCACCACAATATAAGTTGCAATGCAAGAATGCAGTGTGTACTTACCAATATGAAAATAAAATTTATTCAACGAATTTGAAGTCACTTGACGACGAAACCACATGTACAAACTTTTTTGACAGTTCATCCCACCCTTCGAAAAAAACCCACATCTCCAGAGATCGGCTATCCGATTACAAGTGACATCCATGCAACATGATGCTACATTACCTTTCAATTTTTCTCCTTACAAATCATTTCTCTCAAAATATTCACAAAATAAAGTTTTTGCCAAATTTCATAATTGTTGACATTTGGGGGCCAAATGGCATCTTCTGGAAGTGCTGCAGCGAATGGCAATAGTCCGATGCAGTCAATGTAAATTGCCAAAGTTACACTTCATCAACAAATTGTAATAGAGGCAACATACTCTCAATGATATGTGCCAAATATTATAACACATAATATGACACATACAAAAGCGAATTATAAAATTAAGACAGAAACTCACAGAACGCGGAGTAATGTCTGTATAAGGTGAAGGTCATTTGCACTGTTTTCGGAACTATGTATTGTATTTAATGGGTGATCAGAAAGGAAAAGAAAAGGTTAGGGCTTTAAAAAATACATAGGTATGTAAATAATTGATCCCCCACGATTTGTATTCGGTCAGGAGGTTTGATCAACCTGGCAATTTTTCGTCCTTCAGTGATATGTCAACGGAGGGTCTCTCGAGACGAAGGTGGAGACGAAATAACAAAATGGCTAAAGCACATGCGAGTATGTACCTAACGTGATGAAATACGTATTACATTAAAAGAGAGGGGTTAATTGAAAAAGCGAGTCTTGACGGTTGTTGTACACACCATGGGACAATAGTTGAGTGTAATAAGTAACGTCAGAAAGTTAAAATAAATGTTGTAGGTGTAACCGCGTTTGTTGGACATTTTGCGATATTTTCACCATAAATTTAGGCCTCAGTGATCCTAGAATGAGTTTAAAGGGCCAGTGGTAGTAAAAAAATGGTCTGTGAGTAATGTTTTTTATTTTAGACTTTTGTATCCAAGGGCCCTTGTTTTGGTTTTTGAAATAATTTTTTCATCATTTCAGGTGTTGTGACAAAATGGTGTCACTTTACCTTGCCCTTAAGAATACGTAAATCCATATTCAGATATGTCTGAAGGTCATGTTTACAAAACAGAAGCCTTCACACGCTGGCACAAGGTGAGCTGTTTTCGCGCTAAAAACATAAAAATCCTTCCCGTTCGAAGTATAGTTGTAAACAATTCTTAGAATTTAACAAAAACAAAATGGCCACCAACCGATTACACAATTAACCCTATTAACTCATATTGTTACTGTTGCAGATTTTTTCAAACAGTCTATTCGCTCCGATTAAAGAAAATCTCGATTAACTTTCTCAAGTAAATAACGGACGATGGGTTGAAGTTTATACACAAACCCACAGATTGCCAGGTGCAGTAATTACGTATTATACTACTTGAAATTAATTATTTATTGTAAGACTATAACGTATACTGTGACAGCTTGCTGATAGTATATTAGATTATGTTGTTGATAATAATAATCAACTAGATCTGCATTGCAATTATGACATGTTTCACTAGACCGACCAAGCAGTTATGACGGCTTTCAAAGGACCGGCCAAGCAGTTATGGCGGCTTCCAAAGGACCGGCCAAGCATCGTTTCTTATTGAATTACTACCTCGGCTCCTTTTCCTCGTCAATAAATGTTTTGTTACTTTTTTGTGCTATTTTTAGTTGTCAATAAATCAAATTATCTTCTTTTTTTAAAAATAACTCTTATAAACGAGTTTAAGTTGTGTACGGTATACGCTTTAGAATTTGGTTCAGGATGTTCGTCATGTTTTACAACTGGAGTAAAAAAAAAAACCATCAAGTCACGTTGTCCCCTATATTATGTCATATGATACCACCCTTGTCAGTTTATATTTTTATTTTCAAAAAATGTATAACTTCACTTAAAATTTACTGAATAGCATTTGCACCTAATGCATATTGATTGTATAATGATGCAATAGTTTTAAAAGGTACAACGTTGTGGTATATGACTGTATCGCCCTTTTCTACCTGTTCTTATCGACTCTAACAACAATGGCGTACTAATGGGAGGGTGGGTCGGTGCTGTTGCCCAAGAAGGGGCAACAACGTTTATATTTCAGCTTGCTGTTCTGCCTTTCAAAGCAAGTTATTCAAAACAGAAAAGCAAACTTACCTTATTTTCAGTCTATCAACCATGTTGTACCATGGTCGCGCAGTGTCCAAGGCGCTAGCGCAGTAAACAGGTGGTTCTAGGTACGGTACCGGGGGTGGTCTGTGATGCAGTTGTTCGGAAGAAACGGCGAATTGAACAGATCTTGGATTTTTGAATACATGATGAAAATACGATTTTTGGTTAGTCCATTTGCTGATTACACTATTTTGCTTCGACCGTTTTTTGACTAATGGTTTGGATTGTTCGTGATTGAGGTATTGACTGTTTAATTGTAAAAAGATGAATAATTGTTTATCGCTGTTAGATGTATTCTAAGCAGTGCGGGTCTTGTGTTCTGAAATACACGGATCGAAAACGCCACTAATATAGTCCTAACTACGTCAAAAAGATAACGACTTATGATTGGATGATAAAAATATAAACAAGTCTTGTTTATCCAGTTTAACCCAGAAACAATTTCTATGTAAATCAGACTGGATACATATAAGCTTTGATTGGTGTTGAACAATATTATGTTTTCAAAGATACTAATTTCATTTACAGAATTAATTTCAAAGGCCTCGTAGTCGTTGAACAGGTCGTATTTTATTTGTTTGGAGCAGCGAATGATTAATGAATTAATAAATGAAAGGCATGACATTCGAGACTACAATTGAAAGACTTTCATTGATAAAAAACGAACTTGATGTTCGAGAACATTCCTATAGTATTTTACTCGTAATATTCCATGACGAATCGCTCTTCTATTTACTAATAATGCTTGGAAGTTTTCCAGCTGGCTTGTGTAGCTTAACTTGATTGTACATCGATCGCGGTTGATTTGGTTTCCTATGTTTACGTATTATTAAGGCCAGACGGCTTTAGAATGATTTATCTCAGATGTAAATAAATTATTTTAAGTCAATTTCTATAAAGCGAAACGTTAATAATTTTGAATTAATTACATATGAGGCGAAACATTGCTTTAATTATCACACCAGTGACTTCAAAATGATTTATTTATGTTAATTATTTCAAAATAATTCCATATAAAGCGAACAGTCAATCAGTTTAAATTAATTATATCTGAAGCGAAACATAGCTTGCCATACAACACAAGGCTTTAGATTGTTTTATAAAAGTAAATTATTTTGAATTAATTAATAACATACCATGCGAAACATAGCTTTGTCATTGACTTTAGAATACTTCATAAAAACTAATTGTTTGAATTAATTACCATTGTCATACAGACCTGATGTCACAGATTACCGAAAAAATTAAATTTAAAGGGTATGACCCCACGCTACATCTTTTTACAAAGGTTACCTATGATTTATTTTTTAAATAATAGGATTGTGCAATGCCACCGATACATGTAAACAAGTGGGCATGTCTTCTGTTTTTTTTAAATGTCAATGAAAAGGAAGTTAAATACTGTATATGATAAATGGTGGATTGCCGTTATAAACACTGTTTATAAGAGTTGTTTTTTAAAAAAAAGAAGATAATTTGATTTATTGACAACTAAAAATAGCACAAAGAAGTAACAAAACATTTATTGACGAGAAAAATGAGCCGAGGTAGTAATACAATAAGAACCGATAAACCAGCGGAAATACTATATAGAGAATATTAATAGTGTATTTAAGAATGGTTGTCACTGGGAAAATGGCAGTTGCGTAATCGGCAAGTTTTACATTGTAAGTTTAATAAATGATTGCATGGAATGTAGACTCATGTGACCATACCGGAAGTGTAAATAGACTTACAAAACATGTTATATTTCATAATCCCTTTCACTCTGTGAAGGCTGAAAGCCAAGGCCGATAGCATATTTCGTCATAGACCATGAGATATTGATGGGTTAGACCACGTGATTGTTGACGAAATTGTGGGTTAGCTTTAAGAAACCCCATTTCTAATTATTGATGAATTAAAGTTAATCAATGAAATCAATCAATTAATCATTGATCTCCACTAGAGCCGCTATAGACCGTAACGTTGCCGTATAGTAGTAGTGACAGATGATACCACTATTTAATTTATGGTGTTACAGAAAAAGCGTCGGAATTGTGTAAGGGTATATGGGACCGTATATGAATCTTAAATTACTTGATTAAGATGCCTGTAAAAGTAATGATGCGTTACGTGAAATAAACTAAAAATACGTAAATCCATACTCGGATATGTCTGAAGGTCATGTTTACAAAACAGACGCCTTCACATGCTGGCACAAGGTGAGATGTTTTCGCGCTAAAAACATAAAAATCCTTTTCCGTTCGAAGTACAGTTGTAAACAATTCTTAGAATTTAACAAAAACAAAATGGCCACCAACCGATTAAACAACTAACCCTATTAACTCATAATGTTACTGTTGCAGATTTTTTCAAAGTCTATTCGCTCCGATTAAAGAATGTTTAATGAAAATTTCAACACATATTGAACTTTTGTAGCTAGAAAAGCCAGCTCTTTATCGAAATCTAACATAGGGCATCTTTAATAGACTATATTCGCCTGTTAGTATTTCTATAGATTGACGTAGAACGCGTGCGGTAATTTCCACTTACCCTAATGAAGGGGTGAGCCGGTTTTAATTATTTTCCGTAACACTGTAAGGATATGCCATCAATTAGCTAATACGCCTCTGCAGTGATATAGAGTACCCATATAAACTTCCTATATCAATAATTACCATCCATAAAGTGATATAACTTTTATACCTCCGTTATCACAAGGTATAGATCAAACAATAAACCCTGGAAATATTGGAAATAAGTGAAATCAGATTGGGTTTATCATCTTGGTTTCTTCACATCAAGTAAATGAAATGAAACAGGGTTTAACGTCCTACGGTTCTGCTCCGACGGGGTTAATGAAAACGGACATACGCCAAACAGTGTGTGCTATGAGGGAATTTTTTCCTGGGCAGCAGCTGACAAGGGAAACCATGCCGGAAAATCCCGATTAACTTTCTCAAGTAAATAACGGACGATGAGTTGAAGTTTATACACAAACCCACAGATTTCCAGGTGCAGTAATTACGCATTATACAACTTGAAATTAATTATTTATTGTAAGATTATAACGTATACTGTGACAGCTTGCTGATAGTATATTAGATTATGTTGTTGATAATAATAATCAACTAGATCTGCATTGCAATTATGACATGTTTCACTCGACCGACCAAGCAGTTATGACGACTTTCAAAGGACCGGCCAAGCAGTTATGACGGCTTTCAAAGGACCGGCTATGCAGTGACTTGTTTCAATCACTAGATCTTCGATGCATCCATGACGGGAGTCCCTAAACCTGCTGTACAGCTATATCATATTCACTAGACTTGCTTACAGTTATGGCGGACCTTATGTGTGCATCTTAAATAAAATTCTATGTTACGTGGAACCCTAAAATAGCCTGTGTTACTTGGAACCCTAAAATATTATACAGAATGTGATATATATATTTAACCCTCCTACTAAGTATATAACAATAACCCATACTACAATTTTTTTTATTGCAATATAAAGTTCGTGAAATCCAAACCCCGTGAAATCTAAACCCCGTAATTTGATCATCACTTGTGATACTTTAAATTACATACCTATCTGCGCCAATCTGTATCTGTTTCCAATGATTCACGGTGTCTACTTGGAATGCTGGGCTAGACCCCCCCCCCCTCCACACACACACCAAATAATCACCCGTTTTCGAGTTTAAATTGTGTACGGTATACGCTTTAGAATTTGGTTCAGGATGTCACGTTGTTCCCTATATTATGTCATATGATACCACCCTTGTCAGTTTATATTTTTTTTTCAAAAAATGTATAACTTCACTTAAAATTTACTGAATAGCATTTGCACCTAATGCATATAGATTGTATAATAATGTAATATTTTTAAAGGTTTTTAATAAACTAATTTATATAGAAATTACCTTATAAACCTAAATTTAATAATATATATAATAATAAGCTTATTGTAAAGGGAGATAATTCACATATCAATACGTATATATGAAAATTAAATAGATTTTAACGAACCTTGTATAGATATCCTTATAATAATCCAAATATGAAACACAACACAGAAATAAACACACACAAATATAGTTAATGTCACTGCACTGCCACTATCTGTTGAACTGGAGAATCCCGCGAACGCGCACGCGTGTGAGCTCACTGTTGACTTGATTCAATTCACATCATTACTGTTTAAAATACTATAAACCATTACTGGACTCCAGACGTTGTACCGCTTTGAAGGCTCCAAATACTGTAGTCCCTTATCGGGCTCCAAATGTTGTAGGGGGTCAAATTACGAGGAAAATAGCCACACCAAGGGTTCAGTAAAACAGCATTTTATTACTATACAATAAAAACCCTGAAATTATATAATTACAGTATAAATAACATAATCAAGCATAGCGTATAAAACCAATTCTTTCATAGTTATTAAAATAATATATTACATATTAACACTAAAATCTATATTCTCAATATTACTTATATATATACTTAATCTGTATAAATACTTTAAAGGGAAACTACCTCCTGCTAACCAGCATGAAATATGCAGGTATAACTAATTAATCTTACTAATAATAAATAATTATGTCCTTATCCATGAAGGGGTTTTTAATAAAGTAACCAGTGTCTGGACTAAGGTGAAGTACCTTATAGCTCTCTGTAATAAAATATGGGATAATGTAAATTAAATATATTATTAAAGCGAAATGCTTTAAATAGCGTTATTATTGTTAACTGTGTGCAATGTATTTGTAGAAATACCCATAAAATAAATAAAATCACTCTATCACACAATTATGACATGTTTCACTAGACCGACCAAGCAGTTATGACGGCTTTCAAAAGACCGGCCAAGCAGTTATGACGGCTTTCAAAGGACCGGCCAAGCAGTGACTCGCCGATTTTGGGGCACACGTTCCTGCAAAGCCACTACAAAGGTGTATGTCCGTCATCATGAGTGCAGTAGGTACACAAAACAAGGATGTGAGACCTCACTTCATCCTTAAGGGGTTTGAATTGTAGGGGTTTGAATTGATTTTAAACTGAAGATCAGTTCAGAAATTAGCCCACGGGCTATAGTTGTTTTATCTATTTTACAATGGACGCTTGGAGCAACACAGAGCCTTCAAAAATAGATTTAGATTTTTTAAAGAGTAATTTAAGACAATCCATCAATGGCAATCCTTAATATATATAACGTAGACCTATTGTGTGTCCAATTTTATAACTTGTAACACCCGTAGTGCCTCCGGCGATTTTTCTGCCACATGCGCTTGTTAATTACCTTGCGAACGAAAAATTGTTTGTTGTACCCCACCCAACCCGGCAGCCACCCCCACCCTTGATTGAAGCATTCGGGTACATTTTTATTCAGAAAATTGAAACATTTATATATTTAATTCTAAAATCAAGAAACTGGACGTTTGTGAATAACGGACAGTAGGCCTATGTTTTAGAAGAAAACTGTATATTTTGATCTAACTCAAAGAAGACCATTAAATAAAGCATATTATTATTGTAGCATTGGTCGCCCACATTCATTCCATTCCTTGCAAATTATAAAATTCATTAGAACTGAACACGTGATTATAGTAGTGATGATGCAATGGTAATCCGTGCACTAAAAATACTTAATTGTCGGAAACTGGCGTCCATGAGGCACGCGTTTAAATGAGTCACTTTGTTTGTAAACTGTGAAAAATAAATAAATAAAGAAAAAGATAAACAATCTTACCATCGGGTTTAATTTATGATTATAGCTGATTTCTCTCCCGCATTGTTCCAGATAGTCCGTTAACATTGGTTCATTGACCTGTTCAACGCTCACCACTTCATAATTATTCAGAATATCAATCGGTATCTTCGGTTCTTCCATTTTCGGTCTATTTGATTAAAACTTAATTTGTTTCCAAATAAAATATGAGTTGGGTCTAGACTGTTTAAGTGTAAAAATGTGAATAATTGTTTATCGCTGTTAGACGTATTCTATGTAGTGCGGGTCTTGTATTCTGAAATACACGGATCGAAAACGCCACTAATAAAGTCCTGACTACGTCATAAAGATAACGACTTATGATTGGATGATAAAAATATAAACAAGTCTTGTTTATCCAGTTTAACCCAGAAACCATTTCCATGTAAATCAGACTGGATACATATAAGCTTTGATTGGTTTTGAACAATATTTTGTTTTCAAAGATACTAATTTCATTTATAGAATTAATTTCAAAGGCCTCGTAGTCTTTGAACAGGTCGTATTTTATTTGTTTGGAGCAGCGAATGATGAATGAATTAATAAATGGAAGGCATGACATTCGAGACTATAAGTGAATGACTTTCATTGATAAAAAACGAACTTGATGTTCGAGAACATTCCTATAGTATTTTACTCGTAATATTCCATGACGAATCGCTCTTCTATTTACTAATAATGCTTGGAAGTTTTCCAACTGGCTTGTGTAGCTTAACTTGATTGTACATCGATCGAGGTTGATTTGGTTTCCTATGTTTACGTATTATTAAGGCCAGACGGCTTTAGAATGATTTATCTCAGATGTAAATAAATTATTTTAAGTCAATTTCTATAAAGCGAAACGTTAATAATTTTGAATTAATTACATATGAGGCGAAACATTGCTTTAATTATCACACCAATGACTTCAAAATGTTTTATTTATGTTAATTATTTCCAAATAATTCCATATAAAGCGAACAGTCAATGAGTTTAAATTAATTATATCTGAAGCGAAACATAGCTTGCCATACAACACAAGGCTTTAGATTGTTTTATAAAAGTAAATTATTTTAAATTAATTAATAACATACCATGCGAAACATAGCTTTGTCATTGACTTTAGAATACTTCATAAAAACTAATTGTTTGAATTAATTACCATTGTCATACAGACCTGATGTCACAGATTACCGAAAAAATTAAATTTAAAGGGTATGACCCTACGCTACATCTTTTTACAAAGGTTACCTATGATTTATTTTTTAAATAATAGGATTGTGCAATGCCACCGATACATGTAAACAAGTGGGCATGTCTTCTGTTTTTTTAAATGTCAATGAAAAGGAAGTTAAATACTGTATATGATAAATGGTGGATTGCCGTTATAACCACTCGTTTATAAGAGTTGTTTTTTAAAAAGAAAAGAAGATAATTTGATTTATTGACAACTAAAAATAGCACAAAGAAGTAACAAAACATTTATTGACGAGGAAAGGAGCCGAGGTAGTAATACAATAAGAAACGATAAAACAGCGGAAATACTATATAGAGAATATTAATATGGTTGTCACTGGGAAAATGGCAGTTGCGTAATCGGCAAGTTTTACATTGTAAGTTTAATAAATGATTGCATGGAATGTAGACTCATGTGACCATACCGGAAGTGTAAATAGTCTTACAAAACATGTTATATTTCATAATCCCTTTCACTCTGTGAAGGCTGAAAGCCAAGGCCGATAGCATTTTTCGTCATAGACCATGAGATATTGATGGGTTAGACCACGTGATTGTTGACGAAATTGTGGGTTAGCTTTAAGAAACCCCATTTCTAATTATTGATGAATTAAAGTTAATCAATGAAATCAATCAATTAATCATTGATCTCCACTAGAGCCGCTATAGACCGTAACGTTGCCGTAGTGACAGATGATACCACTATTTAATTTATGGTGTTACAGAAAAAGCGTCGGAATTGTGTAAGGGTATATGGGACCGTATTGGATCTTAAATTACTTGATTAAGATTCAGATGCCTGTAAAAGTAATGATGCGTTACGTGAAATAAAGCAAAAATAAGTAAATCCATACTCGGATATGTCTGAAGGTCATGTTTACAAAACAGAAGCCTTCACATGCTGGCACAAGGTGAGATGTTTTCGCGCTAAAAACATAAAAATCCTTTTCCGTTCGAAGTACAGTTGTAAACAATTCTTAGAATTTAACAAAAACAAAATGGCCACCAACCGATTAAACAACTAACCCTATTAACTCATATTGTTACTGTTGCAGATTTTTTCAAAGTCTATTCGCTCCGATTAAAGAATGTTTAATGAAATTTTCAACACATATTGAACTTTTATAGCTAGAAAAGCCAGCTTTTTATCGAAATCTAACATAGGGCATCTTTAATAGGCTATATTCGCCTGTTAGTATTTGTATAGATTGACGTAGAGCGCGTGCGGTAATTTCCCCTTACCGGTTTTAATTATTTTCCGTAACACTGTAAGGATATGCCATCAATTAGCTAATACGCCTCTGCAGTGATATAGAGTACCCATATAAACTTCCCATATCAATAATTACCATCCATAAAGTGATATAACTTTTATACCTCCGTTATCACAAGGTATAGATCAAACAATAAACCCTGGAAATATTGGAAATAAGTGAAATCAGATTGGGTTTATCATCTTGGTTTCTTCACATCAAGTAAATGAAATGAAACAGGGTTTAACATCCTACGGTTCTGCTCCGACGGGGTTAATGAAAACGGACATACGCCAAACAGTGTGCTATGAGGGAAATTTTTCCTGGGCAGCAGCTGACAAGGGAAACCATGCCGGAAAATCCCGATTAACTTTCTCAAGTAAATAACGGACGATGAGTTGAAGTTTATACACAAACCCACAGATTTCCAGGTGCAGTAGTTACGCATTATACTACTTGAAATTAATTATTTATTGTAAGACTATAACGTATACTGTGACAGCTTGCTGATAGTATATTAGATTATGTTGTTGATAATAATAATCAACTAGATCTGCATTGCAATTATGACATGTTTCACTAGACCGACCAAGCAGTTATGACGGCTTTCAAAGGGCCGGCCAAGCAGTTATGACGGCTTCCAAAGGACCGGCCAAGCAGTGACTTGTTTCACTCACTAGATCTTCGATGCATCCATGACGGGAGTCCCTAAACCTGCTGTACAGCTATATCGTATTCACTGGACTTGCTTACAGTTATGACGGACCTTATGTGTGCATGTTAAATAAAATTCTATGTTACGTGGAACCCTAAAATAGCCTGTGTTACTTGGAACCCTAAAATATTATACAGAATGTGATATATATATTTAACCCTCCTACTAAGTATATAACAATAAATCATACTACAATTTTTTTTATTGCAATATAAAGTTCGTGAAATCCAATCCCCGTGAAATCTAAACCCCGTAGTTGTTTTGCACACCTTCTTAATTTGATCATCACTTGTGATACTTTAAATTACATACCTATCTGCGCCAATCTGTATCTGTTTCCAATGATTCACGGTGTCTACTTGGAATGCTGTGCTAGAAAATCATCCGATCAATCTTCATGCCCCCCCCCACCAATTAATCACCCGTTTTCGAGTTTAAATTGTGTACGGTATACGCTTTAGAATTTGGTTCAGGATGTCACGTTGTCCCCTATATTATGTCATATGATACCACCCTTGTCAGTTTATATTTTTTTTTCAAAAAATGTATAACTTCACTTAGAATTTACTGAATAGCATTTGCACCTAATGCATATAGATTGTATAATAATGTAATATTTTTAAAGGTACAACGTTGTGGTATAGGGCTGTATCGCCATTTTCTACCTGTTCTTACCGACTCTAACAACAATGGCGTACTCATGGGAAGGGATGGGGTCAGCGCAATTGTCCAAGAAGGAGCAACAAAGTGTTCAACAAAGTGGTTGAGGCAGATTTATAAGTTTCTAAAATACAATTCTTCTAGAACGGTTATATTTCAGCTTGCTGTTCTTCCTTTCAAAGCAAGTTATTCAAAACAGAAAAGCAAACTTACCTTATTCTCAGTCTATCAACCATGTTGTACCATGGTCGCGCAGTGTCCGAGGCGCTAGCGCAGTAAACAGGTGGTTCTAGGTACGGTACCGGGGGTGGTCTGTGATGCAGTTGTTCGGAAGAAACGGCGAATTGAACAGATCTTGGATTTTTGAATACATGATGAAAATACGATTTTTGGTTAGTCCATTTGCTGATTACACTATTTTGCTTCGACCGTTTTTTGACTAATGGTTTGGATTGTTCGTGATTCAGGTCTTGACTGTTTAATTGTAAAAAGATGAATAATTGTTTATCGCTGTTAGATGTATTCTATGCAGTGCGGGTCTTGTGTTCTGAAATACATGGATCGAAAACGCCACTAATATAGTCATAACTACGTCATAAAGATAACGACTTATGATTGGATGATAAAAATATAAACAAGTCTTGTTTATCCAGTTTATCCAGTTTAACCCAGAAACCATTTACATGTAAATCAGACTGGATACATATAAGCTTTGATTGGTGTTGAACAATATTATGTTTTCAAAGATACTAATTTCATTTACAGAATTAATTTCAAAGGCCTCGTAGTCGTTGAACAGGTCGTATTTTATTTGTTTGGAGCAGCGAATGATGAATGAATTAATAAATGGAAGGCATGACATTCGAGGCTATAAGTGACTGACTTTCATTGATAAAAAAACGAACTTGGTGTTCGAGAACATTCCTATAGTATTTTACTCGTAATATTCCATGACGAATCGCTCGTCTATTTACTAATAATGCTTGGAAGTTTTCCATCTGGCTTGTGTAGCATTGCAATTATGACATGTTTCACTAGACCGACCAAGCAGTTATGACGGCTTTCAAAGGAGCGGCCAAGCAGTTATGACGGCTTTCAAAGTACCGGCCAAGCAGTGACTCGCCGATTTTGGGGCACACGTTCCTGCAAAGCCACTACAAAGGTGTACCTCCGTCATCATGAGTGCAGTAGGTACACAAAACAAGGATGTGAGACCTCACTTCATCCTTTAGTGGTTTGAATTGTAGGGGTTTGAATTGGTTTTAAACTGAAGATCAGTTCAGAAAATAGCCCACGGGCTATAGTTGTTTTATCTATTTTACAATGGACGCTTGGAGCAACACAGAGCCTTCAAAAATAGATTTAGATTTTTTAAAGAGTAATTTAAGGCAATCCATCAATGGCAATCCTTAATATATATAACGTAGACCTATTGTGTGTCCAATTTTATAACTTGTAACACCCGTAGTGCCTCCGGCGATTTTTCTTCCACATGCGCTTGTTAATTACCTTGCGAACGAAAAATTGTTTGTTGTATCCCACCCAACCCGGCAGCCACCCCCACCCTCGATTGAAACATTCGGGTAATTTTTTATTCAGAAAATTGAAACATTTATATATTTAATTCTAAAATCAAGAAACTGGACGTTTGTGAATAACGGACAGTAGGCCTATGTTTTAGAAGAAAACTGTATATTTTGATCTAACTAAAAGAAGACCATTAAATAAAGCATATTATTATTGTAGCATTGGTCGCCCACATTCATTCCATTCCTTGCAAATTATAAAATTCATTAGAACTGAACACGTCATTATAGTAGTGATGATGCAATGGCAGTCCGTGCACTAAAAATACTTAATTGTCGGAAACTGGCGTCCATGAGGCACGCGTTTAAATGGGTCACTTTGTTTGTAAACTGTGAAAAATAAATAAAGAAAGAAAAAGATAAACAATCTTACCATCGGGTTTAATTTATGATTATAGCTAATTTCTCTCCCACATTGTTCCAGATAGACCGTTAATATTGGTTCATTGACCTGTTCAACGCTCACCACTTCATAATTATTCAGAACATCAATCGGTATCTTCGGTTTTTCCATTTTCGGTCTATTGGATTAAAACTTAATTTGTTTCCAAATAAAATATGAGTTGGGTCTAGACTGTTTAAGTGTAAAAATGTGAATAATTGTTTATCGCTGTTAGACGTATTCTATGTAGTGCGGGTCTTGTATTCTGAAATACACGGATCGAAAACGCCACTAATATAGTCCTAACTACGTCATAAAGATAACGACTTATGATTGGATGATAAAAATATAAACAAGTCTTGTTTATCCAGTTTAACCCAGAAACCATTTCCATGTAAATCAGACTGGATACATATAAGCTTTGATTGGTTTTGAACAATATTTTGTTTTCAAAGATACTAATTTCATTTATAGAATTAATTTCAAAGGCCTCGTAGTCTTTGAACAGGTCGTATTTTACAGGCATGACATTCGAGACTATAAGTGAATGACTTTCATTGATAAAAAACGAACTTGATGTTCGAGAACATTCCTATAGTATTTTACTCGTAATATTCCATGACGAATCGCTCTTCTATTTACTAATAATGCTTGGAAGTTTTCCAACTGGCTTGTGTAGCTTAACTTGATTGTACATCGATCGATCGAGGTTGATTTGGTTTCCTATGTTTACGTATTATTAAGGCCAGACGGCTTTAGAATGATTTATCTCAGATGTAAATAAATTATTTTAAGTCAATTTCTATAAAACGAAACGTTAATAATTTTGAATTAATTACATATGAGGCGAAACATTGCTTTAATTATCACACCAATGACTTCAAAATGTTTTATTTATGTTAATTATTTCCAAATAATTCCATATAAAGCGAACAGTCAATGAGTTTAAATTAATTATATCTGAAGCGAAACATAGCTTGCCATACAACACAAGGCTTTAGATTGTTTTATAAAAGTAAATTATTTTAAATTAATTAATAACATACCATGCGAAACATAGCTTTGTCATTGACTTTAGAATACTTCATAAAAACTAATTGTTTGAATTAATTACCATTGTCATACAGACCTGATGTCACAGATTACCGAAAAAATTAAATTTAAAGGGTATGACCCTACGCTACATCTTTTTACAAAGGTTACCTATGATTTATTTTTTAAATAATAGGATTGTGCAATGCCACCGATACATGTAAACAAGTGGGCATGTCTTCTGTTTTTTTAAATGTCAATGAAAAGGAAGTTAAATACTGTATATGATAAATGGTGGATTTCCGTTATAACCACTCGTTTATAAGGGTTGTTTTTTAAAAAGAAAAGAAGATAATTTGATTTATTGACAACTAAAAATAGCACAAAGAAGTAACAAAACATTTATTGACGAGGAAAGGAGCCGAGGTAGTAATACAATAAGAAACGATAAAACAGCGGAAATACTATATAGAGAATATTAATATGGTTGTCACTGGGAAAATGGCAGTTGCGTAATCGGCAAGTTTTACATTGTAAGTTTAATAAATGATTGCATGGAGTGTAGACTCATGTGACCATACCGGAAGTGTAAATAGACTTACAAAACATGTTATATTTCATAATCCCTTTCACTCTGTGAAGGCTGAAAGCCAAGGCCGATAGCATTTTTCGTCATAGACCATGAGATATTGATGGGTTAGACCACGTGATTGTTGACGAAATTGTGGGTTAGCTTTAAGAAACCCCATTTCTAATTATTGATGAATTAAAGTTAATCAATGAAATCAATCAATTAATCATTGATCTCCACTAGAGCCGCTATAGACCGTAACGTTGCCGTAGAGTAGTAGTGACAGATGATACCACTATTTAATTTATGGTGTTACAGAAAAAGCGTCGGAATTGTGTAAGGGTATATGGGACCGTATTGGATCTTAAATTACTTGATTAAGATTAAGATGCCTGTAAAAGTAATGATGCGTTACGTGAAATAAAGCAAAAATACGTAAATCCATACTCGGATATGTCTGAAGGTCATGTTTACAAAACAGAAGCCTTCACATGCTGGCACAAGGTGAGATGTTTTCGCGCTAAAAACATAAAAATCCTTTTCCGTTCGAAGTACAGTTGTAAACAATTCTTAGAATTTAACAAAAACAAAATGGCCACCAACCGATTAAACAACTAACCCTATTAACTCATATTGTTACTGTTGCAGATTTTTTCAAAGTCTATTCGCTCCGATTAAAGAATGTTTAATGAAATTTTCAACACATATTGAACTTTTATAGCTAGAAAAGCCAGCTCTTTATCGAAATCTAACATAGGGCATCTTTAATAGGCTATATTCGCCTGTTAGTATTTGTATAGATTGACGTAGAGCGCGTGCGGTAATTTCCCCTTACCGGTTTTAATTATTTTCCGTAACACTGTAAGGATATGCCATCAATTAGCTAATACGCCTCTGCAGTGATATAGAGTACCCATATAAACTTCCCATATCAATAATTACCATCCATAAAGTGATATAACTTTTATACCTCCGTTATCACAAGGTATAGATCAAACAATAAACCCTGGAAATATTGGAAATAAGTGAAATCAGATTGGGTTTATCATCTTGGTTTCTTCACATCAAGTAAATGAAATGAAACAGGGTTTAACATCCTACGGTTCTGCTCCGACGGGGTTAATGAAAACGGACATACGCCAAACAGTGTGCTATGAGGGAAATTTTTCCTGGGCAGCAGCTGACAAGGGAAACCATGCCGGAAAATCCCGATTAACTTTCTCAAGTAAATAACGGACGATGAGTTGAAGTTTATACACAAACCCACAGATTTCCAGGTGCAGTAATTACGCATTATACTACTTGAAATTAATTATTTATTGTAAGACTATAACGTATACTGTGACAGCTTGCTGATAGTATATTAGATTATGTTGTTGATAATAATAATCAACTAGATCTGCATTGCAATTATGACATGTTTCACTAGACCGACCAAGCAGTTATGACGGCTTTCAAAGGGCCGGCCAAGCAGTTATGACAGCTTCCAAAGGACCGACCAAGCAGTGACTTGTTTCACTCACTAGATCTTCGATGCATCCATGACGGGAGTCCCTAAACCTGCTGTACAGCTATATCGTATTCACTGGACTTGCTTACAGTTATGACGGACCTTATGTGTGCATGTTAAATAAAATTCTATGTTACGTGGAACCCTAAAATAGCCTGTGTTACTTGGAACCCTAAAATATTATACAGAATGTGATATATATATTTAACCCTCCTACTAAGTATATAACAATAACCCATACTACAATTTTTTTTATTGCAATATAAAGTTCGTGAAATCCAATCCCCGTGAAATCTAAACCCCGTAGTTGTTTTGCACACCTTCTTAATTTGATCATCACTTGTGATACTTTAAATTACATACCTATCTGCGCCAATCTGTATCTGTTTCCAATGATTCACGGTGTCTACTTGGAATGCTGTGCTAGAAAATCATCCGATCAATCTTCATGCCCCCCCACCAATTAATCACCCGTTTTCGAGTTTAAATTGTGTACGGTATACGCTTTAGAATTTGGTTCAGGATGTCACGTTGTCCCCTATATTATGTCATATGATACCACCCTTGTCAGTTTATATTTTTTTTTCAAAAAATGTATAACTTCACTTAGAATTTACTGAATAGCATTTGCACCTAATGCATATAGATTGTATAATAATGTAATATTTTTAAAGGTACAACGTTGTGGTATAGGGCTGTATCGCCATTTTCTACCTGTTCTTACCGACTCTAACAACAATGGCGTACTCATGGGAAGGGATGGGGTCAGCGCAATTGTCCAAGAAGGAGCAACAAAGTGTTCAACAAAGTGGTTGAGGCAGATTTATAAGTTTCTAAAATACAATTCTTCTAGAACGGTTATATTTCAGCTTGCTGTTCTTCCTTTCAAAGCAAGTTATTCAAAACAGAAAAGCAAACTTACCTTATTCTCAGTCTATCAACCATGTTGTACCATGGTCGCGCAGTGTCCGAGGCGCTAGCGCAGTAAACAGGTGGTTCTAGGTACGGTACCGGGGGTGGTCTGTGATGCAGTTGTTCGGAAGAAACGGCGAATTGAACAGATCTTGGATTTTTGAATACATGATGAAAATACGATTTTTGGTTAGTCCATTTGCTGATTACACTATTTTGCTTCGACCGTTTTTTGACTAATGGTTTGGATTGTTCGTGATTCAGGTCTTGACTGTTTAATTGTAAAAAGATGAATAATTGTTTATCGCTGTTAGATGTATTCTATGCAGTGCGGGTCTTGTGTTCTGAAATACATGGATCGAAAACGCCACTAATATAGTCATAACTACGTCATAAAGATAACGACTTATGATTGGATGATAAAAATATAAACAAGTCTTGTTTATCCAGTTTATCCAGTTTAACCCAGAAACCATTTACATGTAAATCAGACTGGATACATATAAGCTTTGATTGGTGTTGAACAATATTATGTTTTCAAAGATACTAATTTCATTTACAGAATTAATTTCAAAGGCCTCGTAGTCGTTGAACAGGTCGTATTTTATTTGTTTGGAGCAGCGAATGATGAATGAATTAATAAATGGAAGGCATGACATTCGAGGCTATAAGTGACTGACTTTCATTGATAAAAAAACGAACTTGGTGTTCGAGAACATTCCTATAGTATTTTACTCGTAATATTCCATGACGAATCGCTCGTCTATTTACTAATAATGCTTGGAAGTTTTCCATCTGGCTTGTGTAGCATTGCAATTATGACATGTTTCACTAGACCGACCAAGCAGTTATGACGGCTTTCAAAGGAGCGGCCAAGCAGTTATGACGGCTTTCAAAGTACCGGCCAAGCAGTGACTCGCCGATTTTGGGGCACACGTTCCTGCAAAGCCACTACAAAGGTGTACGTCCGTCATCATGAGTGCAGTAGGTACACAAAACAAGGATGTGAGACCTCACTTCATCCTTTAGTGGTTTGAATTGTAGGGGTTTGAATTGGTTTTAAACTGAAGATCAGTTCAGAAAATAGCCCACGGGCTATAGTTGTTTTATCTATTTTACAATGGACGCTTGGAGCAACACAGAGCCTTCAAAAATAGATTTAGATTTTTTAAAGAGTAATTTAAGGCAATCCATCAATGGCAATCCTTAATATATATAACGTAGACCTATTGTGTGTCCAATTTTATAACTTGTAACACCCGTAGTGCCTCCGGCGATTTTTCTTCCACATGCGCTTGTTAATTACCTTGCGAACGAAAAATTGTTTGTTGTATCCCACCCAACCCGGCAGCCACCCCCACCCTCGATTGAAACATTCGGGTAATTTTTTATTCAGAAAATTGAAACATTTATATATTTAATTCTAAAATCAAGAAACTGGACGTTTGTGAATAACGGACAGTAGGCCTATGTTTTAGAAGAAAACTGTATATTTTGATCTAACTAAAAGAAGACCATTAAATAAAGCATATTATTATTGTAGCATTGGTCGCCCACATTCATTCCATTCCTTGCAAATTATAAAATTCATTAGAACTGAACACGTCATTATAGTAGTGATGATGCAATGGCAGTCCGTGCACTAAAAATACTTAATTGTCGGAAACTGGCGTCCATGAGGCACGCGTTTAAATGGGTCACTTTGTTTGTAAACTGTGAAAAATAAATAAAGAAAGAAAAAGATAAACAATCTTACCATCGGGTTTAATTTATGATTATAGCTAATTTCTCTCCCACATTGTTCCAGATAGTCCGTTAATATTGGTTCATTGACCTGTTCAACGCTCACCACTTCATAATTATTCAGAACATCAATCGGTATCTTCGGTTTTTCCATTTTCGGTCTATTGGATTAAAACTTAATTTGTTTCCAAATAAAATATGAGTTGGGTCTAGACTGTTTAAGTGTAAAAATGTGAATAATTGTTTATCGCTGTTAGACGTATTCTATGTAGTGCGGGTCTTGTATTCTGAAATACACGGATCGAAAACGCCACTAATATAGTCCTAACTACGTCATAAAGATAACGACTTATGATTGGATGATAAAAATATAAACAAGTCTTGTTTATCCAGTTTAACCCAGAAACCATTTCCATGTAAATCAGACTGGATACATATAAGCTTTGATTGGTTTTGAACAATATTTTGTTTTCAAAGATACTAATTTCATTTATAGAATTAATTTCAAAGGCCTCGTAGTCTTTGAACAGGTCGTATTTTACAGGCATGACATTCGAGACTATAAGTGAATGACTTTCATTGATAAAAAACGAACTTGATGTTCGAGAACATTCCTATAGTATTTTACTCGTAATATTCCATGACGAATCGCTCTTCTATTTACTAATAATGCTTGGAAGTTTTCCAACTGGCTTGTGTAGCTTAACTTGATTGTACATCGATCGATCGAGGTTGATTTGGTTTCCTATGTTTACGTATTATTAAGGCCAGACGGCTTTAGAATGATTTATCTCAGATGTAAATAAATTATTTTAAGTCAATTTCTATAAAGCGAAACGTTAATAATTTTGAATTAATTACATATGAGGCGAAACATTGCTTTAATTATCACACCAATGACTTCAAAATGTTTTATTTATGTTAATTATTTCCAAATAATTCCATATAAAGCGAACAGTCAATGAGTTTAAATTAATTATATCTGAAGCGAAACATAGCTTGCCATACAACACAAGGCTTTAGATTGTTTTATAAAAGTAAATTATTTTAAATTAATTAATAACATACCATGCGAAACATAGCTTTGTCATTGACTTTAGAATACTTCATAAAAACTAATTGTTTGAATTAATTACCATTGTCATACAGACCTGATGTCACAGATTACCGAAAAAATGAAATTTAAAGGGTATGACCCCACGCTACATCTTTTTACAAAGGTTACCTATGATTTATTTTTTAAATAATAGGATTGTGCAATGCCACCGATACATGTAAACAAGTGGGCATGTCTTCTGTTTTTTTAAATGTCAATGAAAAGGAAGTTAAATACTGTATATGATAAATGGTGGATTGCCGTTATAACCACTCGTTTATAAGGGTTGTTTTTTTAAAAAGAAAAGAAGATAATTTGATTTATTGACAACTAAAAATAGCACAAAGAAGTAACAAAACATTTATTGACGAGGAAAGGAGCCGAGGTAGTAATACAATAAGAAACGATAAAACAGCGGAAATACTATATAGAGAATATTAATATGGTTGTCACTGGGAAAATGGCAGTTGCGTAATCGGCAAGTTTTACATTGTAAGTTTAATAAATGATTGCATGGAATGTAGACTCATGTGACCATACCGGAAGTGTAAATAGACTTACAAAACATGTTATATTTCATAATCCTTTTCACTCTGTGAAAGCTGAAAGCTAAGGCCTATAGCATATTTCGTCATAGACCATGAGATATTGATGGGTTAGACCATGTGATTGTTGACGAAATTGTGGGTTAGCTTTAAGAAACCCCATTTCTAATTATTGATGGATTAAAGTTAATCAATGAAATCAATCAATTAATCATTGATCTCCACTAGAGCCGCTATAGACCGTAACGTTGCCGTATAGTAGTAGTGACAGATGATACCACTATTTAATTTGTGGTGTTACAGAAAAAGCGTCGGAATTGTGTAAGGGTATATGGGACCGTATATGGATCTTAAATTACTTGATTAAGATTAAGATGCCTGTAAAAGTAATGATACGTTACGTGAAATAAACTAAGAATACGTAAATCCATATTCAGATATGTCTGAAGGTCATGTTTACAAAACAGAAGCCTTCACACACTGGCACAAGGTGAGATGTTTTCGCGCTAAAAACATAAAAATTCTTTCCGTTCGAAGTATAGTTGTAAACAATTCTTAGAATTTAACAAAAACAAAAAGGCCACCAACCGATTAAACAACTAACCCTATTAACTCATATTGTTACTGTTGCAGATTTTTTCAAACAGTCTATTCGCTCCGATTAAAGAATGTTTAATGAAATTTTCAACACATATTGAACTTTTATAGCTAGAAAAGCCAGCTCTTTATCGAAATCTAACAGGACATCTTTAATAGGCTATATTCGCCTGTTAGTATTTATATAGATTGACGTAGAGCGCGTGCGGTAATTTCCACTTACCCTAATGAAGGGGTGAGCCGGTTTTAATTATTTTCCATAACACTGTAAGGATATGCCATTAATTAGCTAATACGGCTCTGCAGTGATACAGAGTACCCATATAAACTTCCCATATCGATAATTACCATCCATACAGTGATATAACTTTTATACCTCCGTTATAACAAGGTAAAAGTCAAACAATAAACCCTTGAAATATTGGAAATAAGTGAAATCAGATTGGGTTTATCATCTTGGTTTCTTCACATCAAGTAAATGAAATGAAATAGGGTTTAACGTCCTACGGTTCTGCTCCGACGGGGTTAATGAAAACGGACATACGCCAAACAGTGTGCTATGAGGGAAATTTTTACTGGGCAGCCGGAAAATCCCGATTAACTATCTCAAGTAAATAACGGACGATGAGTTGAAGTTTATACACAAACCCACAGATTTCCAGGTGCAGTAATTACGCATTATACTACTTGAAATTAATTATTTATTGTAAGACTATAACGTATACTGTGACAGCTTGCTGATAGTATATTAGATTATGTTGTTGATAATAATAATCAACTAGATCTGCATTGCAATTATGACATGTTTCACTAGACCGACCAAGCAGTTATGACGGCTTTCAAAGGAACGGCCAAGCAGTTATGACGGCTTCCAAAGGACCGGCCAAGCAGTGACTTGTTTCACTCACTAGATCTTCGATGCATCCATGACGGGAGTCCCTAAACCTGCTCTACAGCTATATCGTATTCACTAGACTTGCTTACAGTTATGACGGACCTTAAGTGTGCATCTTAAATAAAATTCTATGTTACGTGGAACCCTAAAATAGCCTATGTTACTTGGAACCCTAAAATATTATATAGAATGTGATATATATATATTTAACCCTCCTACTAAGTATATAACAATAACCCATACTACAATTTTTTTTATTGCAATATAAAGTTCGTGAAATTCAAACCCCGTGAAATCTAAACCCCGTAGTTGTTTTGCACACCTTCTTAATTTGATCATCACTTGTGATACTTTAAATTACATACCTATCTGCGCCAATCTGTATCTGTTTCCAATGATTCACGGTGTCTACTTGGAATGCTGGGCTAGAAAATCATCCGATCAATCTTCATGCCCCCCACACCAAATAATCACAACAATGACGTACTAATGGGAGGATGGGTCGGTGCTGTTGCCCAAGAATGGCCAATAAATTGGTTGGGGCAGATTTATAAGTTTCTAAAATATAATTCTTCTAGAACGGTTATATTTCAGATGGATGTTCTTCATTTCAAATCAAGTTATTCAAAATAGAAAATCAAACTTACCTTTTCTGAGTCTATCAAACAAGTGGAACCATGGTCGCTCAGTGTCCGAGGCTCAGGTGATTCTAGGTTCGGTGCCGGGGGTGGTCGAGAAAATACCTTGGCATTTTTCAGAGTTGTTTTCCTCCTTGTCTGTGATGCAGTTGTTCGCAAGAAACGGCGAATAGACCAGATTTTGGATTTTTGAATACATGATGAAAAGACGATTTTTGGTTAATCTTATTTTCAAATAAAATGTGATTTAGGTCTTGACTGTTTAATTGTAAAAAAATGAATAATTGTTTATCGCTGTTAGATGTACTCTATACATGGCAGGTCTTGTATTCTGAAATACACTGACCGAAAACGCCACTAATATAGTCATGTCTACGTCATAAAGATGGCGACTTATGATTGGATGATAAATATAAAAAGAACCTAGATTATCCAGTATCACCAAAACTAATTTCGTTCATGTTAATCTGGTTCTATATAAAGAAATATAATATACATATTTTTTGTCGCCGTTATGCTAAGTTCCCACCGTCGTGTGGTGTGTTACGACATGATTGCCACTACTGAGTCCACGATCTGGTACGTGCAGGTACGTTCAGATACGTGCCGATCAACACGATTGAAAGACCTGACAGAATCACCATCATTAGTCCATAATTAAAACCATGATATCAATCTTTGCACGAGTCGTGATAACAGGACCCTACCATTAGATATACAGCGTGGGTCTTACAGAGCGAATGTTTCACACCGATCCCCATTATCACACTATCACGATTCGTGCTGTGGTTGAAATCGTGGAGTAATCGAAGAGATCCTATCATTAGTCTGTAATTAAAACCACGATATCAATCGTTGCGCGACTCGTGATAGCAGGACCCAAGCATTGGATATACAGCGTGGGTCTTACAAAGCGAATCTTTCACACCGATCCCAATTATCACACTATCGCGATTCGTGCTGTGGTTGAAATCGCGGAGTAATCGTAGAGATCCTCATAATTAAAACCACGATATCAATCATTGCACGACTTGTGATAGCAGGATCCTAGCATTGGATATACAGCGTTGGTCTTTCAAAGCGAATCTTTCCTATCGGTCACCTATGGAAGCGTATAGGGGTCAATAGCACGATAGATACCGCAATATTAAGTTGATAATAAGTCAACATATTGTGATTTTTCTGACGATTTTATCTCTGAAAAGGCAATTTTTGCCGAGTTAATTGAATAACTCGCTAATTTGCATGTCGTCATTTTGTTTTAGATGCACACGTCGACATAGCGCATGGCAATATTTTGCGAATATGTCGACATATACTACGGCGAAATGGAATATGTCGCCAAAGCCTCCGAATAGCAATATCTTACCGCAAACGTGTACATTTAAGACGAAATGGGGACATAAAACATAGCGTGTTGACTCAATTAACTCGGCAAAAATGGACTTTTTCAGAGATAAAATCATCAGAATAATCACAATATGTTGACATAATACTAACTTAATATTGCGGTATCTATCGTGCTATTGACCCATATACGCTTCCATAGTCACCCTTATGAAACTATCGCGATTCGTGTTGTGGTTGAAATCGTGGAGTAATCGTAGAGATTCCACCAGGTCTTATCATAATATATTGACGCAAGTCGCAGGAATCGTGTCTAAGGTATCGAAACATATCGGAACCTATCTACTCGTACCAGATCGTGGTCTCAATTGGGCCAATCCTATAGTAACGCATTGCATGACAGTCGGAACCCAGCATTAGCAGCTTCTATGAAATAAGCAAAAGATAAAAAGTCAAAATAACAATAATCCTATCAAAAGCCATATTATTTGCAGTGCGAAACCCTAATAAGCCATTTATCTAGCGCCACTTTTCAAGAGTGCTTAGCGGTAGGCTGATTTGAAGAGATTAGTCCTAAGTCTGGATTTGAAACTGTTGGTGCCTCCGATTATTTTATTTCCAAAGGAAGACAATTCCACAACCATTCTGTTCTTGAACATAGAGATGAAGTCCACCACCTGATTTCAATAGACGCGTTGTAATAATTCTTGGAGGTATACTGTTTGGGAAAACACCCCTGGCATTGAGGGAAAGTTTAAAATCTTCGTTTTAGCTGTCTGCATATCACTACAGTAAAAGATGTAAAGAATGCTGGGATTTCAACGCGACAGCTTGTACGACAGCAGGGACGGATCCAGAAATTACATCACAATGAAATTACATCACAAAGTGATCCTACATCAGTATAAAAATGATTTCTCTGTTTAAACAGCTCAATTTGTATGTATGCCTATGTAATTTAGAGACGATGATGGCAGATTTCGGTGACAGAAACCTGGCAAACCCCCTCCTGCTAAAATTCCTGGATCCGCCCCTGCGACAGTTTGATCAACACCAATCGACCATTAATGGATTATTTCTACAAAATCAACATACTAATGGTAAGAAAGTCCGTCAACGTTCTTGAAGACCTCATGGTATGTCTACTTAGAGGCGAGGTCAAACCTCTGCGCCAAGCACTTTTTGAAAAGGGAGAGGTTACGTCACAGATTCCGGTCCTACTGAATCCAATTGAGCAGATCTGGGATGTCCGTCTGAGGGATCCAGCAGTGTAGAATCTTGTCGCACTATACCAGGACTGGAATCGACTAGTGTATTCTCAGATACAAACTATTATTTAGTCAATGCCGAGGAGAAATCAAGGCTACTTTTCAAATTATCTGGGACTTCGTTGAGGTTCGCAAGTCCGTTCATTTGACACTGATCTCTCTGGGGTCGGGTAGGCTACTGATCAAACGACAGGCGGCATCCGATCAGCTCTATTTGTCTCTACAATCGGTGCCTGAATGATCAGTGCCTGAAATTCTGCCACTGGCCGGGGAGAAAGGGACAGGCCTAGGAGAAATAGAAACATTTTGTGTTTATTAGAACGTATGATTTTGCATTATTTCTTTTCGTGGTCATTGAATGAGTTTGCATTCTTTTATTTTTAGCCATGGAATGATTTAGCATTAATTTCTTCTCCTTATTTAGAAAACATAATCATCGCATTCTTTATTTTTCTTCTCCTTATTTAGAAAACGCAATTGGTTCAGCTTACCGACTTATCCTAGTAGGTAATGTATCCTCATTAACGAGTTATTTTAAACAATATTTCGGGTGATTAATTATACCATACGTGTCAACCCCCGCACCTCTCTTTTTCTAGTTCACCTTTTGACCTATACAAATTTCGGCTTCAAGAACTAAACTGACATGGATTGCATCATTATACATTTCCACACGGCTAGACACATAGTTGTGAATGTATGTGTATATATTGATATGTATACTTGAAAGGAGATTGCTGACGTCATAATATGGCGATGGGAGTGTTCATTCATAAATTATGTAGGCCTCGGGGTCGTTTAAAGGTCATGTTTATAGTCAATTCGCATTGGTACAAGCTAGGTAGGATGTTTTCGCGCTTGAAACAGAAAATCCTTTTCCGTTCAGTTGTAAACAATTCTTAGAATTACAAGAAAACTATGCTAAGAACCTAAAAAAGAATCCCCCCCCCTCTCAACCGATTTATAACAACTAACCCTATTAACTCAAATTGTTTATTGTCTTATTTTATTGTCTGCTACTTACGTGTGTGACATGTTTGGTTTGGGTTTCTTTTTTTCTGGGAATCGTCATGTCAAAAACATCCATGCAATTACCACGTTTTCCTATTTTCGACACGCAGGGTCAGCAAGTTAAATGTGAACAGAGATACCGCGTTCTTAAAGATGCTAACATTCGATTATTTCATTTATCGGATTAGGTGGGGAAGTTTGGTGTAGGTGGTGAGGGGAGGGGGTAAGATTATGTTTATAATCCACTGGATGTGAATTTATTGGTCCATCAATCCACCCCCAAAGTCTTCAAGGGATCTTTTACGTACACGCCAATGTGTACACAGAGCCTCGGTTTTTCGTCCTGTATGAAAGATTTGATACTATCCTTGCCAGGTTCTCTGTCTTGTGCCACTGACAAGGGTGAACTACAACGAAAAATCCCTGGAAACTATCTCGACCAACACCGAGAGCTCGTGGTTAGTGAGTCTGCGGTATCTTACACAGTGAGAGGAGTTGGGTGGCTGAATGGTTAACGCGTGCGCGTTTCATCATGATTTGTCATTAGTCAGGTGGCGTGGTTTCGATTCCCCTAGGAGTAGGTTCACCTATCTGATCTCGTTGGTTTTCTCCAGGTCGTCACTCGCTCGGTTTCCTCACACTGCGCAAGCGAATTAATGAAGTAAAACTGAACCATATGTTAGTCCCTAAATGACCTAGTTTGTGTCGAGTAGGCATTAAACTCTCTCGCTCCCTCTCCCTCTTTCTTTCTCTCTCTCTATCTCTCCCTCTTCCTCTCTCTCTCTCACTCTATTACGCACCCCAGTTCCCACTTTAACACAAACAATTTTTTTTATCTATTTTTATGTTTGATGAGGGAGGAGTATTGACATAGCTCTTCATGCAACGTGATTATATCTTATTTACAAACACTTGGCAATACCGAGAAAATATGTCGCAATGATATTTTTTTTTATTATTATTTTATTTGATTTTTTTATATTTTTTTAAGAACACAAAGCATTTAATTTGGTGAAATTAAAAAGAAAGGCATTTAGAATTCGAAAAATAAAATTTCTACTTAGAAGGCATCGAATACATTGGCTTGCACGTAAAAGAACCCTTCGCTGTTGGATTTTAAAGAAACGAAAATGGAGACGCCATTGTCCCACCAAAAGCATTCCACAAGAGACCATAGCAACAACAATAACCATGCATATGTTAGTCTTAACAAAATCCCGAGTATTATGTTGACGAGACGTTAAACATCTTTCCTTTCTCAGTCGGACTAAAACAAGAGATCATAAAATATCCCTAGATGGCTTAGTGGCAAGGAAAAGTATCTAGTCGTTCGGATGGGACGATCAAGACGGATATACGCCATACAGATGCCATGAGGGAAATTTTACTCGGTCAGAGGTACTATGACATTCTTTTATATCGAATTCCAACTGTCAGGGGGCCTTTTACGTGTACGCCAATGTATACCCGGGACCTTGATTTTTCGTACCATCCGAATGACTAGACAGCTGTCCTTGTCAGAGCCGGTCCTGCCTCACAGACAAGGAGAAACCACACCGGGAAATCTGAATGAACTTTTTCGGGCAATTAACTGATCGAACATGTGACCTCCAGGCTAGCGAGCCAGCGCCTTACCTACTTATCCACCGTTGCTCCTCGGATGGGTCGAAAAACACGGGTCAGGTAAATACGTTTTTCGCACATTAGGTTATTGATTTTCATTATTTTATTTTTCATTTTTTTTTATATTTTTTTATCTTTATTTTTTTTTTCATTTTATTATTGTTTTTTGGTTTCTTTTGAAATTCAGGCTGACAATGCAATTCACCTAACACAGCAATTGGTAATAGTCTAACTTGTCACGAGCTTTCACCGGCCCTTGATAAAGGATTACATTAATCTACATTTATATCTAAGGAATTTGTAATAAAGGAGACCTTCCCTGATCCTAGTGGAGGTCTTATTCATTCACAATAATAAGGGATTGCCTGTAAAATCTCCCACAAAGATAAACTACCTTTGATATTAAAATTCTACTAATAAATGTTTACTGAGACGCATATTGAGATAAGAATATCATTTTGAGTAAATATTAGTACACGGGGATGAATTGACCATTAAGCAAAACAAGCACATGCGTAGGGCTTAACGCGAATGGGGCTGGGGGCACCATAGAATGCCTGCTTTTTTTCAGGTGACTAATTTGAAATATTACTTAATTGAAAAATTAATAAACAACTCTTGTGGCGTATATAAGTTTCTATTATATATATGGAAGCATCAAATGTTTTTTTTATTATTATTATTTCAAAGTGCCTGAGGCCTTTAAGTGCCCTAATCTCGCCCTGTTTGTAGACAGGTCAATTTCACTAGATTTGATATGTATACGTTTGTTGTGTATGCAGTGTCTATGTATATGACGGGGGGGGGGGGTAGAGCGTGCGCGTCGTCTGTCATTGAGTCAACTGGCGTTGTTTCGATCATCCGGTTATACGTGACATAGAGTGGGGTCCAAGCTCGTTGGTTTTCTCTGGGTCCTCCGGTTTCCACGCTATTTAACCCTTTAGCGCCGACGGTATCAGATTTGATACCACTAATTAACTTAACTAATTAATAAACTAAATTTTGAACAAATAATCTATCACCCGGTTTTTCATGACGAGAACGCCTATGGTATCTAATATAGTACCATACAGTACTGCTATATTGAGTACATGGGGTTCACTTGTACTTTCAAAGATGGTAGCTCCCACGATTGAGAAATTTAAATTTTTTGACCAGGGAAATTGGAGTATTATTCAACAAAATAGTTAAGTTTACCCAAAATTAATATATTATTCATGTATATAAGAATACAGAGAAACTTAATAACAGTTCACAGTATATTCAATTGCAAACTTAATCGCTCAGTGTGTGGTGAAAAAATGTGGTATTAAATTTGCTACCGCAGGCATATTATCTGTCAAATATACCTGATCTTCTTCAAAAATAAATTCCAACATTTCCATCCCAACTGCCAATGTAATGTAAATTTATGTCTGAACAAAGATAGAAATTTGTTTTTTTAGCTTATCACAAATAAATATGATATCAAACCTGAGTTTTCCGATATATTTCTCAGTTGAGAAATGAAATGAAATGAAATGGGGTTTAACGTCCTACTCTTTTGCACCTAACCTGGGCTAATTGAAGACAGGCATACGCCATACAGTGTGCTATGAGAAAATTTTGCCCGGGCAGCGCCGCTACGGCCTACTCATATCGAATTCCAACTGCCAAGGGATCTTTTACGTGCACGCCAAGGTGTACACAGGACCTCGGTTTTTCGTCCCACCCGAAGGACTAGGCAGCTGTCCTTGTCAGGCTGTCCTTCTGCATCACTGACAAGGGGGAAATCACGTCGGACAATCGAGATGAACTTTCTCGGCCAATGCAGGGATCGAACACCCGACCTCCAGGTTAGCGAACCAGCGCCTTATCCACTAGTCATCTTTCTCTAAAGCCTATGGTATCAAAATCGATACCTGTCCAAAATTTGGGAAATGATTTCTGATGAATTTTTTTTTGTGGATTAGGTTTATTCACACCCCAGGCATCATGAAAAAAACAATTTGTGAATTTTTGAAGACCTCCTTCATGGTTTAGGCTCAAAAGGGTTAATTGCCTCAATAACACCAAATATGGTAATTTATGTTGTAATAAATCAAGTAAAGAAACCTGGTATGTAGGTTAATATTGTTTTTGAATTTTCTACCTACTATAAATACATTCATAAATCAACACACATATCGTCATAGGGTATCGATTATCTCCACGTGAGCTCGTGTTGTTTTTGCAACAGCTGGGTATAATGATGTAACCGACAATGATTGACAAGTGTTAAGGCCTGTTGATTTCATTACGGTATCATTGTTATGGTTTCCGTTCCAGGAAATGTAGAATAAAAGTTTTCTGTTTTTTGTAATAAAATTTTCCACTTACAAGAAAACCCGACCCTCATGTAGTACCGGAAAATAACTGTACCCTATTTTATACTTCGTGTCGCTGACCTGACGAAATTTGTTACTTATCAAAACTATTTGTTCTATAAAGTTTTTCAAATAATTCTTTAAAGTTTAATTTGTGTGGGTAGGAAATGAAATGAGTAGGACGCTAAATTATGGAAAGAAGAAGCACCCAAACTTACTAGTAAAAAACTTGACAAACACCCAGTACGAAAAGCAGAGTGTATCACTAATTGACTGCCCTACGATTACTTTGCGTTTGGGAGCGATTAATGTATATTATTATGTTGATAAGAGACTTAAACTTACAACAGTTTCTGAGGTTACTCCCGCGTAAAAAGACGTGGGGGGGGGGTATCTCAGAATTTACAGAGGCTTAGATATTATGGTAAATGGACAACGATTAAAGACAGTATCGTCTTTATGTGCAAAGGATTCTCCGAGGGCTCGGCAAACGGTGTGCAATGGAGTCTTATCCGGCTCCGCACCCGTTGCTAGTTCCCGCTATCGCCAAGTCATGTGACACAAACATGAACATAGTTTCGATTCCCCGCCTATACGTGACAAGGTGTAGAGAGGGTTGTCTAACCTCATGGGTTTCCTCCCACAGCTAACGACCCTAAGGTGCAAGCGAATTATTGAATTAAAATTAAGCCATATGCTAGTCCCGTAATGGCTTAGTGTATGCCAAGGGGACGTCCCCCCCCCCTCTCTCGTGGTTACCATGTATCCATAACGCGACAATCAATCACAAAAATAAAATAATTTTTTTGCAAACATACTTTTCCGGATGTTGTGAGATTAGCAGAAACTGCAAAAAGAGTTACCCACAAAATTCAATTCTAGGGTAAATATGTGCTGACCAATGTATGAAACTCGCAATGTAATATTTATTGTCTATATTAGACGGGGGAAGTCATGGTTGATACGTGGGTAAGACGCTGGATCGCTAGCCTGGAGGTCGGGTTTTCTATGCCTGCACTGGCTGAGAAAGTTCATCCAGATTTTCGGGCTTGCCCCCCCCCACCCTTGTCAGGTCAGTGATGCAGGGTGGAGGGCCTGACAAGAACCGCGGTCTAGTCGTTCGTCGTTCGTAATAGATCCTTTGACAGTTGGAATTCGATATAAGAGTAGGCCTTAGTGTCGCTGTCCGGGCACAATTTCTCTCATAACACATTGCATATGGCGTATGCCCGTATTCATTAGCCCAGTTCGGAGCAGAACAGTAGGACGTTGAGCACCATTTTATTCCTTTTCTATATTAGAAGCTAAAGTCTTTGTTTCGTATTTAGTTCTAACATCCTGGTTCTCCGGTGCGTTTGATTCCAAAAATGACAATACGTCCGGGTATTGTTTATTTATGATCTGTTATGAAGATTATAGTATCTGTAACTGCACTGCATATTTCCTTTGAATGAATAATATGTTTAATGAGATAGTGTCTTTTATCAAAACGAGCCGACATCATTCGTGCGTAGTCCGTACAGAAGAAGTACAATCCGTGCCTTAGAAGAAGTTGTATAGTATTGAAAACGCCACATATTATATAATATTAAATCTACGTACATGCATAGATCACTTTGTCACAATATCTGTTATGAAGAAGCTTCGTCATCTATATCGGAAGTTGTTACAATACTGTTATTCTGGGTATAAGTGTTTGTGTGGTCGTAGCTGTGTCGGATTTAGATGTACAAGACCCTTTCCCATTCCCAATCCCACTCTAACGGCTAGAGGAAGTGTGTTTTGAACACAATTGTCAGAAAAGGTCTCAACCAGATTAAAATGCGGATCTGTATTTGGTTTCGATTGTAAAAACCTTGCCCTGGATGTTTCTAGTGGGATAGCCACAGTTTCAAGGAGAACGCTAGATCGGAGACGGTCTTACGCAAATTGTGACGTCATATGTGAATTGTGGGTTAGGGTAAGGGTTAGGCTTGATCATGGGTTAGGGTTAGGGCTAGCCCTGTTTATATCTCGGGACTTTGACCAAATCTACAGGTCCTAGCCTTTACCCTAACCCTAACCCACAATCTATATATGACGTCATATGTGCTAAAATGCGTAGGACCGTCGCCGATCTAGCGTTCTCCCAGTTTCAGGCATCACACGTCAAGAACTCGCCACAACAGACCGTTTCATTGGCTAATCCCTCACACCAATCAGAACGCGGGTTACATAACAAATATTCCAAATTCAAGTAAAACCAAATTTTGAACCATAAAAAAAGGAAACGAAATAGGATTTGTGTTTTAATCAGATTCTGAAAATCCGATTATGACGTATTTTTAAGACAAACCCGATTGTACATTACTCCACAAATTAAATTCTAATCCATTTGGATTTGAAAGACAAAACTACGCATTTGGCTAAAATGCTTCATATTAATTTTATTGAGTTGCGGGAACTTACTTCCAAAGTTATTGCTTCCAACTTCTAGCCTAAAATCGTAAAACCAATATTTAACGGAAATTTCGAAGAAACATACAAATATATTTGACGGCAAACTATAAACTGTCCTGTTATCTGCTGGGTTTCAGCTCAGACATTGACCAAATTTTGAACCACAAACTGAAATATCATTTTATTATAAACTGGGGATCAAGGCGGCTCACTAATATGGAGGTCACGTATTTGCTGCCAGGTGATCGGTTGAGAAAGTTCATCGGATGGTCCCCCAACCCTTTTTGGTAGTGCAGACGAAGGACCTGCAAGGGCAGGCTAGTCGTATGGATAGGACATAAAGCGAGGTCCCATAGTGTTGCTGCCCGGGCAAAATGTCCCTCATAGAACTTGTAGAGCGTATTTCTGTCTTTATTAGCCCAGTCGGTGCAGTGAGTCGGTAAAACCCATTTCATTTTTATTTATTATAAACTTATTATAGAGTTAGAGACAGAGACATGGGTTTAACGTCCACTCGACACAAACTAGGTCATTTTGGGACTAACATATGGTTTCATTTTATTTCAATAATTCGCTTGCGCGTAGGGGTCTTTAGCAGTGAGAGGAAACCGGAGGTTGAGAAGGCACCCCTATCTCCATGCCACATACGCTCACACCAGGGCTCGAAACCACAGCCGCAAGCCAGAGGTGACCGGCTAGGTAGAGGTCGAAGCGCGGCACTCTAGACCACTAGGCCATTCCAACCCCCCTAAACTTATTATAAAGAATAGTTTAAGTTTCGGTGGTTTCTGTGTATTTAGGTGCAGTAATACCAAAACAAAAAGGGTGTGGAATTCCGTAGATCAGAATTTAATATGATATCATTTATTCCTTGATGCCTCAACCATGAATCATGCACACGCCTGTTTTATTATAGCTCCTATATCCTTATCTGAATAAATTTTATTTTTAACCGATTTTCCTCTACTAAATCCTGAAACATAGCAATTAACCGCAGAGCAAAATACGCCGAATCCGTGACCAATTTCAGGGGATTTTTTTTTAAGTTTTTATTTCTGTTTCAGAAGGTTGTACTTTAAAGACCGACATACTCTCTCAAACAGTTCAACCTTTCTGACCAGGCGGTCATGTATGAAATGGGGCTACACCTCTTACCAGATCTGTATAAATAATCGATTCTGAGCTGTAAAGAGACAAGACATTAATTTAAATCAACTAATCCACGGGTCAAGTCCGATAATGGCGTCCAAATACCAAGATGGCGCATTAACTTTATTCAATGATGATTCAATCAAATCGCAAAAACCATCGACTGATATAGTCATGATTGACTGATTTGGTCATGATCGACCGATTCTATTCATAAGCAATTCACTCTAGCCATGATCGACTGATAGAAGTCATGATCGATTGATGCTAGTAATGCTCGTCAAATTTGAGTCATGCTCGGCTAAATTTTGTCATGAGCGACTGATTTTATTAATGAACGGCTCATTCAGTCATGATCGGCTGACTTTAATCATGATCCATATATACAAATTACTATCCAGCTAACGTTCCATATAAAAATACCACTATTACCAACATAAGTTCCATATGAAGATAAACAACCCACAAGCTGTAAACTTCAAATAAACATCAGCTTATATATAATAATTTGAACCATATGTCAAGTATAGCAAAGGCGAAATAACCAGCACCTTGTGAAAAAGTTCCATAAGGTCATACATTAACCATTTGTTAACGTAGGACAATGACCGTTGACCTTGACAAAATTCCTTTACTTTAGTCTACTGTTTTTTGAACAATTATGTTATAAAGCCCAACCACCCCCAATCTTTGCATGGATTTAAAAATGATATGAAACGAAATGGGGTTAAACGTCCTACTGTTCTGCTCCTAACCCGGGCTAATGAAGACGGATATACGCCAAACAGTGCGCTATGAGGGAAATTTTGCCCAGGCAGCGGCGCTACGGCCTTGTCTTATATCGAATTGCAACTGCCAAGGAATCTTTTACATGCACGCCAATGTGTACACGGGACCTCAGTGGTTCGTCCTATCCGAACGACTAGACCGCGCTTCGTCCTGCATTATTCACAAGGGGAAACCACGCCGGAAAATCGGGTTGAGCTTTCTCAGCCAATGCAGGGATCGAACACCCGACCTTCAGACTAGCGAACCAGCTTTTTACCCACTTAGCCACGGGATTTAAAAGATACTATATTATGGTCGTCTGCCAACTTTTTAATCTTACAACCAACCACATTCCTAAAGTACAACATTTGAAAATGCTTCAACAGATAAACTAAAAAGAAATGGTTTGGTTACCATGGTACTATGAACGCCTGCTGTGGCCATTTTGTAATCTCAGTCGCCGACCTGAACTTAAATCTCAATCATTCCGAAATTTTTGATAAAACATTTTTAGTCCAGATGATACTTGGGGTGTATCCGGTGTGGAACTTATTGACCTTGTTGTATCTGTGCTTTGGTTCCGTCTCATCCCTGGGCATACCCTTGCCAATCTCCGTCTTGAGACGAGACATTATTCTATTATAAACGTATCAAAAAGGACAATTTCAGTTCCGCTGTTTCGGTGAATTTAGGTGCAGTAATATCAAAAGAGTGTTGCATTCTGTAGATAACATTATAATTGTGATGCCTTGCACGAAATCATTATTCCGTGATGCCTCTCGCGTGAATAGTTATTCCGTGATCCTTTTGGCGTGAATCATAAGCTCAACGTGTTTAATTGTAGCCAACAGGCTTCTACATCCTTATCCAGATAAATAATCGCCTTTTATTTTCTAACTATAAAGAGTCGGCTGTTATATTTAGCAGATTTTCCTACTAAAATAATAAAACATGACAATCAACAACAGATCAAAATACGAGGAGTCCGTGACCAATTTCAGAGGATTTTTTCCATGGTTTATTTCTGTTTCATTAAGAGTTAATTGGATGACCATCTGAATAATTTCAGCCCTTCTGTCCAGTGGGCAATGTCTGCGCTGTAAAGAAACGTGAAATTAAATTTAATCCACCAATCCACAGGACAAGACTGAAAATGGCGTTTAAGATCCAAGATGGCGCTCGCAATTCCCCTAATGACAATTCAATGATAATTTTATTAAATTGCAAAAGTCAACGTAACATGTTTGGCCTTGTCTTGAATAAACCCTGTAGCTTCCAGCAAGTTTCATCAAGTTGTGGTCAGGGCGGCTGATTCCAGTTCCGATCGGTTGATTCCGGTGACAAGCGAACTATCCACAAGAGGACAGAAAGGAAAGAGCACGCCAGAAACGGTTAGGAAACTTATGATGCCAGCATCACGGGATAAAAACATCTAAAGTTCCATATAAATATAAGAGACCACGTGCTGTATATATAATAATTTGAACCACATGTCAAGTATAAGAAAGGTGAAATAACCAACACCCTGAGAAAAGTTTTACAATGTCATGAATTCTTCCAATGACCGTTTATCTTGACAAAATGTCTAAAGGTCCAACTGGTTCTTTTATGACCCATTTATAATATTTGTACACGAACTAGTTCGCCCTTTCAATGAAATGAAATGGAGTTTAATGACTTGCTGTTCTGCTCTGATTGAGCTAATGGAGACGGGTATATGCTTTACAATGTGCTATGAGGGAAATGTTGCTCTGACAGCGGCGCCACGACCTACTTTTATATCCAATTCCAACTGTCAGGGTTTTTTATGCGCACACCTATGTGTACAAGGGACCATCCGAAGGACTATACGTTTTAGCTTGTCAGACACTACTTCCTGAACCACTGACAAGTAGAACACCCCCGCTGAACTTGCTCTGTTAACAAGGGGGTCGAACAGGAGATGCCTTTTTACACGTTGAACAAAGTGGCTTCAAGTATTCAAATTGTCAAAACAGTTTGTCCGAATATTTACTTATGCAATTTGTAGACATGGCTATCCGGGAATTTGTGCATAGCTTCGAATTGTCGGGACGTACCACTAAAAATATCTGGAAACTGAAAGGTTGTGTGTCTTGGAAAGTGTGATACAGGCTCAGGGGAAGATTTATAAGAAGTAAAAATTTTGATTTTCTAGAAAATATATGGGACAGTGCCTTTAATCTCTGTAAATAAAAAAAGGGGTTTTAACGTCATAGTATTCTACTTTGACTGTACTGATGCAGGGTGTTATAATGGCAATTCTGCACATTCTAACTACCAAGGCCTCCTTTCCATTGTCAGTGGTACAGGAAGGATGGTCTGACAATGATAGCCCTCTAGTTGTTCGGATGTTACCAAAATTCGAGGTGTCTTATACACATAGGAACGTAAAAGAACCATTGACCGTTGGAATTTGATTTAGGAAAGGGCCGTAGCCGCTCTTTGAGTAAAATTTCCTACATCACACACTGTATGACATTTGCCCTTCTTCATTAGAATAGTCGGTGCCAAACAGCAGGACGTTAAACCCCATTTAATATTTCAAATACAACATATAAAAACTCAAATTCTTTAATGGTTTGGTTACTATGGTACTATGGTACTATGGTCGGCCATTTTTATAACCTCGACGTCGAGGAGTCGGGAGCGAGAAGTAGATAGGCGAAAAGTCAGCGGGAAAGAAGTCGATCGATGACAAAAAGTCGGTGCCTTGGTTTTTCGTATCATCCGAACGACTAGACAGCTGTTCTTGACGGTCCCTCCGTCCGGCATCACTGACAAAGGGGGACAATAGTTTACAGTAAGCGACAGTATAGTTCTACAGAGATAAACAATGAACATTATTCAAACAGAATGCTGGTTTCCATTCCACATTTGTACGTGGCAAGGATTAGGGTCGCCTGTCCATTCCCGTGGGTTTTCTCCGGGTCCTCCGGTTTCCTCCCACTGCTAAAGACCCCTACGTTCTAGCGAATTATAAAGTAAAATTGAGCCATATGTTAGTCCCGAAATGGCCTAGTTTGTGTCAAGTGGACGTTAAACTCTGTTTTTCCCTCTTAAACAGAATGCAAAAACCAGAGCTTAAACTGTTACAAAGTGTAAATTAATCTGCATATTGAACAATATTAGTATGATAAAAAGCTGATTTATCATGACAAATTATTCTGATTTCCATTATGCTTAAACACGTGATGTGGATGATTCACCCTGAAGGCATCACAGAATAATAACAGTAAATATTTCATACTGGGTATGTATATTCTAGTTATTTATCAGTAATCCTTTCATTACCCCTTTCATGCATTTTTGTAAGAAGAGTAAGCGGGAATGCCACTGCTTGGGCAAAATTACCCCACTCAGGGCATCGGAAAGCACTATACGGCCTACTTTGATATCGAATTCCAACTTTCAATGGATAGTTTACGTATACGCCAATTTGTTCACAGGATCACGGTTTTTCGTCCCATCCGAACGACTAGCTAGCTGCATCACTGACAAGGAGGAACCGCGCAAGAAAACTTGGATGGAATTTCTCGGTCATTGCCGGAGTCGAACACCCGACCCCCGGGCTACTGAGCCAGCGTCTTACCCACTTAGCAACCATGACCTCCCCTGTCTAATTTAGACATTATTACATTGCGAGTTTCTTACATTGGTCAGCACATATTTACCATAACGCCCCATCGAATTCCACATTCTGAGACAGTGTGATTTAGAAGTTAAGCGGTATTGCGTAATAAAATATCAATGATCAGAAAAAAAGAGTTTCGTGGAACTGATCAGCTGTAGAGTATCAGCTGATAAGTAGATCAGTATCTGCTGTGTGAACAAGTGATTTATTATAAACATCACCTGAGCCATTTGTTTACACCGTATTAACCTTAATACCACAGGAAAACAAATAAAATAAAATTAACTGAGGTTTAATGTCATACTGCTCTGTTCTGACTAGCCTAATGAGGATAGGCATACGCCCATACACTGTGCTATGAGGGACATTTGGCGATATGGCCAACCTACTCTACTCTTTGTCACGTACAAGCGATTCGATCAGGGGCGTACATAACGATTTCGTTTGGGGGAGGGGGGTAGCCAAAATGTGACCGACTGATGCACATACCCCCCACGACCGCCCCACCCCCCAGTGCGAGTGACGCAATCCGGAGCCGAACACCACGTGTGAGTTTTCTAGAGTTGACATAACATCTGTACAATCAGACGCCCCACGCCCCACACACCAGTGGTACTACAAACTGGGCAGTTCACTATAATCGTGAATATGATAGTGCTGAGACAGTATAAGACAATTGAGGAGTAGAGGAATAATTTTAAAATGGAATCGCGCGTGCTGATAAGTAGATCAGTATCTGCTGTGTGAACAAGTGATTTATTATAAACATCACCTGAGCCATTTGTTTACACCGTATTAACCTTAATACCACAGGAAAACAAATAAAATAAAATTAACTGAGGTTTAATGTCATACTGCTCTGTTCTGACTAGCCTAATGAGGATAGGCATACGCCCATACACTGTGCTATGAGGGACATTTGGCGATATGGCCAACCTACTCTACTCTTTGTCACGTACAAGCGATTCGATCAGGGGCGTACATAACGATTTCGTTTGGGGGAGGGGGGTAGCCAAAATGTGACCGACTGATGCACATACCCCCCACGACCGCCCCACCCCCCAGTGCGAGTGACGCAATCCGGAGCCGAACACCACGTGTGAGTTTTCTAGAGTTGACATAACATCTGTACAATCAGACGCCCCACGCCCCACACACCAGTGGTACTACAAACTGGGCAGTTCACTATAATCGTGAATATGATAGTGCTGAGACAGTATAAGACAATTGAGGAGTAGAGGAATAATTTTAAAATGGAATCGCGCGCCGCACGCGCGAAAAAATGTCAAACATGTAAGCGAGTAGAAGAATGATGTTATAATGAAATCGCGCCGCAGGCGCGAAAAAATATAAGATATGTAACAGAGCTTTTAAATTTTTGGGACTGGGCTTGAAAATTTGAATCAATGTCATGGCAAATGGAACCAAATTCTCGTTAACGAGAGGATAAGAAATGGGACAGAATCTTGAGGCCTAACTATCAATTTCGCCTGTTTGTTTATCCCATTAATTAATTTAGTCGGAGACCGACTGTGGTGAGTACTTTTTTTGAGACCGACTATTTTTTGTCATGGTAGAAAACATTTCATAGAACAACTTACTCACAACAGAATAAGAGTGACAAGCAGACGTGGTTATTGTATACTATAGTTTTGTGTGACGTATGCAATTTAGGTACACGGATTCACGCAACTACTTAGTATTTGGGATCTATTCTGGCATTGTTTTTGAGACCGACTGCAGTGGCTGCACTTATTTTGTGACCGACTATTTTTCTCCTTGGGTGAAATTTTGTTGTTATTTTATACTAAAGTTTTGTGTGAGTAGCGTGACGTATACAGTGAGAACTTATTTTGATACCGACTGCTCCTATTTTGTGACCGACTGCACTGATTTTGCGACCGACTCATAGCACACTAAATGGCGTCTGTCCGTATTCATTAGAACAGTCGATGCAAAATAGTAAAGTTTTGCGTGATTAGCGTGACGTATACAGTGAGTACGTATTTCGATGATGACTACTCTATTTTGCGACCGACTGCACTGGTTTTGCGACCGACTATTTTTTTTTGCTGGGGGGTGGGGGGGTGGGGGGTGGGGGTGGGGGGTGGATTCGATACCACTCATCTTTTTTTTCAATGACCGACCTAAGAACCCATCGCCCCACCACTTCATTTCAGAAAACAGATCTTATGTATTAATAAACAATATAAGAACCACCAAATCAAGTGAATGAATCCATTGGCAACTTAGTGTCCACTGCAAATTGACCGTACTTCTCTCTAACTCATAACAGGGGAGACTATCCATAGAAAGACGGACCAGGGCGCATTTTCCATGAACATCGTATCATTTTTAAGGGATGAGCCTTTTTCCCAATTACCTTGTATTAGGTTGTTTGGAGTGACCTAGCAGTCTCGAGTGCCGCACTTCAAGCTCTAGCGGGATGGTCATCTCCGACTTGTGGTCGTGGTGACCATCCCTGGTGTGAGCGAATGTTGCTTTGAATAGGAGGCGCCTTCTCAACCTTGTTGGTGTTTATTCCGGGTACTCCGTTTTCGTAACACCGAAATGACCCTGAGCTATGAAAACTGGCCTGCGATATCAACGGTGTTGGAAGCGGACGTTTAAAACTATTAGAAGAAGAAAATAATTTATTTTACTAAAGTACTGTATATCATGACAGCTCCTGAACAGGAGAGTCTAAAAGATACAATGTAGAAGTGAAGTAGACCTATTATCCACCACCCAACCCCATCCTCTGCTATCCAATCTAATTAGGATATAGCCTGTTCATTACCATCGTCGGCCCCGTCCGTTCGTCGGTCGTCCACAATTTATTGTGAACACTCTACACAATTTATTTTGAACACTCAATTTATTGTGAACACTCTACACAATTTATTGTGAACACCCTACACAATTTATTGTGAACACTCTACACAATTTATATTGTGAACACTTGTTTGAACGCTCTTACGACCAAAATTTATCCAATCTGTATGAAATTGACATAGGTTTCTTGCAAACACTTCCATTATCTAGATGAGAATAGACATGCGGCTACGCTTGTCGACCGTACAGAGATTTAGCAGATTTTATCGTATATTTCGTTGCCTGGCAACCTTTCTTATAGTATATACGCAATACATTTTATCTTATTTTACTTAGTTCAATTTATTCAACTTTAGTGTCGACTGTTTTCCAGATTTTATTAAATGATTGCGTCAACCACTAGACGAGAATAAAATTAATAGCCACTAAATATTGATTTAAAAGACACAGACCAGATTCACTTTTGGAGACTGATTTATATAGGCTTTCTATAGCTTGTTTCCGAATACGTTTATTATGTAGTGTATATTGTTTGTCGTGGTTTCGAATCCCCGGTTATACGTGACAAGGAGTGGGGTCGCCTGTCGTGGGTTTTCTCCGGGTCCCCTGGTTTCCTCCCACTGCAGGCGAATAATTGAAATAAAATTAAACCTTATGCTAGTCCTCAGTTAATGACCTAGTGGACGTTAAACCCCATTTCCCACTATTGTGTGTATGTATATTATATGTTAAAGATACCTTCCCGCGTACAAACTGTGTGATTTGATGATATATTTGGACTAAAAACATTTTCAAACTAATTAATCCTTCTGAAAACTTTGTATTCGCGTGGAGATAACCAAAGCTTAAAAAAAATCTATTCTTAGAAGCACTGTTTGTCACATAACTTGACTTAGGAAGGAAACATTTTTCAGAATGTATTTTGTCATTACTTACAGTCCATTTACCATACTATTGAGACCCAAGTAAATTCTTGAATAAATTTTTGCCAACTTTTCTTTCCGCCGTTTACACCCCTCAATCTTCCCAAAACTGCCTACCATCCGATCAAGAAATATAAAACCGCTCTGTAAGACAATAAGTCGTCGTGTGATACCTTGCCTTTTTCGGTCGGTGCTTTTCCCATGGGTGATTTTCGTGTAATCCAGTATTTTTCCAGTCAAGTTGGGCGTCTATGCTTTCCATATATACCACCAAATTTGCCATTCTTTTATTGGAAATAACCACCTGATACAAACTTTAATGAGAATGTATACTGTTTAAACCAATTATTCCCCTTAAACTTCACCTTAATTGATTAGGAATGTTGTTTCTTTCACACATTGCCCGGACAAAATTTCCCTCATCGCACACTATAAGGCGTATGCCCGCCTTCATTAGCCCAAATAGTAGAACTATAAAATCCATTTCATTTCATTTCTTTTCATATACATGTATAGACTTTTCCCAGTTTCAGCCTCTATTATTAGGTCGAAAATCAAAGAAAATGGTTTGTATTGCGCTTGTCTATCAGGCTTTGGGGAATATTCATGAGTTTGAGACGGGTGAAGGTCCCGGGGATAGGCTACATGGTTACGTTAAAATATACACCGGATATTTATATATTTGTGAATCTCAAGATTTCCATGGCCCACCTTATCCATGTTTTTTTGGGTGACACGTTCCCACATTCTGCTTCATCTGCATAGCTTTCAGTTTTACAAATTACTAGCCAACTGTGGTTCTAGTCCTGCTGGAAATAACCGAGTTCCCTCCCTTATACTACATATGAAAATTTTTGTAATTCAACCTTTCAGCACATTTCTTTAAGACTAATATAACCAGTATTAATTTATATGAAGCATTTTAAGGGTTAGTGAAATATCTACCATGTAAGGCGGAAATTGGTAACGTGTTTTGATAGCATATATCTTTCCTCGCAATCTAACAACAAACTGAACTCCTCTTAATTTTCAATTAAATGAATACATTTTCTTCTGTATCAGTAAAATACATTCCCCGCAAACGTAATTTATTAGTTAGTACTTTATTGTTGGTGATATATAATTATTCTACTGAACAATTTGAAAAGATATTCACCACCAATCTGACCAGGGGCGGATTGGGCCTTCGGGTGATCGCCCGAGGGGCCGGACGGACAAAATATGAAAAAAATAATTTTGTCCGATTCGTCTAAAAAAAACCTTTTCTGCTGAACATTATATGGGGGCAATATTAACTACCTTCATGCAGTATAAATGGTATAGAAGAAAGAGGGATCAAACCACATTTTTGAAATAATACAAGGGAGATAACACATATTATTAAAGCGAGATATTTATAGATAAATCTTTCTTTTTTTATCCGTACAATACAACAGAATGTTAACCGCTTCATATTCATTCAGCCATACACCCATTCACATCAAGACCACGTGCTCGGGTTCAGTATATAGAATTATGTTTTGTAACACATCATTATCTTCATTAGCCCTATTTTTGCTGAAAACTACGACACATGAGGTTTAACGTCTTACAGTTCGACCCGGCTAATAAAGACGAGTTTTGCCTAGGCAGCGACACTTCCGCTTATTCTAATACCGAATTCCAAAATACAATTATTATAAAATACAAATAATTTTATATTTTATTGCTCAGTTTTGTTTTTGTTTTTTGAGCGTTTTTTTATAATGAAATAACTTCGCTGCATTCTTAACCTTTACCTTTCTGTATCCATGGTTACTAAAACATGAATTCCTACATTTATTGATATGACTATAATTGTTCAGTTGATGCCTGTCTTTATCAGCCCGTTTGGCACAGGTAGGCCGTATAACTTCATATCATATCGATTTATGCGAATGTATAAAAGATAAAGTCGGAAATTTAAACCGTTTTTAATTACATGTAGTTATATCGTGTCTGAAATTGGCAGACTTATAAGCTGGGGGATGTGCTAGTATGTATGTTTTAACATGGCCGGTCGGACGGTCGGTGCACTTGGAGTGTGAGTGGAGGGGTAGTTTATGGTTTAACGTCACGGGCCAGTAGGCTCGGTGCCGGCAGGTATGAAGAATAGGGTAATTTATATATTTAAACTTGACACACCGGTACGCCTGTGGGTAGGATAGAATAGTTATTTACGCTAATACATTGAACAAGGTAATGACTTAACATCAATAACAGTACAATGTACATTGATTATAGAAAATGCTGTGTCATTGTTGGCTTCTGGATAACCGCGAGTGCGTTATTATTATAGTACATGCACATGTGATAACAAAGACACATGATTGACATACATGTTAGTTATTCCACACTTGTCACTGAGCTTCAGTTTAAGTTATATGTTATAAACATGTCATTGTAAATATACTGGTTGAAAGCCTAACCAGGTGAAGTCATTGTTGTATACATGTAGTTTATTGATTTGATCACAACGATGTAAGTACTAAGTGTATATGATTATATGATTTATTATGAACACGACCGAGAGAGAGGGAGAGAGAGAGAGAGAGAGAGAGAGAGATCCAATCGACACAACTTTGTCAATAATTCATTTGCGCATAGGGCCTTTAGCAGTGGGAAGAATCCAGTGGACCCTGAGAAAACCCTCGAGGCCGGACATGCGACACTACTCCTTGTCACGTACAACTCAATGACAGACCTTATGATAGGCCTACAACGCTAACCATTCGCCCCCTCACCCCATCCTTGAATACGACTGAAACAAGCTAATGGTATATTCGCCACCTCGATGTTAAGATACGCTGGCAAGCACGTAAAGAACACCTTGAAATAAGTATAGGTTGCGACGCCGCTGCCCGAACAAAATGTGCCTCGTGTGCCCGTCTAACTTAGTGGAGTAGTGTAGACAATTAGGACGTAAACCCTATTTCATTTCAATAGTGTCGCATTACCGACGATATTACCTCCGGTGGAAGCGGACGTGTATTCATACTACTGGTAGTAGTACTATCTTAGTTACGTATAAATCCAGCACAATCGAACTTAACCATTGGGCAGAATACAAAGTCCAGTGAATGAGTGTGGAAAACTACTCGATTAGGTTTGTGGGTATATTTATTTTGTGTTAATCACTAGGCTTATTTCGATGATTTTGTTGGCAACCGCTGGTGTCAATATCATTGTTGCTGATGAAATGAAATGGGATTTAACTACTAATGAAGACGGATTTTCGCTGATCATGTATAACTCTCTCTCTCTCTCTCTCTCTCTCTCTCTCTATTTCATTTATACCATTAGTCTGGTTGGCGCAGGAAAGTCATACCATATTTCACCCCATTAAATCTCGGACTTCCGCCTTTTAAACACTGACAGAGAAAAGTTAATTTCTGAGGAATTTAACACGTGATCAGAAGAACATACTGTTAATAGTCCGCTATTTTCGAAAGTTAAACGCACCGAATGCATCACAGCTGACAAGTTTTAACAGACTCAGGGGCGGATCCAGGAGGGGGTGACTAGTCACCCCCCTCCCCTCCCCACCGGTGTATAGGAATCCCGGGTCCTACAAGCTTCCACTGGGGCATGCACACGCACGGTCGTATATATATTATATAGCACATGGCACGCATCTTATCAGATACACACACAATCAGCATCTATGTTACTAGCAGCAGAAATTAGCTCCGTAAACCTTAGTTACTATACTTGTAAACTAAAACTGTGTTTAAGGTTACAATTGATACGGTCTAAGAACCCTTACGCAAGTTAAAATGGGTTCAAACGCACAATTGTCAACACACATCATTACAGTTTGTATTGGAAAAAAGCAATTCTATCACAAATAGTGAAGACTGGACCACTAAAATAGTTACCGAACAGTTTTCTTTATGGTAATGCGTTTTACATTTGCATAGCGATGTTTATGTTGTAATGACATATACACAACCCGCCATGACACCGGCCAGATGAAATTTCGCATAGCAGTTGGGTTTCATCAAATCATATAATTATGCGGTAAGGCTTCGCCTTTATTTCAATGGGAATTGATTTATTATATGTTAAGCTATGTGCAGTACTGTTTTGGGCCAGTTTATGTGTAAATTAAGCGAACTATAGGCCAGTAAACTTTTTGTAGTAATTTGACTACAGGAACTCTGTAGGAAAAACCACTACTGCGGCTGGAGTAAGACGGAAGACATGAGTAGTGTAACCATTTCTACGTAAACCGCGGCCGATCTCTTAGGTTTTAGGGTTTTAGCACGGACCAATCACGGTACAAAAAAAATAAGTCAGATTACACCATCTCGGCGGATGAAATAGATCCCGAACGGTTTTAGCACATTAAATTCTAAATTTCCTACAACAATGGCTATCAGCTAGAACTACCTTATAATCGTATAAAAATGTAATTTGAGACACATTGCAGGAGATTAAGATCGGAATTGATTTGAAAAATGATGGGCGGAATGATTTCGCCACAAAGTTTCGGAACCGCGTAGTTCGGAATTCGTTCTTAATTTCATCGACTAAATTCATACATTGGACGAAATTTACCGTATGAAAGTTTTCTTACCCTACACCAACTGAAAGATACGTGCATCCGTGAGTACTGAACCATACAATTCGAAACGCTATAACTCTCAAAATCATCGCTCGAAGTCCGTGCCCCACGAAATCATTGTTCGTTATGACTCAGATGCGTGGAAATCGATGATAAATTTTCAAAATTTTCTTGGAGTAGACCCCCCCCCCCCCACATACCCCCCTCTACTGCTCGCGCCTACGGCACTCGGATGCGTGCCCGCGACCCCATCGCTCCGCGGTCGGTGAGACACAACATGAGGTTTTCACACACCCCCCCTTAAAAAAATCCTGGATCCGCCACTGAGACTATTTTAAGTTGTGTTCTAAAAATGTGTGACACTCCTCCACGTGACTGTTTCATACATTCGTTAGAATTCCCAGTAAATATGTCGCATTGACATGCATTTAAACCACAACTCAGAATGTTTACTCGTTCTTTTAAAACCACTTCGAGACTTGACATTTGGGTGTTCCTGGTATAAAACCGGTAAATATTATATCAGGTAATTTTGAGATGACCCTAATATCAAGTTTTAAGAGAGAGAGAGAGAAATGGGGTTTAACGTCCACTTGACACAAACTAGGTCATTTTGGGACTAACATATGGTTTCATTTTGTTTCAATAATTCGCTTGGCGTAGGGGTCTTTATCAGTGGGAGGAAACCGGAGTGCCCGGAGGAAACCCACGAGGTTGAGAAGGCGCCCCTATCTCCATGCCACATACGCTCACACCAGGGCTCGAAACCACAGCCGCAAGTCAGAGGTGACCTGCCAGCTAGAGGAATAGGAAACTAAGTCATGAATATTTTTGTTTTTGTTCTACTATGTGTTAGGGTAAAGGTTTCACATGGGACACCATGCAGATAAGCACAGTTTAATCTTCATATTATCTGAGATTCCAAACTTATCATCCTGGTAAATAAACACACGCGGTAATAGTCCAATAATTGTAACAGAAAGAGTTGCACCCTCAAACGAGACCATAGACTCATTGGACTTATATACATTATAATCAGATTGGCTATGGACTAAGACCCGGACAAGGAACTCACGGAACTGGCTTGATTTCATGGAAGAATGCATACATTGGATAATGTAAGTCCGTCAGATTAAGAAAATGGAGGTAAAGTCATAAAAGGGCTAGGGAAGCAGTCATACCTTTCAAACTTCTAGTTGCCAGTTTAAAAACTTGCAAAGGATCTTAACACTTTGATATGTAAAAGCGTATAAATATACCAAATATTGACAGGACAATGTTGACGTGTAGTGAGTGATCTAATATCGTATTGTGTTGGTACTGCATAAATCATGTTGATCTTTAGTATTATCTTATCTTTGTGGTGTTTGTTTGGCCAGATACCCGACAGATTGTTTGACCAGATAAGCCCGAATAAAATTATTGTATTAATACACCTTAATAGCATAGGTCTCCATGTATAGCCATAAAAGTTCAATTTGTGACCTGTTCCAACTGATCACCGGACACGTTCACCCGAGGATTCTGATGTAAGTTCCGTATATATCAGGTTGGTTCCGCTGACGTTTTTGTTTTTCAGTTCAGTCTTTGGACTTTGGAGTTTTATTACACATTCACTAGCGGTATCAGCTCGTGTGGTCTGGTCTCAAACTTGTCTGTAGAAAAGTAAGACGTTTCATTCTTAATCTCGAGCTTCATGATCAGAGAGAGAGGGAGAGAAAAAGAGAGAGAGATCGTTTTAATCCAAATCAATCCAAGCTGGGAGATTATCTACCGTTGATATTTTTATTTTGTTTTCTTGTAATTAGTCAACTTTAATCCTTTAATTGTTTAATCCTTGAAAACTGCAATTCTAATATTATTCGCTTCTCTCTTTCCAGAACAAGATGGTGGCCACTGAAAATACAGCAATAACAGTGAAAATGAGTGACGACGAAAAAGCCCTTCCTAAACATCCTTTAAGGGATACGTTAGTGATTTCGTTTTCTTTCATGGCTATTTACACGTCGTATTTAGCCATACAGAACTTACAGAGCAGTTTGAATCAAGAAGCAGGATTGGGAGTGACGTCCCTTGCATGTCTCTACGGAACTATTCTTATATCAGGCACAATGGCGCCGTCTTTCATCAGGATCGTCGGCGCGAAACGATCGTTGGTGATAGCTTGGATAATTCACACCATCTACACTGCGAGTAATTTTTATCCAACATGGGCGACATTGATTCCATCATCCATATTATTAGGAGGCATCGCAGGACCCCAGTGGACATCGCAGGGTTTATATCTGTCCAGGAGTGGAGATGCTTATTCACGCATAATAAACGAAAACATACATTCTGCTTTAAGTAAGCTTAATGGAATTTTCTTCACGTGCTATGAAGCTACGCAAATCACTGGAAATTTGATTTCTTCCCTTGTGCTACAACAAGGCTCCTATGACGAAAGTGAGGACAACGTGACAAAAACGTGCGGTGCTGATAGTTGTCCTATTGCTGCCAACGGCACACTCATTCAAGAGCCAGACACACACGTAGTCTATATTTTATTGGGAATATTTCTAGTTTGTGATGTTGTTGGAATTTGTTTAACGGCTTTTCTCCTGCCGAAATTAATAACCCCGAAATCTCAGAAACAATCTCTGTCAAAATCCGTGGTATCATGTTGTACTACTTTAGTTGATAAGAAGATGACTCTTCTAATCCCTCTGTTCATGTCCCAGGCCATGAACCAAGGATTACTTCTATCGGAATATACGAAGGTAAATATATTATTTATAACTTATGTATATCCAGTAACTGTATTATCCAATTTTGATCTCAGGTGCGGATGCAGGATTTTTTGCGGGGGGGGGGGGGTCTAGGTTTGATAATTGCTGAACTAATTGCGCTCAACCGATAATTTGATAAATTAGATTCAATTTGGTTCATTCTGACGTATTTCCGGAAGGTAAATTCCAAAATAACAGGTCTAAATCGCCAATAAAATCGCATAAAAAAAATTTCAAGTCTGAGCAGGGGGGAGGGGGGGTCCGGCCCCCCTGGACCCTCCCTCTGGATCCGCGCCTGGATCTACATGTACATGTATATATGAATACGCCTACTCTACGACCCAGGAAAAGTAGAACACAACACATACGGCGAAACACCTCATTTGAATAACAAACAATAAATGGGGTTATTGAGATAAGAATAAACCCGACAGTAGTCCTAACACTCCAGCTCACTTTCGTCTGGCATTGAATACGAAAACTGAATCAGATACGAACTGATTGTGTTTAAGAGTGCATTAACAACTTAGTAGCGCACTCGCCTACAGAATCAAATATGAAATATACAGGTTATGTTGCGTCGATCACTTCGTGGCTGCAAGTTAAAGTCACAACAGCTCACTTTTGACATGGAATACAAACAATAAATGAACAACGAATGAAATGTGTTTCGAGTACGTTAAAGATACATTATGGGGGATTAGATAAAGAGCTGGCAGTTTTCACTAAAACTATTAAAAACTAAATAATTGCAAAGGGAATTTGCTGAACATGTCCACTATGAACCGAGATTTTGGCAATTGAATTTGCGGCCCAGCCGATATGATAAGAAACATAGTCTGGATTATTCATTTCACGATTACATCATGAATGAAAATTGAGCAGCAAATAGGATCCTAATCCAGTAAATATCGCAAGTCATCGATGACATCGAGAGTTGATTATGATTTGGATAAGTTAATTGATGTCTAATTGATAATTAAGATAACATTTCGGGCCTAAAGAAAGACCTACAATAGGCAGCTCTTGCATAATGTATGTTTAACTACCGCGAAAGCATCTAACAGTGTGGCAATGGTCAAGGGTTCGCGATTTTTTATAAATCGACAAACCACGTTGATTCTCCTACAAAATCAAAAGAGATAGTAGTGATACCATGTGTTCCTAATCGTTTGAGATTAGAATTTTGGTTTGTTGAATGTGTCTGATATAAAATTGGTCATAGGTCACTGTAAGCAGCCTTGCGCTAACCTTAGACCTAGCTATAACTTAACCCTAATCTACAATCTCGTCAACAATTACGTGCTCTAACCATATTTACCTCTCGCTACGTTTGTCGAAATCTGCAGTGACCCTTAACTTTTAGACTTTCGGAACCACATAAAATACACTAATTAGAATCTTACACCAATTAGAATCATACTATTTTAACTACACTATATATACCAATGAGAATCAAGTCAATATAAAATGCCCATAATTGACCACAAATTAAGACCAGTGCTGTTATTAAACTTGTATTATCCAATATGTTCCTCTGATTTGAAATACGACTTTAAATAAAAACTAATATATATTACCTCTCACTGAATCAAATAAAATGTAATTGGGATTGGGCATTTTGAGGTTTTATAAATACACTATAAGGTGACAGTATGTTAGCACGCATACCATGTCCCGTGCATAACATGTGTCCGTCCTTCATCAGGAGTAAAATTGGATAAGCAGTTAAATAATAACGTACATATAATTCCAATAAACTATGTGAGTTCTTTTCATTTCAGGCCTTTATCAGCTGTTCATTGGGTATTTCAATGGTAGGATTTATAATGGCGTGCTTCGGCGGAAGTACTGCCATTTTGGCGTTACTAATTGGACGTCTAGCTAAATATACTGGACGATATTTATTATTTACGGTAGCCAGCGCTATAGATATGGGAATGCTTCTAACATTATATTTTTGGGAACCACAGAAAGACCAATTGTACCTGTTTTTCATAATTCCGACTGTCTGGGGCATTTCGGAGGCCATTTTTCAAGCGCAGTTTAATTGTAAGTATTAACCAAAATTAAATGAAATTGAATGGGGTTCAACATCCTACTGTTCCGCTCCGAACTGGGTAAATGAAGTCGAGCCTACGTCATACTGTGTGCTATCAGGGGAAATTCGCCCGGACAGCGGCCCACACTTATATCGAATTCCAACTGTCAAGGGGTCTTTTACGCGTACGCCAGTATGTACACGGGACCCCGGTTTTTCGTCCCATCAGAACGCCTAGACAGCTGTTCTTGTCGGGACCTCCTTCCTGCATCACTGACAAGGGGGAATCACGCCTGGAAATCTGGATGAACGTTCGCGGTCAATGCAGGGATCGAACACCCGCCACCAGGCTAGCGAACCAGCGTCTTACCCACTTAGACACCGTGATCCCCAAGTTTTAACGATCCTGTATATCAACAAGTACTTTTAGAAAAAAATACGTCGGTTTGATTTATAAATCTATAATATTAATAATGCAAAATAGAATGTGTAATTCGTTTATTTATTATGTTGATATTCAAAAAAAGGCAAGCAGAGCGTCATCTTTATTATTGTGAAAAAAGTACTTAACGCCTACTTAGTGCAGTTAAAGACAGCAAAAATTTTATTGATTAACCGTAGCTAATCTTGATAAACTTCGTCTAAACCCACTCTGGGGAAAAGGATAATCATCACAACGATGCTATCTGTATATCACTTAGTCGAATTACTCAATCTATTCATATTGTCATGATATTGTTTCATTGAAAATGTTATCATTATAAGCTTAATTCATTCTGGGGGAAACGCATGAGCAAAACGTAGCCATTTAGAGCATATTATATCACATTTTAAAAAAGTCAGTCTATTTATATTCGAATGGCGTTTTTGGGTAGAGATGTTATAAATATACTTTTGGTTTTTCAGCTTTAATAAGTATATTATTCGAAGAAAAGATGGATTCGGCGTTTGCCAACTACCACACTTCTAAGGCCTTTGCATTCACAACAACGTTTGTTTGCGGGGTTTTCTTGTGTTTAAGAGCGAGGATTTATATCGCCATCGGACTTCTATCAGTTGGATTCCTAGGATATATTGGAGCTGAAATTATTTTCTCAAGGACAAAACTTTCCAAAAATAGAAAGGACGATAATGTACCGGCAACAACAGATGAAAAAACACATTTATAGAATAAAATATGGTAACACACAGAAAATTTGTTCAAATGTAGTACTATCGATCATAATAGTAAGTGGAGAAAGGGGGGGGGGGGTCTCGGTGAGTAAGATGTTACCTGAATGTCCCGTGTTTGACGGAAAAATTCACCGGGATTTCCAGGACTAGTCCCCCACTAGGCAGTGTTGTAGAACTTAGGGTCAGGCAAGGGACAAAGTACAGTCGTTCGGGGGGAACGAACAACCAAGGACCCATGTGACATTGTAATCGGAATAATAGTAGGCCGTAGCGCCGATGTCCGGGCAACCTTTCCCTCATAGCCCAGCTTCAGTAGCCCAGGCGGTGCATAAAAGTACGATGTTAAACTCCAGGAGGATCGGATAGGCCAAAACACACAGCACAAACCTACAGACAAAGTATTCAAATCAATCACAAGCAACAACAAGCATATCAAATCGAGTGAATGGATCTGGAAGCCAACCGCAAGCATGTTGACTTTACTCAAACTGACAAATAAACTCAATAATAAAACTCGCAATGAATACATAATGGGTGCAAGGAAATGATCATGATAAAACTCTACATTGACGTAGCAATAAATTGTGTGGGGTGGGGATATGCGACTACAGTGATCTATTGGCGAGGCTTCATAATACACACTTCAACGCCATAAGAGGGGTTGAGGCATCATCAAAAGCGTCCTTGTCTCGGAAGGAATGTTTTATGATAACTTTTCATTTTTCTTCTTATCTGTCTCAGAGAGCGAGGGAGAGGGGACTATTACGCCATAGTCTTACGCCTTGTCGAGATAAGTATATCTTTATCTCAATCTTTCATATACACTGGGGCGTCTTTAAGTTACAACTGGACAAGGGTGGATAACCGCGAGAATCTCTGGACACTTTGACTGTTGTCCCTGTATAGTAATACCGGTTAGTTGTTATAACAAAATTATATCACTAGAATAAACACCCAAAAATGCGTGTATCGATGTTAATCGTTAGTGGTATACCTTATTTATGCAATTTCACATTATTAGCCGGCAGATATACGCTACAGTGATATAACATTACCATTTTGCCGTGCCAGAAGCCTAATGATTTGCAATTCGATTTCCATCTGACTGGGGATCCGTAACGTGAACTTGGGTTTTCGTGCCATCTGAGGAACGAAATGAAATGGAAATAAAATAAAATGGGGCTAGACGTCCGTCATTTCTGCAGTGACTGGGCTAATAAAGGCAGGCATACGCCATGCAGTTTACTTTAATTCGAATTCCTCATGTCAAGGCTTGTTTTAGGAGAAGCCCGAGAATATGTCCACGTCAGGCCCAGATCCAGGATTTTGTCGACGGGGGTGGGGGGAATACATTGGATCAAAGGGTAATAATCAGCGGAGACAATGCGAAAATCATGTTTATATCATCTATTGAAGAGCAGATATGTGCACTACAACAGTAACAAAGCCAACGAAAATGAAAATCAAATATGTCACACAGGGGCTGATGGGGGGCCACCCCCCACCCACAAACCCCCACCCCAACCCCCCACCCCCCGCCACCTGGATCCGCACCTGCACGGGATCTCGATTTTCCTCTCGAATTCAAAACCGCTAAACAGAACCTTTCACCCAGAGCAAACCCAAGACCTCCAGACTAGCGAGCCAGTGTCACGATCACTGAGGAGGAACTTCGGCTCCCCTGCACCAAACCAAGGCAGTCAACACAACCCAAGGCAATAACTCGTCTGCGCGTATGTGTATTTGAAAGTGGAAGAACCCGGTGGGTATCGAGAGAAGAGCTAAATAGAAAACATACGGATTAATAATATCTATCAATACAAAACAGTAATAACTAAATACCAACAATAAATAATAGCTAAATAGAAAAATATAATCTCTATATACAAGAGAATAATAGTCGAATCCACACAGAGACACACACACACGCAAATTATAGTCCAGTACAAGAAATAATAGCTAAAATACAAGATAATAGGCCAAAAAGGTAAATAATAAATTGCTGCATATAACAATTAATAGCTAAATATACATGTAGAAGTAAGAGTGTCAACAAGCAATAATGCGCAATGATAATTTTTGTACACTAAGGAGAAGTAATGGCCATCATAAATTATTCTGTACGTGTATCTAGTTTACGAACGGTATTTGAAACTTGTGGATTAACATCCGGGTGTTTTATTTTTAAATCATTTTCTTATCTTTAAGGAGCTAAATCGCTAATATTTGGGGCCTAGAAATGGGGCTTAACGTCCACTTCTCACAAAATATGTCATTTGGGGAATAACATACGATTCATTTCATTTCATTGATTCGTTTGCGCGTAGGCATCTTTAGCAGTGAGAGGAACCTGCAGAAAGCATAATACTAGATCTTTCCGGTCTGTGAAATATTTTCCTTTGGGTTAGGGTTAGGGTTCGGGTTAGGTTTATCTAAAACTATTCTGAAGGGTTTGGATTAGGGTTAGGGTTCGGGTTAGGTTTATCTAAAACTATTCTGAAGGGTTAGGGTTAGAATTGTGGCTATAACACGGAAAGATATTTCACAGATCGGAAAGATCTAGTATCGTGTCTGCAGAAAACCGACGAGAGTTAACAGCCGACCCTACTCCTTGTCAAAACCGCGCAATGCGCATGTGTTAATTATTCGGCCATCCTTCCAGGAGGTCATTGGATGTTCGGACCGGGTTCCTTTTGTTATTGGTGCAGAATTCCCTGCATGATATATCATTATCCCGAGTTGAGTTAAACACTTTTTTCATTTCTCGCCCGAAGGATTGAATAGGCAAATGGTTAGCGCGTGTGCATTGTATCATAAGGTTTGCCAATGACTCAAATGGCGTGGTTTCCATCCCCCGGTTGTACGGGACGAGGGCTAGGGTCACCGGTCAAACCTCGTGGTTTTCGCCGTGTGCCCACGGACCCCCCCCCCCCAACACACACACACACACACACAAAGACCCCTAATCGCAACTCTCTCTCACTATCTCTATCTCTGTGTGCGTGTGTGTGTCGCTCTCTCTCTCCCTTTCTCCCATTCTTGCTCACCGTCTTTATCTAAAATATAAAACTAAAACAAACAATTTATACATTGTCATGTAATTCAAAGTGTAGATGACACGATTCAGCCCGTGACCAGGATTAAACTAGAGGAAATGACCCATATTGTTGGCGGCTAGGAAAATATAAAATAATATATATCAAAAGAAACAAGTGCGATAGGTCTAAACTTATTACTCACGTAATTCAATATCAAAAAATATCCGAGAGTATTTTTTTTTTCGGTTTTTGCTCTTTTCTTTTAAAGATGCCTTATGTAAGATTTAGATAAATAGCTGAATTTTCTTGCTATAATAGTTCATAAATAGATCGCAAAAAATGAATATATTTAAAATTTCATTCAAATTAGTCTGCTTTATAAGTGTAATGTAGATTGTTTATTATCGTAGCAACGGAACTTGACAACCGAGACTAAGTTTCCATTATCCATTTCATCGTTAAACATACATTATGCAAGAGCTACTTCTGCCAGTTGCAGATCTTTCTTTAGGCCTGAATTTTTTCTCAATTATTGATTAGACATTAATTAGCTTATCCAGACCACAATAAATGCTCGATGTCATCGCTAACCTGTGATGTTTATTGGATTCGGATCCGATTTGCTGCTCAACTTTCATTCGGGATTTAATCATAAAATAGTTAATCAAGGCTATGTTTTTTATCGTACTGACTTTAGTAATGAAGATCGAGTCCAAGCCGAAAATTCAGTCGCAAAATTCTTGGTTCAAGTGATTCAACTTGACTTAAATTTCAGCAAAATCCCTTTACATTAGTTTTTAACTATTATAGTGAAAAATACCATTCATTTATCTAATCTCCCTTTAAACCTTTAAATCTGGCGCCTGTTTAAATCCATTTAAATCTCGGTCGTCTGATGGCCTGGAGGGGTGATTAGAGGGTTGACATGTGGATAAATTTCATAATCTATATAGGATTTGAAGCCAAAAGAAAAAGTCTACAATCAGCAGAATCAACTTTCATACAATGCATCTTTAAAGAAAAAAAAGATAACGAATGTAAACAGGTCATAAGAAAAAATGTACCTGTTTTTATTGACATTGTGACGGGGAGCTACCAAGATCGTGTGCAACGTCTTATACAAACACATTGGGTTGGGTGTACTTGGAAAGGAATGTTATATGATTGACTATATTCTGGTTTGGAAAGGGATGTTATATGATTGACTATTTTCTGGTTTGGAAAGGAATGTTATGTGATTGACTTTTTTGTGATTTGGAAAGGCATTTTATGTGATTGAACTGGCCATCGACACTTATTATTTTTAGAGTAATTCTAAAGACCTTACCGGTATGTATGAAAATTGTCTTTAGTGCTTTAGTGGTTTTCGAATAGTTTTACGCCAGTGGCGAAAATTGCCCTATTCAAAATAATTCAGTGATTGGTGTCAACAATATTAATCTAGGGCAAGGGTGTCAAATTCATTTTTATTCAGGGGTTAGACCAAGTTGGCCGGGGATATACAAAAATATCAAGATAAAGACAATTTTATTGATTTATTTGACTTTGAAACTGGTCAAATTAGCCAATCATAAAAGTATTGTTAACATTCAGAAGCTTATGATTTCCACCGTTAGTTTCTTAGAATTATTGATACATCAGTTCGTTGAAATTTATTCCGTCAACCTGCTTTCAACCCCTTGGCCCGCGGACCGTATGTTTGACACCACTGATCTAGAGTTATACAGAATAAATCTCTCCTCTGAATGGCCGCCATATCCAAAGGTTAGTTTATTGGGGGGGGGGGGCGTTTCTACTCCGTTTCACATCTTGCCACACAAAGACTTAATAAACCTATTCAATTCCATATTTCTCCAAATTCTCGAAGTATACTTTTTCGACTAAAATCGTCGATCTAGGACTTAAAATGTCGGCCAATTAGTGTCTGTCCGTGACAGACAGTTTAACTAGTTCGGTTAAATTTGAGGTTGGTCTTATCTAATTGATAAAATTTCGTTTGATTTCCCAGTTACTGGCATAATCAAGTACAACGCCAACCCTAACCCACAATTTCGTAAACAATCACGTACCTTAACACTATTTACATCTCCTGGCCTAAACTTGGTACATTCCTTGTCATTTTTTGTGTTTAATTATCTTCCAAAATTTTCTTTTTTTTAGTTGAAACAGTACTGCTGAAATTAAAGAAGAACATTTTTGATAGACCCCGTATAGTTGAGCCACCCGTAATCCAGAGAGATTGTAATTTCGGCATCCGCCGTTTGTTCTAAGTATAATATAATTTACCATGGATGACAAGGACAACAGACTTTCGGAACGGCCTTTAAGAGATACCTTAGTAATTTCCTTTTCCTTCGTGGCTATTTTCACATCGTATATGACCATACAGAGTCTTCAAAGCAGCTTGAACCAAGAAGCCGGATTAGGCATAATTTCCCTAGCTTGTGTGTATGGCGCTTTTGTCGTGTCTGGAATTTCAGCCGCATCTTATATCAAAATTCTTGGCGCCAAACGTTCTTTGGTTATTGGCTGGGTCGTTCACACACTCTATGTAGCAAGTAATTTTTATCCAACTTGGGGGACTTTGATTCCCTCGTCAATGTTGTTAGGGGGAGTTACCGGACCCATCTGGACATCACAGGGTCTATATTTGGCTGCGAATAGCGATGCATATTCGCGTCTAAAGAATGAAGGCATGCATTCTGCTTTAAGCAAGCTAAATGGAATATTTTTTATGTGTTTTGAATCAACCCATGTGACTGGAAATTTAATTTCGTCATTAGTGTTACATCAGGGTTCAAATGCTGATACTACGAACAACGTCACTAAAATTTGTGGTGCTGAGGATTGTCCTGTGGCAGCAAATCATACAATAATCGAACAACCCGACAAAAATGTAGTGTATATTTTGTTGGGAATCTTTTTGCTTTGTGATATATTTGGACTTTGTTTGACAGTTTTTCTGTTACCAAACTTAAAACCTCGAAAATCGAATGAACAAACTCTGTCGAAATCCATCGTTTCTTGCTGTACAACTTTAGCGGATAAAAAGATGATGCTTCTCATCCCTTTATTTTTTTCCCAGGCCATGAATCAGGGATTGCTATTGACAGAATATACTAAGGTGGGTGTTCTTTCTTAACACATAATTATATCGGAATATTAACATTCAATGTCATAAGGGTTCTGTAATGCTCCCACGATGTTTCATTGTGTCATACAATAATATTATACATGTATGTACAAATCTGTAGAGGATTTTAATTTCAATTTGTAAAACACAGCATCTTCAATCTAATAGGCCATGGAATAGTGGAATCTATATGATTGGGGGTGTAGAAGTGGTGTTTCAAATGATTGTTATTTAACGATGACCGTACGTGCGTGTGTGTGTGTGTGTGTGTGGGGGGGGGGGGTAAAGAAGCTAACGTGTTTGATGTAGGTCAAAATAAAAGTCTAGTCCCCAAATGACCTAGTTTGTGTCGAGTGGACGTTAAACCCAATCTCTCTCTCTCTCTCTCTCTCTCTCTCTCTCTCTCTTCCCTCTCTCTCTCTTTGAAATTTGCACGTGTATCTGTTATCACTCGTCACTTCAGTAATTATATAGTGGGTAACTCGTGTTTCCTTTTGTGTTCGTCACTTCCTTTCGCTGACATCTTGATTACACGTCTATCGTAGCAGTGATCTCTGTGTTGAAATTATATTTGGAACGTTTTAAACCAGTTCTATCACATATGTGATAATGACTGTCACCAATATTGCCCTTGGCGTGTTATTTAAAGTACAAACGGGACAAAGTCTATACTATGATGATACTTTTAAAAAAACTTTCGACGTTTTCTTTCCAGGCTTACATCAGCTGCTCATTGGGTGTTTCAATGGTCGGCGTTATAATGGCGTGTTACGGCGGAAGTACGGCCATATTTGCCATATTGATTGGACAATTAGCTCAATATACGGGACGATATTTTTTGTTTGTTGTGGCGATGTGTGCAGATATGACAATGTTATTAGTCTTTTACTTTTGGAAACCAAATGAACATCAACTATATCTTTTTTTTATAATTCCATGCATCGGAGCCCTTTCGGAGGCCATTTATCAGGCCCAGTTTAACTGTAAGTATTGATTCAGTTACGTTCAATTGAGTTAAGGGTTTAGAGTTAGCACCTAATCCCGCCCCTTTTTAAATGAAAAAAAGAACATATTGACGAATATTGATCTTCATTACGTAATAATTATATTACTTAATCAGTGTCATACTGATTGGCTCTGATATGGTATAAATGTACAAAATATTCAATGATCAAGATAAACCAATACGATCTTAAATTTTAATCAGTAAAACATTTTTGTATCTATACCACAAACTAATGTCATTCCAATATATTTGAATTTAATGCTGAAAACATAAACGCCAAAATATAATAACGATTTGTTTGTATTCTTGTATATTTGGGTGGTCATGAATTGTTACGAACTAGGGCCATGACTTGTCACGAACTATTCATTTATTTATTTATTTTCAGCTTTGATAAGTATTTTATTTGAAGAAAAGATTGACTCAGCTTTTGCCAACTACTATACATCAAAGGCGTTGGGTTTTGCTGCTACTTTTGTGACCGGAGTGTTCATGTGCCTGAGAATTAGACTAATTATCGCTGTGACATTAGTTGCAATTGGTTTCCTTGGTTATGTGGGATCTGAATTTCTTTACTCAAAAGCAAAACTTTTACAGAATCGAAAGGATGATAATTATGCTTCTAAGGATGAACAAACGCGTTTGTAGTGTAGAACTGTGCACTTGGTAACAAGATTTACCTAAAACCGTCGATATTTCAAATTGTATATCACTAATTCAGAAATCCAAACATAATAAACCTAAACATTAGAGTGACAGCTTTGAAAATGTGGGCCATTTTTATGGCGGTATATTAGTGCCAAAATTCTAACATGCTATCGTCTAATTTCTAACCTCCATTCATGTAACTTCTAACCTCCATTCATGTAACTTCTAACTTCCATTCACGTAATTTCTAATTTAAGACAATGTATAATTCAACTTCTTTATTTGTTCAGTGTAAATATCAATTCTATTTCATCTTATTTCTATTATTGAGGCGAAAAATGTCTACTTCATTGTGGTATTACATGTTAAGCATGAACGGCAAACAAATTTAGAATTTTGATACTTCTACCTAGCAACCATCATTATGACATCGTTTGGTGTCGCCACTGTGTGCTCAATTGGATGATTGGATGATTGCGCACCTGATCGGGACCATAATTGGTATAAACGACCCATTCTTCGTTTGGTTGAAGGTTGGAAGGAGTGCTGAGAGAGAGAGAGAGAGAGGTCACTTAGTATTAAACTCAGTATCTGTGTAGGCCTATCCATAACATTTATACCCTGTGTTAATATAGACCAACTGCATATAGATATTAATTATTGGCTCAACCGTAAAAAAAAAATAAAATAAAATTCTCCAAATCCCGTTTAGCTTATATTTGAAATAGAAAATGAAATGAAATGAAAGAGGGTTTAACGCCCTACTGTTTCGTTCCGAACCGGGCTAATGGAGACGGACATACGCCACACAGTGTGCTTTAGGGAAATATTGCCCGGAGAGCGGATCTACGACGTGGACTTATATCGAAGTCTAACTTTCACGGGATCTTTTACGTGCACGCCAACATGTACATGGAACCTCGGGTTTTCATCCCATCGGAACGACAAGACACCAATAAGGGGGAACCACGCCAGAAAATCTGGATGAACTTTTTTCGACCAATGCAGGGATCGAACTCCCGACCCACAGCCTAGCGAGCCTGCGTCTTACCTACTTAGCCACGGTATTCGAAATAATATTTGCAAACCATACATTTATATCACGTTCAATGTTGTTTAGAGGGTAGGATGGCCGAATGGTTAGCACGTGCACGCTGTAACATAAGGTCTGTCATTGAATGAACTGGCGTGGTTTCGATTTCCCGTTTTTACGTGACATGGAGCAGAGCCGCCTTTCCAACCTCGTGGGTTTTCTCCGGGTCCTCCGGTTTCCTCCCACTGCTAAACACTCCTACGCGCAAGCGAATTATTGAAATACAATGAACGGTGTTAATACCGAAATGACCTGGTTGGTGTTGAGTTGATGTTAAACCCCATGTCCCCATCTCTCTCTCTCGATGTTGTTTTCAATTTTAACACTCAGGCAAGCCACTCAATCTGACGAAGAGGGAGTCGTTTGTATCAATAGAATGGTCCCGATCAGGTGCTCAATTCCCAAACTGAGCACACGGTGGCGACACCAAACGATGTCATAATGATGGTTGCTAGGTAGATGTATCAAAATTCTAAATTTGTTTGCCGTTCATGCTTAACATGTAACACCACAATGAAGTAGACATTTTTCGCCCCAATATTAGAAATAAGATGAAATAGAATTGATATTTACACTGAACAAATAAAGAAGTTGAATTATACATTGTCTTAATTAAGAAATTACATGAATAGAAGTTAGAAGTTACATGAATGGAGGTTAGAAATTACATGAATAGAAGTAAGAAATTAGACGAAAGCATGTTAGAATTTTGGCACTAATATACCGCCATACATTTTAACTGTATACGGGTAAGTTAAGCAATTGTTCTACTGGTTATTGAATATTGTAAAGCAAAACACCACACTCAGGGTAGGCATGTGCATGGGTTTCCGGTGTGGTTTCCCCTTGTCAGTGGTTCAGGGCGGAGGGGTTGTCTAGTCGTTCGGATGGTATGGAAACAGGAAACACGAATTGAAAACAATGCATCTACTAACAGTGTATAGTCAATAGCAAGATTCTGTTTTGGGGGTGGAAAAAACTGCTGAAAGGATGGATTAGAAAAACGTCTGTGATCTCGGTGGGAATTACTGATACTGAGTATGGTGTTAATTCGCCACGTCTATAGTTTTGAAAGCTGTTTTCTCTTGCGTAGGATGCTTCCCCATACTGTCTATTACCACGAATCCCTGATGATGGACATTAGTTTATCTTGTGGTCGACACCCCCCACACTTGAAACATCGTATACTGCTGTACTGCAGTCTTCGGGGGGAGGGGGTTAAAAATGTCGGTCTGGTGGCACCACCCCACTCAAATCTGCCCGGCTGTGCTTTTTGTCTGGTAAGCATTTCCTGTTGGGCTTTCAATAAGGTAACCAGTTCGTTCATTCCCGGCATAGCATTGTTGCTACCACAAGCTCTTCGTGTACTTCCTCCTTGCTCATAATACAAGCGCTAGCCCGAAATCGATTATCATCCTTTGGCAGTTGAAATTCGATGTAAGTATAGGCCAAAGTGCCGCTATCCGGGCAAAATTCCCCTCATAGCACACTGTATGCTGTATGCCCGTACAAATTAGCCCCATCGGAGCAGAACAGTGGGACGTTAAACTCCATTTCATTTTGAGCATTCTCGAGATTTTTAAAGTTACGTCTTGTCTGACTGACCAGTAAACTGTTGCGTAGTGTTTCGGATGGTACGAAGAACTGACCTATGTATTTTGTTGAAGAAATGTAAAAGACAATCCCTCTCCTTTATTATGCTCAGTAACTCAGTAAATTTTTTTTCAAACCATTTCAATATTTATAACTTTTTTTTCAAACCATTTCAGTATTTATAATTGCATAGTCTTAGAGCGATATAAACCTGAAAATAACCTAGAGCATATGAAATGGGGTTAAACGTCCAGCTTTTCTTTATCGACCGGGATAATGGACACACATAGGGACCTCTAGTTAATGATACTACGCCATACATATATTGAGCTATATTCTGCCCTTACAGGAAATACGCACATTGTAATTCGTGTTTTCACAAAACGCACAAATATTACTATTTGATATTGTTTATTTGCATACACTATTTCGTTTCTCCTAATAGTTCAAAATTTTATTTTAATAAAATTTTTCCTTACTACACTAGGATCTGGAAAATATTATTGTTTCGTCGAGTCATTGCGAAAGTCTGCTTATAACTCTCGTTAATGCTCAGAAATGGTAAATAGATAAAATAGATCGTTCGGATTAGAACGCTCGAGGTTCGGGTAAATATTAAAGATACGTTATGTGAGATTACATAAAGAGCTGGCAGTTCTCACTATAATTGTAAACAACTAAATAATGTAAAGGGAATTCGATCCACCGATTATTTAGTCATCATCATTACTAAAGTCGGTACGATAAAATACATAGTCTTGGTTATCCAATTTTTGATTTAATCAGATGAAGCAGCAGACTGTGTTGTAATCCAATAAATATCACAGGCCAGCAATACCATCGAGAGTTGATTATGGTCTGGATACGTTAATTGATAATGGCTAATTAATAATTTAGATACAATTTCAGGCATAAAGACCCGCAATTGGCAAATTTAGTTCTTGCATAATGTATGTTTAACTTACCCACTTTAAATTACGTGAACAAATGCAAACTAAATATGTAATAGAATACATAACTCTTTTTATTAAACAGATGTTTTATTACTGCATAACATATTTACATATGGTGGTTGGATCAGGAGATATCTAACTAGGTCACAGAAAACTCAACTGATCCGGGGTCTGAGGGCAGACGGGTCTGGGAGGGAAGCGACTTCTCCCTAGGGGAGGTTTTTCTCCTTCTGAGAAAATTTGAAAAGTTTTAGTCAATATCCTGGTTTGTTAGGTCATTGCTGGGAGCAAATTCTTCTTACGAATTGCAAAATCCTTTAATTAGACATTCATTAACATGAAAAGTCCATAATCAGCTAGCAATGACATCGGATGGCTCCGATTTTAAACTTGAATCGGATCTGCTGTCCAGTGACTGTTGATGTTTAACCGTTTATTATCGTAACAACGGTAACAATGGTAATCGAGGCTACAGTATTTTTTAATGAAAATTTTTCGGCTCAAAGTGAAGTAATTAGACTGGAATTTTCAGCATATTCCCTTTACATTATTGTTTAAGCGAGAACGGTTGGCTCTTTATTTATTTTTTAACATTATTTAATAATGCCACTTTAGGCTAGAAATATTTAAAGCCCCAATAACACTCTTGTTGTAACTGAATAATATGCCCCAATCTTCATTCTGGTCAACAAATCGTATTATTTTAGAATATTCCAATTTAATAATGACATAAATTTCATCTTAACACACCTATTTTAAAAAATTTGAAAAATTCAACCAATTGATTTGAAAAGTCTAACGTAAACCTTTTCAAATGTGACTTGGATTTTAAAATATTTTCGAACCCTCTGGACAAGTAAAATAGGTTGTAATGGATAATTTACACAACAGGTAGGACACTTAAACATCTAGTACTTAGAATAAGGGTATTATTTATTTTCTGGAGCTACCAAGCCAGCAAGAATGTTATTGTCCCTTTAATATTAGAACATAATATACATAACAACAATTAAACATGCAATACCAAATTTCAAATAGATTAACATATTATACATTATTGAGACGTAACTCAAATATAGGTACGTCCTGAATCAATGACTAAGATGCATGTAAACTGATGATAAATTATCTTAAGATAAGTGTTCATAAAAGGTAAATAAAAAACCCAGTTCTATTGGATTATAACGCTTATGGTTCGGATTAAATATATCCACTTTAAATTATGTGTACATATGTATAGTATGTATACTCGAATATATACTATAACAGTTTGGATTGAATGATTATATTATTGCTATATATGCTGTGCATCGAGACCAGACAGGAAGTAAATTCTCTACCTATTATTGTGTACGAGACATATTTACTTTGTGTCGAAAATGCCTGTGCTGGCGGTTTTGCTCCACACAGGTTAGTGTTTCAATTTACCATACTTAAGGAATGAAATAAAATGTGGTTTAACGGCCTACTGAATGAAGACAGGCATACGTAATATATTGTGCACAAGGGGAAATTTTCTCCAATCGACAGCGCTACCACAAGGGATTAAACAAAATATCTTACCTTATTTTGACTAATGTTCCACAATGGGAAATAGATATATAATGTCACGACAATAGTTGTTACCTTTATATCGGTAAACAGCATTTTAAGACATATTAATGCATAATATATGCAATAGACAAAAAAAAACGGTGAGTTATTACCGTACACATACTAAAATATCGCAGAAAAAGGTACGTTTACTTTATATGAAAAGGTATTCAACCTAGCTTTGGTGGTAAACTCGTTTTTTTTTAATTCACACCATCAAGGTATGAATAATCGACTAAACCGCTAAATTTCATAAGCCTCCTGTGCGGTATTGTCGAGATGTATTACCGTAAACTTATCAAAAATTGAGGGACATCGGGTTAGGGGCTCACTTTGCACATAATAGGCTTGCTTCGGTGACTCGCAGATATTTAACAAAATCGGCTGCTGATTCATAAGGTATCAACATGCCAAAGTACAGTAACTATCAGTGTTGCACTATCGAGTTATAAAACGCAAAGTTGCAAACACACGGATTCGAGGCAAAATTCGTAGGTACAATAAACAAAATGTACGTCCACGATACATCAATAAAGCACCCAACTTAGCTGTGGTAGCAAATTGTTTATTTTGTCTTTTTCACAGAATCAAGGGATCTATCAGAATAAAAAATTTCAGAAGCTTCGTATGTTCCGTTTTCGAGATATATTACCGTAAACATACCCAAAATTATGAGACAGTCGTATTGGTCCCTTTTCAATCGTAGTACGTTAAACCTCATTCCATATGTTGCAGTGTGTAATTTGAACTTATCCTTCGCCATTACCAGAGGCGGATTCAATGGGGGGCGCTCCGCTCCGAACGTTTACTTAGACGAAAATATCAGCCAAATAGCTCTTGGAATGGCTACAGATGCAAGGAAATGACGGATACTTTTTTGGTGCCCCCCTCCCCTCCGCGGTCAGTGCCCTCATTTTGCGGCGCACCCCTCCCCGCCTTTTAAAAATTCCTAGATCCGCCCCGGATTACACATAGATAAGATTCTTATTGTACCGAGACATCCTTCTTAAATACCAATGCATTCGAGTGAGCAAACAACAGTTAAAAGATGGCGACGGTTCTGCAGTTTAAATGAGTTAAAAATAAATATGACTAAGTGCAATCGTTTTTTTTTTTCTGTGTTCAATTATTTTTCAAATTTGCTCTTTTTTATAGCTGAAATAACAATATAGAGATCTGATAGATCCCCATAAAGTACAGCCACACATTCAGATCGCCGGATAATTTGAAATTTTGAATTATTGGAATTATATTTTTTTCTCGTGGGTTTGAACAGCATTCATAATTACAACACCCATAATACAAAAAGTTCATAATTTGAACGGATTTCATGAAATGTGCTAAACAAAGATCAGTCGGGTTTTATTTTTCCGAATTTAGTATAATTTACCATGGATGACAACGAGAACAGACTTCCAGAACGGCCTTTAAGAGATACTTTAGTTCTTTCTTTTGCCTTCATGGCTATTTTCACATCGTATATGACCATACAGAGTCTTCAAAGCAGCTTAAACCAAGAAGCCGGATTGGGCATAATTTCGCTAGCGTGTGTATATGGCGCTTTTGTCGTATCTGGAATTTCAGCCGCATCTTGCATCAAGATTGTTGGCGCCAAACGTTCTTTGGTTATCGGCTGGGTCGTCCACACACTGTATGTAGCAAGTAATTTTTATCCAACTTGGGGGACTTTGATTCCCTCGTCCATATTGTTAGGGGGAGTTACTGGGCCGATATGGACGTCGCTGGGTCTATATTTAGCAGCGAACAGCGATGCATATTCGCGTATAAAGAATGAGGGCATGCATTCTGCTTTAAGCAAGCTAAATGGAATCTTTTTTATGTGTATGGAATTAACCCATGTGATTGGAAATCTAATTTCGTCATCAGTGTTACGCCAGAGTTCAAATATCGATAATGTGAACAACGTCACTAAAACTTGCGGTGCTGAGGATTGTCCTGTGGCAGCAAATCATACAATAATCGAACAACCTGACAAAAAAGTAGTGTATATTTTGCTGGGAATCTTTTTACTTTGTGATATATTTGGACTTTGTTTAACAGTTTTTCTTCTGCCAAACTTGAAATCTCGAAAATCGAATCAACAAACTTTGTTGAAATCACTTGTTTCTTGTTGCACAACATTAGCCGATAAAAAGGTGATGCTGCTCATCCCTTTATTTTTCTCCCAGTCCATGAATCAGGGATTGCTTTTGACAGAATTTACTAAGGTAGGTGGTCCTTTCTTATAGATAATTATATCGTGCTATGCCATACGGATTATGTAATGCTCCGGTCAGTTATAAAAATTAAAAGATATGGGGGTTAATGTCACACATTTCTGCTTCTACTGGGCTAATGAAGACTTGCATACGCCATGTTATGAGGGAAAGTTTACACGGACAGCGGCGCTACGGCCTTATTTCGATTTTCAACTGCCAAAGGTCCATTTACATGCACGTCAATGTGTACACGGGACCTCGGTTTGTAATCCCATCCGATCGACTAGACTGTCGTCCTTATCATGCCCTCCGTCCCGCGCAAGGGGAAATCACTCTAGGAAATCTCGATGAATTGTCTATACCACCACCGGGCTCGAACCCACTACTACCCACCTACCTCCAACATTACTCACTTAGCCCTCGCGACTCCCCACTGCGTTATAAAATAACAGAATATGTACAAAGGGATGGGTGGAGCATTTTAATTTAAGTTACACCATTCATACTTAACAATAAAGCACCTATAGCCCATGGAAAACTGAAAGCTGTATTTTTGGGAGCTTTCGAGCATGTAGTGTAGAGCAGGTGGTTTTATTTAACGTTGACGGTACGCGTGTGGGTATAAAAGAGCTAGCTAGCATGTTTGATATAGGTCAAGATAAAATTTTGCATTCGGTCGATCTGGTGTGTTATTTAAAATAGAGATGGAACAAAGTCTATTCTATGATAATCCTTTTAAAACCTTTATTTACAGGCGTACATCAGCTGCTCATTAGGTGTTTCAATGGTCGGCTTTATAATGGCGAGTTACGGCGGAAGTACGGCCATATTTGCCATACTGATTGGATACCTAGCTCAATATACTGGACGATATTTTTTGTTTGTTGTGGCGATGTGTGCAGATATGACAATGTTATTAGTCTTTTATTTTTGGAAACCAAATGAACATCAACTATATCTATTTTTTATAATTCCAAGCATCGGAGCCCTTTCGGAGGCCATTTACCAGGCCCAGTTTAACTGTAAGTATTGATTCAGTTACGTTCAATTGCGTCAATTGCTTCAGTTGTCAATCCCTTCTGAAATAAAAAAAAAACAACTGTTTTCAATGCGGTCTTCAACCATATTGGCGAATTCTAATCTTCATTACTTATCATATTGCTAAACTGGTGTCAGACTTATATACCCTGGCTCTAAAATGCTACAAATCGACTTCTTCATACACCCACCCGCCCAAATCAGTCTTCCATGAAATAAATATTGGGATCCTACGAAAACATGCAAAATCAACGCCCACCACGCCCATGCCTAACGTCTTGAATGATCAATATAAACTAATACGATCTCAAATTAAATGCCGAAAACATACGGACCAAGATATACCACCGATTTGGTAATGTTCTTGTAGCTATGCTGCGAATAACAGGGGTCATGACTTGTCACGAACAAGTGCCATTCCTATTTGTTTATCTATCTATTTTATATATTAAAGATACATTGAGGGAGATTAGATAACGAGTTGGCAGTTCTCACTATAATAGTTCAAAAGCTAGCTAATGTAAAGGCAATTTGCAGAAAATTTCAGTCAAATTGATCCGCTATGAACCGAAAACTAAGAGAATGAAAGTTCCGCTTAGCCTCGGTCATCATTACTGAAGTCGGTAAGACAAAACTAGTAGTCTCGGTTATCCATTTAATTGGTTAATCACGAAGGAAAATTTTGAAGCTAATCGAACTACAATCCAACAAATATCACAGACTATCCTTGACATCGAGAGTTGATAATGGTCTGGATAAGTTAATTAAAGTCTAATTAATAGTTTTTATAACATTTCAGGCCTAACGAAAGACCTGCAATAGGCAGATTTTGCTTTTGCATAATGTATGCTTAATTCATTTATTTTCAGCATTGGTAAGTATTTTATTCAAAGAAAAGATCGATTCGGCGTTTGCCAACTACTATACAGCTAAGGCGTTGGGTTATACTGCTACTTTTATTACTGGGGTGTTCATGTGCCTGAGAATTAGATTGATTATCGCTGTGACATTAGTTGCAATTGGTTTCCTTGGTTATGTGGGATCTGAATTTCTTTATTCAAAAACTAAACTTTTACAGAATCGAAAGGATGATAATTATGCTTCTAGTGATGAACAAATGGGTTTGTAGAACTTTGCACCGGTAACAGTGACTGACACGATTAACCTAAAAGCGCAAGTATTTTTACCATATTCAAGCAATATGTTTCACGCGATATGTTGGACCCAGAAGTGTAGCACTATCGTCGTTGCGACATTGTTTTCAATTTAGTGATAAGGAATCGAGAAAGAAGATGGCTTAATATTTCATTAATTAATATATTTGGCAAGTCAGTAGATTCGCATATATACAACTTAGTCAATGATTGACATATTGTTATATCAAAAAAGGGTATAGAATCATAACAAACTGGTTCTATCTTTCAACAAAATACATGTGATTCGAGATATTCCTATTGCGTCACTTGGCTTAATTTAACCAATCATTTCGTCGATTGTTCAGGTTCATGATCATGAACATGCACGACTGTGCGTTATACCCCTGCGACTATAAAGGAAACTGTATTATGTCTTGAAATCAGACGACATTTGGATTCCAGAGAGAGATTACCATCAGAGTTCCGATACAGCAGAAACACCCAACCCAATGAGTTTAGCTGGCAAGCGTGAGAATGACTTTAGATAGTATTGTAATCTATACTATGTTTGTATGTATCCAGCTTGATATATAAAATGTAAAAGCGAACTGTTGCGTTATTATTCCTGGTAAGACAAACGTCTTTAAAAGAAAACAGTAAGGAGAAATACACAACGTGAAGGAGAAGCAATTTCACAAGGCTACTAAAATATGTAGTAAGAAAAGATGCATGGGTCATACGTAGGATGTGGCGACCGGTTTGACCACCGCCCGCTCACCACGTCTGACAAACGACTTATGGTGCTACATAAGACAACACAAAGGTAATGACTACAGTAATGCAACGTCAAAACGGATACTGCGCGCGCACTCTAACCATTCGGCCAGACAGTAAATAATTATGGTCAAAAATTTGCATAAAATGAACATTTTTTTTCGTCTTGTATTCTCTCCACTGGTTGTATTATTCAATGCAATTCTGGATAGGTCGGCTTCCAACCTCGCTGGTTTACACCTGGACTTCCAGTTTCCTTCCACCGCTAAAAGATCCCTACGTTCAAGCGAATTATTAATAATTAAAACATATGTTAGACCCGAAATACCCCCACCCCCTTCTCATTTTGATGTGATGTCAGTTATAGACATGGGACCTCAATGTTTCGTTCATCCGCAGATGCCCTGTGAACAGCATCATGACAAGGGTGGCAGAACCCTAGACACGTTGTCGACCAACACCTTAAACGAGCCCAGGATCTCTTGATATGTTAACCAGCACAATTCTCGCCGAGCCATGGTCGGTAGATGCATTGTTGCAGTGCTATTATCTATAGTATTTCCGGCGCGGATCCAGGATTTTTTGCAGGGGGGGGCGGGGGTGTCTAGGTTTGATAATAGCTTAACTAATTGCAGCCAGCGCCGAAGGCGCTCAACTAATTAGCGGGGGTTGGGGGCCCTCCCCCAGAAAAATTTGGTAAATTAGATTCAATTTGGTGCATTCTGACGTATTTCCGGAAGGTAAATTCCAAAATTACAGGTCTAAAAATCGCCAATAAAATCGCATAAAATGTCCTTAAAATGTTGATGGGGAATGCTCCCTTCACAGGTGAGGAACAAAATATCTTCAGATACCATATTAGGGTTGTTCTTAACAAGCTTTATTGGCAGTTTTAATTTACTATTAGAGTAACCAGTCCATTTAAGTATAGGATAGTTGGTCGGGGTTTTCCAGAGCACAAACTTTCACAGACGAAAAGTTTATAGACTTGGTTTACTATTTATTTTCACCGCATAAAAATAAATAATATAGCTTGCAATAGTTGACACAGGCTTAATCCTAAATGTAGAGGTTTACAAGGAATTTTCACACAAAATTAAACAGATTTATCTTCCAAAATGTATGTGGGACCTTCACTTTAAAGGAGCTAAGTCCGTAACTCAATATCATCCAAAATCTTTGACAATGAAAATAAGAATTATATGACCAGAATTTTTTTCTGATCAACGCTGCCGATAAAATTAAAAAGCAAACACAACAATATTCAACGTCAACAGGCGAACAGCCAACAGCGTTAATAAAACTTATATTTTCATGCAGTACGGTATTAAAAAATTACCGTTGTCAATAGGAGATTTGCCGTGGGGTCAATTCGTCCCGACGGCGATTTATGCTGTCGACGGTTTGGGCTAATTGCCAGAGCTGTATGTGACTATTTGTGTTTTTTGCCCACAATGGAATGAAAGTCACGACTCAAATCAATGTACACAAACTCGCAATTTTTGGGTCAGATTGAGGCTTTTAGATTTAAGTTTCAAATTTTCAAGCCTGAGCGGGAGGGGGGGGGGGATCCGGGCCCCCCCCCCCCCCCTCTGGATCCGCGCCTGTAATTAGTATAACGAGCACAGGGTATCTAGTTCATGATGAGCCGTAATTTGAATACGTGGGTAAAGGCCTACATTTTTCATTTTTAAATCTTTATCTATAACGGTCTAAAATTAGGTAATTTGAATTACATTTTATTGTGCAACATGTACAGTCCTAATTTGAATAAGAACGAGTCATGTACCAAATACAAGCTGTTTCCAGCTGAACGTTTCAATTGTATCATTACGGAACAGTAAAATATATAATAATTTTTCATATGGTGTAAACAGTATTTTTTTTGTTGTGTGGCTGAAACAGTATTTATTTTTGTCACGTGGTAAAAACGGTATTTATTTTTGTCCTGTCGTGTATTTAGTATTTATCTCTCGTGCCGTTGAAGCAGTATTCATAATCAGAACAGCTATAAAACAGAAAGTTTGTGTATTGATCGGTAATTAATGGAGTGCTAAACCAAGATCAGTTGTTTTTCAAATTTAATTTAATTTAACATGGATGACAGAGAAAACAGACTTCCGGAACGCCCTTTAAGAGATACGTTAGTTCTTTCCTTTTCCTTTATGCCTATTTACACATCGTATCTGGCAATACAGAGTCTCCAGAGCAGCCTGAACCAAGAAGCTGGATTAGGCATTATTTCCCTCGCATGTCTATATGGCGCTTTTGTCGTGTCCGGAATTTCGGCCGCATCAATTATCAAGATTGTTGGCGCCAAACGTTCTTTGATTATTGGCTGGGTCGTTCACACACTTTATGTAGCAAGTAATTTGTATCCAACTTGGGGGACTTTGATTCCCTCGTCCTTATTGTTAGGAGGAGTTACCGGACCCATATGGACGTCACAGGGGCTGTATTTAGCAGCGAATAGTGATGCATATTCGCGTCTGAAGAATGAAGGCATACATTCTGCTTTAAGCAAGCTTAATGGGATCTTTTTCATGTTTTTGGAATCAAACCATGTGACTGGAAATTTAATCTCGTCATTGGTGTTACATAGGGGTTCAAATATCGATACAAGGAAAAACGTCACTAGAATTTGTGGTGCAGAGGATTGTCCAGTAAAAGCAAACGACACCATGATCGAACAACCTGATAAAAATGTGGTGTATATTTTGTTTGGAATCTTTTTGCTTTGTGATATATTTGGACTTTGTTTGACAGTTTTCCTGTTGCCAAACTTAACACCACGGAAATCGAATGAACAAACTCTGTCGAAATCCATCGTTTCGTGCTGTACAACTTTAGCGGATAAAAAGATGATGCTTCTCATCCCTTTATTTTTTTCCCAGTCCATGAATCAGGGATTGCTATTAACAGAATATACTAAGGTAGGTGGTCCTTTCTCACAGATAATTATATCGGGCTATATGGATTTTGTAATGCTCCTTTCCCACAGATAATTCGATAACATTAGAACTTGACCCCTTCTTATTGTCAAAATAATTCAGTCCATTTGGTCTCTCAAAAGCACCCCTGTTCCAATGAGCCATGGAACAATGGAATATGTACGATTGACAAATTTAAGCCTGTCACTTAGACAGGATCAGAAAAAGACCCACAGAGGCCCAAAGCATTTAAAAGATTTTGGTGTCCCCATACATTTATACATTAATATGTAATTCAAAATATAAACAATAATTTGACACAAAAAACGCTAGCCATGTGTTTAGAGTATGCCTCGGATGTTATACACGTCATTATTAATTACCGTCTGAACAGACAAAAGCAAAATTTTGGCATCTAGAAAAGTAGACATTCTGGGGTGCCGCCATTACAATAATACCCTTAGCACGTGGTTATTTTTTTAATCCATCACTGCACTTGCTGTGGTATTCCTATGGCTATAAGCATCTTTGATTTAGGAAAATCGAAAGAGCTGAATTGGTTTGTAATCGTGAGGGTGGGTTGGTGCGAAGAGGGTGCGCGTTTTATCATGAGATATGTCATTGAGTCAACTGGCGTTGTTTCGATTCCCCGTTTGTGATGAGAAGTGGAGTTGCCTGTCCACCGCCCCCCCCCCCACCACACACACACAAACACACTGCTAGAGAGTCCTACGCGCAAGAGAATTATTGAAATAAAATTGAACCAAATGTTAGTCCCGAAATGACTTGAAGTGTGTCGAGTGGGCGTAAAACCCCATTTCTCTCTCTCTCTGGATCATACTCTTGCGTGTTATTGAACTTAATTCAAGTACAGGTGGGACAAATTCTATGCAGTCCAATCTTGACTTTGAATTAAGGGTTAGTGTACCTTTTAATAACTTTCTCGACGTTTTCTTTACAGGCGTACATTAGCTGCTCATTAGGTGTTTCAATGGTGGGATTTATAATGGCGTGTTACGGTGGGAGTACGGCCATCTTTGCCATACTGATCGGACACCTAGCCAAGTATACGGGAAGATATTTTTTATTTGTTGTGGCGATGTGTTTAGATATGACAATGTTATTAGTCCTTTATTTTTGGAAACCAAATGGACAACTGTATCAATTTTTTATAATTCCAATCATCGGGGCTCTTTCCGGGGCCATTTATCAGGCCCAGTTTAACTGTGAGTATTGGGGAAGTTTAAATTCATATAAGTGCGATAACCAAATTCAGCGTCAAATAATTTGTCTAAAACGCTTTTCACCCCCCCCCCCCACACACACACACACACCTGCAATCTGTTTCACATAGGTATTGCGAACGCATTTTTCTATAAAGTTCATTATCATTCTAAGTGTGACGTCACATCACATGGAGTCGACAACGTGAACTGGTCCGGGCAGAATTGTGCCTTTTACTCTTTTTATGTACACATTTACACTAAATAGGAAATTTGTTATCCAGATAATCCAAATATACTTAAAAAAAAACATTATTTATTACTCCAATCTAATTAAAATATAGATCTATATTTCGTTTCGTTTTTTATACTTTCGAGAAAAACGAAATCTTGAACTATAAAAAACGAAACGAAATTGGATCTGTGTTTTAATCAGATTGTTATTACTCCAAAAAATTTGCAGACGGAAAATTGTGAGCTCATTAATCCGCAGTCTCGCACCAATTTCATCGCTTCCGGTGATTTTAGGGGCCGGGCTAACATTCACGCAGGGCCGTATGTAGGATTTTAAAAGAAGGGGTGCAGCAGACTGGTGGCAGGGGGCGACCAAAACGAACCTTCTAATGTCATGTGGTAGGGCAGGCGCTGACTTCTATTTCGGCCACTCTGGTGATATCTAAAAGTCGATTTTGTATTTTATATGGACGAATTTTACAGGGACTGCAGATCCACGTCTGTGGTGGCGCCCACAGCCTCCACATTTGTGATATAAGAGTGTGGGCGCCCTTAAAACCGGCCGATTGATTAGTGCCTTAAGCGCATCACCGTGTGATCATAACCACGTGTATCATTTTATAAATAATTGAGAGGTACTCAAAGTTTTTGACGTGGCGTCATTTCTCGGGGCGCCTTATTTTTATGGGGGGTGCAATGTACCCCCTGCACCCCCGCTAGATACGGCCCTGCATTCACGACTGATCATTGAAATCCACCTAAAGAAGTACCACGCCATTCCAATTCACAACAATCCAGGGCCCAAGTTCACAAAGCATTCTCAGACTTAAGTTGAGATTTGCGCAACTTTCAATAACTGTTTATAAGAAATATCTTTGATTCAGTAACACAAAGGTTTGCACATAGTTTCTTATTGATTATTATAAAGGATTATTATAAAGGCGAACAAATTTGAGTAAATTCTCAACTTAAGTCTAAGAATGCTTTGTGAACTAGCAGCCAGGACTTGTTTCATGTTTGCTAAACTCATCACATTAAAATGTACATGTACTTTTAATTTGAATTTTATTTTAATTCCTATATATTTATTTTCAGCTTTGATAAGTATTTTATTTGAAGAGAAGATCGATTCTGCGTTTGCCAATTACTACACATCCAAGGCTTTGGGTTTTACGGCTACTTTCATCTGTGGTGTTTTCATGTGTCTAAGAATAAGATTATTTATCGCAGTGGCATTACTTGGAGTTGGCTTCCTTGGTTACGTAGGAGCGGAAGTTCTTTATTTCAAAACAAAACTTTTACAGAACCGAAAGGATGATAATTATGCTTCCAGAGATGAACAAACACGTTTGTAGAACCATGCACACGGTAACACGGTTTACATAACATAGTGACTATTGTTACGACGAGTCGTAAATATAGTCCTCGGACTATTGTTCAGACGGTGCTGCCAGAGCCCTCCATCGGCTAGGGTTGGGTAAGGGTTCTGAAAACGTTGAAAATACTGCTCCCTTTTCAAAGCTAGGGAGATTGGCAGCCATTTTGGAATTCGTTTTAAACTTTGCCGATTGAGGGCTAGAAAAGCATCGTCGTAACAATAGCCTGAGGACTATTCTTCCGACTCGTCGTAACGGATAGCCACTGAGTTTACATAAAGCCGCCAATCTCATTCATTTATATCTTTATTCCAACAAACATGAATTTACTTGTCGGCAATAGAGTGGAATCCGCAAGGTAAATAAAAGTAACCCCAAAATTTATATATCGCCTCAATGATATAACGTCAAAATTGATGTGCATCACATTGATAAGATAGGCTGGCACTGCCAGGCAGGATACGCCCACATTTTCGAGAGATGGACAGAGAACAAGCAATACCGAAAGTGATTTTTCCTACATCTTTAAGTCCTGTATTTCATACTGTATTGGGAGCAGCCATTTAGTTGGTCAGTTCCAGTCTGATATTAATAAAATTCGAAACCGACAATGATTATTGTGTGACGGTACACAACCTAGAAATGTGACTTTTCATCAAAATCGGATAAGAATTGTGACCTGTAGAGAGTCCACAACCATGATATACCATATTTTTACACTATTCGCGTACAAACGGCGACCATTTCGTCCGGCAATTTTGGTACGATTTTCACGAAATTAAAACTCAACCTTCCTCATCAAAATCGAATTAAAATTGTGACCTATACAGGGTCCACAACCATGATATATCATTTTTTTAACAGTATTCGCATACAAACGGCGGCCATTTTGTCTGTCAATTTTGGTCCGATTTTCCCGAAATTCAAACTCAACCTTCCTTACAGTGTAACGGTGATATAATCAAACGTTTTTTTAAATCGGATAATAATTGTGACCTCCAAGCTAAAAAAAAGGCGATTTTGCGTATAATCAGGGGCCATAATTCAGGAAGTTACAATCCGATATGCGCAAATATCGAAAGGAAGCAAGATCTTTGGGTTATAACCATGAATTTCAAGTTTCATCAAAATCAAATCAAAATTGTGACCTTCACAGGGTCCACAACCTTGATATACCATTTTTTAACAGTATTCGCGTACAAACGGCGGCCATTTTGTATGGCAATTTTCGTCCGATTTTCCTGAAATTCGAACTCCACCTTTCTTAAGGTGTAACGGTGATATAATCAAACGTTTTTTTAAATCGAATAATAATTGTGACCTCTAAGCTAAAAAAAAGGCGATTTTGCGTATAATCAGGGGCCATAATTCAGGAAGTTACGATCCGATATGCGCAAATATCGAAAGGAAGCAAGATCTTTGGGTTATAACCATGAATTTCAAGTTTCATCAAAATCGAATCAAAATTGTGACCTCCACAGGGTCCACAACCTTGATATACCATTTTTTAACAGTATTCGCGTACAAACGGCGGCCATTTTGTATGGCAATTTTCGTCCGATTTTCCCGAAATTCGAACTCAACCTTCCTTAGGGTGTAACGGTGATACAATCAAACGGTTTTTTAAATCGAATAATAATTGTGACCTCCAGAGGGACCACAAGCTAAAAAGGGTGATTTTTCGGACAATCAGGGGCCATAATTCAGGAAATTACATTCCGATAGCCGCAAATATCGAAAGGAACCAAGATCTTTGGGTTACAAACATGCATGTCAAGTTTCATCAAAATCGAATCAAAATTGTGACCTCCACAGGGTCCACAACCTTGATATACCATTTTTTAACAGTATTCGCGTACAAACGGCGGCCATTTTGTATGGCAATTTTCGTCCGATTTTCCCGAAATTCGAACTCAACCTTCCTTAGGGTATAATGGTGATACAATCAAACGGTTTTTTAAATCGAATAATAATTGTGACCTCCAGAGGGACCACAAGCTAAAAAGGGTGATTTTTCGGACAATCAGGGGCCATAATTCAGGAAATTACATTCCGATAGCCGCAAATATCGAAAGGAACCAAGATCTTTGGGTTACAAACATGCATGTCAAGTTTCATCAAAATCGGTTCAAAATTGTGACCTCCACAGGGTCCACAACCTTGATATACCATTTTTTAACAGTATTCGCGTACAAACGGCGGCCATTTTGTATGGCAATTTTCGTCCGATTTTCCCGAAATTCGAACTCAACCTTCCTTAGGGTATAATGGTGATACAATCAAACGGTTTTTTAAATCGAATAATAATTGTGACCTCCAGAGGGACCACAAGCTAAAAAGGGTGATTTTTCGGACAATCAGGGGCCATAATTCAGGAAATTACATTCCGATAGCCGCAAATATCGAAAGGAACCAAGATCTTTGGGTTACAAACATGCATGTCAAGTTTCATCAAAATCGGTTCAAAATTGTGACCTCTATAGGGTCCACAAGCTAAAAACGTGATTTTTCGTACAATCAGGGGCCATAATCCATGAAGTTTTGATCCGATACATGCCAATATCGAAAGCAGCCGAGATCTTTTGGGGATAAACCTATATTTCAAGTTTCGTCAAAATCGGATAAGAATTGTGACCTGTAGAGAGTCCACAAACAAATTGTGGACGGACGGACGGACGTCCGGACGGACGGACGGACGGACGGACGGACGGACGTCCGGACGGACAGGGGCGACGACATAATACGTCCACATGAAAATGTGGGCGTATAAAAACGTGAAATGGATGTAACGTAAACTAAAAGGTGATATAACGTCAAAGTGGATATAATATAACACCAAAAGAAGTCTAGGAGAAGAACCCAGAGTTAAAGACAATACCTATCCAAACGTTGTGCTGTTATAATAGAATCAGTGATTGTTTTCTACAAAAATTGTTTTCTGTTCATAGCCGTAAATACCATTGGTATATCATGGGCGAAATAAAGACATTAACATTGGGTCTAAATCGATGTAAATATTCTGTTACTGCTTTATTTGTCTCTGGGATCCAAAAGGGTTAAAGAAAGAGAAAGAAATATCAGATAATAAGAAGCCTGGGGACTGTTTCACGAAATTTTAACTAAAAACAATCCAAATTTTAGTACTTTGATTGGATAATAATAGATTGATTTCAGTGCTTAGCCAATCAAAATTTAAGTAGTTATACTAATATTTTGATTTTATCTTTAGTTAAGATTTCGAGAAACAATGCCCTGGATTTAATATTACACTTGTATGTGACAGGGCTAAGGTTGCCCGGGAAGTCTTGGGGTGTTTTCCCTGACTTTCTCCCACTGTTATTCTTCCCGTTCAATCGAATCAATCACTTCAGCAACATGACAGCCCTTCGTTTAATCTGGGGTCTTCCCTAAAACTTTGGACAGTGATTTAAAGCCCCAATAACACTCTTGTTGTAACTGAAAAATATGTCCCAATCTTCATTCTGGTCAACAAATCGTATTATTTTAGAATATTCCAATTAAATGATGATATAAATTTCATCTTAATACACCCAATTTTAAAAAATGGAAAAAATCAACCAATTGATTTGAAAAGTCTAACGTATACTTTTTCAAATGTGACTTGGATTTTAAAATATTTTCGAACCCTCTGGACAAATAAAATAGGTTGTAATGGATAATTTACACAACAGGTAGGACATTTAAACATCTAGTACTTAGAATAAGGGTATTATTTATTTTCTGAATCTACCAAGCCAGCAAGAATGTTATTGTCCCTTTAAGGTATTTAAAAAAAAAACGTACAGTATTGTTTACATTATGTCAATGTTGATAGCCTCGTTTGTCACGCAATTAGTTTTACTGCAATATTCTGTTATGCACTGGTATTGGGCATAATAAAATCATGAGTCATGACATAACGTTATGTAGACATATCTGGTCCAATTTGACGCTCTGTGTTAAGGGTAATGCCTTTGTAACGCAGTTAGCGATTGGTAGTTAACCGGGCTATTGACCAGTAATAATTTAGAACAAAAATTTTCACTCTTTCCAGACGCGAGTAGTGGGATTAGCTGTAATCAAACGGAACATTGCGAGGAGTATGGTAATGAGTTAAGCAAATGTCAAGCAAATCTGGCAATTGCCTCTTATGAAATCTGGTACTATAAAGTTATTGACTACAGAATAAGAATACCTGAAATATTTTAAACTAGCTATAATAATATTGGATACCCGTTTTATCATAAATGAATAATTTTACAGTTTATTAAAATAATCTTTAAAAAAAAATTACAAACATGATAAAATAAATTATTTGGTTTAATAACTATTATTATGCTTATGTGTTTCCGTGATAGCACACTGCATGTCCATCATTAACCAGACTAGGGCTTCATTCTAGCGTTACATAAATGCAAAAGTAAAACATTGGTTACCTTAAACAGTAACTCTAAAAATATTACCCTTTGGTTGAAAAGATACTCACCCAAGACTCCTAGAAAAATCTGAGGTACAAGCTGAAAAATCATGCAATTTAACTGGCAAACAAAAGCAAAACATTGACTTTAGCCTAAATTTGTCATTGTAACATATGGTCCATATTGTTTTAAAATGATATATTTTGTCGGAATTCAGGATTCTTCTCTCTCTCCCTTAAAATAACAACAAGTTCCATTCTTCAGTCAAGAAATAAATTCCTTGACTACATGTAGACAATTATGAACAACCATAGTTGACACAACCATCAAGAAGAATCTATATGTGGTTATATAAACAACCAGTCTGATACAAACAAAAATCTTTAGATACATATATTCATAGATAACCACAATCTGGTATACAGACAACAACCTAGAACAGTTCATTATAACCATAATTTGAAACAAACATCAACAAACTAGATTTTAAGAGTATAAACAACCAACCATAGCCTATGGTTGACTAGATTTGAAAATTATAAACAACCATAGATTTGAAGATAACAAACAACCATAGCTTGACAAATATATCAACAACTATAGTTTGATTTTAAAACCAACTACAAAAATAGGTTGCCAGGCAACGAAACATACGCCCACACAGCAGCCAAATCGTCCGGGCAGTCAACAAGAGTTGTCGCATATTAAGGAATTATCAGAAAATCATTAGAATTTGTTTGGTTTTTATAATCAAACGTTTTTTTTTAAATCAGATAATAATTGTGACCTCCAGAGGCACCACAAGCTAAAAAGGGTGATTTTTCGTACAATCAGGGGACATAATTCAGGAAGTAATGACCCGATGGGTGCAAATATCGAAAGGAACCAAGATCTTTGGGTTATAAACATACCTGTCAAGTTTCATCAAAATCGATTCAAAATTGTGACCTCTATAGGGTCCACAACCTTGATATAACATATTTTCACACTATTCGTGTACAAACGGCGGCCATTTTGTCCGTCAATTCTAGTCCGGTTTTCACGTAATTCAAACTCTCTCTTCATTACCATGTAACGGTGATACAGTCAAACGTTTTTTTTAAATCGGATAATAATTTTGACCTCCAGAGGAACCAAAAGCGAACAAAAGCGATTTTTCGGACAATCCGGGGACATAATTCAGGAAGTTATGATCCAATGGGCGCAAATATCGAAAGGAACCAAGAAATTTGGGTTATAAACATACATGTCAAGTTTCATCAAAATCGGTTCAAAATTGTGACCTCTATAAGGTTCACAACCTTTATATAACATATTTTCACAATATTCGCGTACAAACGGCGGCCATTTTGTCCGTCAATTTTGGTCCGATTTTCACAAAATTCATACTCAACCTTCATAACCATGGAACGGTGATATAATCAAACGTTTTTTTAAATCGGATAACAATTTTGACCTCCAGAGGGACCACAAGCTAAAAAGGGCAATTTTTCGGACAATCAGGGGCCATAATTCAGGAAGTTGCGATACGATTGGCGCAAATATCGAAAGGAACCAAGATCTTTGGGTTATAAACATGCATTTCAAGTTTCATCCAAATCGGTTCAAAATTGTGTCCTCTACACTGTTCACAACCTTGATATAACATATTTTCACACTATTCGCGTACAAATGGCGGCCATTTTGTCCGTCAATTTTGGTCCGATTTTCACGAAATTCGAACTCGACCTTCATAACCATGGAACGGTGATATAATCAAACGTTTTTTTAAATCGGATAACAATTTTGACCTCCAGAGGGACCACAAGCTAAAAAGGGCGATTTTTCGGACAATCAGGGGCCATAATTCAGGAAGTTAAGATCCGATTGGCGCAAATATCGAAAGGAACCAAGATCTTTGGGTTATAAACATGCATTTCAAGTTTCATCCAAATCGGTTCAAAATTGTGACCTCTACACTGTTCACAAGCTAAAAAACGTGATTTTTCGTACAATCAGGGGCCATAACCCATGAAGTTACAGTCCGATACATGCCAATATCGAAAGGAACCGAAATCTTAGGGTGATAAACCTATGTTTTAAGTTTCATTGAAATCGGATAAAAATTGTGACCTGTAGACTGTTCACAAACAATTGTGGACGGACGAACAGGGGCGACGACAATATACGTCCACATGAAAATGTGGGCGTATAAAAATTGTTCGTTGCATTGTAAATGAGATGTGGTATCAGGTGTTTTATAAAGAGTAAGCATATCCTGCTCCATAGATTCATCACTATATTTATTGTTTGGATTTTAGAATCTTTCATTTTGGACTAGGAAACAATGATTTAAAGAATTATTACCACGGTACATTTTCTCAAGATGTGCGGATTAAAAATGCATTATGTAATAGTTTGATAAAGAGCTTTCCCGAATTCACAAAGCATTCTCAAGCTTAAGTTAAGAATGGTTTCTATAAGAATAGTTTCTTATTGATGCATTTGATACACTAAAACAACAAATATTGTATAAAGAAAGGGCTATATTTTAAGGTGAACAATTTTGAGTAAATTTATAACTTAAGTCTGAGAATTTTTTGTTAACTCGTGGCCTGGTGCTGCCTGGGCAAAATTTCCCTCATAGCACACTGTACCAAATATGCCCGTCTTCCATCAGCCCAGATTAGGTGCAGAAGAGTAGGACATTTCATTTCATTTTCATGGCCTGGTCTTTCCTGCTATACTGGTTTAAAAATTAAAATGAAAAATGAATATATTATATTGAAAATCTCATTCATGTAACTCTGAGTGAAATTTAAATGTAGAAAAATGTATTACAGTACATTGTTTACTGTTGTAGTAATTTAAATCTCTGTCATTTGATGAAATAGAGAGTTGATCATGGACTTCTCATATTAATAGATGTCTAAAAATTAGTTTGTATAGCATTTGAAGATCACCAACAGACAGATTTCGCTCTTACATAATGCATCTTTAAGCTGTAAAAACTTATAAATGGTCCTAGACTGATAATATGTGCAAATGACAATCCGTGGCTTTAAATGAAGACAAACTAGAAATGCCAAGTATCAAGAATCAAGATTAGAAGCTGAAGATTTATCGTCAGTCGAGTAGAATTTTCTAAGAGTTTTATTCATGGAGTATTCCACTGCATTATCAATAGGCTTCACGATAAATGGAATGCATATTAAACCAATTACTGTCGTGGTCCAATGGCGTACTGGTGGTGAAAATCTTGTACCCCGCTTCAATGCAACTCCCAAATATGTACAGAGTCTGTTTATGGTGAATCCTGGGATAGCAACAGATGCAAATCCCTGCCATATCAAGCAATCACCAGTTGCTATGGAAACTCTTTCAAACTTTTCTTGTTTGGTTTTGTGTTTTTTCTGAAATAAACAATTGATTTCCGTTGTGATTGGACAAATAGATAATGGGAACCATAAAAACATTATCAGGGTTGGTGTCAGGTAATTTTTCAAGGTCAATTATTGGAACCTTTGACCATTTTAACCCTAAATACTTGCCCCTTTTGATTCTCAAAACAGAAGTTATGAAAAACGTAAATAATCTTATAATCTAATATACCCTACTTCTGAGAAATTCCACATATTGCCTGATGTGCCTCAGAGAATTTCCAATTATTGGCGTACTTCTAATAATTTCCAACTATTGCCTGATGTTCTTCTCAGTATTTCTAAATAAAAGCCTAAGGTAGGCCTATTTCAGAGAATTTCCCAATATAGACATACAGAATTCCCAAATATAGCGTAATGTGAACATTATATATAGGTATCATAGACAGTATTATCTTATGCTGAGAATATCCTTTATGTTGTAGTGCTAGGTGAGAGAGAGAGAAATGGGGTTTAACGTCAAACGCATCACAAACTAGGTCATATCGGGACTAACATATTGTTGAATTATTATTTCAATAATTGGCTTGTGTCTAGGCTACTGGCTAGGGGCCTTTAACGGTGGGAGGAAACCAGAGAGGTTGGATAGGCGACCCTACTCCTTGTCGTGTACAACTGGGTAATCGAAACCATGCCTGTTGACTCAATGACAGACCTTATGATACAGGGGGGTTGGGATGGCCTAGAGGTCTGGAGTGCCGTGCTTCGACCTCTAGCTGGCCGGTCACCTCTGGCTTGCGGCTGTGGTTTCGATTCCTGGTGTGAGCGTATGTGGCATCGATATAGGGGCACCTTCTCAACCTCGTGGGTTTCCTCCGGGCACTCCGGTTTCCTCCCACTGCTAAAGACCCCTACACACAAGCGAATTATTGAAATAAAATTAAACCATGTTAGTCTCGAAATGACCTGGTTTGTGTCGAGTGGACATTAAACCCCATTTCTCTCTCTCTCCCTTATGATATACAGCACACACATGCTAACCATTTGGCCATCTACCCCCCCCCCCAGTAGTGCTAGGTAGGTGTTATTGCAATGTTACCAGATATTTACCTTGCACTGAGCATGTCCTTTATCATTATGGGTATGTATTATAGATATCATTACCCATATGTACTGAGCATCTCCTTTATGAATGCCAGGTCTAGGTATCATAGACATTATAATTACCTTGTACTGAGCATATCCTTTATGAATAGCATCTGCTACAACATAACAGCTGGCTATACCATAACTTAAATACACCAATCGAACTGGAACCTGAGATCTAAATGCTTCACCTACTTCATTGGTATAACCTGAAATATATTCAACTTCTTTACAGAAGATGATTCTGAATACCAACAAGATTTATCTATAATGTAATAAATGATCAATGTGTTTATCATTTTATTCAGGACTGGAAAACAAGTTTTAGTTGTACCTTAAAAATTAACAGACACCACTGGTTATACCTGACATTTTGAACATTGTGACAGACAATTAATGACTGGCACCAAAGGGATAACTAATGAGCCTCACAGTGCTCACTCTGGGTTCCATTTTTTTTTCTGCCAATTTTTCATTTTAATTTATTAGCCAGATATTTTTTCCGCCAAAATAATAACTATTAAAAAAAAATTTTCGGTTATTTTATTTACATAAATACATACAATATACATCATAAAATTTACAAAATTCTTCTTTTTTGAAGGCTGATTCACATTTTGAACAAAACATTGTATTCGTAGCTGCATCATACCTTAACGAAGGATTTGAAAATTTCCATTCATCCCTGAAAGATCTACCTTTTCCAAATGCACTTAATATTTTACGTTTTTCGAAATTTTTCTGCGGTGGTCTTTTGGGGTATCAGTTCAACATCTAGGGCTGTAATATCATCAGATGAACGAGAGCTTATCATGTCAGTATCATCTGTAGTCTTCGGGGATTTTGGTGGTGGAATATTAAAAAAATCTGACATTTTTCTGTCACTGTCAGACGTTGAAGAAGGCTGTTCAATTTTACGCTTACGACCCATGGCATATGATTTGATAATACATGGCTTTCGACAGTCTCAAGTTTATATACGCATTTATAAACTGTAACAACATACCTGGCTCCATTTATTAACGATATCGTCAATTTCGGTATGAAATAGATCAAACAGCAGTCATAATCCAATAATCCCGAACAAATCGAGTGAGTATTGTTTACAGTGTCCGCCATTTTGAATATATCGAAACCATCAACAAAGCAACCAATTCGTATTTGAAAACACATAATTAAATCTTTTGTCTCTTAATTAGTTTATTACTACCCTGACTATAAATAACTATCAACACTAATCCCAGATTGATCAAGAGACAAAAGATAGGACTATTATTGATACCTAATTGATTGTTGATTGACTCAACGAAGCGCGGTCAACGGTACACTGTTTAGTTTAGTATGTACGCATGGAAATCAAAGCTTTGTGCCGAAAAAAAAAAGAATCGCCATACAGGAAAAAAATATCGCCAAAAATTTCGCCAAATTGAATATTCTTTCGCCAGAATTATATTTTAATCGCAATTGGCGTATTTGGCGATCGACAGCGTGAGCGCTGGAGCCTCACAATACAACAAGCCTGAATTTTTGCCGAACGTCTGCAGTGACGTATGCATGTTTTTGTTCCATCTTAATTCTAGTTCACTTTGTTTAACAAAATAATAATAAAAAAAAATATTGGCAGTCGGATTGGGTATCAAGATTCAAGAACAAGTAAAAAATATATGGATGATCTAAAGCTCAAGATTATTATACACTATACAGGCTCTTTTTAGCAGCTGATGCAATTTGCAATTATTATGCACCTAATATTAATGACATAGCATTGAACCAAATATTTATTTTTGATATTCTGGGGTTGTCGCCACTTCCGATTAGAAACTTGCAATACAAACGAGAGCTGTACCAAAGTAACAACTAAAAAACAAACACTATATATATGTACTGTAAGTGTAAAAGTAAGTCAAAGTGTAATCATAGTCATACCCAAATATCTGACCAGGGAATCTCTAAATATGTCGGTGTCGCCATTCTCTTTGGAAGGTATGTTGGCAGCTCACTGTTAACTTGATAAAAAAAATGTTTTTTTTAAAATCAATATTGCGGTGAGTGAAGGTAAAAGAAATTCACGTTTTCAGTATGCCGTAACAGAGTAAAAATAACGTTTAACCACGTGTTGTGAAGGTTATTTAGCGCCCTCTATAAATAAACAACCAAAGGGGGGTAATTCTAAATTAAAATTGTTTTTCGAAAACCCCAACAACAGAACTTCAAATCGCATTAATTTATTAAAATTACAGGACTGTCCGAATGGTCTTATTTATCAGTAAATAATGGATGAAACGACGGTGAAGAATGGCAATAAAACTCTGGCATGTGCTTTTGAGATTTGCGAGAACGACAGAAAACTGCAACCGCCACCAAGTCGATTTTTGAAACGCCAAGAACGTCATGTTCAAAATAAGGAAAAATATTCAAAGGAATATTTGGAAAGAAAACAAGAAGAAGCGACCAAACGTAGACAGGTATAGAATACATAACCCAACCATGCGGTTCTTCTCCTACTGTTATTCACCCCTGAATGCAAGGCAATAGAATAATTCGCAAAATGATCTAGAGTTATTTCATTTGTGCTGAGCGACCAAATTATATTAAGGCTGGGCTGGATCCTCCAAGCTCAGCTGTTTAAAATGTTTATTCAAATTGTTGTTCGTCTACGAAGACGAAGCCACTTACGCATTGTGTTTGTAAGTGTCCAGTTGCCACTTGAGTTTAGGGCATAGCATGCTGCCTACCAGATGAAAATGAAAATTATCTAATAATTCTAATGGTACAATAATAAACTAAACTAACTGCAGGCTTCTTATTGTACAAATTGTTAATGCACATTACAAATACAACAGATTCCTTGCCAACTATACTGCAATTTTGAAACGCCACCATCCTAGTCAAATCATCCTTCTAAAAACAGAATTCTATTTGTTATTCCCAGTTGTCTGAAGTAGGCCTACACAAGGCCTGCTTTCTGGTTTATTTCAAAGTCAGGCAACGTAGCTGAGTGTGCTATTGCTGATTATGATTTTTATGAACAACATTTTGCACGGACACAGCACTTTTTTCTACTGTAGATACATTTCATTAAATTCCAACTGTCACAGATAATTTTAAACGTAGGACCTACCTAGGAATGTATCTTGGATTTTGTATCATCTGAAGAACTAAACAGTATTTTGACGAGATTTAAAATGCTGATGGGCAAATCCACGGTAACTCTCATTACAATTTAGGATGCGTTTCTTTGAAAATGATGCTCTCCGCTGACAGTTTTTGTATTAGAAACCCAAATTTCTGTACATTTGCAGTCATTTGCAAGTATTTAAGTGGTATGTAATAAAAAAAAAAAAAAAAATCAAATTCAGAGAAGATGAGGTGCAAAAATGTGGCAGTAACTCACATTAAATTTTTCGGACATACAATTCAAATCGTTAGCTACATTTGAAAAAAATTCCTATATGCATTATTTGAATTAAATGATTATAATGCCAGGTAAATACAGGAATAATCAAAAGTTCTTTTTTACCATTTAGATCTTTACCTCTTTAATTTGTATTTTGCACAGAATCCTTGATTTCAGAACTCACATTACGTAACTCTCGTTACACTTTGTCCACCTTAATGTTCTTCAACAAATTTCAGCTCCAAATCATATGGTTAAGATAGAGAGAAACACAAGCAATATATCAATGAGTATTTTGTTTATTTCAAAGAAAGCAAGAAGAATTTAACAGAAAAAGTTGTAACAAAAAATAACATTCTGGTGTAAAATTAAAAAATAATAATTTGGCATTAAAACACGATAAAAGTTTAAAAATTCATTAATTTAACAAAAAAAAAATAAATGCATTTAACAAACCTAGTTGAACAGTAAAAATGCAAACCAACTCTAACTCTAAAACACATATAGATTGACACAGTTTTGGTGTTGTAGGTAAGGCTCTACGAGCCCTTGCTGTGGCTTTTAGAAATGCCTGTAGACTTAAAAATGCATGGTGAGAGTTGCTTGATTGGAATTCCTGTTTTTTCTTCTGTCTGAATTTTGCAACTCTCTTCCTGTTCTTTTTTCTTTCTTCTTCTATCTATGATTTTTTTACAATGACAGTTAACAAGTCTTCGGCTTCTTTTAATTTACTTCTACTTTTCTTGACCTGCAACAAATGTTTCTTCTTGTACTCATCATATACTATTCAAAAAAAGTAGGGGATATTTGATTTTGGGGGCATAATACTAAAATATGCAAATGACTACGAAAAAAGTCACTATAGAACCTAACAGACGAAACATTTCCAGTTACATGTGACGCCCAAACGCACCAATAGCTACCGCGTGGAATGCAGGTGATGCTTGGGATCATCATGGGGGTCCAACCCAAGATTTGCACGACTCTGACTTTGAATGTTACAGTCATTGTGGCATTGAATTCCAGGGTGGAAACATCAGTTTAATTGTTTTAGTGAGCAGAAAACAAATTTTGATATGCGTCGGCTTACCCAAAATGAAAGGTTACGTGCCCTTGGCACGCTACAGATCGGCACAACACAGGCGGTTGTGGCGCGGACGATGAATGTTTCTCAGTCTGTCATAAGCAGGCTATGGTCCAGATACCGACAACTCAAGCACAGGATCGATTTATCCGTACCTTGGCCTTGAGAAATCGTGTCATCACAGCAAATCAGATCAGCGCTCGTCTTCAAACAGACACTGGTGTGAGAGTGAGTGGCCAGACGATTCGGAATCGACTGCATAGGGGTCACCGTCGCGCCCGACGTCCTCGCGTGATCCCTAGTTTGAGAGATCATCACATTCAGGCAAGACGTCGTTGGTGTAGGGATCGTCAACACTGGGATAATCGACGCTGGAGCAATGTGATGTTTTCAGATGAGTCAAGGTTCACTGTTGATTTTTTGGACAGACGTAGGAGGGTGTGGCGTCGTCATCAGACATGATCGATTTGGGGGTGGTTCTGTTATGGTGTGGGGAGGCATCACTGTTGCTGGAAGAACGGCTTTACATGTTGTTGCAGGGCGTGTTACAGGCCAGTACTACCGGGACAACATCTTGGCAGTCCATGGTGTGCTGTTCGCACGACGTCATGGCCGCCGTTTCATCTTCCAGGATGACAACGCAAGATGTCACAGGGCCAGGATTGTTACAGGTTACCTCCAACAACAGAACATCACCACATTACCTTGGCCAGCACTGAGTCCCGACCTCTCCCCCATCGAGCATGTCTGGGACATGCTTGGACAGAGGTTACGTCAACGTCAACAACGTCCTGCCAATGTCCAAGAACTTGCTGCTGCGTTGCAACAGGAATGGGACAATCTGGACCAAAATGACCTTAGACGTCTCATTAGGAGTATGCCACGTCGGATCAATGCTTGTTTGGCAAACAGAGGGGGATTTACCCGTTACTGACTTTGTTGTGATGCTGTGGTAACTTTGCTGTTTGACCCCGGTTATCATTTTACCCTTATAATGGTCAGTCTGTGCCTTACTTAGTCTAACGATCATTTGGAATAAATCGATGAATGTGAACTTCATTTCATTTTGTCATTGGTTTCTTCGTCAGTTTCATTAGGTGACTTTAATAACACTTAAAAATCAAATATCCCCTACTTTTTTTGAATAGTATTTTCCACGGGCTTTCAGTTTCGCTCTGTATCTTCTTGTTTTTCTTCTTTAGTTAAAGGCATTTTATAAACCTGAAAAATAAAATTTGGTTTAAAAATAAAAGAAATGTCACCCTAGAAATAATTGTTATCAATATTAAATTTCTTCAAATATCATAGCTTTCCATAATTGCCATAAAATTATAATTATAATAATGTATACTTTAAATATTGTGAACTGAATGTTATCAAATGACCTAGTTTTATAACACATATTACACTTAAATGTGTCAATAATACTACTCAATATTTCACAGTAACCCAGAAAAAGAAGCATTGTTGAAACTTACTCAGTAAAAACAATAATATTCTTTATAGTTTCTTGTTGATTCATCTAATTGCTGTTGGATTTAAATTGGACCCTCCATAAAACTTTTCTTGAAACAGGAAGTTTTGATGCATTCTGGGTAATTTCCTGGTAACTCACATTACACAGTAACTCGCATTACAGAGTTTAAGGGCAAATAAATGATTTTTGAGAATAGTTGAAATTTTTTTAAGGGTGTTCAAATATTTCTTAGGTACCTGAGAGGGAATTAATAGATAATCAAGATAAAGGATTGCTTGGTTTTAGTGATATCAAAATATTTGTTTCTGGTGGTAACTCACATTACAGTAATCACAGTACTTAACTTTGATCAGCTATGTAATACAGGGAAAATGATATAAGAGTGGATGACGCTGATTTTTGTATTTATTTCATGTAGAACATTACAGTAAATTATAAATGGTTTGAAATATTACACAACTGTGTGAACAAGTTACATGTAAATATGTACATAAGTTTTCCAATTTTTTTGCTGGAAAAATTGAAATAGTTCAAATCCGTAGTTTTGACGAAAATAAAATTATTTGAGAAGAAATAAAAGTGGTGTAATAAACTTCAACTTATTATATTTAATAAAATATATTCAGTTTTACAGTAAATGAAAAAATTATTTTTGAATGTCATGTCCACTTTTTGTGGAATTGCCCTGTTCCTTTTTTTTAGGACCATGAAGAGGCCATGATAGCTAGAATACAAGAAAGAAGTGAGGAATGTCGAAAGATAGATGAGAAGGTTCAGGTGTTGATGGAGCAAGACGCACTCCGGAGACAATTACCAGGGTGCGAAAACATCAAACCCTTATCTAGATCTGAGGTGTCTAAAACAATAAAAAGTGTTGCAAAGGACTTTCAGAATATATCTATAAATATTAACAAAAGCACTGATATATCGTAATCAGCAATTATGAGTGAGGATTTTGTCATATGCTTTTTTTTAGGCCACATCAATCTGCAGAATGCCCAACATGACCATGGGGGTTTACTCTGGGTCCTCCCACTGTTAAAAATGCCTGTGTGCAAGTAAATCATTGAAGAAAAAAAAATTGCTAGTCATTAAATAACCTAGTTTGTGTTGCATGGACATTAATCCGCATTTATCTCTGCTGCACCTACCATATAATCTTCTCACCACTTGTTCTTACAATTTCTTGATATTTAAAAAAAAAAACCCCAAACTAATAGTTCAATAATTTAAAATGTTTAACATAGTAAATGATTGTGATATTTTATTATTAATATTATCTGTGATATTTGCTTCTATTTTATGTATATTTTGTGATAATTGTTTAAGTTTGTCTCAAAGATTATAAGTTTCGAAGAATTAGTGTCTACATGCCATAAAACACCATTCCTTTCATTGCTATTTCTTTATTTATTATTACTACGCAATTGTTTTTTCTTTTGAAAATTTGCACTGTTTTGGAATTATGAGCCCAGGCCAACTGCCATTTGTATTTGAATTGTAAAATCAGCAACAAGATTATATCTTGTGCTTTGTTTTTAGTATTTCAATTTAAGCCGGAGGTTCTCATTTATCACCAACAACTTGTTACAGGTTTAGTCATTTCACTTTACATTTCTTGCAAGATTTATCTCTGGCGACCTTTGAAACTTGGGTAGAAAATTAATACAAAATGAGATCAAGACAGAGCATATTATTTTTGTTCTTGTTGGCAGACTTTAAAAAGCACTGTTATCACTTCAATGAGTTGTGCAAACATTCACCTATTTATCTTGCATGCTGGGGCTGTCAGCCATTGTTGTTTTTGACAGTTAGCATTATGTTCTATGGCTTTCTTGAGACAAGTTGTTTTTGAAATGTCATAAATTAATTTATCTTTATTATGTAAATTGAAAGCGAGAAGGTAGTTAATCATTATTGTATGTTTAATTTTTGTTCTCACCTCCAAAATATGTAGTGTGGGGTTAGATGGTCGAATTGTTAGCACGTGCGCTCTGTATCGTAAGGTGTCATTGAGACAACTGGCATGGTTTCGATTCTCCGGTTGTACGTGAATAGGAGGGGTTGTACGTGAAAAGGAGTAGGGTTGCCTGTCCAACCTCATGGGTTTTCTCCGAGTCCTCCCCCTGCTAAAGACCCCTACACACAATACAATTAACCATGTGTTAGTCCCAAAATGACCTAGATTATGTTAAGAGGAAGTAAAACCCAATTTCTCTCTCTCTCTCTACAAAATAGGTACAGCACAAATCTAGAAAATAATCAATTAACCCATTTGACAGACAAAATGAGATCTCTCACTGTAAGTTTAAACGATACTGGATCTTGAGATCCAAGTATTATCAGCTTTTAATTTATTCAGACCATTTGTTCATCCCAATATCATTGTGCAAGATTTATATCTGGCGACCTTTGAAACTTGGGTAGAAAATTAAAATATAGATGTATGTACATGTATCATCAATAAAATAAACTAAGTTTAAAATATTCTAAATACTTGGATTATATGCATTTGTAAATTAATCTGATATGGATTGCAGTGGCATGCAGAAGAGAAGGGGGCATTTCTGAGTACGTGGTGTATACACGAATTTAAGGTGCATATAATCAAGGAGTTTGTCCTGGGCAACACTAAACTACAAAATCATACTGGAGAAATACCTATCAAATCTGAAATTTTAATGTTCATGAGGTCCTGATTGGCTTGCAAGTAAAAGTGGCTTGTAAGTAAAAGAACTCTTGGCAGTTGGAAATTGAAACAGAATACACAAAAGGTCAACTTTTAGACAAAATTATCTAAAGAAATTAAATGGGCTTTAAAATTGACTAAGATACACATCTTTAAATCAAAATATAACTTAAGTAATTTGTATAATAATAAAATTTTATTTACAATAGTACTTTTAGATTATCATCAGCACTTATACATTTTAACAAACAAAACATATCTGTTGTTAATCTAGTCAAATGATACTGTAACATCCATCAGCATCAACCACATACCTACATGGTAATAAGTGCAAACCAATTAAATTCTTAATCATTCAGAGCCTTGAGAAATAAATGGTCACTTGAGTCTCATGGATGGCATTTTGTCAAAAATGTCAGAACTTTATAATTTGGAACATAAACTTTTGAACCACTAAGTATTGTTTTGGGTTTTCAAACTATTCCTAAGTTAGAAGACAAGAAACAAATTTTTTAAGTGAACTGCCTGAGAACAATTACTGACATATTTTGACGTGTGCAAGTCAGTAATTTTTCTAAGATATCGTCTTAATCTTATACTCCACATTGAGTTCTTTAAGATTTGACACAAGTTAATACAAAATTTTGATAACATGAAACATCCATATACTTTAAACAAAACAAATTTTTACTGTATTTGTATTTCACAAATCATTGTACATGCATTTATAATCATAATCGCAAGAACTAAACCCTTTGGCACCTGGCAATAAAATCCATTTTGCTATTGAATTTAACATCCTACTTTTTGGCACAAAGCATTCTCAGACTTTTAAGAATTTACTCAAAACTGTTCACCTTATCTTAACTAAAATATAGCCCTTTATAAATTATTTTCCTTGTTTTAATGTATCAAATACATCAATAAGACAGTTTGGTGTTTCTGGATCAAAAATATTTCTCATAAACGGTGACTGACAATTGCGTAAATTCTTAACTTAAAACTGAAAATGCTTTGTGATTGAGGCGATGGAGGGAAAAGTTGTTTCATGTGGTGCCAATATTACTGAGTCAAGAAGACACAATTTTTTGAGAACAAAAATCCTATTTCTATGATTGGTTCTTAAAAAACAAACCCCAAGAAATTTACAAAATAATTTAAGTTATCATCTTTGATGGGAATTTAGTAATTTATCATATTAACACAAGGTACACCCAAAATAACTAAATTGGTTCTTTTGTTCTTAATTTTTAAGTTGCTTTTAGTGTATTATTGGTATCTGCTTTGGCCTGGTAACATGATGAAGCATAACCATAACTTCCTAAATAGCCATTTTGTAATGGAATTTATCAACATAATACTGTAATTGTACCTTGTGTTAATTTACATGCTAGTTAATGACATTATGTAAACAAAGCTGCATACTCTCATCTTCCTTTGATCAAACAGTTATTTAAGGTTAACAATTTTTGTTTTTTTAACAAATTATTATTCTGTGACGATCCTGTCTATCCTACCAACTGATTTATTTCTTTCACCAGATGTTCACCATATTGAACCCAGTCGACAGGAGTCGCTGATAAACAAACTGTCTTTAATCTATTCTCCTCCTGTCAACAAATAACAACATTCCAATAAATAAACAACAAATGTATTACCATCAATTTAAATAAAGAGTACACATTGAACAAATATTGACTTTCATTTCATTCATCGACAAATTCCCCGTTATTATGAACCAAGAACCCACCATTATGGTCCATGACCTCATAGCAGCTATCTTGGAACTGTGATGTCACATCTATTGATCAATTTGTTCAGAAGAACAAGAATGATTGGCAACCTTTGACTTTGTTTTACTTTGCACCAAGAAAAGAAGCGGATTATCAAGTATATGGAATCAGTTTTTGATTTAAAAACATCCCCTGCATCTTAGCAAAAATGAAATTGGACTGAAAATCTTACAATGAGGGCACTTTATTGTCAGTTCAGAATGATGGAATGACAATCATGTCATACAGAATTGAGTCCCGTCATCACAAGTCTGTCAGTCCCAATCACAGAAGAAGTGATAGCGGAATCATGGCCTGATCAAACATTTCAGGTATGCTTTACTTAATTCACATCTTTTTGTAAGTTAGAAAGGATTCAATTCAATGTAGTAAAAAGATCAGTCCTCAGCAAATTCCTAACAAGCAAAAGGTACAACTAACATAATAGGTTGGCATTTGTACAAAGCTTTACAAAGATGTCATATCAATTTACCTCCCTTCCTTAAACAAGACTTACGTTATATGTCTCAACTTTAGCTCGTAATTTGAAGATAAATGATTTGAATAACGCATTCTGGAATAAACTGTCGAACTTTGTTTCATCCTGAAATATATCATAACATAATATATGAATACAAGATGGCGTGTTGAATATAGACTACAAGGCAAGCTACACCATATTATATCAAATAGAACCAGTCAACTGTTGTAAATAAATGTACCAACCTGCTCTCTCAAATTACCAATAACGTCTGCTTTCTCTCCTAGCAACATCTCAGCAGATTCCTGGAAACATGTCGCCCATTGGTTGTCCGAGAAATCAGCTAAATTTGTCTATAAAACATGATAATTAGGATTATATCGGATACACATTCACATGATAAATAGAATTATATCGGAAACATATCCATAATACATACTAAACTGAGACTACATGTCTACATTCAGCTCTGCTTGAGAACAAGCACCAAGCTAGTTGACCGTCATTAAGATTTTACTCGAAAACACTAAGTATACTTTGAGAATTTTGAAAAGTATTTATTCCACATCCTTTCAATATGCAATAGAATCATTTTACAAAATAGTATACTAGTTTTTGGATATGGCAACCATTCAGCACAGAGATCTATTCTTAAAGTATGAAGTAGATGTGTACAGAATGATCCACAAAACTTAAATCATATCAACATTTAAAAAGATAACAACTTACACTCAGTATCATTCTCCATTTGAAGTTGGGGAATTCTTTGTTACATTTTTCACATCGATATAAACCATTTCCTTGATCTACTACTTTCTTATTACACTGGTCTGTTGGACATGCCTAGAATATAGATAACATGTCTAAAATACAGACAGTACAAACACATGAACTATTATTATTATATTAGTCTGTTGGACTTGCCTACAATATAGATAACATAAAAACATCCATCATTTTAATACAACAGTCAAGTGCATGTCAACATATACATAGAATTAAGGTGTTGAGACATATCAAATTTGGTCTGTAGATGCATAATAACTCGAAATCCCTTATGATCTAATTGTTTGTATTCTTCAGATTGAGAATTCTTTTCCGGAACGATCAATTGAATATACCCCATTCTTAACTTGGTTAGTTTCTGACTGTTTTCAAGACAACCAGCTCACCTGGTATATACATTTCAATGACAACTCACTTGGTATATGTTGTGTCTGACAACTCACTCACTAGGTACATACAGCTTCCATGACAACTAATTACTTTTTACCTACAATTTCCATGACATCTGACTCACCGGGTACACAGTTTCCATGACAACCAATTCACATGGAACATACTGTTTCCATGACAATTAACTCACCTGGTACATACAATTTTCTTTCTTCAGGTAAACAATGGTGGCTTTAGATGTAAAGAAATCAGCTTTACCCGATTGTCCCAAATTCTCACTCTTCACTTGGCTAAACGTCTTCCAATTTGTGGCGCCACCTGAAATAAATAACATATATTTTCGATTATTGGAGATAAAGATAGGACTTAAGATCATTCTAACAAATTCAGCTATTCTAGGAATAATGAAGGCTTAGTTATGAAGAGATAATACACTTAAAATATAATAATAAAAATTTGTAAAACTGTTTCTGTAGAAGTTTGATCTATTAAGCATGTTTTAGTCTCTCTGAAAATGAGATTTTGTAACGCAATCATAATCTATGGTTTTCATTGGCCAATTAGCGACATGTATCCAAGTCTTTTGACTACTGCCCTGCGTAAATAAAAAGTTTCATTACCTGCTCCACTCGATCCTGCTCCATCACTGGCAAATTTATCAAAATTCATGCACTGTCCTTCTCGATCGTACCAACCACGCAGGAAATGACTTTCTCTTATATCTGGATTCATTATCATTTGACTGCTGGCTAACACTGACAAAGATCGACCTGTAAAATAACAAAATGGTGAACAGAATTTTGACCAGGCTACAGTTCTCAGTATCAAAATCTTTTATGTAAACTCTATGGCTTATTACCTTCAGGAAAAGGTTATTTTCCGGACAAATGTTTGACTCCAACATTACAAGATTCTTCGATATCCCACAGATTTGTCTGAACACTTCATAAATTCACATTGGGAAGTCAAATTTCATACTTTTTTGACACAACTCCACAAAGGGGTCTTTAGCAGATGGAGGAAACCAGAGAACCCAAAGAAGACCCACAAAGTTGGGCAAGCGTCAGACTTGATCATTTAAACCCACTTGTCTTCATTGACCCAGTTAGGCCATGATGTCACTCAACCTTACTAATAGTAGGGCTCTCTATAATAAACTTACCACCATAATCTGATAATCTGGCACCTTTTACAGCTATAACAGGATTACCATCTCCACTAAACTGTTGAGCCTGTACAAATAAAACGAAATATTTCTTTAGAAACCATCATTAAACCAGTAAAGTATATGAAACTGCTTAGTGATACCTCAGGCATGCACTTGACACAAACTAGGCTGTTTCAGGATTAACATAGAACAAATTAATTTCAATAATTTGCTTGAATGTATGAGTCTTTAGCAGTGGGAGCAAGACAGAGTACCTGGAGAAAAGCCACAAGGTTGGAAAGGCAACCCTACCCCTCGTAACATATATAAAGCTGTGTATCGAAACGACGCATTTTGACTAAATGATAGACCAAGATTTCCAGTTTTTTCACTTGTCTGCCTCAGTCTTTTACAATGACAACAACCGGCTCCATTTAACTACTGTGCCACTCTTGACAAAACGGTGTGGTTTTTCTTTCAAATCTTAAATTTTTTTCTTTTTTACAGTAAAATCTATGTGTTTGTAGATTTAACGCACTGAACAGGAAAATGAATTTACACCAAATGGCAACATAGATAAATTAAAATTTATGCGACTTACATCGTTACCCCACAATGTGAGATTAACCCCAACGCCTGATTGGTCAACTAGAGTTATATCACGTTTCGTTATTTCTTTCTGACTCTGTCGACCAACAACGGAGCCAATATCACCACATTTACTCACAACTCCAATAATATCTGGAAAACAAATTACGATAATCTGAATACATCAAATCATACACACAACAACCATGCACATAAAATACAATGATGGGTTCCGTTAAGACATGTCTTCTTGTGCTTGCATACAGAGATAAAAGAACATTTCGTCATTTTATTGTTCTGTTTGTACTGACAGTTGGTGTGGTGAGACTAGATTCACAACGTAATAAAACGCAATGAATATATTTCAGCTGATGTCCCCGTTGGTTAAGACAAGCCAACAGTGAGGCTGATGTCCCCCGCCGAAATCCCAAAATAAATAGATGACACATATTAATTAATAGCACATTTATTTTTTTCACACGTATCGCCCAATCAAACTGAACACGAAGTGTCGTCCAAAAATTGCTTATCTCTGCCTACCGCAAGAAGAAAATGCTCATCTTCGAACTCCATCAAGGCATTGACCTAATAAGCATACACACCAATTTTGAACATTTTAACTCAATTCGAAGGAGAGTTATTGTGTTCCAAAGTCTCGGCAAATCAAATTGCTTATCGCTCTGCTTACCCTGAGCAGAAAATGCTCATTATCGATATTAGTCAAGGTATTACTGTAATGAAACTATACACCAAGTTTCATCACTCTCACTTAATTAGAACTAAAGTTATCGTGTCCCAAAGCATCAACCAATCAAATTGCTTATCTCTGCCTACCCTAAGCGGAAAATGCTCATCTTCGAACTCCATCAAGGCATTGACCTAATAAGCATATACACCAAGTTTGAACATTTTAACTCAATTAGAAGGAGAGTTATTGTGTTCCAAAGTCTCGACCAATCAAATTGCGTATCGCTCTGCTTACCCTGAGCAGAAAATTCTCATTATCGAACTTAGTCAAGGTATTACTGTAATGAAACTATACACCAAGTTTCATCACTCTCACTTAATTAGAACTAAAGTTATCGTGTCCCAAAGCATCAACCAATCAAATTGCTTATCTCTGCTTACCCTAAGCGGAAAATGCTCATCTTCGAACTCCATCAAGGCATTGACCTAATAAGCATATCCACCAAGTTTGAACATTTTAACTCAATTAGAAGGAGAGTTATTGTGTTCCAAATTCTCGACCAATCAAATTGCGTATAGCTCTGCTTACCCTGAGCAGAAAATGCTCATTATCGAACTTAGTCAAGGTATTACTATAATGAAACTATACACCAAGTTTCATCAATCTCACTTAATTAGAACTAAAGTTATCGTGTCCCAAAGCATCAACCAATCAAATTGCTTATCTCTGCTTACCCTAAGCGGAAAATGCTCATCTTCGAACTCCATCAAGGCATTGACCTAATAAGCATATCCACCAAGTTTGAACATTTTAACTCAATTAGAAGGAGAGTTATTGTGTTCCAAAGTCTCGACCAACCAAATTGCGTATCGCTCTGCTTACCCTGAGCAGAAAATGCTCATTATCGAACTTAGTCAAGGCATTACTGTAATGAAACTATACACCAAGTTTCATCACTCTCACTTAATTAGAACTAAAGTTATCGTGTCCCAAAGCATCAACCAATCAAATTGCTTATCTCTGCTTACCCTAAGCGGAAAATGCTCATCTTCGAACTTCATCAAGGCATTGACCTAATTAGCATATACACCAAGTTTGAACATTTTAACTCAATTAGAAGGAGAGTTATTGTGTTCCAAAGTCTCAACCAATCAAATTGCGTATCACTCTGCTTACCCTGAGCAGAAAATGCTCATTATCGAACTTAGTCAAGGTATTACTATAATGAAACTACACACCAAGTTTCATCACTTTCACTTAATTAGAACTAAAGTTATCGTGTTCCAAAGCATCAACCAATCAAATTGCTTATCTCTGCTTACCCTAAGCGGAAAATGCTCATCTTCGAACTCCATCAAGGCATTGACCTAATAAGCATATCCACCAAGTTTGAACATTTTAACTCAATTAGAAACAGAGTTATTGTGTTCGAAATTCTCGACCAATCAAATTGCGTATAGCTTTGCTTACCCTGAGCAGAAAATGCTCATTATCGAACTTAGTCAAGGTATTACTATAATGAAACTATACACCAAGTTTCATCACTTTCACTTAATTAGAACTAAAGTTATTGTGTCCCAAAGCATCAACCAATCAAATTGCTTATCTCTGCTTACCCTAAGCGGAAAATGCTCATCTTCGAACTCCATCAAGGCATTGACCTAATAAGCATATCCACCAAGTTTGAACATTTTAACTCAATTAGAAGGAGAGTTATTGTGTTCCAAATTCTCGACCAATCAAATTGCGTATAGCTCTGCTTACCCTGAGCAGAAAATGCTCATTATCGAACTTAGTCAAGGTATTACTATAATGAAACTATACACCAAGTTTCATCAATCTCACTTAATTAGAACTAAAGTTATCGTGTCTTAAAGCATCAACCAATCAAATTGCTTATCTCTGCTTACCCTAAGCGGAAAATGCTCATCTTCGAACTCCATCAAGGCATTGACCTAATAAACACATACACCAAGTTTGAACATTCTAGCTCAATTAGGAAGAGAGTTATTGTGTCCCAAAAAGTGTGACGGACAGACAGACGGACAGACAGACGGACGAACCCATTTTAATAGTCCCCCAACTTTCTTCGAAAGGCGGGGGACAATAATTTCTTATGCATTCGGCTAATGGGTTGTAGTTCAAAATACACCTTTTCACTAGGTTGTCACTATTTTGAGGATCAATCGGTATTCTTGAAGGGCTGTCTAGGTCTTTAATTAGCACATAGTCCCACCCCTTCGACATACTATTCTCAATTGGTTATGCCTCTGGCTAACTAACCAGTATGTACTAGGATCTATCCAGGTGTTGGTGAACAAAATTGGCAGGTGCTACAGGACAGACTTGAAAAATCTTGATAGTCAAACATGGGGCGATTCTTGTCAAGAGTCCAGAGTTCCAAGCACCAAAAAATAACATAACAACAATATCACCGATTGTAACCCACCTATCATACTGTTTGGTTGATGTTTTTCTAAATCTGATATCTGGACAAAATCAAAGGTCATGGTCGGTAGATCAGTTTCCTCCTCACATATCTCTATATTGGTATCAGGGTTAAAGGTCATTTCATAATCATTATTCACTGATGAATATTGTTTGTTGGCTGTCTTCAGAGTGGCTCGACTAACATAATATACCTGCCAATTAAATAATATCCATTGTTGTGAGGTTGATTTACAACAAGGCCCAGTAAAGTGGACGCTTATGGGCTGCTACCATTTACTTGAATCACTGATAGAGAGAGATGGGGTTTTAGCCTCCACTCAATATGGTTCTATTTTATTTCAATTATTGGCTGTTGGGGTTTTAGCAGCAGGAAGAGGAAACCAGAGGATCCAGAGAAAAATCCTGAGGTAAGACAGGCACCCTATTCCTTCAAGCAGGGGATTGCAAACCATGTGACTTGATTCCATGACAAAACTTATCATACGACTCCAGACACAGTAACCATTCAGCCCCCCCCCCCCCGGTTCACTAAAGGCGTTTTTACCAGAAACCGATTATGTCTAATCGATTTGCAAATACTTTTAAAACACATTTACAGCAAATATTAGCCTAATACAAATATGTGGCAATTGGGAACAGTCAACTGGTACATTTATCGATTTTTTTTTTGAGCGCGTCTTCAAGAACAGAATACAAAAAAAAAAAAATGATTTTTTTAACATTTTCCCCCAATTCTGGAGTCTTCAGCAACCTTGCAAGCCAACTCGTTGCATTTACAAGACCCAATTTGAATACCAAACCCGAAACAAGATAGGTAATCGAAACCGATTTGTTTTCTTGTAAAAACGCCTCAACATCATAGAGAATGACCTTTGCTCAATGATCTCATTCCCATTAAAAATTCAGTCAAAACTGACTAAAATAACAAATTCAACAAACCTTATTGACTTCTAACATATCGTAAAATTTGTCAACAGCATCATTAAAACCTGTTGCTCGTATTTCTCCAGATTCATCAAGAAAATTAACACTGAAGAGTTTACCCTCTCCTCGTGAATTACTCCAGGTTTTAACAGATGATTTCTGAGTTATTCGTGCTCTGATTCGCCATCTACAAAAGAACACAATATTTGTTATTCCGATACTAACATATTGTAATACTGATATTGTTGATGTGTAATGCTAAACTTTCTCCTTCAAATAGAACCACAGAGATATTTACCCTGCATGACTTAAGTCCTTTTACAATGATCAAGTGGGAAATGGGCTGGAAAATTCTGAACGGTCCTCAGTAAATTATTGAATATGGTATGGTTTTGACATTATTCAAGTCTTACAACTGTAACTGTTAAATCATGTGTCCAAAATGCTATAAACACATGAAAGTGAAAGTAGTGTAGTCTTCTTTTTTTATATAAACAAATAGGGATTTGGGAACAAACATAGGCTCTTCAAAGTATTATGACAGTTTGGATGAGTCAAAGTGTCTTTAACGTATAATACCAAACTAAAACTATTGCACTAGTTTTAATATGGGGTCAGATGGCCACACGTGTTACTATTTTGATCAGGTATCACAGTGCCTGCAAAATGTAATATGAAAGTGAAAGTAGTATACCTGTTTTGATATCTTGTGAAGGTATCATACCTATTATTTTGATACAATATCAGAGTATCCTACAAAATGTAATATAAAAGTGAAAGTAGTGTACCTGTTTTGATATGGTGTTAGACTGGCGATTGAATGTACTCTAGTTGTAGAAGGACTGGCTGTAGCAGCTCCTCCCCCTTTTATACTGTAACCAGGTTTATTGTTATTGGTAGACATGGCTGAAATATTGATCAAATATAATTTAATTACACCAATACCATTTGATATAAACAGACCAGATACAGTTTTTAAAGATGCAATATAAGAGTTAGATAAAGAGCTGGCAGTTATTGCTATATTAGTACAAAATAGATAACAAAAAATAAATATATTGAAGTTGTTAGCAAAGTTGTTAGTGTTGGAAGTTTTCAAAGTCTAAATTCCCACTGATACAACAGTAAACTGTCTTGATTATTCATTTTAAATTAAATGATAATCATGTTTCAATTAAAAATTGTGACCATCAGATGTTATAGCAAGCTGATGGACTTTTTATTTGAATAAATGTCTAATAAATAATTTATATCACATTTGTGGTCAAATGAAACATCTGCAATTGGCATAATGCATCTATAAATTTTGTGATTTACTATAAGACAAGAGTTGGTCATCAACATTAAGCATCATCTTTTAACAAAAATAAAGTCTAACTTACGTCCATTACTGTTCTTTTGTGGTTTAATGCTTTGGTGTGGAGTAGTATCTGAAACAGAAATATACAAAATAAATAATATGGAACACCTGGTACCATTCTTTATTCATTTAACAAGTTTTCAGTTAAAGCAAACCACAAAAGGAGATATGAGGTTTAATGCCAACTTGACATTAACCAAATTATTTCAGGGTTAATATATAGTATATTTCTTCAAATAATTTAGTTGCATGCAGTAGTTTTCAAAATTGGAAGACTAAACTTAAGCTATCTGTCAACTGTTACATCTAGCTCTGCTTGAGAACAATAAGTTAAGTATTTATCAGCTTCTATTTAATAAAATTGAAAAGTTTATTTAGTCTTTGTGTGTTTGACAAATGAGAAACAGTAGAAACGCATTACAAAACACTTTAATAATTTTTGAATATGGCAGCCCTTTAGGTCATAGATCTATTCCCAGAGTATGAAGTCAAACAGTCTCTATATGCAGAATGTGGGATACAGAGAAAACTAGACTCTGTTCCCGGCCACGCTGTCTGTTCAGCACCACTGACAAGGGGAGACAAGGATATAAAATCCTGACCAAACCATGGCTATCTATAACATACCTGTTTGTATGTGGTTACTATTATTAGTATTTTCATGTCCATTCACTTGACCACCTAGAAAACATCAAATGATTCCAATCAATCCACACAAGTCCCACTGAGTGAACAGCAGATAGCAAAGGCTGCTAAGATTTCAAAGTACGAAGAGTACTATAATAGGTAACAACAGGTGCAATTAGGAGCTGACTGGTTAAAAACCCATGCACTGAAATACACATCTATTAGGATCTCTGGATTTGGACATCTGCAAAGGCTGTGACTGGAGAATTGCATGCATGCATTGTGGTCGCTTCAAACACCACTTTCTTGCCTCGACATTCTGTCGACATTACAACTGGCCACTCGAGTTCAAAGAGGGTTAAAAGAAAAAGAGAGAGAGATGATCCATTAGGGATTAACATCTACTCGACACCATGGGACTAATATGGCACCATTTTATTTGAATAATCATTTGCACTGGGACATCTTTAGCAATGGGTGGAAAACTGGGAAGAAACTTGAAGCTAGACAGGTGACCTTGCCCTTTGGCACACACAAGTGTGGAATCGAAACCATGCCATCCGACGCAATGCCAGACCTTATGATCTTAAGTGCAGATTCAACCACTCACAAACGGTGTTAAGACTTAAACTTACCATCAGTAGAACCTGCCTTATACTGTTGTGGATTACCAATTCTAACACCAACTTGTGAACCAGGTTGTAAAACATTTACATCCAGTAATATCATTATACGTCTACAATAATCCATATAAAATGGTGTTTAAAGTTACTTACAGTAGTAACTGCAGTGGATGTCAAATATTGCCAATTTTCAATTCATTATTTTGGATTGCAAGCGGTTGGCAATCCTTCAAATGAAATGAAATGGGGTTTAACGTCCTACAGTTATTCACCGACTGGGCTAATGAAGATGAGCATACACCATTCAGTGTTACATGAAAGGGGAATTTTGCTAGGGCAGCGGCACTGGCCTACTCTTATACCAAATTCAACCTGCAAAGGGATCTTTTATGTTCATGCTAATATATACAAGAAACTCAGTTTTTCGTACCGTACAAACAACTAAACAGCTGTCCTTATCAGAACCTTCGTCCTGCAATACTGACATCAGAAAATCTTGATAAACTTTCTTGGCCAATGCAGGATTGAACATGCGGCCTCCAGGCTAGTGAGCCAGCATCTTACCCACAATAAATACATACAAGTTATTGTCATATAGTAATATCATAATATCCTACATACATTGTGTGTCAATGTCAACTTTCAACACTAACTTACCGGTCATTTTGTATTGTGTTACAGAGATATCGTTCAACTTGTATCACACAGAGATTATCTATCAAACCATCTTCCATATAATTATTCAACTGGGTTGCCAACATGGCATCTAGAAAATATACAACAATACTTCATTTAAATTCAGGCTGAGAACTTAAAGTAGCTAAGTCTCTAACTCAATATCATCCAAAATCTTCAACTTTGAAAACACGAATTATTTGTCACTTTAAATCAACATTGATGCTGTGATCTTACGGGAAAAAGATGGGCTTCTAATATCAAATATTTAAGACAAAATAAACATTTTACCACTGGTACACGAATCGTGTACCATAATGCGTTTGAGTCCCAGTTCTAGCAAGAGACTTGGGGAACAGGGGTAGACACATTGTACCAAATCAAACGGCGTATGTAGACTGGAAAAGCCAGACGTTAGAAATTTGCATTCGATTAAGACTGCTGGCTTATTTCGCGGAACATAACTGATTTGAAATTAGAGTAAAAACAGAAACTGTTGAATGTAAATCAGTTTATATACATTCATATTACAGCATTATATGTGTTACGACCCACTTCTGTCAATTTCTAAGTCCCAAATGTTAGCGATTTAGCTCCTTTAAGTACTGATTGACTAATCATTCAAAAGGCAGAAAAACGCAGCCATTTTAGTTTAGGTCTATATACTTACGTGAATAAGTGAGTTCTCCATCTGATAATAATAATCTGTATCGATCGGCTGATCCTCCTGCCGATATCTTCTTAAAACTCTGAAATAATACAAATCAACAATTCTAAAATAACAGTCTAACCAGTTGATTACAGGTGATCACCCTAAACAAAACAGAACCGAAAATCTACTAAAGTAGAATCTGTCTCTCGAACTAATAAATCTATCAGTCAAGTCAGAGATAAATGAATGAGAGTTTGAATACAGTTGATGGTCATTTTCCTGCACTTGTTTTTGTGCCCTGGTTTTCATTGCTCTTGGTTTGTGAAGAAAAGTAAGATGTTAAACTCCATTTCATTTTGTTTTTCCAGTTGAAGATACATTATAACGCTGTTTTTTTTTTAGGCATGCGATCACTTGACAGCAATTGTCGCACATCTGATTAGCAACCAAGGGGTGGTTTTTCTCCTTCCCCTTATATTGGAGAGCATTGTTCTTCCGTCATCATTAAATTGAAGAAATGTTCTATTCTACTTGACATCGGAGACATCCGATGGCATTGCGAGTTAATTATGGTCTTGTCATATTAATAATGCCTAATTAATTATTCACATAAAATTTAAGGCTTTAAAGGAGCTAAATCGCTAATATTTGCGGCCTAGAAATTGACACACATGGGTCGCAAGCCATATAATAATGTAATGTGAATGTATATAAACTGATTTACATTCTTGAAATCGTTTCCAACATCAAATAAGTTATGTTTGGCGAAGTACACGAGAAATCAATTGAATCACAATATATATAGCGCCTGGTTATTCCAGTCTACATAGTTTTATTGCGCATGCTCATCGTTTGAGATGTAATGTGGGGTATACTCGCCTTGCTCTTTGGGTCCCTAGCCGAAAATGAGTTTGAAACGCTGTATGGTACACGATTCATGTACCAATGGTAAAAAAATTATTTCGTCTTGAATATTGGATATCAGAAGACCATCTTTTCCTGGTAAGACCACACCATCAATGTTGATTTAAATTGACAGATAATTTGTGTTTTCAACGTCGAAGACTTTCGATGATCTGATATTGAGTTAGAGACTTAGCTAGTTCAAGATCTACAATAGGCAAACTTAGCTCTTGAATAATAACTGTCTACCCTAGTCTAATGTACGGTCTCTGAATAACTTTAACAGTAGGCCCTACAATCTTGAACATTACAGCTGACTGAATAAATGATTAGAAATTAAAATAATTCTACACAACACACTTCGACTTACAATAACTTGAAGAACTGGTTTATCTGGAGATCCGCCCTGAATAATCGCCTGAAAAACAACAAATAAAAGACAATTGAATTAGATCTAACTAAACTCTCAAGGTTTGACAATATGAGATATGAACCAAAACATTTTTCAGTTTTTCATTCATTCTGTTCTACTTCTTCACTAATTTTTTTCTTTTTTCTCTAGTATCACACATTGTTTCAAGGCATCGATTTTTTCCTAAATTTTTTTTTTCATCATACCTCAATCGAGCCATTACTAAGTTTGGCTGTCATTATGTAAAAATATATCTGTTATCTTCACTTTCTTTTCGGTCTTTCTTCTTCGAATGCTGACCCTCGCAAAATATGGCGCGAAATGTATGCGGTTGTCTAAAAATAACAATTATGAAACATATTAATTTATTCTCATAAACAGTGCATACTCAATCCACTTCATTGAGAGCCAATTAAAAAAATATTCTATACTTTACAGGCTCAACTTTTTTTCGTGGCGTATTATTCGAATTATGTTGATTGGATGCCATTTTGGGTTTCTTTCGTTCCGTTTTTAAAAGATAATTTTTCCGTCATTGGTTTGACTCTTTGACCTCAAAATATAAACTTCCGGTTTACGCCATTCTGCTAGCGGAAATCTGGAAAAATGTTTAAAAACTTTTAATAAGTCGTAATTTCGTGAAGTTTTTTTCTAAATACCACATTGATAACCACGCAGCATATACTGAAATGTATTCAAGAAGTTGAAAAAGGCTCGAGTGGGGTTCAAGGGTCAAAATGCCGATTGTGAAGATGAAGAAGAAAAAATCGGGTGGCAGCTCGAAAAGTTTGCCAGTCCGTGTTACGACGATGGATGCAGAGCTGGAATTTGATATTGACGTAAGAATTACTTTTTGATAAGTGTTACTATGTTTTTGCAAGACATAAATAGATACAAATATTAAAGAAACCATTGTCATTAGCTATATAAATTATTTTCCCAATAAAGACATTTGCTCACAATTCTCGGCCAAATTAGTCATCACTTACTTTCACTGACAAGTTGAAGAAATCAGTCATAATCTATGATCAGAGTTAGACATTGGCCTGGTATGTGTTTGCCTTAGGCAATAAATCTCAACATAACTGTATGTTTAGATAGCCTAGTAACAGTACTTATTGAAATTAGATAGATTTTAATGTCCTAATTTTCTGCACCAATATGTCCTTGGATGCAGACGTTTGAATTTTGACAGGATCTTGCGCATGCAATAATGGCGGTAAAATTCTAACTAAATTGCACATGTGTGTGCAAACTATTTTGTACTTAAAGATAAGTTGAAAGAAATCGAAATAATTAAGTTGACTGAAGGTGAAAGAAATTGAAATAAAGGTGAAAACAATTCGACGAAATCCAACTGTTGCAAGAAATTTATAAAAAAAAAAAATGGCTGCCAAACCAGAATGAGAATACGCACATGATTTATAGATCAAACTGAGTCGTATCTTTTCCTTTATGTTGATGAAAAAAGTTGAAATAAACTTATATGTTGTTGAATTAAAATGAAATGATAAAAGATTGAAAAAAAAAAAAAATACTGTTACCGTAACTGCCTCTTTTTTAATCTGGGGTTGATTATTGACTCATTCTGCTGAGTAGATTGTGATTATAGTGATGATAATTGATTGGTGATTGTTAAAGCAGTTTATAAAAACAAACAATTGAATAATAGTTTATCTGGTTTTGATTATTGAACCCATTGTGCTGGTTGAGTCGTGATTACTGATAATTGATTGTCGTTTATGAAAGTAGTTAAAAATGATTAAAAAATATTTAATCTACATGTAGTGTTGATTATTGAACCCATTCTGTCGGTGCCAAGCCTGGGTATAAAAGAAGCAAGGTTAAGCTGAAGTGCATGTAAGAGTTCTCTTGTTTTCTTGAAATTAACGAAGGTATGAAACAGCTCATGTGAGATACAAATGAACTAAGTACAAAACAGTCAGTGTAAAACAGCACGCATTTACACACATCTTAGCCATACACAAGTACTCAATTGGGTCAGTTTGGGTCTGGTGTCTATCATTACAGCAATGTAGTGGCACTGAAGGTCTACCCTTCATTAGATTTACAACTGTCAGTGATATTTATCATGTTGTCAATCTTATGTACAATGTACATGACCTCAGGTTTTTTTGACTCTGTTCCTTACCAGACTTTCTGTGCTATACTGCAGACAAAAGAAAAGGCAGACCGGAACATCTGAAGGGACAACACAATACTCAAGCACAATACTCAATAAGTCACCTCAGTTCCTTTTGGATCATTGACAAAGAAAATGTGGCATGCATATATGACAGGGAAGGGGATGATATGAAATATCCCTTGATATTGGGAATATACATGTATAAAGAAATAAGGTTGTTTACAAAAATGTCTGATTTTAAAAATGGTATTATTCATCATTTTTTTGTTTCAGAACAAGACTGTTGGTAAAGAGTTATTTGAATTGGTTTGTCGCACAATTGGTTTGAGAGAAACTTGGTATTTCGGTCTACAATTTGTAGATTCAAAGGGTTACATAGCTTGGCTTAAGTTCGAGAAAAAGGTTTGATTTTTGAAAACTACCATTTGTACACATGTATCATCATGTGAAACTATCTCTAGTTATCTGAAGTCTTTAAATTGTTATAAGTGTCTTGCTAGGGCTTAAATTCATTTCTTTAACAGAGAATTTGAAAACAATGGATATGCTCACATGTTCTTTTCCCCATGCAGGTGGCTGGGAATGTCAATTTAAAGATATATACCTAATGTTAACATCGCTTGTTTCTTCTTTTTAGGTTTTAGATCAGGATGTTCCAAAAGAATCTCCTATACCATTTCTATTCTTGGCGAAGTTTTCCCCTGAAGATGTGTCTGAGGAGTTGATCCAGGAGATCACACAGCATTTATTTTTCTTACAAGTGAAACAATCCATATTAAATATGGATGTATATTGTCCACCTGAAGCTTCAGTATTATTAGCATCTTATGCTGTACAGGCAAAGGTAAAATAGTCTTCAGATTTCACAAATTATCTTAACCCCATATAAAGAATATATTCTGTTACTTAGAATCTCCAGACTCAATTATCAAATATGCAATCCTGATAATGTTATTGACAATCATAAATGATAATTGATGATTTTATCTAGATAATTGTCTCATACCCCAGTATAAAGAATGCTACAGATAGAACAATAGTTCTGAAGACCTACACTTCATAAGAGAATGTTTCACAGCAAACTGATGATTGCTGATTATCTCAGGGCACATGTCTTTTTCTGTATAATACGTTTTGTAACCGACAGAGTTAGTCTCTAAATTAAAGATGCTTTCTGCAAGAACATAATCTGCCTATTGCAGGTCTTTCCTGCTTGAGATTTTCAATGGATTTAAACATGTGGATAATCGTAACAATCCATATTCTCCAAACAGAAGAAACACCGCACTGAATGAGGATAATCCCCTTTAATTATCTAGTTTTTAACTAGTATAACAAGAACTGTCAACTCTTTATCTAAATTTACATAATGCCCCTTTAAAACTGTGTCCCTTTAACTCAACTGTTATTTGGTATATATATATATATTTCAGTATGGTGATTATGATGAGAGTACGTACAGATCTGGTATGTTAGCAAGTGAAGATCTTCTACCCCAACGTGTTATAGATCAATATCAGATGACAGCTGAGATGTGGGAGGAAAGAATTAAAGTCTGGTACGCTGATAGGAGGGGGATGACGAGGTAAAATATAATTTATAACACTTGGACCCTTATTTTATGCAAGGAAACTGTCTGTCTAGTAGATCGTGATAGATGAGCTATAATGTATTACCATTTTCAAAACCCCGGATCACAGTATAATAGACATTGGAAACCCAGATAACAGTGTAGTAATACACATTGTGCCATTGTAAAGGTATAAGTAAAAATGTATAATGTCAACTTAGATCATGATCTATCATATGAAATTAAACAAATAGTAAAATCTACAATTGCAACTAGATATGACCAAATGCATACGTTTTGGTAACTGATGGCCCGTGCCAAACTATTTTATGTCCTGTGCACAGTCAACTACTTGACCCTCCCCTTTCGCACACCAGCTTCCTATATATTGCATAACAGGAAAATTGGTTTTGACCAGATGGCCAACTGTATATTTTTTAAAATACTGATAATTGTTATTTTAATCAATCAGAGATGAAGCTGAAATGGAATATTTAAAGATAGCTCAAGATCTAGAAATGTATGGTATTAATTATTTTCAAATCAAAGTAAGTTGCAAAGTAGTTTCTTTTAATTCTTTAAATAGCATGGACGAAAGTTCAGCAACTTAAGTTAATAGTGTGTTTTTTGGTTTCTTTAAATTTGAAATGTGAAATGCAATGTTTAAGATGCTGATCATAATACAAGAGATTTGAAATCTCTTGCAACCTACATAAAAGTGAAGGGTGCATCTAATGGGAAGTGGGGGTAGTATTTACTAAACATGACAATTTGGCAGAGGCACGGTGACTAAGTGAGTAAGATGGCGACTCACTAGCCTCAACATCACAGGTTCAACCCCAATGTTGACAGAGAAAGTTCACTGTGATTTTCTGGCATGGCTCCACCTTTTCAATTGTGCTGGATGGAGAGCCCGACAAGAACAGCAGTCTAGTCATTCGAATGGGATGGAAAATCTATGTCCAGTGTGACTTTCATATTTTTACACGACGAGAAAAACAAACATGTTTCCAGATGATATATTTACAATATAATATTTACATCTGTATTTTAGAATAAGAAAGGGAGTGAACTCTGGTTTGGTGTTGACTGTCGTGGTATTAATGTTTACGAACGCGATAATAGATTGTCACCAAAAGTTACCTTCCCTTGGAGTGAAATCAAAAATATTTCTTTTAAAGACAAAAAGGTGAGTACCGTAGCAGAATATCTTGTGATATATGCTTCTGTTTTGACTGTCTGCTAATAGAAATAATACTTTGAAATTTCTATTTCAAAAGATTTGGTATTGTCATTTAAATGTTCCATAATTTTATTCTGACAATCTATGAATAGTGAAAATCCTGAGAAAATAGCAGATTTCAGACTACAATGCATACATCAACTGAATTAGAAAATATCTCGACCACTCACTACAACTGAAATATATTCATTGTGTTTAATTATATGGTAATTCTACTCAAACCACCTCAGATATTGGCACTGATAACATGTTTAATTATTCAGATATTGATGCTGACAAAACTGTGACAGGGCAAAATTCTGTCACTCTATTGTAATTTTGTTGATTTCAAACCTTCCAGACTAATCTTAATTCCGTTCTAATTTAGATTATTTCACAGCTTTAAATTTAGAGTAAAATCTTTTAATTATTTTGGTTATTCAATGTCTTATTTATTTTTTTTCAGTTCACGATCAAAAATGTAGATAAGAAAGCTCCTGATTTTATGTTTTATGCTCCTAAATCACGGATTAACAAACTGGTAAGTATTACAAATCTTTGTTTAAAAATCTCTAAAAATCATTTAAAATCACCCCTTATCATCTAATTTGTACGTGTATCTAGTTTAATGAGTGTCCAATTGAATCGCTAATATCTGGGTTCAGAATGCGACAACTTGCCTAAAATTTTCAGCATATTCTCGATTTCACTATCTTTTTTGTAACTATTATAGCGAGAACTGTCAGCTCTTTATCAAATCTTACCTAACGCCCCTTTAGTTATGTATGATTTACAACTATATGTATTAGAGAGATTACCCTGTATCTTGGGGTTGGGTGGACAAGTTGTGTTATGCTGCTGAATCAAATAGTGTGGTTTCGGTACCAAGCTTGTGTGCAACATGAAGCAGGATTGCTTGTTGTTCCTCAGGGTTTTCTCAGGTCTTTTGTTTTCCTTCCATTGCTAATGACCAATACACACAAGCAAACTATTGAAATGAAATAGAACCATATGTTATTTCCCCGAATAAAGTCTCCTTGACATTCTTTAGAATATAACTAAACCACGTTTGAATTAAATGTCCTGTATTTCACTGACGATTGCCCTTGTGTTTTTATTTTGTCAGATTTTAGAATTATGTGTTGGTAATCATGATCTGTTTATGAGACGTCGGAAACCGGATTCAATGGAAATTCAACAAATGAAAGCTCAAGCTCGAGAAGAAAAAGGAAGAAAACAGGTTCGGGCTTCACATTATTGCTGTTGATCTTAAAGTCAGGTTTGACAACATCTAAACCATTGTAAAGCTGATGTTAGGGATGCAGGAAGGAGGGCCTGAAAAGGGCAGCTGTCTAGGCAGTTGGAATTCGAAAAAAATGATTTGTAGTTTTATAGATTGATAGATCTACACAGTTACTTTGTGGTGAATGTATTTAGTTGTTTTATAACTGCATAGATCTAGACTAGTTTGTGATGAATATATTTGGTAGTTGTATATCTCGATAGATCTAGACTAGTTTGTTATATATAGATTTTTGTTTTTTTTACAGCTGGATAGATCTAGACTAGCTCGTGAGAAACAGATGAGAGAGGAAGCTACAAGAGAGAAAGATGAGATGGAGAGAAAACTAGGAATGCTTCAAGATGAAGTTAGAGGTGCTCAAGAAGCTCTGGTAAATAATTCATATTTTTATGTCGAGAAGTTAAATTTTTTTTGGCTGCTGATCATCATTAAAGGGATTGAGGAAGTAAATGTAATGAAATGGGGTTTAACATCCTACTGTTCTGCTCTTATATGCCATACAGTGTACTATAAGGGAAATATTGCCTGGGCAAAGAGAACGAGCATGTGATCTCCAGACTAGCGAGCCAGCGTCGTGTCCACTTAGCCACGGTGGCTCCGAAGTGTGTAAGGAAACTCTTGTAAAATACAATATAGGGTAGTTTCCAAGGAATTTCAAAAATCTATCAACAATTACTACGGTATCTTTAATTGATGAACTTTGATTTAATACTACTAAGCAGACCAGACATCACTGTAGAATTTTATATCAATGTATTGTTATTTGTAGATACGATCTGAAGAATCAGCTGATCTGTTAGCAGAGAAGGTTCGTATTTTAGATGAAGAGGCTCAACTTTTAACACAGAAAGCTGCTGAAGCTGAAGGCGAAGTCCATAGAATGAAATTAAACACCATGAAGGTAAATATTTTAAGATAGATTCCTTTCAACAGACAAGTTTGTTTTATAGTATGTTTAAAGTTAGATTCCCTCATACATACAAATATGATTTATAATATGTTTAAAGTTAGATTCTCTTCCAACAAATTAGTATGTTCTATCATGCTAGCATGTAAAAGTACTATTGAATCAAGTGAATCATTCTAGCATGTTGCAGGCATGTTTTATAATAATTTTCTTTTTCACTCTTCAGACAGAGGAAGAGAGAATGATGATGGAGAACCGTGCAATGGAAGCAGAACTGATAGCTGTAACTTTATTAGAGGATTCGGAAAAACGGTAAATTAGACAATTTCAACATATATACATAAGGCATCACTACAAATGGCCCGTTATCCTGGAGGTCCTTTGTTCAATCACAATGTTGGTTGAGAAAATTCATCAGGATTTTCAGGGGTGGTTCCCCCTTATCAGTCGTGAAGGACGGAAGACATGGAATTTGAAATAAGAGTAGCCCATAGCGCCGCTGTCCAGGCAATATTTCCCTCATAGTTGTTTTTATTAGCAGAAAAGTAGGAAGTTAAACGGCATTTCATGTAATTTGTTCATCACTACAAAATATCGGGTCTCTTTTTTATGAAAGATATTATGATGTACAGTGCTAAATAGTGGAAAATATAGTCTCTTTTCACCATTGGGCACACAGGATCTCCTTTAATTTTAATGGCTGATCAATAATTTTCCTTGTGTTACCAAAGTTAGAATATTTTCAAGTTGACACGCTTTGTTGACTCTGTGTAATCAAGACTTTAGTGGATACAGAGAATTTTGTTTCCATAGTAACTTTTCATTTGACATTTTTTCTGCATCATATTCGTAGATCCCTTTAACACACTGAACAATGGCCTGATATATGTGTATGTTATTTACAGTGCTAAAGAAGCTGAAATGTTAAGGAATGAGTTGGTTCAAGCTAGAATATCGGAGAAGGCGGCAAAAGGAACTTTATTGGAATTAACCAGAACTACACAATATACGGTAAGTATGGAAACGAATGACACAGATTGGTCTTCTTTCTGAAATGATTTTAAATTAATTTCGTATACAAGTTGCGGGGGGTTGGGATGGCCTATTGGTCTAGAGTGCCGCGCTTCGAACTCTAGCTGGCCGGTCACCTCTGGCTTGCGGCTGTGGATTCGAGCCCTGGTGTGAGCGTATGTGGCGTGGAAATAGGAGCGCCTTCTCAAACTCGTGGGTTTCCTCCGGGCACTCCGGTTTCCTCCCACTGCTAAAGACCCCTACGTGCAAGCGATTTATTGAAATAAAATGAAACCATATGTTAGTCCCGAAATGACCTAGTTTGTGTTGAGTGGAGGTTAAACCCTATTTCTCTCTCTCTCTCTCTCTCTCTTCCTGATAGCAATACTATGGCCTACTATTTTAGATATAACTGTCAAAAGTTTTCATGCAACCTCTTTTTTCATACCATCCAAATAGCTAGATGCTTTTCCTTAGTGTGTATCACTTTTTCATATTTCAGCCATATACTAGATACCAAGTCTTATCTTCTGAATCTGACCTCAGTCATCTGCGATTGAACTCTGACCTAGGGTCAGGTGATACAGAGATGAGTTGTGATCTAATACCAGATAATATGGATCACGATCAGTTGAGTCAAGAAATAGAAAAAGAAAGGTTAGTTCTTTAATTCTGAGTTTTTAAGCGTCTACAATGAAATATTGTTCCCCCCTACCTGTTTGTCCTTCCTGCTTATATGCATGTAGACGTGATGGAGGTATAATTGTTTATGTTCATGCAAAGAACAAGACAAATGAATTTCAAATTGAACAGCCAAATATTTGCTTTGTTTCGAGAAGAAACCAATAAAGACCCTTACAAACAAGCAGATTATTGAAATAAAATTTGACCATATGTTAGTCCCTAAATGACTTAGTTTGTGTTGAGTGGACGTTAAACCTCCTCTCCCTCTCTCAGTCAAAAGTGACAGCTGAAATATATTGATTATGCTTAATTACTTAGTGTAGTTGCATACATCATTCAACCAGTGCCTATTTACTGATGGGTAGACTGTAAAACAGGGATGAAGTGCCTTATTCAAGGACACAAAAACTGTCTGGGTTTTTTACCTAGACAGAGGACCTGACATGGACAGCTGTCTAGTCATTCGGATGGGACAAAAAAGGTCCCGTGTATACATTGGCGTGCAGGTAAAAGATCCCTTAGCAGTTGTAATTCGATATAAGAGTAGGCCAAAGCGCCACTGCCAGGGCAAAATTTCCATCCTAGCACACTGTATGACATATGTCCGTCTTCCACTAGCCCAGGTTAGGTGCAAAAGAGTAGGACGTTAAACCCTATTTCATTTCTTGTACCTAGAACTATTTGGTCACAAATTCTACTCTCCACCTGTTGCAAAATAAAATGGAGACTAACGTCTACTGTCCTGCTCCTATTGGGAAGTTTTGCCTCAACAGCGGTGATATGGCCTACTCTTGTCTCTTACATTGAATTCCAACTGCCATGAGTTCTTTTAAGTGCACGGCAATGCCTTCAATCTTTGGGATGATATTTTACAGGTTAGAATATATGGAGAAGAGTCAACATCTACAGGAACAGTTAAAAGGTTTAAAGAGTGAAATAGAAGTTTTAAAAGTTGAAGATAAACAGACAGACATGGACAGATTACATGAAGCTAATTTAGAACGAGGAGAAAATAAATACTCAACATTATCAAAGGTTTGTCTCTTTCTCAAAGTTTGAACTCTTGATCATGTATTATTGACATATCTCATTTTTTACACTCATTAATGTATTCAGATTGATTTTTTGATATTTGATTAGGACATTGATAACGATAAGAGAAAACATTGTGCTATATTTTATATTATGGGGATGCTCGACTCACAGTCCAGAACGTCCCGAATTGACAGAATTGCAATCGAGTGACACGGAATTGAGTCCTGTCACAGTTCTGCCAGTCCCGACAGCTGAGGTGGTGTGAGTGGAATCGTGACATATTTTAAGTGACAAATATGTTTCAACTGCCATGATTGGTTGAAATATTTTTTATGCAGTCAGCACATGCGTTGTACTCCGAAATTCTACTTTTCACTCGATTGACACTATTTTCGGAATTGAGAGAATTTAATTCCGGAACGTTCAATCGAGTACGCCCTATGTGTATAAATAAACAGTGATTGTTTTTAGTATAAAGTGTGTTGTATTTATTAATCTTCACTATCGCTAAATGCTACGCAATGATTATATTTTACCCTTATATCTTTATCTTCTGTTTCAGATAACTGCCAGTACCTTAAGATCAAGAGTAACTTTCTTTGAAGATTTATGATCTGTGATTGTTAAAAACAATAATGACTACTTATTAGAAACAGTTTATAGCTACTGTTTGATTAGTGCCTTATAAGGACAATGCTATATCCACAGAATATCAGTGGCTGTGCCAGAATCTTTATCCGCAATATGGCCGTGTCAGAACCACTGTCAGTTGAATGAAGAGTTAGATTTACTTAAACGTTAGTAGATAGCTTATCTGCTGTTTAGTGCCTTACCGCAATGATGCTTCATTCGCGAAAATGTCGATGCCTGTGCCAGAATCTTTATCTGCAAAATATTAATGGCTAGAATTGCTGTCAATAGAGTGAAAAGTGAGAGAAGTTTAGGAATTAGGAGTTAGTTATTTACAGTGAATGTGTTTGAAAATGTTTTTGGTTCTGTTCAATCAATGAATATAGTGATAGAGTAACATATTGCTGTACCATAGTGAGTAAGGAACATTTTGTTCTATTCTCAACCATGCAGCATGCACTGCATCCTCCACAAATGGTCAGTTCTTTCCCTAATTTGATTGGCTTGACAAGCTTTACCCAGTATTACAGAAAATGGAAACCATGCTGCTGCTGTCTAACTTCTAAAAAATGAAACCAAAGACCACCAAAAATTTTGTTACAAAATTATTTGTACTGAAATGCAACGAAAATTAGACATTTTAAAACCTGTTTTGATGCCGAATGCTGGTTTGAAACCTAGTAGAATTTTATTATGTGATTTATTCTAGGTTTAGACCTATGGGAGAAAAAAGTTATTTGGCGCAATGGTTAGACAGCAGGCTTTGTTACCAAACTATGTTAGGTTCGATACATGAAGTCTGCCCAGCTGTAAAGTGGTCCTAAACCGTAAAACATTGCCTTGCTTAATTCAAATTTGCATCAAATTTTAAATGACTTAATGCTAGGGTGCAAGGTAATATTTATAACTGTGCAGGTCTAATAATACAGCTGATAGACTTTGGGTCTCGAACCTACAATTTTAATTGAAAAGAGTATAAATATTTTGTTATTGACCTATTACATCAACCCAATGTATATTATTTCAGCCATAGTGTAAGTTTCAAATACAAGTAATTCTGAAGTCAAGGCTAAAAAATCTTTAAAATATCACAAGAAAGCAATGTCTTTACAAAGAAGTATTTGAAACCCACCAAATATCTGTTTTAACATTAATTATTTACGTTTACTTAATAACTTGAGCTTTAAATGAAAGTTTTAAAACTATTCAATGAAGTGTTTTAGCTTTAATTTTAATGTCTTCCACATCATATTCATTAAAATGTTTCAATGACATGTAGAAGTTAAACTGGAATATACAAATTACTGCCTACGACAAACCAACGTTTCAAACAGAGAGGTTCACCTATTTTTTTATTACGTACAATTTTGAATAATTTGTTGACGTGTGATTTATAATTGTGGTTTTTACCCACCTGTTTGAATAACACTGGGTGTTATGTCCCGTTATTTTCGGTAAAAATATCCGACAAGAAAAATTGTGAAATCCCAACACTGTTCTCAAGGATTTATCAAGCAATTACTGTTCATCACAGAGCGATGTTTCGTCTAGGCTTCTGTGGTCTTTGTAAAGCGTCACTCAGTTATAAACAGTATTCATATTCAATAGAATTGTCATTGAATGTAAAACTTGATACTTTGTCTATTATTATATATACGTTCTGTAATCATTTGTACTTATGTCGGGTCTTGTTTAATTATAATTGTTGTGGAATTATTTGTACTTGACAAAGTCTGTAACCAGCGCGTTATGTCCAGACTTGTATATATATGTTATGAAATAATTTCTAATTAACAAAGTCTGTACCTTATGTCCAGGTGTATGGTGGCCCATGGTCGCAATAGCGTTTTTTTGTATTTCATTTTAAAAAATGAAAAATATTAGAAAAAAAAAGAAACTTTTTTTTTTTTTTTGTTTTACAAAATAAAAAAAAAATTTAAAATTTAAAATATTTTTTTTTTTTAATTTAAAATATTTTTTTTTTTAATTTAAGATAATATATTTTTTTTTTAATTCAAAATGATAAAAAAAAAAATTTAAATTTAAAATAATTTTTTTTTCAAATTTAATTTAATTTTTTTTTTAAATTCAAAATAATTTTTTTTTTAAATTTAAAATAATTTATTTTTATTTTTTTAAATTCAAATTATTTTTTTTTTAGATTTAAAATAAAAAAAAATCTTTTTAAAAATTAAAATAAAAAAATCTTTTTAAAAATTTAAAATAATAATAAAAAAAAAATCTTTTTAAAAATTTAGAATAAAAAAAATCTATACCGTCGTGGCCCATCGTCGCAATAGAGTCTAGAGTATCCAGACCCAGTATACAACTGTCATTAGACAAGCGAGACTAGAAACATTGTGGCCCACTGTTGCAGTAGTATCTCGATTATCATGTGTGGGATCTATGAAGAAGGTATAGACTCGAACGACGACAAGAAACGAGCCTGTAGTTATCTTACATCAACCTGTGAGTGACGGAACTTTGGCATGTTTATGTTCACCTGACGATGTCCACCAAGGCTATTATGCTCTATTTTATCTTTGAAATTAATATTGTGTGCCATTGCACTTTCGGACCTCAGGGTGAGCAGGGATTTCACAAAACTAAAGCTAAAATCACTAAACATTGACTTTTACTAAAAAGAAGTGAAATTTTAAATTTTATAAGTTTTACGAAGATCGATTTTAACTAAAATTTAAATTTAATTTTAATCGATAATCTGAACAACAGACACATCTTACATGCAGAGCCTTATATATAGTTATGAGGCCCTGTCTGTACCTGCAACATGTGGAGAAGTTACACAGGTCATGAGGTCAACCCACTACATTTTGTACGGTACTGTAAACAAACAAACGAACGTAAAATATGGCTTCAACGAACAGAAAACCTGCGTCGTATCAAGGCTGTCACTGTCTTTGGGATAACACCCATTCAGTAATATATCCCCCGATATATGATATATCCCCTGATGAAAATGTGATTTTAACAGAATTAGCAAGTTGTACAGGACATTTGCCACGCGAAGAACGCTAGGCCTATCTCATATCTGTCTATCAAAATTATGCCGTGTGGAAGAAAAACCTGCGGTTACACCAATAATCTCTTGGTTTATATATAATATTTAAATAGAGAAAATCCTCGTGTTGTTCTTATTCGACAAGAATATTGGTGAAACGCTGTTTTTTCCTTCGACGGCATAATTGCGACAGATAGGCCTAGCGTCGAGTAGCGTTCCTCGATTATTCTTTTAAAATTCCATTTTCTTCCAGGGATTTATTACTCAATGAGTGTTATTACACTGACAGTGACAGCTTTGATACGGCGCAGATTTTCTGTTCATTGAAGCAATATTTTACGTTCGTTTGTTTGTTTATAAGCTGTTCCGGTACAAAATGTAGTTTGTTGACCTCGTGACCTCTGACCTGTGTCACTTCTCCGTAGGCAGTGCCTTATATCTACAATCTACATAAGGCTCTGCATATTGGGCGGGCCTGTCGTTCAGATTGTCGATTATCTTGTGTGGGATCTATGATAGACATAGACTCAGCGACAACGAACAAGTCTATAGTTACCTCACAACAAAGTGAAATTTTATTAATTTTATAAGTTTTGATCACGAAGATCGATTCTAACTTATAATTCAGTTTTCATAGATTTTATTTAAAATTACTTGTGCCTTGATGCGAGGTAACTATAGACTTCCAATCATCCAATCAGACTGTTGCAGCTGCATTCACAAACAATAATCGATGTCAGAAGAAGTGTGGCGCAAAGTAGTGTGGATCCAGTCAAAATGTTTTAATCCAGTCAACTCAGTACAAATTCGTGGTATTAAATTAAAAGAAAAGTAAAAGTAGCGTTTTATTAGGGTTCGGTGACAGTTAAGGAAGCAAAACTAGAAATGCCCGAAAAGAAATTAAGGTTTACAGACAGCGGCGCCGATTCTCTTCGAGAGGCAAAGAAGTGGGGCTGAATTTGTATAGACCCCAACAAAAATTTGGAATATTTGACGACCGCAAACACGTCTTACTTCTCTTCCAGTGGTAAAATTAGTGTTTTATTAGATGTAGGGCACTTTAATTTGCCAAGTTTATGAAATAATTTCTTTTTACTTTACCCGTCTGCCCGAAAAGTCATCTTGCCCGAAAGTTAGGGGGCAGCTGCCCCATCCCCACCTCCGCCCCCTGGCTCGATCGATGGGCCTCATGTCTACTATATATAAGGGTTTGTTGTTCAGATTATCGATTAAAATTAAATTTAAATCTTAGTTAAAATCGATCTTCGTGAAACTTATAAAATTTTAAATTTCACTTCTTTTTAGTAAAAGTCAATGTTTAGTGACTTTAGCTTTAGTTTTGTGAAATCCCTGCTCACCCTGAGGTCCGAAAGTGCAATGGCACACAATATCAATTTCAAAGATTAAATAGAGCATAATAGCCTTGGTGGACATCGTCAGGTGAACATAAACATGCCAGGTTGATGTAAGATAACTACAGGCTCGTTTCTTGTCGTTCGAGTCTATACCTTCTTCATAGATCCCACACATGATAATCGAGATGCTACTGCAACAATGGGCCACAATGTTTCTAGTCTAGCTTGTCTAATGACAGTTGTATACTGGGTCTGGATACTCTAGACTCTATTGCGACGATGGGCCACGACGGTATAGATTTTATTTATTTTAAATTTTTAAAAAGATTTTTTTTTTCATTTTAAATTTTCAAAAAATATTTTTTTATTTTAATTTTTATAAAGATTTTTTTTATTTTAAATTAAAAAAAAAATAATTTGAATTTACAAAAAAAAAAAATATTTTAAATTTAAAAAAAAAAAAATTATTTTAAATTTAAAAAAAAAAAATTATTTTAAATTTAAAAAAAAAAAATTATTTTAAATTTAATTTTTTTTATTTATTATTTTGAATTAAAAAAAAAAATATTATCTTAAATTAAAAAAAAAAAAATATTTTAAATTTTAAAAGTTTTTTATTTATTTTGTAAAACAAAAAAAAGTTTCTTTTTTTTTCTAATATTTTTCATTTTTTTTAAATGAAATACAAAAAAAACGCTATTGCGACCATGGGCCACCATACAGGTGCCTGTTTCACAAATTTTAGTAATTTGATTGGATAATATTAGATTGATATTAGTGCTTAGCCAATCAAAATTGAAGTATCTACTAAAATTTGGATGTTATCTTTAGTTAAGATTTTCTGAAATAGGGCCCAGGTTTGTATACATTGTGGAATAATTAGAACAGGACAAAGTCTGTGACACTACCTTTTGTTCAGATTTGTTTACCTTGTGGAATAAAGTCTGTCCAGTGTTGTTTAAGAAGGTGGGCTGTTCAGTGGTTAAGTTGTAAAATCATAGAACAGACCATGTCTCTCAACCCATGGAAAGGCTGCATTCAAAAAATATTGTAGATTGATGTTTTCTTGAATAACCTTACTTTGACAACTTCCAGGTCTTTACAATAAGGCTACATCAGTTTGATTTTCTGCTTTACAGTATCTTATAAATAAATAACCTCTTGAATCACACAAAAGAGGTTTTGTTGAAAATTACGAAACTGAAAGCTTTTGAAATCCACAACCAAGTACTTTTGGTTTTCAAATCAATCATTTTCCTGATATTATAAAATCAACAATTTTAAGTGTTGAACAAAGAACAGAAAATCATATTGGTGAGGCCCAATAACCAGTTGTTGATGTAATACAAGACCCGAGTTCACAAAGCATTCTCAGACTTGCGTTAAGAATTTACTCAAAATTACTGCCTTTTTTTAACTAAAATATAGCCCTTTATAAAACTTGTGTTGTTTTAATGTATCAAATACACCAGTTTGTGTCTGGATCAAAGATATTTCTCATAAACAGTGATTGAACTTAAGTAAATTCTTAAATAAGTCTGAGAATGCTTTGTGAAGTCAGCTCCTGAAGAACTTATTAGTGGACTACTGAAACTATTTGTTTTATTAAGATAGTATTCATAGATTTGTTGAAGAATTTTAAAATTTGAATAAGTTCACTTTGACAACTATCCATGGATGAAGGGGGCCAGGTTGAGAAGACACTGGAAGCAACCTAACATGGAAATAGGTTTTTTCTTTAATGCCAAGTTTCATGCTGATTCTGAATACTAATTGATACAAACAAAATTTATTGCTGTTACTCGATAAAATAGCTTTCTGAAAAAGCAAAATCAAATATATCTGCATGTACTTTTCAATTGTGAAATTTTCTATGTCTGAAAATTAGATAAACGAGCATGGTTAAGGGCATAAGTCTATGAAAATTGTTTAAGATTATGAAATATTTTCCCATATATTCTTATTGGATGGATTATCTTTTAGTGGCATTTAGCGATCGGGAAAACACATTGACAGAACACAGTTTTTATGGGATACAATTACTAGTTTTATTCTAAAAGCACGACGTTTTGACAAGTATCCTCTACGATAAGAGGATACTTGTCGATAAGATGATACTTGTCGAAACGTCATGCTTTTAGAATAAAACTAGTGATTGTATCCCATAAAAACTGTGTTCTGTTATTTGATGGAGATAAGTAATGCTATGAAACCCATGCTTATGCTTATTAATTCCTAAACAGATTAGGGCAGAACATTGTTCATATATTTTTGAAACAGATTTCTGCAAATAAATCTGTCGATAGATTTCCAAATATATCTATATCTAAATAGAATAGAATTGAGTAAAGAAATGAGAAGAAAGAACTGTAAATAGTTATTATTATTATTATTGTAATATTTAATTTAACCAGATCTCAATATAACCATGTATATATAGTTTTTGTCATAATATAAATATAAATTAATACATCTAGTCTAAAATTTACATCCTTCGTATAAACCACGGGGAGCCACTCGACACAAACTAGGTCATTTTGAGACTTAACACATGGTCCAATTTTATTTTTGATAATTTGCATGTGCGTGGGGGTCTTTAGTCAGAGGTGGGAACAAATCGCCGCACCGTAGTCCCGAGTCCCCACACTTGAGTCAGTTGTGTCCCAAGTTGTAGACTTTTGAGTTCCAAGTCTTCAAAAAGTCTGAGTCTCGTTCAAGTTTTGTGACAATATATAATTTAAAAATTAAGAACTTTTCATGTGCTTTTCATTGTTTGTCTTCTTCCTTACTGTTGCCTACTTTGTCTCAATTAATTAGGATGTGTGCATCAAACCTCATTTTGATAAATACAAATGTATTTAATGGTTTATTGTTGTTTATATTTGGAATAATGTATAGGCTAAAAACATTCATTTAGGACTTAAGACTTAGATGTCGGTCAACTAGCTTTGTGTCTGTACTTAAGCAGAGCTAATTATAGGCAGACAGCATATGTTTAGTATGTTATTGATTGTGGGGGAGGGGGTACAACAAAATTATTCACATAAAATAATTAGTTGCTTTATTTTGATAAACAGCTTTTAGATCAGATTTTGAAGTTTTGAAATTCTGAACAAAACATTGTTCACAGAACTCTAATAGCTATTTATTTATCAAGGTTCATATATATTGAAGTCGTTTGGCTGTATATGTTTTTAAGTTTTGTGTGTTTTTCTATACTTTGTACTATATCGCAAAATATCAAATTTTGTTTGAAGAAGTTGTAGAACTTTAAAGAACGTCAAGTTTTGTGTGTTTTTCTATACTTTGTATTATATCGCAAAATATCAAATTTTGTTTGAAGAAGTTGTAGAACTTTAAAGAACTTCAATTTTATCAAATTTAGTCAAATGGAATATTTGATGTTTAATTTTATTTCTCAGCTTCATTGTATCTTTTGATATTTTGTCATTTTCTTAAAATCTTTTTTAAAAATCTTCTTAATCAAATAAGATTTTTTTTTTAATTGAAAGCATGTCAAATGTTTATTTAGTGCAATATGTTTTTTAGTTTTATTTTAGAAAAATAGAATTAGAATGTAGATTTTTTTTAACATTCTACAAGCTTGGTTATCGTACTCACAGACCTCTGCAAGTCTGCAACATGGGAAATCTCTTTTAACAATAATATTAAGCTGAAGCGAAATATAATGTCTAAAGTCTACTATGTTCATATAGCCACAGTGGTTCTGTGAGTAGGACCTTGGCTTGCTAACCTGGACATCCTGTGTTCAATCCCTGCATAGGCCGAGAAAGTTAATCCGAATTTTCTGTGTTTCGTACTTGTCAGTGGTGTAGTACGGGGGGCCTCGCAAGGGATAGTGTATAGTCATTCAGATGGGACGGAAAACCAAAGTTCTGTGTACACATTCGTGTGCATGTTAAAGAACCCTTGAGAGTTGGAGAGAAGGTCCATAGAACACTGCAGACCGTATGTCGGTCTTCAATAGCCCAGTAGGACGTTAAATGCATATTTCATTTCTATTTTATTCATGTTTGAAAGCCAACATCATAGAATGACATCACATGTGTGTACTATTAGTGATTGTATCTGTGTATACTTTTGTCATGTAAATATTTATATTAAAAGTCTGCTGTAAAACCTATTCATAGTTTAGTTAGTAGTTTGTTTGTGTAGCGTAATTGTGATGGCTCTGTAAGTAAGATCCCGGTGTTGGCCGAGAATGATCTCCTGGATATTCCAGCATGGTTTCCCCCCTTGTCAGTGAAGCAGGATGGATATCCTGGCATTAGGGACAATGTATATACATGTGCGCTGTAAGGAACCCTTGACAGTTGGAATTTGAAATAAAGCGTATATCATCTGTGTCCCTCCTATCACAATAACATATGCCCATCTTCATTAAACCAGTAAGGTCACGGTGGCTAAGTGGATAAGGCGCTGGTTCGCTAGCATGGAGGTCGGTGTTAGATCCCTGCATTGGCCGAGAAAGTTCACCTCGATTTTCCGGCGTGATTTCTCCTTGTCAGTGATGCAGAAGGAGGGCCTGACAAGGACAGCTGCCTAGTCGTTCGGATGAAACAAAAAACCAAGGTACCGTGTACAAATTGGGGTGCACGTATAAGATCCCTTGACAGTTGGAATTCGAAATAAGAGTAGGCCGTATAGCCGCTGCTCGGGCAAAATTTCCCGCATAGCATACTGTGTGGCATATGCCCATCTTCCATTAGCCCAGGTTAGGTGCAAAAGAGTAGGACGTTAAACCCCATTTCATTTCATTTTAAGTTGCTTTCCCGGATACAAACTGGGTGATTTGATGATATATTAAGACTAAAAACATATTCAAACTAATTAATTTATCATGATTTTACTTCAAATCCTTCTGAAAACACTGTAATTGCCAAGTATACCCTGCTATGAAAATCGATCAAAAGAGGCCATGTTTGCGTCAGGGGATTACCCCTCTCTGTCACTATGGCAACCGCGGACGGAGATGGGTGAGAATTCATTGCATACACAAGACGATGTTGTCTGTAATCGCTGACTATTTATTACAAATATCGAATCCTAATTAAATTCTCAGATTATCGACTGCCTGTGTCTTTTTCCGTGATATTTATCTCAGAAAGTGTTGTAGGTCTAACTCTTTATAGAGTTTATCAACATGTACACAAAGTGCTCAATGTACTCGTGCAGCCTTCGACGTCACGCATGGGGATAGCCCTAATCGGCGGGCTGTCGATTAGGGGAACCCTTACATTTTTGTCCTGTATACTCTCAATGAGTGTTTTTCAGGGAATCCAGTATTTTTCTAGTAAAATTGGATATCTCTACTTTCCATATATACCAAAATTGCCATACTTTTATTGGCAATAACCACCCAATAAATATTTTTCTGGGAAACCATCTTTAACCAGTTGTTGCAGAAAAGTAAGACATTTAACCGCACATTATTATTATGACAAGAATCCAATGCACCACTGCTAATCATCCTTACGCCAGAGTTTGGCCATCCAGTAATTACTTCTATAACCTCCGTCCTAGTCAGATCTAAATATTAAGACCCCCTGCAGATTTCATGAAGGTAACAGAGTTAGGGCTAGCTCTGTTTAAATCTGCAGATGGCCTTAACATTGAGACTTAACCCCCAATTCTCCCTAAAAATAACTAATGCATCTTATTCGTAGAATTCTTTAATAAAATATTTACAAGCTGCGTTGAGTACATGGTTAATTTGATTGATACAAGCAAGGCATCCATTATATAGAACAGGTGTATGTTGTAGTTATAATATATTATATATATGTACAAATTATATAAAGAAATAAATCACAATGTTTTTAGAATGAATAATCATTAGGAATATAAGATGAGACAATTAAGTTTACATGCACAAATAGAAACATAATTAAAAAAACAAATTTACAAAATATTTACAATCATTGAAGCACTATTGATATTTTCAACTTTCAAATTGTTTTCTAATTTTGGCCGTCGAGTGATGATGATAAAAGTCGTGCATAGGACAAAATATATAATCAACATTTTAATTTCTAAACTGCTATTTACAATTATCAACTTAATAAGTCATTGATAATAAATATATGATTTCCATTAACAGCGGCACCAGAGCGAAGTGGAGAGTCATCCTTACTATCCAAGGTGCAAAAAAAGTAAAATATTAATGTATCTAGTCGAGCTCCACAAGTCAAATTTTCCCTTCTCTGATTGTTGCCAAGATTATTGTTCTTTAAATGTAAATGTGTTCCTTTTAAGGAACTCTAAATTGCGAATTTTGATGGAGAATTAGGATAATCTTTCAGTGGTGCCCCCCACCCGACACACGTTATATATGTGTTTATACATTCTGACCATATGTGTATATCAACCGTGTCCTCTCCACAGGGGACTTACCCAGATTTCTACATAGAGTATTTGTTGCCATAGTTACAGGTATATACTATATATACATTATATATTTATGATTAAATATGGCTGTGTAAAGTATATCAATTATAAGCATTGATTGGGTTATACATAGACCACAGAATTTGACAAGATAGATAAATATAATTTATATTGATATAACTGATGACTAGTTGAGTTCTACAGACCACAGCCACAGGGCGATCAATCACGACAGCATCATACTTACTGAGTCACCGTGGCTCCTGACACAGCATAAATAAATATTATCATTATTCATATAACTGACTAAGTTGAGTGCTACAGACCACAGCAACACTGGGATCGAACCCGACACCTCCTTGTTAGCAAGTCAGCGCCTTAGTCACTAAGCCACTGCTGCTATCAAACACAAATATTACTGATACAACTGACTAGTGGAGATAATGATACCATAGGGGCGGATCCAGAGGGGGTGACTAGGGTGACACGTATGGTCGTATATATATTATATAGCACACGGTGCGCATCTTATCAGACACACAATCAGCATCTATGTTACTAGCGGCAGAAATTAGCTCTGTAAACTGCGGTCGGTGAGACAAAACATGGGGTTGTCACCCCCCTCAAAAAAATCCTGGATCCGCCACTGTACCAGTGGTCGGTGGTTCCTGGTACTATTGAAAAGTAATTACATAAATTAGGTAACATTAATTGTATGGCAAGTGATAATGTTTTACACCAAATATACGCATACAAAACAGTAGTACAATGAGTATTGTTTATTATAATACAGTATTAAAGGCAATGATATGGCAGAAACTGATTTTAACTTGAGGACGCCTGACAGCAACAAGTCAAATAGATCTGAGGTCAAAAGCAACTTGTAAAATACATATGGCTATTGATGATGTCTACACAAGTGTAGGCCCTACTAACAATGTGCAATTGTCCAAAGACAATGCTTGTTTTTTGAAAAGCATCACTCCAAGTAGAAGAATATTACCATTTGTGTGGGAAGAGAGAGAAATGGGGTTGAATGTCCACTCCACACAAAATAAGTGATTTCGGGATTTGTGTATAGGGGTCTTAAGCAGTGGGAAAAAACCCATGAGGTTTGACAGGCAACACTTCTAATTGAAACCACACTTCAGTGAATGGCCGCAGACCTTATGATTTCACGCGTAGACCATACCAGATACCATCTGACAGAGGGTTAGTCATATGTCGAAAACTGGTCCACAGATTCTGAAAACCTTCTAAAAACAATCCTTCCCCGACCTTTGAACAAAAATAAAGACTAAAGACTTTGGTGAACATAAAACAAAACATTAATAAATTAATTGGCTTGGCTGTACAAAAAGCTCCTGAGTCAAGATAAAGAAAAGTGGAACAACAAAAAGGTATAATATACAATGACAGGCTATTAATTATATCAATATGACTTGAAAATCTGGGCTATAATATTCAATGACAGACAATACATCAATATAGAACTTGTAAACCTGGACTATAATATTCAATGACAAGACAGTATTAATATATGACTTGAAAACCTCGACTATAATATTCAATGATAGACAATGGCTGAAATGAGAACCCTGGATTAAATGATACTTGTGTTATGACAACTTTTACAACATGATTTATACCAGGTTGTTGTGTAGTATATAAAATAGCAGGTTGTTGTGTAATATATGATATTTACACCAGGTTGTTGTGTAATATGTATACCAGGTTGTTGTGTAATATGTATACCAGGTTGTTGTGTAATATGTACATATTATAGTACATGTTGTTATAATATCTATACCCGGTTGTTGTGTAATATATAATATTTATACCAGGTTGTTGTATAATGCATAATATCAACACCAGGTTGTTGTGTAATATATAATTTGTATATCAGGTTTTTATGCAATATACAATATTTAAATCAGTATAAAATTTAAAAATACAATATTCAGCAATTTATCATTTATCAATCCTATAAGACCGACTGTAACTAAAACTAAAATCAATGCTCACTTTCAGTGGGCCCTCATCTAAGTCATAGTAGTAGGTCTGTTAAGATTGGTTAAAAACTTTTGGTTATATTATTCTAATTCACATAACTCCAAAATGTCTGCGTATTTTATAATTCACGAAATATAATGATAGTCATACAAACATTAAGTCATATTTCAATTCCCATAACTTCAAAATGTCTGTTAATTTTATAATTCACAAAACATAATGACTGTCATACTACCATCATATCTTGATTCACATAACTTTAAAATGTCCGCATTTTTTTTTGCAATGTCCTTCCAGTGATACCCTTATAATGTTCACCTCGTCATCTATTTACAAATTATACATCATTTTGTTTATTTTCTCATCTGTAACCCTTGGAAACCATGACTCGTCAACTGGGTCTCTTCAAAAGCTTTTCTTCCTTCATCACCTAAAAGAGACAAATTAAATTAAAAACATGAAATGGGGTTTAAAGTCGAACACACAAGATGGATTATGTTAGCCAAACATTGATGAAAACATTGTTCCTATCAAATACAAACAAAAATGTTCATGAAATCAAACATGTTAGATATTTGGAACTCTGTTCATCGCCTATATTGAGGAACTTCCATAGCCAACACCAAAATCACACCCAGGACCACATGACTAGCGAGCCATTTTAAACAATGCTGATTTGGCCTCTGTAATCCATCTCTGAACACAAGGGTTCTTTTCCATGTACATCAATATGTAGACCGGTGGACCTTGGTTTTTCAATCCCAATGTCATGGTCGGGCTTGAAACATGATGAAGTTACCAGAAGGCACAAATAGGATTTAACTGGTCATAAACAAAGACATATTTCTTGGATTTTGTCAGTACTGTGGAGTTTGTTGAGTGAACATTGTAACACTACAGGTGCGCAGGACTGAACAGAGGAGTGGAAACTTTCAACTTGCCCCCCAAAATTATTCACAGATATATATTTTTGCTGTTCGTTATGTTTTGTCCACCAATTGTATTATTGGTTTCCAATTGTTAATGTGTGATGCAGTACTCTTCGTGTTAGTATTTGAAAATTGTGAAATGAAATAAAACTTACCTAGTGAAAACAAGGCATCTTTAGCTTTACGTCTGACTGTTGTTGAATCATCTGATTGACAGACAAATACCAACTGATCTGTACACTCAACAGCCTGTAATATAAACACATAGGTTGTCAGATAATATACTCACACATTATCTCAATTTGTTTACATTATCGCATTTTAAGTGTTTCTATATTTCTAAAGCTTTGGTTATTTTTATCTAATAAAATTATTGGGTCTGTTGGTCAGTCGAAATATGCAGCGATTTATCCTTTCTGCTGTACTGAAGATAAAATAATGTCTCAATTCTCAGTCGATGACATTGTCTGCTAAATAGCAGATGCACGATGAAGTCAAACCACATTTTTAAAGCTTTTCCACTTTTCAAAATTTAGTTGCACTATGTTTTTTTTTTCTAAATTTATTTAAAATCGTAACCTCAATTCAAAATATAAACATAAAGTCTTCAAAATGCCATTAAAATAGGACCTCAAATTGTTACATCATGCTGCAACTAGTCTAAATTTAACGAACCTCGATAACAGATAGAGCCATACACGATCCAGCTCGTACGTCTGGTAACATATCTTCTAAACCTTCAACAAATACAATCATAGCCTGAAAATACACAAAAACAAAATGGCCATATTAATTTATAGAGAAAACAATTGTTACAATTGGAAATCTATATAGTGGCAGAGGTAGCTGTCTTAATTACAGTGAACATAATGCCTTATGCTTCCCTCTTCCCTCCCTTTTTAAAAAGATGTTTAACATCCCTTCAACAAGTTTGGGACTATTACTTGATTCAATTGCATATATGTCTTCAGCAGTGGGAGGAAACCCAAGAGGTGGGACAGGCAACCTGCACACATGTTAAACCACAAGACCACCTATCTTGCAAAGAATAAATTAATTAAATCAACTCACCTTATCCCGAGTTTGTTTATTTTTACTGACTAGTTTAAGATAAGATGCTGAAACAACAAAGTTAAACAAATTCAAACAACTGTATAAAGTACTTCATCATCCATTAATACAATCCATTAATACAATCCATTAATCCATTAATACAATCCATTAATACATTAATACAATCCATTAATACATTAATACAATCTATTGATACAACCCACTAATACAATTCATTGATCATCTATCAATTGAACATTCTCAACAGAACCACAATCAGTTTAGTTTATGGAGTTGTTGGTATTTTCTTTTTAAAATAAACTATTTTCAGGAATTCATGTGCACATGGAACTTTCGTTTTTTTGTTTTTTTTTGTTTCATCTGATTGACAAGATACTGTTCACATATGACAAGATGATACCCATATTTCTGAGAAAACAAAACCAGTTTATAGCTTACCTGCAGACTGTTGGATTTCCTTGTTGACGCCGCCACATAGCAGTGACCCAATAACTTTGAGACAAAGAGGGGAAGGTAACTCTTCACGTTGTGTTAATATTGATTTAATTACTATATCTGGATTACCCGAACATAATCTATCAGTCAACGCAACTAAAATATAAATAAAATACTCAAATTAAAGTCACTGTTGTGCAAACTACTATATTTGAATATCTAAAAGGAAATGAAATGGGTTTTAATGTTCTATTGTTCTGCTCCTACTGGGCTAATGAAGACAGACGCAATGGCCTACTCTCGTATCGAATTGAAACTGCCAAGGCATCTTTTACATGCACGCCAAATAGCTAGACACCGGTCTTGTCAGGCCCCCCGTCTTGGACCACTGATACAGGGGAAACCACGCCAGAAAATCCCAATGAACTTTTTTGGCCGATGCAGGGATTGAACCCCCAACCCCCAGGCTAGCAAGCCAGGGTCTTACCCACTTAGCCATCGTGGCTCCCATCAGTCGTAATTAAAGATGCATTATGTAAGATATAGTTAAAGAACTGACCATTCCTTCAGTTTATCATTTGAAAAGAAATGGTGGACGCAGTTGAAATGTGGTCATAAACAACACAATGTCTATGTTTACCTTACAATATGAACTAATCGAGTAATTATAACTTACTATCGTGAGTGACATCATCAAGTTTTTGTAATCCACCTTCAGAAGTAAAATAAGACATAAACTGGTGTAGAGTAACAATATGTGATGGTTTTAGTTTCTCTGGTTGATACGTTGGTATATCTAAAATCTTTGACATCACATACCAAAATGCTGCAATAAAAAAAAATTCAAATATAACATAATAAGTGCAGGAGGACCACAACACACATGAAAATCAGAAAAAAGAGAGAGAGGGGTAGGAGAAAACTAACAAGGTTATGCAGATAACCCTAATCCTTGTCATGTACAAGCTTTTGGATCCAAACCACATCACTCAACTCAATGACAGACCTTATAATCTAAAGCATACAACCCCCCCCCCCCCCAATCACCCTCCCTCTTTTATGCGCACATAAACATGCATATTGGACATCATGTTTTCAGACCATCTGGTACCAAGTGGAAACCTCCAGCAGGTTAACAAGCCAATGCCTTACCCACCAACTCATCAAAATAAAGAAGTAAAATAATTGTTTCTAAATATACCTCTAGTAGGTGAAATATTGGCTGCATCTTGTAGACGTTGACCAAACTTCTGTTCCATCATATAAACTAATTTCTCTGGATGTAAAAACAACAAATTCTGATCCACACACATTACCCAGAATTCTTTTATGGATTTGTCGTCTGTTAGTTCTGCCATTACTGAAACAGAATAAGATGACAGTTGATAGAAGCAGAACATGCAAATCAGCAAATTGAAAACACTGGTTGCCAAGCAATGAAACAATACACACTAAAAACTGTTAGTAGTAGGAGGAACCAGAGAAAACTCATGAAACTGGACAGGTGATGTTATTCCTTGTCCCGAAAAAATGGGAGAATTGAAACTACACCACCGACTCAATGACAGACCTAGCGAGCCAGCATCTTACTTATATACCCACAGTGGCCCGAAGAATATATACGACCTCACAAAAACTGATACTTACTGGGATGAAGGTCAACATTTGGTCCAGATCGGGCTATTTTTAATAATGCTGCTATAATTCCTGACTGAGTTTTCAACTTGTCCAATGCATAAAACTCCCGACATTTTAGAGGGCCAAAATTACCCAAACTCTGAAAGAAAATATCATTAGAAGACATGTAATAGATAAAACAGACAGAACAAACAATACATTATTATAACAAGGGTAACATGATGGTGATATGCCTACTTTTAAAATACAAGCTGGCTTCATTTGACAGAGAGAAAAATAACATACATTTGAGCACAATCCTAACTGAGAAGATGGGCATGCACCATACAACTTTTGCAACGAAATCGTTGCTACAGCCTACCCTATTTAAATTTCACCTGACACGGTATCTAGCTTTAGGATGATATTGATCGCTAGGGTTATGTCATGGCTGTGATCTATTAGCGGTCAATTTTTATTATTGCTGAGATTTGATTGCCAATAGTACAACAAGGCCTCCTACCAATGTCTAGAAATCTCTTGCTATAATCCTCCTTCACATCCAAACCAACCAGATATGAACCTTACCCTGGGATGTAGATCTCAAACCCTGTCGTACTATCCTTAAGGTTTCTGTCCACTGTGGAAATGACTTGGACCTAATAAGTTCAGGGTCAAAAGGTCAAAAATTATCAGGTCAAAAGGTTAAAGAAATCTTAATCTTTAAGTGGCATTTAGCGATCCGGAAAACACATTAACTGTGTTCTGTTTAAAGAAATCTTACCTCTAATAATCTATCACAGTAGTTAAGATGAAACAAGAGGGCGTGGTCCACTTGTTCATTACCAGTAGATGGCGGCACCGGACTAGACCCCAGACTGGATCCAAGTTGTGTATCTTCACTCAATCGTTTCGCAAGGGACTCGATACCAGAATCACCAGTTTTTGCCGTAGATTCGGGACTAACTAATATATTTTCAATACTTGATGTACGACTTTCTCTGTGGATTAGAAATATTTATATATTAAGAATATCATTGCATTAAGACTAATCTCATCAAAACAAGTCAACAGTGAAGGTGATGATCTGTTCAACCAATGAAATTGCATAGCTCTACCTAGCCATAGCAGAAAATGTTCATCATAGCATTCAGTCAAGACATTACCAGAATGAACATCTACACCAAGTTTGAACATTCTAACTCATTTAAAGTCATCGAGTACCAAAAGTATTACAGCATCGACCAACTTTAGCTTTTCACAGTCTCCATCCAATCAACTCTGACTCGTCACCAAATTTCAGGTGCTAATATTCAGAAAATAAGAAACTTACTCAGGCGAATGGTCTAAATCCTCGACCGATTCTTCTGTGTTTAGAAAGTCGAAAGCTTCGAGAGCACTTTCTATGGATACACTGATACTGGAAGATCTAGAACTACATCGGGATCGTTTCTAGTAATATATAAAGCAATTTAAACCATTAAAAAAACACATCTGAATGTAACTTTATCTGACTTAAAATCAGGCACGATTGGACTAGCAATGGGACATTTTAAACTTAGTGACAGACATTTATTGTGTACCAAATGGGGTTTAACATCCTACTGTTCTGCTCCAACAGGGTTAATGAAGACGGGCATACACCATATACAGTGTGCTACAAGGGAAATTGTGCCTGGACAGCAGCGCTACGGCCTATTTTTGTATAAATTCCAACTGTGCATGACAATGCCTGAATTTGTGCCTATTTCCAGGCTTGATAAAAACTATAATTCGTGAGCAATAATACACCTCACATAATTTATATGAAAAGCAATTACTGTTTTGTAGACACATAGCACAATGTTTCAATAATGTTTCAACATCTCGTAATTTTAATTTCACATTATTGGTGATCACAATGATTGCCGATTTGTACATTGAATACGGCTAAAAGATCCTGCTGAACTTTTTTTATGAACACTGAGATCGAACTTGGAATCTCATGGTGAGTGAGCTAGCATCTTACTTGCTGAGCCACCTCAGCTCATCAGAAAAAAACCGACAAGATTAATAAAGTGCTTACTCTCAGAAACTGTTCTAAAGATACAACCACTTCTTCCAAGTATTGTAACTCCGGATATTGTCCAAGAAAATCTTCCATAGACGTTGTTAAATTAACTAAAGCTTCTTCCACATGCGTCGGTTCATCACGCGTCACTATAGTCTGTGAGAAAACACCTGGGAAACGTGTCTGTGGAACTATAGGGGGAGACAATGCTCCACTACCTAACACAGTCTGTGAAATAAGGGAACTATGGGATTCATCTGAACTTGTATAAACTGTGTTTTCTTTCAGTCGTAATAACGGAGAGTGATACGAGGGCGAATCGTAGCCTCCGCGAACTACAGGAAGTGATGTTGATGACCCGAACACAGAAAAGTCTTCTTTTGATCTCAACATATGTATTGGACTTGAATATCGTCTCTCATGGCCTAAATCAGAATAACTATTCGACTGAAAAATACAACAAAAAAAATATTAGATGGATATTCATAAAATCATAGTAGAAATTTTAGCTCTTACACTATAAACCCCAGAATGCCTCGTTCGGCATTTCTGTCCAAACGAGGTAAAAAAAATGCCTCATTGTCTGGAGTTCCAAAACGAGGTTTTATAAATTGCCCTGTTTTTGGAAGGAGGTATTTTGTTCAGGACGAGGCTTGGTAAAAATGCCTTGTTTACTAAACGTGTTTTTTTCAAGATAGTTATTAGCAGTATTTGCTATCAGCGAATTTGTAAAATTTATTTTTTTTAATACGAAAATAAAACCGGTCCAAACTATGATATTATAATCAGAGAAATAGACAAGACAAGAATACACGCCATAGGTGGAGCTGTAAAGCTATTGCAGACACACAGCTACCTTAATTAATTTATAGCTTGTGAAAGCTGATTGGGGTTATAAATCAATCAGGGTACCTCGGTCTGAACAAAATACCTTGTTCCCAAAACAGGGCAATCTAAAATATTTTCCTTAAAATGTGGTCTGTTGAATGGAGAATATTTCTGTAATTTGGGTAACAAATAAATAGCATTCATGAAACTATGGGTTCACTCTATTGATAGCAATGAACATTTGTATTTAAAGTTCTCTTTGTCAACCCCATCCCCAGGTACTTACATACTGTCCATTTAATGCTACAACAGATACTGGGCGCCGACGGGGTGTTGTAGCTGATCGCGTTGGTGCCTCAAAAAATGTGATACTTTCATCCATTCCTTCCAAAGGACTGAAATAAAATTTAACAATGAAATTAAATGTAACAGGACAACTGAAATATTGAGTATAGACAATACAAACAACAATAAATAGTTATTTTCTAAGGTCGCATGTGCAATGCCAGGAAGGAGAACTTTGCCCAGACAGTGGTATTTTCACAAACTCTTCATATAATTCCAATTGTCTATTTTTTGGGGGTGAGGGTGGGGAATGCACACCAATGATATCTTTCATGCAGACCAATGATATTTTTCATGCACACTAATCCTAATTCACAAAAGAATTTCGTTGGCCCCTTAAATAAAATAAAATGAAATAGGGATTAACATCCTACTCTTCTGCACAGACGTGGTGAATGAAGACGGTCATATGCAATACAGTGTGGTATGAGGGTAATTTGAATTGTGTTACACGAGGCCTTGGTTTTACATCTCATCCGAAGGACTATAAATAATAGAAAGATAAATGGACTTACTTCCATGTGATAACAATGCTGAGTTTAAGAGAACCGTTAAAATTGATACTAATCGTCATTAACTGGGGATTAGCCGAGAATAAATCTTTCACCTCACAGTTCTTTTGGCCTAATAAAACACTTTTAAAACTACGTGATTCCAAGGCCTACAGACAGAAAACAAAATTTTAAATGAATAAATGTATGATCATCACAATGTTCGATATATGTAAAGAAATCTTAATAACAGAATGAATGCAAGAAATGAGGATTTAACCTCCTAATTTTCTGAAGCAACTGGACAGATAAAGATTGGCATAGGCCACCACATACAGTGTGCCTTGCGGGGAAATAGAATTTTAACTGTCAATAATAATACAGAGACCCTTCAGGTTAGATAACTCTGTAATTTATACCAGTTTAAGGGGATGCTTGATTGTCAGTCCAGAACGTCCCAAATTGAATGAATTGCAATCGAGCGACACAGAATTCAGTCCTGTTACAGTTTTGTCAGCCCCGGCCACAGAGGTGGCATGAGTAGAATTGTGATGTAATTAAACACAACTCATATGTTTCGGCTGCATGGTTGGTTAAGATATTTTCTTATTCAGTTGACGCAGGAGTTGTAGCCCGATATACCCCTTTTCACTATTTTTGGGATTGAGAGAATTCAATTCTGGAATGTTCAAATGAGTACCCCCTAATAATACACAGACCCTCTGTTTTAGACAAGTTTAATAATAAAATCTTACTTTAATGCTGAGTACATCACCAACTAATGCTTTAAAGGTAAATTCGGGTGTGTCCCATTTCTGGGTATTATTCTTCTCAATACGCCCTTTTGTCTTCCATTTCTGGGGTCCGTGGCGTATTGTCACTTCAAATACATCTCCTGGACATAATCTCGCAAAACCAGCCATACCTAGATTTAAACAAAAACAAAACTAATTTCAGTATAAATATATTCAAAAATAATAATAATCTCTAAATTTAAAAAGAAAAAATTCTGTGCTTCTGAATGCATACATCCGAACAATGTTGTCCCTTGCCAGGTCCTTCATCCTGACAAGGGAAAACCATCACGGAAACACCTGATGACTCGATCAACACAGTAATGGAACACAAGACGTCCAGATTAGTGAGATAGCTCCTTACTCAAAGAGTCAGTTAACCAATGAAAACACTGCATTAACAAAGGGATGGAAAACATGACCTCCAGACTAGAAGGCTAAGGTCTTTGTCACTATGTCAGTCAAAACAAAATGCATGATTCAACAGAGGAATCAAACACACTACCTCCAGGTTAGCGTGTCACTGTCTTACTGAGCCAGCCAACCAAAGACAGCTCTGCATCAACATAGGGATAGAACACAGGACCTCTAGGTTTGTGGGCTATGGTCTTACTCACTGCGTCAGTCAACCAAGAAAAACGTTGCATCCTTAAAGTATTTTAGTTTAAGTTTTAATGAATCTATGACATGCAACCATGAAGACTATGGAACTTGAGAAAAGATAAATTATTTACCTTTTAATTTACAATGGAATGTGCCTAACATATTCTCTAGCTGAGCTTCTATAGCACATAATGTCTGAAAAAAATAAACAAAATAATATTTACATCTGGCATACGTCAGGCCTCCGAGCTTTTGAAAGAAAATAGCTGTCAATGCATCCATTTGCGAAGTGAAATTTTTCAAGAAATAACAATTACGAATATTATCCGTTCTGTAGGCTACTTATAAAACTGGGCAAATGAAGATGTGCTATGAGGAAAACTGTGACCTGACAGAGGTGTTACAGCCTACTCTTAGTCTTATATCAAATTCCAACTGCCAAGGAATCTTTTATGTGCAAGCAATATGTACACATTTTACAAAACATTCAGACAGATAGACAAACACAAATAAAGTTACCTGTGAGCATTCTTTATAGCCGTATTTAACATTAGTTATAGAATCTTTACGGTGTCCAGGTGATGTTGTGAAAGCTCTTGCCATTGTACGAGCACCTGAAGTCAGAAAAACAAAATCACTAATATTTACATGGATTCTAAAAAAAAAAAATGGTTTTTACTGCACTAACTGGACAGTGAAAGTATAATCTTTGAAAGGAATATCAGTGAATTTCATTCAAGACGTGATAAAAATTGTCAACAATCTGCATCCACTGCTGTTCATAACACAAGTCAGTTGATATAGTCAAAACAAGTCTGTTGTTAAATAGGATGTAGTCAATGATGACCTTCACCAAAATATTTTTGGGGGGTTTCTTTTTTTGTCGGACTGAAACCAAACCAGGAGATTATCTACAGTTGATATTTTTAATTAAATGTTAAGTAATCAATGTGAGTACAGTTTTAGCATGGATTAATCCATAAAATTGTTATATTTTCAAATGACGATCAGTAAGACAGTAAAATAGGGAGAGTATATTAATGTCTCATCACGTTTCAAACGAGGTGGAGTAGGGTCGCCTGTCCAGCCTTGTGGGCTTTCTTCGGTTCCTCCGGTTTCCTCCCACCGCTAAAGACCCCTATGAGCAAGCAAATTATTGAAATAAAATAGAACCATATGTTAGTCCTAAAGTGGCCTAGTTTGTGTCGTGTGGATGTTAAACAACATTTCTCTCTCTTTTTCAAACGAGGCCGGACGAATTAATTATTTGTTGTAAATCTATACATGTTTGTCTTAAGAGGGTAAATAAGTTTTCACAGGCTTTTTATTTGATTTGGACAAGAAACTAACATTTAATTCATTCTTTGAGTCCAATTAACTTGTGATGGTTGACAATATATATAGGTCACCGGGGCAACAAGAGTTACGTGTCAATATTTAACTTCAGGTTGAAAAACAAATTACACCGAGTTAGACAAAAATCTCATGAGTCTTTTAATTCGTATTGTAGATTTATTTATCTTGAGATGCATTATGTAAGATTTATACAAAGAGCTGGCAATTCTTGTCATAATAGTTTAAAAATAGATCATGAAAAATTAATATTATACTGAAAATTTCAGACAAATTACTTTAATTTGTGCAAAGTTAGGAGTGTTTTGACTTGATAAAAAGGACTATCTACTTTATCGTTAAGACTCTTAAATGTCTACTGTGTTCTAATAATCTGCTTAAAATTAAAACAACTGATGGCTCAGCGAGTTGATTATACGCTTGTATAATGTTTAAATAGTAATTAGTAATGTTTGAAGTCAGAAAAAACACAGTCATATAGAGAGAGAAATTGGGTTTAACGTCCACTCAACACAAACTAGGTCATTTCGGGACTAACATATGGTTTAATTTTATTTCAATAATCCGCTTGCGCGTAGGGTTTTTTAGCAGTGGGAGGAAACCGGAGTGCCCGGAGGAAACCCACGAAGTTGAGAAGGCGCCCCTATCTCCATGCCACATACGCTCACACCAGGGCTCGAAACCACAGCCGCAAGTCAGAGGTGACCGGCCAGCTAGAGGTCGAAGCGCGGCACTCTAGATCACTAGGCCATCCCAACCCACCAGACAGTCATAGACCCATTTAGATCTTACACAATGGCTCTTTAATCAAGAAGTCAGAACTCAAACCGAGCACCTTGACCCTAGGATCTTTTTTTTCAAATATATTGACAATTCATTAGGGTCCCTTAGACTGAAACAAGGCAGGTTGGGGAAGGGAGAATTTAGCCAAGGCACCTACCTTCTCGTAGTTGTTGATGAACCAAATAACAATCATATAACTCATCGATCTGTTAATAAAATAAATAAAGAATTAAGATTTCAATAAATAAACGATTTGTACCGTATTGAAATCAATCAGCTATCTCCAGATTCTGTCCGTAGGGGTCGACTACTAAGACTTACAATGCTCACGATGTCAACTGCTATTTCTGCCAAATGCAATAAAAAACACAGGAGCCTTTCTTATGATTGAGCAGGCACCCCGGTCATAAAGCCACATATGCTTACACCAGGGATCGAAACTAGGACCACAAGCCAGTCATCTAGAGCTCCAAGTGCAGGACTCTAGACCACTAGGCCATCCCGACCCCAATATATTAATCTACATGGGATTAGTATTTATAATAAGACTGGGTATTGAAGAATTGAGAAAAGATGTAATTGTTGTGATACGATTATGTCTGGAGTGATTCCTGCCAGCTAGGATCTTCTAGTAATCAATTTCTCATCTATCAAAGAAATTTACCCTGTTTCTTTCAAATCATCTACTCACCTTAGCTAAATGGAATTCTAATTTCTTTAAATATCGTTCAGCTGATTTAATTTGCTGAAAAATAAGCAAAAAGAGGAATTAGATTGATTAAAATTAGTCTGAAGTTAAATTCAACTTTAAAATAATCATGATATATGAAGAAAGAGGAAATGATTTCTTGAAGAGAAAAAACTCAAATTAACCAATTGAATAACTAAATTGATCAATACCATTAAAACCATCTAGAATCAACTTAAACATTTGGTAAAATGTTCAATCACTATGTAGAGGAGATGAAACGGGGTTTAACGTCCTATTTCTCGCTACTAACCAAGCTAATGAATTTTGACGAAAATTTCAAATTCCTACTGCCAAGGTATCCTTTTCATATGTGAACATGGGCCCTCATTTTTCCTGCACTACTGAAAAGTGGGAATTTTCCTGACCAAAAACAGGATTAAACCTACAACATCCTGGATAATGAGCCATCAAGTCTTCCATCCTTGATGCACAATTGCCAAAAGGACAAGTGCCTGATACACGAATTGGAGGACAAGATGAAGAACAACAGAAAGAAAACCAAGTATATAGAAACGGTTCCTAATTCGAAAATATGATTGGCCGAGTAATAACTCAAGGGAGTTAAGAACTGACTGGGGAATAAAAATCGCAAAAGTCAGACAAACAGAAATGAAAATAAATTATTTTACTGTTTTGGGATTTTCATTTTACACAAATTTATTCGCAAATTAGTACAAATAAACATGCATTTTAGTTACAACATCAATAAAGGTTGCAAGAAAATTAAAAAATTCTTTAAAAAATTAAACATTCACCTAATTATATTTTTTTTCTAAATCAATCTAAAACAAACATCAAAGACAATCAACTAAAGCAAAGAGAGAGAGAGAGAGAAATGGGGTTTAACGTCCACTTGACACTAACCAGGTCATTTTAGGACTAACATATCGTTTTTCATTTTATTTCAATAATTCGCTTGCGCATAGGGGTCTTTAGAAGTGGGAGGAAACCGGAGTGCCCGGAGGAAACCCACGAGGTTGAGAAGGCGCCCCAATCTCCATGCCACATACGCTCACACCAGGGCTCGAAACCACAGCCGCAAGCCAGAGGTGACCGGCCAGCTAGAGGTCGAAGAGCGGCACTCTAGATCACTAGGCCATCCCAACCCCCCCAACTAAAGCAGCCGAGAGAGAAATGAGGTTTAATGTCCTCTTGACTCAAAGTTTAATTTTATTTCAATAACTCGCTTGTACGTAGGGTTTTTTAGCAGTGGGGGGGGGGGAACCCGAAATTGAAACCACACCACTTGTGGTTTAATGTTTCGTCGATACAATACTTTGGCCATTTTAACACAAGCAACTATTTTACTCTCAGCCCGGCAGGCGTTAAGTTCATGCAAGCATAAGAATATTTTTTTAAACAAATTTCTCTCGAATAAAACAAAACAAGTGCCATAACTCTGTATATAAATGTCCAGTTAATCAGACAATAACGGTAATGAAATGAAATGGGGTTTAACATCCTACTGTTCTGCTCCGAACTGGGCTAATGAAGACGAGCATACACAATTCTGTCAGGCCCGCAGCACTATTGTCTAGTCTTACATCGAAATCCAGCTGTCAAGGGATCTTTTATGTGCACACCAATGTGTACACAAGACCTTGTTTTTTGTCCCATCTGAATGACTAGATAACTGTCCTTGTCATGTCCTCCGTCCCACATCACTGACAAGGGGGAACAACGCCTTGCAAATATCATGCAAACTATTAATAATATTTATAAAGCTTCAACTATATAAAGTACAAAACATGACAAGTCCCCTGATTTCTACAAAACAAAATGAAATTCTTCTCCTTCATACCCTTGTTTCCATGCTAACCAAACATTTAACAGTTTTATGCTAAGCTAAACGGTTTTGATGATCACAACTCACAACAACAGATTGGAGATATGAAAATATCTACCACTGCATAAACTCTGTAATCTACATGGTTTGTTCAGTCAGGAAACGTGACCGTCTAAATTATTGCCTTGTGATTTGTATACTAACCCCTCTCAAAATTCCAACTGCCAGTGAATCTTTTCCATGCATGCCATTGTGTATAAGGGACCTGGTTCCTGGTCAAGGCCTCAGTCCTGTACCACTGACAAGGGAAAACGTCAGGCCTCGTCATTAAAGATGCATTAAGTAAGAATTAAATCGGCCTATTGCAGGTCTTAACTTTGGCTTCAAAAGTAAATCCAGACTGACACTTGCACGAATTTTGGCCACGATTTTGTCAAGCCCATCAGTGTCCACATTGACACGAACTGGCACGACGAGTTCACGCATCGTTTGCGCATTGTATACGCACTTCCTGCATTGGTACGACGAGTTTGCGCAAATCGGACAGTGTCGTATTGACAGAGTCGTGCCAATGCGTGCCAAAGAATCGTGCAAGTGTCAGCCTGGCTTTATGTTAACTATTATTTAGACATTTAATCACATGACAAACCTATAATCAATTCTCTACAACAACGGATGGTGGAGATTGAAACAGATTAAAACATAGTCGCCATTTAATTATCTTATTTAAATATTTGTGAAACGAGAAACAAGGCTAGTTTCGATTAACAAGTACCGTTGTTACGATAAAAAAAACAAACTATATCACATCTTGTCAAAACGTTGAACAGTGATAACTTTGCTTAGGATAAAGTAATTCATATGAAATTCTAAATATATTCATTTTGCATTATCTATTCTTGAACTATTATTGCCAGCTCCTTATCTAAATGATACAAAATGCATCTTTAACCCAATCTTTACGCCCAACGTTGGACGAACCGTTAGGCCAATCATTAAGCCAATCATTCAACCAACTATTAAACCAATTGTTCAACCAATCGTTCGGCTAAATGTTAGATCAATGGTTAGGTCCATCAGCCACCCACCTAACTGAACAAAACCATTAAACAAATTGAGCAAAACAAAAGCACCGATTATCACAATCAATATCAAAACAACACGAGTCTTATCTTTGATAAATAACACTTCTATATACAACAATGGCGTATAGAAATGAAGAAATAAACTCTGTCCGTTTTATTTGATATTAATTGTAAACCTTTTAGCACTAGGTACATGTAAATACTGACTACTCCTGGCTTCCCTTAAATAAATTGGAGGAAACAGATTACTTTTATAATCGTATAAGGGTGTTTAATCAGTGGGGGGGGGGGAACAAAGAAACCCCACAAAATTGAACAGGCAACCCTATTCTTTGTCATGTATAAGTTGGGAATTGAAACAACTTCACTGGACTGAATGACAGACCTTATGATGCAACTCACACGCGTTAACCAATCCAATCGGCCACCCAACCCTCCATTATTTTGGCAATCAAAACCAGTGGACTTAATTGATAATCAAAACCAGTGGACTTGATTGATAATCAAAAGCAGTGGACTTGATTGATAATCAAAAGCAGTGGACTTGATTGATAATCAAACCCAGTCCACTTGATTGATTTAATGACAGACCCAAAGATATAAAAGCTACGCGGCAAAACCAACCCCCTTTGAATTTGAATGACTGATGTGATTTGAGGTGCTATCGGGAGGAGTAGCTTATTGCAGTTTCACACAATCCCAGTGCTAAAAGGTTAATAATGCAAAAAAAACAAAACACCTAAAAACAAACTATAAGATAAATAGTAAAAGTTAGTAGAATGAAGAACAATACAACATGATTCCAGTCTAATTATATGTTATACCTTCTCTATTTCATGTAGTTTCCCCTAGCAACAGAACAATATAATATATTAATAACTATATAACCATCACAGCAGTCAGGTTATGTTGTGCCGGAACAATCAAAAGATTTAAACTGATCCTAATTATAAAGGGTTGTAAGGTCATACAAAAAAAATATTCTGATTCTCAGACAATCCTAAGAAAAACTCTGCTGCAGAAGGGCGGTATTCTGCTCCGACCGGGCTAATATGCCATGCAGTGTGCTATGAGGGACATTTGCCCAGGCAGCGGCACTGTGGCCTACTCTTTATCGAATTCCAACTGCCAAGGGATCTTTTATGAGCACCCCAATGTATACACAAGAACTCGGTTTTTCATCCATCTGAAAGACTAAACAGCTGTCCTTGGCATCCTGTAGCTGAAAAAACTATTTATGAGAGACTGTTTTTATTTTTTGAAAAAAAAACAAACCAATTCACCTAGCCCTTTTTCTGAGAATCATAATAATAATTTTGTATGGCCTAATACTAACAAGGTTTCTTTTTGTACTATTATATATCTTTGGAACAAACAAGAGATAACATTTTTTTTTCTTTCAGATTTGTAAAATTACTTCCAGCGATCCTAACACAGACATTTTCAAGTAAATAATAAAAAATTTTACCTGTGAGGCTGTGGAATCGTTTGTCTGTAAATGTAGCATATCTTCTTTTGTTGCATGAATAAATTCTCTGAAAATCAAAATGATATACATGTACATGACAAAATATGAGTGGCCAAGCAATGAAACAACTGACCCACAGCAGCTTAATTGTCTAAAAAGTTTATAAAGGTCGATGTATTCCTATTCTTTTGTACGTACAAGACGTTAACACTGGGATGAAGGGCAACAACTCATGAAGTAATTATCAGAAATAATATAAGTTTCAAAACTTCTTTCACTTGCATAAAGATAATGACTCACAGTTTTGGGTGAAAATCAGGCCCCTTAAAACCAACTGACAGATCAGTGCCTTAAGAGTATCACTGTGTGATCATAATCAAGTGTATTATTTTATAATTGATAGATTGTCAAAAATATTTTTTTGGGATGGGGGGGGGAACACATTTAGCAACTCAAGACATAACGGTTTGCAAGCTAGCACCTTACTCACTGAGACACTGTGTCCCCATCCACAAAGCATCATTTGTAAATCATGAAGCCTGGAATGAAGGCACCGGTCTCAGACATTGACAGGCATAATTGGTACATCCCTTTTTCCCTGCCACAGATTTGTCTTTTCTCGATATTACTAATACATGTCTGGCACAAAGTTCATAATGTCAGGTACTAAATGAAATTTATGGGGTTTAACGTCCTACTGTTCTGCTCCTAACCTGGGTTAATGAAGACGGGCATACGCCATACAGTGTGCTATGCGGGAAATTTTGCCCGGGCAGTGGCGCTACACCCTACTCTTATATCGAATTCCAACTGGCAAGGGGTCTTTTACTTGCACGTCAATGTGTACACTGGACCTCTGTTTTTCCATCCTATCCATACGACTAGACAGCTGTCCTTGTCAGCCCTCTGTCCTGCATCACTGATAAGGGGAAACCAGTTAGGTACTAGCTCAGTTCAATAGTGTGGGATATTTTATCAATTCGACTTGTTATTTCTAGGTACAATAAAACCATTCAATGGACCATTTCAAAAGAATTTCATTCTATTTCTCTAAAGTGTAGTACTTGAATAACAATATGTCCGTTTGACCTTTAGGGGTTGCAATCAGCTGAGTGATACTATTGACAATGTCATGTATTCGATCTTTCGGCGAGTTAACGAAGCGATTAAACATCACGTCTGTGATACAATCTTAAACAAACGACGAGAAAAACTTCGCAAAACATCACGGAATTACCGCAAAATCTTAAACACTTACTAAAACTGTGTCTAAATCAATATTTGCTCACCATTACGACGGGCATTTTTTACATTTTTTTTCCTCCCTAAAATTGAAACAATTCTAACTGTTGTAGTTATTTTACCAGAAGAAATATGGTGAATTTGTTTTAAAGGCTAAAACAGTTGTTGTTTCAGATACTTGTAAAGACTTCACAAACATGGACAAAAATAAAAACTTGCTATACAATTTTGACAGTTTTGTAACCATCGCTGTCTCCAGTGGGAACCATGGTGGTTCAGTGAGTAAGAAATTTTCTCGTGTGCTATGAGGGTAATTTTGCATGGACAACAGCACTACGGCCTACTTTTATATTGAATGTCAAATGTCAAGGGATCTTTTACATGCACAACAATGAGTACATAGGATCTTGAATTTTCGCCAATCCAAAAGACTAAATAGCTACCCATGTCAGGCCCAGCTATCTACACCACTGACAAGAGGATACCATGCCGGGAATCCTAATGAATGAACATGGGTAGTTGATGATTACGGTAGTCAGAAGACGGATGTAGCAGTTCACTGTTCTAGGTTCAAGTCCCTGTTAATCCCTTGTAAGCTGCCTATCAGTGATGCAGGATCGAGGTCCCATGTACACGTTGGTGTGCACATAAAAGATCCCCCTGTCATTTGGAATTCGAAATAAGTGTAGGCCGTAGCACCTCTGCCCTGGCAAAACTTCCCTCATATCAGATCAGAAATGGTTCAATTCCATTCTGTTCCGTATTCACAAAATGACATAATGGATTTGTTATTTCAATTTAATGTGAAATAATCAATTTGAGTACATTTTAGCATGGATAAAGCAGAAAAAGAATGATCGAAAAATGGAAATAAAGTGCCATCTGGTGCTTGCTTATATACAGCTATATTTACGCAACATTTCAAATAAACAAAATAAATCTATCTCAATATTTTGGGACTAATATATGGTTTAATTTTATTTCAATAATTCGCTTGCATGTAGGGGTATTTAGCAGTGGCAGGAAACTGATGAAGGATGTCGGAAAAAAAACCCCACGAGGTTGGACATTACTCCTTGTCAGGTAAAAGCGACAGACGTTACGAACATTCCCCCCACCCCTCGTTATTGATTTGGTCAAAAGACAAGGTTTAAATGACCTTGAGAAAATAAACCAATGACCTGACCTAAATGGCATTGGTAGTTAAAATATTTGTGTTCAATAACAACCGATAGTGGACAGCTTATTCACGGCAATAGCTAACTAGTTATTTGTTTGTTTGTTTGTCGCACGGCCGAGAAAAAGGGATTTAAGTGTGGGGATTTAAGACGTATTTGTTTTATTTAACATACCGGACTGTCGGAAGATTAAGATAAAATACGAACATCCTAACTGTTCCATGGCCAAATTCTCTATTTGTACCCCAGAAGACGGAAAGAATGGTTTTAAAGTCAGGATGTAAATACAGCTAGAGTTGGATCTCCACACTCTTTTTATTTTGTATTGTTTCGTCCTACAGTTGGAGATCGCCAATTACCTTTGTCAGACAAATATATAATTTTTTCTGAATAAATCGATAGTAAGATGGGCTAAAATCGATTGTCTAACATTTAATTAAGAAAACAAAATAGCTTGGATTCAATCAGACTAAAAAGTTGGTGGTTGCTTTATAAATTAGTTGACTATGCATGTAGTGAAAGCCGATAGTAGACTAATTTTTTTAATTCATATTATACTGATATAGATAGGGTTTAACATCCACTGGACACAAACTAGGTAATTTCGGGATTAACATATGGTTTAGTTTTATTTCAATAATTCAATTGCTGTAGAAGTCTTTAATCCAGACGACTCAGAGCAAAACAATGACGTTGGACAGGCAATGCTACTCTCTTATCACGTTCAAACGGGGAATCGAAACACCGCCACTTGACTAAGGACAATTTTTATGAGTTCACCAGACCATCCAAACCCACTTGTTTGTGAGAGACTAACAATTCCTCCAATGGCTACCTATATCTTGCAGCCAAGGCCCTAACGTATTTCAGAAAACCTTTCTGCCTCGGCAGCACAACATTTTAAAATAATGACTAATAGCCTACTCACCCAAGTCCCTTCTTGACACTCTCAAATATAAGTAGGGCTCGATTAGGTCGTGGTACTTTCGGAACTTTGGGAGATTTACGGAAGCTGATCCCAACATTACGTGATGCATGCTGGGGATGGGTGTAGACACGTGGAGTACGTTTTATCGTGTCACCGAGGACAGGCGTGGAAGATGACGAGGACGACTTGCTTGACATTCCGCCAAATGACTGACTTCTGGTTACGGATACAGGACCACGACCACGCCCTTCTTTAAGTGACATGTTATCATGACTGTTATCGTGTTCCAGGATTCGAGTCATCGAGGAGGTCGAATCTGAAAATACAAAAAAAAAAATCATTTTAAGAATAGTTACATTGAAAACGCAATCCTGAAAATACGACAGCTGTCAGACATTGTCAAGCACTAAGTTTACCATTGTCAGGTACAATCTCTCTTGTGCCAGTCATTTTGTCTGACATAGATTTGTTATATTTCAGTGTTTTGCTTGATATCATTAACACACTTCTGACACAAAATTCATACTGTCTGGTACAAATAATTTCTAGCACATCCTTCTGGTTGAATTAAAAGGGGGTTATCATCATTACCACCCCTAACAGTTTGGCAAACCAACCTAAATGATCAACTAGTCGTAAAGTATTGAATTGGGTCAATAGATATCGATTTAAAAGCTTGACTATTTCTAGAAATCTGAAAATGCATCAAAATCAAAACTTGATCTATCCAATTTAAAAATCAGCTTTCAATCAATCATTTGACAGTATATATATCAGATTCATTAATGAAAATTACCTTTTTCTTTATCCTTTTCTTTCGATTTGAATAACGACGACATAATATTCAATTTTCTGGTGAATTCTATTAAACCCATATTCAATGATATTCAATGAAACTGCTGAATAATCAAGGAAATGAAACTATTTGATTCAAAATGATCTATAATTCGCTTTGTTGTCACCCGTTACAGTATTTGATGTTCCCAGAGAAAATTGATCGAAATTCAATTAAAGTAGAGGCAGTCTAATAATGTATCAAATTCCTCATTTATATTACACTTGTCATGAAATGAGAATAGGCTCTCATTAATTATGACAAAAACTTTTAATGTCAGTCACTGTGATAGGAAAATAGAAATTTTACACTATTCAATAAATTATTCAAATCACAGTTTCATAAAATTGGATAACAAACAATTCAATTTTCAATCACAGATCTATGTAAGCTGATAGTAGAAATTTTACACTGATTGTAAATTATTCAAATCTTTGTTTTCTAATTAATCATTTTAAAACAAGATGCTTGAGAATACTAGTTGCATTCCCTAGAATCGTGTCCTGCCTATTTCAAATTCAAACACTTAATGTCGTCCAGTAATAAACAATAATTGTATTTCCTAGAATCGTGTCCTATTTCCAGTTCAAACACTAAACATCGTCCAGTAATAAACAATAATTGTATTCCATAGAGTCATGTCCTCTGTAGTTCCAGTTCAATTACTAAATGTCACTAAAACAATTCATCACGGCTTCAAAATGATCAGAAACTATCATTTAATCCAAAGATATTGACACACATGTTTTTGAATTGTTTCTTAATTCATGTATCCTATTTTCAACTAATTCTGTTATCTAACTTCATTTAACTATAAAATATCATATGATCAGGCTGACACAAACACGGCAGTTTAATTCGACGAATTCTGATTCAGATATTAAAACTATCATAAATTCAACCACCTGAATGTAAAATATTTCATAATAAGATAACATGCCTTAATCATATTAAGGATTGCTCACATGTTTTATTTTTATTGTGGATTGCTCACATGTTTAGTGTTTATTATAAATAGAATAGAACAACACATTCCTTTTATACTGTATTATATACATGTTTAACTCAATAGTCACAGCTGATTGGTTGCCAAAATACTCTACTTCATTGTGTTTTAATAGAGCAGACACGTGCAGCATATTCATAGCATATCATTCTGATTACAAGGGTTTCTGGGAGGTTGGGCCTCTTTTAAATCATAAGCCAAATACGGGGAAGTAAACAAGGGTGTTAGGGGATTGTTTTTTGGGGGGTTGTTAGCCACACACCTATATAAGGAGTTCAACAAGGAATTATGGGGTTGGGCTTTTTAGGGAGGGAGGGGGGACTGTTAGCTACACACCTATATAAAAAGCTAAACAAGGAATTATGGGGTTGGGTCTTTCAGTTACTTATTGTTATGCACAGATATGTAAAGAATCTAAAAGATTTGTAATTGTACACAGGTAGTTTAAAAGTCATTTATATATGTCAATAGAGATAGATTAACCTATTATTTAGCTGTATTTCCTGGTTGTCTTATACATGTAGACCCACTCCTGTATTATCTTCAAATATAGACATCCGGCACCTGACACAGACATTGTCAGACACAAATCATCACACAATCTGTTATAATCTGTGCCTAAGTGAGTTTTGTCCAGGCTTAATTGTTTTGTCTAATACAGGTATAAAGTGGGCCTACCTGTATTATCTCTCCTACCTGGTTTTATTAATGTCATTATTGAGACACTAATTGAATAATGGCATTTAAGTTGCTGTAATACCAAGGTTTCATTATATTTTAAGAATAAATCATAAAATATGTAGGGTTAAACAATAAAAAAGGTTAAACAATGGGATGACTCATTGACAATTGGTTCCATCAATAATTCATTCAATCTATAATCAAATTCACTGGGGTTTCCCTAAACAACACTTAATAAATGAAATTAAATAAAGTTTAATTAGATCTTACTATTCTGCACGAGCTGTGTTAACGATGACAGCCATATGCCATGTAAACTATGGGCAGCTTTTATTTTGATTTCCAACTGTCAAGGAATCTTTTACCTTTTTGGTCCCATTCGAACAACTAGATGCTTTATTCAAAATTAGCTTGTATGAGTGGCTTATTTGATCAAAATTATTAAACAATTGATCTGCTTTTTTATCGTGAACAAAACTTTATGGCAATTAAACTTTCTGAATCAAAGTACATGGGAATTAATTCCTAATCAAGTCATTCCATCATTCAATGACCTATTAACAACTACGTATATCATGTCTGATTTATTAATAGATTATTGTTATTAATCACACCCAGGAAATCAGTCACACAGGTAATAAACAAGGTAATATACAGGTAAGAGGTAAATAGTGATGCAATCAATGACCTATCAACAACTACGTATATTATATGATAGGTTCTATTAATAGATTATTATGAATCCCACCCAGGAATTCATTTACAATCTAACACCGATAAATATAATAGGTAACACACCCAATTGACCAATCACAATACTACCTTTATAATCTATATATAGATTTTTCCCACAGGGGTTGACACAATTTCATTCATAATTCGTTCAATATCATACAGTGCCTGTTATACACATAAAATAAAATAGGGTTTGATGCTTTATTTTACCTCACCCATGGGGCTAATGAAGACGGTCAGCTGCCTTAAATTGCAGTATGTGCTTTAAGGGAAATTTTGCCAGGAACAACAGTATATCCGCCTGCTCTTCAACTATCAAGGGTTGCTTTCCATGAATACCAACATGTACTGATTTTTGTCCTATCCATATGACTAGACATATTTTTGATACATTGGAATATTGGAATACACTAAACAGATCATTAAACCTCATTTACCTTCCTGCATCAACCAAGCTAATCAAATGAGCATATGCCATGCAATGAGCTAGATGAGGGACATTTCCAACAGTCAATGGTAGTTTTAAGTGCATTCCGAGCATATTCAGATGGTCGGGGAGCCGTGGTGGTTAAGTGAGTAAGATGCTGGCTCACTAGCCCGAAGGTCACGTGTTCGGTCCAAGAAAGTTCATCAGGATTTTCCAACGTAGTTTCTCCTTGTCGTTCTTATGGGATGAAAAACTGAGGTCATGTGTATACATTGGCTTGCATAGCACACTGTATGGTGTATGCCCATTTTCATTAGCAGGACAGTAGGATGTTAAACCCCATTTCATTTCGAATTCAGGAGGAGCCCTGAATGACTAGACACTATTTTTTGACACATAGTATGACAGCATTGGAATGTATCTTGGAAATTTCTCTAAACCTTGGAAGAAGCTGTACCTCACTAATTTGGTGAAAATAAAGCTTTCAATTTAACTTAGCTTTGTTACTTTGATCAGCTTTGGAGAAAACTGAATCCAAAAAATTATAGCTATCTACAACTTTAAGTAGTATCTATATTGTAAAACAAATCATCAAAATGAATTGTTAAAATTGACACTCTCTACCCAATGCTTGAAATACAGTCAATATTCACACAAAATATTCAAAAAATTTCAACAATTTATTTTCTATTAGTTGTTCTATGTCAATTAAAAGTTATGAAATTATTAAAGTGGTCTGAATTTTCCACTACAGAAAATATTTAATAATGAAATGAAATTAAAAAATATTTAAAAATATATCAAATACTGTAGGTATATTGTTTGAATCGTGACCTTGAATAGCATCTGTCGCTAACAGATAATACTAGATATTAACGTGACAGTTGAAGCGACAACAACTCAAGAAGATATGATTATAATTATATATCGATAGCTTGAGGATATTTATTATAGGTATTATCTTATCTATATCCACTATAAATACTATCTTTAACAGATATACATCGTCTAAAGGAAACAAATCCTTTTCTTTAATGAATTAATGGTTGGTTAATGATTTTGAAGCAAAAGTGAAAATGAGCTCGGCATATTTCAGTACATGCTGGGGTAATGCCGTATTTACAGATGAGATAGAAGGAGGTTTAACGTCCACCTAAAACAAACTAGTTTATTTTGCGACAAATATATATGTTTCAATTTTATTTAAATAATTCGCTTGCACATAGGGGTTTTTACCATCTTTCATTGCTCCCAAAAATGCGAGGTCAGTTATTTTCGGCTTTTTTTTACCTCTCGCAAAATTGGGTTAAAGTAAAACATTAATAACGATAGTATGTAAACTTAAATGGATGTTTCTAAAATCTAATTTTTGATATTTACAATCCAGTGACCGTTGCGCCAAGGTAAATATTGTCCAACCTTGACCTTGCCAAACAAGTGTTTCTGGCTTACAAGTCCTTGCATCAGTCATGACCTCTGGCATTGGCATTTCGACTTTGTGCGGTGCACAACATCATCATCATCATGTCTTGAGAAGGTGTTGATACAGTATATGTATTATCATCAATATTGAAACACGATAATTATCATATCGCAATAATTTGGGTTGTCACAAAGTGCTGTTTTTTTTTAAATATATATATTATTTTTTAACTAAATTTGATATGATAAAAAAGATTCTATTACCCTAAAACAAAGCACAATCAATCCATGGACAACAAAGGAACTATTATCAATAAGCTTACTCAAACAAGATAAAAGAATAATATCTATATAGCTTTAGGATATATCAATATTGCTATCAGTCAGTAATTATCTACAGAAACAATACAGTATGACAGTGATAAGTACTATCTTATATACTCATCTAATAACAGGGGGGAGGGGGTGGGGGGACAAACATTTATTTCAATAAATCATTTAATCACAATAATGTTTTAACCATTAAAAATGCATAGCAACTTGGAAAAGTACACTTTAAAAAAAAAACATCATGGAAAAACAGGTACATTTTAGAAGAACCATACTATTGCCATGATCCAAGGTCTTCATCCCTTCAAACTGATTAAAGTACAGATCTATATTTCGTTTCGCTTTTTTATACTTTTGATGGCCTCCACTGCATGAAGATCTGACCTGTTGTAGTGGGAGGTCGTTTTAGGGGTTGCACAAGCAGCTTTTGACGTCAAACATTCATAAATCAATCAGCGTTTACGTTTCTAGTAGTTTAGCCACAGTTCCGTGCATCGCACCCCAAGAACTCAACTGAACTGACTGTTTGAATGGCAAATCCAACACTTTAACCTGGTCCTTGCATACGAAAGACAAGTAAAACCAAATTTTGAACTATAAAAAACGAAACGAAATAGGATCTGTGTTTTAATCAGATTGTCCCCCTTCAATAAAGATCATGTTCACATCCTTTTACAATATAATTTATTTACCGTGATCAACTAAACAAATCATTTCCTTAATATATTTATAGTTCATAATAATCCAAAGCTTTAAATTCCTCATATTACAGATTTTGTAGCCTACATTATATATAAATTCTAAAGTCTTATTTATTTAAGATTTGTTCCACAACCTGATTAGTAGTTCCTCTTTTACAACTCAACCAGTACGAAACCATGAATATTGACCTTTAGGACTTATCATATACAACTTTGAATATAGGATATATTTTCAGATCTGTCTGATATAGTAATTACTATTTTCAATATGTTATCCTCAGCAACGATATGAGGCTGAATAGAATAGACTAGGGTTTAAATGTCTTGTACAAAATACTTGATCATTTTAAGACTAGCACGTATCAAATTTCATTTCAATGGTTAAGTGTGAAATGCGAGTTTGGGCAGAAGTGTTTTCATCTACATTTCACTACAACTACAAAGGGTTCTTTTGAGTACATGGGTGGATGACTAAATACACCTTCCTGATCAGCCCAAATGAAGCTTGGGTTTGAAATCCCTTTAAGTGCCACGTTTCCGAGTTTGGAGGGAATCATTTGTACTTCAACTCTTAGAATTACAGATGCTAAGGGATCATTAAATACATGTAACACCAATCTATACTCCATTAAGAACTAAGTTATGAAGACAATAAGTATTGACCTGCCTTTCGTCAAAGATTTCTTTTTTATTTCATGGACCACAACAGTTCTTTACTACAGATCTTAATTAATTACTCTGTCAGCTTTTAACGAATCAATAAACAGTTTTGTTCTAACCTACAATTGTTATATCAACCCAAACACAACATGCTGCCATTAGGGATGGAGAGATAAGGAGTCTAGTGTGATGGCCCCAATTTACTTTTTAAAATATGTTATCTAGCGTGTTGGCCCAACTTACTTTTGAATTTATCTTAATTTGTAAGCTTGACATACACCAAATTTGTGCAGATGCTGGAAATATCAAGATATACTCTAGAAAGCAACAAAATTACTTTTTCAAAACATTTCTTGCAGTTGGTTAATGACGCAACCAGGGTCAGGGGCATTCTGATGCCAGTCTGTCCCTGGCAGCTTTTTTTCATCTTGTCAACACAATACTCTACCCATTTTTCAGACTAACATTTGTTTTTATTATGGTTACAGTTACATGTGAATTGGTTTTTTTTTTGGGGGGGGGGGTTGCCCACACAGTGGATTTTCCACATAATCATCCATAAAATGTCAACCGTCGAGGGCTTTTACATGGATGCCAAAAAGTCTATATGATTTTCTGTCCCATTTGAATAATCAAGCAACTTCTTACATACTATAGAGCATCATTTGGGCTGCTCGAAGACGAGCATACACCATATGTAGTGTGAAATAATTGAAAATTTGCCTGGCAGGCCTGGCTTCATTAAATTTCAACTGTGCAAGTTGTGGAACCCAGAAAGGAAAGAAAAGCACAAACCAACCTATATGTGCAGACTGCTATATTCCATATATTATCTCCAGTAAAAATAATCTATAAGGTCCTTGTTAAATATACACTATCAAATCCTTGATTAATTCTCACAACAGACACTGTCAACACAGTGATATCTCCTCGAAGAAATAAAATTTCAAATCTTCACTAGTTTGATATTTTTTCTAATAAAACAATTCCTGAATGTTTTTTTGCTTCTCTTCAGCTCGACAGTAAATATACTTTCAAATCTTCATTAATGTTATTTTTCCTAATTAAACATTTCCTGACAGTTGTCTTGCTTGGCTCTAGCTCAGCAGTAAATGATATGTCTGCTGCTAGAAGCTTTATCAGACACACAGTAGTAATTTGAACCACCTTCAACTATAGGTGAACACAACTAGCCTCTCTCACCTGTATATAGCTGCAGGTAGTACTATAACTATAGTAGGTAGTTGATTAGTTTATTGTTCTCAGGTATATTGATTAGCACACCTGGAGACAGGTAACGACCACACCTACCACTCATCAACAATCAACTATATAAATACCTGTATTATCCCATGAACTTTACAAATTAACCTTTCACCTTTGGGAATTAACCTTGGATTTTCCTGCAAGAATTAAAGGGGAATTCTGTCTGCTGAATAGAATTAGACTATGATTTAACATCTCGTCAACTCATTACTATGGTTCTTCAGAGAGTGTCTTGCAAGGGGGAGGATTTTGCCAAAACAGCTAGTGCCTGTCTTTTTCATCTGACCGTTAAAAGTTAATCTATATTAAACTTGCATTTTGTAAGAATTAAAGAGCAGGGGCCTATTTCACGAAATTTTAACTAAGATAAGATCCCAATTTTAGTAATCTGATTGGATAATATTAGATTGATTTTAGTGCTTAGCCAATCAAAATTGAAGTATCTACTAAAATTGGATTATATTTTAAGTTAATATTTCGTGAAACAGGGCCCTGCCTGGTTCAGACTACAATAGATAATCAAAAAAATGTACATAGAAAATTTCAAATTACTTATTCTCTGGAAGTTACTACTGTTCAAAGTTTTGTATTCATAGCAACGTTACGTGATGATCAAAATTCAATCTTGGCTTTCCATTTTATCGATAAATGTTTTCAATCAATTTAAATCTTGGTGTGAATAAATGTCTAACTATAGTTTATATAACATCTGAAGACAAAGTAAAGACTTATATCTAAACGTCAGATTTAGTTGTTATATAATGCATCTTTAATCATGTAGGTATTATTATCTATATCTGCAAGAATAATGCTGAGGATATGACCACTAACTCATAAATATCAGGCACAGTTTCAATGTATATTGTTATTTAAAAACCCATAGACAACAGCTTACAACCAGATTAAAGTTTTAATCTATGGGGGTCTTTAACATCAAAGGCTGACCACCACTTTAATCCACGATTCGTGAGTTGTGGTTAACCTCGTGGAACTGCTACATCTCTCAGTCCAGCGATGATCCTGAACCCAGAAGAAAGAAACACCAGTCCAAAATATTTCACAATCTACTTTCAGACATGTTTTAATGTTTACATTTCAATCCTGTAACATTTCTCTCTTTCTTAATACAAACTCTTTCTTTTGTTTTACCCTCGTTCTTCTAATTGGGTGGCTCAATGTTGGTTTGCTATAACCTGGGGGTCCCACGTTAGATCCCTGCATTAGCTGAGAAAGTTCATCAGAATCCTTTCAGATGTGCAGGACAGAGAATCTGGCAAGGAACCATGCATTGTCATTCTTATAGGATTAAAAAATGAGGTCCTGTGCACGTAAAAGTTCCCTGGAACAGTATAATGTTAACCCAATTTTATTTCATTTTTTCTTAATTGAATGAAGTTAAACCCCATTTTTTTTTCATTCATTCTTAATTGGATCCCTTTTATTTTGTAAAATCTATTGTTAATTTTTTAGTTTGTGGGTGTTCAAGCCTGGAAATAAGGCACCTGTCACAGACATTGACAAGCACTTATTTAGGCTTTATTGTCAGGCACAAAACCTCTGGTCCCTGTCATTTTGTCAGGCACTGATTTGTCTATTTTATTGATTTCATTAATACATGTCCGGCACTAAGTTGAAAATGTCAGGCACTATTTCATTATTTCCAGGCATGCTGCCGATAGTGATTTGCAGGTATGATTTCTCCTGTAACATTAAATGAAGGATTGCCCCTGTAAAAGTGCACGACACATAAACAAAACAGAACTCCCATCTTCGGTGCCGCACAGCAGGATGCAAAACCCCATTTCAAACAAACTAATCAGACAAGACACGCAACATACGGATATTGCAATTAACAAAAAACAAAACTAACATAAAATCAGCCGATCGGAGCCCCAGGGGGGGGTGCAGGGTGGCCATAAATCATTTTGTAAATTAGTCTCTTGTTCACTAGTTACCAATTAAACAGGTGTGATAATATCCTACATTGTGTTTAAAACCTAAAACAACAAACAGAAGAGGTCTTAATCCGTCTATTACATATCATTACATGTACCCAGTCAGACACTGGTAAACATTATTATAACATCCCTGTTTACAGTGGACATGGTTTGTTTATCATGATGTACAATAAATAAATAAATAAATCCTCACACTATAAAAATCAAACAAATATTACCTAGTATTATAAACAGTCAACAAACATCGCTATTGGAAGTTAGATTTTATTAATGTTTATTGATGTTTTGAACTACAAGAAGAAATAGTCGTGGGAGTAAAGATGACATTATACGACTTGCTCTTATATTAAGTTCCAACTATCAAGAAGTCTTTTGTGAATGTCAATGTCCCATATGAACAGCTACACACTGTTCTATCCTGCACCTAACATAGATTGGAATGAAATGAAATGAGGGTTAACATGCTACTCCATCAAGGCTAATCAAGTGTGCTATGAGGGGAATTTTGCCTGGACAGCAAGGCCACTCAAATATTCAAAGACATGCAAACAAGTGCGTACACAGAACACTAATTTTATTGTATAGTAACAGGTAACACAAAACATGAGGTCCCCTTTACACCTTGGTCTACACGTAAAACAAAAACCTTTTCAATGATGCTCCCTAGTAGCTCTTGTTTGTGTACCAGTCTTCGTAAGTCCAGTAGGAGCAGAATAGTAGGATATTAAACCCCATTTTATTTTTGCATTTTTTGCATTACCTATTATTGAACTATTATAGCAACAACAGTCAGTTCTTTATCTAAATCTAACATAATGCATCCTTATAATATATCAACACAATTATTTGGTCATATAAATTGAGACTAACATATGACAATTTTTATTTCTATGGTTACATGATCAATAAAAGGCGGGATGAATTTGCATGGATGTCAGCTTGAAGAAGATGCTTTACATAATCTATCATATGTGCCTAAATCATCGACCATGAGTTTTGCAACATCTAGACAATGTTGATTTGCAGACACATGAACAGTAGCGTCCAATCTGAGGTCGTGACACAGACACACTAAAATCAAACATGGCAACCCCCATGGAAGGAAACCTTGACATTGAACAAACCGATTACAGGTAGAAATTTTTACCTGATAAGTGCAAGACTAAATATTCAAGATGATCAAGGAATTTGATAGGCTCTCAAGCTGGGTCAGTACCCAATAGAAATTAGTGCTGAAATATGTAGGGTATTACATGAATTGATAAGATGTATGAGGTTAAAGCGAGATCAAGCCTTCTATTGAAGATGAATCCGTAGCTGATAAGGGGTAGATTGTACAGTGATAAAATTCTCCACTACTGACAACAATGATCAGACCCAAAGATTATAAGGGAAAAAAAATTCTGCACAAAACATACAAACAGTTGAAGCCATCCTTTGTTTTTCATTTAAAGAATTGTAAATAATACAAAATAAACAATCCATATCTTCTGAGAAATCTCGATGTGCAATCGAAGTGCATTGTTGTTTGGATACGAGAACTGTGTCACACAATTTGCAGCTGTTTGCAAATTTACTTAGTTGATTTTTTTCCTAAAATGAAGAAGACTGTTCATTAAATTTGTTTACAAACGACGTCCATTGTTCTCTTCTGTTGTTGTAGTTCAGGTCAAGCTAAATCTGCTTTTTCTTAAAGATTCATTATGTAAGAGCTCAATTTATCAGACCATTTCAGGTTTATATCTTGACTCCAAATGTTATATAAATATTATTTACACATTTATTTCACACGATAAGCCTATAATCAACTCTCTAGACCATCTGATGGTGCAGATGTAAACAGATTAAATGGAGACGCAAGACTAAGTCTCAATTAACAATAAATAAATGAAATTCGCATTGAATTGAAATTTCATTGATCTATACTGTTTGCTATATAATAAGTCTACCTCCACTTTGTTTTGGGCCAACAGAAAGCACAGCCATTTTTTTTAAAAAATCTGATAGAATCCAACCTTGGAGTTATCTAGTGTTGGTATTTTGATTTTGTTTTCTTAATTAAATGTTAAATAATCAATCTGAGTCAAGGGCGGATCTAGGAATTTTGAAAAGGGGGGAGCTGCAAAATGAGGGCACTGACCACAGAGACGGGGCACGCCGCTGAGAGGGGGGTGGGGGCCCCAAGAAAATTATCCGTCATTTCCTTGCATCTGTAGCCAATTCAAGAGCTATTTGGCTGATATTTTCGTCTAAATGTTTGGAAATCGTACAAAAAGAGCCTCAAAATCGAGTAAAAAAGCTAATTGAGAGTCACATTCAGTAGTAAAAAAGGGCACTGTCGAAAATTAGGGAGGCCACACGCCCCTTGCGCCCCCCATTGAATCCGCCTCTGTGAGTACATATTAGCTAGGATAAATCTGTGAAAAATTTGATATTTTGTCGACAAACACAAATGATGAATCATTACTACAACAGCATTCATTATTCATATAAAACTAACTTTTTATAAGTAGGAAAGATCTTGCAGAATGATTTATCAAGATCACCAGAAAACGATTGAATCATGAATAAATAAAATTTGACCTTTGAAAGAAATTATTATATCAAATATTTATAGCTATTATCTGGCAGTGTTATAGATAATTACTCCTGTCAAGTCAATCTAAGATAGTTAAAGTCACTGCATGGTTGACATTTGACATTTTTCGGAAATATAAAATTTTCCAAAAATTCTGAAATCTACTCAAAAAATGATTATATAACAATCAATTAAGAAAACAAAATAAAAGGGAAACAATCCAAAATGTTCAGCAAATCTGTAACTTTCTTGGCCAACTACTGGTTAGTATGTGAAAGAATGAGCTTTGATGAACTAGATAATTTTGGGACTAACATTGTTCAATGTATTTCATCAATTTGCTTGTGCATTGTGGTCTTTAGCTGCCAACGGACCCGGGGAAAACCCACAAGGTTTGGCAGGCGGCCTTATTCATTGTCACTTTTAAGCTTGGGATCAAAACCAAACCACTTGACTCATTAATAGAACTTATGATCTAAAGTGAATGAATTAAACCTTGAAAAAGAACACCGCTATGAACAGCACTATGGTAAGTCAGAGATTGATTCCAAATTACACAAACACTTCATTACTACATTGATTAGTCCTTTGGATGGGACAAAAAAACATTCAGTCCACCCCATCCTGCCCTCGTTGCACTTAATTTAAAAGGAGAGTTATAATTTGAAGAAGAGTAAAAGGTAATTCAGCTGTTCAAGTAAAGTTTTCATCATAGAACAATGCAAGGCGTATAATGCCGGGCTGAAAAGTAAGCCTAAAAGCCCCATTTCTTTTGCTTTAAAATTATTCCATCATGTTTGTGACGTTTTAATAAACATGTCACATTATTTAATCAATAAAAACAAACGTTGAGTCAACGTTATAAAGTAATGAATAGGTTAATTGTTATCAGAAATAAAACATATTTAAATCTTCCAAAACAGTGAACTCGAAAAACATAAATATTTAAGCAATCTTGCAGGTCAACATTTCAACATTATAATCTGCAGAAAAAAAATGTCCACCAACTTTCATCACAGAAACAAGCCGCTATGAAGATCCACAAAAAAACAAAACGGTCAGCCTTGTCAACACGCAGGTTCATCAAACACTGAAACATAGTACACACAGATCAAATACTCTACCCCTTCCCTCAAAAATATCACAAACGTCCATTTTGAAAGACGTGCTCTACAAAAAAATTTTGTTACCTGTAACAACAAACACTTCTGGTTTCAAGAACTGCGTCTGCTAAAAAATATTCCTTCCAAAAGACAGATCCCAAAAATGTTTTAGCAAAGTCAGATTTCTGATGAAATCCAGAAACAAACGTGTCCCTCAACTAACAAGGTGGCTTTCTGATGGAGTCACACAAATTTACACGCCTTCCTTGAGACCCGTTATTACCTCCAAGTCCTGAAGACACAACAAGAAATGCAACTGGAAATTCCTCAACGTTGTAAAACAGACTATTTGTAAACGATAGAACATTGAACAAATATTATTCTCTGGCACAACAGTCCAATCAAATTGTTTTAAGAGTAGGATCTGCAAATGCAACAGAGCATTATATAGAAATACGAAAAAAATTGAGGTTTTATCAGTTCGTTGTTGCCAGCAGACAGTGACATTCCGGTTGGGCAGATCTATTGTACTTGATCAGTATTTAAACAACTGCAGCATGTTCAAAATTCGTCAGCTCGACGTCCTACTAAAAGTGATAAAACAGGGTTTAACATCCAACTTTTCTGTGCTGACAGGACTAATGAGGACAAGCAGATACTATGCAGTGTGCTATTAAGGAAATTTTGTTCGCAGAGTTACGGCCTACTATATACAATTATTTCAAATTCTATCTGTAAAGGGTTCTTTTATGTGCACACCAATGTGTCCACAGGGCCTGTGTTTTTCGTACTTGCCAGACCTTCCATCCTCCATCGCTGATTAGGGAAAGGCTACACCAGAAAATCCCAAGAAACTTTCTTGGAAATCATTGGATGTGAATATGAGACCTTCTGGTTAGTGAGCCAGTCACAGTTCTATTTCTTCCCACCAGGAACGACAACATGATCCAAAGTACCTGTGTCATAAGAACATTCGACCTGTTGCATTACAAGTATTTTTTTGGTTTCATTCTGTATACAGGACAAGTTTGCATAAACTAAAACAAATGCAGATAGCAGAGTCTTCAAATTCTATATAGACCACATTGTTTCTGATAAATTCAAGAACTCAGAATTTGACATTTTGCCAACAGAACAATGCAATCTATAGCTTTTTAGTGATATTCTTTTTTTCTTGGCCATCTCGCATGATTGAAAGAGTTGGATCAACTACTTTCCTCCACAAAATGTTTTAAAATCCCCACAGTTTTTATCCCTACTCACCAAGTCACATGGCCAAATATTGCATCAATGTGACTGGGTAACAAAACGTATAATATCTAATCTTGTGGTACAAGTAATTACAGATATTGACACTGTTCCTGTCTCTGACATAGCTGGACACTCCCTATCACGTTAAAGCGGGGATTAGAAACCATGTCACTAGAATTATTGACAGACCTTATGATCCAATGCAGCAGCTTTAAACCACTGCCCCACCCACAGTATGTACAGTAACAAAATGTCTCTTTTGCCTATAATCTTGTTAAAGTACTAATTTAAAATCATGACAGATTCTTACACAGTTCCAGCATCTTACCAATTATATCTTATTTGAATTGTTCGTTTGTGATTTCAGCATATTGCAATGTCCATATATTTGTTTTTGTGGGACCTAGCATAACCTGTTGTCATTTCAAGTTCCAAGTTAGAAACAAAACATACCAAAACATACCTTCGTCCATTGTAGATATTTTCTACCAAACAACCAATCTTAAAACACATCGTCAGTGTTACAAAACAAAAACAAAACTTTATATCTCTTGTTTCTCAAACTACTAAAAGGTCAACAATGTCTTATTCATTTGTTTCAGGTCAATTGTTGCGAAAATTTTATTTCTTTTAGCTAATTTGACAGTTAAGTCGACAATAGAAAAACTGTAAGAAAATAATTACTTTGGTGGTGTATTTTTTAAATATGTCATTTTTGTTATTTTACTACCATAAATAATTTATAAGTTGACTTTACAAGAAATAACTATTTGGGGGTTATAAAGTCATATTTGTTTTTGTCACTTTTGTGCTTTTTGGCAAAAGATTTTTTTTGTAAAATAAATAAAGCTGGTATTCGACTCATAAAGTCCTGTCATTTGAGATGTTGTAAATTCCTTGCAAATTAAATTATTGCAAAAGAAGAATCTTTAAAAGGAATGTCAGTCTGGAATTGGGTCAATTTCATTCAATATACACAATGATATGGTTGATTTAAAATTTGACACATTTCAATATTTACAATGATATGGTTGATTTAAAATTCGACACATTTCAACATACTATGCTGAAAATATAAGTTTTGTCATATATTTTGGAGGGCCTATTTTACATTCAAATCAAATCCATGTCAGGCGATTATCTGATATTTTGGTTTTGTTTTCTTAATTAAATAAATGTTAAATAATCAATACGAGTATATTTGATAAAGGTATGAAAAATTAAATATTGTACGAAAAATGCAGGATCAAGACCAGCGACTTAAAGAGCAGAAACAATTCTTTGATTTTGGTCAATTTAATGTATTGAATTGATTAGTGATCACATGATTGATTAAATTTTGTTTTGTCGGCTTGTCTAATAATTTCAGTTTTATTTTCGGCTCGACTCGTTACATAACAAAATGAGTTATAACATAACACTAGCTATGTTTATAGACGTTAAATATTCCGATAGCCATCCCACAAAATAAACAGAATATGAAATCCAATGAAGTTGATTCAAATTGTGTTCCTTTTATAAACACAACATTCCATTGCATATACAATATTTATCCTCTACATACAGTGTAATTACAACATGCATATATGTACATTTATCCAATAGACACTATGTACATGTAATTAAAAATGTATATCAAGTATAGCAATAAAACAAGAAAATAAAATAGGCTTTTGTATAGAAAACATCGAAATACTAACTACTACAGTACTATTATAGTAACAAGTATTTGTTTTGTAGAAATTAATTCCTTTATATGCATATTTTAGAACTGTGTCATGTTTTCACTTTTTACCTCAACATTTATACATACGAGATTTTTACTGTGCACCGCAATGCACACGTGAAAATTACCATATTTTAGTCTAAATAGTGATCTGATGCCAAACCTTACTATACTATAAATTGGAAATGCGACAGCATGCCCTTAATAGTGTAGTAGAGGCTGGACAAAAATAGATATTTAAAATAAATGCTCAAACCAAAACGATATGAAGATAAACAAAATAAGTCTGATTTTGTACTGATGTTCAGCAGAAAGTTTTAAATATCTATATTATAAATGAATAGATTTACAATTTAATATATTTTAGTCCTTGTTTTTTCCTACCTTATTAAGCTGTGGTAATCATATTAAAGAAACCATGTTCGCATATTTTAGCCTATAGTGGGTCAACACTACTCCCCTGTCAATTCCTTTCTATTAATGAACAAGTTTTACAGGTTTCAAGACGCTAAAAGTACAGATGAACCAAAATACCTTGTAACAACATTTTTCATTCTTTTTAAAGGTAAAAAGTCACTCTAAAGTTGGTTTTTAAACATCAACCACAAATTCAACAAAACCTAACTAAATCAAAAAACAACATATTTCAGTGGTGGCTAAAAAAAATAAAAATGTTTTGTTGACATTCCTTTATTTGTTGACATTCTCCCATATTGACGATAGTAATTAAAGTTTTGAAAAAAATTCTGATTTCACTTTGCTATGTAAATTTCAGGTACGTTTATTGAAAGTCATGACTGAAGCTGCAGTATATAAACATTCACAGTTGCTCATAGTCGCAATTACATTTAACTATTTCTCCCGTCCTCCACAGAATTTAATTTAAATGTTTTGTTGGTTCATTAATGAGTCTATACATGTCAGAATGATTTGTCTTCAATAATCAGCTAGTATCAATGGATTTTTTAAAGGTGTGCAAACTAGACTGCTATCTCTTGTTAGTTTTGGGACTAACACATGGTATATCAATGTTTCCACTTGTCGGAGGAGTAGGATGGATGGCCTGACACAGACAACTGCCTCGTTGTTCAGATGGGATGAAAAACCGAGGTCTTGTGTACACCACTGACATGTACATGAAAGATCCCTTGGTAGTTGGAATTTAATATAAGTGTACGCCATAGCACCACTGTCCAGGCAAAATTTCCTTCATAGCATGGCGTCTTCATTAGCCCTATCAGCGCAGAACGGTTAGACTTTAAACCCCATTTCATTTCTTCATTAATTAGGATGTACATGATGTATGCATGGGACTTAAAGGGACAATCCCGATAAGAACAGAGTCTCAAAAATTAAAGTCTGAGTATTTATGAAATTTATGGACCAAAATATAGTGGCATGGTGTATTTACCTTGTCTCAAAATTTCAGCTCAAGATATTGAGTCGTTTGGACGTGAACGTCAACACTGCTTATCCGGACACGTAACCCTTTTAAGATTTCGGGTCAATTTTTTCATTGGGTGACCTGATAATTGTTTAACGTTTCTTGAGAGGTCTATACAGTGAATTACCCATGCACTGTACTTGATAACAAAAGGTAAATTTCACCTACATATTATTTTTATAGAAAAAAGTCTGGTTTATCCAGATACTGTATAATACAACTGTCTCCATTTCCAGATGAAGATCGTCAGGTTTAAGTTATTTACAAGCGTATCACAAATATCGGGTTAGTAGGTGGGCCTTAGGTTATGGATTTTAACACAAAATTAAGCAGTTTTATTCCCCAAAAAGTTATCGGGATTGGCACTTTAAAGTAGGTGGAAAAAGTAGAAAACCCCAAACCCACAAGGTCAAGTAAGACGCAGGTGACCTACTGCTTCCATCTCCTTAACTCAGTTTTAATCAAAAAATCTTCCAAAAAGCCCTTAGGGTCCTTTAAGTCCTTACCAAAGAATAACAAATTCCTAGGATATAAAAGCATAATGATAAAGATCTACTATATTCAAAGTATTAATACATATCTTTGCATCAATTATTTTCTACTATGTAACTACAACCTAGAGCAAGATTGTTTTTGTATTAGTCATAATCCTTGTTCCAGAAACCAACCAGATCTAGCGTGGCCCTAGGGTAAGGCTTATATTTAGGCCAAATATATCTGGTATGACTCAAGGCTGTTGTTTTAATTAAATCCAACATCATCTTAGATCAGGATAATATACTCATAACAAACTATATAAATACCTCCATATTTAAAGCCTTGGAGCCTCATTTACATTAAATATTTACAGTTGTTTATCTGGCAGTGATATAGATAATTACTCTCGTCAAGTCCATCTACGTTAAACTTAAAGTCACTGCATGGTCGTTATTTGCATTTTTTGGAATATATCAGATTGTCCATGGCTTATTCAATAATATGTACTCAAATTGATGATTAACCATTTCTCATGGAAATAAATTCATAATATCAGGGGTAGATAATAAAAATCAGAATTAAAAAAGAGGCTCATCGAACGATTTATGAGAAACTAAATGTGTGACGCTGGCTTGTGTTGGTTATATCTTATATTATCTGCCAAATGTTGACAAATAATTCAATTCATCATGTATTTTTGTAAATATTGAACAGAACAGAACAATTATGTAGTTGCTCGGATGGGACGACAACCCCCCCCCCCATGTTCTTGTTGACAGTCAGTGAGTATTACATTGGCTCACTTACCAGGACGTCCTGTGTTTGATCTCGGTGTTGGCCAAGAAAGTTCATCAGGATACAGGGCTTGGCAAGGCACAATGTATAGCTTCTCGGATGGGATGAAAACACAAGATCCTACAGTATGCACATTGAAGGGCACTTGTCAGTTGGGATCGGAAATAAGAGAAGTCAGTGGTACCGCTCTCCAGGCAAACTTTCCCTTATAGCACACTGCATGGCTTATGGTAAAGAAAAGTAAGACGTAAACCTGGATCCATTTCATTAGACAGACTGGTGCTAAAATGTAGAATATTGAACATTATTTTATTTGATTTCCTATCATCATGTTCTACAGGTCGATCAGCAGATCTATATCTTATTCTCTCTCATCTCCTACCAATAATTATTTCATCAATAAAATATAATCAGAATCAGGTGAGCTCTCCAATTAAACAATGCCATCATTAATTGATATATTTCTTATTATATGTTTTAAACTGGTTGATCATAGCTACTTTCTATGTGTTTTAAACTGGTTGATCAAAACTACTATTTCTATGTGGTTTTAAACTGGTTGATCAAAGATACTATTTCTTATCTCACAAATTCAAACTGTTGCCATGGTATTAAATCATTGGACTGGAAATACACAAAACACAATTATATGGAATACAAATACTGTTCAATCAATCTGACATTTTGTGAGGAGAAAGAGAGAGAGAGAGAAATGGGGTTTAAAGTCCACTCGACACAAACTAGGCCATTTCGGGACTAACATATAATTTTTAAAAATTTTATTTCAATAATTCGCTTGCACGTAGGGGACTTTAGCAGTGGGAGGAAACCGGAATTCCCGGAGGAAAACCACGAGGTTGAGAAGGCACCCCTATCTCCATGCCACATACGCTAACACCAGGGAATGAAACCAAAGCCGCAAGCCAGAGGTGACTGGCCAGCTTGAGGTAGAAGCGCGACACTCTAGACCACTAGGCCATCCCAACCCCCCATTTTGTGAGGAATAATTAAGCCAAGCAAAAAATTAGAAATTGTCTTAAAATTGTCAGTGATGGCCAGCAGGCCTTCAGGAGTTAATAATGTTGCTTCAATTGAAACTTGTTGAATATGACAAATAATCGATTCTAGTAAATTTTATAGTGGAAAAAGTCCTCAATGTTTGGAAACTTTAAAGAATAATGCCAATCACAATGTGTTTGATTTCTCTTTTTATTGCATAGTTTGTATATATTTGCTAACTATCAACATATTTGAATCATTAAATAGATTAGAACATTTAATGATTTAAATTCAGCCATTTAATAATTTAATTCAAAAAATGGAGAAGCCAGGCTAAGACTCGATTGACCAGGACAGTTATTACAATCAATGGACACATCTTTCAAAACTAATATCATTGATAACTTCGCTCAAAATAAAAGCAATTTGAATGCAATTTTCAATATAATCAATTTAACTATAGCAAGAACGGTCAATTCTAATTCTTACATAATGCCCTTTTAATTGCACTGCATCAATAAAATTTTACTTTGTGTTAATATGTTCAATTACTATCTAATAAAGATGATGTAATGCAAGTGTGAACTGTTGATTTAAATGACAGCTGAGGAATATGGCAGCCATTAAATCAAATATTTCAAGTAGGATTAATACTGGCGAACATTGTAACAACTTTGAATGGAGATTTTATTCCACCTGCCAAAACAAACATAATTATTATATACCGTATATAACCAAATTAGGGTCTCCCAATTTGGACAAGGTGAGGGACTTGGATATGAAATGGGGTTTAACATCCTACTGTTCTGCTCCGACTATTCTGATACCTTTCATTCATTGTGTGTGGTGCAGTCCCCCTGCACTTACTAATAGAGTAGGATAACATTCTAAGTATCATATTTCAAATGAAATGAAATGGGATTTAATGTCTTTCTTTTCTGGACTAATTGGGCTAATGAACATGGCTTAATACGCCTTACAATGTGGGCAAATTTTGCTTGAACAGAAGCACTACACAGGACCTTGTTGTTTTGTCCCATCCCAATGACTACACATTTCCCTTGCCAAGGCTTCCATTCCGCACAACTGTCAATGACAAAACATGCAGGAAATCCCCAATGATCTTTCTCTGCCATCATCGTCTATTCCGCAGAAGTGTCAATGACAATTACATGCAGGAGATTCCAAATGAACTTTCTCTGCCATCATTGATATTGAGCAAAAGTCTTATTCTTGTATCAAATTCCAAGTGCTGAGGAATCTTTTACGTGCACACCAACGTGTACACAGGACCTTGCTTTTTCATCCCATCCTTACAACTAGACAGCTGTCCTTGCCAGGCCCTCCTTCCTGCACGACTGAAACTTTTCGGCCAACGCTGGGATCAAACCAGCATCCTACTCACTTAGCCACTGTGGCTCCCATTGAATCAAAATCACTATCTCCTTTTTTTGAAATTTATGCAAATAAAATACAATTCATTTACATATGTATCCTTCAAAAATAAAATACCACAGAAATAGCCCTTTAACCATCTTGGAAATATAATGTCATTTAATTGACTGAGAAAATTACAAATAAAATTTTTAACTGATTCAAGATGTCGAATTCAAATATCAAGTCGTGATAATTTATCTTTTGATATTTGGCTTGAGATATTTCAATGTGAAATCGCCTGCTGTTATGGTCGAGATAATAGTCCAATCTGGATAAAGATTAAAATGAAATAAAATTGTACAATGATTAAATATACGCAACCAGGTTAGTTATATTTATTAAAGGCAGGACCCAACGTACATGTAATATTGTTGAGTGGGGGGTAAAAATGTGGAGTAGTTGTTGAAACCAGCGTTTGGTGTTGAAGAGCTTTCAATCAAAACTTGCTTTTAATGTCAGTGAGAAAGTGAGATGTCATGGCAATTAAAATGCAATAGTACTATGTTTATTATTTGATCAAGTCAAATGAATCAGGTCCTAGAATTAAAGAATAGGCATACTCTGGTATCTCTTAAAACGAGAAGTGGTATCAGGTCCTAGAATTAAAGGGATCTCTTAAAATGAGAAGTGTTATCAGGTCCTAGAATTAAAGGGATCTCTTAAAATGAGAAGTGTTATCAGGTCCGTGAAAGAATAAGCAAACTCTGGGTTCTCTTAAAATGAGAAGCGTTATATCAGGTCCTAGAAAGAGTAAGCATACTCTGCGATCTCTTAAAATGAGAAGCAGTATCAAGTCCTTGAAAGAGTAAAGCCAGGCTGACACTTGCACGATTCCGTGGCACGCATTGGCACGACTAGAGTCGGCACGACACCGTCCGATTTGCGCAAACTCGTCGTGCCAGTGCGGGAAGTGCGTAAACGATGCGCAAACTATGCGTGAACTCGTCGTGCCAGTTCGTGTCAATGTGGACACTGATGGGCCCGACAAAATCGTGGCCAAAAGTCGTGTAAGTGTCAGCCTGGCTTAAGCATTATGTGTGAACTCTTAAAATGAGAAGTGTTATAGGGTCCGTGAAAGAATAAGCAGAATATGTGATCTCTTACCAGGAGAAGTGTTATCCGGTGCTAGAAAGAGTAAGCATACAATGGGAGCGAGTTTAAGAAGTTGTATCAGATGTTCCAATCAGTTTTCAAGAAGCTGGAAAATGTGTGGTGCTGGAAAATCTTCCCTAATTAGAGGGAATGACACTAATTAATTAGTTTCACCTTTCATGTTTATCTTTTAATAAGGCATTTGTTAAACCCCATTTCATATTATTTCATTTAATAAAGCATTAATATAAGCAATCAAACTATCACTGCTTAGTCTGAGGAGAAAATGTTCTTAATTGAACTTTGTCAATGTCACTTATATATCTTGGGCATTAACAATTCAAACTTCTTATTTCTGCTTAACATCAGCAGGAATTATTGAACATTCTACCTCAACTAAAAGCAGAGTTGTCGTGTCTGAGACGGATGTTGCCAATATAATATTGCACAGTTTCTTCCAAAAGGTGGGAGGAATTAGAAAATAATTTGTTGATGAAACCTATGAAAATCTTTACACTATAAACTACCTACCAGGATAATGAACTCGTTTTTTTAGAGTTGTAAATCCCATTCCGTTAAAAGATCTAATCCTTAAAATCCTCACATTCCTCACGCTTCCTCCAAACTGTTCCGGATTTCTAGATTCTCTTTCAAGTTCTTTTTTACACGATTTTCCTCTTTCTAATAACATGATGGAATATCCAGATTTTTCTTTCAGTTAAATCGAAAAATTAATTTAATCAAACAGAAATTTTAATTACTATCCAATGAATGGAGTTTTTAACCTTTTTATAAAAGAATTCATTGAAATAGCCTTCTTTGCCTCCTTATAATTATGGCGGATATTGCTTCGATGAAAGCCAACTTTAAATATTGCTATTTCACACACCTCGAAATTGTTCAAGATTTCAGAATAATATCACTAATTTAAATCCTTAAACTATCTTGAATTACACAAATTTAAATTCATCATATTTCATCCATTGGTCCATATTTAAACATTCAAAATATTGTATAACTGTTTTCATAAAACACTATGAAATTTGCCAAGTTTTTTTAAGACTTAAACTTCAAATATTTCAATATTTTTATCTATTGAAACTTCTTCATTGTTTTTAAATAACCACTATTAAACTTTCCACATCTTTAAACAGAAATGTAATAAGATTATCTTCACTTCGAACTCTGCAAAGATTTCAAAATTACATAAATCCAAAAACAGCACCTTTATGAAAATAAAAATCCTCGAATTCAAATCCTCATATTTGGAAGAAATTATTTCTTGTCAATTTCTGAAAATCAGGAACTAAACATCAGAAACTTTGAAATTAACTTTTCATTGCTTTTCTCAGTTGTCAACTAAAGAATATTCCAATATGCCTCTCTTTCCACAAGACAAATCCAAATTTGCATATTTTTTTTGAAGAAAACTGTTAAAAATCATTTGCTAGTTAAGAAAGTAAAATAAGATTAACAGCTGTCTGACAGAAAACAAAATGTGTTGTCCGAGCCTCCTAGTTGAACGTTTAGCATCTAACTGAGAAGAATATGGCCGATTGTCAAGCTGGGTATTAAGTAAGACCCAATCTCTTGTTGTGGGGGATGTGGGTTCACTTTATACAAGCTTCTAGTGTGAAACTCATGTGTACATGTCCGTGAACAGTCCAGATTTATTTGTTGACAGAAGAGACTTGTGTACCGTAGAGTTTGTAATAATTGTACAAGCAATCATTATGTGAGGACTTGTGTAGTGTAAAGTTTGTAATAAACAAACTCTTTATTACTAATAAGTCATGGATGCAATTTGCTGATTTGTACAGCTTATTTCTAATAAACCCTTGATTCTGCCCATAAACTAACAAACTTGGATTCTTGAAGCACTAAACTTTCAACAAATCCTTGATTCTTCTAACAAAACTAACAAAACCTCGATTCCTGAAATAAGTTTGTAATAAACCCTGGAATCTGGAATAAAAGAAATTTAAAAAAAAACCTGGTTTATTGAAGCACAAAATCTTCAATCAAACCTTTGATTCTTGAATGGTTAAAGATAACTCTATAAAATTAAAATAATCAGTACCAGAAAATGTCCCGGTTTGAATTCTATCCCATTTAAAACTGTCTATCATTAAATTTCGTGGGCAACAAGATGTCAGCAGACTTATTCAATACCAGCAGCATAGATTGATGAAATTTCAATTTCACATTTCTTTGTAAATATAGAGATTCATCTTTCACAATCTCTCCCTCTCTTACTTTTCGGAGAGAGAGAAGAGGGAGACACCCAAATCTCCTCTTACTTTTCAGAGAGAGAGAGAGAGAGACCCCTAATTCCTCTCTTACTTCTCTGCCTCAACCAGGCTATTGAAGACAGGACTTAGAAGTACATCCTGCATTCAAAGATCAGGACAATTTGTGTCTCTATTGTTGGCACAAAGTTAAGAATGTCAGGAATAACTTTAATAGGTCTTGTCATTCTTACCAAACCTGCCTAATACGGGAAAGAGTTTTGTCAACAAAAAAATAAGTAGTATGGCACGTGGTATCTTTTTTAAAAATAACAATTACAAACTCAAGGAGTAAAATTGGCCGTTGAATTTTATCAATACAATTAAAAGTTGTTCTTGGCAGATGGACATATTAGCAGACGGACAGTGGTGGCACAGTTCTTGTGTAGCTTGGATTAAGTAACATTGATACATCAATAGATATCTAAAATTCTGCTGCCGATTTCAAAAGGAATTGATTAGTAAGGCATTTGAGAATCATTCGCCTTCATCTACCTGCCCAGATAATCAGAATATTTACTTCTTCTCTTGATTTTTTCCATTTGAATCTGACATATGTCAAGATCTTACAACAGACTATTTTTTTCTTGTTTTCTCGAGTAGTTATTGAGAATTGGCTCTAAAAGTTACAATTTGTCAACTTGAATAAAAATTCTACGTGTTCAACAATTTAGATACAACTAACCAGTTTCCACAACTGGATGAATGACAAATCCGAAATGGAGTAAAATGAAAGACTAATGAAGATGGACATGGCTACTCTTTACGAAATGGAGTACAACATTTATACGGACCAAACTCTTTTATAAAATGAAATGAAATGAAATGGGGTTTAACATCCTACTCTTCTCCACCTAACCTGGGCTAAAGGAAGACAGGCATACGCCATACATGAACTTTCTCAGCTAATGCAGGGATCGAACCCCCGACCTCGGGGCTAGCGAGCCAGCGCCTTACCCACTTAGCCACATGATTCCCCACAAACTGTTTTATAGTTGAAATGAACGAATGAATGAAATGTGGTTTAATGTCCTACATTTCTGCTCCAAACAGACTAATGGAAGATGGTCAGATGCTATGTAGTGTGCTAACGGCAATTTTGCCTAGACAGCGGGGTTTCCACCTGCGTTCTATTAACTAATTTAAAAGCCCACAAATAACAAATTCAAAACAACAATCATTATTGAATTCAACCTAAAATCTATTAATTCTAAACATCGACAAAAGCAACCATCTAATGGTCAGTGATTTTACCCAAAACTAATGGCATCAAGATGTGAACATCTGGCACAGGTAGGATGGAAAGTGTTATAGACATACGAACTAAAACACCTGTATTATTGTTTAAAGGGGGATAATCCTAAAACAAATATGAAATACCTCGCAAGACATGATTAGGGATTATCTTCTTTAGGTACAATAGAAACAATTTTTCTTCAAAGCCTCAACAACAGAGATACTTTCTATTTCTAGGCAAATATATATTTACCACCAATTGCGTAGCAGCATCTGTCCGACCAAGGCCACACAAAAAAAAAAGTTGTTCTGTTTCTCAAAAATTTCTCCCGTAAATATCATGCAGGAGGCAAGTTTTTTTGATTTCATTTCGTCAGAGGATGAGTAATAGGGTAAATGACTTATATCATAAACATCACACTCTGAATAGAAGTTAGAGATAAATATTAATGCGCTGTAATTAATGAGACTATTTTTAACTTTTTTACTATGTAAAAAAAAAAATGATATACAGCACTTTTTATGTGATACAGGAGTCTCTCAGAAACAGAAGATATTTTTATATGACCTTATTATTATCCTTTTAAAGATGTAATTCCTCCATCACAATTAAGTGAAGTTTTCAACTAGCTAAACACATTTTTATCAAAAAATCAAGGCTGGACTGAAGGCACCTGTAAAACACACTTTGTCAAGTATTAATTATCACACAATATATATAAATGTATATATGTAAGCTTGACATTAGGCACTTGTCACTGACGACGTTGTTAGAAATGAAATGAAATGGGGTTCAACTACTGTTCTCTGAACTGGGCTATAATGAAGAAGGCATACGTCATACATGTAGAGTGTGCTATGAGAGAATTTTGCCCAGACAGCGGCACTACAGCCTACTCTTATATCGAATTCCAACTGTCAAGGGATGTTTTACGTGGACGCCAATGTGTACATGGGACCTTGGTTTTTGATCCTATCCAAATGACTGGACAGCTGTCCTCGTCAGGCCCTCCATCCTAGACCTCCAGGTTTGGGAGCCACCGTCACACCCGACTGAGCCACTCCCAATGTGTAGTTGGTATATTATCTATATGTTGATACTGTGCCCATTATGTTATATATGTTGATATAGTGCCCATTATGTTATAAGCTGATACTGTGTCATGTGTAGTTGGTATATGTTGATACTGTGTCATGTGTAGTTGGTATATGTTGATATTGTGTCCATGTATTGGGTATATTGTCTCATTTGTTGATATGGTACGTGCCCATGCCTGGTTGGTATATTATGTCATATGTTGATACTGTACCCATGCGTAGTCGGTATATTATGTTTATAATACGTTCTGACTGTGATACATATTGATAATTTGTCTGTAGTTATTATCATTTGCTCATACTATGATTTACATCCAATAAACCTACCACCTGCTTATAGTATTTGTAATGTATTAATAATATTTCTACTAGTTTATATATTGATTTATATATATATATATATATATTACAACTGGTTCAAGCTGCAATGTAACATCCTGCCGTTGCAAGAGGAATAAGGTCACTGCATCATTTTCATTAATACTAAACATGTATAGAGAATATCGCTGTTATACTAGTCCCGTTGAGATTAAAACTTAGAATAGTATTCAATTTTATTCAACATTTGCCAACTAATTATTTAATATTAATTAATATTATGGGCTGTTAATAGTCCACAATAACTTGACAGGTCTATAGAGTTGAAAATCATTCCAGTGTAATCCGCTTCGAGTAGCCTAATCTATCAATGAAAGCAGTAAACCAATTTATACCACAGAGCTAATTTCTGTTAAAGTCTAAATAATGACAAGAATGCTGTTTGAAACATATAAATGAAGAAAACTTACGATTTGTGGGTCGACCATTTTGTTTTCTGTCGAGAGACAGACCATATTTGTGGCTAGTACCTGTAAATAGATTAAAATGTGATTAAATTCAAGCAATCATTTCACACCTGTGGATAATACAGATATACTAACAGGTAAACAGAACTCGTTCCTTTCTGACATATATAGGTTGCCAGCCAACAAAATATACATTCACAGCAGCTAAATTGTACAGGAAATCCACAAATGTTGTCCAATATTTATGTTGTTTAAAATAATGGAATATGATGCCAGGCAACAGAATATACACAGCAGCTAAGTAATTTGAGCAGAAGAAATATTATGCTGCATATTCATTCTATTGTTAGAAGACAATTTGAACTCTATCAGATGATGATAACTTTACCTTGGAGAGTACACAATATTATTCAGTAATCAAGGGCCATAATTCTAAAATCTGACCTACCAACATGAACTTTATCAGTTACACAAGTCTATAATAATATATCATTATATATCACAGTGCACAAATCTATAGAATACAATTCCATGATTCTACAGAATACAATTACTATACATTACTGTTTTTACTGAGTGACATTTTAAAAAGACTAGAGAATTCATATACATTATTTACATTATAACATTAGAAGACACTCATTAAGAGCAGAAGGTTAGCTGATGATTTGATGTAAATCAGAATGAAGAAGTATAAGTCGTTGATAGTTTTCTAACAGGACATTTGTTTTATTTTTTTACGTTCATATAGAATATATATTTTTACGATAGATAAATACATTATAACAAAAATAAAAATACCTTGAGACAAAAAAAATTGCAACCATATACTATAGTCATAATTTAAAGGGACAATCCCGATAAGAACAGAGTCTCAAAAATTAAAGTCCGAGTATTTATGAAATTTATGGACCAAAATATAGTGGCATGGTGTATTTACCTTGTCTCAAAATTTCAGCTCAAAATATTGAGTCGTTTGGACGTGAACGTCAACACTGCTTATCCGGACACGTAACCCTTTTAAGATTTCGGGTCAATTTTTTCATTGGGTGACCTGATAATCGATTAATGTTTCTTGAGAGGTCTATACAGTGAATGACCCATGCCCTGTACTCGACAACAAAAGGTAAATTTCAACTACATATTATTTTTATAGAAAAGAGTCTGGTTTTATCCAGATACTGTATAATAAAACGTTCTCCATTTCCAGATGAAGACTGTCAGGTTTAAGTTATTTACAATCGTATCACAAATATCGGGTTAGTAGGTGGGCCTTAGGTTATGGATTCTCAAGGATTTTAACACAAAATTAAGCAGTTTTATTCCCCAAAAAGTTATCGTGATTGGCACTTTAAGAGAGAAATCAAATGATTATTGCAAATTAATGACAAGAAAATACCAAAACCAAACTACAAAACTCAGTCATCAACATCCTCGAGTCCTTGCATGTACACTTATACCAAAATCCAACTCAAATTTATTTCCAATGAAACCAATAAATGATTATATCTAAGACTAAGGAAATGTTTATTAGCAACTACCAAAATGGGTACAAACAAAAATTTATAAAAATATTTTGAACAATTTATGACATATACCCCAGAAAACAATTCGGGATGGAAGGAGAGACTGGTAGAACCCATGACAATATTCCTCCCTTAACTTCATTGGCCACAAGTGTATTAGGATTTTGCAATGTGGTTTCCCCTTGTCAGTGGTGCAGGACGCATGGCCTAGCAAAGACAGCACTCTAGTCATTTGGATGGGATTAATAAACAAGTTCTGTGTATACTTTGGTGTGCATGCAAAAGATCCCTTGACAGCTGGAATTCGATATAAGAGTAGACCATAGCACTGCTGCCCATGCAAAATTTCCCCTTGTAGCACACTGTATGGTGTTATGCAGGACAATAAACAATGCTTAGGCTACAGCAATATTGTTTTCTCTTCTTCGGGGTGTTGATAAATAAATAGATAATTGAATCACATGAAAGAAGTTTTGTTTAAAATTTCAAAACTTAGGAACTAAAAGCTTCTGAAGAACACAAAAAAGAACCTTTGTTTTTTAAATAGCATTTTCCCCAAAGCAATAAGAATGTAATCATTTACAGGTATTCCCAAAGGAACAGAAAATCACAACGATGTGGTCTTACATAAAACTGCATTTATAAATACCAAAATTTCAACAGAATCACAATAGTGAATTTAAATGTTTGCTAGAGCTTTTAAAAAAACACACCCAGTTCTGCCTCTTGTCTGAGTCACATTATAAGACTTAAATTCCCTCCAACTAATACATTTCCTACTTATAAACTTTAAACAATAGACCAGGAAGAACTTTCAACTCACCACATTTTTAATCTTTATAGTAAACAAAAATGACTCAAATATGGAAATATTTAACTATACACCCATCGTGCAACTTCTTGCTCAAGGTTTGTTCAAACTTTGTTCGTTATAAAGCCCAACACCCACCATGCATCTTTTCTCTCAAGGTTTATTGGTTATAAAACGCATCACTTACCAAGCAACTTTTATCTCAAGGTTTTTTTGGCTTTTAAGGCCAATACATAGCCTGTTTCAGATTATCCATGGCATAATGTGGTGCATTTAAACAAGGGCGAAGGGTCCCTGGTTAAAAATAAATTGAAGTAAAATTTTCTCAACTAAACTTTATTTATTTTTTGACATATTTTGATTTTTTTTGTATTATATCTTTATTGGAACCTTGTAATTGTTTTTTTATTACATGTGGTACATCTGTAACAGGGACCTCCAGGTTTAGGGAATCCTTATACAGTTACAATAGTAACATCTGAACAAATTATATAAATCTCTTGAGATAAAAACAATAGAAATATTTAAATATAAAGTATATTCAATATAGCGTATATCTTTATTTGAACATTGTAATTGTATTCGTGCTTTTATGATATATCAAGAACTATATTTGACATACAATATATCCATTCAGAAGCATTTTGCCACGATGACAACATTTTGAACTGACAGCAGCAGTATTTCGAGCAGCATTTTGATTACACAGAAGCATTTTTACCTACTTTTTGAATACAAATACCAGGGGATCTTATTTAAAAGACTGAATGTAATCCAATAAAAATAAGCACAGGCACTATAAATTGTTCCATTAAAAAAACAAAACTAGGTCATGCGTATACAATTGGTGTACATGTAAAAGAACCCTTGACAGTTGGAGAGAGAGAGAGAGAGAGAGAAATGGGGTTTAAAGTCCACTCAACACAACTAGGTCATTTCGGGATTAACATATGGTTAATTTTATTTCAATAATTCGCTTGCACGTAGGGGTCTTTAGCAGTGGGAGGAAACCAGAGTGCCCGGAGGAAACCCACCAGGTTGAGAAGGCACCCCTATCTCCATGCCACATACGCTCACACCAGGGCTCGAAACCACAGCCGCAAGCCAGAGGTCTTGACAGTTGGAATTTGAAATAAAGAGTAGGTCGTATCGCTGCTGCCTGGACAAATATACCTTACAGCACACTGCATGGCATAAGCCCGTCTTCATTAGCCCAGTGGTAACAGAAAAGTAGAACATTAAATGCCATTTCATTTCATTTTCAAATCCAAGATTAACTACAGACATTAATTTCAACACGAACATATGTTAATTCTAATAGGATAGCATGGGACGGCCATTACTATTTGTCAGAGAATACAATAATACTAACCATGCATAAAGACCATATTAATAATCATCAATAATTATAACAGTATTAAAGCCAGCTGTTAATATTATCCTATATAGATCTACAATGTTCTTATCTTCCTCTATATCAACAATAATAGAACAACACTGTTCATATTTCTTCCTCAAAATTAAACAATATACTCCTACTGTTTCTACCTATATTTGATATATTCCATGTTCATATCTGATTCTAATGTAGTATATATAAATCAATATCAATAAATGTAGAATACAAATATATACCACAGTTTTTATCTTCTGTTATTCTAGTCTATTTAAATTCAATATACATCATCAATATTCCTGGTAAAGGTTGGGATTATATCCCCAGCCTCCTGTAGATTTATTAATATAGTAATGACTATCCTGTATATGTCATATTGAAATATACTAAGAATAATGACTTACACTAATAATTTGTACACTATACATCTAAAATCCATTTTTCGTCCAGAATCACAAATTCCAACAGTATATATGTCTATTCGGTACACTTACACCACGTTTAATTTGATAACATAAATTCTAAAATACATATGTGTATCTTATATCTTTTTCATCCAGAAGCTACCAAGAAGATATTTTTATTCTGTACTATAATCTTGATCAATTTATTAAAATTCATGAACTGCAATGAACTGAGAGAATGTTATTCATCACCACCCACTCCTACTCTAATGTCTGTGAAATTCAACAATCTCTTTTTTCATAAACTGGATCTGTTACGCTTCATGAGGAAATTTTAAATCGAAAGTAATAATAACTACTCTTTAAAGAGTTATAAGATTATTTTCTTATTTTTCTTAAAATAGGGAAATGATTTTTTACTGTGTTTGAATAGTTCCTATATATTGTACAAGTGGATTTTTGTATAATTTCTTGAATGTTTGTTAATAAATAAATCAACAAAGGACTCTTGTTGACTGTTAATATTAGTACATTCTTTGATTAACAAATAATCAACATAAAATGCACACAATTAATGTTAACAATCTTGGTTTAATGGTTAAATTTAGATAAGCTTTAGCATTAATATGGGAATTGATATAAATGTGTGTCTCCAAATATTCAAATACAGGCACATAAAGTTTATCCTTAGGAATAAGATCTAAAGTTAATCTAATGACACCTTGCAGAGATCTTCCTAACTCATTTGTGTCTATACATCCCCATGTGTTACCTATGGCATTAATCCTATAATCTATCCTCTATTCAAACGATCTCATGAGAACTAATACGCTGTCGGCTGTAGAAATGTAAAATTACAATTTAAAAGATCAATTACTAGTGTAAACAATGAATATTGGAGACAGGTGATTAGAAAATATATAAGACAATATGTAATAGATATAAATGGGGTTAATTAAGGTGGATTAAGATCCATTCAAATATAGGTCATTGAATTAAGTAACAATGTGAAGATCAGCACAACGTATTCAACATGTACTGTTGGGTCGAATTTATTATTTGTGATAATAATAAATATTTAGAATTAACAAGAATCCCCCTACGGTATCGCCTGTAATGGATGTCTAATGTTGACAAATATTTATTTTATCATAACTTTGTAAATATTGAATGTAACCACCATCTTTGGACTGGCATTCCTTTTAAATTGTACATTACTGTAGTTTGCAAGTGATTATAACAAATTCTCAAATTATGAACTGAATATTTTCCAAACCTTTTAAACTAATTCTAGATGCAAATAGCACAGTATATTTTACTTGAACATCTGATACCACTTCTAATTTTGGAAGTTCAGACACCTAACTATAAACCACCTTTCTAACTATTGATAAACAGTCTTCTCTTCATATGATCAGGGTATACATGTATTTCAATTTATAAATTTAATGGGTAAATACAGAAACTGTGGACTTGGTAAAGTGCTGTAAGCCTGCCAGTTGTATATAAATTATTATGGTGTGATAGAAGAAATAAAATACCTTGAACTACCTGGTTCTATACTCATCTCACCTGGTCAGGTAGAGATATTAGTATATATATTAATTAACTAATAGGTAATCTCAGGTCAATCTGATGAGATGTAAGGTAAAGAAGTAAATTATTAGTATCATTAGTGGTAATCAACACTTTGAACTATAACCTCTTCAATCTAAAGGTGGTATACAAATGTGTAGTGGTGTAAGTTAACCACTTCATATAGGTAATCAAAGGTCCATCTGAGGAGATGTAAGGTTAAGAAGAGTTATAACTTCACATAAATCACTAGCATCCTTAATGGTAAACAACACTTTGAACTAAATGGCTATAACCCCTTCAATTTGTAGTAAAGATATTAAAACAGTTACACTTTGGGTTAAAGCAATTTAATTTTCAGGTCATCAGTTTCTTGATAAATAAATAGGTAATCTTAGGTCAATATGTGGTGGAGAGAAATGGAGTTTAATACAAAATAGTAATTTCGGGACTAACATATGGTTGAATTTTATTTCAATAATTCACTTGTGTGTAGGGATCTTTAGGAAACCAGTGAGAGAAAACCCACCAGGTTGGACAGGCGACCCTACTCTTTGTCACGTACAACCTGGGAAACGAAACCATGGCTATTGACTCAGTGACAGACCTTATGATACAAATCACACTCTAACTTCCATATAAGGAGATGTAAGAAAAGCTATAAGACAAGAGCTCACAGACATTATTAGTATCGTTAACTGAAATCAACACCTTGAACTGGATGGCTATATTATAACGAGGAATGTATATGATCTGGCCAGGTAGTGGTGTATAATTAAGGTGATAAGTGATCAGTAATTAGGATGTAGAATATATGTTACTTATATATACATAGTATATAAACTACACATGTTTAACATCAGTTTTGTGTCAATCATTACACTATATAATACACCTCGATATCAGGCCAACACCATTTAAAATTATCAATGTATGATTTGTAGGGAGTGACAAAAAAACAAAAGTTTTAAGAGAGAGAGAGGTTTTAACATCCACTTGATACAAACTAGGTTATTTCGGGACTAACACATGGATTAATTCTATTTCAATAATTTGCTTACACGTAGGGGTCTTTAGCAGTGGGAGGAAACCCAGAGAAAACCCACGAGGTTGGACAGGCGATCCTAATCCTTGCCATGTGCAATCGGGCAATCAAATTAAACCATACCAGTTGACTTAATGACAGACCTTATGATAAAGTTCACACATTCTAACTATTTGGCCATCCAACCCTTCCACCTCCCAGAAGTTTTATTAAAGGACAGGATAAGAATGAAGTTCATGACCAAGTTCACAAAGTATTCAGACATATGGTCAAGAATTTACTCAAAATTGTTTGGCTTATCTTAAAATATAGTTCTAATTAAAATACGTTTGATGATTTTATGTATCAAATACATCAATAAGAAGCTACCTGCAAAGTTTGTGTTTCTGGATCAAAGACATTTTGATTGAAATTTGAGTAAATTCTTAACTTACTGGTAATTTTAAATCAGAGAATGTTTTGTGATCTTGGGGCCAGATCTTATATCCGAGAATGTTGGGTTTCGATTTTTTTGTGGCATCCTAGGCGACACTTAGTAGTACCCTGGCAGGTGACTAGTGGTTATTCAAATCCTTACATTGTCCCTTTTGGCCATAATATGGTCTAAATCTACCTGGAATCGCAGTGTGTCGCTAACATGCATGGGTTCAATGCCAAGGTTTCCTCTTGTCAGTGGTGCTACGCGGAAGCCCTGGCAAGGAGCAGCATCTAGTCATTCAGATGAGACAGAAACAAAAGGTCCTACATACATGTCGTGCATGTAGAGAAACACTTGACTGTTGAAATCGGCAGCAAGAGTAAGCTATAAGAGCAGCTATCCAATCAAAATTTTCCTAACAGCACTATTATCCATGCAAAATATTTCTCACTGCACTCTGCTCTCCAAGCAAAATTTTCTTCACGGCACTCTGCATGGGGCAAGTCCATCTTCATTAGCAGAGATGGAAGAGAGAAGTAGACCCTATTTTATTGAATTTATTTATATCAGCCTCATGAAAGGCAAAAACATCTGTTAAGTATATTGATTTAAACAGTGGAAGCAGCAAGTTTTAAAATAAACTGTAATATACATAGTCAACATATTATATAATATATACACTCTTTCGTTAGAATTCGAAATAAAAGTAGGCAATAGTGCTGCTGTCCAGGCAAAATTTCCCTCATATGCAGGTCTTCATTATCATTAGTCCAGTAGGAGAGATGGGGTTAAGTCCACTTAACAGAAACTAGGTCATTTTGGGACTAACATATACATGTATGGATCAATTGTATTTGAATAATGTGTTTGCGAGTAGGGGTTTTTAGCAGTGGGAGGAAACTAGAGGACCTGCTGAAACCTCACTTACAATCACACCAGTTGACTCAATGACAGACCTTATGATATAATTAAATTAAATCACTTGTTGATAACATTACAGTGAAGCACAGTAGATGCGTCTATAGCTGGCCCCGGATCCATTCACTTGAGTCTTCATAGTTTGTCTTGTGTGAGGTACAGTCTTCCTGCACATCCTATATTACACAGCTTGTTTTATTTGGCCCGGTTTTTAATTCAACTGAATTTATGCTAAACCATGATCTTCAGTTTTGGGGGGCTAAAAACAAGAGTTGTTCCCCTTTCACTATACCAGACTTAAAGGAGTTAAAGCTTTGTTAAAAGTCACTGATCAAGACAGATCTATGTTTCAAAGCTTAATCCACTGACAAAAAATCACAATGAACTTTCTCGTCCAACAATGGAATCAAACATGGGACATCCAGCTTAACGAGCCACCATCTTTTTCACTGAGCGACAATGTCTCCCTTGACATAATGTAAATGAATTGAAATGAAATGGGGTTTAACATCTTACTGGTCTGCTTCGTCTAGGCTAATGAAGATGGACATACGCCATGCAGTGTGTTATGATGGAAATTTTGGCCAATTAAGAGTTTTGTTTCAATATTAGGTCATGAATGCAAGTGTTCAGTTCAGGTAGTTCATTATAACCCTGAACATGGAAGATGATGTCCAAAAGCAGGTAGTTCATAATTTCCCTGTACATTTGAAGATGACGTCCAGAGTCCAAAGTCAGTTTTACACTGTGAAGGCACAATACTTTTAGAGATCTTCAACTTACCCATATCTTTTTTAACTTTAAACTGGTTATTTTTCCTCAGCCACTGCACCACAAACGATTCTTTTTTCTGTCCAGAAGAACAACTTTCAAAAGCTCTTGCATGAGTCTCAAAATCATGAGCTAAAACACTGCGCTTGTAAGCCGCACAATTTCCGACTACCATTTCTGTGTTTGAATTCTCTAAATATTCCACAAGAAATAAAAGATGTCTGCCAAATGTTTGACAGTTTCTATTATCAAACTGATAGTACAAAGGCGCTGCCCGATTGTCAGTCCGGAACTTTCAGAATTGACAGAATTGAAATCATCTGAAAAGGAATTCAGTCCTGTCACAGTTCTGTCAACAGATGTGGAGTGAGTAGAACCATGACGTAATCAAACACAACGAATATGTTTCAGCTGTCATGGTTGGTTGAAATAGGCCTATTTCCTCGTGCAGTCGGCACAAGTGATCTAGGACCAAATCCCCATTTTCCGGAATGTTCAATCAAGCATCACCATAGAAACTGTCAAGCATTTTCTAGTATGTTTGGCAACAATCATGCTGTTGAAATTACAGCAATGTATACAAGCAGTCAATGGTTATGGGTTATGGGATTGTCATAACTAATCAAGTGACTAGATCACATGTCAAACAGAAATATTGTTTGCTGCCCCATACACAGTGATAACCAATTCTTTGCTATCATATTTGAAATTTGCACATTGAATGATGTGCACATGGGTAATTATTTTCTAGCAATATAGGCTTATCAAAATTTGCCAAAACTGCACACAAACTGCCAACAGAAATGGACCAAGGAAATCTCCAATGTGGCTAATAATTCTAAATGAACATTATCCAGTAAATAAATAAAGTGGATGCTATTCACTGAAATATATTGAACCGACAATAAAGTCTTGATTAGCAAGACATGCATGCAATTAACAATTAGTATAGTAGTCTTGATTAGCGAGACTGCAATTAACCATGGCATGCTTGTTAATGCTGAATATCAACCCTGAAAAAAAGGATGAAAGCATTTCCACAAATGAGACCCCCAAAGGCATGAAGCCAGAATTAGGATTCCTCATCTATTTTGCCTGTATCAAAATTGCCACAACAATAAAGATTTGGAAAGATTTTGCACAACTTTCTTTTTTAAATATTCTGATTGATATGTTTGATATTAGATTCAGTGTCCCATTTTTAAGAAAAAAATTAAACACACTGCTGCAGGTTTTAAGCATCAAATACTGTATTCCCACCTGTGTATTTAATATATATAAATGTGACCCACACAAAATATGAGGTATGAGCAGAATCATCAATGACAGCCTAATAAATTCACAAAGCTTTTTCTTTCCAAATGCCTGCCTGATAATTCCATGAAGCTTGCCATTTTCACCAAATTTAAGTACCCGCAGTGGTTATTACATATAATCAAGTACATCCCCAAATGTTCTCACATGGACAATAAAGGCAACAGATTTCCAATCAACATATAAATTACCACATGCACAAACACCAAACAATTAGTTTTAGATATTAAAATGGCATCCTTAGATAGAATTTATCCTTCTCCACGACAATATCCACGAAAGATCTCTTTCATAACAACTATCAGGTAACTCTATTTCAAAAGGTAACTGAAAAATGATTCGATTAAAATTAAAATCAAAAAATCGACTAAACATATTTACCATTACTTGATTGGTTGAATAACAAATCACGTGACTTGGAAATACAACAAAATGATGTTAGCATATTCAACAAACGCAGAATTCAGACAAAAATTGAAATTTACACGATATCAAAACAACACCTTGTTATAGCAACTGGCATTTCTTGTCCAGAATTCCTAAATATGATTGGTCAACAAAGGAGTCACATGTTTATTAAGTTATTGAGCCAATATAATCACTGACAGCCAGCTTCAGTTGTCGTTTGTTTTTTTCCGTGGGGGGCAAGTTCTGACATCATGTTTAACATCTTCACAAGTAAGGAGATTCTCTGTTGGCACAATAGAAGTACAACAATAAATTTCTGTGTCAATTTCGGAAATGATAAGTGGTTCTAGGTATTCTAGAAAAAGTAAGCATACATGGTATTATGTGTGCTGGAAAGAACTCCTCAACTGAGATGTACATGTATCAGGTGTTCTGGAAAGAGTATGCATACTATAGTATCAGGTGTTCTGGAAAAAGTAAGCATACTATGGCAGTGGGTGTTCTGGAAAGAGTAGGCATACTATGGTATTAAGCAGTTATGGAAAGAGTAGGCATACTATGGTATCGGATGTTCTGGAAAGAGTAGGCATACTGTGGTATCGGATGTTCTGGAAAGAGTAAGTCTACTATGGCATTGGGTGTTCTGGATAGAGTAGGCATACTGTGGTATCGGATGTTCTGGAAAGAGTATGCATACTATGGCATTGGGTGTTCTTGAAAGAGTAAGCATACTATGGCATTGGGTGTTTCGGAAACAATAAGCATACTATGAAGTATTCTGACAAGTAGTATCTGTGATATTATGAGACACTAATTAAGGTTAAAGATTTTGTGCTCCTCTTTATTTCATAATTTTGTGTAAATTTGAAAATAAAGTCAATTACCACCTGGAAGAGGTTGAAGAAGTGGGATATGAACACACACCTACATTTGTAGACCAGAAATACACAACCTTTCTTACTTACAGCCAAATGTCAGCCATTCATTTACATCAACTGATTAGGTGAAAGTCTACCCAGATTCAAATTAAGGACAAAGTAGATTTAATGAATGCCATTAGAAACAAACAAACATTTGAGGATTTTGCTCCGACGGCAGAATTTTAATGAACGGAAATGGTGTTGAACAACCTCCTGGATCTCCAGCTTAACGAGCCAGAACAAAACTCATAGACCCAGCATGGCTCCATGAACCAAGCGAGTTCCAGGGTTGTATCATTTTGATCAGATGAATACAGGGCATCTCACCACCCTGACTACTGACTGTGAGACGATGACAATACAGACTCTACTCTTAGTACAAGTCCATTAAAACAACACAGGCAACGTTCTTGTGGACATTTTGGAATCTGAATAAACTCGTCTTGGTTGCCATGTACAGACAGACGTGAACGAAAACAATGTTAATACTCGACACCCTCGCTCAACATTTGAACAATTCATTTATTTCTATAGAAATAGTCCCCAAACCTAACAACCCACTGTCAAATATTATCCTTCCACCATTTTTAACTGTTACAATTACTAACAATGGTTTCTTGTGTTGTTTACTTTCGTTTTTCTACCATTTTTAGCCATGAACTTGTACAAACAGGAAGGGTTTTTTATGGTTTGTACTTCCATGCAGTCCAATTGAACAAAAATAAATTCAACTGCCCTATTCAAAATAATCAAATAACTTTGGTTCACATCCAAAGAAAGAAACAATATTTATGAATCATTTCACACTTTAATAATAGTTTATTTCTTGATTTAAATGTTTAGTAAGAACTAGAAGTGGGTGGAAATCAGTGCCTTTATTTACCCTCTCCTCAATCTCTAGAGTAAAAGATGGTTTAGATATTGAGTGAATAAGATAATACCATTCAGAGTTTCAATCTGGCAATTATACTATATTTCGTGTCAAAAATTCAACCATTCATAACTTTGTGCAGAATTAAGTAATTTGACTGAAATTTTGTATATATATATTCATTTTTCATTATCTACTCTAGAAATGTTATAGCAAAAATCAGCAACTCATTCTTTATATCTTCCATACTGCTTCTTTAAAATTCACTTGCTTCTTTAAAATTCACTATCAATTTAACACAACCTAGTTAAATCACAATATTATAATATTTAGTTTCAAGTTTTTTGACCAACTTTTTACAATTACACTGGGTATCAGTTCATTTTTATTTTTTTTAAAAAAAAAAACAACCACCAGAGGATAAAAAACAGGAAATGTTTAAATAAATAGTTGAATAAGAACAATTTACTAAGAACCCGTTACATATCACATGTAGGCTATATTGTGCATAAATAAAAAATATTAACAATAACAGAATGATATTCAAGTCTGAATTAAATATAAAATACTCAAGTAATTAAAGCTACATTCCCTCAAGTATATTTAGGTCATTTCCTAGACCCAGTTTTTGTTCTGAATAGGAATACAAATGATAGACTCCTTCAATTTATTAATACAAAATGTCAACCAGAAGTTACAAATCATGGCTGGGAGAAAACTGGAGGACCCGGAGAAACCCCACAAGGTTGGACAGGTGACTGTACTCCTTGTCACATATACACAGGAAATCAAAACCATGCCACTTAAATCAATGAAAGACCAAATGATGCAACACACACGTAGTCACCATTCACCCACCCTCTATTCCCAATGAGCCACTGTGGCTACCTCTATATAAACAAAAAAAAAGAAACTTCTATATAAACAAAAGAAAAAAGAAACTAAATTGACAGATCCGACTAATACATGCTTCGGTGAAAATGGATTTCTGGCTTAAATACATGTGTAAAAATCTTATATAGTATGGATATTGAAACAAATAAATAATAAAACAAAACTATGAATGTCTAAACTTACCTTGTTTGTTCGATCTAATAGAATTAGATCTCCAACACCTCGTCAATGAATTCCGTAATCCACTTTTAGAACTAACAACTTTTCTTTTGACATATCTATCAGGTGGATGTTTCATTCGACAAACTTTCTCGTAATAACGAGGTAAAACAAGGGGTTCGTCGTAAAATGATTCCCTTTTTCCTGTCATTTTTAATTTTTCACTTTAGTTATCTACAGTTATTTTTTGTTAATCCGGCCATTTTCACAAATTCTTTCAACTTCTTGATATCCAATGATTAACATTAATTTATTACACATTTCTTCATGTGGTTTTAAAGTTAATCACATTTAGGTCATACTGTAGTAAATAAGACACATTTTCTAAATTCAAATTTGAAAGATTATTTTTTTTTAAGACATGTACTAACTTGATTTATCAATACAAATAAAACTGTTTGAAAGATACAAAACCACATCATAGATTACCACACATCAAATAGAAATGTTTTTATTCAAATTTGAAAAAAAAAAACACATGGTAAATTAACTTATTCATTTATAAATACAAATCAAACTTTTGAAGAAAGATAAACCACAGCTTATAATTGAACAACTTTCAGATTCATAGTACTCGGATGCCAAAGATAGAACCAAAGCCAATAATACAATCTGTTACCATAATCTAATACAACACAAACTGATATCACAACACAAGACGATATCATAGCACAGCACAATCTGTTATCACAATGCAATCTGATTCTAGAACAAAAGCTGATACCAGTACCACAACCCGAACCTATACCACAACACAAGAAGTTGGTAACACCATGACACAAACCAATATCACAAGAAAAATCTGATACCACAAGAGAAGCTGATATCACAACAGAACCAATGTAACAAAAAAACAAAAACATTTTTTTGAACTATAATATGTTACTCTTTAATCAAACAACAAAGAAATTATGGATTAAATTTCATTCAAATGAGTGACAACTTAACAGGATCAGGATTAAAATAAAATTATAATTGTGTTAATTTGATATAACTAAACCGACAATCCTACTTATTATTAGTCAGACATTAAAGGGACAATCCTGATAAGAACAGAGTCTCAAAAATTAAAGTCCGAGTATTTATGAAATTTATGGACCAAAATATACTGGCATGGTGTATTTACCTTGTCTCAAAATTTCAGCTCAAAATATTGAGTCGTTTGGACGTGAACGTCAACACTGCTTATCCGGACATGTAACCCTTTTAAGATTTCAGGTCAATTTTTTCATTGGGTGACCTGATAATCGATTAATGTTTCTTGAGAGGTCTATACAGTGAATGGTCCATGCCCTGTACTTGATAACAAAAAGTAAACTTCACCTACATATTATTTTTATAGAAAAAAGTCTGGTTTTATCCAGATACTGTATAATACAACGGTCTCCATTTCCAGATGAAGACTGTCAGGTTTAAGTTATTTACAAGCGTAGATGGGCCTTAGGTTATGGATTTTAAAGGATTTTAACACAAAATTAAGCAGTTTTCTTCCCGAAAAAGTTATCGGGATTGGCACTTTAAAATACATCTATATAAATCACCAGTCAAAATACATAATATATATCCTAGTCAAAAACTACAATCTATTTTTTTGTCATATTCTTAGAATAAACACTTATACAGATTTGTTTTTATCTTAATTATCTTATTACATAAGAAGAAATTAAACAAAGCAAAATGAGGTTAACATCCTATCACACTGAGCAGCAGTGAATATTTGTTACCCTGCTACAATCACTGGGAAGGATGACATCAATGTGGGTTAATTAGTTTGCAATAATAACTATTCTCCTTCAGCAAATTAAATTCTCCAATAATTTTTTGTTTAAGTACATGTATTAGAAAATTAAATAGAGGGACTTTAAATCCATGTGCAGATTATTTGTTTAGACACAAGTGTTGAAATATTGTTTATGTACCCAAAAGGTTAACTATTATATCAAATGCATAAAACAGAGTATAAAGAACTGTTGTTACACTGAACAATAACTAAATTCATTTATTTAATTTCCTGTCGATAGTGAACCAAAAGAAGTAAACTATAAATATATTTACTAATAATAACAAAATGTCCATTTATAAAAAGATGAACCACAAACCATGCTCATGACGCATAATACTATTAATACATTGGTGTCTAATTATGTAATCCATACAGATATGTTTAAACGTCAGGATTGAATTATTGAAATAAAAATGAAACACATGTTAGTCCGTATTGACATGGTTTGTATCGCGAGTGTACGAATATTAAACACCATTTCTCTCTCTCTACACTGTCTAAATGCAGCGAATTAAAACAAGCGACCCACCAAAAGTCATTAACTTCCCACTTATTAACTACATGTTTTTATCTGATTAATTGATCGTACTGTGTCATATTTTTGTCACATTTGAAATCTGACATACATAGCAAAAGCAAAGGTGTCTCCATTCAAAATTCCAAGCCTTAAAATAATGGAAAAGAAAAAAATGAAAAGGGGTTTAATGTCCAACTGTTCTGCTCCTAGCCACCGTGGCTCCTCATTAAAATAATGGGATACACTTCTGTCATATGCGAGTCGAGGTCGGTCATCTTTCAAATTGACTGAATATGGCTATGATTATCCTGTACAAAAATGTATGAAATACAACAAACTTGACAGTACAGATTAGTGCACCCTTATAGACGCCATAGCAGCTCGTGATTAGTGTTCTTAAATAGTATAAATTGTGTGTTTTGTTGATAATTAATGAAATATGTCTGATAGTAGAACAATGGAAGTTCAGTATTTTAGAATTTTATCACTGATGAGAAAAGATCCATTGTTCATCACTCTCTATTTGGCATAACAACAAAACATCACCAGATTATAGTACAAAAATAAAATGAAATGGAGTTTAAAATACTCCTATTCTGCACCAATCAACAAAGAGGATGGACAAATTGGCAAATAAATCAGTGAGAGAGACAGACAGACAACAAATGAGGTTGAACAGACGACCCTAACCTAAGTCACATACAAGCGGAGACTTGAAACCACACTACTTGACTCCACAACAGTGTAACGTGCACACTTGTAAACCATTCGGTAACCCAACAGCCAAATTATATAAGTGGCTGTTTTTCCATAAGTATGACTTATAGTTTATTTAGGTATAAATCTGTGGTTATATCACATTTAAGTGATAATTTTATCACAAAGGGAAATACAAACACTATCCTGACTATTTATAATAATCACCTTCATGTTTTTATACTTATAATCCCATCAAATGAAGAGGGATTATTTCATTAACAAATGTCAGCTGACACACACAAGAAATTTACTAGTCTTCAGAGGTTCCGATTTTTCTGTGCTATAGATACAGTGAAGCCTCAAAGAGCTGGATACAGCTTCAAATGATCTTGTCTTAATCTGACTCTGTCTCCACTATGTGAATTACAAATTATCCATGTGATGGAGACAACTTGACAAAAACTGCAATATCACTGCATTACAAACCTTTTGAAACAAAATTACAGAATACCAAATAATAAAATAAAAACCAATTCGAAGTCCTAAAAAACATTATAGGCAAAATAGTGTAATCAGCAAATGGACTGTTCATCGTGTCCTGAAGAGTAAGCTTACCCTGCCTGGCGCCACACCCACCATAGCTGCATCCACATATAACTCAGACTTTATAGAACAAAAAATACTGAATTCTCTATCATTAAAAATATCACAAATTGTCAAATGCTTCAAATCTCCATATCTTTTCACCATTCATATCTTTCCACCATCATAGGCAACAGCACACAAAAAAATCATACCCACTAGGTTTTTGTTAGAATGAATGTTATCCCAAAAAGAAATCAACTCACAATCCAAAGTAACAAAACAAAATACAATGCCGAGACAGTCATACCTTTCAGTTTTTAAAATAATCCATTACATTTAATAAGAAATTCCACATTCATAGTTAAACACAATCCAAAATAAAATGCTTTAAAGGACGACTTTCGGTTGTGAAATAATCTAATAAATTAATTAAGAATGCGGAACATTTAGGTAATATAAGATATCAATCTTAACGGAAGTCATTTAAGATTTCATATTTTTTTTTGTGGGGTAATTGATGCAGTGTAGTACTTGATGTTAGGTAATTAATGTAAGTAGGTCCACATAATCTATAGATCTTATAAATAACTCACTACGTATATCATACCCTACTTCTAATTAACATCTTACTTCAGTTTCAACACAAACTAGGTCATTTCGGGACTAATATATGGTTCAATTTCTACTATATGGTATGTATTTCTAAATGTGTATTTCTACAATATGTGTATATCTACTAAATGTGTATTTCTACTATATCGTGTATTTCTACTGTAAATATGTATTTCTACAATATGTGTATATTTACTAAATGTGTATTTCTGCTATATAATGTGTATTTATACAGGTATGTATTTCTACTATATATGCATTTCTACTCAAATCTTTCAAAATAGGGTTCTATATAAACCAAGAACTGATCATAACACCACAGCAACCACCATGGAATTGTGATGTTCTATCAAAAATCGAAGTTTGTCAACCACTGCACAATTGTCCAAAGAACAAGTATGTAAAATATCATGTCAATCATACTGAGATTTGTTTTTAATTGCTTCTTTCGCAAAAGAAGAAGACAAATAACAAGATTGACAACGTGCATGAAACCGGTTCCCAATTGAATAAAAGACCATTCCAAACAATCATTCCAGATCTCATTCTACACAAATTATAAGAACAACTTACACCACTTCTCATTCAATTGGTGATCTCAAATAATTACCAATAGTATACTACTGCATGTCTCCTCCACAATCAGCTTTACCAATGACTTTCTACATCCACGAGTCCATGACGAATAAACAAAAAATCAAATACCACATCTGATTCAATGGGAAACTTCACATAGACACTATTTTCTTTTTCACTTACTTTCCTCCATTGTTGCAATACAAACCATCTAAAAACCCTCAAAATAAGGTTTTCAAATATCTATCCACAATAAATAAACAGAACACTCTATAACATTCATCATTAACTTTATACCAATTCTCAAAAGAAAAACACACTTGAAACCCCCAAAATGAGTTTTCAAGTGAATTTCCACAACAAATAAACAGAACACTTTATACCACTTCTTCACATAATTAACTGTATACATATTGTTATAAAATAGGCCTTCAAAGGACCATCCACAATAAACGGAACATCTGATGTCACTTCTCCTTCACATAATTAACAAATGTTGTATCTGTGTTCATCACCTACTCCACAGACCTGTTATACCCTACAACAGTTACCTGTACCACAAACTTTAGTCCTATGAATAGTTGTAATACATGTCACACGAAGAAAAAAGAACAAGATTTTTTTCTGACCTTCTAAATGTGATGTACAAATTACTACTACTCACCGGTAAAAAATGTCTGTGACCTTTAGAGGTTGGTGTTAGATGTTGTTAACTAAGCTGTGAGGAGTTGTAATCACTTGATTAAAGGTGATTAAAATCAGGTAATGTATATGTATAACAGGTAGATATAGGAAGGTGAGACCAGAAATGAAATGGGCTTTAACTTCCTACATATATGTATATAGCGATAGCAGGGCAAGATGAGAAATCAGTTCGAATGGAATAGGGTTTAATTTCCTAGTTTTTTGTACCTGGGGCTAATGAAGATGGGTGGGGTGGGCAATATAACGCCAAGAAATCAAATAGAATGGGGTTTCATCTACTGCTTTTCTGTACCATTGGGGAGAGGGAGAAGAAAGAATATGAAGTGAGGTGGTGGAAGGGAATTCAGACACTCTGCAAAGGATGTCAACAAGTCGATAAATTTTCAATTCATAATACATTTGTAATAAATGAACAGAATAGAATTGACCATTTTTCTACTGACATAACTTTTAGAGATTCAACATTTACAATAGTGTAGTTTGAATGAGATTCCTTATTCCATAAGAATAGTAAGAACTATCTGCCCTGTGTACAACACACACTACTTATGGCATATCACAAGTTCTATTTACATAGAGAGAGAGAGAGAGAGAGAGAGAGAGAGAGAGAGAAATGGGGTTAAACGTCCACACGACACAAACTAGGTCATTTTGGGACTAACATAGGGTTTAATTTTATATCAATAATTTGCTTGTGCGTAGGGGTCTTTAGCAGTGGGAGAAAACCGGAGTGTCCAGAGGAAACCCATGAGGTTGAGAAGGCACCCCTATCTCCATGCCACATACGCTCACACCAGGGATCAAAACCACAGCCGCAAGCCAGAGGTGATCGGCCAACTAGAGGTCGAAGAGTGGCACTAGAGAGTAAGCACTACCTGCCCTGTGTACAACACTACATGCAGCTAATTGGATAAAAATTTAACTATCAACGAATCCTGCACATGAAATATTATCCTGCACTCCTTACAGGGAAATAAATAAAAGTTGGCTCAAAAGATTTCTGCATGTCCATAATTACCCTGTTACCTATTCCTTATCCCCACTACTGACAGCTAAATGGATCAACATTTGATTACCCAAAAATTATATGTCTTGTCCAGTCTTTCCCTGCATCTGTCTCTCCATCCAAACAGCTGCAAGTTTACCTAGCTACCCACCACCTACTGACTGATGGTGTTGGATTAAAACAAGGATTAAGATGGATTAAAGGATTTGTAAGGATGGACAGGCTAAGTTTACTTAATGGTTTTTTGACCTTTTCAAGATAAATCTCATAATCCAGATTGTTAAGATTTTTAGAGTAGTATGCTCACCCCCTGCCATACTTCATACAACTTAAATTTTAGCTTTAATTTAAAACACAGGTAAGACTGAATCACAGTATTCTGATAACAAAAGCAGTATTTATAGTCTCGACATGCGAGAATATATTGTTAAATACTTGAAGATAATAAACATTAAAGTTTCGGTTCCATTCAACACAAATTATATAATTTTTGGACTATCTGTGATAAGACCTTGTATGGATATGAAATGAAATGGGGTTGAACGTCCTACTGTTCTGCTCTAATTGGGTTACTGAAGACTAGCATACACCATACAGTGTACTATGAGGGAAAATTTGCCCAGACAGTGGTGCTACTGCCCCACCCCTCCCCCATTGATATCATGATATTGTAAATCTGCTGACAGGGGTTAGTGAAAGTGTAGTCAAGTAGGTAGAATAGTTTACATACCAACCAGATTTAATTAATTACCCAAGTCAACTTGTGTCAATACTTGACCTGAATAAATCAGTAGTTTTATAGTTTCAACAGGTAAACTATAATTAGTTTATCTCGTTAACCTTTACACAGATAATCTTACAGGTAATAGTACATGTACATTACAGATCACTTTCTAACCATTTGATCAGATAATTTACAATTAAATTCATCATACTCATGCTAATAGGTTATTCATATATCTAATTTTAAAATCTTTCTGACGTTGTGTATCCTTGTCAGTGGTGTAAGACGGAAGGACAGTTGTCTAGTCATTCGGATGGGATGAAAAACCTGGCATGCACGTAAAAGATCCCTTGGCAGTTGGAATTAGATAAAAGAGTAGGTCATTATATAGTGTCGCTGCTTGGGCTAAATTTCCTTCATAGGCCACTGTATGGCATATGCCCGTCTTCATTAGCCCAATCCGATAAGGGGCCGGTTGCTCAAAACTAAGTTATTTTAACGATCCGTTAAACTAACGGATCGTTATCTTTCATGTGTCATTTGGTAACGGTCCGTTAAATTTCTGTTGCAGGAAAGTCAATTTCATTATCCGTTAAAGTTAACAGGGCTTCCAGCAACAACCTTTCTCTCCGTTAAAGTTAACGATCCGTTTACTCCATGTTAACGGATCATTAAAAGTTAACGGAGCTTTGAGCAACCGGCCCCAGGACATTAACCCCCCCCCCCATTTCATTTCTAATATTAAAATCAAACCTGAGAAAATGGTGTTTATAATTTTATGCTTTTTTTGCACCAAATGCCCTGACAGTGGCATAATGCCCTTTATTCTTTCAAATCCAAAATTGACCATGACATAATAATTATAGCAGATCATTTGTCACTCTTAAATATTTGATACAAAAATCACAGTCTTTTGAAGATAAAAAAATCAATTCACACAGAAACAGCAAATTAATTCCCCCCTAAAAACTGTCCTAAAAAATCCTATGCCCAAAAAATCTTGGTTTTTAAATACACATAAAATCCAATTAAAACAAAAAACAGTTATTGGTAATCTTTACCTCAAAACAGCATAATCAAAACAAAAATGTCCGGCTAAGGTTAATATAATAGTACCGGTATCCTAAAATTTTGGAATCCAATTCACATTTATCACAGCCAATAATCTTCAACCCAAAACTCCAGAACAAAACAAATGTTCAAACTGAAAAACGTTCAACTGAGGCTAATGAATATTCTCAGACTTTTAACAACAAAAAGTCTTAAAATTTCAAAATCCAATTCACATCAGTATTCCTCAGTCATTTACTTGTAATTATAAAGGTCTTAAACTTTACAAAGAAAATAATAAATCAGTATTCACCACAAAACCTGTTGTACTAAAAAACTGTTTGTCCTACTGAGGTTAAGGAACTTACACTTTTTAATTAAAAAAACCTGTTAAAGAATCTTATTTTACCACAGACCGACAAGTCAGTAAAGAATGTATTGAGCTATTTAATTGGTATTTTAGTCCGTCTGATGTTTGAATTAAGTTGTATATATATTTATTGAGAGGTTCCCTAGGTTTGTGGTCGTCGGTTCTAACAGTCGGACATACCGAACATAGTCGTGTCACAGCTAACAAGTAGGTTTAAAATGGTTAATTACAAACAGATTCTTAAAAGTTTCTGATCGTCATTTCAGAGATTGAGACGGGAGTGTGAGAAATACGGTTTAATATCCACTCGACACAATTAGGTCAATTTTATTTCAATAACTTGCTTGTGCATAGGGGGATTATGCCATGCAGAGTGCTATGAGGGAAATTTTGCCCGAGCAGTGGCACTATGGCCTACTTTTATATCGAATTCCAACTGGTGAGGGATATTTTATGTGCACACTAATGTGTACATCAGATGTCAGTTTATCATACCATCCGAACAACTAGACATCTGTCCTTGTCAGGGCCTCTGACCTGCATCACTGACAAGGTGGAAACAGGAATCAAACACCCACTCTAAAACAATGTTTTGTGTAAAATTAAAAACTTAGAAATTGGAACAAATAGTCTTTTTAAAAGTTATTTCTCCCATACTGTCACTTTAAAGCACAAAGGTGTCTCTTTAATCGACATAAAATGTAGTTAATACTTAGACAATTTATACGAGTTATTGAAGTACAGAGCAAAGTACTTAACATAATGAAGAATTTATTAGGTTTGAGTGAAGGAGTTGTTGATTCAGATCTTGACATTATCCACAATAACTAGCGACATCAATGAAAAGGTTGTGTTTATTTAATACTTAACTTGAGCTGGGTACTTATATAAAATATACAATAACTATTATTAGTTTGTTTATCATTTCAAGGTACAGGGTTGAAGGATGGGGTGGGAGAAGAGAGAGATTGAGAAAGAGATAGAGAGGGTTAACATCCCATCCACACAAACTATGTCAGTTGTGACTAACATATGGTGTAATTTAATCTTAAACAATATGCTGGGGTGGCGATAGAGGGCTGAATGTCCATTCTGAACTAACTAGGTCATTTTGGGTCTAACATATATGGTAAAACTTTATTTCAATAACCATCTTGCATAATGGGGTAATTGGCAGTGGGGGATACCAGGTGACCCAAAAGAATGGCCAAGAGGTTAGGTTGATGGCATGGGAATTGTATCTGGTACCATTTAATAGAATAGTTTGGTACCCCATGGATCATTTGCCTCAAAAGTTGTCTCTGGGTCCTCTGGTTTCCCCCTACTGCTAAACACCCCTTGGCATGGAGGTAAATTATCCAACTATTAACATATTATATATCTTTCCCTCTGTTGAATAAATTAAAGACCATCAAAGCAAGTTATAAACTTAGTAAAAATATATCTGCCCTTGGGACAATCAAGAAGGAATTTATAACAAGTTCTGAATGCCCAGGAGCCAGAGTTATTTTGAAAAAGCCAGATAATACAAATAGTGAAAATTATTCTATATTTTAGTGATTGTTGTTCTTATACTATTAAAGCTAGGATAAGAGAAATAGGGTTTGACACAATCTAGGTCATTTCGGAACACTAATCCTTGTCATATAAAAGCTGGCAGGGAATGGAAGTAAAATGATTCATATAAAACCATTCGTCCCCATTCCCCTCTATAAGTAACATTTGTGTATAATAAAAAAAACCCAATGCATTATGAAACATACATGTATAGCCCATTATTATTACTACATTTGTCTAAAATAATAATGACGTGTGAAATCAATAGAAATGAAATGGTACGCCATACAGTGTGCTAAGGGGAAAATTTTGGCCCTGCAGTGGCCATACGGCCTACTCTTATATCAAATTCCAACAGCCACGGGATCTTTGATCTTTTATGTGCACACCAATTTGTACATAAGACCTCGGTTTTTCGTACACATCTGAATGACTAGAAGGCTGTCCTTGTCAGGCCCTCCGTCCTGCCAATGCTGGGATCAAACACCCGACCTCCAGGCTAGCGAGTCAGCGTCTTACCCACTTAGCCACGTGATGCCCGTGAAATCAATAGAAAGTAATGTAATGGCCATAGGTTTAAGTGGCAAAGTGGAAGATTAAATAAAGAACTGGCAGTTCTCACTAAAATAGTTAAAAAATAGATAATTTACTGAAAATTACTTTGAGCTGAGAAATCCTCATTTCAATAACACGGTAGCCTTGATTGTCATTGCTACCATTGTTACAATAATAAACAAAGACTTGATCATCCATTTTTAAGGTAAATCATCAACAGCCACTGAACCGGAGATCCAATTTAAATCTAGACTAAACAATGGCATCAACAATTGGTTATGGCCTTAGAAAGTTAATTAATGTCAAATAATTCACATGACATTTAAGGCATAAAGAAAGATCTGCAACAAACAGATTTAGCTCTTGCATAATATCTGTTTAATAATTATGGACACAATAAGCCTGATCATTCACCTGTACTGGTACTTCAAAAGCACATTTGGTTGTAAAGGGAAATCCGCTAATGAAAAAGATAAAATTATTATTAATAAATATTCACTATGTATAGTAGTTCCTATTTAAAAAGTCACAAGTGATTTGGAGATCTTCCTTATCAAATTAATAATTTGTTATTTAGTATGTTTCCAAATCAGGGTTTAAATATTTATAAATGCACTTACCAGACTTAAAATCAAAACTTTCTACATTATAACGAGATGGCAAATCATGTACACTCCACGATAAATTTCTCTTCTTCATTTTCTATATCCAACGTTAACGATCGACACGAAAAAAACCCTAATCCATAAATTTATAATTAACAGTTTGTGAAATACTACTCCAGAAAACCATTATGTAATTTAACATTTTTTAATCCGTTAAAATGAGAAACTAAGTCAATAGGTTCCACCACATAAAAAATCCACTGAATTGCTTTTTGCAGGTTAAATGTTCAGCTCAGAAGCATCCAAAATAACAGAATCCATCAAAATCTTGAAGATATTAGAGTCAAAGAAAATGATCTCCAGGCAAACATTTTCCTTAGAATTGTAACAAACACATCAACACCTACCGATCCATCTCGATCAACTAATAATTCTAACACCTTATAATTAACACAACTTGACAATTAGTAATAGAAAGTTGTCATCTGTGTTTTAAAAACTGTTAAAATTTAAATAAACAGTCAAGTATAAAACCTAAAAGTCACTGAGAAGTCAAAAGGAGTAGCCTATTTAGTGATTTAAAAAAATACAACTAAGCCACTGGCTAGAACCACCCCTGGCTATTTTATCTAACCGTTTATCATCAAGCTAATCAGTCGACTTACCTAAAATTAGTATCAATGTATTATTACTTGTACAGGTATTAACTGAGAATAGAAATACAGGGAGTGGAAAACTTCTTCATATATCGGAGTGGTGTCGGGTGGTAAAGAATTAGGCCTGTTCTCTATGCAAGTCATGGGTTCAAGCCAAGCCTAGATCGGCAAAGACTTTGCCACACACAAATAATCACACAACATAATATATACTATGATGAAAACGTTGTGTGATAATTTATGTCTGAAAAAGTCTGTGACAGGTGTCTTATGTCCAAGCTTGGTTGAAGACTATGTTTAACCAGTATCAACATATGTACAGGTATTAACTGATAACAGAAATGGAATGGGGATTAACATCCTATTTTTTGTAATTAATACTGGATTGATAATCCTATTAGACAAGCTTCAACTTTTACAATATTGTAGTTTTGTCAGGGATTACTTATCTCAAATGACAATAAGAAACGAAACAAATTAAGCGATAAAACTGGGCTCTATATTATATAAAATTCAAATAACAAAATGGGGTTTAACATCCTATCATTTGGTTTGACCCGGCTAGTGAAGATGGACAAATATGTACGCCTAAAATGGCACTATGGTCTATGCCTATATGGAATTCAACTGTCACTGGTTCTTTTTATGTGAAAGCCAACATGTATTCATGATCAAAATATAGAAGATAATAAGATGTATATTAGAGTCTCCACTCCCTTCGTTTATAAGGCCAGGTAGTGCAAGTATTTAGTAATCATTATATCTTTACCTGTAATTAGAGAGGTGTTCATTTCACCTGAACATGTAGTTCATTTTAATTATATCATTTAACTTATTAACTTATTTACATAACCATTATCTTCCTAGCACTGAGCATTTCAAATCAAATGAAATTAGGATTGAACGACCTCATTATTAATGAGCTAGCACCGTATTTGGCAATAACCATGAAAATTCCTACTGACTTTCCTGTGTGCTGTTCCCTTGTCTGTAGTGCAGGAAGGAGGGCGTGGCAAAACAGTGTCTAGTTTTATGTGTAAGACAAAAAAATCATGTGGTATGTCTGGACATCTTCATTAACCCCATCGGTGCAGAAAAGTAGAATGTTGAACTCCATTTCAAGTCATATGCCCATAAACCATTTTTCATGTGGTATGTCCATATTTTTTAGCCCGATAGGTAGAGAAATCTAGAGATGTTAAACCCCATTTGTAAGCCTAACTTGTCAAGAAATCCAGGATGTTAAACCCCATAAACTTATGTTTTATGCCCATATTTGTTAGCCCGGTAGGTAGAGAAATCTAGGATGTTGAACCCCATTTTATATGGTATGCCCATATTCGTTAGCCCGATAGGAAGATAAATCTAGGATGTTAAACCCCATTTCATGTGGTATGCCCGTATTTGTTAGTCCGATAGAAAGAGATAAGTAGAATATTAAATCCCAGTTCATGTTGTACGCCCATATTCATTAGCACGATTGTTACACAAATCACGGATGTTAAACCTCATTTTAAGTGGTACGCCCATATTCGTTATCCCATTTTGTAGAGAAATCTAGGACGTTAAACCATATTTTATGTGGTATGCCCATATTTGTTAGCCCGATAGGTAGAGTAATTTAGGATGTTAAACCATATTTCATGTCGTATGCCTTTATTTGTTAGCTCAACCGGTCAAGAAATCCAGGATGTTAAACCCCATTTTATGTTGTATGCCCATATTTGTTAGCCCAATAGGTAGAGAAATCTAGGTTAAACCCCCTTTCACATGGTATGCCCATATTCGTTAGCCCGATAGGTAGAGAAACCTAGCATGTTAAACCTTATTTCATGTGGAATGTCCATATTCGTTAGCCCTATAGGTAGAGAAACCCAGGATGTAAAACCCCCATTTCATTCGTTATCCCGATAGGTAGAGAAATCCAGGATCTTAAACCGTATTTCATGTCATATGCTCATATTTGTTATCCTGATAGCCATATCCGTTAACCCAATAGGTAGAGAAACCAAGGCCGTTAAACCCCATTTTATGTGGTATGCCCATATTCGTTAGCCCAATTGGTAGATAAATCTAGGATGTTAAACCTTATGTCATGTATAATATGATTAATATAGCTGCAAGTACTTGACCTTTCATCAGATAATATATACAATAGTATATTTATATCTACTTATTTGATAACAATAGTTTAGTATTTTTATCTACTTTCACCGACTGTATCATCTCAGGTAAATTATACTTATTTTATCGTCATTATCTAATACAGTCATTAGTGGGAATTTAATTTAACTATTATTCACATCTTAATCTTAGATATGGTAGAGGAATAAGTTTTATGTGCACTCGACACAAACTAGGGCATTTCGGTACTAACATTTAGTTCAATTTTCTTTCAATAACTCGCTTTTAGCAGTGGGAGGAAACCTGAGGACCCATTGAAACCTCATGATGATTGACAAAGATATGATAGAATACATTCCGCTTGGTCATATAGTATAAAAAAAATGTACGATTGGCAAGTTGCCCACACATTATTTGAATTAATGGTACGCCAACATCAAAGGATGACATCAAACCTGTATTTTATATGTCTAATCTTCAGTTACTTCTGTATCTACATATATATTAATGACATTAAGCCACATATATGTTAGTCTCAAAATGACCAAGTATTGGGTCGACCAGAAATTATATCATTCCATTTATCATATCTAATCTTCAGTTACATGTGTATCCATATTCATGATATTTAAATACATGTATAGGCCTGATATTGAATAGATTAATTCTCACCCGATGTCAATATATATCTATCTAGTTTAAAATGCTATCTTATAACATATTACACATGCATTATGCAAGAGCTAAATCTATTGCAGGCCTTTTGTCTGGCCTTAAATGTTATATAAATTATTAATTAGACATTTATTAAAATGACAAACCTATAAACAACTCATTCTGATTATCGGATGGCTGCGATATTGAATGGATTGGACCATTCACACCATTAAGTTGATAAATTTTAAAATGGATTTTACTCATTATTAGCATGTCAATGGTACTTGATAACCAGGATATAAATTTAAACACTCATAACTTGGCTCTGAATAAAGTATTTTCAATATATTTATTTTTCATTATCTATTATTGAACTATTATAGCAAGTTCTAAATTTGACATTCACCCAATCTTAATACAAGCACACCTGTAATTTACACCTGTAATTAAAGTATAATCTATGCCTACATTTAATATCTATGATGATAACAATCATATCACATCACTTACAGTTTATAAATCAAATAGGGGGTTGGATGTCAGAATGGTTAACAAGTGGGTGCTGTATCATAATGTCTGATATTGAGTCAACTGGTGTGGTTTCGATTCCTTGGTTGTACGTGGATTTTCTCCGGGTCCACCGGTTTCCTACCACTGCTAAAGACCCATACGTGCAAGCGAATGATTCAAATAAATTTGAACCATGTGTTAGTCCTAGAATGACCTAGTTTGTGTTAAGGGGACATTAACCCTTAACCGATCAGGGTCGCATATTTGCACCACAACGTTATATCCAAAAGTGGTCACGGTCGCATATTTGCGACCATAGCAAGAACCTTTTTTATAAGCCGCATTTGTGTATTTAGTTTTGTATTTAATTGATATCGCCACGCATGCGTCTCAGACAGGAACTTGTCTTGTCAATAACATTTAGAAAAACATGTCTTCGTTCAACATTGTTTTAAAAAAAAACGTAATTTAACAATGTCGGGAATGTTAAAGACCCTCAAAGTCATTGAAATGCCTATTTATGATTCTGACTCGGATTATATCGATTACACCGATTCTGAAGACGATATTTCTGATGAAAATGATTTAAAATGATATGCAAATTATAGATCAACTTATCCTCTTCAACTTTTTTATTGGTGTCAAGAGTCTATCACTTATAATTATTCGGCAGTAGTCGATTGTAATAGGCATTTTTTAGCCTGACCACTTGACATCATAATGTCAAAATGACGTTGACCGGTTAAGGGTTAAACCCCATTTCTCTTTATCTCTTATAAATCAAATTACATGGGGTGAATGTTCTAATTCTTCTTCATCTAATACTAAAGACTAATGATGACAGGTGGTGTCCTACTTTTCATCAATGGTTCTTTATGTGAAATTAAAAAGCATCTAGTTTTTTGGATGGGATGAAAAAGAACTTTCCCTAGAGGGATATAAAAAGGTCTGTCGATTATACATTAAATATAACTACACGTACATAGTTTGTATTGCCTATTTTGATTGTTTTCCACTGATTTTAGATAGGACATTCGTGGGGCATTGATGTGGGAATAGATGTGGGAACAGGTGTGGGGACAGACTGGGGAGATTAAGTCTGTGACTTACCTGTATTGTCAATCTTTGTTTTTGTTAGGTCCACAACAAATATAAAATATCCTTTAAACACAAGACAACTGAAAATGTAAAAAAAAAACTTTGTGTTACAAAAAACCTTAAGTTGTATAGTAAATAAACTAATGATCACTTCAAATGTTACAAAAAAAACCCTTAAGCTGCAAAGCAAACAAATTAATGATCGCTTCAAATGTGAAGCACATGAAGGGAGAAAACTCCATTAAAAGTTCACACCTTTTTATCCCACCTGCTATTCATTTCTACTCACAAGTCGAAAAAGTATCTCAGTCAAATTTTAAAAAGTGGATTTGTATAATTCCATATAATATGAATAAATTTTTTTTTGTCAAATCACCCTTGGTCAGGCACGGCCAATTATTAAGTCAGGGATCAAAGTGTTAAGTGAGTTTTTGGGAAAGGCAAACTACTGTACCCATAAGTGGCTACCTCTATTACTTTCTTGCCTCATAAGGATGAGCGGACCAGGTGAAAATCTTTTAACATTAAAGGGCCAATCCCGATAACTTTTTGGGGAATAAAACTGCTTAATTTTGTGTTAAAATCCCTTAAATCCCATTACCTAAGGCCAACCAACTAATCCGATATTTGTGATACGCTTGTAAATAACTTAAACCTGACAGTTTTCATCTGGAAATGGAGACCGTTGTATTATACAATATCTGGATAAAATCAGACTTTTTTCTATAAAAATAATATGTAGGTGAAATTTACCTCTTGTTATCAAGTACAGTACATGGGTCATTCACTGTAGACACCTCTCAAGAAACGGGAATCGATTATTAGGTCACTCAATGGAAAAATTGACCCGAAATCTTAAAAGGGTTACGTGTCCGGATAAGCAATGTTGACGTTCACGTCCAGACGACTCAATATTTTGAGCTGAAATTTTGAGACAAGGTTAATACACCATGCCTGTATATTTTGGTCCATAAATTTCATAAATACTTAGACTTTAATTTTTTTGATCCTGTTCTTATCGGGATTGTCCCTTTAATTCCTCTTTACAGAAGGATGAGCGGACCCGGTGTAGATCTTCAAAACATTAATTTCTCTTTATAGGAGACTAATGGAGATCAACTTATCTTACTTATGATATAGAATTCGTTAAAATGCAATAGCATAATGTACTAAATCTGCCTACTGGCTTAAAATATTATATAAACTATTATTAAGGCGTTTATTCCCACGAAAATCCTAAACAACTGTCTAGAACATCAGATGGTAGAGTTTTAACTGGTTGAAACATAATCACCATTTAATGATTAAGTTTTAAAAGAGCTTAACCTCCATTAACCAGTACCGTTGCTATGATAATAATCCATGTAGCAGTGATAACTTTTTTCAGATCTATAAAATAGCAAGAATGTCTAGCTCTTTATCTAAATCATAGATAATGTATCTTTAAGCAGATTCCAACATTTTAGATCTAATGCTTGTTCAGTAATGCTTACACCTTTCAATTTGATGAATTTTGTGTTGCCATAGATACATATAAATAATTGATTTTTATTTAAAACCCTGAAGGGAGTATATTTATACCGATATATTAAAAAGGCTCATTTTCATTTTTGCTAAAATATCAAATTTCTTACAGCTTAATCAACGTAGTCAGATTGATTAACAGTTAATTAAGAAACCAAAATACCAACACTAGATACAGTTCCAGCATAGATTCAACTAGGCTCATATGTCAGTGTCTTGTTATACCAAGCAGCATAGATCGATGAAATTTAAATTTATGAGAATTTTGTAAATACTGAACAGAATTGAACCATATTTGGACTGACATCTTATTAGAGATATAACTTTCACGATGTTGTAGTTTGCTAGAGCCTTTAATATAATCTACATGTACATCACATAGATTACAAATATCGTAATAGTCATTCTGCTTTGACTAGAAAACTACACAATCTTTATTGATTAAATACTTATATCTGTAATTCATTTCTCATCCCCAATAAAAGTAATTTAAAATTTTGTAGCCTATTCGGGGTGTATTTCACATCCAATTTGCACAAATTTAAACTCCTTTATCAATGATGCATTTTATTCCGTGGGAGCGAATGAGTTGTAGCTCTGGCTTTTAGAAAATCGTAATCAAAGGCATGAGCTGAAGAGTAGGCATCTCTTTAAAGGAGGCAATTCATATCCAATATTAAAGACAAAATAAAAATTGTAAAATTGGCACATGAATCACATGCCAGCTTTCGAGGGCCATATCTGATGACGCGGCTCGATGGTCGAGGCAAAAGATAACCCACAGGAGAATATTACCAGTGTAGACTGGAATAACCAGATGCCAAAGACTGCCATTCAATTGTGACTATTCGTGTGTTTTGTCGAACATAAACTGATTTGAAATTAAGGTAAAAACAGAAATGATTGAATGCAGATCAGTTAAGATACTTTCATATTACATTATTACAGGCAATGTGAGCCGTTTGTCCATTTCTAGGTGCCAAAGAATAGGGATTTAGCTCCTTTAAGTTTGAGTGCCAAAATCAGCCAAATATTTGACAGTCAATTTTCTCACAGACCAACGAAATTGTTCGGGAACAAACCATTTGGTCTAAAATATACCCCAGATCATGTAAATGGTCCAGAAATAAAATGGTGGATTTAAAAACTGTTTCTTTTTTGCATCTCTAGTAAATGAAAAGTTAATTTGTTGTTTATCATTTTACGCTTCGGATTTTATTTAAAGCACAGTAGGCATATTACTGTCCACCAATTTTACACATGTACATAATAGATCTGCTTTCCTTTATAAGCATCAATTGCCGATTGCTACTAATCATTCCTAAATAAAAATTACATTTGGAATTTGTTATAAAGTTCTATCACATGTAATACAAGTGGACACCAACACTGTCAAAACCAATCCAATAAAGTGGTATCACAGAGTTTTTTGGTTGATTATATAAATTAAAATTTCTCAGTCTGTTAAATTGTTCTTAATTTAATATTTTGGAATTATATGGAACGGTAAATTTGTACCAATTGGACTATGTCACATGGAATGTAAAATATTGGTCAGGCTGCCTGATCTAGATTATTCTGCAGAATCTATTAGACCCATTCCATTCAATAAACCACGTCAAATATACATTTCTATGCTATTTTATCATAAAATGATAACTTCGTATTTATTAGAAAGAAACAAATACATGGCACAAAATACCATTGTAATTGTAGGCCAACTCAACACGTTTCCGCTTTTATCGTGTGTAAAATGCGTTATGCCAATTGCATATTCATCTCCATTCAATTCATAAAAAGATGAGTCTACTATCTACTTACCGTAGCTAGATATATTTGGAAATCCCCTTGGTATATAAAACTAAGGTGGGTTTTTACCTAGACTAGACCAATAGAGCGTATCAATGTAAACACATAGTACATTTATCTCGCTACCTTGTTGCAATGTGCTGTTTAAATAAGAGGGTTTGACAAAATGGCTTCCGGCTCTTACTTTCACCTCCCTTGTTATTGTCTACGTATATTGTGTATTATGATATTGTATTGATAGTTCGATATTGACGCCGTGCAATATGGTGCTGGTACTGTGCAATATCTTTTCATCTCATTATTATGAAATGAATTGTACATAATATAATTTCTCGGCACCATTAGCTGTGTTATTTTGAATATACATTAATTTGCATAGACTTTGTCAATATTATATATGTTTTTAATTTTATTGATATGTAAATCTTCAAGTTAACATATTGAATAAAATTAAGGGAATAATATACATGTAGAGCTTCATGTATAGATTCTGAAACACGCAACAACGAACGATTGTTTCCATAGCATTAAAGTGGGATTAGGTAAGGTTGGATATAAAAGCTTGACAGTTCTCTCTATAATAGTTTTAATAAATTGAAAAGGGGATATATTGAAAATTTCGGTCAATTTACTTCACCCGGGGCCAAGTTATCGGCGAAACAATAACACTGTAGCCTAGATTGCCCTTTTTACCATATTTACAATGATAAATAAAGTTTCGATATAAGTGAACTGTAAAAGATACAGGACGCAATTTTATTAAATTTTCAGGCGCACCCCCTATTTTTTGCGGTGGCGAACAATTTTCTTTCTGCCCTATTTTTTACGGAATGCGGCATCAATGATCACCCCTGGTAGAAGTATCGAAACTTATGTTGCCAAACTAGTTAACAGTCAGTTTAGGTAGGAAATCGTAATTTACTCCGAAACGAGTCGGTTGGTGACTTGGTTGATTGCCCGTCAGTCCGCCCACCGAGGGCCGGGCTTCGCACTCCCAAGTGGGGGCAGCACTCCCCCCCCCCCCCGAAAAACCTGGACCCGCCACAGATATTATTATTACTATAGGCTTCCACTATCACGATTCAGGCTACGATTGAAATCGTGGTTTGGATCGTGGAGGTGATGATCCTATCAGGATCAGGTACCTTATTATACATTGTCGTAGTCAATCGTGTTGATGGTATCGAAACGTATCAGAACGTATCTGCACGTACCAGATCGTGGACTCAGTGGTGACAATCGTATGGTAAAGTAAAGCGTCGCACGACAGTGGGAACCGAGCATAAAGATTTATTTAAAATTATTCAAATGTTGCGTGTAATAAACCATAGTAATATATCCATAAATATATTGAAATGAAATGAAATGGGGATTAACGTCCTTACTGTTCTGTTCCCGCCGGACGACTGGGCTGATGAAGACGGGCATACTTATCATACAATGCATGCTATCACGGAAATTTTCCCGGAGAGCGGCGCTTGTTTCGAACTCCAATTGACAAGGACTCTTTTATGTGCACGCCAATATGTACACAGAACCTTAGTTTTTTGTCCCCTCCGGATGGCTATACGTTACCTCTGTAGAGACACTCCCTCACACCACTAACAATGGGAGGACTGCGTACGAAAATCCCGACACCGGGATCCAACGTTCTGAACGTTCAGAGACTGCCCGATTGAATCAATGTCGAAAATAATTTGAGCCCCAGTCAATTTTACTGGGCAACTTTTCACTGCTAAACATTGTGTTATGTCATGGCGGCGGAAAGGTAACTCAATAGGAGGGGACGTATTTTTTAACAGCGTGTTGTGTCGCTCATACTGACTCTAGTGAGGTAAGCAAGGTCTTATTTTCTCACTAAGATGTTCGTTTACATTGTACAGGCGTCCACACGGATTGACACCCAAGTGTTTAACAGTGAAAAGTTGTCCAGTAAAATTGACTGGGGCTCAAATTATTTTCGACATTGATTCAATCGGGCAGTCTCTGAACTCCAGGGTGAGTGCAATGAGACCGACGTTCAGAGCTGAACTAATAATGAGAGTGCGAGAGCCGGTTTGCGACCGACCAGAGAGCAGGATTCCATTTGTATAGTACCCTGGTACCCTGCTCTCCCTGATATGTTTCCGAGACAATACCAACGAATATATTTCAGCCCCCACGACATTTAGTAATTCCCATTCAATTACTAAATGCCTCAGAGTAAAAATAACACTGTGAATGCCTCTTAAACATTTTAGGGTTTTAGTGACGTGTAAAACTATAAAACTACTCCATGACGTCACATGTATTGTCATTCAATTTTTCTGGAAAGACAACACACACATTTTATGAAGACAGCAAGACGAACATTTCCACTTAGATCTTATTACGATGTCATCGTCTAAAGGTATTATTTAAAAGTCTCTGAATGTCGTCTTGTAAACTGAAAAGAAATTTATGAAATGAAATGGGGTTTAACATCCTACTTTGCTGTCCCGACCGGGATAATGAAGACGGACATACGCCATACATACAGTGTGCTATAAGGAAAATTATCTTGAGGTACCCGAACGTATCTGCACGTACCATATCGTAGACTCTAGACATCCCTATCGTAACACATCGCACCACAGTGGGAACTCAAAGCGATCATTTCTGAACGACTCAATATTTTGATTAGAAATTTTCAAACAGGGTAAATGATTGCATCTTTACATTGCCAGTCTTTATGTTGACTCCAAATACGTAGTCCGGGCCCGTAGCCAGCTCATAAAATTGGGGGGGGGGGGGGCTACTGAATTTTTTTGTGGGGGGGGCTGGGGATGTGGTCGGCTAAGACTAAGATCGCTCGTAAGAAATTATTATTGTTGGCAAAAAAGTGGGGGTGTCGGGGCTAATTCGATCATTGTTGTTTTTTTTTAGGGGGGGGGGGGGGGCTAAGCCCGACGTAGACCTATATAACTTAGTGTCGATTGTCAAGTACCGTTGTTACGATAATGAGCAATCTATGTCACATCTTCAAACAGTCGTGATTTCGCCCAGAATAAAGTAATTTGAATGAAATTTTTAATATATTAATATTTTTATTATTTCTGTTGAACCATAAAGCCCTAATGGCCAGTTCTTTATCTAAATCTAAATCGTCCATAATGCATTATTTTTTCCTTTATCTTTTCTCAACCAGATCAAGATACCTCTCGTAGTAGCGAGTCTAGCGTTTCGTCAAATATTGACGAGGCAGTGAAACATCTTAAAGAAGTGACGAGATTAGTTGCTGCCAGTAAAAGCAGGGAACTGTTGGTCTCACCCGAAACAAACGAAGAGAGATTGTCTTCAGACCAACTCCCAGGACTTCTTGATTCCTTAAAACAACTTGTTATTCAACGACAAAGAATTCGAAATACAGAAAAAGAATCCGAAAGAAATTTGAACGAGGAGCTGAAGTCAGTAGATGCAAAATCTGAAGAAAAAGAATCCGACGAAAGTTTGAACAATGGGCTGAAGTCAATAGATGCGAAATCTGAAGACAAGAGTGCTAGAAGAGAATAGGACACCTAACGTTAATTTAAGGCAAACCGAACTGTCTTCAACTGGTAGTAGTGGTAGATTAAGTTCTTACGATGCACCTTTAATGACTACAAAAACACTGGGGCAGCATTCAGAGTTCGTAGTTGGAGCGGCCCCTTTTACGGACCGCGAAGCCCGGACGGGGGGGGGGGGGGGCGAGGCTCACACCCTGGAAATTTTTGAAACATGAACCCCAAATTGTGACCATTTAATTAACCAGTTAGGAATATTGAATAAGTAGGAATATTTTCATTGTTGCCGGAAGCGCTGGTTGATTCCCCTTGTGGTGAAAGGCCACGAGACACATTGAAAGTGAAATTCATAAAAGCAGCTTTGTGAATTCTGGCGTTTCCCCACAAACAGTGTGCAGGTGACTTTATAATTAGTAAATTTGTGGGCGACAGTGTCGAGGAAATCCGATGAAATTTTTGGATGAAATTCGGAATCCCCATTGCAGGGATTAGTAAATTTGCGGGCGACAGTGTCGGGGAAATTCGATGAAATTTTCGGATGCAGGATTCCGAATTCTGGCCCACACCAAGCAAACTCGGCCCAAAAAGTCTGTCATACCAGGACATTTTAGACCCCGGTGATGGTGTGGCGGCCTGTTAAAAAAGCGTCCGGCCACATACAACATGATCATCATAGCTCCATGGCCGGTCCAATACTCCCTTCCCCATATAATGTTAAGCAGAAAAAGTATTTTTTTAGACGAATTGGACAAAATTATTTTTTTCATTCTTTGTCGGACCGGCCCTTTGGGCGCTCGTCTAACCGGCCCTTCGCCCGATCGCCCGACGGCCCAATCCGCCCCTGATATCATTTGTATGGAATGGCATATACAACATTAATTTAACTAATTCTAATGTTTAAGCTAGTAATAAATGCTTGTAATTTCGCGGTTATGTAAGTGGCTGCTTAGTCATGTGAAATTATTTACATGAATTGGTTAAATATTGTAGTTTGGATTCGTAGATTGTTCACTTTCTGTTATTGCCATGCAAAATTCACAACTGGAGTGTGTTTTATAGTTTCGTAAAGATTTTAAAATTCCACACGTTACAAGACGCGTGAAAGCGACAAAACTCGAACTTTCATTATGGTCACCCAGTAAATGACGTGAAATGGGGGTTAGCGTCTTACGTTTCTGAGCAGACTGAAATAAAACCCCGAATTACATTTAACATATTCAAACATTTATCTAGGTTATAATTTATTTATGTTATATTTTTTTTATGACAGTATTTATAGCCTAAACGACAGTAGTTCCATACGATCTCTATATAGTCAAAGTCCGGAAGTGGGCCTATCAAAAAGGCGGGTAAAGTGAAAACAAAAATTATTATTTCTTCCAGTTGGAAAAATATAAAGTGCCCAAAATATAACAAAACACAAATTTTCTTTTTCTTTTAATTGAATACCACGAATTTGTACTGAATTGTATATGGATTTAAACATTTTGTCTGAAGTCACACGACTTGTGCAACATTTTCAGACATCGATTATTATTTCTAAATTAAGCTGCAACAGTCCGATTGGATCGTTGGAATTCAGATCGGCGTAAAGTGGGATTCCGGTTACATTACGATTGGAAACCTTGAAGTTACTTAACTCATGGGCTGGAATAGCAGAAAACGCACATGAGGCGGTTATAAATTTTCATAATTTTTTCCCTAAAGTCCAAAGCCCCCATCGCGACGATCGATTGGTTGTTTGGGATTCAGGTAAGCTACTTTTGTAGGCTTTATTGGACCATATTTAAGTTACTGTATTCACTAAATGGAATAGCAGTAGGCCTAGACGTCTGTAATCCGAAGTTTTCGAGTCTTCTGCTCGTACGCTAATGCAGGACGTCAGTTTTTACTTGTAGCAAAAATAGAATAGAATGGTCAAATCTGAGTATATTACGTCCAGGGTGTCAGTATGATGGGGGTACGAACCGGATGATTAGTTGAAAAGCTTGGCTTTCTTTTTTTTTTCTTTTCGTTCGAGCTTATTTCTTTCTTAATGCATTTTTATTATTCGTTTCTTAAAAATGTAGAACAATTCAACAGTCCGCAATTTTAGTTAATCAGGCACCTGTAAAACTTCCGGTAAGCATGCGCACGCTGAATGAACCTGGGAACAAAATTTAAAAGTTTTTCATGTGACAATTTTTTTATGTGATATTTGACATAAACTCTGATTTAATAACTGATTTATTTATCTATTTATTGCTATAACTTAACATCATGTTTTCACCACTTGCTGGAGAATACCACGGTAATGATAGATACTGATAACCAAGTTTTTATACCACCCGATTATTAATATTAATTATAAATTATATTACATTTTTATTCCGCCGTCACATAGTTACTATAATGTAACGATAACTATAGCTGGTTATCGTTACAAGTGGTACAGTCTAAGACCGTTGACGCAAGTTCAAATAGGTTAAAACGCACAATTGTCATTACAGTTTGTATTAAAATAAGTAATCCTATCATGAAGTCTTAACAACTAAAAGAGTTACCGAACAGTTTTTCTTTGTGGTAATGCGTTTTACATTTTCTTAGCGGTGTTCTTGTAATGTGCAGGCAGCCATGACACAGGCCAGTTGAAATCTCGCCAAATACCGCGACGCCTTAACTCCGCCCATCATTATCCATATAAGGCAATGCCTACGATACGCTGACCCAGCACAAATACTATAAGAGAATCTCGGCTGAAATGTCAAAGACGCCCATTACATCCTTTTTTTGAACAATAAAATCTATTATCAGTTTTTGTTCAGGTTTGAGCGAAAAATTTATGCCCAACCTCCCCAACACGCAGTCTATTATTGTTTCTGACATATTTTCCCACGCTAAGGTCATTAGCATATAATTATGGTCATATGCAATATATGGAAAGGGGCGTATGATCACGTGAGTTGGATTGCGCATGCTCTATTTGACTGGGCGGCCATTATAATTTCAGAACTTGAGAATTTTCATGAAGGGATTTGATTTTATCAAATCATTTAATTATGCGGTAAGGCTTCACCTTTATTTCAATGGGGAATTGATTTATTATATGTCAAGCTATGTGCAGTACAGTTTTGGTTTAGTGTCTGTGTAAATTAAGGGAGCTATAGGCCAGTAAACTTTTTGTAGTCATTTGACTACAAAACTTGCGCAAAGGAACTCTGTAGGAAAAGCCACTACTGTGCCTGAAGTATGACGGAAGGCATCAGTAGTGGAACCATTTCTAGCCGTCACACAGATTCAATTGACGAATTGTGACAGAAAAGATTAAACTCGATTAAACCTTTTCCCAAAACAATGATACAAATTTGTTCTTTATTAAGATTCTTAACTGCCACGGCCAAAGTTGTACATTGAACATGGAGATTAACTGAGACAACATAATTATTAATTGATCGTGCCAAGGCAAATGCCATTATAAATACAAATATTTCGAAAAGCATATTATTATTAGTATTAGCCTAGTTACGGACGCAGGTCACTTCATCCCACAACAGTTTGGCCTTGGGCTGTAAATTTGGGATGAAACATTCTGAGGGGAATGGCCAGGGAATAAACTGACTTGCTCCCCTTTTTATTTTTAGTACTAGTAGTAGGGGTGTCTGATTGGGCAGAAGGTTGTTACACCCCACTAACGGTTCATCTCGGGCAGTTTCATCCCAAATTTACATAGGTCTTTTCATATCGCTTATATCGGGTTGTTTCATCCCACAAATTAAAAAAAAAAGATTTTATTTCAGAACCGATGATGACGGCGTCTCCAACCAGTCCTGGTCCTCACCATTCGCAATATCTTCCAAGTTATCTTCTTGGAGATAATGTCTCTCATTCTGGCTCTGTGAGTATTTGTTGATCATGTTTATAGTTTTACTATGAAATGTGAAATATGAAACTTTAGAACTTTCTTATCAAGCACCAGGATCAAGCTCAGGTCTGCCTTGTTTGTAATCCAATCCAACACACCCCTTTTCACCAAGCCACTAGTACATGGACACTTTGGTCAGCTGGTTTAGAATATCATGTACCATTAAGCTTATCTCATTTATTTTTCACGAGAGCCACAGTGGCTCAATGACTAAGACTCTGGCTAAATAGTCTGAAGGTCCCGGTGCTGGACAAGACAACTGTTTAGTTATTTGGATGCAACAAAAAACCAAGACCTCATTGGCATGCACGTAAAAGAACCCTTGACAGTAGGAATTTGATATAAGAGATGGTACGGAAAAGTAGGAAGCTCCATTTCATTTCATTGTTCACTATGCTGCATGATTATTTTACATTGTATATGATAGCTGTGCAGATATTATGATGGTGTAATATTGACCCAAAATTTTAATCAATGATTTGAATAATTTCAGCCAGTGCCGAAACTGTGGTCAACATCTGGCCAGAGTCCAACTTTGCAAAAGGGTCAAGGTGTTACATCTCCAGTAGGTCACATGACAGGTACACCAAGGTTAGTCACCCATTTTGATTGATCTAATCTTCCCTTGGTTCCAAGGGTACACTTTGTGTTTTCTATTTTCTCACGTCTATTTTTGACAAAGTCTGTCGACAAAACATGTCTACATTTCTCTTCCAAGTTGAACTTGACACCAACTACAAGTTTGAATATGGTCAGATGGCATCCTGATATTAAAACATGCTTGCTGCCATCCTTGATCCAATTAAATTCAGACAGGGAGATAATCTAGTATTTTGATTTCTTAATTAAATGTTAAATAACTAATCTGAATACCATAGCGTATTGTCTGAAAAATGAAAATCATGCACGGTTACTTCAAATTTCAAGATGTTTTAGATGGTTAAAACATTGACAGAAATTTGTGTATTTCAGTAGAAATGAAGGATTACGTGGTAAAGATAAAATGGGGGCGCCACCTGTTAAAGGTTTATTTTCTAGCAGCATGGTCGATACATATGAGGGTAGTCCAGCCTTACAGGTGAGTAAACTATAATACATATATGATGGTAGTCCAGATTTACAGGTAGGTAAATAATAATGTATACGATGATAGATCAGATTTACAAGTGATTATGTTATAATACTTATGTATCAATGGTTATGGTGCCAAAGTCACTTAATAAGTGATGTAAGGTCCTGGGTTAGTTCCTCAGATAAGTCCTCAGGGATTTTATTTTGCAGAGTGGTTTCGCCATGTCATTGGAGCAGGACGTGGATAAGTCTTATCGTCGATAAAAACTTTGATGATAAAATATTCAGGAGCTACAATGAGCTTTGACTCCCCATCCTGGAAGCCTGTGTTAGATCTCAGTCTAGGCCGAGAAAACCCATCTTCATTAGTCCAGTCGGTAGAACAGTAGGATGTTAAACTCTATTTTTGTTATTTACGCTAAAGCTGTTTGAGCAAATTTCTTTGATTGAATCTGTACACTGTGATATCGTCTCTTTTGCTTTGTGTATTTCAGACGTCATTTGCTGGTCAATTACATCCACGATCACCACAGACACCAGCAGCTAGAGCATTATCACCTTCTCATCAAACACCAGGTAAGCCATAATGACATTCTATTGCTGGCACGATGTATTAAAGAATCAATGTATGGTGATTCACCATCTTAAGATTCATATATTAAATCGTGAAATGTCTATAGATGTATTACAATTCTTTTTGTGTTGTTTTGTTGCTTCAGTAAGTATCCTGTCATTTTTAATTATCCATGTCACACATTATCCATAGGTACCACAAACACTCTTAAAATGTTTTGATCCTTATTTAGATCCACATCAATAGTGTGATATAAAGCAGTTTTATTTCTTTGACATCGGCGGGACTAAAAATATCAATTATTTAATTATTTGGGTATTTGGCTTGTCTAGTTTTCAAATGTGAATGATTTAGACCTTGGGGTCTGTATTTGACAGGGTTCCTGCGGTCCTTGAAAATCCTTGAATATCCTTAAATTTAAAATTTAATTTTCAAGGTCTTGAATATCCTTGAATTTCGCGAAAATAGGAAAATATCCTTGAATTTCAGTTGAGATCCTTAATTTTGATGGTAATACTGGTAAGTTGATCTTAAAAAACCGTTTAGATTATAAGAATGCTGGTTATACTAAACAATAACTCTGACGCATACCTGTCAATCAACTGATCTAAATAAACAGCTGTGTTTTGTCACATAATAACAAGACAAGCCAATGACATTTACCGTTAGGCAACCAAATACTCTCACGTGACTCCATTGTCCAATTAACATACTAGAAGCCACTACACTGACTAATCAAAATCGGTATTAGTAATTACATTAAACAATGCATAATAAGGAAAAGGGAAATAACTCTGTTTTAAAAATGGCGGGAGTTTTCCCCGGTGTGCCGAAAGTCGATCTGTAATAATAAAAAACAGTTTATGTCTTCAATTGTAACGATAGTTGGTAATGTTTTGGTTGTTTTTAAGATGAAAAATTGTAACTTTAGGCTAAAAATATCCTTGAAAATCCTGGAATTTGACGTATAATTATCCTTGAATATCCTTGAAAAAATGTTTGACGAAGCCGGGGGAACCCTGATTTGATTAAAGTTACATGGCTTTTGGTTTTGATTACCCTGCTTGTACATGGCAAGGAATAGGGTGGCCTATCCAACCATTGCTAAAGACCCCCTTGTGCAAACATATTATTGAAATGAAATTTTAGCTTATGTCTATGGCGATTGGATGTAAACTCCATTTTGTTCCTTGTATTACAGGCATAGATTTGTGCAAATATTTGGCTTATAGAATTCTTGTTCAAATACAAGCCTGTTGTTAAAAATCCAGAGTTTATTTTATTTTGTCATGACATAATTTAATGAAGAGTACATGGAAATTTGTTGTACAGCTATTTATAATTGATTGTCTTTGCAATTTATCATTTGGTTGTGTTTTGTATTTTATTATTTGGTTGTGTTTTGTATTTTTAGGTTATTATAATCAATCACGTTTAAATGATAGTTTACTGGGAAACAAATCAATGATACCAGCTTCACCTGCTCAATTAGATCCTTTCTATACACAAGGGTAAATATTAAATCATTCTATACCCAAGGGTAGATCACAAGGGGTAAATAGTATATCTGATTATTCACAAGGGGTGAATATTATATTTGACCATACAAGGGGTAAATGTTATATCTGACAATACACTAGGGGTAAATATTATATCTCACTATACACTCAGGGTAAATAGTATATCATTGTATACACAAAAGGGAAATATTATACCGGTATCATTGTATACACAGAGGGGAAATATTATATCATGGGGTATACACAATTATAAATATTATATCATGGGGTATACAAAAGGGTAAATATATCATGGGTAAAACATAGTGCATCTTTAAAGTCAAAAAGAGTAAATATAAGATATATATAGGATATTATTGTATTTTTCCAGTGAAACATTAAAGTCATATGATATGTTAGATGATACTTGGATAACAGTATTTGGGTGAGAAACTATTTTCTTTCAATATTTTTTTTCTGTTTGATTGCACCGTACAAAAACCATGCAAATTAGTTAATTATTTTGTTCATAACATGTTAGACCACCTCACCAAGAATAGATATATTATTAGACATGTATTTTCCCACAACTTGTATGTTATAATGATAATGATATACATACACTATGTGATAATCTTTTGACAGGTGCCTTATGTTCAGGCTTGCAGGGGCATTGGGTAGTGTGCGTGAAATCATAAGGTCTGTCATTGAGCCAGGTGGCCAGGTTTCGATTCCCTGCGTGAAGAGGACAAGGTCGCATGTTTAATCTCTTGAGTTTTCTCTGGGTCCTGCATAATCGTCCCTCTGTTAAAGACCCCTATGAGCAAGCAAATTATTGAAATAGAATTGATCTATATGATATTCCCGAAATGACCTAATTTGTGTAGAGTGTGCGTTAAACTCTCTCCATGCTTGTATGATATATTGTGTCTTAATTTCTACTTGTCAAAGTCAATCAAAGCTTTCTTATGTCTCGGCTGGCACCCCACATTATGTCCTACAGATGGTATATTTGAGAATGGTTTAATTTAATCCTATTTTTTCTGTGTTTTAGTTTTAATAAAGGAGCTACATCGTTTATTTTAGAACAGTTTAGTCAATATGGTCATATAGTCAAACATGTGGTGAGTTAACTCCTCATCTTTTCCTTTATATTATTAAATGGTCCAAGTCTGTTCCCCAATCCAATTTAAATATCTTGAATAAAAGTATTGTTTTAAAAAAATCAACAAGTAACCCCAATAACAAAAACGAAAAAAGCATGAAAACTAACTGAGGTAATGAAGATTGTCATATTAAAAGCTTTAAATATTAATCAGAATAAACCATGGTTTTCATCTCCTCAATGACTTAGTTATGTAATGGCTGCATGAATTTGGTGCTTTTTGACCGCCTTCAATTCTTTTTGAATCTTTCGTTTGGTTATGACCAGCCTCATTTCTTTAAAACAGTAGTGTTTGAACATTTGAATTGCTTAATAATGTTAATAGTTTCCAACCAAACTTAAGTGTAATTTTATTCTTGTACTATTAATTTCCAGGTGGCCACGGAAGGGAACTGGATGCATGTCCATTATCAATCCAAGATTCAGGCTAAGAAAGCTTTAAGTAAAAATGGTAAAATATTTGGTGGTTGTATAATGGTGGGTGTATTACCATGTATAGACAAGGTAAACAGTCACTATTCATTTTCTTTATAAATCGAGGAGCCGCTGTGACTTAATAAGGTCGTGGCTATTTAACCTACAGGTCTTAGGTACGCTCGGTGTTGACCAAGAAAGTTCATTTGGATTCCCCATGTTAGTAGTGTTCTCAGTGAACCTCGTTATTTCCAACGTAGTTCCCTTTGTCAATAGTGCGGAACGGAGTGCTGATCTAGTTTGTGACACCTTGCTCAGTTCTGAAGCTATATTGGTACTCAATTATTATTATCTTATTTGTTTCAGAATGTGATGGATGGTCGAGCATCTGCTAATGATATGCCAATGACCCCTTCGACCCCTCTAACAGACGTGACAAATTCTGTAAATGCCAGAAATACTCCAACAATTAGACCGTTGACGTCGGCTTATCAAGCTTCTAGGAGTGAATACGATGTAAGTGGTGTTTATATTTTGTTGTGAAAAGTAGCGACAGGTTTTAGTTATACATCTTGTTTTCTGTGGTATCTAATAGTAATAAAGGTGGCAAAAAGATTATGATTTCTGGCAAAACAGGAAATGAAATGAGTTTAGCATCCTACTGTTCTTCTACGACTTGGCTAATGAAGATGGAGAGAAATTTCGCCGGATAGTGGCGCTAATTCCTACTCTTATTATATCGAATTCAACTGTCAACATGCATGCCAATGTGTTAAAGCTTCTCGGCTTTTGATTCGGTCTGTCTCTTGTCAGACACTCAGTCCTACACCAAAGATAAGGGGCACCACACAGGAACCATGTGACTTCAAGCCTTCTGGAAAGTCTTCAATTAAAATGACCCCATTTATGGTCATTGCTTGGATGGTGCAAAAAAGAGAATAATGTTAAACTCCTTTTCAATTTGATTGTACCTTATTAATTAATTATTTTGTTAACAGTACCTTACAAGTTTTGTAGTGCTAGTACAAATATTTTTTATTCTTTTTTTTTATTCTGTTCCAGGTTGTAAAAGGTGGTCAAATACCTCAAAAAGATAATAGTTTGATGTCTAAGGTCAAAGAATATATGTTGGGCTGGTGATAGTACTAATAAAAAAGTAAAATATTAGAATAAAAATGACATTCCTTTGGGGAAAAAATATGAAGTCTCAAATGAATTTTATTTAATTTTGTAATGGATACCTGTACAAAAAATTGTTTTGAAAATGTAAAGTTCGTTTGGTGCTTATCTCAATCACTCTTGTCCAAATTGTCTCCTTTTAACTATGACTAATACCAGAACAAGATAGCACTAAATTTCTATTCAGTGTCGAAAGATCATACATAGATTGTTTTATTTCTTAGGCTTTAGTAATCAAGACTATTTGCTGGTCTTAAAATAAGAGCAATGACTTGTGTCATTTCTTATATCAAAATAATTAAAAACAAAGTTGTCGGATTTTATTATGAATGGAGGCGGGTGCAATAACCATAGATAAAATGTAATATATATATATCTGTATATAAGAATGTTGTTAAATTGCAGAGCTTGAGGCACCATACAATCATGCTTAATAATAATATAGTTTATATTTTGTGATTAAAGATATAACTGTTTGAAATGCAAATTATGTAATTAACATACATTTTTCGGCTGTGTCTAACTAAAATATTAGGAAAACACTATTTTTTATTTCATAAAGGTTCTTGTTACAGAAATCTGTTAATATATATCTAACAATGTGGCTACTGTACTTTAAGAAAATATATTTATTGTTGATAATGTTGTGTTTAAAATAGGAAATATTCAGGAATGTATATTTGTGTTCAAATGGGGGAGTCATGGTGGCCCAGTGACCATTGCTTTGGCTCATTAACCCAGATTTTGATTCTGGTTTTGGTCGAAACGTGGCTCCAAGGAATGGTCTGATAAAGTACTATCTAGTCATTTGGGTGGGACAAAAAACATCAAAGATTCCATGCACACATTGGCATGTATTTAAAAGAACTGTACACAGTTGGAATGCAATGTAAGAGTTGCCTCTAGCACAGTAATCTGGTTTATGTAGGAAAGTGGAAAGTTAAAGCCCATGAAAATACTTTTGAAAAATTTTCACATAGCAAAGTTAATGAATTTAATCAGAGTTATTAGAACTCATGGCATTTATAATATTCTCATATATTATTACTCTCACTGTCATCTATTATTTTTATTATGTAAATAAAACTGTATATTGTTTAGATAAATGTGTAAATACTTGTATTCACTGTTTTTGTTTCTTAATAAAGAGCTGAAATCCTCTCTATAATAGTTACAAAATAGATAACTGCCTGAATGATTTAGCTCGTGTATGTATGTTTTGTTGCCTGGCAGCCTATCTTTACATTGAATCATCCATCCCCAAAAAATATTCAAATCCACTAAATATCGCAGGCTAGCTATGACGTTGAAGGTTGATTATGGTCTTGATAAGTTTGTTAGTGGTGGCGGCCAAATCTTCTTAATTTCCAGTTGCAGAGCATGCTCATGATTGAACTCCCATCAAGACATTATCTAATGATAATCTTCATCATGATAGAAATGAAATTTAACGTCCTGTTCCTCCAACTGGGCTTGTTCCATACAGTGTGCTATGAGTATGAGGGGATTTTGTACGGACTGTGGTGCTACAAACAACTTTTATATTGAATTCCAACTGCCAAGGGATCTTTTATGTGCATGGCAATGTGTACACCGGATCTCATCTGAATGACTAGCCCGCTGTCCTGCAACAGGGAAAGCCATGCCGTAAAATCCTGAGGAACTTTCGTGGTAAAGATTGGAAGCTACCTGTGACCTCGAAGCTTACTAACTTAGCCATTGTGGCTCCACCATGATAGAACATTCTACCTTAATCAGCTGCAAATTAATAGTGGGACGGACTCCATTCATTTTTAATCGTTCCCTGCGTTTTTCAAATAACATCTGGGAGCAATATTGTCATTGACCAAAGGCATAACATCAGTAGCCGAGATAATACCTCCTTCCACACAAAATAAAAAAATGAAATATTTCAAAAATTTATTAAGTTATAAAATTTGCTATACACAATATTTACAAACATGTAATTTAAATAATGTTTTCATAAAATTTAATATTTAACAGAAATGAAATGTCTCGGAAAATAAATGAACAAAATCATTCGCTGACATGCCATTAAACAATAACTCAGACATCTGGCTCATTTTGTTGCCATAATGGAGGTCACATATACATGTATTTTGCTAATTCTGAAGTCGTTGAAAAATAATAACTTTCAATAATGAATTAGAGATCACAGGCAAATAAAGATCCAATTGATGTTTAACATTTTCATCAATGTTTTACATTGGTTGAGGGTTATAATCGTCGACTATTTAAAAAATTAGCTCTTAGACAATGAAAAGACGTAAATATTTCACTTCAAGTTTTCACAAATACATACAATTACCCAGATTAGTCTCTTTTAGAACTCCCATGTAACATTACACCTGAAATCTAATTTAAATCAAAAATAATAACAACATACCCACAAATATCCATCATTTTTACACAAACACTATAAAACTTTTACACAGACACAAAATGCTTCGGCTCCCAAAATACCTGTGTTTATGGGTATCCGACCGATAATATTTTGAAAGCCTAAATCGCAGAACTTTTTTTTCTCAATTCTCAGGTCATATTTAAATCTGTCTTGGCACGGTTTTCTGCTGATACTGAAATTTCATTACATTGTATTTACAAGTCAGAATCGGAATTATTTTATGCAACTTATTCAGTAATTAAGCTGAAAATGCTAGGAGGAATTAAATAAGAAAAAACACTTTAAAGACAGGCTTCAGACTGCAAATATCCATGTGTTTTTTCATTAGTTCAATTTGTTCTATCCGATCTTTACCCATGAAAAAAAAAAGATTTTTCAGAACAAGTGACCCTATTTTTTTTGGTAAGCATTAAACACAGGTATTTTTGATTTGGCCTAATAATAACAATATACAGCAAGACACAATTCTTTGGACTATAATTAATATCTACTACAAAAAGTCTGAATGTTTAATATATGTATATAGTTTATCATTCCTAGACCAGAGATCGTAGTTGAAACATCGTTTAGTAATAGTAATAAATTGTATTCTATATAATTTGTATTATTTGCTGGATGAAGACCAGTAATAAACAGTAATTGTTTACCCAAATACATGGGGTTTGCTTATTTTGTACGACCCCAAGGACTTCACTTAAGAAGAGAGAAATGGGGTTTAACGTCCACTTGACAACTTAACTTAAGAACTGTTTAACAATATTAAATCAATGAAATATGACAGAACAGAGAGAAATGGGGTTTAACATCCATTTGACACAAACTATGTCATCTTGGGACTAACATATCAATTGTATTTCAATGATCAGCTTTTGTAGCTGGAAATAACTGGAGGACTAAGCGGACAATTAAAATGTTGGACAGGTGACCCTGACCTCACTCCTTGTCATGGGAATCGAAACCAGGCCATTGAAAAATGATTTCAGTTGAATATTTAAATCATGACATAAACTATTCGAACAATTTTGAATATTAGTTGATTTCAATGAATGAATAAGTTTAATTATTTTATAGGTGACGAAAATATCAAATTACATACGTAATTCTTGCAACATATGACAGATCATGACTCACACTGACATTATATAATTATTTCCTTGGGTTTTATTCCCAAATTGTTTTCAAATATGAGTGAAGTCTGTGTCACCACAGGCCCGGGACTGTACAGCGCAGTGGACGCTTACGGCTAGCCCCCGGATCCATTCACTTTTTTTGAATCGTTTATGTTTGTGGTCTCTGAGTATGATGTCTTGTCTGTATATTTGTTTTTGTGTAGAATTGTGTGTGGTGCAGTCCCCCTGCACTTACTATTTAGTTTTATCTTTCAATATATCATCCGAATATCTAATTTGGATATCAGAATTCCAACCATTACAGAACACAATCAAATGTCAACAACACAATCCACTTGTTTGCAACTTAATTAATCTGGAAAAAAAATCTAGGGCCATTTGAAAAATAATATTCTGCTTCTCCAAGATGCCACTGTGTTATTAAGTTATCGCTTGTATTCCATTTTGCATACAGTAACAGTTCAGATATGTAACACAAGAATTCGTAATTTAGTTTAAGAGAATTCTTATAAACAGCAAGAATAAATAGACAAAAATGTAGAAAATTGAAATTTAGCCAACCGATCCTTTGACAAAACAAGTTCAACCCTCTAGTTTTTATCCAGATGATTGAACCGTTCATGAACCAATGGTTCCGGTAATGAACAGTTAATTCCGGTCATGAAAAGTTGATTCTGGTCATGAACAGATGATTTCGGTCATGAACAGATGTTCTGGGTCATGAGCGCAAACAATCACCAGGAAGAGATGTGAACGCGATGTCAAAATTAGACTCCTAGCACCTTGATGATAAAAACACAATATTAAAAACTTCGATCCTGCATCAAATTTTTTTTAAAGAGGATTGTCTGTCAACCATTTTTTTTGTTATGTCCTGGAAATCAAAAATAGTCTTAATCTGTATTATAAAGATGAACACCATTAGTAATGAGATCACTCTTTGATGTGGGAAAACAATGCCAGATGAATTTTATCTGAATCAGATTGTCTCGAAGAATTATTTCTGATCTTCTATACTTCCTTTTGAAATGTCTGTCATTTTTGGATATTTTTCTTTCTTTTTGTCGAGTTCATCTTGAGACCAAAGAAGAAGTTTAAGTAGATTCGCAAGTTTGGGAGTAGCATCTGCTTCTAATATAGCAGCATTTAATTCACTGGCAACCTGCAAATATCAAATAATCTTTTAATATGATAACAATTACAACATAAATAAAACAATAACCATGGTTTATTTAACTGTAAAATTTACTAAAGTGTAATTGAAGCCCCTTTGGATTTAGAACCACAAACCTGCATCAACTATCTTAAAAAGAAACCTCTTTCAGCTTGTGTGAGTATTCGAAAATTGCACAGAGATTTCTGTATCAACATGTGGGAATTTTGCCATGGCAGCGCTACTAAAGCTTAGTCTTATTTTCGGTATCACATGAATTTTAACCTGCAGGCAAAGGTATACACATGACCACGAATGTTTGTCCCATCTGAATGACCATTCCTTAATTCCTGCACCCGCTGACAAGTGAAACTAGGTTGGAAAATCCCTAGAAACTTTCTCTGACCACTAGATTTGCGGCAGACCTTGGTTAATGAGTCTGTAACATACACATGGTTAGATCTATTGCACATGCACACCTACAGATTTCGTCATAGTATACCCAAACAATATCTTACTAACCTTTTGCCTGTGTGACGGATGTAACAGTTCACTGAAAGGTGAGGATTCCGGATCTTCAAAAGCTAATAATGCCAACGTTCTTTCTAACTCTGACAAAACTTCAGGATTTTCTTCCACTCTCTCCGACAAATGAATCTGGGCATACTCTAACGCTGCCTCCACTTCTTTCTGACGGATTAATTCTATCATTTTCTGTTGCTGTAAATAAAAACAAAACGGGAAATGATATAATACTTAGATGTGCCGGAGAAATTGCACAACACATACAAAAATACAGAAGAAAACCCCACAGACAAGACACGCCACACTTGGAGCAAGTAGCAATGATGTAAATACTTGCAAATCAAGAGAATGGATCTGCACTGTTCGCCTGTTAAGCAGGACCAAAAATCCAATAGTATTATCTCCCCTTAGCTATTTGCAGAAAATATATCATTCAGAAAAATGTTTTTAATCACAAAAACAGTTAATGTACAAATAATATAAAGATTGGAATGATTTGCTCAGAGATCGTGTCAGCTTTCACAGACAATACAATCTTCAATTTTTTTAGAAGGGAATGGTTTTTGTTGTATGTGTGTTTCAGTTGTGCTACTACTACTTCTTCTATGGCATGGGGGATAATTTCCGCTTCCACCTAGGGCGATATGGCAGACAGATGTTTCCTAAGTAACTTGCTACAGTGTGAGAGAAGAAACAGGGTTTATCGTCCACTCAACACAAACTAGGTCATTTCGGGACTAACATATGGTTCAATTTATTTTTCTATACTTTGCTTGCATACATACGTCTTTAGCAATTGAAAGAAACTGAAGGACCTAGAGAAACCCCATCAGGTTGAATCGGCAACATTATTCCTACTCCAAATACTTCAAACAGTTCTACACAAACCTGTAATCGGAAATAAAGGTAGCGATCATTATCCAGTAATTCAGGATACAGTTGATTAACCAGACATATAGCATCTTGTATATTTCCTGAATGTATTGCCTGTCGTATTTTTATCCTATCGTCCAGTTCATCCAAATCAACCGATGGCTGGACGCCTGATTCCATTCTAAACTTCTCTGCAGCTTCTTTGAATCCTTCTGTTAAAGAAAAGAATCAATATGGAGATAATACTTTCACAATACTGAATTTTCAATTTGAACATTGGTGTTCCATGAGGAAAATTTTGCTTAGACAGCAGTGCTACTTTCAATTGTAACCCAACAGTTTATTATAAGTTTAGGCTATAGTATAACTCATGTGAGACATACATAGAACATGTAAACAGGTCAATGAAATTAAATGAAGTTTAAATTAAGGTCCTACTGTTCTCCTCCGATTGAGCTAAAGACGACGGACATCCGCATTACAGTGAGCTATGAGCTATGGCCTACTCTTATCATATTCCAACTACCAATGAATACAGTATACACCGGACCCCATTTATTTGTCCCATCCGAGCGACTATCCATTGTCCCTTGCTAGTCCCTTTGTCCTGCATCCCTAACAAGGGGGAACCATGCCAGAAAAAATCTGATGAACTTCCTTGGCCAATACTGGGATCGAATATAAAATGTAGGACTTTTGGGTTAGCGAGCCCATGGCATACTCACTGAGCATCAGCGGCTCCCAGGTATTTACAAGTAAAGAATAACCTTTTACCCAGGTGAGGAGAAACTATAAATATAAATATACATGTCAACAATGGGCCTATTATAAATTACCAGTAACAAGATAGTTCATTATAAGTTTATTCATGTCTGCTCGAGTTACATGTGTTCCGGTTTCTCGTAACTTTTCCATCCAATCATCTCGTCCAGAACTATCACTTTTGTCACATCCAAAATTCATCTGAAATCAAACAATTTTATGATGATGAAAACCTGAGGATGTAAAATAAATGTGGCATTATATATAGATTTCCCGATTATTCTAAATCCAGACAAATTTATGGTACATTAGATAGGCAATGTGGATTGTATGAGTAAAAATATCTTAGGTCTCGGGAGCCTGTTTTTTTTTTTTGTCATACACATATTTGTCTCCATCCATGTTTTTATTGATATTTTGAATACATAGGCATGAGGCTTGTTTGGTTCAAATTCAGAATAATATCCACTTACAAGCAAACATCTCTTTTAAATCAAAGCCGTCGAGTGTTGCAAGGAAGACATTTTACAAAATGGAAGACATACATAGCCTACGATTGTTAGTTTGTCTGTGTAATGCACTGTACTGTATAGTAACAACTTGTAATGTCAACTCAATGAAAAGGGCCGATTGATTAATTTAACTCAATAATATTCGCTATGCTGTCGCTACACTGGGTCGGGGTATGTTTAATTATTCATACAGTATAACATTATCTTTTTTAACGGCATTATGGATACCTAGTTTTCAACCTTGTTTAGCAAAAGATTCTACTGTGTCCCATGGACGAACGAAGACTCAATCTCTCTCTCTCGCAGAATTGGAAAGATTTTATTGGAATAATAGACCATGCTTGCCTTACACGAGGAATCGCGAAATGTCCCACCAGTGGGACGCAGCCACCAAGTTGAAAACAGGTGAAGTTATGACAAAATAAAATAAAATGAGTTTACAACTACAAGGTGCAACTTAAGGGAATGTGTAGTGCTAACGACACGTTATCATTAATACGACAATATTGCTATGGCATCCATTACAATTAAATGTAAACATAAACCAAGAGAAGTGTTCCATTCTTCTGACACTGTCACAAATTATGGTGGGGGGGGGGGTACAATCAGTCAGTGACTATAGATAGCCTACTGCCTAGTGCGTCACGACACTAACATAACCAGAGTAAGTTGACAGAAGGCAGACAAAAGTTATCAGTTCAATTACCATAAAATATTATTCACAATCATTTCTAAACATACTAATTAATGTTAATGGTGCATTACTGATCGATTACCTAATCTCATTAACTCACCATTGCCGTTAATTGTCGGATTACTTATCAAAACAAAAGACAGTCACAAACCGGAACTTCCGGAACCGACTTTTTGCTGTGTCGCACCTGCCATTTCCGGTTTATTAAAATAACTGATGCAGACACAAATCCACCAAATTTGAAGAAATTGTGCACGGCGTCGTTCTATCTGTATTTTTGTCTGTGATTATATATTTTTTGCTTTGGAGAAAATTGGTATCGAGAAAACGTCAAATCTTGGCTTACGCCTCGCCGAAACAAGATGGCGGACAAGGTGTTGTATTTGGATACGGCTAGCAGATATTAGTGAATTATGTGATTATTTATTGGATTATTGAGCTCTTGAAAAAGCCAGCGATGGCCGAAAGGTATGGGTATTTGATTTTAATTCATAGATAATTTTTAAACAAGCCAATTGTCGAATAATTATTGATAAAATGTTGCCTTTTTGACAGGCGTTTTTGTGAATTTCCAATTCGCTATGATGCTATCTATTGCGAGTAGGCAGCGTTATTGTATAGTGTGTGTGTATCGGCTGAACTGTCATTCGCTTGGCTCTTGGAACAATTGAATGAAGCGACCTCCCGCCACGACATTCTTGACTATATTTATTTAGAAATACGTGTTTTTTACGTCATTTTAGTCATGTTCGAAGCGGTAATGTTGATAAGAACGAGGAATATGATATTTTTTTTCTTAACTGAAGTCCCTATCACATGTTTTAAGGGGAGTATTCGGGGTCTCAATTATTGAACGAAATGGACACATTGAGTTGAATAGTATTGATCTGAAGTAGTAGCTGAAGCCATTCTGAATGGAATCATTGTGATCTTTCAATGCAGTTTTATTTATCTGGAGAATGAACAAAAATAATCATATTATTTAATATTTATAATCCCCTTCGTTAGTACTAGTAGCTTAATCTCAGAAAACTGTGGTCTTAAATATTTTTTTCCAATTAATTAAAACTGTTTACATGAATCAATAGATAGGCTAGGATATTAGAGAAAATTCAATTAATTTTCTTTTGTAAAAGATAATTAAATTGTTATTCAGCACATTGAAGAATAAATAAACTTTATTTGTTGTCTATTAAATCTATATTTTGTTATTGACCAAAATATATAATAAAAGTAAAAAGAGATACAAAAAAAATGTTGTTATTTAAATTCAGGTATACATTACTAATGATTAAAGAAATCCTACAAACTATCTGAGTAATTTATAATTTGATGTAATATACAAATAGCCAAGGACATATTATTACAGCTTTGCACAAAGCATGCAATAAACACCATAACTTACAAACTGAATACACACTCTTAATGGATTTGTTGTCCATTATAATTACATAACTCACTCTTGATATATACATAGTATGGAATACACAGCAGACTCACAGTTGGAATACACACTATTAAATGCATGATACTGTCTATTATTAATACAATGAAATACACATTTACACTGTTTATTAATTTTTAGGCAAATGTAACAATTTTAACTCTTTCTTGAAATAAACACTGTATAGGTAATAGACTTTATATCACTCAGTGAATAAGATATTCAGATTTAAGTTATGAATCATGAATGAAAAGAAATGATGTTTGATGTTCTACAAAGGGACATATTTGAAAGGCAATCAAAATGACATCCTGTTAAACTGTTCTATCTGCTAATAATCATTTTTGGGATAAATAATGAGCACTTCATTCATAATTTCATTGTCAGTGATATCACCCTTCTTGGAAGAGCAGAGCCAGAATCTGATAAACTTATTTCACATACAATGTCTTGTCAGAGATATTACGCTTGGTGGAAACCAATCTGATCAAAATACAGATCTATATCTCGTTTTTGATACTTTCGAGGTCCAACACAACATGAAGATCTGACAAGTTATAGTGGGAGTTCAGGCTTTTGACCCTATGATGTCAGATATTGAGTAATCAATCAGTGTTGACATTTCTTGTGGTTTACCCACAGGTCCGTGCATCAAAAGCCAAGAATTCGCAGTAACAGACTGTTTCATTGGCTAATCCCTCACATCATCCAGAACACATCAATGATAACAACTCTTCCAGATCCTAGTGTAGTAAGGACAAGTAAAACAAAATTTTGAAGTTACCTCCAATATGTTGTTATAAGTTAGTAGTTGATATCTTCTTGATAAAAATCAAACACATTGATTGTCCCTAACCAAACACTGGTCAAACTCTGCAATCCAGTGGAAAATTCAAGTAACAGTAAATTATGATAAAATGGAATAATTACATCATGTAGGCACTTGGTCTATGGATACCTGTATGTTAATAATAGTGGCCAACTATATTACAATGGCTATAAAAATATTTAATGCCAGGTTTCAACCATTTAATTTAAGTCTTGACTGACATGATCTGATAGCTTGCTGGAGTCTTACAATGTTTGTGTGTTTGTCCTGTGCGTTTCTACATGTAGTTCCAGAAACACTAACAACTCAGTTCATTGTTTATTTATCATTGTTAATTATAATTATTACAATTATTGTTAATTAATTATTTAATGTATATATTGTACAGTGAAATCCCTCTATTAAGACCACATGTGGGACTGTCTGGATGTGGTCTTAATAGTGAGTTGGTCTCATTACTGAGTGAGCATGCTTTAGACAAATTCAAAGAAAAACAGACAGCGTTAGGTAAATTATATACAGTAAAGACATACTTTGTTACTAATAACAGAAGTAATGTTAAAACACATCATGAAAACATAATAATAATCATGCATGTTATGAAGTCTTTATCACGTTATAATTTTTAATTCATAATGCTTCCTTTATTTATCTTCATTTTTCGATTAAAATCCCGCAACCAACCTTTAAACAAAAATTATGTTATCCATGCTTTTTTATTATTAAATATCCACGTAACCGGCAGACGAAAAATGTTCAAATAATAATCCTGTCATCCAAGCTTTTTTATTATTGGATCTCCACGTAACCGGCAGACAAGACATGTTCAAATTTCTAAACATGTTGCTATTTTGACACCAGAACAAGTTTAGCCACGAACAGAGAGCGTTTTATCTGGGGGGGGGGGGGGGGGGGGCATGATAATTCACTCCTCTCTCTTCAACGTACATCTTAAAAAAATGAAATGTTGTCTTTCTCTAAATCTGCTTTTTCACGAAGCGTAGGACCGGAGATCGACACATCATTGTCACGCACACGCTGAAACCTCGCCCACATGCTTCCATCGGCGAGCGAACACAGAGACGTTTCCTGTCGCTGTCTCTATTTTCTTCGTATCCATTAATAATTTCTGCCTTTCTTTTCAAAATCGTCTGTAATTGGGTCTTACCAATTTCAAATTCTTCGGCCAATTATTTTTGGCTTCTACCCTCACTTTTTTTTTGATAAGTTCTACTTTTGCTTTCAGCCTTAATTCTACACGAGTACGCTTATTACTACGGGTTTTTTCCATTACACAGGTGAAGGTCGAATAAGAAATGATACCCTTTTGACAAAATTTAATCGTACAAACAGACGAAGGGCGAATAAGAAATTATAATCTTGACAAAATTTACTCGTATAAATAGTAAGAGTTTAAATCACTTAATCATTATTAATTACTCTGTAACAATGAGAAATTCCATTGTTTAAAAAATGAAATCAACAACGAAAGATTAGCGGCTCGTTAAATTGTTGCGATAAATCAGTCAACCACGACTGTTTGATCTCAGTCGTTAGATTGACTAATCCCTGTCAGTGGTCGTTATCGTTTTGATCTCGGTCGGGAGCTGATTAATCCCAATCAGTGGTCGTTATCGCGAGTCACAAAAACAATGAAATTGACTGACTGGGACTGGCTTCGGTGGTCGTAATCCGTAATAGTGAGTTGCCCGTAATACTGAGTTCAATTTATAAGGAATATAGAAGAAAAAAAATGGTTCTTTTAATATGTGGTCGTATACGTGAGTTGCCCGTAGTTCTGAGTTGGTCGTTAAGCGGGATTTCACTGTATATAATACTGTCTTTGACACGTTAAGCACTGCGTACATAAAATACAAATTAAGACAGAAATAAATTATAAACACAAAGCACATAAAATTCAAACTAAAAATATTCAAGTGTGGAGCTAACCCAAAGTATAAATATAAGCTTTAAATTCTGGAGCACAATATAAGAGACTTAGGAAGTACATGTACATGTTGTTGAATGTACCGATGATTGGAGAATTGATAATTATAGTTGAACGAGAAAGAAATATTGTAGATAATACGATATTGTATTGTAGACTCCAATATTCTGTAGCACATATGTAGTTAATTCATTATTAAATCTTGTCTTAAATATAGAACTGCATATTTTTTTTAGAATATCTGTTTGCGCAAAAAACAAGAAAGCTCCTGCAAAAACCATACAAATTCCACGTCAAATATTTACAAGTTTAGACAAAAGCTAAGTTCTCCTTTTTTTCATTGTGGTTTGGCATCCATTGGTTTCTGATCTATTTTTAAGCCAGTGAAGTGTAAATGCTGTCTTGTGAATTTGTAAACATCCACAGTTTAGCAGCCACCTGCTGGTCTGGTTTGAGTAGTAAGCCATTCATTATAAGCAGTAATATGTAATTTTCATTACAACTTTCACTGATTGAAATAACTTTCCGGGTAATATAGGTGCGTGATCAAAATGAATATTATTTAATCCGAAGTTTGGGCACATATCCATCTTCTGGTACATGTACTAAAGATAAAATCTTTGAAACAAATTGGTTGAACTATCACATGGTCTGTCATTGAGTCAAGTGACATGACCTTAATTCCACACGTCTGACAATGTATGTGACAAGGTCTAGGAGTACTGTCAAGGGTTTTTCCCTGGGTCTCCATCCATTGCTAAAGATCCCCATTTACAATATGTATATCGAATTATTGAAAAAAAAATTGTTAGTCCCAAAATGACATATAGGTGAGTAGATGTTGAGCAAATGTAATACAAATATTCTTTCAGCATTAAATCTAAGATTCGCTGTCTTCATTGGCGGAATCTGTGCAGAAAAATGGGAACTTATTTCTGGATTCACTGTCTTTGTCTTAAAACTGTTTTCGTTTATTTTTATATGATGAATTATGAACAATTTGTTTGAGTGTTTCCTCTTGTTTTATCTTGTAAAAGATCAGCTGACAAAATGTCTTTGATGAATGACAATAAACTAGGTTACATGAATTAAAACATGTATTAACATGTATAACAAACCTTCGCTAATCTGCTCTAGTTACCAAAATCCCTTTAATCATGTTTTAAATCTGGAAGCAGGGTCATATGACAAGGTCTTTGAAGTGGAATGAAGGAATGACATGGGCCTTAGTGTCTCTTCATTTTAACATGAACATACAACTGTACAGTAAATGTTTGTTTTATGGTCAATGAATGCAGATGTACTACAATGTACATTTTTTTTTCGTCCCATCTGAATGACTAGACTGCATAATAAATCTTAATATGGAACACTGTGTTTGCTCGATAGTGTTGAGTAGACCCTCAATGAAACATCAATTTAAATTTATTACCTATATGTTGCTAAATGCTACTCAAAGAAGACGACCCGGCTACGCTTTGTCAATTTACAGGAGAAACTACTATAGCCAAGCAGCTTTTAGATCACAGATGTACATTGTATATATGTATTTGAATTATTATTTGTCATACAAAATACAATGTACATATGTGATAGAACTTATTAAAAGATTGATTGCAGACTTAATAGTTATTGAAGAACCTAGCATTTCCCCCTGATAGATGAGGGACACGCTTGAAAAATGCAGGAGGTTCTTTGATGTTTTGTTTTCTTAATCAAATAATCAATTTGAGTACATTTTAACGTGGAAATTATGGTACAAAAAATTAGATATGGTCCACAAAATGCATATTATATTCAATGACTTTAATAACTTCCGTTTTCAATTGTTCATTCTCGGTATGTTTATCAATTTTTCATTTTCAATATATTTATCAATGTGTCAATGATCATGGCATGTACATGTAGGTGTGGTTTATTAGATTAAGATATTAGTAGGAATTGTTCTTGTGATCATTGACCTTGTTGGGTTTTTCCGTAAATCCTCCAGTTTCCTCCCAATAGGCAATACTAAAAAACCCTAATTGCAAGCAAAAAAGAAATTGTAGCATTTGATAGTCCTGAAGTGACCTAGTTTGTGTTAAGTGGAGGGTAATCCCATCTCTCTCTCTCTCTCCCTCTCTCTCTTTCTCTCTCTTTCTCTCTTACAACAAGTGTTATTTATTTATATAATATGTGGATGATCTTCTACAGAAGTGATGTTGATTATCTTGGAGTAGGTATAATCTAATGGAAATATACAAGAGTCGGGCTATGATGTCCTCTTTCAAACAAATTGATATCGCATATGATAAGTAAAGTATGTAGGATTATATAAAACATGTGGTCGTATATTTATGATATAAATAGAGTATAGAATTGACACTAATCAGTACAGTTTGATGTAGGCCTAGGTCTGCTAATTGTTCACTTTTTGTTATAGTTAAACCATCTGTTATCATGCAGTCTCATCTTGATCAACCAGTCTGTTCATCTGTTATCATCTAAACAGTCTCATCTTGATTAACCAGTCTGTTCATCTGTTATCATCTATACAGTCTCACCTTGATTAACAGGTGGGCAGCCAATATATCAGACTGTTCAAGGCTACTACCTTGTTAGGAAATAACAATATCAGTTGTGCCTTACTGTACAGGTACCATTGTTTTTCTGCAACTTGTTTAATAAGTAATCATGTACATAAACCAGGAACGGACCACGATGTCATCACAGCCCTTTTGGAATTGCGACGCAATATCAAAGATTGAAGCCTGGCAATTGATGCACAGTTGTCCAAAGAACGTGTATGTCAATCTTACTGGAACAGGTGGATCCTTAGGCTTTTTTAAGGGATGTCGCCTCAAGAAGGACTACAAGAATATTGCTAATTGTATGGAACTATTCCATTGTTCCAAAACTGAGAAAAGATACAGGTAATAAAAATTAGGTCACAAAATGAAAGGAATCAGTGAATTGGTGCCTGATATTAATCACTGACACTTAGCTTATTTCCGAGATTACATGTCCAACTAAGCTTATAAAACAATTACATGGAAATACGGGTAATGACAACACTAGAGCAATTGTTAAGTACTTTTATCATGCAACTTACAATTTCATCCCTGTTAGAAATATGACTGAGGAAGACTCATTAATGGTTTTCATTTTTTATGCTACACTTGAGGTAAATCTAGCTTATCAACTTTGAGGTTTTATGATTTTACGAAATTGTCGCATTATTTAACTATAAATTATAAAAAAACTCTTTAAGAATAATACATACATGTACATGTAGCTTCTCCCTGCCTACAATTTCTTATAAACTGACAGCAAGTAGCACTTTAAAAATTGTACGTTCCCTGGAGCACTGCATGTCTGAGAGGTAATACTTATATAATATGTAAAGATATGTTAATTATAATCTGTACAATATCATTAGGCAATGATGTGTAGAAATTTGTATGTAATTGTTTTATTGTCGTATATTTATGACTATTTAATGAATTTAGTATATTTATGATAATGTAGTCTGCTGATTATGTGATAGTATCGAAAAACAATTATTATCAGGTATCACTTTTATCGCCAGGGGCAACTCAACAAGTGATGTGTATCCACCAACTACAGTGAAATACATGTTCATACCCTGGGGCTGTAAAATTTCATAGACTTAGAACTTATGATCAATATAATTTACAGATGATATCTAATTAATTCACACTAAAATTGATTATTTGATATTTAGATAATTATAAATAGAACCAAGTGTCCCAGTTTGGATTTTAACAGATTAAAAAAAAAGGCACATCATTTATAGGTGGCACTCGCTTGTTCATTTAAAATGTACAAGATGCAAAATGTTGCAGAATTCCAATTTTTAAGATACTGAATCTTTTTTGGACTGATATTCCTGTAAATTTATGAAAGTCACTTTTCAGTGTCAAGCTTTGTCAGACATGTTTTTTTCTATGAAATAGGGTTTAACATCATACTTTTCTGCACCAACTGGACTAACGAAGACGAACATACACCCAGTGTGGTATGAGGGAAATTTTTGCCAGACGGCTAACTGCGGTGCTACAGCCCACTCTTATATTAAATTCAATTTGCCAAGGGATCTTTTACATTCACACCAATTTTTACAGTGTTTTTACATTTTCAAACAAATGTACCAAATAACGTCTCGTGAACATAAACAGTCATTTTGAGAAAAACTTTGATGTAAAGTTTTGATGTGATTTTAATTTAAATTCCTTGACAAAGTTGTTTATATTTTTATTTATGTTTATTAATTGTTATTTGTGGTTATATTTTGTGAACAGACCTTGTTTTAACTTGAAACGTGTTATAATCATATTTCGGTACCTGTTAAGTATAGATTTTAACTATTTGTATTGTATTAGCCAGAAAATTGATTTTTTTAAAGAAAAGTAAAGCTGACATATTTAGGTCAGTAGAATAGATTAGAATGTGGTATATGTCAGTAGTCTGTTTATATAAGAATTTATTTCACTTTTCTGTGGTATAGGAGATGGTAGACCTCAATACTTCCCACATCAAGGTGGATTATCATTATGTAATGTTTGGTGTGTGAGATATATTAGTATATGACACAGTAGCCCTGCTTGAACAACTGACTACTGTTTAATACAATGTATGTCAGTAGTAGCCTGTTTATAAAAGAATTAATTACAAATTCTATCCATTTGTAGACTTCAATACTTCCGACACAAAGTGGATTATCATTATGTAATGTGTACCGGGTGAGGTACATTAATATGTGACACAGTAACCCTGCTTGAACACTTCACTATTGTTAAATACTTGAATATTGATTAAAATCTACATAGGTTTCCTCTAGCTTTTGAAAACCCTACAGAACTTCATAAATTCTCTCTCCATCTCCCTCTCTCTCTATCTATGTTAGTCCCATAATGACCTGGTTAGTGGTTAGTGTCACCTGCATGACCCCCCCCCCCCCAAACAGGAAGGATGGTTTACAATATAAATCTAGGACGATTTGTGGTTTAATTCACCTCACATAAAGTAAACTGTTTCTCCAGCTTTTGAAAACCCCTGTACGGCTGTACTAAATAAACTCTCTGCCTATCTGTCTATCTCTCTGTATGTTAGTCCCATAATTGACCTGGTTAGTGTCACCTGCATGATCCTCCCCCCCCCCCTCCACTAAACAAGAAGGATGTAGTTTGTGATCTAGTTCACATCAGAAGCTGTTATCCATGTTGTGCCGTTCGCACGACGTCATGGCCGCGGTTTCATCTTCCAGGATGACAACGCAAGATGTCACAGGACCAGGATCGTTACAGGTTAACTCCAACAACAGAACATCACCACATTACCTTGGCCAGCACTGAGTCCCGACCTCTCCCCCATCGAGCATGTCTGGGACATGCTTGGACAGAGGTTACGTCAACGTCAACAACGTCCTGCCAGTGTCCAAGAACTTGCTGCTGCGTTGCAACAGGAATGGGTCAATCTGGACCAAAATGACCTTAGACGTCTCATTAGGAGTATGCCACGTCGGATCAATGCTTGTTTGGCAAACAGAGGAGGATTTACCCGTTACTGACTTTGTTGTGATGCTGTGGTAACTTTGCTGTTTGACCCCGGGTATCATTTTACCCTTATAATGGTCAGTCTGTGCCTTACTTAGTCTAACGATCATTTGGAATAAATCGATGAATGTGAACTTCATTTCATTTTGTCATTTGTTTCTTCGTCAGTTTCATTAGGTGACTTTAATAACACTTAAAAATCAAATCCCCTACTTTTTTTGAATAGTATATTTGGGCATGGGACCTTAGTTTTGCAAAGCCATGTCACGTGACTCAATAGATCATTCAACCACCCAACCCTTCCCACGTCAGTGTTTAAAATCATTATGAAATAATATCGCAGTAGTAAGTGGTTGTTCTAATGTGCAGTATCATATACTATAGTTTAAAATATAAATATAGCACCAATTTGTTTCTACGTGTTTCAATATAATTTCTTTAAGAAGCCATTGATAATATTACCAATGGTTTCCTGAAGAAAATATATTGAAACATGTAGAAGCAATTAATCGGTGTTATTTTTTATATGATAATATATTTGATTTTATGGACTTCACTAACTCCTAATGCTGCCAAGAATATTGATATTATTTGTCACAGCATAAGGTGACTTTCTTCAATTGATACTTGAACAATATTAATATTAATCTTGATATACCCAGACCTATCGACAAGTAACTCTATAGAAATAAGTACTTAATTACACTATTATATGAATAGTGCTTGACTGTCAAACTTCAAATTGTGATAAGCTCTCTTCATAATGATTTTAGTATACTAGAGTTTCAACAACATTCAACAACAGGCTTCTTCATCTCATGCACATTATAAACACTGTGTGCAAATTTCAAGTCAGTAATATACATGTAAAGTACTTGACTTTAGAACTTCACATTGTGGTCTGTTCTCTTCATATGAAATTTGGTTTCTAGAGCCTGAACAAGATTTTGTTTAGTGATCAAAGTAATAGGCTTCTTCATCTCATTCATATTAAATACTGTGTATTAATTTCAAGTCAATCAGAAGCTGCATGGAACTTTTGTAAAGGATCAAGGACCATAATTTTCAGTCAATATCGTAGGTTTCTTCAGAAACTTTGTGTGTAGTTATAGTCTTTAGAGCAACCACAAACAATTTTGTAACAACAGACAGACAGACATGAGTGACAACAAAATACAGTATGACGATATTTCAGAATGTAAAACAAGTAATGATTTATAGATATTCTGTAGATTGTATAAAACTGAAATAAAGAATTGTTATATTTTATTACGTTCTACCATGATTCTTTCTGGGATGCGAAAATTACTGCTTGTCATGTGGCTTTATAACATTTTTGGTTCTGTGACTGGCCCTATAATTAATACATTTTGTCAATTGTGAGGTAAACTTAAATTCATAGAGTGTCTTTTGTCATCACTATAAAAGTTCTTTGTGAAGATAATAAATGAAACAAACGTCAGTTATTATTCAAACACATAATAAATGGTTATAGAAAGAGTCCAGGGAAATCATAGAAAATGACAGGCACCAGAGCAGTCATGGATGACAAAACCTTTATCTAAACTTTTGGTCATGAAATTAAGGCAAGCCATAAACCCAACGATATTTCCAGAAATTTTGCTTACCTATCGTCTCAAAATAGAAAACTTAACATTTTCTGTAAAATTGTCCGTACAGTCAAGGTCAGTAATTGACCTCAGGTCTATAAAGTATAATTAAAGAGAGAGAGATAATGAAATGAGGTTTAACATCCACGTGACAAAAAATTAGGTCATTTCGGCACTAACACATTGTTTAATTTTATTTCAATAATTTACTTGCGCGAGTGTCTTCAGCAGTGGGTTGAAGCCTGAGTACCTTGAGAAATAAAATAAAAGTAGAACAGTTTGCTACAATCTTGAAACTGTTTGCCAGCCAAAGATCACAAATAGTATTGAAGGTTGAACCAAGGAGTCTTACCCCTTCCCTATAACAACCAAAAACTGAAAGATTTGTCCTTCTCTTTGACAGATAATAAGTGGGTAAGGCGCTGGCTCACTAGCCTGGAGGTCTTTGATTCCTGCATTGGCTGAGAAAGTTCATCTCAATTTTCTGGCGTGGTTTTCCCTTGTCAGTGATGCAGAATGGAGGGCCTGACAAGGACAGCAGTCTAGTCATTTGGATGGGACAAAAAAACGAGGTTCCGTGTACACACTGGCGAGCACGTAAAAGATTCCTTTGCAGTTAGAATTCGATATAAGAGTAGGCCGTAGCGTCACTGCCCAGGCAAAATTTCCCTCATAGCACACTGTATGGCGTATGCCCATTTTCCATTAGCCCAGGTTAGGTGCAGAAGAGTAGGACGTTAAACCCCATTTCATTTCATTTTATAAAATAATTAAGGAGCATGGGGAGAAAAGCGGTAAAACCAACAATGTCGTTCAGTTTTAATTTCAACACCAATCATGCTGTGCAATCTAACCCTGATAACAGCGCTACATAGATATTTCCGAATAGGTGCTGTACCTTGCCAGTAGTCCATCCTGCACCACTGAAAAGGGGAAACAAGGCTGGAAAATCCAGAGACTATTTGTTTGTCATCTTGTTAATATACCATTGCTGTTAGTATACCATTGACTACTACGAATTCAAGTTCATTTAATACAATGGAGTCATACATGTATTGATGATGAGACAGACAGCAAATTGTTGTGATTGATCTGTAAAAATACTGTTACTTTTTACATGTATGGATAAAATAGACCACTTAAATTTTTGGACCACCTCTAGTTCCCTCCCACGGATCTGCCTTTCATATGCAACATGTAATAGTACACACGTATTAGCAAATCCTCTCAAGTTGCCAGTTAAATAGCTCTTGAATATAATTGCACATTGATCGGTGTGACTATGTAATACAACGCGTGTAATCATAAGTTGAAATGAGATACATAAAGAATGCATTCAATGGCTGATTTATTGTACATTGAACATTATGGGATTAAATTGCTACTGCGTCTAAATGTGTCCATCACTTATATTACCTGTATATCATGTGTATAGGTGGAGGGACTGTAGTTGTTGAGTGGTAATGTTTTCACGATATATAGTTAAATCGATGTATCGCAATTCACCTTCTCACGATTCGTGTGGTTTCAATAACTCACTTGTACATGTAGGGTTGTCTGTCCAACCTCATGGCTTTTCTCTGTGTCCTGCGGTTTCATCCCACTGCTAAAGACCCATACATGTACGCTCAAATAATTCAAATTTAATGAAATAAAATTGAACCATATCTTAGTCCCGAAATGATCTAGTTTATGTCGAGTGGACATTAACCCCCATTTCTCTCTTTTGAGATGAAATACTATAAAAAATCAATGCCGTTAATAAACTACTGGTACATTTTTGTCTTCAGAGTTCTGGACACTGCATCATTTGTCTATTTATGACACCCACATTGAAATGTGGTCATATATTGCCTTCACCTCCGTCTCTCCGTAGGTCCGTTCTACCCGTGGTCAAGCATCCACAATTTAGCTCTTGAAGGCTAAAATTAATATCTGATTAACTTTAAATTTATACACAATGTTCTAGGTCATGAGACAAAGAAGTCTATTGATTTCAGAAACATGTAATTACTGCCAGAGTTACTTTGAAAAATCTTGTGGATACTTTAGTTAGTGTCTTCCACCAAAAGAAAAAAATATGTGACAACCTTTTTGTGGATGTTAGCTGCTGTGGGCATATGTTTCATTGCCTTTAAATCTAACTTTTATTTGTTTCAGTACCTTAATATTGTTAATACATGTCCTGCACAAGGTTACAAATGTCAAGAACTGGATCATTAGTGTCTGATAATTTCTAATTTCTCAAGTAAAACCAAAATCACTGTATCAAAACCTGATTTACAATTTAAAATGTTGTTATTTATGATTTTATTATTTGTATATTTCAGGTGGGAGTGGGTTGAGATTATAGAACCCCAGACCCAGGAACACATGTACGCCAACCTGACCACGGGTGAATGTGTCTGGGATCCCCCACCTGGCGTCAAAATGTAAGTACAAATTTATATTTATACATAGACAAAATACATAGACAAAATACACAAAGTTTATTAATAATTACACACAGATTTTATTTATAACAAAACATACACATACATGTACTTTTTTTTAAAAAAAACATAATTTATGAAGAAAAATAGACATAATTTTATTAAGTGAAGTACACATGATTTATTAAGAAAAATACACATGAAATTAAGAAAAATTTATTAAGAGAAATACACATAATTTATTAAGCAAAATACAGATGATTTATAAAGTAAAAATAAAAAATATTTCACTACCAAAATGCACACATAACTTTATTATTACACAAAAACAGTAGTATTATTGCACACATACTTTATTAAAGAATGTATACAAATGCTATTATCAAATACACACAGCCACTATTAACTAATAAATATACAAACAAACTATATTATTACACACGAACATTATTTACAAATGTACATGTACATGTAGATCGATGTTATCATCAAATACACACAAACTTTATTAACAAATACATATGAAATATATTAACAGATTATAAATATTTATTAACAAATACATATAGAAATTATTAACATAATAAATCTTTGTTAAAAAGTGTACCAAAAAAATACAATCTACAAACTTAAGTAACAAAATGTCTAATTTTATTTATACATGAGCATGATCTGCATATATTTTTGTATGTAAGAATACTGTTAATTATATGTTGAAATACAGGTATGTATAGATAATATGATAGTTATATTTAACTGTATGATTTATAGCCCAATTCACACCTAATAAACTATAATTATTATCTCAGCAGGTAATTGTATGTTGAAGTATATATACCTGCGCTTGTTTCATATAAAAAACTGAATTTTAGACATGATTTAGTTGTGTAAAACATGCTAAGAAGAAAAAAAATCCATTCAACACATCAGTTCATGCTGCTCATCTCAGTTCATTCACCTGGCTAAAATTTTAAAATATAGAAACAGACAAGAAAGATATATTGGTTTTATTTCATTTATTTATAATACGATCAAATTATAATCTAATCTACAAATGTAGCCATATGTAAATGCAAGATTTGCAATTCTTTTCATCAAGCTCACAGAATATTGGTAGAAATGAAATTCTTTTAATCAATTGAATGTACAGATGTATTAATGGTAGAACACATGTTTTCTTCAGCATATATGAAGTGGTTTGGCCTTGGGGGTAAATAGATCGTAAATAGATCATAAATATGTTGAATAGCATGTGATACATTTACATGTACCGTAAATTGAATAATATCAATTTATTAAAGAACAGTGTGACATATTGAATATTATGATGGAGTGATTATTGAACTGTGTGATATATATTGAATATTCTTCAGTTATTATAGAAAGAACTGTACTATTAAAGAGTTATTGTAGGACTATGTGATATGTGACTATTAGAGAGTTATTATTATAGGGCTGTGTGATATGCTTTTTTATTAGATATTATAGAGTTATTGTAGGATTGTGTGATATGTTGAATACTGAGTTATTATAGGACTGTGTGATTATATTGACTATATAGAGATTTTATAGGACTGTGTGATTATATTGACTATAATAGAGATTTTATAGGACTGTGTGATATTGAATATTATAAAGTTAATATTTTGCTGTAGGATGAAATACTGATTATACTGTTTTGAATGGACTTGCATGTGTAACCACTTTAATGAAGATTGGCATTTATTTACATTGTCCCTTGCCAGGCCCTCGGTCCTACATGACTGACAATTAGGGATAAGACCTGTGCCAGAAAATTCCCAATGAATTTTTTCAGGGCCACTGTTGCTCCCTTTAAAGTATATATGATATTTTACAAGAGTTATATGATCATGGTGGTCTACAATAGATGTAATGGTTAGTTATATCTTGGTACAAGCTGAAGACATCGATTTATTCACCATCCACAATAATCCAATACAACATCAAAAGAATTAATGAGATCGAATCTAGTAGCGAAATATTGATTCACCAACATAAAACGGATGACATATTAAATAGAAAATGATGCACTTAATGCTGGTATTATAAATGTGCAACCAGTCATTGAGTTATTGAATAGAACTTGAAATAAATGAAATGGGGTTTAACGTCTGCTGTTCTGCTCCGAGTCCGTATGAACCATACTGTCCTCTATGACGAAGATTTTGCCTGATCAGTGGCATTACAGCCTAATCATTTATATCAAATTCCATCTGTACATGGGACCTCAAATTTTCATCACATCCAAATTACTATCCATTTTCCTTTGCCAGGCCCTCTGTTCTTGGCTAACTGATGTTCCATGTATACTCAGTCGTACTCGTAAAAGAACACAGCTGTCCTGGCAAAATGTCTCTCATAGCACACTTCATGGTATATGGCTATCTTCATTAATGCGTTTGATACAGAAAAGTACGACACTAAACCTGATTTCGTTGTATTTTGCACCAATCCAAAGTTTATAGAGCTTACAAAATCTTGGAACAAAATTTAATTTAGAATGCATACAACATCATTAGGGGTGAAAGTATGTCATCTTCTTATTTATTCAACACCCTTAAATAAAGCACAACCCTTTCTAAACAAGAATAATAGTAGTAAATTTGAAACAAGACTTTTTTTTGGGGTGAGTTTTTTTGTTTGCTAAAGGTTGGAAGACTTTTATTTTAAAATTATAAGGAATGTATCGGTAATGAAATTTCTGTACTACATATTTAGTGTAAGATGGGCTTGAAAATATCAATTTTAATTGTTTCTAACAAAATGACAGAAACCAGAAATAGACAAATCTGTGCCAGACAAGGGAATTGTGCCAAACAAAATGGCAGGCACCAAAGGAACTGTTCTTGACATAACCTGAAACCTGGCCTCGGCATTGTCGTTGACATATACATTTGTATATGTTTTCAGCCTTAATCAGTGGTCGTACCTCAGATTATGATTTCGATCCCAAGCTCGTACCTGCAGAACCATGTGGGATCCTCCTGTTTCCTCCAATTTCTAAATACTCGTACATGTATGTGCAAAATTTAGATAAAATTGTACCATATACTACTCCCAAAATGACCTGGGTTGTGTTGAATGGATGTTAAATCCAATTTTTCTTCTCTCCTTGATGAGATTGAATGGTGCCCACTAATGACTAAAGTAGGTTTTACAATATACCATGGGTTATGTATATAATTCACTGTTGAGACTTATATTATCACGGCCACTTACACACTCTCTATATCATGATATATCAACATGTGTTATAAAGAATGGACAACAGCTGGTTGTGGTATATATATATAATAATACCCAGTAGATAAAGGGATATATCAGTCAATAACTCATGGTTATAATGGTCAATTATAGACATCAATATATCAACATATTCATATTTTATCAATAATCAAATTCTCCACATTGTTCCACATACAAAGTTTGTATCATTTTCTTGTAGTATTTAGTCACCCATGACTTACAGCAATGTTGGATAAAGAATTTGTAATCACCAGGGTGTTCCCCTCTGATTTTTTCTCAAAATAAAAGTTATGTGTTATGAATCGTGGAAATTTCTTTACCCACTAGATGACCCAGGTATACTGTACAGTGTTTCTTTTTGTTTGTTACAAAATACAAAGTATAATTTTCAAAATTGATCTTAAACAGCATTATTCAAGAGCTATAAATCTGTCTATTATACATGTAGGTCTTTCTGTGGGTCTTAACTGTTATATAAATTATTAATTAGACATTTATCAGCATGACAATGACCATAATCAGCTCATGTATTGTAGGTTTAACAAGCCAGCATTTTTATTCCATAAACGAAACAGAGTAAAAGAATATTTAGCTGATATTTTAATGTACAGGTACAAGCTTCAACATGCCATCGAATAAGTCTGATTTTAAGTAGTATAAAGGCTAAGCTTCGAATAACCAGTATGGTGGTTACAGTCAGTGCACATACAGGTAGCACACGGTATGACTCTAAGCACGGTATGGCTCTAAGCACGGTATGGCTCACAGCACACTATACTGTACATGTACATGTAGCCCACAGAATTTTTATGAGCCTAGTTGATGAAGAAAAGTTGACCATTAGACACTATGTTGTTTTGGTTCTTTTGAAACTTGGGTTTTTTTTAATTTTTGGCGACATGTCTCTGAATATTCACTCAAAAAAAATTATAAGAGGTATTATATATATATCTTTCTCAATTTTACTTTTTGAAATAGGTAGGCGTAAATTTTGTCCAATTATTAAATATAGCCTATTTTGATTTTTTTTTGTTGCATAGTTAATTACCTTAGATCATCATCATCTCATCGAAAAACAGGAAGTGAAATCAAACAAGCAGACATCAAAGGATAGTCTTCATCAGTGAGACCTTTGATAATCTCTGGTTAATTAGATAACCTGGATGGGACTGGTTATACAAAACTACTTGTATTGCAATAAGAGAAAAAGTGGGCGCAGAATCCTCAGTCTAAATAAGTTAATTAAAAATCTGTTTCTGTTTGTAAGCTAGTCATGCTATTTTTGAATCTGTACTGGATCAACTACTCATTTATTGTAGGATTTTTGACAAGCCACCTTTAGCTGATATTTTAATGTACAAGCTTCAAAACTACATAATAACCTTCCATAGCCTACATGTTCATTATGCAGCTATTATGTTTTTAGTAAATAATTGAAAATTCATTTCTTTTTACTTTCTTGTACCATATTTAAACCCTATTTTGTTGAGAGGTCTTCTGATTTCCTACCACAGCTAAAGATCCCTGTGCACAAGTGAATTATTGAAATAAAATTGAACCATATGTTACTCCCGAAATGGCCTATTATGTGTTGAGCGGATGTTAAATGCTATTTCTCTCCCGTCAGTGATTTTAAAGGTATGTGAATGGTCCAGAAATAAAATGAAAAGGGGGTTTAATGTCCAACTGTTCTGCACTGATTGCATATATATAGGATTCACCATACAGTGTGCTATGAGGAAATTTTGCCCAGACAGCAGTGCAACTGTGTACTCTTACATGTACGTAAATTCCATCTGCCAGGGGTTCTTTTTCGTGTACCTTATATTACAAATCCACAGTGTCTCAATGAGTAAGATGTTTGCTTGCTAACCAAGAGGTCCAATGTTCGATCTTGGTGTTGGTTGAGAAAGTTTATCAGAAATTTTTCCGGTGTGGTTTGGCTTTATTAGTAGTGCAGAATGGAGGGCCTCATCTGTGTAGATTGTACATTAACCACCTACCCCCTGCATCTCTCTCTTTTGAAGATCATTGTATTTCAATTTCCGCCTTTTAATAGAGAGAGACAGAACCCATTTACATATGGGATCATGGATGATTGACTCAAGGTCGATTCCCACGTTTGTGAAGGTGATGTAATAAATTATAACAATGTTTACCTTCGTCTTCATCGTAACTTATCAAACTAATTTATACCTCCTTTCTTGTTTTCATTGGATGATTAACCCTCCACGTCAGCATCATCCGTATTTTCATCATCTCACCTTAAAATAACAAACACTTCACCAGATCCACCTTTTCATTATATAAATATTTACGTAAAAAGATCTCTGCTGTTTGCTTCCCCGCTTTCTCTACATCAAAGTTAAGAATCATCCAACATCTGGCCTTTATTGTATTTTTATGATAATTTTGTCTGATTGTTTATGACAGAAACTTTCTTCAAATTACAAATTATATGGCTTGTTTGTACAAAATGTAACGGTTAGATTTCATGTTATAGTAGATTTAGTTTATAAGTTGTTAGATTGTAAATATCCATAAAAAATAGCATTTTATTTGTAGTCTGTGGATGGTATAAATGTGTGAGAGTATAAAACTTTTATTGAATGTAATTACTGAATTTAATAGGACCAACTTTTAACAAAGATTCATTTGTCGTAATCTGAAATAAAATGTTGTTTAATGTTCTACTATTCAGCACCAACTGGGCTAATGGAGATTGATCAGATAGCAGTGCCACGTGTCTACTTTTATGTCGAATTCGAACTGTCAAGTGTTCATTAACATGTTTTTGCATGTCCGCGTGTACACAAATCTGGGTTTTTTATGCTGTACAAATAACTAGACATTGTCCTTGCCTGGCCCTCCATCCTTCCCCAACTTAAAAGCAAGTTGAAAAATTCCTAGAAACTTATTCGACCAACACCTTATGCACTGAGCATTTCTTTCTCTGTACCAATATCGCTTTCAATTTTTGTTTTAAGAGTACAAACTATTATTTCTCCTGATAATACATGTAGGCCTACTACTGCATCTTGAATAAATTGGTTTGAATAGGGTTAGTGGTGTTTATTTGTTATTTGTCTATCACACTGGTATTAGTGGTATGTTATGATACATGTTTTGTGAAGCGCATAAAATCTTTAGAGAAGGGGGGGTATGTGAGAAGTATAAATTCATGAACATGCCTTTCGTATCGTTGTCAAGGGTTACCAGATGTACGAACGATGTAGTTATGCAGACTCTAGGGACGAGATATTTAATTGTATAATGTTCTCTTTCCATCCATCAATATTCAACACCGTATGTTTCTAGTCTCGTGAGATGCATAGGTCTGCGTGGGGAATGTTCTAGTGTTGCTCTAAAAATGCCTACCACCTTCTAGGTAAAGGGTAAAACAACAGATTGAAGAAAAGGTTATGAATAATATTTTGACGTTTAAGTCAGCATGCGTCAGACGGCTAATAACATATTTTCATAAAGTCATTTGAGGGAATGTTCATTCGTTCCAAAAGGAATATATCAGTCAAAAAATGGTACAGTTCCGTTGTTCAATTCACTGAGATATGATGAATTGAAAATATGACAATGCTGGCATCCTAGACATACAATAGATATAGTCAACACAAACCAATGTCACTTTTTTTTCTCTGAAATCTTTTGATAAGCCTCTTTTAATCTGATTAAATCCAAGGGTGGAGATTATCTGCTGTTGATAGTTTGATTTTGTTTTCTAAAAAAGTTCATCCAGATTGTCCAGCGTGGTTCCCCCTTGTCAGTGATTCAGGATGGAGGGCATGACAAGGACAGATGTCTAATCATTCGGATGGTACAGAAAACCAAGGCCCTGTGTACAAATTGGCGTACATGTAAAAGATCCCTTGACAGTTGGAATTCGATATCAGAATAGGCTCTAGTGCCGCTGTCAGGGCAAAATTTCCCTCACAGCACACTGTATGGCGTGTGCCCGTTTTGATTAGCCAAGGTCGGAGCAGAACAGTAGAGCGTTAAACTCTATTTCATTTCATTTCTATAGCTTGTACCAGAAATTTCAAAGTTTAAGTGCCATTGTAGGAAGTTATAGGATGAGTATGATTGAGATATTTACTGTGGTAGTAAAACCAGGTGTAGTAAAAGTTATTGAGACTAATTTACCACATATTTTGACACTTCAGCTTTTTATGACTAACATATTAACACCATATTGATACGATATACATACCTGGAAATAATGATTTTTGTTGTAGCTGACAAAATATCAGGTATTATTGAAGTCGTACCTGACATAGTTAAGTTTATGCCAGACATGGTTTAAAAGGCACTGAAATACAACTGTGCCAGACTGAATGACAGACACCAGAGAATTGGTTCCTGATAGTCTGGCATTTTTGAATTTGTGCCTGACAAAATCTGTGACAGGTGGTTTATTTCCATGCTTAATTATAGGCTTATATAGTCGCTGTAATTAGATACCATCTTGACCTTGATGTCAATGGATAGAAATTAATTATTATATAGTCTGAGATATTATAGCTTGTGTCATAAAATCAATAGCAATAATCTAAGACTTTAGATTGATTGATTTGAATCATACATACCAATATGTATTCAGATTGATAATTTAACATGTAATTAAAAACACAAAAAGACAACTATCAATAGTAGATAATCTTATAAAGGCTTGCAGGTGACGCTTGTTTATATTTTATGCAGAGGATGCTGCATTGTGACAAATTTTCAATTCATCACATCTTTGTAAATACAGAATCGAATTGAACTTTTTCAGACTAACAATCTATTTAAAGTTTAAGAATTGACAATATCCATTAAATTATGATCAAAGGTAATGTTAGTACCAAAACAACATTTCCGCAAGTATGGGCACGAAAGTGTAAAAATGTGGTCATTGATGATGCTACTTAACACGATCATTAATCTGTTATTACAACAGCTGAGTAATGGAATCTGAACTAATTTGTCGGCTTACTGTTGAGCCAAGAAATGTTATTTAGTGCTTTATTACAGTTTCAGGTAAAACCAACAGGTGTGTGCATATTGAAGCATTGTAGATTTGATGTAAAATAGGGTTCAATGCCTTCTCAACCCACATTAGTACAAAACAATTTAATTTTTAGTTCTTTGTCATTTCTTGATAAATAAATTAAGAGTAATATGAACAATGTCTTGTTTGAAATTTTTTAAAACTTCAAGCTTTTGAGAAGAGCAACAGATACTTTGTTTTGATTTTGAATTAATGTTTTACTCCAATAGTAAGTGCAGGAGGACCGCACTACACGAAAAATAAAAACCTATAAAACCTGCGGAAAATATCAAATCAAGTAGGAAACAAAGTTTGAACTGGTGTGACTTACTTGAGCTATCTTGAGACTTACATATTGATTTATTAATAAAACCTATTATGGTAATACATGCAGTGTCAGACACAAGTTTGCAGTGAATCCTACAATTTTAACACTACTTTTGTACACACATGACATGTACATTAGAATCAAGGACTTAATGACTTAATGTAAACACCCAACTTAATGGATACCACAACGACAGCCATCTGAAGCCATGAAAGGTATATATATTCATTGGGTTTGGACGCAAAACCAAGGTTCCATGTACACATTGGTGTGCACTTAAAAGATCCCTTCTCAGTTGGAATTCTCTCATAACCGACTGAATGACGATTTCATTCCCAACAATTATTGATATGTTCTGTAGTGTTTAGACACAATCTCTGGTTGTAAGTGGAAAGGAGTAGGGACGCCTGTTCAACCTTGTGGGTTTTCTCTGGGTACTTCGATTTACTCACGCTGCTAAAGACCCCAACGTGCATGCGAATTAGTGAAATAAAATTAAACCATATGTTTGTCCCGAAATGACCTAGATTGTGTCTAGTGGACGTTAAACCCCATTTCCCTCTCTCTCTCTGTTTAGACACAGAGGATTGGGTGGCCGAATGGTTATTGAAATAAATTGAACTACATGTTAGTCCTGAAATAACCTAGTTTGTGTTGGTAGTCGTTAAAACTCATTTCTCTCTCTCTCTGTGTTCAGACACAAGGGTGCCGAGTTCCTGCTATAACCAGTAAGATGTATATTGTATCAACATCAATATAGACTTCTTTGACTCGTATAAAGATTTTGTGAATATTCATTCCATTTTATCCTATGAGGATTATGTGTTAAAATCAGTTTATAAGAAAAAAGGAAATTCTTTAACATTGATGTTTTCAACTTCCGTCAAAGAATACTCTCTGTGGACCAGTTTATAAAAACCTGACATTAAATTGCAACGGTTCTTGACAGAATTTGATGGGTTCATCGAAGGTGGAGAGGTATAAAACACAAATCAGAGTCGTGAATAAAGACAGAGAATTCTAATGGGAAATAAAACCTCTTTTATTTTTTTGTCTCTTTGTTATTGTCAGGTCAAACCAACCCGACTTACAGCACGGCTGCTGGTAATTCCTGTTTAATTGTTTCTATGATTTGTCCATGAGAGTCTGGTCACGTTGGATTAGATAGGAAAGGAATATTAACACAATACTTTGGCTATTACGAGACTAACGTATATTTTATTTTGCTATAGTCTTGTTAGGGAAGTAGTGCTTAGTATTATCACTGCAGTCACGATATGATACCTATCACGATTCGGTTGCTACTATATGATTTATATCACGATTTATAACCAGGTCAATATTTACCAAGAAAACAACAAGATAAATGAATGATTTATTTATTTTTAGTCCTGCCAATGTCGAAGAAATAAACTATTTTAAATCATGATATTGATGTGGATAACAATATGAACCCAAAAAAATTTGAGAGTGTTTGTGTACATGGATGTGTGACATGGATAATCAAGAGTAATTACTGCAGCGTCAAAACGACATAAAAGAATTTTGAAAACTCAGTCCAGCGTCTCATGATCCAAATTTCAATACCAGAATTCTGAGAAGGGAATTGCGATATATCTAGCCGGGAGAATGTCGTGTTTCTGTCTACTCTTCACAGCCCCATTGCTATATCCTCAGCTCTTTCTTGGGTGACCACTTTAGATCTTAAGGTCTGCCATTAAGTCAAGGGACATGGTTTTTGATTTCCAGCTTGTCACAATGAGTAGGTTTATGTGGCCAACCTCGCCAGTTTTCTGAAGGTCCTCCAGTTGAATGTGGATTATTGAAATAAGATTCTACCGTAAATTAGCCGCCCTGAAATGACTTAGTTTGTGTTTGGTGGACAACATTAAATTCCATTTGTCTCTCTCTTCCTGTCTCTTTCTCACTTGAAACCTTGAGGGATTTGTGATTGACTTCTCGATACATTGATTACACAGTAGTACATGACTAAAGCAATCATCCAACTTGGTATACGCTCTAGTGGTAGGAGATTAGTCAACGAGAAGACGAGTAACTAGCTGTGTAAAAAGCACTAACAATTTCATCAATACCAATCTATAGAGCGGTATATTGGGTAGTACTGCAAGTACCGACTAAATGGTTCTAGTTTATAGTATTGTAGCTGAGAACAATGCTAGTATAAGATAGATAGGGAAAGTATATATAATATATACAAAATGCAGGATAGCCGCAGAAGATAGACATACTCAAATGAAAATAAAAGTTAGTCCTATCGTAAAGAAATGAAATCAGGTTGTTTTAACCTATTTTTTTTTGATTCTTTGCTTTTGTATGTGACAGGGAGGGAGTAGAGTTGTCTGTACAACCTTATGGGTTTCCTCAGGGTCCTCAGGTTTCTTTCCACTGCTAAAGACCCCTACGCACAAGCAGATTATTGAACAATTATTGAACTGTGCAAAACATGGAGCCTTTCGAATGGTTGAAAGATCTTAGGTGAGCAACATATAACATTTGTTATGCAAATCGTGGGTGACATCTTGTACTTGGTGATGAGTTTTCAATGGACTCTCCACTTGCCTCTTGTCTGGACAGAATTCCCCTCAAAGCAAACTGTATACATGTCTTCATTCGTCCAGTGGTGCAGGAAAGTTGGACATTAAACTGCATCTCTCTCTCTCTCTCTCTCTCTAAGTTGGACATTAAACCCTTTTGTTTTATACAGTATATCATAATGCTTTCATAATGCTTTCAACAATAATTAAAACATATAAAAAAAATAACAACCATTTGAGACCAAATTTCTGTTTATAAAGAAATATAAAAAAACACTACCAATTGAGACTGAACTTTTTGTAAAAACAACAATTTGTGTTCTAGCTATGTTATTTTATTGGAAGAAAAAAACCTCTGAAGAATCCAAAGCGAATATCACTGTTTGGCCTGTAACTATATACTTATTTTATGGTGATTGATGAGACAATCTTGTTGATTGGTTGAATGGAGGGTGACATTGTTATTACTACACAGGGTTGTAAGTTCGTCACCAATCAGGGTTTATTGATTTAAGCTGGACGTTTATCAGTTTAATGCTCATCTCCACAGTGTTAATATCACACGTTATAAAATATGACTTACTATTGTCTGGGTTGTCATCGCATGTAGGCATGGTCATTGGTTTTAGCTGTATGTTTTTCAGTTTACTGCTCATCTGCATGCATCATAAAATATGACACCATGGGAGTGACTTACTATTGTTTGGATGTCATTGTTTTTTTTTATTTAAACTTTATTTTATTCAATTAGAATAGGATTGGGGAACAGGCTAGGCCTATGTCCCCCCTCTCCCTTCGACAAAACAATAGAATTACAATTAGTTTACTTAAATACATGGATGACATTGTGTGTAGAAGTCAATGTTATGCAGAAATATTAATTTCATTAATTTTATGAATGCTTAAATGGATTCTGGTGTCACAATTTGATTATTGTAAAATAAGAAACCATTACTGAATCATAAAATAATTGCCACCATTCACAGATCAAAGGTAGATGAATATTGAATTTAATATACGACCAGCTGTATTAATATCTTCTGAATCGATACAAATCTTGAATATGTCGGAAAATATATTATGAGCAGGAAATAGAAATTCAGATATTGTCATAATGAATAGTGCACACGAGTGAAACAGTAGTATTTGATACAAATATTTAAACTGAAAAAGAAAGTCAAAAGTATCGAAGGAAAATAGAAATTCAGCCAGATGTTGTCATAATAAATAGTGTGCAAACGAAATAGTAGTATTTCATACAAATGTTTAAATTGTAAAAAATGTAAAAAAATAGAACAATCGAAAATTGAAGGAAAATATTTATCTGCAAGTAACAAAACTAAGAATAGAACTTCCATTTTATTAAAAAAAAAACGGTTCCATATACAATATTCCCTCACGGAATCCAGGATTTATTTCTGATGTATAAACTAAGTCATTCTTGTAATTTTCAAGTACATCTGACAAGGAACTAATCACTGTGATGGCTTTAGTACAAGAGTTGTAGATTTATTTAATGTCACGGTTCGTTGTCTTTTTAAATGATACTTTAAAGTAGCTATATCTTTACATGTACAATAAAAATATAAATCAGTTTATATACATTGAGCTCAGAGAGAGAGGGAGGGAGAAATGAGGTTTAACACCAACTTAACAGAAACTACATGTAGGTCATTTCAGGACCATCATATGGTTCAACTTTATTTCGATATCTCACTTTTTGCCTATGGGTCTTTAACTGTGGAAGGAAACCATAGGACCCAGAGAAAACCCATGGGGTTGGACAGGCGGCCCTAATCAAGTACAAGCAAGGAATTGAGAGAGAGAAGAAGAGAGAGAAATGGGATTTATCTCCACTCAACACAAACTAGGTCATTTCGGGACTGATATATGGTTTTAATTTTATTTCAATAATTCGCTTGCGCGTAGGGGTCTTTAGCAGTGGGAGGAAACCGGAGTGCCTGGAGGAAACCCACGAGGTTGAGAAGGCGACCCTAACTCCATGCCATACATGTATACGCTCACACCAGGGCACGAAACCACATCCGCAAGCCAGAGGTGACCGGCCCGCTAGAGTTCGAAGCGCAGCACACTAGACCACTAGGCCATCCCTCCCCCAAGGAATTGAATCTAGAACAGTAGGATGTTAAAAACATTTTATTTCAATGCTAGTTTCCAAGGAGTAGAGATTTAGGTTCTCTTTAATACAAGTTATTTAGGTCTGTAATATATATATATATACATATATATATGTGTCCTGATCGTTCTTGGCTGTGTCTGGAACATAAATCTTTCATTTATTTTATGATTTATAAATTAATGGCTATTTCTTAGACTAATCTCATAACTGGTTATTTTATGGTATTTTTATTGATCGTAAGTGGAGATGGAGGGATCTATTAAGTTGATTCTGATTATTAGTAATATTGCTTACTTGTGGTACGAATATCTTACAGATAGTGTTTAGTTGAAGGTAATTTACCTAAGACGTTTATACAATCAGACATATAATAACTTCTGAAAGCATTGGCTTTACACAAAGGTCATGCAGGCCTAAATATTTTGTCATGGTCGCGAGATGTAAATGGGGTTAGAGCACATGATTGTTGACGAGATTGTGGGTAAGGGCTAGGTTGGGATTAAGAGATTGGAGTAGCGTTGGCCCTGTTTACATTCTAGGACTGAAAATCTGCAGGTGGCCTTATTATATAGACCTAACCTTTAAAAATCTTTGCAAATAGTTTCCATGAAAATTGGGTGAGAGAGAGAAATGGGGCTCATTTAACGTCCACGTAGTTCATTTTGGGACAAAAATTTTTTCAAGCCTGAGTAGTAGTAGGGTTCTGTTGGGCTGACAAGGAAAATGTGCCTTGTTGTTTGGATGGGTTGAAAATCTGAGAAGTGAAATTAAACACGTGTTAGTTTCAAAATTACTAAAGTGTTTTGTTGAAACGACTTTACTTTCCATTCCATTCTCAAGACTTTAAACTCCATTTAACTTCATTCTCAAGAACATTAGTCCAGGAATGAAAGAGTGTCAAGGACAAAATTTATTTACTGAGTTGTAGCCGTCTCCTCACCCTCTCACATACACTATACATGATAACGAATAACTATGACAAAACCAAAACAAAATATTTACATTAGCTTGGAGTAGGTATATGTGTAAATATCCTAAAATTAAGAAGACACAAACTTCATGTACTTGTAGGTCATTTTGGAAGTACATGTAAGTTATAATAAATGAAAAAATATTGTTTCATCTGGAAATACAAAAAAAATATGAATTGATATAGAAAGGAGAAGCCTAGTTGCAAATCGTTCAGTAATGAACAATAATTTTATTCCATAGAGTTCATCGCAAGTTTCCAGAGGACCTGACATGGACAGCTGTCTAGTAGTTCGGATGAACGGAAAAACAAGGTTTTGTGTACACATTGGTGTGTGCGTAAAGATCCCTTGGCAGTTGGAATTAGATATAAGGGTAGGCTATAGTTCCGCTGTCTGGGCAAAATTTCCCTCACAGCACACTGTATTGCGTATGCCCATCTTCATTACCCCAGTCGAAGTAGAATAGTAGGACAGAAAACTCTGTTTCGTTTCTAATTCCATAGATTTGAGACTTATTTAATTATTATTAATAATATGTGGTAGTATCCTAAACTCAGGCTCTACCACTGATTCATGTGGTCAAACAGGTCAGACATAAATTATAGTCCTGTCCATCAATGGCCGCATTTAATGTCCTTTGTTACATGCAGTTAGAATTTATCGAGAATTGTTCCACCAGCACCATGTGACTAATGTACATTGTTTGATCAGCTGATTGGCTGTGATGTCCACTGATTGGTTACTCTGTCCGCTGTGACCATTTAGTGGAAATTGTATTTATCCTTTAACCACTTTAGACTGTAGAAGTTGACCTCTGTGTTGACCTTTTATATTGTGAATGGACACAAGTGTTTGTCATGTCAATATGGAGTACAGGCTTTTAGCTTTTATAGGAAAATAAGGGGCTTGTAAGGAGATTAATGTGGAAATTTTGCACTCTGGGTTTTTAAAGGTGGTCATTCCCCAAATTGCAAATTTAAAATGATATAAAAGCCTTTATAGTAAAATGTAAAATTTGTTCAGCAGGCAACTAGTTTGGTTGGTCATTCTTTGAAATGCAAAATTACACCAAAAGTATCAAATAATGGGCAAAAATGCAACAATAAGGGCAGTGAATTCAACATTTTACACCACTTCTCTATGTCAGTGATACAGGATGGAAAGTTTAGTAATTTAGGAAAAGTTAGTCATGTGGCTCGAAAGACTAGCTCACATACATGTTTCGAACATGCACACGGGTCGTAGGATTTGGTAGCTCGCAGACCGGCTGCAAGAAACTTGTAGAATTTGCATGTGCAGAACCAACAACCTTGCTCTACAGCCAGTCTACGATCTTCTACGGTGTCAAACACACACAAGTGACAAGTAAATCTCACTTACAGGTTTACAAAATTTTCCCTCGTAAACGGCTCGCAGGTTGTCAGAGATAGACTTTACCAAAATTATTCCAATGTATTTATACTAATGGCAGCATGTCAATGACTTCCTGACAATTGGAAATCTAAATAAGAATATACTACTGCATTTCTGCATGCCTGTATTGGTTATCACGATTTACGCAGAAACCCAGGACATAAAATTTCCCATTTCATATGATTTTGTAACTGTGTAAAAATCAATAATAAACTGTAGTTAAACTGTTGGTAAAAACACATGTAGTCTGACAATTTCATAAGCATTCTCTGATCATTTCTCCATATCACGCTTGAATAACGATAAAAGAACTGTTGTTAAAATGTTACGCTATATGTCAAAGAAATCAGTTATTTTATTCCATATAAATTGCGTTATTTTTATTGTGGTCAAATCGCTAAATTGGACTAGGACCAAACATTTAATAAGAAATAAATGTGTGCGGATTGAAATTTTTTTGATTTTGTAGTAAACTGTATTTTGATTCAGATTTATATCTGAATAGAGATCTGTTAAACCCTTCTCCCAGGATTAATGTATGGGATCAAATTAGACATGAATGATTTGTCAGGATTAGTTGTGTCAAGTGTTCAATGAGTAGTTAATGGCAGATTGTATGACCGTCTGTTGAGTTGTGCTAACTATGGTATATCTATAGAAAAAGTACATGTACTAATATAGATCTAGCTAAATAAATAAACCATTTGTTCTACAGTCGTATTGACTCATTCACAGACGTATTGTTTCAGACGCTTAAAAAATCACGAATATAAATTATGTAGCATTGATTATCCTGTTTGTCTTTTAGGGGGTGGGGGAAGACGTCTAACATGCACTTTAGACCATAAGGTCTTAAACAGTGGATACCTTTTTAAGACAGAATTATTGAACATATCATTGATGAATTAGATTAGTAGTTTTCTTATTTTTCTTTTGATATTTCTTATAAGACGCAGACATTCACACATTCGCTTATAAGAAATGTTCAGAGGAAGAAGAAAATTATTCTTTCCTAAAATTAAAATGTCATCTATCTTTAAAAAAGGGGTTTTTTTGGACACAAAGAAATTATTCTGTTGGGAGGATATTTAACATGGTGCCGAATGATTACATACAAAATAAATGGTTCCTATACAATTGGCAAGTGAAACCAGCCTGAAGTTAAGTCTTGTTAAATAGAAGCTTTTCAGTTGTGAATGGTAATGAAGTTTGCTTATTTATTGCGTCTGTCCTGCATTGATTATCCAGTGAATTTGCGATTAAAGAATAAATATAAATATTAACCAACAGTTGTTATTGGAATTTGGATATATTTTTAATTGACGCCAAATTTCATAATCTTTCAAAAAGTTTTTTTCAAATTGGTGTGTAAATAAAGGATGTAAAGTAAGTAACTTTTCTTATTTGTCACTCCTGTCGTGTCATATTATACATCCGTATTTATCAAAGGTGTAAGAATAAATTCCCTTCCTATGTTCATTATTCATCAAATATACACATGTATATATAACAATGGGTGTTGTTATATTTATTTTAATGCCAACTGTTAAATTTAGATTTTTGATGTCAGAATTTAGTTTTATTTCAGTATTACACACGTTTTCTATTTTAAGTCGTACATGTATGATTAAAGATGACAGTATTTGACAATATCCGCTTGATAGTTGTGATTGTTTAAATTAAAAGCATAAGCTAGATCATTCCAATATATACTGAGCGCCATAGAAAACGCATCACTTAGTTTTACATATAACAAAATGATCCTGTACATCCATAAGTGTACAAATGTGTTGTTATAGATGTGTTCCCATTTGAATATAAGAAGCAAAATAAATAAGATATGTTTACAGGATCAATTTTTTTTATACGAAAAACTAAGTGATGCGTTTTCTATGGCGCTCAGTATATATCAGAATTAAATTTGTCCGGGCAAAATTCTCATCATCCACTTTAGAAATAAGAATTACCGCATGTTTCAGAATTAAACTCAAAGAAGATAGTACATTTAGATTTAAAATATTATTATAGACCAATTGGCACAGTTTACACATAGAAATAAAAAAGGATATTGTATGTTAGTATTGTGTTGACGAGACATTTATAAACCTGACTTCTTTCCTAATTTCCCGGCATTTTAGATAGGATTTCCAATAACTGTTTCATATTGGTGGGAATTAATATCTTGAAACAACAGTGAGTAAGTAATTGTCTCGTTAAACAGTTCCTGGGTTTTGCTTTAGGTGTAGGCTCTATTTCACGTAAGCAACTGACTGTTCTTCATTTGTTTTATTGGAGCGAGAGGTTTCGGTTTTATCCCTGTGCTGACCCAGAAAGTTCCTCAGGATTTTGCCGCATGATTCCCCCCTTGTCAGTGGTGCAGTATGGAAGATCTGACAACGAACAATCTCTAGTTTTTCACATAGGACAAAAAAACGAGGGATATTGTCACATTGACGTGTGCTTAAAAAACTTGATGGTAAGAAAAGTGCTGCTGCCCTGCATTTCATTTGACTGTATTATTAACACATTAATGTAAAAAAATCCCTTAACAACCAATTGAGACTAAACTTGTAGTAAAAAAAGAAATATGAAAAAATCCACTCATTGATCACTTAACAACAATTTGGTCTCTGGATCAATTTCTATATTTAGTTTTTATCATTGTTTTTAATTGACTTTTAACTACTTGAACTTCTTGAAGTGTTAACTTGTTAAAGAACCCTTGGTAAAACAATAGTCCTTGACAACCAGTGCAGGCATTGCTGGAGGGAAAGCAGGGGGAGTGACACCTTGGCCCTTAGTCCACAACACATTCTCTAAATTGTTCAGCCCTTTATAAAACCTTTATGTATCAAATACATCAACAAGAACCTACAGTGCTGTACATTGTGTGCTAGTTTTGGTTTTCTTCTATCAAAGTTATTTCTCACAGTGATTAAAAGTTGAGTCAAGTCAAAGAATGCTTTGTGAACTCTTGGCCAGGTTTAGAGATAATTGATTTTACTTACTGTACAACTGATAAAATTTCAGTCACTCTGATATTTTGAACTTTGTACTGAGGGGGGAGGGTTTAACGACAACTCTACACAAATTTGGTCATTTCAGGACTAACATATGGTTTAATTTTATTTCAATAATTCGCTTGCGCGTAGGGTTCTTAAGTAGTGGGAGGAAACCTGAGGACCCAGAGAAAACCCACGAGGTTGGACAGGTGACCCTACTCCAGAACTTTGTATCGGACATATGTACATATATTATAAATATCATAAAAAGTACCGATAATAAAAGCACCGATAAAAAATACCCCAAATCTGTACTAGACAAAATAGAACACCTGTTGCCACTTCTCATTCGAAGAATTCACATAGTATATTTACTCTAGAAAATCCGATACCACTTCTCATTCACATATATGTATAAATATGTAGTACACTTACTTTCTTGAACACTGTATAACACTTCTCAATTTTTATTGTACATTTGTATGGAGGCCAATAAATTCAGCAATTGAACAAATACATGTAGTAGTAATATTACATTGGGAAACAGTAGGGGGGGGGGGGAACTGCAGCATTCCCTTCAAAGAGTATAGCTGGATCAGAGGATGATGCTGACAGGAGATAGTAGACATTATAATGATTTGATATTGGGTCTTTCAAGCCCAAAACATTATGAAGATGAATAAACCACCTCTCATTTCCAGTCTGTTGTTGTACTGCTGTTGAACGAGAATTTTCTAATATTACATTCCTACAAAGACACAGATCATATTTTGATCAAGAAGACTTTTAACAGCCATTTCATGTTATTCTATCAGACAATATTGGCATCGTATATCAAAGTCTCGAAGACTCGCAGGATAATTCCTGTTTATAAAAAACATGCCATGGAGATAAAAACAACAGAGTATATTTCTGGAGGCCGTCCTTTTGATCTTAACAACTGACATGTTGCAGAATTCCTACAAGTTTTCAAGCTAGAAGAATTTATTAGATAGAATATTCTGCAGATTCCTGCAAGTTTTCAAGTTATAACAATGAGCGAGAGAATTCTGATAAATAATACATGAAATGATATGAATGTAATTCCATGACATGTTGTGTGGTCATAATTCTCAGCAGAATTTTGTTTAATTATCTAAAGTAATTACAAACGATTTATCCGTTCTGCGCTGACTGGGCTTATGAAGATGGATATAAACCATACAGAGTGCTGTGAGGGAAATTTTGCCCTGACAGCAGTGCTATCGTCTACAGCCTACTCCTTACATCAAATTCCAACTGACAAGGCAAGGGATCTTTGAGGTGCACAACAATCCAAATGACTATATATTGTGCCTTACACCAAAGTGGAGACCTGATGAACTGTCTGCACTATAACAGCCACCGTGTCTCTCAATGATAAAAACAACCATTGTCACCATTTAGGTTGGGATTAGTCTCTTGTTATTCCTACTGAATCTTACGGAGGTTTTTTAAATTAAATGTTAAATAATCAATATCAGACTCAGTGTATTCTTTTTATATATCTTTATTAACAATACAATTCAGTAGGAATACATACTGAAAGTTCAAAAACAAATGTTATAACAGATCATACTGTAGAAATATAAAATTCATTTATGTGCTACTAATTCTAGTGAATTAACCCAGGAACAATTGCACTATTGGGATCGTCAAAATTAAATACATAATCAAATCGTCCCAATCAAGGTATGTCCCTTGTACACATTGATAAAGATCCCTTGTCAGTTGGAATTCGATATAAGAGTAGGCTGTAGTGTCGCTGTCCTGCCAATATTTCCCTCATAGCATACTGTATTCTTCATTAGCCCAGTTCAGAGCAGGACAGTAGGACCGTGGACGTTACACCCCATTTCGTTTCCTTTCTGTACTCATTGAGGTGCACGTAAAAGATCCCATGGCAGATGGAATTTTATATAAGATTAGACTGTAGCCCAGTCGGAGCAGAACAGTAGGGTTATAATCCCCATTTCAGTTGATTTTATTTCCGTTTTAACATCCTCTTTTGTATTTACAGACTAGAATCACTGCCCTTGTTCGATTTAGATAGACGCAAACCTTATGTTGGATCATCATTGTAGGATTTACAAAGAAAAAAAATTCAAATGAGAAAATAATTATCTAGCTTAAAGTTCCATTAATGCATGTACATTGGTATTGAGCGTTAATGTCTGTAGCACACATGGATGTTGTTTGAGCATGTGCAGAACTAATTACACGCCCTCCCACATGCTCACATGCGCCACATTTTACCATGTCATAAAGATTTTTATTTTAAATAGTGGCAGAAAAAATTGTTACGGATCATGCATTGACAACAGTTTAGGAATGTTTTCAAAGTTATTGAGACTGTTTAATGACTTGAACATACGAGGATACCCCCCATATAACACACATGTGAACACTGTTTTTGTAAGATTTTTTAAAGATATTTTTTTGTGTAGTTTGCTGACATAATTTACCTTGATCTTTTGTAAACCCATACATTAGCCGGAGCAGACGCTTTAGCACATGGCATGTATCCTAAAAGGTAGTTAAGTAAAGAATCTGGCTCCCCGATGGTCTTCTCTTAATGTAACATTTTTTCTTAATGTTAAAATTGTGAAGGACCATCATTAAATAGACATGATACTGAGCATTGACACCAATTTTTTTAAAATTCTTTAAATCACTTTTGTTTGAAAGTCAAATTTATTTTTTTTGATCCTATCATTAAATAGACATAATACTTAAAAGTGACATAGCTATAATATGAAAGGGGAGTGGTGCGGAGCGAATGGTAATTTTATATAATAAGGTCTGTCATTGGGTCAAGGGGGGTTGGCGTGGTCTACAGTGGTCTAGAGTGCTGTGCTTGGACCTCTAGCTGGCCGGTCACCTACATGTATGGCTTATGGCTGTGGTTTAGATCCCTGGTGTGACCGTATGTGGCATGGAGATAGGGGCACCGTCTCAACCTTGTGGGTTTCCTCCGGGCTCTCCGGTTTCCTCCCTCTGCTAAAGACTCTCGCGCGCAAGCGAATTATTGAAATAAGATTGGAAAACCACATGTTAGTCCCATAATGACCTAGTTTGTGTCGAGTGGACGTTAAACCCCATTTCTCTTTCTCTTTCTCTGTCATTGGGTCAAGTGGCATGGTTGCAATTCCTCGCTTGTACGTGACAAGTCACCTGTCCAACCTTGTGGGTTTTCTATGGGTCCTCTGGTTTCCTCCTACTGCTAAAGACAACTATGTGCCAGTCAATTGAAATAAAATTGAACCATATGTTAGTCCCAAAATTACCCAGTTTGTGTTGAGCGGATGTTAAAAACTCCATTTCTTTATCTCTCTGTAATAGAGAGGAGCAAGAGAAAGATCGCACCCCCTAAACCCAAATTCAACAAATTTATATCGCTTATATGGTAAAACTTGAATCTTGTTATCACATGGCCTTGGAAGAACTTGTTGTACATACATGTACATGTGTAACTTTATCAAACCAATCTCCTTGGGTTTGGGTTTATAAAAAATAAAAATGAATTTTAAATTATTTATTTATGCTGACCCTAATTTCCGTACCATGTCCAAATCTTGCAGTTATAGAATATATATATGTGGGATTATATTATTTCTGATTTAAAGCTGAACTCCGGTTACAAAAATGCTGAAATAATGTAATAAAAAAAAGTTCACGCCCTCAAGCCGCCATTTGTGAAATAAGTATGGTGGACATGGAGGCTTATGACCTGGAAAGGTTAGCCGATCTCACTTCCAGTTTGTTTCTTGTCAGCCAGCTTTACACATCCGGCTTTATTCTCTTCACACGGTTCACTGAGTGCTGTATTTTTCCCCAACAGCACACCAAATTATTGAAGATTGCAAAAATGCCTGATCAGGTAGGCCTGTAAATAATTATATGAACTGTATCTGGCGGCTTATTTTAAGGTAACTACTAAGTTCATGCACCTAGAAGTACTTCATATGATCAGAAAATAATCGGTGCCAGGGTCGGATTTAAATGGGAGTTAGCTGCCAGTGAGTAAGACGCTGGTTAACAACCAGATGGTCCGGAGTTTGATCATGATGTTGGAGTTCCTGACACGACACAATGTCTGGTCATTCCGATTGAACAAAAAAAAACGAGGTCTGTGTACATTATATATGGCATACACATAACAGAACCTTTGACGTCTTGAGTTCAACAAAGAGCAGGCAGAAACGACTCTGTCCAAAGTTTAACTCTCAGCAAATTCCATGACTGGGCTAATGAAGATGGGCAATACACCATGCAGTGTGCTATGAGGGAAATTTTACTTGGACTATACCATTGCCAGATCCTCTGACAAGGGGGGCATCAAATTGGAAAATCAAGATAAATTTTATCTGCCAACCTAGAGATCGAACATTAAAGCCAATGTCTTACTCACTGAGCCACTGTGGCTCCCTCACGACAAATGCCTATCTTTATTAGCCCAGAAAGGTAGCATGTCAAACCACCTTTCATTTCATATCATTTCATGTATTGCATCAAATAGCAACCACTATGACAGAAATCAATATATTTGTTATACGGATGAATAAATGATAGAATATTGTAATATATAGACTATAACCACCCTGACACTTGCACGATTTTCTTTCCCACAACGATTGAATGATTAAAGTCTTCTGTAACGAGGGTGATGATTAAAGTCTTTGGAAATGAGCGTGATGAGTATGTGAAGGATGCGAGTGTGTGTGCTATGTTGGCGAGAGAATTTTGAAATTTTCAAAAGTTCGGTGTACAGCAATTATTGTGTCATGGTCATGCTACTTGCGTGAACACTATGCGAACTTGATGTCAATACTGCTAGCGGTGCTTATCAGTGCAAGAACAATACGTAACCTACATATACATGTATGTGTAAACAAGTAGTGCCGTTGCAACCCATTTTTGGTTATGGATTGAAAAGACAGTTGTACGTGTGCAATATGCCAATTCGAACAAAGTGCAAACAGGATTTCACTCCAAATGGCACACCTTGCCTAGATGCATTGGGTAGATTACTATGTGTTGAATCCATAATATGTTGATACTGTTTTCACCTCTCTCTGTAAAGATGTAGGATGCCATGCTTGGTGTCATTGGTTCGATTCCCGCCAGGAGCAACCTATCACATGGTGTTTATGGCTTCTACAAATAGCGGACTGGAAGAATTTGCAACAAATTCCTGACAGGACCAACCTTCTACATGTACAAATTGTGATAAACCAGTGAATTTATCACTAATTGTAATATTCTCAAGGGTGAATTATACATTTTCATTGGTCAATTAGACACTGTTGATTGGATAATAGCATCCCTGTAAATTGGACGAATCACTGTGTAGTGATATCATGAATAGTTCTTTATTGGAGATTGCTACAATAGAGACAATCAATCTCCAACTTGTACGTTTGCCGAATTTTGACGATACTTTTGGTGATATTTCTGACGATCATCTTGTATTGCCAATATTGTTGTCACATAGTGGCTAAAAATGCCATCTTCAATAATGTCTGGATGAGCCATGACTACATACATGACGCAGAGGTACTTGCATAATACAGTTACATTGTAAAGGTCTAGATAAAAACCATGTCTACATACATGACATACACTACAGGTATGTGCATAAAGCACTATCAATACCGTTAAATTTCTGGATAAACCATGTCTACATAGATGCCGTACAGGTGCTTGCATAAAGCACTACAAAGTCATGTCTGAATATACCTCATGTACATGTACACGACGTACAGGTACATGTACTTGCATAAAGCACTATCAATTCAGCTAAGTAAAAAACACTATAATTGTAGAAATTTTGGAAAATTCTAAGAATTGTTGTATTCTTCCATAAAACACTATAATTGACAATACACTAAATTGAAAAACAATTAAAAAAGTTATTTATAGAAAATTTGGGAACAGGGTAAAAATTATCGTATTGTATTCTTTGAAAAAAGACAGAGTTCTTCAGGATTTTCTGACCGTGGTTTCTCCTTGTCGGTGGTACAGGACAGATGTATATACATTGGCATGCAAGTAAAAGAGCCCTTGGTTGTTGGAGTTTGAGTAGGCCATAGTACTGCTGCCCAGGTAAAATATCACTCATCATAGCACACTATATGGCATATGGCTGTCTTCATTAACCCAGATTTGGAGCAGAACAGTAGGACATAGAATGCCATTTCATTTCATTTCTTTGTAAAAAAAAATATTTTGCTAAACAAAATACATTAAATATTGACTGTCTGAGATGAAAGTAGACATGTGCTAGACCGTCATAACTCATAAAAAGTCTTCATTGATAAACTGGTCAAATAAATGGAATAAATAGATGCTATTTATATCTCCATGACAACCTGCATCTCACTCATTAGACAAATCTACGTTTGACATGTACAAGTGTTAATTTCCCCGATTCACAGAAAGACAAAGATAGCAGACGACAAAACAGAAATAGATTCAGCCTTTAGGAACTCTTCAATGAAAAAATGGTTGCTGTTAATGTAATGATTGTTATCGAACTAATGGTGAGAGATGATTGGTTGTTTTTTTTATTTTAACTCATATTGAATTAACCATTTTGTATTGATTAGAAAGGGTTGATGTCATGTTAAGAGATTGTTAAAGCACAAAGGGTAAGAGAGTATACTAACTCAAATTATTCACTTCAAATAAATCACCATGCAGCAGACAGGACTGAAGGGGCATAACTCTTGTAAACCAAGGCACAAATTATTCTGGTGTAACATCAAACAGTATTTGAACCTACACAGATATCAGTTTAACACCAGGGGCATTGACCGAGGCTATATTCCTGTGTTTTCACATAATGGCAGGGTTGGGGGTGGATGTCAGTTGTCGACTGCTTGGGTTTTTATTGAGTCTTCCAGTTTCTTCCCATTGCTTAATCCTGAAATTACCTACTTTGTCTTGTGGCCTCACTAACTTCAAAATAATAACCTTGCTTCAGACAGCACTAAAGGGCCATAACTCTTGTAAACCATGGTGCAATCTATTTGGTTAGAAGAAAGGACTGTAGTAACATCAAACAATTTCTCAGTCAGAAATATTTGAACATGCACTGTTAGTCAGGTTATAAACTTCAAGATACATTATTCAACAGTTAATTCTAATTAATAATTTATATAAGATTTCGGGCCTAAAGAAAGACTTACAATAGACTGATTTAACTCTTGAATAATGTATGTTTAATGAATTTTGTTTTCGTGTATGCTGAAAAGAGTGGATCGTAAGCCGAATGCTTATTGTTTTCCAGTCTACCTTAGCTCCTAAGGATCAAGTCACATTTGATGGGACGTAACATAAAAGAACCCCTTGACAGTTGGTATTTTATGGAGAGCTGGCAGAAAGCTGCTGTCTAGGCAAAATTTCCGTCATAGCACCCTGCATCGTATATTCATGTCTTCATTAGCCAGTTTCATGCACAACAGTTGAGTAAGGCATTGAACCCCCATTTATTTTGTCATTTTTTTCTAGAATGGACCTTTCAAATAGATACTTTAATAAATTGATAGATACAGTATGTTCTGTTGCACGTTGAAAAACCTTTTATCGAACCATCATTTATTATAATAGTCACAAGGAAGGGCTTTATCAGCAAGTGTTGATTTTAATATTTAACCATTGTAAAAGTAACCAATCAATAAGGGCCTTATTTCAAGGTCTATGACCAATCAACAAGTGTCTGTTGTAATCCATAACCATTAAAACACTAACCAATCAACGAGTGTATATTTTAAGTCTTAGTTGTAAAACCGTCAAACAGAGAATCCATTATCCAAATTAGTTTTTGACACCAACTTGAAAATTACTGGGCAATGTTATTGTATAGTTCCCAATAGCAAAATAAAACTGATCCATTATCAGCTTTTATAGCCTACTTATTCCTATTATGACATGCAAGAGAAAGCAGGGAGGCAGACACAATGATTTTACTGTCCTTAACTCTGTTTCTTCCACATCATCAAAAATGTATTTCGCAGCTCGTAAAGACAGATCAATGACATCAGACGTCCTTGATTATTGGAGATATTCAGTATTTTGCAATCATTGATATTTTTTAACCTTTTGATAAATAACGTGACTTGTATTTTATGAATTCCCCTGGTCTAGTAATTATACGGTGATGTCTCTCTGGTCTGTAATTCAAATAAATATTACATACGTATTCGTAAATGTCACGTTTACCTTCGGTAATTCAAGGACTTGATTTTATTACAGGATGTTATACGACTTTTATCAGTCAGAAAATTCAATAGATTTGTTGGCTACAGTATACTTTTATGTATTTTTGATACATGGGAGGAGAGGAATATAGGTTATGATTTTATGTATATATCAGAATGAAAAAATAAAATAAAATGGGGTGTAACGTCCTACTTTTCTACACTGACTCGGCTAATGAAGAAGTAGAAATGACTTATAATATGTTTTGACTGGACATATTATTTTTAAAGTATATCATATTTATTTACCGTTAGCATACATGTACGTGTAGAAGTACTTTCACTTTATTTACTATATGGAGCACGAACGAACCAAGTTTGACGTCACTGAAACTATCTTGTCCACAACTTCATTGAAGGTCCAAATTCCCCCACCCACCTCTACTAATGTTTGATTAGCTAAAAGTGGCAACAAGCTACATGGTTAATGTTAAAATCACATTGGTGAGTGGTTTGTTGTTGTGAGGGAGATAACTCCTTCAGTCACTTTGTGATTCTCTACTGATAAAACCTTGTAACTATAAATGTGTAGTTTCTGTTAGTGGTTATTTACATTAAATCCTCTCTATTTTTCTCTCTCCCTCACTCTCTACAAAATTGATAGGTCCCCCTCTCTCTCTCCCTCTCTCTCTCTTCTCGATCCAGGGTGGTTTTCCCTTGTCAGTCCTGCAGGATGGAGGGCCTGACATTCTGACAAGGACAGCTGTCTAGTCATTCGAATGGGATGAAAAACCGAGGTCCTGTGTACACATTGACAGTTGGAATTCGATATAAGAGTAGGCCATAGCGGCGCCGGCCCGGGCAAAATTTCCCTCATCATAGCACACTGTATGGTGTATGCCTGTCTTCATTAGCCCAGGTTAGGAGCAGAACAGTAGGAGGTTACACCCCATTTCATTTCATCTCTCTCTCTCCCTCTCCTCTAGAAATTTGTTAGGTCCTCAATCTCTCTCTCTCTCTCTCCCTCTCTCTTGTATAAATGTATTAAGAGTATGTTTATTATTATTATACTGAGTAAGTGTGATATATATTGGTACCAGTACCTAGTTAGCCTGTTGGACCACTTGTAATAATATTTATACAGTGGTAAATATAACACTATATATCTATAAAACTGTCTGAGTATATGCATGTAAATATAACACTATGGATAGTAGAGGTAGTAAAAGTGTCTGCATGTTGGTGTTTATTTATATATCTACCAGTACCCACTTCCGATTTGCTAGTTATGTATTCAAATTTATTTTGTTCGGGTTTTAATTTTGTTGTGTATGTCTATATTCAGAAATAGGTCTTTGTGTAACCTTAGAAAAAAATATTTCTTAGTTTCTTAAGTAACCCTATAAAAAAGTATGTTTAACCATAGCATAAAAAAACATTCCTTCGTTTCTTATGTAACCATTGAAAAAAAAATCATTCCTAATAGTTGCTGTAACCATGGACCTTAAGGTCCATGCTGTAACCATAGGAAAAAATCATTCCTCAGTTGCTGTATAACCATAACCATAGGATTTTTTTTTTTTTTTAAAACAATATTTTATTCAGAAATTGAAAGGGATTGAGGAACGGGCATAGCCTATGACCTCTCTCCTAGGAAAAAATCATTCCTTAGTTGCTGTAACTGTAGAAAAAAACCATTCCTAAATTCATATATATATACATTGCAGCGGTAGAAAAAACTAAACATTCCTTGTATGTTACCATACAAATATCCATTCCTTAATTTGTTATGTTACCATACTAAAAATATATTCCTTATTTCTTCATAAAAAAAACCAAATCCATTTCTTAGTTTCTTATGTAACAATAGAAAAAAACACATTCCTTAGTTTCTTATGAAACCATAGAAAAAAAACTCTTGAATTTCTTATGTTATCAAAGAAAAAAACATTCCTTAGTTTTTAAGAGTATGAAATGCTACTAATTTAGCTACCTGTAAATCCATTACAAGCAGCACATATTTTTCATGTGCATTTACATACATTGATTTAATTTAATGTATAAATATTGTTCACAAAAGCAAGACTGTTTGATGAAAACTATTTATTGATGCATTCAAAACTGATAGTCAGCGTTAGAAAGACTGTTGATGGGGGCTTGATAAACATCCTTACAGAGAATACATGTAATCCAAAGATTAAAATTTTTTGTTAAAATATATTGTAATTAAAGGAACATCTTATAGTATGTTCTGTTAAAGCGAGGGGGGTTATGATGGCCTAGTGGTCTAGAGTGGCGTGCTTCGACATCTAGCTGGCCGGTCACCTCTGGCTTGCGGCTGTGGTTTCGAGCCCAGGTGTGAGCATACGTGGCATGGAGATAGGGGCGCCTCCTCAACCTCGTGGGTTTCCTTCGGGCACTCTGGTTTCCTCTCACTGCTAAAGACCCCTACGCGCATGCGAATTATTGAGATAAAATTAAAACCATATGTTAGTCCCAAAATGACCTAGTTTGTGTTGAGTGGACGTTAAAGCCCATTTCTCTCTCTCTCTGTTAAAGAGGAGGACTTTAAACCCCCTTTCCATTTCATTTCATTTAATATTTTCACTAATAGGTAATACAGCGCTATTTGATAAAGGCGATTGATGAAAATTGATACTTAAACGTAAGATTTCTTATCATTAATGGTGTTTATTGCACATATTATCGTCAGTACCGTTACCAATTACCAAGTTCATTTACCCAAAAAACGTTAATTAATAAAAATTCTTAACACATGTTAATATAATGGTAGATTTAAGAGGTATAAATAATGATGCGTCAGTTATGACTAGTAGAGTCAGTATAAAGGCATGCTGGGTAATTTTACGATGATTTATAGAAGGAAGATTAGATATAGCAGTGGTGTTAAAATCATACTGTGAAATATGGTCTTAGATCTATATCGATACTAGGGATATATGATATCTACTTATGTCAGGGTGATCCAATACCTTAAAGGGCAAATTAATATATAGTATTAACTTATAGAATATATAAAGAGTAATAGTATCTAACTTATAAAACATACTTCAGAAGGTCAATAGTATCTAATTTATAAAATATACTTATAAGGGTGTTTTTCACAAAAGTGAGTCAAAACAGTCAACACAATATTTTGTCATATTTAATGATCTGATGGTAATAAATTTTACACAGAATATGTGAAATATAGTTAGGTGTGGAGGGCACACACTATTTTCTTTCTACAACCAATATATAATTTACTTCGGTGGAAAAAACAGCCTTAAATGTCCCTACCGACATGGTAAAATTTTAATATAGAGAGAGAAAAATCATCTTTTCAACATTAAATATGACATTCAAGTCAATAGATATTTAAATGGTTTAAAACATAGAGCACAGAGCTTTAATATCAAACACACAATATGTCTAGTTTAACCAAAGGTAAATTTTTATGTGGCATCAATTTTTGAACCTAAAATTTGAAATCCAGTGTCTTTACCGTATAACAATTTTTTTAAGGGAGATAATTCACTAGGCCTTTAGATATAGAGGGCACTTTTTGAACTTCAAAGTGCCAGTTTGTTTTGCGTGTCCTTCTAGCATAAAGCCTTAGCCAGAAGATGTGATGGAATGACAGAACATGAATTTTGAAGTTCTGAAAGCTGAATGTCGCACTTTTGGAGTGTCTTTACCGACATTACAATAATTGTCAAAGTTTGTCATTAATAAGCATAAATTATTGAGAATATACAGCAAATACATCACTCAACCCAGGGCTTAAACCATACATATGTGTACCTATAACTATGACATCCAAGCATTAAACTATGTCTTTACCGCCATAACATTCTGTCTTTACCGTATACAAATTGGCATTACGGTAAAGACTTGTGTTTGAAGAATGACATTTAAGTGAAATTTAGACTTATTGTTGATGTTATTTGTGGCTAATGACACATATAATAACTAAAAGACTTTACTGCCTGAATTAGTTACCGATATTAATCATGTAATTGCAACACACATGCTTTCATAGAGTCCCCATGCTATAGGCCTATTGTCTTGAATTAAAGAAGTTGGTGACAAAGTGTATCAGGACTGTCAGTAGTGAGACCAGGCATGGTCCTTCTGCTATTTGGGCTCATTTAGATCCAGTAATAAAAATTATGAAATGTCAAAATGTTTACGAAATAAATCTGAATACAATCGGCTTTAATATAAAAAATATATCAATAAATGAAAAGTAATAGTGGAAATAGAACAAAATCAATCTACAGTACCGGTATTTAAACATACATTATGCAAGTACTAAATCTGCCTGTTTCATGTCTTTCTTCAGGCCTGAAATCTTATCTAAATTATTAATTAGACATTAATTAACTGATCCAGACCAAAATCAACTCTCGATGGCGTCAGATTTCTCTGATATTAAATTGATGACAACGGTTCAGCCATATTTTGATTTAATCTAAAAATTGAAGGAGAGAGAATTAGCTTCGAACAACCAGTACTGTGGTTGAAATTATCGCACGTCTTCAAAGGCTAATATCTTTGTTCGCAATAGAGTAATTTGAATGAAATTTTCAAATTATTCATTTTACATTATCTACTTTTGATCTATTATAGCAAGAATGGTTAGCTCTTTATTTAAATCTTACATAATGTATCTTTAAGAAATAAATTTTATAAGTTAGCACATTTACATGTGTAAATAAATCCAGTTTTCCATATCTAAATAAGAAGGTTAAAAGTTAAAAATTATGTCATGTATTTCGCCTTATACATGTATTTTCTTTGATGCAAGTTTATAAAACATTGAAAACATTGAAAGAGAGATGTGGTATCTTTGCTTTTTAGATGATTTTAGATTGTTTGTTCTCCGATTGTAAGTGGAGAGCATATAGACTTATGTACATGTACATAATAATATAATACACGTATATACACATATATTATGAAACATGTGCAATAAATAAGGTGCTGGCTCACTCAGGGTATGAATAGGCTTGCATATGGCCCATGGCTTAAGATGTCACTAGGGCCCTTGGCACTCACAGTAACAACTCTGTCACACTTATACAAAATGCAATTTGTATGCCAGTATGTCCTCCTGGTTGCCTTTACCATAGCTGTGAAACGTTTATGTACCACTTGTTAAACTCTGATGTAACATATAAAACTTATCTATGTTAAAGCGGGAATTTCATATTTTCTAAGAAAGTCAAAACATAATTATTTCTATGTCTTTTGCTCAAAAGGTTGTCAACTCACTATTATACGATCATGGACATCATTTCCCAGGCATTAAAATCAGTCACACAGAAAATAACACAATTACCTCCCTTGTTTTTCCATTTACCCCATGGAATGGCTATCTTCAAACGTTTGAATTTGAAGTTGAAAATGATATTTTTGCCGATTTCTGAACAGGCAAAAGAGAATTATAGGATTATTCTTTAACAAGGTAGGACTGTGTATAGAGAGACACTCTATTTTAGGGCTTTATTTTAATACATTTTAAAAATATAACTTGAAAATATGAAATTGCAACTTTAATGTTACCAAATTTATTTTAAATTAGGGGGCACTTACTGGGAAATGAAATGAAACGGGGATTAACGTCCTAGTTTTCTGCACCAACCGGGCTAATGAAGATGAACACACACTTTGCAGTGTGCTATGAGGAGTTTTTTGCCCTGACAGCGGCACAACAACATACTTTATTACCAATTCTGTCTAGTATTCTTTTACATGCACGCCAAAATGTACACAGAACCTCTGTATTTAACTCTATTCCTTACCAGGGACCCTGTCCTGCACCAATAACAAGAGACAATCATAGTAAAAGATCAGGAGGAACCTTCTCAGTCAGCGCTGGTAATAAATCCAAGATATCCTTGTTAGTATGCATGTGCCTTAACCACTGAGTCACACCTGCTTGCTACCGAACATGAGGTCTGATATTCAATCCTGGTGTTGACGTATCAACTTCAACAGGATTGTCTATTACCCTGCCCCAATACACTACCCTACCCATTGTCAGTAGCACAGGACAGAGGACCTGAAAGGAACAGCGTCTAGTAATTCAGATAATCAAATCCATGTGTGCACGTAAAACAAGAACCTCTGGCAGTTGGAATTTGATGAAGAGTCAATGCGTGATGTGTGCCCTTCTTCATTAGCCTGATCGGTTAAGAAAAGTAAAACATTAACTCTATTTTATTTCATTATGAGAAATCTATGTGAATCTGCCAGTTGTAATTTATCCCATGTAGTCAATGTATTCTCGTATGTCTTTACCGTAATGTCTTTACCGTAATGTGGATTACGGTAAAGACTAATTAGGATTTATATAAAGTGGATTTATTCATTAACATATTGGCTTCTTGCATTCAAAATTGAGATACAACATCTGCATTGAACAGAGCTTCATTTAAAACCAAGGAAACTAAAATCATTTAAAAAAAATTTTCGCATTTTGTCTTTACCGTAATTTCATCTTTTTGTGAAAAATGCCCATAAAGGTCAATAATAGTATCTAACTTATAAAATATACTTATAAAGGTCAATAATAGTATCTAACTTATAAGCTACATGTACATGTATTTCTAAAGGTCTGTAGTATCTATAATCTAACTTATAAAATATACCCTCGTGGGCTTACTCCGGATCCTCCCACTGCTAATGATCCCTATGCGCTAGCGGATTGTTGAAATAAAATTGAACCATGTGTTAGTCCTGAAATAAAACCCTACTCTCGCTCTCTCTCTCTCTCTCTTTAAAATATACTTCAGTAGGTCAATAGTATCTAAAATATACTTCAAATTTGGCAATAATATCTAACCAGGAAGTGAGTGCTGGCAGAGAAAGCTCCCCAGGATCTTAGAGACTGGTTTTGCCATTGTCATTGCTACAGGGTGGTGGGCCTTGTAAGGAAAAGTGTCATGTTGTTTGAATGGTATGACAGAGGTTCTGAGAATGTGTTGGACATTAAACCTCATTTCATTTCATTTTGTATCATTTTCCCTGACATCTGGAACCTGCGGAAAATCAAATATTGTATTTGTGGTAAATGAACATAGAGATATCCTTATTCTCAGATTGCAGAAAAGTAAGACGTTAAACTCAATTTCATTTCATTCGCAGCAACGATGCATTCTCACAAAGTACCTGTAATTATATGAATGAAACAAAAATAAGTCATAAAATTCTGACACATGTAGAAAACATGTTGTTCCGCATGGCATAAAGTGCGCACTAATTACCAGAAAAAACCTGCTGTTTTCTGTGGCTGCACATTCTTGTAGAGAAAACAATGACATACATGTCATTTTACAGAAGAGAGAGAATAATTAAAAATGCTTCTGTCTGTTTACATAATTACATTCATATATTTTGGGTGTATCATGCAATTTGTTTGTTTTCTTTCTTGTACCATAGTTCTACACAGGGCGTATCTAGCGGGGGTGCAGGGAGTATATTGCACCCCCAGAAAAATTAGGCACCCTGAGAAATGGCACCCCCTCAAAAACTTTGACAACCCCTCAATCATAAAATAATGCACGTGGTTACGATCACACAGTGATGCTCTTATAAGGCACTGGGGCCCATTTCACGAAATTTTAACTAAGATAAGATCCCAATTTTAGTAATTTGATTGGATAATATTAGATTGATTTTAGTGCTTAGCCAATCAAAATTGAAGTATCTACTAAAATTGGATTTTATCTTAAGTTTAAATTTCGTGAAACAGGGTCCAGATCAATGTATTGATACAGTTGAAAAAATTACAGATATACATGTAGAATGGCCGAAGAGTGTGCCTTAATGCCACCCTCATCTAGCTCATCCCTTGTGGAAAACACCTCTACTATAATAATAAAATATTCTTATATTTACCAAGATGTATTCAGTGAGTAACATTAACCCCTTCTTTTATATTATTTGGATAAATTGTTTATTTTATCGTAGAGTGGCATGAGACAGGAAAATATCTGGCGTACAGGTAGAATGGTTCATTTAGTTTAAAGATGAAAGAGTGTAGCCTAAGAATATAAAAGGATGTTCTAACAACAGGACATGAAGAATGTATCGTAAAAATATAGTAGGATGTTTTAACAACAGGACATAAAGAATGTAGCGTAAAAATATGAATAGGATGTTTTAACAATGGGTCATAAAGAATGTATCAGATATCGCATGTACAGTTGTATAAATTCACTATATAAATATACCGGTATATCGAAACTTGTAGTAACAGATGAGCTTTATATGAATTTATGTGCAATTTTGGGGATATATGTAGTGTGGAGCATAAGAATATCCATATTAATACATCGATACATGATACAACCTCATGATTTAAAAAAAAAATCTAAATTTTCTATATTTGACTGCTGATCTGAAAAAAAAACGCTCCTTGATTTTCAAAAGTAAATCATCGCTCTCCCAAAATGCTCTCCCCGTTTGGACATGGTCAGGAATTTAAGAGTTGCATAATAATTTGCCAAGTGGTATTTCTGAAGCAATATTAGAAACCCATTGAGGTACAACAGCATAGGTCATGTCTGTTAAAATCCATTCATATCAAGTGTGATATGATTTAGGTTTAATGTGTATAGACAGGTCAGACAGGTGTGAATTACACCTGTATCTCATACCTTCACTCTCTACAGATAACTAGATTGTTAGAACAGGTAAAATACCATGTTCTTATTTTATCATTGAATAGACTTGTAGCTATATATTATATACCCAACATGATTAAAGATACATAAGATCTAAATCTGAATATTTACAGGGTTTTATTTTGGTGTAAAATGATTATTTAGACATTTATACACCTGACAAGCCTATAATCAACTCTCTAGATCATCGGATGGTGGAGATGTAAACAGATTAAAATACAGCCACCATTTAAGGATTTAATGAAAAAAATTGGAGAAGCGAGGCTAAGTCTCAATGAACAAGTAATGTTGCTGTGATAATAAACATTAACATTGCTCAGAATAAAGGAAATTGTATGAAGTTTGCAATATGTTAATTTTGAATTATCTATTTTAGAATTATTATAGCAAAAACGGCCAGCTCTTTATCTAGATATTACATAATGCATCTTTAACCAATGTACATCAAAAAAAAAAGGAAAGGAAATGAATGGGATGTACATGTTGTGTCTTACCTTTCTGCACCAACTGGTTTGCTATGAGGGAAATGTGACACGGACAGCAGTGTTACTGCTTTCTTATTCCATTCCGATAATTACATGCTTTTCCTTGGCAGGTTCTATGTGGATATGTGACAAGTAGACATATGAACTTTCTTGACAAGCACTGCTATCGAACCCAGGACAGCATACGAAACAGTATACTATAATGCTTGGATATGGTGGCCATTTAGGACAAGAGATCTATTCTTGAAGTAAAGTAGATTATTCTCTGTGTGCAGAATGTGAGTCACCATGGCTGCAGAATGAATACAATTATTCATCTTGTCGGTTCGATACTTAATTTATTTTAAGACAAACACAATCTTTTTCTCTGTCAGATTTTTGATTTCTTGATGAAAGTGGGTTGATATTTAAAGTCTGCTAAATCTAGATGGCCTTGGATGCAAGGGCATTATTTAGATCAATATATGTAACATTTGTTAGACAAATTCTTTTAAAAAATTTGCAGATATTTTTTTTGATGATGAAACTGGTATCAGTAGTATCACCTCGTTAAGATACCTGACAACAATGTTTGAATTGTAGATATTTGAATTGTTGATGAAAGTGGTATGGCATCTTTAAGATACTGGATTAGTTTGATATTTAATCTATCAGTGGGTTATTGATATGTGTTAACTAGCAGACGGTGATCCTGACAGCAGACGCAATGATTCTGACAGCACTCGCACAACCTTTCAATAATCTTTCCCGATATTACATGACAACTTTATCTCTTCGGTTTTCATGGAATTAATCTACTAGATTACACCATCTCTGTTGCAGGCTGGCTGAATATAAAGCTCTCTTCACTTTTAAAATCCTTGTCTGAAGTTTGCAACTAGCACAAGTCTTATCACTTGAGTATAAAGTGTGGGATGTTTATAGAATAAAATGAAATGGGGTTTAAGTTCCTACTGTATTGCGCAAGCTGGGTGAATGAATGGGGTTTAAGTATTTACAGTTGGGCACAATCTGGGTGAAAGAAGACAGGCATACATGTATGCTATACAATGTGCTGTGAGGGGAAATATTGCCTGGACAGCGACAATACAGTCTACTCTTATTTAATTTCAAATTCCAACTGTCCATGGTTCTTTTACATGCATAATATGACCTATGATATTTTTTCATCCCATCTGAAAGACTAGATGCTGTTTGTTTTGTCTTGCACCTCTGACAAGGGATAAGTAGTCTGCAAATTCAAGGAAAGTTTTTTGATTAATCTCAGAATTGAACCCTGACCTGGTTACAGAGCCAGTGCCTTACTCACTGAGTCAACATGGCTTTACCTAATATAGAAATAGTAAGGATAACCTGTATAATGTTAAGCATGTCTGATAAAACAGATCATATTACTTGGTTGTACAAGTCTCCATGCCGACCAGGTGATATGTTCATACAGGTAAATTAGGCAAGGAGGGTAATTAAGATAACAATCTAAAGTTACCTCCCCTTTCTACAACTGTCAGTCATTCATCATGTTTAATCACTGTATGTCAAACTGAAGGAGGGTTTTATTCTAAACTCATTTTAAACTTAACTGTAATGAAGACGTCTTTACCAACGGTACTTATACCAAGAGATTGATGGTCTTTCAGTTTTATAGAAATTCAAAACCTTAGAAGCTATTTCTGTGCTTTTTGTTTTTGTGCATCATGAATTCATAATAATAATGTCTATTTTGTTTTTGATATGTCCTCCTCCCTCCCATAAGAAATAGGCAAAATGTAATACATATTCCTGTAGAAAAGAAGTTCTAACAGGTGTTGCCAATGGTTGGTTGTACATTGAACAGTGCCACAGTTTCAACAAAATGGACATATTAAATTATTGACCCTTATCTATTTCTTCTAATTATAACATAGTACGATCAACTTGAAACTTGTTTGTTCTTCAGACAATATGGCTGTTGTAAGATATCATGGATCACAATGGTCAGTTATTGGTATATGTATAGAACATCAAATTTGTCATCTTAAATGTCTTGCTGAATGACTCATGTAATAAGATTGGATTGGATTAAAGATTAGATTAAAGAATTTAGTAGATATATTAATTGATGGAGATGGGGTTATATGTACCGGTAATTAAATAAAAGTATAATCATGGTGTTCATTCAGCCTGATGTCTATTAGCATGTTTCAATTATGGTAATATACAGGGTTCAAGTTCAGAGGTCAACATGGGTTAATGGTTAATCCTGTTTGATATAATTAACTAATTCTATCGTCTGTAATATACCAGATAACAGGGTTATTTTTGCAACCAGTTGATAAGACTTGTGTCCAGCATGAGTCCTGGATTTAAATTACTCTTTTTCAAATAAGTTCGTTGTTTAGGGTATTATTGAATATGCATTATCATAATTAATGAAGTTATTGGTAATTAATTATTAAAGTGTTGATAATTAATATGAGGTGTCTTTTTTTTATGTTTATTTCATATGATGATAGTTAATTATCTAATTGAGAAATAAATTTGTATATGTCAATTACTTGCAGGTATTTATTGATTCTGGTAGAACTGATACAATTCTGCTTTTAAAAATATGATCTCTCAAAGGAAACGTTAAACTTCATGGTATGTTCTTATCTTGTCTTTGAAGACATAAGTCAAAGAATAGCCTTGATCATTCCTGTAACCTTGTGGTTTTTCTCTGGTTACTCCAGTTTTTTCTCACTGCTAAATACGCAAATGAATTTTTAAAGTGAAAATATGAAATAAAGTACCAGTTTGTATTGATGAACATTATACCTCATTTCCCTCTCTCTGTCCTTAACCTTGTGGGTTTTCTTTGGGTCCTCCGGCTTCCTCCCTCTGCTAATGACACCTGGACGCGCTAATAAATTTTCAAATTAAAACCCTATCACATGATAGCCCCAATATGAAATAGTTTGTGTTTAGGACGTTGTAAAACCCCATTTTCCCCTTCTCTTCTGCTGTTATACATGTATCACAGAATAACTTTATGTCACATGTTAGTCCCGAAATGACCTAGTTTGTTGTGAATTGAGATTAAATATGATTTTCTCTCTTCTTTTCTTGCTGTTATATCACTAGATATTATCTTCCAAACAATGACTAGGTACTATAATAGTGCATTGATGTGTGTCGAAAAGCTTCCACTCAAGTGATATCACAGACAGGAGCGTATTGATATTTCCGAGGGCTCTTATAGTAAATTGGGCTATCAGTTGTTTTATTACATCGCTTCAGTGTTTACGACCACACCATTTTATACATTGGGAGAAAATGCCAGACGGTCTAGTCAGAATCAGGTGTTTCTCGCATGTTGAAAGTGATAAAAATTACGCCGCCAGACTGACCAATCAGACATTAATGATGATGGCGGCTTGTTCCCTCCAAGGTGTAAAACCCACGATGTAAAGTAATGTGGCTAATTATCCTGACTCCAGCGTAATTATATTATTGTCTGGTACTTTATACGGAGACGAAGTAATTGTCCTTCCGGCAGACGTCTACGTTACTTTCCATGAAGTCTGCTGGTCAAAGACTTTATATGTCACGTACCAGAACCTATATTAGTAATCGTAATAATGGTATGAAGTGAGTCACTGATTAGTTTATACTTCATTATTAAACTTCTTAATACCACCTGTCCAATCGCATATATATTTTTCTCGTCCACTGCTTCCTCTCACTGGTTTCAATTCCTTGATTGTACGTGACGAGAAGAAGGATCCCCTGTGCAACCTTGTTGATTTTCTCCCACTGCTCAAGACACCTCCCTAAGTGAATTATTGAAATAAAATTGGACCATATGTTAGTGGATTTTAAACATCTTTTGAAATCCAAGCGTAGAGACGAGTGAAAGACTTTCGGATTAAGTAAAACAATGTGTTGAAGAAAAGGAATGTTTTATCATGTAAGAATGTGTAATGTTTGTTGTTACCGTGCCAACATTAGGATAAGATATGGGGAGGACTGACTGAATGATGATTATTCTAGGAGAATGTGACTATAATTACATAGAAACAATTTGTTTAACACGGAAACAGTAACACTCTTATTATTACTCTTTTATTACACACAATTTGTAATTAACTTGAAGTGCTGTAGTCAGTGGCATAATTAGAGTTTGTGATGCCGGTGGCAATTTGCTTGAGTATTTCTGTACTTCTATCTTTTTAATTTGACGTGAAGTCCATTTTAATAATTTTCTGCACCAGTGTTCTTTTTTCTATAACTATAAGTATAAGCCAATGTTTTAAAATGTATGGGGAGCCATGGTGGCTAAGAGAGTAAGATGTTTGCTCGTTTACCTGGAGATCCCTTGTTTGATCCCTGCATTGGCTGAGAAAAGTTCCTCAAGATTTTCCGGCTGTGGTTCCCCCCTTGTCTGTGTTGCAGGACTGAGAATCTGGCAAGGGACAGCATATAGTTGTTCGAATGGGAGTGGAAACCAAAATCTCATGTAAATATTGGCATGCACGCAAAAGATCCCTTGGCAGTTGCAATTTGATGTAAATCTAGGCTGTAGCACTGCTATACAGGCTAAATTTCCCTCATATTATAGCATACTGTATGTGTATGCCTGTCTTCATTGGTCAAGTCAAGACAGTAGGACATTAAACCCCAGTTCAATTTAATTTCTTTAATATGTATTTGGACTGACAGTCTGTATTTATATTTTGATCTGGAATATTTTTTTTTTTTGCAGTTTATTCTGAATTATTGAATGATCCTTTGTTCTGGAATATTACTCCTTTAAAGTGCCCAAATAGTTTTGATGTGTCCCTTTCCAGGGGATGTGAATAATTTGTTTAGGCATGGTGACTCCTCAAAAACATCAGTAAAATTTAAGATCATGAAACGTTAAGATCATTTTGATTGTAAGTTTTGTGCAATTTATATCTCTGATATTGAATAAAATCCATAATTTCCCCCCTAAAGCCATCTATTTAATAAAATAGACAGTTTATGGCAGGAAAGAAAAAAAATAATTCTGGGAAATTTTCTTCAAGCAATAACGATTTATTTGATGGGAACTGTTAAAGGGAATTGGTCTGGTTGTAAGGAATAGAACTTTGCAATTGAAAATCTTAGCAGTTCCTATATGTTTCCAGAAGTGAGGAATTGAGGTCCCACGCTTGGTTGCTGCAAGGGTCATGTGCCTAGCCTGTCTTTGTGGTTTCCTCCCCCTGTTAAAAAGACCCCTACAATGTACATATGAAATGATCTAGTTCACAGGCTTGTTATTTGGATAATTGCCCTCTATTGAAATACTTTTTGATTCGTCATGACAATTCAAGATGACTGTGACGGAACATCATGTTGGTGGTTCCTTGTTCAGTTAGTACTTGATAATTCAAATTACCGGTACCCTTTAGTCTCAGTGGTACAAATGAGAGGACTTGAAATAATAGGGAGAAGACCTAGAAGTAGTGACATAAAGTTCAATTTTATTTCCATAATTCGCTTGGGCTTAGGGGTCTTAGCAGTGGGAGGAAACAATAGGACTCGGAGAAAAGTCATGAATCTGGAAAGGCGACCCTACTCCTTGTCATGTACAAGTTGGAAATTAAAACCAAGCCACTTAACTCAATGACAGACCTTATGATGCAACACGCTCATGTTAACCATTTGGACACCCATCCCCCATGCAACACAAGAAGTTTAGATTATAAATTTTATAAAATGGTACCACTTTAAATAAAATGTTAAAACCTCATAGGAATTAACTGAACTAGAAAACTTGTAAATTGTTTATTTTCTACTTGAAATCATATTTTCTCGCTAAGATTAACGACTTTATTCCATGAACTGGTAAATCTTCCCCAAGTTGTGATTGAAACATGATTTTTTTACAAGAATTTGTTGGGTCACCTAGATCTTCATATTGAAGTTAAAGTCATTGACCACAATCGTACAGTTTTCTAACTATTTAATGTATCTTATTTTTCACAGCTTATTAGATTCCTGTCAATTGGAATGAAAAGAGGCCCATATACATGCCTGAGAACGATGCCAAATGTTCATCATGTTTTCATATGGAGTGGAATGAATGACCATTGGAATTTTTGAGATTCACTTTTCATGATATTGTAATTTTATGAGGTTATCCCATAGTTGAATTTGTTTCATTCTTTCAGTCATGATCATGATTTTCAACCATGGTTTCTTCTTGTCAGTGGTGCAGGATGAGAGGCTGACAAGGAATACTGTCTAGTCCTTTGGATGGGACAAAAAACCTGAGGTCCTGTGTACTCGCTTGCTTGTAAAGGATTTCTTGGCAGTTTGAATTCAATATAAATGTAGGTTGAATCTCTGCTCTCCGGGCAAAATTTACCTCATAACACACTGTATGGCGTATGCCCGTCTCCATTATCCTAGTCGGAGCAGAACAATAGTATGTTAAACCCCATTTCATTTCTTTCAGTCAATAACAATGGCTTTCAGACGGGCAGTTTGATTTGCATTTCTACATCTTCAGCAGTAGAAGGATTGTTTTTGTGTGTTTTTTGCAGATTGAAACTGTTTGTAAACTGATAATCAATAAGATGAAGAAACCTTTCTAGTAATTAATTTAAACAATTTATAAAAACCCCATCTGAATCTGATTCGTGGTTTATACTTTGACGTAAATACTGTAATTAAAAAACTGATAATCATACAGATTAGTAATCCTTTCGAGAGGCTAATTTAATCTCTCTGCGGCATTTGCATTTTTAGGAAAATATCAAAATTTCCATGGCTTATTTAACATTTAATTAAAGATGCATTGTGCAAGATTTAGATAAAGAAATGTCCGTTCTTGTTGTAATAGTTCAAAATAGATAATTCAAAATTAATATACTGAAAATTTCATTCAAATTTCATTACACTTATCCAAGTTATCACTGTTTGTAGTTTTGACAAGATGTGTGCATTGATTGTTTATTGTCTTGAGGCTTAGCCTTGCTTCTCCATTTTTATATGCCCACATTGAAATTTTCTACCACTTCTAAAGACACCTAAATGCGAGCGAATTATTTAAATGTATCATGTATTTGTCCAGAAATGACCTTGTTTGTGTTAAATGGATTTTATATGGATCTCAATCTCTCCACAATAAAAGAAATGGATGACCTGGAGTTCTAACTTAAAGCAATCGTCTTGATAATAACCCACAAGTTAAAATCAGTATGCCAGTCACAGAGCCTGTAAGTACCTCCATAAATAGTTAAAATAACACGGTACATTGTTAAGTCTGAATTACTCGGACGTTGAGAGGAATAATTTACAATATTGATGTTGGGTTTGGATGTTGTTACTGGTAACATTAACGCAAGTTAAAGTAGAAACTGTCTGAAAGGTTTTTATTTTACGGCTAACAACCTACAAATATCTCTGACTTATGGTTTTAACAAATCCCATCGCAGGAAAATGATGACAGTTGTTTGAATTTTTAAACGATTTAGGGTTTTAAGTATTTATACCACCTACATGTTCAAACATATAATTCTAAAATGTAAAATTTCTACAGATATTCGTGTTAAACATGTGCATTTTGAAAGAGCTAAATCTGTCTATTGCTGGTCTTTCTTTAGGCCTGAAATGTTATAAACAATTAATTAGACATTTATTAACAAAACAAGACCATAATCAACTCTCGATGGTATCAGATACTTGAGATTTTAATTAGATTAGAACGGTTCACCATTTAAAATTTAATTTAAAAATGGGAAAGGAGGTTAAGTCCTGAATATACCAAGGCCCTGGTTACCACAATGCACACATCTTGTCAAAACTACAAACAGTGATAACTTGGCTCAGAATGAAGTAAATTGAATGAAATTTTCAATATTTTCATTTTTACATTATCTGTTTATTAGCCATTATAGCAAGAATGGTCAGCTTTTTAGCTTTTTATCTATATCTTACATGATGTATCTTTTTAAACAAGGTTTGTAATGTTTTAATCTATGTTTATTCATACAGGTCTATACAACAGAATTCATTCATTATTGTTACTAGCAGTGCTGTAAATCACATTGCAAGTAGAAAAAAACATATTTTACATGTTCTCAAGTTGTTCTACCTCATAAAAGTTTCTTTCAACATGTCATGGTTGAACTATTACCATCAGCATGTATCTCATTATTGTTATCACAAGATTTATAGATACACTATGTGGTGGAGTAGAAGATATATTGGTTATATATCAGACAGGGAATATCATCTATCTTATACAGACTGGAGTAAGACCAAGAGGCTCTACCCACTTTAAACCATAAAACCACAAAATAAATTTGCATTGGTGAAAATGAGGTACAGGTTATTATTAATTGAGACAAAACAGGTAACAGTTAGAAAAGACAAAAATTAAAAAGACAAATTAATGTTTGAATTAAATTTAAATTTGTCATGTAACAGATTAGAATTCTGTTGTGCTCCTTGTCCCATAATTCTTTGAGCATGTGTTAATGCTTAAAGCGATAATTGCATTTTTTAAAGTCATGTGGCTAAAATATGCTAAAATAAAACCTTAAAATACATGGCATATACACACACTCTTACCTACCCCAGAGAAAATGATACTGAAATTTCACTGAGATTTCAGTGAAATTTCAGTGAATTTCAGTGAGATTTGGAAATTTTGCCCAATCCCACTGAAATGACCAAATTTCAGTGAAATCTCACCAAAATTTCACTGAAATAAAAATATATTTCGGTCTATTACTGAAATTTCACTGAAATAAACAAAAATTTTGATCTACTGAAATTTCATTGAAATAAATTATATTTTTTTCTACTGAAATTTCACTGAAATATTTATATTGCAAATTTCATTGAAATTTCATTGAAATTACAAAAAATAAAAATGTCATTTTTTCATAGCAAATATTTTAATAACTGCATAGCCTATAAAAGATTTGTAATTTGTGAAAGACAGCACTTTGAAATTATGGCCTAATAGTGTTTTTTTTTAATTACCATTAATTAATCATGATATTTCCTGAAGCAGACAATTTCATTATTGACGTTTATTTTATTCGTCCATCATTTTTTTTATTCGTCCGTCACCGTATGTGTAATCCACGAACACGTGCCTATAAGTAATGATAACTTTAGAAGCCTATACATGTTTAAAATGATGTCTAAACTTATGACTCAACATCAAAATTGTTTCCAATATATTCCGATAATCATTGTATTGTGATAGAATGGCTATTTTCACATCGTAATAAACGTGTTTCAATCGCTAAATAGCCATATTTTGAAACGAGGTCATCGAGTACGGAAGCCATAAAATTCATGTACAGTAAATATTTTACGATCAACTAATATAATCATGTCTTGAAATCAACCTTTTTTATTGTGAAATGTGACAATAATTCTACACCATCATAAATTTAAGTTTGGAGCCCATTGTTGGTTAGCGTATACAGTGTCAGTGTCAGGTTACACCAGAAGAGTGGCCGTGTTTTTGAAAATTTTGGAATGGAAAACAAACGAAGAAATTTTTAATTCTATAATGGTTGTAAATATATTAAACCCTTGTGCAAATAAAACAGGACCTCACGTGCATGTTTCATCGCTAAACTGATAAACTGGTGCTGCTATTTTATACAATTAACGCGCAAGTTAAAGTACGTTCTTTTCACCATTTTCCCTACGGCTTCCGTAACTTGAAATTACCGGTAAAAGGGCGCGCGTTTGGATAACAAAGTGGAGTTTGTAAACGGTATTTTCTGGATTATATGACCCCAAAACACCTATCACGGAATGGTTTGTTGGATAAATTTCGAAGTAGTTAATTATAAAATGCAAAGCAGCCATGGTGAGTAAAGTTCTAGTAGATCGACCTATTGATTGGTAGTAATTTTCGTCATTCAAATTGAATCTAATTATATGTGTGACCTGGCTATGAATGTTTAGTTTTAAAATATAAAGTAAAACCGTTCTGTCTAGGTTACGGATCCACTAAAAATATATCGAAAGATATTTATATATTAAGAGTAAATTATCACATCAGTGTTATAAATGTCTGCCACTAGTGACTGTTGATGCACATTTATCCCCGGTTCCCAAAATGACGTTTGCTTTGTTTTTGACAGGATAATTTTGAAACTTCTGAATGCTCTAATAGTAGTAAAATAGCACATTACATGACACATACCTATCTTTATTTAATATTATTTGATTGTGTAATTTCAGGCCATATATTTTTATTATGGAAGAAGAAGAAAAGGACGACACTATAGTCTCACTAGAACTACTAGAAGAAAAAGAAAATCAGAAGAATGAATACAGAAATTTGAGGGATAATCAATAATATAGAGTAATATTGTAATTGTTTGGAGTTTCTTTTCAGAATGCATGTTAATAAAGACTTTGAAATACAATGCATGTAGTAAGAGATTTCAATAAAATATCAGTGAGATTTCAGTAAAATCTCAATGAAGTTTCAGTGTAAGATTTAGTCTAAATATTGTTAAAGATTTCACTGAAATTTCATTGAAATCTCACCAAAATTTCAATGAGATTTTACTGAAATTTCAATGAGATTTTACTGAAATTTCAATGAGATTTTACTGAAATTTCAATGAGATTTCACTGAAATTTCAGTGAGAGATTTGGTCAAAATATTATTGAAATTTCAGTGAGATTTTACTGAAATTTCAGTGAGATTTTACTGAAATTTCAATGAGATTTTACTGAAATTTCAATGAGATTTTACTGAAATTTCAGTGAGATTTTACTGAAATTTCAGTGAGATTTTACTGAAATTTCAGTGAGAAATTTGGTCAAAATTTTATTGAAATTTCAGTGAGATCTCACTGAAATCTCACCGAAATTTCATTGAAATCTCATTAAAATTTCAGTGAAATCTCACTGAAATTTCAATAATATTTTGACCAAATCTTTCACTGAAATTTCAGTGAGATTTCACTGAAATCTCACTGAAATTTCAGTGCGTATTTTCACAGGGGTAGTTAAAGAATAATCCTAAATCCTATGGTTCAATAATCGGTTTCATCATCGGTAAATGGTTGATAACTGACCTGTGGGGAGAAATTGGTATCAGCTGATACAAGGCCATTTTGCCAATGTCCTTTCAAAAAGATTTGGTAAATACCTTTAAATTAAAGTTTTATTTCGGTTGCCATGCTTGTTGCTATTTAGACGTACATACCGGTAATACAAGATTCTCATAGGGGCCGTAAAAAGGAAAATAAATAGTACAAAATCCTTAATGTTGTCTGTTATCTGAATTCCAACGCGCACGGCAACCGAAATAAAAGTTTTATTTCGGTTGCCTTGCTTGTTGCTATTTAGACGTACCGGTAATACAAGACTCTCGTAGGGGCTGTAAAAAGGAAAGAATAAACAGTACAAAATCCTTACCGGTTTTCGTTATCTAAATTGTCACGCGTACAGCAACTACTAAAATAAAACTATCGGTAATTGTATCTGTATCGGCAATATATTTTGCTGTCAATATTTGACATCCGTAAAACCGATAGGTGCCATATCAGACTAACACTACTTGTGTCAGTTGAGAAATTGGCAAATATATCATCGTTGACTTTAACTACAGACCTTGACGATCAAGTCAACTCTTTCGCAGCATATTCTGACCATTATCCATTTGTATGTCAGTACCCCGGTATGGTAGATATAAACTTGTAGATTTAGAACTAATTTAGGAGTTCCTTCAATATTTTTTATACGCCCACATTGAAATGTGGTCGTATATTGTCGTCGCCCCCGTCCGTCCGTCCGTCCGTCCGTCCGTCGGTCCGTCGGTCCGTCGGTCCGGCGTCCACAATTGCTTGTGGACGCTCTAGAGGCTAAAGTTAATATCCGATTGACTTTAAATTTATACACAGTGTTTGAGGTCATGAGATGAAGAAGCCTATTGTTTTTCAGCGATTTCCGATAATAACTACCAGAGTTATGGCCCTTGATCACTTCAAAAAATCTTGTGGACGCTCTAGAGGCCAAAGTTAATATTCGATTGGCCTTAAATTTATACACAGTGTTTATGGTCATAAGACGAAGAAGCCTATCGATTTTCAGTGATTTCCGATAATTAATGCCAGAGTTATGGCCCTTGATCACTTCAAAAAATCTTGTGGACGCTCTAAAAGCCAAAGTTAATATCCGATTGACCTTACATTTATACACAGTGTTTAAGGTCATAAGACGAAGAAGCCTATTGATTTTCAGCGATTTCCAATAATTAGTGCCAGAGTTATGGCCCTTGATCACTTCAAAAAATCTTGTGGACGCTCTAAAAGCCAAAGTTAATATCCGATTGACTGTAAATTTATACACAGTGTTTAAGGTCATAAGACGAAGAAGCCTATTGATTTTCAGCGATTTCCGATAATTAGTGCCAGAGTTATGGCCCTTGATCACTTCAAAAAATCTTGTGGACGCTCTAAAAGCCAAAGTTAATATCCGATTGACTTTAAATTTATACACAGTGTATAAGGTCATAAGACGAAGAAGCGTATTGATTTTCAGCGATTTCCGATAATTAGTGCCAGAGTTATGGTCCTTGATCACTTCAAAAAATCTTGTGAACGATCTAGAGGCCAAAGTTAATATCCGATTGACTTAAAATTCATACACAGTGTTTAAGGTCATAAGACGAAGAAGCCTATTGATTTTCAGTGATTTCCGATAATTAGTGCCAGAGTTATGGCCCTTGATCACATCAAAAAATCCTGTGGACGCTCTAGAGGCCAAAGTTAATATCTGATTGACTTTAAATTTACACACACTGTTTAAGGTCATGAGACGAAGAAGCCTACTGATTTTCATTGATTTCAAATTATTACTACCAGAGTTATCTCCCTTGATCACTTCAAAAAACCTTGTGACGCTACAGATGCCAAACTTATCATCCGTTTGACTTCAGATTGATACACAGAGTTTAAGGTGTTGAAAAGCACAAGTATTTTGATTTTCAATGAATTTTGATAACAGAACAGCTAAATCCATGATGTTAAATGTTTCCTATACTAATTGATAGCGTGGGGCAAAACTTTATAAAAAGCAAACAAATTCTAATGATTTTCAGATAATTACATAATGAGTTGTTTCATTACCAAAAAAAGTAAAAATATGCGACAACCCTTGTTGACTGCCCGGACGATTTAGCTGCTGTGGGCGTATGTTTCGTTGCCTGGCAACCTATCTTAAAGATTGATAATATTAGTGAGATGCTTGGTACTATAGATTGAAAAACACTCTTGAAGATATTTATAAGAATTTCACCTCTAATGTTCAAAAGGTGTTTTGTTGAAGTACTTTGATCGCTTGAATTTCTGTAACCACCTTTCTTGAATTTTTGGTCGCCCAACTTTCTTGAAATTTTGGTCGCCTTACTTTAGTTTTCATAAAAAGCTGCATTTAGATATGGCGTTGACTTTTCTGTACAAGAAAGCAAAATCCAGACCTGATAAAATGTCGATTTTTTATTTTACATTTTATCAAGGTTTTAGTTTACCATTATAAGACAATCAAATTCTACTTCTCTTAGGCGTTTCCTCTGTTTTTCTGAATTTGAAGAATTTTATCACAGAAGGGTGGGTTCCTGAAGAAGAAAAAAAATATGACTTAATACATGTCATAAGTTCCACATTTTTAAAAAAAAAATTGAAAGTATTTGTTTAATAAATTCTAATATAACTGTAATATCTGTTTTGTCCATTAAAAAAAACCCTATATGGATAAAAAAAAATTGTAATTCGAGTACTTGGTATAATTTATTCCACACCACAAATTGGAATTTAAATTCTTGAAGTGAGTTGGTATTATATTTTATTCTATCCCATAAATCAGAATAGCGTAATGAATAAACCCACCTAATATAAATGTTTTAAATTATGTTTCATTTGGCTGTTCTTTATACTCGAACTGTTACTCTTTGAATATGCAGATAATTCCATCTGTCCGAACATAGAAGGCTATTCTTTTGCCCTCCCTGACCAACCAATCATGCAGTGTCCAGTAAGCTGTTCTATTACCCTCCCCTGACCAACCAATCACCTGGTTATTATAAGAGAAATATGTGTAAAGTAAGAGGAACAGCACAATGTACATATGTTTATACTGTCTCACTTCAACATGAGGCTAGGAGTTAGTTTAGCTGTTTCCTCAGATCAACAGACAGCATGTAGGCTAGTTCCAAACCATGTGTCACAGCTGAATCAAAATAAGTTTTCTCAACAACTTGTGAGGATAATTTCGCGCTAGGATATTTAAAGTGCTAACTGACGAGGATATCGTTAATGTGACATAGTTTGTATTTGGTTCTTTTCTTTCTTGTTTGTTAATTTTTTCTGGGTTTGGAATTGGAACTGCAATGAATTCATATTGATATTCAATTTGTTCTTTTATACTTGTATTTTCGAAAGGTGTGGACTGTAGGTGTTCCACATGTCATATGCTTCCTGATGTTGTTAAGTTTTTTGTAAATTTACTTTCAGATTCTCGTTGTATTCTGAAATTTAAATTGGTGTACACACCATATTAGGCATTCTGTAATGTGTTTTCGCTTTTGTTAGAAAAGTCAGGAAGGTTTTTTTCAGTTTTTAGTTAGGTGAATATTTAAAAATACAATAAATTTGTCTGTTGGGTTTTGGGTTTTTTCTAAGATCAGAGGATTTAACAAGTAGATAAGAAAAATAGTAAAAATTGAATCTATTTTCTAGAAATAATTTTAGATTAGGACCTACATCTTTTTGAATTATAAGCCAATACAGTGATCAAACCCCAGACCTCATGGTTAGCGAGCTGGCGCCATAATTAGTGAGAAACTTTATGTGTTTAATTCATGAAAAGAGAACTTGATAATTTGGTATGACACAAGTACCATTACAATACTTCACAAATAGAATATTCTAATTTCCTTATTTCACACGCAATAAGGAAAAGGGTTTTACAACCATTTTATAGTTAAATATATTTCAATTATCAGGAAAATAATCAAAAATATGAAAATTAAAAAAAATTCTGGAAATAAAAATGTCCTAGAACCACTTTATGTCAGTGAAACTGCTCGTATAATATAAAGAGTATATGGACGTGGGATTGGCCACACTCCCTTAATGATGTTGGATAAACTGAAATAGACTGTGTGGTTGCTGGATCAAAATATGATACAGGTGGAGAGAGGGTTGGTAAAGATAAAATTTAAATCATATAACCTTATTCAAATGATCTGTTAATACATTTTACAGAATGTTTCATGATTATAATCTGATGTACATGTACAACAAATACTTGTAATACCAACATGGGCCACAGTGGCACAGTAAATAGACCAATGGCTTAAAAAAAATGGGCTAGGAGGTCCTGGGTTCTATCCCTGTTTTGGCTCAGAAAGTTCCTCAGGATCTTCCAGTCTGGTTACCTCTTGTCAGTTATTCCAGCCAGATGGAGGACCTATTAATGAACCATGTCTAGTGCACATGAAATAACCCTTAAGTTATAAGGATTAACCCTTGATAGTTGAAATTTCTATTAAGGATAGGACATAGCTCACTGTTCCTCAGGATCTTCTAGCCTCAGGTGATCTGTTAAGGAACAAGGTCTATAGTTCATATAAAATAACAGTTGAAATTATATTAAGATAGGTCAGAGCTTACTGTTCCTCAGAACCTTCTAGCCTCAGTTGTGTTGGTGGATGGACTGGGGGTCTAGTGCATATATATGTACAATAAGCCTTGATAGTTGAAATTCAAGTAAGAATGGGTTATAGCTCACTGTTCCTCCGGACCTTTAAGTCGCAGTTGTGCCAGAGGGAGAGGGGACATATTGAGGAACAGGGTCTAGTGCACAAAAGAGAACCCTTGATAATCAAAATTCAATTAAGAATAGGACATAGCTCACTCAGTCACTGTTCGTATAAAGTTAGACATTGAACCCAATTTCTCTCTATTTGATCCTGGTGTCACACAGAAGAAACCCATCTGTAACTTGAGATCTGGTCAGTGTAACACTACGTCAATATTGTATCGTGTAATCTCAAGACAAGATGAACTCGTCTTAATACAACCGTCTGGCAAATATTGAATTTTCCATTTCATTTATTCAAATCGCGATTTCCCAGATACTTGAGTTTCTTCCTGTTTTTCTCTTGTTGACATTATATATATCATGGTGGTGGAACGTCAATCAATCCAATTTCGTCTTTGACCTGCTATATGTCGAATCTCTGCTCCAATCAATTGCTATTTCTCTTGTGGTTCACTGTTGATTTTCTTACGGTATCAGTTTTGCGTAATTGAAGTTTTTTTTCTAAGTGTTTGCGAAGTTTTTGAAGTGTTTTTAGAGTGAAAAAGACAGATTAATTTTGAACGGAAATGTTTGGAGGGTCAACAGGTGATGATTGACATGTCTGGATAAGATAAGATTTTTATATCGAGTTGGTGAAATTGATGTTTGCTCAAATCTTTGTTTTACTTCTGTGTTGAAAACACTGGATTGTCGACTCTTCTGTTGGCTTTCTAACACCATCAACTTCTGTATTCCAAGTTTATACTATTACATGTATTCCCATTGGACCATACTACTCAGGAAATATTTATACCAAGTTTAACTGAAATTTGGAACTTGGTACCATGGTAGAAGATATATTTGGAATTAAGTTTAAAAAGTTGTTCAAGAGATTTAAGTTCCCATGTTTTATAGGCTAAGCTTCTTGTAAGGAATAGAGTTAATCATTAACTCTACAGGTAATGCAGGTGTCGTGTAAAGACCAGGGTATGCTTGCTCTTTCTCTAACAACAAATGACAAGTGATATGTATTGTGTGCATGTGATTGCACCTTTGACCTAAAGTGTATAGGCCTACTCTACAAGATGTAGTTGCTGCCATGCAAGGAACAGGGTATGCCTACTCTTTCTATAACTATAACATACTTGTGAGATACTCTGTATTATGTGCCTGTATGGTTTGACCTTTGGCCTATTAGTATATGCCTGTGATTGATTACAGGTGAGAATAGGTAAAATACCTGACTACAGATTACTGATAGGTCAGGTAATTTTTATTCATGGCTGATCATTTGATGATCATTAAGGTTGGATATACAGCTTTTATACAATAATCGTTTATCAAAGTCTCTTTTATTACAAAAAAATGTATAGGCCTACAAAGGTTGGATCTATGTAGGAGAACCAGGGAACCCTACACCCCTCTCTAAAATAATTCCATTACCTTGTTTTATCCAAAATCTGTCAGTTTAAGGAATTGAAATAATCATTTTTCTGTGAGATTTGATTATCCAAGGGCCTGAGGTGGCTCATCAAAAAACAGTCCACCATGCTCCTCAACACCAACAAAATATCCCATTCCTGAATTGGTCCCTCCTTTTTACGAAAAAAAATCTCCTTACAATGATAATAAATTTGTTTTTGAAAGCTTGCGCTAAATCATTCTTTCATATTAATCTGTCTTATTCAGTTTATAAATATGTTTTGTAAAAAGCTTTAGAAATTGCATATAAATTTATGGTTGTATTTTTTTTAGGTTATATATACGTGCTTCAAGACAAAAGACCATTATACATGTACGTTGTCCAATCGTATTATATCAGGCTTTTGTCTGTTTGATCATTTTAACATCAGTGTATATTGTGAATATTTTGTATTAAAGACAAATTCTCTATTACCTTTATATCTGAATAAGGGAACTTATACAAACTTCATACAAGTTGTATTGTATTGCCATATTGACCACATTTATAAAGGTTAATGTTGATAATAATTATTTATCCAAATAAAACTTTTGGAAATATTGTCGTTGACTTATAGTGTTAGATAAAAGATTTAAATTCTCCTCAAAATCATGCTATTTAAAGATTTTGTTCTTGAGAAATTTTTTTTTTTTTTGGTATATAGCTGTATGACTGTTGTATTAACTTTTAACTTATTAGTTATTGACCAGGCCAGAGTTTATCCATTCAGTGTTTTATATGATGCAAGTTTTTTTTTCTAATAAAAATGAAGGAGCTGAATATAACTGAATAGTTTATGAAAAATTACCATTTTCAGTCCAAGGTTTGGTCAAACCCTGCCACTTATCTGTCATTAATTAGATCATTTTTGTTTGCAAGTATTTTGACTTTCTGACCTTATCAAAGAAATTATGATTTTGATTATGGCGTATGACAGTGTGTCATATAATAATGGCCACCATTACACCAATGTGTTGTCAATAATCTGATTACAGCTCTTTCGAAAACTCTACTGGAATGACTTTCCTGACTGACTTGTGAAGTATGCAGTATATCAAAAGCTATGGCTGTATCAAAGAGATTATGATTTTGATAGTGGTCTTCAGTGGCTCTACAAGAGGAGTTGACAGTATTAGTATAATCTGATTATGTTTACAGCAATAGGGATATTTCTGAAACTCTACTGACTTTCCCAACTGATGAGTTTATACATGTAGTATAACAAAATTTATGACTGTATCATAGAAAGTTTAATTTTGATAGTAGACCATGACCAATATATGTATATCAATGGCTGCAACAGAGCATTGACAAGTATCTGACAGTGTTAGAGATTGTTCTGAAACTTGAATAACTTGATTGACTTGTGAGTTGGACTGTTTATACAGTATTATTAAGGGTGTTGGTATTTATAGAATATGTTTTTTGGTTTGTATCATCATGAAAAAACCATGGTGACTCAATGAGTAAGGTGCTGACTCACTAACCAGTGGATCATAGGTTTAATGCAGGTGTTTGTCCAAAAAGATCCTCAGGACTTTGAAGTATGGTTTCCCTCAAGTTGTTTTCCAGTGGTGCTGGATGAAAAGAAAAACTGAGGAACTGTGTATGTTGGTGTGCACTTAATTAAAAAAACTTAGAAATTGAAATAAAAGTAGACCATAGCACTACTATCTGGGCATAGTTTCCCCTCTTAGCACACTGCATGGTGTAAACCAGTTTTCGTTAACCTGGTAGGAGCAAAAAAGTAGGACGTTTAACAAAAATTCACAAACCAATTCATTTCATTTCAGTTCATCATGAAACCCTTGTATATATTACTTCTCATTTTTTGCAGTACCATGCAGAAATTGTATATATATTTTTAAATTTGTTTTTTTTGGTGTGAATCATGATGAAGAAACCCCCCAAGGGTATTTGTATATATATTTATGAATTTCCTGCTGATTATGTAATATAACATAAATTATTCTTATCTTAAAAAGTGAAAACTAAAGATTGGCTTTAAATCAGTAATTACATGTAGGACAGTAGTACTGGCATCAACAACGTAAATGAATCTGTTTTTACGATATAACAGTTAAATTAATATTACTGACTGGCACCCACAAGTCTGATTCAACTTTGAAACGTAAATTAATTCTATCAGTGAAGTATGAATAACGGTTAAGACTCTAGTTTTTTTTATCAAGACTATATTATGGAGTTCCTGTGTTGACCTAGAAAGTTTATCTGGATTTTCCTGTGTGGTTCCCTTTGTCAGTGATCTAGGGCAAAAGGGTCTGGCACGGGACAATGTATAGTCGTTTGCGTGGGTCAAAATCCTTAGGTCCCATGTAGACTTTTGTGTGCATGTACAATAACTCTTGACAATTGCTTTTCTATATTAGAGTAGGCCATCTGTCTGGCTTGTGGGAACAGAACAATAGGACATTCAACCCCATTTCATTTCATTTTCACATCATTTGTTTATCAAGACCCCCAACAACTAAAAATTAAATTGCTTGTCCTTTATTTCCTGAGCAATATTGATGAACATGTTTTACTAGTAGTAGATGCTAACAGTATTTTTTGTAAAGTATCTTCTATCAAGGTTGTTCGGTATTGATGTTCGAATTGAAGAGAAAAGGTCGAAGGTCGAATAATTCTCAGCTTGCTTGTGTTAACATCATTTTATACCAGATGTATATACTGTTTTAAAATAGTCTATGATGGCGCCTCACTGGGGCATGAAGCACGTCTGCTAAGATTGATAACTGAAACAGATGTTCCGGTGGGGATGTTTGAAAACATGCACTTACATTTACATGTGCATTCATTTAAACAACTTACTACATGCACTCTTCACATGAGGATTCGTCTAATTTTATTTTCTTTTGATTTCTACCTGACGTCTTTTTGATGTTACATTTGTAAACAAAAAATGTTAATTGGTTAAAGATTTAGAGAGAATTTTTTGAAAATAATTAATTACTGGTGGCTGGTTTTATATGGTTATTTACTGTAGCGGGGGAATGATTCATGTGACATGCCTATACAAGTTGAAAATATAGACAGTTTGTATTTTAAACTAGACCCTGCCATGCTCTCCATCACTAAAACCAGGCGAGAAAATCCCACGAAATTCCTCAGCCGATACTGGGATTGACATTGAACCCAGGAGCTCTTGGTTAACGAGCTAGTGCCTTACTCACTGAACCAAGGCCCTGTTTCTCGGAAATCTTCACTAAAGATAAAATCTAAATTTTAGTAGATTCTTCAATTTTGATTGGCTAAGTACTAAAATCAATCTAATCCAATCAAATTACTAAAATTTGTAATTACTTCTTTCTAGTTCATTTGTTCGTAGAGTTTAACGTCTGCTCGCACTGAGGGTGCGATATTACAAACAAATTATCTAATGAGCTCCCAGGAAATCTTCCTCAGTGAAAATATCTCACAAGGTATTCAAGGCATTGTGCTAAAATCAGATCTACTGATACTAAGACATGCTTAGCCATCATTTTGTCGTTATCAGTTAGTTTTGATTAATATGAATTTACTGTCATAGAATTATTGATTAGTCTTGATTATAGGTAGTGATTAACACAGCATCGTACAAGATGGACATGTCATGTATATCTCTCAGATGATCTGGTCATTTTAAACTCTGACAAACTTTTTCGGAAATGTTGTGAAAAGACAGTAACAAGTCACATCTTCTGGAGAATATATTATTTCTGTCTGAAAGAAACTGTGATTATTTTGGATTTATTTTGTAGATTAAAATCTGCTAGAAACTATGATTTTTGCTTTAGATTGTTTTGATAGAATTAAGTTATCGAATTGAAAATACACAGGAAGTGATTCTATAGAAGACAATTCCTGTTTATTCTAAAGCAACATTTCGAATGAACTTCTCTTTATCAAGAAATTCTGTACTCTGTGTGAAATTGTGATAACATTTCGAGTATTAATGAGGAGACAACTGTGATTGGTTTTATGGATATTTTGTTTTCGTGATAAAATCAAGATGTCCCGCCCAGTACAGATGACGTATATGTACGCGACACAGAGTGTCAACTATAATTATAATTATCAATGTTATAATTCCAATAATTTTCCTCTGGATTATGTCTATAGGTAAGTTTTATATTTAATGTTACTGGCTTGATGCGTCATTTGCATGTTTGGTAAAATATATATCATATTCCTTAATACACTCTTAATATGTACTCAGACTGATTATTTAACATTTAATTAATTAAGATGAAAACGAAATCAAATTATTAACGAGTTAGATAATCTCCTGACTTGGATTTGATCAGATTCAAACCATGCCCACCATGTTTTTCTGCTACCAATAAACAAGCAGCTTGATAGATGAAATTAAAATTTATGATAATTTTGTAAATGCTGAACGAAATTGAACCATTTTTAAACTGATATATACCTTTTACAGTATCAGTTTAAAAATGGAATAGAGTCAGTATCGTGAATGTAACCTTTAAGTGATCATCTAGACCAATATTGATAAGGTATTCAACAAATTCGCGTAGGGGTTAGAGTTTCCATACACCTACATATTATGTAGGAGTCGAGTAGGCTGCATTCAACTTAAAGAAAGTAGCTTTGAATTCTGAATCCAAAAGGTTCTTCTTGGCAGGTGCTTGAAATCAAACCCAGCACATTCTAGTGGAGAAGAGGGTTATTATGCCAATGTTTTATATATTTGTCACTCCTGCTAGTCCAACGTCCATCCATCTATTTGTCCATCCACAAATCTTGTAAATGTTGCACTGGTCAGATTTTTGGACATTTTGTTTTGCAATTTCCTTTTATGAGTCACCTTCACCTGTAGCACTTTCACCTGTATAAAATCACACACTTTCACCTGTACAAAATCACACACTTTCACCTGTATAAAATACACTTTCACCTGTATAAAATACACTTTCACCTATATGCTATCATATCTATACAGAGTTTAAAATCTTGTAAAGATTAAATTTAATCTAAAGTAAATAAAAGATTTGTGAAAACACCTGTAAAAAATCTCTTTAAACCACCGGATAATTTGTAAACCAATATTTATTTAAATCCTCTTCTATACATTATTTTATCACCGAGTATAGAAATATATCATTTTCAAGCCAGATTTCTTTTTTTACCTCGTTAAATACGTTTTGCAAACCACATGTTGCAAGAAATGATACCATCGCCCACCCAACAAAAAGGCAGCCAAAACTTGTTCAGATTAGAATTTTCGAAAATACCCTGGAGGGAATAACAAAGTTAAAAAAAAACTTTCTTAGATATTAGAGAGCTCAAAGGTGAAGTGTGTAGATTTCTCAGTGGATATCTGGTGAAATGGAACAGTTGAGCATTGTGAAGAAATTGTGATTTACATACTTTTTAAAGTAGCAATATCCATACCCATCTTCATTAGCCCAGCTGGTGCAGAAAAGCAGGATGTTAATCCACATTTATTAGCCCAATCAGTGTATACAATTAGGATGTTAAACCCAGTTCATTTGATTTAATCTGTGTCTTTACATATTTAAAACATAGCTTATTCTAACCTAAAACCTTCAACATTTCCTCAAACACTGAGTTAGAAAACACCACATCTGAAATAATGTCATCTTTACCCACAATATTGAGGTGTAAAGAACAGATATTAATATTATATATCGAAGTGTTTTATATAACAAAAGCCTATACTCTCAGAATTAATAGCCATAGTAAAAAACACTCGTCACTTTAAATACAGAGTTTAATTTTTTTCCCCCAAAAAACCCATCCCCTAACAAATCTCATATAATATAACCATACAGGCTTCATCCAATTCCATTAAACCCCCTACTGCCATGTGTATTGGAATAAATCTTGATCAATATATGTTGAAAAGATATATTAAACTAACCATGGGTACCAATATTGGTTAATATTAACACTTTATATGTTTTATGTATATTCAGTTAAGATACATGTTAAAGTGTGCGTTTTTGAAAATTTAATCTATTTAAATCTCTGCCATCCGATGAACTAGAGAGTTAATTATGAGTTTGTTATGTTTGAAATAAATGGGGTTTTCGAGTGGTTAAACAATTGCGATTTATATTTTAAGATCTGTCGTTGTGTCAATTGGCATGATTTTGATTCCAACCTTGTATTTGACAAGGAGAAGTTCCCCCTGTCCACGTCTTGTGTTTTCTCTGCGTCCTCTCTTATTCGATTCCTTTAAATCAAGATTTGTAAAAGCACCAGAAATCAATTAGTAAAATGGAGTCATGTTTTCTATCTGAGATTTCGAGTTATCACTTAATTTTATCTCTGTGGCTTTTAACGGGTGGTGTGCCAGTGTGGAGTAAAAGGTATTTTCTTTACCCAAGATAAACGAAAGTAAAGTTCCATTTTACGTCTGATAATAGCACACATTGAGTTACGACTTTATCTCGCAGTAACGGAGGCTGTCAATGATTTCAATTTCATGTTAAAGCTGTTTTTGGGCTGACATTTTGAGTGGTTGATATTTACATGTAAATGATAGGAATGTGTCAAAGAAATTGAACAAGAGTAAATTTCCATATCCCTAGGCTACCTGTTGCTTAGAATTAAGAAAAATTATAACCCACTTAGGTTATTTCTATTAAAGATGCATTATGTAAGAGCAAAATCTATCTTTAGTGGTTCTTCGTTTTGGCTTCAAGTTATGTAATTTATTATTTAGACATTTATTTACAAGGTAATTTAAGCCCATAATCAACTCTCCAGACCATCGGATAGCAGAGATGTAGATGATTTAACCCTTCCTGAGCTAACCACTTCATACCCATAGAGAGCTATGCAAATATTGAGTAAAAGTCAAGTTTTAGACCCTGTTGTGAAAAAACCTTAATAACTTGAATATGAATGCGACCACAACTGTAAAATGGCAGATGTATATCAATTGTATATGACTTGTGGTTTTTGCATATTTTCGGTTTAGCTTTTATGGTTACCATGGTTACCACTATGTTTCAAAATGGCTGCCATATTATTGTCATAAATGAAATATTTGATATTTTCTTGCCATTAAAAAAATCAAGATGTGCAGGAATAAAGCTACATGGATTATTAGCATGACAAATATCTGTTTTGTAAGAATAGTATAGTTTTTTTTGGGGAAAGGCACTAAATTGTGATAATAATGGGTTTTTTCTCAAAATAATAAAATCAAAACGAGCAGTATTGACATTTTCTTTTGTAGATAACACAAATATAAAAATCATCAGTGCACGAATTTTATAAACAATAAAATAAAAATAAATTTTTGGAAAATAACAATAATATTTACCCAAATATTCACCTTACGGTTGCCATAGTAACCAATTTGACCCTTTCATGTATACGTTTATGTTGGCAGCGATTTACGTGCGCGGCAGCATAAAAGCAGACGAATAATTTCCCCTTGAGAAGTCTTCCTTTTTTTGGTCTTTATTTGGTGACAAACATCTGAATTTTCATCAAAAGACGGTACCCCAAGCGTAGTATAGTCAGTACCCGAATCCAAAATAGGCGTGACGTCATCGGCATCGGAACTCACGGCTAAATTCAGCCGAAGTCTATTTGTTGTGGAGGACGCCATTACTCAGCTGTTCTGACTGTTGATGGTTGTTCCGTCAATATAGGAACCCCCCTCGTAATAAAAACACGTGTTAAACACCATCTAAGGATAAAACCATGCTTTTACAGGGGAGTAAATCAGGTCAAATAAACTTCCCGACTATAGTCGGGAGCCGCTCTGACGGACTACAAAATTCTCCCGACTATAGTCGGGATTAGCGCAGGAAGGGTTAAAACGCCTGCAAAATTTAAAAATTTAACCATAAAATGGATAATTGAATCTGTGTCTCATTTGTCCTGTACCTAATTTGTCATGATAATGAATAATCTATGCTAGATTCATAACTTTGCTCAGAATACAGTAATTTTGATGAAATTTTCAATATTCAGCTTTTTATTGAAATCTTACATAATGCATCTTTAATCTCAAAGCAGCTAAATGAATTTTTTGACAAGACATTAATGTTCATTCCATTCCGTTACTTGTGTTTTCCACGAACAATTATAATTATATCTGGACTAATTGAATGTTCCCAGGATATTCGTCATAAAATCAACAGAACCCTCTTATTGTTCCAGATATAATTTCCGGTAGGGTTTCTTGTCTCAGACAAGATCGTGATCAAACATGATAAATATCTGTAGATTTATAATAAAATTATTTCCTTCCCTTGTAGAAGCCCTGCAGGCTTTCAGTAACATCTGACTTGTCATTAAATGACTCACACTCTCTCTCTCGGCTAGTTTATATGTCTTGCATCTATATATTAAAGATAATGGTCACCATAGCCATATAAGGAGTCTGGCCGACTGCTGTCATGGCTGACATATTGTTAACTAGTCTGCCTGTTTAATAATAGAAGATAACAAATATGAAATAATAAGCAAATTGTCAGTGCAACTGAACAGAATGATAGTTCTTTTAAGATATATTTGGTAAGAGGCTGGAACTGTTTAAGAATCTGTGTTGGTTTTAGATTGCTAGGTAACTAAGCAAGATTACCCAGTGACAATGGATACAATAATTGGCCAGTCTCTGTACACACTGGGGTGTGGGTCAGTGGTTTAAAGCTGCACATTCGATCATATAAGATCTGTCAATTAATCGAGTGGCATAGTTTCTATGCACTGCTTGAACGTGACAGGGTGTGTCCAACCACTTGGTTTTTATCCATTTTCCTCCCACTGCTAAAGACCCATATCAGCAAGCAAATTATTGAAATACAATTGAACCACATGTTAGTCCCAAAATGACCTGGTTTGTGTCAAGTGGACATTAAACCCCATTTATCTTTTTACGTACGGCTTTGATAATCGGATGTCATGTTTACCATGGTACCAGATGAACTGCAAGTCATATTTACCTTGGTACCACTTCAGATGACCTCCAGGAGACTGATATTTACATGTACCCTGTGACTAATAGAATAATATACTATAATCCGGGCGAACTCGCTAACAAAATCAAATTTAATATAACCCAGATTTTCTTATTACATGGTTATTTTAGTAGCATTTCATCCTACTTTCTGTCAGTTCTATCAAGTAGGGTTCTTTCTATGTGTGTGACAATTATGTGTATACAGGACTTAATACTGTTCCATGTCAAGCTCTCCTTCCTGCATGGCCAGATGAGAAAAATTCAAAGAACTTTATCTGCTAACACTGGAATTGAAACCCTGGAGTACTAGATAAAGTGAGCCAGCATTTGAATCCAACTTATAAAATAAATTTATTGAATTTTGAGTAATATCATGGTTATATAGTTGAAATTCCATATAAGAGTAGGCCAAAGTGCCACTGTCTTGGTAAAATTTTCCTCAGAGCACACTGCATGGCGTATGCCCGTCTTCATTAGCCCTGTCAGAGCAGAAAAGTTGGATCTTGAACTCCATTTCATTTTGTTTATGTACCGTAGCGCAGACAAGAAATTATCTGATTATCCAGTCTTCACAAAAACAATCAGGTTTAGTCTACGTCTCATATTTCAAAAATTCGGCCAGATTCCCAACTGTCCATTTTTGATTTATAACAACCAGGTTCTTGTCTATATTACCCTAATAACCTACTTCAATAATCAACCTTTGATGACCTGGTTAACATTTTGATTTATAATGGTCAACTTACTATTTGGCCATTTTGAATATTTTCGGTATTGCTTTTAAACATCTAGCAAGAAATTACGAAAAGAACAGAATGTGATGTTATGTCTCGTCAACAGTAAAATACGTAGGTCATTTTTTTGAGACAGATGAAAATGTTGCCCAGATAGCATTGCTATGGTATATCCTTATTTCGAGTTTCGTAATTCTAGGGATCTTTAAAGTGCATGCAATGGTGCACACCCAACCTAGGTTTTTCATCACAAGTGAACAACCAGGCCCAACATCTTGCATCTCTGATAAAGGGCAACCATGCTAGAAAGTCCGGAATAAATTTCATTCAAATGACCAGGAGAACTCAAATGTCAATAATGTTTTATATGGCATAATATATCATCAGATAAGATTTAAATTTATTTTCATTAATTGAGAAATATTTGTTTTGGTTTGCCTCTAAATTGTTGTACAAAAGAGATATTGAGAAAATAAAATTTATAAAAAACGAGGTCTAGGAATATACAAGGCTTGATTACATTTATTTTTAATCTGTGTTAAAATAATATATTAAAATCTGTATAGTAAAACAAGTGGATTATTATTTATATTAAATGATAGGAGAAATGAATGAAAGAGGGTATTGTTGATTATAAATTATAACGATTTTACCAGGTGTATGATATCAGATGGTTGATGGACAGGTAGCATATATCATACAATATATAATAAGAATATTTATAAGCTATGTGAACTACTCATTTGAGAATAAATATGGAGCCGCAGTGACTCAGTACTCAGTGATATGGAGCCAGATCACTAACCTAGAAATCCAGGTGTTGGCGGAGAACGGTCTTCGTGAGTTTGCGCATTGAGTTTCTGTTGTCAGTATTGCTGTACGGAGTACCTTGCAAGGAACAGTGATATATACATAAACCATATAAAAAAACCCATGACCGTTCCAATTCGATGAAGAATAAGGCTGATGTTTGAGAAAACTTCCCTCATCATGCATAGCACACGGCATAGCATATGCTTGTCTTCATTGCTCGAATGGTTTTGATAAACTAAGGATTGTAAGCTGCTCATTTCATTTGATTATCATTTCTAACCTTGTTAATATCGATATGACTCCATTTTTCCATCTTTCATGTTCAGGCAAATGAAATAATAAAAAAAATATGGGACAAGAGTTAAATGAAATAAAGTATGAAATGATGTTGGTAGTCGACCCTGTTAGACCAATAATATGATTGTATGTTACAGTTATTTGAATTGCCTGTTAGATGTATATAATATAAACATAGCACCATATGTTTTTACCTGTTATTCTATATACCTACCGATATACACCATAGACAAGTTCACGATTTACATACTAATAATGTTTATATTAACATATAAAACCGGTATCACCCTATAGCTGTATCATTGCTAACATCCGTAACCAGGGTGTTGCTGTAAGCACCTATAGTGTGGCTATATTTTAATGGGATCTTTTGGGGAATACAAGCATGAGGTTGTGGGTTAGATACTATTAGCCGTAATCTCAGTGGCCATCTCTGAAACATCCATCCACTAAGGGGTCTGCCGGTCTGGGTTATAGTTGTTACAAGGCTGAAGCGTGAAATATTTGTTCAATATTGAAGACTTTCCATGCACAGGGCTGAACCATTCATCCAATACTTTCAGGCAGTTAAAGTAGTTGTTACAGGGCAAAAGTATCCATCCACTGTTTCAGGCACTGGGTCCTCCATTTCTTGTAGTCCAAGTAGATGTTACGGTACAGGGTTGAAACATCCATCTACCATTTCAGGCAGTGCTCGTGGCTGTTAAGGGCAGAAACATGTGAGTGTAGCTGTTACAGGACTGATCAGAAATATGTTTCTAGTCATTTGGGTGTGAATAAAACCAGTGTAATTAGCAAGGAGTGCAAAGGAATGGAATTATAACATATGGTTATTTAGTTTCTATGGTTATACATCGAGGGCAGCATTTACACCTAATCTTCTTAGAATTTCAAGGGATCTTTTAAACATGCACTATCAATTTGTTCACTTAAACTAGTTAAACTTGTTCTTTTTTTTCCGGACCTTTTGGATGATTAGATACACTTTAATTGTCAGTCCTGGTGGAGCCTGGTCTGAAAAATCCCAATAAAATTTGTCTTTTTAATTTATCCTAGAAAAAGTATAGTCTTTAAGCCTGCAATGATTCCTTGTTCTTGTAACGATACGCCATTTAGTGCAGAGATCCGCAATGCAGATTTTCATTTGTTTAATTTCTAAGGGCAGCATCAAGGTGAATAATTATTACAAATCACATGAATTCCATGTTTTATCTTGGAACTGATATATCAATTAAGTATTGTCTATGGTGTAGTATATCTTCACTCTGTTTATCTTAGAACCAGTATCAGATAAAACTACCTCCCGCTATCATATCATCAACCTTGTTATAGGGTGTAATTAATATGCCTTGACCCCTGATGACCTTTATATTGACCACAGAAGAATGTGCACTGGATAACAAATCTGATACCTGTATATGAAAGTATAAATGCGTAAAATATAAAGGGATAAAAATGGATCCCTATAGCTCCTGACTTACAGTACTATCTTATTTTGGCAAGCGGCACTATTGTAGTTCTCAAATTTTTGCCTGAATACACCAAAAGACATCTTCCACAGTTTTTCAAAGGATATGTGATACTGTCTTGCCACTGTTCAGAAATGTCATTGCTATTCATTGTTTCTATCTTCTTGTCCTTTGTTAAAATCCATTACCAGTGTGACCATATTTTCCATTTGGACACAATGTTGCACTTAAAAATTGATTCAGTTTTTAACCGATTTTTCAGTCCATTTAGCGGATGCATATTCATTCAATGTCATTGAGGGAGGGCCCATTTGGTGCCGATATATAGGATGTTAAATGGTAAAATCTCATTTGATTCCATTGGAAGATGAAAATTGTGTGATTGATTGATCAAATGAAAGTAATTTCCGAAGCAAATGCTTTCGAAATTTAGAAGAATTTATTATATCCAGGATGTAATTCAAGCCCGTTCCCTGAAAGCTTAGGAAAAAAATAAAACTCATTCCACAACAGCTTAGAAGAAATCTTGATGCTAATAGAAAGACAGATTCGGCAGTAACCTGACATGAAAAAACAAATTCTGACAGGCTTACAGAGCAGGTTCTTCAATTGGAAGGATTATGCAAAAAACCTAATACGATTTATGTTCAGCGAAACGTGAAAATAATGATGAAAAATGAGTGGAAAGCCTGATGATGAGGTTTATTGGACGTAATTCTATTGAGAATTGGTTAACCAGTAATCTTTAAGACAAGTTTTTTTTTACATGTAGAGTGATCTTAAGCCACATCAAAGGATTGTAGAATGGTTTTTACTGAAAGAGTGAGATAAAATGAGGAGATTAACTCCTCTATAGTTGTATGATATAATCTGTAAATAATCTCTTTGAGCTGATGTCGGTTAACTCCTTCTATGCATACAGATATTAATACAATTTATCGCCTTTCTCACAGATAATAAATATATTTTATGTCATAAAGGTGTGTAGGTTTACATATAATAGAGCGATCGAGTCTGGTTTAGTGCTGAAGCAAGTACTTGAATATATACATTTGCTCTCAGAGAAAGAGAAATAGTCTGTAATGTTCTACAAACCAGGTCAATTTGAGACTAACATGGTACTTTTTTTTTCACAAAAAGTTGCTTGTGCATAGTGGTCTGTAGCAGTGGGAGGAGCCCAGAGAAAAGCCACAAGGTTAGGCAGATGACACTGGTCCTTGTTACTTGACTCAATGACAGATCTTATGATCTGAATGGTTTACACATTAGCACACATTAACCCATTCTACGTACAAAATTTGAATTTCAAGGCTAGAATGTATATAAATACAGTGGACTCTGTCACATCCGACATCCTACGGGATCGTTACAATATGTCGGATCACAAAGAGGATCGGAATACCGAGTTTTCTCCCAAACCGGAAATACTGTCTTCGAAAACCGGAAGTACATTGTATTTTTATAATGTAACTTCGAATCACCATAATGTTATTCCCTTTATAAATGATAAACCTTTATGTACTTTCAGAATTTTATTACATTACATTAAATAACAAACAATAACAATGTATGCGTACAATATATGTATTCATAATATCAATGTATGCGTACGATATATAATTCATTTCATAACATCATTCAACGCAGTTAATCGTATAAAGTAGCTTGCTTGAGGTTGTCAGAAGCATTTCTTAGGGCGGAATCTTGTACAAAGTCTTCTAACAAATGAATTTTTGCAATCATCGTTTCGTCTTTAACCTGGGCGAACTGTTTTATGTCGTCGAGCATGCGTAGGCATTTGGCATAGGTCAAGTCAGTCGTCAATGTGTCTATATTGTACATGTATATTTTGAGTTTGTTTCCCTTCCATCGGGTACAAGTCTGGAAGTAATGATTTTAGTACCTCATAATTTTAAGTTTTTATAATGTATAAGAAATGTCATTTGAATCACTGATAAAAGACCAGTCTGTGCTGAACAAAATGCCAGACACCTGGCACGATGATATTTCGTTGAATTGATGTATTGTGATTCCTCTTCTCATGATTGGTGTATTGAATCATGAGTTACTGATTCAAAGGTTTTTTTGTCGCTTCAGTACATAAGTAAAATGTTACTTAAGTCTGAGACTGCTTTGTAAATTCTGGGCCAGAACTTCCTGGTTAGCGAGTCTGCCACTATGTCATCTGTCTGTAGCCAAGTCTGGACCATACTCAACTAGCCACTGTGGCATATGAAGCCAAGTCTGGACTATACTCACCAAGCCACTGTGGCATTTGTAGCCAAGTGAAAAAAAAAACGGAGAATGAGATAAAACAACACACCATTAAAGTTCTTTCATGTTTTTATTTCTTTTTGTCAGTGAGAAACAACAGATGATGAAAATAATTAAGATAGACAATAAAACAATTCATTGTAGTTCGATGAATAAAGAAAACACTTTAAACCTCTGGCAGATCAATTACCATTTCTTCCTTGGGAATATATAAAAATGTCTATTGTCTCATTGTCTTGGATAATTATCAAAATTTAGATTTCTCTCTCAGTTAATTTGAGAATTTGATTTAGAAAGTTCGTCAGTAATTTATTGATTAGTGATCAGTGAATGTAGTGTGGGATGATTAACTTTATCTGGAATAAGTCAGTCACTTCTATTATACGATACAGATATATATTATATACATGTCTGGAAATAAAACTTGCTAGTGTTTGGCCGAGAAGATTCCCCAGGATTTTCTAAGTTTCACCTTTTTAGTGGTCCAGAAACTCATTGCATAGACATACATGTACAGCACCCTTACATAATTAGGAGTGATAGATGTTCACAGAAAACAATAATTTTGTCAGAAAAAAATCCGAAATGAGTGTAATATGATATTTGTTTTCTTTAAAACTGTTCTTAAAAAAAGAATTATATCTTGACACATTTCATTTCATCGCGATACTCTTACTAAATACACCTGCGGATATACCACATGAATTCCGACACGATATTATAATTTAAATTTCATAAAAACGTGCCCTGTATTATCGTTTAATCAATTGTTTGTGTTAAAGGGAGATAAACATGTATAGTATTTCCCTGGGTTGTAATTGAACTAATTATGGTATATAGTCAAGGTAGAGTGTTTCAGGTAGATGTGATTAGTCTATAACAGATGTTTTTTATAATGGTAGACAGATGCTTCCAGTGTATATAATTAAAAATAAACTACAGAAATATTAAAACATAAAGTCACAGAAATATAAAAAGGACAACTCCAAACTACAGAAATATAAATTCACAAAGTTACAGAATTTTAAAACACACAACTGCAAAAATAAAAAAAAAATAAAAAAAAAATAAACGCAGAAAAATTAAAACATACAGAAATACAAAAATGCTTTTTTAACTATAGAAATATAAAAACACACAGCTCCTAAAAAAACCCAAACTATAGAAATATAAAAAACACACAACTCCAAAAACACAAAACTATAGAAATATAAAAAACACGTACAGCTCCAAAAATACAAAACTATAGAAATATCAAAACTCACAACTACTAAAACACAAAACTATAGAAATATAAAAACACACAACTACAAAAGTACAAAAAAAATATAGAAATATAAACATACACAGCTACAAAAACAAAAACTACAGAAATTTGCAATCACACATCTACACAAAGACACAAAATTACAGAAAATATCAAAAATATAAAATATAAAAGTCCATGTACACAGCTACAGAAACATAAAAACACGAAACTACAGTAATATATAAACACAGAAATATAAACAGCATGAAGCTTCAGACATTAAATCACAAAGCTGTGCAAACTCAACAAAATTATTGTTCTTGAAATTTCTTTGATTTATTTTTAATGTTTTATCAGAATCAAAAGATATTTAATATTTTTTTTGAGAATTGGTATATAATATGTGGCTTCATGAACTATGTTTTTTAAATATATACTGATAATTACATATATATTTTATTTATTTTACAGAAAAAAGACAGATGACAATCAGTGGTGGGAACTATTTGATCCAAATACATCCAGATTTTATTATTATAATGCCAGCAGTCAAAAAACTGTGTGGCACCGACCACAACATTGTGATATCATTCCATTAGCTAAATTACAGGTAAGACAGAGTTTTCTTATGCATGTTTATTGTCACCTATGTGGGACTTGGGGAGGGGCACAGAGGCAATCTTGAGAACTGTTTCAGACAGCACACACTCTGGATACGTCACTAATGTTAACTGGAATGAAATGAGAATTAATATCTCTTCAAAACAATACTTAAGACATTTTGAGACTAATGTTTCCAGTGTGAGGTTGTCTGGTACTCTTTTTGGATTTCCAACTGGCTGGGATTCTTTTATTTGTACACTGTGTAGATGGGTTAACATTGTTTTTTTCGTCCCTTTTTGAAGAACTTGACATACAGGTGCCAATTGTGACATCCCAAAGATTGTTACAGGTTTTAAACTTTGGTCATTATACCTTTATTAGCCCAGTCGATGCAGATAAATAGGACGTTAAACAGCATTTCATTTCATATAATATCTGATATGATTTTTGGGGGAACCTTCAGCTATATATAATATAAATCAAAGCTTAGTATCGCAATAATTCTATTTATCTGATTGGTAAATTACATTTTAATATAAATTTGAACAACAGTGGATCAAAAACTAGTCTTTTTGGGGACACCATAGCACAATTTGCTTCGCATGTATTTGAAAGCATAACAATTTATCCTGTTATTGCAGACTTTGAAACAAAATACAGAGGTTCGAGAGGCTGATCAACGTCGCAGAGAAAATTCTGTCAAACGTGAAATTGGAACTCAGACACCACTTTCCACACCAGTAAGATATCTTGTTATTTTCTCTTTATCTCGCTTTCTTTTCTGGTACACTGCAATTAAATCAGAATGGAAATCAAAGATGTCTCTACATTACAGGGCATAGTGTTCAAAGGGAGACAACTCCAATGAGCATTCTGCAGAAATCTTTCTCACTTTCTGTCTGGGACGCAGAAGAACCTGATGAGAGATAAGGCTATGCTACTCAGTATGTAAATTAATGAAATTATAGTGCTGACATTCTATAGAACTTGTCCATAAATAATGTTATGGCTACTGAACTATAGACGGCATTCTTATCTTATGTTTGTCTTTATCTTGTATACAAAGACAAAGGAAAGCAACTCCAGTGACATTCTGTTGAACTTGTCAGTAAATAATTTTATGGCTACTGAATAGACAGAACTCTTGAGTTTGTTTTAAACTTGCAGTCTGTGGATCGTGATAATCCATCATTTAAAATTAGCAAGAACCCTTGACAGTGAGATTTTGATGAAATAAAGGGGGCAATTTAACATTAAACTGCCGTCCGTGCAAACGTCTTCTCCCTCACCAATATTATAATCTAAAAGTATTGTTTTGCCGAGACGTTTTCTTTTTTTACACAAAAGAATGCACATTTTTAAGAAACATTTTGAGGTCATCGACTTTTAAAATTAGCTTTGATTTGGCTATAGTTCAATTGTATTCAGAATGTGAGAGAAATCTTACTAATGTCAATGGCATTCTGGCTTTATAACATTATCTTTTGTTTAAAATATGCTTGTTTAAAGAAATGAAATGAAATGGGGTTTAACATCCTACTGTTCTGTTCCGACTGGACTAATAGAGACGGACCTGGTTACAGATTCATTATATAATATTTACATAGATACAGCCATTCTTACTACATGTTTAATACTAGTTCAAACATAGATTAATGCAAAATGAATATATAGAAAATTTCTTTAAAATTCAATTATTCTGAGCGAAGTAATTCCTGTTTGTAGTTTTAGTAAGATATGTACATTGATTGTTTATTTTCGTAACTATGGTTCTGATTATTTAAGTCTTAACCTCCATTTTTAAATTAAATCATTAAATGGCCTGAACCATCTGATGTCATTGAGAGTTGATTATGGTCTTGTCATCTTAATCAATCATTGATAATTTATAGAAAGTTTAAGACCTAAAGAAAGACCTGCAATCGGCAGTAAATAACGCCTCTTTAAAGGAAGCTATAGGCAGTGGCAACATTTTGCCTGCTACTTAGTAAAATGTTCAGAAATTGTTACAATTCTAAAAAGTGTTTACAAAAAAGAAAGAGTGAATTGCAACATTCATTAGAAATAGAGGCAAATAATTACTTGTCTTCATCCAGCTGAGGCATGCACATTTGAACTTTTCATTTACACTTGACATTTATTTTCTTGGTGCAAGTGTTAATACCACTTTAATAGTTATTACGCATTTATTGTAAGAATTAGGTAACATGAATAGCTAATCAGTTACATTGTTGGTACATTTTAATATTCGGTGAGCAGTTTACTTAATTAATTACGTATGAAATATTAATTGTAATAGGTTATTAATTAGGTTTGTTTGTGATGTTGAATCGTTATGACTGTAATATTATTCATTTGAATGAACCAGTATAGTAAGGATAGGTTTAATTGTTCCGTAGTCTATCCCAGTCAACATCCTCTAAAGAAATGAAATGGGGTTTAATGTCTTACTTTTATGCATCAACAAGGATATTAAAGACTGAGTTTACTACATTATACATATGATTGTATTCAAGGGAAATGAAATGGGATTTAATATCCCACTTTTTTGTATCAACAGAGATAATGATGACATAGATAATGATGAAATGAAATGAGTTTTAAGTATGTTAAGTATATGAGAAGGAGTAGGGTTTTCTCAGGTCCCCTGGTTTCCTCCCACTGCTAAAGACCCCTACGCGCAAGCTAATTGTTGAAATAAAATTAAACCATACGTTAATCCCGAAATGACCTGGTTTGTGTCAGTTTGATAATTAAACTCCTGGGCCCTGTTCCGCGAAATTTTAACTTAAGATAAAATCCAATTTTAGTAGATACTTCAATTTTGATTGGCTAAGCACTAAAATCAATCTAATATTATCCAATCAAATTACTAAAATTGGGATCTGATCTTAGTTAAAATTTCGTGAAATAGGCCCCAGGTTTGTGTCAATTTGATAATTAAACCCCAGAACAATTAACCATAGAAATAAAAATTAGTACATTTGTTTCCAAATGACCGAAGAGATGCTGTTTTTTCTTGCTCTGTATAATGTTGATTTTCTCTTGTTAGCTTTGCTGGACTAACATCCTGACAAGGAAACCACATTTAATAGTTTGAATAATTGAAGTCCTGTGTACTATTTGTTTTGATGTTGTACGATCAGTTTAACCTGTACTAAGATTTACCTATTTCATGTCAGTGATTAGGTTTTTCTGTCAAATATTCTGATTTACAAGTTACAAGTGATGTGTGAATATCATAGTGATGAGGTCGAAGGTCATGGTATACGTGTGAGGATACTGATGAGGAAACCAAGTGACATTACTAAGTGGAAGGTTTTCGAGTTGGTGTGAACTGGATGTCCATTTAAAGGAGATAAGCCATAGGTCAAAAAAAAGGATTCGATTGAGCCATTATGATTAGTGATGGAGTCAAAATCTAGATGATTTACTTTTTATTTCAAAATATAAAAGATGCATTATTTAAGATTTAGATAAAGAGCTGGTGATTCTTTCTATAGTATTTCTAAAGTAGATAATGGGCAGGGAATACTGTATATTACTTGTCTAGTCTTTTGGATTGGATAGAAAATTGATGCCACATGTACATGTACACATTGACATGCATGTAAAATAAACCTTAATAGAATATGAGATAAAAAGTAGGCTGTAGCACCTCTGCCTAGGCAAAATTCCCCTTAAAGCACACTGTATGATGTATGCTCGTCTTCATTAGCCCAGTCGGTGCAGAAAAGTAGGACGTTAAACCCTATTTCATTTCTCACCAGTAATGTGACCTTTCCTTTACATAATTCTTCTTCCATTATGATGAATCATTTTTTCGTATCAATAGTGTGAGAGTCCCTTTATAAAATAAGGAAATAGTGTGGTTGTTGACGACCACAGTGATTATTAATGAGTAAGCTAGTCAGCTGTACAGAGTTAAAAGTTTATAACTGATTTATCTGAATGTCAATCTCTATCAAATATGTGATATACTGAATGGAGAGAAAAGATTTCACTTTTCGTTTTTGAAAGTTTGGGATTGTTAATTTTCTAAGGAAAGTGTACACAAATAAACATGTGTAAAAAATGCTAATGGAACAGGGAGAAAATAATTAACAAGTCAGAGATTAATTTTCTATGGAGTTGAATTTGATTTGAGAATCAAAAATATTGTTATTTTTCCATGATATTGTTGTGCAAAAAATGTTAACAAAACAGACTAGAGGAGAAAAAATTTAGAGATTGCGTGTTAGTTTTCTGTGGATATTTGACTTTTTAACTTGATTTCTGAATTTTCCATGTTTCTAGCGTATAATCTATAGAGATTTTAAAAGCTGTAAGAACTTTTCAAAGTGATATTGGGTGTTCTAGAAAGTGAGAATAAACTGCCTCATGCACAGCACCTTGATACCCTGCTGATATAATACAATATGGGTATCTGTAGACCAGTTCATTTGGTTTTATACATGTGGTTATATTAACTAACAGTGTTCTAGAGAAAGTAAACATATTATGCCTAGTGTATAGCACCTTAACGAAAATAGGACAGTGCTTTGTGTTTGGATTTTTGAAGTCTCAGTGTAATGTTGGATCTTTATGAATGTGATATCAGGTGTTCTAGAAATATTAAGCATTCACTACTTCATGCACAGCACATTGACTACTTAGTTTAAACAGAATAGAGATTTGAATTAAGATTTCAGTGTAATATCAGGATTTCTAGAAAGAGCATACTCTGTTATAGAACAATATAGTGATAGATTTCAGTGTAGATATGGAGGAATGTTAATAGATCATGCTGATATGATTTATATAAATAAGTCAGAGTAAATTAGTTGGATAGAAAAATATTAATATTTATCATACTAGTTGTTGTTGCCAAAGTTGAAATCAAAATATCTCTCATTTCTGCTGTGGTTGTTTTGAAATGAATAATTATTAAAGACGGAATGTTATGTTAATGTTGTGTTATATTATACTTGTGTAGCAGTCGTATCCTTCTGCTTCCACAAAATTTATCTCGCTTGAGGAGTGGTATACTTGTAGTATGTGTTTAGAAATTTATATGTGAGCAACATTTGTATTCATGTATTTTAGATTTGGTTACATTTAATTTGGTGAATTGTATATGTGTGCTACCTTCATATAAATATTGTGGATTTGAATTAGATTTGTCATATGTGTTTATGAAAACTAAGAAGCTTGTGCAGTTAAAATTCCATTTATGTGGATTTAAATTACCGATAATGTGTCTTGTGCTCATTAAAACAAAGATGCCTGTGCAGTTTAAGATGTAACAAGATTTGTGTTGTGTCTAATAAAATATAAATCTGAAATTTTTTGAGCTGCCATTACAGAGATGATTACAATGATTACATTATAGAGTTTAGCAACTTTTTCCTTTCCTAATAAACAATTGAGATACAATTTAATTTGTGAAATAATCCTGTGATGAATTATGGGTACAGTTAGTGCGGAACTGTTAAAAATGGATGCTATAAGTGCTCTCATCGTAACGTGGATCCGGAACTCGTCCTCTGAGTATTTTATCCTGGAAATATCACTTTGTCTTCTTGTATCTTCTGCCTCTCTAATTTACATATTTCTTTTCTTTTTCCAAAAGCGACGAGAGCATAACCGGGCTGGATCATTGAAGACTACGCCCCAGACCCAGAACAGTCCACGTGTATCGAGGAAGGTAAGTTGTATCTGTTGTTATTGTTTATTATCCCCTGCCTCTTTAAGAAAGGGGTGGGGCTGTGGATGGCCGAATGGTCAACATGCACGCGCTGTATCATACAGTCTGTCAACTGGTGGGGTTTTCGATTCCCTGGTTGTACGTGACAAGGAGTAGGGTCGCCTGTCCAACCTGGTGGGTTTTCTCCAGGTCCTCCGGTTTCCTTCCACTGCAAAAGACCTCTACGCAAGCAAATTATTGAAATAATGTTGAACCATGTGTTGGTCCCGAAATGACCTAGTTTATGTCAAGTGGACAATAAACCCCATTTCTCTGTCACTCTCTCTTCAAGATGGCTGGATACTAGTAAAATCAGTTCATTTGTCTACCAGTCAGTATGTCTGTCCATCGCATCCTAAAATAATAACTCTACTTATTGGGCTAGATCCTAGATGCAAATTTTCCATAGGCTGATATATTGTTTGAGTTCGATAATGAGCTCTAAGCAATTTGGCCTGGAAATCACAAATATCAGTAGCAAAGTTTCTTTTATGTACATGCCAAATGTTTACACCAAACCTTGTTTTTTTGTCCCATTCGAACGACTGTATTTGTCCAACATCACTGGCAAGTGGGAACAATTACATTTGTAGCTATATAAATAGAGAACTGAAGAACTAGTAGTACCTGATATTTTGCACTTTGTGCCAGTCATCTATTTGAAATACCCTGTAATACATTAATAAAGTCAAATCAGTGGCACCATATATTGGACTAACAGAGCCTGAATTTGTGTCTGACATTGTCTGTGAGAATGTATATATTGTATATACATTAATGCTTGTACATGTGAAAAGCAGTGAAGATAACAAATATATTTAGTTTGATTTAAATGTGTTAGGTTAACGTATGTTGAAGACACAAATAAAAGTTCAATAATAAAATTTGTGATTCATAGTCTGTCTAAAGTCCAAATTTTTAAAAACCCAAAACTGCTGATGTATAAAACATGTGTGAACGATCTAACAGTATAACAATCTCTTTCAACAGATTAATGAATTCTGACATTTTATACAAATACAAAATTATACATAATTATAGACGATTAAACGTAATTACGCTAGACAAATATGTTTGCATGATTTACGGTATTAACTTGCTGATTTAGTTTGAGGTCGCATAATTGTTAGTTGAATGCTAACTAAAGGGGAGTGCATTCCGTAATTTCAGGATCATTTTTAGCATAACTCTGATTCTCTGTCAACTTTTTCCCACCCTTTCTACCGAGTCTGAAAATATGGCACCTGTTAGGGAAAATGTCAGGCCCAAGAATAGATTTTGTCAGACACAATTCCTCTGTCATCGTGTCAGTTTGTTTGAATAAATTGTTGAAGCGGCGCATTTAGTAACTGGATGAGATTAATACTGGTACAAGACACAATTATATTATGGAATACATGTTACTTGAAAGATGTATTTACTTGTTAAAGACAAGAGACCCCTTGTCGAAACGTCGCCAGAAATAAATCTTTCAAGTAACTTTTTGTAATTATGTCTTGTGTTATTTTGTTCGAAACCAATTGTCTTTTATTTTTATTGATGATTTTAGTTTAAAGTTTAGATTAAAAAGTAGCAAGTAAATCTTGGGTTGTATATGGGTAAAATGTTGGGAAAATAACAAACCATGAAAATTGTGATATTGTGCAAAAATATGTAAATAACAACTATTTTCTTATAATATCAATTAATTTAGTATTTGTGTTATTTGTGTTTTTTTCAGAACCGTTATGCTCGACAAGACTCAAATTCATCCCACAGTAGTTCCAGTAGACAAGAGCATGTTAATGGGGAACAACTCCGTCGTCGTGGGAGCACTTCCTCTCAGTCGACCTCCAGCAGTTATCCTCTTACAGATTCGGCTGCCGTTTCACATATCACCAGACGCGAATCATTCGAAATGCCCAATAGGACCGTTTCATCGGAATCTCCACGACCTCAAAGGTCAAGGTCATTACATAAATCGTCAAGCGCCAGTGATAGTAGCAGTGCTCACAGTCGTCAAGGAAGCTGTAGAAGATGCGAGGTAGATCAAAAGGATGATAATTATAACATCGCGCCTCCACAACATCCACAAAGACAAGGTTCCTTCTCAGAACAAATCACAACCCAGTATGACCAGGACGGCTACCCAACGTCACTTAGTTACGTACGACCCGATAACTACAATCAGGATGTCTTGATTGGTCACGAGAGATTGTACAGTCCAGATCTACGCGGTCGTGACGAATATCTGGCTTTCAGTCAGGACATTGTTAATCAACAAGGAAACGTTAGTCCTATTCCCCAGAAACCCAAACTTCGCGCTTTTCCTAGAACAAATCCAACGTACGTACACAGAACGGCACCACATAAAAAATTGAGTTTTGATTCCGGAATGCCTGGTTATGACGTTCCATATCATGATTTACCATTTTCTTCACACATGGGCATACAGACGTCACAGTCTTACACGGAGAACCCGGAAACTTATATGTATTATCGACATGATCGGTCAGACAGCGATACTTCTCATTCTTCACATCGAGGCTATCATATCGTACATGATCATCGCATCGACAGCCAGACGTCACAGTCATCCCGAAATCGTGATCTATCAGACAGTCAGTCGTCCCAAGGTTCAACACGGAACATGTCTGATACACATTCTTCGCAAGGTTCGCTGCGAAACTTACAAGATAGTGCCGTGTCGGTACACGATAGTTATTCGTCTCGTGGTTCCAATAGAAGTATGGATCACAGCATGTGTCTGGATCGATCTGGCAATAACCTTCTACAGAGGTCACTCATACTCAGTGGTTCCGAGGCAGAGAAGGACACAGACTATGCCAACGTACCAGCACTGCCACCTAAAACAAGCTCGACAGCCACCACGACAATGTCTGGATTATACGATCAACATATTTACAGACAGATCTCAGCAGATAAAATACCTGATTATGAAGGTACGATTCATAAAATACCTAAAGGTACAATTCACAAGATACTCGATGGTACGATTTATAAAATACCTGATTATGATGATATGATTTATAAAATACCTGATTATGATGGTATGATTTTTAAATACCTGATTATGATAGTAAGATTATAAAATACCTGATTTCTTTATTTTTTCAGTGATAGCAGATCAGGGTTTTGAAGAATCAGATAGTAGCAGTATTTTTTCCACATCATCGCCTCGAACAATACAACCCTCACCCCCACAATATTATACATTATCAACATCTCCTCTTCATGTGCAATCCTCCTCCTCCTCCTCCCCGCATCCCCCGTCAACCTCACCACTTATCTTATTCCAACCCTCAGCTCAACAACAAATGCTGGAGGCACACCACGCAACACAGCATAATGTTTTCCAGCCCTCAGCTCAACAGCAATTGGTGGAAACCCAGCATGCATCTTTACGTCGAAAGAAACAAAACGATAAGCCCGAACCATCTGTTAGTCCTGTGATGGAGAAGAGCCAGATTTTAACTGCCGTGGATATATCTCAGCAACGGCCCCAATCAATGGTGGTCGGATCTCAGTCCGATGCTAATATGTCTTTAAGTCCGAGTACAGGATCTCTTAATAGACAGGTATGTTTGGAATTTAATAGTTTTATTATACGCCCACATGGAAATGTGGTTGTACATTGTTGTCATCTCTGTCCGTCGTCCACCATTTCTTGTGAACACTCTACATGTACATTTATCGTCCAATCTTTTTAATATTTGTACGACATGTTGGTAACGTTGGTGAGTAGAGGAAGTCTATTGACTGCTCTGATCGTTTAGCTGCAGTGTTCACATGTTTTGTTGCCTGGCAACCTATCTCAGATGCTATATGAACCGCTTTGATTTAGATCAATATATATAATTGGTTTGATCTGACCAGCTGGATTGTGATTAAGTTTCCATAACTGACTGGCTGTGAAATTAAGGTCATTTTCACATTGTCTCTACTGGAAAGTTGGCAGGAAGGAATTTTGTTTTGGGACAGAATGAAATTTTTCAGGCATGACTTGTCACTGACTTATAACCAAACTAAAAATGTCGACAGTCAACATTTTGAGACTTCCGTGTCTTGATTAACATGAGATTCTCTTTATTATAGTAGAGACAAAACAAGACATGATTTAAAATAAATGAACCTTTTAACTCTTGAAGTTCTGCTTTTTGGAATGCTTTTGAATCATGAACTGATTCTATATATTTGTTGTTCTTGGAAGGACACTTTTGAACCTGAAGTACAATCAACGTAAAACTTGGCATGCTTGTTTTTTGCACAAGTGCACAATTCGAATTTTGATATGACCTTAAAATTCCAAGATGGTTGTTATAGAAAGTGATTAATGGATTGATTTGTTTTATAGAAATTACCATCTGAAAGTGATATAGAAAACTACGCTCAACATATGAACAGACATAAAAAAGGTTTATTTGGTAAAAAGGTCTCCATTAGTAACATGTTAACCTGGTCAAAGGTATGTAACAGTTTAATCTTCTCAGGTTTTTCAGAATTAAATGAAATATTAAATGAGGTTAATGAAGATGAGCATATGACATGTGGTGTGTTATGCAATAAATTTAACCCAGACTCCCAAGTACTATTGGATTCCAACTGTCCAGGGTTATTTTTATACGCTCTCGTTTGGCTCTGGTCTGCACCACTGACCAGGAGAATCCCAAAGAATTTTCTCAGTCAACCCAAGGATATCCTGGTTAGTGGGTCAGCTCCGTACTCAATCAGCCATTACGACAAAAAAAACAACAGACATGCTTTAACATCATGAAGCCTTTGCTAGCAAGAAGTGGATGACCAATAAACTTATGTGTTGCGAACCGATCATGTCAATATTCACCATGATCTAGACTGCATTAAATGTGAATTGAATTTGACAATATGTAATATGTTTTGAGTACCTATTGTAGAGATGTTTTAAAGTTGTCTTTGTTGGCTTTTTTTCTAGGATCCAATACAGAAGCCAATGTTAAGAACAAATGATAAACTTGCGAAGAAAGAAGCTTGCGAAGTCTTCAAATATATCCTTTATTAAATAAAAACCCTAACACCTTGAACACACTTTAAATGCTGGTCTGTTCAATTCTTCATTGAGGTATTAGAGTGCTATTAAAGATTGCTATTGATTATGTCACAGGCCTATTAAATTTTGCATAAGGGAGATAACTTTTGAAAAACTGACTGTAAATGGCACTTTCTATGGTATATAATGATGTTTGTATCTTATGCATATTTTAACAATTCATTTAAACGTTAACTTCTCCTAGTATTCCTCAGCCTACAATACTGATAGGCTCATTCCCCAGTCCACCCCTGATTTTAAGTATTATCCTTAATAAGCCTACTGATACAGATGTATATGGGAGACAGAAAATCTAGAATAGCATCGAATGCTGTAGCACTGGAAATTGTAACAAAAGGTTGGACTGCTCCAGCTCTACGTGATGAAATATTTATACAATTAACTCGACAAACCACAGAAAATACAAAAATGTAAGTTAACGAATTAAAATGATGTACAATTAAAATAAAAACTGAATTTGAATATGATTGAAATTAAATGACATTAAAACTAGATATGGCCATATAAACAAGCAGTTGCTATGCAAGATATACCCACATTTTGCAAGAGATGGACAGAGAATGAGCTAAAATAAACTGTGATATTACATACGTGGGTATTACATACTTTTACACTATTTGCATATAAGTTGCAGCCACTTTGTCATGCAATTAAATTGGTCTAATTTTTTCTATATTTCAAGGTTCTTTTATGTTTTCCATTAAGCTTGTAATTTGTTTGTTTCTTTCAGTGAAAGTTTACAAAGAGGTTGGGAATTACTTGGAATCTGTTTATATTTTTTCCCGCCAACATTACGATTTTATTCATATCTGGACGGTTTTATCTCCCGACATTTAGATTATACCTGTGATATTCCTGGTGTAAGTATTCATTTTGTTTAAATTTGATTTTAATGTTTTTTCAGTTATATAAAAAATAGCTTGATGTTCTGTGGTAAACAACATATATATGTCAAAAAATAACAGACTTGCAAACTTTTGAACTGAAAGCCCTGGGGTATTCTCATCTACCCACCTTGAATCGTGTGTGATGAAAAAACTCTAGGTGAAGGGAGGTAATCAAAATAGAAACTAAAGTATAAAATGTGCATTTCCTTTTTTTGGTGTAAAAGTTTAATTTGTTTGGAGTTAAGTTTAGAATAAAGAGTGGTAATGATGAGATTTATCTTGATCTTTTAGTTACAGGTACCTATCAGTCATTTCGCAATATTATGTCAGAGACGATTAAACCGGGCCTTACAAACTGGGGCTAAAAAAGGTGTTCGTAAACCTTCCATTGATGAAGTCGAACAGGCAAAGGTAAGATTCTGATCTACTTATTTGTATATGGTTGTATGAGAAGTGAAGTTTAACATTTTACCTTTCTGTATGAAACTAATCAAGATGTAAATATGCAATATTGTATCGGGGTATAAAACCTTGGTTTTGTCCCATCTGAATGACTGCACACTTTATCTTGCCTGGTCCTCCATCATGCTTCACTAAAACTGTAAGATTAGGCTGGCAAATACTATTGGTCAGTGAAACGAATTTGGGTTTAACCTCCTACTTTTCTACACCAACTTTGCTTATGAATCAAATTTTGCTCAGACAACAGCCATACTGTTTGCTCTCATTTCAAATTCCAACTGTCAAGGGATCTTTATCAGGGGATTATGTATATCGATTAACGAATGTTCCACAGTTTCTTTCAAGAGAGAATCTAAACTTCAACTATTTATTATTGTTTACAGAAATCAATATTTCACCCGTCAATGTTTGGTAGTTGTTTGGAAGATGTGATGATCATGCAGAAGGAACGTTATCCAGAGAGAGTTTTACCATGGATACAGACTATACTATCTGAGGAAGTTCTCAGACTAAATGGTGCTAAAACGGAAGGAATTTTCAGGTATTGACATCAGTTGGAAAAGTCAGTCTTAGACCAATTACTGTATTGAATTCGCTGTTTTGATGCAAAATGTAAAATAGAAAGGGGATGACATAGCAATTTAATATTTAGTTTTTCATGGCTTCATAAATGAATAGTCCCTTACGTTTTATGAACAATGTTTCAAAGCTTGAAAAATTTAAACTAAAAGCTTTTTGAACCATCAAGGGTAACTGATATCCGAGATGAATTGATTTCTGATCTGAAGTATGGAGGCAGGCCTTCAAGGTGGAGGCGCGATTAAGCTCTTGTGCTCCATCGCTCACCTCCTTCCAAATCTCATGGCTTAATCGATGCTAATTTCTGAGTACTCCTATTGATTATTTAACAAAATCAAACTAGATGGTCTCCCGGGTTGGATTCAATCAGATTTAAACTAGGTCCATCAGGTTTCTCTGCTACCAATAAAAGATGGGTGTCTCGTAACTAGCTATCGACATAGTTTGTTGAAATTTCAATGTATCATAACTTTGTAAATACTGAATGGAATTGAACCATTTATGGACAGATATTCCTTGTAGAGTTTAAACTTAAACAATATTGTAGTTTGCTAGAGATTCCTATGGTGCTACATGATGCATCAAGCCTTTATTATTTGCTTTTACCTTTCATATTATACAGGTGGCTATATTGTATATTTTGTCTATTATACAGAACACCTAGCTATATTATATAATTTATTTATTATACAGGGTACCTGGAGATATTGATGAAGTCAATGCCTTAAAGATAAGATGTGATCAGTGGATACAACCCTCCGACTGTCCTGATCCTCATGTCCCGGCATCACTATTAAAACTCTGGTATCGTGAGCTGTATCAGCCTTTAATACCCTCAGAGTTTTATCAAGAATGTATAGATAATTTTGCCGATCCTGAAGTCGCCATGAGTATCGTTAATCGCCTTCCAGAGATGAATCGACTGGTCTTGTGTTACTTGTTAAGATTTCTGCAGGTAAATACGCTAATTTAATGTCCTACTTTTGTTCACCGACTTGGCTCATGAATACAGGTATTTTGTTCAATGGTATTTAGTAATTGAACTAACAATAGAGAATTACTGTTTATTTCTATGTTCTGACTAGGACGCTTCAGTCTCTATCAAGCCTTGTTCAACCTCATGACTTTTCTCGTGGACCTCTATGTTCCTCCCACTGATAAATACCCCTACATACGAGCGAATTATTGAAATACAATTTTGAACTACATGTATGTGTTAGGCCCGAAATGCCCTAAAGTGGACGTTAAACCCCATTTCTCACTCTCTCTATCAAGCAATTACTGTTTATTATTTTGTACAGTTTATACTAGAATTTTGTAGCCTTTATTATAAAGTAAATGATAAAATGATAAAAACAATATAATTTTGATTATTTTCAGGTTTTTGCTGCTGTTGAAAATGCGTCTGTTACTAAGATGGATGTTAATAATTTAGCCATGGTGATGGCGCCAAACTGTTTGCGTTGTGAAAGTGAGGATCCCAAAATCATTTTCGAAAATACACGAAAAGAAATGGGATTTTTACGAACATTAATCCAACATTTAGATACAAGCTTCATGGAGGGTGTCGTATGATTCTGGTTAAATGGTGAATAGGAAATAAGTTCTTTAATATGTTCAGTTTAACCTTGACTAATTTTGTTTCTTCTGGTTTGTTTGAATGAATTGTTTTCGATTTCGAGGAAGATATGAAAATTAGCCAAATCAATCATTTCTCTTGGAGGGTGACTGGATGAAAGGAGCTATATGTAAAGCAGTTACTTCTCTTGCCAGTGGATGAATGGATGAAGGAAGTTACAGCAGCCATTTCTCTTGTTCACTGTTTATGAATGACTCGATGAGACTACATTAGATTAGATTAAAGAGTTGGATGGTAATAAGTCAATCATATCTTATTCATAAAGGAGTCAGACTGGATGAAAAGTGCTTAATGTATCATATATGAAAGATTATCCAGTGGATGTCATTTTACTGAAGTAAAATGTGCTTTCAGTTAAGAACATTTCGAATTTCTGATTCGACTTTATTCATATTAAAAAAAAGTGCATAATGGAAACAAATATCTGGGGATGAAATGAGAAGAGGATTCAGTAGATTATCTTTAAGATTGGATAAAACTGTTTTAATTAACTGCTGGAGTAGTCAAATTAAGTCTGGAAAGTATTTTGAACTTTTCAAAATCCTGGGAGTATTTTGGATTGCTCACATTAAGTCTGGGGAGTATTTTGGACTACTTAAATTAAGTCCTGGAAGTATATTGGACTGCTCAAATTAAATCCTGGAATTATTTGGTCAACTCAAATTATACCTTTGAAGTATTTTGGAAAACTTAAATTAAACCCTGGAAGTTTTTTTAACTTCTCAAATTATGTCCTGGGAGTATCTCGGGTTACTCAAATTAAATTTAAAAGAGAATTAATAAATGATTTGAAGCTGAATGAGAATTGTGTGAAATATAATTCTATGCTGTGTCGTGAGGACAAAAATATACAGCTGTATTTCATTTCTCAAATGGAAAAAAAATGGCAAGAGACATGAGAATGGAATTTTAAAAAATGGCTGAAGACCAAAAGAAATGATATTTACGAGGCATTAATTTTCGAAACTGGATTAATAAAAGACAAGGTTTTCCTTTGAAAGTGAAACAAATTTGTGAGGGTTTTACTGAACCTAAAAAAAAATTATTTACATTTTTTTTCTAATCTAAATTTATTTAATATATTTTACTTGTAATATATGAACCACTTGGGTCAATTATAAAATGTATTGTTTCTACTCATTAACATTCTCACATCCTATCATACAGCAAGAAAGTAATGCTATCATGAAATTAATACAAACAAGAAATTAATGCTATGATGAAATTAATACAAAAATACAAAAAGTCTGAGCCAGGGAGGTACCGGTAGTGACATGTGCTGGGTGGCATTGCACAATAACTTTTGATGTCGACGTTAGACCACTTTATAATTTGGATAAGCAACTAGTATTAAGATATATTCACTCCATCCATTCAAGAATTTTGTACGATAAAGATTAGAGTTTAATATGTATTGAAATTGCACCCCACCTCCTATATTTAAATTGTAATCCCCCCTCCCCCAAATAACATAGTATTAATTTCATGACACATGAAATCCTTGTTTTACAATATGTATCTCTTGATTCACTCCTTCATTGTTCATTGTCAATATCTACTCTTAAAATGTCTCATCACTATACATTGATTATATTGAAACAAACATTTGATCATTGTTTTATTTCTATGGTTACGCTTGCAATGGAAGATTGGAGAGTTTTGCTTGGACATTGCCATTTTCTCCTACTTTTCCACAATTTCCAATTGTACATAAGTGGATTTTGTTTTCTGCCCCATTTGGACAACTACTCAATTCAATATGTCTCTTTGTATTAGTTTATTTGACTTTCCTTTCAAACAACAGTAGCTATGACTATGAATTTGTGACTGCTCGTTTCACACATTATCTAATGTTATGGGATGTTCTCGAACCTATTACAATCTCAGGCTAATTTTTACTAGGCTTTAATTCATATGTCTGAACTTCAGCCATTAAGAGTAAGGTCTTAGTTCATGGGATGTAAGTTTAGCTGAATGATGTTTTGAAATGGGAGTCAAATAAATTAATTTCTATTTTTGTCTCAAAAGACAGCACTTCATTGTCATCACTATCATATCTGCATTGATACTTTAAAAGTATAGAAAAGACTGCTCAAAAACTTTTCATGCTGAATATGATAAAGTCAGTAGTCTAAAACTTTTTTTCGGAAAGCATGCCATACCATTTTGAAGTTTAATTCTATTAATAATTTTGATTTTTATTTCTTTGGGAAAAAAAGAATTTAAACCAAAAACTACATAGTTGCTTTTCACAAAATCTAAGTTCTGAAACATTTAACATTTAACTTAGAGAAACAATTGTGGCTATTTATTTTTCAAAACCACAAAGAACTATAAATTAAAATTGTTTAGCTTCAGATGTAATTGATATAAGCATGCATTTTGTGGAGATGTGTTAGTGATGTCAATTTGTTGTTGTGTTAAATATACCATATTACCTCCCTTTATAGAATGTTTTCACACTTAAAGAATATCTAAGTTTATTTATTACTGAATGCCAGTATATAACACAGCTTATTAAAATTTGATGATAAAAGGTTGTATTTAATTTTAAACAAGAAATATTGAAGCCAGGAAAGGCGGCACCTGTCATACGCTGTGTGATAATTTGTACCGGACAAAATCTAAGACCGTTGCCTTATGTCCGGGCTTGTTGATGCCAGTTAACATAATATTACAAAAATAGATAGGGTATGAGAGAGGCCGGTGCCAGACAGATTTGCTCCCAAGACAAAACTTACTTCTCGCAGCCAATATCAATCTTCAAAAACATGTTCTGGTAACAAATACAAATTACAAAGCACACAAAACGTGAAACTGCTCAATTAAATTGCATTTAAATATTGGAAAAAGCTGTCACATTTAAAGATCCATGCTGTTGTCTCTCTGACTGAAGCTTGTATATGCGTGAGGATATTAAACAATCTAATTAAAATATAGATCTATATTTCATTTCGTTTTTTTATACTTTCGATGGCCTACACTCATGTAGATCTAACAAGTTATAGTGGGAGCTCACGTTCTATGACGTCAGGTATCAAGCACGGGACATTTGACCCGATAACGTCAGTCATTCGATTAACCAATTAGCGACCGCCATGCTTTTTAAAATCTACTTTTGTGTTGTTTTGATTTCTATTTACCCACAGTTCCACGCATGAAAAGGTCAAACGGTCGATTCGACAGTCCATTTGATTGGCTGACCCCTCATTTCAGGCAGAACACGACTTAAATAACAAGTCTTCCAGATCCAAGAGTAGTAAAGACAAGTAAAAACGAAATTTTGAACTATAAAAAACGAAACAAATTGGATCTGTGTTTTAATCAGATTGGATATTAAACATCTAGCACTGTGACTTGGAGACTAATAGGCCTGATGGTAGCATTAGCCCATGGATTATTAACACTTTGTTATATTGAAACACCTTTAGAAGTCTCGCTGTGTAGATAAATCTCTGTGTGAAAAGGACGTGTGAGGCCTTATCTTAATGATATTATTATTATTCTACACAAAATTTATTATTAAAATATTGACATTGGCATTAGCTTTAGATAGTCATCATATTTATTTCTACACATTAATAAAATTCTTTAACCAAATATTTGTAACACCAAAGATTTCACGTCTTATGTACATCCAAGATTTATTGTGAAATAAAATGTTCGAGAACGTGGGTGTTGTTCTATCTTGTAATGTTACCATCACATTATAGAAATACACAAGGCATAGAAAAATAAGCACTTTAGGAAGAAATTCCATTTTGTAGATATTCATAGCCTGAGAATTAATGTTAATGTCATCACATCACCCTGTTATTAATTTATGGTGTGTGTCTTGTTGTCATGACAACGGTCTGTAACATATTCTTATTACACTTACAGGGTGCTGGTAACTATGTCTTTGATAATTAGTTTTCATTTTTTTGCAGCAATCAGATTAAGAGGCGTGTAATTGTGTAACACTTTTGATTGACTGCATAAAGCAAAGTTAGTCTTTACGTCGAATAACAATTGGAATGTCCTTGTTGTTTGTCAGGGCAATCATCTAGGCACACCACTCATTCAATGATTTATTGATCCTGTCATATGTTATTATTGTTATTATGATGTTATAGACTTTAAAATTTTATTATTCTAAAAGCACCAGTATCTGACGTATAGATAGATATAAATCTCTGCACCTAACACAATCATAGTTCTATTGAGCCAAGGGAGTGTAATAATGATATGTTATGGATTTTAACTTTTTGTCCAAATTCTGTTTCAATGCATTGTTATAAATTCATCATTAATTGACTAAACAGAAAATATGAAAATTACAAATATTAGTTATTCCTTATTTTGTGCAATACATGTTATATATGGATATTTTGTGGGGGTATATCAAGCCTGGAAATACTGATTTTAGTTAGACACAAATACAAGAGTGAGACAGAGAAATGTGGTCATTTTGGGACTAATTTGCAGGGGTCTTTGGCAGTGGGAGGAAACTAAAGATCCCAGATAAAATCCACAAAGTTGGTCAAGTGGCCCTACTCCTTGTCATGTACAAGCGGGGGAATCAAAACCACTCCACTTGTCTCCATGACAGACCTTATAGATTTCACGCTCATGCATTAAACCACTAGAACCCCCAACCCCCAGACACGAATGCAAGGTATCAATAAAAATACTGACAAGAAGAAAAATCTATGTCCCGACAAAATGACAGGCACCAGAGAGGTTGGATCTGACATAGCCTGAATTTGTGTCTGACAATGTCCATGACAGGTGCCTAGTAATGTCTGTAACCAAATGCCTTATTTCCAGGCTTGCCATATATTTCCATGATGTAATTTATCAGAGCTTTGTAAACAACGCTTAGTTAATATTATTTATATATCAGAATGTACATTTTTTTGATGCATAAATCAGAGTTCTGAAATGAAATGAAACCATGTATGATGATTGATTTGAAAGGTTTTGGTCTTTTAAAGGAGCTACCCCTTAATACGTCAAAGTATTAACTGATTGGCTAAATTATGAAATACGAGCAATTAGCTAAATCTCTTTGTTTAGGAATCTAAAACTTGATTTCAATTACTGATATCAACACATTTATTTTTTATGTAAATGCGACACAAGATAAATTTTGGGTGATTTAATTAATAAGTACCGGTAGCTTAATATTTTGTCTTTAATAAATCATTTTGTACAACAAGGGAATTACTTATGCCGTTAAATATGCCCCCTTGTTTTTGATTCGATTATCATGTTTTTAGTGACATTCTGGTTTAGCCTTCGATGTTGATATCTTCAAGTACTTTGTGAAATATCTTGGTTGGGCACAATATTCATGCATGCAAGATAACACCATAAAAAAGTGCCAAAATCACAAGATAATTGTCCTGTAGTTTGTTTACGTATTTGCAAGGTCAACTGTAAGCTATATTTAGGTTAAAGTTCCTGAAGAAATGGTATCAGGTGTTCTAGAAAGAGTAAGCATTCAAAATAAATTAAAACTTTGAAGGGGAGACAACTTAATCTATGTTGCTGACATTTTGAATTGTATAGAATTTAAACTAATCATTTTTGAATGTAAAAAAAAAGGTGTATTAGGTGTTCTTGGAAGTGTAAGCATGTGTGCCAACTAGAACTACTAAGGGGAAACAACTACAAATCTTATTTTCTTGACATTTTGAATTGTACAGAATTTGAATGAATCAATCATTATTGAGTGTAAAAATAGGTATCAGATGTTCCACAAAGGGGAGACAAGCATAGATCTAATTTCCCCAAAATTTTGAATTGTACAGAATTTGAACCAGTCATTATTGAGTGTATAAATACCATGTGTAAAATGTGTGTATATCTGTTTTAGTTGATATTGTATATATTATACATATTATATATATTAAATATATAAATTGTGAACTTAATGTTTATTGTGTATTCATGGAAACTGTGAGTGATTAATTACGCACTTTTCATGAATGTCTTTTTTTTGGTCATTATGGAATGAAATGTCTGAAAAAAATGTCTTGGATGATCACTGAATATTTTTGACATGTTTTTTCTCCATACAAAACTAATCTAAGGTGTTTTGTTGATATAGATAATTATGTAAGAATTGAATTATGTGTGCGTGGTGTGTAGCTTAAGTATATGAAAACAATTATGGAGATTATTATACCCAAACTCATATATGATTCAAGTGGCATTATCACTCTCAAAAAGAAAATAAACAGTATAAAGTTTTAGTATTATATTCCAAATCACCTTAGAACAGGCTTAAAAATTCATGTGGCATTCTCACTCTTGAAAAACCCCCAAATAATATAAACTTTTATTATTTTTTCAAAATAACCTTAGACTTGCCTTATTCTTCAAAAATCCAAACACTGAACAATTTAGAGTTCAGACATTTTGGCAAACATTCGTTAAACTCTTTGAAACTCACTTGAAAATTTGTGCGGTTCGTACGTTGTATAATTCAGTATATTTCAAATATTTCTCACAATCAGATTTGGGTGATCTGATAATCTGTTCAAGTCAAATAGACAATTATTTATTACCTCTTTAAAATTCATTGAGTCTGAATCAATAATATAAATTATGCATAATTAAATTATATTTATAACAAATGCACTAAAAATATGAATTTACAATCAACTTATAAAACACCCACATACATTTAATATAATATTTAGTGGTTCTATGAAATACAATATAAAAGTGAGAAAATGCTGTCCTATTTTTAAAGATCGAGAGAGGTAGAGAGAAATAGGGATTAAGTCCATATACACAAACCAGGTCGTTCTGGCACTAACATAGGATTTAATTTTATTTCAATAATTTGCTTGTGTGTATGGGTCTTTGGAAGTGGGGGGCCTTCTTGTTGAGTTGAAATCATGCCACTTGACTCAATGGCAGATGTCATGATTTAAAGCATATGTGTTATAAAACTCGACCACCGGACCACCCTCCCGTTTAGTTATTTGAGAACATGTGTATAATGTTCAAATTATTTATATCACTCATAATACCTGCATTAACAAGTCTAATGATAATTATTACTTGATATCCAAGACTGATTATGATAATGACATGATTAACCAGTATTTATTGTTTAATAATGATAGTAGATTAGTTGTTTTGACAGATATAAATTTCTGTTAATTTTATTGTTTTTATCACCACATATCATTTTTTTTGTTTTTTGAAAAAAAATTGCAAATCTTTTTAAGGTCATTAAGAAACTTAAACTTAACTGCAAAAACTTCAATTTCTTAAGAAAAAAATAATGCAAATAACATATCTTTTCCAAAAGTAGAACACAAACCCAAACGTCAGTATTATCTGCAACAGTCGTAACATTCTGTCAATAAATAATCTGTGTCATCATTTTAGTCCTTCTGCTCATATTCTAGTCTATATTTCTAAGATCAGATCGACTAAAATGACGTCACAGCTTGTTTATTAGCGTAAAGTTACGACTACCCACAAGGAATGACAGAAGTTACTAACGGTGAAATTTACCTGTTGCACGTAATACTAAGATTTGGGTTCGTGTTATGCTTATGGAAAGGATGTGTTGACACAATTACTTGCATTATTTAAAAAATATATAAAGCTTTACACTTGACCTTTAATGCTTCAATCCAATATATCCTAACACCCATTCATAGCATTAGTAATGAATACTTAGCCTGGTGGGCACATGATTGAAAGAATGGGTTTCTAATAAGTTATATAACAACATGCTACCAGAAATGAAGCATAAATGAGTATTTTTAACTTTTGACTTTCGCAAACAGTTTTGAATCTTGGAAACTGGTTTATACTCATGTAGATATTATTTGACTTATGTATAGTTTTGACTTGTTTAATCAGTCTAAATCTTCTGAATTAATTTGAATTAACAAGCTTTTAAAATTGCATAAGAAATTTCTGAATTGAGTTTATTACAAAGATAGTATTGTGAACATATAGTACAAAACTATATTTAATCAAGACAACACCATGTTAAAATTGTATAATATTTATATGTATGATTATATGCGATAGATGTTCTCTCACCACAATATTCTCTATTTGTTTGTTTCTTTTTGTTTATTTTAATCATTTCTTTGTGTATCATTGTAAATCAGTATAATTTATGACCAAATAAATTTATCAAAAATACTAAATATATGCTTTCAGTTTTATTAAGTTTTAGTATGGGTGTGGTTACAGGGAGTTCTCAGGTACATGTACTTGATCAGGTGTCACTTTGTTGTTTTGCACCACTACTTGAAATGGGTTTTAATTTCCTAGTGTGCTTTAAGGGAAACTTTGGCATAACAGCAGCCCTACGGCCAACTTTTTTGCCAAATTCCAACTTTCAAGGGGTCTTTCTTGTGCACAGCAGCATGTACACAGGACCTGTTTTCCATCCCATCCTAATGACTTCCTGTCAATCCCTACGCTACTAACATAAGGAAAATATGCTGGAAAATCTTGAGAAACTTTCTCGGCCAACATCGAGAGCGAACCTGAGACCTCCTGGTTACTTTCTAAGTACTTATCATTATTAAAATTTTATATTTTGCACCAAGATGTAGTGAGCCAAATTCGAAATGGTTTCAGAAGTGTTATGGAATTTTCCCCAGCTTGTCGATCAGTAATTGCACATTGACACAAAATCCAGTGGTTGGCAAAAGCTATATATAGTTTGCCACCCCACATTTTTCAAGTGATCTTTTTGTTGTACATATAATTTAAGTTTTCATTCATCACTGGTCACCTTAGATTCATCACCCTTACAATTGAAAATTTGCAAACCGCAGTATTTACTTCCCAAGATAATTGCCTCATATAAAACTTAAGGGAGTAGGCTACTTATCACACAATGTGCCTAGTTGCTCAAATTCGGAAGGCCCCAATCTTACACCTCTAAGAAGAAGAAATCCTGAGGAAGTGTCTCAGCTGACACTGGAATTGAGCCCTTAATTGGACCTTCTGCTTCTGGTTAGCATTTCTAATTGAGAAATGAAATGAAATGGGGTTTAGCATCCTACTTTTCTGCTCCAAACTGTCCTTTCATTTCATTAATATATATGAACAAAAGGGCAATTGACTCCCCGAATCCTCAATACAGAACAGCCCCAAAGGGAGACAACTTTCAGAGAATTAGTTTCGAATTTGTTTCAAATTCTCATTTTAGATTCATCTAATTCAATTACCACGAAAAATTATATCAGATAATGAAATATCAACACAAAATTTACATTATTGCCTAATTCATGGACTCCATCTGTGTATTTCAAAGTCAAAATCATTAGATAACAATTTTATTCTCGTAGTTTGGCCAAGATGGCTTCCCTGAGCGAGAAATTAGCCAAGTTAGCCGATACAACTCCAGTTTTTCATGATCCTGAACAAGACACGTTAGATTGTAAGTGAGAAATATGTTCCTTATGAAAATATTGTTCTATATGACTATTATGTTGCCACGGAAATCCAACCATAACCAAGTAATTGGGCCGTAGTCACACGTGAGATAAGGTTATTTTGCAAACACGTGGGTTTGTTTATAATCAGCAGTGATCATATATTGAATTGCATTTGTTAATTGTAGTTGCTCTTCATCAACAATTTAGATGTGTCTATTTACAATGAATTGTCATTTTCTTGGCTTTATTTTTATTCAACATACTTGTATGCACTATAATGCAGGCTAATAATAAAACTGTGTGTCATTCACATTATTGTCAACAAAGGGATTTGATTTATGATTTAGCATATGGACCCCACAAAAAGTTAGAATACTAGACGCTACTTTCAATAGTCATAGTAGCCAATATAATATTCTTCTGACATCAGTTCCATATGTCAAATGGCTATTTGTATGGGAAACATTGCGGGATGATAACCTATAGTATAGGATATACATGATCTATTTATTTCAGGATATCGGCTGGGAACATCAGCCTCAATTCATTGTCATTATACAAATAATGAATGATTTCAAAACAAGTGTAAGTAAAAATCCTTAGCTGATGTTATTGATTATTGATCGGCAGTTGGTCGATAATTATCGATACTTGCAACCATACCGATTGCCAGCCCTGGTTAGAAGACACCATAATTTATATGGCGGTATATTAGTGCCAAAATTCTAACATGCTTTCGTCTAATTTCTTACTTCTATTCATGTAATTTCTAACCTCCATTCATGTAACTTCTAACTTCTATTCATGTAATTTCTAAATTAAGACAATGTATAATTCAACTTCTTTATTTGTTCAGTGTAAATATCAATTCTATTTCATCTTATTTCTAATATTGGGGCGAAAAATGTCTACTTCATTGTGGTGTTACATGTTAAGCATGAACGGCAAACAAATTTAGAATTTTGATACATCTACCTAGCAACCATCATTATGACATCGTTTGGTGTCGCCACCGTGTGCTCAGTTTGGGAATTGAGCACCTGATCGGGACCATTCTATTGATACAATCGACTCCCTCTTCGTCAGATTGAGTGGCTTGCCTGAGTGTTAAAATTGAAAACAACATCGGGAGAGAGAGATGGGGACATGAGGTTTAACATCAACTCCACACCAACCAGGTCATTTCGGTATTAACACCGTTCAATTGTATTTCAATAATTCGCTTGCGCGTAGGAGTGTTTAGCAGTGGGAGGAAACCGGAGGACCCGGAGAAAACCCACGAGGTTGGAAAGGCGGCTCTGCTCCATGTCACGTAAAAACGGGAAATTGAAACCACGCCAGTTTATTCAATGACAGACCTTATGTTACAGCGTGCACGTGCTAAACATTCGGCCATCCTACCCTCTAAACAACATTGAACGTGATATAAATGTATGGTTTGCAAATATTATTTCGAATACCGTGGCTAAGTGGGTAAGACGCAGGCTCGCTAGGCTGTGGGTCTGGAGTTCGATCCCTGCATTGGTCGAAAAAAGTTCATCCAGATTTTCTGGCGTGGTTCCCCCTTATTAGTGTCTTGTCGTTCCGATGGGATGAAAACCCGAGGTTCCATGTACATGTTGGCGTGCACGTAAAAGATCCTGTGACCGTTAGACTTCGATATAAGTCCACGTCGTAGATCCGCTCTCCGAGCAATATTTCCCTAAAACACACTGTATGGCGTATGTCCGTCTCCATTAGCCCGGTTCGGAACAAAACAGTAGGGCGTTAAACCCTCTTTCATTTTATTTCATTTTCTATTTCAAAGCTAAACGGGATTTGGAGAATTTTATTTTTTTTTTTTTACGGTTGAGCCAATAATTAATATCTATATGCAGTTGGTCTGTATTAACACAGGGTATAAATGTTATGGATAGGCCTACACAGATACTCTCTCTCTCTCAGCACTCCTTCCAACCTTCAACCAAACGAAGAATGGGTCGTTTATACCAAATATGGTCCCGATCAGGTGCGCAATCATCCAATTGAGCACACAGTGGCGACACCAAACGATGTCATAATGATGGTTGCTAGGTAGAAGTATCAAAATTCTAAATTTGTTTGCCGTTCATGCTTAACATGTAATACCACAATGAAGTAGACATTTTTCGCCTCAATAATAGAAATAAGATGAAATAGAATTGATATTTACACTGAACAAATAAAGAAGTTGAATTATACATTGTCTTAAATTAGAAATTACGTGAATGGAAGTTAGAAGTTACATGAATGGAGGTTAGAAGTTACATGAATGGAGGTTAGAAATTAGACGATAGCATTTTAGAATTTTGGCACTAATATACCGCCATAAATTTATGGCATAAATATAAATGAGAATGTAAAGCTTAAAAATGTAATAATGTATAAATATTGATCATTATTATTATATTTCAGTAACTGTAGCAAAGTTAGCTGAAAAGGATGAGAAGGATGATGGCCTTAGTATTTCTACAAGAAGTAGTCTTAGAACCAAATCAACAGCTCTGTTAGAGGAAGATGATTCTAAATATTCAGGCAAAAGAACTTCGCGGAAAAAACTTCGAAACGATGAGTTTTCTGGTGAGATGACTTGTTGATATTATTGGACTAGGAACTGGGCCTCCTCAATTGCTGCTCAGCTTATTGTTCTTCAATGAGCGGTTGATAGGGCCTACTGTTAAAAAAAACTCTTGGGAGCCATGTCGACTCAGCAAGTAGGATGTTGGCTTGCTAACCTGGAGGTCCTGTGTTGACCGAAAAAGTTCATCAGGATATTTCCGTAAAAGGACAATTGACGGTTGGAATTTGAAAGAAGAGTAGGCTGTTCGGGCAAAATTTCCATCATGGCTCACCTTATGGCATATATCTGTCTTCATTAGCCCAGTAGACAAGTAACAGTTGGGCGTTTATGAAATTGACATAATGTTAGCCTCAAAATGACCTAACTAAAGTATTGAGTTAATTGTTTTTTTATTCATTGTCTGATCATTAGATATCTTTATTATTTTGTTTATTTTAAAACAGATGATGAAATTGATAGCCTAGCATTAGATGCTCTGAAAGAAGCTATAGATTCAGATGATAGTGAGCAGTCAGTGGATGATGATGATGAGGAGGACGATGATGATGAAAACGACGACGATGAAATTGATAGTGGTGATGATAAAGAAGCAGTAGAAAACTTTAAGACAAAAATACAACAAGCGAAAAAGGAATTTAGGTAATCTAAATCAATTATATATGTATGGCAGACTTTTTCATTACCACTAATTTATAACTATGTTACAATTTCATTTTAATAATTAATATGGTGTTTATGGTCAGCATAAAAGGCATTGGGTTGCTGAATGATCTAATACATGTGCATTTAGGCTTTAGATCATAAGGTCTGTCATTGTGAGTCAGTTGGTGTGATTTCGATTCCCAACTTATGCGTGACGAGAAGTGGGGTAAAACCTGTCCAACCCTGTGGGTTTTCTTCTCATCCGCTGGTTTCTTCCCACTGCTAAAGGTCCCTATGTCCAATCAAAATGACCAAGATTGTGTTGAGTGGATGTTAAACCCCATTTCTCACTGGTTGCTATAGTTCTATTTTCTTGTATTTTAGTTTTGAAGGTGATGGTGATTATGGCAAATACGGTGAAGATGATGATGAAGAAGAAGAAGATGATGATGAAGAAGAAGAAGATGATGATGATGGTGAAGAAGATGATGATGATGATGATGAAGAAATGAGTGATGAGGATGTTGAAGAAGAAAAGAAAATCATTAAGTCACGTAAGCCAAAAAGTAACAATAGTTTCACTTCAATCGCTATATGGGCCAAGAAAAAAAATTCTGGTTGTCATTGGCAGCTCAAAGTGTGTCTAGGTGGTAGTATGAAAGATCCCTTGGCAGTTGGAATTCTAGGATGAATAGATGATATTATTGGTTTAGTTATGATCATTTGAAGATGTAATGTTGATCTTTTATTAAAGGGGCATTATTGAAGATTAGATAAAGAGCTGACAGTTCTTGCTATAATAGGTATAAAATAGATAACATACAGCAAATATACTGAAATTTTATGTCAAATTGCTTCACTTTGAACCAAGATATTAGCGATTTAAGTTGAGGCCTAGTCTTGATCATCATTACTAAAGTTGGTACGATAAAATATAAAGACTTGGTTATCCATTTTGACATTAAATGAGCCATAACAAAAAGTATTCGGCCAACAGATGTCTAGAGGCTGGATTATAGGCTTGTCGTGTAAATGAATGTATGAATAATATTATAACAGTTGAAGCCTAAATACAGACCTTACATAATGCATCTCCACATTTCATTGTTGGGCTATAATTTTACTAACAGTAGCGTTATTTTTATTTTAGATAAAGATGGTAAAGAGTCCGATATAAAACAGTTTTCTACACCAGCGGCTGCCAGTGAAGAAGTGGAAAAAGGCAAACACGCTAAAAATCAATTAGGTTTGTTTTTGTTAAACAGTTTATCCTTTGCTCTTATTTTGTACCCTTTCATATAAAATTCTATCATCTCTACCTAATTGACAAGATCTTTTATTCTCAACCACTACATCAAATCTTCAGTTGGCTTTTACTTCCAAACATCCCGTATTATTATTAAAGCAGGATGGTTTGTCCCATACCAGGGGCAGGGCAGAGGGCTTGGCATGGAACAGTAACTAGTTGTTTGGATGGGTTAAAAAACCAAGAGGTTCTAAGTACATATTGGAGAACACCTATTTTTGACAACCCTTGACAGTTGGAAACCATGATTCCCATGAGAACAAAAAGGCCTTAAACTCTATTTCCATTTTATTTATTTATTATAGGTATATGGGATGGTTTACTAGAGACTCGTATAAAACTACAGAAGACTGTATCATCTATAAATCAACTACCACAGCCTTCTATCTGGTCTCTCTTCAATAAACTTGGTGGAGAAAACTTTGATAATCTTGCTACTGAAGGTAAGATAAACTGTATTCCACCAGATAACTCTGTGTTTAAACACATGGAGCTGTGGTGGCTCAGTAAGTAAGATCTTGGCTCATTCTAACATGGAGGTTTCATATCCGATACCTGTGTTAGCCGAGAAAGTTCATCAGATTGGATCCTTAGTCAGTGGTGTAGAATGAATGGTCTTGGAAGGGACAAGGTATAGTTGTTTGGGTGGGACATACACACAAACGAACCCTTGGCAGTTGGAATCGATATAAGAATAGGCTCTAGATGTGCTGTTCAGGTAAAATTTTTCTCATAACATACTGCTTTATGGTATGTGCACATTTTCATAAGCCCAGCACAAGTAGAAAAGTAGGATTTTAAACCCAATTTCATAATTTCATTTCGTTTAAATGCACTAGGGCACCTTGTATAGTAAATGTACAGTGCCCCCTTGTATAGTATAGGCACTGTGGCCCCTAGTTAATAGTAAATGCACTGTGGCTCTTTGTATAGTAAATGCACTGTGGCCCCTTGTATAGTAAATGCACTGTGGCCTCTTGTATAGTAAATGCAAGAGAATCACACAATACCTGTAAACAAAAAACACAAAGACAAACACATAGCACACAGACATTGTTGAAAGTAATAAAACACAAAAATACTATAAATATCAATGAGTAAATGTCAGTCTTAATTAGCCGAGTTGTTACTGGTATGTATGACATGATTAAACCCCAATTCATTTCATTGTATTACATCATAACTGGTATCTTTTCAGCACAATGTGAACTACGAACTCTGTTGGAGAAACTGGTTCAACTACAGACGTTATTACTTCTACAGAATCCAGCAACTAAACAAATAGTTTCTGACAAGAATAAACAACAACAGTAAGACTTCTTCTTTATTTAATCAACAACTCAAATACATGGATCAGTTTAAATTTAATAAGGGTAGAAATTCGAGCTACAATTAATACCCCTTCTCACAAATACGGGTTGAGCTTAATTACCTCCCTTTACTCCTGAACTATTTCAATCTAAGAAAGAGTCAAGGGGTGCAACAGTTTTTTGTGAAACTGCAAACACCATTCTACCCATGTACTACTTGGTAGATTGGATAACAGGGATGAAAAGGCTTATTCTAGGACACAAAAACTTCATGAATAATATAGGTTTCCAACCAGAAGTTGCCGTTCAGACAAAATTTCATTGATAGCACATTTCATGGAATATGTCTGTCTTCATTAGCCAGTTTGGTTGCAGAAAAGAGGGAAATTAAACCTGATTTCATTTATTTAGATCTCTTTGCAATCGCTCAGTTGAAGGAGAAATGATGTATTATAATAATAGTCTAGAGCAAGGGTGGCTCAGTCATTAAGACGTTAAACCCTTTTTCATTTTAATAATTAACATGTAAATTCAGTGAATTCCTGTGTTTTGGCCATCAGACGGTTGTTTGTTGATTATACAAGTATTTTTCAATTGAAGAGAAGATGATGATGATGATGATGATGAGGAGGATATTAAAATGAATATTGAAGATGATGAGGAGATAACTAGTGATGAAGAAGACGGTCAAGCGAATAAATCAATACCCAAGAAACCTACACCAGAACTTGTCATGGGTGCAAAGAGAAAAATACCTTTAGACGAATATCCTGAATTCCTAGCGAAACGACATACAGACTTCCAAACATACAGGTACCTTACTCACTAAATGATACGATTATCAGTTAATCATCAAATTCGCTTTGACGTCTAGCTGGCAGGTCACCTCGGGCTTGCGACTATGGTTTCGATCCCTGGTGTGAGCGTAAGAGGCATGGAGATAGGGGCGCCTTCTCAACCTCGCGGGTTTCCACCGGGCACCCCGGTTTCCTCCCACTGCTAAAGACCCCTATGTGCTAGCAAATTATTGAAATAAAATTAAACCATATGTTAGTCCCGAAATGACCTATTTTGTGTTGAGTGGACGTTAAACCTCATTTCTCTTTAGTTTGAACATGACATTTGAACTTTTGCACAGACAATAATTGACAAGAGTCTTAGTGTTTTCAATACGAAAGATGTTTTCATCCACTGTCATTAAAAAGATCATAGTAAGTTAGTTTTTATAATTCTATGGCACAGTCTGCTGGACACGAGAGCCACAGTGGCTCAGTGAGTAAGGCTCACTTACCAGAAGGCTTGGGGTTCAATCAAAGGTGCTGCCTGAGACATTTCCACAGGATTTTCCGTGTGGTTACCCCTTGTCAGTGGTGCAGAATGGGGGCACTGTATCTGGTGTACTCATTGACATGACCCTAACCGAACCGGAATTAGAAGCCAGATCCACTAACCAGGAGGTTTAGGGTTCAATCACGGTGCTGCCTGAGAAATTTCCACCAAATTTTCCGGTACTTGACCCTTCTAGGCAACTGCCTGTGTCAAAGTCCGTCATTTGTCCTGTGTACACAGGGGGGATGCTCGATTCACAGTCCAGAAAATCCTGTTTCAGCTGTCATGATTGGTTGAGATATTTTTATACAGTCGACACATGAGTTGTACTCCGAAATTCTCCTTTTCACTTGATTCACACCAGTTTTGGAATTCAATTCTGGAACTGTGAATCTAGCATCCCCATTGTAAAAAAACTTGAATTGGACAAATGTCAGGACATGCGATTCAAATTGATCAATTCATGATTTCAACATTTCTTGAATAGATATTTCCATTTAACAGGTGTGTCAAGTATTTGCCTTATATTGGTTTTAAAATTCGGTTAATTGAGATAACATAAATGTTGTGGTTTATTTTAGAAATGATACTATCACTAAATGGAACAGTAAAACTCAGTTGGTATCTGGAAAGATAAAAGGGAAGGGTTTTGGTGCCTTTAATCAATCAGTTCTAAAACAGATACAACAGGTGTGTAATTCATTAAGATAAAATAAATTATACTCACACATTGTCTACAGAGATGATCAAGGGCTTAGTTTTTATTACGAAGTGCCATTTTGAATAGATTAAGATCAGTTTGCTAAAAACAGATCCTTTTCCGTTTGTTTTTTTATATACTGAGCACCATAGCAAATGCATCACTTAGTTTTTCGCATAACAAAATGATCCTGTAAACATATCTTATTTATTTTGCTTCTTGTTGTGAACAATATTCAAATGGGAACACATCAACAACAACACATTTGTACACTTATGGATGTTTAATCTGTAATCAAAGGTACAAAGTCAGAGGGGTCAGAACCAAAAGTACGACACATATGGTTAATTCCATGCTAATTCGCTGCACAGCATGCGTAAGAGCCAGTGGAGGACACACGCGCTACTGACATCTGTGTCGTACTTTTGGTTTTTACTCCTCTGACTTTGTACCGTTGATTACAGATTAAACATACAATTTTATATTTTTCCTTCAGATTATGAGTGATAAGGAGAGATTAATCAGACGAACGCAGTTAAAGAGATCGGATTATCGAGTGTTGGGAACGACAGAAGAAAACCGACCTGAAGAACAAGAGTTACCTCCCGAAGATGTGGAGATGGACAGACCGAAGGCAGCACCTGTTAACGATTACGATGTAGAAATATTTGATGATAGCGATTTCTACCATCACATGTTACGTGAATTTATTGATAGAAAATCGTCAGAGATTGATGATCCATTGGCTTTAGGAAGGTAAATTAATAACTTGTATTGAGCGTAAATTGTAGAACAGGGAGTGTTTGATTGTGAATAGAGAGGTTGGATGTCCGAATGGTTAGCACGTGCTATGATAAGGTTTGTCATTGATTCAACTGGCATGGTTTGATTCTTCTGTTGTACGGGGGTTGGGATGGCCTAGTGGTCTAGAGTGCCGTGCTTGGACCTCTAAGAGGTTAGTCACCTCTGGCTTGCGGCTGTGGTTTCGAGCCCTGGCGTGAGCGTATGTGGCATGAAGATAGGGGGGCCTTCTCAACCTCGTGGGTTTCCTCCGGGCACTCCAGTTTCCTCCCACTGCTAAAGACCACTACGCGCAAGCGAATTATTGAAATAAAATTAAACGATGAGTTAGTCCCGAAACGACCTAGTTTGTGTAGAGTGGAGGTTAAACCCATTTCTCTCTCTTGTACGTGACAAGGAGTAGGGTAGCCTGTCAAATCTTGTGGGTTTTCTCTGGTTTCCTCCCACTGTTAAAGACCATACGCACAAGTGAATTATTGAAATGAAATTTAACCATTTGTTAGTCCAGCAATGAACTAGTTTGTGTTAAGTGGACATTAAACCCCATTTCTCTCTCTCTTTGATTGTGACTCAGTTCTGTCACAGTCAAGACAGCCTTTTTCACAAAAATTCAAACTAAAGTATTTTAAGAATGACGTTTTTTGATTTGGAGATTCACACAAGTTTTCATGTTTTGTGTCGTAATCAAACAGGTAAATGGTTGAGTGACTGCAGGGTTTGTCCCTCAAAATCATCTTTTCATTTAATTATCACCATTTGTTGGGTGGAGAGAATTCATTTCTGAAAAAACAGGAGTCACTTTGGCTCGAGGTCTTGTGCCAGTTTCTGGTTTTGCCCCAAAAGTCCCTTTGTCTGTGGTACATGACGAATTTCATGATATAACGACAAAATATAAATTAATGTTTTAAATAGGCAGTGGTTAGAGGTACAGAAAAGTCGAACGAAGGTTAAAAGACATGTAGATACTAAAGCTAGTAAAGGTAGAAAATTAAGGTAAGTTGCAGCATCTGTTTTATTTTAAATAACAAATCTACCATCAATGTGTTGTCCAGCATGGTGTCCCCTTGTCAGTGGTCCAAATATCCTTCATAGAATACTGTATGGTGTACAATAAAATAAAAAAAATATATGCAATATGTTAATCCTGAAATAACCTTCTGCTGAGTGTCCTTTAATCAACATTTCTCTCTCTCTCATGTATTATGTTTATTTATAGGTATAATGTACACAGTAAATTAGTCAATTTTATGGCACCAATAGATAACTCACCTTGGACAGATGAAGCCAGGTAAATATATACATTTTTATATTAAATATTCAATATTTGATTGAAATAAGACACAAAACATTGACCCAAACCTAGCACAAAAGGGCACAAAATGACCCAAATTTTAAGGGAGGTAGCTATGCTGTCCTGTCTTTATCTGAAACAGTCTATTGTCCCTACCAGTTTTAGTCATGTTATGTCAGTATTTGAAACAGTCTATGGTTTCGAATCCCTGATTGTACGTGACAAGGAGTAGGGTTGCCTGTCCAACCTCGTGGGTTTTCTCTGGGTCGGCCGGTTTCCTCCCACTGCTAAAGACCCCTAGGTGCAAGTGAATTATTAAAATAAAATTAAACCATATGTTAGTCCCAAAATGATCTATTTTGAGTCTATATCATTAACAATATGGAATATGGACACTTTAGATCAGAAAATCTGGGTCCTCCAGTTTCCTCCCACTACTAAAGACCCTTATTTTATGAAATAAAAATGTTGTTGTTGTTCCTTGCATTTAACGTCGGCTTCCAACGAAGGTGATATCGCAGACAAGTCTTATTTTTCATTTTTATTATCTTAACGCACGCGCAGGGGTCTTTCCTGTGGGAGGAAACCCCTATCTCCATTCCACATATGCTCACACCAGGGATCGAAACCACAGCCGCAAGCCAGAGGTGACTGGCCAGCTAGAGGTCGAAGCACAGCACTCTAGACCACCCCCTCCTATATAAAAATGTATATATTAATCTTTATATATCTTAGTTTGTGTCAAGTGGGGGGGGGGGGTGGATGGCCTAGTGGTCTAGAGTGCCGCGCTTCGAACTCTAGCTGGCCGGTCACCTCTGGCTTGCGGCTGTGGTTTCAAGCCCTGGTGTGAGCGTATGTGGCATGGAGATAGGGGCGCCTTCTCAACCTCGTGGGTTTCCTCTGGGCACTCCGGTTTCCTCCCACTGCTAAAGACCCCTACGCGCAAGCAAATTATTGAAATAAAATTAAACCATATGTTAGTCCCGAAATGACCTAGTTTGTGTTGAGTGGATGTTAAAGCCCATTTCTCTCTCTCTCTCTCTTGTGTCAAGTGGAGGTGAAACCCCATTTCGTTATGTGTTCTCGAGTCTAATATTAAGGTCAAAATTAACCAGTGAAGAAATCACACCATTATACAAGCCAATTGAAGTATTATATTTAAATCTTCTCCCAGACAGTAGGATATTTTAATAATAATGTTACCTGTGTATGTTTCAGAGATGATTGATGTAATAGTTTATTTATATCTGTCTGTTTCAGGGATGATTTATATAAGAGTTTATTTGGTCAGAAAGTTAAATTACCAGATGGCAGTGATGAGTCATCAAAGGGAAGATAACTCTAAATAGATAATAATAATAATAATAAAAAATAAAATATATAAAATTATACTTGATAAAAATATGTATTTTGTGTTGTTTATTTTCAAATCCAATTGCTATGAGCATTTTGTATCTGAGTCATCTGGGAAACTGATTGAAAGTCCATCATGAGGGCATAGTGATTAAAATTAAGGGTCTGTACCACACCTCTGATCTAAGGTGATTTTGGAGTCCAACCTCGTGGGTTTTCTCTGGGTCCTCTGGTTTCCTCCATTGCTAAAGACTCCTACATTATTGAAAATAAAATTGAATCAGGTTAGTCCCGAAATGACCTAGTTTCTGTCGAGTGAATGTTAAACCCAATTTCTCCCTTTCTCTCAACAATTTTGGAGCCCTTACCTTCTATTTTTCGAAGCATTTCTTTGTTCACCAAAGGCCATAAAGGCCACCATTTCTCGGCACATCTGACATAGATTAATAATAGCAACACTATTTTCAATTTCAATTTTGGGATTCAAAAACAAACAAACTTACGGGTGAAAAAAGGTAAAGATTCCCAATCAGTCCCACAACAGAGTTAAGGAGTGACCCCTACACGCAAACGAATTATTGAAATAAAATTAAGCCATATGTTAGTCCCGAAATGACCTAGTTTTTGTCGAGTGGATGCTAAACCCCATTTCTCTCTCTGACCGGAGACGGTTCTCAAAGAAACTAATTAAGCAAAAGTTTCGTATTAAACCATATGTTAGTCCCGAAATGACTTAGTTTGTGTCGAGTGGACGCTAAACCCCATTTCTCTCTCTCTGAACGGAAACGGTTCTCAAAGGAACTAATTAAGCAAAATTTTCGTATTATCTGCATGTAGATTGTTGGGCGACGGTGGCTTGATGAATATGACATTGGCTCGCTAACCATGTGGTCGCAAGTTGAACCCTGGTATTGGCCGAGTAAGTAACTCGAGTTTTCCCCTTGTCAGCAATGCAGGTCCAATTGTCCATAAGCAAGACGGGGGTGTTTCTAATTTTTTGGATGGCGTGAAATAATGAGTTCCTGTGAATACAATTGGCCAAAATATATATGCTTGTGTCTGAATTAATGTCTTGCAACTTGATACATATAAACCATCTTTAGAAAATTTAAAAGATAGGTTGCCAGACAACGAAACACACGCCCACAACAACTAGATCGCTCGGGCAGTCAACCTATCAGTATCAAAAGAGCAACTTTATCATCATTAGTAAAACGCGCAATTTCAACACCCAAGAAACTGGATGCAGAGATGACCCACCTCAGAGAAGTTTTTACCTCTTATAATGACTATCCACCTAAATTAACAGAAGAAGTAATCAAAAAACCACTATCGGACAACACCGAATTCAAAGCACATGAAAATCACCAATCAGAGTATAATTGATATGTTCAAGTGAAAGCCTTTATAATCACTAGACGTATAAACAGACATATATTAGTTTGATATCAACTACTAACAGAACCAGATCGTATTTTATCAACCAGGAATTAGATAAAAGTAGACGATGATCATGACGGTTTATATAGTATCGATATTGTTTATTCTAATAGGCACGGCATCAATAGGTAAATATATTTAAATATGCATGTATATAATCGTGTGAATATTTCACAAGCAACAATATTTTGTTTAAAGGCTCAATACCACTCTTGTTGTAACTGAATAAAATGTCCCAATCTTTATTCTGGTCAACAAATTGTACTATTTTACAATATTCCAATTAATTGGTGATAGAAATTTCATCTTAACGCACCTAATTTAAAAAATTGGAAAAATTCAACTAAATGATTTGAAAACCCTAACCGTAAATCTTTTCAAATGTGACTGAATATTTTCGAACCCTCTGGACAAGTAAAATAGGATGTAATGGATAATGCACAATAGATAGGACACTAAAACATCTAGTACTTAGAATAAAGAGAGAGAGAGAAATGGGGTTTAACGTCCACTCGACACAAACTAGTTCATTTCGGGACTAACGTGGTTTAATTTTATTTCAATAATTGGCTTGCGCGTAGGGGTCTTTAGCAGTGGGATACTTCAAATAAGGCTATTATATTTATTTTCTGGAGCTGCAAAGCCAGCAAGAGTGTTATTGTCCCTTTAAGTGCATACATGACCTATCCTACTTGTGCACTGCAGTTACTGCTGAGTAGACTGGAAAATAGGGATGACATGCCCTATTCAAGAAAACATAAACGTTTTGGGTCTCGAACCTACAACGGTTTGGTCACAAATCATATTCTCTAACCTTTGCGCCAAATCCGTCCGCTCAAACGATGAATAACGTACTATATAGTTTTTAAAATGGCGCATGGCTTTAATCTTTTGAATCTTAAAATAGGCGGAAATAGGTCTTAAAGTAGGTTTTTAGTCAGACAGTAGTTGTGGAATATTTAGCACATTGCCGTTCTGTTTTCTAGGGTGGGGTGAATAGCGTACGCGTTTTTTCACATAGGGTCTGCCATTGAGTCAACTGGCGTGGTTTCGATTCCCCGGTTGTACGTGGCAAGGAGTAGGGTCGCCTGTCCAACCTTGTGACGACTAAAAACCCCTACGCGCAAGCCAATTATTGAAATGAAATTGAACCATTTGTTAGTCCCCTCTAGTCTTGCTCTTGTGGCATCACGGTTACAGCCTTTGTTAGAGCAGAAGTAATTATTTGATCATGGATATCGATGATAATTGCAAACTCTCTGAAAAGGACTGTCAGGTGGTGCCGCTGTCCGTACAAATTTTCCTTCATATCAAAACTGTATATACTCATAACATTTGTTTTATATCTCCCAGCTACGTCATCGCCTAAACTTGCCAAAATATCCACTTAAATGGGACTGTAGCCTTTGATATGACCGATTTAGATGATGATGGTGTGGTAGAAAGTGCAGAAATCAGAGATCACTTTGACAGAATAGATATCAATGGTGATGAGGAGGTAAGTCAGGAGGAACTGGTCAGTGATTCAGTTGGTGAAGATGTTTCATCAGCGCTTGTTAAATTATATGATGTCAATGGTGACGGGAAGATAACATGGGCCGACGCCAAACTCTTCTATTACGAGCATGAACGAGAATAAGGAAACGACATAGATTTGGAAGAACATTTGGAATATTTCCTCTCCCAGACAGAAGCTGTTGTTAGAGCAAGAAGGAATTATTTGGTCATGGATAGCCTATCGATGATAACTTGAAAGTCTCTGAAAAAGAATTCAGATCGGAATTTCGCGTGGCTGATTACGACAAGAACGGTAATCTTACACCCAAAGAATTTAATGGTTTCAGACCCATTCGTAACGTCAATATGTAACTGCTTATTGCAACAATGGCAATGTTGGCTGTCCAGTAAAAAAGTTTTTGATTATGTTTAACGATGTGGATACCGACAATGATAAGTTCTTAACTAAGACAGAATATCTGACAAAATTCGGGGAGTTGACGGCTAGCACATAGATATATACATGAACGAGCATTTATACGTAGAGAGATCTAACAGTAGTTTAAACCATTCTCTCTATTATGTTGTCCATTCCATTTATAAAGTTTTAGCAAAATTATGTCATCAAATACCAGCAGCTTTAGAAAATTGAGGGAAGGGGCGGGTACGAATGGTCAAACGGCGCTTCCGATTTAAATCATAAGGTCTATCATTGCAACAAGTTGCTGCGTTGCAGTCCACTAAGTTTGAGCGTGGCGTATGTTGCCTGCTTAACCGCGTAGAGCTTTTCTCAAATGCAAAAGACCGCTTCTCAATAAATTTAGTTCCGAATGATCTAGTTTGTACTGAGTGGACGTTAAACCTCATTTTTCTCTCTCCACCAATCAAAATGTCTATCAGGGAAAGGGAAACAATTTCATGCTTGATATATTGTTGCAGTGATGCATGATTTTATAATGTTTGGTCGAAAGCTCAATAATTAAATAACCAGGCCCCGAGTTCACAAAGCATTCTCAGACTCAAGTTGAGAATTTGCTCAACTTTCAATCACTGTTTATGAGAAATATCTTTGATGCAGAAACACAAAACTTTGCACATAGTTTCTTATTCATGTATTTGATATATTAAAATAACAGAATTGTTATAAAGGGCTATACTTTAGTTAAAATAGGGAGAACAAGTTTGAGTAAATTCTCAACTTAAGTCTGAGAATGCCAAGTAATGTTTTTTTTGGTACAAATTTAAAAAACAAATACACTGTTACTTGAAAATCGGTGGGTATCTAGTGCCGTGGGTAGGATTCGAATCGGGGTCTGTGAGTCAACATTTATGGGAAGGATTATAGAATTAAAAACTACATGTATAAGCCACCTGCCCGGGCAATCGCGCAGTGGGGCCCGGCCTGTCCTCGTTCCGCTAGAGTCTCTCGTCGCCGTTAGGGTATCAGGACCCCTTCCGTTGGCCGAGAAAGTTCATTGGGATTTTCCGGCGTGGTTTCCTCTTGTCAGTAATGAAGGATGGAGAGTCTGGTAAGGGACAAAGCAAGTAACACGCGGGCCTACCACCATCTTAACATGTGGGCTTAAAATTTCTCCTCCTACGTTTGCCATGTTGACGCTGTACTGTAGGACGTTAAACCCCATTTATACCACTTCCGTATTTAGATGTGTCAAAATGCTATCTCAATTGACGAAGCGTGATAATTATTATGCATCTACTATAAATGTCATCCAGGCTAACAATAAAATATTTAAAAAAACAGGATAAATATATAAAATCCATTAATTATGAGTGTTATCAAGTTATTTTCAGGATGGTGAATTTTGACGTTTCACGTAGGCCTCACAGACTGAGTGATGTGGACGTTATGGCGCGCTATGCGTCATGGGTTTAGTGTTGTGCCCCCTCTTACCAAAGCTGGATTAACTATTAAGCAAATAAGCACGTGCTTGGGATATCACAAGAAAGGGGCACCACACAATTCCTGCTTTGTTAGATGACAAATTTAAAATATTTGATAGGTTTTCATTGTTTTTGTCTTTCTTACCGTTCCTGCTTTGTCTCAGATAATAATAACATCATTTTCCAACTTACTATAAGTTTTGTTATATCGAAAAATAATTATTTATTTTATAGTTTATTATTGTTTGTCTTTTGAATTACATATGGGGGCACCAAAATCTTTTAAATGTGGACTAAGTGGGTAAAACGCTGACTCGCTAGCCTGCATTGGCCAAGGAAGTTCATCCAGATTTTCCGGCGTGGTTTCCCTTGTCAGTGATGCAGGGCCTGACAAGGACAGCTGTCTAGTCGTTTTGATGGGACAAGAAACCGAGGTCCCGTGTACACATTGGCGTGCACGTAAAAGATCCCTTGGCTATTGGAATTCGATATAAGAGTAGGCTGCAGCGTCGCTGCCCAAGCAAAATTTCCTCATAGCACACTGTGGGTGGTGTATCGCCCGTCTTCATTAGCCAAGTCCCAAGTTTAGGAGCAGAACATTAGGACGTTAAACTCCATTTTAAATGTGGGTCTTAATCCGGCACCGCCCCTTACGCGAGTCTCCCCACCCCCCAATTAAATAAATATCTTGTCCCCAAGGGGTCTTGCTCCCCATGCGAAATAAGCAGGGTTAGCCTACTACTGCCACAGGTAGGTCTCGAAGGGGCTGTTGTTATGATGATGCTTTCGATACTCCGGTTGTACGTGACAAGGAGTAGGGTCGCATGTCCCGAAATGACCTATTTTGTGCCTAGTGGACGGTACCCCCCCCACCCCCCCCTCTGTCTTAAGGCCTTTTGGGGCGCCATTTTCATACAGACAAGATAACGTCGTCGGGTCGATCTCTTAATTTTGTTTTTATGCCCTTGGTGTTTAACGTCCTACTGTTCTGCCCAGACTGGACTGAAGACGGGGATATGCCATACGGTGTGCTCTGAGGTAAATTTTACCTACTCTTATATATGGAATTCTAAATGAATATGCGTGTACGCCAATATGTACACGAGGCCAGGCTTTTTCGACCCATCCGAACGTCTAGACAGATGTCCTTGTCAAGCCCCCAATCCTTCTCCACTGAGTCACTTTGCCACAGTGGCTACCTTTACTAATGAAATTTAGTAAATCTTTTCGCTACCAAAAGATACGGCTGTAAATCATTATTAAACATACATTATGCAAGAGCTAAATCTGCCAATTGCAGGTCTTCTTTATCTAAATTAATAATTAGATGTTAATTAACTTATCCAGACCATAATCACACTCGATGTCCATGGATGAATCCGATTTACTGCTCAACGCTCATTCATGATTAAACCAAAGAATGGGTAATCGAGACTATTTATTTTATTGTACTGAATTTAGTAATGATGATCGAGACTAGGCTTAAAATCCAATCGCTAAATTTTCGGTTCTGTATGGATCAATTTGAATGCAATTTCTAGCAAATTCCATTTACATTATCTATAGTTTTAAACTATTATAGATATTACTGTCAGCTTTTCATCTTATCTCCCATAATGTATGTTTAATGAGTCTTCGAGAGTTTATGCCCTGTGACATCATCGACTTTATTTCGCCTGGTCCGGTTTTTAAAAAAAAAACCTCAACTAATTTATGATAATATGGCGTCATCTGTCGTGCTGTAAGATAAACTGTGAAATAGAATAGACAACAATAAAAATAAAATATTGAATATAGCACATCACCGCATTGCAAAGTAATGTAGGTAGAGTTTGGTCCGCCTACGCCACCCTTACATGAAACACGGAAAATAATACACATCAAAGATGCTTACACTGTTAAGCAGTGAATTGAAGAAAAATAAAAATATCCCTTTTCTTCAGTAGACCAAAAATATAATTTGTTTCACGAATCATCTCTGTCACAGATGACTGTCTTGAACACGTGCACTGACACCACGCGGCTTCAATCATTGGCTCAATGGGTCGTGCATTGTTTACATCGGGCAAAATGATGCCTTTTACTCATTTTAATAACCATTTACACTAAATAGGAAATAATTTTTCACTACAAATACTTCGAACGTCTTTACTCGTTTTTCTAATACATACAACAAATGTTTTGGAATTTAATTTGTCGAAAGAAAAAAGTTAATATGGAGGACTAATTAAGTCGCGTCGATGTCATCCTTATCAGTGATTGTAGCCGCCTAGAGAATATTCACTGTAACCCCACCGTCCCCGGCCCACAGCAAAATATACGTCAACCGACGTGATTTCGGTTCTCCGGTTATAGGGTTTCCTGTCCAACCTATAGTGGGTTTTCTCCAGGTCTTCTGGCTACCTTCCACTGCGTAAGACCCCTACGCGCAAGCGAATTATTGAAATAAAATTGAGCCATATGTTAGCCCGAAAAATGACCTAAATTGTTTCGTGTGGATGTTAAACTCCATTCTCTTTCTGCTCTCCCCATTTACTAAGCGGGCCTGAAAATGGATTCTCGGAGAACCTCGGGAATTGTTTAAAATTATTTTCGCGGCATTTGTTTGTGTCAGATAAGGAAAGTAAAATTTAACAGCAAATAAAAAAAACAAACCCCCCGAAAATGTTCGGGGTGAGGTGGGCGGATTAAGGGAAACGGAAGCCGGCATAAATGGTGTCTATGCATTGTAACAATCTTATGTTTTAAACATCCTTATTTACATCTAAAAGTTCCTCGTGACTCAAGAGGAATTAATTTAATGACAAACTGTTGACGCAAAACTTTATAAAGATATGTTTTTCGTGCAGCATGGCTATTTATTATGATGTTTCGTTAATAAAAAGGCCTATCCGCAATGAAAATATCAATTTGTTACACTAGCCATAAAACTGTAACGGCTATTCACGCCAAAGCTGACATGTTTTTGCTAAAACAAATTAATTCTTTCTGTCATTGAATTCGTCATCAATACCAGAGCCACACAAACGATGACGTTTAGTGGGAGTGTCTATTACAACTAGCCAATCATATTGCTTCATGTCAAATGGCAACACACACAATTATAACCACAGGACCGTAGTTATAGCTTTAAACGTGATGTCTTTATGGGAAACCATTAATAATTAAAATGTTGACAGCTCAACACATAGAGAGAGTTAAAATATTTGTTGCTTAGCCATGCATCTTATAGTGATTATGTGGAATTTGTCCACGGGTGCGGCAGAAAATATGCGGAAAGTCAGGACCGGGAACACTGCTTAATGATATATAGACAAGACAAACAATACCACACTGATCAGCAGTGAATATTCGCTTGGCCGCGACAATCACTGATTAGGATGACATCGATGCGACTTAATAATGAGTCACCAGTATTAACTTTTTTCCTCCGACAAAATAAATACTGAAACCTTTTTTTGAAGTATAAGAAAAAAAATAAAGACGTTTGAAGTATTTGTAGTTAAAAAATATTTCCTATTTAGTGTAAATGGGTATTAAATTGAGTAAAAGGCATCATTTTGCCCGGAGCAGTAACGTGTTATGAGAAAAGAGAAAGTGGGGTTTAACATTCACTCGACGCAAACTAGGTGATTTCGGGACTAACATATGGTTCAATTTTATTTCAATAATTCGCTTGCGCGTAGGGGTCTTTAGCAGTGAGGGGAAACCGGAGTACTCGCAGAAAATCTACGAAGTTGGACAGGCGACCCTACTCCTTGCCAAGCACAACCGGGGATTTGAAACCACGCCTGTTGACTCAATGGCAGGCCGTATGATACAGCGCGCGCACGCTAACCATTCGGCCATACACCCCCCTTACGTGTTATGTAAACAACGCACGCGCTATTGAGCCAATGACTGACGCCGCGTGATGTCATTGTACGTGTTGAAGACAGTCATCTGTGACAAAGATATTATAAATAATTCTGTGTGAAACAGATTTAAACAATACATGACAGCCAATAAAACGCTCACAAAAATACATGAAAATCAAGAGTGAATAATCAAGGGTGAAAATAAGTGAATGCAAGGCGTAATGTCAATCAGAGAACCGTGGTGTCTCAATGAGTGGGACACATGTTCCCAGTTACCCTCCTGGTATTGACTGAGAAAGTTTGGGATTTTCCAACGGGGGTGAGGGGCTTGCAAGGACATTGTCTAGTCGTTTCGATGGGTCGATGGGTCGAAACACCGAGGTCACGTGCACGTAAAAGAACTCTTCACATTAAATGGAATTCGAAATGAGAGTAGGCGTAGCTATCATGGCAAACTGCCCCGTACAAAACTCTGGCGAATTTGGTGTAGTAAAGTAGCATGTGGCTCGTTGTGTCAGGTGATGGCTCGCAAACCAGGATTTCTCAGATTCAATCTCGGTTTTCACCGACAAATTTCGGGGAGAGAGAGAGAAATGGGGTTTAACGTCCCACTCGTCACAAACTAGGTCATTTCGGGACTAACATGTGTTTTTAAATTTTATTTCAATAATTCGCTTGTAGGGTTCTTTAGCAGTGGGAGGAAACCGGAATGCCTGGAGGAAACCCACGAGGTTGAGAAGGCGCCCTATCTCCATGCCACATACGCTCACACCAGGGTTCGAAACAACAGCCGCAAGACAGAGGTGACCGACCAGATCGAAGCGCGGGACAAATTCGGAGAGCTCGTGTATAATATCAAGAGCATATACAAAATCTGACAATTCTAAATTGAAATAAGCGCAGACCGTAGTGGCGATGTGTGAGGAAAATAAGAACACTACATTGTGTATACCCGTCTTTATGAGCCCGGTCGGTGTAGACGATCAATCCAATTCCACTCCATACTATTAAAGAGATACAGGTGCGTTCCGACAACGAGAACGAGGTGATTCCCAGTTTGCATGCTACGTCATGAGTTCTCGACCCCCCCACCCTCCACCACGGCAGCAGAAGAACTCTGAAGTAGTAAGTGAATTCCGTGGTAGTTAATTCTATTTTAGACAATCTTTTCCATAATTGTACCGAAACCCATCCATTTCAAATATACCAGCCTTTGTTATTAGGCACTGTTTGGCTGATCGAATAGAGCACTTTTTGCTCTTTTTAATTTTCAGGACCATCGCGTTTTGTCCAGGATGCGGATTTTTCTGAACCGTAAAAGTGCTTCACGTTTTTCGACTACCACTTCATTTCGTTCTCGTTTTCTTTCTCGTTCTCGGAGCCTCTGAACCTCTCTATGCCATCCTTAGCGAATGTCAGACCAGTCCGAGGAAATTACCCTTCATTAGCCCAGGTTAGGTGCAGAACAGTCGGACGCTAAACCCATTTCATTTTTATTCAGGCATCAGTCATAATAATTTGAGAGAACCCAATCAAAAAAAACAAAAAAAAACAAAAAACACATTATGACAGAGAGGAAAAAAGTGAAAAAATGTATAATAACTTATCTATATCAATGTCCCAGACGAAGATTGACGTCTAAGTGACACGCCCCCATTAAAGATGGTGCCCTAATATTTTGTTAAACGAAATGAATTTTGAATGGGAGTAAAATGAATAATGAGATCATGTGACGTGTTGTGTGTAGGACCGGTTAAACACGAAAGTATAAATATATACGGGTATTCTAATATCTTTGTATTTTAATTCGTCTGCTCCGTCTGTCTTAAACAATACACAATCCGCGATATCAGTTAACACGAGGAGCGTTTAAACATCATATTGAATATATTAAAGGTAAGTCTTTTATAACTTTATGACGAAAATTGATAAAATTCTAGTAAAACAATAGCCATACATCCTTGAATGGCATTTAGTGATTGGGCACATTAAAAACACAACAATTTATATGGAAAACAATCACTGGTTTATAAACATATAGCACGACGTTTCGACAAGTATTCTCTTATCGTTATCAAGTAGAATTCATAAATTAGAAATGAAAAGGTTATATTTATAGTCCTATAAAAAGAGAGAAATAAAATTAAATGGCGATTTAACTACTCAATTTACACCACTTCCTGGTAATAAAGACGGGCATACAACATTCGATGTGTAAGCGGGGAAATTTTGTCCAGGCAGGGTCCCCCTCAGCCTGCTCGTATTTAGAATTCCACCTGTCATGGTCAATTTACGTGCACGATAACGGGGCCAAGGATTTTCGTTCCATCCGAACGACAAGGCACTTTTCCTTATCGGGTTCTTCGTCCTGCGGCAATGATAAGTGGACAACACGCTTCTGGAAAACGTTAGTCAGTTAACGACGTATTCAGTATGCCACCGTGGTCCCAGATATTATCCGTGGTGATGTGTGTGTGTGTGGAAGGGACTAGGCGGGGGGATGCGGAGCAATGCTCAATTACTACATGTATTTCTATCAAATCAATAAAGATATCTTATAATGCTGTAGAATATAGAATACGAATAGATATAAATTAGTTTTTTATAACTTAATTGAAACTTTATAACAACGGGGTAAGCATGAATAATGCAAACTCAGAAAACAAACTTGTAAATGAATTAATTTTCATTTCTATGGTTGTGTGGGCAATGCCGGGGGGGGGGGTCGGGGGGGGGGGGGGGTCACGCTTTCCCCCGCATACGTCGTGTTCCCCCCCCCCCCAACCCGATTGTCTAGACACGCTTTATTCAATTTTGAAAATTCCCATTGATGTATACTTTACAGTTCGGCCGAATTCGACTCGACCGTAATGGGACATTAGGGTGGCCAAATGGTTAGCGCGTGTGCGTTGTATCAGGTGGACGGTCAATGAGTCAAGTGGCGTGATTTCGACCTCGTGGGTTTTCTCTGGATCCTCCGGTTTTCTCTCACTGCTAAAGACCCTGGTCCCGAAATGACCTGGTTTGTGTCGAGTGGATGCCCCTCCCCCCTCTCTCTGGATCCTCCGTTTCTCTCTCACTGCTAAAGACTCTAGTCCCGAAATGGCCTAGTTTGTGTCGTGTGAATGTTCACCCCCTCCCCCCCCCTCTCTCTCTCTCTCCTCTCTCTCTCTCTCTCTCCGTGGTGCGATCTTCTTAAAATTTTCCATATTTATAGTATACAGTTTCGGGCCTCATACCATATATTGCGTCCCTCTGGTATATAAGCCCAATTTGTTGTAATCAGTCAATCTTTCATTATTGAAGACGCGCATTAATTTAAAAATCCTCACAGTTTAAGTTCCCGTAAATTTGATACTAATCTTTAAGAGGCATTTAGAACCTTGACAGAACAAAAAAACTCATAAGACATACCAATGAAAAAAGAGCTAGTAATTTATTTATAGACTTATTCATACAAGTATTCTCTCAAGCTTAATACAAAAAATGTGAGGCAAATATATGCAGAAAATATACCCTTAACAAACTGGTATATATAGCCTATACAATATTAAATATAAAAAACACTGATTTTTGAGATTTATGAAGAAATTGATTGAAATGTTAAACTATGACAGGAGAGGAGTGGCGTTGGATTTATCGAGAGATTGCTTGCTGAAACAGTACAGGAGTGGTATATAATTTTTAAATGAAAAGACTTGCTGGCCGTTCCAGATCAACCCAATGTCCACATTCGCGTTCACGACAGGAAATCTTGACGGCTAGAAATCGATGAAGATTGGACACTACTACTGTCCGGGCAAAATATCCCTCATGGTATACAATGCACTATGATTAGTCCGACTGGTGCAGAACGATAGGACGTTAAACCTCATTTCATTTCATTTCACTGGGGTGCTAGACCTCCCCACAAATTCTGTAACAGAGCAGGTTTCGCTCCCGTTGTTGGCCGAGAAAGTTCCTTGGGATTTTCCGGCTTGATTTCACATTGGCACAGGACGGGCGGCTTGACAAGGACAACTGTCTAGTCGTTCGGATGAGACGAGAAACATTGGCATGCACGTAAAAGAACCCTTGACAATTGGAATTTGATATAAAAGTAGACATAGTGCTGATGTTCGGGCAAAATTTCCTGATAAAACACTACACTGCACACCACAAATCCATATTCTGCAACAGAGAACCGGTTTCGTTCCCGGTGTTGACTGAGAAATTTCATCGAGATTTTCCACTTGTCAGTGACGCTGTGACAAGGACAGCTACCTAGTTGTTCGGATGGAACGAAAAACTGAGGTCCCGTGTACACATTGGCACGTAAAAGATCCCGGGCAGTTGGAATTCGATAGCCGTAGTGTCGCTGTCAAGGCAAAATTTCTTTCATATTATAGTACACTGCATGTCGTACTTGTCTTGAAAGGCCCGTCTAGAGCAGAAAAATAGGACGTTAAACCCCATCTAATTTCATTCACTACGGAGCTAGTCCGACCCATTAATACAAATTCTGTAACAGAACACAATTTTAATGGAAACAAACAATGTAAACGACTGTTTATTCAGGTGAATCAGTGAACAAAACTATGATACATTATTTACTTCATATACACGGTTTCTCCATTTAACTTCTTGTAATTTCACAGACACTATTCGTTTAATATGGCGTATACAGGTCACAATTACTGTTCACCGACGTCTTTATCAAGCTGTTTCACAAAAGCAACCGTCCCTTACCGATGACAGGAATAATCATGAACAAGTTTATATCAGAATGAACAGCAACCTGAACGTTTGAGTTGTATTTGGCAAACGGCATCAGTTCTCAAAACATTTATCAAGCTGTTTCACAAAAGCAACCGTCCCTTACCGATGACAGGGATAATCATGAACAAGTTTATATCAGAATGAACAGCAACCTGAACGTTTGAGTTGTATTTGGCAAACGGTATCAGTTCTCAAAACATTCCCAGAAATAAGCTAAGAATTAGCTCAAAATAATTCGCTTTTTTTGAAACTAAAATATAGTCTTTGTAAATCTTTTGTGGTTTTAATGAATCAAATACATCAATAAGTTGGGCGTGGTCCCTGGGCTCGATTCGGACCTTTAGAGACCCCAAGTATCGAAATATATGTAAACAATATAATAGACCATGAGTTCTTTGTTCGAAATTGAATATAACTTACAACAAAGGAGAAAAGTCTTCGTTATTGCAATGACATTCTCTTACCGTAAAAATACGGGTTTCTGATTGATATCTGATATTTAAGACAAAATGAAAAATTTAAAATTGGCATCCGAATAGCGTACCAGAATGGTTTCGAGAGCCATTTGTAATTAAGCGATAAGGTGAACGAGGTCAAATATTGTAGACTGGAATAACCGGACGCCCATTCAATCCAAGCATAAATGTACAGAAATTACAGTAAAGACGGAAACATTTGAATATAAATCAGTTTAAATTCATACTACATTATTATATGCGTTGGGACCCATTTGTGTCAATTTCTAGGTCGTAAATATTAGCGATTTAACACTTTAAGATCGAGGGAATTACTTTATTTATAATAGACAAATTTATGCCACTCTTTTCAATTGCAAAGTCTTTGATCGAATAATTCAAACCAAAAATTTGTGTATTTATCAGATATAAGGAATCCTGGGCCCTGTTTCACAAAATTTTAACTAAAGATAAAATCCAAATTTTAGTAGATACTTCAATTTTGATTGGCTAAGAACTAAAATCAACCTAATATTGTCCAATCAAATAACTAAAATTCAGATCTTATCTTAGTTAAAATTTTGTGAAATAGGCCCCAGAATGCTATTTCTCTGGTCATAACCGAGCAATTGACAGTGACTAGAGGAGCCTAGTAGAAACGTCGTTCAGTCGAAACTTCGCTCAGTAATAAGCAGTAATTGTATTACGTAGAATTGTGACCTGTATATTCCAGTTGAATTTCCAAATGCTACTGAATCAAAATACTTTAACTGCCAGAATGAGAGTTTTTCGTGAATGAGACCATTTGTAATTTTGTAACGTTTTGTCCGTGGTAGATCCGTGGACTGCAGACTCCGCAATTGAAGTATACATTCACTACATTTTACGCCACTGATATTTGTTGTACGGATTTGTTGCGTTGAATAATGTACACGTAAAGTACATGCATTTCCGGGTCAATTACAAAATGATATTGAAACATTTCTATTAATATGACGCACCATTTGACACATGGCTGTCAAATATATAATATACTTTGATTGACAGCAGTAATTCATAGCACGGGCTTTTTTACCTAAATTACTGTTTTTAGAACAATACACTTATATTTCAACAATCTCAGCTTTATTCTGTAATTGTACCCTTGGAGGCATTAATTTCCGAGTCGTTTATATCAACACCATAGGTAATTTGTAACTTATGTAAACTACTAATCCAACGAGAAGTGGAAAAGGTGTTCTAATAACGATTCGAATTAGAAGTGGTATCAGGTGGTCTATAAACAGTTAGCATACTACCCGAACTTTCAAATGAGAAGTGGTATAATATGCTCTAGAAAGAGTAAACATACCATGTGAACTCCCCAAATGAGAACTGGTAAGCATACTTTATGAACTCCTAAGATGAGAAGTGATATGAGGTGTTCTAGAAAGAGTAAGCATACTATATGAACTCCTCAAATGAGGATTGGTGTGGGGTATTCTAGAGAGAGTAAGCATACTATATGAACTCCTAAAATGAGGATTGCTGTGGGGTATTCTAGAGAGAGTAAGCATACTTTGTGAACTCCTAAAATGAGAAGTGGTATGTATGCTCTAGAAGTGATATATTGTGTTTTTGACAGTCACGGATTTACGGGGGAGGCGGTGGAACAAAGTGATACAAATGTGTATTATTGTATATATGATGTATATTTAGAAATACATTATTAAAAAATACAATACAATAGCCGCCCACCCTTTATTAATCATACATAAAAGAAGTCGGGAAAATATCCAGATTAGCTGTCACTCCATGTTCTGTAAGTGAAAATATTCTAGTTACAATGTTTAAACGTATTGTAGATCAAAAACGAAAGTAGTAGACATCAATCAAGCATGTTCGCGTGGAAAGAGCAAACTGACATGTGACATTGCACTCATCGTCATCATCATTGTTATAACCGTCATCGTCAATGTTTTTACAAAGGCGTTATAAGTATTTATAACTCTTTTATATACAGAATTTGTTGTTCGACAATGCTGCAAACAAAACAAAAAAAAAAAATCGAATTCGGATCAACGCTCAGATGGGCGGTACGTAGCTCAACCAACTGCTTGACCGTTTGCGAAACAATTCCCAATAATTTGCGAATGAAAACTGTACCGGTACAATAGGACTCAATTTTGGCTAAACTGCGCTGACAGATACCCCCAATTCCCAACCCACCCTTGTGAATTTCGTTCCGACGGACGTGTCGATGAGTTGATGGCCTAATGGCTAGCACGTTCGCACTAAACATAACATCTGTCATTGAGTCAACTGGCATGGTGTCGATTCCCCGGTTGTCTCATGGGTTTTCTCCGGGTAATCCAGTTTCTTGCCACTGCTAAAGACCCTACGAGCAATCGAAGTATTGAAAAGAAACTGAACCATGACAATAAATGACCTAGTTTGTGTCGCATGGGCACATTCCCGTCTCCCTCTCCGAGACAATCAATTGATGCACAGAGCCAAGTATAAAATGAAGACAAACATAAGAAGAGACCTAAGAAGATGACAAATAGTCTTTGACTAAGATTTGCTTCACGCATATCAGCCATCAACCATGGCAATACCAATAACGCATTACAAGATCAATGTTCTACATTTCTGATGCGACGGGTCCCGCGGTTTCCTCCCAGGATCCCACTGCTAAAGACCGTAAGCGATTATTTAACTAAAATTGAACCATCCCCCCCTCTCTCTCTCTCTCTCTCTCTCTCTCTCTCTCTCTCTCTGTATAATGACGTTACACCCGATTTCATTTCAACTTATTGTAAAATTAGTGTCAAAATTGTCACTCGGGCTTATCATGGAATAAACGAGTCTGGTCACCATAATCCACGTGTCGCCTACATCGTTTTACATCAACAGTTAACATTAATTTTCATATCATAATAAACATTAATAATTTCATAACCAAATGTCATGACATCCGTCATCTCATACTTGGTCTCGGTCTCCCAGAACCCCGTAGTCTTTAAAAGTAGAATATTCGTCTGCATGATAGAGACTAACTTATTGTCGACGGCCAAACGTTGTCATATGTCAGACGATTACGTCATACGTTATGCCATGACATGACATGACATGGCGGAAATGACGGCTTACCGGCCAACAATACAATTAGTGCGGAATAGAATATACATTGAGGTATATTACGCGGAAGTTTCCTGGCGGTGATCAGGTGTGGTTAGCAGACGTAGAAGATGTTAACTAAAACTTCAATGTGAAATCATCGAATGAGAACTAGCATCAGGTGGTCTTGTGCACGACATTCGTTATAGCTCTATAGTTTGGATCTGGATTTTAAGAGCCGAAACTTTTGGATAGAGGATAAATTCCATCTTACTAGCATCTTAAGAATCGGGATGACTTAGGCCTATATTATTCTGGATAAAATCTATAGTGAATAAAGTGTGAAAACTTCTTGTACGTGTGTGCCCATAAAATCTTTTATGAGATGGATTAGGATGACGTCGAATTCAAAATAACAGCGTATTTATTAGAAGCTTTCATTGGAATCTTCGTAAATAATCCAAAAGGATTATTTTTTTTTATTATAGTTGAATTAGGATGAAGTTCAATTTATGATGACCATCGTGGAAAGATGACTGTTCGAATCAGAATAACGTTCGAGAAAAGATGATGTTCGATTCATGAAAACGTTCGGGATAAGATGACGTTAGATGCTTGAAAACGTTCTGGGAAAAGATGAAGTTCGATTCACGATAACGTTCTGGAAAAGATGACGTTCGATTCATGATACTTACATTGATTATTTAACATTTAATTAAGAACAAAATGTCCCTCGTCTTCTTCTATTGGCGTAAACCGGAGTAAACAGACAAGGTTGAGAAGGCGCCCTTATCTAAAAGCCACATACTCTCATAGCACGGAACGCAAGCCAGAGGTGACGAAATTAAACCATTTTTAGTCTGATATTCTTGTTATCTTTCATAATACTGTAGTTTTCAAGGGATTTCAAATCCCTCAATTCATGATCAGCGGCTTTGAAAGAAAAGATTGATGCTGTTCAGAAAGATAGTTGTAATTATAAATTAAACATTTTAAAAGATAAGCAATAATATATTACAGTGCCGAACAATATAATAATGGTGTTATTTGCTCCTTTTCCCACCAAAAATAATCACTCGCGCAATCTAATACACACCTTAATTACATGACAAATTGAGAGAATGCTAGGCGGGGATCGAACTGACTTTATGCATAGTTGACAAACCTATAATACTAGGCTGGACGTCCTACAGCTTTTACCCCCGCATTTCATCAAACACCATCTAGTACCTAATTACATTGCATATTGGGAGACCTGGGATCGAACCAACGTTTTGCATAGTTGACAAACCTGTGAGTCCATGAACGACGTCCTCCATCTTTATCAAAAGCTCATCCAGTAATTAATAACCTCGTAGTCATTAATCACTCAAGCTCAAAACCTGAACAAAAAATTCTTCAAAGCGTTCAGATGGTTTCAAAGATGTTTTAAATTTTAAAACAATGGTCGTTTATGACAGATAAATTCAGATGACGAATTGATGAGGATACCAATCGTGTATCTAGAAGGAAATATACAGTTTAACCCTTCAGAAAGGTCACACACTTTGACCTCTCATAACTCGACCTCATGACAAAGGTTCGATTTCCGTCTGAAAAAAAACGTTTTCTAAAAGGCTGACCATCAAGGTAAATTCCTCACATATATTTGGTATCTGAAAATAATCAGTCGAAAAAGGACAATATTTCTCTTTGTGGGTGTTTGTAATTTTATATCGGGGACTGCTGGCATCTAACTAAAATTACATTTCGAATCTGTTGTGTTTCAACTGTTTTTTCAACTGTGTGTGTTTAGTTTTATATCAAGGATTTGGATCTAACTAAACTTATATTTCGAATCTGCTGTGTTTCAACTGTTTTTAAAGGAAATACGATATTATATTCTCATTGTAAATTTGAAAATAATGTTTTAAAGGGTTTTTGACAAACTAATTCAGGTAGGTTTATGGTTGTTTTTATTAATGAACATCTGGATTTATTTAACTTATTTTGAATTTAACCCCTGTGAGGTAGATTTAACATTGAATTTAACCCTTGTGGGGTAGATTTAACGTTGAATTTAACCCTTGTGAGGTAGATTTAATTTCTGATTTAATCCTCTGTGGACAAGCTCCGGTGTTGGCCAAGAATGTTCCACGAGATTTTCATCTGGATTTTCTGACGTGGTCCGGTCCCCCATGCCAATTGTGCAGGGCGGCGGTCATGACAAAAAAAAATTATAAAAAATAACACTTAGTTTTTCTTGTGTATCCCATTACATAGTAGGTCGTAGGGTCGCTTTCCGGGCAAAATTTTCCTCAAAACACTTTTCCAGTAAAACAAAAATTGGGGACATTTTATTGATAATTTTCATTTTTATTGGGACAAGTGAGACGAATTATTGATATTTGACCGATGGTATATTTAAACAACATGGAGAAAATGGAGAAAGTCAACTCATCGAGTCATAAAAACTAAACGTAGCCTATTCTATTTTTTTTCAGGAACCATGTTTTTTGATGATGTGTATAAGATATTAGGATTATTATGTGTATTGGTAACAACGTTTCGGTATATATCCTGTGATTTTGGAGGAGTGTATGCTGATTATGGTAAGATTCTATTTTTTTTCTAAATTCGTAACGGTGATCAATTTCGCAATGTTTATCCTCGGCTGCATTAACGGGCGGTGTGTCGGTGTTACCATAACCATCAAACGAGATATAATCGCGATCGCACTAGCTTGCTCAGGTAATGCTTCACACACCAGGGCGGTTAGGAACTTGGATCAACCTTTACATGGCCATACATCTTTATAACTATCAACCCATAGCAATATGATGGTCACCATTTCTGTTAATATGACTGATTGATGTCAGTGGCTGAAATTCATTGTCATAATATACCATCTATTTCATACCGAATCTGACTATTTGTCACGTAAACACCCCATGGACCTCTTTGGTTCCCCTTTTCCCAAGTGACCCCCTTCCCAAATTCCCGCGGACCCGCAAAATTTACCTAGAAGCACCCCCTTCCCAAATTCCTGCGGACCCGCAAAATTTACCTAGAAAGCACGGGTTGGGAAAACAAAGCACTTTCATTGTTAATCCAGATTTTCCCCTGTGGTATTTTTACCATGTCAGTGATGCAGGACGAAGGGCCTGGCAAGGATAGCTGTCTAGTCGTTCGGATGGTAGGAAAAAAACGTGATTCCGTGTACACATTAGCGTGCACGTGAAAGATTCCTTGGTCGTTGGAAGTAGGCCGTAGCGCCGCTGCCCGTGCCAAATTTCCCTCATAACACACTGTATGGCGTTTGCCCGTCTTCATTTGCCGTATAGGAGCAGAACAGCAGGACGTTAAACCTCATTTCATTTCAAAGCACTTTCTGAATGAAGCTCTCGTGATTGTAAAACCCATTTTATATTTAGCTTTGTGCATAGAAATAGCATTCAAATTCCTGGGTTTATGCTGACACGTTTACTAAATTCATTGGAATAATGTCGAACAAACAAACGGTTGCTTTAAAAAATATTGCCGCAATTTTCGTTTCACTCATCATATAATGCTATATATGTATGGGCCTAAAATTTTAAACGATACGAAAAACTTGACGATATTCAAATCCCGGGAGATGAACTAGTGAGGTGTCAGTTATAATAATGATGTATGACTATTACTTGTACATTGTATATAATAACTAATTAACCTTCAGGCCAAATACCTTAATACAATATATTAATCACTATACCGTGGAATGAGCGACGCGGTTGTCGACTTCAAGGTTATGTTGCGACAATTGAAAAACAGTTGCAGAAACTATCTCAAAATTTTAATACAATCTGTTTAATCCAATACAGATCAGCTCTCTTTAGATAACAATTTTAAAAGTGGAAGTTGTCGACCAACAAGCAAACAAATTTTTAAAATAAAATCCATTGTATAATATCTTTACCTCGATGTTAGAGGATAATCAACAAAAACTTTACTTCAAACTGGGGTCGCTCGATTTGAATAATTCTGGAAGATTCTCTTTGAAGTAAAGTCACCACAATCTATGGAAGTGAAATGAAATTGAGATTGGCACCATTTTTATGGATCAATTGAGGTGGCCAATAATCATTGAATGAGGGAGATTTGATCGGGCATTGGCGTTTCTGAAATCAAACTGCCCAAATGACAACGGACCCCTAATGCCAGTACACGAGTGAATCCCTTTTTTTTGGTCCAATCCATACAACTCGACACATTTTTGTCTTGTCAGTTCCCCTTCCCCGCATTACTTGCAAGAGCAAACGAGTTTGTCTCGGCCAGTGACATCCTCTTTAGGGAGAGAGAGAGAGAGAGAGAAATGGGGTTTAACGTCCACTCAACACAAACTAGGTCATTTTGGGACTAACATATGGTTTAATTTTATTTCAATAATTCGCTTGCGCGTAGGGGACTTTAGCAGTGGGAGGAAACCGGAGTGCCCGGAGGAAACCCACGAGGTTGAGAAGGCGCCCCTATCTCCATGCCACATACGCTCACACCAGGGCTCGAAACCACAGCCGCAAGCCAGAGGTGACCGGCCAGCTAGAGGTCGAAGCGCGGCACTCTAGACCACTAAGCCATCCCAACCCCCCATCCTCTTTAGGAGATACCGTCATGCTTACTAACTCTCATGTTAACTCAAGATGAAGAATGAAAATTTTGGCCCCTGGATCCGCCCATCGGGCGTACACGTTTTATTCTTGCAGACACTACCATGATTTCTTCTTTTATTTGCAGGGTATGGTGGAGGAGACAGTCACGAATACATCGGAGACTACGGATACGAATATAATTATCCGTCCTACGGTTCACAGTACCAGTCTAGTGAAGACAACTCAGCGAGCTCACTTGAGGTACCGGACTCGTTTCATCAGCAGAGTTGGCTAAATCAAGGCCAAGCTGATGCTTCATCTGCCGAGCTTCCGTCTATAATAAACACTTTTGTTAATTCGCCGGCAGCACAAGTGTCTCACAGTGCGCATACACTGCAACCTCAACAACATGCCAACTTAACAGGACAGCACCTAAAACAAATACCCGTTTCAGGTACAGGGTATCATATTGACAAAAATGGATATTATGCTTATGGTCCTGCTCCAAGTGCAAATGTTGCTACAGGAATTGCATTTGGAAATCATGCTCAACCAGCACCCCTCGTAGAAGCCCCGAATCTCTCTAGTGAATCCAGTTCATCCGAAGAAGCACAGGGGTCCCAAGAGACTGTCCCAGCTTCTGACTGGGGTAAATACATAAATAACTACCCGGGCGCATCCCAGTCAACACCTCCTCAACAAGCAGCAGATCCCGTTTCTGATTGGGCTCATTACATAAACAGCAACCCAAGTACATCTGGATCAACAAACCCACCCCATGAAGAAGTCCCTATATCGGACTGGGAAAATTATGCTACCAACAACCCAAGCTCAAATCATCCCTCTAGATCTACCGATGCACCACTGGCATCTGCTCCCAATGAACCTGCAGCTTCGAATGAGCCAGGGGAAGAGGAGGAGGAGGAAGAAGAAGAAGAGGAGGAGGAAGCAGCCAACAGCGAAGGTATATATCATGATTTCATTTCATTTATAATAAGGGGTTAGGTGCCGGAATGGTTTAGCCCGTGCGCATGAGATCATAGGGTCTGTTATTGAGTCAAGTGGCGTGGATTTGACTTTGCACTTGTATTTGACAAAGCCTATTACGCTTAAGTCTAAGTGAATTATCGAAATGGTCATATGTTAGTGCTGATATGGCCTACTTTGTGTCGAGTGAACTTTCAATCCCATCTCTCTTCACTCTCTCTCATAATATGTTAGACGAACTATGATCACAAAACCACAAAGCTTAACATTACAATTAATTCAATCATGTATGTACCGTCTTCACCAGCCTGGTTGGTGCAGACGAGTAGAGTGATAAACTCAATGTCATTTATCCATTCATTCATTTAAGATAATGTACCAACAACGACCACAACAACTACAACAGAACCGACAACGACCACAACAACTACAACAGAACCGACAACGACCACGACAACTACAACAGAACCAACGACCACAACCACTACCACGGAACCAACAACAACTACAACAACGGTGCCTACTACCACAACAACTACAACCGCACCAACAACAACTACAACAACGGAGCCTACGACTACAACAACTACAACGGAACCAACAACAACTACAACAACAAAGCCTACGACTACAACAACTGAGTCTAGGACTACAGCAACGAATACTGCACAATCCCAGTTTTCTAACTTTGGTGTTGATAGCAGTAGTGCAAGTAGTTCTGAAGAGAATACAAACTCGGATGCCAGTAATGAGATTATATACCACGCTCCGGCAATACCAGCAACAGTGCCAAAACCTGCAACCCAGGAACCCCACCAACAGCCCTTCAACCCACAGACCCCGGTGCAACCAGACAATCCCCAAACCAGTCATGCCCAAACACCCACCACAGGCGTTGATAGCCACCAACAGTATTTCGAATCCTCAACACCAACTGCTTCACGAGTACCAGGCGAATCCCAAGAATACACTGACGCGAGTTCTCCACCAATTACTACTTGGGGTTCTTCAGAGGAAGACAACAACAGTAAAGAGACAATTACAAGCCAAGGTAAGACTCCTTATTTTCTGATGCTTTAACCACAGTTAGACTCAAGCATAAAAAGCTAACAAGGAACCTGCTCCCGAGAGGTTAAGATGGCACGAAAAGCTAAGGTCCAAGTGTGTACAGTGAACCTTTAACAATTGGAATTCGATTAATTTGATCATACCCGAAATGAACTAAATATTGGGTTGACAAAATGTGAAACCTATCAAAGCTAACATTTGTAGACAAAACCGCATTTAACCACTAAACGGTTTTATTATTTTGATCCAGTGTTTTTTGGATCAGATCATCGCCGACCTGGATGTCACATGTTCGATTCCCGTGCTTTCCGACGTGGTTCCCCATTGTCAGTGATGCAGATCAGGGGACCCGGACAAGGGATAACGCGTGTAGTCGTGCAGATGTATAGTCGTGTAGTTCTGTGTACATTTCGGCGAGTACGTTATATAAAGAATCCTTGGAATTCGATATAAGAATAGCCGTAACGCCGCTATAGGGCAACACGTTCATCATGGGACGCTGTATGGTATTTGTACGTCTTCATTAGCCCAGTCGGAAATGAAATAAAATGAAATGAAATGGGGTTTAACGTCCGACTGGGCTAATGAAGACGGGCTTATAACGAATTCCGATGTATACACGGGACCTCGGTTTTTCGTCCCTCCCGAACGACTAGACAACTGCCCCCGGTCCTGTACCACCGAAAGGGGAAACCACGTCGGAAAATCACGAGGAACTTTTTCGGCTAATGCAGGGATCAAACACGCGATCCTCAGACTAGCAAGCTAGTGTATTGCCCACTTAGCCACCAGAACAGAACAATAGGACATTATAGGACATTTAATCCCACTCCGTTTCCAGTCATCAATTTAATTTCCCATATATCGGAGCGTGTATAGTACAATAATAGTATATAAGTTTTTAAGATTTTAAGATGATAAATGATGGTGAATTATGTTGGGCTATGACAGGTGATGATGAATCAGTAGTAATATTTAATAGCATAATTTAGATTAGTGTCATAATGACTTTCACGGTCCATTGTCACAAAACATGCTGACATGAATAAAATAAAATGGTGCTACACGCCCTAATTTTTTGCATCAACTGATAGGCTAATGAAGGCGTGTATACGTCATGAAATGTGATGTGAAAAATCAACTGATGGGCTAATGAACACGTGTATACGTCATAATGTGTGCAGTGAAAAATCACTTTTGTCCGCCTACTCTTCCCCCAATTCCAACTGCCAAGAATATTTTTACTTGCACACCGAGTACGCGATGCCTTGGTTTTTCGTCCGAAAGACTAGACATTGTTCCTCGCCTTGACTGAAAGAAACTCTTTTGCTCAACGCCGAGAGCGAACGCGGGACCCCTGTACCAGGCCTATATTATCTATTTGTGTCGGTTATGGTCAGCTTAATTTTCGCAAGGTCGCTCGGATATAAATAAAGTTAGGTGGGATTGTAAGCTAGAGTTAGGGTAAGCTTTAGGTCCACGACTACGATATGAGTAAATAATATTGCTATTATAAGTACAAAGGCTCTGTATTTCTTGAGGCGTTGTTTTTATTTTAACTGATATATATATATATGCAGACAAAAAGGTTATGACATATTACGTAAAAGACTAAAATAGACAGACATGATAAATGATGTCTGTTGATTACAAACAAACAATGTTATAAACCTTTTTTAAGATATAATTATACAAATTTAGATAAAAAGAATTTTTATAAATTGTAAATATTTCAAATTTTAATCCCTTTTAATTACCGATCGATTTCTAATTACATAAAACTGCATTATCTCAGACAGTTTTTGTTTTTAGATAATTGTGTTTAACTTGCTGCACTTCAATTTTGACGACTTTTTTTTCTCAAAATATTTTTGTTAAAGATTTCGTTTGTTGTGTAACAATCCATTATTGTGGTTAAAAATACCCAATCAGATAGTCCAATATGAAATTGTTAGTGAGAGGCCATTAAGAACATGTACCGTAAGGAATGAGAAATCAAATTAAATGGGTTAATGCACAGGCACTTGAAGGGATTAAAATAAAACTTCTTACTACTGCTTGACTATATAGTTTTATTTTAACCCATTCAAGTGCCTGTGGGTTAATGCTACTTAGTGAAATGAAATAGGGTTTAAAGTCCTACTGTTCCGACAATTGCGCATCGATTGGTGGTCTTCAATTGACAAATTTTTTATTACACATCACAATTCCAAGATGACTTTAGAGAGAGAGTGAGAGAGACAGAGAGAAGGGGTTTAACGCCAACTCGAGACAAACTAGGTGATTTCGGGACTAACACATTGTTCAGTTTAATTTCAACAACTTGCTTGCGCGTTGGGGTCTCTAACAGTGGGAGGAATCAGAGTACCCAGAGAAAACCCACAATGTTGGACATGCGACCTTACTCCTTGTCACGCACAACCGGGGAATCGAAACCACGCCAGTTGACTCAATGACAGACCTTTGGATACGCCGTGCACGTGCTAACCATTCGCCCCCACCCCTAAAAGATGGCTTTGACGACGTCACTTCTCAGTTGTATACCAATTATGATATATATTTTATACTTGTGTAATAAATGAGCTGAAAGGGGTTGAAATGGAAACCATGATAAATAAGCCAGATTCGCTTTAAAGTCAACAAAATACATGTCACTGTTTGATGGACAGCTGACTTGTAAACGTTTAACCCGTCATCGCGTGAAGAGAAAAAAGAGAGCCAGTTGACATAGTGATGACATCCCTCCTTTAAACAGTCAAATTGAAAACCTTTGATAGTCATTTGTGTCTATTTTATTTTGATTAAATTGATGATTTAACATTTAATCAACGCTCAATAATCCCCCGGCTTGGATTAAATCACATTAAACGATTTTACCCAACACTTATAGGTAACGTTTGCTTGTTAATATCATCTAAAGCGGATGCCGAATATTAGAAATGTGTTAATTCATCATATCTTTGACAATGCTAACCGGAAACTAAATGATTTGTTTTTAAGAGATTCACTATTCCCAGTTCGAATTCCACAAAATGGTGCTCAAAATCTCGTAAATAAATTAAAAAGTCAATTAAATCGCATCTCGAGACATGATATTAATCAATTTCTTAAAGGTGTAAAGTATATTTAATAATCCAATAACAAAAACATACATATCATTAAGAAAACGGAATCATATCATAAAATAATTCAATACAACCGAAACAAGCCAGTAAAACATTTGCATGTATGATAAATAAAAGTCCAGTTTCCCTTCCTGGAAGTCGTTTGTGTCATCCCAGAATTTTCCAGTGTGATGTCAGCGATGCAGGACATATGTCCAGAATGGTGCACAACATAGAGTCAGCGTGATGGCAGTGGTGCAGGACATATGACCAGTGTGGTGCACAACATAGAGTCAAACTACATAATATTTCATTTTTATGAGAGACGAAATTGATTTATCCTATTGCTTTAATATGTCTGTTTGTTGTTTTATGTGACTCTCTGTTGAGGAAACATTTCATCAACTTTTATAACCGTATGATCTGTACCAATAATTTATGATAATTGTGACCCTGGCATATTAGGTCCGTATGATGGAGTATTCTGCACTCTCATAAAAAAATTGTACAAGGAATTGGACTCTCAGCCAATGGTTGAATGTACGTTTTCTTGAATGCATCTCCTGTAATCTTCGTGACACTTGTAATTATAGCTTATATTCAGTAGCGAAGAACGTCATGTACCAGGTCGAGATGAATACCGAGTCTGGCCTCGACACAGAACTGGTGAATAATGACAACGTCCTTAAAACACTCATAACGCAAAAGATACCACAAAACGTGCAATGAGAATATCATTTTTTGACCGATAAATAATCGTTCAAGATTTTTAAAATAGTTACAATAATGTGATCTCGATTTCTTTTAAAAGAACATTTAATTTATTGGAGGTAACTATATATCACAATATAATCCCTTGTCGGCGTCAAACGCTACTTCTTTTGTCATTTGACATGTCAGCATACACAAACAACGTGTTCAGGCTGTGATGTCAAAGTCATTTATCAACATTGGTCTACTGATTGTGAAAAAATAACTTTTTATTTGAGAAACAGATATCTATAAATTTAACTTTTTATTAGGTTATATCTGGTTTCCTTGTTGATGGAAGTCATATAAATCGTATAAGAAGTTAAATCCATTTTAGTCTCAAAATGACTAAATTATTGTGGTGTTGACGAAACATTTCCGATATTTCGTTTCGTTTATTTTTGAACTATAAATACGAAACGAACAAGGCTAGGTGTTTTAATTAGATTGTGTTTCATTTGTACTAACAATATTTTAGTGAATGTTAAAAACTTTACACACTATAAAAGTCTTTCGGCATTGTACTTATATATACGTCGTCGAAAAATCCAATCACCCTTTTACCAACGGGTCACCAGATAAAAGAATACTTTCAAACTATCGCACTTCTTGGTTGTAAATGAAATGAACTTAATTTGGACATTAATTATATTTAACCAACCGTGTTCGATGAAGAAAATACTGCTGGCCCTTTACGACCACACACAGGTCAATGATGTTTCTTCCCATCCAAACGACTATACACTGTTCCTTCACTTGGTAGTTCAAAGGATAAACGGATTATTCGCATAGATGTAATGAAATGGGGTTTAACATCAAATTGCTTGATCCGGGCCTTCGAAGACGGGTAAAGATATAACTTCCCAAGTTCAATTCAACAAGGTGATTCAACCCTTAAGAATGTATCACAACTATATTTCCCCCAAATGATTGTTCGTGTGCAACGATAAGCTTTCAATAAGCCCTGATATGGCTTATTATTAGTTTCTTTCTTGACTTCTGTTTCAATTATTTTTTAATCTTTCAGAAATCCCCTTGGTTCCAGGGTATCAAGATCCAACAGAAATGCCAACAACTACCAAAGAAGAATCTTTTATAATTCCAACACAGCAACCAATAACTCTCGCAGATGAACCTCAAGAAACAACAACCATCAATGCAGAGTTAAATGAAGTGTTGCATGAAGAACCAACAACGAACAGTGCGGAATCGAATGAAGTTCTACCCCAAGAACCAACATTCGGCACTGCAGAATCCAGTGAAATTCTAACTCAAGAACCAACAACAAATTCTGTGGAATCGAATGAAGTTCTACCACAAGAACCAACAGCTAACACCGCAGAATCAAGCGAAATTTTGGCTTACGGACCAACAACAAACCCCGCAGAATCCAGTGAAGTGCTGTCACAAGAACCAACAACCCAAACTTTGGAATCGAACGATGTTCTGCCACAAGAACCATCAGCTAACACCGCAGAATCAAACGAAATATTGGCTCACGGACCAACAACAAACGTCACAGAATCCAGTGAAGTGCTGTCACAAGAACCAACTACCCACACTTTGGAATCGAATGAAGTGCTACCGCAAGGATCAACGACCAGTAATTTAGAATCCAATGAAATTATAACGCAAGACCCAACAACAAACTCTGCAGAGTCGAATGAAGTTGTAGATCAAACACTAACAACTAACCCCGAGGAAGACTCCACGGAAGAAACCACTTCTCAAACACCAACAAGCGTTGAAGACTCTAGTGAAGAAATAACTTCTCAGACACAAACAAGCCCCGCCAGTGAATCTAGCGAAGAAAATACGGCACCAACACCAACAAGCTTCAAAGCATCTAGCGAAGAAATAGCACCACAAATACCGTTAAGCAGTGTTGATGTTTCCAGCGAAGGAAGCACGTCACAAGTACCAACAAATATAGGCGACTCTAGTGAAGAAATAACTTCTCACAGACAAACAAGCACCGGAGAATCTGGCGAAGAAACTACGGCACCAGTACCAACAACCGTCGAAGCATCTAGCGAAGAAATAACATTCCAAACACCAATAAACAGTGTTGAAGATTCGAGCGGCGAAACCACGTCTCACGCACCAGCAAACACTGGAGACTCGAGTGAAGAAATAACTTCTCAGGCACAAACAAGCAGTGGAGAAAGTAGCGAAGAAACAATGGTGTCAGCACCAACAAGCGTCGAAGCATCTAGCGAAGAAATAGCATCCCCAAAACCCGTAAGCAGTGTTGAAGAATCCAGTGAAGAAAACACTGTGCAAACACCAACACGTGCTGGAGATTCCAGCGAGGAAATCACTCAGGTACCAACGATCAATGTTGACGCTTCCAACGTCGATGACTCGAGTGAAGAACAGGTAACTCTGCCTTCAGCAAATAGTAACGAAGACGATTCGAGTGAGGAGATAACTACCCCGACAGCACTAGGGGAATCGTCAGAAATTGACAGCTTAGAAGAATCAACTACTCAACCCCCTATCGACCAAAGCTCTGAAGAAGACAGTGAAGAATCAGGAGAAGTAACAATTCAACAAACGACCATTGCATCTACAACGACAACAACAACCCAGCCAACAACTACAAGAACAACAACCCAGCCATCGACCACAACAACAACAACACAACCAACGACCACAACAGCTGGCTCGACTACTATCGATCAAAGTTCCGAAGAAGACGATGAAGATTCAGATGAAGTAATGGTTACAACAACAACGACTACAGCAACCACGACTGAGCCGACAACAACATCAACCACAACCGTGCCAACAACTACAACAACCACAACTGAGCCAACGACTACTACAACGACAACCGAGCCAACGACTACAACAACGACAACCGAGCCAACAACAACAACAACCACAACAACCATGCCAACAACTACAACAACCACAACTGAGCCAACGACTACAACAACCACAACCGAGCCAACAACTACAACAACAACAACTGAGCCAACGACTACTACAACGACAACCAAGGCAACGACAACTTCAACGACAACCGAGCCAACAACTACAACAACCACAACCGAGCCAACGACTACAACAACCACAACCGAGCCGACGACTACTACAACTACAACCGAACCAACGACCACTACAACCACAACCGAGCCAACGACTACAACAACGACAACCGAGCCAACAACTACAACAACCACAACCGAGCCGACGACTACTACAACGACAACCGAGCCAACAACTACAACAACCACAACCGAGCGAACTACCACCACAACCGAAAGCCCTTCGCCAGCAGGTGAGCACTTATTTTAAAATTTAACCGAAAACCGAATCAAGATTTTGTAGTACCCTGGGCAACACTACAGTGAAGGTCTAAGGGAGTTTCTTACATTCAGTAATCACAAATAAAATGACTTTTGGCACCAGTCCCTAATCCACTACAATCAATTTCCCCAAGTAACATATCTCCCCCATTAAGAAAAGACTATGTTATTTTTTTTGTGTCTAGCGCTTTTATTTGACCGATATCATTAATTAATCCTATTCTCATCTGGCCTTGTGTATTGTATTTCAGATGCATGTGTCGACTGTCTTATCATAAATGGTGTTGGCTACAAGAATCACCCAACTGATTGTACTAAGTTTATACAGTGTGTATTTGGTCAGGGACGGTTTGTGCGAGTTTATAGTAAACAGTGTGGACATGGATTATTTTGGGATCAAAACAGACTAACATGTAACAAACCGGAAAACGTCAACTGTCCTAATGGTGAGTGCTTGTATTCAACTCCAGTAAAATGGCGGTTGGTAACTAAAGTATAATGGTGATCTAGAACTAAAGTACTATGGCAGTCCATGACTAAAAATATAGTGGCAGTTAAATGGTAACTTAAGTATAGTGGTGATCCGTAACTAAAGTATAATGGCGGATTCAAAGTCTTGTTATCATGGATTCGCTACAGGTACTCCGTGTTCCTAGTTTCGTTTTACCGTATGATACATCGACAACCACCTCCTGTTTAAGCTTCATTCGTACTTAGGGATATTCACTCATGCAAGGCAATATATTAACATTGGTTGTTTGGACAAGAGTTTATACAATCGATTCTTTTAAAGTAGACTTTGCACCGGTACAACCAATTATAATGAGGAATATGAGAAAACATTGAGCTGACGAGCTTGTTTGCTCCTAATTACCCTGTTAAATGTAATGCGTGCAACCAGATCGGAAACGGAGTAGAGGCGTAAGTCTGTACGTGGGATATGTTCGTTGCAGTCCATGTTATACGGATAGTTGCATAGACTACAACAATAAAAAAATGCCACCTATAGAGAATCGAATTTTTTTAAAAACGCATTTTAGATCACTTTAATTTAACGTTTGCATATTCTTTATTTTTCTTTATCATTAATTTAGATAAATGCCGCCGCTATGGTGCTATCAGTTCCTATCGTGATTCAAATAGTTGTGGGAAATACTGGGTGTGTCAAGGCGGTGTATCCAGGGGTAGATGCTGTCCACAAGGTCAAGGTTATGACCAGAACGCCCAGAGATGTCTACCTAACATCAGCTGTAGAGATGGATGTTCAAACATAGCTTATAACAGTAGGTATCCTTTTATTAGTTTGGGGTGGAAGTCTAAGGCGGGGGGCTTTGGAGCATAAGGTATGACAAGTGTGTCTATCCAAAATCCCGGTTTCCATACATTGTCAAAACCCCCAGACACATCGAAGTATTGAAATACAATTGTACCAAAAGCCATAGTTTGTATGGACTGGACCTTATAAATCGGTATCCTGGATGTAAACCAAACCTACACACAGCGAGTGAGTAAAGCCAAGTCCAAAGCCCAGCAACTGCCCAAAACTCCCGCTCCCAAAAACTACACAGAATAGCCGTCTAATATTCTAACTTGTTTTCAAACTCGATAGTTATTTATACATTTAAATCTTACAGCTGTTTGTGATAAACGTCCGATCAGTGGGTCACCTACAAAGTATCAACAACTAGTTCCGGGTCATGGATGGTTAACAATGCCGTGTGCTGGTGGTACCGCCTATAGCACGGATACGTGTTATTGTTCTCTTTTCTACAGGGCGCCAACTCAAGAAAAAACAGGTAAGACAAAAGTTTAATCTTTAATTAAAACTGTCTTGAATTAAATTCCACGTGCGTCAACGAATACCCAGGACCTCGGTTTATCGTTGGGTCCTTGTCAGGCCGTCCGACCTGTACCCCTGGCAATGAGAAACTAAGCTGACAAAACCTGAGGAACCTTCTCGGACAACTACGGGAGATCAAATTGCATTCTGTTGCATCGATTTAAATTCATGTTACGGCAAATTACTGAGGATCTCCGACTTTTATTCTTTTTTTTTATTTCCTGTGAAATACTTATCCACAAATACATTAATATGTTGTCATACATATACATTAATATGTTGTCATACATACATGTTTAGACATACTGATTGAAGAAGGATGAAGTGCGTATGTACATTGAATTAAAGTGGATCGAGGCTATAACTACATATATATATATATCAATTTTCCCCTAAGTTATAGTTAGTTTACATATATCAATTTACAATATATTTCAGTATGTACGCCTTGGGCCTCTTCCACGAAATTTTAACTAAGATGAAATCCAAATTTTAGTAATTTGATTGGATAATATTAGACTGATTTAGTGCTTAGCCAATCAAAATTGAAGTATCTACTAAAATTTGGATTTTATCGTTAGTTAAGATTTCGAGAAACTGGGCCCTGTTCATATATGTGGATCTAGACTGTAACTACATCTACATCAACATTAATTATCTCACATTCGCTATAGTGAATTTACATAGATCAATTTACAATATGTTTCAGTATGTTCGCCTGTTAATATATTTGGATCGAGACTGCAACTATCAATTATCTCCCTTTGGTTTTAGCTAGTTTACATAATTCAGTTTACAATATTTTTCAGAATGTACGCCTGTTATTTATCTGCCATTTGATGATGACGATGATGACATCAAAGATCATTCAGGAAATGGGAACTACATCTATAACGATGGTGTCAAGGTGTCGGGTGGAGCTGCTTATTTCGACGGCAAGAGTTCGTTAAGAATTCCAAAATTCTCTAACATGGACTTCGGCTCTCATCTTATGATCAAGTTCAAGTATTATAAGGACAGTCCGATTACAAGGAAGCAGGCCCTGGTTTCTAATGGCGACTGTGGTGTGATTGGATCGCTGTATATTGTTGCCGGTGATAAGACAACCGCTTTCGGAATGAAGTCGACAACAGGTCGAGCTTCTGGTGTAACAGTTGAATCACAGGTAAGATAAACTATAGAGGTACTATAATAATTGGATAGAGCAATAAACTATAACACATACCAATGGAAAACAGCTAGAGTTCGAAACGTCCCCCGAAAAAGAAAATAGCTGTTTTCGACAAGTATGTGTTATAGTTCTTCACAAGTACCTTTTTAAATGTGAGATATTCATATTATTTCAGGGGGATGGCTGGAAGGACACCATGTTTTATTTAGATAGTAACATCTTAACAGGAAGTGTTAACGAAGATTCCTCGCAAACTTATGCAGGTAAGCACTATAAAATGGCTAGGTCCATATAGGTCTATTCATCATGCAGTTCGCTATGGGGACATGTATTGTATAGATTTTCGACTGTCAGAGGATCGTTAACGCGTTTTCATTGGTATACACGGGGCTTCGGTTTTCGTCCCTACCGAACGACTAGACGAGTTGTCTTTTCTTTACCAACACCTGTATCGAAGGTGGGACATTCTGAGAGAGCCACGGTGGCCCCGTTGTAGTCAATGGGTTTTATAAATGGAATATAAAGACAGCAACGAACCACGGCTCGTCTTCATTAGAACCAGAGCAGTTAATGGACAAATGCCTGGGTGGATTTCAGATGGTGGAAGGGTTTTCCAGACGTCTGTTGGAATTAGAACTGCTTAAGCTGCTTACGGGAATTGTGACATATCATAAGTTTATAAATCAATGCCCAATGGCCAATGGACAAGGAGTTCAAGTTACATGACAGGCGTACTTGAACTGACAGAGGCTTCGGCCTCCAAGAAGAATGACAAGATGAGTAGCAGTTCCTGGTCCAAAAGTTGAAGAGAGTAGCATGTTGGCAAAGAATTTTGATTGTATATTTCAGGTACTGTTGGTAGAAGACATTGTGCTTTACAGATAGGACGTGGAACCGGCTTCAGTTCTTTCAAGGGTTATATGGATGACGTAAGTAAATGTTTGTGTATTTTCATAATCTCCGCTGTAATATCTCTTAAACGTAGTATACTAGAGTAATCTCGTTTGAAATTCGCCAATGCCATATTGATTTGCATCTGCCGCGCTGTTAAAAGTGTCATACAGGGTAAGCTAGTCTGCTGGTGCTCTGTCTGCTCCATGATCCTACTCTCATGTTATGTGCAGTTGTTTCACAGCAACCGATTTCCTATTTCATCGTTTAACAGTATCTGGGCAGATTAGAAATGGGAAATATTTTCTTTGGGCATAAAGAAACGGGACAAATACTATTCATATGACCAGGTGATATGGGGCGTAACGTGCCACTTTTCTGCAGCTATCGGGTATATGCAATGTAGTGTCCTCTGGAAGATTCTGTCCATGCAGCGACAATTCCAACTAACAGGGGTTCTCTTACGGACTTCGGTGTAATGCCTCACCCTCTCATCCGGAAGACTAAACGCTGTTTCTTGCCAAACACCCCACCTTGCACCACTGACAAGAGGAAACCACGCTGAAAAATCGCACGAAACCCTGGGATCCACCCCATGACTCACTGGTTAATAAGCCAGCGCAATACTGACAGAGTCACTATGACTCCCATTGTCTTGGTTAAAGACAACTGGCTTTTATTTACCAAGTATTATATCATCTCTATTTCAGCTGACAGTATATCTATGCAAGTCAAAGAAATGAAGACTTTAGAACGCTGTTTATGTTTAATCCTTAATTTAAAATGTTCCTACTGTCTCGTGCGAATTATGTCAAGATTAATCAAATTAATGTTTAACAAAACTATCAAACTGCATTTGTGATACGTAAAATATACTTTCTAATCAACTTTATCATTCACTAAGGCGTGTTGGTGTCTGATAAAGCGGTAGTCAAATCAGGGACGGACTGGGTGGCTATGAGCCCTCGGACAAACTGGTTTCCTTGAACCCCCCATTGCGATCAAGAATACATGACTAATGTCCCACTTCTAGATATTTTTTCGCCTCGGGCGTGAATTTATATTTCGGATAGTGGCACTTAAGCTACTGACGTTTCTTGGCTATTGGGTCCTCGTCCGTCCTTGTGTCAATTTCCTTTGATCTTTAGATAGATTCCGGTGCTGTAATAATCTCATAATATTTTAAGTTGGGTGTTGACTTTTGATTAAATAAGAGTGACGTGTTTAAAATTTGGTATGTGGCACGTTATTGGTAGCTCTACCAGTATATGTGTTTATTCGGCAAATATTATATGTCGGTATTCATAATCCACTCATCTCTGTGACCTAGCTAAGAGCGAATTTCCCCCATGACGTATTTAGACTTACTTTTGTTATGTAAATAGAGTGCATGTTTTATGTATGGGGATATTAAAAAGTGAGCCCGAATTGATAGTATTACGATTATCTTGCAGAATACCCGTGTTATATTTTATGTTTCATATTCAGTTATTACTGAAGTATTGTTATATGTTGCCCCTTTTAAATGCAAGGGCACTGTAGTTTATATCAAAATCCATAATGTGAATATCATAATTAATATTTATATGAATTTTAAGATTTATGTTAATTTAAATATCACAAATTAATTTGAATATCTTAATTTACAGATAGTGATTATGTTAATTTGAACATTCCATCACCAAAGTTAATCTGAACATACTAATTTGTTAAAATGAACATAATTACTTATGCTAATGTGAACATCACGATTTACGTTAATTCGAACACAACGGTTTATGTTAATTAGAACATCACAAATCCAGTTAATTCGAACATAATGGTTTATGTTAGCTCCAACATCACGATTTATGGTAAATCCAACATAATGGTTTGTGTTCAATCAAACATAATGGTTTGTGTTCAATCAAACATAATGGTTTGTGATAATTCGAATATAAAGATTTATCACTATTTCTATGAATAAGAACATAATGGTTTATGTTAATTTGAATATCACTATTTATTTTAATTTGAACGTAATTATTTAATGTTTAATTTATTATTGTATGTGGCACGAATTAGTCTTTATGTTGTATAATGTTAATTATAACATAACAATTTATGTTAAATCAAACATTACTATTTATATTCATTGAAGCATAATGGTTTATGGTAATTTGAACATGGCTTTTTATGTTAATTGTAACGTAATATTTGTTTTAAAATTTGAATTATCATTTTATGTGGCAAGAATTATATATTTCTTGTTTGTATGTTTCTATGTGATATAATGAATATTGTATTATATCATAAAGTGTAAAGTGGTGCAATATTGTCCATTAATATAGGGTTTACACTCATATTATTTTTATATCCATAATGCTTATATATTTATAATTCATTATTTGATCATAGCCGAGCTTTATTTTGGATAATTTAATTTTGTTTTCCCATTGTATTGAAAAGTTAAGGAGCTAATAAACATCTTTGATTGTGATCAGAATAAATATTGGCGTTATTGTATTAGTTAATAATAATAATAATAATAATGTCATTTGTATAGCGCTATTCCACACTCAAAGTATGTTCATAGCGCTTGTGATTCAGCTCTGCATAAAGTAAGTTCAACATAAAGGCACTACTAAATATAACGTCTAAATAAATAAGTCTTCAGCGAGGTTTTAAATGTTGACAAAGATGGGCATTTTTTAAGGTGAATGGGGAGATTGTTCCAAGATACTGCTGCGCTGTATTGAAAAGTTCGTGCACCAAATGTCTTTAGGTTGTAATTTGGAACCGTTAGTAGAGATTTTTCATTTGATCGAAGGTTTTTAGATGAAGAATGGTGATGAATAAGTTCATTTAAGTATGAAGGTGCTGTCCCATTCACTGCTTGGTATGTTAGACACAGCAGTTTAAATTCAATTCGTTCGTTAATCCGGAGCCAGTGCAATGATGTTAATACTGGAGAAATGGGATCGCGGGGATTAGTTTTACAAACGATTCTAGCTGCTTTATTTTGAATTCTTTGTAAACGTTGTGACTGTTCTTTTGTTATTCCATTTAAAGCACTGTTGCAGTAATCAAGTTAGTTGAAACAAAATCGGTCCCATCTCAATATTAGCTTTATATATAGATATCATAGTTTCCGGGGAGACCTGTTATATTGTCATCCCACAAAAACAAATAACAAACAAAATCAAAGGAAATCGGCCATTTTATTATCTTACGTAAATCAAAAATGTCTTTAACCATTGTAACATTACAACAAGTTCATTAATTTGATAGTAAAGATTGTGGATTGCCTGATTTAGATGAAGAGAAGAGAGGTCCTAAGTCCTTTCACTTTTTAGGACTCCTCTGATCCCCCACTCTGGGGATTAGATGAAGATGAAAGTGTGTTAGAAACACGGTTCAGCAAAGTCAAGCATGACGTTTAAGACTATGTGAGAGTATCCAAATAGATAATTCCGGCACCGACTGCAGTGCAACACTTCAAATCACATTATATACAAATACTTCATGTTTAATAATGTAATATACAATACAATGTAAATGCAGAAACTTGGTTTCCTGCCAACTGAAAACCATGATTGGAGAGTCTGGAACCATAAAAACAAATACTTTTGGTTGTATTTATCACAAAATATCAACTAATGCTACAGAGATTCGTTTTCTCGCTGCTTCAATGTTCAACACACGAACTTGAACGCGATCTCCTAGATGAAGAGTCTGGCGTCCTTTAGATGTACACATTTTACTGGAATGTATCAAGGCATCATTGCCAACACCCACGTCCACAAAGGCACCAAAATGGGTCACATTTGTCACTCGTCCCGTTAAGATTGAATCTATTTTTAGGTCTTCTATACCAGTTATACCTTGTTTAAACAGTGGTTTCTGATTTCCTAAAAAGTAAAATAATCCAAAAAATAAAGTTTAATTATTCCACCCTTTAATGTTATTTAACCATACATTATGCAAGAGCTAAATCCGCCTATAACAAGGCTTTCTTTAGGCCTTAAATGTTATCTAAATATGTCTAGGCTAGTCTTCGATTTTGCCTGGATTAGAATCATATATGCTGCTTAACGATCATTGATAATTAAATCAAAAAAATGGATAATCGAGACTATGCTTTAGTACTGATGATCGAGGCTAGGCCGAAATTTCAACCGCTTAATTGTCGGTTCATAGTGAATCAATTTGACTGAAATTTTCAGCAAATACTTTTACATTATCTAGTTTTTAACTATTATAGTGATAACTGCCACCTCTTTATGCAATCTCCCATAATGTATCTTTACGCCTTGTTTAAACAGTGGTTTCTGATTTCCCACCCACCCCAAAACTTGTATAAACATTTAAACAGCCGTTAATAATTTTTTCGTCCTACACCGTTTGTGAAGAAGACACTCCCAGGTTAGTGAGCCAGTGTTTAATGTAATCACTGAACCAAAAGTCAAGAAACACTTACCTTCTCGTATATCATAAGATTTTGTTTTAGTTAAAGCTTCTGTTATCAAGACTAATGTTGGTAGACCCGTAGAATATGTCTCTGTTAAATCACTGACATCTTAAATAAATAACAGAAATAACGAAATGGGGTTGAATCCCAATTAACATTAGTTTGGGGACTAACATACGGCATATTATCATTTCATCAAGCCAAAAGTAAGACTAACATGGCTCAATTTTATATAAATAATTCACTTGTGCGTAGGGGTCTTTAGCAGTGGGAGGTAACTGGGAGGCCCAGAGAAAACACATGAGAAAAGTTACAAGCGAGATAAACCACTTGGTCCCTCATCTAGCCTAAACTATTACAGAGTACTTACCATGTTTGTTGAGGAATAATTTAATATTTTGTATAAAATCCTGCTGTCCGATATGATTAATATCTTCACCGACATCTGCTATAAAACTGGTTGCTATGTGATACGATTCTGGATGTATTGGAGTCATGTCAAGTGGATTGGGTTCAAGGTCAGCCTCCATTTTCTGTTTCTTAGTTTTACTTGTTGACACTGTTGTTGTTTTCCGCTTTCTACTGGCTGGTTTCACTTCTGTTTTAATATCACTGTAAAAGAATGGATGGCCGTTTTAAATGACATGGAGTTAAAAAACATCCTACTTCACAGCTTCCAGTTGTCTAAATTGAAGAAGGGCTTATGTGATACAGTGTTCTATGAGGGAATCCAACAGTCAAGGGTGTTTTAATGTGCATAGCAATGTTTACACAGGACCTTAGTTTTTGTCCCATATAAACGAATGGACACGTCCCTGTCATGGCCTCCATCCTGCACCACTGACAACTGAAACCAGACTAGAAAATTTTGGAGCGAACCCTGATACCTCCTGGTTTTCAAACTGGCGTTTTACACACTAGCGTTTTAATCCCACACTTCAACCAGAATGCCGGTAATAAAACAACTCTACCATATCCTAGTGTCTTAAAGACAAGTAAAACGAAATTTCTAACAATAAAAAACGAAACGAGATAATATCTGTGTTTTAATTAGACTGAGCATGATGACACTGTCATGGCCTAGTGTTAGTATAAATCTTACCTATCAGCTTTATTAGCAGTATTACTATTATTATCTGTGTTTAAAATACGAACAAATCCAGCACACTGTTCAAAACTCTTCTGTCCTAAACCTTTAACACTGAGTAACTGTTGTCTGTTAATAAATCTGTTGTTTTTATCTCTCCATTCAATAATCTTTTTAGCTTTTGCCGAAGATAGACCAGCTATTCTCCTGAAAATACAACCAGTTTCATTTCATCACTGTAACCCAGGTATCATTTGATCTTGGGTATTTAGCGCTAATTTCTTTCACATTCATTTAATATCAAATCTTTGTTTCAACCGTTTAAAATCACCAAAAATCATCTAATTTGTAGTAAATCATCCAGTTTCCCCTCCATAGTGCAATACAGTATTAACGATAGAGTAGAAAAGACCTGTAAAACATACCTCAGTAGACACTCACTACCAGTATTGAGATCCACACCAACAAAACTAACACATTCTTCTACAACAGAATCTAGGGAAATCTTTAATTTACCTTCTGCTATATCATGCTGAAAGGGATAAATCAAAAATCAAATATTAAATTTCAGTTCTCGCAGTTACTTGAGTTCGAGAGAGATAAATTGGTTTACTGTCTTAACGTCCACTGTTCTGGTAAAATTTCCCTCATGGAACACTTTATTAGTAGGATAAAGTAGGATGCACAGCCCCATTTCACTAAATTCAGTTACATTTTCAATTATAAAAAAATCTAATCTGAAATAATCAAGACATGACATACCTGATACATACCAACACCGATATGTTTAGGTTCTATTTTAACTAATTCTGCTAATGGATCTTGTAATCTTCGTGATATAGAAACTTTAAAAATAAAACATTATGATTGCTTTAGATCTATCATCACAACAAACAAACGTTGCTTATTATTACAATCAATAAATCCGGGTATTATTAAAAGATATAACTGTAAATTCCATACACTAAAAAAAGTTATTCAACACTCTTTCTAGTGTCGTATTGGGGTGTGTAAACCACAAGATGGTCTGGATTGTTTATGACAATCAGAAGGGCTAGATAAAAACCGCCACCTTACATTTCACTCTATCCCAGAATTCCAGGATCAAAGGCTTTTATTAATCAAGAGAAGTAAATAAAAGAATTCAGGAAGGATTCGTACCACTATTCCTCAATAATATGAATGAGTTGGTTTAATAACCGGAGTGTAAGGCACTAGTGAGAATTAATAAAGGCTCTGATTATTATTGAGAGATTTTTAATTCCTTGCAAACTACAATAATAGAAGTTCGGATGCACTCCAAGAATGAGGTGATTACCCTTTTGCATGATATGTCATCAATTCTTAAGGGCTTCCACCACATCGGCAAACCCTTTGAAGTCGTAAGTGAATTCTGTGGTGGTATAATTTTTATCTTGGAAAGTCTTTTTCATAATTATACCGAAACCCATCCCTTTCAAATATAACAGCCTTTGTTATACACTGTTTGACTGGTAGAATAAAAGCGAAATGATACAACGAATTGAGACTTTCAAAAAGTGCACTATTTGCTGTATTCAATTTGTCAGAAAATGTATTGTATGGTGTATTTTTTTTGTTTAAAGCTACTAAATTTTATTTTAATGACTTTATACTTGAGGTTAAACCTGGTGGATGACGGCTCAAACACTGTTATGGTACAACTACAACTAAGCTGATCCTGAACTGCTGATTTTTCTGAACCATGAAAGTGTGTCACATCTTCCGAAAATGATGACGACTTCACCTCATTCTCGGATTGCATCGGACCCCCTCAAATGTATCTCTCTGACGCTGTTCCTTGCACCACTGACAAGGGGAAACCATGTTGCAAAATCCTGAGGTACGTTCTCTGCACCCATGAGTTCTTGGATACATATGTTAATCCCTAATGTACTGACCTGCACCACGTAGAGTAGGATCCAAGTCAGTTAATTCTTTCTGTGCTTCGGGTGATACACTGTATATAGATGCTCCACTTTCATCAACGATACTGAAATATTTACACACATTCATTAATTATACAGAAATATGCCATTTTGTCAGGCAATTTTGGTTCAGTTGATGACCACAAATGTTTAAACTGATGTTTTAATGTACTAGAAATAGGTATGTTATATTAATGGTATGGTTTGGACTTGTTTGGAGTCAATTGCTACAAATATCCCACAGTAAGTTGTGGTTCTATATTTAGAAATCATCTTTAACATGAATATTTTAACGTAGAAATCATAAATTGTCTTTAGCTAGAATATCTTAACATAGACATCATTTTAACATAGTAATCATCTTTAGCTAAAATATTTTAACACAGAAATTGCAGTCCGCTAAAATATCTTAACATAGAAAAACATAGAAATCAACTTTAGCTAGACTATTTTTAACACAGAAATCGTTGTTAGCGAGACTCTTTGAACATAATGATCTTTAGCTAGAATATATTATGCATGTTTTGAGTTCCACAAAAATACAAAATCTCAACCAAACTACCTGTGACGCTCTTTGACCTCTGATGTAGTATAAATAATATTTTGTACCTGTAGTACACTTCTAGAGGTTTAAAGTGTTTTGATTGGATCAGATCACTAACAATTTTTTCTGTTTCTCGGCAACCAACCCCATTTCCTATAGCAATTACTTCACACCTAGAAAATGTAATATTATGGTATGAGAGAGAGAGAGAGAGAGAGAGAGAGAGAGAGAGAGAGAGAGAGAGAGGGAGTTTAACCTCCACTTGACACAAGTCATTTTGTGTCTTACATAAGGTTCAATTTAATTTCAATAATTTGAATACTTGTTTAGCAGTTGGAGCAAACCGAAGGACACCAAGAAAACCACAAGGTTGGGCAGGGGAATCAAACCCAACCCCCAAATAACTAGAGGCCATAATTCGGATATAACTAGAGGATGTTAGGTTCTATAATTTGGATATAACTAGAAGATGTGCCCTTCTTATATTCAGATATAGCTAGAAGATGTCACATTCTTTAATTCAGATATATCTAGAAGATCTTGCGTTCTTTATTCAGATATAACTAGCGTACATCAGGTTATTAATAATAATGGTTTTCTATAGCGCTAAACATTCAGCCAGTTTAATTGCTCTGTGGCGTTTTCAAGGGTCTTTTACATGCATCTACCTATGCTTAATAACTGTATCTTTATAATTACAGATGATATCACACCAGACATACCTATGTTTAATAACTGTATCTATCAGTTTATCTTTCTCTTTAGATTTATTGGATCTGTGGTCATGTAGATACAAAACAACTGTAGCTAAAATCTGACCTGAAATAAAAAATGAACAAATATTAACTTAAATATGTTTCTATGGAAACCAAAAAACACCGGAATTAGATAGATATATTTTGCGGAAACAAAAGTATCACACTTTACTTTCAATACATTAACCTAAAAAAAAACAAAAAAAAATCCCATACTAATTCAAGTTTATTTATAAATTTGGAGAGACTGAGAGAGAAATGGGATCAATGTCTAAAAGACGCAAACTAGGTCATTTCAGGACTAACATATGGTTCTATCTTATTTCAATAATTTTCTTGCACATACGGGTTTGTAGCATTGGAAGGAAACCAGAGAACCCCCTAAAAATCCATGATGTTGCAAAGAAGACCCTAATACTTTTCACGTAAAACTGGTTTATCAAAATCACCCATAACAGACCTTATGATACGCGGTGCATACACTATCCATTCACCCATCCAACCGTACAGAAAATCTAGAAGCAAATCTTATCCACAGTTCAGTTTTTACAAATATCATTAGGCTATGAAGGTAATTGTGTCTGCATTTCCATCAATTCTTTGTTAAACTGTGTTGTAGATTCTACTAACCTGTAGGTGATATAACAGCTGATTTACATCCATTAGAGAAACCCGGATCAATTCCCAGAACTGATTTACCTTTAACTGTTGGCTGTAATAATAAACTCTTTAAATTATCAGCAAATACTTTAATAGACGCTTCTTCTGCCTTTTTTGTTAATTCAGATCTGAGAAAATAAAAAAACGAACCATGTGTTAGTTTTGAAATGATCTAGTTTGTGTCAAGTGGATAGTGGACATTCAACTCCATCTATCTACTGGGCACATAATGACCTATGTCATGCAGTATGCTATGAGAGAAATATTTTGTCTGAACAGCATTTCTGTCTAATTTTCTATGAATTCCAAACCCAAATATTTGTCGAATGGTTTAAGTGTGTGCATTGGATCATAGGATCTATCACTGGGTCAAAAGTTGTGGCTTTGATTCCCTGCTTGTACGTGACAAGGAGTAGGGCTGCCTGTCCAACCTTGTAGGTTTTCTCAGGGTCCACCGCTTTTCTCACACTGCTAAAACCCATACGCTCAAGTGATTATTGAAATACAATTGAACTGTATGTTACCCCCGAAATAACCTGATTTGTTGAGTGGATGTTACCACCCTGCCCACCTATCTCTCCCAAATGCCAATGTCTACTCAATGTCTAAGTTCTTGTCCTATCTAAACAACTATCCCTCTTTTTCTTTCAGTCTCCTTGACTTGAGCCAATGAGGGGGGAGGGTGGGCGGTATAGTGGTTTAAGCGTGAAAGCACAAGGTCTGTCATGGAGTAAATTGGTGTGGTTTCAATTTCACGTTTGTATGTACAAAGAGTAAGATTGCCTGTCCAACCTCCTGGGTTTTCTTCAGGTCCTTTGGTATGCTTCCACAAAGACCGCTACGTGCAAGTGAATTATTAAAATAAAATCCAACTATGTGTCTGTACTGAAATAAACTAGTTGGCAGTGGCGTTGAAGGGATCATACTCTTTCACCCTTTCTCTCTGTGAACAATTGGCATGAATCCATTACCTCCCAGTTAGTGAGCCAGTGTCATGCATACTCATTGAGCTACTGCGCCTTCTACGCAAAACAAACCTTTTCTGGAATCTGTGCCCCAGACGATTAAGTATAACCTGGTTTGTGTACTCACCTTATACTTCTACAAGTTTGAGGTACTATAAGTCTATCATAAGCATCTTCGATACTATTCTCTATATATGGATTATCCCGACCACGACACCATTTTCTCTGACAGAATGATATAAACTGATTCTTGATAAACTCTGGTATAACAATCTTTACTGTTAATACTTTCTTATCTTCACCTCGATTTATAGCTAATATCTAAAATAAACAAATTATAAAATAAAACATATGAAATGGATTTTAACATTCTACTTTTCTGCTCTGACTGGGCTAAAATAATGAAGACGGCCATATACCATACAGTATGCTGAGGGAAATTCTGCCCGGACAGCGTTACGACCTAACTTATATCAAATTCCAAATATCAAGGGATCTTTAACTGACGCGCCAATGTGTAGTCAGGATTTTGGTTTTTTGTCCCATCCAAACGACTATATGCTGTCTCATGCCAGGTCCTTGATCCTGCACTCCTGACAAGGTGACACTAGGCCAGAAAGATAGGTTGCCAGGCAACAAAACATACGCCCACAGCAGCTAAATCGTCCGGGCAGTCAACAAGGGTTGTCGCATATTTTTATTTTTTTTTGGTAATGAAACAACTCATTATGTAATTATCTGAAAATCATTAGAATTTGTTTGCTTTTTATAAAGTTTTGCCCCACGCTAACAATTAGTATAGGAAACATTTAACATCATGGATTTAGCTGTTCAGTTATAAAAATTCATTGAAAATCAAAATACTTGTTCGTTTCAACACCTTAAACTCTGTGTATTAATCTGAAGTCAATCGGATGATAAGTTTGGCATCTGTAGCAACACAAGGTTTTTTGAAGTGATCAAGGGAGATAACTCTGGAAGTAATTGTTTGAAATCAATGAAAATCAGTAGGCTTCTTCGTCTGATGACCTTAAACAGTGTGTGTAAATTTAAAGTCAATCAGATATTAACTTTGGCCTCTAGAGCGTCCACAGTATTTTTTGATGTGATCAAGGGCCATAACTCTGGCAATAATTATCAGAGATCGTGAAAAATCAATAGGTTCTTCGTCTCATAACCTTAAACACTGTGTATAAATTTAAAGTCAATCAGATATCAACTTTGGCCTCTAGAGCATCCACAAGATTTTTTGAAGTGATCAAGGGCCATAACCCTGGCACTAATTATCGGAAATCGCTGAAAATCAATAGGCTTCTTCGTCTTATGACCTTAAACACTGTGTATGAATTTTAAGTCAATCGGATATTAACTTTGGCCTCTAGATCGTTCACAAGATTTTTTGAAGTGATCAAGGGCCATAACTCTGGCACTAATTATTGGAAATCGCTGAAAATCAATAGGCTTCTTCGTCTTATGACCTTAAACACTGTGTATAAATTTAAAGTCAATCGGATATTAACTTTGGCTTTTAGAGCGTCCACAAGATTTTTTGAAGTGATCAAGGGCCATAACTCTGTCACTAATTATCGGAAATTGCTGAAAATCAATAGGCTTCTTCGTCTTATGACCTTAAACACTGTGTATAAATTTAAAATCAATCGGATATTAACTTTGGCTTTTAGAGCGTCCACAAGATTTTTTGAAGTGATCAAGGGCCATAACTCTGGCACTAATTATCGGAAATCGCTGAAAATCAATAGGCTTCTTTGTCTTATGACCTTAAACACTGTGTATAAATTTAAGGTCAATCGGATATTAACTTTGGCTTTTAGAGCGTCCACAAGATTTTTTGAAGTGATCAAGGGCCATAACTCTGGCACTAATTATTGGAAATTGCTGAAAATCAATAGGCTTCTTCGTCCTATGACCTTAAACACTGTGTATAAATTTAAAGCCAATCGGATATTAACTTTGGCCTCTAGAGCGTCCACAAGATTTTTTGAAGTGATCAAGGGCCATAACTCTGGTAGTTATTATCGGAAATCGCTGAAAAACAATAGGCTTCTTCGTCTCATGACCGTAAACACTGTGTATAAATTTAAAGTCAATCGGATATTAACTTTAGCCTCTAGAGCGTCCACAAGCAATTGTGGACGCCGGACCGACGGACAGGGGCGACGACAATATACGACCACATTTCAATGTGGGCGTATAAAAAACAGATCAACTTTCTCTGTCAATGCATGTATCAAATACAGGTCTTCAACGTAATTGAGTCACGTTAACTCTTTTTTTAAGTCAAGCAGATCAGCTATTTATTTTCATATTGATGACATTTTATTGAAATGAAATGAAATGGGGTTTAACATCCTACTGTTCTGCTTCAAGCTGGGCTAATGATGACAGGACATATTATTGTTTAATATTTTACCTGATGTGGTTTAAGGTAATGTACTGGTATTTTATAATCATAATATTGTTCATATTTATAACTATCATCTTTCTTCTTACTATCCACAACTTTCTTCTCTACTGATGCTGCCTTGGTTGTATTCTTACATTTATGACATTCTAATATTACTTTATTACTGCTACATCTGAAATTAATCAATGGATTTTAAATTGTAGTTCTTTATAAGGCCTTGATGAAAAAATATTCAGTTGAACCATGTGAACAAATGTTGCTTGAAAATGTCTAGAGCAGCCTAGTCTAAACGTCTCTGATCAGTTAAAAGCAGTAATTGTGACCTGTTTACTCTAGTTAAATTACTAAACACCATTGAAACAATTTATGTTTCTATAAATTATAACCTACATGTTTCTAGCTTGTTGTATAAATTATAACCTTCATGTTTCTAGCTTGTTATACAAATTATAACTTACATATTTCTAGCCAGTTGTATAAATCATAAGTTACATGTTTCTAGCTTGTTGTATTAATCGTAAGTTACATATTTCTAGCTTGTTATATAAATTATAATTTATGTACTTCTAGCTTGTTGTATAAATTATAACTTACATATTTCTAGCTTGTTGTATAGCACCTTTATCTTTAGCTATTATATCAGCTATAATATGTTGTATACCCTTTTCAACATCACCAACAGTCTTTAAACCTATAAAAATATGGTAAAAATATAACTTTTATCTCTAGTTAAACTCAAGTGTCTCCAAACATAAAGAATGTCACATCCCTGTGACTGGTATTCCCTTTTAGATCTGAGAAAAGAACACAGTGTTGCCATACACGCTTTTATTTTACCTTGTGATTAAGCAGACATCTTTGAATTTTCTGTTACTAAATGGAGTTACCTCCCTTAGTACATATACACAACAATTCCGATTTACTTGACAATACATCATGGTCACTCAATGAATCATAAAATAATAAACTGAAATGAAACAAGGCACTAACATCCTGTGTGCACCAAAAACTAAATCAAATTTGTTTCCAGAGAGAAACTCAAAATGGGCGGAGCATATTTCGAATTAGTCATAGGAAAATAATTAAACAAGCATTATGCAAGTGCTAAATCTGCCTATTGCATGTCAAGGCTTGTCTAAAATTGAATCGCTGATATCTCGGTTCAGAGTGAAGAAACTGACTGAAATTTTCAGCATATTCTGTTTTCATTACCTATTTTTTAAACTATCACAGCGAGAACTGCCAGCTCTTTATCTAATCTTACTTTATGCCCCTTTATTCAATCCTACCCTAATTACATAAGAAATTCTGCTGCACATTACATATACATGAAAACTAAATCAAATATAAATATAAAAATTTTGACCAACTTTTCTCATTCTTGTTAACCAATGTTGACAAATCCACTGATCTACCATCAAGTATTTTTAAAGCCATTGGTTCTAATCCTAGTTTCCGAGCTCGTTCAGCCAAGGTTCCTTTGTGACCTGGTTTAAATGGAGCGAACTGAAAAAAAGACAGAAGTTCAGTAAGTTTGTTAACCCTAAATCAAGCAGTAATATAATGTTTTAATAGAAAAATAGTTTGCCAGACAACAAAACATACGCCAACATGAAACAACACCGCTAGATTCAGTGACAGACCATATGATTTCAGACGTACATGTTAATCCACCCAATTCCCCATATTATAGAGACAGATACACATAAGATTAAAACTTAAAGGGACAATAACACTCTTGGTGGCTTGGAAGCTCGAGAAAATAAATAATAGCCTTATTCTAAGTACTAGATGTTTAAGCGTCCTACCTTTTGTGTAAATTATCTATTACAACCTATTTTACTTGTCCAGAAAGTTCGAAAATATTCGAAAATCTAACTCCAAGTCACATTTGAAAAGGTTTACGTTAGACTTTTCAAATCAATTAGTTGAATTTTTCCAATTTTTTAAATTAGGTGTGCTTAGATGAAATCTATATCATCAATTAATTGGAATATTGTAAAATAATGCAAATTGTTGACCAGAATGAAGATTGGGACATATTATTCAGTTTCAACAAGAGTGATACTGGGGCTTTAAGACTGACTGCAAAGTGTACCACAGTACACTTGTAGACTGCGACCAGATTGATCATGTTCGCATGTTCAGTGATGCACATCAAGAGAGAGTTGACTAGACTAGCAGACGATATATGTCAATGTATGTATTTCAACATTCAGTACTTACCAGTGTATCAACTTCATCTAAACTCTGTGCATGTTTTAAAGATTCAACCAGATCTTTCGACAATTTACCTGTTTTTTTGATGGCTTGATGAACTGTAGCGATTTTATTCTCTACAACCCTGTAAAAACAAAAGATCAAGTTAAGACACTGTATAACAAGAAGACATTACGGCCCATGTTCACCCGACTTTATCCCAAAATTGGGAGTCACAGTGGCCCAGACAGCTCACTAACCGGGAGGTCCCATGTTTAATCCCTGCATTGGCTGGGAATGTTCTTCAGGATTTTCGAATGTGGTTTCCCCTTATGAGTGGATCAGGACAGGGGGCGTGACAAAGATCCCTTGGCAGATGGAATTCGATATACGTAGCTGTCCAATCAAAACTTGTTTCGTAGCACACTGTATGATGTATGCCTGTCTTCATTGGTTTAGTCAGGGTGAAACAGTAGGATCTTAATCCAAAAATATATGACATTCATTAATTATTTGCTTATGTCTGCTCAAACACAATGGAACAATTTTTTACATCAAGTTTCCTAATTTGAATCAAAATTATCAGGTTCCAAAGCCTCGACAAATCAAATGGCTTATTATCTCTGTTTAGCCTACGCCAAAAATGTTTATCATTGACCTCAGTCCTGGCATATACACTGCGGCCTTGTTACGGATAGGGATTGCAGGTGTTTCAGACTAAGGGTGCTGCACAGGGTTGATGGGTGGTAGGGAAAGGGGCTGTTGGAAGGGAGGAATGTGTTGGGGGAGAGGAGTGTATGGGTTTCAAGGAAAGCGGGGAGAGAGAGAAATGGCGTAACCTAGGTCAATTCAGGACTAACATGTGGTTCAATTTTATTTCAATAATTTGTTTGCACGTAGGAGTCTTTAGTAGTGGGAGGAAACCCAAGGAACCAGAATAAAACCCCACAAGGTTGAACAGGTGATGTGGGAAGGATGGTGTTTTTTTAGGAGATTTTTACACAAACTACTGTCTCCTTACTTCAATTCTTCTGACCCTGCGCTTATCTCTCGTAATTTATCCACTTCTAAACCTTTTGTTTTTTCTTTACGATAACGAGCGATAAACGGAATAGTGGCGCCCTCTTCCAACATCTCAATTACATTTTCTGTCACTTTAACAGAAATATCTAATCTTTTGGCTATAACTTCTGCAGCTCTCCACACAGGCTTCAGTTTTTCATCAGACTGTTTTGCAGCGGACATGTTGTTGGCAGTTTGTTTATAAAACCTGAAATAACAAATTTATTATTTAAACACATTATGCAAGAGCTAAATCTGCCTATTGCAGACCTTTCTTTAGGCCTGATCTCGAAATTTTAACTAAATTGTCAATTAGACATTATTAAACTTATCGAGACCATAATCAACTCTCGCTGTCACCGCTGCCTGCAATATTTACTGGATTTGATCCGATTTGCTGTTCAACGCTCATTGATGATTAAATCAAAAAATGAATATTTGAGACTACTCTTTCTATCTTTAGTAATGATGATCAAGGCTAAGGCAAAATTCATAGCTATATGGCTGCTAGTGATTTGAATGAAATAGGGTTTAACTTTAATGTCCTACTATTCTGCTCCAACTGGACCAATGAAAATAGGCATATAGGCTACACCATACAGTGTGCAAATGATCCGAAGGACATTTTGCCCGGACTATATATAGTGAATTAGGTTAATATCTAATTTCAATATCTAAGTTTAACATCCTACTATTCTGCTCTGAGTGGGCTAATGAAGACAGGCATACGCCATTGCCCATACTGTGTGCTTTGAGGGAAATTCTGCCCGGACAATGACGATCACGCTTTAGGCCATCTACTCTTACATCGAATTCAATCTGCATATCAATTTGTACACAGAACGACAAAACAGTTTTTATGGCATGTCTTATTATATAATGTTAAAATAATTCAAAAATAATGTCTGTTTGTAGTAAAACATTTTAGAGCAGTACGTTAATCCGGCAGCATGAACCCCTCTACCGAGGTTCAAGTTCACAATTCAAAAGATGATCGTTTGGGTTTATTTCAAGAACATACAGTATGATACAGTATTTGAACTGCTCCTCAATGGCGCCTTGTGGTAATTTGAATTAGCCAATGCCTTTAAAGGGACAATAACATTCTTGCTGGCTTGGTAGCTCCAGAAAATAAATAATACCCTTATTTCAAGTACTAGATGTTTAATGTCCTACCTGTTGTGTAAATTATCCATTACAACCTATTTTATTTGTCCAGAGGGTTCGAAAATATTTTAAAATCCAAGTCACATTTGAAAAGGTTTACGTTAGATTTTTCAAATCAATTGGTTGAATTTTTCCAATTTTTTAAATTAGGTGTGTTGAGATGAAATTTATATCATCATTTAATTGGAATATTCTAAAATAATACGATTTGTTGACCAGAATGAAGATTGGGACATATTTTTCAGTTACAACAAGAGTGTTATTGGGGCTTTAAGCAAGCATTACTACCAGGGTGATTAGCTATACCATATTTTCTCGCAAACGAAAATCTCTTTGTACAGATTTGTACCTTTAACACCAACTCATCAGAATGTCAACAAAGTACTACGATCAATCAGCTGTGTTTTATTTAGAGTTATCTCCCTTGATGAACACTGGTCAATGTAAAATTATTAGATTTCGAACTAAACCTTTAAACGAAAGGATTGATCTTTTGTTAAGGAATTGTTTTTTTTTTTTTACTAATGGCGATCATCCTCCAAACTGGGGGGGGGGGGGGGCTATAAGGTAGAAATGGTTCCACGATTAACTGATGTCTTTGCGTAGGCCTGTTTTGATATTTTGATATGAACATTATAAAAATTTAGAGAAAGGAATTGAATATGGGGAAAAACGAAAAGTTTGGAATCGGGTTAGATTGCGAATTTTTGAATTTTGAAGATTACCAAGATTGCGGACTTAAATCATTCTCATCTTCATTGTATGATTCTCATCTTCATTGTGAATTTGACATGTTTGGCGAGACCCATAAAACCAACGTGTGCGCTCCATGAAGCCGAGTGACATCGATTGGGTGCCCACGACGAGATTGGCGGGGCTACCAGCCGATGTCACTCGGCTTTTTGGAGCGTCCACAGTCCACACTGATATCGGTACATTGGTCGTTGGCTTCGTATTACGCCGAAAAAATAGTCGGAGAACAGTTTTCGACGTGACGTTTAATCCCGTGTGTGTTCTAATTCTGGTTTCGCGGCTATTTAAAAAAAAAAAACAAAAAGAAAAAAAAAAAGACGACAGCCTCTGGATTGGAAATGTCGTCGTATATTGCCGTCATTCAAAGGAAGTCAACCCGAAGACTATACGTTGTCCCTTATACCAGCCCCCGTTCTGTGCCATGCACGCTGGAAAGTCCCGATGAATTTTCTACGTCTACCCGGGTATCGAACACGGGATTTCCAGGTCACTGAGCTACCATGGTTCCCCGGAAAAACTAAAACAAAAATAAATTAAACTGCTATAATGGGGCAGTCCAAGGACATTTACTTGAGTCAGAGCGGGACGAATAGCTTGAAAAACACTATTTACACACAACTGTTAGATGTCTGGAATATTTGATTCGGGGTAGCGAAAAAACAAAAGAAACCGTGTTACCACCTGTAACAATACCATTGGGATCTGGAATGAAAGGGGGTTTAACGTAATACTTTTCTGCACCGACTTGGCTAATGAAGACGGAAAACGACATGCAGTGTGCTACGAGAGAAATTTCGAAACAGAAAGCAACGTTACGCTCTGCATGCTCTGGCTTCGCATTTCAATCATCAACGCGTGTAAACGGTTCCTCGGTCATTGCCCGACCCTCTTCCTACCTCACTGACAAGGGGAACCACCTCCGAATGCCAGATGAACTTTCTCAGCCAATTAATGAACACGGTACCTCCATATTATCGCGCCCACGCCTTACCCACTTGGGAGCCACCGTGCTTCAGCAGGTAAGATGTTGGTCCGCTAACATTCGTGTGTTCGATCCCTGCTTTTCGTTCTTGGTCCCCCTTGTCAATGATGCAAGATGAGGGTTTTGCAAGGTACAGCGTAAAGTCGCTTGGATTGGACAAAATATCGAGGTTCTGCGTGAACGCTGACATGCACGTAAAAGATCCATTAGCAGATGAAATTGGATGTATGAGTAGGCCGTACCACTGTCCAGGTACAATTTCCCTCACAGTCAGGTGATCGAATTTTTAACGCGTGGACTTTGGATTCTAAGGTTTGTCAATGAGTCAAGGAGCATGGTTTTAATTCATAGCTTGTAGGCCTACGTGGCGTGGAATATGGTCGCCATTACTACCTCGTGGCTTTTCTCTGGGTCCACCTGTTCCTGCTTTTACCAAAGCATTCGACCCGCAAAAATATTACTGAAATAGAAATGAACTATATGACCCACCCACCAATTTCACTTTTTAGGGCGATATCACTTCTGTGGAAACAGACGTTACGTCACTATCTCTTCGTATTGCTACTATACTACGCCTGCTATTACAACACTACTACCACCACTACTAAGGGTGAGGAGGGGGTAGCGCGTGTGCGTTGCAGCATAAGGTATGTCATTGAGTGAACTGCGTGTTTTCGATTCCCTGGTTGTACGTGACAAGGAGTGGGGGCCTGTCCAACCTCGTGGGAGTTCTTCGGGTTTTTTGGTTTCTTCTCATTGCTAGTTAGTCCCGAAATGACATAGTCTGTGTCGAGTGGACGCGAAACCCCATTTATCCTTCTCTCTTACTCTTACTACTATGCCCCCAATCCCGATATTGGTTTGCACCATACCCCTTTATACCCATTTTCCTAAATCCCATATTCGCCTCCTGGGAATTTAGCTGCATCCGCCCCTCTTTAACTGATATCTTTTGTCACAGCTATAATAACCCAGCATTTTCTTCATCGACCGTATAAACAGTTTATGTCACGATGTCTTTATTTCAAGGGTTAGGTTTTGCACCAGTTATAGAAGTCTTCGATTTAAATCGTCGATTTTACGCCGATGAATCCCCGGAAAAAGTCAACCTCGGATTAGGGGGTAAGTAAAAATTTATTCACAGGGATCTCGTTACGCTTGTCTTCACATTTTATAATTTCGAGTCGAGTAGAACCTATTTTACAGTGATCTATTTATTATGTGTAAGCAATTATTTAGGACAAAAAGTGTGCACTAAGTTTTGCACGTGTGCTCGAAATGAACCACGATGCACACATCTGAAATGAACGTCTTTTGCTCGACAATGCACTGATTCAGCATAAAATAAATTGCCCAGTGACCAAACGTAATATAGATTTATATGTTTATCATACTGACCCAGATTTTTATTGCTGCTGTTCAAACACGTTAAAGTACAACAGTGTCATTTTTCATATATGGTTGTTCACGACATAGTTAAATGAAATGATGTGGATTAACGTCCTCTGATGGGTAGGCCTATACACAATACAGTGCGCTATGAGGTAGATTTGGCCCTGACCACTGTTAAAATTATTATGTATTTACCTTTTTTAATTAGCAAAAATGTTGCCATCACTATAACTGTATTTTAACATTGCATGTTTACAGATATTTCACATTCGGTAACACCCCCCCCCCTCCCCTGCTATTATACATTCAAGGTAAATTTTCATATTTGTAAATGGAACATTATGTAATTATACCTCATTGCAAATGGCATTGATTCTGCAAGTAAATTACAATTCTAGTGTAGATTTACATATTATGTAATTTGTCGATGTAAAATTACTAAAGGGGGTATGCCTATCTCCACTTGGCTAAGTGGTCCTAGGTTCGACCCTGGCGAACACAGCCGGGCATGTAAATAAGCATTATTGCAGAACAGTAGCATGTTGAGCTCCGTTTCATTCCTACACCACTGTGTAAAATGGGGAACCACGCAACAAAATCACCCATGTTTATAACCCAGAATGTTAGAGAAATACAGGACACTTAGTGATATCATCAAATTTCAGAAAAGTCCATGGAAAACTCACTCTGATTAAAACACGGAGCTTATTTGAAGAGTCCAAGGCGAAGAATGATATAAGTCTTTTCGTATAAAACGCAAAACAGATTTTTGGACGAAACTTCTTCATGCAAACACAACAACGAGTGGGTTTAATTGCAACTTCAAAATGATGTTTAACACAAACCATATTTACCAGCACAACTGACTTCAACTTTTCAGGCATATTAAGGTTAAATAAAGGGTACGATGGACTTGTATCTATCCGGGAGGCCATTTCAGACGGGCCTTGGTTCGATGTGGCTCCGATCGTTTTTACCTGCAAATGATAGTTCAACAGAAAGCTTATACAATTGGCTTCCAGATGGCGCCAATAACTGGGATTCGTTGAAAAAATGACTTAGATCGTTCTTCCTTTGGACTCTTCATTTCGTTTCGTTTTTATAGTTCAAACTTTCGTTTTAGACTGTACTTAGGATCCGGGAGAGTTGTTATATAACCTGCGCTCTGGGTGGAGTGAGGGGTTAACCAATGAAACCATCTGTTATGGCGACTTCTTGCGGAACTATGGGTAACTCGCTAGAAACGTCATCTCTGATTGATTAATCAATGTTTGACGGCATCGGATCAAAAGCCGCTCGCACCACCCTTGACACGACCAACTGGTACAACTGGTTAGATCTTCATATAATGTAGGTCATCGAAAGTGTAAAAAAAGAAACCAAATTTAGGTATATGGAAACTGCTTTAAAATTACAGTGTATATATGCGACACTGATAGTAAATTGCAAATTAAACCACGTCAGTGACGCATTGCGGTTTTCTGGGGGTTATTTCAACGACTTGTGTTTTAGCGGCATTTGTGTTTTAGCGGCGAGAATAAACTCAAGAGGTTAGTCAGGGCACCCATTCCCCACGTACGTGCGGGGGTTCGAAATCACGTCACTTGACTCAATGTTATAAATTATGATCTAAAGCACATGCGTTAGACTACTCGGCTACCCCAACACACGTCATAATAACACGAGTGGCGGTTGATGATTTAATTTAAATTGATAATCGAGACTTTGTTTCCTATTCTGCAAACAGCCCTAACGTCCATCAGAATGATGTAATTTGACTGACATTTTCAAGATATCCACTTGGCATTATCTCTAGTTATTAACTATTATAGCGAGAACTGTCTGCTTTTTATCTAAATCTTACATAATGCATCTTTAAGTACAGACGAGGTCGGCATTCGGTGAAATTTTTAATCCCTTGCAGACTACAATAAGCCCGTGAGAAAAGTTGAATCTTTGATCGGAATATTAGTCGAAAATGATGATGAGCGACTTTAATATGGACAAGATCAGTGAGATATCAATTCGGACGTTGACCATGTATTGCGATGACACGACATTTTTATCACTCGGCAAACCGGTAACCTAAATCTAGCCTCCGCTATATGTATGATGAAGTCCGCCATTAGAATTACTTTCATGTTCCCGGATTACCAACAGCGTTGCCCATAACGTCGCCTTTGAAGAATGTTTTATCACAATTTTATTTAACAAGGACAACTTTGCAATGAAAATTTTACACACTCTACGAACGACGCGATTATGAGTTCATTCTCAATGAGGAAAGTTCATTCTCAATAAAATAAGTTATCTGGGGCCGCGTCGCAATTGTCTAGTTGTAGGTACATATCACTTACGGTCATACAGCCGCGCGTAGATGTAGAGTACCGGAATCTGCCGAGATTTGCCAAGTGGATATTGTATGTCCCATCATTCGGTCCGTCAGATCAGCAACCTAGGCTTGGGAAGATTATGGCATTGATGGCAACGCGGGCCAGATTGCACAGGCTCGCCATTTTATTTCTATTACCCTGGGCAACTTCTTTGGATGATTATTTAACATCTACGCTATCTTGCGTAGGCCTTCTCACGATTCCAATTACTTGCCGTACAAAGCCTATTGTGTGGTTTCTCTGGTCATTTTTATAAGAAACAATCGTCTGCAATATCACCCAAGGTGGAAGCGGACGTAAAACCCTACGAATAAACACACGACATACCGTTCCAGTGGTACGCCCCCCTTTTTTAGTACATCTTGGGAAGACCACGGGGACTACAGGTTTGAACGGATTTATTTAAAATATAGTAAACGAATTGGATTCACGAGCGACCAAGCCTTATTATAGTAATGATATAGAATGAACATAGCTTACATGTATATATTTTCTATTGTGTGAACATAGCTTACATGTACATGTATATATTTTGTATTATGTGAACACAGCTTACGTGTATATATATATTTTCTACTGCGTGAACATAACTTTCGTGTTTATATTTTCTGTTGTGTGAACATAGCTTATAGGAATGATGATGGTGAACCATGGGTATTACCAGTAGTACACAAAGCGGAGGAGTTGGTTGTTTCAAATCGTACCCTTAATCATGAATACCTTCCAATCTGTGGACTACCAGAGTTTAGACAGGCTGCCACCAGATTGGCCTTGGGTTCAGAGAGCATCGTGATAAAAGAAAACAGGGTTAGTCACATTTATTTTTTGATTGAAGCAAAAAGTTACAATTCCCCTTCTACGTTTCTGTACAAACAAATCTAATAAATACGGGCATGAACGTAGGACCTTGGAGTTTGTAATTCGGCAGTTTACCCTTTGAAACGCCGAGGGTTTCGATGTTGAGGAGCAATTATTTTAAATAGTTTGATGCTGACTGGCCCAATAATCAGGAGGTCCTTGATTCGGTATCGAAAATGTTCCCCACCCTGTTTACCATTGCCAATTGTGCTGGGCGTGTGGTCTAGAAAAAGGAACTATACTGAGAAACTTCGCGTAATTCTTCGAGACAAAAATTCAATGGTTTTAGGCTTGGCTCATCACTACTAACCACATGATACACCAAATCATCCAAATCAAAGGGATGTAAGAGTCGTCTGATGTGATTATGACCAAAACAAAAGTTGCTCATACACCAATTATTGTATTGAAACACAACACAATTTATATTTATTGTATTTCCCGTATTCAAATCCATGTTGTGGACCGGGACACCGGACACAACTTCCGCCCGAACACTATATCACTTAACGCCACATCCATTCAGATGATTCAGATCATATATGTTCAGATGATGTATATTCTCTAATGATAATTATTTTATATTCCCTAATGGCATTGTAGGTACTGTCCATTCAAACGATCGGTGGAACTGGATCGTTACGTCTAGCAGCCGAGTTCCTGAAACAGAAACTTCACCTAGACACTGTCTTAATATCGTCTTTAACATGGGGTAAGTCAGTGGTTCTATTATAATGAAATTTATTCTTGCTGGTTGGTTAATCGGATTTGTTGCGTCACACAGACCAATGGTGGCTGGTTAACAATGAGGTCACGCATTCAAACCCGTTGTTTGGTGAGAAAGGTCTTCGAGATTGACAAGCCTGGTTTCCCCTTTCCAGTGCATGGTGCAGAACTTTTAGTTCGCGTGAGACGAAGTGAAATGGAATGTAGTAGTGATGCGTGTCCGATACATTTTATTAGACCGCCTGATACCGTTTAGTTTAGATTTTTGTTACGACAGAGAGAGAGAGAGAGAGAGAGAGAGAGAGATGGAGTTTAACGTCCACTCAACACAAACTAGATCATTTCGTGACATTGTTACGACAGACATGTGTTGAATTTCCAATTAATTATGTTGTTACTCTATGTAATAGATAATCATAGTGGAATATTCAAAGCTACTGGTTACAGCCAAGTGAATGAATATAGATACTGGAACCCCGGGACTAAAGGTCTGGATCTGGATGGACTGCTTGCAGATTTACAGGTAATTTATCTAATAGTGGAGTTCACGAAGACAGCTGTACTACAGCACACTAAAGCGTTGAGGATAGATAAAGCGGCAAGGGTGGGGTGGACCTTGTTTTCCTTTGCTAGGGTGCAGAGCGCAGGTACCGGCAAGGATACAAAAGCTAGATTCGGTGTATGCATTGGCACGTAAAAGAATCCTTGATGGCTTCAATTCAGTTACTGTTGAAGACGAATTCCCGTCATAGAACACTGCCTCTCTTCATTAACCTACTTGGCGCAGAATAGTAGGACGTTGAGCTTCATTTCATTTATTCCGTGATGAGAGGGTTTCCTTTGTGGATGAACTGGCACTTTCATATGCACTAGTGTGGTTGTGAATATTTATGGACAACAAATTGATTTTATGAATTATTTCAGAATGCTACAGAGAAGACTGTGGTTATTCTACACACATGTGCTCACAATACAACAGCCACCGACCCTTCACCTCAACAGTGGAAACAGATTGTCTCGGTCCTGAAGGTAGGCTTACAATATAGATTGACCGTGTCTTTTGGGAGCAGCGCTTGCTCAGCCGGGTTCACTAGCTGAGGCTTCATGGGTTTGATCTCGGTATTGGCCGAGAAAGTTCCCCGAGATTCTTCATTGGTCCTGGAAAGGTACGTAAAACCGAATTCATGATCTCGGTATTGGCCGAGAAAGTTCCCCGAGATTCTTCATTGGTCCTAGAAAGGTACGTAAAACCAAATTCATAGTTTATATAGAAACATGTATAAACCATGTGGATTGATTTTATTACAGGAGAGAAAGTTAATACCGGTTATGGACTGCACGTATCAAGGTCTGGTTAGCGGTGATGTTGATGAAGATGCCTATCCTCTGCGACTTCTGGCTAGCGAGGGTGTAGAGTTCCTTATAGCACAGTCTTTCTCTAAAAACTTTGGACTTTATAGTAAGAGCTCTCTCTCTTCTTTTATACAGTATCAACCCCATTCCGCCCAATTTATTCCGGGACCCAAATGTTGGCTTGCAACGCTGGAAGTCCTCCTACACCCATCCATCCAGTGCCGGACTGGGCCCACCTGTCCACCTGTCCGTGACATATAAAGAAAAAATTGCCTTCTTCTGCTTTGGTCTGAAATGTTTGGGAAATGGGTTTTGCGGTTGTCAATTCCCCCCGCCCCCCGATTCCCTCAGGCGCTCACGCGTCTTTGGTACTTGTGTGGGCTTTGGTCAATGGCCTGACAGGTGGACCCTTTGCCGCCCAGTCCGGCACTGCATCCATCCACCAGTTTTTCCCCCACACTAGAAATTTTCATTCCGATGGGCCATTCAGGCTATTCCATTAAAATCTGGACAAAAATTACACAGGATTAGACTAAATTATTTTCCGAAAAACATGCTACCGAACCATCCTGAAACCATCGAATTTTCAAAAAGCACTTTTATCCTATTAAACAGAGCTCCGATACAAGCCAGATGGTGGGATGTAAAGCTCTCTGGCCGTGGTGAGTTGGGCGGTGTTCTGAAACGTCGTACACTCGTTTCTTACACCCCTATATGACTAGCAAGGAAAAGTACCCACATGGTCTTCCTCTAGTTATTGCTTCCTCCCATTATGGTTATATATATATATATATCCAAAATTATCAGTACAACCGCAAAGCTATGTTAGTCTTCAATTGGAAAGCCCGTGTGGCTCAAGAGGTCCGCGGTTTGATCCCGGTGTTCGCCGCGAGAAGGTTGCTGGGAATTTTCCTATGTGGTTGGTGTAAATGAACGCTGGACAGTTCGGCTTCTGAAAAAAATCCGTCATAGATGCCCGACTTCATTATAGCGCGATGGTTGCAGAAGTGTAACACTGAATGGGTTGTTTCAACTAAGTTCTATATACATAGGACTAAATTACGAAACACTAAATATAAGTAATTATCAAAGTCTCTTAATAGAAATAGTCCCAGAACTATATAGAAATAAATGGCATAAATTTTTAAGAAATAAAAAAAATTGCTAATACCACTTGCATACCCATTCCACATTGATGGATATAGGTTTAATATTACCCACCTTTTTTACATTTGTGTGTTGTAGGAACCTTTGTTAGTAACACTTTTGTACGGAAATGCATGTTATTTAGATACAAACTTACTTACTTGAATGGATTGATTTTAAGTAATTCCGTCTGGCCAGTTCCATTCTCTTCCATAAAATAAGTTCTTTCTGACTTGTGGTCGTTGTTTGTTTTATCAGATGAAAGATTGGGAAACCTAGCTATTATAACTAAAGATTCATCTACCATTGATGAAATGAGGTCCCAGTGTGAGATGATCATTAGAAGAATCTGGTCGAATCCTCCACATCATGGTGCTAGGGTAGTAGCTACAATACTCAACGACAAATCTCTATATCAGGAATGGTGAGTATATATTATTATTTAGTGAATGAACGACATCTCACTGCACCTGCCGGTAACACTATAAGCAACAAGATTGTACATATTATGGCAGCAACCAGTGAGATGTGGCATATCAACTGTTCCCGGTGCTGACATTTTGTCCATACTGGTTTACAACTCAATCTGTAACGAAAACGGTAACGTGATAGCAAATATTATGGAGAGCCGAGTGAGGGGTGACTTAGCAACAGCTCTTCACAAACTAAGTTATTTGGGACCTAAATATGGTTCAACTTTATTTCTATAGTTCGCGTGTGCGTAGCGTTTTTAGCAGTGGGGGGAAACCGGAAGACCGAAAGAAAGCCCACTGGGTTTGACAGACGACCACACTCCATGTCAATTCAATTGACAGGCTGACCTTATGATCTAAATCTGACGTATTGGACCCAATCTGTCTGAATTTCAAGAAAGCCTTAGTAAAAGTGATGTCGGATACAAACCTAATTAAACTTCAAAATGGACAAGGTAAAAAAGAAATGCATTATTATATATTGTTATATTTCAGGAAGGATCAGGTTATAATAATGGCGGACAGAATTAAACTGATGAGAAAAATGTTACATGAGAGACTGGTTAATCTGAAAACACCAGGTGACTGGAATCACGTATTAACTCAGACTGGGATGTTTGTCTACACAGGCATGACAAGTAAGTTGTTCAGTTAAACTTTTGGTGACATGCGAGGTTACTCCTGCCCTGGGCCCTGTTTAACGAAATTTTAACTTAAGATAAAATCCAATTTTAGTAGATACTTCAATTTTGATTGGCTAAGCACTAAAATCAATCTAATATTATCCAATCAAATTACTTAAATTGGGATCTTATCTTAGTTAAAATTTCGTGAAATAGGCCCCTGGTTCTATACTGTGTCTTTTCAGGGAGCCACAGTGGCTCAGTGGGTAGGAGGTTGGGTCGCTAACCCGGTCTATCGCTGCGTTGGCCGAGAATGTCCATAGTGATTTTCCGTCGTGGCCGCTCCTTGTCAGAGAAGAGTTACCGGTCCAGTAGGAGCAGAAAAGTAGGACGTTAAACTCCATTTCATTTCATTTTGTGTCTTTTCTCATTTTATCTATAGACAAATTAGTGTAATTAAGGTTAAAGAGCCATTATGTGAAATTTGGACAGAGTGCTGACCCTACTTGCTATAACAGAATTTAAAGATATAACATGTAGCATTGAGATTAAGAGGTGACCATCCTTGCTATAATAATTCAGAAATAGATACTGAAACATGAATATATTCAAAATTTCAGTTAAATCACTTAACAATTTAAGGCAAATTATTTTAAAATCTCAGGCAAATTATTTTCCTGTTAAATTAATTTAGGCGAAAAAAAACCCCACCCGCAATATGCTGATTTATAGCTTGCTTGCATATTGTATCTTTAACATATACAGCATCTAAAATAGCGAAGCATGCTGACAAAAATGACATTTGCCCTCGGGGTATTCAGTATTTTAGCTTACAATTGGCTTATTTGGATTCTCTATTGCAAATTAACAATTTTAAAACTCTTCTCATGTGGTCAGTTGGTTACAAAACATCTGTTAATTTTAGTAGGCTACAGGGTAGTAGTTCTTGTTAATAAATCCACTAGGGATAAAAATGTAATCTCCCCGACGGGGAATTGAACCCCGGTCTCCCGCGTGACAGGCGGGGATACTTACCACTATACTATCGAGGATTACATACACATCTGGTAGATAAAGGGTAAAATAAGTTACAACATGGCCTTTTATCACGTTGTTGGGATGGGAACTTTACAGTCATGTTAGATTGAAGGAGGGGGTGGGGAAGAAATTCCAAATCCCCATAACGCGGGGTCTGAGTGGCTAGCTCCGCCAGAAGATATGGACATAATTGAACGCTGTAGATTCCATTTCCGACCACTTCAGGTCCCAGATCTTTAAACAATTGCGCTTGGCTTATTCAAAATAAAATTCGACTCTATAGTTATTATCTAAAATCGTCTCACTGAATAATACAGAGTATGACATCGGCGTTCGCTACATTACTTATAACTATTAACATGTTTTAAGGTATAATGTCTAACTATACGACTCGTTATACCCTGACCGATTTCCCATTGTTATTAAATACAATCTACAATTTATCTTACTGACCCTTCAGTCAAATCGAAACGTGTCTGTTTCCAACCGACGTAGAACACCAAAAGCGCTGCTCACTTTAACGTGCACTTTAGATTCAGTCAAGTGACATGGTTTCGATTCCCTGCTTGCACGTGTACGTTGGGTCATAAGGTCTGTAGTTCAGTTAAGTGGCTTCGATTCCCCGCTTGTACGCAACATGCAGTTGTGTCCCCTTGTCAAACCTGTGGGGTATCTCCGGGTTGACTCTCGAATTCTAAACACAAACAAATTATTGAAATAAAACTGGACCATATGTCAGTCCCGAGATGACTCAGTTTTTAACGAGTGGATGTTAAACGCAATTTCTGCTGAGAGTCCAATTCCCTTACTGTGGGGCGCTATGTAATTAATACACGTTAAACATCGTCACCTATAAGGTTGCAAAATTTGCGGGAATTTTCAAACGGGGTAAATTTCCCGGTAATTTGGAGGAATTTTGGGAATTTTCAATTTGGTGTCATAAATTGAAACCTGTGTCTCTATTAATGAGTTGCAGGAGACAGTAATATTTTAATAACTAAACATATTATCTGATATGTCTTATATACTAAAATCTAATAACTAATAATGAGATAGTTCTGTAAAATTGTTCATACACAGGTTACACACTCTATAATTAATGCTCCAAGTTAGGTAACTCTGCCATTTTATCATCTTCAAAATCACTATGTACAACATCATCGGTGGATAAAAGGGAGATTTCAGGTTCTAATGAATCCTCATGAATATCTGAAATTTCTGTGCTGAAAGGATCGTTGTTAGCTTCGAAGAGTTTCAAATTAGATCTTATATTTTTTTGTATACTTTTGAGAGCAGAATTTACATAGATTTTTCTCTTTAGTTTTACCATTTGGAACACAACTAACATGGTTAAATAAGTTTTAATAGTTTATGTAGATGCAAGTAAAAGAGAAAAGGGAAATTCCAATAAATAATTATAATTTTAGTATTTTTCAGTTCTAAAAATAGATTTGAAAATTCCCGAAAATTCTCGGAAAGTTTCCCACCCTTTGCAACCCTAGATTTTAATGTTTTTCAGGTCCACAAGTAAAATATCTAACCTCCAAGTTCCATATTTACCTCACCAAAATGGGTAGAATTAATATGTGTGCCATGACAACGAAAAATGTAGACTATGTTTCTAAGGCTATCCACGAGGCTGTCACCACACAGTAGTTGGCTGCAAGACGTTTATGAGTTGTTATGACTTTTATGTAATCATTTTGTGTTGTACAATATAATGTATGTGGAATAAAACAAGTTTAATTAAAGTATCAATATTATTATTAATTTATAAAGTAAAAGTAGCAATATTAATTTATAGTAGTAAAAGTAGCATTACTGTTTTTAATTTATAATTAAAGTAAAAGCAGCAATATTGTTATTACTTTATAACTTAAAAGTGGCAGTTTTGTTATTAATTTATAAAGTAAACGATGTTTGCGGCTTTACTGAAAGACCAGCTGATGCTTGGACTCCGTTTCCACAATTGTGGACGGATGTAGCTTGAATTGAGGATGCGCCGTTTGACACTCGTATGCTGCGTTATGATAAGCTGTCGACCCAACACAAGATACTAGAATCTCAATGTCCTTTTTATCATATGCAGCTGGCCACTGTCGAATCGGGGATATCAGAATTCACGTAGAATGTTTAACCGCCCTTCTGGTCAGTCTTTCAGGTCACAGTCCAGGTCTCGTCCCAATTCTCCTTCCCGAAAACTGCCTTAGAATCCTCAGAATTTGGTAGGTGATGCTGCCGCTCAACTACGACTCTCATCATCTACAAATCATGATACATATATACACAATCACTATCAGCTTCCGGAGTTAAACTTATCCCGATGGAACAGATGGAGACAATATCAACCTTTGAAGTTCGTGGGGTTGCTGACCGAGGTATGTTTCATGGAGTAAGGGAGCAACGAATGAACCCCAGTATATAATTCACATTGGATTCCTGCCAAGTGTGCGTAAATCTATAGGAGAAAATGGGACCAACGTGATAATTTCCTAGAAATTTATATGCGCCATTGTACCTGTGCTGTCTGAATGTATCGAGCGAAACATTCCATAATTATATTAATATAGGTCTCGCAAGTTCCGGGTCACAAAACCGAAAGATAAGACCAATTATTGTTTGTGCGTCCCTAGTTACGTGTTAAATAAACACATCTAGAAATCAATGAAATAGGGAAAAACCAATCTCAAAGCGGCTGTAAGTCTCAATATTGTTAAATTGGTCTCAATTTTATTCTAATCCTCGGTGGAGCCATTGAGTAATGTGTTGGCAGAGAACGAGGTTCCCTGGATTTATTAGCGTCATTGGTGCAGTATCCAGACTTCATTAGCCCAGGGTATTGTTTCGGCAAACACCGGGATCGGACACCGTTCTCAGACTTAAGTTAAGAATTTACTCAAAATTGTTTGCCTTTTTAAAAAACTAAACTATAACCACTAATAAATTTTGTTTTTGTTTTAATGTATCAATAAGAAACTGTGTGCAAAGTTTTGTGTTTCTTGATCAAAGATATTTCTTATAAACAGCAAATTCTTAACTTAAACATGCATTATGCAAGAGCTAAATCTGCCTATTACAAGTCTTTCTTTAGGCCTGAAATGTTTTCTAAATTATCAGTTATACATTAATTAACTTATCCAGACCATAATAAACTCTCGATGTCTAGGCTAGCCATCGATGTTGGCTGGATTTGATTCCTATATGCTGCTTAACGACCATTGATAATTAAATTGAAAAATGGATAATCGAGACTATGCTGTTTATATTACCGATTTTAGTAATGATGATCGAGGCTAGGCGGAAATTTCACCCGCTTTGTTCTCAATCCAGCAAAATACCTTTACACTATCTAATTTTTATCTATTATAGAGAGAACTGCCAACTCTTCATCTAATCTTCCATAATGTATCTTTAAGTCTGAGAATGCTTTGTGAAACCGGGGCAGCTAGTGAGCCACTGTGGCTCAATGTTCCACCTACTTTATTACGTTTTTTTTATTTTGCATTTAGAAGGGGTTTTTCTACAGATATAAATAGAAATTCGTCATTAATGGAAATACCGACTGTCAGGTTAATTTGCGTTTTAATTTTGGTATATGTTATAGGAGTTGACTGCTGCAGGGCGAGGTTTCACAGACTGTCCGTTTGCACGAATCAAACGATAAATAATGGAGTAATTGTCTCTTATTTTAAGGGATTTGAGGAATTCAAGTCTAAAAGTGATTTGATAATCGTAACGGTTGGTTACAACTTTTGTTTCGATAAATTAACTCACTCATTTATCCAGACACCCAAGGATAGGGTCAAAGTTTGTATTTCTATGAGACAGTATAACCACGGAGTTAAAGATCTTTTAAACAATTCACATATGGTTAATGAAGATGAACAAACGTCGTATAATGTGATCTGTGGGACATATGGATTAACCAGAAGTCAATTACACGTAGAAATGAAAAATCAGTGTCTGCTGTAACTTGGACGAGGCCGTAACTTCTAGCCTAGAGATTCATTGTTGTTATTAAGAAGTTCGAGATCTTATACCAGAGGCTATCACGTACGTACCAAATGTTATCGGGTCCCTGTGGATTGAAAGGTCGTTGTAGCTTATTGTACAGCTGGGAATACCCGATTTGAACCTCCGGAATATTACAAGGTGTGAATCAAATAAGAACGAGACATGCGCCAACTGACTGTATAATACTACTGAAACATTTGCTGCTGACGTCACTGTTCTGAACACGCACATCTATTTTCCGGAGCGACAGAGAGAGAGAGAGAAATGGGATTTAACGTCCACTCAACACAAACTAGGTCATTTCGGGACTAACATATGGTTCAATTTTATTTCAATAATTCGCTTGCGCGTAGGGGTCTTTAGCAGTGGGAGGAAACCGGAGTGCCCGGAGGAAACCCACGAGGTTGAGAAGGCGCCCCTATCTCCATGCCACATACGCTCACACCAGGGCTCGAAACCACAGCCGCAAGCCAGAGGTGACCGGCCAGCTAGAGGACAAAGCGCGGCACTCTAGACCACTAGCCCCCCCCCCCCCCCCGGAGCGACAGATCTGTGACCGGTCTCAATTTTATGTCTCTCGTTTGCACCCTCATAAATAATATATCCACCCGATGCACGCTGTGACGTTAGTATATCAATATATGTATATATGCCTAAATATAAATACTATGCTAAAATCAACACGCAACTTCAAACAGTGACAGGTTTAAACATATAATAATATATCTATTTACGTAACACTTACATTGTGTCCAAATGTTTATTTACTAGGTGCATTGGATACAGACATATTGTGAAAAGACTGTATTGAAGAATCTACAATCCCGGTTCAAGCAATACAATGTGCAATGTCTATTTAATGTTGTGTACTGTTTAACCTGTGTTACCGTTGGTTTACTTGTTCTGTTTAAAGACGCCGTATGTAAGATTTAGAGAAAGGATTGTAGTTCAAAATAAGATAATAATATAAAGAAACTAGAGACAACCCGATTGACAGTTCATATTCTCGGTTGTCAAGTACACTTCCTACGATATTAAAGAAAGTCTCGATGTTTAGTCCTCTGTGAGTAGCCTCCATATTATCGTTTAACGAAAATACAGCAGACATCCTTTTTATCCATTTAATATCTTAGCCACCGATGTTCTAGATAGTGCATAATGGACTTGCCATACAAATAAATGCCTTGCATTTGAAACCAGAACAGGTCTGCAATAGGCAGATTTAGCTTTTTCTTAATACCTGTTTAAACCCTGTGGCCCGTTACGTGATCTAAATCTTTGTATATACCATTGCCATCGATCTTGAACCTATCATAATGTTTATTCTACTATTTCTTGTGTGCCTAATGTGGTTATATTGCGAGGCCACGATCATAGCTTTCTCGCCGGCTTTAGGAAACGATAAGACTATCAAGATTTTGAATATTAGTGGTGGGAATATGAACACGACGACACTACACAGGACCTTCACAACTTTGGGAATGTATCAATCTTTAGACTGGAATCCAGTCGATCAAAGGCTGTATTACATCAACGGTACTAAAATCATGTCCAGTTTTCTCAATGGAACAAATTTAGAAAGCTTGCCGAACTTGACGAATGTGATGGCCTTTGGTTTGGATGTTGTGACACAAGGGTTATTCTATGCTGAAGAGCAACACATCAAATATTATTCACTGGTTGACCATTCTACAAAGACGGTTGCCAGGCAACAATATACTATCTCAATGGTTGTCATTGATCCATTCAAGAAGTTGGTGTTTTGGAGTTCCCTTTTTGGAGGATTAAAACGAAGCAACTATGACGGTTCTGACGGAGTAGATTTAATAAATCGCCCTTACTATAAACCGGTTATTACGTTAGATACGTCACAGGAAATCATCTACTATAGAATATTAAACTCTGATAAACTTCGCTCGATGAGTTATGATGGGTCACGTGATAAAACATACGATGAAAGCACATATTTTGCTATGGTAGTGTGTGACAGTCTTCTTCTCCTGTCACAGAAAAACAAAATAGTTCTGGTCGGATTTGAAAATGGGAATATTACATCCAGAGAAATTATTTACACGGATCACGACAATAGGATAGATATTTCTGGAATAACTGCTATTTCTCTCAGTAATAGATTCCAAACCACAACCACACAATCAACGTCATCAACATATGTGTCCTCGTCATCGACAAGTATCTCTGACTCAAGCATGCGGAGTAGTCTTATGACGACAACATCATCTCACCCAGGGGTGAAAAAACTTAACGTAATCGTTATTGTATCTGTTGTAGTTGTAGTTATTGGCGCGGTTGTTATAGCTGGTTTGGTAACTTATATCGTCTGCCGGAGAACACGAAGGGCAAGGGGGAATGCTGACATTAATAACCATGCTCAACTACTTGAGCTGGCCAGATGACCATCACATAGGGAGTGACGTGTGTGGTGTATGGGGGGGGGGGGTAGTTTCCCTTCAATTTTGTATCTTCACATTTAATAAAAAAATATATCATTTCTGTCTCTTGTATCAGTCAGTTGTAATAACATGTGCTGGACGACCGCATAAGACAAACTTTCAAATCAAGTGGATGGGCGTGATGTACTTGGAATCCGCAAACCTTGCCTTAGTCACCGATGCATCGTGGCCCCCACCTAGTATTACTGTCTTTAACAAAGCTCAATGTCAAAGTGTCTCCTCAAAATATTTTTAAGTGTATTTGTGAACTTATTGATGTACACAATGGCATGGAACCTACGTTTATTGGATCATCCATTTTCATTTTACAGGCACCTTGAGCTGCGGTGGCAAAGCGAGTTAGACATTGGTTCGCTAAAATGGAGGGCCTGTGCTCGATGACTGTGTTAACCGCGAAAATTCATTATGATTTTCGACATGGTTTCCCCTTTTATACCAATGTGTAGGCCTACACGGGGCATCAGTTTTTCGTGCCACTCGAACGACTTTAGCACGCTGTTCTATGCCAATCCTCCGATCCACTCCAAAAACCAAGCAATAAGACACTGTGGTCCTTTACTGTTATGTTGTCATAATAGAGTTATGTCCCTTTCTTTTATTATTATAAAACGGGTATTTACAGAGCTGAGTATGGGCTGTTTTTATCCAACAAGTCACTGTCATTTTATTTCATTTGTCACATATACATGATATCGTGTATGATCCATTTTCTGCGTAGATAGGTCAACCAGATCCCGCGCCGTTGACTTCGGAAATCGTTACTACGACACTTCAATGGAGATTTGGAATTTCTGCCCCACCCCTCCTTCAATCTAACATGACTGTAAATTTCCTATCCCTACAACGTGTTAAAAACAAAACATTTTATAACTTATTGTACCTTTCATTTATCAATTGAATATGTAATCCTCGATAGTATAGTGGTAAGTATCCCCGCCTGTCACGCGGGAGACCGGGGTTCAATTCCCCGTCGGGGAGATTACATTTTTATCTCCAGCCGATTTATTAACAAGAACTATTACCCTGTACTTAAATTAACAGATGCTTTGTGTCGAACTGACCACAAGAGAGTGTCCAAGATAGAGAATTCAAATGGGCAAAGGCGTACCAGCCAGGGAGCCGGGGGGGGGGGGGCAGGGTGGCAGGAGGGGGGGCAGCTGCCCCACTAACTTTCGGGCAATCTGACTTTCGGGCAGACAGGTAAAGTGAGAGAAAAAAAAAATATTTCAATCTACTTGGCAAAATAAAGTGCCCGAAATCTAATAAAACACTAATTTTACGGACTGGAATAGCAGTAAAACGCGTTTGGGCCGTCAGTCAAATAATAATTTTCTTGGGAGCTCTATACAAGGTCAGTTCCGCTTCTTCGCCTCTCGAAGAAAACCGGCGGCGCTGGGTGGGTGTGGTGGTGTCCGTAAACCCGAATTTTTTTTTTCGTTTTTCGGGCAATTCAGGTTCTTCCCGTAACTGTCATTGAGCCCGTACGCCTATGCAGATGAGTGACATTTAATATGCACCCTGATATGTACCCTGAGGGCAAGTAGTATGCAAAATAATGCATAATGTATACGTATTTTTAGCGGAAGGTTACGACTACTCACGGAGAACGACGGAAATCGTTAACGTTGACATGTACATGGGGCAGAGTGACAGGTAACATTGACATTTGGGGTCGTTTTATAGTTATGGAAACGATATATTGACCTAATTACTTGCTTTTTTAAAACGATTTGTGAAGCTTTTCCGACGAGCTTTAATGTGAAAAATACCTAATAATAACATTGATAGAAATTGATTGGGTGATATTAAAATAATAGAAGGTCTCATTTGTTAAAACAATTGTTCGTCATATCTACTGTTTAGCAATTTTCGGACAAAATCTAATATTTCACAGTTTAATCTACGCTAACATGCATGCAGATTAATTAAAGTTACATTATGGGAGATAAGATAAAGAGATGGTAGTTCTCAATATAATAGTTAAAAACTAGATAGTGTAAAGGTAATTTGTTGAAAATTTCAGTCAAATTGGTCCACAATTAGCCGAGAAAAAAGCGTTTGAAATACTCACATAGCCTCGGTCATCATTACTCAAATCATTAATATAAAAAACATAGTCTTGATTATCCACTTGATTGATTTAATTATCAACGGCCATTAAGCGGCATATAGGAATTCAATCCGTCAACATCGAAGGCTAGCCTTGACTTTAAGAGTTTATTATGGTCTGGATATGTTAATTAATGTCTAATTGATTATTTAGATAACATCTCAGGCCTAAAGAAAGACCTGTAATAAGCAGATTTTGCTCTTGCATAATGCTATTTTAAGGTAACTAAACTAAATTATCAACTGTTGATAATATTGGCCAGGATTCAATGAGATTAAATAGAGGCACGCCAAACATTTGATGTCGCTTTTCCTCATAACGCAAGCGGATTATTTTTCCCTACGGTTTATTTCTCTATCCGCAATGGTGGCGCCAAACATCTATCAGCTGGACCTATTGTTTTATCAGGTTTTTATTATGACAAAGGGGGAAGATGCCCCCCCCCCCCTCTCTTCTCACGACCGCGGTTTTATAAGTGTGACTTAAATTGACTTTTTAATATACAAGGACTTTTTATTTTGTGTGTTAACCAAGGAGACTCTAGACATACACGGACATCTGAACTGTATGTTTTTACCAACTTTAAACCCATAAAGTGTAAATAATTTAATTAAATCAACCTGTCTATAATATCATATATTATATATTGGACGTTAAATCTTTAATAAACAACATAAAGACGGCTTAGCACGGGGCCGAAAATTTTTCGACAGGGATTCAATAGGGCGTTTTATTACACTCGCCGTCATTCAGGGCTGAACTACTGGGAAGGCACCTTTAATACCGTGACCAAAATTGTAATTGAGATTCTATTTCAGACAGGTAAATAGCAAAAATAAAGGACAACCTCTAACAGAAGAATGAGGACGTCCTGTTATAATTTGAAGAAACGAGATAGCAGGCTAGACATGTCAGTATTGTCACGCGGATAAAGGGCTTTCTGTATATAGTTGAAAATAAAATGATGTGATTAAAGAGACAATATCGCTTGTGTGATATTTACCAGCCAGGAAATTTCTATTTGCCGTGATTCGATGGGCGGAGATTCGAATTTTCGGACGAGAAGAAGAGAATCTGATCTTTTTTCTTGACAGAATGGAGTTATCTCCTTCTCATGTATGATAAATATTGTCTTTTAGATATTTTTGGCTAAGAAATCACTGTAGAGATCGATGTGCAACATGACGTTTAATTCTAAAACCAAGCACCATAATAAAAGACAATATTCTAACTTATTTTACCTTTTATTTACAATTACCAGACGTAATCCTCGATAGTATAGTGGTAAGTATCCCCGCCTGTCGTATAAGAGAAATAATTGATGAAGATGGTACACCCTATTCAGACACTGGATCAATAGTCTATCAATGTTCAAGTTTTTATTCAAAACTGTATACCAAAGATTCTATTGATGAGGATGACGATCCATTGAAAGTTATTAAAACCGCTTTGACCAAGACTATTTCCCCTTTGGACCGAGAGCTTTGTGACCAGAATATAACTTTAAACGAACTAACCGAGTCACTTAACTCCATGTCTAGAGGGAAAAGTCCAGGTCAAGATGGCCTCACATGTGAATTTTATTTAAAGTTTTGGGACCTTTTAGGACCTATCCTTTTAAATGTTATTAATTACTCTTTTCAAAATAACATAATGTCCCGCTCAATGCGGAAAGGTATTATAACTTTAATTTTTAAAGATAAAGGAGATAGGAGACATTTAAAGAACTGGAGACCAATATCCTTATTACAAACAGATTTTAAGATATTATCCCGTTGTTTAGCTTTAAGAATTAGAAATGTATTAGACACAATTATATCGCCAGAACAAACATGTTCAGTGCCAGGACGGAATATTTCAGAAAATGTCGCCAGTATTCGTGATATAATAGACTATGTGGAAGAAGAAGATTTAGAAGCTTTTATCTTAAAAATTGATGCCGAAAAGGCCTTTGATAGAGTCTCTCACAAATACTTGATGCATGTTTTGAAATATTTCGGTTTTGGAGAAAATCTTATTAATTATATAAAAATCATGTATACAGATATATATAGTGCTGTAAAGTGTAATGGTCACTTATCGCCCTATTTTAAGATTGAACGTTCAGTACGACAGGGATGCCCCATGTCTGCCATTTTATATGTTTTATGCTCAGAGCCTTTAAATCTATTAATAAAACAGTCCCCTATTAAAGGAATTTCTATTAAGTATAGTAGTTTAACTTCCCTGATTTATCAACATGCCGACGATACCAATTTAACGCTTGGAGATAAAGATTCGGTAGACAAAGTTTTTGAAGTTTTAGGCATTTACTGTAAAATGTCCGGCGCTAAGATTAATGTACATAAAACAGAGTTATTACCTATTGGAAAATCAGCGAACAAAAACTATGAATTTAATAATCCTGTTGTTGTTAAAGAAGATTGTATTAATATACTTGGGGTTTATTTAGGCCCGAACAAGTCAATGTGTGAAAAACTTAACTGGGATGATAAGGTTAATAAAATAAGGTGTATTCTAAATATGTGGTTTAAACGTAACATCAGCTTACAAGGCAAGGTCCTTGTCACTAACAGTTTACTGTTATCTAAATTATGGTACACAGCGAGCGTTATACCGATACCGGCTACCGTTGAAAGTGACATTGTAAAGCACGTGCAAAGCTATATTTGGAACAATAAACCTCCACAAATACAGTATAAATCTATTATTGGAAATAAGTCAATAGGCGGATTGGGACTTCCTCATATAGGTTTGAAATCAGATGCACTGTGCATTAAATGGTTAATTAAATATTTTGATAATACACATAACGCCGTTTGGAAAGAGACAATGACGTATTTTCTACGGAAATACTCTGATCTTGATTTAAGCCACGATATTTTTAAAATACATTACAAAACTAGTTTAATTAAGAACTTACCTGTATTCTATCAAAGATTACTTTGTGCTTGGAATAAAATAAATAATAACTGTAGAAGTAGTCCAATAGATATCTATGATATTTCTTGTCAACCCTTATTTAATAACCCTTTCATATCAAAGGATAATCAAACCTTACTATCCACTAAGTTTGATATATTTAAACAATGTAATATTGTAAAGGTGTATGATATTATATATTATGTAAAACCTGGCTTCCTACCACATCATACTATATTAGATATCATTCATACAGATTTTCCTGATTATTGCAGCGAAAAAATATTAAAACAATATGATACTATAAAGTCATATATTCCTGATACTTGGTGCAGTATCATAAAAAATAACACCACTCCTCCAAAAAGAAAAGAATTTATTTTTACAATCGATAACGAAACAATTGAACCTGATCAATTAACAACTAAGTTCTGTTATAACTGTCTAATTAGAAAATTTTTCGTAGAACCAAAATGTATTGTATTTTGGGAGAAAATAGCTACAAATTTAAATTGGAATGTTGTATGGAAAAATGTATTTTTAAGTTTTAAAGACCCGCAAATGATAGCATTAGATTATAAAGTTGTACATAATATTGTTTGGACAAAATCAAAACTATTTAAGATAAATAAAATTTCAGATGACATTTGCCCAGTGTGTAAAGAAGAACCCGAAGATTTAGTACATATGTTTTTTAATTGTCTAGATTTATTATATTTAAGAATGATTATTAAAGAAATGCTAAATGATTTATTATCTACCAGTGTCACTGAGGAAGATCTCAAAACATATTTTTTAATTGGGTTACAATCCAAAAACAACTCCGAGCCGTACGAATTAGTCAACTTAATACTAAGCTGTGCCCGAATTTCTATGTATAAAAGGAGAATGAAATCCCTTGATATTACTACTAGTATTGAAATTGACGTTGTAAAAATATTTAAAAATGTATTAAAGAGCTCACTTAATGATGTAAGAGAATATTGTAAGAAAAATAATATTAATTTTATTAAAAAGTTCATTTTGCCATCATTATTTATTTCTTATGAAAATAATGGATCTATATGTATCGATGTTTAAGTACTATTTAAAATATCTAAACTAGCTTTTAGACTCGAAACGTTTTCGCACTTTCGTCAAGTTTCGAGATTGACAGCTAAGACAAATGCATTGCACTGTGTTTATATTGTAAATATCTTTGTTGTTCATGGTACTATATTTTTATATATTTTAATTATGTGTGTCTGGAAGGTGATTGTGAATGTAAGAAAGCATGTATCTTTTATTTTTGATAATCAAGAATGAATGAATGTTTTAACTTGTAATTAATGTACTGTATAGATATGTTGTATTAGTACCTGAATAAAATTTCTTCAAGAAAAAAAAAAAAAAAAAAGTATCCCCGCCTGTCACGCGGGAGACCGGGGTTCAATTCCCCGTCGGTGAGATTACATTTTTATTAATCAGTCGACTTATTAACTAGAACTATTACTGTTGAAGAATGAAATTTGTTGGTACCGAAATGACCACAGAACCGGGTCCAAATTGTTAATACTATTAACGAATCCAGATAAGCCAAGCATAAAATATACTACTGAATACCCTGAGGGCAAGTAGTATGTATATAACGCATGTATATATTTTGGGTTTGTATATTTATATACAGTAGCATAATTACCTGAGGTTGAACAGGTGAAACAAAACACCCATAATCACACCTCTTTATCGACAACTGTGACAGTAGAGGCAATCAGGAACACGGGGGGGGGGGGGGCGATTACTATAAAGTCCAAGGGTTTTAGAGAAAGATTGTGCTATACGGGACTCTACAACATCACCACTAACCAGACCTTGATAGGTGCAATCCATAACTGGTATTAACTTTCTCTCCTGTAACATAATCAGTCTACATGGTCTTTACATGTTTCTATAAACTATGAATTCGGTTTTTTGTTCCATCCGAAAGATTGGACAATGTTCCTTTCTAGACCTTCCACAAAGCCACGATCAATGAAAATCTTTAGGAATATTCTCGGCCAAGACCGAAATCGAACCCACCACGCCTCAGTTAGTGAACAACCATCTTGAATTGACTGAGCCACCGCAGCCCCCAAAGATCAAGGTCAATCGATATTGTAAGCCTACCTTTAGGACCGAGACAATCTGTTTCCACTGTTGAGGGCTGAGGAGAAGGATCGGTGGTTGTGAGCACATGTATGTAGCATAACCACAGTCTTCTCTCTAGCATTCTGAAATAATTCATAAATATTCATAACCACACGCAAAAGACACTATTGCATATGAACTCAGTGATGTACGCCGAATGCGCTGCTTTATAGCGGCAACGGCGATCACCGACGCAAGTTGGTGAACATGTCAACGAGATAAAATTCGCGTTATTTAGCAGTGCCATAAAACACTAATTTTGAATTATTAAAATTAAACCAAAGTTGAATTGGAGCTTCGTAAAACCAGATGTTGATATGTCATTTATTTTTTTTTTCGGCAATATTACTAAAAATAATTTTCTGCTCATTTTGCGGTCACTTACAACTGATAGTCATACTTTCAAGAAGAATACTATTTGTGATCAAAACATTGTAATCCGACGCCATGTAGTGTACGCCATGTAGAAACCGACTCGCCTATCGGTGGACAAATAAGGCAGGTATCTATGAGCAGAAATTCGTCCGTGTATCTAGCTGTTATCACTTGTTACTTCAGACAGTTATGTAAAAGGATAACTCCATATTTCTGAAGTAATGGACTGAGAAATCCCTCTCTGGCCATTGCTGGATTGTCTTTTGATACTTTGGAGAGAGTGTGTCCATTCTTCCCGTTCAATTAAATCTCTCCCAAGTACAGCAACATGGCAGCTCTTCCCTCTTGATATACGACGAAAGTATTGTTCATCTCCATGCGGTGTTGTTTACATTGTTTAGATTTTTAACAGCATCGTTTGTCACGTGCGTCATGACGTAGCGTTGTGTAAACAAATCTCGGGCTCTGTTTATAGTCTAATGAGATTGTTAGGCAGTTAGATATAGGTTGTTAATCGAACTATTAACCAGTCATAATTTGGAACAGAAATTTATTTTCCTTACAGCAGTGTTTGAGTGGAATTAGGTCTAATTAAACGAAATAACTGCGAAGGTTACGATTTCTTCGAATCTTCGTTACGCATCTTATATATGGAATGTGTTTAACCGGTTTTATCACATAATATGTGATCGATAATGGCTGACATCAATATTGTTCTTTAAAGACATACTGCTGACTGTTCCCATGCACGGTTATCTGTGTTACGTTATCTTAACATCCTGGTTGTTTGTAATATAAATATGCGTAATAATCCGATTGTTTTTATATATAAAAATAATAAAGTCTAGATAAGTAACAATAATCGACATTAGTTCAGACACCCTTTGGCTGAAATGAAGTCTTTCGTGATTTGTCTGATTTTGATTCTTCCTGCAATTGGTGAGTAATTTTGACGATTGAGGCTATTTGTATACGCGTACAAGCAATTTGCATTTTTAATAAGCCTGCCGCCATTATACAATATCATGTGATATTTAAGCTTGTGCTACTAGAGAATGGCTTGCTGTTCTATATATGGCATGGACGTAAGATTTCAGAGCGATAAACAATTCTTTGTCGCAGAAATATTTAGCAACTCGTCCAGTTAAAATTCACTTACAGACTGTGTTCGCAAATTTGAACATAAAGGTAGCCTTAACAGTCAGATTTTTAAATAAAGGTAAGACAGCTCCAATGTCCGGGTAAAATGTTTCTGATGCCACAAATCATGGCGTGTGCCTTTAGTATTTTATCTTCAGGAGGTTGGGTAACCGTATCGTTGATCTTGTGTGCGTTAAGCCCGGTCCATACCGCTACGACTTGCCCAGAATCTACCCAACGCAACGTCTTGTCTCAGATAATCAGTGCAGCGTGGACAGTCCCACGACCACGATTCAATCGAGTTCCGTCGCTTCGTGGCCAATCGGCCCGACTGAGCATGTTCAATCGTAGTCGGATGCAGTCGTAACCCATCGTGTTTGTCTGGACACTCACACGACACGATCAATTGCCTTACTGTTGTTTATAGCCAATCAGAGAGTAGCATTAAGTCATGTGACTGTGCAGGTCATGCGCAGCACATTTCTTTTTACGAGCAGTCAACTTCAGTGGCATCTTGGCAAAATATAATGCCACTTTTATGCTTCCGGTTTACCTTTGGAATCACTCGCGAGAGGGAAGTGGCGTAACTCACGACGCATAATCTGTGAGAGTCTGGCCTGTGCGCAGTCGTAGGCAAGTGAAGTAAAGACGCGGCCCGATTCTATTTTACAACTACCCAAGACGCTGAGTCCTGTCGGGTTGTGTGTAGTCGTATCGGTATGGACCGGGCTTTAGATTTTCAGGTCTGTCAATAAGTCAAGTAGCGCAGTTCCGATCATCTGCTTGTACATGACAAGGAGTAAGTCACCTGTTGAACATCGTTATTTTTCTTAGAGTCTTCCGGTTCCCTCCTACTGCTGACCCATATCCACAAACCAACTACTGGAATAAAATGAACCATATGTTAGTCCCGAAATGATGTAGTTTGTGTCGAGTGGACGTTAATTCCCATTACTTTCTATCTATTTGTATCATCTACAGTGTTAGGGTTTGACTGTAAAGGAAATGTGGACGGTACGTATGATATTGGATGTAAAGTATTTGTTCAGTGTATAAACGGTACAGAGAATGTTGTAGAATGCCCAGTGGGCCTGGTCTTTAACAAGAATACCAAATTATGTGATCTGTAAGTAAAACATACTATGTAACTTGATTCATTGCGTTGGGGAATGGGAGGGGTTGGTTTGATTGTGGGTGACGCAGGTCTCGGGACCGAGTTTCTGACAGTTCAAACTACCCCAACGACCCCATGTAATATCATTGGTGTACAGAATCTGGGATCTAAATATATTACAGTAAAACGAAGTTTCCTTAGTGTCAAAGTTGCGTCTAATCATATATCTGTTTGAACGAAAAATCAAAGTGGTGTTCGTAAAAGACCCCTTTACAGATGCCAGTGACGGATCTGTATCACAGACTTAGCAAAAAGAATGAATCTGATTGAATCAGTTGATCATTGTGGTTTTACACCAAACGACCTAATGTCGATAGGTTTGTAAATCCCGAGCCAATTCCTTCCCAGCACCAGTAACGATCAATGTACCAGAACCCTATTCACTGATTCGCTGATCCACCGTGGTCCCTATCTAGCACTAGAAGTGAACTAAGCCGTTATAAATCCTGTTTTAATAACAAAATGGACGTTTAAAGATACATTATTTAAAATTAACATAATAAACTAGTCGTTCTTGCTATAATAGTTCAAAAAATGGCATTTGAATTAATTTGTTCCGATTGCGATCACCAAGATTTGGCAGCACGAGGTGATGTGATCTGTAGCGCTTTGACACGACTCTATACGATCTGAAGCAATTAATCGTCCAAAACTTTTCTACGATCAGACTGAACCCAAGATATGATAAGACTGATAGCATCAACACGGTTATTACTCCACGATTAAAATTATGTTTTCAATCGTAGTCCAAATAGTGATAGTGGTAACGTAGCACCAAAAATAGCCCTATTACTCCCATAATTCTCTATTATTACTTGAGTAATTGGCAAATGCGTCTTTGCCAAGTTGAGACTAAAAGGTTCTGGCTTGAAAGTTTCTTGGTGTTATAATTAAAACAGTATCACATATGCGCGGTTTGTGTAAGCCTTGATCAACCAGGCATGGTTATCCTCGTATGTTTGACCACAGATCTTGACAACGTATACATCGTCCGCGTTCAATATGTGGACTTAGTTTTCCAGTAACAAAAAGTGACTTTCTTAGAAAATATGTATTACAACTACAGCCCAAATAGAATGTAGTCAATGGTTCATAGAATAGTACCTAAAGGTCTCATAGGTTAAGAAAAATGCATAACATAGTCTGTTTTGAATAATGTCGCGGCACAAAAGAGACCACATTCATTTCATTCATTCAATGCATATTATCTGTTTTAAGACCCGCCAGGGTACCATCACCATGTGGTGACGTTATGGATTGCTCTAACAAAAAGGATGGCCGATATGCAGATTTAGCGAAACAATGTACATCTTACTATACATGTAATGGCGGAATCTATTTTGGCCACAACTTCTGTCCCGGAGGTAAGAAACTGTGTCAACCACATTCAAGGCCTGGTGTAAATCAATCGAATCGAACCCGTGTCACAGTATTTCAAAGGGGGTGTACTTAATCATATCTGTCCTTACTTTATTTCAAATGAATCCTATTTAACTAATTCTGTCCTTACTTTATTTTACGGAAAGGTATTTCGCGATATCTGTCCTTACTTTATTTTAAGGAAAACGATATCTGTCCTTGGGGAAGTGTACTTAACTATATCTGTCCTTACTTTATTTTAAAGGAAACCCATTTAACGATATACTTTATTTTTAGGGAAATATACTTAACGATATCTGGCCATACGTTATCTTTAAGAAAATGTGTTTAAAGATTTCTGTTGTTTTTTTTAAAGGAAATGTATTTAACGAGGAGCTGCAAACTTGCGACTGGAAATACGACACCAAACCGCCCTGTGGTACCAAAATGAAATAAACATGTCAAAAATAACGGCTAATACTGTGAAAATGAGAAACTATTTCAATAATTACTTGTAAAACACAAATGTAGACGGTAAAATGTGTTTAAGTATTCAATTTCATCGAACACTTTCTTTGTATTTAATTTGCAATAAACTGGTTTTGCCATAACTGCCATTCATAATTTCAACTCTTCCCCTCCTCAGAACGCAAAAGTCGAAATCTCAACAAAATGTCCGAACAAATTCAACATTATCGAGTATCCCCATATGTTTAACGTTTAATAAAGGAACATAACTAAGTGTGATATAAATCCTGAATCCCCCTAGATTAAATACACCCCCCCCCCCCGGTAGTAAGCATATATTTCAATATTTCAATATCAGTTCTGGGGCCGGTTGCTCAAAGCTCCGCCATCTTTTGACGATCCGAAATGATGGCGTTAACGGACCGTTAACTTTAACTGAGAGACAGAATGTTGCTGGAATCCCCGTTAAGTTTAATGTATCGTTAACTTGGAGTTTTATTTAAGGGGGGTGTTGGGCTCCGTTATATGTTGAATGATGGCATTACAGTAGATTATTAAAGTTAGGCTGAGTGACATCCCTTCCACCATATTAGTTAAGTTCCTTCCACCGCATTAATTTAGTTAAGTTGAGTTATATTCCGTCCACCATATTAGTATTTCCCAGACATGGAAAACACCAAAAAACCCTAGCTCTAAACTACCCCCCCCCCCACACACACAGAGGACAGGGCTTCGGGCTACCTATTTAGGGTGTTTCCGGTATTTAGGGTGTTTTCCAATCTCGTGGATTTTCACCCGGTCCATCCGTTTCCTACACGCAATATTTAACTCCCGAAATGACCTAGTTTGTGTCGAGTGGTCGTTAATCCACCATATTAGTAGTTCCCAGACATGGAAAACACCAGAAAACAATAGCTCTAAACTTACCCCTCCCCCCACCCCAAACACACACAGAGGACAGGGCTTCGGGGTACTTAGATTAGGGTGTTTTCCGGTATTTAGGGTGTTTTCCAATCTCGTGGATTTTCGCCCGGTCCATCGGTTTTCTACACGCAATATTTAAGTCCCGAAATGACCTAGTTTGTGTCGTCGAGTAGTCGTTAACTCCCATCCCTTTTTCCCGTCGAGGTACCCCCAATTTAGGCACATCATAATTTCTTCTACACTATTAAATGTGGGACATTTACCGAATTCTTCCCGAGTTCTGCCTTTTAACTACAAAATCATGTTGGCATTTTAGATTCTTCGACTCTGGCTATCTGGTGCATATCTGATAACAAATGCTGACATGGGAGTAACAAGGTCGTTCGTTTATAGAAATTTAAGATTATAAGAGATAAAATCTGAACCCTATGATGTCAACCAGTAATAATTGTCCATGTTTGTGGTTATAACAACCACAAACATGGACAATACAAATAACAGTTTGTGAATATATCTTGACATGGCCTACTTCCTACCATAGAAAGCACGGGTGTGGGAAGTAACACTTACAAAGATCCTTTGTAGAAGAGGACTATGAAACTGTCTTTTATTCTCACGACAGTCTTGTGTCTAGTGGAATCTATAGGTAAATAAATTTCTATTGGGTACTACCATATAGGATACGACCGTGAAGCTGTATTTTTTTTATCACATCTGTCTTATGTCTAGTGGAGTCTAGATATGGTAAACCTGAATAAATCTCTAATTGGAGACACCATGACAAGGCGAGTAAGGCTCTGGATCACTAACCAGGAAGTCCAATTGATTCGAACTAGTTTTTGACCGAACGAGTTGCTCGCGATTCTACCCCCTTTGTTACCTCGTTGTCTGTGGTATAAAGATGGTGGGACGACAGGGCTAAAATCAAGTCTCCCTCGTTTGCGTTCGCGCAAAAGAACAATTAACCCTTAGAATTCGACGAAGCGTGGGCACCAAGGCCCTCCCAGGCTAAATTAAATATCCCTCTTTACAGCACATTAGGCTACATGGTTTTTATACTCATCGGCATTAGCTCAATTGGGAGCGAAAAGATGGATTTGAAACCTAATTCCATCTCTTCTTTTGTTCGACGAGAGATATGGACACGTATGTAGCTTGAAGATGACCAAAAAGGAATACAGCAATTCCCAAATTTCATTTTTCAGTATTATTGCGCGGCACTATAATTTTAATAATTTTTGAATTTATAGCTCCAAGATGTGTACCATGTCCCGCTATACCAAACCAATCTGCGCCACCAGGGTAAGTTTGTTTCAGGATCATTCGAGCTATCGTATAGGTAAACAGATGTTCGACATAATGTAATGTTAGTACTGAACAATATTTTGAAGATAGTCACCAACATGGCGTCATTATCCCAATTTTGACATCAAAAGTTGGGCATATTTGTTTAAATTGTTAAAGTGATTCTAGCTGTTCTGCATAACCACCCTCTGTGCGCGATGGTTCGTCATGGGATTGGCTCATAGTTATTCTATTGACAAAGGTCTGTAATTTGTAACAAAAAACATGCGCAAAAACCATGATTTTAACTAATGATTTAACTTGATTTTAACTAATGATTTAACTTGATCGACAGAACTTAGTTTTTAAATATTATATTAATTCAAATTCTCTATACAGATATACTCGGATACTGTACAATGAGACGAATGAACATATTGAGAATCCTGATCGTGGATTTATGTATGAGGATATATCGTATTCATCTAATCCAACAAATATGAGTGTAAGTCCTTTAAATAACCACGTACAGATTACCATGTGATTTACTATTTGTTTTCATGGTGTAATATCAGCCATGGACACAAATGTAGTACTTTAGACCTTGAGATCACATTGTATCTTTAAAGACACACTATGTAAGATTTCGATAAAGAACTATAGCCATTCTTGTTGTGATAGTTCCAAAGATTTGACAAGACGTGTGTAATAATTTCAACCACAGTACTGGTTGTTCGAAGCTAAGTCTCGCTCTCCATTATTAGCTTAAATTAAAAATACGACTGAACTATTCCAATCTATTTAATATCGGAGAAATCTGATGCCATCGAGAGTTTTGTGGTACGAGATGTATCCGATATTTAAAAAAAACCAAAACGCGAGCCCCGGACGTTTTTACGTTTAGCTATTGGACTGAGAATAACCTGCTTCCTTAAATTAATATATCAGTATTTAACAGGTCAGTGATTTGGATGAAATACGAGCTAAATATGGTATAACTATGGTACGGAAGCAGTTTGTACTAGATGAATTTGTTACATCAAATATCACAAGCGAATTTCTACAATTTGTGGATGATAACCTGGATAATATTCAGACTGCTGGATTCACGGCTATAATTAGATTTTCCTACACATTTAATTTGGTAATGTCAATATAGTTGTTTAATTTGGTAAAGGGGTGGTGGTGGAGTACAAAATTTAGGTGCAAAAGAGTTAATCCGAACTACAACAAACCGAACTAGCTATGGTCGAAACGGCTCTTTCTTTAGCAGTTGGGGTAACCGGTGGCTCGAAGTAAACCGACGAATTTGGCAAGACGATTCGAAACAACCCAGCATGCCTCAATGACAGACATCTTGAACCAGAGCGTCTATTTTCCCGAAATGATATGAAATGGGGTTTAGTGTTGAACTTTTCTGTTCCGACTGGGCTATGGAGCCTGGAATACGCAATTCAGTGTGCTATAAGGTACATTTTGCCAGAGCAGTGGTTCTATGGCCTACTCTTATATCGAGTTCCAACTGCTAAAGGATCTTAAACGTACAAGCCAAGGTATACACAGGACCTCGGATTTTCGTCCTATCCAAACGACTAGACAGCTGTCATTACTATAATTTTCTCGAAGTGTCAGAATGCGCACCAGTGACACCTGTAGTGATCAATAGAGTTCACAATATTTCTATTTACGCATTAAGGTGTTTTATATTAATGAGTGAGTTCTTTCAGACCACTACAGCACCTTATGTAGACTGGCCCAGTCTCTTCTATTTATTTTACATTTCGATTTATATAAAAGTAGTAATTTTTAGTAAACCAACACTTTCGTTTCCATTTGTATAAAAAAAAAATTTGAGTAAACCTGTAACCAGCACCAGAGACTGGACAATTTGCGAGCTTCACAATAAAATGGGCGTTTCTTGTCCTGTTTTACGTTGTTCCTTATTTGGAATGATTGACAGTTGTCAAGCAAGCCCCGAGTCACGTGACACGAATTTGTAAATGTGATATTTGTAAAAGTTCGATATTTACCTTCATGAATCATGCGTCTCGAATGGAGTGCAAAGCAGTCATGCTGAAACCGTCTGCGGGCTGATGTCACGTTTTTGTTTCCATTCACCATTCGGCTTCGTCCCGATACGCATGAACTGGCTTCGTTAAGTAAAAGTTGTTATAATATAATGATGTCGTGTGTAATTATTTATGTTCATTCACCTCATCCCATACGTTGTATCCGTTCATTCGACAGATATTATCATATTGTCCGTCAACAAAATTCTTAGATCGTTAAAGTATCACTAAATAACAATAACTGTTATCCACAACAAACATCTCGCACCTACACCAGTTTGCCAGTGCAAATGCAGTAATCCCGTGCACGACGTCACACGACCTACATAATGCAGATTGACCTACTAGATGAGAATGAAGCTCTATTTGCCCAGTCTCTAGAGATTACGTTTTTTTTTTCGTTTTTTTTTTTGAGAGGACTGGCCAATTTTTGGTGTGTGGAGAAGACTGGCCAACAGTCTACACCTTATGGTGACGCGACTAAAGATTGGATACTACAACATATTGAACAATTAACACCTATATTCCATAAATACGAAGGTATTCTGTCGTCAGTAGAAGCTGGGTTCATTGGTGTCCGGGGTAAGTTGTGCAATCGGTAGTGGCCAGTGTATGTGCGTTTAAATACTATGAAAATATCTGAATGTCATACATTTCAGCATTCTGAACAAAGATATCCATCTGCTCCATACTTCGAGAATACATCTCTGCCCTGAATGGCTACCTTATTGTTTTGTAATGCATTTCTACTCTAGAAGTATACTTATTCCTTGGAATACTATCTTCGATTTAGGACTTAAAATGTTAGTCTCGGTCACCCAGACCCCCCTAGTCTTCAACGCACGGAGGGTCTGGGTCGGTTCTCAATTATTGACGAAAATTACTGGATAATCTACCACATAAAAAACCAAACTCCCGGTTACGCATGGGCAATGGAACCCTTTGGCTAAAGTCTCGGTAAGTGATAGATATTATGAAGCCGGGCCGATTTTGATAGATTCTATAAGGCGAGGGTAAAATATATCCCACAATTCACTTGGCACATCTATTATTAGAAACAAAATAGAGACGATACAACAGCATGAATCGTGATTAAGGAGATTGTGAGAAGCCATACGTTTGATTCATGACGAGAGAAAGTTACCATTTCAATTAAAAACTTTAGAACAAAATTTTAGAGAGTGTCATTGTTGACAAGCGAGATGTTTTGATAGATTCAGCACGTGGTAACTTAAAAGACTGGATAATCCAGACAGTGACCGACTTTCTGTCAAATTTTGAGTACCCATCCAGACTAATATTCGTAGAATATTTGTTTGGATGATAAGAGACTATTAAAATGTCGGTTCACTAGCTCCCAGGCGGCGCTAACAGTAGCCTGGCATTTGACTTGAGGGTGATTAAATTTCTGGGGATAATATACAGTAACAGTCGGATCTTTCTAATATGATTATCAGTTTCTAATTTTCAATTCCGCTCAGTATTTTCTAGTATTCTGCACGACTATTCGAATGGCAATTGCTACATTTGAATATTTTTGAATATGTATTCTATTTGCTTTCACATTATCATACAAAATTGCACATCGTTATGCAAGATCTATATACAAGAGCGTAATAGTTAAACAAGGTTGTGTCGAGTGGACGTTAAACCCCTTTTCTCTCTCTCTCTCTCTATACAAGATTGTATATCTTTATAATAGAAGATCGTACAGAGATCGTGCATCATTATACAAGATCGTACAAAATCATACTATTGCATCCACAAGCCCAAAACATAAATGAGGAAAAAAAAAAGAAATTAAATTGGGGAAGTTACATTTCACATATTACAGGGGAATGGTTCTACACGACACATTTTGGTGACCCAATGACCTTAAATTACACTGCATATCCAGAATTCGGTTATCCCAAAGACCTATGGCAGGACAGAAAAGATGTATTCGAAGCTTTGTTGGATGCTATTCCAGCATCAATGTAAGTTTAATTTTTAACAAGACATTTTCAATGCTGTATTTAGACGTGGATATTTAGAGCCAAATACACACGGGGCCATTCTAGCCCTTTATATACACAAAACAAAACCGTCACCCCTTCATAACGATCTCGGATATAATCTTTTTTTTTACTCATTCGTTAATAGTAAAATTGGCAGTCCTTTGCTATCGATATCCTGGTTGCCGATCTCGTGGCCATGCAACAGCTGATGAATAGAATTACATGGTATTCCATTTCCTTTTAAAAACTCGCATGAAATATCTTTTTTTGTTATACTAATCATATTCAGTTATAATTATATTTTAGCCAAGTACAAGTTCCATATCCACAGACAAAAGTCGATCTGTTGGATGATACAACCCCGGCAGGTAGTTTTGATGAATACCTTCGATCCGACAAGGGCAGAACAGGTAACAAGTCATAACATATCTTTTTCTGCGTATAAAAAGATCATACATTGTAGACATCCCTTAATGAAAAGGATCGTACGTTGTAGACATCCAGTAGTGAAAAGTATCGTACGCTGTAAACATTCCAAAAACAACAAGATCGTACGCTGTAGACATCACTTAATCAAGAAGATAGTACGCTGTAGACATCGCTTAATCAAAAAGTTAGTACCTTGTAGACATCCCCCAACGAAATCGATTGTTTGTTGTAGATATGCCTTGCTGTAAAGTACAATACTACCAGGGCTTGCGCGTAAAAGTATCATTGTCAGTTGGAATTCAAAACAAAACAAGAGTAGACCGAAGTGTAGCTTTCCTGGCAAAATTACGTCCAAAGCACAATGAATAACCCAAGGCTTCTTCAATAGCCAAGTTGTTACGGGACATTAGGACGTTAAAACCCATTTCATTTCATGTTCATTTCATGGCGTATCTATTTCCACAGGTCATCATAATGAATGTTTCTTGGCATCGGAAAGTGATGGTGGCACCTATCAAAACAAAACATTTGAATATCCTTATCTGGAGGAAGACACTAAATATTGCATGATGGGAGGTCAAACCTGTGAATGGAAAAGCGGTGATCACCAAAGGTAGAAATAAGTTTAAGACTTTGCGATTAGGATTGATTGATTTCGCCAACGAGGTCGTAAAGAAGTATAAATACAGTAGGTTGACCATTGATACTCTATATTGTAGGCCTACCTTCGTTTCGTCTAATATTATGTGAATTTAGTGACCATGTGCATTGTTAACATATTGTGATATCAGATTCTGTGATTTGGAGGACCATCTGCCCTAATTAATACTAATCATTGCTGTTGTCATTTTATACCAGACAATTGCCAGGGGCGGATCTAAGAATTTTGAAAAGGGGGGGGGGGGCGCCGCAAAATGAGGGCACTGGCCGCGGAGACGGGGCACGCAGCTGAAAGGGGGGGGGGGCAAGAAAATTATCCGTCAATTCCTTGCATCTGCAGCCAATGCAAGAGCTATTTAGCTGATATTTTCGTCTATACGTTCGGAAATCGTAGAAGAAGAGCCTCACAATCGAGCAAAAAAGCTAGTTGAAAGGCACTTTCTGTAGTAAAAAAGGGCACTGTCGAAAATTAGGGAGCGGGGGCGCCCCTTGCGCTCCCCATTGAATCCGCCTCTGTTTGCCCAACCTACACCTTTTGTGATAAACTTTCATTGTCTTTGAAAAGTGCATACTAGTAAGCATTTATCACTTAGGGATATCTCAGTTCTCTCTAAATGGCTACGTCATAAGGTCTGTTGTTGTTGCTGGGTCAAGTAACGTTTTTTTCTACATGTATGCGACATGTAGTGGGGTCGTCTGTCAACCTCGTGGGCTTTCTCCAGTTCCTCCTGTTTCCCTAAACTGCTATAAACCACTAAGCACGGGCGTGTTATTTCCAGGAGTGATTGTACTACAGCTTTATCTGAGATGGCAATGTTTCATTGGTCGTATTTAAACCAGAATTTTTATACCGGTATTCTGGATGAATGGAAAAGACAAGGGTGTTATGAAGAGATTCATCGACGATTAGGCTATCGATATTTATTAACAGAGGTATGAGGTTATTTAAACATGCATTATACAAGAGCTATAATCTGCCTATTGCAGGTATTTCTTTAGGCCTTGAATATTATCTAAACTATTAATTGATTTATCCAGACCACAATCAGCTCTCGATATCAACGCTTGCCTGTGATAAATATTGGATTAGGATCCTATTTGTTGCTCACTTTCATTCATAATTTAATCATGAACTGGATAATCGGGACTATGTTTTGTCGTGCCGGTTTGAGTTTTAGTAATGATGATCGATGCTAGGCTGAAAATTCAACCGCTAAATAATCGGTTCTGAATGGATCAATTTGACTGACATTTTCAGCCAATTCCCTTTACATTATCTAGTGTTTAACTTATTATAGTGAAAACCTCCAGTTCTTTATCTAATCTCCCATAATGTATCTTTAATAACATATATAACAGAGGTTTGTGTTGATTGGGATTCGTTATAAATTAATTTAGTCCAGTTTCGGCATAAGTTAACACAAAAATAACGTTTTATGGGAGAAGGATTATAAATCAAGTTCGTCTAGTTCGGGCCAGAGATGCGTGTTTATGGTTTTCTTTACGCGAACAGTGGGGCCAACATGTTGGTTCATGTGCATGTGTATATTGTGACCTTGTGTTGTGTAATTATAAAGAATCAAGAACATGAACATTGCCAAGTACATGAACCCGGTTCTTGATTCAAAAAATAAGCATTACATATAAGGTATAATTCACACTATATGTATAATATATTTACAGGCAGTTCTGCCTGATTCTGTATTAGTTGGTGAAACTTTGTGCTTTGTATTGTACATAAAGAACAGTGGTTTCGGTACTCCAGTAAAACCATTGAATATGTCCTTGCTTCTACATTCACCACTTACGTAAGTACATTTTTATGATAATGATATTAGGATACAAAAGCAGCAACCCACTCAGTAGAGTAAGTAGGGTTTTGTTCATGGCACCCTTAACTATTATTGGTGGGTACTGGCATGGAGCGTTACGTTTTATGACCCGATTTCAGACTAACGTAGCGTTACTATGCCACAGGAAAACAGCAACTCATCCGCCTACTCCAACGGCCATCTTTCGTCCCGCCCTAACGTGCATAGGTAACACCTTTCAGACTCACAGGCACCGCCGTCGAAGAGTTGGAGTCAAATTTATCAAATTCGATCGACAACAGAACATAGTCCATGGTCCTTGCCTCTCGGCCACACGGGCCACAAGTCCTATGTCCAGGGGCGTAGCCGTGAAATATATATTGGGGGGGGGGGGCAACGGGGTGGGGGGTACCCCATAAATTTTGTTTAAAGTCTCAGTCTTCTGTTAACATCACACCAATACAATGTTTACCATGTTTACAGACATTAGCACCGGTCTTCCCCGAGAGGCGAAGAAGCGTGGCTTGCTTACCCCCACCTAAGAAAATTTTGGAATATTTGACGGCTGCAAACACTTTTTCCTGCTATTTCAGTCCATGAACAAAGCAATTTCAAAGTGGCCTGATATAGCCTAATTAAGGTGGCTTGCTGACTCGAATTCCAATCACTCGTTTACACCCACGAAGACGGGACCGTTGGGAGAAAATTTTGAAAATTGACCTGCCACATACACGTTTTCCTGCTATTCCAGTCTGTAGTCTGTGAATACAACAACTTCAATTTGTTCCAATATAGGCTACCTGGCTGCCCACAACCAATCAATCGTCGCGGGTCTATGGGAGACTCACCCTCTCGGAGAAAATTTTGAAAATTTAACCACCGCAAATGCGTTTTCTGCTATTCTAGCCTGTGTGAGCAAGTCCAAAAGTATCCAATGGTTCTGTAACCGAAATCCCACTCTGAATTCCAACCATCCAATCACACTGTTGCAGTTGCATTCACAAAGTAGAGTGGCCCCAGACAAAATGTTTTAATCAATAGTCAACGCAGTACAAATTCGTGGCATTCAATTAAAAGAAAAGTGAAATAAGTGTTTTATTAGGACTCGATGACAGTTAGGGAAGAAAAACTAGAAATGCCCGAAGCAGGTTTACGGACTGCGGCCAGTTTTCTTGGAATATTTGATGGCCACAAACGCGTTTTACAGCTATTTCAGTCCTAAAATTAGTGTTTTATTAGATTTCGGGCACTTTACTTTGCCAAATTTTTTTTTTTTTTTGGGGGGGGGGGGGGGGGGCAAGTATATTCAGACCCCCCCCCCCCCCAGGAAAACAATTGGGGGGGGGGGGCGGCCCCCCCCCCCCCCCCCCCCCCGGCGCCCCCCCCCGTGTGTGACGCCCATGCCTATGTCCTTGCCTCTAGGTCATAGCGGCCCCTGTGATGGAAACTGCTGCCACAACATAATGTTGTTGCTTAAAGGGGGATAACTAAAATCATGTAAGAAACGATATACATGAAATCAGAATGTAAAAGGAAGCAGAGAACTTATATCAATAAAAAGATTAATTTGTTAGAATTAATGATTGGCAAAAGAACAAACGTTGTTAATATGCAATGTCTTCATTTTAATGTTTCTGATTTTAGTGGACAGTTTTATGCAGCCCATTTCTATAGACCGATGTTGAGTGGATGGCGTCCAGAAAAAGTGACAAAAATTCAAGCATCGTTTCAAATGCCACCCTTCATGTTTGAGGATGATTATGATGTTAAGTGACATTTTATTAATATGTTTACCAATTTCATAATTAATTCTTTTTTATAACGCTTTCTGACCATTTTCTTAACGGGGAGTAACAGCGGTAGAGGTGGGGGAGAGGAAGTATGTCGCTAGCTTACTGGCGTTTGATTGGCAGAAGGTCTTTCCTCTTCCATTAGAAGTTCCGGCCATGTCCGTGTTGTCGGGTGTAGACACTGACAACAAAACTTGTCATTCAGATGCCACCCCCCCCCCCTCCCCACGCCCCCGATGGAATTTGGTTTTTGTTTAATATTGTTACAATGGACCTTGATATATGTTGTTGCAGGTTTACCTGATGATCAGAAACAAAGATCTACCAGACAGATCAGATTATTATATTCTGTTTGCCAATGAAAATGTGCCTGACCACTCTGCTGGTCTTAATAACATGCAACACAGTATACACGTAAGACGTGAACTTTCTCAGAACTCTTAACATTAACCAGTTATACCAACATCACACGTTACTACCACGTTACTAACTTAACTTCTCCCGTCAAAAGGCAAAACCTAGTAACTCACGTTTTTCTTATTTTGAGAAAATAAAGGAAAACGAAATGAATGATTATTAAGCCCCAGCTTATCTATTGATTTTACTATTGAGTTACTAGGTTTTTCCGTGGCATACTGGGCAAATGCACGGAGTTGCTACGTTGTGTCGCGGGTGTAACTGCTTACAAAATCAAAAGATTGGAATATGTAGTACAACAACATGAAGTATGTACCCTAGTAACTACAAATTTGGTCCTAACTCAATTTTGATGAAAACGTGTATGAGTTACTAGGTTTTGCCTTTTTACGGGAGACTTGTTATCTGATAAGATAGTGTCTGTATTTTAGATTGTTTAATGGTCTCGAGCTATCATTCTCTTAGTTGCTTGACACCCCCGCCCCTTCCTCACACTCTCCCCATGACAGCTATTTTTGGTTGTATTTTCAGCATTAATGACTTAAATAAAGCATTATACAATATTGGCTCTAAAACTGTGTCGACGAGAAATATTTGTACATTCGGGGATTTTTTTATTCTACATGTATTTATACATACAAAAAATAAAAATAGTTCCATTTAATATATCAACCACGTTATATATCAAAACATAAATTAGGTTTCTGCTCTTAATTATATTCGGATTATATTTCCGGCAGGTGTATGGAAATTACAGTGATATTTGTGGGGCAGGAATATACCCATTTACGGCACCTAACCCAAGCCGATATAAAAGATCGTTTCAAGGTAAATGATACCATCACAGTGTGTCAGTTCCTTCATAATTTCTAACAAATATTATGTTTTCTCGCGTGTGAAGATTGATCTCAGGAAGGGTGTTATCTCGATCCGTAAGTGATTGATTTATTTTTATTTGCAGGTTTTACCGGTGGACCGATTGGATAATTACGTAAACAGTTGGTTGTAGATATCAAATAAAATTATGTCCCAAATACAGTTTTACATTGATTATCTTCTCCTTCTTCGCTTTCTCGTCGTCTTCTTCTTCTCCGTCTTCTGTTTGGGGCGAATCCCTCTTTTGTTAAAAATAAACACAACACAATTTATATGGGAAACAATCATTGGTTTATACACGTGTAGCGCGACGTCTAAACAAGTATTCTGTTGTTGTTTTCAAGGATTATAAAGGTTTTTGTCTTTGGACAAATGATGATTAGCCTACGTCAGAATTCCAAGATATCTGTGATGACGCCATACACAGTGCCTGTATCTGTTTCACACATAATTTGGAGCTGGTTTATATATATAATTATTTCGAACTAGCGTGCGTAAAGTAAAAAAAAAAACACATTATAGTAGCATGGTCGTTAGAGATTTGTGAATAAATAGTGGTTGACACGGTGTTGCATAGGTAGCCATGCGGCGGAAGTAACATGACCCCGATAACGGAAGTGTAAATGCATCGCTTCCGGTCTATGCTACTCCCCAGTCCGATTGCCACAAAGAGCAACTTATCGGCAAGGATGTTGACCATGTTGCAATTTATTTTATCACTTTATTTATCAGGTATGTATGTAATCCTCGATAGTATAGTGGTAAGTATCCCCGCCTGTCACGCGGGAGACCGGGGTTCAATTCCCCGTCGGGGAGATTACATTTTTATCGACCAATCGATTAATTCTATTGACAAGAACCATTACTGTTAACTGAAATTAACAGTTGTTTCGTATCCAACTGACCAAAAAAGATGAGGGACCACGTTATTTTAACAAAATATATTAGAGAATCCAAATAAGCCAAGTATAAAATAAAATATTGAATACCCTCAGGGCAAAATATGACATGTAGACGTTTGTTGGTAAGCTTAGTTAATTTATATACCGTATATATATGTTAAAGATATATTATATATATTGCAGACTATTTTTCTTGCCTAAATTAATTTGAATTAGAATTTTTAAGTAATTTGACCGAAATTTTAAAGGGATTATCCCGATAAGAACAGAGTCTCAAAAATTAAAATCCGGGTATTTATGAAATTTATGGACCAAAATATAGCGGCATGGTGTATTTACCTTGTCTCAAAATTTCAGCTCAAAATATTGAGTCGTTTGGCCGTGGACGTCAACACAGCTTATCCGGACACGTAACTCTTTTAAGATTTCAGGTTAATTTGTCATTGGGTGACCTGATAATCGTATCACAAATATCGGGTTAGTTGGTCGGCCTTAGGTAATGGGTTTTAAGTTATTTTAACACAAAATTAAGTAGTTTTATTTCCCAAAAAGTTATCGGGATTGGCCCTTTAAATAATTTGATTGAATCATTTAGGTAATTTGACTGAAACGTTTAGGTAATTTGACTGAAATTGTAAGTAGTTCGACAGGAATTTTAAAGTAATTTGACTGGAATTTCAATACATTCATGATTTGGATTTAGATATTGAGACTTTCAATTTCTGAATCTAAACCATTATAGCAGGGGCAGGTGTAATACTGTATGTTTATAGGGTTTCTTTTAGTTGTATGAAAGGTGCTCTATTTTATATAGGAGACGTTAAACAAATGAGTGACCGGAAAGTTTAGGCTAATGAGGTACCGGGAATTATTCTACAGCTGTCTTAGATTATCAATTATCAGAAAAGGGTTTGTGTCCAGCCATCGGTGCACAGATTAGTCCAATTATACACAAAAAAAGTTCACGTAAGAAAGTGTCCAAATAAAACACCCGAAAATGGTAATTGCCCCGCCATAATGGCCAACGTAGCCAACGGTTTTATATTAAAGAACGCTATTAAATTTGCTTCAGACATCATTCAGACGGCAAGCGGCGTTCCTAGCCACACATACAGCTGCCTCGGCTTAGAGTCCTGGAAGTGCCTTCATACATTGGTGTTCTCAGAGGAACGTATAGGCGACTCGGCATAGAAGCCGGGTTACAGGTGTTATTAGCGTTACTAGAGGGACGTTTAGCCGCCTTAGCCTAGAGGTCAGAATGGAAGAAGAAGGGCACGATAAATGATTGTGAACTGTTAGGTAATGTTCAGTGCCATAGCTGTTTGTGTAGTTCCCTGTATATACCTTTCGTACAACATATTTAAAAAATTCATAAAATTACATGGCTTTATATTTACAATGTAAACGGTCCAAAGTATGTTTTGACAACTAATTTATAATTGTTTGCCACTTATTGGAGATTTCATTGATTCTCCTGGTTGCTGCGATGTGTATCAGTGGCAGAATAAATAAACCCAATTGTCTGTGATATCACCTAGGTGGAAGTGGGCATGAAAGGACAATATTGGGTAAAGTCATTATTGCGTATATGTGATAGAAGTGGTTAAATACATTCCATCTTCAACGGAATTATCTGTGTATGAAATTCGACCGCGTTTCTGTTATCGCTCTTTACTTCAGTCAATTATATGGAAGGATAACCCGTGTTTGTCATGTTTATCGTCACTTCCCGGTTATTCACGTAGCTAATGATCTCTGTGTTAAAATTATATGTGGAATATATTTAACCAGTTCTATCATATATGTAATTATTATATGACTAACACCAATATTGTCCTTTAACGCCAATTCAGCAGAAACAATGAAACTTTGAAGAATTTACCAGACTTTTTTTAGTTTAACGATTCTATAGAAAAAACCCAACCAAATCCAGTCCAGTCATACATACCCTGGCCCCTTGGCCTTCTTATTCCCCACACATTCTTCAAATTGAAACATGCATAGTCTCTTTACAAAATGGAGTTACCTCCCTTACCTGTATTATAAATAGGTGTATAAATACAGCTTATTGTGTATTGTTTTAAAGAAGATGGCCTAGTTATATGATTTCAGTATTATCTTATCGCGTCCATTTCAATTACGATTATATCAAATATTGTCTTACATATTTAGGATATATAACCTGGATATTTTTGGCTAAATAATCACCGTAGGGATTGATGCCCAACATGACGTTTAATTCTCAAATCAAACACCATAATAAAAGACAATTTTCTAACTTATTTTATCTTTTATTTACAAGTGGTATATGTAATCCTCGATAGTATAGTGGTAAGTATCCCCGCCTGTCACGCGGGAGACCGGGGTTCAATTCCCCGTCGGGGAGATTACATTTTTATCCCCAATAGATTTATTAACAAAATCAATTAAACTGTTAACTAAAAATAACATTTATTTTGTATGGAACTGACCACAGGAGAGTGCCCGAGTTATTAATATGCAATTTAGAATTCAAATAATACAATAGGGCCTACTGAATACCCTGGGGAAAAATAATATGTACAAATAGCGCATGTGACTATATAATTTTAGGTTCGTATATTTATATTCACTAGCCTAGTAATCCGGTGTTGAACAGGTGAAACACACCTTCATAATCACCACACTCTATTACTGACAACTGTGACAATAGAAGCAATTTGTGCGCTTTAGGTGATATGGTCTGTCATTGAGTCAAGCGGCGTGATATCGGCTCCACTCTTGTACGTAAAAAGGTGTAGGGTCATCTCTTCCGCCTCGCGAGTTTTCTATGTGTCTTACAGTTTCTCCCCTCGCGCTCTAATTCCTTTTAGAACTGTCTTTGAGCGGACGATGTCCACTGACAGTTATTATCCGGTCTTGTAATGTTGCAATATGAAAATACGGTTAAATACCGCTCTTCCCCACCTTTGTTCTCAGTTGTTTTAGAACCCTAACCTTCAATTTTCACCACGATTCTTTATTTTCCGCCAAAAGGAATCATTTCTCACTTTATTTGACACAAATTCATAATAATTTAACATCATTTTCAAGTAGAATTTAGAGATGAAATAAACATGCGGTTCGCTCATGTTTGAGTCTCGCACTGGTTGCTCACTCAGTTCAAACGTATTTTGTGTATGTTTTAATTGCAGAATTCTACTTGAAAATAGTGTTACATCATTGTAAATGTGTGTCAGCTGTGACAAGAAATGATTCCTTAGGCAAATAAAGTAGAATCAAGGTAAAAAATAGTAGTTAAGGATTCCAAAATAGCCTTAGAACAGAGGTGGAGAAGTATTTATATTGCAGCTATATTAGGCAGTAGGAATATTCAGTGAACATCGTCAACTCAAAGACAGTTCCTGAAAGGAACTACTCGGCGCATGCGAATTATTGAAAAAAAAAAGGATCCATTACAGCCCCCCCCATCTCCTCCTCCTGATATTTGTTTCTCTCACTGACACGAATACACGAATAGTGATAATCTTGTGAAAAGGTAGGGCTTGCAAAAGTATGTATTTGTGTCTTTCAGAAAGGCTAAAGGCAATAAGTCAAACATACGGGACCAAGACAATGTCACGACAGAATAAAGTGTCGTGTGATTGCGTTGACACTGTTGTAATGTATTATCGGGTTATAAAAAGAGCGGAATTTCAAATGGTCACTGTCGGCCAACATAATTACGTTTGCGTTGTATACAGACATCCAATCAGTGTTTCGCTAACGATCACATGGTTGACGTCGTTATTTTGTGACTAGAAGATGTTTGGGTCAATCATGGAATATCAACGTTGGTCTCTATTTGAAATTGCATAAAACATTTGTTTTGTTATACGCCAACAAATGGGCTTTAAACATCCTTTGTGAGAATCACAAGCGAAATCATTTCCCATTCAACTAAACATCTTCAAATATTAAAAATATTTTGTTGAGGAAATCTATTGAATTTCGTTTTTCTCCCATATCAGTGTAATCCATCTTGCATTGGTTGCCAATGCGGAGAATTGTGGGATTCTTGGTTAAATTGTTCAATTAAAACCATATGGTTATTAAATGGTTAAATTTCCACTGTATGGTTACTTAACCAAAGGTCGTGTAACGGTGAGTTAAATATATAACCTGAGTTTATGAGCAAGCACATGGTTAAATTTAACAACAAGTTGAACACTAAATCTAAGTATTATCAATGGTGACACACACGAATTTTCAGACTATACGGTTAAAACTATGGGATTTTAACAGTGCTGAATAAGAGGTTGTGAATGAATTTAATTATCTAGGCGTTTTATTTAATGCTAACAGTAAATTATTGACTACACCGAAAAATTTAGCATCGCAGGGAAGGAAGGATTTTGATAAACTATATTTTTATTACCGAAAATTAATTTTAGATGTTAACAATCCACAAATCATGACATGCTATCATTTAAATTGGGTAGATATTCTTTACTTGTCTTAAGGAAAATTTTAAATTTTAAATATCACATCAAACTTATTTTCTTCTGAAAACGACTTACTTGAATGTTGTTTAACTGATGTGTTTAACTCAGTATGGTAACTGGTATGTAACCTTAAAAATGAATTAGATTGTTTCGGTAGAGAGAGAGAGAAAGAGAGAGAGAGAGAGAGAGAGAGAGATGGGGTTTAATGTCCACTCGACACAAACTAGGGCATTTCGGTACTAAGAAATGGTTTAATTTCATTTCAATAATTGGCTTGCGCGTAGGAGTCTTTAGCAGTGGGAGGAAACCGGGGGATCCGGGGAAAACCCGTGGGATGGACAGGCGACCCTACTCCTTGTCACGTACAACCGGGGATTCGAAACTACGACAGTTGACACAATGACAGGCTTTATGATACAGCACGCACGTGCTAACCATTCAACCATCCAACATAATTTATTATATTTATTTATTTACACCACCCACAATTGTTTATATATTCATACAATCGTTTCATATTGAGAAGACATGAATAAATATTCTAATAATTACAATATATTTTATAATACCGTGGTCCTTGGAAGGCCTTCTGAGTATGATAAAAGAAGCCAGTATGTTGACGTTAAAAACATTTATTAACAAAAATAACAAAAAGCATTTAGAACAAATATATTATATGTTTGAAAATAGTTCAGACAATATTCTAACAATTAAAACTAACTGTTTTTATCTGAAGCTTTTGGAATAATTCTGTCACGTTGCTGCGTTAAGTACGGATAGTATTAGTATAAAAGGAACCAGACGACATGCGATAAACATATTAATCGCCATAAAAGCATTAAGCGATATCTGAATAAGATATTTATTTATCAAAGCAACCCAGAAAAATGGCACAAATAAATCAAAACTGACCACACACCCCAATAAAATAAAATAAATTAAACTGGGAAAGCATAGTATTATTGAACTGAAATTGGAGAATTTAGGAACCTTATGGTGTTATGATACTATAATATACTGGTTGCCATGTGGTGTTGTTAATACACGATACACAGATTTCATATGATTAAATAGTGCAACATATTCATCGAAATACTTAAAAGGGCACATGTTGATGTCAGAACAATTACACTTCTGTGTGAGTCATCCAATTTGGCCAAACACGTGTGTCAATTACAGTATTGTGAACATACATTTAGTCAAGGCGTGACAATATTTTTTATAGTGGGCGTATAAAACCGCTTAAGCGGTTAAATAATAAAAAGCGTATTAATGAAGCACAGAAGTATATAAACTCGCGCCTCCACAAACTTTTGTTGATCGTATTGACCAATCAAAAGAGATAATATATATATATCGCTCAACTTTCTATGACCTTTCCGATCAAGAATATTCAGCGTAGACCGTGGCAAGGTTCCCAGTAACCACCAAATGTCCTGGGGCCTATTTCACAAAATTTTAATTAAGATAAGATCCCAATTTTAGTAATTTAATTGGATAATATTAGATTGTTTTTAGTGCTCAGCCAATCAGAATTGAAGTATCTAGTAAAATTGGTTTTTATCTTAAGTTAAAATTTCGTGAAACAGGGCCCAGTATTATAAGAACTTTTCAGTCTAATGGCGAAGCCGAGCTAATGAGAGTAAAAAAAGTGAACGCTATCAGTGCTAGCTTGTGACAAACTTGTTCACACTACACATGTACATGCCCAAATAAGCAATTTTACCAGTACAAGGAACCATGCTAAAATAAGCAATTTTAACAGTACAAGGAACCATGCTAAAGTAAGCAATGTTACCAGTACAAGGAACCATGCTAAAATAAGCAATGTTACTAGTACAAGGAACCATGCTAAAATAAGCAATTTTAACAGTACAAGGAACCATGCTAAAATAAGCAATGTTACCAGTACAAGGAACCATGCTAAAATAAGCAATGTTACCAGTACAAGGAACCATGCTAAAATAAGCAGTGTTAAAACAGTACAAGGAACCACAAAGCTTGGTATGCCATTGTATGACGCTGTGCAGAAATATATCGATAGTAAGAAAAAAAAATACCACTTTTAATATTACCAGTTAATTTGAAATCGCACACAAGCAATTAACGATATGGTTCTTCTTTATATGCCGAAAAAAACCCCATTATATTGTTTTTAGAAATTCCGTTTAAAGAATACAACCAACCAACTGTACACTACCAATGGACTAGAGGTGGACGAAAGTGGGTGATAATATAATAAATTGAAAAAAAAATGTGTAATATTAAACAAACATTATGCACGAGCTAACTCTGCCTAACTTATTCAGACCATAATCAAGCCTCTGTGCCATCGCTAGCCTGCGATAATTAGTGGATTAGAATCTTATCTGCTGCCCGACGCCATTATTCAATTGCCACAATTTTAAAATTGGGCAAGTATGCCGTGATATGTGTTTTGATTTTATGCCTTACCTTCAGAGGTTAATGATGTTGCACTAGTAAATGAGTCTATGCCCTGGGATGCCTCACAGTCCGTGTTTTGGGACTGTCTCCTACTTACTGGGGAGTTTAATGAAGTTTCTCTAGTAACCGAGTATTCACTAGAACGTGTAATATTACGCTGAGTCGATCTTGTAGTACCGTCTCTAGCATTTCTGCATTTGTTTAATACCGTTTTATTCAAGACAAATGACCAGAATAAGAAGATCCCTTGACACGAGTTCAGAATAATAGATATATAAGTCATAACCGGATTGTTGACAACACCGGATAAGATGGCGAATAACCAAAAGAATCCTGTAACTACGGACAGCTTTAGGTACACGAAGAGGTTGTTTCTATCCCCGGTTTGTTTACCACTCTGTTTTACACGATGGATAGTACAGATCGTCCAAAAGAAGAATATGATATTCGTTAAAATAACAAGCCCTAAGGGTAGAACAAAACAATACAGAGCCAATGTAGGAGTAGATAAATAACATATATCCCCACCATAACCAATAACAGCGCCATCGGATAATATATAATTGGTAACAATATTAGCCACAACAATCAGGATGGGTGTTCCATTGGCATACACAAGATATATTAACGTCTGTATGATGCCATTTGAATTCTCCATCCGGGATAAAGTGTGTAATACAAAAACTTTAAACATGTGATATGAACACACGTTCATCCAAAATAGCATACTTAACCATAGGTAATGAAGGCTAATGCCCATAACTTGGCATATAATGGTATCAGTTCCAGGAGTCTGGCTAACCATCAGCATTACCTGAGCTAAAAATAAGGTTATTATTAGAGCCATATTATTTTTGCCCGGTTGTGTTCTCATATCTCTAAAGGTTAGATAGGTTATGAAAGTTAGCATTAAAGCTATTAATGATAATGTCAGGCAAATTATACTAAGGTAATACTTAATATCACCGGCTTCGTTGCTATCAACAAAATCAGTCCTATTAAGGACCAACTCGAAACAAACCCTGAGTTGGTCTCTGAAGATGGAAAATTCTCCACTGATAAAAGTTAGATTTAGATGATCTATGCGAGCAGTCATGTTACGTAACATATATTCATTAGCATCAAATTCGATATAAGAACACTTTAACTGGTATGTTATGGGGTCGTAGTCTTCTTTGTTCCAGACAGCGCCATTGTTTACTGCACAGCATAGACTAGTCGATAAATTCGGGAAGAAGTTGTCGAATTTAGACTCAGAGCGTTTAAATATTGAATGATTAGCTTTAGCTTGAGAATGAAATCCATGCCAATTTGCAAGTGTTTTGATATAATCATACCTCAAAATAAACGTTTCATAATCCTTCAACGAGACGTTACCATTGACAGTAAACCAAATATTTATATATACGAACGAATTACCCTCTGCCTCAATCGGATTCGTATATGACATGTAATATAATGAGGACATAATGTCAAAGGACGCCCTTGTCACTGTGTCCAGAATAAATTGCTTCAGGAATGGGATTCTGTCATTTGTCCACAAATCTAGTTTCACTAGCAAATGGTAGGTATTGCCGAAGGCAGATTTATTATCATATTCACAGAAGCCATCATCTAATCTCTTGCTGGTGGAACATCTTATCTGTCGACATTTATTCTGAAATTACAAATAGACCGAAGTCGAGGTATCTTTTTAAATAGCTGTTACCTCAACATTAATTGAGTTCTAGATCATAATCTCTAAACTTATTTTCAAGTATAACATATTTACGGCCACGAGGTTGAACAGGCGACCCTACTCCTTGCCACGTACAACCGGGGATTCGAAACCAGCAAGGTCGCCTGTTCAACCTCGTGGGTTTTCTCCGGGAACTCCGGTTTACTCCCACTGTTAAAGACCCCTACGCGCAAGCGAATAATTGAAATAAAAAAATTAAACAAAATTTTAGTCCCGGAATGACCTAGTTTTTGTCGAGTGGACGTTAAACCCCATTTCTCTCTCTATATTTACGGCCAGAAAAGAGAGAGAAAGAGAGAAATGAGGTTTAACGTGGCTGACTCGAATTCCAATCAATAGTTTACAGTCCTCGAAGACGGGGCCGTTGGGAGAAAATTTAGAAAATTTCACTGCCTCAAACGCAGCACAATGTAGAGTGGCTCAAGTGGTATTACAAAAGTAAAATTAGTGTTTTATTAGGACTCGATGACAGTTAGGGAGGCAAAAATAGACATGCCCGAAAAATTTCAGGTTTACAGAAAGCGGCGCCGGTTTTCTTCTAGAGGCGAAGAAGCGGACCTGATCTTGTATGGATCCTCAAGAAAATTTTGAAATATTTGGCATTGACAAACGCGTTTTACTGCTATTCCAGTCCGTAAAATTAGTGTTGTATCAGATTTCGGGCACTTTGTTTTGTCAAGTAGAAGAAATATTTATCGTTCACTTTAAACGTCTTCCCAAAAAGTAAGCTTGCCCGAAGGGGGCAGTTGTTCAATGGGTTTTATTTAACGGGAGTTGATTTCAAACACACAGGTAAGTTTATAATAACCAAAGTTTGTTCATAATCAAAGAAATCTGTTTATAATTCACGATGGCTCAGACAGTATGTTTAAAATCAATACTTACCACCTGAAAATCCATCCAGGCTTTTGTGCCGTCACATTTTGCAAAGGGTTGTTTGGGGCGGGTTAGAATATCAACTGTTGGTATGTTGGGGGGAGAGACTGAACTCGCTGGCTGACTATTACAATAATAACAAAATATATTACGATATACCTTGTTATCATAGCCATAGACAGGACTAAAATATTTAGCACACGCTTCATCAAAATCCGCCATATTGGATAGACATTGTGAAATAATTGGCTGAGCTCTTCTTGCATCGCAATATCTTAGCTCAACAAAGTCTGGTGGAATAAGATAAGCTTGACACTTTATGTCACATTCTGCCTGTACGTTCCAGTTTACACAACCATCTTCCTTATTTAAAACAGCACAATCCATGTTAATGTACGTGTTACCGGTAATATTACAACTGACTGGACGTGGGACTCGGCTACAGTTATTCATAGTACCATTATCTTCTATAAACTGCGTTTTCATATAATATCCATCCATTAAAGAATTCATATTTTTTAATTTGAACGTCAATAAGTTTTGTTCCGGCGCAATGCTTTTTTCAGTATCATTCATAAAAGAATCCGCATTCCGTGTAATGGACGCTAGGTTTAGCATTTCTAGTTCCGGTGAAATGCAACTCCATTGGTGAGATTTTTGTTCTTGTAAATGCAGTCCGAGATTTATCATTATGTCAATACAACAATCGCCATACTGAATACAATCTAAATCACACATGCACTCAACACACAGTGGATCTTGTATTGTTGGTTTAATCTCTTTTCTAGGTGTACACTCTGGGCAACGTTTAAGTTCGAACAAGTCGCTTTTGAGGTTTTTATACTGTAACTGCGCTGTATTTATAGCGATGTAACCAATAAAGCAAAGAAGAAAAAACATCTGCAGTAAACAAAAACATTAATACGGATGAATGAGGGTGTGTTATGATTTAAGGGTAATTAACTATATAGATAATTAAAATACTTAAAGCCCCAATAACACTCTTGTTGTTACTGAATAATATGTCCCAATCTTCATTCTGGTCAACAAATCGTATTATTTTAGAATATTCCAATTAAATGATGATATAAATTTCATCTTAACACACCTAAATTAAAAAATTGGAAAAATTCAACCGATTGATTTGAAAAGTCTAACGTAAACCTTTTCAAATGTGACTTGGATTTTAAAATATTTTCGAACCCTCTGGACAAATAAAATAGGTTGTAATGGATAATTTACACAACAGGTAGGACATTTAAACATCTAGTACTTAGAATAAGGGTATTATTTATTTTCTGGAGCTACCAAGCCAGCAAGAATGTTATTGTCCCTTTAATAACTTTAAACCATAATGATATGTGAATCATTTAACTTCCCTTTTTGAGAATGGGGTGGGGGGTGGATGGACGAATGGTTAGCGCGCGAGCTCTGTATCATACGGCTTGTCATTGAGTCAACTGGCGTGGTTTCGAATCCTCGGTTGTACTTGGCAAGGAGTAAGGTCGCCTGTCCAACCTCGTGGGTTTTAGCCGGGTACTCCGGTTTCCTCCCACCCACTGCTAAAAGACCCCTACGCGCAAGCGAATTATTGAGATAAAATTAAACCATATGTTAGTCCCGAAATGACCTAGTTTGTGTTGTGTCGAGTGAACGTTAAACCCAATTTCTCTCTCTTTTCGAGAATTTCTTTCTACGTAATGTCACACGATCCGATTATTTGACAGATTTTCGTTTGTTATATATTTCGATGGCCTATACTAGTGTAGTAAAGACAGGTAAAACGAAATTTTAAACTAAAAGTTTTACTGCAATATTCTGCTTAGCACTGGTTGATTGGGCATAATAAAATCGTGAGACATGACGTAACGTTGTGTAAACATATTTGGTCCAATTTGGCGCTCTGTTTTAAGCGTAATGATTTTGTAACGCAGTTAGCCATTTGTTGTTAATCGGACTATTGACCAACTATAATTTAGAACAAGAATTTCCCCCCTTCACAGCAGTGAGTAGTGCAAGCCCCCCCCCCTCCCCTCGAAACATTAAATTACATTTCATGGTACTGATAGCTGGAAGTGATCCTTCCGGATGTTCAACCCTGATCGTGCATGGAGGAGTTCGACAATCAAAGTAGTCTGCAAATTGTGTCCATTTTACAATGTAAAGAAAGACTTACTGTAAGCATCGTTGAACGGTTGATCGTAACGGTGCAGGCCAAGTTAGCCCTGTCTTTATATGCGGAGCACGGAATAAAATGCCGCACGCAGAAAAGTTTACATAATGTATTTCAAAAGGAAAATTAATATTTGATATCATAATTGATTTTGATAAATAGTGAAAGTGTGCTTATTTGGTAGAAATGATCAAAGGTTGGACAGGCGACCCTACTCCTTGCCACGTACAATCGGGGATTTGAAACCACGACAGTTGACTCAATGGCAGGCAAGATTCATGGTATCGATAGACAATGACAAACAATACAATTAATACCGAGAGAGAGAGAGAGAGAGAAATGAGGTTTAACGTCCACTCAACACAAACTAGGTCATTTCGGGACTAATATATGATTTAATTTTATTTCAATAATTCGCTTGCGCGTAGGGGTCTTTAGCAGTGGGAGGAAACCGGAGTGCCCGGAGGAAACCCACGAGGTTGAGAAGACAATGAATACCAATAGATAACATGCTTACTTCTATTACTACGATAAAATATAAATGGGGCCATACTTATCGTAAAATATACATCAACCGATAGAGTGCGTCCATCAGTTTCGAATGCTGTACCTACCGTTATATGCTCAGCCAAATTAAAAACTTGACACTGATGAATTTCAACATTTTTTAGTCAAATAAAAGTGTTTCTAACGATAGTAAGTAGTAAGAAGCCTTTAATTTCATATAATTGTAAAGTCACGTGGATCACGTGATGTTTGAGCATATAAAGATGAAAAACCTGAAAAACACGTGCAAACGCAAACTCGTGAGGTCTATCGACGCAAGTTTGCTTAAACTGAACACGCACACGTAACTTGAACTGGAAAAACAAATTAAAATTGTTATTTTCATCTTTGTTAGAAAATGCCGCGCCTTTCAAATGTAGAACGTCTACGTGCTATAGGTAGGCTCTATGCTGGTCAGTCTGTGGTCACTGTTGCAAGAGCCTTTAATTGTTCACGCCAGACAATAATTAATCTTAGAATGAGAGTGCTTCTAACTGGAACTATTGCCGACCGCCCACGGGCGGGAGCGCCACGTTTGAGTCACTCCAAGAAGATCAAGCAATACGATTACATCATCTTAGAAACAGATTTGTCACTGCAACCTCCACAAGTAGAGAGATGTTTGGTGGAAGGGTAACTGCACAAACTGTTCGAAATCGCTTGCAGGTTGCTGGTCTTCGGGCTCGGAGGCCCTATAATGGACCAATATTGACACCTCTTCATCGCCGTAACCGACTTGTGTGGGCCACAAGACACATAAGATTTACTCAAAGACAGTGAAATTCGGTTGTCTTTATTGACGAATCTCGATTCACTTTGAGAATTGCCGATGGCAGGGTCCGAGTGTACCGCAGACGAGGTGAACGCTACGCTACGCTCAAGTATGCGTCAGAGAAGTTGACGGATTTGGTGGCGGCAGCGTCATGGTTTGGGGTTCTTTTTGTGCACATGGACGTTCTCCTCTTGTTGTTGTCCAAGGGAACTTAAATGCTGTCCAGTACAGAGATCAGATTTTGCAACCTGTTCCTCTTCCATTTATGCAGAGACATGGGCCTGGACTAACGTTTCAACAAGACAATGCTCGACCCCATACGGCAATTGCTACCCAGAATTTTTTAAGAAATGTCGGTGTCCAAGTCTTGGATTGGCCGTCGCTTAGCCCCGACCTTAATCCTATTGAACACATTTGGGACGAACTGGGTCGACGTGTTCATCAGCAAGTGAATTCACCACTGACGTTGCAGGACCTTCAACATGCTCTTGCTGAGCAGTGGCGACGTCTTCCTCGGGTAGTGTTTACTAATGTTTTGTGATCCATGAGAAGACGTTGTGTGGCAGTACGAGACGCTACAGGAGGCCACAACCGTTACTAAACACTTTATTCCGATTGTTCTCCAAGTCTGTGAATTTCATTTGGGGGGGGGGGGCTGTGCCATCACGAACGTTATCAATGTCAAGGACTTTCGGCGAGACGTATTCTTGCTTTCTGTTGATGTCAAGGTCGTCTGTGAACAACATAACACTAAAATAGTTGCCTTAAACCAAATATTAAAAATCTAGTCCCAAAATCCCGCGTGTCAAGTTTTCAATTTGGCTGAGTATACATTTATTTAGGGATGTGCACTGCTAGAAAGTATGTTTTATATCAATATTACAGGTGCATTATGTAAGATCCAAATATGTAATTGCGGTTCTTTATTTTGGCTTCAAACGTTAGATAAACTATTATTAATTTAGACATTTATTACCAACATAATCAACCCCCTAGACAGCGATTCTCAACCATTGTGCCGCGGCACAAAGGTGTGCCATGAGATCTTCCTGTGTGCCACGAAATTTTTCCTATATATTTAGCAAGGTGTGCCGCTGTTTTTTCATGTGTTCCAAGCTGTGCCGTTGGCAAAAAAAGGTTGAGAACCACTGCTATAGAACGTCAGATGGCAGAGATTTAATTGGTTTAGAAAGCCCGATCGACTTAACGGACATACACAATCAGAGCTAAATCCTCCAACACCCATTACTTCAGTCAGAATAAAGTAATTTGACTGGATGTTTCAATATATTCACTTTTCACTTGAACTCTTATAGCAATAAGGATCCGCTCTTAATCTAAATCTTACATAATACTTCCTCCGAAGTTAAAAAAATATCAACTTACTGTTCGGGTAGATAAACAATTGAGCTTGAAAATACAGGATGCTGTAAGACTGCTCTACTCTGACGATAAGCTGGGACCAGTCTCAATCGGTTGATTCTAGATTTATTTATGTTATTTCAAAAAGCTTTACAATTAGTATCGGAGATAGGAATAAATATTTAACTTGTTAATTGATTGTTGGATACTATCCACATGACCAGGGGGAAACCAATAAATTGCTAAAAAAAATGTTACTTGATTAAATGATAACATACATGATGATCAATCTCATCAATTAATAAACACGGCCTATAATACTAGCAATGTACTTGTCATATATAGCTATGTTTGTTTTTATTCAGATAATTCCTATACTAGGTTTGGAAAAATAGGGCATTGCCAAGCCCAATCCTACTTTCAGTTGATGTGCGTAATTTATTCGTTTCTTTTATAAATCAATTAATATATCAATTATTACTTCTCTTCTGAAATGCTTTTTGTAAACCTTTTTATTGCCGGTCCCGAATGTATAAACAGGGCCGTCCTAGCTAGTCAGTATCACATTCTTATTATTGTATAAAATTTGCAAGGAAAGGACGACGGCGTCATTCCGTGTCATCAAACATGGTAAAACGTACCCGCTTTTAAATTTGTTTGAAATTTGGTCGGAGAAACGTGTCTTTCTTTAAAATGGGCTTGGCAGCCAATGTTCAAATGCCAGTAGCTCATTAACCGATTGGCCAAATTTCTTTTCCACGAGGATCCCTACTTAGATATTAGGTACGGGTCATTTAAAGGATTATGTCCTTGACCTTGGGACCGCGGTGAATAGTTAACACGTATGCGTTAGATTAGTAGGTCTGTCATTGAGTCAATGCCATGGTAACGAGATGGTATTCTAAAGTCTATCAATATGAAACCATTTCAACAAAGTAACTAATGGATTACTATAAGGAGGGTTTGCCCAAGTTGTTAAGTCAATAAATAATTTTCCACACACAGACAGGGATTTAATGTGGTTTGATGTCCTACTTTTCGGTACAAATCGGACAATGAAGATGGGCAACCGCCTACTCTTCGTCAATTGCGGCTGGTCAATCCCGACAATTTTCGTGTCCATCACCAGGGTCGAAAATGGAACCTTCTAATTAGTGGGTTAGCGTCCAGCTCAATGAAAACGATTGTCAAGCTTCATTTACATGTACAGCAGCAAGTAGGCTACATGGGTGGACCTCCGTTCTGCCAATGCCCTACTGAATGATCCGTTGTGGCAACTTACAAAATGCTAGTATATATAGTTAACAACAACAACTAGGGAAGTGGATGGATTTGAACAAATTTGTGAACCTACAGTACATCATTTGTCACACCGATATCTTTAATTTGTTTTACACCTTTATCCGGATTGGTGCATAGTCCGTCGTCATTAATGTATCTGAAATTGGTAAACTATTCTAGCATTCCACATCCCAAACAGAAGTGTGTGTTCTTAATATTATGTTTCAGCGACAATGGCCTGGTCACTAAAAGACAGGATTGTACTTCGTTTTCTTTTGTAGTAACATAAAAACAGTATCTGATCGGACTGTCTTCCCATATCGTTCCTGTTCATCCCTATTAAGGCCTATAGAAAGACCTGCAACAGGCAGATTTAGCTTCTTGTGAACACATGCAGTGCTGCCCACAAATAAAGTCTGATATGCACAGTTAACCCCCTAACCCACGCTTATTGACTGCATTGTAAAATTATATAAATTCTACTCACACCACCTCCGTAGCCGGACTGGCAGAACTGCGGCAGGACCGAATTCCGCGTCACCCGATTGCAATTCCGTCAATTCGGAAAGTATTCCGAAAAAAGGTCAAAAGAAGTCTGTATCACACCCAGTCCCTTTATAAACCTATCATTACCACTGATCTATATAATATATAGATCAGTGATCTTTACTCGATATGTGCATAGGAACTGGGTGACAAAGTCTCGCTTCGTAGGTTCTATCACGTGATAGAGCTTACGAAGCGAGGCCGCTGTTGAGCGAGACTTGGTCACCCAGTTCCTATGCACATATCGAGTAATGATAGGTTTATAAAGGGACTGGGTGATACAGACTTCTTTTGACCTTATTTCGGGTTACTTCCGGGCTCGTCAAGTGTTAGTTTTTTAAGTTTGAAATTCGACAACCCCCTACTGTAATCTGAGATGGGTTTAAATGATGCACGCCGCGCTAGTCATTGGCTCAACGGCTCGTGCAATGTTTACTTAACACCTAACTGCTTCGGGCAAAATGATGCATTTTATAATAATAACATATTTATATAGCGCAATATTACACTAAAGTTTCAAATGTGCTTTCAATTCACTAACACTATGAAAAAACTAATTGAATAGGTGTGTTTTCAACTCGCGTTTGAATTGGTCAACAGAGTTAATCATTCGTAATTCTTTGGGAAGATTATTCCATAGATGAGGGGCTGAGTATGAGAAAGCTCGTTTCCCTAGTTCTAATTTCACAGACGGAGTTATCAGTTTATTTTCTGATGATGCCCTAAAGGTTCTTGTGTTGTTCTCGCATCGTTTTAACAACTGTTTTAAATATAATGGTGATTTGTCATTTTACTCATTTTAATGCCCATTTACACTAAATTGGAAATATTTTTTAACTACAAATACTCCAAACGTCTTTATTGTGTATTGTTTTAAACAAGATGGCCTAATTATATGAATTCAGTATTATCTTATCGCGTTCATTTCAATTACGATTATATCAAGTATTGTCTTTCATATTTAGGATATATAACCTGGATATTTTTGGCTAAATAATCACCGTAGGTAGAGATTGATGCCCAACATGACGTTTAATTCTCAAATCAAACATCATAATAAAAGACAATTTTCTATCTTATTTTACCTTTTATTTACTGTATCCGAACGTAATCCTCGATAGTATAGTGGTTGCGTGTTCGATCCCTGCACTGTCGTGAAAGACCAGATTTTCCAACGTCAGAGGTGCAGGACGGCTGTCTAGACGTTCTGGTGGGACTCAAAATCAAGGTGTACACGTTAAAGATTTAATTTAACGTCCACTAGACACAAACTAGGTCATTTCGGGACTAACATATGGTTTAATTTTATTTCAATAATTCCCTTGCGCGTAGGGGTCTTTAGCAGGAAATTGTAGTACCCGGGGAAAACCCATGAGGTTGGACAGGCGACCCTACTCCTTGCCACGTGCAATCGGGGATTTGAAACCACGCTAGTTGACTCAATGGCAGGCAAGATTCATGGTATCGATAGATTATAACAAACAATACAATGAATACCAATAGATGATAACATATTTATTTCTATTACTACGATAAAATATAAATGGGGCCATAATTATCGTAAAATATACATCAACCGATAGCGTGCGTCCAGCAGGGTCGAATGCTGGACCTACATTTATTTAGGGATGTACACTGCTAGAAAGTATGTTTTATATCAATATTACAAGTGCATTATGCAAGATCTAAATCTGTATAAATTGCGATTCTTTATTTTTGCTTCAAACGTTAGATAAACTATTTTTTAGACATTAATTACCAACATAATCAACCTCCTAGACAGTGATTCTCGACCATTGTGTCGCGGCACACGGGTGTGCCATGAAATCTTCCTAAGTGTGCCACGAAATAGCGAAAGGCACACTAGCAAAATGCGAAAAACTACATGCTCTCAAATAAGTATTCACTATTTCCTACCGATAAGTTCATAGCTGTGTTTTTCTTTATTGTCCCCCGCCTTTCGAAGAAAGTTGGGGGACTATTAAAATGGGTTCGTCCGTCTGTATGTCTGTCTGTCTGTCCATCACACTTTTTGGGACACAATAACTCTCTTCCTAATTGAGCTAGAATGTTCAAACTTGGTGTATGTGTTTATTAGGTCAATGCCTTGATGGAGTTCAAAGATGAGCATTTTCCGCTTAGGGTAAACAGAGATAAGCAATTTGATTGGTTGATGCTTTGGGACACGATTACTTTAGTTCTAATTAAGTGAGAGTGATGAAACTTGGTGTATAGTTTCATTACAGTAATACCTCGACTAAGTTCGATAATGAGCATTTTCTGCTCAGGGTAAGCAGAGCGATACGCAATTTGATTGGTCGAGACTTTGGAACACAATAACTCTCCTTCTAATTGAGTTAAAACTTGGTGTATATGCTTATTAGGTCAATGCCTTGATGGAGTTCGAAGATGAGCATTTTCCGCTTAGGGTAAGCAGAGATAAGGAATTTGATTGGTTGATGCTTTGGGACACGATAACTTTAGTTCTAATTAAGTGAGAGTGGTGACACTTTGTGTATAGTTTCATTACAGTAATACCTTGAATAAGTTCGATAATGAGCATTTTCTGCTTAGGGTAAGCAGGGCGATACACAATTTGATTGGTCGAGACTTTGGAACACAATAACTCTCCTTCTAATTGAGTAAAAATGTTCAAATTTGGTGTATATGCTTATTAAATCAATGGCTTGATGGAGTTCGAAGATGAGCATTTTCCGCTTAGGGTAAGCAGAGATAAGCAATTTGATTGGTTGATGCTTTGGGACACGATAACTTTAGTTCTAATTAAGTGAGAGTGATGAAACTTGGTGTATAGTTTCATTACAGTAATACCTTGAATAAGTTCGATAATGAGCATTTTCTGCTCAGGGTAAGCAGAGCGATATGCAATTTGATTGGTCGAGACTTTGGAACACAATAACTCTCCTTCTAATTGAGTTAAAATGTTCAAACTTGGTGTATATGATTATTAGGTCAATGCCTTGATGGAGTTCGAAGATGAGCATTTTCCGCTTAGGGTAAGCAGAGATAAGCAATTTGATTGGTTGATGCTTTGGGACACGATAGCTTTAGTTTTAATTACCTTGACAAAGTTCGATAATGAGCATTTTTTGCTCCGGGTAAGCAGAGCGATACGCAATTTGATTGGTCGAGACTTTGGAACACAATAACTCTCCTTCTAATGTAATTGAGTTAAAATGTTCAAACTTGGTGTATATGCTTATTCATTACAGTAATACCTTGACTAAGTTCGATAATGAGCATGTTCTGCTCAGGGTAAGCAGAGCGATACGCAATTTGATTGGTCGAGACTTTGGAACACAATAACTCTCCTTCTAATTGAGTTAAAATGTTCAAACTTGGTGTATATGCTTATTAGGTCAATGCCTTGATGGAGTTCGAAGATGAGCATTTTCCGCTTTGGGTAAGCAGAGATAAGCAATTTGATTGGTTGATGCTTTGGGACACGATAACTCGATACGTTTGAAAAAAAAATGTGCGATTAATTAATATGTATCGTCTATTTATTTTGGGATTTCGGCGGGGGACATCAGCCTCACTGTTGGCTTGTTTAGTTTGATCCATTCTATGTGTCTATGTCTTGTTTTTATTTGGCAAAATTTTTCCTATATATTTAGCAAGGTGTGCCGCTGTTTTTCCATGTGTTGCAAGGTGTGCCGTTGGCAAAAAAAGGTTGAGAACCACTGCTATGGAACATCAGATGGCAGAGATTTAATTGGTTTAGAAAGCCCGATCGACTTAACGGAAATAAACAATCAGATCGGGGCTGAGTATGAGAAAGCTCGTTTCCCTAGTTCTAATTTCACAGACGGAGTTATCAGTTTATTTTCTGATGATGACCTCAAGGTTCTTGTGTTGTTCTCGCATCGTTTTAACAACTGTTTTAAATATAATGGTGATTTGTCATTTTACTCATTTTAATACCCATTTACACTAAATTGGAAATGTTTTTTAACTACAAATACTTCAAACGTCTTTATTGTGTATTGTTTTAAACAAGATGGCCTAGTTATATGAATTCAGTATTATCTTATCGCGTTCATTTCAATTACGATTATATCAAGTATTGTCTTTCATATTTAGGATATATAACCTGGATATTTTTGGCTAAATAATCACCGTAGGTAGAGATTGATGCCCAACATGACGTTTAATTCTCAAATCAAACACCATAATAAAAGACAATTTTCTATCTTATTTTACCTTTTATTTACTGTATCCAAACGTAATCCTCGATAGTATAGTGGTAAGTATCCCCGCCTGTCACGCGGGAGACCGGGTTCAATTCCCCCTCGGGGAGATTACATTTTTACCCCCAATAGATTTATTAACAAAATCAATTACACTGTAAACTAAAAATAACATTTATTTTGTATGGAACTGACCACAGGAGAGTGCCCGAGTTATTAATATGCATTTTAGAATTCAAATCAGCCATGAATATAATTCAATAGGGCCTACTGAATACCCTGGGGGGAAATAATATGTACAACAAATAGCGCAGGTGAATATATAATTTTAGGTTGGTATATTTCTATTCACTAGCCTAGTAATCCGGTGTTGAACAGGTGAACCAAACCTATATAATCATCACACTCTAGTACTGACAACTGTCACAGTAGACGCAATATGAAACACAGATTAGGGGTATTGGATGTGCTCTTTAAATGATATGATGGTCTGTCATTGAGTCAAGCGGTGTGATATCGGCTCTGTGCTTGTACGTGACAAGGTGTAGGGTCATCGCTCCAGCCTCGCGAGTTTTCTCTGTGTCTTACATTTTCTCTCCTCGCGCGCTAATTCCCTTTGGAACTGTCTTAGAGAGGACGGTGTCCACTGACAGTTCCTATCCGGTCTTATAATGTTGCAATTTTAAAATACGGTTAAATACCGCTCTTCCCTACCTCTGTTCTCATCTGTTCTAGAACCCAAAACTACATTTTTTCACCACGATTCTTTATTTTCCGCGAAAAGCACAGACACTTGGAGGGATTAAAATAAATTAAAATAAAACTTCTTACCACTGCTTAATACAAGAAAGTAAATCAGACGCCATCTTTGTTTTGACTGATTTACCATGTATCGTCTGATATCATCTCACAATATTCACTAGTTCTAACACTTCATGTCATTTTTATTGCTAACGAGACTTTATTTGATTGTTATTCACCTTCCGATGTAATTAAATTGGTCATTTAACACTGTTATTGATAACAAATCAAACTTGAACCGCTATCATTTATCGACGATCAACTTCCCGAGACCGGAAGTAACCCGAAAAAAGGTCAAAAGAAGTCTGTACCCAGTTCCTTTATAAACCTATCATTACTCTCTATGTGCATAGGAACTGGGTGATCGAGTCTCGCTCATCAACGGCCTCGCTTCTTAAGTTCTATCACGTGATAAAGCCTACGAAGATGGCGTCTGACTTACCTTCTAGTATTAAGCAGTGGTAAGAAGTTTTATTTTAATTTATTTTAATCCCTTCAAGTGCCTGTGGCGAAAAGGAATCGTTTCTATTTATATTTGACACAATTTTATAATAATTTAACTCCATTTTCAAGCAGAATTTAGCGATGAAATAAACATGCGGTTCGCTGCTAAGTTTAAACGTATTTGGTGTATGTTTTTAGTCGCAGACTTCTACTTGAAAATAGTGTTACATCATTGTAAATGTGTCAGCTATGACAAGAAATGATTCCTTTGGCAAATAAAGTAGAATCAAGGTGACAAATAGTAGGAAAGGATTCCAAAATAGCCTTAGAACAGAGGTGATGAAGCGCGGTATTTTTATATTGCAGCTATATTAGTCAGTAGGAATATTCAGTGGACATGGTCCACTCAAAGACAGTTCCTAAAGGAACTACCCAAGCGCATGTGAATTATTGAAATAAAAAGGATCCATATGGTAGTTCAGATATGGCCTAGTTTGTGTTGAGTTACAGCCCCCCCCCCCCATCTCCTCCTCCTGATATTTGTTTCTTTCATTGACACGAATACACGAATAGTGACAATCTTGTGAAAAGGTAGGGCTTGCAAAAGTATGTATTTGTGTCTTTCAGAAAGGCTAAAGGCAATAAGTCAAACATACGGGACCACGATAATGTCACGACAGAATAAAGCGTCGTGTGATTGCGTTGACATTGTTGTGATGTCGTATTATCGGGTTATAAAAAGAGTGGAATTTCAAATAACCACTATCAGTCACCATACGTTTTGCGTTGAATCATGTGATATCAACGTTGGCCTCTTTTTGAAATTGCATAAAACATTTGTTTTGTTTGGCATAAAAAATTTGTTTTGTTTTAAGCCAACAAATGTTTATCGGCCTGTTGATGGGCTTTAAATATTCTTTGTTTGCGGGAATCACAAGCGAAATCATTTCCCATTCAGCTAAACATCTTCAAACATTAGAAATATTTTGTTGGGCAATCTATAATTGGATTTGGTTTTTCTCCCATATCAGTGTCATCCATCTTGCATTGGTTGCCAATGCGGAGAATTATGGAATTCTTGGTTAAATTGTTCAATTAAAACCATATTATGGTTATTCAATTTTTTAAATTTTAACCATATGGTTACATAACAACGTCGTTAGATATAGTTGAATGTAACGACGAGTTAAACATATGAGTCGAGGATATCAGTAAGCACATGGTTAAATTTAACAACAAGTTGAACAATAAATTTAAGTATTATTAATGGTGACACACACGAATTTTCAAACTATACGCGAGGATAAACTGGGGAAATATAATTACTCAATATAGCAAAAAAGAAAAACGGTCAAAACTATGGGATATTAACAGTGCTGAACAAGAGGTTGTGAATGAATTTAATAATCTAGGCGTCTTACTTAATGTTAACAGTAAATTATTGACTACACCGAAAACTTTAGCATCGCAGGGAAGAAAGGTATTTTTCAGTTATTAAAACCTGTAGGGGGAAATATTTTAATGGTATAACTTCATTGTATGCCTTTGATGCGTATGTTGGTGGTATACTAAATTATAATGCCGAAATCTGGGAGTATCACAAATAACAGGCCGTCTGGGTATGATAAAAGATTCCAGTATGTGGACGTTAAAAACGTTTATTAACAAAAATAAAAAAAAAACATTTACAACATATACATTATATGTTTTAAAATAGTTCAGGCAATATTCTAACAATTAAAAATAACTGTTTTTATCTGAAGCTTTTGAACTAATTCTGTCACGCTGCTGCGTTAAGTACGGATAGTATTAGTATAAAAGGAGCCAGACGAAATACGATAAACATATTAATCGCCATAAAAGCATTTGGAGATATCTGAATAAGATATGTATTTATCAAAGAAACCCAGAAAAATGAGACAAATAAATCAGAACTGACCCCACCCCCAATAAAATAACATAAATCAAACATAGTATTATTGAATCTGAAATTGGAGAATTTGGGAACCTTGTGGTGTTAGTCCGTCAGAATACATTGGGCTCACCATTTCCTGTAAATGTTCCAAATGAAATTATATACGGGTTGCCATGTGGTGTTTTTAGTGCACGATACACAGATTTCATATAATTAAATAAGGCAACATATTCATCGCAATACTTAAAAGGGTACATGTTGATGTCAGAACAATTACACTTCTGTGTGAGTCATCCAGGTGTGTCAGTTACAATATTGTGAACATACATGATTTAGTCAAGGCGTGACATATTTTTAAAGTGGGCGTATAAAACCACCTAAGCGGTTAAAAAAGCGTAATAATGATGCACAGAATTATTATAAACTCACGCATTCACAAACTTTTGTTAATCGTATTGACCAATCAAAGCAAGATATTATGTGTCTATAGCTCAACACTCTATAACCTTTCCGACCAAGAATATTTAGCTTAGACCGTGGCAAGGTTCCCAGTAACCACCAAAAGTCCAGTCTTATAAGAACTTTTCAGTCTAATGGCGAAGCCAAGCTAATGAGAATAAAATAAAGTGAACGCTATCAGTGCTTGCCTGTGACAAACTTGTTCACATTACACATGTACATGCCCAAAAAAGCAATTTTAACAGTACAAGGAACCATGCCCAAATAAGCAATGTTAACAGTACAAGGAACCATGCTAAAATAAGCAATGTTAAAATAAGCAGTTAAAACAGTACAAGGAACCACAAAGCTTGGTATGCCATTGTAGGAAAACATGAATACCACTTTAAATATTACCAATTAATTTATAATCGCACAAAAGAAATTTACGATATAGTTCTTCTTATATGCCATTATATTGTTTTCAGAAATTCCGTTTAAAGAATACGACCAACTGTACACTACCAATGGACTAGAGGTGAACGTAAGTGGGCGATAATATTATAAATTGAAAAAAATGTGTAATGTTAAACATAGATTATGCAAGATCTAACACTGCCTAACTTATTCAGACCATAATCAAGTCTCGGTGCCATTGCTAGCCTGTGATATTTAGTGGATTAGAATCTTATCTGCTGCTCAACGCCATTATTCAATGTTTAAAATTGGGCAAGTATGCCCACTGGGCAAGTATGCCGAGATATGTGTTTTGATTTTACGCCTTACCTTCAGAGGTTAATGATGTTGCACTAGTAAATGAGTCTATGCCCTGGGATGGTTCACAGTCCGTGTTTTGGGACTGTCTCCTACTTACTGGGGAGTTTAATGAAGTTTCTCTAGTAACCGAGTATTCACTAGAACGTGTAATATTACGCTGAGTCTATCTTGTAGTACCGTCTCTAGCATTTCTGCATTTGTTTAATACCGTTTTATTCAAAACAAATGACCAGAATAAGAAGATCCCTTGACACGAGTTCAGAATAATAGATATATAAGTGAAAACCGGATTGTTGACAACACCGGATAAGATGGCGAATAACCAAAAGAATCCTGTAACTACGGACAGCTTTAGGTAAACGAAGAGGTTGTTTCTATCCCCGGCTTGTTTACCACTCTGTTTTACACGATGGAGAGTACAGATCGTCCAAAAGAAGAATATGATATTCGTTAAAATAACAAGCCCTAAGGGTAGAACAAAACAATACAGAACCAATGTAGGAGTTGATAAATAACATACATCCCCACCATAACCAATAACAGCGCCATCGGATAATATATAATTGGTAACAATATTAGCCACAACAATCAGGATGGGTGTTCCATTGGCATACACAAGATATATTAACGTCTGTATGATGCCATTTGAATTCTCCATCCGGGATAAAGTGTGTAATACAAAAACTTTAAACATGTGATAGGAACACACGTTCATCCAAAATAGCATACTTAACCATAGGTAATGAAGGCTAATGCCCATAACTTGGCATATAATGGTATCAGTTCCAGGAGTCTGGCTAACCATCAGCATTACCTGAGCTAAAAATAAGGTTATTATTAGAGCCATATTATTTTTGCCCGGTTGTGTTCTCATATCTCTAAAGGTTAGATAGGTTATGAAAGTTAGCATTAAAGCTATTAATGATAATGTCAGGCAAATTATACTAAGGTAATACTTAATATCACCGGCTTCGTTGCTATCAACAAAATCAGCCCTATTAAGGACCAACTCGAAACAAACCCTGAGTTGGTCTCTGAAGATGGAAAATTCTCCTCTGATAAAAGTTAGATTTAGATGATCTATGCGAGCAGTCATGTTACGTAACATATATTCATTAACATCAAATTCGATATAAGAACACTTTAACTGGTATGTTATGGGGTCGTAGTCTTCTTTGTTCCAGACGGCGCCATTGTTTACTACACAGCATAGACTAGTCGATAAATTCGGGAAGAAGTTGTCGAAATTAGACTCAGAGCGTTTAAATATTGAATGATTAGCTTTAGCTTGAAAACGAAATCCATGCCAATTTCTAAGTGTTTTGTTATAATCATACCTCAAAATAAACGTTTCATAATCCTCCAACGAGACGTTACCATTGACAGTAAACCAAATATTTATATATACGAACGAATTACCCTCTGCCTCAATCGAATTCGTATATGACATGTAATATAATGAGGACATAATGTCAAAGGACGCCCTTGTCACGGTGTCCAGAATAAATTGCTTCAGGAATGGGATTCTGTCATTTGTCCACAAATCTAGTTTTACTAGCAAATGGTAGGAATTGCCGAAGGCGGATTTATTATCATATTCACAGAAGCCATCATCTAATCTCTTGCTGGTGGAACATCTTATCTGTCGACATTTATTCTGAAATTACAAATAGACCGAAGTCGAGGTATCTTTTTAAATAGCTATTACCTCAACATTAATTGAGTTGTAGATCATAATCTCTTAACTTATTTTCAAGTATAACATATTTACGGCCACGAGGTTGAACAGGCGACCCTACTCCTTGCCACGTACAACCGGGGATTCGATAACACGCCACTTGAAATAAATGGCGTGGTTTCGAATCCCCGGTTGTACGTGGCAATCAGTAGGGTCGCCTGTTCAACCTCGTGGGTTTTCTCCGGGAACTACGGTTTACTCTCACTGCTAAAGACCCCTACGCGCAAGCGAATAATTGAAATAAAAAAATTAAACCAAATTTTAGTCCCGGAATGACCTAGTTTGTGTCGAGTGGACGTTAAAGCCCATTTCTCTCTCCCTCCATATACGGCCAGAAAAGAGAGAGAGAGAGAGAAATGAGGTTTAACGTGGGCTAACTCGAATTCCAATCAATCGTTTACAGTCCACGAAGACGGGACCGTTGGAAGAAAATTTCACTGCCGCAAACGCATTTCCTGCTATTCCAGCACAATGTAGAGTGGTTCAAGTGGTATTTAAAAAAGTAAAATTAGTGTTTTATTAGGACTCGATGACAGTTAGGGATCAATACTTACCACCTGAAAATCCATCCAGGCTTTTGTGCCGTCACATTTTGCAAAGGGTTGTGTGGTGCGGGTTAGAATTTCAACTGTTTTTATGTTGGGGGGAGAGACTTCACTTACTGGCTGACTATTACAATAATAACAAAATATATTACGATATACCTTGTTATCATAGTCATAGACAGGATTAAAATATTTAGCACACGCTTCATCAAAATCCGCCATATTGGATAGACATTGTGAAATAATTGGCTGAGCTCTTCTAGCATCGCAATATCTTAGTTCAACAAAGTCTGGTGGAATAAGATAAACTTGACACTTTATATCACATTCTGTTTGTACGTTCCAGTTTACACAGCCATCTTCCTTATTTAAAACAGCACAATCCATGTTAATGTACGTGTTACCGGTAATATTACAACTGACTGGAGGTGGGACTCGGCTACAGTTATTCATAGTACCATTATCTTCTATAAACTGCGTTTTCATATAATATCCATCCATTAAAGAATTCATATTTTTTAATTTGAACGTCAATAAGTTTTGTTCCGGCGCAATGCTTTTTTCAGTATCATTTATAAAAGAATCCGCATTCCGTGTAATGGACGCTAGGCTTAGCATTTCTAGTTCCGGTGAAATGCAACTCCATTGGTGAGATTTTGGTTCTTGTAAATGCAGTCCGAGATGTATCATTATGTCAATACAACAATCGCCATACTGAATACAATCTAAATCACACATGCACTCAACACACAGTGGATCTCGTATTGTTGGTTTATTCTCTTTTCTAGGTGTACACTCTGGGCAACGTTTAAGTTCGAACAAGTCGCTTTTGAGGTTTTTATACTGTAACTGCGCTGTATTTATAGCGATGTAACCAATAAAGCAAAGAAGAAAAAACATCTGCAGTAAACAAAAACATTAATACGGATGAATGAGGGTGTGTTATGATTTAAGGGTAATTAACTATACGGATAATTAAAATACTTAATAACTTTAAACCATAACCAAACATGACGTAACGTTGTGTAAACATATTTGGTCCAATTTGGCGCTCTGTTTTAAGCGTAATGCTTTTGTAACGCAGTTGTTAATTGTTAATCGGACTATTGACCTATTATAATTTAGAACAAGAATTTCCCCCTTCACAGCTGTGATTAGTGGGATAAGTTGCTTCAAACGTTAGATAAACTATTATTTAGACATTAATTACCAACATAATCAACCCCCTAGACAGTGATTCTCGACCATTGTGCCGCGGCACACGTGTGCCATGAAATCTTCCTAAGTGTGCCACGAAATTGCGAAAGGCACACTAGCAAAAAGCGAAAAACTACATGATCTCAACTAAGTATTCACTATTTCCTACCGATAAGTTCATAGCTGTGTTTTTCTTTATTTAGTTTGATCCATTCTATGTGTCCACGGTTGAATGCCGTCTATGACTTGTCATGTTTTTATTTGGCAAAATTCAAGCATTTTTCCTACATATTTCGCCATTTTTCATGTGTTGCAAGGTGTGCCGTTGGCAAAAAAGGTTGAGAACCACTGCTATGGAACGTCAGATGGCAGAGATTTAATTGGTTTAGAAAGCCCGATCGACTTAACGGACATACACAATCAGAGCTAAATCCCCCAACACCCATTACTTCAGTCAGAATAAAGTAATTTGACTGAATGTTTAAATATATTCACGTTTCACTTGAACTCTTATAACAATAAGGACCCGCTCTTAATCTAAATCTTACATAATACTTCCTCCGAAGTTAAGAAAAATATCAACTTACTGTTCGGGTAAATAAACAATTGAGCTTGAAAATACAGGACGCTGTAAGACTGCTCTACTCTGACGATAAGCTGGGACCAGTCTCAATCGGTTGATTCTAGATTTATTTATGTTCATTCAAAAAGCTTTAGGAATAAATATTTAACTTGTTAATTGATTGTTGGATACAAGCAATATGACCAGGGGGGAAACCAATAAATTGCTAAAAAAGAATGTTACTTGATTAAATGATAACATACATGATGATCAATCTCATCAATTAATAAATACGGCCTATAATACAAGCAATGTACTTGTCATATATATCTATGTTTGTTTTTATTCAGATAATTCCTATACAAGGTTTGGAAAAATAGGGCATTGCCAAACCCAATCCTACTTTCAGTTGATTTAGGTAATTTATTCGTTTCTTTTATAAATCAATTGAGATATCAATTATTACTTCTCTTCTGAAATGCTTTTTGTAAACCTTTCTGTATGCCATATTTTATTGCCGGACCCGAATGTATAAACAGGGCCGTGCTAGCTAGTCTGTATCACATTCTGATCCTTCAACGACGCTTATATTGTATAAAATTTGTAAAGAAAGGACGACGGTGCCATTCCGTGTCATCAAACATGGTAAAACGTACCCTCTTTGTTTGAAATTTGTTCGGAGAAACGGGTCTTGGGATATTGAAATTTAACAATTTTCTTTAAAATGGGCTTGGCAGCCAATGTTCAAATGCCAGTAGCTCAGTAACAGATTGGCCAAATTTCTTTTCCACGAGGATTCCTACTTAGATATTAGATACGGATCATTTAAAGGATTAGTATTTTATTAAGTTTACTATGTCCTTGACCTTGGGACGGCGGTGAATAGTTAACGCGTATGCGTTAGATTAGTAGGTCTATCATTGAGTCAAGTGGTGTGGTTTCGATTCCCAATGCCATGGTAACGAGATTGTATTCTAATGTCTATCAATATGAAACCATTTCAACAAAGTAACTAATGGATTACTATAAGGAGGGTTTGCCCAAGTTGTTAAGTCAATAAATAATTTTCCACACACAGACAGGGATTTAATGTGGTTTAATGTCCCACTTGTCTGTACAAATCGGACAATGAAGATGGGCAACCGCCTACTCTTCGTCAAATTGCGGCTGGTCAATCCCGACAATTTTCGTGTCCATCACCAGGGTCGAAAATGGAACCTTCTAGTTAGTGGGTTAGCGTCCAGCTCAATGAAAACGATTGTCAAGCTTCATTTACATGTACAACAGCAAGTAGGCTACATGGGTGGACGGACCTCCGTTCTGCACCACTGCCAGGGAACCAATTTGTCGCCTAGTTAATGAGCCAGTGCCCTACTGAATGATCCGTTGTGGCAACTTACAAAATGCTAGTATATATAGTTAACAACAACAATTAGGGAAGTGGATGGATTTGAACAAATTTGTGAACCTACAGTACATCATTTGTCACACCGATATCCCCGCCATCTTTAATTTGTTTTACACCTTTATCCGGATTAATGTATCTGAAATTGGTAAACTATTCTAGCATTCCACATCCCCCACAGAAGTGTGTGTTCTTAATATTATGTTTCAGCGACATTGGCCTGGTCACTAAAAGACAGGATTGTACTTCGTTTTCTTTTGTAGTAACATAAAAACAGTATCTGATCGGACTGTCTTCCCATATCGTTCCTGTTCATCCCTATTAAAGTTCCAATAGCATATTTTCTAATAAAGTCAAAACATAATTATTTCTATTTCTTTTGCTCAAAATGTTGTCAACTCAATATTATACGATCATGGGCAAAATTTCATGGGGGTTAAAATGGTTTAGACAGGCTTATTGAGGAGATAGTAACTCAATTACCTCCCTTGTTTTCCCATTCCTCTCCATGGACGGCCATCTTCAAACGTTTGAATTTGAAGTTGAAAATGATATTTGTGCCAATTTCTCAACTGGCAATAGTGAATTATAGGATTAATAGGATTATTCTTTAACAAGGTAGGACTGTTTATAGGTACAATCTATTTTAGGGCTTTATTTTAATACATTTTAAAAATATAACCTAAAAATATGCTATTGGCACTTTAAGGCCTATAGAAAGACCTGCAACAGGCAGATTTAGCTTCTTGTGAACACATGCAGTGCTGCCCACAAATAAAGTCTGATATGCACAGTTAACCCCCTAACCCACGCTTATTGACTGCATTGTAAAATTATATAAATTCTACTCACACCACCTCCGTAGCCGGACTGGCAGAACTGCGGCAGGACCGAATTCCCCGTCACCCGATTGCAATTCCGTCAATTCGGAAAGTTCTGGACTGACAATCCACAGGGATTTGAAGGGATTAAAATAAAACTTGTTACTACTGCTTGACTATAATAGTATAGTATTAGTATATAACTATATAATAAAGGGATGTCAGATGCCATCTTTGTTATGACTTTTTTTTTATGATATATCGTCTGCTGTCATCTCACAATACTCACTAGTTCTAAAACTTCATGTCATTTTTATTGCCAACGAGACTTTATTTGATCATTATTCACCTTCCGATGTAATTAAATTGGTCCCTTTACAGCGTTATTAATAACAAATCAAACTTAAAAGGCTATCACTTGTCGATATTCAACTTGTGCGAGCCCGGAAGTAACCCAAAATAAGGTCAAAAGAAGTCTGTATCACCCAGTCCCTTTATAAACCTATCATTACCACTGATCTATATAATATATAGATCAGTGATCATTACTCGATATGTGCATAGGAACTGGGTGACAAAGTCTCGCTTCGTAGGTTCTATCACGTGATAGAGCTTACGAAGCGAGGCCGCTGTTGAGCGAGACTTGGTCACCCAGTTCCTATGCACATATCGAGTAATGATAGGTTTATAAAGGGACTGGGTGATACAGACTTCTTTTGGCCTTATTTCGGGTTACTTCCGGGCTCGTCAAGTGTTAGTTTTTTAAGTTTGAAATTCGACAATCCCCTAATGTAATCTGAGCAGGCCCGTAGCCAGGGGGTGGCAAGGGGGGGGGGCAATGAACCCCTGAAGAATCTGAGATGGGTTTAAATGATGCAATGAGCTCTAACCTAACTCGAGATAGAATTACACGATGCATTAACTATTAAACAAGAATGAACTGTATGACCATTGATTTCGTGGTTAAATAGACGATGCAATTTACATCCCATTCAGTAGGCCTATGCAGAAGAATAATGTGTATACATCAATTTATGACATCATTGTATGTAATAAATACGACCACTGGACCAAACTTACAAAGACTCAATTATTGTAACAACATTGTTAAATGGTGTAATACATTATACGCAATTTCTGTTGATCAAGCGAAACTAATATAGTTCATATTATGTGAAACATGTGGAAGGATTGCTGAATAGGTTTGTTTTCCCGTATTATGCATAATCTGGATTCTTCTTTGGATTTGTGAATAACACAATGTCTTCGGGGAGTTCAATGGCAATTACGAGACAGATACGTAGAAGAATAGAGAAATATCTATGGATAGGTTTTATATATTAAACGATTCCTCTACAATACGGGGCCTTTTAAACTGTTTCTTGCAATTTATTTAGATATTTTAAAGTTTTAAAGGGGGATTGGATGGTTACAGTGCCGGACTGGTAGGCCGAAGGCCCACCTGTGAGGCCATTGACCAAGGCCAAAGGCGCGTCACGAACGCGCCGGAACTCGTGCGAGCCTTTGAGGGGGGTCTGGGGATTTTCTCCCCAAGGAAAATTTTAAAAATTGAAAACCGCAAATCCATTTTTCAAGCATGTAAGATCAAAGCAGAAGAAGGCAAATTTTTGATTTCCTGATTCAATTAGATAACAGAATGACCTATTAGCACTATCATTAGATGAATTTGAGAATTCGCTTTCCTTTTTTTCTTTTTTCTTTATAGGCTTAGGCAGGTGGACAGGTGGACAGGCGGGCCCAGTCCGACACTGGATGGTTAGCACGTGTGCGCTGTGTCTGTTATTGACTCAACTGACGTTGTTTCGATTCCTCGATTGTACGTGACAAGGAGTAGGTTCGCCTGTCCAATAGAATGTGTTTTCACGGGATCCTCCGGTTTCCTCCCACTGCTAAAGACCCTTACGTGCAAATAGAATTAAACCATTTTCAATCCCGAAGTGACCTAGTTACCCCCTCTCTATCACTCTCTCTCTCTCTCTCTCATATAATTTTAACAATTTATTAAATCAAAAGGGGTAGATCCGTCTCATGTGTAAAAATCAAATAGATATTCGAGTAACTTTTTTGTTGAATACTGTTCAATACGTATAAAATTGTATACGGTAAATACATGTATGGTGTCATTCAGTATTTATACAGTTGGTTCATAGACTCGGGTGGTTACTCGAATTCCAATCAACCAATCAATCGTTTACAGTTATTGCAGGTCGAATTTCAAACACCGGGGAAGTACTTCCCCACCCCCGCCCGACCCACAGGGTGTCATGTTAGTCACCGTGGCCAGTGACAACGCAACATGTTAATAGTAGAAATGGAAACAAACAACAACTCAAAATAATTTCCTAGAAGTGATGCATTTCCGGAGAAATAGACTACATGTATTTATAGGACGGTGTTTACATTAAAGAAAACCTCTTTACAACACCTGTGTCCTCATTCAATTTATCGCATTTCTTTAAAATAGACGGTTCTAGCTCTTTCGTATAAAAATCAAGGGCATTCGTAGTATAATCAAGTAATAATTCCCCGGGAATAGCATACGGTAGTTACCTAAACGCAATCTGTTTCACAGAGAATTACTTACGAATTATCTCTGTAACAGATGACTGTCTACAACACGAGCGTTGACTGCACGCCGCTCTAGTCATTGGCTCAACGGCTCGTGCAATGTTTACTTAACACCTAACTGCTTCGGGCAAAATGATGCATTTTACTCATTTTAATACCCATTTACACTAAATAGGAAATATTTTTTAACTACAAATACTTCAAACGTCTTTATTTATTTTTCTTTTACCTCAAAAAAATGTTTGAGAATTTAATTTGTCGGAGTAAAAAAGTTAATATGCCGTACTCATTAAGCCTCGTCGATGTCATGCTTATCAGTGATTGTAGCGGCCAAGCGAATATTCACTGCGGGATCAGTTTGACCTAAACGTTGATAGTATTTTGGCCATTATGAACTAAACTAATTGCCGTCCATAGAATAATTTGTCTGCCACGTAGACAGTGTAAGACATGGCATGACCCCATGGATATAAGAGGAAAACGCTATTTTTTGACGAGGCATTCACAAGGGCAATCAGTCCTCGATTAATGCGAGAACGTGGATTACTTGGATATCTTCACGTCTCTCATGGATACATAAGTCTGTTGTGTCTAGTTTCGTTTTCCGCATGCTTTGTTCACCACGCATTTAATAAAACAGCCATAATATACCCGTACTTAGTTCGTACCGGAAGGCGTTACAGGTCGTTACATATTTTGTGTAGCAGCGAAATGGAGACAGACAAGTTATTTAAGTAAGTATGAAGTATGCTTTAAGTAATCCACATTTGACAGATAGTGCCAATACAAATTCTTGGTATACCATCTTTTTATTTGTGACAATCTAAATTTACTCATATGGGGTTTTTAAAAAATTTTATTTCAATAATTAGCAGTGGGAGGAAACCGGAGTGCCCGGAGGAAACCCACGAGGTTGAGAAGGCACCCCTATCTCCATGCCACATACGCAAACACAGCCGCAAGCCAGAGGTGACCAGCCAGCTAGAGGTCGAAGCGCGGCACTCTAGACCACTAGGCCATCCCACCACCCCTGTCGTGCACGTAAAAGATCGCTTGATAGTTGGAATTCGATTAAAGAGTAGTGCCACTGTCCGGGCAACATTTCCCTCATAGCAGTATAATAGGACGTTAAACCCATTTCATTTCAATTTTCCCCGGAAATATTTGATTCCCTTTTCAACGAACGTATCGGATATCTATCTCTTGTGAAAGCTATTGTTCCTCATGGACATTAAAATATGAATATATTTAGATTTAGCTAGTATTATATAAAAGTATTTATTATAGATTCAACGATACTGCGTGCTTTATGTTGGGTATTCCTAGCAATTTGATTTCCCGGAGAACAAAATGTTATTAGTTGTCATGGTGCTATGACATTGAAAGGAATCGATTCATTCTTTTCATAAACAAAACAATCCATGTTACTTCTCCAGAAATTTGATTTCCCGGGAAATAACATTTGGGGTTGCCATCGGTTTTTTTATTTCTTTTATAAACCGAACAGTTAATGATCTCTGTTTCTCTAGAAATGCTTCATATTTGTAATTCCTAGAGATTTGAATTCCCGGAGATAAAATTATTAATAGTAGTGGTCGTTATGACTCAGCATATCATTTTTTATACTTTCAACAATTAATATTATTTACAGTTTGGTCATTTTATTTTTTTTTTCGGATATGTCCGTTCTAATTACTCTTTTACCCAGTGGGTGGTCACGGTGGCTAAGTTGGTAAGACGTTGCCTCGCTAGCCTGATGGTCCGTTGTTCGATCCCAGCATTGGTCGAGAAAGTTCATCCAGATTTTCCGGCTTAGTTCCCCCTTGTCAGTGAGGCAGGGCGGAGGGTCTGATAGTGACTGCTGTCTAGTTGTTTGGATGGAACAAAAAACAGGTCCTGTGTACACATTGGTGTGTAAGTAAGAGATCCCTTGACCTTTGAATTCGATATAAGAGTAAGCCGTAGTGCCACTATCCAGGCAAAATGTCCCTCATTGCACTCTGTATAGCGTATGCCCGTCTTCATTTGCCCAGGTCGGAACAGAACAATGGGACGTTAACCCCGTTTCATTTTATTTCACTTATATTCAATATGCACTATTCAATGCCACAGCTGTCAGTATTAATGGTATGTAATTATTATACTTCTGCTCTAAAGTTTACATGTATATTTGACTAGACTAACTACTTATACTTATTATATATATATGTAATATATACGATATTCATCAGTGATACTGATAATGACTGATGTATTTAGAAACTCCTTGACTCTAAATCTGAAGCATAATTACTGTCTGCGATAAACAGAGTGTTGAATATATATATATATATATATATATATAACGGTCCACAAAATACATTAATCTGTAATGCCACAAATAATCTCCATTTGACTTTTGGGGTTAAAATTGCCAAGTGATTTTTTTTTCATTCATAGTTTCATAATAGTTTTCGGGAGTATGAGGTTCTAAAACGTTGTCTGTTATAATTTATGATTGATATATTTACAGACATATTGACAAGAATGCAGATAAATATGTTGAGTTATTAGCAGAGAGCGTTGCTATTCAGAGTGTCTCGGCAGAACCAGAAAAACGTGGAGAGGTTCGACGCATGGTGGAATGGGCGGCTCGGGTAAATCTTGCATCCAAATTGGATTGTACAAATAAATTAAGATTGTATTGGATGATCTTAATTTATTTGTACAATCCTTGAAGTAGGTATCATTCCTGAATCTGTCCACTGCTCATGTAACACGTGACGAGTGTTATGAATATTTTTTATTTCTTTAGTTATCATAATATCATTCTGTGCAATACAACCACTACAGCAAAATTGTAAAATTTCACAAAAAAAGCAAAAAACAAAACAAAACAAACCCAAACAGTATCAAATAAAACAGCTGTGTAAAAACTCACCTGAAATAAGCAGTAAAAAACAAAAGGGAATTTTTATTGTTTATGTACGATTTAAAAGAACTTTTATTGTTTAAGGACGATTTTTATTGGGGAAACGCGGTTTGAAAGGATTTATATTATGAATGTATGACTTATATTACGTTGTATGAATGTAAATAAATACAAGCTTGTTTTGTTATAATCATAAAGCACAGGTACGATTTCTGGGGATTTTATGAAATCCGAATAATACACCATGCTTCGGTCAACATGTTCCTTGGCAATATAATTTCATGGGCTGTAACTGTTCGTGCTGTAGTTACTTATATAAAGAAATACAGATGAGTGGTCTTTGTGGTATGGTATTGTATATTTCAGAATTGATTATTGTTTAAAATGATTGACGTTGACGAGAGAGAGTGAGAGAGAAAGGGAGAGAGAAAGAGAGATGTTTTACTCCACTCGACACAAACAAACTGGGTCATTTTGAGATTCACTGACGGGCCCAATGATGCAGCGCGCACGCGTTAACTATTCGTCCACCCGCGAGATGTTTAATCCCGGTGATGGATTATTGTAGACCATAATTGATTTTTTTTAAAAAATGATAGTTAGACTGAATTAATAGCCTAACAATTTAAGAATAAGAGTTTTCAAACATTTTATTTGATAGATGTGGCTGTTTGTCAGCTTCAGTTACTTTTGGTATAATCACGTTTTATACTTCCATTGAAACTCTGGACCTGGTTTGCTATTATTAATTAATACTAATATAACTACACAGTTTATTTAAACCATAGTATTTATTGATTTGTTCAGAAACTGGAAGGTATTGGTGCAAGTTATGAATTAAAAGAATTAGGGGATCAGACGTTACCAGATGGAACTAAGCTACCTCTACCACCAGTTATATTTGCTCAACTTGGAAATGATCCTAAAAAGAAAACACTTTTGGTATATGGTCATCTTGACGTCATGCCAGCTGAAAAGGTAATTGTTGTTTTTTTGTTTGCTTAAAATAGCATTATGCAAGAGCAAAATCTGCTTATTACAGGTCTTTCTTTAAGCCTGAGATGTTATCTAGATAATCAATTAGACATTTCTCGGCTAATAGTGAATCAATTTGACTGAAATTTTCAGTAAATTATCTTTACACTATCTAGTTTTTAACTATTATAGTGTGAACTGCCACCTCTTTATCTTATCTCCCATAATGTAACTTTAATTTAATAAACTGTAGTTAGAACATTGTCATATCGTAAGAGAAACAAACGTTTGCTATTTTGATGTGAAGACTGCTATACCAGGCGCGGATCCAGAGGGGGGTCCAGGGTGTCCGGACCCCCCCCCCCCCTGCTCCGACTTGAAAAATTTTTATGCGATTTTATTGGCGACTTTTAGACCTGTAATTTTGGAATTGACCTTTCGGAAATACGTCAGAATGCACCAAATTGAATCTAATTTATCAAATTTTCCTGGGGGAGGGCCCCCAAACCACCCGTTAATTGGTTCAGTGCCTTTTATCAATCCTAGACCCCCCCCCCCCGTTCAATAAAAATCCTGGATCCGCGCCTGTATACGTAGGCCTAAGAGAGATAACAATCACCATTACAGAATCCGCTTCATTGGTTTAAAAGAGAAAGGGCAATTCCGGCTTTGGATAATGAAGCAGGATAAACCAGTCAGAAACTGATTTATAAACTAAAAATGCATCATAGATTTATTGCAATTTTGCTGGCATTATAATAGTAAAGGCCTTATTGCACAAAAGTTAAAAAAAGATAGGTCTTGCAAATTAAACCTGTGTAACGTACGACGGGCAAATAGATTATAAACCTTATTATCCCTCTGTGCTTGTTTTAGTGATTATAATAGAATTACTTTTAACAGGAAGATGGATGGGATACCGAGCCGTTTGTTTTGACCGAAGTCAATGGTAAATTATATGGTAGAGGCTCCTCTGATGATAAGGTAAAAATCGGCCATTCTCTTGATATATGTTTCTATTTTTCATATTTTAAAGATTTTTTCTAGAGATTAGGATAATTTTTTTTTCATTTTATTAATCAGATAGTGTTCACCTCTTAATCTGTTAGTATATCATGTACACACATCTGGTTTATTCCCACGAAGGCGCAGTTATTGAACGTAACGGATTAAAGGAGGTCGTTTTCGACGACTTCGTTGGAATCCAGCTCCTAGGGATTGAAATGGATTAAAAAGTTAACAATGGTGTTATAGATTGTTATGATAAGAATTTACACTTTCATAATCCCCAATGTAACTAATTAGCCAACATTTTAGCATCATTTTTGGCATGAGAAATAAAAACATAACTATACTAAAACAAAAAGCCAAACAAGGCACCCAGTCGAAATACTTCCTTTTAATTCCTGGAGCTGGCTTTGGATTTGGTGGTTTCTGTCCTCCAGCATACTGGACGATTCTAATCTGATTATTATTTTGTCTTCTTGTAAAAATGTGATCATTTCAAAAACATTCGGAAGAGCTTTAACAACTAGTTTCTTGGTCCTTGAATGCCATCCTTCCAGAGTGTTGTTAGATTGTGCTCCTCTGTGGTGTCATAGTGGTTCCACTGATGAGTTGCAAATTCATCCTCGAACCATTGATTTGTTACGTAGTTGTCCAATTCGGGTTTTTGGATTGGTTGGCATTTCTGCTATAACGTGAAGGTAGGCATATTCAACCTGCAAGTAAAATATGCTTGGTAAATAAATTTGATAACAAATACGAAAGTGACGACCACAGTGGTCAAACGTTCCACGTTTACTCCAATAAGAGAAGTCGAAGGCCAATCTACCAAGACATATAATATAATACACCTACCCTTTCTACTGATACCAAGCGTAGAACTGCAAATATCCGTGCCATCTTCTGTATTTCTTCATTTTCTCTATATTGCCTTTCCATTCTGTATTTGGGAAGATTTCCAACACTGCTTACTTGGCTGCTAATTCATTAGTTGCCAACTGGTGAATAAAACAGGTGAATACTACTTGGATGTTTTGCCAATAGGTGATTAAGATTCATATTGAATACTTGGATAATTTGAATCATTAGTTGCCAATCGGTGAATAAAATTCAAAGTTAACATAAATTCATAAAATCTTTAACACCGTTAATTGGATCCTAATAACAACATGAAAGTCGATATCTGCGACTTCGTGGGAAGGATTAATTTGGGTCACGCTCTGTAACTGCACCTTCGTGGGAATACATCACACATCTTTTCCATCCCTGGCAGCCATTGGTTTGTCAATGATTAAGCTAATCATTTTTAAACGCTTACCTAAGATGTTGTGTATTTATTACTCTTATATATTAAATTTAGTGTTGTGTTAATTTCTAATAAATTATATTTGATATACAGGGCCCAGTATTAGATTGGATTAACTGTATTGAAGCTATGCAAGAGATTGGTATGGATGTACCCATTAATGTTAAGGTAAATGAGGGAAACTCTTATATCGAATTCCAACTGCCAAGGGAGCTTTACGCGCACACCACTGTGTATACGGGACATCGGTTTTCGTACCATCCGAACGGCTAGACAGCGTTTTACCCACTTAGCCACCGTGACCCCCCTTAAGGTAAATGCTATCATTTTGTTTATTTAAGAGTATACTAAGTTTTAGTATTCAACTGCTGCTCAAGATATTACCAATATGAAACAATAGAGCTGCAAGGGATGTTTAATTTCCACAGGAAATAAATAAATAATTCGTGGATTACACTTTCCAATAATTCAAAAAGTGAGCAGCAGTCCTTTCCGACGGACCAAACTTGAAGATGACAGGCAGTATAATAACATAACCAGTGATTCATATTACCAACATTTCAGTTTATGCTAGAAGGTATGGAGGAATGCGGATCAGAAGGATTAGATAAACTTGTCATGTCACAGAAAAACGGGTTCCTGAGGGTAAACTGTTAATTCACTATTTTATCACTATATTTTTAAATTGTTTCAATGACATTTGGTAATTTAATTGGAATATACAGGTCACAGTTCTATGGAATACATTTACTGCGTAAGAAGCAGTAATTTTATTCCACAGAATTGTGACCTGTACCATTAGTCTTACCATATGTAATAATAACTTTTGTTCACGAGTGTAAGTCGAAAAAGAAACTAAATAAGTAAAAACGAACCAGCTTCCGTTTTGCTGCCAAAATAAAAAAGAAATGAATCAAATAGAGCTTGCCACATCACTGGTAAACAAAACGCGATCAACATAATTCTACATCCTAAACATATAGAAGCGTTGGTCTTTCAAAATGTTACTGCATAGTCGGACTTTATAGGTGGCAATTTCTGGTTGTATTTTGTTTGTAGCAAATGGTTGTAGTTTATTTTGTCACCAAATAACATGTTTTACAATAGATATCGCTTATGTGATAACTTTCATATTTTGTGTGGATATAATTGAACCATTATAATAAAGGATTGAAAGGATTGGGTGATAAATAATAAATTTCCACACGTTCTTTTTTTTTACATTATCGACATGTGTTGATATTTTTGATAGCAAAAGGATTCGTAGAAGAGTCTAAATATAGTGGAATTGTATAATATGTCATTGTATTATAAATAACGGATTATGTTTTATTGTGTTGTAGTGGTATGATTTTGTTTTACTGTGTTGTAGTGGTATGACTATGTTTTATTGTGTTGTAGTGGTATGATTTTGTTTTATTGTGTTGAAGTGGTATGATTATGTGTTATTGTGTTCTAGTGGTATGATTGTGTTTTATTGTGTTGTAGTGGTATGATTATGTGTTATTGTGTTGTAGTGGTATGTTTATGTTTTATTGTGTTATACGGACTGCTTGTGTTATTATCGAGAACTGATCATGTTTTATGGTATAATATTATGTTTATTTTGTATTTTATTACAGAGATCTAATTATCTTTTATTGTATTACATGCAACGGATTGTCTTTTATTGTATTACAAAGAACTGATTATGTTTGACTTTATTACAGAGAAACAATTATGTTTTATTTTATTATAGGGAACTAATTATGTTTCATTTTATTACAGGGAACTGATTATGTTTGTATATCTGATAATTATTGGCTAGGAAAAACAAAACCATGTATTACTTATGGTCTAAGGTAGCTGCATTTAAACTATTTCATCAATTTATTTCAAATCTGAATTACTTCACAATTTAGTGTGTACAAGTTAAATCACATCGACTTCGTCTAGACCAATCCAATATGTAGGACACTGTGCTGTTAATTAGAACATCTACGGCTTAAATAAGTATAAAACTAAGAAAAACATATACCTAAAGCAGTGATAATTGGCAATAATTCATACACACTATAGCAATAATGGACTCAACGTTTTCATTGGTATACCACGATTACTGTCAACTAATCAAAATAGTCGCTTCAAACATCTCAACTATGGCATCAAGTTTAAATCTCAAATAGTTGTACTGACATAAAATGAAACTCACGGTATACCCAGGGTCATTAATCTTTAGTCAAATCAGTAGCAAACAATTTGATAATTTATGATGGCATAAGTAGTAATAAGAACACTTCAAGTACTTCTTTAAATCATCTGTTAAACATGCATTATGCAAGAGCAACATCGGCTATTGCAGGTCTTTCTTCAGGCCTGAAATGTTATATAAACTATTAATTAGACATTAATTAACTTATCCACGCCATAATCATGTATAGGATAGCCTGCGATATTTTTTGAATTGTAGTTCGATTTTCCTTCGTGATTAACCGATTAAATGGATAATCGAGACTACTGGTTTTGCCTTACCGACTTTAGTAATGATGAACTAGGCTAATCGGCACTTTCATTCGCTTAGTTTTCGGTACATAGTGGATCAATTTGACTGAAATTTAACTATTATATTTAGAACTGCCAACGCGTTATCTAATCTCCCATAATGTATCTTTAATACTATACTTTATCTTTTGTTTATAGAGGTATCTGTTATTTTATGTTAGAAGTGACGTGTGCTTCCAAAGATTTACATTCTGGTGGATTTGGGGGAACAGTGTAAGTAAATGTTCTATAATATATATTATAAAGAGACTTGAGAATCATGATCAAACGGCTGAGGGCAAAAGATTTTAACAGAACAGGGTATATTGCGTGAATCTGTACTGAATACAAATGTTTACCCTTTAAGCTATATTTTTGTAGCTATGAAGCAATGACGGATTTAATCAAATTGATGAGTTCTTTAGTTGATGTAAACGGGAAAATACTGATTCCAAATGTATACGATACCGTAAAACCACTTACTCCAGAAGAAAGTCAGTTATACGAACCTATTGATTTCGACCCAGTAAGTAGAAGTTTAAAATATAGTTTAGGAATGAAAGTGGCTAATTATATATGAAAGTCATTTGGAAACTTTAATTCCTGTCCTGTAGTCCTGCCTGAAGAAATGTGTTATTTTTGAGGATAGTCATGTATTTTTAGCTTTCAGGCTTCACATATATAAATATCTGGATAATCACATCTATGATTTGTCAAACACCGTCCAAACGATCACAAGTTAGTGTACAACAAAGATGATGGATGGCATCAATAGATACCAATGTAAAATTTAGGAATAATCGATTTGATTATGTATGGTGTTCAACTCTGTATTCGATTTTGAAACTTGGATGTTTATATTTTTTCAGAATGATTTTAAGAAAGATATTGGAGTCGAGAAATTGATCCATCCTACAAAAACCGAAACTCTGAAGCATTTGTGGAGATATCCATCCCTCTCAATTCATGGTAAGCAAATATTAATCTATAGTATTTCGAGGTGTGTGACCCGAGTGTAGTAGTATAGTTCATCAGCTGCTGGTTACGGTTCAAATCACCAACAGTTTACTTTCGGTTCAGATCTTCAGCTATTTGCTTACGGTTCAGATCAATATTGGTTTGCTAACTGTTCAAATCACCAACTGTTTGTTACGGTACAGATCACCAGCTGTTTCCTTACGATTCAGATCAACATTGGTTTGTTAACGGTTCAGATCACCGTAAGTTTGCTAACGGTTCAAATCACCAACTGTTTGTTTACGGTTCAGATCACCAGCTGTTTGTTTACCGTTCAGATCAACATTGGTTTCCTAACGGTTCAAATCACCAACTGTTTGTTTACGGTTCAGATCACCGTAGGTTTGCTAAAGGTTCAAGTCACTATCTCTTTGCTTATGGTTTAGATCACCATAGGTTTACTAACGCTCTGGCTCGCGTTTTGGTTCATCTATACTACATGTATACTCTTTAACAGTTTGCTAATGGCACCAACTCTTTGATATTCATCTTAATACCTCAATATTTAACATCCATAATTCTACTGGTCCATTAGCATTACGTTCTGTACATGTTTTCAAGGAATTGAGGGTGCTTACCATGGCAGTGGTCTTAAAACTGTCATACCTAATAAAGTTACTGGTAGATTTTCAATCCGTTTGGTATCGGATCAAGAACCGGCAGAAATAGACAGACTGGTCCGAAAACATCTGAACAAAATACAAGCAGATTCAGGCAGTCCTAACCCTATCAAGTAGGTCCTATGTTTCTTGAAATAAAATCTGAATTAAACGTTTTCCCTACAATACGTGACCTTTAAACTGTTTACTGCAATTTATTTAGATACTTTAAAAGTTTAACGGGCGGTTGGATGGCCGAATGGTTAGCACGTGCGCGCTTTATCATAAGGTCTGTCATTGAGTCAACTGGCGTGATTTCGATTCCTCGATTGTACGTGACAAGGAGTATGGTCGCCTATCCAACCTAGTGGGTTTTCATCGGATCCTCCGGTTTCCTCCCACAGCTAAAAACACTTACGCACAAGCGAATTATTGAAATAGAATTAAACCATTTGTTAGTCCCGAAATGATTTAATTTGTGTCGAGTGGACGTTAACCCTTCCCCTCCCATAATAGAGGATGTTATAAGGGAAATTTGTCCGGGCAGCGGAACTATGGAACATTCTTATATCGAATTCCAACTGCCAATGGATATTTTACCTGCACGCCACGCACCTCGGATTTTTGCATCATCAGAGCGGTTATACAGCTGTCCTTGTCAAGCCCCAACCCGACAAGGAGAAACCACGTCGGAAAATCCCGATGAACTTTCTCGGATTTTCAGGCTTGTATGATGACAATAAAGTAATAAAATACAAGGGTTGGGCGTAGTTGTTTATTTAAAAAATTATTGAACAATGATTGGAATTGTCATTGTCAATTAACATGTTAAAATATGGATCTTAATAATGTTCTTTTCAGATTAACTTACAAAAGCGCTCGACCATGGGTCAGTGATTTCAAGAATCCTAATTACGTAGCTGGGCGTAGAGCAATGAAAACAGGTACAGTACATAGCTGATACAGTCCTTTTAACTTTGTATATTGCTAATTTAAGTTGGCTGTCAAAGAATTGGCGTAAGCTTAACCTTTAAAATGTACTGAAAAACGTATGACATCTCTAAGAAAGTTTCCCCAATGATTGACGAATATGCATCGTCTTTCCAAGATAAACCCCAGAAGATTGGGCAGGAGACCCAACTCCTTATCACGTACAACCGGGAATCGAAACCAGGCCAGTTGAATCAATGACAATCAAGGTGACTTTTTTACGAGAAATGGTCAATTGAAATTATCCTTCAATTAATTTACAATATACTTAGTATACTACATGTATGCTCGCCAATATATAATAAATTATTTTGTAGTGTTTGGTGTTGAACCAGATCTGACCCGAGAAGGAGGGAGTATTCCAGTAGCCTTGACGTTTCAGGAAGCTACTGGAAAGAATGTTATGTTACTTCCTGTTGGTGCCTGTGATGATGGCGCTCATTCACAAAATGAAAAAATTGATAGAATAAATTACATTAATGGGGTAAGGTAGAAAATAAATAAACAGTTGCATGGCGCATCACTCATAAAGCGATACGAAGTATTAACGATACACAGTACACACTCTACAGTTCGGCATAAATATTAATTTTATTATAGTATTATTAAACATTTATGTCACTCATAATGCGAAACAAATTATTAATACGCGAAGTTCGGCATGCAATATTATTATGGTGGTATCATTAAACACGTTGACAGCCTACCAGTCATAGTACGAAACGAAGTAGGTATTAATAATACAGAGGGAGATATTAAATCGGTTGTAAAGTTATTGGAATCAAACAAGGGATGCAATCAGCCTGATTCCCCTCCGTTTCGTCTGTAGTTGTATTGTCTACATCAAATAGTTTGGTTTCATAGAGAACTAAACTGGTGTTGATTTGGGGTTTTTTGTTGATATTATTTCAAATTTTATTTTTCAGATCAAATTGATGGGTGCATATATGGATGAACTTTCTAAATTATAATCTGTAGATTGAGGACAATTTTTAATGACGCCACCGGATCACGCCCTCTAAATGACCATCAAGTTGTTGGCCCACTTTGTAAACTTACCACTTTATTGTACTATTAACAAGCCTTGTATGCATTATGTTATAATAGTTTAGTAATTTATAAATACTGCATGTCAGTCATATCAATTAATTTACTTAAAGTATCTAAGTCTCTAACTCAAAATCATCAAAAATCTTCAACATTAAAAACAGGAATTATTTGTCAATTTAAATCAATGTTGATGATGTGATCTTACCGGAAAAATATGCGCTTCTGATATCTAATATTTAAGACAAAATAAAAATTTTACCATTGGTACACGAATGCGTTTCAGCCCAGTTTTAACAAGAGACTCGAGGGACGAGGCTTAACACATTGCACCAAATCAAACGGCGTATGTAGGCTGGAATAACCAGACGCTATAAATTTGCGCTGATTTAGACTGCTGGCTTATTTCGCCGAAAATAACTGATTTGAAATTAGAGTAAAAACGGAAACCATTGAATGAAAATCAGTTTATATACATTCATATTACAGTATTATATGCGTTGCGACCCACTTGTGTCAATTTGTAGGTCCCAAATGTTAGCAATTTAGCTCCTTTAATGCTGTCTCACACAATCATAAACACATGAACTATTTATGTGTGTATAGCTTTACGTTTTGAGATATAATGTATAGTTAATTTCGGTTCATTTGGGATCTGTTTTTGTTTGGTGTAAATTAAAAGAATAACGTATGAGGAAAACGTCTAGAAATAATTCATAACTTGTTATAATTGTTATTCTAATATTCTGCCAGCCTTTGACGATTTGATGTGATACCGAATAATTAATTCAAAAATGGATACAAAATACTTTTAATAGTAATACTCAAAGTGCTACGCAAACAAGTTTATATATTATACAAGATTTCAAAAAGTACTAAAAGGTTCTGATAGTTAATTTCTAGTTTTTTATTTATACTTCTGTTAAATGGATAAATGTTAGATATTAGGTTATTGCATGTTGTATTTCAATGTTTCCGTTAGCGGAAGATCAAACCTGGTTCTTCATTCGCTCTTCCCGGTTGTTGTATGGTTGGTTCAATTTTTCTCAGTTGTAGGTTCACATATTTCCAATGCACGGTGTAGGTTGCACCCCCACCTACCCCCTCCCAACCCATCTGTTTGCCCAAAGGCGGATCCAGTGGGGTGCCCCTCCCTAATTTTCGACAGTGCCTTTTTTTAATGCTGAAAGTGTCTTTTTTCAGACCCAAATATGCCCTCTCCGAACGTTTACTAATACGAAAATATCAGCCAAATAGCTCTTGGAATGTCGACAGATGTAAGGAAATAACGGATAATTGTCTTGCCCCCCCCCCCCTCAACCTCCTCGCAGCGGCTTGCCCCGTCTCCGCAGTGAGTGCCCTCATTTTGCGGCGCCCCCCCCCTTTCAAAATTCCTAGATCCGCCCCTGTGTTTGCCCTTTGTCCCGGCATTAGTCAAGAAAGTTGGTGTTGTCAAAGTGGAGAGCATATATAGGCTATGCGACGGATGGCAGTCCCAGTGTATGGAAGCATAACGTTGCCAAAAGTCTGATTATAGACAACGTTTCAAAATACATTTTTCAATGTTTCAAAATACTAATGTCATAGCGTAAAAATGCAAAGTATACTTTTAAAATACAAAGTACATTTGTTAAGCTCTTACATTCTGAAGAATGAAACAACCTTGAATTAGCTACTTTACATTTTACACATTGCATTATGCACTTTCCATTGTCGACCAACGTATCTGCGACTTTGCATCGTCGAACACATACCTTGTATGGAATGGTCACATGACTGGAAATGAACGGGGAGTTTCCCCGAGTCCAGCACATTACAAATACCGTAAATTCTAGACCTCACTTCACCTATAATCTGATGTTCAGCCATAGATAAAATTCCAAGAAACGAAATTATTATAGTCAGAAATAATGTACTGTGATTTCCGCCACTTTCCCTTATTTTTTTCCTGTACGTAGATCATCACGTGACCGTTCCATATAAGGTATATGTTCGACGATGCAAAGTCACAGATACGTATGTCGACAATGCAAAGTGCATAATGCAATGTGTAAAATGTAAATTAACTAATTCAAGGTTGATTCATTTTTAAGAATCTAAGAGCGTAACAAATGTACTTTGTATTTTAAAAAGTATACTTTGCATTTTTACACCATGACATTAGTAATTTGAAACATTAAAAAATGTATTTTGAAACGTTGTCTATGTTCAGACTTTTGGCAACGTTATACTTCCATACCAGTGGACTTGCACATTGATGGTGACAAGAGCTATAATACGCACGTACATTCACATATAACATAGTTTCATTAAAGTCGGTCTTCGGATAACGTAAACATAATAACCAATCAATAACCAATGAAAAAGACTAATATATTGTTTTAGACAAAATATAAAACAACTATCAAAGTATCAACAAGACATTGATATATTTATATTATGTATACAAAATATAGAGCAAATGCCAAGGAATCAATATCACAATGTATATAAATATGATACCGCGGTATCAATAAATCATTGTATATAAATATATTTACAACAACTACAAGAAAACGGGACTTCGATTTTAAAAAAAATGACAATTGATGCAAGGACTGTAATTAGTCGACCATCAAAAACAATAAAAAATGTTGGTTATGGTTAGATCATCTACAGTCAGGGTATTCAATTAAAACAGGTTGAAAATGTTGTTTAATGTTTGTAAACCGGTACGGCACACTTATCTCCCCTTATATAGCAGATAATAAGAACAGTTGATCATTATGAACTATTAAAACAAAATTAGCCAATAATAATATATGGATAACCCAAATGAGGAAGGAAAATCTAATGTGAATTTCCATTAATACGCCAATGCATATTAAAAAACGTAAGTTACAAACAACACACAATCATTGGGCTACATTTAAAGGGCATAAAGCTCAATTTAATATTACCCAGAGTCTTTGGCATTACAAACCCGAATTATTAATCCGCTCCAATCGATAGTGAGGCAGTTTCCTTGCCGTGAATATATGGACTTTTGAGATCAAATATTTAAGATACATTGAGCAAGTTTAATAACAGTAGACGCCGGCGTGTACTATTGTGCTCTTGAACGCAATCTGAAATGAGGTGCATTGATGAACGGGGCTAAAATTCAACGGGTAAGTGAAATTTCATTGATACTTACGATGTAAATTGGACTTAGCATGTACATGCGACTGCCATTTTAATTTGGACAATTGGCATATTTCAAGAACAGAACTAAAATTACAATAAAAGGTTTGAAAAATGAATATACGTGTAATTCAGTTTATATACAGGAATCATATTACATTAATATGAACTGCTTTTTTTGCCCATTTTCGTCTATTTTAGGTTTTGAAAAATAGATACTTAGCTCCTTTAATGAGGACGATTCAACTTCAATGAAATAATCTCCCACACTCGTTTATTCAGGATAAAAGTCATAAATATTACCACGCCTTGAGTTCCAACTAGAACCGTAAAAATATACTCAAATACAGAATAACCGGTAGCTTCATACATATATGCAAATGCCCACGTAGCACCTGTTATCACAGACAACTTTAAACACGCAAGAATCCTTATCTTGTGTTTGTTGTTTATTGTTGATTTCAACTGATTTCTTTTAATTTTAATAAAAGTAAAGATGAATAACAAAATGTTAGCAAGAACAAGTAGCCCAAGGGGTAACGCGAAAGCTATCATTCTAGCTCCGATATTGTTTATATAGCATACGTAACCATAGTAATACTTACTTCCGTAACCAAGCCCTGCTCCCCTAGCAACATTTGTTACCATGGTGATTCCGACAATTAAGAATGGGGATAGCATTGAATACAAAAGACATCGTTTGAAAATAAACATTTTGTTAAATCTACGACACTGGAGCGGATAACTCAATTTTAAAAACAGGATCAGTGTACAGCCGTTCATCCAAAATAGTGCTGACAACCAGAAGTAATGTATTAAGATGCCAATAATCGTACATAGCATTGTATAATCAAAGCTTGGAGGGAGTTCTAACCCAAATTCGTACAAAGCTTGAGCAAAGAAAAGATTCACAATAAGCCCCATTACGCTAAGCCCTATTTCATCTCTTATATCCTTCAACGTGCAATAACACACGAAGGTTACCAGAAGAGATAACAATGAAATACAAGTACATACTACGGATGTAAGTCCCAATGCGGTCGACATATCTGTATTAATATTATGAATAATTTGGTCAGACATTTGTAAACACGAGTCGTTAGATGTACCGCGAATATAGTCTTCGATGCAGACGTTAACACACTCGTCCATCTCTTCAAATTCCCCATCTACTAAAGTGATATCATTGTGTAAAAGTCTTAAAGTCTTATTGTCTAGTTTGAACTCATCAGCATCCATGGTAACTTTTGTGCAGGTCATTAATTTATTCAATTTAATAAATTTAATATTTGGTATTAGAGAAGCAACGTCTGGTCTCGGAGCGGTTCTTTCTTTGTAGGGTTCGGTCCAAATAGGAGAACAAAACGGAATAAATTGTAGTTCCATTGGGGTATTAACAGGCTTACACGTTCGTCCAACACGAGTTGTTACATTGTACCCAAATGTTTCTAGCTCTTCGCCCGCTTCATAAACTTTTTGTAAAAGTTCCCTTTGCTTTTCATCAATGTCTACGTCATATGTAAAGAATATCGCAAGCACAACTTCCGTTTTGAGATGTATAAGCCCGTCATGGCATAGTTGAATGTCTATTGGCGTAAAATATTTCTCAGTAATTACATCCGTCAAGGTGTCCCATTTGGGAAATACCCACGGACCGTGTTCAAAGTAATTACTTTTATTCACAGTTCCATCCACATAAACACAAATATTATATCCATAAAAGTTAGATTTGCTGACCAATGGGTGGCAATGTCCATCTATCAAAGTTTCGTCAGAAGAACATGTTTTCTTCACACATTTACACTGAAACATACAAAAAAGAAGATATGAACGGATGTAATTCGAACACAGAAACTAAATGCCTACAGAAATATCTCTTAAGGTCAATACAACCATGTGATCGATCCATTCGTTGCAGGTATTATCAACATATATTTTCAGTGGTGCGGGAACTATATTTTGAGTGGGTGGGCAGATTTATATGAGGGGGTATGAAGAATGTTTCTGCCAATGACAGGCCAATATGAAATGAATTACGTTAATATGAATCATATACATACATGTAAATTTGTTGTTTATGATTAATTGTCTACTCCAAACATTTCACAATCAAATACCAATAAACAAACAAAATATTACTGTAATAATCATTTGTAGCGGACTTTTGGCAACGGAAACTTACCGTTATTGGACTACTGAACTCGTTTCGTTCACATTCACTATTTGATATTTTGTCGTTAGGTTGGTGTCTGGTAATTACGCCCCTAGCACCTTCATCTCGAAGATCAAATAAGAGACTTAAACCGAACTGTGCAAATTCCAGATCAGAAGAATCATCGATAAGAGTCGACCAAGCTATGTATTCGTCATTACATATTTGACAAAATATATTTTTATATTGGCCTCTTACTACACTCGTATAAAGGTGACAAGCTCTCACAACATTTCGGTCATACAATTGTCTCGGCCATTTTCCGGTCTCGTTACACGTTGTATAAATCATTTTCTTCTCTGGTATACAAGACCTATCTTTAATGTGTATCGTAGGTGGTTCGAAGGATACAGAACAGCTTGGATTCCTTAAAACACTAGAATATATTTCTTGGGGGTTGCTATAATTGCCAAAATCGTCCTGGCTTCGACATCGTGTCCTTGTTTTCCAATTCTCCGTAACGTTTACATAATTACAAATGGCACAATATTTATTTCTGTAGGTTATATTAGTGATTGGGTCTGTTACTGGATTATTGGTTGTCCAATGAAAGTATGAATTATTCAAACAATCAGAAATCGTGTTACGCTCCCGGTAGGTCGGAGCACATGCTTCGACAAGTTTTGAATATCGTGCCCAATCATGGCTATGCTTTGTAAGAATGCATCCTGACTTAACCATAGACAAATTGGTTGTGGAAGTTGGTCCCCAAAGAATTTTATCCGGGCAGCAATCATCGTATTGGTAGCATTGATCATCACAATAACAAGGTGCACAGTTAGTGTTGGCAGCTACTTTAATAAGCTTAATAAACCGTTCCTGGCACGCTCTTCTACAATACTGAGTATGAAGATCCATAACCGAGGAATTAAAGTCAGGATACTTTCCTTTTACATTGCTAAATACTCCTCTTTGATATAGCGGTTGAAATACATTACACGATAAATGGTGAATCAGATACAGATATTGCAGACCCATATAATTCACCAATTGCACCTTACCCATTTTGATTTATCTTTTTTTAAAATTAATTGTTATAAATATTATATATAAAGTGTCTAAATGGATTGCAGGAAACAATTTCAGATTTCTGTATCTATTTTTTGTAGACGCACCTGTTTAAGCTATAACACCCGTGCACCGAACAATGTCAGTTTAATATATGTTTAAATCAGTGGCAAACGTCTGGTATTTGTCATATAAACTGTCATATCACATGTTTGATCATCCACAGCACTAAACTCTCCAGCACCACAAATGTATTAAATAATACTAGAAAAAATACTGGTCGGAAACCTTTTCACATGATTTCGCAAAACTATATTGTTCAGCACCTCCAATTTAGTACATAATACTAAAAACAAAACTAGTTGAAAACAGTCCATTTGCTGATTAGTGATTACAGTATTTTGATTCTACTGTTTTTTAGGACTTCGAATTTTGTCTAATGGTTTGTATTGTTAGTACTTGATTTTATTTTATTCTATGTGATTCACATGAAATGAAATAAAGTAGTTTCGTTTTATCAACGCGGGTCCTAAATTAAGGAAATAAAGCAACCTATTTAATAAAATGGAGTCTGGTATCATAATGGTCTGGTGGTTTGATTAAATCGTCGTAATGTTTGATTTGTCGGGATTACTTTGTATAGACGAATTCATAATAATGAAATAAAATCATTACATGTATTTACAATAGCTTGTTTTATATTAACTAAAACAGATTTGCGCCAAGCAATATTCTGTTTAATTTACTAAATGGGATGTAAATTGTTTTGATCGCGATGTGTAACATTTGTCATTTGACTAATGGAATAATTGTAATTACAACATTAAAGGACAAATGCAGGAAAAACATTATTGTCTACCACTATTTTTATGGCTACTATAGCTTTAAAAATGGTACACCATTTACAACCACTAACTATAAAATTTATTGATAAAATTCCAAACAATAATACTACTACTAATGACTGTTACCCTCGGTTGTAACGAGACATTTTTCATAAACACAAACCTGTAATTGCATCCGATGAAGACCCACTTTTAATTACTTCTAAATAAGGGTTCTAACCGGTCATTTCAGTTTCATTTATTACGGATTTGACTGTTTGTGGGTAGCCATCATAGTCAGCATTACGAATACTCAGCCCAAGTTTTAAATCGATTGTCTCTTTGATTTACACGTTCAATATTGCGAATTTACAATTCATGTGAGCAGTACTTACAGCTACATATCTGTAAATATAGTCCTCAGCAATATAGAGTTTCGGCAGTTTATTCTTCCCATATTCTGGCTGATGGGTGAGACCTTTTCGAATATATGAATTAGTTACAACTTATAATTTAATTCGAATGTTATATACAAATGGAATACGTCGCAGAATTCGACAAGCAATCTCTTGGTAGTAGTTTCAGGAGCACTGAGCTTCGGGGACATTTTTGAAGATTTTGACAGTGATTCTTGCAAAAGACAGACGATAATGGGTCGGTTTTAGAACAACTGGTTTGATTTATGTTTCCATTCTTTTACTTCAGTATTTGTATCAAAATAGTAAGTGCAGGGGGACTGCACCACACACAATTCTACACAAAAAACAAATATACAGATAAGACATCATACTAAGAGAACACACACAAAAACAAATCAAAAAGAGTGAATGGATCCGGGGGCTAGCCGTAAGCGTCCACTGCGCTGTACAGCCCCGGGCCTGTGGTGACACAGACTTCACTCATATTTGAAAACAAGTTGGGAGTAAAATCCAAGTAACCACACCGTTAAATGTATCAAAGAAGTAGGCCTAGTTCTGAAAAACTAGATGCATTAAAATCAATAAAGAAGATGATTGAAGTATATTGAATGCATTAGGACACACATTACAACCGTCACAGAAACAAAAACAAAACTGAATACATGGAAGCAAGGGAATGTAAGACCGTCTAGGGAGACCGTCGCCTGCTAACTGAATGGCGTGACGTAAGGTATTGTGTTAGAACAATGATTCTCAACCACGGTGTGTCCCGGCGCACCCGTGTGCCGCGAGATCTTCTGAAGTATGCAGCGAAATTTTGTACGGCACATAGCTGTGATTGTTTACCTTTATTCACTTTCCCTTAGCATCTTATAGTGCTAATATTATTTTATACAATAAGCGCTACTAGATGCAAGTAAAGACTGAATATCTAATTCTGACGCCATATCTAAATGTTGATGATACTTTATTCAGTTTCCTGTAGCATCTTATAGTGCTAATATGTTATATAATAAGTACGTATTGGTTACCAGTAAATACTAAATATTAAATTGTGATAGCCAATCTAAATGTTGATGATTTCATATTCAGTCTCCGCTAGCATCTTATAGTGCTAATATTTTATATAATAAGTGCGTATTTGATACGAGTAAATACTGAATATTTAATTGTGACGCCAAATCTTACTGTTGGTTATATTGTATTCAGTTTCCCCTAGCATCGTATAGTGCTAATATTTTTATATAATAAGCACGTATTAGATACGAGTAAATACTGAATGTTTAACTGTGAGGCCATATCTAAATGTTGATAATCTTTTATTCAGTTTCCCCCTAGTATTTTATAGTGCTAATATTTTATATAATAAATATTTAATTGTGACCTTCAATATAAATGGCGAGGATAGTGTCCAGTTTCCCCTAGCATCTTATAGTGCTAATATTTTATATAATAAGCACGTATTAGATACCAGTAAATACTGAATATTAAATTTCAAAGCCCAATCTAATTGGGGATGATCGTGGAATAGGTTTCATATTGACATCCAATCTAGTTTCCAGCAACTACTAAACATCTAATCGTGTCCTTCAATCTAAATTCTGGTGATATTGTATTCAGTTCCCCTAGCATCTTATAGTGCTAATATTTTATATAATGAGCGCAAATAAGATACGAGGAAATACTAAATATTTAACTGTGACGCCCAATCTAAATGTTGATGATTTTGTATTCAGTTTCCCCAAGCATCTTATAATGATGCGAGTAAATACTGAATATTTAATTGTGACGCTCAATCTAACTGATGATGATATATATTCAGTTGCCACTAGCATCTTATAGTGCTAATTTGTTTTATCATAAGCACGTATAAGATACCAGTAAATATTGAATATTTGTTTGTTGTCGAAATGTTGATGATCTTAAGTTCCCCTTTACATCTTATAGTGCTAATAATTTATATAATATATCTTGACATCCAATCTAGTTGAATCTAAATAGTGATGATACTGTGTTCAGTTTCCACTAGAATCTTATAGTGCTAATAATTTATATAATTAAGCACGTATTAGATACCAGTAAATACCGAATCTAAGTGTTGATATTTTTGTATTCAGTTTCCGCTAGCATCTTATAGTGCTAATATTTTATATAATAAGCACTAGTAGATACTATCAAATACTGATTATTTCATCGTGAACTTTAATCTAAATTTTGATGATTTTGTATTCAGTTTCCACTGGCATCTTATAGTGCTATTTTTTTCATTTTTCATGTAATAAGCACTTATTAGATACCAGTAAATACTGAATATTTAATTGTGGCTGATGACGATATTGTAGTCGATATCATCTAGCATCTTGTAGTGCTAATATTTTATATAATAAGCACGTATTAGTAACCAGCGAATACTGAATTTAATTGTGACCTTCAATCTAAATTTTGATGATTTTGTATTCAGTTTCCACTGGCATCTGATAGTGCTAATATTTTATATAATCAACACGTATTGGATACCAGTAAGTACTGAATATTTTATCGTAACACCCAATCGAACTGTTGATGAGACTGTATTCAGTTTCCGTTTGCATCTTATAGTGCTAATATTTTATATGATAAGCACGTATAAGATGCCAGTAAATATGTGGAAATGTTGATTATCTTTTATTCAGTCTCCTCTAGCATCTTATAGTGCTAACATTTCATGTAATAAACACGTATTAGTTACCAGCGATTACTAAATATTTAATGGCGAGTTTCAATTTAAATTGATGATTTTTTATTCAGTTCCCACTGGCATCTTATAGTGCTAATATTTTAAGAAATAAGCACGTATTAGATACGAGTAAATTCTGAATATTAAATTCCGAAGCCGCCTTTAATTAGGGATGATATTGTGTTCAGTATCATAATACCATGAAATACTGAATATTTAATTCTGTCGCAATCTCTAAATGTTGAAGATATTTTATTCAGTTTCCACTAGCATCTTATAGTGCTAATATTTTATAAGATAAGCGCGTATAGGATACCAGTAAATACTGAATATTTAATTGTGTCACAATCTCTAAATGTTGATGATAATGTATTCAGTTTCCCCTAGCATCTTCTAGTGCTAATTTGTCATGTAATAAGCACTTACTAGATACCAGCGAATACTGAATATTTAATTGTAACGTCCAATCCAACTGTTGATGATATTGTATTCAGTTTCCACTAGCATCTTATAGTGCTAATATTTCATATATTAAACACGTATTAAATACGAGTAAATACTGAATATTTAATCGTGTCGCAATCTCTAAATGTTAGCTATTTTGTATTCAGTTTCTCTTACCATCTTATAATAGTGCTAATATTACATATAATAAGCACTTATTAGATACCAGTAAATATTGAAAATTTAATTGTAACGCCCAATCTAACTGTTGATGAGATTGTGTTCAGTTTCCCAAGAATCTTATAATGCTAATATTTTATATAATAAACACCCTTCAGATACGATTAAATAATAAATATATTTAATTGTGGCGCTCAATCTAACTGTTGATGATATATATTCAGTTGCCACCAGCATCTTATAGTGCTAATATTTTATATGATAAGCACATATAAGATACCAGTAAATATTGAATATTTGTTTGTGAAGACATGTCGAAATGTTGATGATCTTTTATTCAGTTCCCCTTAGCATCTTATAGTGCTAATATTTTATATAGTACATGTATAGTGAAAATCCTATCTTGACATACAATCTAGTTTCAAACAAATGAAAAATATTTGATCAAGACCTTGAATCTAAATAGTGATAATATTGTGTTCAGTTTCCCCTAGCATCTGATAGTGCTAATGTTTTAAGTAATAAGCACGTATTAGATACAAGTAAATATTGAATCTAAGTTTTGGTGATTTTATATTCAGTTTCCGCTAGCATCTTATAGTGCTAATATTTAATGTAATAAGCACGTATTAGATACCATCAAATACTGATTATTTATTCGTGAAGTTGAATCTAAATTTTGATGATTTTGTATTCAGTTTCCCCTAGCATCTGATAGTGCTAATTTTTCATGTAATAAGCACTTATCAGATACGAGTAAATACTCAATACTTAATTGTAACGCCCAATCTAACTGTTGATGATATTGTATTCTGTTCCCCTAGCATCTTATAGTGCTAATATTTTATATGATAAACACGTATTAGATACCAGTAAATATTGAATACTTAATTGTACCGCAATCTTTAAATGTTGATGATATTGTATTCAGCTTCCCCTATAGCATCTTCTAGTGCTAATATATTATATAATAAGCACGTATTATAATTAGCTACCAGTAAATACTGAATATTTATTTGTGACATCCAATGGCAATGTTGATGATTTGTATCCAGTTTCAACTAACATTTTATAGTGCTAATAATTCATATAATAAACACGTATCCGATACGAGTAAATTGTTTGTGACATCCAATCTCAATGTTGATGATTTTGTATCCAGCTTCAACTAACATCGTATAGTGCTAATATTTAATACAACACTTCCAGCAAATATTAAATAATTAATTACAAGTTAAACTTCTTAATAAACTATATTCCAGAATTCAATTTCCCCCAGCACCTTAGAATGTTAATATGTTCGTTTCAAATACAAGCAAACGTTGATTATTATAGATATATTCAAGATAAGTACGTTTCAAATACAAGCAGAAGTTGTACATATTTCTTTATAGTGCTAACATTTTATGTAATAGTTACCACCAAACACTGAATATTTAATCGCGAGTTTTTTCTAAATGTATGATTTTGTATTCAGTTTCCCCTAGCATCTTATAGTGCTAATATTTCATATAATAAGCACTTATTAGATACCAGTAAATACTGAATATTTAATTGTGACTGATGATGATATTGTGGTCAGTTTCATCTACCGGTAGCATCTTGTAGTGCTAATATTTTATATATTAATCATGTATTAGTTACTAGCAAATACTGAACAATCAATTACAAGCTAAACTTCTTAATAATAAACTATATTCTAGTATTCAGTTTCCCCAAGCATCTTGCAATGCTAATATATCTTGATAATTCAAGATATATTCTAAATACATTGTATAATATTCAGTTTTGTTCTGGAATCTGATATTGCTAATATCTTTAACGGACAAAATGGTGATGACTTTTACATCATTTTTTACTTTTCAAAAACTTACCCCATTTCTTTAGATTGTAACATTGCACCTATTTCTTTTAAGCTTTCATAAATAGTTATAACCAGTAACTGACGATGGAATGATAGATTTCAATATTTCTTCTCGTTATATATGGTCAGTTGACATGTTTTAACTTTGAATTCTGTGTCATCTTAAGAGTTATTGTTAATTGATTTGTTTTTACAATGTTTATAGTAGTGAAGTATGTCATTGATGAGTATATTGTAAGTCAATCAGGTTTAGCGAAAACAGTTTGATGTACATTGCTTGCTAGTAAATGTCCAAATGTTTATTATCATGGCTTACATAATTTTGTAGATGATTAGATTAAATATGCCTAATGATAGAAAACATTTTAAAAAGTTTTATTATTTCTTCCTAATTCTAATGAACATTTCTCTGGGGTTCTTTGTTTTTCATCGTACTTGTCATTAAAAACTTTCTTTCTCTAACAAAATCTTTTTGTTTATCAGATTATTCCTACATTTCGTCTATATTTCATCATAACTATTGTTTTAGGTTGTTTCATCAATTTTTAGTTGTTTATTAATCAAATTAAGAATGTACATTCTCAAGTACAAGCTGGTATCATCAGCAAATAAGCCCCATGACGTTAAAACTTGTGTGATAATTTGTTTTGACACCTGTTAACAAAATTGATCATTTCAAAGTGCATGATTGACACCCATCTAAATGAATCCAACTGATTGTTGGTGATAATCTTCTTGTTTAATCCCGGTACTAATCAGCCGTTAATCCGAATCCGAACTATAATCCCAAAATGCGCTTTCATAATTTTATTTCACAAGAACAAACGTAATATCCATGGTGAAATACTGATGTTAAGGAACAATATGATAAAAAAAACGGAGGGGGGGAGCAAAAGTTATTTATGATTAATACGGTAAAAACACAGATAAAGTTTAATTAAGATTAGGGAAAAATAATGAGATGGAAACCTTTTTACAATGTTTTAAATCATCGAACATGCGACTACTTAAAACGAATGTTTAACACTTGATTATAAATAAAACAAGAGAATAATTACACAAAAGCAGCTCCAATAAAAAAAATTAGCAATTGTTTTCCATAGAATTCTTGTCTTTATATTTAAATAACAAGCTCCAAGCTAATCACCTATGATATTACGTAAGCCATGATGATGAAAACTTGGACAATGTACATCAGCGAGGGAAAGGTTATAATCGCCAAACCTGATTGACTTGGAATACACTCATTAATGACATACTTCACTAATATAAACATTGTAAAAACAAATCAATCAACAATAACTCTTAAGATGACACAGAATTCAAAGTTAAAACGTGTCAACTGACCATATATAACGAGAAGAAATATTGAAATCTATCATTCTATCGTCAGTTACTGGTTATAACTATCCATGAAAGCTTAAAAGAAATACGTGCAACGTGGTAATCTAAAGAAATACGTGCAATGTGGTAATCTAAAGAAATGTGGTAAGTATTTGACCATTCAAACAGTGCAGATGACTACTTTACCGTTTATATTATATGCAGCATGTTGCCAATGGGATTATGAGAAGCTGTACTTATTGGTGATTGTCTCCCATGTAAAAGTTAACTTAAAAGAGAGAGTAGAGCCAGCACCGAACAGAACAATTTATACATTTATAAAAAGTCATGTTCAAAAATTCCGATATACATATAAGCAATATCTGATACTAGAAGAAAACTGAATACAATGTCATTCATTTCTAGAGATTATCTAGAATATTCAACATTTTCTTGTATCTGATATGTACTTGTTATATTAGCACTATACGATGACGGAGAAAACTGAACACAACATCACGAACAGTTAGATTGGATGGCACCATAGAATATTCAGTAATTGTTGGTATCTATACATTATATAAATTATATATAAAAAACAACATTATAAAATGCTAAAACGAAGACACACTAAATACAATTTCGCCAACATTTAAATATTTAGTACTTCCTGGTAACTAATACGTGCTTTTTATATAAACTATATAGCGCTATAAGATGCTGGTGAAAGCAAAATACATTATCTTCAACATTTCGAATCGTTACCACCATTAAATATTAAGTATTTGCTTATTATATAAATGATAAGTCCTATACGATGTTACAGGAGATTGATTACATATATTGCTAGTATCTGATATGTGCTTGTTACATAAAATATTAGCAGTGTAAAATGTAAGGGAAAACTGATTAAAACATCGCCAGCATTTACAAAATTAATGGTGTAACAGTAAATTTAATATTCAGAATTTACTCGTATCTAATACGTGCTTATTTCATAAAATATTAGCACTATAAGATGCCAGTGGTAACTGAATACAAAATCATCAATTTAGATTGAAACCCGCGATTAAATATTCAGTATTTGCTGGTAACAGTAAATTTAATATTCAGAATTTACTCGTATCTAATACGTGCTGATTTCATGAAATATTAGCACTATAAGATGCCAGTGGAAACTGAATACAAAATCATCAATTTAGATTGAAACTCGCGATTAAGTATTCAGTATTTGCTGGTTACTAATACGTGTTTATTACATAAAATGTTAACATTATAAGATGCTAGAGGAAACTGAATAAAAGAGCATCAACATTTCGACATGTCGTCACAATTAAATATTCAATATTTACTGGTATCTAATACGTGCTTACCATTTATAATATTAGCACTATAAGATGCTAGGGGCTACTGAATAAAATATCAACGTTTCGACATGTCGTCACAATTAAATATTCAGCATTTACTCGTATCTAGTAGTGCTTATCATATAAAATATTAGCACTATAAGATGCGAATGGAAACTGAATGTATCATCAACAGGCGTTACAATAAAATATTCAGTATTCACTGGTATCCAATACGTGCTTATTATATAAAATATTAGCACTATAAGATGCCAGTGGAAACTGAATACAAAATCATCAAAATTTAAATTGAAGGTCACAATTAAATATTCTGTATTCGCTGGTTACTAATACGTGCTTATTATATAAAAATCATCAACATTGAGATTGGATGTCACAAATAAATATTCAGTATTGTCTGGTATCTAATACGTGCTTAAAATATAAAATATTAGCACTATAAGATGCTAGGGGAAACTAAATACAATATCATCAACATTTTAAAGCAACTCGCGATTAAATATTCAGTTAGTGCTAGTAACTAATGGATGCTAGAGGAAACTGAATAAAAGATCATCAACGTTTCAACGTGTAGTCGAAATAAAATATTCAATATTTACCGGTATCTAATACGTGCTTATTATATAAAATATTAGCACTATAAGATGCTAGGGGCAACTGAATAAAATATCAACATTTCGACATATCGTCACAATTAAATATTCAGCATTTACTCGTATCCTGTAGTGCTTATCATATAAAATATTAGCACTATAAGATGCGAATGGAAACTGAATACAATATCATCAACAATTAGATTGGGCGTTACAATAAAATATTCAGTATTTACTGGTATCCAATACGTGCTTATTATATAAAATATTAGCACTATAAGATGCTAGGGGAAACTGAATACAAAATCATCCATTTAGATTGAAGCTCGCGATTAAATATTCAGTATTTTCCGGTAACTATTATATAAAATGTTAGCAATATACAGAAATATGTAACCGTTTGCTTTGAAACGTACTTATCACAATAGTATTATACGATGCTGGAGGAGGGGGGTTGGATACTGGAATATAGTTTATTAAGAAGTTTAGCTTGTAATGAATTATTTAATATTTGCTGGAAGTATTATATAAAATTTTAGCATTATAAAATGTTAGTTGAAACTGGATACAAAATCATTAACATTGAGATTGGATGTCACAAATAAATACTTATATATAGTGCTTAAAATAAAAAAAATATTAGCACTATAAGATACTAGGGGAAGTTGATTACAACATCTTCAAAAATAAGACCGGGAGTCACGATTATCACGATTGAAATATTATTATGTTAGTATTAAAAGATGCTGGTAGTAACTGTCACAATAAAATATTTACCACTAGTATCTGATATGTGCTTACTACATAAGATATTAGTACTATAAGATGTTAGGGAAAACTGAATAAAACATTACCAGCATTTACAAATGGTGTATCAGTAAAATATTCAGCATTTACTGGTATCAAATATGTGCTTATTATATAAAATATTAGCACTATAAGATGCTAGGGGAAGCTGGGTATATTATCTTCAATATTTACTGGCTTAATATATAAACAATATTAGCACTATAAGATGCGAATGGAAACTAACTGAATGTATCATCAACTGGCGTTACAATGAAATATTCAGTATTCACTGGTATCCAATACGTGCTTATTATATAAAATATTAGCACTATAAGATGCCAGTGGAAACTGAATACAAATTCATCAAAATTTAAATTGAAGGTCACAATTAAATATTCTGTATTCGCTGGTTACTAATACGTGCTTATTATATAAAAATCATCAACACTGAGATTGGATGTCACAAATAAATATTCAGTATTGTCTGGTATCTAATACGTGCTTAAAATATAAAATATTAGCACTATAAGATGCTAGGGGAAACTAAATACAATATCATCAACATTTTAAAGCAACTCGCGATTAAATATTCAGTTAGTGCTAGTAACTAATGGATGCTAGAGGAAACTGAATAAAAGATCATCAACGTTTCAACGTGTAGTCGAAATAAAATATTCAATATTTACCGGTATCTAATACGTGCTTATTATATAAAATATTAGCACTATAAGATGCTAGGGGAAACTAAATACAATATCATCAACATTTTAAAGTAACTCGCGATTAAATATTCAGTTAGTGCTAGTAACTAATGGTTGCTAGAGGAAACTGAATAAAAGATCATCAACGTTTCAACGTGTAGTCGAAATAAAATATTCAATATTTACCGGTATCTAATACGTGCTTATTATATAAAATATTAGCACTATAAGATGCTAGGGGCAACTGAATAAAATATCAACATTTCGACATATCGTCACAATTAAATATTCAGTATTTACTCGTATCTTGTAGTGCTTATCATATAAAATATTAGCACTATAAGATGCGAATGGTAACTGAATACAATATCATCAACATTTAGATTGGGCGTTACAATAAAATATTCAGTATTTACTGGTATCCAATACGTGCTTATTATATAAAATATTAGCACTATAAGATGCTAGGGGAAACTGAATACAAAATCATCCATTTAGATTGAAGCTCGCGATTAAATATTCAGTATTTTCCGGTAACTATTATATAAAATATACAGAAATATGTAACCGTTTGCTTGTATTTGAAACGTACTTATCACAATAGTATTATACGATGCTGGAGGAGGGGGGGGGGCTGGATACTGGAATATAGTTTATTAAGAAGTTTAGCTTGTAATGAATTATTTAATATTTGCTGGAAGTATTACATAAAATTTTAGCATTGTAAAATGTTAGTTGAAACTGGATACAAAATCATTAACATTGAGATTGGATGTCACAAATAAATACTTATATATTGTGCTTAAAATAAAAAAAAATATTAGCACTATAAGATGCTAGGGGAAGTTGAATACAACATCTTCAAAATTAAGACCGGGAGTCACAATTATCAAGATGGAAATATTATTATGTTAGCATTAAAAGATGCTGGTAGTAACTGTCACAATAAAATATTTACCACTTGCTAGTATCTGATATGTGCTTACTTCGTAAAATATTAGTACTATAAGATGTTAGGGAAAACTGAATAAAACATTACCAGCATTTACAAATGGTGTATCAGTAAAATATTCAGCATTTACTGGTATCAAATATGTGCTTATTATATAAAATATTAGCACTATAAGATGCTAGGGGAAGCTGGGTATATTATCTTCAATATTTACTGGCTTAATATATAAACACTATTAGCACTATAAGATGCGAATGGAAACTGAATGTATCATCAACAGGCGTTACAATAAAATATTCAGTATTCACTGGTATCCAATACGTGCTTATTATATAAAATATTAGCACTATAAGATGCGAATGGAAACTGAATGTATCACCAACAGGCGTTACAATAAAATATTCAGTATTCACTGGTATCCAATACGTGCTTATTATATAAAATATTAGCACTATAAGATGCTAGGGGAAGCTGGGTATATTATCTTCAATATTTACTGGCTTAATGTATAAACAATATTAGCACTATAAGATGCGAATGGAAACTGAATGTATCATCAACAGGCGTTACAATAAAATATTCAGTATTCACTGGTATCCAATACGTGCTTATTGTATAAAATATTAGCACTATAAGATGCCAGTGGAAACTGAATACAAATTCATCAAAATTTAAATTGAAGGTCACAATTAAATATTCTGTATTCGCTGGTTACTAATACGTGCTTATTATATAAAAATCATCAACATTGAGATTGGATGTCACAAATAAATATTCAGTATTGTGTGGTATCTAATACGCGCTTAAAATATAAAATATTAGCACTATAAGATGCTAGGGGAAACTAAATACAATATCATCAACATTTTAAAGTAACTCGCGATTAAATATTCAGTTAGTGCTAGTAACTAATGGATGCTAGAGGAAACTGAATAAAAGATCATCAACGTTTCAACGTGTAGTCGAAATAAAATATTCAATATTTACCGGTATCTAATACGTGCTTATTATATAAAATATTAGCACTATAAGATGCTATGGGCAACTGAATAAAATATCAACATTTCGACATATCGTCACAATTAAATATTCAGTATTTACTCGTATCTTGTAGTGCTTATCATATAAAATATTAGCACTATAAGATGCGAATGGAAACTGAATACAATATCATCAACATTTAGATTGGGCGTTACAATAAAATATTCAGTATTTACTGGTATCCAATACGTGCTTATTATATAAAATATTAGCACTATAAGATGCCAGTGGAAACTGAATACAAATTCATCAAAATTTAAATTGAAGGTCACAATTAAATATTCTGTATTCGCTGGTTACTAATACGTGCTTATTATATAAAAATCATCAACATTGAGATTGGATGTCACAAATAAATATTCAGTATTGTCTGGTATCTAATACGTGCTTAAAATATAAAATATTAGCACTATAAGATGCTAGGGGAAACTAAATACAATATCATCAACATTTTAAAGTAACTCGCGATTTAATATTCAGTTAGTGCTAGTAACTAATGGATGCTAGAGGAAACTGAATAAAAGATCATGAACGTTTCAACGTGTAGTCGAAATAAAATATTCAATATTTACCGGTATCTAATACGTGCTTATTATATAGAATATTAGCACTATAAGATGCCGGGGGCAACTGAATAGAATATCAACCTTTCGACATATCGTCACAATTAAATATTCAGTATTTACTCGTATCTTGTAGTGCTTATCATATAAAATATTAGCACTATAAGATGCGAATGGAAACTGAACACAATATCATCAACAGTTAGATTGGGCGTTACAATAAAATATTCAGCATTTACTGGTATCCAATACGTGCTTATTATATAAAATATTAGCACTATAAGATGCTAGATGAAACTGAATACAAAATCATCCATTTGGATTGAAACTCCCGATTAAATATTCAGTATTTGCTGGTAACTATTATATATGTTAGCACTATATATGTACAACGTTTACTTGTATTTGAATCGTACTTATCTTGAATATATCTATAATAATCAATGTTTGCTTGTATTTGAAACGTACTTATCATATTGGCAGTATAAAATGCTGAGGGAAACTGAATACTGGAATACAGTAAATACAGTTTATTAAGAAGAAGTATTAAATAAAATTTTAGCATTATAAAATGTTAGTTGAAACTGGATACAAAATCATCAACATTGGGATTGGATGTCACAAATAAATATTCAGTATTTACTGGTATCTAATACGTGCTTAAAATAAAAAAAAAATAAAAAAAATATTAGCACTATAAGATACAACATCTTCAAAATTAAGACCTGGAGTCACGATTATCACGATGGAAATATTATTATGTTAGCATTAAAAGATGCTGGTAGTAACTGTCACAATAAAATATTCACCATTTGCTAGTATCTGATATTTGCTTACTACATAAGATATTATAAGATGTTAGGGAAAACTGAATAAAACATTACCAGTATTTACATATGGTGTACCAGTAAAATATTCAGCATTTACTGGTATCAAATATGTGCTTATTATATAAAATATTAGCACAATAAATATTCTAGGGGAAGCTGGGTATAACATCTTCAGTATTTACTGGCTTGTTATACATTGTATATACAATATTAGCGCTATAAGATGTTGGGAGTAACTATCACAATTAAATATTCAGCGTTTACTAGTATCTTGTAAGTGCTGATTGCATATAATATTAGCACTATAAGATGCTAGGAGAAACTGAATACAATATCATCAACTTTTAGTTTAGGTATCACATTTGAATTGGTATTTGGTATCTAACATTGGGTATTACATTTGAATATTCAGTATTTACTGGTGTCTAATACGTGCTCATTATATAAAGTATTAGCACTATAAGATGCTAGGATAAGCTGAATACAATATCATCAACATTTTGATTGAATGTCAGTATTACATAATATCCTATATTTACTTGTATCTACTACATGCTTAATAAAATATTAGCACTATAAGATGCTACAGGAAACTGAATAAAGCATCATCAACATTTAGATATTGCATCACAATTAGATAATCAATATTTACTTGTATCTAGTGGTGCGTTTTGTATAAAATATTAGCACTATGAGATGCGGCATACTTCAGAAGATCTCGCGGCACACTGGTTAATAATCACTGTTCTAACACATTACCTTAATCAAATACTGAAGTAAAAAAATAGAAACATAAATCAATATGAAATATTAGCACCATAACATGCTTATAGGGGAAACTAAATACAATATCATCAACATTTAGAGATTGTGCGTTACAATTAAATATTCAGTATTTACTCGTATCTGATACGTGCTTATTATATAACATAATATTAGTACTATAAGGGGGAACTGATTACAATATCTGCAACATTTAGATCGAGTGCCATGATTAAGTATTCAATATTTACTGGCTTATTATATATAAAATATTAGCACTATAAGATGCTGGGAGTAACTATCACAATAATTAAATATTCAGCTTTTACTGGTATTAATATGTGCTTTTTTCAAGCAATATTAGCACTATAAGATGCTGGGGTAAGCTGAATACAATATTGTCAACATTTAGATCCGGATTCAAGATTAAATATTCAATATTTTAATTTCATACACGTAAAGGACTTTTATTGTGATACTTGTTTTTGTTTATACACATCAATCTATTTGTGATATTGTTTAGTGTGTTTCGTTAAGATCACCATGTCCTTGAAGACATAAAGCCCGGTTGGAGATGACGTGCCATGACATTTTATTTCATTCATTCATTCTTTGCGGGCTTTACGTTTGGTTTTTGGTGTTCTAGTTGTGATGTTTTATTTGGTGACATGGAGAGGATATTGCATAGTCGGTGGGTGTCGTAGATCATCGACAATACGCCATCGTACTAACTGACGTAGGGGTGTTTGGAAGTGGCATAATTAGCAGGTGGCTGGTTGTTGAGTTAATCGTCTTGGAATTGTGTCAGATGTGTAAATTATGGCATTGGTTTCAATCTGCTGCAAGGAATGTTATAATATATCAGAATGTAATGGGGGGGGGGGGAGCGAACTGGTGACGTCAACATACCCTGTCGTGATAAATACATATCCCGTCTGAAATCTTCTGTATAGGTGATTCAAGACTCTAGTATGCATCCTCTTTTTGATCAGAATCGGAGTCTTCTGTCCAGGTTCCATCATTACTAAGTTCAAGACAGAATGCAGTGTTTCGGTCTCATTCGTTCACGAGATAGGGGGGGGGGGGGGTACAGTGAGAGCGATGTGGTAATTATTGTTGGAAACTGTTCGATTTGTGTGTATCCTTCGCATAGCTGTACTCTACGTCAGAAGATGCTTGGGGGTACCATTCACGATACTTTGGGATATGCTGGCAGTTTTCAGATACATGATTGACCGCTTAACGGAAGTGACCTCTGCATAAAATCTCAGTATTTGTTACGCTCTGGTGCATTCAATCATTGTTGTAACTTGCTTGGATCAAAATGTTTTCGCCTCTAATCTCCGATAAAAATTCTGTAAACGTGTCATTTTGTAAACTACACTAGATACTACTGCCCACCTCGCTTTGTATTAGATAATATTTATCTATTTTTGTGAAGACATTCCATGAATCAGTGGGGGCACTAAAACTTATGTTTAGCAACAAAGCGGCAATGGCAAATATGTCCTAAATGATATCCCAGCACTGAAAATGTCTGGATGTAGTTATTCGCGACGCATGAAATATACGCTGAGCATTTTGCAACAAGTTTCGTGCTAATATTTCCTAATAAAAAGCAAATCTGATAACTGTTAAAACACTTATCAGATACAAGCTAATGTAGTATATTTAATGCTAATACCTACTCTACATACTAGTGCTAATATTTTATGGGGGTTGGATGGCACGTGCGTGATGTATCATAAAGCCTGTCATTGAGTCAATATCGGATATTAAAAACCCCTGCATCTTATAGCGCTAATAATTTACATAATAAGAAAATGTTTGATACCAGCAAAACCAAATATTTAATCGTGACATCCAATCTCGTGATGATATTTTATATAATATAAAATATTATTAAACGTGGCACTAAATATTTGTATTTTCTCCCTGAATCATGGGTATTTAATTGTCGCGACCAGTCTAAATGTTGATGATATGGTATTCAGTTTCCCCTAGCATCTTATAGTGCTAATATTTTTTTTTATGATAAACAAACATTAGATACCAGCAAATACTGAATGCTGTATTCCGCTTCACCAAGCATCTTATAGCGCTAAATATTATATAATAAGCACGTATTAGATACCAATAAATACCGAATATTCGATTGTAACACCCAATGTAAAAGTTGATGACATTGTATTTAAATACATGTAAATGCAAGTACGTAAACAATCGAAGTCATGAAAAAGTCTTACAGTGCACACACCAGATACTAGCAAATGCAAATTAATATTTAATTGTGACTTACTAATTCTAGCATCCTATAGTGCTAGTATGTCATATAATATGCCAGTAAATATTGAAAAATTCATCTGGACACCCGATCTAAAACACATTAGACACCAGTAAATACTGCGTATTCAACACCCAGTCTAAAAGTGATGATATCGTACTTAGAAACATCTTACAGTGCTAATATTTTAAAAACACATTAGACACCAGTAAATACTACATATTCAACACCCAGTCTAAAAGTGATGATATCGTACTTAGTAACATCTTACAGTGCTAATATGTTATGCAATAAGCATATCTCATACACAAGGAAGTGCTCAATATTTAATTCTGACAGTTACTCACAACATCTTGCAGTGCTAATATTTTATATAATAAGCCAGTAAATATTGAATATTTAATCGTTTCACCTGATCTAAATGTTGCAGATATTGAATTCAGCTTCCCCTAGAATCTTATAGTGCTAATAATATTTTATATAATAAGCACGTATTAGATACCAGTAAATACCGAATATTCAATTGTGTCACCCCTGATGATATTGTATTCAGTTTCCCCTAGCATCGTATAGTGCTAATATATTATATAATAAGCACATATTAGATACCAGTAAATACTGAATATTTTACCGTTACAAAATTTCTAAATGCTGGTGATTTTTTTTCAGTTTTACTCAACATATTATAGTGTAAATATTTTATGCTATACACATATGCTATATTTAATTGTGAGAGTTACTCCCAGCATCTTATAGTTACTGTTACAATTACTCCCAGCATCTTGTACCGTGGTGCTAATATTTTATATAATATTGAATATTTAAACGTTGAAGATATTGTATTCAGGCTCCCCTAGCATCTTGTAGTGCTAATATATACCAGCAAGACGAGAGTATCATCGTCGAAACGTTGCATGTTAATAAACCAGTAATTGTTAATCCATAAATAGTGTTATTGTATTACTGTTCAATTACTAAATGCCACTTAAAGAAATAATTTATATACCATAGCAATACTGTATATGTAATCGTGGAAACAACTGTAAGTGTTGAAGATATTCTATTCCGCCTCGACTAGCATCTTATAGTGCTAATAATATTTTATATAATAAGCACGTATTAGATACCAGTAAATACCGAATATTCAAATATTGAATATTTAAACGTTGAATATATTATATTCAGGCTCCCCTAGCATCTTATAGTGCTAATATGTTTTATAATAAGCACATATTAGATACGAGTAAATGCTGAATATTTTACTGTTACATCATTTGTAAATGCTGGTTATGTTTTAAATGGTCAACATAATGCATACAATTTAAACGTTGAAGTAGTGATCTGAAGTGCTTGAACGATCAAATACTTACCCCATTTCTCTAGATTATCACATTGCACGTATTTCGTTTAAGCTTTCTTGGATATTTTTCACCAGTAGCTCACGGTGGAATGGTAGTTTTCAATATTTCTTCTCGTTATATATGGCTAGCTCTCGGATCCATTCACTTAATGTGAATTGTTCGTTTCTTTGTGATTTCTGCGTATTGTGTCTTGTTGTGTAAATCATTAAAGTGCTAATATTAGGTACGAGTAAATACTGAATATTTAATTGTGACGCCCAATCTAAATGTTGATGATAATATATTAAGTTTCCCCTAGCATCTTATAGTGCTAATATTTTATATAATAAGCACGCATTAGATACCAGTAAACACTAAATATTCAATTGTAATACCGAATGTAATAAAAGTTGATGATATTGTAGTAGTTTCCCCTAACATCTTATAGTTCTAACATGTTACTTAATAAGCACACCGCAGACACTAACAAATGCTGAATATTTAATTGTGACAGTTTCTGCCAGCATCTTGTATTACTAAAATTTTATATAATAAGTCACAGTAAATATTGAATATTTAATCCTATCTAAATGTTGAAGATATAGTATTCGGCTCCCCTTAGCATCTTATAGTGCTAATATTATTTTATACAATAAGCACATATTAGATACCAGTAAGTGCTGGATAACTAATCAATGCCAATCTAAATTTTGTATTCAGTTCCCCCTAGTATCCTATAGTGCTAATATTTTATATACGTATTAGTTACCAGCGAATACAGAATATTTAATCGTGACCTTCAGTCTAAATTTTGATGATTTTGTACTCAGTTTCCACTGGCATCTGATAGTGCTAATATTTTATATAATCAGCACGTATTAGATACCAGTAAATATTGAATATTTTATTGTACTGCAATCTTTAAATGTTGATGATACTGTATTCAGTTTCCATTTGCATTTTATAGTGCTAATATTTTATATGGTAAGCACGTATAAATGTTGATGATCTCTTATTCAGTCTCCTCTAGCATCTTATAGTGCTAACATTTTATGTAATAAGCATGTATTAGTTACCAGTAATTACTGAATATTTAATCGCGAGTTTCAATCTAAATTGATGAATTTTTTTATTCAGTTTCTACTGGCATCTTATCGTGCTAATATTTTATGAAATAAACACGTATTAGATATGACTAAATTCTGAATATTAAATTCCGAGGCCGCCTTTAATTAGGGGTGATATTGTATTCAGTATTATAATACCAGTAAATACTGTGTCAAAATCTCTAAATGTTTGTTATTTTCTATTCAGTTTCCCCTAGCATCTTATAGTGCTAATATTACATATAATAAGCACTTATTAGATACCAGTAAATACTGAATATTTAATTGTAACGCCCAATCTAACTGTTGATGATATTGTGTTCAGTTTCCCCTAGCATCTTGTAGTGCTAATATTTTATATAATAAGCACTTATCTGATACCAGTAAATACTGAATATTTATTTGTAACGCCCAATCTTACTGTTGTTGATATTGTGTTCAGTTTCCCCGGGCGTCTGATAGTGCTAATTCTTCATGTTATAAGCACAATTAGATACCAGGTAATACTGAATATTTAATTGGGACGCCCAATCTAACTATTAGTGATATTCAGTTGCCACTACATCTTATAGTGCTAATATTTTTTTATGATAAGCAGTAAATATTGAATATTTGTTTGTGAAGACATGTCGAAATGTTGATGATCTTTTATTCAGTTCCCCTTTGCATCTTATAGTGCTAATAATTCATATAATATAATTTTTACTATACAGTATAGTAAAAATTATATCTTGACATCCAATCTAGTTTCAAACAAATACAAAATATTTAATCAAGACCTTGAATCTAAGTAGTGGTGATATTGTGTTCAGTTCCCCCCAGCACCTTATAGTGCTAATATTTAATGTAATAAGCACTATCATCAAATACTGATCGTGAACTTCAATCTAAATTTTGATGAATTTGCATTCAGTTTCCACTGGCATCTGATAGTGCTAATATTTTATAAAATAAGCACGTATTAGATACAAGTAAATACCGAATCTAAGTGTTGATGGTTTTGTATTCAGTTTCCCCTAGCATCTTATAGTGCATATATTTAATGTAATAAGCACTATTAGATATCATCAAATACTGATTTTTTAATCGTGAACTTCAATCTAAATTTTGATGATTTTGCATTTAGTTTCCACTGGCATCTGATAGTGCTAATATTTTATATAATAAGCACGTATTAGTTACCAGCGAATACTGAATATTTAATCGTGACTTTCAATCTAAATTTTGATGATTTTGAATTTAGTTTCGCCTAACATCTTGTAGTGATAATATGTTATATATAAGACAGTGAATATTGAATATTTAATTGTGACACACGATCTAGATAATGGCGATATTGCATTCAGCTTATCCTAGCATCTTATAGTGCTAATATGTTATATAATAAGCTTAAATTATATAGATACCAGTAAATACTGAATATTCAATAGTTACATCCGTGATAATATTGTATTCAGTTTCGCCTAACATCTTGTAATAATATGATATATAATAAGCCAGTGAATATTGAATATTTAATTGTGCCCCCCTCCCGGTGATGATTTTGTATCTCATAGTGCTAATATTTTATATAATATATAACAAACATTAGATACTGAATATGTAACACAGAGTATTCCGCTTATAGTGCTAATATTTTATATAACAAGCACGTACTAGACACCAGTAAATACATAATATCCAATTGTGGCACTCAAAGTAAAGCTTCGTTATATTGGATTAAGATACCCTAACATCTCATAGTGCTAATATTTTATAAAATAAGCACATATCAGATAATAACAAAATGCTAGATATTTAATTCTGACTGAAACTCCCAACATCTTATAGCGCTGACATTTTGTATAATGAGCCAGGAAATATCGATCTAAATATTGATGATATTGTATTTAGTATCCCCTAGCATCTTATAGTGCTAACATGTTTTATAATAAGCACATATTAGATACCAGTAAATGCTGAATATTTTACTGTTACACCATGTGTAAATGCTAGTGATGTTTTAATTGCTTTTTCCTAACCTCTCATATACTGCTTTTATGTAATAAGCTCATATCAGATACTAGCATACTGAATAATTAATTGTGGCAGTCAGAATGATGAAGCTATTGTATTAAGCTTCCCCTAGCATCTTATATTATTAATATTTTATATAATAAGACAGTGAATATCAAATATGCAATTGTGACACACGATTTAAATGTTGAAGATATTGTATTCAGCTTATCCTCGCATCTTTTAGTGCTAATATTTTATATAATAAGCACGTACTAGATACCAGTAAATACGGAATATGCAATTGTGACACTCGTGATGGTATTGTATTCAGTTTCGCCTAGCATCGTATAATATATTATATTATAATCCAGTGAATATTTAATTGGGACATCCGATGTAAATATTGTATTGTATTCATCTTATCCTAGCATCTTATAGTGCTAATATTTATGTAATAAGCACATATCAGATACCAGTAAATGCTGAATATTCAATTGTAAGGCCTACTCTAGACACTGGTGACAATGTAAACAGTTTTCCCTGGTATCTTATAGTTCTAATTTGTTATATAATAAGAAAACATTAGATACCAGCAAATACTGAATATTTAATTGTGGCGACGAATCTAAATGTTGATGACAGTGTGTTCCGCTTCCCTGACATCTTATAGCGCTAATATTTGATATAATAAGCGTATATTAGACACCAGTAAATACCGAATATTCAATTGTTACACCCGAAGTTATATTTAATTCAGACTGTTACTCCCAGTGTCTTATAGTGCTAATATTTTATATATAATAAGACAGAAAATATTGAAGATATTGTATTCAGTATCCCCTAGCATCTTATAGTGCTAATATGTTTCATAATAAGTACATATTAGATACCAGTAAATGCTGAATATTTTACTAGCAAATGATGAATACTTAATTGTGTCCTTTACACACAGCAAGTTATAGTGCTAATATTTTATATAATAAGACAGTCAATATGAATAATTAGTCGTCATACCTGATCTAAATATTGAAGATATTATATTCAGATTCCCCTCGCATCTCAGGGTGCTAATATCTTATATAATAAACACAAATTTGAATATACTAGATGCAATCTAGAAATGAATGGCACTGTATTCAGTCTTCTTTTAGTATCTGATATTACAAACATGTATATCGAAATTTTCGATCATGATTTTTAGCATCATTTTGAACGGTTAGATACTTACCGCGATTCCTTTTAGATTATCACATTGGGCGTATTTTTGTTAGGTTTTCATTGATGGTTATCCCCAGTAACTCACGATGGAATGACAGTTTTCAATATTTCTTCTCGTTATATATGGTCAGTTGACATGTTTTAACTTTGAATTCTGTGTCATCTTAAGAGTTATTGTTAATTGATTTGTTTTTACAATGTTTATAGTAGTGAAGTATGTCATTAATGAGTGCATTGTAAGTCAATCAGGTTTGGCGAAAACAGTTTGATGTAGGCTACATTGCTTGCTAGTAAATGTCCAAATGTTTATCATCATGGATTACATATTTTTATAGATGATTAGCCCCAAGCTTGTTAATTAAAATTTGAAGTAACATTTTAAGACGTCATGCTTAAGTTAATGACAGAAAACGTTTTTATCGTACTTGTCATTAATAACTTTATTTCTGTAACAAAATTCTTTAAATCAAATTATTCAACAATTTTTAGATTTTGTTAAATTAAATTACGAATGCACGTTTTTGACTACATTTTAGTTTGGGCTTAATGGCTGATTAATACCTGGATTAAACAAGGAGATAATCAGCTATAATTATAATAGGTGTAGATAGGTGTCAATCATACATCTTGAAGTGATCAACTGGGTTCACTGGTGTCAAAACAGATAAGTATACACACGCGTTAATGAAATGGGTATTGTAAAAGGGCGTATCATATGATTTTAAAATATAATGAAATATAAGGGGAAAAACAAAACAGGGACCTACACAATCATTTATACTATTGATAATGTACATACATCTGTTCAATATGTGTTTATAATTAGATAATGTTTGATATCATGCATTATTTTTATATATTGTTCTGTTCGGTGTTAATGACTCTTATTTTCTCTTTTCGGGTAACTTTTATTAGGGAAGAGTCATCTACACCAAGTAAAACGTCTAATGGACAACCTACTGCATATAATTTAAACGTTAATGTAGTCATATGAACTGCTTTAAGGGACTTGATATTTTAAATCATATTCAACTGACGAACATGTTATAAAACTATAGACTCTACCGCGTTCACATGTCTTTCGGAGCAAAGGTTTAAGAGATATTCATTGGCTTCCTATTAAAACAGGATCTATTTTAAGATAAATTAACTGTATCAACGTACACTCTGCACCTGATTATTTGACTGATTTATTAACACAATTAGTTCCCGCTAGAATTTGGTCATCAAATCGTACTCTGCAGTTTGTACTTTTCTGAATCCAAACGTGAAGAAAGAGCTGGACAAAAAGACTGGACTAAAATGCCGACAACTATCCACAGCAGCCACGATATATGAACCTATGTGAAACGCTTATATACAATAAATTCGAATTAATTATCATAATTAAATTATGTGATATTTGTGCGTGGAGAGGCCTCAAGTTTGTGTACGTCTCATAAGTCTGTTTTGCTTGTGCTATTATTTATGTTACAGCCTTGGTTTCCCCCTTCTCAGTGATGCAGGACGAAGGGCCTGGCAAGGACAGCTGTCTAGTCGTTTATTCGAATTCGAGTAAGAGTGAACCGTAGTGCCACTGTCCGGGAAAAATCTCCCTCATAGCACTCCGCACACGGTATGGCGGATGCCCATCTTCATTAGCCCAGTTCGGAGCAGAAAAGTAGGGAGTTAAAATCTATTTCATTTCATTTGTAAAGCACTGTTATTAGTTTGTTTTCACCCCCAGTGTAGTCTGTAAGATTGCAGAAGGGAGGGGGTGTCAAATTTAATGCTATTAATATTTACAGGATAGAAAAGTTGTCGCAAAGGGGCAAGCATTTAAACTAACATGTACTCAGCATTTAATTATGAAAACAGGTCACAGGTATAAAAATTCATATTAACTTTGCTAGTCAAAATGTTTTGGGTAATGGACTCAGTCATGAGTATGGATATTTACATTGCCTCCTTGATTCAACCATCTGAAGCACTAATTGTGCATTTTACATAATTTTCATACAAGGTATTTGCTTGCCCTGGCGATTCTTAAACCAAAACAAGCACAACAATTTTTTTTTTCATTGTCATTTAATTACCAAACTTTTTGAAAATATTAATTTACAAATATTATATAAATGATATAAGTTGATTATCTAAATATATTATGCTTTTTACAAAATTATTTTTTGTCGCTAAATGAAAATGGATCATATAATAATCTGAATATTCATATTACAAAACTACAACATTGCATAAAATCCTTTTGTGTAGTGCTTTCAGCATGCTCTGAATTGTCTTGCATTTTGAATTAATTATTGGCTATCACATAAAACATCTAAGTTTCCTTATTACCTAGAAAATATTTAACTGCCTTAAAATTATTTATAACTTTTTCTCATGATGTATTCTTTTAATCCACCGCATAAGGTTAACAAAAACAAACAAAACAGGTCCCAAAAGAACAATATTAACCTATAAAAAATTTCTCAAAAATAAAATCTTTTCATAATAACAATCTAAATCTGTACAAAACAAATAGTTAATACCTTAATGATTGTATGAGACAGCATTATTTAAATTACTTGATATGGTGGAAATATTCTTCTTGCCTAAATAAATTGCTATAATACAGGGCTGGTTTATAATTTAAAAAATAATAAACCCAAACACTACATAATTTAGATGATTTTTAACTAATCCTAATACATCTTTTTGATTTTTAACAACTTAATTTTCAAAATAGTTTGCAATGTGTGGTAAAAATGTAGATGGTCTTTAGGAATGTGTGATCTAGGGACACCATTTACATCAATAGATTATAATTTAGACAGCTCATCCATATAGGCACCCATTAGTTTGATCTGAAAAAAGAAAGTTCTATATAATATCAGCAAGAAAACAAATAAAGGTTTAGTTATACGTAACATTATTGAAAATATATACCACAGAGCAAACTGAGAGGAGCCAGGATGATTTCATGACCGAATTTATTCCATTAATAATTCAGAATAGTTTAATACCGAACTTCGTTCTTGAGAGATTAAACATGACACAAAAATTACAATTTGATTGCCCATCTTTAACCCATGGAAAAGCAAAATCTATTTAACTGACTGACAACTGTTGTTGCATATTTATTCTTTTGTGGGTAACAAACAACCCATTAAAGGAATAATTACAAATTGAAAGGATTTAAACTGTCTGAGATCGGGGAAATTGTTGAAGATCAACAGGTTTCTTCACATAAACAATGTGTTTTAATCTCAAATCAATTTGAAAATAACTTGAGACTAGACCCTCAAGTGACAAAGGGCAATAACTCCAAAAGTCTGTCTTGGACATACACACTGTCTAGAATTTTAAAAGCACTCGAAAGCTGACTTTATCATCTTGACCATCCACCTATATTTTCAAAGAATTCAAAGCCAATAATTCTAGAAGCAATTATTGTAAATTGTTGAAAATCATGACCTGAAATACTGTATAAATTCATTTGGATGATAGTTTTATCATTCATCAGTTTTGACAAAGATGTCAAGGTTAATATTTTTCAAAACAATTAATGGAAATGGTTGAAAATCGATAGCTTTTGTAGCACCAAAATAAAATTGGTGGCATGAATTCAATACATTTTTTCTTTCTTCCTTACCCCATTAATGTAATTTATTCTATCAATTTTTTCATTCTGTGAATGAGCGCCATCATCACAGGCACCAACAGGAAGTAACATAACATTCTTTCCAGTAGCTTCCTGAAACGTCAACGTCACTGGAATACTTCCCCCTTCTCGGGTTAGATCAGGTTCAACACCAAATACTAAAATAGAAACAGAATTGTTAAACATGCATTATGCAAGAGCAAAATTTGGCTATTACAAGTCTTTCTTTAGGCTTGAAATGTTATCTAAATTATCAATTAGACATTAATTAACTTATTCAGACCATAATAAACTCTAGATGTCAAAGCTAGCCTTCGATGTTGGCTGGATTAGATTCCTACATGCCGCTTTACGGCCATTGATAATTAAATCTTAAAAGGTGGATAATCGAGACTACGCTGATTTTAGTAATGATGACTGAGGCTAGAGGGAAATTTCACCTGCTTCGTTCTCGGCTCATAGTGGATCAATTTGACTGAAATTTTTAGTAAATTACCTTTACACTATGTAGTTTTTAACTATTATAGTGAGAACTGCCAACTCTTTATCTTATCTCCTATATTGTATCTTTAAATGTTGGTCACATACAGTTACCAAATACAAAGGATAATTTCAGTGAACATTTCTCGTAAAATAGTCACCATATTAAATGGACATGTTTAACTGAACTACAACAATGAATTAATAGACACTAAATTAATATCTGATATATTTCAATCAAATCCAATTGTATGTAGTTCATAAATAAACACATTTCATGAAAGTCTTTCATACTTGCAGATTATTTAGTGGAATTGCTAACAAATATGCCCCAGACGTCGAAGATTATCTACTGCTAAATATTTAAGGGAAATAAGTTAAATAACCCATCCTGTTTCTGGGTTCATTCTTTTACCTACATTATGTCCAAGCAAGAGTTTTCCACACATAAGAATACACCAGAATTAATACAGCAATGATGTTTGCACAATTAGATTAAAATACAGATCAATATTTCATTTTGTTTTTTTTATACTTTCGATGGCCTCTACTACAGACGTAACAGACTGTTTCATTGGTTACTCCCTCACATCATCCAGAACACAGGTTATATAACAACTCTTCCAGGTCTTAGTGTATTAGGAAACACAAGTAAAACAAAGTTTTGAACTATAAAAAAACGAAACGAAATAGGATCTGTGTTTTAATTAGATTGATGTTTGAATGGTTGGCAATTGTTTGAACAGCTTTCACAGTCTTCATCGGATGACAGATGTCATTGTTGTTTTAATACACTTGCCTAAGATTACTTCAATTTTATGCTATCTATATCATAATTCTTTGAGAATGATATTCAGAGAGTAATATATCTAAATCTAAAACCGATGGTCTATACTGTACCTGTTTTCATGGCTTTACGTCCAGCTAAATAATTAGGATCATTGAAATCACTGACCCAAGGTCGACCACCATGGGCATTAGTTAACCTGAAAAACATGTATAATTCAATTAAGATCCATATTTTTAGTATAACCTGATTGGCAATGTAATGACAAACCTTTCCATTTGTAAATTTCAATCTTTGGGAAATTGTGATTCATAAATTTGTTGGCCACCAAAATAATGTTTGTTTACAGTAAGGGTTGTTGTAGAGAGATAAACAATAGGAATCATCCAAGAATATGACTAGTATCGTAGGTTCAACTAAGCAAACTAGAATATCAAACTCCTACAAAATGATGCTATGCTTCATAGCCCAGCCAATGTTTCAACTATAAGTAACATAAGTTGTACCTGACTGGATTAGGACTACTTGATTCTGCATGTACTCTGTTGATATGTGCTCGGACCAATTTTTCTATTTCTGCTGGATTTTGATCTGGTACCAAGCGGATTGAAAATTTACCAATAACTTTTTTAGGTATGACAGTTTTACAACCACTTTCACTAAAGGCCCCTTCAATTCCTGGAAAAATATACACAAAATGTAATGATAATGGAACAGTAAAATTATCTATCATAAACACTAAGTTATTGGGATGTTTATCAAGGCATTAGAAAACTGTTAGTGAATTGAACCATTAGCAAACAGTTGGTGAGCAGAACCATTAATAAAATGTTGGTGCCCTGAACAATTAGCAAAACAGCTGGTGAACTGAACAGTTAGCAAACCATTGGTGAACTGAACCATTAGCAAACAGCTGGTGAACTAAAGTTACTTATACATTAGTAAACTGTTAGTGAACTGAACCATTGTCAAATAATTGGTGAACCAGGCCATTAGTAAACAGTTCGTGAGCTAAGCCATTAGCAAACAGCTGGTGAGCTGAGCCATTAGCAAACAGCTAACCAGTCATGTACTGGCTGACCTTTATCAAATTGCTGATAAAATGAATTATTAGCAAACAAATTGATAGGTAAAGTGAACAATTAGCAAACATTTAGTGAAGTGAATTGTTAGCAAACAGTTGATGATCTGAAAAATTAGCAAACAGATGATGAGCTGAACCCATAGCAAACTGTTGTAAATTAATTACCATGAAGGGAGAGGGATGGATATCTCCAACGATGCATCAGTGTTTCAGCTTTTGTAGAATGAATCAATTTTGTGGCTCCAATATCTTTTTTATAATCATCCTGAATAAATTATAAAACTTCCAGAATAAGCACAAAGTTCAATAGCATAGCAATAATTTTTTTTTTATTTTCAAAAATTCTGGTCTATATATTGTTCAAAGCAATTAATTCTAGCTTACATTATGACCTGGGCCCTGTTTCTCGAAATCTTAGCTAAAGATAAAATCCTAATTTTAGTAGATACTTTCATTCTGATTGGCTAAGCACTAAAATCAAACTAATATTATCCAATAAAATTACTAAAATTGTGATTTTATCTTAGTTAAAATTTTGTGAAACAGGCCCCTGTTGTTTGTGTATGTTAATCAAACAACAATCTAAATATTGAGCCATTTCACTACGATCATAAGATATGATGAACAGGGTTGTCAGTATGTAACTCAGTTCTATTGCATTAGTTACTTGATAATTGTGGTGATTATTTAAAACCATAACTATTAACAAATATATAAATGTCATAATTAAACATGCATTATGCAAGAGCAAAATCTGCCTATTGTAGGTCTTTCTTTAGGCCTGAAATGTTATAAAAACTATTAATTAGACATTAATTGACTTATTCAGACCATAATCAACTCTCGATGTAGAGGCTAGCTTAAATTTTTTTTGGATTGTAGTTCGATTCGCTGAAATATTTTCCTTCGTGATTTACCAATAAAAGTGGATAACCGAGACTACTGGTTTTGTCTTACCAAGTAATGATGACCAAGGCTAAGCGGAAATTTCATTCGCTTAGTTCTAAGTTAATAGTGAATCAATTTGACTGAAATTGTCAGCAAATTGTCTTTACATTGATATTGTAGTGAGAACTGCCAACTCGTTATCTAATCTCCCAAAATGTATCTTTAAACAGTTGCACCCTAAAAAGAGACTGGTCTTTTAATCTACTTACTGGATCAAATTCAATAGGTTCATATAACTGACTTTCTTCTGGAGTAAGTGCTTTCACACTATCACAAACACCAGGAATCAGTATTCTTCCATTTAAATCTACTAAAGAACCCATCAATTTGATTAAATCGGTCATTGCTTCATGGCTAGAAACAAAAAATAATTGAAAAGGGTTAATATTTGTATTCATAAAGTTTTCAGTATATGTATATATAATATAACCTGTAAAATCCTTTTATCTTCAGCCACAAGGTCATGATTATCGATTCCTTCTAAAATTTCAGGTATTGACAACATCTACTATTTTCGCCACATGACATTTGCTGTACAATATATATTAAAGAAATTTTACTTACACTGTTCCCCCAAATACACCAGAATGTAAATCTTTTGAAGCACACGACACTTCTAGCATAAAATAACAGATACCTCTAAAAAAAAAAGAAAAAGTATAATATTAACAGCTGATTTAAAGAAGTACCTGAAGTGCCATTTTTACTACTTATGACATCATAAATTACCAAATGATCATAACTGATTTGATTAGTGGATGTGGTTGTCATCACCAACAGGTAATAAGTGACCCTCTAAATACATATACAGTGAGCTACATGTATGAAAATAATTGAGTCCGAACCAAACTTTCTCGCTAATTAAAGATTGTGAATATGAACTAAAAAAATCCATCACCTGATGTAAGAATGATTGCCATTTATCACTGCTTTAGGAATATATTTTTTCCAGTTCCTGTTAAAACTTACCTTAGACCATAAGTAATACATGGTTTTGTTTTTCCTAGCCAATAATTATCAGATATACAAACATAATCAGTTCCCTATAATAAAATGTAACATAAAATAAAACACAATCAGTTCTTTGTAATAAAATAAAACATAATCAGTCTCCTGAAAGAACATAAAAAATAAACAGTCTACAATAAAATATAACATCATAGTGATCAGTTCCCTACAATATAATACCAAAATAACCAAGCAATAAAAATATAACCAAAATTACCACGCAATAAAAATAAACCTGTTGATTTGTTGTGATAATATGATCAGTCATTTTACAAGCACTATAAGATTACATTTTCAGTTTGGCAGATAAAGTGTAAGGTAGTTTTACTCATTCTTTTTTATTATTTTAGATTCATTTTAAAAAAGTGACAAATCTAAAAGCAAAATTTACCTTCAAGAATCCATCTGTCTGGGACATAACAAGTTCGTCCAATCCTTCTGATCCCGATTCCTCCATGCCTTCTAACACAAACTGTAACATGAAACAAAATTAAACCATTATTAAATTTCTTGTCTGTCTTGTGTACAAACGTTTGATAAACCGGCTCTTGAATTGGCTAGAGAGGCAAGGAAATGACGGATAATTTTCTTGAGGCCCCCACCCCCCTCTCAGCGGTGTGCCCCGTCTCCACAGTCAGTGCCCTCATTTTGTGGCACCTCCCCCCTTTTCAAAATTCCTAGATCTGCCCCTGTTGACCTTCAGTTTCCTTCCAAGATAATGGGGGTTGGACATCTGAATGGTTAGCGCATGCATGTTATTTTATAAGGTCTGTCAGTGAGTCGAGTGGTGTGGTATTGTAAGTGACAAAGAGTGGGGTGGCCTATCCAACCTTGTGGGTTTTCTTCTGGTCCTCCTTTTCCTCCCACTGCTAAAGACCTCTACACGCACAAGCGAATTATTGGAATAAAACAGAATATGTTAGTCCCGAAATTACCTAGTTTGTGTCAAGTGGATGTTAACCCCATTTATCCCTCCCTTTCAAGATTCTGATACATAAAGAATTATTTGAAACAAGTTATTGGAATTACCTAGGTTCTGTTTTTTGGACAATAAACCTCATTTCTCTTTTTTATTCATTACTGTTTTAGGACAATAATTTTACCTTAATATTAATGGGCACATCCATACCAATCTCTTGCATAGCTTCAATACAGTTAATCCAATCTAAAACTGGGCCCTGTAATCCATACATATTTTATTAGAAATTAACACAACACGTCACATATATACAAGTAATTACAAATATACTAAATTAGCACAACACGATCAAATATATACAAGTGATTACAAATTCAGCTATATTAGCACAACACAATCACGTATATACAAGTGATTACAAATTCAGCTAAATAAGCACAACACAATCAAAAATATAAAGTGATTACAAATTCAGCTATATTCGCACAACACAATCAAATACATGTATATACAAGTTACTAGAATTACTGCTAAATTGTTTAATAATATAATCTTTATTTCCAGAACAAAATTAAAACCATAATATGTAAAATAAAACCATGTGGCAAGAGAATTAATGGTTTTTACCTTGTCATCTGTAGAACCTCTACCATATAATTTACCATTGACTTCAGTTAAAACAAATGGCTCGGTATCCCAACCATCTTCCTGTTAATATCAAATCAAATGAAAAATGATAAGTTATATCCATGATTAAAGCAGCAATGAGTTGCCAGTTCTCGCTACAATAGTTATTAAATAGATAATGTAAACGGAAAATGCTGAAAGTTTCTGTAAAATTACTTCACGCCCAGCCTAGATATATTTGCGATACAATTATGACATAGCCTTGATCGTCATTAGTACTGTTGTTACAATAATAAACAAAGTCTTGGTTATCCATTCTTATGGTTACAACTGCAGATGACAGACAACCAGTACAGACAATATCAGGTACAACAAAAATCATGATTTTTATGCCTGCAAATTATAAATAATCACCTTTTTAGCTGGCTGGACATCCAGATGACCATATACTAACAGTGTTTTCTTTTTGGGATCACTACCAAGTTGAGCAAATATAACTGGTGGTAGAGGTAGCTTAGTTCCATCAGGTAATGTCTGATCCCCTAATTCTTTTAATTCGTAAGTGGCACCAATACCTTTCAGTTTCTGATAGAAATATTCAACAAGTATGAATGGCTTCAATAAACAAATATATGGTTCGTTCTTGAGATTAAACAATGGGCATTGTTTGAGCATATTGCAAGCATCGACACTTGAACTGTTACTGAACATTCCGTAAGTTTGGTCAATTTTTCCGACATTTTACAAATCAAAGTTTGCTTCCTTGTAGATGTCAGACACATGTACCTTCATATTTAGCGGAGAGTCAAAATATACAAAAAGCTGTTGATGAAATATTTGTGTTTGTCTTGTTGCCAATGGTTATGCATATTCAAAACTTAGTATGATTAATAAAAGCTAATTATTCTGACTTGAATAAACTCATTACACTTATAGAGATGGTCAAATTATAAGAGCTGGGAATTCGAAGTTTCCAAAAGGGATTATCACTAAAAATCACATATTAATCCTGAATAAGAATTCCTTAAAACAAATGTTGTCAATAATGTTTTGAAAAATAAAGATTGTCTGGAGCACCATTGAGTTGCGTAAACCTAAGGGTATCTTATAAGATGTAACTTTACTGATTTTATTTTTAGAAAAGACGAGGGGGACGGCAACACTCCCTTGGTGGTAGATTAAAGCTGAACAGGCTTAGACATCTGCGTGGATACTGGATCAAAAAATGATGCCAGTGGGGCAGAGTGGAGATTAGAGTAAAATAAAATTTTAAAATCCCCATCAAACAGACTTGGTAGAAGTGAAGGGTATCTATACCTGAAACGTTGTCTGATTAAAGAATCTTCACTTCTACCAAGTCTGTTTGTGATACTGTTTGACAGGGATTTTTTAATTTCATTTTATTTTTCAATAAATCTAAACTTTATCCCTAACACTTGCAGCAACAGGTAGTGTAGGTTGTGGGCAGATTATAAAACATTATAAAAGTATACAATATACATTTGTAAATATTTTCATAATGAATGATTTACCTGGGCTGTCCATTCCACCATACGTCGAACTTCGCCACGTTTTTCTGGTTCTGCTGAGATGCTCTGAATAGCAACGCTCTCTGCTAATAACTTTACATATTTCTCTTCATTCTTGTCAATACATCTGTAAACAGAAATTAAAATTAAATCAATATGCATCCGGCAAGTAATGGTTCTTCTGCTTCTGTAACTTTAGGGAAATATTAAAATATAATGACAATTTTACCCTCAAAAGTAAAATGACAGATGTTAGATGGATTTGCAAAGGGTTAATGATGATATGAGATAGAGAGAGAAATGGGGTTTAGCGTCCACTCGACACAAACTAGTTCATTTCGGGACTAACACATGGTTCAATTTTACTTCAATAATTCGCTTGCGCGTAGGAGTCTTTAGCAGTGGGAGGAAACTGGAGTACCCGGAGAAAACCCACGAGGTTGAACTGGCGACCCTATTCCTTGCCATGTACATCAGGAGATTTGAAACCACACCAGTTGACTCGATGGCAGGCCCTATGATACAGAGCGTGAACGCTAACCATTCGGCCATCCAACCTCCCTAATGATGATATGCAAATTTCATATGAACAAACTAACTTTCTGCACTTTTTGAGGATTTATACTGGAGACAGCTATGCAGAATAATTTTATAACTTAATCAATTTCAAAATCATTTCTTTTAAGCATTCAATTTACCAGATTTCTGCTCACCATTGGTAGAAAAAAAGAACATAAGTTTTTATTCTATATTTATATGTGTAGTTACTGTAGTGTAATGGAAGACACATTTTATCAATCAGAATTTAAATGTTTTCTATCCAACTATCAAGGGATCCTTTACACAGGTTTTTTCTACCCAATCCAAATGACGAGGTACATTCAAATAAACAAATATGAATATGATATGAGAACTGGGGAGGGGAAATGGCAACACTACCTTAAAAACGTACCAGAGGATGGAATGGAGTGAGACTACAAATTGCAATGAGAAATGAAATGAAATGGGGTTTGAAGTCCTACATTTCTGCTCCAACTAGACTTATGACAATGCTATTCAGTGCACTACATATGAGGGAAATTTTGCCAGGCAGTGGCACTATGGTCTACTCTCATATTGATTTCCAACTGCCAAGGGATCTTTCATGTGCACACCAATGTATATGTGGGACCACTATTTTTTCTTACCATGTGAATGATTAGACAGCAATTCAAAAAGGAGATTTTAAGTTAAATAAGGTATCAAGTGAAATGACCCTATTTCAAATGAATATAACTATGCAATACTCATATTATACAGTACATGTATTATCATCAAAGAAATATTCAGACAGGTTTTTTTTTTGTTTTGTTTTTATCTTACTGAATAAAAAAATATTTGCTGACTTGGGAAATTTTGAAGTGTCAGGTCCAGTGGCCAATTATTTAGTTTCAGATGACTATGACTAAGCATTATGAAAAAAATAACATTATAAATATAATACCAAGTATAATTTATACATTGAGGTGACCTAAATAACCCTACAGATCTTAAATGAACTTTGTAAGTGTGACCTATTGCTTATTTGTAATATATTATCAGTATTTATATACTCTTAATGTCATTTGATAATTCCTTATCACATGATGGCAGAAATGTAAGTCAAGATTTATACATTAGCAATCAAGCTACCAACACACCACAAGATTTATACATTAACAGTCAAGATATCAACACATTACAAGATTTTATACATTAACAGTCAAGATACCAATATTACACTTCCAGACATTGTCCAACAGTTTTATTTCTTGTATATCCTGCATGATTTCAGTCCTGTATCGCAGTTTGATTTTGTATCAAGTTTGACTAGGGTACCTTCTGATTTTGGTACCTTAGGCATTGATTGCACTACATAATACACAGTATTCAAAAGGCGTGATAATAATAAGTTAAAGATTTGGAAATAAAACCAAAAGCTCACTAGCACACAGAAAAATTGATTATAACAATGAAATAAAAAACAATAGAAGCAGCCTTATCAATCAATAATCAACTTTTATAAAATTTAACAATAGATTTCACATGAAAATATTGAACTAAATAGATAGTGGTATTTTAGACAAGGAATTGTCAGGAAAATAAATCTGACTGATTGAACTTTGTGTCAGGCATATCTTCATTAGATCAATAAAAAATACATAAGAAAAGACAAATCTGTGCCAAATAAAATGACAGGAACCACAAGAATTGTGCTTGAATTTATGACTGTCAATGTCTGTGACAGATCTCTTATTTCCAGGAAAGAAATCGTGCCAAACTACAAATTACTAATACAATTTTTCAAAAAAAAGGGATTTATGAAAATATTACTGTTGCAAACCTAGCAAACAATTTGTTCATTAGAAAAATGTCTTAATTGTTGTAGCCACTGCCCTGACAAATTTATTCAAGACATAAGAATAAAAAATTAACCAAACCCAGCCACTTTTTGGGGAGTTGAATACACCGTAAATTTTACTTATGCATTCCTGCACAATATATTGCTTCATTTCATCTGTTGTATGATAGTAAATTTTACTAATTCTTGCCTGCACATATGGCTTCATTTCATCTGTCATATGATAGTGAATCATCATAACTAAACACAAATCTCTACATCAGGGTGACAATCTTTCAGATCATATCCCCATTGTTCTTCAATTAAGCATATCTATAAATTATTACCAACCACCTGTATCATCTGTCAAACAAAATATCTTAAAATGGTCAGAAGCTTCCGATAAGAATATATCTGATTACAAAGCAAAATTAATTCAAAAACTAAAGGCAATTAATGTACCTTTTAAGCTTTGTATTGTACCATTATGCTCTAAGATCGACCATGGCACAAAAAGACACAATAAGTGCTAATAAAATGGCAGAGTCTATTCTTTATAACAAAAATAGAGACTTTTGGACTGAAATTAAAAAGATTAAAGGCAGAAAATCTTGTATCAGTAATAACATTGATGGTAAAATTGGTCCTAAAGAAATAAGTTCTGTATTTTTTAACAAATCTAAAGATTTATTTAATTGTGTATCATTTCAAAGTCATGAAATGCAAGAGTTAATTGGTGATATCAATAACAAGATAGAATACTGTCAAAACAAAACATGAACAGTACCTATTGTCATACTGTATCTGCTTATGAAATTGCTGAGGGTGTAAAAAAAGCTTAAGTTTGATAAAAAAGATGGAAATCATGGGCAATCAACCGAGCACTTACGCAACGCCCCCCATATTTATTTGATCCATTTGGCTTTTGTTTTGACCGCCATGCTTAGGCATGGGTTTACTCCACATAATTTTGTACTCTCAACAATCATTCCAATACCAAAGAACAAGAAAAAATCCCCATATAGTTCTAAAAATTACAGAGGTATCGCCCTTAGTAGTCTTGTGGGAAAACTATTTGACAAAATATTGCTTAAACGTAACTGTTCTGTGTTGAAGTCATCTGACCTACAATATGGTTTTAAAAGTAATCACTTGACATCACATTGTTCATTTGTGTTGGATGAAACTATCAATTATTATAATTCCAAACAATCTGATGTTTACGTCACGTACTTAGATGAGTCTTCAGCTTTTGACAGGATCCAATATGTTAAATTGTTTAGATTGCTATTATCAAAGGGCTTATGTCCGCTAGAAACCCGATTTCTACTAAATTCATATATTATAAATCACAAAGTGAGAGTAAAAAGTCCCACGTTTTATACCACTAATGGTGTGAAACAAGGTGGAGTACTCTTTCCGATATTATTCTGTATCTATATAGATGAGTTACTGACCAGGCTAAAAAAGAACAAGTTGGGTTGCCATATTGGACATGTATTTGTCGGTGCTCTTGCATATGCTGATGACATCACTCTAATTTCACCAAGCCGTAATGCCCTGACGTCTATGCTTCTTATGGTAAATGAATTCTCTAAAGGATACGGTGTTGATTTTAACCCCGAAAAAAGTAAACTTGTAACATTCAGCTCAAATAACAAAGATGTTAAAATCAAGAGTATACTGTTTAATGATCAAGTTATACAAATATCACGTTCAGAATGACATTTAGGTAACTATATTCATGTTCTTAACAAAAATGATCAAATTGATGAATGTATCAGTAAGTTTTTAACCAGGTTCAACATAGTGTTTTCTAGTTTCAAACATGTTCATTTTAATATTCGTTATAAGTTGTTTAAAACCTTTTGTATGTCTCTGTATGGTTGTCAACTGTGGTTCTTATCTCACAATAGCATTGAAAATTTCTATTGTAATAAATAATAATAATAATATTTATATATTGCGCAACTATTCAGTCCATTGTACATGGAGAAAATCAATACAGCGTCTATACAAACTGCACCCCCGTACACACAGCAACCTACTCCATTTTATATGTAATGATGTTCAACTCTTCAAAAGATTTCTTAAATTTTTCAAAAATATCTCCAAAAGTTTAATGAATGTACCAAAATAAGTGGCCTACTAGCTCTCAACGGACGTTGTTCTAGCACTTATAATAATTTAAATTTAATCTGTTTTAAATACAACCTCTGTAAATATGATATTCTTGTAACAAACATTAACTGCATTCTGTCCAAAGTTGTTCGATGTGATTAAAATAATGCTAACATTGATGTTACTATGACCGCTGGTGCTATTTCTGACATGATTTATCTTATTGATACACGTAATAAAAATTAAGATCTTCTAAACTGTATATTAGAATACCTGTGTACAAACTAAGTTTATAGACAAATATTTATTTTTGTAAATGTTTTGTATAATATTGTACCTTGAGTATGAATAAATATATTATTATAATTATTAACAATTACAGGAGTTACGTTGATCGACTTATACACCGACTTCACTTTACATACTGTAGCTACCGGTACTCAAATCTAATTAAACATACATGTACACTGTACATGCAAGAGCTAAATCTGCCTATTGCAGGTCTTTCTTTAGGCCTGAGCGTTATCTAAATTATTAATTAGACATCGATTAACTTATCCAGACCACAATCAACTCATGACGTTGTCGCTAACTTGCGATATTAACTGGATTAGGATTTGCTGCTCAACTTCCATTCATGATTTAATCATGAAATGAATAACCAAGATTATATTTTTTATTGTATCAATTTTGGGATGATTGAGGCCAGCCCGAAAATTCACTCACTAAATTCTTGGTTCAGAGAGGATCAATTTGACTGAAATTTTTAACGAATTCCCTTTACATAATCTAGTTTTTAACTATCATAATTATATAGTGAGACTAGCCAGCTCTTTATCTTATCTCCCAGTTACATGTTCATGGGTATACGGGCCATGGGTGGCATGGGTATAACAGACATGCACGAAAAAAAAGTATACTACCGGGTACATAAAAAGAAAAAAAAAACATACTTTATATTATTATAACGTACTGAAATAATGATTGATTGACTTGACTTGTCAGGTCACAATAATCTGGACGTTATTTTGAGCGTAGATACCTGTTGTATAATATTAACAAACCATACTTACTTAAATAGCTTATCCATTGCTGTCACTCGGTGTATGTATCGATATAAACTAGGAGAAGTACCTCTACGAACGAGTACAACGGCAGCTTTGATTACAGCAGGAGCTCTGAATGAAATCTTCAACATTCGGAAATCGAAACTAGCGATAGTAGACTTTTATATCCAGTCTCAAAGTATTGCAGAAAATAGTCAATGGTTTCGCGCACCTGCTAATCTGAATATAGCGTCCCCCTGACGGCCGTGTGCAAAACATCTATTTTTAGAATAACAAATGTTTGTATATTTATTGACATATATATGCGTTCTAGGTTATTATAAGTAATAATCTAGTACTACGATAAAGTTGACACCACAGGTAATTTGGTAATAAATAGTTATCTCGAAATTAATTTAAGATACGCAAGTAAAATATTGACAGCTGTGTGAACATCCGGGCATTAACTCGAAAGAAAACATGGCGGATTTCTAGAACGGCATTTTTTTGGCGATATTTTATTTAATTATTTACAATATATAATGTAGATATTTTTGGATATATTTGTGTTTGATCATTACTATATTGTGTAAGAGAAATTATTTTTTCTGGTTCAAGTTTGATCCTAAACTGTAGGGTTGCATGAACCAAAGTAACGTTTGGAAATTTTTGCTGAGTGAGTGAAAAAGGGAGAATTAGAATAGGGGTTTAACACAGTACCGTCCACGCAGAGACAAAATTTATTACTGTACCCTACAGATATACATGCAGGCATGATTCCTAATCTAAATCTAAACTCATGTAAAATTTCCGAAATGTTTTAGCTGGAAACAAAGTACATCTTAGATTTAGATTTACATCTGGAGTGTAAGAAGGATGGTTATGACAATGACACGATTGCTTGGCCTCTCAACAAATAATTCAATAAGAAATGGAACTTCACTCAATAAGAAATTGAAGTTCTTTTTGTTAATGCCGCACATTTTGTTACATTTGTATGTTTTAATTTGAAAAAGTTATTAAATTATCATTTTTCTGTGACCTTCAGGTACAGTACCATAGATAGACATATTCCAAGTTTTAGTTTACAATACATTACAATAAAGTCCTATTCCTATCTGTATTTTGATTTCAGGATTTATTACTCTGAAGAAAATATATATATGTTGAACTAAAGTGACATTAACTGTTGTCAGAAAGACCGAACAAAGAAAGAATGGAGGTTAATGATGTAGATCTTGAAAACATCCAATTAAACCCCACAAGTGAAGGGGAAATGGAAACAGAAAAGGATGCTGTTAATGTTGGAGATGATGTTAAAATTGCAGAAGGTGTTAATGATGAAGATGAGGAGGAGGAGGAAAGTGCAGACGATGATGATGAAGAAGATGATGATAGTGGGGAAGAAGGTTTATCAATTAGCATTTATTTTTATACACCCACATTGAAATGTGGTCGTATATTGTCGTCCCCTCTGTCCGTCTGTCCAACCGTCCGCCGAGACGAAGAAGCCTATTGATTTTCAGCGATTTCCGATAATATTACTGCTAGAGTTATGGCCCGTAATCACTTCAAAATATCTTATGGAAGCTCTCGAGGCCAAAGTTAATATCCTATTGATTTTAGATTTATACACATTATTTAAGGCCATGAGACAAAGAGGCTATTGATTTTCAGCGATTTCCAATAAATACTGCCAAAGTTATGGCCCATGATCACTTAAAAAAATCTTCTGGATGCTCTTTAGGCGAAAGTTATCATCCAATTGACTTTAGATTGATATACAGAATTTAAGATTTTGAGACAAACAAGTATATTGATTTTCAATGAAATTTGATTACTGGAACAGCTAAATTCATGATATTAAATGTTTCGTATACTAAACCTTATCATGGAGGAGAACTTTATCAAAGCCAAACAATTTCTAACGATTTTCTGATAATTACTTCATGAGTTGTTACTCTTAATCAGATTTCTTTTCTTACATCATTTTAAATTTTCAGGGTAAAAAAAAAATTTGGAAGTTTAATCATTGTACAGTCTATTGAGTTATGGACAAGGGAATAATTCTTTCTGATGTTGATAAATATACAAATTCTGATGGTTGGAATAGTGGACGTAATTACTGAAATACTGTAAGACTTAATCTGAAATGCTGGATCTATTTCAGACTGGGATTCTGAAGAAGATGGAGAAGAAGGAGATGATAATGAAGAGGAGGGTGATGAAGATGATGAGGATGAGGATGAGGATGATGAAAGCAGCGAGGAGGAAGATGAGGATGGTGAAGATGCTTCTCAAGTTTTAAGTGATTCTGGTGAAGAAGGAGAGGAAACTTGTCCAATCTGTTTGGGCCGATTTAAAGAACAAGATATTGGAACACCAGAATCATGTGATCATAATTTCTGTTTAGAATGTATTCAGGAATGGTCTAAGGTAGGTGAATTTGTACTGGATGGAAAGGTGCTATTTTATATTCCATCAAGTATAACCATTGTTTATTGAATGCAGTCATTCCAAGTGTAGCTACATGTACGTAGATGGAGGTATGAATTACATGTATAAACCCCCAGTCTGTATATAATGAAACAATAGGCACTATAGCTTGAATTATGTTCAGATTTGACACACAGTTAAGAACTGTAATTATTTATAGAAAAATAGATACACGTATAAAGCCTAAATTTATATTACTAAAGCCCTGAACATGGTATTCTATTCTCAGTTGAATGGTAAGATTAGGGTAGCGAATTGCATTGATCTTGCCATGTTGTATACTTTCTCAAGATCATTTAATTTCTGGGATTTAGAAAATGTATATTTCTTGTATTGATTATGTTTCTGGCTGGTAATTAAACAATGTACATGTATATTTGTTCTATTTATTTAGATATGTGTACATGTATGTCTGGTATTTGGATGTATTTCGGGTGTTTGGATATGTTTAAATGTATATTTCAGAATGTAAACACATGCCCAGTTGATCGTCAAGTCTATCATTTGATTATTGTGAAGAAGCCAGGAGAAGATAAAGTTCATTCAAGGGTATGAATTACAAATATTTTGTAAAATGAATAATAATTTATTCTGTCATAAAACGTCCTACTGTTCTGCACTTAAACTGGGCTAATGGAGATGGGCATACAGCATACAGTGGGCTATGAGGGGAATTTTGCCTACTCTTATATCAAATTCCAACTGCCAAGGGATCTTTTATGTGCATGCCAACCTCGGTTTTTCATCCCATCCAAATGACTAGACAGCTGTCCTTGTCAGGCATCACTGACAAGGGGAACCACGCCGAAAAATCAAGATGAACTTTGTCGGCTAATGCAGGTTGAATTTCTAAAACATACGTCTAAATACAGTAGAGATGAAGACAAACACGTACATGTATTAGTAAAGACATGATAGTTTTAAATCCCCCGTTACAATGCGCTTTGATGAAGACATGTACACGCCCTAAGCACTAAAATCAATCTAATATTATCCAATCAAATTACTAAAATTTGGATTTTATCTTAATTAAATTTTTGTGAAACAGGTCCCAGGTCTAGAAGAAAATTTTTTAAGATAGTACATGTAGAATTAATAACATGTTTTGTTAATTTAATAAGATACCTGTTGAAGATAGTAACACACTAAAAGAGGAAGATGAAGATGAAGATGAAACAGTGTGTGAAGTATGTGGTCGAAGTGATCACGAAGATCGTTTACTGCTCTGTGATGGCTGTGATCTTGGGTAATCTAGTCTACACTTTATATTTTACTATCAATCCCCGAATAGATTTTGGGAGGAATATTGGCATGAGCTGCATTGACCATTGATCTAGCTGATGAATTGTCCAGATTTAGTTCCGAAGCATATCATAAATCTTTCCAGTTATTTATATAAAATTATGCACACACATCACCCTTTTACAGTAGTTGTGACTTTTGATAATTAGAAATATGTCAGATTTCTTGATTTTTGTTAGTTTAAAAACAAATTTGACATATTTTTTTTTTGACATAATTTGTTCAATAAAGAAATTCAGCAATTTTTATGAATTTTTGCAGGGTTAATTTTCCTGTCAGCAAAACCATGTAAGCATTCTGTAAGGAAGGTGGCTGCACATAGTACTCTCAGAATTTATTTCTTTATACCTAGAATCGGAAAGTGAGGTTTTTTGATTGTTTTATGATTTATTATAGATATCATTGTGAATGTTTAACACCACCATTGACAGACATTCCAGTAGAAGAATGGTTTTGTCCTGATTGTGCTAGCAAACATGGTAAGTTTTATGAATCTCAGTTAGGGTTGTGACGATACAGAGTCGGTTTGTATCGCGATACAGAAGCGAAAATATCGCGATACAAACCTGTATCGCGATATTTTCCCTTCTGTATCTTTACAAAATGTAATAGTAACTAAGCAAACTGGTTCTGCAAAGATGATTTTAGATTATCAAATAAATGTCTTTGAACCAATTTTAACAGTGGCATTGTTTCATATTTCTTTGAAAGACGAGTTTGTCTTTATCAAATTTTGTGTGGCATCTATGATTGCCGTTTTTCAACATAAGACAAAAGCAAGTAATAATCATATCCTGCAATATAGTTGTTGAGATTTGTCAAAGAAATCAGTATTTTGAATTGTACTACTGTTTTAAAAATTGCATGATTATTTTGTCTTGCCAGATGCTGAAGTTGCTGATGAATTAACAACTCAGCGAAGATTACGATATCAACGTCGTATCGCCAGAACGCGGGCTAGTGAAGTTGTTCGAGCAAGAATACAGCGTCACCGAGCTGAACGAAATGGGCTCTGGACATCATCAGAGGTAAGTTATTTATCAAACATTGTTTCAGTTGAAGGTTTTCTGTCTTTGTAGTCTCGTGGTATTGAAAGCTAGAAAATGCTTTGAATTAAAAGTTTTATATAAAATTGCATGTGAATTATGAAATAAATATATCATTAAACAAACTCAACTGTGTTGGATTATGACTTAAATTTCTGAGCTACACCCTTTGTTCAATAAGGAACAGGAGTAAGGGTGCCTGTTCAACCTCGTGGCTTCTCTCCAGGTTCTCTGGTTTCCTCCCACTGCTAAAGACTTAGGGTTGTGACGATACAGTGTCGGTTTGTATTGCGATACAGAAGGAAAATATCGCGATATAATATCTGCTAAAGACTTTTACGTGCAAGTGAAGTATTGAAATAAAGTTGAACAATATGTTAGTCCTAAAATGACCTAGTTTGTGTCGGGTGGACGTTAAACTCCATTTCTCTCTCTCTCTCTCTCTCTCAATAAGGAACAATAAATAATATCATTGTAAATTTGGGATTCAATATGCTAAAGCTACTGTTGCCATTGAGTCAGATATGGTATATTTTGGATTAATGATTTCAGGAGGAGGAAGAAGATGATGATGAGGATGAAGAAGAAGAAAAAGAAGAACAAATAATGGATGGAGAAGCTGCAGAAGGTTCTAGCTCATCCATTCAAACACCGAGCACATCCCAAACAGAAGCCACTACATCCACCACCACTTCACCAGTCAAAAAGAAGAAAACACCAACCAAAAAACGCAAAACCAAGAGAAAAACAACAAAGAGAAAAACTAAGTCAACAAAAACAACCAAGAAAAGAAAGAAACGTAAAACAACAAAACGTAAAACAGGAAAAGGAAAGAAAAGAAAATATAAAAGGAAAACTAAGAAGAAAACTAAAAAGGTTAGAAATCAATAATTTTTCTTTGCAATATATTCAGTAATTTTAATTGCTGTGATCTCAATGCACACAAAAATTTATCTAAATTTGTTATTCAGTGAAAATTATATTTTTTATTGGAAAAAATCATTGTGCGTTGGGCTACTGAAATCCATTGTATCGATCCGTTTCAGACTACATGTACTTTCTGAACCTCTGGCATATGGTTTTAAAGTCTGTTGCTAGTACATCAAAATAGCCAATAAACAAAATGTTGTATTTTCTTTTCTAGACAACCTCTGTTGATACACCAGATTCAGCAGGAAATTATCAGGTAAATCTTATTTCTACCCAAATTAGGATACAACTTAAGAAATATTTTTGACGACACCAAGAACCATTTTTCAGTCTGTTATTTATTGATGATTAAATGGTCATAGCTTATTAAGTACAGCATGTTAGTTTATTTGGTATACAGTGGACTCTGTCAAATCCGACATTGTACGTTACAATATGTCGATTAACATGCATAGGCATTTTGAATAGGTCAAGTCTGTTGTAATTTATCTTTTTCGTCGTCTTCAGTTGATTGCACACTTGTCTTTGCTATCACATGTTCATTAATAATCTGTAGTTTTATGTCCAGGTCGTCGTCACACAGTTCGAAGAGATCGATATAGGATGAACAAACTTAGGTTATTCAAGTTCAATCGGCATGCGCAACGAATGTTTCTAACAGTATTTATCACAACTGTCTTTCAAGAAATTATAAAATTATCATAGTAATCAACAAAGACCGACGTGTGCGAGTTTTAATCTCACCGATAATTGATTGGTGATTGCTTGTTAATCTTTTGTGGCTTCACACACCTGGCGAGTTTTAATCTCACCTGTAATTGATTGATGATTGCTTCAATGCTTGCTTCACACCCACCGATTGAAGGCCCGATTAAACAGTGTTGATTCAACGGAAATCATGTGATAGGATGTCGTAATCCGGAACATACAGGTTGTATTCGAAACAGTGTTCGCGTAGGTTAGTGAACGACAGAAGAACGCGAGAACACATTCACGACTCTCGAACATGAGAGAACGGTATCTATGGTAACACATCCGCGTTAACATGGCGTCAGGTAGATATTCCAATCCCGACACTAAATCTTAGCAGATAAACTTGAACAAGTTGAATTAAATTTAAACAGTCTATTACCATAACTTTGTAAGGGCCATGCCGAAAACTCGAAAATCTCGGATTTTTTTTTCATTTTTTTTTCGAGTTTTATGTTTTGACTCATTGTTTACTGAAACACGGAAAAGTCGGGTAAAATCTTGGATTTTTTATTCTTTTTTTTTTGTGTTTTATGTTTTGACTCATTGTTTACCGAAACACGGAAAAGTCGGGTAAAATCCTATGCCGAAAAATTGGCACAGGAAGAAAAGTCGAGATTAATTTTCTAGAGTTTTCGGCAAAGGACGAAAAGTTCGATTTTTTCCCCCCGAGTTTTCAGTAAAACATCGGTACGGCCCTTTATAAACGGTGTGTACGTATTACGCATGTATGACCTTGCTATTGAGCATAATTTTGATAAAATGACTTCATTTTACTCCATTTCAATATTTTCGGTCACGATTTCATCGCATTTTACTTGATGTTATACTGGCTACAAACTACATGCAGTTTTCGAATGGTATTAAACTTTAAAATCAATAAATGCACGCGATTCTGTTTTCTCCGCCATGATGTTCTCGCCTCACACCAGCTGACGAGGTAGTGTGGGATTTGAGAACGGGAACGTGTTTGCAAACCCATTCTCAACTGTTCGAAACCGACAAGAATCCGTTCTCAATCCGTTCTCTGCACCGGAACCATGTTTCGAATACACTCCTTGAGTCTGGATTAACCAGAGATTTTTTATCTCAGGTAATAAGGAAATAAATTGGGACATGAAAATAATGTCAGATTTCACAGAGTAATCGGAGATCGGATGTGACAGAGTCCCCTGTATATATAGATATTGTTGTATAATTGTTGAGCTTTTAGGAGATATTTATTTATGGTGGGCGTGGGGCACCCTACAATAATAACATAACAGACTTAGTAAATGCAAGGCCAATGTAAAGATCCAGATGAGGTGATGCAGTCCTGGATTGAACACACTCATGCTGGTGATTCAGGATGTTAAAGGGTTCTTGAGGTGAAAAATAACATAAAGAGATGAGTCTGTGTACAACAAATTGTCGCTGCTGCAGTTGTTAATCTACCATAAGGAATAGCTGTATACATGTAGCTTCCACCAATTAGAAACCCCAAATATGTCACCATATCGTCGGCAGTTGTCCCGCCCCATGACCTGTGTTTATTTTTAAAAGCACACACATTTATGTATTATATCATGTTCTCATTTCTTAAGTGAAGGGATGCAATTCTCCTTAACCTTTCCAGTTGAAATTAGTGTTTACCATACATGTACATTCAATTTTAAGTCAAATGTCAATATTCAATTAAGATAATTGTTATGGACAATCATAAATTGTCAGTTGATTTAAGACAATTTTTATGCAGCTACATTTATATTTATTTTCATTCAGGTTCGAAGGGCAAGTGATCTGAAAAGGTTTACAACTACGTCTGCAAGTGTAAAAGGTCGAATTGCCCAGACTTTGGGATTATCTAAACCCCCTGTTGGTCGTACTATACCTCTACAGAAAAAAACAGGCGATAAATCTTTTGACGAAAAGAGACCAGAAACTGGTGCATCAAATTTATCTATATTAGGACATAAAGATGATTTAATAGGATTTCAGGAGTAAGTTGACATTACAAGTTGCACTAGTCTAAGTCTTACTGTAATATTTACAAATATTGTAATTTTGTTTATTTTTAAGGGGCAATTCATCGTTTTTTTTGTTTTTCAAATAAGTTAAATGGAAACTTTTTCAAAGGCTAACAAAAACAACATTAATTATTTATGTATTATTGATATTTTCTGTTTGTTATTTTCCAGTGATGACATGAATGAAGTTCCTACTGTCGGAGCTGTACCTAGTGCCTCAACTACTTCAACTTCTCAACCCAAATATTCTAAATCAGCGTTATTATCCCATCGTCCAGTTCGACTTCCAACTTCAGTTCTTAGGCGGTTAGTTTAAATACATTTCAAAGAGCAACATGTCAATTTGTTAATGTTATCTAAATTATTAATTAGACATTAATTAACTTATCCAGACCATAATCAACTATTGATGTCAATGTTAGCCTGCAATATTTACTGGATGAGGATCCGATTTGCTGCTCAACTTTCATTCATGATAATCAGTACTTATGTTTTTTAACGTACCGACTTTACATTATCTAGTTTCTAACTATTAAGTGAAGACAGCCAGTGAAGACACTGGTATGAACTTGCTCCCACAATTAATTCAATTTCTTGAATTGTCTAAGCTTCTGAAACACAAACAGTTCACAATGTCACAAGATCTGTTCTGTTATATGTCATACAATTTAGTCGTTGTTTAGTTTTGAGATTTATTTATTGATTACAGGAAACCCATTCCAAATCTGCAGCCGGCAGTTGTGCCACCAGCACCAAGTAAACCAGCTTTAGGATTACATCGTGGTGCACCGTTTGATATTCTTGGTTCCATCATGCAAGATCAGGGCAAGCTTCATTTACATAGTAAAGATGTAACTATAAATAGAGATGGTAGGTTATCTTTGCTTGTTTTCACAAGAGTACATGTATCCATAATTTTATCAATACAACTCAAGTGTATTGACCAGGTCAATTGTCTGAAGAAATGGTTCAATTCATAAACCATCTGTTACTTGGACAGGCAATTTTGTGTCAATTCTTTGTAATTTTATTGCAATTACCATCAATTCTGACCAATCCAGACTATTGATTGAGGCCCCCCCCCCCACACACACTATTAAACCTGAATATTTTCATCAGAGCTGAAAATGGCTGAACTTTCCTTACTGAATGCTCAGTGATGATATTGTTAATTTGACAAAAACAAATGGTCAGTGCAGAAGATTATCACAATACAAATTTTCTGGCTTTATCTCAATTCTACACTTTTGTCATTCTAGGAACTTTAAGCACTAGCAAAGTCGTTAAACCTCCAGCATTGAGCAGTAGTGTTGAGAGAATAGGAAGAATAACTCTGAGTATGCCTGGCGGAGCTGTTGACCGAGATGAACCTGTGAAACAACCAGATGACAAGTTTGCAGAAGATGAAGAAAACAACCTCAAAGCTTCTTCTGAAAAAAATGACAGTGATATCGATATTGAAAAGAAGACTGAAGATCTATTGGTCAAAATTATGGACAGGAAAGCCAAAGATATGTCACCGGCAGATGCAGATGTGCGAATTGTTATGAAAGATAGTGATAAATTGACAAAAGAAAAGGATACCATTTCCAAAATCGATCATCAGAGATATGCAAATGAAAGAGAGGATCCTTACACTGATAGTGAAACTGAGTTTGATTCGGAAATAATGAATGCGTGGACAGGAAATAGAAAATCTAAAAAAAATGGTGATAAAGAAAAAGTTAATTTAGACAAGGACAAACTAGAATCTGAGAAAGAAAACGGAGAATCTGAGATAGAAAAGGGAGAATCTGAGATAGAAAAGGGAGAATCTGAGATAGAAAAAGGAGAATCTGAGAAAGAAACAGACCAGCTGAAATCTGCAACTGAGAAATGTGAAGACTCTGAAGAATCCATGACTGGAATGGAAGTCGTTGATGAAATTGGAGAAAATGAAAATTCAGATCCGGATTTGGAAGATATGGATTCAATGTATGGTTCACCGTGTGCAGAACTCAATTATGCTGAATTTTCGGAAACAGAAAACAATGAAGAAGAACAACAGGCTGATTTTGAATTGATCAAAACAGTTGATAAACCGGTCGAAGAAGAAGTTGTAACATCAATTCAGTTCGATGCACGTCAAGTAATAAGGGAATTAATGAAAGAAAAGGAAAAAGCAGAGATGGAGAAAAGGAATAAGGAGTCGAGTCCTAGTCATCGGAAAGACAAGACAATATCAATTGGTGAAATGTTGGATCGTGATAAAAAAGCAAAACGTGTTTATCGTAAACATCATGAAAATAGTAATAGTGATTCTAGTAGTAGTTCTAGTAGTTCTGACTCTGGGGAGGAGGGTGAAGTGCGATCTCGTGATGGCAAGTCCAAGCGTAGAAGTCATAGACGTCGTGAATCTAGCCATGAATTAAGAGCCAAAGATTCAGAACGACGTCGTCGCCGCCGCGAAAGAAGCCATGAAGAAAGAGTAAGAGACTATGATCGAAGTCATCGTCGCGAAGCAAGCAACGACGAGAGAGTGAGAGATTCCGAACACCGACGACGACGTGAACATAGTACAGAGCGCCGAGAAAAAGATTCTAGAAAATCTTCACACAATAAATCTCCTCGAAAACATAATAAAGGTTACGACTCGGGTGAATATTCACGTTCAGTTTTATCACGTTTGGATATGTTAGATGGCAAAAAATCGCGTAGTGAAAAGGATAGACATAGTGAATCCTCTAAACATAGTAGACGAGACAGCCGACGGAGTGATAGGGAGGAAAGACATGAAAAATCGCATAGTCGACATGAAGATAGATCTCGTTCAGAACGTGATTCATCACGACGGAAACGTAGACACAAATCTCCCACAGCATCTCGTTCACGAAGTCGATCGAACTCTAAATCTCATAGACGACATGTACAAACCAGTTCCAAGGATCATCACAGATCTAGATCGAGAGATAGACATGAACGATCAAAACACAAAAGACGTGAGAAATCAGTGTCAAAAGAGCAATCACCATTTTGGGAGCATAGAAAGAGATCTCCTGTAGTTGAACTCGATTGGAACAGATCATCTGTTGTTGATTATGAAGGATCTCCTGTTATGGAAGAGGAAAGTGAAACATCCCCGCTCAGAGAAGAATCTCCTATTCAAGAGAGAAGGAGAGACAAATCTACAAAGGAAAAACGTGGAAGAGAAGAGGAAACAGAAAGAACTCGATCCAATAAGTCAAAGAAACGGCGGCGGGAAAAGAGCAAGGAACGTGACATGAGTACAGAAAGAAGCAAGAGAGATAGAAGAATTGTTGAAAACAGATCATGGTCTCGTTCACCTATACCCGTTGCAGCTGTTGATGATGAACGGGACAAAGAAAATCATGATGAAATTGTGGTTGAAAAATCAGCAAGTAAAAAGAAGAGCAATGAAACAGTAACAAAGAAAAAGGGCAAAGTCAAGGGTAAAGGCAAAGGAAAGGGTAAGAAAAGTAAAAAGGTAAAAGGACCCCCAGTTCCTCCTGGAATGACTTTTAAAAGTGTGGAAGGTGATTCTCTTCTTGTTGGGGAATTTGAACCAGTTGAAATAGAAATAGAAGATGAAGATGATGATGAAGAGTCTGAAGTTCCTGGTCCATCTGAAGCAGTTTCACCTGGTGCTGCACCAACTGCTTTGAGTGTTGATGAACCCACTATCCCATCGTCCCCTCCATCACCCCCATCACCCCCATCTCCATCTTCTGACAATGAAAGCAATGGCTTAGGAAATATTTCGGATGATCAGTCTGATTATGACCCAGCACATCCAACCGACGATGAGTTCAAGTTAGCAAAATCACCTGAGGCTCCACCAGCATTGTCTCCAAGTCCAGTTCGCATATCTCCTCTCTATATGTCACCGATACGTCCACCATCTCCAAAGCAGGCTGATGCTTCACCTGTACCAGATAAAACAGTTGATTCAGCTGAAGAAGAATCATCTCCAAAATCCACTCTTTCTGATTCAGTTAGTAAATCCAAATCCCCACCTGAACCAACCACATCCATTCTTTTAGTTAACCCGACCAAACCAGTATCTAAATCCATAACAGACCCAGAACCAGTTGTTATCGCCTCTGTTGAAAAATCACCCATTGCCATCGTTAAACCAAGTGAAACAAAAATACAGCCAGTACCACCAGTACCACCCCCTGCAATTTCTCAATCCACAAGTCTGTTAAATCCACTAATACTAAGTCAGCCCCTTCCTCCAGTTGGGCAAGTTTTCCCCACAGTTCAATCTCCAGATCTTTCCTTCCCATTCCGAACAGGAGTTCCTCCAAGCGTTAACCAAAGGCTTTCTAATACTAGTAGTGACTTTTTAAATGGATCTCGATTTGATTCCAAAAGACCATCTTCATCCACAAGCTTAATTTCTTCGCTACCATTTCCTCCCCTTTCCCAGAATAGTTCATCGCTGATGCCACCCCCTGGAACCATAGGAAGTAAACCCAGATTCAACCAACTTGCAGAAATTAATCGTCTACTCAACACGCAAGCTCGTCTAGCTGGTATTCGACCAGATCCTAAAACTGGAGGAATATTCAAGATTCCTGATCCACCAGACAGTAAATCGGAAACATTGGAAGTCGTTGATATGGATATTGATATTGACAGCAGTGATGTATCATCTCCATCTGATGATGAATGTGAGCTTCAACTACCTCCTTCACCCAAGACCAAGAAACGACAAGATGCTTCAAGAAGAGGATTTGATGAATTTCCTTCCTCGGCTATGGACTTGGTTAAGAAGCAAAAGGTGATATTAAAATCTATTTATGAAGTTGATTGTTTAATAATTGTTCAAAACTAAACACAGCTACATGTAGTGAAAATAGTACATGTTTAAAGTTAAAAAAATGTTTATTTGCTAACTTGTTTGGTAGTGTTGAAAAGGTTACCATAGTAGGCTACCCATTGAAGGTTAATTCGATCCAAATACCAGATCAACTTTGCAAAATTACTGGATGCCTTGTCCACCAGTGTTGACTAAAAATCAGAAAGAATTGCTTACAATATTTACAAAAATTTGTACCGTACAAAGTCTTCTCAATCAATTCTCAGCTATGAACAAGTACATGTACATGTATTCTTCCAAGATGCAAAGGTTACTTAAATATTGCCTAGGTTAAGCCTAATGGTGGTAGCAAATGCCACGAACCATTTCAACTCTATTGTTTGAACTACATGTACATTGTATTTTTAAGTTATAGCTATTTGAGTATATTGAAGCATGTATACTATGTAAGCTTACAACATTTTGCAGACTGTTTGTTACATTATATTTGTCTCCCATCTTTATTTTACTAAACAGTGCAGATATCCAGCTTGTCACAGTGAACATTGTGTTGTGTTTCCCACTTAAGACCAGTCTACACTATAATACATGTATGTTACAAACGCACATACAAAATCTTACATTGTGTAGACTGAACTTAATTACTGGGCCATTTTCAAACTGTTTTTAAGTATGTTGTAGTATTGTTTGTTTTGTGTGTGGTGTTTGATTCACCTGGTAAGATTCGTATTAATATAACCAGCTTCTCTTTAGCTTTTAATTTTTGTTGAATTTTAGACTTTTCAATTTCTATTAGATTTTAATCTTTCAATTTCTATTAGATTTTAGACTTCTAATTTCTATCTGATTTTAAACTTTCTATTTCTATTAGATTTTAAACTATTAATTTGTATTAGATTTTAAACTTTCAATTTCTATTAGATTTTACACTTTTCAAAATGTACTAGATTTTCCGCTGGTAATTTGTTTTCAGTTAAATGTTATAACTTTAGAAAAAACGCATATCTTTCACCTTCCATTCAAATGAAGTATACATACTTAATGTTCCGCGTAAAATTAAATGCAATACAATACACATGTTTAATGCTCTACTGAAATAAAATACACAAACTTAATGTTTCAATTAAATGAAATATACATGCTTAATGTTCGGTTAATGTTCGGATAGTGTAACAGGTTTTTATACATCTTTAAAAATGACACTGATTGAGAGTGAACAAATAGGTGAACACTACTTGGATGATTTGATGATGTTCATGATTTTAATCATTAGTTGCTAATTGATGAATAAAATTCAGAGTGAACATAAATTCATAAAATCTTTAACGCCGTTAATTGAGTCCTAATAACAAAATGTCTCTGTTCAAATGAAAGCCGACAAGTCAATATCTGCACCTTCGCGGGAAGGATTAATTTTGGTCAAGCTCTGTAACTGCGCCTTTCGTGGGCAATACACTTAATGTTCCACTTAAATAAAATACACATATTTAATGTTCCACTTAAATAAAATCAGAATAGTAGAATTTTAAATCCCATTTCATTACTCTTTTTAAATAAAATGCTTAATGTTCGACTTAGATAAAATACCCATGCTTAATGTTCGACTTAGATAAAATACACATGCTTAATGTTCGACTTAAAAAAAAAATACACATGCTTAATGTTCAACTTAAATAAAATACACATGCTTAATGTTCCACTTAAAAAAAAATACACATGCTTAATGTTCAACTTAAATAAAATACATATGCTTAATGTTCCACTTAAATAAAATACCCATGCTTAATGTTCAACTTAAATAAGATTCAATTGCTTAATGAATGTTCCACTTAAAAAAAAATACACATGCTTAATGTTCCTCTTAAATATAATACATATGCCTAATGTTCCACTTAAATAAAATTTACATGCTTATTAATGTTCCACTTGAATACATCTTCTTATACTTTGAGAATCTTGTTACCACATTTATACCTAACAGAGCACAATTTTTATGGGGAAACAATCACAAGTTTTATTCAAGTATCATCTTATCGTTATCAAACACAATAACAATTAGGGTACACATATACCGGTTCTTGTCGAGACATTGTGCTTTTAGAATAAAACTAGTCATTGTTATCCATGAAAATTGTGTTCTGTTTATGCATTTCCCAATCACTGAATGCCATTTAAAGATTACATCTAAATTGACTCAAACAAAATTATCAGCCGATACAATGTACATATGTGTAGGTACATGTACCTAATAAATGATTATAAACTTTCCAAATAAATCAGAACTGGTTTGTTGGCTTGTCTCATCATTGAGTGTTTTTGAGGTCCATGAATTGCATGAATGTTAACTGTATACCAGTCAAGACTATTGTGATAGTCTACACCAGTGGTTCTCAACCATTTTTTGCCATTGGCACAACTTGGTACACATGAAAAAAATAGCAGAACACCTGGTTAAATATGTATGAAAAATATTTTGATTTTGCAAAAAGAATTCATGGCAAGTCATAGATCATAGATGGCATACAACCATAGATACAGATTAGTAATAAACACTTATAATGACTCAAACTAAATAGATGAACTTGCCAGTGAACGCTCAATTTGATCACATGGTTTTTCACATTTTCATAGTGTGTCATTCAAAATTTTGGGGCACACAGTTTGAGAACCACTGGTCTATACCATTTAGAAATACTCTGAATTACTGTGGAATGATCTCCTTTACATGTACTTTTGAAATCTTTTGCTTGGCTTTGTCTGGCTTTGTTTTGCTGTGCTTTGGTCATGATTTGCTGGGCTTTTTGGCTTCTTGTTGTTTGTTGCTTTCTCTGTTTGCATGTTTTCTTTGTTCTTTAGTTAACTTACCAGGTTGTTTCAAACCGTTTTCTTTCAGAAATCCAATTCGAAAAAATCTCTTGACCCCAGAACTATGTCTTTACAGTATGTTCGTAAATTACATCTACAAGAGCGTGTTGTGGAGGAGGTAAAACTCGCTATAAAACCATTTTATAGCAGTAAGAAGATATCTAAAGAAGAATACAAAGAGATTTTGCGCAAAGCTGTGCCAAAGGTAATATTAGACACCCGAAAATATATAGGCTACATACATGTATATGCACTAAACTCATTGTTGTTATATATTACATGTACATGTATGTAACTTTTGGCGGCAGCGACCATGCACAAGAATTTGACATTTTAGCGCACTATGGCGTAATGTGTCTAGTCTGACTGCCACGTGGGTTTTTTCTGGGTACTGACTCCGGTTTCCTCCCACTGCTAAAGACTCCTACATGTATGCGCAAGCGAATTGTCATGGAAATAAAATTAAACCATTAGTCCCGAAATGACCTAGTTTCTGTCCAGTGGACATTTAAACCCATTTATCTCTCTCTCTCTCTCTCTCTCTCTCTCTAGTCTGACTACCTATTGTCCAAAATGGGTTAAATAAAGGGTGGATATTGATAATAAGGTCATTAAGGCAGCTCATTGTTATAATGTGGAGGAATTGGACCGACCAGATTCACTGTGAGACCAGTTGGGTATGGGCGTGTGCTTGAAAGTTGAAACCAACCAGATTACTGCATTCTAAACATTGACATCAGGCCGTGGTTTCACAAAGCATTCTCAGGCTTAAGTTAAGAATTTACTCAACTTTCAATCACTGTTTATGAGAGATCTGTGATGTTTGATGTGGATCCCTGCATTGTCGAGAGGGTTCATCAGGATTTTCCAGCAGTTGGTCAGGACAAGGGGCCTGGCAAGGGACAATGTTTGTCATTCGGATGGGCGGTAAAATCCAAGGTCCTGTGTACACATTGGCATGTACATAAAAGTTGGAATCCAATATAAGAGTGGGCCATACCAGTCTGAGCAGAACAGTAGGACGTTAAATTCTGATTTCATTTCTTATTAATGTATGTGTTACGTTAAAACAACAATTTATTTCATAAAGAGCTACATTTTCGTTAAAGTAAAGAAAACCAATTTTGAGTAAATTCTTAAACAAAAGTCTGGTAATGTTTTGTGAAACCAAGGCCATTTTTTTTTCGGAAAAAACAAAAAAAAAAATCAGCGACGCCCAGAGTTATCCTATATACTGGTATTTCAAATTCGTTTTCTCTGGTTGGGATGCCTAGTGGTCTAGAGTGCCGCGCTTCGACCTCTAGCTGGCCGGTCACCTCTGGCTTGTGGCTGTGGTTTCGATCCTTTGTGTGAGCGTATGTGGCATGGAGATAGGGGCGCCTTCTCAACCTCGTGGGTTTCTGCCTGGCACTCCGGTTTCCTCCCACTGCTAAAGACCCCTACGCGCAAGCGAATTATTAAAATAAAATGAAACCATATGTTAGTCCTGCAATGACCTAGGTTGTGTCGAGTGGACGTTAAACCCCATTTCTCTATGTGCATTAAATTTCAATGATTTTTGATCAGCACATCAAGAATCCACTGGAAATTGAAGTGTTTCAGATCAGATATTTCCGTTGCCCTGTCACTATGCCCATCTGTTATTCAATCCATGTTACACCAATCCAACTATCTTAATCTTTGCTTGTAACTGTTTGGATGGCGTAGCTGCTGGTGTGTGTAAGTTGTGTTGTCTGGCAGCCCATGTTTATTAAAATTTTTGTTTATTTACCTTTATTATCAGATCTGTCACAGTAAAGCAAAAGATGTGAACCCAATGAAAGTGAAACTTTTAGTGGAAGGATACGTTAATAAATTCCAAGTAAAACATAAAAAGAAACTTGACAAAGCCAATAAAAAGTTAATTACATCACGGTGATGTTAATATCAGTAGGATTACGGCCTATTATTTATTATTGAAATAAAATACAGAAAGAACGGGGCCCAGTGGTTGTTCCTGAAAGACCCAAGTATGGTTAGTGATGTCATTGAAGAAATATAGAATGAAATACAGCCTGAATTCACAAATCGGAACCAGTTAATTACACATGTACATAAAATGTATATCAGGAAAATACTAAAGAATTCGTGTGTGAAAAGGAAAGGGTTTTCCCCAATGACCTGGTCTGAAACTTTGTTTTTACACAGAAGTTGAATACAGTGGGGAAGAACCAGACTAGTCAGCAGTTGTAACTACACAAACCTGGTTAATGCTTCTTACCATTGATGAGTTTATGAAACTGTTCTGATACATGTATTCATACCAGTATGTACAGTATGCAGCCGTGCGACATGTAAGTGACTGGAAGACTAGGTTTATAAAAATAAACAAGGAGATTTATATCATGAAATGTGAATAGATTATGTACGGTACTGCTGAAGATAAGAAAGTGATTGTCTAATAATCACAATATCCATGCACCTATTAATGTATCCAAGATAGTAGTGTTTTAGGTTAGAGATGTGTGATGTACATGTAATTTATGTGTTTAAGTTTAAATGAATTTATGTAATATCAGAGTCTAAATGATTAATTTGTATCCCATGCATTATGAAGAATAATTAATTCTCAATATGTTATTATTGAAAGTAAACTGATACAGATGAAGCAATGGTTGATAAACATTACATATGTGATGTGAACTCATTTATGCATCATGTACAGATTCTTAGCTGCACATAAACCAGATTTCATTTGAATAGGATTAGTTTTGTCTGATTGATTGTATTTGAAATTGTGTAGCAACAATTTATTTGAATTTTGTTTAGTTAGATATACACTTAATGTCTGTTAATGTAGTGAAATTGAAATTGTATTTCTGAATTCATAAATGTACATATATCAGTATATTGTTCCCTAAGGTTATTATCAAAAAGCGATTTTATGTACATTTACTATTTTAGAAATGTGCTGGAATTTTATATGCATTGTTATTTTTATTTATCTACAAATTTTGGTAAATAAAGCTTGAATACATTGAAATACATTCAGAAACATAAATTAAATTAATGGATGAATTCATTTAAAACAAACAACATTGCTAAGTTTTGTGGAAGTTCCATTCGATTATAAGAGATTCATCAACAATTTCTAAAGAATTAATGTTTTAACAAGAGTGCTGTGTGGTTATTTTAGAAATTGATATGAATACATGATAAATATAAAACATTTTATACTGAATTATTTATACAATCAGATATACTGTTTCTACAATTTGTTCATTATAGCCATATTATCAGGTGCTTAGATGATCATTGTTCAGGCTTCATACAATGTGCTAGTATTCATGCACAATAAACGGAAGTACCATAATGTTGAGTTCTTATTAGCTGTAAAGCCTTAATGAAATGCAGATAATGTATTAATACATGTACCAGGACATGTAAGTGACAAGATCAGGACAGTTTTCCCACACTTATGGTCAGTATATACTGCCGATATCCTACATAAGTATTATTCTTAATGAAATGGAAAACAGTAGATTTATTCTGATCAAAATAATGTTGGTAGTGTTATTATTGTTGTCAGATGGTGTTAAACATGCCGACAGAATCTATTCTTGTAATATGTATGTATATATTGTATATACATGTATCCTATTTTTTGAATAAGCAAGGAATGATTTGTTTTATTTTATTTCAATATTGTTTTCATATGCAATATCTTTGTATTTGACACCATCAATTAATGCTATACCAGTTATAATGCTAGGTGGTCTCAAACCAAGTTTCTTTTTTTTAACCTTATTGATAAAATAGGAAAGAACAGAGAAAATAAAGAGAGCATGGTGTGTTTTTTTTTTCTTTTCAATTTTCAAAATTGTAATTATTTTAAATTGCTTCAACAAATTGTTTGGAGTTTGATCAAAATGAATAGAGTTGACATTATTTTCTTGATATGTTTGGATATTAATTTCATCGTAAAGTTATTGATTGTCCTTTGGATTTTTCTGGAAAGAATCAAAGTTTTCATGGCTTAACCCATGCTAGTGTTTACTCAGATTCAAGAAAACTAACCTAAATGCCTAGGAAGGCTTGCTTAACAGGAGATCCCAGGTTGGCTCTGAGTGTTGGACAAGACAATTTTTATGGATTTCCTGGCATGATTTCCCCATTCGCAGCTGTGCAGAATATGATGAGACGAAAAACCTGAAGTTCCATGTACACTTGGCATTGACATACAGGAATCTTTGATAGTTTGAGTTCGAAACAAGAGTAGGTGGTAGCTCCACGAACAGATCAAAATTTCCAACAGATCACTGGTGCTGAAAAGTAGGAAGTTAAACCCCTATTCATCTCACTAATATATCAAGAGTTGAACAGAATTGAGCAGTAAATGTAGTGTAATACGCAAGAGATTTAAATTGCGATCAACGGCTTTAACTATAGAAAAGATTCAACATTATTTGGCAAGGCACTTAAAGAAATATGATCAACATAGACAATGTTTGATTATTGTGTCGTCTTGAAGAATATGAGACTTGTCTTACTAATCAAATATGCTTATTTATACAAGCAAGGCTAAGTTGGTACTAAGAGACATTTCACTCCTTAGTTTAATGTAATTTATGAAATGAATTACTGTTTTTTATTATAATTTTTTTTAGTCTGTGTGTGTGCAGCCTGATTATTCGTAGTTTATATCATGTAAATAGTATTTAAATATATGATCAACTATCACCATCAAGTGTGATTATTATGTAGAATAATGTACATAAACTCTAGATATAACTTACAACAGAGTTTTTGTTTTCTTTTTTATATCTAAAATATAAACAGAGTTTGCTGCCCATGAGCGATGTTACTCGGTGTTCACTGCATGCAAGCAATTTATACACTCATTTCTTTCCCTTGCTTTGACCAGGTCAAAGAAATATTGTGACTATATTTAGCAGTGGGAGGACTTGGATCTGAGGAATTTTCTGTTTTGATTTCCCCCGATTCGGAAGGGCGTACATTGCTTTTTGTTCGGGTAGAACCAAAAAGGGAGTACAACCATGACAAATTGAATTCACTGAAAAACTGGAAGAAATGCCACTGTCTAGGCAAATTTGAATTTGGAATTCAATATGAAAGTAGGCTGTAGTACCACTGTCCGGGCAAAATTTTCCTAGTAGCAAACTGTGTAGCATATGCCCATCTTCATTAGCCAAATGGATGCAGAATAGTAGGACGTCTCTAACTTCAGTTGGTGTAGGATGTTAACCCCATTTCATCTCAAGTGTCTTATTTCTCTGTTATTTATTTGTCAGTCAAATAACTATTTTGCTGAACATTAAGGACATCTGGACTTTTAAATCGAGTAAGAGAAATGGGGTTTAAAATCCACTCAACCCCGGCTTGGTTCTTTGCTTGTGTAAAGGGGGTTACAGTAGTGTGAGGACGAGAGAAAACCAACAAGGTTAGACGGGCAACTTGCGATCCAAACAACAACTGTCCTTAAGCAGACACTCCAATGTGTAATGATACCGATATTGGAATACAGTATTTATCAAACAGAACACCCACAAATAATTTAGTGTGCCAATATGCTCCTTTAAACAACTAAAACATCAATTTAATTTTTATTTTCCACTTTCTTTCAACTAATCTTTTCTAAAAGCACAGATTATATATGGCTAGGATAAAAATATATAAATATGATGAAACTGTGTGTAGTAATTGTATACTGCTAAATTTTCTATGTGAGTGATATACATAACTATAAAAAAAATATGTTCAATCATGTTAAATGTTTATAAATAACTGAACATGCACATAAAACAAATGTATAATACAACATAACTGTTTTATGGCTGAATCAAGTTAATGGAGAAACTGTGTACATTGATTAATTAAATACCTTTACCAAGGGCAGAAATCATATACATGTAAACAACAATATTAATGTTTGAACATACTTGTTACATGTATCTAAATAAATTTTTCATTAAAATTAAAAATGTGACATGTACATTGCTAAGAACTGAAGTTTGAGTGATCCTAAGATCAAAAACAAATAGAACATGTTAAAAATAGGTTGCCAGGCAACGAAACATACGCCCACACAGCAGCCAAATCGTCCAGGCAGTCAACAGGAGTTGTCGCATATTAAGGAATTATCTGAAAATCATTAGAATTTGTTTGGTTTTTATAATCAAACGTTTTTTTTAAAATCAGATAATAATTGTGACCTCCAGAGACACCACAAGCTAAAAAGGGTGATTTTTCGTACAATCAGGGGACATAATTCAGGAAGTAATGACCCAATGGGCGCAAATATCGAAAGGAACCAAGATCTTTTCACAATATTCGCGTACAAATGGCGGCCATTTTGTCCGTCAATTTTAGTCCGATTTTCACAAAATTCATACTCAACCTTCATAACCATGGAATGGTGATGTAATCAAACGTTTTTTTAAATCGGATAATAATTTTGACCTCCAGAGGGACCACAAGCTAAAAAGGGCGATTTTTTGGACAATCAGGGGCCATCATTCAGGAAGTTACGATCCGATTGGCGCAAATATCGAAAGAAACCAAGATCTTTGGGTTATAAACATGCATTTCAAGTTTCATCCAAATCGCTTCAAAATTGTGTCCTCTACACTGTTCACAACCTTGATATAACATATTTTCACACCATTCGTGTACAAATGGCGGCCATTTTGTCCGTCAATTTTGGTCCGATTTTCACGAAATTCGAACTCAACCTTCATAACCATGGAACGGTGATATAATCAAACGGTTTTTTAAATCGGATAACAATTTTGACCTCCAGAGGGCCATTTTTCGGACAATCAGGGGCCATAATTCAGGAAGTTACGATCCGATTGGCGCAAATATCGAAAGGAACTAAGATCTTTGGGTTATAAACATGCATTTCAAGTTTCATCCAAATCGGTTCAAAATTGTGACCTCTACACTGTTCACAAGCTAAAAAACGTGATTTTTCGTACAATCAGGGGCCATAACCCATGAAGTTACAGTCCGATACATGCCAATATCGAAAGGAACCGAGATCTTTGGGTGATAAACCTATGTTTTAAGTTTCATTGAAATCGGATAAAAATTGCGACCTGTAGACTGTTCACAAACAATTGTGGACGGACGGACGTCCGGACGAACAGGGGCGACGACAATATACGTCCACATGAAAATGTGGGCGTATAAAAATGAATAAATGCAGTAAGAACAATTTATACAATATGGGTAGATTTTTATATATATATATATATAATAAATATAAACCACCTTTAGAAATAAAGTAAGTTTAAGAATAAGAAACCAGTGACAATAAATGGAAAATAGTAATAGGGAGAAATTATATTAATATATCTATGCAAACTCTCATACAAAATGTTCAAAAATAAGATAGATAGATCTAGATTACTGTGATTGATTTTATGAATGATAATATAATCCATATCAAATAGTAAATTATATACAAAATGAAATACAATAAACTACACATGTATATACAATTTAAATAAAATTAAAACAGATGCACATATTTTCAGTCTTATTTTTAAATGCCAATTCTTTTGATAAATATATGGGATAAAAATAATGAGAAACTAGTCCTTATTACATAAATGCATGGTTTCACTGGCAGTGTTTATTAAATGCAATATTTATGAAATGACAATTTTGAGACTAATAAGGTTATTTTTTCATGAACTTGATCTGATTGAAGTGATAACTGATCATTAACATGTAGCTGCTTCATGTTTTATGTAAAATGGAGAGTTCCTGAACATAAGGCAGTCATTAATTACAAAATATATTAAACATTCTATAAATAATTTGAGTATATAGTGATAAATATAAACAATAAAATGAGTATAAGAATTTGGTGAATGATACTTATTTACAGTTAAATGATAAAAAAATAGCACTAGAAGAAAATGGTAATAATCAGTAGTTATAATTTATACTTGAATGATAAAAAGAGATAGCACTAGAAGAATATGGTAATAATAGTTATTTATAGTTGAATGATAAAAAGATAGCACTATAAAAAATGGTAATAATATTTATTTACAATTAAATGATAAACATAGAGTACCAGAAGAAAATGTGACAATAGTTATTTACAGTTGAATGACAAAAAGGAGACAGCAGAAGAAGAGAAAGATCAGAATACTTATTTACAGTCCTTTCATAATAAATACAATATTGTACTTCGAATTGAAATTCATTTGTCCAAAGCACTATTAATTTTATATACATGATCTAAAACTAGATAACTTTAAAGATATATAATATGAATCTTTCTACGAAACTCAGAAGATGAATCAAATCCCCTACTCCTCCTTTTTTACATCAAAAAGATAAAAAGACTTGCAGAAGATTCTCTATAAATGAGGAACACATGTTTATATACATAATATATACAATGACAAGGACGACAAGAATAAATCTTAGGTACATAATATATACAATATTTTTTTAAGACTTTTTTTTTAATTTTTGAAAACAAAACTATGTATTGGTATTTTTGCTGCCTTTAAGAAAACCACATAACGAATGAAAATAATTTGTCTAATATATGTTATCCTCCAAATCTTGATTTAAAAGTTTTATACATCTAAAATAGAATATCCACAAATTTCGATAACAAGTTATTCAATTTATTTTATAAAATATACAAATGTCTATGGTAATATCTACCATGTCACCCACTACTCCAATAAACGTTTCTTTTGCCCTTTAGTTTTTAAAAGCTAATAATTTAAACAGGCATTATGCAAGAGCTAAATCTGTCTATTACAGCCTGAAATATCTAAATTATTAACTAGACATTATCCAGACCATAATCAACTCTCAATACCATCATCGCTAGCCCGCAATATTTAGCGGATATGAATACATGTACATTTTTTGAAAAATAATTTAACACAATCTGATTAAAACACCGATTATAGTTTGTTTCATTTTTATAGTTCAAAATTTCGTTTTACTTGTCTAAGTACACCAGGATCTGGAAGAGTTGTTATCATTCACGTGTTCTGATGTGAGGGATTAGACAGTAAAACAGTCTGTTATGGCTATCTTTTGGTTTTTTTGGAGCACGGAACTGTGGGTAAACTACTAGAAACGTCAACGCTGATTAATTAATCAATGTCTGACAATCATAGGGTCAAAAGTCACTAGTTTGACCTCTCACTATAACTTGTCAGATCTTCATGTAGTGTAGGCCATCGAAAGTATAAAAAAATGAAACGAAATATAGATCTGGAGCCTTTTTCACGAAATTTTAGCTAAGATGAAATTCAAATTTTAGTAATTTGATTGGATGATATTAAATTGATTTTAGTGCTTAGCCAATCAAAATTGGAGTATCTACTAAAATTTGGATTTTATCTTTAGTTAAGATTTCGAGAAACAGGGCCCTGTATTTTAATCAGATTGAATTAAACGTAAAATTTTATAATCACGACTTGGCTTTATATTGTACCGACTTAAGTAATTATGATCGAGGCTAGCCTAAAATTCAAAATCTAATATCTTGTTATCTATTTTTTAACTATTATAGCGAGACCTGTCAAATCTTTATCTAATCTCCCATAATGCCACTATAAGAAATAATATCATAATAATTTTACACTGTACATTAACAACATGATAACTATAGACCCTGGTTTAATGGAACTCTGATAAATAAAGATCATTGAATTATGAAAGAAAAACAATCTCCCAATCCTGTACATGAGTACGACAGACGGGACATGGAGCATCCATGAAATGAGGAGCACAAGTTGTACAACAACAAACATGTTTACATGGTCGAAATAAAACAACACGTGTTTCAGATAAACAAATTAGACATCTATCAGGATTTACAGCAGCAGGGTCAGGTTGGTTTATAGCACCAGGGTCTGGTTGATTTATAGCAGCAGCACCTGGTTGATTTTCTCGGTTATTAACTAAAATATAAAACAATCAAAAATACATATAATTTCTATTTATAATAAAAGGGAGAGAGAGAAATTGGGTGTAACATCCACATGACACAATCTAGGTCATTTTGGGACTAACTAAAATATAGTTCTATTTTATTTCAATAATTTGCTTGCACTTAAGGGTCTTTAGCCGTGGGAGGAAACCGGAGGACCCAGAGAAAACCCACAAGGTTGGACAGACGACCCTACTCCTTATCACATACACCTGGGGAATCGAAAACACACCAGTTGACTCAATGACAGACCTTACAATTCTGTGCACATGTGCTAACCATTTGGCCATCCAACCCCTCTATAATAAAAGTGAAATGTGATCTGTATAATTCCTGATATTACATGTTGATGTGTAGTAAGGTTAATCAAGTGTATATCAGGTATGATAAAATAAATAAAACACAGGTAAGAATAATACATTCAATTGTTTCAATGTATTGTATCACCTTTCTACTTTCTCTCATAAAAAGACCAGCATTTTGGTGCACAGTTTCTTCATGATATTCTTTAATGAAATGATATCAAGCAATATTTAGATCTAAAGTGTAGAATTAACTTAATTGTAATAATGTACACTGCTGCAGACTACATCTAATAGAATGAATGATTGAATGAATGAATGAAATGGAGTTTACATTCCTTCTTTTATGCACCTACTGCACTAATAAAGAGAGACATAATAGAAACATGTCATTAACAAAAAACAACCAAAATAGTTAAACCAATCATTACCTGCAGATCTCAATCTGGTGAATTCTGTTATTAAGTTAGATAACTCTTCCTCATATTTCTGTATTTCAGCCTGTAATTGAGCTTTTTGTGTTTCTAGTTCTGTTTGATGTCTATATATTTGTGTCTGTATTTGTTGTTGTAAAGTAAATTGAATTTGTTGTAAGTTATCTTCCCTTGCTTTATGTCTGTCAACAGCCGTCTGTAGTCTGTTTGACAAGTTTTCGATATGGTCGTCTTTTTCTCTTATGTGTTGTCTTAGTTGACGTTTGGTGCAGCGATAATGGTTCAGTTGTTGATCTTTATGGTTCAGTTGTTGACTCTGTTGGTTCAGTTGTTGACTGGCTTGGTTCAGTTGTTGATCTTTATGGTTCAGTTGTTGACTGGCTTGGTTCAGTTCCTGTTCTTTACCATCAATGATAATATTATGATGCTGGTTAAGAGAAGCTACAGTAGCCTTGTAATGCTGGTCTTTAACAGTCATCACCTGATCTAAGTTGTCTAACTGTTTGTCTTTAGTCTCTATAACTTCATCTTTTAGATCTATGATGTCATCTTTCTTCTTTAATTCACCATCAGCTAAAACAGCAGCTTTTAACATATCAACACTTGGATATCTTCCACCTGTAATGATAGCATAATCATTACATCACAAATATTCTATATTCTATCCAAATTGCTCATCGTAGGGAGGTCATGACAAGAGTGACCATTAATTGAATGATGTAAACTGTTTATATTTATTGTTTGTTTTGTTCTCTATAAATGTATCCAATAATTGCATACACACCTTGCAAATAGCTGGACTAAACTGACCATTTTATTGACTAATTTTCCACATTAAATAGAATATGGTTTATTAAAAAACTTATCCAACAATGTATACTTATATGTATATCAGACTCCAATAAATGAGTGTTGTATGCCGTGATGTCATTAGATAGTCTGATATTCTGATCGACACCCTATCTAATGGTTCTATACACACTAATCAGGACTTTTCGCTCGCTGAATGTGCACCAATCTGTACATTGTTTTTTTTTAAAAATATATGCCAGTTTTATGGTGTGGAAATTAACATCAAGATAATTTTACTTGAAGTATAATCAAAAGATATAATATTTTTGGAAAGAAAGATAATTTCCTGGTAAGTTAAGATTCAAGGTATGGTTTCCAATGGATGGTAATGTATTTCGGGTAGTGACTGTTGAGAAAGAACCATTTCACAGACTATGTGAAGGTGATACAATAATACATTGTGCATCCCCTTGTGTTTTTGTGCCCCCCCCCCTCTCTCCAATGAAACAAGATCATTAAGTTTTTAAGGCTACAATAGGGATAGGGAGTACATTCAATAAACTATATTGGTAACCTTGTAAACTGGTTACTTTTTAGTTTTAAAGAAAAAAATAATTTTAATACACACAGCTAGTGTCTAATACTGTAACACTTGTAAACCAGAAGTTTGTCCTTAAAACTAAATGATTGTATATAATTAAACTAGACAGTGGTACTAACTACATGCTTTTTGTAATTTCTAAACAATTTTTACATTCTAGACAGTAAACTTAGATTCTAGAGAGTAAGCTTAGATTCTAGACAGTAAGTTTAGAAAACATTATTTTTTTCTTTAAAACTAATCATGGGTATTATATTTCGGCCAGTGCAAGTTTAAAAAGATTAAACTTAGTTGTAAATTCCAGACTGGAAGTTCGTAAACATTATTTTTTTCTCTAAAATTAAATAATAACCAGTAAGTGAATTTATATTACTCAGCCCCCTCTCCCCAGTATAAAGTGAGTTTATATTACTAAGTCCTTAGTATAAAGTGAGTTTACATTACTCAGTCCCCTGTATAAAATGAGTTTATATTACTTAGTCACCAGTATAAAATGAGTTTATATTATTCAGTTCCCAGTATAAAGTGAGTTATATATTACTCAATCCCCAGTATAACGTGAGTTTTACATTACTCAGCCCCCAGCATAAAATGAGCATTATATTACTCAGCTCCCAGTATAAAGTGAGTTTATATTACTCAGTCCCCAGTATAATGTGAGAGTTTTGTTATCCAGTCCCCAGTATAAAGTGAGTTTATATTACTCAATCCCCAGTACAAAGTGAGTTTATATTACTCACAGGTATGTATAAAGAATTGTTGTATAAGATGAAGTAATTTTGTAGGAGATATGTTGTACCCACATGTACTATAAGCTGCCAGTAGAGTTGTATTAAGTGTTGGAGGGTACGGATCCGGTATAATTAATTCTCCTATTGACGTGACTGGCTCTGTAAAACATAAAACAAACAATATGTAAATAAATTTATAATCAAATCATAGAATTTGAAATCATCTTTTAATAGTATGTATAACTATAATATCTACTTCCTGGGTGATCAGTAAAGTTTATGGACTACGCTATAGATTGCAAGATTATGATTTTAATATTTTGAGAGAAATTTCATGGAGCCCCCTCCCCACTAAATCTTCAAGGTTTAATTATATCTATGCAGGTAAATATTTAAAACATATTTTTGAAGATTTATATGTAAATACTGAAAACATGTTTTGGCAGATTTCTTTCAACACTCTGGGATTCAAACTGATCCCGCAGTGAATATTCGCTTGGCCGCTACAATCACTGATAAGCATGACATCGACGAGGCTTAATGAGTAACTTTTTCACTCCGACAAATTAAATTCTCAAACAATTTTTAGAGGTAAAAGAAAAATAAATAAAGACGTTTGAAGTATTTGTAGTTAAAAAATATTCCCTATTTAGTGTAAATGGGTATTAAAATGAGTAAAATGCATCATTTTGCCCGAAGCAGTTAGGTGTTAAGTAAACATTGCACGAGCCGTTGAGCCAATGACAAACGTCGCGTGCAGTCAACGCACGTGTTGTGTACAGTCATCTGTTACAGAGATAATTCGTAAGAAATTCTCTGTGAAACAGATTGTCTGGGATTATGATCTCTCAACTAGAACGTCGGGGTTTGAATCTCAGTGTGGATTTTCAGTCGTTGTTTTTTGTATTTTAGAGGAGAGTCGAAAAAAGCTCCCCTCAAATGAAGAAATTGAAAAAATCGCTCTCCTAAAAATTAAAAAAAGCTCTCCCAGTTTCGATAAGGAGAGTGATTTAGGAGTTAAGGAGAGTGATCTGATATTAAGAAGAGTGATTAGTTTTCTGTATATGGAAAATGGTTCTTAAGATCAATAACTTGGTGCAAGGGGTCATTCCTGTTACATAATTGATAATATACATCGTCTGCTAAATAATATCATTCGTTCGTAGTCGTACGGTCAAGTAAAACTTCTGCTATCGTCTATAACTACTTACGGTATTCCAATAGAAATACTTGTCGAAATTTCTAAATATATTTAGCTTGTATAATTATTTTTAGAAAACATAACACCCATTCAAATTATAATCATAAACGCTTGAAAATTCCATCAAAATATAATCTATTTCTTCCGAAATTATTCGCATTGGAAATTTTTACGTGCCATCTCTCGTAATTTCTCATGTCTCGAGACAATCTGTTTTACAGAGAATTACTTACGAAATATCTCTGTAACAGACGACAGTTCACAACAGGTGCGTTGACTGCACGCGCCGTTAGTCATTGGCTCAACGGCTCGTGCAATGTTTACTTAACACCCAACTGCTTCGGGCAAAATGATGCATTTTACTCGTTTTAATACCCATTTACACTAAATAGGAAATATTTTTTAACTCCAAATACTTCAAACGTCTTTATTTATTTTTCTTTTACCTCAAAAAAATGTTTGAGAATTTAATTTGTCGGAGTTAAAAAGTTAATATGCCGTACTCATTAAGCCTCGTCGATGTCATGCTTATCAGTGATTGTAGCGGCCAAGCGAATATTCACTGCGGGATCAGTTTTGGTCTCGAGAGAGTTCTACTTTTCATTTCAGTTAAATTAACCAATGGCGCATTGGCGCCATCTATTTTTAGCAACATATTCATCGGAATTTTATTACCATGTGCGATCACAATACTAATCAAATACACCAAATAATTTAATTTCACAATGACAGTATTGTGGAGATCGAATGCATGTCCATGATTTACAAATATGGAGAGCGATTTTCAATTTTAAGGCGAGGAAGAAAAACCTCCCCTCGGCCGACATTCAGGTGCGCGGCAGGCGCTCGCGAGCGATCGCGCGCCTCAAAAAACAATGACTGGATTTTAGAGAGGTGGTGCCAGAAAGACTGACATGGAAAGTACCTGTATGCAGAATCATTAGGATAGGACAAAAACATGAGGTACATCCGTGCACATATTGGTGTGCGTGTAAAAGAACCCTTGACAATTGAAAATCAAAGAAGAGTAGACAGAAATGGTACTGTCCAGGCAAAATTCTCAGCCCCCATTTTGCACACATATTGTAATGATTGAAAAGATTTATCACATTGTTCTCAAATGACAAAATAGTACAGTTTCTTAATCAATAGTTTTAATTTTATGAGAGTAAGACAAAGAGAAAATATAGTTTAAATACCTGTTACTATTGGATCAACTTCAACCAGTCGCTGAAAAATATTTTCAAAAATATATTATTCATGTATAGAAATTTTCTTTCAAATTATATGACAATAAAAAAAAATGGTGTCAAAAATATTGTTCCAGGTCTTTACAAAAGCTTGTTTGTTATATTTCATGCAAGACTAAATCAAAGGGAGGCGACTACATTTTTGTTAACCTATAAATGTATAGTCGGTACAATCCTCTCAGATCATCAGATGATTCATTAAAGTTGTCATTTTATTTTTATTATGTGGGTTTGATTTTTATCGAATCAAACCGTCTGTTTACATGTTATTTTTACCAGGCCTAAAGGAGAATGTTAATAATTTTATAGAAAAGAACACTCTAGGCCATGTCAAAAATTACCTGTATTGCTGCCATTTCTTGAATAAATTCTTCTCCTTTTAGAAGTTTTATAAATGTACATGCTGGTGATATTAAAGCATGTTGCTGCCACGTGTCTGCTGCTGGTTCCCAATCTCTAACAGATATTCCACAACAAAAACATACAACTTTTGTTACAACCCCTGTAAACATAGTATCAATACCAAAAGTTAAAATTTTAAAATCTATCTGTACTGTTTACCGGTAGTACAGGTACTTAATCTACTTTTTGGTGTATAGATATATATACATGTATGCCTATAGAAAAGGAAGGCTTCTAGTTCTACATCTTTTTCATTTTTTTCAAGACAATATATCAACAAAATACTAACAGTCTTTTTTTCAGTCTTTGGCTAAACACCTTAGCTGAATGAAGCATTACATACATGTACAGTTGTTAATTGATTAACATCCCTTATCTTATCAACTAATTCAGCGATACAAGTAAGTGCTTATGGTATGTACATGTATTCGAGCCTGAAAATATGGCACTTATCACTGACAATGTAGGACACAGATTCAGGCTTTGTCAGGCACAAAACCTCTGGTGTCTATCATTTTGTCTGACACTGATTTGTCTTTTTTATTGATATTATTAATACACGTCTGGCACTAAGTTGAAAATGTCAGGTACACGTACTATTTCTTTAGTGCCTGACATTTTGTCAGGTACATCTAAAACTCTTATCTCCATGCCTGAATGTATTATAAACTATGGCTATGACAATAACAGAGGATGTTTAATATTTTACCTGTATGGAAAAATCCTGCCTCTGCTAATTGTGTTTTGGTCGGTTTATACTGTTTTGGCCAATGCTCAAACGATGCTAATCTTTTTTCTGTTTTTCTAAATTGTGGGTGTAGACTAGGTAAACTATTTTTGCTATTTTTAGGTCTGTTATTTTTATCAATCAACTTCTTTCTGACTAACTCTTCTAATTTTCTTGACACATTTCCAATGTCGATTCCACTGACCATTGGACAATAATAACGACCTTTCGGGGAGATTTTTTCATGGACATCGCTGATGTTTAATTGTTCTTGATATGATGTCACTGATGCACAATAAACACATTGAACAGTGTTGTTACCAATGTAAACAAAACCATTAACAGCCCATTCTGCAGCTTTACAATCTTGGGGATTAGGAAATGTAAGAATACGAAATGATTCGTAAGCATTGAAAACCTTGTCACCAACTCTAGGAAACATAATTCCTCCTGTATATTCTTCAACATGATCAGACCATCCTGATCTGGATCTGATATTATTATGATTTGTTGGTTCATTTATTTGGTTGGTTGAATTCTCATCAACAATTACATCAGATTGGTTACTGGTAGGATTGGTAGAGAACAAATTTCTACGGATGCTATTCATTGATTGTAAAGTTGTATTCTGATTAGTGCCACCATTTGGAGGTGTTTCATCTGGTCGAATTGGATTTGTATTTGGCGCATCATTTAATCCACTTGGTTCCTGCAACTGTGTAGTATCATCTGGCTGTTGACTATTTGTACAACAATGATTGGATATGAGACCATCGGTTGTTGGTGATTGTATGGTAGTAGAATTATTGCAAATGTTATTTTCACTTGAACACAGAGATGATTCTGATTTAAGAAATGGACAGTAGGGATTCAATATTCGATGGACTGCAACTGGAGATTCGTTATGCCAATTTGTGTATCTTGCTTTCGATTTACAAACAAAACACTGAATGCCTTCAACATGTCCAGCATAATAAAATCCAGCTCTTGCTAACTTTATAAACGATGTTTTACCACTTACAGAAACAGTTTGTTTTTTATTATTTCCAACGCGTGTTTGTTGACAGCCGCTGTCACTCGCTTGGTTATCATTTATTAATCCCTGGAACGATGCTAAACGCACAAAATATTGTGACAACAGTTTACCGGTATCCCCCATTGTGGAAACAATAACGTAACTAGCACAAATGGTACGAATACACAACAAAAATCTAATAAAAACAAACAATAATATTCCAAAATTCAATAACAGTAAGCCACCATTTTGGAAACTCTTCAATTGACCCCCTAACGGTAAAAATAGCACCGGGCACCTGCTTCCGGTTTATTGACATATTGACCTACTTCCAAAACCAAACTAAAAGTAGACATATATCATATTGGTTAACCGGCAAAGAGACCACGTGTTGACAATCAAGACATTTAGTTATCAAAAATGCTAACTAAAACTCCTGTGGTCTGGATGCAATAAAACTAAAACTTCTTTTTTTGCTGACAACCGAATGTTCTAACTTTTAATTCGGTGCCTTTATGTCATGTCAGTAAATGGATGGGGGGGGGCTCAACTTTGCACCCATTGTTAAAATCGGGTCAACAATGCCACTGCAGGACTAACATACTGACTGTAATACTGTTCATATTCTCCAGCTAGATCACTTGGATATGGTTCAGAGTGTATTAAAGATACATTATGGGAGATTTTGACAAGGAGTTAGCCATTCTTGCTATAAAAGTTCAAAAATAGATGTTGAAACAAGAATATATTGAAAATTTCAGTCAAATAACTTTATCCTGAACAAAGTTGTTACCACTATAATTTTTTACTAGAAATGGTAGGTAAAATCATCGACACCCTTTTCCCACTATGGCCGATTGTTGATTGACAGGTGTTAACTCCACCTACATAGTCTCGATCATCAAGTAATGTTTAAACGGTATCCAGTGAAGCTTGTTTATAGCCTCGGTCATCACTGTCTTTTATGAATAATTTCCGGAAGTATGAAGACGTCAACGTCACTGAGAAACCCCACCCACGACGCCATGGTGATTAAATCAGTCGACGAAATCCTGTTTTAATCCGAGCCCAATCCAAGCCATCCGTGGGTCTACAGTGTTCATTTTGGGCTTGTTGTTTAAATAAAGATCTAATTTATAATTTCTATGACATCTGAGGCTCAAAGGAAGATCGACAAAAGTCAGTTTTTGCTCTTCCATAATGTATGTTTAACTGTTCCAAAATATAACATGAAGACCTTTCACAGCAGATAATTTGCCTATAATGCAGCTCATACATGGAACCCCCATTTACAGCCCTGTCTCTGTGTTTTTAAAACCTGTTTTGTCAGCAGCTTCATACTGTTTGGAGCCTAGCACTTTACAAGAACCATTATTATTATTAGCGGTTTATTGTAATTAAAGTACCAAGTAAAAATGATCAAATTAATGATCCTACTCCTCTGGTCGCGGGCGTGGCCGAATGGTTAGCATGTGCGTGGTGTATCATAAAGCCTGTCATTGAATCAACTGGCGTGGTTTCGAATCCCTGGTTGTACGTGACAAGGAGTAGGGTCGCCTGTCCAACCTCTTTGGTTTTCTTCGGGTCCCTCCCAATCCTAAAAACCCCTACATGCAAGTACATTATTGAAATAAAATTAAAACATGTTAGTCCTGAAATGATCTAGTTTGTCAGGTGGACGTTAATCCCCATTTCTCTCTCTCTTCTCTGATCACATCTTGCACAGTCCAAAATCACCAACTGTTTATACAATAGTTATTTAACTCTGACCACATCTGGTCCATCTGATTGCTTATTACCCACAGCCCAAACACATCACTCTTTAAGTCTAGTTGTTTATGAAGTTTATTTATTATGTAATTAGTATACATACATGTAGTCATAAATACAAGAGTTCTCACCTCCCTCTTTGGATTTTTAAACAAAATTTAATAATTTCAACGTGTTGGATTTAAATAGTTTTCTCACAATCCCTACATTTCTCTAGTATAGTAAAACCTAATTATAAAATACTAAAAATTGAAAAATCAAACCCCCATGATTCCATAACTCCAGTTAAAATAAGTGGGGTGGGGAGATTAACATATATTGTCATGGATAACTTATGACCAGTGAACACAAATTTACTCAAATAATCATTTCACAGATAAAGAAATTCCTCAACAAAATATTGCACAGCTTTTCCTTTATGAATGTCTGAGCCAGAAGGTTTTCTAATTTTTGTTGTATAAATATTCTCCATTTACATTCACTTTTCACTTGATGTCTTATATTACAGTGTAAATTAATACCGGTTTACTGTTTTTTAAAGATAAAATTACATTTTCCACAGATGCAGGATTTCAATAAATCTATCTGAAGAGACTGAACTGAACATAAATACTGTTAATATTAGAACAGTAAATGCTGTCAAAGTACAGTATTTGAAAGCTGAACGTTTTTGTTGATAAATTTCTATCTTGTGAAATACACAGAGCTTGAAAGCACTCTTCTGATCTTCTCTACTTCAAAACCATGCCATAAATGAATATTGCAGTCAAGAAAATACAAATTAAATAATGTGTATTATAAATAGAGTTCAATTTAATTTTACATGCTAGTTTTTATCATACTATAAACTAATCTCATTATACCCAACCCGTGCAGGATAAAAAAAAAAAAGCTGAACGAAACAGCCAGTGTATAGTAAGTTTACTAGTATTAAGCTATATCCAATTATCTTAAATAACTTCTCATTGCTAGAGCAAAACTATATATAAAATGTTAAAATTAATCTTTAGTTGCTTTTCCCATATAGTAACTTGCTTCTAAAAGGATGAACACATTCACATACAACCTTTGCATACAGTACATCATAATAAAGCCAAGAAAATAAAATACTTGTGCTTACAATGACAGCCCTCCCAAAATATGGTCTGTTGCAAATTCTATATTTTTTGCAGGAATTTATTATCTATTTCTTAGCATATAGCTTAATTACTTAGTGAGATTTTTGAAAATAATACCAAAATTTCAGTGACGGAGCTGTCTAGAGAAAATCTCACCAAGACCGAGTTATAAGGTGTTGGAAATGAGAATACAGTATTTCGGGTCGAAGATTTTTGCTTAAAAAAAAAAGTCGGTCAGGTGACTGTTAACTATGTTTAACACAAGTATTTTTTGATTTGACCTAATAATGTTCAGGACTGCCAACTATGTAATTCTGAATTCAATATATGATATAAAACAATACTTGTGTGCTGTAATAAAATTAATAATTAATTAGTCTAATAAATTATATACTACTTATTAATGAACAACCTACTTCTAAGCTTAATACTAAAATAAATTAGCGGAGAACATATTATTAATTAAATCCTTGTCACATTAAATACTACACTACTGCCAGGGTCATTTACTCAATTTTAATCATACATAATGGTTTGTAACTACTATGTAGGCTCCAATCAACTTTACAAAAAACCTTTGAATCCAGTCCCATTTTAACACTTTTTCATTGATTATTACTGTTAATAGTGTTAAAAGCTCTGTCAAATTTAAGAAAACAATTTATTGCATCTAATCGCAATATAATTTATTAAACCATTCATGATTATGTGAAACATGTAATTCATTAGTGACACACAAGTATGGTGCATCTATAAAACTATCACACAACACAATATTCAAAGATTTGACATCAAAGTATCCTTTGACAGAACATTTGAAAATGTTGCTGACATCTGAAAAGTTGACTGGAAGCTATAACAGTTTAGAAATACAAGTACAGTTTTGATTTGGATTCATTTTCTAAGTAAAGTTTTTCGTTTCAATTTACTATCAAAATTGAAACTCAATAATGAAGTATTTTTCAGTTTAACAGCCAAAATTGATACTCAATAATTGTTGAGTATTTAATGCCAATTTACTGTCTAAATTGATACTATATAATAAAGTATAAATTCAGCTAAGGAACCATAGCAAAATTCTAAAACTTACAGAAGAATCCACCTGCCCACAGAATAAATAAATGTTTATATATTTAAGTTCATCATTCAATATTAAACAATCAACATTTAATTCATCATTTTTAACCCACTGTCCCTGTTCCGTGGGTTATTCCTTTGGACACAAGTGTTGATGTTTGAGACAGTACCTCAAGTTAAAATGATGCAAATGACCCAAATTCTATTCTAAAATAAAATATTACTTACTACGGAAATTTATATAAAATAGCTCATTAACAATAACTTAATTTTAGGGCATCAAAATTTCAGTAAAATTTCAGTTAATTATTGAAAATCAAAATACCTTAATGGACTAAAAATAACAACAAATGATTTAAAAAAAATTATAAAAGATTTGGTAATTGCAATATGGGAAAAATATTTGACATCATGGATTAACAACATCTATTTTACTCTTGTGTAATTCCATAATCCGTTCTTAATCCATTTATTTGTTTCAGCCTACCACTGGTTAAAACAACAAAACTAACACAAAAATAAATAATTATGCTACAAAATAATAACAACCATGATTGCAGCAAATGCAACAAAACAATAACAACCATGATTGTAGCAAATGCAACAAAATAATGAAATGCAATAAATTAGGCACTGGTTGGCTGGTGTACAAATCAAATTCTAAACATCACCATTATACTCTTGCACTAATTATTAAAGCATTATTGAATATATGCATTACATTACTTGTGAGTCCTAACTAACATTAACATTAATGCATTAAATTTGCATAATTCATTACTTTGCGACCTATGTAGACTACGGTTTCACTAGAATTGAATGGGTTCAGAGCAGAGTTGGGATTTCAAAATTTTACGTGTCGGACATTTTACCGAAAATAAAGGGGCATAACTCTTATCGTTATTTAAGCAGACAAATTCATACCACAATTAAAAGTCACATGTCAAAATATTCAAATCACGTACATAACAAAAATAGGTGAACCTCGCTATTTTTCATATTTAATTCCCGTACGGTATTCAATTCATACCACATACCACAATTAAAAATCACATGTCAACAAAATATTCAAATCCCGTACGTAATAAAAATTAGTGAACCTCGCTATTTTTCACACCTAATTCCCGTACGGCATTCAAATTCATGTCAGTAAATGTCGTACAAAATTAAGCATTTTCGTAATACATTGAATGAAAGCTTGCCGATCCTGCTTCGGCATAAAATTCACAACGGTAATATTCCTTTAGATTTACGTGGCAGCAAATGAATGCCGAACTTCCGAAATAAGAATAGTTTGTGATGTCAGAACATCGTTTTTTCTTTATAAAATGTCAACAAAATATTCAAATCCGTGCGTAATAGAAATAAGAACACGGCAGCAAATGAAAGAAAAGCGTTCGAAATAATACTTGCGGTGATGACAAAAGGCATAGCTGACTTCAGCGTATTGCCGCTATGGCGTACGTGACCCACAGCTTCATACATTACTTGTGGTGATGAGAAAAGGCATAGCTGACCTCAGCGTATTGCCGCTATGGCGTACGTGACTTACAGCACACAGCTTCATAGTAAGCACTGCCTAACATTTTAAGCAATATTCGTGCGGCGCTCGAGATCACGGGGAAAGTGCCACTGTGGATGAGAATTTATATATGGATTCTTAAAAGATATCGTAGACAAAATGAATTAGGGTGTTATAAAACAATATACTCTTACGATATGTGACATCTATGATTAGTTGATAGATGCTGTCGGCTCACATCAATGCGATTAAAATGCCCGACAATTGAAGACCACGAGGTAAACAGGTGAATTAAAATTATAATCACTCTTATTGGATTGATGAATAGTCCGACAAAGGGAAAGCAATGACTTCTGTTTAAGATTAGATTGATGAATTGTCCTACAAAGGATTAAGTCAATCAATCAAGACAGATTAAGTAGTTAATCAAGGTAGGTTTATTGACGGTATAACACGATAAATACGTTGATCACTTAATTACCTAATCAATCCTGCCTATTGTCAACGATAATCGGGTTGAGTGGTAGTTATACTCTCAGTACACTATATTAATTTTGGAATTTTGAATATTATTCACTATGTCTTGATGTCCGATTGGGCATATTCCCGGTCGGACAACATTGTGCGTTTGGAAAAAAAATTCGGACAAGTCCGGAATATACGGGCGAAATCCCAACTCTGGTTCAGAGGTGCGAAGGGGAATCCCTGTTCACTGCCAATGGTAATGCCCTTGTCTTAAGGCCTAATTTTCTAAGTCTATATACCTCTCAAACTATGACCACAGGTCTAATAAATATAATGCCAGGGTATATAGCACCCATTTAGTCTGGTGACCATGACACTGGGTGTATATGGAGTTCACAGACTTTTTAAATAATTACATAAAATAAATGCATAATAATTAGCAATATATCAGTAATTCAACATATTAATCGATATCAAAGTACTAAAACATACACATACATTGACTGCATTAGCTGATCTATTATTGACATTAGGGAGAAAAATATTTTTTGAAATACTTAAATAGCATCAACATTAAGAGCACATAAACTTATGACACATGTCAAAGTCTGATAAAGTACATATATTTAAATACCTTGATATTGTGACAATTTTAATTCAATTACTGTCTTGGAATGAATACGATTTATTTCTTAAAGCACAAAACAAAAAATAAAAGACACTATTCAAAATTTATTGATTTAATTAACTGATATGTTTATTGATAGAATTTCGTTGGTAAAGGGAAACCATGCAAATAAAACACAAATTTACATTATGCTTCTTTAAAATTTCTTTGTTCGTTATTGTAATATGAATAATATATCTTGATACAGAACAACTGCTAAATCATGCAATAATCCAAAGGGGGATCAAAATAAACACTCTGTTTGAATCATCTATACCATATTTTATATTATTACAAAAGATTCTGTTTGAAACAGGTGTGAAGGGGAACATTTTACACATAGAAATAACCAATAGCTTTGTTCAACCAGCTTTACAGTCCTAACTTTAAAAATGATGTAAGATCACTGGGCTAGATTATATCTAAAATCGTGAACTCCCTTGATTATCACAATTAGCTTCGTGGAGTGATTCAGCTCATAATAACCTAATGAATTAATTTCATGAAAGTAGTCACACAACAACTTAGAATACTTACATTATCTGGTTTTTTTTTTTAAAGTTGAAGAAAGCAATACTAATTGAACAGTATTATACTTTAAGAAGCATCATCCCTCTCACCAAGAAAATAAATGTACTTAATTTTGAATAATTTCACATTTAATAATCTTTTGATTCACCTTATTGTTGAAAATCCAATACATACATAGAGTAAATTTCACTCACATAAATTCAAGTTAGAACGTCAATAATTTAGTTATATCTTGGCAGACATACGTTAAAATCTTGCACACAATATAATTCGAACAGCCACAATGTAACTACCAGTACCTAGTCAAATCACTTTTATGAACCAAGGACGACTCCCAAACTGCAATTACTGAGAATATTGTCAGCCAATTGCAATGTTGAATACTGGATATATAATATTGTATCATATCCTATTATTACCGGTATAAACATACTAAAACAATATAACACATAAAAACTTATTGTCTCCTACACCTAGTGAGTATACAACTTTCCGAATAAATGAAAAGACAACATATTAGAACAACAATAGTCTACACAAGTATTTTACAGTCCAGATTCAAATATAATATTGTACAACTAACATATTAAATGCACCCTAACGTCAGTCAAATTAAGTTCTTAGATTTGTTCTCTTAACATAAAACAAACCAGGGACGGATCCAGGAATTTTTGCAGGAGGGGGTTTGCCAGGTTTCTTTTAAAGAAATCTGCCATTATCGTCTCTAAATGGCATACATACAAATTTAGCTTTTTAAACAGAGAAATCATTTTTATACAGATGTAGGATCACTTTGTGATGTAATTTCATTGATGCAAGCCATAATTTTTTTTTTTATGTAGCTAGGCGGGGGGGATGGTGGTTGGGGGTGGACCCCCCAAACCCCCCACCTCTGCAAACTTGTTTAAATTTTTTTACTGTATTTCAAATTTATTTAGGATATTATCAATCACATGTAGCTGCCTTGATAAAGAGTGAGAGAGAGACAGATTTGAGTTTAAAACAATCAACCACAACTGGGGTTATTTTGGGACTAACATACAGAATATCTAAATTTCATTACTTTTTCCTCGAGACAGGACTCTCTCTCGCAATTGTACACACGGCCGGATTAAGACCAATCGCGGCCAGAAGCACTTAACATATTTTAGTGCCCCCATATATAGGCCTATATGAATTCCAATAATAAACCATAAAACCCTTAAAATAAATTTGTATTTTTCAAAAGCCGGCAATTTGTAAGGAAGGTGAAAAACAATGTAGAGCTCATGAAAAGTTCTTAATTCATTTTTGAATAACATATTTCAAAGCAATGAAAAGATCACTAAGATAAGTCCTTAATTCATTTTTGAATTACATATTTTAAATTTGTCACTTAACAAAGCCAAAGTGCCCCCACATGTTTATTTTGCTTCAGATGAATACACGATCTGGTTCGTGCAGTTAGGTCCGGATACAAATGTTACGACTGACCTCAATATATTAGAAAACCCATTAGCATCAGCATGATTACTCCACAATTAAAATCGTAGCACGGATCGAGATAAGTGGGAACCAAGCATTTATGGTTAATCCAGCCCTGATGTAGGAAACTACGAGAACCAGAATAAATATTCACGAAGTAACACAGGATGACCAATGAAAATTTTGGGCATGTCAGTATTATTAGGTATAAAATATCAGTGTGGACTATTGTTATTCTATATATTATAATATATTTTAGTTAGAATGATTTCAGTTGGATTTGGTTTTTCCATTTCTTCCGGTATTATCAGGTCGAGGTTTACTGGTGATCGTAAAACAATAAATATTTAAATAATCGCAGATTTCACTACACACATTGGTGGAATATTTCACTAAATCAAACAAACACCATATCTGAAATAGAAATATTATCACAATTATCTATCATCATTCAAAAACTAAAATATGACAATAATCATTTGTAAATGGGAGCTGTCATGGCTCAGTAAGATGCTAGCTCACTAATCAAGACGTACAGTTTGATCCTGGTTTTGGTCAAAAAAGTTTCCCAGAAATTACCAGCATGGTTTCCCTTTGTCCGTGTGTGCAAGATGGAGGGAGGACCAGACAAGGACAGTGTTTAGTTGTTAGGAAGGGACAAAAACCAGTGTCCTGTGTACACATTTGCATGTATGTTAACAAAACCATGAATTCAAAATAAGAGAAGGTCACAGTGCCGTCGTACGAATTGAGAAGTTAAATCAAATCTTTCATAAACACTAAGATGATAAAGCAAGCATCTTGATGGGGCTTTATGATTTAGATGAAGTAAGTAATTTGATTTGTCAATGCTTTGAAAACATAACTTTGATTTTAACAACGCAAGAGTGATTTACTACATTGACACCATGTTTGATAATAAACACTGTCTGTTCAGGTTAAGCAGAGTAATAAACAATTTCAATGATGCAAGTTCTATCAAAAGATAAATGTAATTAATGAGTGTCATCTATAAATTTTGACATGAAAATGGAAGAAGCCTGCCTTACTGTTGGTTTGTTTCTTATTGATATATGGTAAGGTCTTGTGAATTCACTTTGCAAATTGGTGATGGTGAATGTTGCAGTTTAATATGAAATTGAAGAAATACTTACAAAACACAGCCACAAGACAATATCTTCTCTTATTATACAATTAAAATATTGGTTTAAAAACAGCATGCCCGGTCCAATCAGACCTAAATCAAATAATTCCATCTCACTTTTAGTCATGTGAGCCACCTGAAAAATACAGAATAGACAATTATTTGTATTCCATGACAAATCTTTATGTTAGAAAAGGGACATTATTGAAAAGAATGAAATATATGCTAACCTGTCGCTGATAAGACAGAGAGGCCAGGACATCAGTAATGGTCATTACATGTACATCCCTCAGTGAAAATGTCCTAGCCAATCAATTACATCAAGCAGTGGACAAAATAAGCGATTTCTCAGTCTGATACACCAGTTGATTGCATCACCTTTCATGTCCGTATACGCATCAATTGTGCTTTAAGTCCTGTACAATACCATACCCACATAACCACAGTTGCCCACTCAGCCTTATAAAATGGAGGTTAATCAACATCTTGCTGAGAACTAAGAACACACTTGAAAAAACCTGAAAGTTCTTTTCTGTCCATAAGAATTCAATCCCATAACATTCTGGTTATTAGTCCATGGGGGAGCTGTGGTGACTAATGAGTAATAAGACATTGGTTCGCTAACATGGAGGTCCTGTGTTTGATCCCGGTGTAGGCCAAGAAAGATCATCAGGATTTACTGGCATGGTTCCCACAGAGGACCTGAGAAGGGACAATCTAATGACATTAAGGATGGGATAAAAACCGAGGTCCTGTTTACCAATTGCATTCAAAAGAACCCTTGACTTCGATACAAAAGTAGGCTGTAGTGTGCTGCCTAGGCAAAACTGCATAGCATATGCTCATGTTCATAAGCGCAGTCTGTGCAAAACAGCAGGACGTTAAAATCCCTCCATTTGATTTCTATTATTAGTTCATTGATATAATCACATGACTAACACTACCCGTCTGTTACTGGATGTTTGTACTTACCACTAATTTATTTGTTACTTTTGCTGCCAGCAGACCAAAACTAAGTGCATACAAACATGGATTATTATAAAATACATTTGATGGAGATTTATACGATATTATCACCTCTAATATTAACACCAATGATATAGGAAATGCAGGAAATATTGTACTTGTTCCCTGAAATAAACAAAAAATATGAACATCAGTATGTATCAAAAATTTGTTATATACAGCATTAGAGTACAGGGAGGGAGAGCAAATGAGGTTTAACGTCCATGACACTAATTAGGTCATTTTGGAACAAATTGTTCAATTTTATTTTTCAATAATTTGCTTACAGTGGGAGGAAAACGGAGGACCTGGAGAAAACCCAGGAGGTTGGCCAGGCGACCCTACTCCTTGTCACGTACAACTGGGGAATTGACACCACACCAGTTGACTCAATGACCTTATGATGCAGTGTGCATGCGCTAACTTTTTGACCATCCACTCACCCCACCCAGCCGAGTACAATATAACTGTAACCATTTATATAATAGGGTTTCTCCCCTCGAAATTCCTCATTAAATCTTACCATGCTAGCTAATAGTGCAAGTGGCATAATCTGTTACAAAATTAAATACACTAAGACTCAAGAAAATTGAAACTTTCAGGTGGGAGCCTTACACACTTTAGAACTAATAAAAATTGAAAAGTTGGGTGGGAGGCTGCCCTGCAAAATAACCTAATCAAGAACATCAAATGTAATAGACTTACTGCTACAGTAGAGCCATTTCTACCGATTCCACCTTTCATAAAAATAATGGAGAAATTATTGTTGATTTGAAGTAAGGCGCCACCAATACTAATATAAATTGGTAACATTTTAAAACTTCCGATAAGTGGAACCTACAAATAAAAATATACATCAAAAGATTAAGCATATCCTGCATTATGCCTGACATCAGACACTAATTATAATGCCTTCTTTTGACAGCAATTGTGATGTAGAGGGAGAGAAATGGGGTTTAAACATAAATTGAGTGAGGAGAATTTTGTCAAGCTGGACTCTCCATTAACCTCCCATGTCAATATTCCAATTGAAATCAACGACAATTTCGTCCAAACTGTATTACAATGCAGTGTACAGATTTAACGGAGCTGGTTAATAAGAATGAATCGGTCAAACATTCTCTCTCACATATAAAAATCAAATATACTTACCTCTAATTCCCAAATACCCTCCCCCAAAACACCAGTTATTAAATAAATAGCAACAATAGCAATTTGACCTTCCGTCACATCAATTCTGAAAAAAAAATAAGAAACCGATTAGACCATTTAAATATAAACATGAAACATTTGTTTTGATCCAAGAGAATATTACAATAGGTGTTCTTGGAAAAGTAAGCATGTTATGCCTCTAACAAGACACCTGCCATTTGTACAGCATGACCCTATCCAACAAAACCAATCAAGGTGAAACAGTATGGTCCAAGATGAAGGCAAAATTCAATCAAATTAAACAAAATGTGCCAAGAATCAAATAGAAAATATGATTAATATAGAATTGGCTTAAGGGTTGTCTAAGGAAATTGTCAAAGGCGAAGGTCATTATTTCTAGTTACTTCTGATATTCTAGTAAATTCAATTATCTAAGCTTAAATCATAAACTGTGTCAAGAACCAAAGAGAAAATATGCATTTTAAGTATAATACATGTAATTGGCCGTGCAGTCACTGTAACAGCTGGTGCAATCAAGATCATTGAATATAAATTTTGATCTCATTAACATAATCAATTAAATTTTCAAGAGAATAGTTTAGGTTTATATGTTGGGATTTAAAATAATCATTTTTAGGTGAAAATATGAGACCACAACAAATATGATTGAAAACACTTTAATTTTTAGATGTTTTGTCGCAGAGTCATCTTCCGTCTTCATTGTCGTTGCACAACTGTAAGATATTCTAAACCCCAAATCATTTCACAGCCATCTTGAATTAAAAGTGACACCAAGTGTTCCAGAAACAGAAAGTCAGCTTACATGATAAAATAAAGATAGATACTTACTTGCTAAATCTCAATGTTCCGGAGACATACGTCTGCCAATGTGCACAATAAAATAAAAATGAGGCAGAGACAAGTTCAAACAAAAGCCAATTTGGCTCATGTCCTAATTTTAATGCAATACAACTTCCCAACATAACAAATGCTGAAAAAGAAAGAAGAGGGTTTAAATATGTAATTCACGACAAAATGAGAAAAATTACCATCTCTGAAATTTTCAAATGTATGTGTACATATTGAGCCATCTATAGTTATAATTGATTACTAGATTTGACCATGATTATCAAGGCACTTGTGGAATTAGTTAGAGGACTTCTGACATAGACACTAAAAGTCAGTACATATCTTGAAGAGTATCAGAGCCTTGGATAGTTGCACATGACTACATTACAACGGTTTCTAAGAGGTGTTCATACAAAATTTACCAGTTCGTTTTTTTACAAAAATGTAACGAGAAAACTTCTTTAGGCTTCAGGATTTTTTTTATAATAAAAGATAATCTTCATCTTGTCATTATTCAAAATCATAATGTTAACCACAGTTAGTCACACACTAAATATTTCATTACGCTATACTGCTTATCTTTGAATAAATCTACATGCACACCTGCACAAGAATACACATACAGTGTAAGTCTGAGATTTTATTAAAGATACATTATGGGAGATTAGATAAAGAGCTGGCAGTTCTCACTATAATAGTTAAAAACTAAATAATGTAAAGACAAATTGTTGAACCAAGAATTTAGAGTTTTAAGACTTAGCTTCAATAGGAAGATTCAGCTCTTCTATAATGTATGTTTAAGGAGATATACAGAATCATGGGCTTACTTACAGGCATTATATTATATCTCTACCTACAGTAGGTTTTAAGTGACCCTCACACTATAGCCACGAGGGGTTAAAGACCTTTTCAACACAATACTTTGATTATTCGTTCAAAAATTATTTTTTCTATAAATTCATATAATGTTTAATGTAGGGCTGGGACTATATACCGTGAGATGGTATACCGTGGTATACATGTCACAATTCGGTCCATACCCTGATATGTATCGTATCATGAGGTCAGCGCATCATTGCAACACTAGTGCAATGCAAAGTGGATGGATTTTAACATCATAGCAGATCTGTATGACATTGCTTTTAAATTTTACACATTTGTAAGCCATTCAAAATTCATTCCAGGCAATGTACCAAACATGTAGGATATTGGAAAGGGGGTCATTGAGTCAACTCACCTGTAGAAACAGAATCACAGCCATGATCAAAGAGTTCACCCAAAGGTGAATTAGTTTTAGTTCTTCTAGCTTGTTTACCATCAATAGCATCTAATGATTGATAGGTAAACAATCCAAGACCACATAAAATATACGCCCAACCAGGAACCTTAAAAAAAAAAAGAACAAGAGGACTCAGTCATCAACATCCTATGCTCAAATTTGTTTCCATGGAAACACATCATTAAATCAAATCAAAAAGTATATGTTGAGGTGCTGAACAAAGTTTCATAACAATTGAACAGCTTATAATATGTGCTCCGTAAACAGAATCAGAACGGAAGGACGTACATTATATAACCAATATCAATAGCTTTCTGTTAACATCGTTTGGTATGGGATGATACTTTTCCGAAGAGATTTTCACACAAAATTGACCAGATCGAACTAAAAATTGATTGAATATTCTCGTTTGAATATTTTATCAAGTAAGAGTTACAATGTATTTGAACTGATATTTTGGTTGTCATACTAAAAGATAGTAGGCCTATGTGCAATATGGAAAATTAAACAAACATATAATTAAAATATATTGCTTGAAAGATGCATTATGTCTAGAAATCGAAAATAAGATCATTCACAATGAATCGATAATTTGAATAGCAAAATTAGCATTTAATGTGAGTATATGATCAGTAGAAGAATACTGACTTTTTTTAAAAAGAAAATTACGACTTGAGTTTGATTTAAAGAATCTTACATGTAGTATAAATGCAATAGCCTACAAACTAGAGGTACACATAAAGATTACTACACAAATCTCAAAGCATATTGTCGGTTTAGTTCAGACCGGGTTAACTAAAATATTTTTTTTTCGGTTCCTATTAATTTTTTCTGGACGTTTTTTTATTTGCTTGAAATGATTATATTTGACAGATTAGCAATAACAGCAAAAAATATCTCAATATGGATCATATTGGAGTCAGTGTAATTGTGTTGACCATTTTGGAGTGACAAGGTCTCCCTAATCAAATGAAGTCAAATGAACATTTCTAATACAGTAAGTGGTAGCAGCTTGATAGTACAAATGATTTATCACATTAAAGTCTACATTAATTAAGATAACATTAGATGATTTGTTTGAATGACCTTTGTTAGGATGTGATAAGGAGGTCCAAACATACTGACATATCATCACTATTAGTAATGTTGAATCATAACAGTGTATAAGCTTAGGTACAATAATTAAGTAGGCTGCAAACAATTCAACATGTAGTAGACACTTTAAGTTCATGGAGTGTATAAGAATATGCAGACCAAAGATACGTATTAAAATGAAGACCCACTTTTTAATGGCTTACTTTTATGTGGGGTTTGATGTCCACTCGTCACAAACTAGGTCATTTCGGGTCTAACACATGATTTAATGTTATGTCAACCGGGGAATCGAAACCATGCCATTTGAGTCAATGAGAGACCTTATGATACAGTGCGCATATGCTAACCATTCGGCCATCCACGCCCTGGTCTTAAAAACTGACTGAAATTATTTGGGACCCAGCTCTCAATTTTAGAGCCTTAAAACTAATGTATTTTTTAAAACTATGTATAGACTATAATAAACCATAACATATACTTATGGAAGAACAATTACTGAATCATTTAGGTGACGATTCGAAGAGAGTATTCTCTCAATGTTTTCAAGCAAGTATAGACTAATAAATAATATACACAGTCGTTAACAGTGGATTACCGGTATATTGAGTGTTCTATTGATAATTAATGATGAATGTCTGATATTAGAACAATAGCAGTTAATTATTATGTGAGAACCTAATGGAACAACTGTAACCAGTCCATTGTTCACCATTCTCTATTCAAGCAAACCATTGTTCTGTCCATGTGTCAAAAGAATTTTCAAAACAAAACTGTTAAAGCAACTGGATTATGGTCATACATAATGTAAAAGACATCAAAGTGACCTTCAGAAATAATGTCATTCAAAGATATATTTTGTGAATGAAACTCTGTTTTAAAAAAAACGAATGAGGGAAATTTTTGCCCGGATAGTGGCACTATGGCTCAGTCTTATATCAAATTTCAACTGTCAAGGTGGGAATGATCTTTCTACGGCCATTTTAGTTCTTTATTGTTCTTTACCTAAAGAACTGGGAATAATGATAATAAGAATATGTTATTTATTTATCATAAAGCAGTTAACTCAACACCAGTAAGGCTCAAAGCAGAACACAATTATAACACCAAGATATTGCCGTCTGATTACCTCCCTTGAGTTCTTTAAATTTGAGAAAGAAACATAACTTGGCGCTACTGACTTTAAAGTCACCATGAGTGTGACACACAATTATTATTTCAGTCTGAGAAAGCAACTTACAGGTACCATCAATGATCAACTCATTTTTGTAAAACATGTATACAGACAGTCCTACTGGTACCTGGTGTAGATTGATATATTTTAATGACACATACATGTATATAAGAGAGCGAAATTGGGTTAATGTCCACTCAAAACAAGGTCTTTTGGGACTAACACATGGTTCAATTTTATGTCAATAATTCACTTGTACGTATGGGTCTTAATAGCAGTTCGAGGAAACCAAAGTGGCTGGACAGACGACCTTACTCCTGGTCACGTACAAGCAAGGAATGAAACCCATGCCCACTTCACTCAATAATAGACAGACCTTCTAATGATACAGTGGTCCCCCTTGTCAGTGATGTAGGACGGAGGGCCTGACAAGGACAGCTATCTAGCCGATCCGATGGCACGAAAAACCGAGGTTTTGTGTACAAATTGGCATGCACATAAAAGATCCCTCGGCAGTAGGAATTCGAGAGAGAGAGAGAAATGGGGTTTAATGTCCACTCGACACAAACTAGGTCATTTTGGGACTAACATATGGTTTCATTTTATTTCAATAATTCGCTTGCGTGTAGGGGTCTTTAGCAGTGAGAGGAAACCGGAGTGCCCGGGGGAAACCCACGAGGTTGAGAAGGCGCCCCTATCTCCATGTTACATACGCTCACACCAGGGCTCGAAACCACAGCCGCAAGCCAGAGGTGACCGGCCAGCTAGAGGTCGAAGCGCGGCACTCTAGACCACTAGGCCATCCCAACCCCCCCGTAGGAATTCGATATAAGAATGCTGTAGTGCTGCTGCCCGGGCCAAATTTCCCTCGTAGGCGTAGGCCTGTGTTCATTAGCCCAGTTTAGGAACAAATCAGCAGGACGTTAAAAAAACCCCATTTCATTATAATCATACAACGCACACAAATTAGCCATATGGCCCACCAACCTCACTTTTAGTTCAGTATAAATATAAGATAATTATGTCGCACACTAATCTATTTCAAAACAGTAACTATTCAGAGATCCTTTTAATTTCAAGATGATTCAATATCGATGCCCATTGCCATTCGTTCGCAGTAAAAATCCATTTACCTCTATTGTTTAACTACAGATATAAGCTTTTAGGCCTATGTATTACCATTATTGGAAAATCTCCCTTCCTCCACAGAGGCAGAAATCGGGTAGAAAAAGAAGACAAGACACCCATGCTGGCCCGCATTTGTTTTCTTTTTAAACATGCCCCATTGTGACTGAGTGATATAGCCTATTGTGTGGTGGTTGCAGTAAGAAATTTGTAAATATAATTATGACTCACGTCTTGTTTGGCGTCAGGACTATATAAAACTAATATCATTGTCGTGATGATATTTATGGCTAAACCAATACTCGTAATTGTATTCGGGGCCAGCCATAACGGTACTTTTTCCACCAACCATCGCCAAAAAACTTGAAAGCCTGGCTCTAAAAATGAACTGCCTTCAGCACTGTATTTATGATCAGATAGTTTTTGTAGTTGATGTGTAGTTAGGACAACTGCCATATTCACTATGAAGTCAATTAAAAATTCACTGATAATTTACGAGTTTACCATCACCTCAATTGACAACCATTTAAAATTAATGTCGACTCAAGTCCACTTCACGTTATCAGCTGTTGGACATTTCGGACTCGGCTTCGTTTCCTAATATTAAACGGAAATTATGTAATGGGCATGCGTAGAGATTTATTGTTTATAAAAATCATCTTTTTTGACAACCGAGACTACACCAATAAATCTATTTATCATATAGGACAATCGCGACTAGAAGGATGATTAAAGGGAAATAACCATATTATTTTGGTAAGGGTTGGCAGGTTTCAGACTGGTGATTCTCGCCACATTGACACAAATTGTTATCTTTAACATCCCCTTTGTCTTTTACACCCTTAAAATCTTCTGATGCCCTTAGGCGTTATAACGTTCTATAACGAACACTACATGCCACAATCATAATATGGTGAAAATATTGCAAGATTTTTTTTCCCCGAATCCGTTTGCCTATCCGAGCTCTGCAATTCAAAATCATCAATGTTCACCAGGCAAATTGAGCAAGAAAATGTAAATTCACTAGCCTCCTTCGACAAATTCATATTTGACAGTGACAGGGGAAGTACAGCTAAGATACTCTTTATTTCGGCTATGGCGTCTTTATGGAAAATGGAGTTACATATTTGAAAAAAAAAGGTTATATGGACAAGTCATATTTTTTGCTAGCCTTGTTCTGGTGTATTGGGTACTCGTGTACAAGGGGCATGGTGATCCAAGGTTTTAAAACAATTGTTATATGTGTGTGTGGGGGGGGGGACAAAAACTCAAGGAGGCGCACAAACTCAAATCCATAAAGCAAAGCTCGTATTGCGTCCCTCTCACTTAGCCCCTGCTGGAGTAGCTTCATTGTAGAGAATTTAAAGATCGATTGTTAGGCCTGTAAGATTTTTTACTGGTGCCTCCAAAAATTGAGTCTCAACTCTGTGCAAGCTGCTGTAATCATCCAGGTATCATTTTGCAGAAATCCGTTCCCAAACTTTCTTCGAAATAATAATCGAAATATGTGTATAAAACAATACGCCCACCAACAATCTTTATTTACTAACTTTGACAGTGATATCGCTGGTATATTATTTTGAATAAACCCCCAACATACACATATAAACCATGACAGCCAGTGGAAGGTATAGCACATCTGTTTTAGAAAAGACTTTCTAAATCGCCTCTGTCCATCGAACATCAAAATAGCGATAATCGTCCGATGGGCAGACGCCGAAGATGCAATCGACATGTTTTATTCATTTGTTCCTGACTGCACACGCATTTGAGATTATGTAAAATTCACTGCCAAGCGAATCGATGCCCATTAACGAACTCATATAATTCACACCAGACTAAGGTGTCAAAAACGTGATCTACACTATCACAAATTTTTAATGAATATATCTGATAACCCATCATGTACATGTGGTCACGTTATAGAGGGCAGCGAGCACTACTTATTATACTGCTCTAATTTTACTACAGCCCGACAAGAAACAATTTTACTGTTACCTTACACTCAAAGGAAGATTAGAACGCTGCTAGAAATAACTGCTTAGCTCCTTCGACAAACATGGAAATCTTTACATCAGTTCAGTTGTTTATTAAAAAATCTAATAGATTTAAATAAAAGCATATGCAGACTTATCTTAACCGTTTCTTGATTAATGTTATTTATCGTGTATATTTTGGTTTTAATTCCCGTCTTGGTTGTTGATACTACTTAACCTGTCTATTTCTTGATTATTAATTTTATTATTGGCTACGATGTTTATTATAGCATTTACTTACTATTGTCTCCTGCGCCTGTCCAACCGCGTAAGTTTTCTGTGGGTCCCCCAGTGTCCCCAGTTTCCCACCACCGCTAAGACCTCCCTATGCAAGAGAATTGTTGAAATAAGATCAAACAAGGCGTTAGTCTCGAAATGAACCAGTTTGTGTCGAGTAGACGTTAAACCTTGGCCGATGATAGTTATCGGTTTTATTTTTTATTTTATATACATGTACTGTATCTTAATTAATGATAGTGCTCACTTATTGTGGGTAGTTATACCCGACTGTCTCCTGTCCGATTATACATGTCGATTGTTTTCACTTTCTGCTTATTTATCGTGTTCTATTTGTTTCACTTACTGTATCTTGTTTATTTATTATCAACTGTGGGTAGTTTTACCTGACTGTCTCTTGTTTAATGATAGACCCATATCTAGTTGTGTCAAGTTCAGATGATACCTATTCCATCCTGAAAACTTCCATCAATAACTTTAACTAGTATCCAACAAAAATCGGACAAAGTACCACCTTCCCACTTCGCATAAATTTCGTTTCCTGTTCAATATTTTAGACTTGACTTTTTCCCTTTCCCCTCTCCTTTATACTATCAACAGCCCTAGATTCGCATCACACTATCACCACATTACAGGCGCGGATCCAGAGGGGGGGTTTGGGGGGTCCAACCCCCCCCCCCCCCCCCTGCTCAGCTACATAAAAAAAAAATAATGCCTTGCATCAATGAAATTACATCACAAAGTGATCCTACATCAGTATAAAAATGATTTCTCTGTTTAAAAAGCTCAATTTGTATGTATGCCTATGTAATTTAGAGACGATGATGGCAGATTTCCGTAACAGAAACCTGGCAAACCCCCTCCTGCAAAAATTCCTGGATCCGCCCCTGCATTATCAACATAACATAATCGTTTCGCTAACCACAGTAACCTATGTATATTGTATATTAAGTATTTTGTAGATTTTCATCTAGTGAGAATAAAAATGTCTTGCTTTTGCAATTATATGTATAAATGTATGTAAATCGTGATTACAGTTATAAACAATGTATTTATATCTGTAAATAATTTATTACGGGAAATGAATTTATATAATTATAAGCTCATGCTTGTTTTCAGATCCCATACTTTAATATTGTCTCTTTATAATATGTAAATATTGAATAAATATTGTGAAAAAAAAACCCAAACGAACTCTTATATTTTTGTGTTTGGAAAAAAGGTTGATAGGAATAGAATATGAATGTGTCAAGCAATTGCTAATTTAGTTCAGCTCTGAACGTCGGTCTCATTACACCCAGAGCTGAACTATTGCTAATTGATATTTAATTAATCGACGCGACACTGACATGTGAGTAAATCGCTTTTTTGACTAACAGAGTCTTTTCCTGCAGTTTGAACAGGAATTTCAGAAAATGAACCGCGAGTCAAAAGTTAACACCGAGTGAGTAACCAGTTAAGATTATCTTCATATCTAGCGCCTGTGGGGCTGGGAAGGAAATGTGACTAGGTCGAAGTGTTTTTGAAATCGTACAACTGTGTAACATTTCATTTCACGACTCGTTTACGACAATCATTACTTCTATTTCTCTAGAGCAGGAACTCCGATTTCGGACGCACATGCCACGGTTGACGTGTACTTTCTGCTTTTTTTTACCTGTCTTTAAATTATGAGACTGTCAATTTCCATACCCATACCAGGATAGTTGAACTACTATAAAACAACAGAGGGAAGCTGAAATATTTCATTTATCAACAATTTGTAACTACATCTGTTGTATAAAAATTGAATAAGAATAACATAATGTAAAGAACATCGAAAAAATTGTAAAATTAATGGGAAAAAATTCATTTGAAATTCATCAAAAATTTTATAGAAAAAGACAAGCTATCTAATTGTCAATATAAAAAAAAAACATTTTTAATTATGCAATTTGCTTATGCGTATACTCACTAGAAACCATTATATTAACTTGTTTAATTTAAAAATATATATTTCTTAGATGTATTTAAACATGCAGTAATAATTCGATTTTATTACGTTTAAGATATACGGATTAAAACTGCAATAAATAAAATAAAAATAATATTTTTTATACGGTAGACACCTCTCCCGCAATCGACGGTATTATATTTTGTGCTTGCCATAATATTATCATGATTGTAAGCACTCAGTGAGTTCAACATTAAAACCTAAGCCTTCTTTTGTATATATTTTCCAAGAAAGCCAACAAAACACACTTTCATTAAATAGGAAGTTTACTTAATACAAATATTAATATAAGTAAAATAAAATATCATAGATGAATACCAATCGTCACACACCAAAACAACATAAAAATCGTTATTAATTTTATTATAGAACTGAGTATCCATTGCAATGAATTATATTAGTTTGTTTAAATTAAAAATAAGTCTTTCTAAGACGTATTTTCAACAGCAATATTTTTTTGGATTTTGTAAAATAAAATCGACGGTACTTCATTATTATATTTGAATACAATTTACATATAGAGCATTTTTATATTTAATAAAACATTTTCGAATACTAGCCACACAAAAGGATAGCGTTGCATTGCATGAACAATGAAGAAGTAATTAATTGTACGACTTTATGGTTGGCATCACAGGCGCGGATCCGGGATTTTTTGCGGGGGGGGGGGGTGTCTAGATTTGATAATTGCTTAACTAAGGCGCTCAACCAATTAACAGAAAAATTTGGTAAATTAGATTCATTTTGGTGCATTCTGACGTATTTCCGGACCCCCTGGACCCCCTCCCCCCCTTCTGGATCCGCGCCTGCATCAATGTTACAAGTTGTAAAAAATTATATGAGAACCCGAACAATTTGAATGAAACTCTGGTCCGAAGAGATAATATTGTGTATACCTACTGATAATATTGTACATTGGGACTGTACAAAACGGACACCTACTTGATACTGATTTTTGACCAATGTTGTAATAAACCCTGTTGGATATCAAAACCAGCAGCAACAGTATACAGAGTAGCACATGTGATAAAACCTTTAAATGGCGATACAAGTCCGGTACTGTTTTGAGATTTCATTTTACAGTCATTATGGTTCTATTCGCTAGAATGATACAATTAAAAAGCATAATAAAAAACCAACTTACAATACGTGGTTGTAAGATACATGATTATCGACGATAAAAATCCTTTTGTTTTAAATTACCCCCCCCCCCCCCCCACCACACACACACACTTTGTTAATCTTGCAAATCGTAAATAAATACATTTACATGTATATCATTTGCCGGAACTCTGGCCCCGAGTTCACAAAACATTCTCAGACTTATTTGCTCAACTTTCAATCAGTGTTTATGAGAAATATCTTTGATCCAGAAACACAAAATTTTGCACAGAGTTTCTTATCGATGTACTGTATTTGATACATAAAAACAACAAAATGATTATAAAGGCTTATATAATTTATAAAATAAGCTGAGCAAATTCTCAACGTAAATCTGAGAATGCTTTGTGAACTCGGGGCCCCGGTCTCTTCAACACAGTAAATGGTAAGTGCTTCAACATCTGATTGTAAGAATTTATATGCGGATTTATTGTCAGATTGTATTATGTAAAGTCTCGATAATCCAGGACTCTTATATAGAGCAAAGCAACCCCACTCTATGATTGTTTGTCCTATGCATTTAGTGAAAGATCACGGCATTGGTAAGTTGATGTAATCGAATGATTACGGGAGTACAAATTTTAGGTTGACTTTCATATAGATTCACAAACATTTTCTATCCGGCAGCGACAGACAGCGAGACAATGCAACATATAATCTAATCAATTGAAGTTGTTCTCTGGGGGATGTGAAAATGTATTATACCGAAAATATGAAACCGATTGATTTCCAAATGTACTATAACCAGGGGCGGATCTAGGAATTTTGAAAAAGGGGGGCGGGGGCGCCGCAAAATGATGGTACAGACTGAGGAGACGGGACTCGCCGATGAGATTGGGGGGGGGGGGTAAATAATCCGTCATTTCCTTGCTGATATGTCGAAAATTGGGGGAGGGGGGGCTTGGATCCGCCTCTGCTATAACTGACTGTTCTTGTGGTTTCCGTGGCAACTGCAAAACATCAAAGATTTCGAAGTATCAGACCAAATGAAATGGGGTTGCACCGATTTGCCCAATGAAATGGTCACACGCCATGCAGTGTACTGTGAGGGAAATTAGCCCGAGCTGCGCTACGGCCCACTTTTATTTCGAATTCCAACTGTTTAGGGTTGTTTTACATGTATCGACCTAGGTTTTTATCAGATAAACATTATTTTCGAGTTTTCTCAATCACAAACAATGAATTAATTAACAAAATTGAAATATATTATTTCATATGTTAAATGGCTGTGAAAAACTGTGATGAACAGACGCCTAAATATCTTTTGTGATTAAGAGAGAGAGAGAGAAATTGGGTTAAACGTCCACTCGACACAACTAGGTCATTTCGGGACTAACATATGGTTTTTAATTTTATTTCAATAATTCGCTTGCGCGTAGGGGTCTTTAGCAGTGGGAGGAAACCGGAGTGCCCGGAGGAAACCCACGAGGTTGAGAAGGCGCCCCTATCTCCATGCCACATACGCTCACACCAGGGCTCGAAACCACAGCCGCAAGCCAGAGGTGACCGGCCAGCTAGAGGTCGAAGCGCGGCACTCTAGACCACTAGGCCATCCCAACCCACCCTTTTGTGATTAAAGGAAGAGTTATCTTTTCAATATAGTAAAATGCCCTCCAGATTAAATTTAGAAACACCCCATGCAATGAATTGAGAGGACTCATCTAATCTAATGGAAAATGTAAGCAATAGCACCCCGACCAATTCCTATATCTATTCATCTGTATTGAAATGAAATGAAATGGGGTTTAACGTCCTACTGTTTTGCTCCTAAACTGGGCTTATAATCGAGACGGGCATACGCCATCCATACAGTGTATAACGAGGGAAATTTTGCTGGAGCAGCGGTGCTACGACCTTCTCTTATATCGAATTACAACTGCCAGGGAACTTTTACGTGCACGCCAATGTACACGAGACCTCGGATTTTAGTCCCATACGAACGACGGGACAGCTGTTCTGGTCAGGCCCTCTGTCCTGCATCACTGACAAGGGGAAACCACACCGGAAAATCTGGATGACCTTTCTCCCGGCAAATGCAGGGATGGAAAGCCCGACCCCAAGCTACCGAGCTAGCGTCTTTCCCACTTAGCCACGTGGTTCCTCTCATCGATATTGTAGTCTTTTTCAGCTTTTTTCATAAAAAAGGAGATATATTAAACCGTACCGCAAATAATACAAAATACAACAAATATTAACTACCACCATAAACCATTTTACCTTTGGAGTTCAGTCCATGGTTATTGACATATTTTGTCTGGAATAACAGAATATCAAGGGAGAAAACTCCACTGCGATACACGGTAACGACCACCTATAATTTCGTTTAATATTGAGTTATGTTGAATTGAATCATCGCAACAACTGGCCATGTCTTTGCTTCAACGTTTGAAGTAGATTACTTTTAAATACCCTTCTTCTTTGTGGAGGAGGGGCGGGACGAATAGCTAACGCGTGCGCGTTGGATCATATGTCAATTGGCGTTGTTTCGAAACCCGCTTGTACGTGACAATGAGTAGTGTCGCCTGCCCAACCTCGTGGGGTTTCCCCTGTTTCCTCCCATGTCCACGTATTTCATCGTAACAAGCCTAAAGCTGAAACCCGATTACTAAACTACAGAAATAATTAAATAAATAAGTTAAAGGCTTAAACAGTTGCCATACTTGATTTCAATTTGTAGTTCAATATTGCGTGCGATTGCTTACAGCGTACAAAAAAAGGGGCAGGCCACGCCTACATCCATGATATATGCGTTGTCAAGCACAGTGTCCGCATCCGGATAACTATTCAACTATCAGCTTACTAAAAATATTATTGCTATACACAAGTATTATGTCTGATCAGGTACATTTTATTTCAAAATATAGCTAGATGCAACCCCCGTTACCAGTGTAGATTAGATGAACTCCATGGTTGAAATAAACAGTTTATTGATTTAAACGTTTCGGGCAAGTAGTGCCCTTCTTCCTGAACCTCTGTATCACTGAGGTCTTAGTTCAGATGTCCCCCTTCTACTAGTCTCCAACTACACAAGACCTAATTTACGAGAGTTGTCGTCGCTTTTTACTGCTATTGTTTCAATATTGATTTCGTGTTAGACTAAAATAACATTCCAACCGAAAAATGTAACGGACAGAAAGTTGGCATAATTTGATATTCGATGTGGACTGGGTTCAGACTGATTTCAGAGTAGTTCTTTTTTTCAAACAAAACACCAGCCCGAAGATATGGAAGTATGGTATAGGAGCTTTTACGGGTTTCCATTTTGACGTCATTTTCGGTCATGCGCAGACCCTGGCCTTATTCGTAGACTGTAATCCACAGGCCAGTGTTTTTTTTTTGTGAAAATACCGCCGTTCAGAGAGCAAATGTTGAATGCAAATATATAACTGGACTCGGTGCATTCTATACAGAATTATTTTATACAGCGTGATTATTATTTGCTCCTTTTTTTTTAGATTTGCTACGGTCCTGCTTTTAAAAATTTTAATATCGTCTTGAATCTTGAATAATTCTTTCGTGAAGCCACAGGTCACCACTCTATAACCCATTCTATTATTTACTCTTTTGTTCGATTTCGTGGCATTTTACAACCAAACAGATATTATCTATTAATTGTTTGCAATAAAATTAACACAAAACATATAAATCGGCTTCATACATCAATGCATCTTTGTAATCTTTTGCGTACAGCGGTCAACTGCAGACCGCGTGCGAGCTTAGCATGATATCGTCTGCTACAACGAAAAAAAAAAATAGACATAATTTGAAATCGGTAATTTATTACGAATGCTACACACATCTTACAAGGGTGGCATTCAAGAATACGTTTTATATTAAAAGATAAAGACGGAAAAACCCCTTTTCCTTAGCATTTGCCATGTTAAGATACGGGAGTGAAAAGGCCAGGCTAAAAATAGACACCGGAAATACGTCACGCATAAAAGCTCCTATTAGAGTTTGACATGATACTTGATCCACTTTGTCTGCGATATCACCTCGGTGGAAGCGGACGTTAAATAAAGCTATTTCACACACTTGATCCACATTAATTTATTATCTTTTTAGTCTACAACAAATTATATTGTCATACCCCATGTTCATTGTCACCCCATTAACGTTTCACATTTTATTCATCAGAACCACTATTCATACAACCAGATCCCCATGACCTGGAAAGACTATATTCCGTGGAAACACCGAGACAATTACCCCCACCCCCTGATAATTCATGTTTACGTCTTGTTAATCTTTATTGTAAATATTTCAGTTTCTATTGTGATAACTGTATTGTCAAAGTGTTTCAGTTATTGATTATCATAATTTATAATAGCTATTAAGTATTCTTATAAATGTATGTGTTATTTGTTCAAAATATACAAAAAACCAAGGCTGATGGTATCATGGACCATTTTCTGGTTGATTACATTTAAGAATAATAAATGCATACGCCATGTTTTGGTTGATTACATTATAAAAATATAAATGCCAAAATATTGCATCAATGCAGTATTGATATCTTTTATAAACATGTTTTAAACTTCCTAAGGGACAATTCTGTTCTAACTAACCTTTAGTGTGGCTTTTTGCATGGGGATTCTAATGTTTACCATGAGATCAGTGTTCTGTGACAGGGCTCTGTTCGCATGGTAATATAGTAACCTTGGTCGCTGCATTTAGATGTCGGTTACTGACTGTGAAACTACTGACCGAGTTAGTAGTTAGTAGATGTTGATACCATGAATACTTAATTATATCTCTTGAGTATTATTAGTAAGTGGTTCGCTCGTCATTTACATATCGACATAATAGATTTAATCTTCGAAGATGACTTTTAGAGATACTTAGTGTTTTTTTATAAAAGATCCGCGAGGTCTTGTGAACGGTTCTTGTTTTTATGGCACAACAATCGCCGAGAGAAGTCCCTGACTTACGAATTCCTAATTTCTGTACGACCCTATTATATTAATACGGATTGATTATAACGGAATCTCCCGGTTCCCTTAAACTTACCATGGAATCAACACCAGACTGCTATTTATGGTATTTGCACCCGCAGACGACTTAAGATCCAGAGGACCAAGACCGCACGACCAAAATACACAACGTGAAGCGCAGTAAGACGACAAGCCATCTTCGAAGTAATTATTGCCCAACCTTGTAATCAATGAAACCTTTATCTATAAGTTATTATTTACATTTCGGTGTTACATAGGTTCAAACCCTTTTCTCATTTATATACATATCGTCGATATCTTATCAAAAATGATGACACTTCCCTTGATAAGAAAATTGATTTCCCGAACCAGTGACCTGGATAAAATTAACTAATAAATGTGGTAATCAATTGGAAAATATTGAAAACTTCCTCTTGAATTGTTTTAGATGACGTTAATAAATCAATGAATAATCCACCCATCTTACTGCACGGAATTGACGACACGAAATACTCACTTAATATTTTTAAAACTGTTCATTCGCTTTTCGAAATCCCCACAAGGTTGAAGGGACAACTATAACACACTCTAATTCTTTTTTCGCATTGTTTGTTTATAAAATGAAAATATATGTATCTATATCTGACGCATAGGGTTGGGAGGGGCTAAAATAGGTTATGCCTGTTTCTCAATTCCTATTTATTTGAAGAAAAAAAATAGTGTTTATAAAAAAGGCGATACGTCAATACACTTTTGCATTTTCAACATTTCCGGCTATGCATAATTGTGTTTTAAGACACAGGTTCAACTTCCTCTAGTGGTTGAAGGCGGCGGGGGGGGGGGGGGGAGGGAGTCTCATAAATTGAATAGCCTAGGGCATCTCTGTATCTAATTTCGGCACGTTGTACTTTTCGTAAGTCATCTGATTTATCAGGTATTCGGTTTAAATTTAATAATGTACAATACAATGTGTGTTTACATAAATAAGGACAGAAGTTGTACAAGAGCTTTAATTTGACATCCGAACTCGTATTTTAACAAAATGGCGCGTGGTATATAAACGGTTGCCCCCTCACCCCTGTTTAGGGGCGGAAGTGGACGAAAAAACCCTCAAAACTGTTTACATATTCGACACAATATTACTGGTGTCTGTGATATTCCAACACCATTCACATTGATACATTAAAAGTTATGGTTTCCGTTATAACAGGATAATGATTGTTGCCAATATCTTACTGTCTAAAAGATATTAATTGTTTATATTTGGGATAACTATAAACTTATAATGATTTTAAGGAATCTATTCCGTACTAAAACTGGTTGGTTTTATATGTCTATTGCTAGAAACCCAACAAAACACTTTCAATAAATAATGTCACGAATTAATATCATACATGGATAGGAATTTTTCTTCACCATTGTTGGCATAAAATCATTATCAATTCTACAGTGTAAAATACATTATCCGATGATAGCCCATTATATACATTTATTTAAGGAAGACTTCAAACGTACAAACTGTGTGGTTAATGTATAAGGGCACATTTCATGCTTCTACAATTTGTCGTTATTCGCTGCCCATTTACTATAGATATCTAAGTCTGAGTAAATTCTTGGATTATATTATATTCTGTAGCAAGTTTAATGCTATAACACCATTTTGTCCTGTCAGCGCCTCATAGGTGTTTTTCACGGAATTTTGTATTTTTCTATTAAGTCTGGGTGTCTGTACGTTGCATATATATCCAATTCGTCATAATTTTATTGGGAGCAGATTTTAAATGTAGTCATTTAGTTCAAATTGTTTCTTAATTATTCTAAAATTAATAAATTTACACCTTTCCGACATTTTTGTATTTCAGTTCTGTGCAAACATATCATTTAGCTTTTTCTGATAACATTTGTAATACCATTTGCGATTAACATTGTTATCCTGTTCGTGTCATATGTAAGAAAGACCAGTATTATCTAAGCTTGATAAACGATTATTTACTCAACTAAAATAAATATATACCTGAGCTAAAAACAATACAATGTTATATATCTGAACTTAAATATTAAACCAAGTGTGTATTTAAAATGTTTGAATCACTTTGTTCTAACTTATAATACATTGATTACCATTGTGGATATACACGGTTTATTTATTGGGAATATATTGATTTATGTATACGTGGGTTAACAATTTTTAAAAATACTTCTGATATGCCATTTTTCTCCCACGACCTCTACTCTCACACTCTCTCAACAAGACAATACAAAGTGATGTATTCATTAAATGATGGCGAAATTAAAAAGATAGCAACGCAAACACAGAGCCAACAGCAACATATAGTCAGGAGCTAGTCCGAAAGGAAAACTTGGATTTTTAGCAAAACGCCGTTATCACGTAATTGAGTCTGCCCTCTCACAGTATGAATGCACCAAAATTGACTGAACTAAGTTAAACACAGTATCGTCTATCGAATTTACAAGTTTTTCGGAACAATGGGGTAACTCCGAACGGGAAGGTCACTGAACGCAAATGCCTATTTTAACGTTCCTCTCTGGATATAAAAATCCGTGCTTTGAAAAAAATAATTTGTTATAACTATAGCCTTTTGAATCTGGTAGGATTATATAGCGAAACTTAGCTATCATAACGATCATGGACCACTTTCGGTTTCTGGTTCAAAAGTTGTATTCCCATCACCACCTAAAGCACGAACATTACATAGCAGAACATCACCAAGAGCAGGTGACAGTGCAAGTTTGTTTGCCTTTGTTGACTGTTAAAGATGATGATACACGGTTATAAATATAAATGTTCATTCTGTTATATTTTGGTTTTAATAGTGTAAGCGTGATATCGATTTATCGGAAGTCAACTTCTGTAGAACACTAAATATTGATAGGGTTTGTAATATCATGACATGACCCTAATGCTTCAAACCAAATAGGAAAACAAATCGGTTAAAGACTATAGTTTATATGGTATTCACGTAACATAATTGATTATAGAAATTACAATAATTTTCGTCTATTTTAAGGTTCCAAACAATAAAGTCATACACCCTTTTAATCAACCCTAAGGCTGTATTTTTCTTTTAAAACGCACTATGTTGAATGGCCCCATGGGGTATTGATAGAACCAACTTCTTTAACGTCACATTTATTTTACAAAATTCATAAATCAATTTTATTGGTTTCAAATAAATTGAATACCGATGTTTTTTTTAATTCTCGAATGCATGTTATCCCCAAGCATTTGTCTAGAATGTTTCCATGAAAGAGCACCTTTTCGTTAGTAATTACTGACTACATGAAGAACAATGATGTCTAGATAAAGTTCAAGAAAAGAAAACTGACAAAGAAGATATCTTAAAAATTTGATGTTTGAGTTTACGTTATCTTTGAAACTATCGATATTTATCTTTATGCTCATAATGATCTATATGACGGCTTTCTTCGTGGTACTGCAATGAAGGAACACTAACTTATAATAAACATTAACTTAAAGATACATTATGGGAGATTTTGACAAGGAGTGAGCCATTTTTGCTATAAAAGTTCAAAAATAGATGTTGAAACAAGAATATATTGAAAATTTCAGTCAAATAACTTTATCCTGAACAAAGTTGTTACCACTATAATTTTTTACTAGAAATGGTAGGTAAAATCATCGACACCCTTTTCCCACTATGGCCGATTGTTGATTGACAGGCGTTAACTCCACCTACATAGTCTCGATCATCAAGTAATGTTTAAACGGTATCCAGTGAAGCTTGTTTATAGCCTCGGTCATCACTGTCTTTTATGAATAATTTCCGGAAGTATGAAGACGTCAACGTCACTGAGAAACCCCACCCACGACGCCATAGTGATTAAATCAGTCGACGAAATCCTGTTTTAATCCGAGCTCAATCCAAGCCATCCGTGGGTCTACAGTGTTCATTTTGGGCTTGTTGTTTAAATAAAGATCTAATTTATAATTTCTATGTCATCTGAGACTCAAAGGAAGACCGACAAAAGTCAGTTTTTGCTCTTCCATAATGTATGTTTAACCAGTGGCTGCCAGGCAGGATACGCCCACATTTTGCAAGAGATGGATAGAGAACAAGCTAAAAACAAAAACGAAGGGAGATTTTTGGAATATAAAGATATGTTTTAAGTTTCATCAAAATTGGATAAAAAGTGTGCCTCTCGAGGGTCCATAACCTTTGAATTACAAATTTGAATACAAATAGCGACTATTTTGTCGGGCAGTTTCATTTCGATTTCCCCCAAAATTCCAATTCAACCTTCATTATGATGGAATGGTGATACATATATATCAAAATCGTTTTTAAAATCGGAAAAGAATTGTGCCATAATTCATGAAGTTACGCCCCGCTGTGTGCGAATAGCGAAAGGAACCAGGATCTTTGGGCTATAAAATGCATTTCAAATTTCATCGAAATTGGATCAAAATTGCGACCTCTAGAGTGTTCATAGGGGTTTTGCTTTACAACAATACACGAAAGTCCCCTAGCTATTTAAGTAGATAGAATCCCGTACTGACCCCCATCCTTGCTCATATAGAATCTTAGCACTTTACATAAAATATTTCTAAAGTTTAAATAGCCTAGACATACCTCATTAAACGCTACATCGTCTGTGTGGGAAGTGTGAAGGACATCTTTCTAGGAATACCCAATACTGCTTAATTTCACACGTAACCATCTTCAAGGCCTTCGTGTAATACCCCATATTTTTCGGCAGTAATTTCGATTTGGTTTTTGGCCCAGAAGGGACCCCTTAAGATCACCAATAGAAAACATCATGACGAATACCAAGATGCACGTTTTTCAATTGAAATACTTAGCCGCGATAATCGAGTTGCAAGGTTCAAAGTTCATTCAATGTCAAGGTTGCTTGAACTTTCAGCTTTTCATACGATGACCCACTTCATATCTTAGTCCAGACCTTCCTAATTCACCTTTGTTCTTCCATGGTAGTTAAGTTGCCTTTATTTGGTGTTGAGTAATCTACCCTATTCCTCTACTCGCCCGTGTCTCTAGTAAAGGGAGAAAATTAACAAAACGTTTCGGAATTTCAGACTATTCAAGCAACAGCTAGATGTGGCAAAAGTGGCATTCGTTACTTAAGGAACATGACAGGTGACAAGAGTCACACGCTTCTTACTATATCCCTGGCTATTGTCGAAAATATCCGTTATTTTACCCTTTCCTATAACGATAATTAAAGCGGGAGCCATAGATGGACCCTGTTAAATTGAAAAGTATTATCAACCATCACGTACTATTATGGACACGCGTGCTCATTTATAAGAGTTATCTCAGCAAATGTCTCTCCGTGCACCGTTCACAATTACTTTGATGGACTATGAACAACATTGATCGATTTAATGACTGAAACCAGTATTCTACACAAACTACCGATAAAGACACATTAAAAGCATTCACAATAAAAAAAACACACAGAGTATACAATGTACATATATAACTATATACTTCGTTAATGTACATCACCGGAAGATGGTAATCCACTGAAACTTGTATTGCTGGGAGGACACTAAATTGAAAACAATACAACCAGTAAACTTGCTCCGGATTAAACTGGATATTGCCTAGTTTTGTGGAGGTTTTGTTCCTGTTTTGCGGGTAGAATTTGATTTTTAAATGTTCAACAACCAGCTTGTATCTCCCTATTCATGACCAACCCACGTGAACTTGGAGCCCCTGATGGGACTGTATAGTTTGCCACAATTTAGTTTGGTTCGGTGAAATAATCACCCGAACCGCCACTAACGAGTTAAAGGATAATATTGTCTGGCATGTTTGATTTTACTATCATCTAATCACCCTACAACATAATAAATGGCATCAGTGTATTCCTTTGCCCCAGAAACATACGGTTAGACACCACAATTATCATCATAGAAAAAATACTATGGGATCTATAGGGGATTATTTGATGTGGCGGTCGTCTTGGACGCCATCTTGAATTTCTCAAAACGCTCAAGCGTGACCGATGTTCATCCGACAGATTCTGAGGGCACCCTAGGCTGCTAAATTTAATCATAAAAACAATTTTGTATATAATTTCCAGGTTCAGCCATAGTTCTGTCGCACTCTGTGCGGTCTCTTGTCAGACCCTTGGTCCTGCACCATTGAACTTTCTCGGCCATTGGACAGATCGTGGACGCGACCTCCAGATCCACCGTGGCTTCCCTCTGCAAACAGATTAATAAATGATGCCAAATGCATTACGATAAAAACAACACATAAATCAGACCACATTAATACATTGAGGAGTATATCATTCACAGTCCTACAGACCAGTATATTGCGAAGTCGATTATACTGCAACGATGTTTAGTAAGACGCACAAATCTTCTAGGGTATAAGATTGGGGTGAAATTTAATAAAGTAAAGACTGAATACTATGACGTCTTTATGACTTAAATAAATAAATTTAAATCATTTTTTTTCATCAGAGGTTGTATGTATGCAAGAGGGGAATAAACACAATAATGAAAGTGATAGTCATACTTTATCAGAGTGCAATGCGTGTTTTTGTCATTGATTTCAGTCCCAATTAATTTGTAGGTTTAAAATATATCATTGCACAGTTTAAACTTTTTAAGGTATTTTTTAGGCGGAGATGGGGGGGGGGGGGTATACCGGAGCACCTTCTTCGTATGGCTTTGCTCAGCAGCAACATTTGTACTAAGGTAACCCCTTGTCCTCAGTGCCCTAAACACGCGCTTATCTCGCACTTTTATTAATCCAGCGATTCTCAAACTTTATTCATTCCTTCATTCTGTAAACTCAAATCGACGGTGCCACCATAGGTTTTTTGGGGCGTTATTCGATTCCAAACAAAGGAGGTTGGATATATGGACGAACGTACGCTACTTATACATGACCATTTATTTTCTGCCATAGTATTGCATTGTAATACAAATACATAGTAAGTGGTGTACTTATTTGAAACAGGTGGGAAAGACCATCTGCTATTGATTACTGTTCACCAAATGTTAATTCCGCACTGCATAATAATCTGTCTCCGTTGAGATGATCAACCCCCTGAGAGATACAAAATCATACAATAAACAGCCACCATTTCGGTTCCAAGAAAATGATCTACAGTAGGCTGAAATGTAACACTGTACAGCACAATATGTCAATGATTTTGAAATCATGGTCTCGATTGCTTGAATTTTGTCTGGAACCTTATAACCGATTTTCAAGCGGATATGGTAGCGACTTCCGGTTTTAGTCGAGTAACACTTTAAATTCGAATCTACAATGAGAAATTGAAAACATTTAATAATAAAAGAAATGGTGTTCATTACTCCATATTAATTGTTTATAACTGCATATTCATCATTTCTTATTTAAGTTTATTCAGAATTAGCATAAATCAATAAGCAGTTGGTCATTTCGTTCCATGAATTTAAACGCACGACTTGGACTAGCTGAAAACCCCAAAATGAAGGCGGCATCTCAGTTTAAAAGCTATGAACTTAAGCATTCCTCCTTTTGATCTGTCACTAGCTAAAAACGGTTTCGGTGACAATACTGCGCTAGTTTCATACGCGACTGAGATAGGGTCCATCCTTTAATCTTTTTACGCCTGGAAAAATATCAAAACGCACAAACGCTATGAGCAATACCCAACTGTATAATAAAGCGCCATGGCATATCCACAAATGTACGTTGAAGGTATAAAATAATACTAAAGTGTATAAATTGATTATCCTTTTTACTTATATGAAGGAATTTGCGAACATAGGGAGGTTTAATGCCTACTTTTGTGCATCGGCATGGCTATACTGAAGACGGGACGCTAAAACATCTATTATGTATGAGTCTAGCCATCTTCAGTTCATCAAATGAGAAAGACAATGACCATATAACAATTTATGTATATTTCAAGTTAGATAAAATTTACCTAAAGTGTTGTTTCCAAGACAAACATCCTTTATTTCCTCGTCAACTTCTTCATCAAATACTCCATCAAACAATATGAGCCAACGTATATCACCGTAGAAACCAACGACCTCTGTTGCCGTAGTGCCGATACTGACAACAACTCTAAAATTACTCATGGTCCAATCTCCGCAGATGCTATTAGCAGCATAACGAGTAGAATCAAGAAAAATAGTCCAGTTGTTGGTAAGATTATTCTTCTCAATGGCCAACAGCTGCCACTGATCGGCAGTGATCACATCAGAAAGTAAAACACTGGAGCAAGCACCACCAGATGGATCAAATGATTTAAATAATAAATCAGCCCCAATAATATCAATTCGAAACAAAGAAATATGACTGCTTTCAATTGTTAGCTGAAAAACGACACCCGATGTTGAACTACGAGGAACGATATAACTAGCCAAAGTGAAGCTTCCTATAAGTTCATTAAAGGCGATTGTTGTTTGTAAGCCTGACATAACTGAACCATCAAAATGGACTGACTTATGAGGAAATTCAGGATGGGGTTTTCCAAATCTAGGACAATCGACGTTGCTAGAGTTGTCCATAGTAGCGACATTGTATTCTGTACTTGCATCATCCATTGACCAGATATATATTATTGTTGGTTTGTGTTCTGGTAGTTCAGTAGATACCGAGGCGGTAGTCGTTTCTTCGAACCATATTTGACAGGGTGGAGCTGTAAGAAATGCAGATACGTGCAGTTAATTTTTCCTTTGTTAAATAATCGTTATACTGAATAGCCAAAACATAAGAGACACATAGTTTACATTTTGTCGGACATAAATATGAATGGAGCTTAAACCTCACATCAAATATTAACTGTGATTGTTCGGTCGGATGACCTTTCAACTGCATACTGCATATGAAAGGACTAGAAATTACAAAGACCTTATTTTTCCAATGTAGAAAAAGATAGTCATAAAGTGGACTTAAGCAGATATGATTCAAAAGAACCATAGCCACAGGCATCAGCTTATCTGACGGAAAACTTCGATGTTGACCAAATCTGACAAGGACACCTTCAACAAATCTGATTCTTTAATGACTATCCTCCGTCGCATTCACAAGGGATGGAGACTCTGGAACCCTCCCATGACCCCATTGCCTCGCATCATATTTTGAACTAATCCATTTAAAATGTGGGTGTGTTATATTAAACCAACCGTTGGGAAAAAAGTTTATTAACCATAGCTATCAAATTGAATGATCCCTTGTTCATTAATATTTTGGGTATCATGCCTTAATATTCTATGAAGATTTTTTTTTGTACCCTAAAATCGCGACCAATGAAATGCTCATTTTTGACGGACGAACTCGTTTTAATAGTCCTCTGAATTCTTAAAAAAAATCTATAGAAGACAGTTACTCATGTTGTCATGACCTGAGATGGGAACGACCACCACCAAATGCATTAAAGACATTCACCTGAGGAACACCAATTCCCATCTGGAATATTCTACTTCACCGAGAGGCAGAGTTATGGTGTCCCAAAGTTTCGAAAATCAAATTGCGTTTTTCTGTTTAGCCCGGGTAGGAAGTGATCATGATCCAACTGAACCAAGGCATTCACCATAATTTTGGTCGGTCGTATTAACTTTTTACACTTATTTATACCTTATAACCGGTCCTGTAACTTCACGGATTATGGAATATGGTCCCGAGTACGTAAAATCACATTTTTAAATTCTCCCATTTTTTATGATGGAACTTGAAATGTATGTTTATAATGTATTTCGGCTCCTTTCGCTATTCGCGCATATCGTACAGTAGAATATGGATCCTGAAACAATCGCATTTTGAATGGTGTAAAAGTATGTAATACCAAACTGTGGACCCTCTAGCAGTCACAATTGTTATCCGATATTGATGAAACGTAAAATATATGTTTATATCCAAAAGATCTTGGTTCCTTTCGATATAATATCAGACCCTAACTTCATGGGTTATGGCCACTGTTTGTACAAACAATCAAATTTGTTTAGCCCATTCTCTGCCCACCTCTTGCAATATTGGGCCTATCTTAACCGCTTGTTAATTATCCAAGACAAAATCTTGTCACCTATTATCCAGGGTGATATTAAGCTTGCGTGGAGAGAGCTGAAAATCACTGGGGTCTTTGCATCAACAGTTAACACGGAGCATAATATTCTAGCTATTATCCATCTCATTCCCACAAATGCATTTTGTTAGTCAGTATGTTGATAGATATATTTAGTTAGTACAAAATATTCAACATTATATTTAGTTAGTACAAAATATTCAACATTATTAATAGATTATAAAATAATAAATAAACATTTTTTTAGAAATGAAATGGGGTATAACGTCCTTCTGTTTTATTCCGAGCTGGGCTAATGAAGATGGGCATACGCATTACAGTGTGCTATGAGGGTCATTTGCCCGTACAGCGGCACTACGACCCACTCTTATATCGTATTCTAACTGTTAAGGCATCATTTTCGTGCACACCAATACAAGGGACCTCGGTTTTTCGTACCATACGAACGACTAGACAGCTGTCCTTGTCCCCCCCCCCCGTCCTGCTTCACTGACAAGGAGAACCACGCCGGAAAATCTGGATGAACTTTCTTTAATTCGTTCGATATTGTCCATATGTAATAATGATTCATATAAATATCATAATAAAAAGATATTATTTCTTCGACGTCGGGAGAACTAAAACAAATTGCGTATATTTTAATCCTAACTAATTTAAAAAGGAAATTACCGGAAATAAGGCCGATTCGGATTGTCGAGATTTCCATGCAGAAAACCACACTGATTTATATATATGACTCCTTAAAATGGAAATACACTTTAGTGTCGGCGAATTTGTGTACCAAGACGTAAAAACATACCAATTTTATTAGCACCCTTCGAAAGGAGGTTGGGGGGGGGGCAATGAAAACCATGCTAGATGAACGTAATAAAAACTGGCACCTACTTGGTGCTGGATTTGGCCAGTTGGTCTTTGAGCAATGTTGTAATAAATCCTGTTGGTTACCAAAACCAGTGGCAACAGTATACAGAGCAGCACATGTTATAAAACCTTTAAATGGTGATACAAGTCCGGTACTGGTCAGTTCTGCGCCAAATCTCAATTTTCCAGGAGTCCTCAAACGCAAAATAAATGAATGACTGCAGGCTTCCACGAATGTATTAATATATAGTCTTGTTACACCTGGGTTATAGGAGTTAGTAAAAGTCACCATAGTCCATTCATTTACGGGTACATTATATGGTAGATTTGTTGGCATTTTCAGTCTACCAATATCTAGAGCACGGGAATCTATTTCTGCCTTTAAACTTCCTCCTTTCACTTTCACAATAAGCTCTGATAAATTCCTTGCGGGATACTGGTTGTCAGATTTATAGTGAAAAATAACACCATCTCCGTCCATAGAGTAGAAAAAAGCAGAAAACCCAATGTCATTGATTGTTTGTGAAGGAATAGTGATGTCGACATGCGAATTAGCTGCTCGGTCAAAATACATGGCGTTGAACGATAGGGTCGGATGTCCAGGACCTACTGCAAGACATTCACCATTCGCTGGTGACTGTACGTTACCGCCATTTTGAACATCGAACGTAAATGTTTCACCACTCAATGGCCATAAATATTTTGGTTGCACCAAAAGTCCATTAACAACAGTAGTTGTTACCATCACTGAAAACAAATTATCTTTTGATACTAATAAATTAATGAGATCTAGTTTAGACCTGGTTAACAAACCAGCGGTTGCCAGGCAAGATACGCCGAAATTTTGCCAAAGACGGATAGAGAACAATCTAAACAAATAGCGACTTTTCGTACCATAATTCAGGAAAATTTTGATCCGAAAGGCGCGAATATCGACAGGAATCAAGATCCTTGGGTTATAAACACTGTCAATTTTTTTTAAAATCGGATCAAAATTTTGTCGTCTAAGACTGTCCATAAACTTGATATACTCTATTTTTACACTATTTTCGTACGAGGGGTGTCTATTTTTTTTTGCCCCACACTTTTGGTCTGATTTTCACGAAATTCGAGCTCAACAAACATTAGGGTGCAACGATTATATATTCAAAGGGATAAAATCGGAAAGGAATGTTTACCTCTCGAGGGACCACAAGCTAAAAACGTGATTTTTTTGTACAATCAACGGCCATAATTCAGGACGTTACGACCCAATAAGCGCAAATATCAAAAGGAACCGAAATCGGTGAGTTAAAAACATGCATTTCAAGTTTCATCAAATTCAGTTGCAAATTGCGACTTCTAGAGTGTCCGCAAGCTTAAAACGTGATTTTTTCGTACAATCAGGGGTCATAAGCAATGAAGTTATGGTACGATATATGCCAATATAAAAAGGAGCCGAGATCTTTGGGAGAAATTGAGCTTAACAAACTTTGTTGGTGAAATGACCCGTTTTGATGGTCATCGGACTAATTTGGAACATGGACGTATTGATCAATCAAGTTACCCGAATGAGTTTTTCGGGGCTGTTTTATCGCAGGGTAAATTATAACCGAATTCGAGTAACATACAAACAAGCCAAGCATGACATACAAACGCCTGCTCTTTGATATTAAGAGTAGAAAATCTTACAATATGCATATAAATTAAAAATAAAACTTTAGCGAAAGTCTACTTTCGACGTAGCCTAAATAGAGATTAGCAAAACGTCTGTGTGAACACTCCGTTGTTTTAGAGTTAGGATACAATGTAATTTGACAACCAGTGTAAAAAGAAACAAACGAAACGAAACTGGTATCCAGTTTTAAATAGAAAAAGAAGTGAAAACTTACAGAATATGGTTGAAACATACATCATCATTGGTGATAAAATCTTAAAGTTATTCCGTACTTTTAAACATCTTGGACCAAGCTCGTGCAAGTACTTAGTCGGCGCTCGAGTGTTGCTAGAATGAGATTTTATGGATTTAATTGTATGCAATACTGGGACGATCAATGGCGATTCGGACATAAAAATTTCTGTAGAATCGACATTTACGTCACATTTCTACACGCCCACATTTTTACGTGGACGTATATTGTCGTCGCCCCCGTCTATTATCCGATTTTGCCGAAACTTGAAATATGGGGTTACCTCCAAAAGATCTCGACTGCTTATCCCATAAAGACCAAGCAGTTCTTTATTGAGTCTTCTTAATTTTTAGCTTTTAATTCACAGTCCATAATTCTCATTTCTTCATTTGGGATAATGTCACACATTGTAAGGTTCATTAAAATCGGATAAAAAAACACTAAAAACGCTATTTGTCGTACCAGGGACTACAATACATGACGATATAGTCCGATATGTGCCAATTTCGTAAGGAATCGACATCCTTGAGATATAACCATAGATTTTAAGTTTCATCAAATCGGATAAAAACTGTGAGAAGTGCGTTGTCATTAGGGTTTAACATTGATAGTTTGAACGGTCTTTAAAGCCCCAATAACACTCTTGTTGTAACTGAAAAATATGTCCCAATCTTCATTCTGGTCAACAAATCGTATTATTTTAGAATATTCCAATTTAATGATATAAATTTCATCTTAACACACTTAATTTAAAAAATTGGAAAAATTCAACCAATTGATTTGAAAAGTCTAACGTAAACCTTTTCAAATGTGACTTGGATTTTAAAATATTTTCGAACCCCCTGGACAAATAAAATAGGTTGTAATGGATAATTTACACAACAGGTAGGACATTTAAACATCCAGTACTTAGAATAAGGGTATTATTTATTTTCTGGAGCTACCAAGCCAGCAAGAATGTTATTGTCCCTTTAAAATCAATTAACAATTATATTCACTAGGGCGCTCACAAGCTAAATTAAGGATTTTTCGAACACTCGGGGGACGGTATCCATGAAGTTGCAGTCTCGTTTACCAGTATCTATAACATTGCGTCAAAAATAAGAAAAAAATCGTGAGCTGTAGAGTGCCTACAAACAAATCCACGTTAAGATGAGGACGTATAAAAACTCAAGAAGTCAATGATATCATTGCTTATGCATAAACGCCTATGGTGAGAGGTCGAGGGAATAAATAAAATGGTATCAATGATGTTTGATAAGACTAGATAATCCTAAAATTGAGTAATCAACTTGGGGTAGTAAAGAGAAATATTACATTTATGGTGATTTTTGACGTGACAAATACCACATATTATGTTTATATACATAAATAGAAAAGAGTATCGCAGACAATAACATCACTAAAAATAAAGTCCTTTATGTATATAAATAGTTCAAAACAAAAGGGCCTGGCATACACACATCAAAGAATGACATCCTCTTTTTTAAAAGTACTGATGATTTATGCTTCACGGTCTGTAGAATGTTAAACATACTTGTTATTGAAATGATTGAGCATGTTTAATTTGAGCAAACTGTTAAATCTGTGGCACCGTCCGAGCGGAGGAGTGGTATGCACCAACTTCCGATGCGATCGGTTAAGAATAACGACCACAACAACCCCGAAAAAAACAAAACAAAACACAAAGGTGGGTACTGCACAAACATTAATGAATTCATCCAGAACGGTGGCCCGTACGCGAGACACAAAAAAGAGGGCGGTTATGCACTCAAATAAATAGTAGTGGCACTGACCATTGGGGGCTTGGGCACGGAGCTATTCTCAATATTAAAATGATTGGTCATGCCGAATGTAAATCAAATCTGTTAATAATTGCGACCCCTATATAGTATTTACAGAGAAAATATTCTTTTAAAATGTGGGCCCTAAACCGCCTCTTGGTCATGTTCCAATAACAAAAGTGATCATAATGGGGTGTACATAAGAGCATGCTAAGTACCAGGCTGATTCAGTCAGACTTGTGGCCTTCAGGCGATACACCCAAAATTATGGCCTTACTCTGTCGCCGGGGCAGGCCATGTACCAAACACAATGGAGGTAATCGTTAGGGGCAAGGAACAAGTATAATAGTTCCAAGATGATTCATTCAAAATCGTGACCCATAGACGATACACCCATAATTTGGGGGTGACTCTGCCCCCGAGGGTCTGACATGCACCAAAACAATATGGGTAATCTTAAAAATGTAAGGAAGAAGCATGTTAAGTTCCAAGCTGATTCAGCCAGAAGTCCTCCCCCGGCGATTTTTATACAATCAAGGGACATAACGTATGAATTTACAATCCGATATGCGCGAATAAAGATATATTTCAAGTTTGATCAAAATCGGACCAAAAGCAATGGTGATAATCGTCACGGTGTAAGGAATGAGTATGTTAAATTGCAGCATGTGGACGATACACCATAAAATGTGGGCGTGGCTCCGACCCTGTTGGTTCTACATGCACTTAAACAATAAAATTAAATGGGGTTCAACGTCCTACATGCACCAAGGCAATAGGGATAGCCCCTAGGATGTGATGAATAAGCGACGGGTAGACCAAACACCCTATCCAATTCCATTTATTCGGCTTGTTTGAAAGAAAAAAAAAAGAACCATAAAAATATATGTTGTTTTCACAAATTCCGTGCGAAGTGTTAAGCGAATAGTTAGAGCCAGTAGACATGCGCATAACTTGCACTTCTGAGACAAGGGCGAGGATTCTGAAACTGAAAAGCATGGAAGCGACAAGTCGAGCAAAAATTCGTGGTTTTGGTGCTAGATACTCGCAGTCGAGTTTATGAAATGGTCGCAATAGGCTCTCATATTATGTGTTATGAACGTAAGAAAACAGCAATATAGTAAGAAAATTCTTTATTTGAAGCACAAAAAATACGTGTAATTGTGAGGATGAACTGCTTCAAGCACACAACCATAAGCAAGTGTGTCATTTCTATTGAATACACCTTAGATCAAGCGTCTGCCATTTGAAAGAGATGGATAGAGAATAAGCTAAACAAAAGGCGATTCTTTATACAATCAAGGGCCATAATGCAGGAATTTACAATCCTATATGCGCTATTAAAGACACATTGCAAGTTTTATCAAAATCGGATCAAAATTGCGACTTTAAGAGGGTAAACAAAATCAGGTGAAAATTGTGACCTCTTAGAGTGTTCCCAAGCCTCAAACGCTATTTGTCGTACAATCATACAATCGGATCAACGAAGTTATGGTACGATATATATTATTATCTAAAGGAACCGATGCCGTAGGGAGGTATACCTATACTTGTGAAAATCGAATAAAAATGATGACCTGTAGAGTGTCCACAACAAATTGTGGACGGACGTACGGACACGAGCGACAGTATACGTCCAAATGAAAATGTGGGCGTATAAAATTATTATGCGTTTCCTAAATACAAATCTGCCGTTTAATTCCGTATTGCATAATAATTTGTGCCCACTGAAGTGACCAGTCCCTTAACTGTTACAAAATCATACAATACACATCCACCATTTTGGCTCCTAGAAAATGATCTACAATAGACTGAAGAGTAACACTGTGCTGCACAATATGTCAAAGATTTTGTTATCATGGACGTGATTGGTTGAATATCATCTGGAACTTTATGAGCGGTTTTCAAGCGGATATGATAGCGACTTCCGGTTTTAGTCGAGGAACAGTTTAAATTTGATCCTGCAATTAGACATTATAAACATTTAATAATAACGTATAGTGTTTATAAACTAAAAATAATGTTTATAATTGCATATTCATTAGTGCTTAATATTATATCAATTTAGAATATAGAACAAATAGATAAGCAGTTGGAAATGTTTCCCATGACAAGGCCATTTGAAGAATATCTATGAACTAAGCATTTCTCCCAGTGTCGGCGATAATACAAAGCAATGAATAAGTTTGAAACACGACTTTCGAGAGGGCAGACCAAAATCTAACAAATACAGTCTTTTCAAAACTGTGGCGGACCTTATAATGAAACAACTTTTACTTTTCTGTTCTAAAATAAACATATACCAAGGTACAACCTCAATTCTAGGTAACGTTTATTAATTTGATAAACCTTTTTACATTTATTCGGAATATGCAAACTTTATATTATATAACCATTGTCAATGATCATCCCGTCTGTCCACGCGTTATGGTGATTACCGAGGCTAAATACAAATAAAATGGTGAGGTGTAACGCCCTACTTGTCTCTACCGACTGGCCTAATGACGACAGGATGCTTAATACATCTGAATCCAGGCCTAATCTTGTGGTGTTAAGTGCTTCGGGGTAATGATAAAGTGAAGAAAATATCAGTTCATGTAGTTTGATAATATTTACCTAAAGTAGTGTTTCCAAGACAAATATCCTCCATTTCGTTTTCAATATCATCTTCGTCATCAAAAATTCCACCAAACAATATGAGACATCGCATATCACCATAGAATCCAACGATCTCAGTTGCCATAGTGCCGATACTGACAACAACTCTGGAATTACTCTTCGCCCAATCTCCGCAGATGCTATTAGCAGCATAGCGAGTAGAATCAATTAAGATAGTCCAGTTATTGGTAACATTATTCTTCTCAATGGCCAACAACTGCCACTGATCGGCAGTGATCACATCAGAAAGTAAAACACTGGAGCAAGCCCCACCAATAGGATCAAATGATTTAAATAATAAATCATCCCCAATAATATCAATTCGAAACAAAGAAATATGACTGCTTTCCATTGTTAGCTGAAAAACGACACCCGATGTTGAACTACGAGGAAAGATAAAACTAGCCAAAGTGAAGCTTCCTATAAGTTCACTAAAGGTGATTGTTGTTTTTAAGCCTGACATAACTGAACCATCAAAATGGACTGAATTATGAGGAAAACCAGGACGGGGTTTTCCGAATCTAGGACAGTCGATGTTGCTAGAATTATTAATAGTAACAACATTGTATTCTTCAACTGCATCACCCATGGACCAGATATATGTAGCTGCTGGCTTGTGCTCCGGTGTTTCAGTTGACACAGTCGCGGTAGTGGTTTCTTCGAACCATGTTTGACAGGGTGAAGCTGTAAGAAATGCAGATATTACATATATGTAGTAAGTGTTCATAGTGTTAAATAATCTTTATACCCCAAATTAACAGATCTTTTACAAGTTCTGGGACCTGAATAATTTCATTGCTCTCGCATTGTATTTTAAACTAACTCATAACATGTAGACGCATAATATTAAACTAACAATTTGTAAAATGTTAAGGTTCCATAGACATCAAATTGAACAACCCCTTATTCGTTACTATTTGGGATATCAGGCCTTCTATATGTTATATGTAGATGTATTGCATCCCAAAATCTGGACTAATGAAATCGCGTATATCTTATTTAATAGTCTCCTCAATTCTCCAAAAGGCAATGACTCGTCTCTGCTCAGAATATTTGCATGGCCTAACCAACACCCCGTTTTCATTAGCCTTGCTCAGGCAGAAAAAGGTAAGACGTTAAACTCCCACTTGATCTCTTTCCCTTATAAACTTGCTCATAAGAGCAGAAAATGCTTAATAAATCGTGAGATCACCAAACGCATTCAAGTACACGAACTCCTAGTAGGAATATTTTACTTCAGTAAGAAACAAAGTTATTTTGTCCCAAAGTTTAGACTTATCGAATTGCGTATTTCTGCTTAGCCTTACTAAAAATCATCATGCTTCAACCCGTTCATCATAATGTTGGTTGGTCTGTCGGATTGCCCTTATAACCTGCCATATTTATATTTAACATTAAACAAGTTGCGGTTATCATAATCAAACCCCTTTTCTTAGTACCATGTTTTCTCCGAAAAGGAGGGGGGTGGGTGGTGGAAATCACATTATGTGTGTAAATAAAACTGGCACCTACTTGGTGCTGGATTAGGCCAGTTGGTCTTTGAGCAATGTTGCAATATATCCTGTTGGTTATCAAAACCAGTGGCAACAGTATACAGAGCAGCACATGTGATAAAACCTTTAAATGGTGATACAAGTCCGGTACTGGTCAGTTCTGCGCCAAACCTTAATTTTCCAGGAGTCCTCAAACGCAAATTAAAAGGATGCTCGTAGAAGTCCATGAATGTATTAATATATAATCTTGTTACACCTGGGCTATAGGAGTTAGTAAAAGTCACCATAATCCATTGATTCACAGGTATATTATATGGTGCAGCTGGCATGTCCAATCTAAGAATGTTGGTAGCACGGGAATCTATTGCTGCCTTTAACTTCCCTCCCTCAACATATGCAATCATCTCTGATAAATACTCTGCGGGATCCTGGTTGTCAGATTTATAGTGAAATATAACACCATCTCCGTCCATAGAGTAGAAAAAAGCAGAAAACCCAATGTCATTGATGGTTTGTGAAGGAATAGTGATGTCAACATGCGAATTAGTTCCTCGATCAAAATACATGGCGTTGAACGATAGAGTCGGGTGTCCAGGTCCTACTGCAAGACATTCACCATTCGCTGGTGACTGTACATTTCCGCCATTTTGAACCTCGAACGTAAATGTTTCACCACTTAATGGCCATAAATATTTTGGTGGACTTAAAACACCATTAACAACAGCGATTGTGATCATTGCTGGAAATAAAATATCGTTTGATATTAATGTATAACAGAAATATATTTAAGATATCGTTTAAAATAGACATGTAGCTTGAAAGTTGAAATGTATACATTCTTTCGAAACGTTCTTGTGCTGTACTAATAAGTTTTATATCTCTTTGTTCTGTGCTTTTAGCTATGAATGTTACTAATAAATAAAAAGATGCGTAAGCATATTCCAACTCGTCATGATTTTTTTTCGTCTTATATATACAGACAATATTTTCAAACGTCCATACTGTCAACCCGTTTCACCTCAAATTATATTCTTTATTCATATTTTTTTTTAAATTTTAAAACCTGTTTCACTTTAAATAATGTTTTTATTCATGTTCACTTCTAACATTTTTTTTAAATTTTAAAATCATAACCCAAAGACAGTCACCCATATTTGTACCGGTACTTACATACACGGAGTAAACTAACATTCAGTCCAATTATGACGACGCTTCTGCTTAGCTATAGAAAATATTACTTTATTTAATTGACTAATCGAGTTACCTCCCAAGAATTGTTCTGGGGTTTCATATCGCAGGTTTTGTGTCGGAAATTGAAAGAGAATCGGGCTAACGGATAAACACGCTTAGCTAGCATACTCGATTGTTTACATCACCTTTGGTGGAAGTAAACGTAAAGCTCCAGGAACGAACAAGCAAACCCGTTAAAATATGACTTGGTTCCTAATCTTAAATGTCAAAAACTGTAAAATTTGAATATAAATAAAAAAAATAAAATCCTTATTCAAATCCTACTTTCGAAGTAAGTTATACATAAATTAGGAAAACGTCCGTTTTAATTGAAAGTTTATTTGCATACGTGTAATATTGCAACCTGGATGAAAAGAAATTAAACTGTTATCTAGTTTTAATTAGATTTAGAGATAAGAAAAACTTACATAATATGGTTAAAACATTCATCATCATTGTTGATAATTAATTTACTTTAACCAATCATTTCGTACTTTTGCTTTTCAACATCTTGGACCAAGATCGTGTCGCTACTGAGCCGCGCTTGAAGTGTAGCTAGAATGGAATATGGATTTAATTCTAATTGTATCGGATCGATCGATGGCGTGTCAGAAAAACAAAACACTTTAGAATCGACAATAACACATATTTGTTTGTTTGCAAAATTTAATAAGCTCCGATCTAGCTTACGGAACACCTATATCGGACTAGCATTATTCCATATTTGGTTATGCAGATCCAGCATACGGACCACCCATATCGGACTAGCATTATTCCATATTGGCTTATTTTGCTCTAAATTGGTAACAACGTGGGTACTCCTTAGTTCGAATCAATACGGTTTGTTGTTTCGTTAGCTTTAATGTAATGTTGAAAACAAGCCTTCGATTTCATATGATTTTTAAATGAAAAGATACGTGACTGCTGATCGTTCTTTTTTTGTTGTATATTTATATTAAGAAGGCCCTAAATCAGTGAAATTTTGCAATGATGGCCAAATACATTTTATACCAAATTTGACACATATACACCAAGTCATCGCTGGTATATGGATTTTAGCGAGTCATACAGTGTGTGTTACGGAGTTTGAACCAATGCCCCATTTTTTCGCTCCATCCGAACAACTAGACAGCTGTTCTTGTCCGGTCCTGCATCACTGAGACATTCACGCCGGGAAATATGGATGAACTTTCTTGGTCAATGCAGGGATAAAACATCCGACCTCCAGGCTAACGAGCCAGCGTCTTGCCCACTTGACCACCGAACCAATGCTGTAAAAGAACTTGACTCGAAATAAATTCCTTAACCATAGCAAAGTTACTGCCGTTCGAGTATGCCTGGTCAATGCTCGTTTTAATTGTTCAATATCGAACGAAAATGCATGACGCCAATACACCATTACTATGTTATAATTTTAGAAAACAAATAGTAGCACATCAAAAAGTTAATTTTTTTACTCAATATCAATCCGACCTCTAGACAAGGTGCTGCAAATGATTGATTTTTGAAAATGTTTCTGTCGTTACACAAAGCTTTGACATTTGTAGAAATCAATAAGAAAAAAACCCCTCAGACAATGTCATTCTAAGTACGCATGTAAAACATTCGTCTGATTACATTTTTCATACAAACAACTACTTGTTATCTGGATTTTGAGTCTTATTGTTTGATCTTAAATTTTGATGAAATTTATTTGTTATTGTTTGATAGGTAGCTTCTCATAATATTGTTATCTGCTTCTTGTTTGATCTTAAATTTATATTTGTTATTGTTAGATAGGTAGCTTCTCATTATATTGCATGTATAAATTAGTGTGCAGATTCAAAAAATTAGTTTTCAAAACATTGGCAGACAGACAAAATACAGGTATACTTAAAGAGAAAGCTCTATAATATTTTAATGATTAATAAAGAAAACCGCGCTTTTAAAATCCATACATTTTCTTACAGACAATCAGTGTACACGTTAAGCAGTGTTCAATATTTATTGCTTCAACGATTCGGGATCCGCGGCGTAATTTGTTTTGTCTCCGTATTGACCACATACAGACACCGTCGCGGGTTTCTACGTGAGACTATGGTATTTCGAATCCACAGCGGTAATACTACATACCGGAAAACACCATGTTATACTATAGACTGGAAAACACCAGAAAAACACTACACTAAATACCAGAAAAGACTCTAAATATGTAACTCGGAGTCTGGTCCTCTGTGTCCGGGTTGCCTGTTTAGGGTGTTTCTTGGTATTTAGTGTGTTTTCTGGTTTTAGGAGTTTTTCCGATATTCAGTAGAACATGGTGTTTTCCGGTTTCTAGTATATAACCCATCCGCAGAATGACCTTCCAGACGATGAATTCGTTTTGCCGAATTCGCCTACGTTCAAAATAATAAATATACTCCTGATTTATCGGAATTAAAAGAGTAACCGACAAAAGCCCATAGGCTCAGTTTTAGTTAATAATCAAAAAAACTGAAAGAATTTATTCTTTGATGTTGTCTGATGCATACCAGTTTCTGAGACAATTATCCTTCGATGACTGATGCATAATCTCGATTATCTATTTTTTATTTAATCATCAATTATTGTTGGGCAGAATACCGAAGTCTAATCCAGTAAATATCACAGGCTAGCGATGACATCGAGAGTTGATTATGGTCTGGATAAGTTCATATCTAATTAATAATTTAGATAACATTTCAGGCCTTAAGAAAGACCTGTTATAGGCAGATTTAGCTCTTGTATAATGTATATTTAATATATGGTTATACCAAACATCAGATTGGTTTCATGTAGCTACATTATGTTTACCAGAGGTATGTTTTTATTTGTATGTGTACGTATTTGAGAAATCGATAATAAGAAACAGGACACATTTATTGGTAGGGTTTTTAAATTGATTTATGCCCAATTTTAGCTAAAGTTTAAATTTGTCAGCTGTACTTTACATATTGGTCGTGTTTTGTTTTTTAATTTTTAAAAATCTAGCCGATCTTATGATTTTTCAATTATTAGTAGGCAGGTGGTGGGACGTAATTGAATGGAAGCTTTGATTCAATCTGTTCGTCCAATCTGGTCCAAAGTTGGTAATTATGAGTGCTGTCTTAATAAATATGCCTGGCATGTCCTATTAAACACCACCTTCCGACCAATCAGTATCAAGGCATTTCAGAAATACATTTTGTATTCCAAAATATATAAAATATAAATTTAAAGAAATATGTGAATAACTGTCCTTGTAAGAAACTTCGGATATGAGTATGTAGCCTATGCCATATTTAACATTGGAAAGAATGGCGTACAACTTCGCCACTGGTTTTGAACTAGAAAGCAGCGATGCATGTATTTGTGCGACACGCAACACACATTCTATTGTTTGGAATGTTATAAATACGCCTGTGCTGTCTGTTTCCACAGGATCCCGATGATTGTGTGTAAATATCTATGGTTTAATAATTACGTGTAAAAAATAAATTATTTTCCCACGGGTTTGACATTAAAGGGGGCTGCGATGGTGGTTTGCTAACCTGTATGTCCCGGGTTTGATCCGAGTGTTGGCAGAGAAAGGTCTGACGTGGTTTCCGAAGTTCAGTGGTACTAGATGGACGTCTTGTCTTGCCGTGGAAGCGAGTCTACGGTTAAGACGAACAATAAAATGAAGTGGGGTTTCACGTTCTACGGTTCTGCACCGGCAAGGCTAATGAAAACAGGAGGATGAAAATCCAAGGTCCCATGTACACAATGATTTGCACGTGGAATTCGAAGAAAGATAATAAACAGCACTTCCCATGTCCAGGCAACATTTCCCTCAGCGGACACTATTTGGTGTGTGCCTGTCGTCATTGGCCCAGAGCACAAAACGATAGGTCATTACACACACATTTCTAACACGATGACGAAATTGATGAAGGTATTCAACAAAAACACGAAATCACATATACGTTATGGACGTAGAAACAAAACACCATGCTGCATATGAAGAAATATGTTTTATTTTTAAGAGGTTTAAAATAAGTAAATTTGATTTTGGCAATCAACCATGTACAACTTCGTCATTTTCGTTGAATACACCTCAGAGGAACATTATTTACTGAAATTGATGGGTTTCGTAGGTATATATAAATCTGCCGCCCGTCAAATGTTAATTCCGTATTGCATAATAATTTGTGCCCACTGAAGTGACCAATCCCTTAACAGTTACAAAATCATACAATACACAGCCACCATTTTGGTTCAAAGAAAATGATCTACAATAGGCTGAAGAGTAACACTGTACAGCGCAATATGTCAATGATTTTGTTATCATGGACGTGATTGATTGAATATGACCTGGATGTCTATAGTCCGTTTTTAAGAGGATGTGACTGCGATTTCTTAGTTCAGCAGATGACAAGTTTAATGGTGTTCCTGGAATTAGAAAGCGTATTCATTTAAAGATAAGTTATGGGAGATTAGATAACGAGTTGGCAATTCTCACTATAATTATTAAAAACCAGCTAATGTAAAGGCAATTTGCTGAAAATTTCATCCAAATTGATCCACTATGAACTAAGCGAATGAAAGTTCCACTTAGCCTCGGTCATCATCACTAAAGTCGGTAAGACAAAACTAGTTATCCAATTATTCGGCAAATCGAACTACAATCCAACCAAAATTTTATGCTAGCCTCGACATCGAGAGTTGATTATGGTCTGGTTAGGTTAATTAATGTTTAATTAATAGTTTTTATAACATTCCAGGACTAAAGAAAGACCTACAATAGACAGATTTTGCTCTTGCATAATGTCTGTTTAATAATAAGAGTGATGGTGTGTGAAGAAAGTCAAGCTCATTTTCTAACTAGATAGTTCTCTTTGGCCATCACTAATCAACTAACCCGGCTATCAGTAATTATAGTAGTTGAACCGTCTTGTGACAATACGCCTATAACCTTCAGTGGGCCACGTTGGTACCTTTGACGCCAAGGTGTATAGCATTTCTTTCAGCGGCTGACTAGCGAAGCCCTTTCTCAGATTGGTCAGAGTACTTGTTTTGTCACATCAGGTACAACAAGCTACAGACGCGATTTTTCGTACAATCAAGGGCCATAATTCGCGAATATCGAGGTAACGAAGATCTTTGGGTTATAAATAAAGACTGCCACAATCAATGAAGTTACGATCCGATATGTGCCAATATTGAAAGCAACCACTATCTTCGGGATATTAACCTAAATTTCGTAAAAAATGTGGACCTATATAATGCAAGATGGATTTACCTGAAATGGTGTTTCCAAGACAAATATCCTTCATTTCTGTGTCAACACCATCTTCATCAAAGATTCCATCAAACATAATAAGACAGCGCATATCTCCGTAGAAACCAAAGACATCAGATACAGTAGCACCAACACTGAGAGCAGCGTCTTGATTACTCATCGCCCAATCCCCACATATGCTATTAGCGGGGTAACGAGTGGAATCGATTAAAATAACCCAGTTCTTTGTAACATTGTCTTTCTCGATGGCCAGGAGCTGCCACTGATCGGCAATGATGGCACCAGATAGTGAAACATTGTAGCAAGCACCACCAACTGGGTCAAACGATTTAAACAGTAAATTGCCCTCGTCAACATCCACTCGAAACAGAGTTGTAAGGCCACTTCCAAATATTACGTGAAAAACGACTCCCGATGTTGAACTACGGGGGAGGATGTAACCAGTCAAAGTGAAGCTACCTAAAAGCTCATTTAATTTGATTGATGTTTGTAAGCCTGACATAACCGAACCATCAAAATGAGTGGAGTTGTGGGGAAAATAAGGATGGGGTTCACCGAATCTTAGATAGTTGGCGTTTCTTGAATTCTCCATAGTAACAACATCATATCCACCAGTGGCATCATCCATGGGCCAGATATGTAAAGCTGCTGGTTTGCGTTTAGATGGTTCTGTAGTGACAGACACTGTAGTCGTTTCCTCAAACCATTTTATGCATGCTGGAACTAACAATTACAAGAATAGCAAAAGTAACAATCTTAGTACAATCTTTTTTTTGCGGGTCAAATTATTTGGTTATACATTGTAGTAACTAATGCACTTGTATGTTATTAGCATGTTACAGTTATCGCGGTTGCCAAACCTCCATTTAATTCGCGGAAGTTTTGAAACTGTTGTTGGAGATCTGGGAATGCAATGGCCAAACAATGAAAAGTGAGTTCGGTGTTCATCGGTTTGTATAGTTCCATTTTAAAAACACATTTTATCGCAAATCTGTAAAGAAAGGGCGTGTGTTGCTACACGAATAAAAAGCTTGGGTTGCTTGACGATCTGATTTAAAAACATATCTTGTTTTGTTTCGGTTTTTATATTTTAAAATGTCGTTTTACTTGTCTTCACAACACTGGGATCTGGAAGAGTTGTAATGTAAAAGGGGTTCTAGATGATGCGAATTAGCCTATGGAACTTTATGTTACGGTGAGTGCTTCGCGTGCTCTGCACGGAACTGTGGGTAAACCCAATAATGTCAAATGCAGCTCGTATGACCCCTGATATACCACCCCCAGTGTAACTAGTCAGATCGCCGTGTAGTATAGGTCATAGAAAGTATAAAAAACCAAACGAAATATAGATCTGTATTTCAATCAGATTGGGCTTTTTGAAGGCACGGGTGAAAATACAACCAACGCTGAAAGTATGTGTTAAACCACAAACATTTTACTTAAACATATACAGGTAATAAAACTCTCAATTATTCACTCACGCCGTGCGCAAGTTTGAAAATATCAAGCATGCCTGTCAGTAAAAGACACTTACTTGGTGCTGTGTTCAGCCAGTTTGATTTTGTGCAATGTTGTAACATGTCCTGGATATCATCAAATCCCAATGCAACAGTATACAGAGCACCGCATGTGATGAAACCTTTAAATAGTGAATTTGGCCAGGAACTGCTAAGAGATGCACCAAATCTCAACTTCCCAGGGGTAGATAAAGGATATCTATAACCATGAGTGATGCTTTCTGTGAATGTATTTATATATAAACTTGATGTACCCCAGTACGAGTTGGTAAATGTTACCATAGACCACACATTATCAGATACAGTCTGAAGTGGGAAGTCTAGCTTTTGGACCCCATCCTGTTGGGTATCTATTGATGCGTTCAGCTTTCCACCATCCAACCGTACATTCATCTCTGTAACATAATCCGAGGGAGCTTGATTATCCGATCTGTAATGAAAAATAACCCCATCGCCGTCCATAGGATAGAAAAGGGCAGAAAACCCGACATTATAGATTTGAACTGCAGTTATTGATACATCCACATAAGAATTCGGCGATCGGTCAAAATACATGGCGCTGAATGATAGATTTGGGTATCCTGGTCCAACCGTAAAACAATCGTTATTTCCTGGAAACTGACCATCGCGTCCATTTTGAACTTCAAAAGAAAATGATTCACCGCTCAATGGCCATAAATATTTTGGTGGACTTAAAATACCAGTAACAACATTGATTGTTATGATAACTGAAACTAGAATAGAAAACATTCCTTAATATTAATGCATGCATGAAATTATACTAGACATCAGTTAACAAAACAAGTAGCTTGAAAGTGAAAATGTTGAAACTTTGTAGAGATACACAGTGAAATATGCCCGCACGTCAGTAACAACGGCAGCTATAAAATGGAAGGAGAGGAAACGCCATAACGGAAGGTCGTAGAACGCTGAATATTCTGTCCCAAGAATAAAAAAAATCCTTTGTGACAATCACCAGGAGCAAATTTCGCACTGAACTGCAAACAACGTATTTTCATTAAAATATAAATTTGGTGATTATTGAATCTCGCCTTCGATCCGTATTCATTCCATATTCAATGTCAATGTGGTCAGAAGGTGCAGGCCCGTGCAAGGATCCGCGGTTCATGTCGGATGGCTTTTATGGAAAAAGGCCATTTTCCTATGAAACGCCGGAAGAGTGCCTGAAATCACATTTCCGGGCTCCAATTTCTAAAAATTTCCTAGAGGTGAGCCCCCCTCCCTTGACCCTCCTCGACGGGCTTCGCACCTACGGCGCTCGCGGTGACCGGCTTCACCGGCCACGGTTCCGCGGTCAGTAACCTCCTCAAAACTCTGGGGGTAAATGGGTTGGTTGAGAATTCACTTAGGGGTGAGCGGTGAGAAAAGGTTGAGAAATGTTTCACTAGGCGAATTTCGACGCCAATCGGCTAGTGTGTCCACTGCTTAACAGAATTGTATTTCCGAAATAATTCAATGTGAATTAAATGATTATAGCCCCTCATTGAACAAATAATCGCTTTTTTAATTTAAAGACCCTGTAGAGGACACTCTTTATCCGATTTTAAAAAAATATGTTATTAACCAATGTTGAAGAAATTTATCTGGTGAATCGGGGTAGCCATTTTCCCGGAAAATGATAAGTAATTCCTACGCGCGAAAGTTCTCGTTTATTTGCGTCGTACGCCCCTGATTTTACGTGCCTGGATGACCGAATCACTTAAAAATATACCCACGTGTAGAAAAATAGATCTTTATAAAAACTTGAATCTGTTCGTTTAGGATCCAATTTGTTATGTCAGCGAGTTGACTTTGACTCAAGGATCATTTTACAACAAACGAAACGACGATCCGACCTCTAGTTTTCGAGAAATCGACCCAAAAAGATTGACCAATCAGAGGTCAGAATGGACGGGGCTTAGGTTTGAAAAAAATGGACGGTCTAATGTGCCAGAGGCCTTCGGCTCCCTCTGGGAACGAGATTGGTTAATAACCCAAAGATCTGAGTGTCTTTCGATACTTAGACGTATCGGATTTCTTAAAAAGCTTGTTATCTGTCCATCTCTTGATAAATGCATGGTAACCGCTTGTTTTTAAATGCCTAACCTAACAGGTCGATAACCATGAAAATAGCCCTTTTCAATAATTTGCTGTTCTGGTTGCAATTGTGCATTTAAGGTAGCAGTAAAAATTAATTAATCAAATACAAGATGTATAAATTTGACCCTTGCTTAGTGAAATCGAAATAACTCACTAACTAATTCACTAACCCCAGTACTTTTTACGGGGCAGCGGTGTCTTACATTTTCACAAATAGCAAAACAAACTTACACAAAATAGTTGAAACATACATCATCATGGTGATAAAAATTGTTTGACTTCCAAAGTACTTGCATGTACATATAATCCAAGCTCCTTTCGTTACTAAGTACATCTTTTCTGTAAGCATTTCATTTTATAGTCTTATTATAAATTGCATATGGAAATTTCGGGTCGATTGGGGCAGAACTTGGTAATTAGAATATTATTTAGATGTGCATGGCAGATATTAAAGATACAAACTTAGTGATTTAATGGTATATATGGACTAAAAACATTTCCAAAAAAATCAATTCATCATAATATTAAAGATATTAAATATTGCTTCAAATCCTTCTCAAAAGAATTCATTGCATACATAAGACGATGTTGTCTTTAATCGCCTACTATTATTACAGATATTGAATCCTAATTATTAAATTCTCGGATTATCCACCGCTCGCGTTTTTCCCGTGATTTTTATCTTGAAAGTGGCTATGGTTTAAAGTGATAATAGCCTCAGACTGCCCCTCCTTTCTAATCACATAATGGACAGTCTTCGGCCATTATCGATCACATAGCCAGCCACCCTTTGTCTAAAATAATAGACATCTTAAAACAATAGTGTCTTGTAACACCCCAAAAATATTGGACAGTCACTTAACCCAACACCGCATGTCATGTGACTACCACTGACTGATTTGTTTACAATTAATACAAACAGAACAAGGATAACAATACAGTCATGTCTTCCAGCGGAGAGGATATATTTATTACCCCGAGTCAAAATTTATTCCTAGTTATGACAAGAATAATGGCACTGCAAATAAATTCTAATATAGGGCAAAATATTTATTCTGATATATCTGGTGTTGATACAAACCCCGACTCTAAAGAGGGATATAAAGCCTAAATAATCCTAGTATATCAAGTTTTACTGAACCGTTGAAACAATTAAAGCTCTATAGGTGAAAAAAAATGTGATCTGGCCAGCTCTTTTTATCTCAACGACCATTGTCTGAAATGTTACCTGGTTGCATTCCCGGCAGTCAATTTTACAAAATATAGTGGCGAAAATTTTCATTCACTTTCAGTCACTCTTACTCTGAAATGTTACCTGGTTGCATTCCCGGCGGTCAATTTTACAAAATATAGTGGCGAAAATTTTCATTCACTTTGAGTCACTCTTACTCCGCCCGGTCGACACCATCTTCTCTGGTCGGATAAACTAGTGATTTGGCGACAGGCGGTATCTGTTAAGCTCTATTTATCTCGACGATCAATGCCTGAAATACTGCCAGACTGCATTTCGGGCAGTCTACTTTTCAAAATTATTGGGGACTTGAGTTTCATTTGACACCTTCCTATCTGGGGTCGGAAAGACTAGTGATCAGGCCACAGACGACATCTGTTTATCTCTACGATCGGTGCCTAAATACTGTCAGGCAGCATTTCCAACAGTCTGTTTTTCAAAATTTTCTTGGGGAGGTCGTCACAAGGCCAACCCCCCACAAGGACTCGGTACTTTGGCGCTCACAAAGGTACTTCGTTGAGGTTCGCAAGTCCGCTCGTTTGCCATTTTGGTCTCTAATCGTATAAACTAGTGATCAGGCGACGGGTGGTATGTGGTCAGATTTATTTATCTCGATGATCGGTGTCTAGCTGAATACTGACAGACAGCATTCCCGGCAGTTTATTTTTCAAAATTTTGTGGGGGAGGCCCGCCATACCCTCCTTAAGTACACCCAACATTGGCGCTCGTGAGTGGGATTCGTCGGGGTTCGCAAGTCCGTTCGTTTGACACTTTACCTCAACGATCATTGCCTGAAATACTGCATTTACGGCCCCACCCCTAGTTGAAACTCGTGCCTTTGCCCCAGCTTTGCCCCTCTAACCACCAGCGACTGGCGCCGCCACTGCCTGCCTTTAGTTCCAAGTGGCAAACTCAGTTTCTTTATTATGCACGTAACATCTTGAAAATAAGATAATTTTACACTATTATGTCCACTTAAACAGGCGGGGGGATGGCCTAGTGGTCTAGAGTGCCGCGCTTCGACCTCTAGCTGGCCGGTCACCTCTTTCTTGCGGCTGTGGTTTCGATTCCTGGTGTGAGCGTATGTGGCATGAAGATAGGGGCGCCTTCTTAACCTCGTGGGTTTCCTCCGGGCACTCCCATTTCTCTCTCCACTTAAAGTCGCAGAAAACAAAATTCGGAATCATTTTACCAGACAAATTTATTCAAATTTTAATTAAGGCTAACCTTTTACACCAATTTCTGAGAGTTTGCATGGTTATGGCATGTGCCAACTTTTCAAAATAGTTTTAATCTTTATGTCACTCCAAATTATCCAATGAGAATTTTTGTGCGAAATAATCAAGGTGGAAACAGAAAAAAAACCATATCAATCTGAACAAAAACAATATTGTTTCACACAAGCTTCAAAGTGTGAAACCCTAACAAGTATTATTGTCGCGAAAAAGACGGGCGAATTCTCCTTCACTAGACATGTGTCACATTTCTAACCGAATGCACCAAATTTGTAAAGTACCTGTCTATCCTAATGCGAAATGCATGTGCTCCATTTAACGCACGCGCACTCGTAATGTTGATGTTCTGAGAAAGCGACAATGTCTAATATGTGAAATGTACAAGAGAATACTGGATTTTATCGGACTTCTAGTCATTTAGGCTAAGGGAAGAAATCAAAGGGACGTCAATTCCAGGTATGTCACAAAGTTTTAGCCATTTTAATTAAAAAATGAAGGCGTGGTAAGCATTTTTCGAACAGACAGTAGATAAAATTTCAGGCCTAAATACAGACCTGCATTAAGCACATTTGGCTCTTGCATAATGTATGTTTAATTACGTTCAAGGGTGTCTTTATGAGTGAACTGTTTATCATCAATACAGGACCATACCAGGACTTGATTGGATTTTAAATGTTGTTTTTGTCTGTTTATTACAAAAGCTATGGTGTTTGTCTTCACGACAGGGTTGTCTTGTCAGTTTTGTTTAGTGTGCAGTTCAGTTTTCATGTAAACTTGCCATTAGAAGGATCTATCTGAAGTTCTGCAATACCTTTTCGGATAAATACAAATCTTCAGTTTTAATGGGGGATTGGTTATGTGTCCCCAAATACTATGCTGTGTAAATGGCTGGATAAAAATGTCTATATTTGCCAAATATGGCAATACACGAGGACGCTTAAAAGGATGGGCCCGGTTTTATCACGTGTCTTTGTGATATTAAGGATGTGTTTGTTTCCTTCATATATTTTTATTGCTATTCGATAATACTTCAGATAGTATTTTTGATATTCAACAAACAGGATACATGTTACACTCTTATCTCTGGAAATACCTTCACTGTGTAAATATTACATTAAATAGCATGTTAAGTTACTTTGTACTCTAACAATTCGGTCACGTTTATTTACCTTGTCAGAAAACCTGCTTATAAATGAAATGGTGAGTTCATTTCAAAACAAAACAAAATCGAACAGAAAGATAACAAAACGACGAACATCCGGCCACTTAAAAACCTTTATATTTGGTTCTCACACTCTTAAATGGAATAGTGCCGTGTGTTCAATGTCTGTTATTCTTACCAAAAGCGGCTAGTCTTTTGTTTACCGACGTCTACATATTGACTAAAACTAGTATCGGCAAAACTGCTGTTCCCCATGACTGGTCAAGTGCTTGCAGTTAGGAAGCAATACGTGTGTCCTTCAAAAGGACATAAACGGATGTTTACCGTTCTACGCCTTTGCAGCAACAGGGATACAAACCATGCTATGAGAGAACTATTGCTCTGACAGCGTTGTGTCCGCATCAAATATACGCCACCTCGTGTGTAAACGGGATCTCGGTGTTTCGTCACATTCCAACAACTTGTCTGTCCCATGGTAAATAATAAACGGATTTCTACGATTATGAACAAACTACTCTACTTTGGCTATTATAAACTTACCTGTGTGTTTGAAATGAACTCCCGTTAAATAAAATCCATTATACAACTAAATATACCAACGAATAAAAAAGGTTCTCTCTTGTAAAATTGAACTTCTCACAAACTTTGACGCCGAGAAATAAAAAATGGAAGCTTATTACGTCACTTATCGGAATGGATCATTTCGTATAAGGGGGTCAAAGCAAGATTCTTTTACGACAGTTCAAATTTTGTGTTGGTGCGTTCGATTACTGGCGCCGCGCTTACTCTAGCCACCGCGAATGCGTTCGGGTTACTTCTGGAAGTATCCCATTATTCAACATGGAAGCAAATAAATTATTTGATCGAATTGATATTTGCAGACAAAGTTTAGGCGACGGAAGAATTATTGTTGACACTTTTCTCAGTAGTGTTGTGTTTATTTTAGTGATTCTACATCTTGGTTTAACGATTCCAAGAATTAGAAAAAGCCACCAAGCGTCCTTTCAGTTGCCCAAAGGCACGTTCGATCGCAGAACTGAGATGTTTATTAAATATTATTTTTTTCTTGATAACGGGTCAGTTTCCCCAAATCAATGTATGGAGTCATAAGCCATGATGGCTAAAGAGAGCAGACTGGGTCCCCAAGTAGGAATTCTTCCTACTGAATTTGGTATCTGATTAGAGGAAAGTCTTCAAAGCCCTAGCGTCATGTGTACACCCAGACCAGCCGATGTGAACATGAGTACGACCGAGTGACCTTTTTGCGGTTTATGTATGATATTCGATAGTCATTCATCTTGGGCGCCATAATTCGAATGACAGCCATTCATACCTCCGATTATTCCAATCCGGGAAATTTACAATATTTAGCAAAACCGTAATAAATTTCTTCACGTTTGTGGGGTAATGGGCAATTGTAACACGGACAGGAGATCTTCCTTTGTTCTTTTCGTTCAATGAGCAGATTGTTTTACCTCTACTAACTCACTGGGGCGTAACTGTGCAATAACTAGACATTTGCAGTGTTATTGCACACTTTTGCTGGTTTATGCTAGTTTTAGTAGAAATCATATAGAGAAGTTGCATGGGTTTTCCGTGCAATAGCAACGATCATGTTGAACATGAACACGTATCAGTATTACAATCATTTATATCACGCTTCATTCGCTACCAGGTTTAACACAGGTCTCTGTGTTAAACCTGTTAACTCATGAAAGCCGTGCTATAAATATAACTTGTTTTCATAAGAAACTGTGCGACATATACAGTGCATTTGTTGAATTCTATATTCCAAATCTGTCAGATAGTGAGCGAAATGAATCTATAGTGTGCGATCATAATTAACCTTTCCCTTTTAACTACAATTCTTGTAAGCTATGGAGCTCGTTAACAAAGCTAACCAGGGCTCACACTGGCTTTCAATTTTTTTCCGCCAATATGGATGATAATTTTTATGTAAAGAAATGTTCATATATTTTTTCCGCCAACTTGAATATTTTATCCGCCAAAAATATGTGATCAAAAATTATACAATATCTAACAATTTTACGTTTCAACTAGGATTATTATATATAAAATGATTACCGATATATACAATACAATATACAACAACTTTTAACAAATCTGTCTTTGCATAATACATTTAGCACAGTTTTGGTTTACTAAGATCGGATTTTATTTTTGGTAACTTTAGGCTATTTGAACATAGTCGTATTGCACTATATATATATTCAGTATTTACACGTCAAATCTTGTCCAAGGATTGCGTGTACAATAGACCTATTGTTATTTTCTGGTACCGTAACGGTATCTGAATCTCTGATAGAATGCTATGTACTTCAGTTAAATTTGTAAGAGATGCTTACAATTATACCCGTCGTTCACCTTTAGAACATTTTAGCGACGATAAATATGATACAAATGGCGAACCGTTTTCTCGCTCAAGAATCGCCGATATTCAAGTAGTTCGTATGTTTCGACCAGTGGTGATGAGATGAATTTAAATAATGACATCCAATAGGCATACTTGTATGTTTTACATGCCGTATATGATGTCACAGTAAAGGGAATTGAACTATCACAATATTTACTTTTTTTCGATAGAACTGTCGGCCATTTTGGTTACATGTATTACCATTTTTCGTTTTAAGACGAAACGAAACATCAAATAATCACCGCTTAATTTAATCATGAAGATTAAATAGTGACTTGAAATAGGTTAAATAATATACATCATTGGCAATTATCAATCAACTAATCATTAATCCGAGACAATTGATTAGTATTACTCGTCGACGCGATCCGGATTATCAGCCAGTTGATTAATTTATTATAGTGTTTAGCGTCGTGATTGACACTCAATAATGTACAGGATAAATACGATTAGAATTTTAAGATTTTTTTTCCGCCAGTTCTCAAAAAGAATCGCCAGTACCGTAAAACTTTATCGCAAAAATCAAATTTTAATCGCCACTTTCATATCTTTATCGCAAATTGCGACTTTGGCGACCGACAGTGTGAGCCCTGAAGCTAACCAAAGGTTACACTGGTTGAACGAAAATGTGATTTAAAATATGTTCTGCATAATATGGGCTTTATTTCGCTTCTCTGGATTAAATAGTTCCAATAAGATACCAATGAAAAAGTCTAAAGTTTGTTGATGGATTATTGTCTGCTCGTTGTTATTTATCAGAACATCGAGCATAATTAATTGTTTGGTGGCGTTTATCTTCCATTTTGATATCCGAAGAAAGTGCCGCGCCGTTTGATTACCCATTCCCACTGCGCATGTCGAAACGTACTCGAGGATCCTGGCCGAGTAAGCACGGAGCAAATAATCGAACGCGACATGTATGAATAAGCTATTGCTCTGAGACCCTGGGCCCTGTTTCACGAAATTTTAACTTAAGATAAAATCAAACTTTAGTAGATACTTCAATTTGGATTGGCTAAGCACTAAAATCAATCTAATATTATCCAATCAAATTACTAAAATTGGGATCTTATCTTAGTTAAAATTTCGTGAAATAGGCCCCAGTAATGAGTTTAATTGTGCAATGAAATTTATTTAACCGGGGATGATTTTAAACACATAGGTAAGTTTATAATAACTTAAGTAGAGTAGTTCGTTCATAATCGTAGAAATCCGTTTATTATTTACCATGGGACACACAAGACACAATATTATGATCTTCCTTGGTATTGAAAATATAGGCATAGACACTTGATATTCTATCTGAAATTCAGTAGAATTGAACAAATATAGATCATGTTGATGGTCATTTTGACATTTAATATGGCAGCCACCAGCCAGGTGTTAGATGATTAACCAGGTATTCCACGGTTCGACCCCTTCCCGATTAGTGCAGAAATGTAGCAGAGTAAAACTCCATGGTTCCATCCCTTTCAGATTGGTGAAAAAATGTATTCAGGTAAATAACAATTCATTTTACTTAAAATTTGATTGCAAATCGCTGGGACTATATATACACCCTCGGGTTGGTGTCTGGGATACCTTATCAACAAAAGACCTTTCTGATTAAAGCACTGAATATATCAAGAATAATGTGAAGTTTTAAGATAAAATGTCTGGAAATGACACTTAACACCTTTTTGGGTAATGGCTTATTATGTTTATATCACAGACCTTTTAATGAACCTGTTGTTACTGCAACAATACATGGAGCTTTCTATTGGTATAAATCAGGAACAATGAACCGAAAAAATATTGGGATAGAATAGGATAACTAATGGATTGTTCTAGGTCTTTGATATTTTAAAAAGTGAAAACCCCGAACGCCAAAAATAGGGATCGCGTATTCTGCTGTAAACCTTTGATTTACTGAAAACTCAAAACGAAAGGCTGTGTGCTGACAATACGAGAAGGCGTCTATTTCAAATGCCACTTAAAGGTATGTCTTCTATTTACTCAATTCATTAAATATAAATAATTATGCAAGAGCTAAATCTGCCTACACTGTAACAAAAATCTCCGTGAAAAAACGGAAAAAATTCCGGAAACAAAAATTACCAGGAAAATTTTATCCGTATTGGTTTTTCCTGTAATTTACAGAAATTCCCTCAATTAACATAAATTCCATTTTCAAATACAGAAATATAAATCCTGGTAATTTTTGTTCCCTAGACTCGAAAATGATAAGAATTTCATTGAATTAACCATTGACTTCGTACGCGAAATGGCTTTATTTAACGTCGGTTTCCGCCGAAGTGCTATCGCTGACGTAATTTACCTCTTTCCGCTAATATAAGAATACCCTCATCGAGAAAAGGGCGTGTCTAACAACTATAAATGGTCAGTGTTAGGACCGTTTAGAGGCTTTCAGATGTAAGTTTGCGGCTTACACTGGCCAATCGGTTATAATATCCAGATTGAGACGTGTTTGGTTACTAGACAATACAACCTATACTCAATGATTTTGAAAATTGTTTTCATACATTTATGAAAATACTTACAATCTGATTACCGTATGATTAATGAGAGTGCACTTTATAGATCTTATAAATAAAGGAAATTAGCAATACATGACTTTTAATATACCAAACTTTACACAATATGATCCTTCATATTATGGTTGATAAAATGAAATGAATACTATGAAATGATAATCATTAGGAATGATTATATATGTATACGCTTTCTTATCGTTGCATTTGAAAACAGAAATAGTCCGTTATATAATGGAATAAAACATTTTACCCCTAAATTTTACGTAACTTTCCTGCCATTCCACAGTTTATTCCGTAAAATAACAGAATTAAGCCCGTAATAGAAGGGAATAAAATATTCTATCCCTAAATTGCACGGAAATTTCCTGTTTAATACTGAATATTCCACAGAATTACATAAAACACGTAATTTGAAGAAATAATTCACTCTTTTAACACAATTTCTCAAAAAAATCCATCAATTAACAGAAAAAAGGTGTTAAACTACGGAATTCGGCGACATAAAAAATGGAAATTTTTTACAGTGTATTGTAGGTCTTTCTCGGGCTGAAATGTTATCTAAATTATTAATTTAACATTAATTAACCGATCCAGGACATAATCAAATCTCGACGGCATTTAATTGCTCCGATTTTTTATAGATTAGAACGGGTTCGTCCATATCTTGATTAATTTAAAAATGGAGGCTTTGAACAACCAGTACGGTAGTTGTCAAACCTTCTAAAGCCAGGCTGACACTTGCACGACTTTTGGCCACGATTTTGTCGTGCCCACATTGACACGAACTGGCATGACGAGTTCACGCATAGTTTTCGCATTGTTTACGCACTTACCGCATTGGCACGACGAGTTTGCGCAAATCGGACGGTGTCGTGCCAATGCGTGCCACGGAATCGTGTAAGTGTCATCCTTGCTTAAGGCTAATATATTGGTTCGCAATAGAGTTATTTGAATGAAATCTATTTTCTAACTATTATAACACGAATGACCAACTCTTATTAACCTTTTAACTAACGTATCTTTAAATATTCGCTTATCTGTGTTTCGTTTTTTAATTAAAATAATAACCGTAATATTGGTCATTTTATGTCTCTCGTTTTGTTAAATTCAGACATTTTACTTTGATCATTGACCTGTAGTTTTTATTTATGTTTCTTCATCCATCCAATTCATTACAATACTACTACTTGTTGCAATTTAACCAAAGCTTTCAGATATATCGGCTCGTTTTCCTGTTGCCTATGTACCCCCAAGGCGTCATAACAAATTGCAATATAACTAAACGTTCAGATGTAGTGGGTCATATCAAATTAAAATCTTTATTCTAAAATTCCAACATGAAAGTTATATTTCTGATGTTCATATACATTTTCATTATTCCCTTATATCACTCGTAAACTCGTATTGTTTTTAGTTGGTGTGTTCTTCAAATGGTTAGAATCACTGGTAATACATTAGGATCTATCAACTCCCAGTATATGTATTGCAACAGAATTGAATAAGGCGTAGATATACTTTGGTATTGAGTTGTACAAAAATAAAGACCCACAATAATTAGGTAACAATCGTACAAAATAGCTAGACTGCGCCACATTAGACTAAAAAACATTAATCGTAAATTGTTTTTAATTATTTAGACTAAAATTACAATTAAGTTATTAACTTCAATCACATTCTAACAAACACTATAACAATCTACCCAGCCGATAACATCCGTATCACGCCATTAGGATGGAAATCAGTCTTTAGGACACCATGTTGATAAGGCCTCGAGATATCACTGTCTTGTAACAGTACGATTTTAACTGTCCAATTGTAATCTCGTTACGCTAGGAACGTTGTATTCGACTAACCAGGTTTCGTCAACATAATACACTGTAGGCACCAAGCAGTTGCGTTATAGTAGTTCCTTTAGGAACTGTCTTTGAGTGAACAATGTCCACTGACAGTTCCTATCCGGCCTTATATAGCTACAGAATGAAAATACCGTTCTTCCCCACCTCTGTTCTAAGGCTTATTTTGGAATGCTTGCCTATTATTTTTCACCTTGATTCTACTTTATTCGCCAAAGGTATCATTTCTGGCCACACCTGACACACATTTATAAAGATACAACACTATTTTCAAGTAGAATTATGCGATTAAAAACATCCATCAAATACGTTTAAACTGAAGAGCCATTACGAGATCCGGACATGCGCAAACCGCATGGTTATTTCATCGCTAAATTCTACTTGAAAATGGAGTTGATTTATTATACATTTGTGTCAAATATAGTGAGAAATGATTCCTTTTGGTGGAAAATAAAGAATTGTGGCGACAAATAGACGGGAAGGGTTCTAAAGCAACCTGAGAACAGCGGTGGGAAATAGCGGTATTTTACCGTATTTTCATTTTCCAGTCATATAAGGCCGGATAGGAACTGTCAGTGGATGTCGTTCGCTCAAAGACAGTTCCAAAATGTCTTTCGTCAACAATCCACAATTCTTAACGGATTGCCTGGAATCGTATGAGGGCTGAAAAGCTCGAAACCCCAAAAGCATGGATCAAGGACAATCCTTGAATGAAACATAAGAACTGCAACACCATCGTTATTGATAACACCAGAAATAAAAAACAACTGGCAAGTACCTGCAACTGGAAGAGTTAACCACAACACCGGTGTATGCCGACATGGTCTCCATTTTATAGGATGTCGACCCATACTTTTACCAAAGTAAAGGAACCACGGTAGATAAGACGCCGACTCGATAGCCCGAAGGTTACGTGGTTTTCTCTTGTCATTGGTGCCGGACTGGGGTCTGATAAGGACAGCTGTCTAGTCGTCGGATGGGACGACAAACCGTGTTCTATTGTACACACTGACATGCACGTAAAAGATCCCTTGGCAGTTGGAATTTGATATAAGAGTAGGCCGTAGCGCCCTGTCATGGCAAAATTCCCCCATAGCACGCTGTATGTCCGTCTTATTACAATTTTCCCCCCATGCTTACCTAAATTTCGTTTCGTCATATATGGCCGAGTTACGTAAATTTGTGAGTTTTGACATTGTTCAGGTTTTCACAAGATATTAAAAAGCTGCCCAGTAAAATTGACTGGAGGACGATACTTTTTCGACAAATATTAAATAGGGCGAGTACATTAGCCCACTCGGAGCAGAGCTGTAGAATGTTAAACCTCGTTTCATTTTCATTTACACAGCGAAGAAGTGTGCAGTGGAATTTAAATGTGGCAGTGTCTTGATGATGACCCATATCCCGGTATGCCACCAACAGCAACTATCTAAGAAAACATGACATGGTTACAACTGATTTACGATTGACATAATACCAGTGGCGTTTGTATTTCTCATGAAGACAATGTCGTCGGCAAAAGTGTTAACACATCTTTGAACATGGTATACCTATTTCTTCCAAGAAATACAACTTTCAATTCTGTTGCACGCCAACATTTTTGTCACCGTGAACACATGTTCAGCATGTTCAATCATTTCAATAACAGGATTGTACTAACCTTGACCTATTGATTTATTTTGGAGAGGCACCACGCCATTTTTTTGTCTTCCCTATCGGAACCTCGGGACAGCGCCTACTGAGTTTGGTGTACTCCCTACCTAATTTGAAACATGGCCATCCCTTATCATGCATCACTGAGACACAAATCGAAAATATCAATACGCTAAAGGCACCTGCCTCACCGGGCAGTTTTCAAGTCCATCGAAGGTTATTTTAAAAATATCGACTTTGTTTACATTTTGTTTGTTGATTGATTTGAGGAGAGGACAATTTGCTTTTGGCCAAAATTTTACGCACACAGGTAAATGTTATGTTGTAATATATAATCGACCGTTGCTTTTCATCTTTGGGGAACCAAAATTTTCGTAAAACTACCCGATCACTACTAGTATCAGCACCACCTAACACAAAGACGTTCACTCCAAATATTTGTGAGATTATCTACTATGTAACTTCAACAGATAGTCATCATTAATCATAGACTTTTGTTCATTAGTTAAATGTTTCATAATGTTAATCCACACTTCTTTAGTTTCTTCTAAGTTTTGAGTCATTATCACCATTGCATTACACGGCTGAGGATTTGTGTAACACTGTTTACCATGCTTTATGTCGGTAAACGTATCCCGTATGTCTGTATGCGTTACGTTACCTATTTTGGATGGCAGAATACCAAACAGATAAACATCGTCGATCCAGAAAAATGGCGCCAAGTAGGCAGCTTGATACAACGATTCAATAATGTCAGCCGAAATAATAACAAAAAATCCCATACAGTCTTGATGGGGGTAAAAACCATATCCCTTGAACTCATCTTTGTGCACGCTCCATTTTTGCCACTTACCACGGAAGACAAAAGACGTGCCTGGCCTTCGCGAACGACACAAAATAAAGCGTTTCTTATTCTCATATTTTGGTAATATATTTTGCAGAAGCAGAAAAGGGTTCATGAAAATGTCATCATCAACTTTTACAATTATTCTGGAATTGTTACAGTATTCAGACACCCACCTCAACGCTAAAACACCCTTGTGTGTTAGATTATGATAATGATCGAGAAAATCTCCCTGAATAATATCACCGTTTATAACCTGTTCATTCTCCAGTAACGCCTGTACATTTTTATCTTTAGTCAAACCAAAAACAAAGACGATTCGAGTTGATATGTTTCTAAACAGGCCTGTATTTGCCCACGTTTCACGAATTATGCGTCTCCTCGTGAAGTGGGTGGTAGCGGTGTGGACAATAGTTACGTACATCAAGTTTGTGGCGTTTTTGCACAAGTTGGGACTGTTGATTAGGTATGGACTGCTTAATGTTAATGGGTATAGAGTTTTATTGCCACGATGTTTTCGTATGTGCTTGATTACATGCAATGCTTCAGTTGTCACATTGGGTTGTGGAGTTCCAGAAGGGTCACTACAAACCTCAGCCTTTTGCATAAGAGCATTTACTAGACCTTCACCAAAATTTGCACCACCTCCTAAAATCTGCGAACAAATTAAATAACTTAAAAGTGTGACAGCGGAGATGACAGATGTATAGATGGTTGTTTTCAGAAGCAATTTGATTGTAGCCATATTGATCGGTTACACTTTTTGGGGAAGTTGCTGCCCGTATTATTATTCTGAAAAATAAGAACATATTGGTATAACAATCATGGCTGGTCGGTAAAACCCTATGCTAGTCAGCACCGGGCTAAACACCCGATTCGGTTCTGCTAACTAATGTGCCATTATAGCGTTACTATTTAAATGAAGGGGGTTGGTTGAGTCTAATGGGTTTTCTCTGGGTCTCCCACTGTTAAAGACCCCTAATCACAAGTGCATTATTGAGATAAAATTGAACCATATTTATGTTAGTTACGAAATGACCTAGTCTGTATCGAGTGGAGGTTAAACTCTATTTCTCTCTATTTAAATAACGACTGACACTGTCGCCAAAACATAAGCACAGTTATTGTCCTTACTACGTCTATGGTTGGGAACTTGCGCGGAGATAATTGATGTTTTCAACACACAGTCTTATCAGATGAAATGAAATGGTGTTTAACGTCCTACTCTTTTGCACCTAACCTGGGCTAATGGAAGACAGGCATACGCCATACAGTGTGCAATAAGGGAAATTTTGCCCGGGCAGCGGCGCTACGGCCTACTCTTATATCGAATTCCACCTGCAAAGTGATCTTTTACGTGCACTCCAATGCGTACACGGGACCTCCGAACGACTAGGCAGATGTCTTTGTCAGGCCCTCCTTCTGCATCAATGACAAGAGGAAATCACGCCGACCATCGGACGAGCGAACCAGCGCCTTATCCACATAGCCACCGTGCCCCCCCCCCCCAGTCTTATCAGCTGACCCTCATAATCAACGTTTATATGTACGGTTGATTCGAAAAATTCATTAATATGTACAATCCGAGAGTTATTTGGAATTGCCAGGTAGGTATTGTATGCTAGATGTGTGAGGACATTTTGAAAACACAAACGGTCAACGATGTAAACACGGACGGACAGGGAATATGGCAATATAATCGTGAGAGTAAAAAGTAATGTAAAAGCTTATCACAGCGCTTTGTTGCATATTTTATTATTAAAATTAGTTTACACTAGCCGACCGGTACCCAATGTACATCCACAATTTGAGATAAAAAGGGATTATATTATATTTCACTAATACAAATAAGTATGCACAGTAGGTAACTTGGCATCATTTCACAATTACCTCTTCCTATCAAATATCTTTTCGGTCTAACGTTGGTTGGTTTTTTTTTGACATCGGTGTCGTGATTACAAGAATGTGGCATGTGCGGACTAATTAAACTGGTCGCATGGACTATGTTCTTGATGACTTATGCGAATCTTAAAAGTAACATAATGTGACGGGTTTGGCTGGTGTTTACGGAAGCCACGTAAACGGCAGTCTGGCCAGGCGTAGTTTTGTCCACCATATTGTCTATCGCGAAACTATGATATATAGCTGGTTTTTGTTCTTTCCAATATTCCTATATCCGAGCGTGCAAGGTCCATGCCATAAACTGTAACCATTTCACAATATGCGTAGGTACGAATACTTCATGTCCCGTTGACATAGCACATGCTTCAACTAACTACTACCTAATATATATTCATCCCTAACCAATTCTTTTTGTTCTTTAGTTAAATTTTGCAGTATCATTCTCCATATTTCTTCGTGTGTATCAATATTCGGAGAAGTAATGACCATTATATGACATGGGTTTAAATCACGATAGCACTGCTTGCCATAGTGACTGTTCCGCGATATGTTCATTTCTATATTTTCATGGTTCACATTTCCTATCTGAAACGGCAACAAGCCATATAGATATACATCATCAATCCAGAAAAATGGAGTAAAAGAGGAAGCACGATATAGAGATTCAATTATGTCTGGAGAAATAATAACAAAGAAACCAAAGCAGTGCACAACAGGGAATGTTTTGTATCCTCTGAATTCGTCATTTTCTACACCCCATTGATACAATTTTCCACGCATGATTCCACTGGAACCCAATCCGCGTGAGTGACACATCATAAACCTATTACTGTCCCTATGCTTTGGAATAATGTCTTGTATTAACAAAAACGGGTTCACGAAGACATCATCGTCAACTTTTACAATCAGCTTAGAATGGTTACAATACTCGGAGATCCACCTAAAAGCTAAAATGCCCTTATGCGTTAGATTATGATAATGATCGAGAAAATCTCCTTGAACAATATCGCCATGTATATTTTGTTCCCTAACGAGTAAATCCTGTATAATTTTATTTTTAGTCCAACCAAAAACAAATACGATCCGAGTTGATATGTTTTTAAACAGGTTTTTGTTGGCCCACGTTTCACGAATGATGCGTCTTTTCTTGAAGTTATGGGTAGCAGTATGAACGATGGTTAAGAAGGCTAGGTTTGTAACGTTTCTACACACGTTTGGACTGTTTATAAGGTAAGGACTAGTTAAAGTTAATGGATATAAAGTTTGTTTTCCATGGTATGGTCGTTTTCGATAATAAGTTGAAATTTTGTAGTCCGAGGTAGATTTAAATGGCAAGATGTTTGATTGGTTCTGTTGTGGTGCTATAGTAGTAATGGCCATGACTGTATCCCCAGGTTGAACAATTCTATTAAATGTAGCGGTACGGTGATTTGCCTTAGCATCTGTTACAAAGGAAATATATGCATGATAGCTGAGTACTGCAATTACACAGATGACACAGGCATGAAACAATCTCTTAAGAATGAGGAAGATGGTGGCCATGATTAAGAATTTACTGACGAACGAAGTAAAACCAAAACTCAGCCCTGAAAGGGAGGAGGTAATTCATTTTAAATATCAAAGCACCTTTAACATAATATTCTTACCTTAACGACCTTAACATGCTCTGATTGAATCTACGAACTATGTCAGTTATATAATAGAAAAATCAAACACAGCTCTGGAATGCCTCTGATTACTGTGATTCTCTTTGGCTTTTTAATGCTGCTATAACGTGTACCTATAAGTCTAAAGTGGACATAAAACACCCACCTGTTTGAGCTATTTTTGTTTCTAATCCACCTTTACATAAATTGAACACATCCAAGAACAACCTTGCCGAAATTCAATGTTGTGCTGTTTACAAGCATTATATTAAAACAATATCAAAGAAAACGACCCAACTCACTTTGGGTCGATTTATTTAGAATTCATAACGAACAGCTTGCTTACATTTTAGATAGTATTCGGACACATTTAAAAGTTATACATTATGCATGTATGGCTATTACATTATACCGGACTATAAAGAAAGATTGTGACACAGTCTGAGTAATGCAACTACAGCCGCGATTAATACCAAGAAGATCATTGATCATTACAATGAATTACCCACATTTGAAAACAGGTAATACAAAAAAATAAATAAATATATTTTTCAAATCTCAGTATATTGACCAAAACGGTCAACGGGGCACATATCCCCGTCTGTGTAAGCTCCGCAGTGAAAGTGTAAAATATACTGAATCAAAATAGTGTTATTTTGGCACAGAATAAATGAATTTGGACTCTAGACGGGCTATATTATATACCGGAAAACACCATGTTATACTGAATACCGGAAAACACCCTAAATAGGCAACCCCAGTCTGGTCCTCCGGAAAACACACTAAAAACTAAACCTACCCCCCACACACAGAGGACCAATCTCCGGGTTACCTACTTAGGGTGTTTTCCGAATCGAGACTAAATGCCCGATAAACAGTAAATAGACAACTCAAGACCTTTCATGGCAAAAACCTACTTATAATTTATTATCTTAGGCGAACAAAATATGATCATTGAGATTAATAGAAGAAATTGAGTTCAAAATAGCCGTAGAGCAGATGTAAGGGTAGAGGGGTATTTTCATATTGCAGCTCAGTGGGGAGATACACGGTCAGTCGACCGTTCCGAGCTATCCAATCATATTCTTTTTGGAAAGATTAACCGATAGTTGGCTTGTTTGATTCTTTGTCGGAGTATTGTGTAAACTACGGATCACGCCATTGGTAATATATGAACAAATATTCCAAAATTAATGCCCGATAAATGCCTTTCTAGTCATTGCTGCACTTGAAGCAAAAGGGTTTTTTTTTATTTTTTTTTTTTGCTTTTTGATGGAGCGTGTCGGTGTAAAATTACATCTCTCCGGGGTACCATTGTTAGAAGTTCTGTGCAGTTTGTTGAAACAAAATACGTAACATGGTAGTCCGTTTCGTTGATCTTGTGTCTTCCCTAAAACTTCGGACAGTTGATTTAATGTATTAAAAACGGTGAACATATTGTTCGACTGCTGGTGGTATAACAGTTGATAAAAAATGTTCTACATCATGCGATTACCCAATTGTTGACGTTTGCACTTTACAGCTATTTTGGATATAGTTTATCGCGCAACTAGCTTTTACGCAATAATCTGCTGTCCTCTCGTTAGTCGCTCATAGGTAATTTCGGCTTTATCTCGATCAATGTATTACACGGTAATGGATTGGTTATTTACCAGTCAAATATTGGGACATCTTATCACCCGCCGACACAGCAGTCCCCAAGGACTGCAAGTGAAAATTAATATACATTTGGTCCTTCGTCCCACTCATTCCAGTTCAGAGGAAGTAAAAAAATGTCTAATGTTTCCCATTTGATGTCAGTAACTTTATTTTATAAAGGCATCCTACCTACAAAATTGGCTGAAACCCGGATATCAATCCATTTACCTATACCTGCGTGAATGTGCTCCTATGATCATTGTTAATTGCACGGCGATCAACTGCATTACCAAAATATGAATAGATACCATCCAAACAACGTGATTACTACTTTTGGTTGACAACCGTCACAAAATTCAAGGAGGGTCGTCGAACATAATTTTATTGGACGTCCTTCTGAGGCAGCTTGGCGATTTTAATGGAGAATAACATTAAACCAAAACATATACTTGTAACATTGAGACTACGTCATTTTCGGGTTATAATAAAATCTCTATTTATCAGCGCCTTTTGTTGCTTTGATAAGTTTTTCAAAATTTGCATCCACATCTCTTCCACTAACTCGGGTTGCCGCGCATTGACTGCTACTAGTTTGCAGGATTTCGGATTCATATAGCAAAGTTTACCCTCGCTCCAACTTAGAGTCAGGTACCCGCCAATGTCTTTGTGAATTACGCGGCCTATCTTAAAAGGTAGTAAACCATAAAGATATACATCGTCAACCCAGAAAAATGGTGTTAAAGCTGACGCACGGTATAAGGCTGAAATAATCTCGGGAGAGATGAGCACAAAGTATCCATTACAGTAAGGCACTGGGTAATAAATATAACCTTTAAATAGTTGTTTTCGAGCGTACCATTTATCGGTCTCGCCGCGCATAATCCAACTCGTACCCTTACGGCGAAGATGACCCATCATAAATCTTGTCACATTCTTATATCTTGGTAATAAATCTTGTATTAACAAAAAAGGATTAACGAAAATATCATCATCAACTTTAACAATTACTTTGGCATGGCTACAGTATTCAGAAATCCATCGAAAGGCTAAAACGCCCTTGTGGGTTAGATTATGATAATGATCGAGAAAATCTCCCTGAATTATATCACCGTGTATTACATGTTCATTCTCCAGTAACGCCTGTACATTTTTATCTTTAGTCAAACCAAAAACAAATACGATCCTTGTTGATATCGATTTAAACAAGTTTTTATTAGCCCACGTTTCTCTAATGAGGCGTCTACGCTGGAAATGGTCAGTAGCTGTGTGGACTATTGCTATAAATGCCAGGTTTTTAACATTTTTGCACACGTTGGGACTATTTATGACGTAAGGGCTTGAGATAGTTAAAGGGTAATGTGTGTATGTGATGTGCCTTGGCCATAATTTAGGTATATATGTAGCTGAACTGATGGTGGATGTGTTTTCGTAACTTCCTTCCAGTTCTGTCATAATTTCCTTTGATGGGTGACTTTCTGAAATCAGTATATAAATTACGTAACTCAGTAAAATGACAACAGAGAAGAGACAGACGTGGATAATTATATTACGATGTCTATTGAGAGTTACCATCATGGACGTTTTTCGTTCTTTGGGGGTTTTCTTCCCAATATCTAATTCTGAAAAATAGGCAAAAGTAATACATGTTCAGAGTTATTATAAACGCGTTTTAGAAATATACGGTACCGGTTACGATAATAAAATAAGGTAACTTCAACAGACGGTTATGATTTCTGTATTATTCAACCCGCACTTGGCGAAGGGCTATTATGTTTGTACGCGTGGCAGCTTGAAGTAATGCAACAATTTGATGTGAACATCTGAATCCGAGGTTAGGGTTTTCATGTACTGTCTGCAGTTGAAAGGGCTATGCGTTAAGGTTAATCAATCAAAAGACTACCAGGAGATTGAACAACCATTTTCGAAAAACATAAACGCGCCTTTACGATAAACACTGCAGCATTACTGCCACTCGCTATATACATAAACGTGACACCAGCTTAGACATTAGGTCTGATATGCTCAATAAGCGAACGGAACTATGGTCTTTGGGATATTAATATATATATTAAGTTTCATCAAAATCTGATAAAAATTGTTACGTCTAGAGGGTTCACAATCTTGGTATTACATACTATTACAACTTACAAGGAGCGGCCATTTTGTCAGACAGTCTCGGTCCGATTGGTGTTTTATAACGTTTGTGTTTAAACAGGATAAACATTGACCTCTAGAGGGGCCACCCTCAGGTCATTATTCAGGCGATTACTATTTGACATGCGCGCCTGAATATTGGTATCTTTGGGTTATAAACATGTATTTCAACTTTCATCAAAAATGTGATCCGCATAGGGTCTACAACCTTAATATATCTATTTTTACACTTTTTGTGTAGGAAGGGCGCTCATTTTCACCCGATTTGCACGAAATTCGAAGTTAACCGTTATTACGGTGTAACTTTGATATATTGGAACGTATTTTTAATACAATAATAATTGTGACCTTTCGAGAGGCTACAAGATAAAAATTCGATATTTCGTACAATGAGGGGCCACATGTTAGGAAGTTTACGATCCATGCCAATATCGAAATGATCCGAGATCCTTGGGAGATAAGAACTATATTTTGAAATCAGATAAACATTAGGACCTGTATTGTGTCCAGAAATTATGGACGTCCGGACGAACAGGGACGATGACATAATACGTCCATATGAAAATGTGGGCTTATATAAACTCTTACCTTTTTAATCAACAATCAAACAGCAAGTCATTGTCAGTGCTTCAAGATACTTAATACTTATCATAATATACACGCAACTGATCACGTCGCTTTGGACGATGTTAATTCTAAGAGTTATGCTAAAAAGTATTGACTGAGTATCATACCAAACTCAAATTTATTTAGACATCCCACTAGACGATTTAGATTCTAAGCTACTTTATTGACTCTCAATTCACCCAATCAAATATCAGTTTGGAGGATGGAAAATAGACAAAACCATCTGAAATATTCTAGAAATATTTTAGCAATGTAGTCACCACGCCGTCATATATGAAGTGACACATTTCTGACTTTGTTAATGCTGAACAAGTATCAAATTTTCTAGAAAAATAGCAGCTATATTATAATCACCGTCTGACGGTTTAAAATTTGTTAATTCAAGCATTGTTTTTAGGCAAAAATTATATATTGCCCAGCAATTATCAAAGAAAAATGTATACAACAATCAGGTAACGTCCCAGTCATCCACCCAATGTTTAATGGGAAAGAATCACCATCTTTTGCTGTAGTATGTGTATTACCAACGGAAGATGGAGACAACTAATGGTTATGCGCCACGCAGTAGAACTTTAAACTTTTACCAAAACGAAATGTTAGCTATAACATTTTCTGAATCAATTCTAAAATTCAGATCTAAGGAATGTTTGGATCGGTAGCAAAATCATTAAAGAAATATAAGTATAAACAATTATAAAATACCTGAATCCCAAGCGTAAATTGAAACATAACATTGAAAACAATTTTGATCTAAAACAATTGCTGGAAACGGCTGTAGTAGTTTGACAAAAACCCTGCTAAATTAAAGGCACACTTATTGAATTGGACAGCTGTATTAAAATATACAATTTCTTATTACTGATCTATAAGAAAGCCACGAATAATTTATTGAATAAATTCAATCATGAAATAATTTATTGAATAAATTCAATCATGAATTGATTTGCAATTACGACATCTGCTTGTAGGGAAATACTCTCTAGTCCGCGGGTGCACTAGTCCGCCAATGTCCATTATTGTCATTTTTACGACTGATGATCACATGTAAATGTACGATCACTGACAATAATACTAACGTACCCACACTGGCAATATAATGTAAAGCACTAACCCCGACCGATGATGGTATGTACACAACGTAACCACACCCACAACGGTACATAGTATTGTGCATGGGAGCAGAACAGTATGACGTTAACCCACAGTTCATTTAAATTTCCGCACCCATCTGACTATTGAAAATAGGCATGCGCAATGCAGAGCGATATGAAGGAAATTTACTAGGAACAGTGACATTTCTCCATCGAATTCTAACTGTGAAGGGTTATATAATGTTCACGCCAATGTTGGCACAGGAGCTTGCTTTGTCCAATCTACACAACTAGACCCGTCATTATACATAAAGGGAGAAACCACGCTGAAAAATCCAGGGGAAATTACTTGACCAACACCAGGATCAATGTACATAATATCGGGTTGTCGCCTTATGAAGTACAACACCAAGACATGATACCAAACAGCCACCATACCCATATTTATAGTATTTTTATAGCGTCGGACCAGCGAACACCCTCTCCTACTTGTGTATGTGATGGGGTGCTGTATTTATCCGATTCAAATAAGTATTATTATTACCTATCCAGTATCCACAGCTCAATCAAATGACGCCGATATCGTTCACAGATAATATGCGTATTTTGTTTTCGTAAGAAGCAACAGTTCGAGATTGTATCAACTCTGCTCGTATACCAGTCGGCATTGGCAATGTTCCATGAGACCCAATATTTATCAATTACGTCAGCCAGAAAATTACATTGTTTAGTGATCAGTTACCTATAGACGGGTATTATAATTAAAAGCTGATCTGACACTGTATTGTTAATGGTCGAATGTTGATTCCTTACATTAAATAATAACTCGTTATTTTACTCCGACTATATTTACCCCAAATAACCCGGAGACGGGTATAATATTCAAAAATAAGCTTACATGGTATAATAAACAAGCAATCCCGAGTTGAACTCACGAAAGGTTGACGGACAACGGATATGGCATAAGCCCATTTAGCTGATAAATTAACAATGTACATTATATATGGAACAATTATTGATTATTCAAGTAATATGAAAATCATTTAAAAGTTGTCAATATGTGATCGATGGAAATATACAAGCTGTGTTGCTTTTTTTAAAGGTGTTATTGTTTGTCCAGGTGTTATTGACTTTAAAGGCTACAAAGTGCGTTACCGTTGTTCGTTATAGAGATAGATCGAAGATAACCAACCTAAGATTTCATTTAATATATTATTCGGGAAATTGGAATTAGATCCGAATAAGTGCTCGAAATGCCCCCATGTCCAGGAAAATGAGAAGTATCAGAGGCTAGGGTTGATTCCAATAGTGATTTTGTGAATTGGCTTTATTTTTGTAAATTAAAGTCAAATCAGTATCCAGGTACGTAAGCAGGACCAGGAAGGCCTGACCTGTTTAAAAAAATTTCCCGAGAAAAGATGTCTATAACACCATTACAGGGACTGGTCCAGGAATTTTTGCAGTATGGGGTCTGTCAGGCTACTGTTAAGGAAATTTGCATTATGCCACCATCGTCTCTAAATTACGTAGGCATACATACACATACATTCACTTTTTAAAGACAGAAATACGACATTTATAATGAATTAATAAGATCACATTGTGATTCGATTTCATTGACGCAAATCAATAATTGTGATATCACACATGCCTATATCATTATTTCCCTGATTATGTTTACTACATCGTTAACATAGTTCATCTCGTGCAATTTGCATGGCCGTCATATTGACTTGATTGGTAAATATAAAGTGTCTCTCTCGGCTATTATTCTAGATAATATATTTAATTGACACGTATACACTTACTATCTCCCTGATTATGTCTACTACATCGTTAACACGGTTCACCACGTGCATTTTGCATACCGATAATTCATTTGCCAATCACGCTATTTTACCGACATTTCGCCTAATAGTTTGGGCGCAGCTATGGCGGGTGTGGCGCCAGGCAGGGTAAGCTTACTCTTCGGGACACGTGTTACCACTGTTTGTCGTGTATTTTGTACACGGGGAGCAGTCCATTTGCTGATTCCACTATTTTGCCTATAACGTTATTTTAGGACTTCGAATTCTGTCTTATGGTTTGGATTGTTCGTACTTGTTTTATTTTATTTGAATGCCGATCCTATCCCACCATCTGGTGATAAAGGAAACAACACACGACCGTTACATCTTTCCCATAAAGTGTCGTATATATTTTGATGTAACTGAAAAAGGTGGGGTTGGACTCCCAAAATCCATACTCTGCCCCACCCCTTCTCTTGGATCCGACCCTGCATTACAATTTCAGAAAACGCAGCTTATTCCAACACTAACGACGAAAACTCGGATATATAGTTTAAATTGTACTTTTAATACACGAGTGTCCAAAACTAGCTATATTAACGAGGGGGCGAGCCGGTCACCAGACTAAAGTTAAAGTAGAATAACGAACATATACAAGCTTAGGATTAAAATAATTATATAATACTATTTGATAAGAAATGTTAAATTGTACATAGGAAACAGATGTTTAAAAACAGAAGAAGATATATGGACATAGTTAGAACGCTTATTAACTATTATGTTGAATAGTGTTGCCTGCATCATAAATTATGGATTATCGCCCTTATTGTTGAAATTGTTTGACGTTCTAACATCTGACGTCAACTAGCAGACAGACTATCGCCATTGAAGAGACGACCACTGACAATATCGGTCGCTTTATTTCTGTTACCCTTTTTTCTTTGCAAATCATTTTTTAGTTAAGACTGTACCATAACAGACCCGGGACTGTACAGCGCAGTGGGCGCTTACGGCTGGCCCCCGGATCCATTCACTTGATTTGATATTTTCCGCAGGTTAATCTTATAGGTTTTTGTTTTGCGCGTAGTGCGGTCCTCCTGCACTTACTATTAGAAATTACAATGTTTTCTTTTTAAACTGAATGTAAACCAATTTGATACATTAATATTCGTATATTTTGGGGAACATATTCATCTATTTTAATGTCCAACGCAATAGACATGATATGGCCTTTAAAGGAACCACCCGATGTGAACAAAATCTCACAAAAGTCAAGAGAAAGTAAAAATTCAAGCATCAAAATATAGGAGGGGAACAGTGTATTTACCCGGTCTCAAAATTTCAGCTCAAGCTATTGAGTCGTTGGACGTGATGTCAAAATTGCTTATCCGGACACGTATGCCTTTTAAGATTTCGGGTCAAATTTTTCATTGGGTGACCTGATAATCGATTCCCGTTCCTTTAGAGGTCTATACAGTGAATGACCATGTGTCGTACTTGATAACGATAGGTAAAGTTAACATACATATAAAGTCTATTGTTATCCAGACACCGCTAAATACAGCTGAGGTCTCGGGTCTCTATTTCCAGATTAAGACTGACAGGTTTCAGGTGTTTGAAAACGTATCACATATATTGAATTAGTTGCTCGACCCTAAGGTAGAAAATTGTAAGGGATTTTAACAAACAAATAAGCTGTTTTATTCTCCAAAATGTTATCGGGATTGGCTCTTTAAATTTATATGTACCTTTTAAAAACAAGATAGCTGTTAACAAGATGAGTAAAATTTGTCTTGTAAAATATAGAATACGGGAAATATTATCTTTAGATATGATTTTACCTTAAGGCCTTATCGACCTGTATTCATATATTTGATATAAAAATACTCTGTATGTGGTTAATAAGTGTATTATGAAATACCCTAGATTTTCGTATCTTTATCTGGTTGTGTGGTAAAGTTATCTAAGCAATTCGTCATTGGAAACGTATACGCTGTGATCAATATTTGTTCACGAAGACCCGTCTGTATATCTGGAAACACTACTTATGTGTAAAATATCCAATATATATCTTTTTTATTTTGAAATTTCTTTTGGGTATTGTTTTCATTTCTAACCCTTTTAAAAGGATTGTAGCTCTTTTTTTTTTGCAAGATGTCGAGTAAGAGATGTAGTTACAATCCACTCACATTTGTACTATTGTTGAACTTGGAGGCTAGAACCATAAAATAGATTAAATCACAACCAACCAAACGGCGACGAACTATTGATCATATTAAAATTTGTTAAATTTAAAGGCTAAAATACCAAGCGGTATTATTTATGATTTAGATAAAGAGCTGGCAGTTATCAATATTGCCTAAGTGGTTTTTTCTGGGGGTGGTAGCTTATTCCAACACTAACGACGAAAACTCGGATAAATAGTTTAAATTGTACTTTTAATAAACGAGTATCCAAAACTAGCTATATTAACGAGATAGGTATCGCAAGGGCGAGCCGGTCACCAGACTAAAGTTAAAGTAGAATAACGAACATATACAAGCGTAGGATTAAAATAATTATATAATACTATTTGATAAGAAATGTTAAATTGTACATAGGAAACAGATGTTCAAAAACAGAAGAAGATATAGGGACATAGTCAGAACGCTTATTAACTATAATTTTTTAAGTTTGCAAATATTTGTTTAATAATATCAAGTTTATATATTAAATTTTGTATGTAAAATCATGCTGAAAAATTTCAGCTACTGGTGAAAAATGTTGTGACTAAAGCTATTGAAGGAATCATAATCGACCTCAAGAGTTATTTCCCTTTAAACAAAAACTACCAGTTTCATTTTGTTTTCGAACAATATCTTCTCGTTAATTTTTTACACAACAATCGCAGGAAACTTTTATATGTATATATGCAAAAAATATATTTTATTTTGAGTTAGTTTTCTTGGGTAGATAAACGTAGACTTAGTGACCGGCAATTTGGTTTTGTGCACCCCACATCCTTGGTAAACAGTACATTTGAAAATACTTTTACGGTATCTTGCTCGCAGTGACTATAATAACGAAAATGTCCAGGGAGCGAGTTCAGCTTAGCATAATGATATAAATAATTTTGTTTCAATGGTCAGATTTCTGTTGCTAAAGTGGGAATTGTCTGCCTAGATAGCATATTCCTGAAGCAATGGCCAAAGCAATACTTCTCTGGGCATTGCTGGATTAGCTTCTGATACTTGAACTTTTGAGGGAGTGTGTCTATTCTTCCGATTCAATCAAATCTATCACAATTACAGAAACATGGCAGTCCTACCTTAAATGTGGGTCATCCCTAAAACTTTGGACACTGATTTAAGGTATTAAAAACGGTGAATGTATATTCGTTTCCAAACAGTATTGTTTACATTTTATTCGATTTGATAGCCTCGTTTGTCACACAATTAGTTTTACTGCATGATTCTGCCTAGGGTAACCCACCATAAATGAATATCTCCAAATGTCTTGACAATTACACCAAAATACTAAGATAGGTTACGCACCCTTGCTTTGAAATTAGCCTCGCTTAACTAGTCTACCGACAATTCTTAATCTGATTGACAGGTCGGGATAATCGAGACTACTTTTTTACGAAACATAACAGAAAGCTGGAACAAGAAATTGAATATAGAAACGCGCACATTAGCCAGCTCAACAATTGTTTTAAGAACCCTGTAAAAGTTAAATGAAACTACTGCTAGTATTTGCTAACGAAAGTGTTTCAGAGATATTATTTGTACTAAACCAAAAGATGCCGCCCCTAGCGGTACAGTTAATGATAAAGCAATTTAAAAAATAAAACGAACGTAATTTCTCACGCTGCTGTAAAAACCAAAATTCTAAATTTTACTGCTATTCAAAATCGTCAACAATAGATTTTTTTTACAACTGTAAAGTTGATAGATTTGTAGAGAATTGCACGTACGGTGGCTATTTATAGTGTCATGGACCCCACCGCTGATAATTTTCATACTGTGGAGAAAGCGAAATCAGTTGTGATAAGCGTGCACATTCGTCGTGTTGACATCACCCTATGCACTGGATAATGGGCATAATAAAATCATGAGCCATGACGTAATGTTATGTAAACATATTTGGTTCAATTCGGTGCCCTGGTTTCAGCCGAATGTTCCTGTAATGCAGTCAGCTATTGGTTGTTAATCGGAATATTGACCAATCATTATTTAAAACAAGAATTTTCTCTCTTTACAGCAATGAGTAGTGGGATTAGGTCTAATCAAGCGAAAGACTGCAATGAGTGTGCTCAGATGGAGGGGGCTGTTTAAGGCACACACTAAAGGTTTTCTGTTAGCAATTATTTCTGTGTTTTATGTATTCATTAGCACAAACTTGTATTAAAGTAATATCTCAGCAACCGACAAACGTCACCTATATTTTTTTTAAACTATGCCAATATGTGTACAAAATACCGATTGCATAATATTCGGAAGCAATATTCCCCAAATTTAGAAATGACACCATAGCCACATTTAAAGAAAGGGTGAATAACGGTAGAATTATGGGGTCACTTGGGTCCATTGCACAGTATCTCTGTAGACACCAAAGCAGCAGCTAACCCGATTTATTATACATTCAGTTATACATAGCCCGAATAGGACTTCATTTCAGTTCAACAGCAAAAATTCAGAACCAACACAGCAACCAAACGTATCAACCTTAAATGCAGAAAATACTTTTGTGAGCGCTTTTGATTTGTGATCGCTTCCAACGTCAAGTATTTAGGTTTCCATTCTCAGTGGGGCGGAAGGATCAATCATTAAATATGATAGAGTATTCTTCTACGGGTGCATGGCCTACTGAAATGGCATCACTACCATAAGATTACTTCGACCAAACCTTGCACAAAATTGACCTTGTCGACCCCTTTCAATGCTTTATTCCCGGCCTTTAGAAGAAAACAGTGGATTATAAAAATGGCTCCACCCTTCCGTCTGCCTGTCCCTTAATTGGTGAATTACTTGGAGGTCGAAGATGAGCATTTTGATTGACTTATGCATTGGGAAATTTGGGTGATAATTCAATGAGAAAGAGAGAACTTGGTGTATAATTTTACTTCTTAAGTAATTATTTCTTCGATTGGAGCGGTATACACTGTGAATAATGCCGGGCCTAAAATTGTGTACTGGGGTACATACTATTACCAACAATTACTGACATCTATCCGACAGATAAGTCCTGAACCAGTTTAAAACTGTTCCTAACAACCCAAACAGGATCTCTAGTCTATGATTCTAATTGAGTGAGAGTGGTGAAACGTCGCGTATGGTTTCCGTACATCAATACCCTGACTAAGTGCGAAGGTGAATAGTTTCTACAGAGGATAAATAGAGAATACCGTCTAGTTGTTGGGGCTTTGGAACAAAATAACTCTCCTAATTGGGATACAATGTTCAAAAGTGGGTGTTTAATGCGGGGTGGGGGCCTGACAGTGTTCGATCATGTACATTTCCACTAATTTTAAGCAGAGATAAGCAATTCAATATGTTGAGACCTTGGTTCTAATTTGGTTAGAGGGATGAAACTCTGGGTGTATCAATACATTAACTAAGTTCAACGATGATAATTAGTAGTGATAACCAATTTGGGACATAAAACTCAGTTTGTAAATGAAGTAGAATGTTCAAACTTTGGAACATAACAACCCAGTTTGTAATTGAAGTGGAATGTTTAAACATTTTTTAATTAGAAAATCTTGATTCTACCTGGTAGGAAAACTTAGTCTATTGTTTCACTACCAGGTACTTCAAAACCTTGACAGTTCGATTGTCAACATTTTCTGCTTAGGCTGAGAGATGATTAGTTTGATACTTTTCGAGAAGATAAATGTCCAGTAATAAATATGTCATCTATTTATTTTGAGATTGCGGCGGAGGACATCAGCCTTACTGTTGGCTTGTTTTATCAGCAGTTAGTGGCATGTTAGGCTCTTTATGGTGATAAAACTTCCATATACTGCATTGATTACTCCAAAGAAAGATTTCATCCAATCTCATTTTAAAAAAAAACAACAAAAGAAGAATCTTAATCCATGGGGTACTTCAAAATATAAGCAGATAAGGAAGTGGCATATACAATACCGGAAAGAGTTTACCTTTTGGTATACGGATACGGCATTTCTTTATTGCTTGCATTTCCGTGGATAAAAAGAAAGCCAATTATATCACATAATTAACGCTTTCTTACCTCATTGATAAAAGGGTAGCAAATCAATATATTTTATTGATTACACCCGGAGATGAAATCGTCAAGATTACATATTATTAATCTCCGCATAAATTAATCATTTCAAAAATGGTATCATCGGATTTGATATCAAGCTCTGGCGTATTACTATGAGGTGAAAACTTTTGCAACAGTTCTGAAGATACTCCCCCAAGCAATGCAATGAATATTTTGGCTAATGTATTTGGTAAGTTGCGTTTTTTTATTTCTTTCTCGTCGTCACGATAATAAATAGTTTTCTAATACCTGATTAGTAAATATACATTATGCAAGAGTTAAATTTTCTATTGCGGGTCTGTCTGTTGGTCTTATTCATTGTATAAACTATTAATTATTCATTTATTATTAACATGACCAGACAAAGCATGGGTCAGAATGGTATAGGCCCCGTGGTTTAAACGCCATGCAGTTCATGGCAAAAAGAAAAAAAATCAAATTCCAGATGAAAGTTGCTCCTTTTTTGTGAAGTTATGTCATTTCCACGCATTGTATGCCTTTCGGAACTGAATAGATTTATTGTGTGATCATATAATATGTAATTATTCTTGTATTACAGACCGTTTTATTGTGTGTTACGCGGTGGTCCCATTCAAAAGTATATGAAATAATCTTTTCGTCGCGTTATAAGTGGCCCCGCGATTCTAATCAACTCCAGGACCTCGCTCCGGCTAAACTGAGCTTTGTGACCAGACCCTATTCAACTCTTCATGCTATTTGATTTATATTAGAATTAAAACCGCCCTACCATTGAGTAGCCATTGACGATTAAACGCACAAATGAAAAATCGAGACTCTTTTCTTTTTTTTTCCGTCCCAACCACGAGTATTTCGCGGCTTAGACTTAGTAATTTGAATTTTCAGAGTATTCCCACTACATTATCTATAATTTACCTATTATAGTAAGGACTTTCAGTTTATTCAATCTTCAATAATGTACACGCATATTTAAAATATACTGAGCGCCATAGAACACGCATCACTTAGTTTTTCGTATAACAAAATGATCCTGTAAACATATCTTATTTATTTTGCTTTACATTGTGAACAATATTCAAATGGGAGCACATCAATAATAACAACACATTTGTACACTTATGGATGTTTAATCTGTAATCAACGGTACAAAGTCAAAGGGGTCAAAACCAAAACTTGACATTTCAATTTAATAGCTTGAAATAAAGAGACAGGATTTTATTATAAATTTTAATTATGTATATATATATATATATATATATATATATGTGTGTGTCATTTCTTTTTTGTATTTAATACTTATATGCATAAAAGTTGTATTTTACTTTTAATTTTACAAACTGTGATATTATTTTTATTTATGCATATAATGTTTTTCTGTGATATCATTTAGCCTGTCTCGTAATATTCACCATATGTCTGGGGCAATATAGCCCGGTTGGAGTGGACGTGCCATAAAATCACATTTAATTTCATTTCATTTACGTCACTACAACTATGCCCGCTTTGTTGTGAACGAATGTAGGCTAGGGACACACCTTGCTGTGCAACCAACTCATGTGTAGAATACCCATCAGGTCTAGTCGATTTCCCTCTCACCCCTTACCTACATCGTCCATTTTCACTGTAACTGATGTCTTCAACTACTTCTAATCTGTTTGGCCTGCAACAGAAAAATAGAAGAGTCAGTATGATTGAGTCTGCAGACGAGTTCCAAAAACACATACCTGCATTAAACAGTTCTTATGAAACACGCGCTGCATGTCTGTCAGCATACTCTGGAAGCAATGGCCGGAGAGATCAATCACTTGTGGGAATAGGTCTAATCAAACGTCTGGACATTCCCATCGACAGATCAGATAAATGAAAATTACCTATTCCAGTGACATAAACTGACACAAAATTTACAGATCGAATTTTTCGCATGTTGAAAACCAGACGACACGCTAAAATAAAAGATATTAATTACAGTTAATTTTAATGTTTAACAATTATAGTGTTATACCATTTACATTTCAGTAATGGCTACAGTCGCTGTTGTCTGCTCTTCGTTAGATCCACCAATCTATTTATGGCCACTGAGTGATGAGACATTAGCTTACGAAGTTGTCAAACAAACTGACGCAGTGTTTCCAAAGATCAACCAGACGTTTACAGTTGGACCTGGACACCCTAGTCTACTTTACGATTCCATGTATTTTGATAGAGGGACGTACTCGTATGCTGAAGTTGTCGTTCCCATGAGCACAGGTCCCGACACAATCCTCCATCCTGGCTTTTCGGTCCTTTTCAACCCCGAAGATAGAAATGGAATTATTTTACATTATAAGTCTGATACCACACCTTTGGCACAGTTAACGGAATTCTACATCACCTTAGAAGATGGAAATTTGAAGGTTTTTATCGTCATCCCATCGGCAGGAGCAATAACAATGCCTGCTAGTGGAAAGGGACCTTATAATATTCCTTTACAACAATGGACCCAAGTTACGTTGATGAACGGGTATAACCCGGGAGAAACTAGACTTTACATTAATGGATTTAAGGAAAAAATTGTCCATTCTTTCAGTTATAATTTATGTACTCCTGGGAAACTGCGTTTCGCTTCATCTTTCTCTTCTAATCCCTTGTCTCCACCTTTTAAAGGTTTCATTACCTGTGGTGGCCTTTTCAACCAGAATGCTTATGATTTCGATGAGGCAAATATCATACCACATTGTAGAAAAATAAATTGGCCGAATTCTTCTCCAAGTGAGTATACTATTTGAAACGTTACGGACCTTGTGCTGAATTAAGATTCCCGTCTTGCATGACAGTCTTGTATGAGGTATTTGTGAAATACTAAATGCATTATCAAATTCGGAGTTATTTCTTTTGCTACACATTATACATACTTTTCGAGAAAAAAAACTCGACATTATTTTAAAATTGTACTCTGCAACGAAATGTCACGCTTGCCTAAAATAATACCCACCGTCGGTTAAGTAGCATTCCCAATTACACATAATAATACATTGAAATTAATCGTTCGCAAATGGGTTGTATTTCGTCTAAAATACTCATTGCACACCAAGGATTATTATTTTGTCCAAGCTTTGACGCGGTGACAATAAAGAACACTGCTTACTTGATCCCATTAAATACAAAGTATGCGATTGGAGAGACATTACACTTCAGTCATTACATTTTATTGTGGGTGACCACAAGATTAATCATGGTAATTATAACGTGTTCAGATCACGGCTGTTCATTTAAGGCCTAGACATTAAGGGTAGGGCGGACCAGCCCCAGGCGTCTTGAATCTAGTCTGTAGCTTGTGGAGTGCTGAAAGGATTTTAATTATGAAATGTATCTTCGAGTTGAGAGTGAAGCGCATGTGCCTACTTGTTAACGCATAACAAACGCGACCAAGGGAGTAATCACCCTTATTCACTATCTATCTCAATGGCAAGATGCCGAAGATGAAAGACTCAGCGTCGCTGATGTAGCCATGCTCCCCTCAAGAAATTGTGAATGACGGGCGCATCCAGCTTGGATATGCATGGCCATCACTTTGTTAACTATGCACATCCAATGTGACGCAGACCAGGCAAATGAATGCGCATGCATCGTGAATGCAGTTTAATATACTTTTGTCGAACTGTAGACAAATTAAGCAAGACGCCATTAAACAACTTAACATACAGACACTATCCAGCACATGGTTTTCAATGAAATACGTCACGCAGGTCCAATATTTCAACTGGTGTAAATAATGTGCGTTTATTTGAATAATGGTATGCCAACATCAAAGGATGACGTCGCGTCTGTATTTAAGTTAAAATGCAGATGGTGACGTTTGAGCAACATGCCAGTTGTACATTATTGAAATATTAGACTCGCATCACCATTTGTGTGAAATGCACGCGTGGGAGCGTGTCTAATTTGTTTATGAGATTGTTTGAATAGGAGGTTTATAAAATGTGCCGAGAGCAATATATTGAAACTGCACAAAAACGTTCACATGAATGATATATTTTTAACAACGTCATTCCATTGGGATGGTGTGAGCTGATTATAAAGATCGGGTTCGTCTGTCTTTGATACAAATTAACGAATGTATTACTAGTAATTAAAGTTACATTATGGGAGATAAGATAAAGAGGTGGCAGTTCTCACTATAATAGTTAAAAACTAGATAGTGTAAAGGTAATTTGCTGACAATTTCAGTCAAATTGGTCCACTATTAGCCGAGAAAAACGCGTTTGAAATAGCCTCGGTCATCATTACTCAAATCATTAATATAAACAGCGTGGTCTCGATTATCCACTTGATTGATTTAATTATCAACCGCCATTAAGCGGCATATAGGATTTTAATCCGCCAACATCGAAGGCTAGCCTTGACATCAAGAGTTTATTATGGTCTGGATATGTTAATTAATGTCTAATTGATTATTTAGATAACATTTCAGGCTTAAAGAATGACCTGTAATAAGCAGATTTTGCTCTTGCATAATGCTATTTTAATGGATGTCTTATTGTTATTTACAGGTTCGCCTACAACCATATGGTTTACGGAAACCACTACAACAGCTGTTTCTACTCAACAAGCAGAAGACTATCCAGTAACTTTACATCTTTGGCCAATGGATAACACGACTAATGGATACGATGTTATCACAATGATAAATCCTAGGAACATAATTTGTCCCCGATTTGGTCGAAAACATCCAACTCTTCCCCACGCGTCAATGCATTTAGATGGGTCAGTTCTGTCAGTTTTTGAAATGACAGTTAAGTATAACGATCTCAGAGGGCGCTTTACCTTTGCCTGTTACATCTTTCCCAAAGATATTTCGACGGGGTCCGTGTTTGATGCACGTTTCGATGGACGGTTTGATACTTTGTTTATGTTAGCTAACAGGGGTGATGACATACTATTTACAGCATTTGATAAACCAGACCAAAGAGGTCTTTGTGCAGTTCTTGATGTTTACAACGTTTTGACGATGGGTGAATGGCAACTACTCGCTATTGAAAAAGACAATATTACTAAGAACTGGATCATTTGGGTTAACAACAGTAGTTACATTGCCAAAGATTACTGTCGGGAATATACGACATTGAATGCCGATGTGTTTTTAAGTATTGGGCCGGTGATATCTGAAGTAATTGGCTTCTATGGTGACATGCGCTGTCTGGTATTGTTCAATGACATATTTGGTGATGGCGTAAAGATTGGTAAGAAGGTCGAACAGGTTTGCCTCCGGAACACCGTAGTAGGTAATTATCAATAAATACAAGTATTAAAACCCCATTACTAGTAATCACTGATACAACCTGAGAAAAATAAGATATTAGCTTTTCTTAATGCTGTGCTGCATCAGCATATCTAATAGTTTCTTTGTAAACGATATATTGTTATTTGACCCATCAGATCAGGGGTTTTACACAAGCGTACTATACTAACACTAAAATGTATACGCATGTTTTCTACCACGCCAACAGAAGTGTGTAAAATAATTATATTCACACGGTTGTAGTTTTTTGATTGCCAACGTAGATATCTCCAAGAAAAAGTTCCGTGTAAATTTAGCTTACTTATATTTAAAGGTGTTTTATCAACTCAGATTACTATTTGCCCTAATTTTGAAGAACTTTTCTCAGTATATAAAACTGACTTTTTGCAATTTCTGTTTATTCTGAAACCCCTTTGCCCAAGTGTGGGATATAGTTTTCATACGTATCAAATCTAAAATTCCAGGACCACCCGTCAACTGTCCATCGAATAACGCCAGGGATCGACACCACATCACCAAGAGGAAAGGATTAAAACACGCAGAAGCAGTTCAATCAGTGACATCCATTTCAACTAAGTCTGCAATTTCTTGTGGTACTGAATGTTCTAATCTATTCCATTGTAGATCATTTACCTGGAACAAAAATGGCCTCTGTGTACTTTATGATTTTGTAGCTGTGCAGAAAATGGTTCCGTCTGTAGGAACCAAATATTTTGTTATTAAAGGTGCAAAATAAAATAAAAAAAACCCATCATTGATGTTGGTGAGAGAACAGAAACAAGACCTTTACTTAGAATTTTGTAATTTAGTTCACACAATATTAGTAATGTCGTGATACCAATCAGCCACCATACCTGCAGTTTGTTTTGAAACCTATCTATGTGTATAGTATTTGTTAAAGCGGTGGACTAGTGGACCCCGAGTTTCAGCGCTCCCCTTTGCAGAAACCATAGAAGTAACAGAAGTCCCCCCCCCTCAAATCTCAATCAAACTTTCGACTTCTTATTTACAAATACTTGAACGAATAAATACTTTTGAAAATTTAATTGAACAATATGCTGCTGTGGTGTAACAATGCAGCAATAATCGTGCAACTGGTTTATTTTCAATCATATCCAGGGTATGCCGAATGAACGAAACCTGGCATCCCACTAGCACCAACATGCACTATACACGTTGAACTCGCTAAACACATTTAATAAAAAAGTGTGTAATGTATAACACCACAGGTATCCATCACCACTTCCGTTTAGTCACTGTCTCTACTTTTAGTCACTACTAGATGTGATGATTTCTGTGTGGAGTGATGTGCAGTTATGTAAATTCAGTTATACTCTATGTGGCGATATTACTATTCTTAAAGGCTCCTCCTAATTTAAGGATGACTTTAAAAATCTAATTCATCATCATCTTCATTTATGATTTCCCAACAAAAATAGTTGTGTAGCCCTTTCAAGTATTTCAGATATTTTGGCAGATTTTAACGATACCGATTTTAATGAAACTTAATATGTATGCTTCTTGGTTCCATTCGATATTCGCGCACATCGAACAGTAACTTCCGGGATTATACGAAAAATAACGTTTTTACCTTGTGGTTCCATAAATGGCCACAATTTTTATCCGAATTAAACAACCGTTCCAATACCGTGCACCCAAATGACGTATGATTTCCAGGGGTGATTCGGGTGCATGAGGGCTGTCCATCGCAACGCATTTTGTTGTCGAAAGTTGTCATCCTCAATTGGATTTAGTTCTGTGCAATGTTACTCCAGCTTTAAACCTGCTGGTACAGTCGGTAGCTGTGATATTCTAGTCAGGTCGATATATGGATACCCCCTCCACCCCCAAAATATTGCTACAAAAGGTTTCTCAATTTTGCGTGTCATCCTCCTCGGTATCGACCTCTTGTGTGGATTGTCACAGTTTTTAGCTTGGCAAGGACCACATAAAGCAGTATAGGAGAGTTCATATCTGCTGCTGCATCGAGAGGATTTTCCCCCCGAACTGTTGCAATGGATTATTTTCAAGGCCTACATTTTTTATGATCTTAATGTGTTCTCTGCTTCCAAAAACCTGTTGATAGACACCAAGATAAAATCTGGGTAGATAGTTACAGGGTTATGATCATTAAGAAGTTTCGGTGGCCAACTTTAGCGCCATCTTGAAAAAAAAACCAAACACTTTTCCGGGGGTATCAGTCGAGAAACCGTGTGTAGCAGTCGTTTGGGGTTTAAATATTTTGACCTGACTATTCTGCAGCATCTGCATTTGGAGGTAGAGACTATGTTCAAACACGAAACCCCCTGGGCTATAGATGAACGATGATATATAGTTTCAGTTTGGGTGAAAATGTGTTCTTTTATATAGAAAAAAAACAAATATGCAGCGGTTTTTGGTTTCCAGCATTTTTCCGAGCGCAGTTACAATCAAATTTGAAGACGTCACAAAGAGAACGACGAAATATCGTCAAAATGACGTTACGACGTTACAATACGGTCGTAGGTAAAACAATGTCAGGATCGATTTTCTATAGGTCGGTAATACATTTATTTGCACTAAAGTCAACCGTTTCGGCATGTTCCTTAAGCAACGTCCGCGAGTTTTACAACATCTAACCGTTGCTTCAATACTCAGCAATTCCCGAACTTTTGCGTCCGTTGTGTTTACACGTGACTAATTAGCATTGTCCAATTAGAGGTCATGGCACATAACACACTGTAAACAAACAGGTTTAAAGCCATTGAAAGTTTAGTTTTTTTTTTTTTAAATTGAGAAAATCACGGAAAACCAGCAACCTTGACATTGATCAATCTTTGAACTTTGCAACCCGATTGTCACATATAAACATTTTAGCTAGAAGCGCGAGACCTAGTGGCGAAATATGCAGGGTATTACGCGGAGGGTTTGGCAAGATGTACTTAGTTAAGGCGAGAACAAGCCTTCTCTTGAAGATGCGCTTTCGAAGAATTCGGCGATTTTCTCGTTCACCGGCGGCCATCTTGGATTTATGTTAATTATGAAATTTCCTCAAGACCAATAATGGCTGCTTTTGTTACGGTTGTTCTAGAGACCATACCTGAACAGTTCCCAAAAAAATGATTTATGTTGCAGTTTGTTCTACCCCCCCCCCCCCATCTCATATTGTTTTTCTACCCATCTATTAATACTGGTCTTAAGTTGAGTCTTTTTCGTAGCAAAAGCAGATGATTGGTTAAAGTGGTCATATCATTTAACGGGTTCAATTAAATGGGCTATTCTGGCGGTATGTCGTAATTATGAAATAAATCGGTCATAATTATGGTTGAATGTCTGAATGGTTAGCTCATGTGCACTGTATCATAAAGTCTTTCATTGGGTCAACTGGTGTTGTGACAAAGATTAGGGTCGCCTGTTTCAATCTCGTGTGTTTTCTGCGGGTCCTGCGGTTTCCCCCCACTGCTAAAGACCCCTACGCGCAAGCGAATTAATAAAATTGAATTAAACCATATGTTAGTTCCGAAATGACCTAGTTTGTGTCGAGTGAACGTTAAACCCCCATATCTCGCTCTCTCTCTCCCTCTCTCTCTCTTGTATGTCAATAATACGCTTACGTGTAGAGGTCGTTAGAATTGGGATGGAATTGAAGAAAACCGACAAGGTTGGACGACGACCCTACACTTTGTCACGTACTAGCGGGCAATCGAAACCACTTGATGACATGGAGATGGTCCCAGAAACCAAGAGCATTTTCCCCTCACACACTTTTAATGGCCCACCTGCAACTGCATCTATTCTGTTCAGTCAAAATTATTTATTTTATACATTGCTTGTTGAAATAATATGGTTGAGTAGGTTTCTTCTGAAATAGGCGTGGAGTGCTGTTCCTTTAAGAAAGCGACTGGACAAAAATGGTATAGTTACATAATATACAGTATCATCCAGACATAAGTAGTGTGTTTTTGTAGCAAATGAAACATGGGTAATGTGAGTACAACAATCAAGTGAGCCCTGCTCAACACACATCTTTTGACATAGAGTTTGTACAATATTAGTTGTAATGATGGCGGGGGAATACGAAAAACTTGAAGTGTTGGGCTCAGGAACGTTTGGTACGGCATGGCTAGCAAATATGAAATCTAGTCGTAAGAAATGTGTTTTAAAGGAGATCAAAGTGAGTGATATGACAAAGAAAGGTATAGATCAAGCCATAATTGAAGTGACAGTATTGGCCAGATGTCGACATGAGAATATCATACGATATTTGGGAGCCTTCATTGATGGTGGTTGTTTATTTATAGCAATGGAATATGCCGAATCGGGTAATTAATTAGTATTTTTCTGTTGTTTTTAGTATAGATCCGAATGTTGTTACTGAACAGCAGAGATCCGAATTAGGGTCACGGTGGCTTAGTGGGTAAGACGCTGGCTCGCTAGCGTGGAGGTCGGGTGTTTGGTCCCTGCATGAGCCGAGAAAGTTCTTCCAGATTTTCCGGGTTGGTTCCCCCTTGTCAGTGATGCAGGGTGGAGGGCCTGATAAGGATAGCTTCAGTGCCGCTGTGCGGGCGAACTTCCCGTCATAGCACAGTGTATGGCGTATGTCCGTCTTCATTAGCCCAGTAGAATTCAACCTGTCCATAGTATCATGCCTTGCGTATTGGACGTTAAATTAATTTGTAATAAACGACAACATCAGAATTCAACCCAGCCTCTGGTATTTGAAATATCCAAGAATTGAATGTTCTAACTTAAATCGTTGCACCAAATGACAGTTGACTTCAAGGTGCAACAGTTCGTGGTACTTGATAATCGATTGGATTATTGACTCATTTCAAAATTGAGATTTTCCTCCCCAGTGGGTCACGCGTTCGACCCTGGTGATCCAGAAAACTGCATTGTTTGGTTGCAATGAAATGAAATGGGGTTTAACGCCCTACAGTTCTGCTCCGACTGATCCAATAAAAATGGGCATATGCCAAACTGTGTCATGAAGAAATATTTGCTTGGACAGTGGCAATATGGCCTGCACTTATATCCAAATCTATCTGACAAGGGATCTTTACGTGCACGCCAAAGTATACACGGGTCCTCGGGTTTTTCGTGCCATCCGGACGACTAGCCAGATGTCCTTGTCAGGCCCTCCATCCTTCCCCACAGCACTGACAAGGGGAAACCACACCGGAAAATTGTTTGGCTGCAATCTGGTTTTCGATTGTCAGTGGTGCCGACCGGAGGACGAGGATATTATATACCCGATGTAGGCCTACACGTAAAATAAACCTTGACAATTGGAATTTAAAGTAGAGTGTTCGGGCAAACTTTCCTCATGGCAAACACTTCATGGCGTATGTTCGTCTTCATAAGCGCAATCGGGGCAGAAAAGTAGGACGTTAAACCATATTTCGTGTTGATTTCTACAGTTGGTGCAATGATTAAAGCGTTACCATTTCCCCACCCATCTGAGTTTTCCATTTAAGTCTAAATTATTGATATCGGTGGTAACCTTAAATGCCCCAAAGACCCGTAGCTAGCTGGGGGCAAGAGGTGCAGCTGCCTCCCCTGGAACAAATCGGGCACCCACTCGGGAAAGAATCGGTTACCCCAATAGGCGCCTTTTTTGTCACTCTTTCCATTGGACGCAATACGAAATCAACGATCATCATGACCCTCTTGTCCCGCCCCCATTAGCTACGGGCCTACCCCGTACATGACACTTAAAAGATGTATTTATTGTTCCTATATCAAATCAGATTTTTAGTAATACTTTAGTTATCTACCGCTACAACGAGAACGTTACAAGAACTTAGTCTCTAACCAATGAAAGTATTTGTTTAAATAATTCCAAAATTAGATTTTAATTGGTTCCTCTTTTGTTAAAATGGCATGTAAAAGAAAACATTTTTTTGAAGGATTTGTATGTTTTTGACAGGTTTGCTCAACAAACAACTAAGCATTGATTTGTAACCGCAATTAACAACCCCATTAAGAATCCCTACTTCGCGGTAACATTGTGGTTTACTCCGAAGGAAAGAGTACCATTAAAGAGACTTTAGTGTTGGTGACTGCGGTGGAGGTACGGTTCTGAAACATATTCAGTTTGCGAAGATTACCAATCGTTTCTCTGCTAACATGGATTATGATAATTATGTTTTCTCGACTACCATTATAAAAACCATTACGTCTGCTCACGTTGATTGGTGGGTTGGTTTCGTCCAAACATTTATTCTCAGCCATATACTTTTGAAAAAATTATTAATAACGCGAGAGGCCACCTTCATAGCCAATATATCCATGTATGCGCTGGAAATTGTGGCTTTTAAAAGTCGTTAATTAAAGATACGTTTTGGTGTTTAATCAAGTCACCCGTTCGGTCATCCTTTTGCATAATTATGGACCCAGTTGTATGGAAATCAATTAGTGTTTATTAATGGGCGAATTTTCGACTAGAAGTCACTTTTTTGATCAATCAAATTAACCTTCACGTTGCCTGGCACTGGAAATCGTTTATTTACAATGTTTAAATTTAAAGTTTTATTCGGTGTAATAAATAAGGCTGTGTAATAAATAACTCTTGATTATAAAATTATTTGTGATCGTTTTGTGTAAATGTTTTTTTACTGTTCGTGAAGATGTGCCTTGTCCTCCGGGTGTTCCGTTTTACACTTTGGCATGTACATAAACGAACACTTTACAATTGTCAATCTAAGGAATATACGGGATAAATTACCCCCTCCTCTCGCACTACACGCGCAACTACAGAAATAACCTAACTGTCGTGTTGCCAAGGCGTTAAACTCGATTCCATTCAGTGGTTTTATAATATGGTTCGCCATTCTCGAGGAATGCTATCTTTAATGCCAATATAAACACGCGTAAGTGTTGTTAAGGACTCCAAAACATAAAGTGCCCACACAGCTAACCTTTTATGTGTTACGTTATTGCAAGTACGTAATATACGAACATTTCCTTAAGAAGAAATCTTGACGTTTTATGTCTTTGAAACTCTTTTTTTTTGTCTTGTGTCCTTTATTTTATAATGTCCTTTATAACCGTTGACCTTATTCTAAATTGATTCTTATATATAAGGGTATTAGTGTTGCATGTGGTAATTTGACAAGAAAATTAGAAATCTGCGTTTAGAAAAAAAGTGAAAGCTTCATGTAGCTGGATATATTCAGTGGCAATTGTTTGTATATTTTGAACAATCGATACTCATACAGAAAAATACAATCGGTTCTTATTCATGAACCAAACCTAATTAAAGGTCACGTTACGTTGCAATTCAGATTCATAGCTTCTCTTGAAAGAATATAATTTTTGTTGTAACCCATGTCATCGACCATAGAACACAGACAGAATATAAAACATAGTATGGCCTTTGCTTGAAATAAAAAAAGAGTTTGTATTGATTTTTTATATATATAATTTACAATTGATATCATCGATGATGCGTGTTCATTCCTTTCGGTCTTTCACTTCGAAATAATAATAAAATTATTAATAACACCACACCTCAAAATAGAACGACCCATAAATGTATGCTTTTGCGAAATGGAGTTAATATATTCTTTTCTTTTTCAGGAGATCTGAGTAAAAAGATAGACGACCAAAAAGGCACGCATTTTAAAGAAGATGTAATATTAACATGGTTTGTTCAGATTAACATGGCCTTGGCGTATATCCATTCCCAAAATATACTCCACAGAGGTAAGACAATTGCCAAATACCACACAATCCATTTCTAATGAATGAATGAAATGGGGTTTAACGTCTTCTTCCATACACCACTTTAATGTAACTGGACAAACTGAAAAACGTAAATATATTTGCAGCAACGCAACAAAATGTCTGGGGACAACATACTTCATGAAGTTTACAATACTTTTCATTCACATCTTTGTTTAATAACCTTTAACCCTTTAGATACCACACAGTCGGAAGTAGTATTCGATGGAGTGCGACAATTCGATTGTTGCCAAATTGGTTAATACTCTTTAACCCTTTAGATACTACATAGTCGAAATTAGTGGTGGGTGGTGGTGCGACAATTTAACTGTTGCTAAATTGAGTAATAATCTTTAACCCTTTAAATACAAGATAGTCGGAAGTAGTGGTACGGGTACGGCAATTTGATTGTTACCAAATTGATTACGGATATAAATAAAGTATGGTTTATTTTTTGTTTACAGATTTAAAACCACAGAATATATTTGTGACAAAGGGTGATATATTGAAGCTAGGAGATTTTGGAATCGCCAGAGTATTAAAGGATAAATCCGATTTTGCGATGACAGTTATTGGTACTCCATATTATCTTAGTCCAGAAATCTGTCAAAACCAACCGTATCCTTTACTAATATGTTCATCAGATGGGTAAATATAATCCAAGTTTCCTGTGCACATTTGTCACTAAAAGCAAAAACAAACCAATCACACCACCTATCTCCCCTACCCGCCAAATGTGCTCTCATATACAAAACAGATTAATATGATGTTAGACAACAGTTTTAACGAGACTTACGGCGGTAGACAACATATTGGAAAAAGATGTTTACTAATTATTTTGTTTAAAGGTCACCAATAATTATGGACGTTGCGAGAGTTTATAAATAGTTAGGAGAGTGGGGTCGTTTTTTCGGTGATTATAGTTCTGTCTTACTGACCAAGAAATCATGGGGTTGGCCAAGGACGTTTTAGAGAATTTACATCCATTTCTAGTTGTCATAAGTGCAAGGCGATCAAAGCCGCCAGAATAGGAAAAAGACGACAACCTAAGTATGCCACGTGGCCTTCATTAATCCAGTTGGCGTAGAAAGGTAGGGCGTTAAAATTCGTTTGAGGCTTTGCATCCGCTGCTATCAAGAATAGTAACACCGACAAGTAAAACGTTAACCCCAATTGCATTTTAATAAGTGGTCTCACTCCATAACCTCTCGGAGACGTTATTTCCCTTTAAGATTACATGTACAATACGACAGTAGAAATTTGCCAGAACAGCTAGGTTTCTGCCTGTTTGTGTGGTTTTTTTTAACGAATATCATCAATGTGTACCTGAAAATTGAATGTTAGACTTAAAATGTCGAAATTTGCGTCTACATGGAGATTCGAGACTGAGGCATTCTTGTCAAAGGACAGTGTCGAACTACTTAACAAACCCGCTTCACCACAACGTGATGTCTAACTGAGGATAACAAACACGGTCGCAATGTCCACAGCGCAATCATATAGCTCCCCCAGACCTGAATATTTTTATGAAATAAATCCCTTATAAATGATCCTTATCATTATATAAGATATAATCACAAGAGTGATATATGGGCGTTAGGTTGTATTCTCTATGAGTTGTGTTGTTTACGTGTTCCTTTCCGTGCTGCGGATTTTACATCACAGGTGATGACCATACTTTCTGGTAGTTTTGAACCCATTCCACGGTAAGAACATTTTCAGTTATACATGTATTATTTAAAACATTCTTATTCCATAAGTAATTTTCTCGAATTGAAAACTGCACTGAGTGCAGTAGCCTCGCTCGGTTTCAATTTGGTTGATAAATAGTTGATCCGTTTAATTCAAGTCGCTGCATCATTGTCGAAATTAAAATTTATTCGTTACTCTTTTAAAAATCATTTCCTCATTTACAACGCAATTGTATCCAACAACATGTGATTAACTGACCCGAAATTACCTCTAAATGAGCCAATCAACTGAAAGTGCATTCAGTACAAGGATGATTTTACATACTCTTCAGAGAGAATTGTAGAAATTAAAATGAAATGAATTGGGGTTTAACGTCCAACAGTTTTGTTCCTAAACTGGGCTAATGAAGACGGGCATACACCATACAGTGTGCTATGAGGGAAATTTTGCCTGGGCAGCGCCGCTACAGACTACTTTTATATCAAATTACAACAGCCAGGGATATCTTACGCGCACGCCAATTTGTACGGACCTCGGTTTTTCGCCCCATTCGAACGACTAAACAGCTGTCCTTGACAGCCCCACCATTCTGTATCACTGACGGGGAAAAACCACAGCGAGAAATCTGGATGAACTTTCTCGGCCAATGCAGGGATCAAACACCCGACCTCCAAGCTAGCGTAAAAACTTTAACTGGAGCGAATTAAAGATCTAATTGTGATTTAATTGTGAATCACTATAAACTGTGATATAAAAGAATACGAACTAAATTCATGGACATATTTATTTCTAAAGCAGTGGTTACGAGCATTATATGTTCATTAACTTAACCATTGCTACATCACATAGTAAACGGCTGTTTTCATGATGTACCGAGTTCATGAGCTTCCGGGCTTATTATTCTATTGTGGTTTAGTTTGTATTTACTTTAAGCGGGGGTTGTATGTTCGAATGGTTAGCACGTGCGAGCACTTTCGTAAGGTCTAGTCCCTCCTGATTCCTCCCACAGCTAAAGACCCCTACGCGCAAGCGAATTAATTAAAATAAAATTGAACCATGTGTTAGTCCCGAAATGTCATAGTTTGTGTAGAGTGTATGTTAAAGGCCACCCCTCTCTCCCTCTCCCTCCCCTCTCCCTCCCCTCTCTCCCCCTCTCTCTCTCTCCCCTGCTGTAATCGTTATATTATTTCTACAGGCATTATGGGCCATTGTTAGAAGACTTGGTGTCGGTATTATTGAGGACGCATGCAGACAGTCGACCAACAGCGGAACAGATTCTATCCATACCTGCCATACAGATTTATGTTCTGCAGTACACACAGAATCTCCAACGTCTTATTATGGAGAGGAAATACCAGGTGTCCACACCTAATCCCAGTGAAGTACCCAGGAAAATCCCTGCAGAGAAAAATGAAGAAACCGAGAAGAAACGACCCGATGAATCGCCAGCTGAAATCAACAATAATGATAGTGACGCTGTTGATAATGAACAAGTGAAGGAGGTAACAATAATGTTCAGTTTAAAAAATGTGCAAAACAAATAATATTTATTGCAACACTTTCGTGTTTTTACTTTCTGCTTTGTGTTGATTTTTTCTGTGCATGTACCTTCGTTCTATGTGGCATGGAGATAGGGGCGCCTTCTCAACCTCGTGGGTTTCCTCCGGGCACTCCGGTTTCCTCCCACTGCTAAAGACCCCTACGCGCAAGCGAATTATTGAAATAAAATTAAACCATATGTTAGTCCCGAAATGACCTAGTTTGTGTTGAGTGGACGTTAAACCCCATTTCTATCTCTCTCTCTCTATATGGCAGCAGTGGCGAAGATGCCACAATCATACATTTTATCGCACCTAGGGCATGTTTGATCTCCTAAAGTGCTTCAGATTCCTTACAAATGTCACAGCGCTTCAGATTTCTTAAAGAGGGAGAGAGAAATGGGGCTTAACGTCCACCAGGGGCGTGGTGAGGGCAATTATTGAGAAGAAATTATGAGTAACAAAAAAGATTTTGGCACAAAAACCCTTTTACTGACCGCGGAGCTGTGGCCGGCGAAGCCGGCCACCGCGAGCGCCGAAGGCTCGAGCCCGCGGCGGGGGTTCCGGGGGGCCCTCCCCCGGGAAAATTTCGAAAATTAGAAGCCCAGAAACGCAATCTCCAGCAATCCGAGACAAGAAATACGGTAATAAAATATGATTAAATTTTCCAACTTGACTCTTTCAAAATTTTTTTAATTGGGTCAGATGAAACAATTTTTCCACTTACAAATGTTTTTCATTTTTTGAGTAATTTGATTGTGATTTTGGCGCAAAAACTTTTTGGCGCATGAGTATGGCTACTCATGAACTCATTCTCACCACGCCCCTGACGTCCACTCGACACAAACTAGGTCAATTCGGGAATAACATACCGGTGGGGTGGAGTGGAGGGGCCTAGAAAGCAACGTACAGCCGGGGAATCGATGTCACGCCAGTTTATTCAATGATACAACGCGCACGGGCTAACTATACGCGCCCCCAATCGGGTTAATCCCCCCCCGGTATTCCCAGCTATAGACGATGATGAGATATGGCGGCTTGTATACAACTTTAACTTGAAATACCCGAGAAGAATACCCGAGTAAATGAAAGAATACTGGGGCCTATTTCACGAAATTTTAACTAAGATAAGATCCCAATTTTAGTAATTTGATTGGATAATATTAGATTGATTTTAGTGCTTAGCCAATCAAAATAGAAGTATCTACTAAAATTGGATTTTATCTTAAGTTAAAATTTCGTGAAACAGGGCCCAGGTCTATGTATTCAAGAAATGTACTAACTAAATTTCAAAAAAGGGAGGCGACTCCATTATCACAAATGTATATTATGTTTATTTCGATTACTGAGAGTACACCACAAATTCTAAGCTATGTAAATAATTCAAGTTTTACTTTTTCTACAGGTTGCTGATAAAAATAAAGTTCAGTTAGACAAAAATCAGAATATAATAGATACTGATGCAAATGGAAGTCATGACAACACGATGGATGATGGAGAAGAACTAAAAGCCTGCTGTACACCTGTTTGTCAAAAAAATTACAACACATCCACTGATGTAAGCAAATGGCATCGGGCTATTTTAAAACTTTTAAGTTCCATCATACTAGAATTCGTATGGAATTGTCTCCTTGGCGCCATTTCCTTGCATCTGTAACCATTCCAAGAGCTATTTGGCTGATATTTTCGTCTAAGTATACGTTCGGAACGGACATATTTGGGTCTGAGAAAAGGCACTTTCAGCAGTAAAAACGGGCACTGTCCAAAATTGGATCCGCATCTGAAGCACCCTCCAGTACAAGAGTTAATTGAACTTCCTCAATTGAACTCACGCTTTTGTTAGCCAAAGTTTTTGTTTTAAGTACTGATTGGCTGGCAAATATAGCGAGTCGGGCAATGCAAATAACCGCCTCAAATATCACCACAACACACTAAAGTAGATGTAATAAAATGTGATGTCTCTGTAGGGGTGTTAAAGTTGTCGCATTAAAGTTGTCGTTTCTTTTTTTGTAGACAACTCCAGAGAACTGTTCAGATTCTGCAACATGTTACTGTGTGACCAACCCTAAAAAAATTCGATTAATGACAATATCACCCCATATGAAGGATATTGTTAAGAAACAAAGAGCGGCCTTCTCCTGTGAACCTGGGATGAAATTAAATGTCGGCAACCAGGTATCATAATAAAGTATTTCCATTTAGAGTTACAAAATTTGATTATCGTACGATACATTGATATACATCTGTTATAAAATGGGCTTTATTTGTAGAAAGGAACCCCAAAATGTACCAAGTTAATAAGTTAAGTTTTGCAATATCTTAGAACAATTTTGAACCTTAATATGCAGGCATGAACAAACATTAAATACCAAGGTGTAGTATTCAAATCTTATTTTCTGGTGACATCAACAGCTGACATGCACATAATGTTGGAAGATCATAAGTAAATGTATTCTTTCATTTTCGTTTTAGGACCCAGGACCGCCTCCGGTTATGACGTTATTCCCGAAACCAAAGGTGCCTCAAGCCAAAGCTCAGCACGCGCAAAAGGTTACTCAGACAAATCCTGCGTCCATGGCACATGAACTAATGGCGAGGAAGAACTTAATACGTTCAAAATCTTTATCAGGAATTTCTGCTAACATCAGATCTAAGTCTATACATGATCACAATTATAGAAATAAATCTATTATGAAAAGCACTGGTTCCGTGGAAGATTTAAGAAATATATCTAATGACAAAAGCTGGAAGCGTACTAATAATGACACGCCAGTACCAAGACGCCGAGATAGTAGAGAGAGGATGCACATAATTAGTAACATGAATATCAACAAGAATCCCCTGAACCCTCTTGCTGGTAATCAAAATGATTCAGGATGCTCAGATGAAGTTTTTAGTCCTAGTCAGTCAGGAGATAATTCACAACCTACCACCAGAACCAGTGAATCAAGTGATATAGATTCTACAACATTCCGGGTTCCACTTGATCGACCTCGCCTGTCTGTACCCGATATTGACAGGAGACATGGTAAGTCGGCTTCCTTGTCCAATACCCCTCTAAAATACTGCAAAAAGGAACAACTTCCTCTACCAACTTGTGTTTGGTATGCCAGCTCTGGTTAGCCACTTAATGCATGCATGAATATAGGATAAGAAAAATATGTTCTGCATGAGCAGTCTGGGGTGGGGCAGACCCTTATGACCCATCCGCCTCCTCTCTGGATAAGGACTTGGGTAAAGAGTATGCTAAACGCCACTCGCACGAACGGAGCTTGACATGGCATTGAACGTTATTTTTGATAGATTCCCGGCGACAAAGAGTAGGATCGGCATCTTTCGGTTTCGTCCCACTACTAAAGACCCCCAAGTGCAAGCGATTTATTGAAATGAAATTGAACCACGTGTTAGTCCCGAAATGACCTAGTTTGTGGTGACTGGACGTTAAACCCAATTTTTCTCACTCTATATTTGATAATTTATCATTATATTTATAGAATGTCAGCTGAATGATGAGAATAACCGAGTGTTGTACCAAGCTTTGTTACAGGGTATGAAGAGTTCGAGTGCCGCTTTGTCCATACTTAATACTTACTTACAACGGAAACTTGGCGCGGAACATTATCAGCAGCTGTATACCACTCTACAAGAAGCTACTAAAACAGAAATAGACTACGATGCCCTGAAATTAAAAATGAAGAAGAGCGCCTTATATCTTCCCCTGTTTGTAGAGATTTTACGAATGGAGAATCAACCTGTGAATTAACTTCTATTAATAAACGAAAATATAGCATGATTTTGCACCAAATGTGAATTAACTGTAATTAATAAACGAACATTACAACATAATGTCTCACCAAATATGAATAACTTTAATTAATAAACGAACATTACAACATGGTGTCACACGAAATGTGAGTAGCTTTAATCAATAAACAAACATCGCGCATGATGCCTCACCTAAAATGTGAATTAACTTCAATTAATAAACGAACATTACAATCTGCGAAATGAAAAATATAATTATATTAATACGTAGAGCTTGATTGGTTTGTCATTCCCTCAATTATTATGGAGGTGTTAAGTTTCCATTATTAGTTTACAAAAACCGATAAATTTGTGGGCGGTTTATATGACTGGATTTAGATCATTATACGATATATTTATAATGTCGGCCACGTACAAGATAGCGTTAAAAGCAGGACGTGACAAAACTATGAATTTTGTTATTATTACCTTATCGTATTTGTGCTATCTATTTGAGAATCTATGGCTATTAAAGCATGTCATTCGTGCTAAAAAAAGACAACCAACAATTCTCCCAGATAAGGCATTGGGGGTCATTGATAAATAAAGCTATCTTAGTGCTAACTGTCTTATATACTTACAATTCGATCTCGAAATGCTAATATAAAAGTATTTCGAAAAATTCATATCTCCTTACAGTATCTCTAGATTCTGAATATATTTAGTGAAAGCCAAACGCATTAATAGTGTATATTTATACTAAGAATACAGAATGCAATAAAACCCCTTCATTAGCATTTTTTTCAATGTTGACATGAATTAATTTATGTATACTATAGTATGTTGATAAATATATTTATATATATGATAGGAGTAAAGTTAATGAATATGTCTGTTAAAATTATTACCTGATATATTATGATTTTTTATGTCTTCAGGAATTAAATATTTTGAAACGGCAACCGGTCTTTCTTTTAAAATAATCAATCATATTTTCATGCTATTGTACATGTTCACTCTGGAGGCAGTTTCTGGAAGAGATTTGATCGAATTGATGGAACTCTCAGAAGTTTAATTTCACGGTTTAAAGGTCAGTTGAAGTTAAGTGGTATAGGGCACGAGTCTCTCAGGTAGAGATATTGCTGCATGGGCGGATCCAGGAATTTTTGCAGGAGGGTATTTGCCAGGTTTCTGTTACGGAAATCTGCCATCATCGTCTCTAAATACCATAGGTATACATACAAATTGAGCTTTTTAAAAGGAGAAATCATTTTTATACTGATGTAGGTTCACTTTGTGATGTAATTTCATTGATGCAAGGCATTATTTTTTTTATGTAGCTGAGCATGGTGGGTTTGGATCCCCCCTCTGGATCCGCCCCTGTGCTGGTTCGAATCCCAGCGTGGGCCGAGAGGTACTTTAGGAATCGTTCAAGTTCAGCTCTCAGTACTCTTACGTATCAAGACTTTACTTCTAGAAAGTAAAGTCTACCTGTTCCTGACAAGTTAAGTACACGTTAATTCATTTTCTTGCATTGCGCTATAGAATAGTGGATAATGTCACTATATATTCAGAGCGCTGTGCCTTTTGTTTCAAAACGCCTTTTTACAGCTTTTGTGGACATGTAAACAGTAAAACGTTTTGTTCCGAACAGAAATACAACTCGCAGAGCTTCGTCATTTATCGTAAGGATGTACTGTATTTATGATTGAACTGTTTTTACGGGCTAAACAAAATGTAATTTGTGCAGGTTATCCGAATGCTAACTGCTATCATGTTACTGGGCAAATGTTTTGTTAGTCCTATAAATGTTTATTATTGTAGGCAAAGAAATCGTTTAGTAAATTAAATGGAACCGGGTCCGTGTCCCCCTTCCTTCCTTGCTATTCAGAGTTATTTCCCTTCGATTGTTTTATATTAATTCAATGGCAATACCAACGTGTAGAGTGGACCAGCGGTAGCTCCGCGAATACGTATTTAGCTCACTAACTGGAAGTCCCTTGTTCGATCCCGGTGTTGGCCTGGAAGGTTGATTTTTCGGTATGGTTCCTCCTTCAAACTCAGTTGTTCAGCACGGATATATAGTCCTTCGAATGGAATGTGTGGTGTTTAGCCATCTTCGATAGCACATTTAAAGCGAAAATTTCATATTTTCCAAAAAGTCAAACAAAATAAATATTACTATGCCTTTTGCTCAATAGGTTGTCAACTCACTATTATACGATCATAGGCATTATTTCCCATACTTAAAAATTTTTCACAACGAAAATAACACAATTACCTCCCTTGTTTTTCTATCCCCCCCTCCCATGCAATAGCTATCTTCAAACGTTTGAATTTGAAGTTGAAAATGATATTTTTGCCAATTTCTCAACTGGCAACAGTGAATTATAGGATTAATTAGGATTATTCTTTAACAAGGTAGGACTGTTTATAGGTACCATTAATTTTAATGCTTTATTTTGATATCTTTTAAAAATATAACTTAAATATATGAAATTATAGCTTTAATGCAGACCAGAAGGACTTTAAAACCCATTTGATTTAATCATACATTTCATAAGTTATATTGTAACGAGTAAATTCATGATCCTTGAGTCAATTCGCGTAGACAATATAAAATGAGACCCCATTTGATATTTTCCGCAGGTTATTTTATAGGTTTTTGTTTTTCGTGTAGTGCGGTCCTCCTGCACTTACTATTAGAGTAGAGTTTTAACCCTTCGTACTGTAGAATGTTCTCGTTGTCGGGTTTTGCTCCTGTTTGCTCACTACACTTATTATTTTAGCGTTTTCCGAGATTCTATCCGGATTATCGCCCTTATTGTTGAAATTGTTTGACGTTCTAACATCTGACGTCAACTGGCAGACTATCGCCATTGAAGAGACGACCATTGTCACGATCGGTCGCATTATTTCTGTTACCTCTTTTTTTTCAAATCATTTTTAGTGAAGCCTGTACCATAACAGGCTCGGGACTGTACAGCGCAGTGGACGCTTACGGCTGGCCCCCGGATCCATTCACTTGATTTGATATTTTCCGCAGGTTATTTTATAGGTTTTTGTTTTTCGTGTAGTGCGGTCCTCCTGCACTTACTATTAGAGTAGAGTTTTAACCCTTCGTACTGTAGAATGTTCTCGTTGTCGGGTTTTGCTCCTGTTTGCTCACTACACTTATTATTTTAGCGTTTTCCGAGATTCTATCCGGATTATCGCCCTTATTGTTGAAATTGTTTGACGTTCTAACATCTGACGTCAACTGGCAGACTATCGCCATTGAAGAGACGACCATTGTCACGATCGGTCGCATTATTTCTGTTACCTCTTTTTTTTCAAATCATTTTTAGTGAAGCCTGTACCATAACAGGCTCGGGACTGTACAGCGCAGTGGACGCTTACGGCTGGCCCCCGGATCCATTCACTTGATTTGATATTTTCCGCAGGTTATTTTATAGGTTTTTGTTTTTCGTGTAGTGCGGTCCTCCTGCACTTACTATTAGAGTAGAGTTTTAACCCTTCGTACTGTAGAATGTTCTCGTTGTCGGGTTTTGCTCCTGTTTGCTCACTACACTTATTATTTTAGCGTTTTCCGAGATTCTATCCGGATTATCGCCCTTATTGTTGAAATTGTTTGACGTTCTAACATCTGACGTCAACTGGCAGACTATCGCCATTGAAGAGACGACCATTGTCACGATCGGTCGCATTATTTCTGTTACCTCTTTTTTTTCAAATCATTTTTAGTGAAGCCTGTACCATAACAGGCTCGGGACTGTACAGCGCAGTGGACGCTTACGGCTGGCCCCCGGATCCATTCACTTGATTTGATATTTTCCGCAGGTTATTTTATAGGTTTTTGTTTTTCGTGTAGTGCGGTCCTCCTGCACTTACTATTAGAGTAGAGTTTTAACCCTTCGTACTGTAGAATGTTCTCGTTGTCGGGTTTTGCTCCTGTTTGCTCACTACACTTATTATTTTAGCGTTTTCCGAGATTCTATCCGGATTATCGCCCTTATTGTTGAAATTGTTTGACGTTCTAACATCTGACGTCAACTGGCAGACTATCGCCATTGAAGAGACGACCATTGTCACGATCGGTCGCATTATTTCTGTTACCTCTTTTTTTTCAAATCATTTTTAGTGAAGCCTGTACCATAACAGGCTCGGGACTGTACAGCGCAGTGGACGCTTACGGCTGGCCCCCGGATCCATTCACTTGATTTGATATTTTCCGCAGGTTATTTTATAGGTTTTTGTTTTTCGTGTAGTGCGGTCCTCCTGCACTTACTATTAGAGTAGAGTTTTAACCCTTCGTACTGTAGAATGTTCTCGTTGTCGGGTTTTGCTCCTGTTTGCTCACTACACTTATTATTTTAGCGTTTTCCGAGATTCTATCCGGATTATCGCCCTTATTGTTGAAATTGTTTGACGTTCTAACATCTGACGTCAACTGGCAGACTATCGCCATTGAAGAGACGACCATTGTCACGATCGGTCGCATTATTTCTGTTACCTCTTTTTTTTCAAATCATTTTTAGTGAAGCCTGTACCATAACAGGCTCGGGACTGTACAGCGCAGTGGACGCTTACGGCTGGCCCCCGGATCCATTCACTTGATTTGATATTTTCCGCAGGTTATTTTATAGGTTTTTGTTTTTCGTGTAGTGCGGTCCTCCTGCACTTACTATTAGAGTAGAGTTTTAACCCTTCGTACTGTAGAATGTTCTCGTTGTCGGGTTTTGCTCCTGTTTGCTCACTACACTTATTATTTTAGCGTTTTCCGAGATTCTATCCGGATTATCGCCCTTATTGTTGAAATTGTTTGACGTTCTAACATCTGACGTCAACTGGCAGACTATCGCCATTGAAGAGACGACCATTGTCACGATCGGTCGCATTATTTCTGTTACCTCTTTTTTTTCAAATCATTTTTAGTGAAGCCTGTACCATAACAGGCTCGGGACTGTACAGCGCAGTGGACGCTTACGGCTGGCCCCCGGATCCATTCACTTGATTTGATATTTTCCGCAGGTTATTTTATAGGTTTTTGTTTTTCGTGTAGTGCGGTCCTCCTGCACTTACTATTAGAGTAGAGTTTTAACCCTTCGTACTGTAGAATGTTCTCGTTGTCGGGTTTTGCTCCTGTTTGCTCACTACACTTATTATTTTAGCGTTTTCCGAGATTCTATCCGGATTATCGCCCTTATTGTTGAAATTGTTTGACGTTCTAACATCTGACGTCAACTGGCAGACTATCGCCATTGAAGAGACGACCATTGTCACGATCGGTCGCATTATTTCTGTTACCTCTTTTTTTTCAAATCATTTTTAGTGAAGCCTGTACCATAACAGGCTCGGGACTGTACAGCGCAGTGGACGCTTACGGCTGGCCCCCGGATCCATTCACTTGATTTGATATTTTCCGCAGGTTATTTTATAGGTTTTTGTTTTTCGTGTAGTGCGGTCCTCCTGCACTTACTATTAGAGTAGAGTTTTAACCCTTCGTACTGTAGAATGTTCTCGTTGTCGGGTTTTGCTCCTGTTTGCTCACTACACTTATTATTTTAGCGTTTTCCGAGATTCTATCCGGATTATCGCCCTTATTGTTGAAATTGTTTGACGTTCTAACATCTGACGTCAACTGGCAGACTATCGCCATTGAAGAGACGACCATTGTCACGATCGGTCGCATTATTTCTGTTACCTCTTTTTTTTCAAATCATTTTTAGTGAAGCCTGTACCATAACAGGCTCGGGACTGTACAGCGCAGTGGACGCTTACGGCTGGCCCCCGGATCCATTCACTTGATTTGATATTTTCCGCAGGTTATTTTATAGGTTTTTGTTTTTCGTGTAGTGCGGTCCTCCTGCACTTACTATTAGACAATGTCCGAAATGTGTCTGACCCACGCCAATATTTTCCGAAAATATATAATGTCCTTGATGGACACTACTGATGAATGGACTGGCAATAGAATTATTCGCAGCTATCTATACGTATAATTTCGTGAATTCTCCACCTCCGTACACTATTACAGTATCACAATTTTTAAAAACAGCCAAACTGCTTCGGACAGAATATTAAACAGAATTAATTTAATGATAAAAGTTAAATTAGGGAGGACAAACTGATAAACTGTGATCCCATGATCCCACAGAACAATAAAAACAATATTTTAAAGATAAAAAGTTATTTAAGGAGGAACAAATTGATAAACTAAAACTATGAACCCATGCAAAGGGACGGCCAACTTAGAACTAAAAGATATGGTAATTATATTATGATAACACAGTCACACGGAGAACTATCAACATTGTGAATAGATCTCTGTTATGAACGGCAGCCATATTGAAAAGATTGTATACTATTCTATGATCCGTTTTACATTCATACAAAGACGAAAATAATATTTTAAATTTTATTAAAATGAAACAGAATAAATACTTATCACAATTGACGAAGTATATATAGTGCTTTCGACAAAAATCGTCCATTTTGGAAATCAATGTTGGTCAAGCAGCTTCGGGTCTGTTCTCAAGCGGAGCTAATTATAAACAGACAGTATAAGTCTCGTATTAGTCGAGGCATGGGTGCATTTTAAACGATAAAGTAATTATATCTGAGACAGAAATAACAGATTTATTTTAATAACTATTAGGTGATAAGCTTATGATAACAATATTAAAGCATAATGGTAGCCGGTGCAAAATTAAAATATTAAAAAAACTAATATTATTTAGGATTGACATTTAAACTGCCAAGCCGGCGCACTTTAATTAAAAAGACCCCCCCCCCCCCTCCACACACACCCACACACATCCCACACGAAAACCCCCCAAAACAAACAGGGAACAGAAAACAAAATCGTGCATCATTGTGCGGTGATAAAATGAAAGTCCCACCAATAAACACATGTTTAGGTGAACAATAAACGCCCCAATCTGAACGAGATGCATTTAACTAATCATTGAAAACCTCTAGTATCATCTGACATTGAAATTGACGACTCCCATCGAAGTTATTTAATCCGAGAATATTCGTGTTGATATATGGACCGAAAGACGTTCCTTTCCTAAAATTTAAATATCAAGGCAAATTTACTCAAATTTACGGTTGAATAGCCGAGTGATTAGCACGTGCGCGCTGTATATCATAAGGTCTTTGAGTCATCTGGTGTGGTTTCGATTCGCCGCTTGTACGTAATAAGAAGTACGATCGCCTATCCAACCTCGTGGGTTTTCTCCGGGTCCTCCATTTTCTTCCCACTGCTAATGGCCCCTACGCGCAAGCGAATTATTGAAATAAAATTGATCCATGTGTTATTACCGAAATAACCTAGTTTGTGTCGAGTTGACGTTAAAGCACATTTCCGGTGTGGTTCTCTTTTGTCAGTGATGCAGGACGGAGGGCCCGGTAAGGAGTCTCGTGTACACGTGTATACTTTGGCGTGCGCGCAAAAGATCCTTTGACAGTTGGAATTCGAGAGAGAGAGAGAGAGAGAGAGAGAGATGGGGTTTAACGTCCACTCAACACAAACTAACATATGGTTTAATTTTATTTCAATAATTCGCTTGCGCGTAGGGGTCTTTAGCAGTGGGACGAAACCGGAGTGCCCAGAGGAAACCCACGAGGTTGAGAAGGCGCCCCTATCTCCATGCCACCTACGCTCACACCAGGGATCGAAACCACAGCCGCAAGCCAGAGTTGACCGGCCAGCTAGAGGTCGAAGCGCGGCACTCTAGACCACTAGGCCATCCCAACCCCCCAGTTGGAATTCGCTGTCCAGGCAAAATTATTACACATTGTATGGCGTATGCCCGTCTTCATTAGCCAAGTTCGGAGCAGAATAGTAGGGCGTTAAACCTCATTTCATATCAATTCTCTAGCAAGAATTCGGCTGGTAGACATACATGATTAAGCTGGCGATAATGCAACCAGTTCGCTTGGAAATGCGATCATTCATACATTAACAGGTTTTGGAGTTTACAAAATCTTTGATATTTCTATAATCGAATCTATTTTTTTTTTCAAATTGTTCTCGGGGCTTGTCTACGCACTTGGCACTAGGCTATATTCGTTTAATCCAATAGCGTATATTTCAGTAGTTAATACGTGTTAATTGTATTGTAGGAAATGAAAAGAATCTATTCTGAAATTTTTTATGGCTGCAGGATTTGATCGTCCCACGCCTCGGATTCCCTTACTACGGAAGCCAATAAGGGTCAATGAAATGAAAAAAAAAATTCTGACTATCTTGTAATTACAAGATAGCTATCTTGTAGCTAGCTAGCTACAAGATAGCCTATCTTTAGTTACAAGATAGCCTATCTTGTAATTACAAGATAGCCAAATTAGTTTTCTTGTATTACTAGATACGGAGAAGCCCGTTAGGGTCAATCAGATGAAAAAAAACCCTTATTTATTTCAAGGTCGTCCCACACTGATTTATCGGATAGTTATAGGCCAAAGAAGTGTGTGTGTTGGAGAGAGAGAGAGATAGAGAGAGAGAGAAGGGAGAGGGGAAACGCGGTTTAACGTCTACTCGACACAAACTAGGTCATTTAGGGACTAACATATGGTTTAATTTAATTTCAATAATTCGTTTGCGCGTACGGGTCTTTAGTAGTGGGGTGGGGGTTGGATGACGAATGGTTAGCACGTGCGCGCTGTATCGTAAAGCCTGTCATTGAGTCAACTGGCGTGATTTCGAATCCCCCGTTGTACGAGACAAGGAGTGCTAACAAATCGACCATCCAAACCTCCAGCCCAACGAAGTACTTTTGTATGTCACGGGATCGGCATCATCAGGTTGTGTCCTCATTAAATACTATTCATACTCTCATTAACTTCATTCCCTCATTAATATCATTTATGATACATTGATTTCATTTTCTCCTTAAAGATACCTTCCCCGCGTACAAGCTGTGTGATTTGATGATATATTTGGGCTAAAAATATATTCAAACTAATTAATGTATCAAACGTTAGCTTCAAATCCCTCTCAAAACTTTGTATTCGTCAGGAGATACCGCAAGCTATAAATAAACTGCTTTTAGACGCTGTGTCAGTCAGTTCATTTCATTGAGGGATGGTCCATTTTTCAGAATATCGTTTTCCTTACTTACTTTCCAAAAATCAAAATTTAAAGAAGTTTTCCGAAAAATAGAAATAGCGTTCTGTGGCTTCAAAGAGCGCATTAAATATGTATGAGAGTATGAAGTCAATGGTATTTATGGGACCATGAAATTGGTGTATGGTGACCTTTAAATTGTCACTCATGGGCATCTCGGTATCTTGTAATTACAAGATAGGTTATCTTAGGCTATCTTGTAATTACAAGATAGTCAGAATTTGTTTTTTTCATTAGATTGACCCTTATGGGCTTCCGTACCTTACCCTGAATCCAACCTGTAAATTAACTTACACCGCCCAGGGTCAAATACTGTTTATCTCGTGACAAATTCATAAAAGTTTAACGTAGCTTGATTTGATATACTGTGGGGGTGGATAAGGTTAATTACGATAAATCTATAAAACACAGAAAGCTGTAGCATTCTTAGAACATAACCGCGGGCTCAGCTCATATATATATATATATAAATATTGATTCAAATTACAGGCGGTGGTTAATATAGGCAAGAAAGTGAAATCATTCAGCTCTTAAAGAAACATTATGGGGTATTAACTATAATAGTTAAAAACTAGACAATGTAAAGGGAATTTACTGAAAATTTCAGTCAAATTGATTCACTCTAAAACCGAGATTTTAGCGATTGAATTTAAGGGTTAGCCCCGGTTACCATTATTAAAGTCGCTGCGATAAAAATACATAGTCTCGATTATCCATTTCATGATTAATTTATGAATGAAAGTTGAGCAGCAAATGGGATCCTAAGCCAGTCAATATCGCACGATAGCGTTAATTAGAGTTAATTATTATCTAATTAATAATTTAGGTAACATCTCAGACCTAACGAAAGACCTGCAATAGGATGATTTAGCTCTTGTATAATGTATGCACCCTAGTGTTGCGAAGTCTTTGTTTTCAGCATTCTTCGAATATTTAGAAGAAAACTCCAATTGATATTTCAATTGAAAAAAGGTGTTTTATTCCGAAGAAAGCTCGCACAGTCAATATTCTAATTTTTAGTCTAACTATATATTATCTAAGTAAATAAATGAAATGGAATGTGGTTTAACGTCCCACTTTTCTGAGTCGAGTGTGCTGATGAAATGATGGTCGTACGCCAAATAGCGTACTGTGGCGGAAACATGTCCGGACAGGGACGCTACGGCCTAGTTATACTTCTACATGTAGTTCTAACTGCTTGCACGCAAATGGTTATACGAGAACTTGCCATCCATCCGAGCGACTAGACAGACGCTGCATCCACTGACAAGGGGAAACTACGATGGCAGCTTTGTCGACAAACACCGGAATCAAATTACAGACCTGGTTAGTGAGATACCGCGGCTCTCCATTTATCTATTCTTCTGTTCAGAAATCCCCAAATCTAGCCGTCTATTTAGACGTAATTGTTCACATGACACGCCTTATTATCATCTCTCTACACAATCGGATGGCCGAGATTTATATTTGAAAACCCGCAATATTAAAAGACTAACGATTCAGATTCAGTCTCGGTTGTCAAGTACCGTTGCTACGCCAATAAACGATCTACGCTACATCAGCTAAAACTTCACCTAGAACAAAATATTTTGAAAGAAATTTTCATTATATTAATTTTCTTTATTTTTTTGTGAACTATTGCAGCAAGAACGGGCAACTATTTTTCTAAAGCCGCTCTCCATTTGTCAAAGAAATGTGCTCGTGTACGAGAGGAAATTTGCCACATTTTCCTTTGCCATATGAGATTTGACAAAAGCTGGCATGCATAGCTTTTCGTCAAATAAATGTGTCAAAGATTGGAACTTATGCTCGTGTACGATAGTACGTCAAATAAATTTGTCACAAACCTGCGCGCGCATCTAATGATTTCACTTTCATTTTTCGACGCAGGGGCGGATAAGTGCAAAGAAAAAGAAGTTGGACTCTCGATTATCGTCTCGTTGGTTAAATATGCCTATTAATTGGACTGATCGAACGGTAGAAATCCTGCATCAACAACAGGACACCTATTCCACAACCCATGGTCGCTTTTCTACGCGTCAAATACATCGTAATCACGCTGGGAAATCACTATTCTGAATTTGGTTCCTTCAGGCGGAGAATCTCCAGTTCCGACCAGCCATGTGACGTGGCGCTGCGATCGTCAAATTTATTTGTTGGCTTCGTACACGGTCAAAGAAAATTTGAAGAGATCGTCAAAGAAATTTGTCAAAGAAAATTTGCTCGTGGACGATCGGCTTAAATCTCACATAATGTATCTTTAAATTATATTAATGTATCCGACTGAAAAAGCTTATAGCATTTCATCATTTTCAAAATTTACCTACATTTAAACAAAGTTTATTTATGACTGTATCCGGTATTATCTGAATTGATTTTGACACAGCTGTTTGTAAAAAGATATATATTATAATACATACATTATAGATTTCTCGGGAAAAACTCAATCTACAAAATTTCATTCAAACATGTTGTGAATTAACACCGGAAATTAATGTCACAATTCCACGTAAACAATCGGTTATATCATGTGTGTATAACTACACGCCTTCGCAACTAAATTATAAAGGTGTTTCTGTCTAATAAATAAGTTTTACTCATTAAGTTGAATGAAAATGTTTTATATTCGTCGTTATTATTCTTTTTGTAGTTTATTAGATATCGACCTGAAATAACAATTGACAATTTAAAACGACATTGTCCGGATTATTTATTGATTAAAAATAATTAATTACAATTTAAACGGAATGGAAAAGTGAGTCACATAGTGTACCTATATTTTTCAAAAGTGCGTACACATTGATTGTGACATTTCGCTAGTTAACTGATATTGCAACCGAAACCGTGAATACCTCGTTTAACTCGAATGTAGTTGAGTAACAGAGACCTCTGCACAATGTGACGTCAACGAATATGTACCACCGCTACGAAGTGGGTAAGGCGCTGGTTCGCTATCCGGGGGGGGGGGGTCGATCCCTGCATTGGCCGAGAGAGTCCATACTGATTCTTCGACGTTTCCCTTTAGCTAGTGGTGCAGAATTACAGAGCTGTCTAGTGTGGTCCCGTGTATTGATTTGCATGCACTTAAAAGGTCTCTTGACAGTTGGAATTCGATATAAGAGTAGGTCGGCCACAGTGCCGCTGACACCGTATGACGTTGCCCGTCATCATTATCCCAATCGGACCAGAACAGTAGGACGTAAAACCCCATTTCATTTCACCTTAACTGAATTGAAGTCGTTATGTAATGTGACAGGCGTGATCACAATGTGCATCCTACATAATGTCATTGTGTCTGTTTACACATGGGTATTACATCACGGTGGGTAGTAAGATGCTGGCTCGCTAGCCTGGAGGTTGGGTGTTCGATCCGTGCATTGGCCGAGAACGACCATCTAGATTTTCCGGCGTGGTCCCCCTTGTCAGTGACCTGACAAGGACATCTGTCTAGTTTATGTCAGCTCTCGCAACGCATGCGCTGTGATCAGATGGCCTGTTCTTGCTCGAATTCTTCTCTTAGACGAATGTTTATGTTTGTGTACCAAAATTTCAAGAACTCATTTGTTCTATCTGCTTTTACATGCGATTAAAAAACTGTCTAATTACTATTCTTCAAGACACTTGTCGATCTTCGGGATTTTGTAACATAGCACGACATGATACTACTGTCCCACAACTGATAACTAGTATAGGAATAGCGACGTCAGTGGATTTCGTTTCTTTGTTATAAACAGCACATGAACTTAAACACACATTATACAAGAGCTAAATCAGCAGATTGCAGGTCTTTCTGTAGACCTTAGATGTTCTACAACTCGCGATGTCATCGCTAGCCTGTGATATTTACTGGATTAGGATCCGATCTGTTGTTCAACGCTCATTCATGATTAAATCAAGTCGATAATCGGGACTAATGTTTTTGTCGTGCCGACTTTAGTAATAATAATCAAGGCTAGGCCTAAAATTCAACCACCAAATTGTCGGTTTAGAGTGGATCAATTTGACGGAAATTTTCATCAAATCCCTTTACATTATCCGCCTATTCTTCTTTACGTTTTAACTGACAAACAACGTCTTAGGTGCACACCGAAATTGTACAAGGGCCCTGATTTTGATGCCCATCCGAACACCTTGACACACCGAGAAGGTTATTTTAAGCAACGAAATATTTTAGAACTAAATACAATTAGAACTGTGCTGGTGCAAGGCAAAGCAAGGAAAGTTCGATGTCTTACTAAAGTAAGAAAAGAAATTACTGACATCTGTAAAACCTAATTACATATCGAATACAAATCCATGTTTTCTGAAACACAGCTGGGTTTAGGAGTGTCTTAAATGTCAGTTGTGATTCAGATACCTGTTGACTTATGTGAAAATTGATTTCAGAACATGCGACCTATATTTGAAGTAAAGTGGAGAACTATATTTTACCTGGGCATATTTTTTTATTTATTTATTATATATATATACATAAATGTGTTTAAATATATATGCACTTAGAATTTTAAACACATTTTGTGACTCATGTCGTCAAAATATGAAATAAATTAATTATAGTTGGTAGCATTTTCGTTCATTGAAAAATCTGTCATCCTAAACGTCTTTGGAAATAAAATGAAATGGGGTTTAACGTCCTATTTTTCTGTACCGACTGGGCGGATGAAGACAGGAAACTTGTTTAGTGCAATAAAAACATGAGCAAAACAAAGCAGTATTAAAGGACAATATGTGATAGAACTAGTTAAAAACGTTCCAAATTTAATTTGAACACATGTTTCATTGCTACGATATAGATGCGCAATGAAGCTTTCAATAAACGGAAGTGACGGAGGCAAAAAGAAAACAAGAGTTATTCTTTTATGTAACTGACTGAAGTGACGAGTGGTAACCGGTACACGGGCGAATTTCCGCTCACTGATAATTCCTTCGCACGGAGACCAAAATTTGTAATGTGAGACTAATGGAGGGGGGGGGGAATCAAAAATTCAAAAAAATGATTGACTGTCAATAGATAAGAGTATTTATTAAAGTTTAGAAAGAATAAAAGCACGGGAATGTACGGAATATTTGTATTTTCTTTGTATTCTATTATCTGGTGGTATTAGCTCAGTATAAAAGCTAAACAGTAGGACGCTAAACTCCATTTCATTCCATTTCTTATCTAATGACATTCAATAGAAAGCAATTTAAGCTTTTCAGATATCATTTTTGCAATCAATGTTCAAACTGGGTTCTACAAAGCTTTAACTGGTTTATTTTACAAAACTTATCACAATCGTTTTTCTTCAACAGTAAGCCTAAAGTGAAACTAAAATTAGTAAACAAACCGATTTCCGCTTAATATTTCAAAGAGAGAAAGAGAGAGAGAGAGAGAGAGAGAGAGAGAGAGAGAGAGAGAGAAATGGGGTTTAACGTCCACAAACTAGGTCATTTCGGGAATAACATATGGTTTAATTTTATTTCAAGGTAGGTGTCTTTAACAGTGGGTGGAAACTCTGGAGCACTCGGGAGAAAACCCACAAGGTTGAACTGGCGACCCTACTCCTTGCCACCGTAATATTTCAAAACAAAGAAAACATCACAAAAATCCAATCAACTACTGTATTATTATTTTTGGAAAAATAAATCAAAGCGGTTTAGTTCCTTTAAATATTCAAGACACAATCAAACTGACGAAATTAACTGTACTGTTAAGAACAACAAAGCAGTGCCATATTTATCAGAAAATCAAACTTAGGTAAGAATAAGCGTGGGTGTCTCTGGTCCTGGCTTTTACCACATTAGCCTAAGATTCAAATAACTTCTAAACACAAAACCGAGGGTAAAAATGACTCGCTAATGCACTTTCTAGCCTGTGGAGTATTTATCATTTATAAATTCAATTTACTATAGCCAATATCGGATGATTCCAACACTTATAACTAGTGTACGTTGATGACCTTTAAAGAAACACACTTTGGTGTAATAGATAAAAGCGTTGATTGTTAATTGAGAAGAGTGGGCGGTGATTCAGTCGTCAGACGTGAGAACGTTTATTGGGATTTTCCGACATGGCTTATCCTTGTTATTAGTGGTGCAGGGCCTGACAAGAACAGCTGTTTAGTGATTCGGATGAGACGAAAAGTCGAGGTCCTGTGTGCATATTATTGGTGTGTGCGTAAAATATCTTCTGGCGGTTGGAATTCCATATACGAGAAGGTGATAGCACCACTGTCCATGCAGAATCTTCCCATAGCACACTGTATGACGTACATGCCCGTCTTCATTAGAGTATATAGGTTCAAAATGTTTCAATTCCGTTCAGAAATGATACATGTTACAAACAAGTCCGCGCGGCCTTTAAGTGGTGAGTACAGTTTTTTGATGGACATCTTGTTAATTTGATTTTATCCAAGCCGGCATATTAGCCTATCTACTCTGTACATTTTGCTTTTGATTTCATAATTAGATATTAGATTATCAATTAACGCCAAATTGACGGTACAGGCTATTTACCAAGCCTTAAAATTTCAAATCAAAATATTGAATTATTGGTAAATAATCACCATAACTATTTTAATTAAGTGGGTGACCAGGAATTTCAACCTGCAATTGAATGAGCGACTTGATATCCATACCCTCGACTGGATATGTAGCAGCCATAGTTATCCAGAAACCGACACACGCGTGGAGTCTGGGGACTTACACTAGCCCACATTGAAACTAAGAGTTCGCGTAGAATAAAAAAAATGTACCGCATGAGTTCAATGAGTGTTTTCAAGAAACTTTCATCCCGAAATAACCAGTTTTATATACTTAAATGTATCTGCGATTTATCCATTAAACCGTACAGAATTAGACATTTTCTGCAAAATGCAAAGGAAGAGAGAGAAATGGGCTTTCACGACCACACGACGCTAACTAGGTTATTTCGGGACTAACATATGGTTTAATTTTATTTCAATAATTCGCTCGCGAGTAGGGTTCTTTAGCACTGGGAGGCAACCGTAGAACCCGAGGAAAACTCACGAGGTTAGACAGGCGACCCGGAGATTCGAAACCACGTCAGTTGACTCAATAACAGGCTTTATGATACAGTGCGCACCCCAAATGCAAATGACGATAACCTGCACTAAAAGCCCAGTTAATTTGTGCTTTGAAAAGGCAGTACTGCGGTCATACGCACTTATACTAAAAAAAACATATCGAGTAGATCACAGTTAATAAGTGCACCTATTTACAGATGAAAAGAATTGTAACATCTTGACAAATATGTATTATTGATAAGACAGGTGATTAAACTGAAAATACGCCCTCGCATTAATTTTGAAAAAAGAAAATCAAACAGAAGGTCGATTAACATTTTCCCTATTAAAATTTAATATCTAGAAGATTGAACCAAACATGCTGGGCGTATTTATGGACCAGAAAATAAGCATCACTTCATCGCAGTGGAGGGAGACCGGCAACCCTACTCCTTGTCGCGTATAAGCTGGGAATCAAAACCTCGCCACTTGACTCAATGGCAGATCTTACGATGCAACGCGCATGCGTTAACCATTTCACCCATCCACTCCCCTCCCGTCCGCAAACAAAAAAAGAAAATCAACAGCAAGAACAATAAAATGAGCAGAGTTTGGGGTCGTGTTTCTGGTGCCAAAAACCCTTTAGCCTCGATATTTGTCCTTAGAAACGAATTGGCGTTAATGCAGAGGTTAAAATTGTGAAAAGTAACGGGTAATGGCGAAATTAGATTGACGTAATTTACTTTTGCGTTGTCCGATGTGACTAATTTTTGAACTAATATACATTTTGGTTATACTACTTATAATTGTATAATAATATGGTCTGCCGTTTCTGACAAACAGGGTACTAGATTGACAAAAATTCCAACATCGATCGAGTCAAATCAATATAATCGCACGCGGACTTTCCCAGGGAGGACTCCCCGTGACATACTAATATCGTCAAACGTAAGCAATGTATTTCTCTTGCACAACACCTACCACGCAGTGCTGGTGAAGTGTACCCAAAAGGCACAGATATTATGTGCCAAAATAACCACAAATACAGCTTTTAGCTTGGGTGTCATAACAGATCGTGTGAATGATTTAGCTTGTGGTACTAATAGCTGGTAGTTTGTGTTGGCCTTACAAATTGATAACTTACACGTACTATTGATTTTAATGAGATTATAATGGCAGATCAATCAGAATATCTAAATCTTTTCATTCATCTTCGGTAATGAATGAAATAAGAAGCTTATGGTTTTCTTATAGGAGTACACAACATCCTTTATTTTAAAACTAATCCTGTTTCCGTTCCATTGTGACATAGGAAACAGTAGCCACGCAAAATTTGTAATACTCCCACACACAGCAGCTTTGTCTCAACTGCAATTTATCCGTAAGGAAATCTTTGACATGGATGTAGAGCAAAGTTGATAATGATCTAGGATCTTTGAAGTAATGTAATCTGTAGAGTTCATCTACTTATTATGAACCCATTGCTTTCAACCAAATTTAGAATTTTCTTTTAAACTTATGCGTTCACACAGTTTTCGGCAGTGGGTTAACTTAGAAATGGAGGGCTGATGATTGTGAATATCGATAGGGATCAATGACCCCAATGCTGAAAGTCATGTATGAAAAAGACACATTACAAACTATAGCTTTTATCGCGTTCACAAGGTTTGTTTGGAAACGGTGGTATAAATCCTGACCAGAAGGTCGTGGAACGCTGAATATCGATAGGGTTCAACTTCCCATGATTTGGATGCTTCACACCAAATTCTACAAGCATCTGGTAAAAACTCTAACCTCTAGCATGTTCAAAAGAGGGGTAAATCCGGGGTGGAGGAGTCACAGAACGCTTAATCTTGATAGGTTCAATGGCTGGTGACCCAAATAAATCTGTTACAAGTTATAGCCTATATCGCTTTTAAAATGTTTTCGGAAAAGGGGGGTAACTTTGTAACGAAATGTCTGCACAAACGCGAGTTTAATAATCGGGTACCAATTCAAACGTATTTTTTGAAAATAGTTTTAAATTATTATAAATAATTATTAAATGATTAGTTTTGGTGAAAAAAGAAGAATCACATTGAAAGATAGACGGTAATGATTCCAAAATAGCCGTAGAACAGAGGTGAGGTTAGAGCGGTATTTTTATATTTCAGCTCAATTGGGGACAGCTGTAATCTTTTACCAAATCAACTACCATAGTATGCACTTTGTGAACTTGTGGCCGTCTACTGTGCCTAAAATCAAATTGACCAAGATTTTCTTGGTGGATCTTAAATGCCATTATGGAATCAAGATATTATTTATCGCTTGCGTTGGATTGGTTACAACGAGTTTGTTTTGTTTTTAAAAAAAACAAAAAAAAACCAACCTATAAACTATATATACTAATACAGAAGGCCGACAAGTGGTCGGACACGTGCGCTCTACTAGATGAATCTAGATTTTATCTTTCTGGCATTGAATGGAATATTTGAGGATTTTATATGTGTTTTAAAAAGACCCAGATTGAAATCTTTAACCTACTAACAGCACAAGGCCGAGCAATCTGACGCGTGAGTTCTAGATCATAGGGGAATTTTCCCCCACTTTTAAAGACTAAATCTATTTGTTATGGCCAGCTCAATTTTTGCCAAGGTCGCCAAAATGCAAATAATTACACATGCTTATTGTCGAGTTCGTAGGTTCAGGGTTATGGCTAGTTTTGGGATTAGCGCTGGCTTTGTTTACATTTTGTGACCTTTGACAAAACTTTAAGTTGGCCTTATCAAATTAATCTAACCTCTTCTAAAAACCTGTGCGAACGCTAAACTCTATGATATCTCTTTATAATTATTCTAACGCCCCAATGGCTAATCTTTTTTTTTGGTACACATTTACTACATATACTTTTATCTTTCAAGTATGCAATAATTTTTTTAATTTGTCATTTACCATTCATACTGTATGACTTACTCACCATTTGTGTGTTTTGAAACTTTTTTTCATTGTCACACGTGCGAATATTAACACTTGCAAATGGAGATTACAAGACAACAGAAAGGTCGTCGCCTACGTACAGCTAATCTTTCCCCAATCAAATAAATATGTCAGATTCCGTAAAAGTTGTTTTAAAAAAAAACCTAACATAGAAAAGGAATGCATATATCAATATCTGTGGAAAAACTTCGAAGAATTACAGACAGTTCAGAAAAAGCGGTAAGTTTAATTAAAATAATTAATTGAATAAATACATTGTTATAAACAGGCGCGGATTCAAGGCGGGGGGGTTGGGGACATGGGGCCTCAGTGACATAGTTGATTTTCATTTTCGTTTGCTTTGTTACTGTTGTAGTTCACATATCTGCTTTTTAATAGGTGATATAAACATGATTTTCGCATTGTCTCCGTTCAAGCAATCCAAGGTTGCAACATATTACCCTTTGCCCCCCGCACCTCGACAAAATCCTGGATCCGGGCCTGATAAAATTAAAATATACTTGCGGGGGGGGGGGGATTGTCATTGGTATCGAGATGCCACTCGGCAAATCTCGACAGATTCCGGAACATACACCTAGTCTCGGCTGTAAGTGATATGTACCTACGCCCATACATTTGCGATGCGGCTACCTGTTTACTTTAACAGGAAAACTTGATGCTATTACGACAGATTCCGGAACATACACCTAGTCTCGGCTGTAAGTGATATGTACCTACGCCCATACATTTGCGATGCGGCTACCTGTTTACTTTAACAGGAAAACTTGATGCTATTACAAACAAACAAGACACCATGGGCGCTGCCATGTTTCATCCGGGATGTTTAAAGTAGTTCCACGACACCATGGGTGCAGCCATGTTTTATCCGGGACCTTTAAAGTAGTTCCAATATGGCGGAATTCGTCACACAGCCGAGACTGGATGTAGGTTCCGGAATCTGTAGAGATTTGCCGAGTGTCGAGATGCTAATGTCACAGGAAGTCACGTTGTGAGTTACATGATGTGTACCAATCAAAATATTAAACAGCCTGCAAAACATAAAACAAATACTGATACACGAAGGGTTCAACTATCACATAATCAGAATAAATATTAAGGACATGGTTACGAACATAGTTAGTCAAATTCCCATCTTTATGCGTTTTTAAGATGGATTCCCACGAACGTATTAGTATAGTTATTTTTCATTACAAATATGTCAAATTGTGTGGATAGTAGAGACACCCAATCTTACTAGAAAAATACTGGTTCCCCGAAAACATTCACGAGGCGCATAACTAGCGCTTGTGAGAACAATGATGGACTTAATATACAGCAGACTCTGTGATGAAACTGCGGGAAAATAGGTTGCCAGGGCATAAACCAAGAATTTACTTACGCGTCAATAATTATGGTAAATGGACAGAGACCGACCAATACAAGCCAAATAAGACTGCTTAAAATACATTTTATGGCTTGGGGTAGTTCCTATGATTAAAATGTAAAGATGATGATTTTTAAAATAAAATGAAGACAATAGTTTGAATATGTAATTGGTCCAAATATATCACCAAATCACACGATCAAGTCATATGCCAAACAAGACTGCTTAAAATATATTTGTTACGACTTGGTAGGGATTTTAAGCTAGTGTTTGATAGAGGAAATGTTTTTTTTTAGCCCAACTATATCATATCATCAAATTGCACAGATTATACATATGAAGGCATCTTTAAATAAATGATGCAACAATAATTCTACTTTTTCGTAGTACAAGTCAACCAATTTATACTCAGATGTACTTAATTAAATAATCAAAATACTTTACATAACATAGCACACTAGTAACCTTTGTGGTAAATAATGTAAACGATCTGGTTTTCTGTACCTTTATAACTGTACCGATAAGGTAACATAAATAACGAGAAATCTAACAAAGGCAGGTCAACTCATCTTAATTAGTTTGAACATCAGTAATTGTAAGTTTTATACCAATTTGAATTTAGAATAGGTTATTTTCAAAATGTAGATAAACAGATATTTCATATAGATAAGATTTAACATGACATGCTACCAAATTAATTATTCATTACGATCTATACCGATATGATTTAACATTTACAGTACTCCTATGGATGAATGGCATGAACACAAATTAATCATGTATCATGATATGTACCGATATCATTTAACATTTAAGGTGTTCCTATTATATGGATGAATGATACGAACACAAATTAATTATTCCCTATGAAATATCGTGTATGCAATTATCCGTGTATTTCATCTCTTTAATTAAATTGTTTCTTGGAAAAAAAGTGTCTTTAAATGATGTAATAATTTTGGAATTTTTAATTGATTTATCCAAATTTAGCTATCCTTATATAACCATCATGGCTAATAAAAATAATCAAATGTATCAGCAAAGACCAAATAGGAAGCTACTGTCTGTGAATTGAAAGCCGCTATTTTCGTGACGTAGACAATGTGGCGATTCACTAATATTTTATTAATGATTGCGTATACAGCATAAAGTGGCTACACCTACACTGTAGCTATAACCGGCCCTTTCAGTTGACTTTATATAAAAAGAGAATTTACTTCGTCTATAGAATAATTTGTATCATTCGATCATGTTTAAAGTCTGTGTGCGTCATTTGTATATTTCGGAAAACATCGAATTTTCCGCAGTTTAATCAACGTTAAAATGTACTTGGATTGATTATTTAACATCAGAAAACACAATAAAAATATCAAGAAAGATAATGCCCTGCTTCGATTCAGGCAGGGTTAAAAGGTGGCAATAAAAATATCTGAGCGAAAAAGAAAAATCATAGATGACGCTGGCTTTAAATATTAGTATGAAAGCGAATGTTGTAATTGAATGAAAACAGTCGCACCTAATTGTTAACGAGCTGATAACAATAGTATAGTTTAGATAAATATTTATAAAAGCGTTTGAGTATCGCAGATGAACTGAAAACTAATACATTTTAAACCAATAAAGACTATGTCGTCATTATGGAATACACGATTAGTACCTTATAAAGAATATATAATTAGTGTATTATAAGGAATATGTTGTAAATTTGCTACGCGCCCACTTATATTTAGCAAATTAAAAGGCATATATTATATGCAATACACGAACTTATACAAGCATCTTATAACGATCATATCGTAATATGCTCACTAATACTAGTAATTAGTATAATAATACATCGTAATATGCAATGCAGAACTTATACAAGCATCATATAAAGATTATATCGTAAATATGTAATATGTCCACCAGTAATTAGTATAAATAATAATATCGTAATTCGCAATACACATACAAGCAGCATCTTATAAAGATTATGTCGTAAATATGTAATATGCTCACAAATAATTAGTATAATAATATATCGTAATTTGCAATGCAGAACTTATACAAGCATCATATAAAGATTATATCGTAAATATGTAATATGCCAACTAATAATTAGTATAAATAATATCGTAATGTGCAATACACGAACTTAAGTCATGAAATAAGAAAGATTTGTTTTTTATATACAATGTATTTTAAACTGAACAAGACATCTCTTTTTTGAACTCGTCTTTTTTTATTTACTGGGTACATTATTAACTGCACAACTAACTGCAGTACCTGTACTGTGGTCTTGCCCATAGTAAATGTGCAACACACGAACTTTATTCTGGTATGTTTAAAAGACAGTACCGGGAAATAATTATAACCAGAAAATCAGACATAACAGAATGTTAACTATTTTCAGTGGAAATAAATCAAATATTCGAATTTTAATAGTTCACACATTTAGCATAATTAGCCTCAAGGTGACAGTGGAACATCCCGTTGGGTAACATGTCATTGCCTTTAATTATGGTTCATTTCGTATAAAAAAATAGTTTTAGAGGAAGGATGAATCTATTTATACTTCCTTGTCATCAATGGATTTTTTTTTATGCGTTATAAAAACACTCTGTTAATATGCTGAAAGTTAGCTAAATATTTGTCGATTGTCGCTGACTAAATGAGCTTTTATAGAGTGGATAAAAGCCAAATAGTAGTTAGACTTAGAGATCAATGGAAAATATATTTAGATCTAATCTATTTCACCTTAAGTTAGGTATATTGAATACCAAAATAATTCCTTTATTGTGAACAAAATCACACAAATTAAAAAGATATTGCGTTACCGGTCAGTTGGTCAAGATTATCTAAAGAGGGAGAGAGAGAGAGAGATTGGGTTTAACGTCCAAGGTCATTTCGGGATTAACATACGGTTTAATTCATTTCGATAATTCACTTGCGTGCAGGGGTCTTTAGCAGTGGGAGGACCCTACTCCTTGCCACGTACAACCGGGGATTTGAAACCACCCAATGACAGGCCGTATGATACAGCTTGCGCACGCTAATAATTCGGCCACCTCCACCACCCCCACCCCCGTTATCTAGTATTTACATAAATAAGTCTAATTGTAATGTACATACATAACATAATTATGTAAAACATAACATTTATATAATTATATACAGCGTATGAAGTGTAATTGAAACAAAAAGTAAACATTTATACATACCCACGGTTTGCCGCTCCATCAATTTTAATATTTTGTTTTATGATTTTCTTTTGATTTTTTTTTAAAAACCCTTTTTTTAAAAGAGATATAATAATTCTAATAATTAAATTTGACCTGAGCCTCTACTAACCATTGTATATATTTGAGAATGTTCCCTGAAGAATTTGGTGCAACTGCATTATTTTTAGGCCATTTATTAAATGCCTAGAAGTTTCGGACTGAGAACTTTTAGGGTGGCACAGTTGGTAGATGACGGAGATGGAAGTTACAAACAGGATATAAGTGCTTATTTGGGTCTGTTTGTTTGTAGTTAGAGATGGATCCTTCATTACACGGCGGGAAACGCAATACTGGATTCACTAACGACTAAAAACTTTCAGCTGTGGTATCACTCTGATGGATAGGTCCCCAAACAGTACGAACAATAATGGCCCGGGAAAGGACCCCTTAGGCACCACAAGCTTTGTATATTTAGATTTGACTTTGTTGGCAATGATATCCTGTGGTATATCAGTCAGATGACAAGAAGCAATATAGAGCAAGGCCGTGACAGATATAGCAATCTGTCGAGTCGAACGGGATAAACAAGTGCAACAGTGTCAAGGACACAAGTTTGTCGTAGTGAATCCAGCACAGCCGATCACTATCACCACCATAATCGTAGTAAGATTTGATTAAAACTGTTCCCAAATGGTATATAATGTCCGATGATAGTATATATATTTAAGATAGAGAAATGGGGTTAAACTCCTCTTGACACCAACTAGGTCATTTCGGAACTAACACATGGTTTTATTTTAATTTAATAATTCGCTTGCACGTAGGGATCTTTAGCAGTGGGGGGAAACCGGAGGACCCGGAGAAAACCCACGGGATTGGACAGGGTACCCTACTCCTTGTCATGTACAACCGGGGATTCGAAACCACGCCAGTTGACTCAATGACAGGCCTTATGATATTTAAAGAGGAATAAAAGGTTCGACACATGTCCGTAATTCTCGAGATAGGGACTGGCAACGACATCTTTATATTTGTATGGAAAATAACCCGAAGAAGTAGATCATTATTGATGCGTACAAAAAACCCAAGTTGGCTGACTTGGCTTCTGTTCCCGTATAATACTTATCTTGCAATTGTATGAAAAGAGTTTGTAAGCCAGTGTTTATCGTAGATTTGTTTTTTTTTCAACTTTATCTCATATGTGATGCCATGTAACGAACTACATTACTTCTTGTACTAGAACCTCGTTATCTGGGTTCACAATGTCACAATTACCATAAACCAAATTAAGTATACAAAAATCAGCCATTATCACTTTGTATAATTTGTTGGAATTAGTCATAAATAACAAATACCACCGTTTTGTTAATTAAAAAAAGGTAGCCATTCTCATTTATTTAACAAGTCGCCACAGATAAAAAGGTACCGAGCTAATTACAAGAAAAACTGAGTGAACTAAATCTCATGGGTTTTACCAACATACCTATGTAATAATTGTAATAATACAAAGCAGTTTTAATAACTCTTAAAGAGAGTCTGCTTAATTAAAAAATAATTCGACAGTAATTTACCTCCATCTTGTGCCCCACTCAAAATCTTTTACACCAGTACAACTGAACTACAAACTAGGTAAATTTCATACAGATGAGATCATAATTTCCGTCGTTTGAGAGTTCACATGATTCTGCTAACTGAAACAATGGCCTTAATTGTGGAAGTAAGTTACAAGTTTACAGGCTTTTTTGTTTTTCTAATTAAAATAATGAATATATTAGTTTCATACCGATGCCAAAAGGATTCAACAAAATAAAGCAAGGTCCATTACCCTGGAAGTAATTGACGGAAATAGCTGAAATTGAACAGGCTTGTTCGTTTCACTAATCCAAGCGATACATATAAATTTCATACAAATCGGGTGATAATTTCTGTCGTCTGGGCATACACAATGTCCAACAAAGTGAAACAATGGTCATAACTGTAGAAGTAGTTAACGGGCTTCTGCGCTTCACTAATTAAGATGATCGTTCCATACAGGTCGGATGATAATTTTTGTCTCAAGGGCGTGCATATGGTTCAACAGAGGGTCATTTCTGTAGACGTAATTAACGGAAATTGCTGAAATTCAATAGGCTTCTTTGTTTTACCAATTCAAATGATGCATATAAATTTCATACAGATCGGATACTCACTTTCGTCGTTAGAGCGTCTACAGGGCGCAACAAAGTGAAACAAGGACCATAACTATATCAAATAATATTTTTCGTTAAGTAAATATATTCACGTAATTTTGTTATTGATAGGTCGTTGTGCAAGAAACAGATGATGCGGAGGTCGTTAGAGATATATTTGTTTTATTTATACTTTCCGTCTTGTCTTTAGTGGAGTCGCAGTGACTTCGTGAGCAGCCTGGAGATATCGGGTTGGTGGCCGGTGTTGGCCAAGAAAGTTCTGGCGTGAACGTAAAAGAACCCTTGACAGTTTGACTTCGAAAAAAAAGGTCGTTTTCAAGTAAAGATCACCACACATTATCATATGTCACAATCCGATAGAGAGGAGAGAGAGAGAAATGGGGTTTAACATCCACTCGACACAAACTAGGTTATTTTGGAACATGGTTTCAATTTCATTTCAATAATTCGCTGGCGCGTAGGAGTCTTTAGCAGTGTTAGTCCCGAAATGACATAGTTTGTGTCGAGTGGACGTTACACCTCAAGCGAATTATTAAAATAAAATTGAATCATGTGTTAGTCCCGAAATGTCATAGTTTGTGTAGAGTGTATGTTAAAGCCCCCTCCCCCTCTCTCTTAATCAACTAGTCTGTCGACGATATATCATCTAATTTTTAGGTTACATACAGTACTTCCACTTGTGAAGATATATGTTTGGCATTTTAATAAAGCGTTCTGAGAAATTCCAATAACCGTAATGTACTCTTTTTAAACGCATTAAGCCCCAGGAGACAAAGAATGTCTGAATAACGTTTAAAGAGACAGTCCGTCTCTTTCGATTAAAGATGGGCTTCTTTGATAATTGGAAGATCATATCGATGATTGGTCTCTTTGATGATGGTTAACATACCTAGAAAGATTGCGTAACACTGACCCAGATTATTTTACGACATAAACAAGGCCAGGGTTAGTAGAGCGCTGAAACAAATTAACATTGGCGTTTTACATTTCGGACACTGCCTTACAGCAATTGTTCACTGACTTTTATTAATTTATGCCACTATGTTAAGGTGAAATTTACAAAAAACAATATTGGGCAAGCATGTTGTTCCGAATGCCCTTGCCATTCTGCTTTATCTTTTTATTCATTTCGAAAACGACCTTAACCATGTCTTTTACAATGTCGTTGCTCTGGAATAGTCATTATTCAAAGGATAGTGTGACATAACAAATTGCAATAGGTAAAACAGAATACAACAGAAAAAATTACAATAAATCCACGGCCAAATCTTACCATCACTATTAATAAACAATATAGAGAGAAAGAGAGAGAGAGAGAGAGAGAGAGAGAGAGAGAGAGATGGGAATTAACGTCCACTTGGCATAAACTTGGTCATTTTGGGTCTTTAGCAGTGGAAGAAAACTTACGCAGAGAAAACCTACAGGTTGAACAGGCGACCCTACTGTTAGTCACGTACAAACTGGGAATCGAAACCGCACCAGTTGTCTCAATGTCGGACCTTATGATGCAGCGCGCTGACGCTAAACATTCGGCCACCCAACCCCCTCAATAGATAAAACAGTGCATTGTGACAGCCCAAGCCTGTAGTGAATTTAGCTTCATAAAGTACGATAGTACTATATGGTCTTTGAACTGAACCATCGATGTACAATTATTTAAGGAACAGGCATAATAATATCACGTTTAATGTCGATCGTGCTTGACATCAGCAATAAGATGAGCAGTGGTTCTAAATATCAATTCGAAAAAGGGGGCGTTACCCACAGATTTGATTATTCAAGTGTATGTCATTATGAAGGATATTCACATTCCACAAATAGAAAGTGACAACAAATATTGTAATAGTTCGGGAATAATAAATGTCATTGAAAAGGTTTTAAACCTCGAAAGTTATATAACTGACCTCTTTTCTCTTCATTCAAATATACAAAACTATGATACAACACATCACCAGGAAGAGCGCACAGGGACGAAAATCGAAACCGTGCGTTCATATTGGATTGCACGTAAAAGATCCCTTGGAAATGGGTATACGAGTAGGTCGTAGTGCCACTGTCCTGGCAAAATTTCCCTTATAGCACACTGTATGGCGTATGCCCGTCTTCCTTAGCCCAGTTCGGGGAGGAAGCAGCAGGACGTGAAACCCCATTTCATTTCATTTTATTTCATTTGCATCACGATCTATTTCCAATCGTCGTCCAGTGGATGTATAATATTGCAAGATTCACAATCCATGCCGAGATGTTTAAATTGTGCTAAACATATTTTTAAAAATTTTACTGATACCAGACAGAACGACTATATGTTGTCCCTAGCCAGGCTCTCCATCCTACACCAGGCATGAAAAATCACGATGAACTTGATTTCCATTGCGTACACGGGACCACTTTTTTCTTTATCCCAGCCATGTGTTGTCCCTTGCCAAGTCGAGGGACGAGGGGGCGACAAGTCAAAGTGAAAATAATCGCGTGTTTTGAGACAAGATCTTTGCATTCTCGCCCTGTTTCCTCGCGTTTTCGCTCACTTGACTTCTCGCTCCCTCGCTTTCTTGCGGTAATGGGCTTCCATATAATCTAAATCAGGCACTGGACTTGCTTCTCACTATACGTCACTATAATGTAAGACAAATTGACGCCATAACAGCAATTAGCTATAATACCAAAATGGCATATAGAAAATTAGACATCACGTAATACAAGATAATGCGTGTCTAACAAGTCATACCTGTAACAGCAAATTGACACACAAACACACAAACTTGCGAAACAAGTTACATTTCCTGTCGGTACAGAAAATGAAGACGTTAAACCCTATTTCATTTGTTTAACTTAAAGCCCCTTTCACACATAACATAGACCTCGCCACGCGCCTTCTACGCGCAAATATTCTATATAGATCGTTGAGAGATCGCGGTGACAGGTGAGAGAAGGCAACCCCGCTCTCGATACAGAGGTTTACGCCCTTTTACACGTTCTTATTACGCGTACATCACTCCCCACACGTCCTTTCTACCACGTCCTTGTCAATGCATAACGCCCAGTGCCCCCTTGCCACGAGAACGTAGCTAAAAACGTTGAGATAATACTGTCTTTACTGATATGTTTGTTTTTAGCTATGATTGGGAGCCTTCAGTTTGACGTTGCAAACTCATTTTTTTCATTAATACATGTAACATCTTTAAAATAAGATAAGTTTATGCTATTATGACCAATTAAACTTACAGAGGCCAATGTAGTGACACAACTATCGCCTAACTCTAAATATTCGCGTTTAAAGTAATGAAGCGTTGTTTTTATTCGACATTCACCGCCATCAAAATTCTTGACTACTTTGTACATGCGCCAACACTACAGGTCCCTTTAGTACACGCCCCATTTACCACATCCTGACGGATACGATATATGTTGCCATTTATTATAAGGTCCAAAATTGCCTTTTTGATTGGCCGTTATAATAGTCTCGGTCACCCAGACCCCCCTAGTCTTCAACGCACGGAGGGTCTGGGTCGGTTCTCAATTATTGACGAAAATTACTGGATAATCTACCACATAAAAAACCAAACTCCCGGTTACGCATGGGCAATGGAACCCTTTGGCTAAAGTCTCGGTAAGTGATAGATATTATGAAGCCGGGCCGATTTTGATAGATTCTATAAGGCGAGGATAAAATATATCCCACAATTCACTTGGCACATCTATTATTAGAAACAAAATAGAGACGATACAACAGCATACATCGTAATTTAAGGAGATTGTGAGAAGCCATACGTTTGATTTATGACGAGAGAAAATTACCATTTCAATTAAAAACTTTAAAACAAAATTTTAGAGAGTGTCATTGTTGACAAGCGAGATGTTTTGATAGATTCAGCACGTGGTAACTTGAAAGACTGGATAATCCAGACAGTGACCGACTTTCTGTCAAATTTTGAGGACCCATCCAGACTAATATTCGTAGAATATTTGTTTGGATGATAAGAGACTACCGTTATAAAAGCCTCACATTTAGTCCCGCCTTCATGATGATAGCCGTCAAAATATGCCGTTTAAAAAAGATGGCGGTCTTAGTAACGGCTTAACGCCTCGATTTTAAATACGACGATTTGTACCCGTTTCAGGTAGGATGAAATGCTTAATTGTAGTTGGGTGTGGCGGAAATATTATAAATAACAATAATCAATCGTTGTTTTGATGGAAAATATTGTCAATTTTGTTTAATCGCAGCGGGAGTGAATCACGATGGGATATGCTACGTTGGAGTCTATGGGCCAAAATCTTATCTCGAAACACGGAGTGTGGAGAGATAAGGTTGGTTATCTAAGTGCTCCCCAATCAATTTGTTAATCACGTTCCAATTAAAGTTTGTGCGCGATGAGCGCGTAGCGCGGACTTCGTTAGGAGCGCGAAGGCGATGTAGTGCGATCTGATTGGTTGCAGAAAGGGTGTGTCGAGTCTTTGCCAGCGTAGTATAGTAAGTGCGTGACTATGGGCGTCTTCGCTGCGCTGTTCTTATCAACCGATTCTGTTAGGTAATGCCTTATAGTTCTTGTGGCAAGTTTCTTTGAAAACATTTATCTGCGATATCACCGTCGATGAAAACGGATATAAATCCCAGGAAAGAACAAACCAATCCAGTGCTGGATAAATCATATTATTATGCAAATGCGATCACTGATAATGCATGATGAATTCTATGCACAGCAAAGTTTATTCATCGACGTAGTCAACAACCTTGGATTTTGTTCCCCGCTACTTTAGTCTCTAGTATACGAATATTAGTTTGAATGGGTTGTAATCCTTAAATTATGAGATATCTAGGTCATTGGTTAGATTATCAGGTCTTTTATGTTATGATCGAAATCAACAGAGAGCGTAATAAGGGATTCATTCAAAATTGAAATGGATTGAAGACATTCATATCATACATGCGCGCTTCCCTAATTTTGATATCTGTCCTTCAAAATTAATATCAAGAAAATAAATCCAAGAAAGAACTGATACAATCGGAATATTAATAAATAAAAGTTAATTTCAATACAAATAAAAGTCTGTTATGTAAGGTAAAAAGCCTATTTGAATTTTAAAATACCCTAAAACAAGACGTGTGAACATATTAGATATGTATGCAATATCCCAATCGCAGTAGGCCAAAAGCATATAATTTAAATATATCTTACAAATAAGATTTATTATACCCTAAATTTAAAACTTTCAAAAACTGAAAAGCGCAAAAAAACAAATGACAAAATATAATAGACATTTACAACAGTGGATGTACTTTTTATTTACAGATCATATTACAAGTGATTTGTAAGGCATCTAGAAATATTTGGCATACATAGGATGGTCTTTATTTTTAAATCATATTACTATTGATTTGTGATGAATCTAGAATTAACTAGATACACATAACAAATAATCAAAATAATATACTCTGTTGCAGAAGCCGTAAAGTGGTATTTCCTCATTAAGAAAACAAAACATAGCATGAAGTTTTTATACATAATATGAGCGCTCATTGTATGTTAAAAGCACCAATATTAGAGGTTATTAAAAAAATAAATGAAATACACGTGTCAGAGAAAATGGCAAATATTAAATAACATGTATAAAATATTTATATACAAGTTCATAAGCAAGGGGTGCCACGGTGGTTGACTGACTAAAAGGCGTTGGCTCGCTTATATGGAAGCCCTTGTTTGATCCCGGTATTGGCTGAGAAAGTTCATTTGGAGTTTTAGGCATAGTTTTCCTATGTCAGTTATGGAAGGATACTACATTAAAAACAAAAAAAAACAAAACAAAAAAACCAGATAACTTATTAGTCTTTACAATCACTCCAGTATGGATGTCGTGTGTTCGATCCGAGAAAGTTCATCCAGATTTTCCGACGTAGTTCCCCCTTGTCAGTGACGCAGGGCATGCATGTAAAAGATCCCCTGACAGTTGGACTTCGATATAAAAGTATACCGTAGTGTCAATGTCCGGGCTAAATTTCCCTCATAGCACACTGTATGAGGTATGCCCGTCCTTTTAGCCCAGTTCGGGGCAGAACAGTAGGACGTTAAACCCTATTTCTTTTCACTTTATTAAATAATTTGATGGTTTAATATTCAAAAGGTATGGTTCGGTTCTCTCCTTGTTGTTATCATACATCAAAAATAATTTGTTTATTCATCTCGATATAATGTAATAGATAGATTTCCAATTTGATAGTTTTCTGTTTTATATTAAGGAAACTTGCTGCTTGTTGTCGACTTTAATTTTCTGTTATGTCATCGTTAGAGTTTTAATAATCCACTCATTTACGAATATCTGATAAACAGGCATCAAGTTTGCATTTCTCAGATGGTTCCGAAGGCTCAAAAGCTATATAAATTTGAGTGTCGCCGGCGTACAGATACATCTGTAGTTAAGACCATGTTCACGAATGACATTTCATAAAGATGTTGTGTATGTGGTAAATAATATAGGACCAAGATCGGAACCATGTGGCACGCCATACTTTAAAACCGTTTGGTTCGATGGGAAACCATTGATAACAATTGTCTGTGTACAGTTTTCAAGGTATGACTTGTGGTCTATAGTGTCACAACGCAGCGCTTAGATCCCGCAAGACTCGTATTGATGTTTGTTTCTTATCCAGGTTATCATTATGCAAATGTCTCTTAAATTCGGATGCGATACCACCCCCATTCCTACATTCTCTTTTAGAAAGTGAACACTCGTAATTTACAGGGATGGGTTGGTTTATTGCAAAGTTATCTAGTGACTTTAACCACGTTTCAGTTTAAACGAAGATGTCAAGATCATTATCGTATATGTATTCTCGCAATTCGTCAGTTTTGCTTTTGACAAGATTGTGCATTAAGTAAACACACATTAAGAGAATCAGAGATTTTGAATTTACACAGCAGTTCTACAATATGTTTATTGGTTGGAGTTTTGTAAACATTAGAAGAGTATCTTCTCTGTGTAAATTCATTCTGTTAGTTCTAATCATTTTGATCCCATTGCTTTCCACCTCTGACCCCAATCTGTTTCACAAAGAATTACTTACGAATTATCTCTGTCACAGATGACTGTCTTCAAAACGTTCATTGACTTCACGCGACGTCAGTCATTGGCTCAATGGCTCGTGCATTGTTTACTAAATAGGAAATGTATTTTAACTACAGATATTTCAAACGTCTTTATTTATTTTTCTTATACTTCAAAAAGATGTTTTAGAATTTATTTTGTCGGAGGCAAAAAGTTAATAATGAGGACTCATTAAGTCGCGTCGATGTCATCCTTATCAGTGATTGTAGCGGCCAAACGAATATTCACTGCTGATCAGTGTGCTCTGACCCCTTTTCTTCGAAAAAAATGGGAATGATGATTACTGTTGATTAAAGGTTGTTACTGAGTACAATTGATAAGTTGAGATGATCATTTGTCCCCTTTGTATACAATCCAATAATATAACACACAGTTTTGCAAATATCTTACGAAATATATCACAAAAGAGTAAAAGACCTATACGATTTAAAAGTTGTTGTGCAAAACATCACAATGTCACAACAGAAGCAACACAGTAAAAAAAAACCCAAATACACAGCGCATACAAAATGTGTAAATAAATAACACCTGATTATGTTTGTGCTCATTCATTTTTGGTTACTTAAACTTGTTGTTTTTGTTTTTAAAAAATCCAAAAAAATCTGAAATACGTTACAAAACGATAAAATTAAACGTTTACTATAGCATTCTCCTTTAACGTTTGTCCAAGGCACAATTACAAGGTGCTCAAATTCACATGTACATTATGTATTCCCTTGGTCTATTAGTTTACCGGGTCAATACAAATCAACAACTTGCAGACATTTTTATCTAAAGACAACACCAATTATCATTAAAGTCGGTCTGGCTATTGTCTGAATGAAATAAATGTAAAAAAATAAACATTGGACATCGTCATAAAGTTTTGTCTACCGTGATTTAAAGGACACGAGTATAGTTTCCAAACTTCTCTAACCTTACATGTTTTATTTAAAAATGATTATGAATTCTTGTGTTTATGGCTTCATTTAACGGGGCAGTTGATTAGTTTGTACTCACTCGTTTCCTGTGACGAATAGCATAATTTCCGAGCTTTGAATTGATTACCTTTCTTAAACTTGTGAACCCCGAATTCAGACTTTTCATGGAGTTTATTTTTTGAAAGCACAAAATATTTGTTGACGGTACACATTACTTGTGTTAATTAAATGGAAAAACACAAGATTTTATAAATCTACGTAAGTTGTCTTAATGCATTGCAAAGCAACACCAGTTGTGTTAATGCAAAACAATACAAATTCGTGTAGATTATTTTTTTTAAAATCCGACACGAGTTTTTTTTTTATACTATGAGGGTTATTTAATTCTGTGAATGTGGTTCTGTTCGGTGTATTGAAGTAGTTACCTTTAGGCTAATTTTAGATGCATAAAGGCATACTAGTCAAAGTCAGATAACCCAAATATAGTCGCAGTTCTTAGTCCTTCTCCTTTAAGCTTTTTCGGAGAAAACTGTTCATCCCCCAGCCATACCGTCCTCCATGCATATCCATATTTGGATAAGGTAGTTGATAGTGCGTCACAATTTCCAAATTTCAACGCTCCGCCTAAGAGATCATGTATCTGGATTCTTGGCTCGTCGAACATAGACTACAAAATTTAACTTAAAATAACTGTTGAAGTTGTCCTGTATAAGAAAAATAATAAACCTTTATTCAGTATATCAGGCCATTGACCCGTGATACAATGACTTTTATTATGACATTTGTATATTTGCAATACCAAGAACATAATGTATACATGAATAATGTTCAAGCTTTTTTTCAATGACGAAGATACTTTGGATTCTCTTGGCAATAAAGCCTGCTCTATATACGAAACACTGACAATAATGAAATCTCTATTCTTAGTTGTGCATAACTTGTAAAATGCATATTTCGAGAGTTCTAATTGAGTTTATGAAAGTACACAGCGTAAGGTTCAGAGAAAAATGAAATCAGTTTTAACGGTCTACTGCTCTGTTCCATCTGGGCTAATGACGAAGGGTATATGCCATATAGTTGCTATGGGGGGATTTTGCCCGGACAGCGGCGCTACGGCCTACACTTATATCCAATTCCACCTGCAAAGGGATTTTTTACTTGCACGCCAATGTGTGCAAACCACCTCTGGTTTTTATACCATCCGAACGACTAGACAGCTGCCCTCCGTTCTGCACTACTGACGATGGGGAAACCACGTCGGAATATCCCAATGAGCTTTCTCGGCCAACACTGGGAGTGTACCTGTGACCTCCAGGGGCCGGTTGCTCAAAACTAAGTTATTTTAACGATGCGTTAAACTAACGGATCGTTATCTTTCATGTGTCGTTTGGTAACGGTCCGTTAAATTTCTGTTGCTGGACAATCAATTTCATTATCCGTTAAAGTTAACGGGGCTTCCAGCAACAACCTTTCTCTCTGTTAAAGTTAACGATCCGTTTACTCCATGTTAACGGATCGTTAAAAGTTAACGAAGCTTTGAGCAACCGGCCCCAGGCCAACAGTTACCTACAATTAATTCAATTATCACGTGGTTCAGGGAATAAGAATTTTTAGGCTCGCTAACCTAAAGGTCTCGGGCTCGAACCCCTATGTTGACCCCGAAAGTTCATCTGGATTTTCCGGCAATGTTTCCTGTTGTTTTTGGTGCAGGCTGGGCGAAAACCGAGGACCCGTGTACACGAAGGAACGCTTGGCAGTTAGATTTCCGATTTCCTGGCACAATTATTCTTACATTTAATATGCCCTTTGCAGACAAATAAAAGCGAAAATTACATTCCTCACATATCTTGCCTACGGGGATTATCTTTTTTTAAATTATGGTTTTAAAATATTGTAGCTAATTTTAAAAAATTAAGCCTCAGATTTGTATAATTCCGTTTGATCTTCATATTCGGCATTCAACCACCTTCTATTCTGGAGCAATCCCCCTTTTTTTTCTGAAAACCGCGTTAACGCGATAAACTTTACTCTTTTAACTGTTGTCTGTGCAGGAACTTCAGCAGCACATGAGATCCATGATTTACTTTCGATTATTGCTGTTCAACAATAGTTGCTGCGTGTACGCATTTCCACGCCTTGCGTTTATATTCTTGTTATTTATTTGGTCCAAATTATTATTTAGTCTTAATTAGGAGTCATATATTTGGGAGTTACTATCTCCTAATTAGACGTTACTTTCCCCCGATTAGGACTTGGTTCTTTTAATTAGGACTAAGTATACCTTAATTTGGGGAGGGGGGTGGCCTAGTGGTCTAGAGTGCCGCGTTTCGACCTCTAGCTGGCCGGTCACCTCTGGCTTGCGGCTGTGGTTTCGAGCCATGCTGTGAGCGTATGTGACATGGAGATAGGGGCGCCTTCTCAACCTCGCGAATTTCCTCCGGGCACTCCGGTTTCCTCCCACTGATAAAGACCCACACGCGCAAGCGAATTATTGAAATAAAATTAAACCATATGTTAGTCCCGAAATGACTTAGTTTGTGTTGAGCGGACGTTAAACCCCATTTCTCACTCTCACCTTAATTTGGCCCAAATACGCTTCCGTACTTTTCACGTCGCCGGCACTCTCCTCAGAAGTGATGTCGAGTGTCAAATCTGTATTAATGTACATGATATTTTATTTATGTCTTTTTTGTCCCTTTGAGTCAATAAAGGTTAAATGTATCTCAAGGATGGGTATATGAATGTCATAGATTTATCACATAATATTTTTCAATAAGTAAGCTAAATATATTCACGTCATTTTGTTATTGATGGATCGTTATGCAAGAACTGGTTGATGCGGAGCTCGTTAGAGACCTGTTATGAGATATTTGTTTTATTTATATTTTCCGTCTCGTCTTAGTTGAGCCGCAGTGACTTCGTGAGCAACTTGGAGATATCGGATTGGTGGCCGATGTTGGCCAAACAAATTCTGGCGTGAACGTAAAAGAACCCCTGACGGTTGGATCTTGAAGAAAGGGTCGTCTTCAAGTAAAGATCACCACACATTATAAGTCACTATCCCTGTGAGCCTCTATAGTGAAGATGGTCTTTCTTCTTGGGCAATTGGTGAATCTTCGAGTGAAGTTGGCAACTCAGCCTACGAGATGCCATTAAAGTTAGTTAATATTCTTGTTAAATAAGCCACTCCTCTTAAAGTTAGCCAACCTTCTCGTCCTGTCTGTTGTCATTACAGATGCCCTGCCTTGTTGTAAAAGCGAGCACTTGTCTTGTGAGCTGCAACTAAAGTTGGTCAATCGTGGTGTCATATTACAATTCTTCATATTTTGTTAAGTACCATAGTGATTCAAAAAATAAATTCACCGCCATCAAGATAATTCAGATGTTGGATTTTTTAATTGATAACATCTTTATTGAATTTGGAGGGGAAATATATCAGCAAGTGGTTGGTATCCCCATGGGCACCAACTGTGCACCTTTGCTTGCTGATTTATTTCTGTATTCCTATGAAGCCGAGTACATACAGGCACTAGTTAAAACAAATAAACGACTAGTCAGACATTTTAATTTTACTTATCGGTATATCGATGATGTTCTATCACTGAATAATCCTAAATTTAGTGATTATGTAGAATTCATATATCCTGATGAGCTTGAAATTAAAAAAAACTACTGACAGTGACAATTACGCTTCCTACTTGGATCTGTGTCTCGATTTTGACAATTGCCATAGACTCAGTGTTAAATTGTATGATAAACGTGATGACTTTGACTTTCCCATTGTTAACTTTCCATTTATTAGTAGTAACATTCCTGTATCACCAGCTTATGGAGTGTTTGTGTCTCAGCTAATTCGTTACGCGAGAGCTTGTTCTTTTTATTCTGATTTTTTAAGTAGATCGAGACATTTGTTAACTAAGCTTCAACTACAAGGATACTTACGCACTAAACTTATAAAATCCTTTAATAAGTTTTATGGCCGTCATATTGACTTGATTGGTAAATATAACATGTCGCTCTCAGCTATTATTCTTGAAATATTTAATTGACGCGTATCCTATTTACTATCTCTCTGATTATGTCTACTACACCGTTAACAATGTTCATCACGTGCATTTTGCATACCTATAGTCCATTGGCCAATCACGTTATTTTACCTACATTTTGCCTAGTAGTTTGGATGCAGCGATGGCGGGTGTGGCGCGCCAGGCAGGGTAAGCTTACTCTTCCGGACACCTGTTACCACTGTTTGTTGTGTATTTCGTACACGATGAACAGTCCATTTGCTGATTACACTACTTTGCCTAACTACTTTGCCTATAACGTTTTTTTAGGACTTCGAATTTTGCCTAATGGTTTGGATTGTTCGTACTTGGTTTTATTTTATTACACACTTGTGTTAGTCCATGTGACAGACAGATTTTCATTACCAAATTGATGAATAAATTCAACCATGATTTTCAGTAAGACTGGTGTCTGAAGTGTTCAAATTTGGTTCATGGACACCGGGGCCACTTTGCGAAATGCTATTTTGGCGGCCATTTTTAAAAACGGTCGCAACTATTCGACTGAAATTGAGCGCGCCAGGCAAACCTTCATAACTCCTGAACCGATTATGTGGATTATGGCTCAAAATCTTCACAATGACATTCTTCATCTGTTGCTATACGATGCATGATGTTGAATTAATCATATATTTTCCAAATAAACAGATTATTGTGAAAAAAGCAACATTTTGGCCTTTTTTTTCAATATTTATTTTATAAGTTTACTATTACATCATGTTCAGAGTAATTTTAGTCAAATTATGTGTCTGCAATTCGTAAGTTATTCTTTTGGCATCAATAAATACACACAATGGCCGTCACTGTACAGCTCTGGTGGCCGCAAACTCAACAAATGTCTTGCGAAGATTGTCAATTTTAAAATGTTGACCGTCGACGGGGCAAGGTACCAACTTTAGTGAAGGTTTAACTCGGAACGATATTTGGGGAGGGGTTGTTTCTTCGGCAAAATTCATTACTGAAAACGATTTTGAAATTATGTCACTTTTGTGGCGTCATTTTCATTTGGGGTCTGGCCGAAATCCAAAATGGCCGCCAAAACTTGACGAATTTCTTGTTGGGATGGGTGAGTATAAAACAAGAAAAGGCTTCTGATATATCATAGATTGGGTTTTCGTAGTCATTAAACTTAAAATTGATCTCTAAAATTAGTTCCCCCATATCCAAGATGGCAGAAATTCAAAATGGCAGCCAGAATTTCGCTAAAACGGTTGATGCTCGGATAATTGTCATTTTATTGTTTGATATGCCTTGAAATGTGTCATTTAAAGGTGTGGTGGTGTCACTGAACTGAAATACAACGTGGCAGTCAAAATTTGCCTAAAATAGTCGATGCTTCAGATAATCGCTATGTTACTGTTTGATATGCATTGTAATATGCCATTTGATGGGTTTTTGCTACCTCTGAAATAAACGTTTCCAAAATCCAATATTGCTAAACTACAAGATGATAGCATGACTTTCCCCCAAATTGAACGATATTTCAGATAACCGCCATTATTATACGTCCACATTCATAACTATCTATGAGTGTGGGTGTGTGTGGATTTGTGTATGGTCTTTATTGAGGAACACGCATAAGGATTTAAACCTTCTAACTGAAGACAAGGCCCAAACTGGGAACTGGCTCAGAGGCTCCAAAATAGATATATTTGTAAAAAGCACGTGATTATATGTCATACCTCGATAAAGCGTATCTGCACCGTTGGTGTGTATCGGCCGGCCACCTCTGGCTTGCGGCTGTGGTTTCGATCCCCGGTGTGAGCGTATGTGGCATGGAGATAGGGGCGCCTTCTCAACCTCGTGGGTTTCCTCCGGGCACTCCGGTTTCCTCACACTGCTAAAGAACCTACGCGCAAGCAAATTATTGAAATAAAGTTAAAGCATATGTTAGTCCCGAAATGACCTAGTTTGTGTCAAGTGGACATTAAACCCCATTTCTCTATCTCTCACCCGTGGGGCGGTACCACACTTACCTTTTGTTAATATTTTGTCTGTAAATAATCTACACGTTGCAATTATTAATAGATTTGGATCCAATTCGGCATGATCCATCATAGGGTTGTATGTTTTTATATTGGCCCATGTCTAACCCCCTAATGTTTGTGCTTTTTGTCTTCCTTACCTTTCTGTTCATAGTTTTCTGTAAATACTCTACAGATTGCAATTAGGAACATACTTTGTTCTAATTCAAAATATCAATCATTTCAATAACAGGGTTGTGCCAATTACCATTTCTGGACAAATAGGAGAATTTAAGTTGTTAACAACTGAATATATAGTAAATGATTCTCACACCGTTAAAAATGGTGCAAAGGCATAGGAGATGAAATTAAAAAGCCTCATTATTTTGATGAAATGTCTTGTGATCTGTGAAATTCAGTATAATCAATTCCAGATGTCCGTTTATAGGGTAGGGTTGGAGGGCCAGATAAAACGGATTTAGTCTTTGAAGATTGTGTCAATTTTAGCATGATCAGCATTGAGGGTTGTTGTTCAAGTTCAGTGACTCTGAAAATCTTATCAAAGAGATATTACAAGTTATATCAAACAGAAAATTAACGATTATCTTAACAAATCAATCAATTTACGGAAATTCTGGCCACCATTTTGAATTTTCGCCATTTTGGATTTTCAAAACTTTGTTTAGGTTAATTTTAAGTTCAGTAAGACTGCAAACTAGTGAAAACCCTTTTAATTGGATATCACATGTCATATCAAACAGTGAAATGACTTTTATCTGACAAATTGACCGCTATTTCAAATTTGCGCCATATTAGAGCTTATTTGTTATGGCTTATATGGGTTTGAACAAGGTTTGTTTGTAAACTTATAAGTCAATCAAAGACAAAGATTTACGATTGTCCAGTGTTGATCCTAAACAATCATCTACGATATTCAAAATTCATTCTTGAGAAAATATTCAAGTAGAGTGACCCTGAAAACCTGATAAGCCATACAAACCAGAAAAATAACGATTATCTGTAAATTTGTTCATTTTAGAGCTAGTCTTGTCGCCATCTTGGATTTTGGAAACTTTTATTTTAGATGTTGTATTTAAGTTCAGTGTGACACCACCACATCAAGGCATATCAAACAATAAAATGACGATTATACGAAGCATCATCCGTTTTAGGCAAATTCTGGCTGCCATTTTGAATTTCCGCCATCTTGGATTTTGGGGAACTAATTTTAGATATCAATTTTAAGTTTAATGACTACGGAAACCCAATCTATGATATACCACAAACCTTTTCTTGTGTGATACTCACCCATTCCAACAAGAAACTCATTTTTCGTCAAATTTTAGCGGCCATTTTGGATTTCGGACAGATCCGAAATGAAAATGTCATAGAAACAATTTACGCAAGACTTTTGTTGAGTTTGCGGTCACCGCAGCTGTACAGAGAGGCCCACTAAGTATGTTTATTTATGCCAAATGAATAACTTAAGAAGACCACATATTTAATTGCTCTGACCATGATTTTGTAGTAAAAGCATGTTTATTTATGCCAAATGAATAACTTAAGAAGAAAACGTATATAGTTTGGCTAAAATTACTCTGACCATGAACTTATAAAATAAATCTAGAAAAAAATGCCAAAATGTTTTTTTCAAAATAACCTGTTGATTTAGAAAATATATGATTAATTCAATAGGATGTATCATAGAGCAGAAGATGTAGAATGTCATTGTGAAGATTCTGAGCCATATTCCATATCAATCGGCCAACCGGTCGCGGAGTTATGAAGGTTTCCCAGACATACTCATTTTCATTGAATAACGGCGGCCGTTTTTAAAGATGGCCGCCGAAATGCCATTTCGCAAAGTGACCGGGATGTCCATCAACCAAATTTGAACACTTCAGTTACCAGGCTAACTGAAAATCATGGTTGAATTTATTCATCAATTTTGTAATGATACTCCAAAATCGGCGGTCTGTCTCATGGACTATGTGCGCTGCCATGAAAGTTAACCAGTCTTGTTAAGTTGGACATTTGTCTTCAGAGCTATCATTTAAGTTGGTCAATCTTGTTGTTAAATAGAAAGTGGCCTTGCGAGATCCCATTAAAGTTAGACAGTCGTGTTGTTTAAGTGGGAATTTGTTTTGTAAGCTGTTGTTAAAGTCAATCTTCTACTAAAGTTGACCAATATCATTGTGGCAACCTTTCTAGGTTAAGCCCATTTTTGTATCCCTTTCTGTAAACTTGAACTACTAATAATAAACCAAGCTCCCCACCCTTCTGACATTAATAATACCAATGTAACTGAGTTTTCAATAAAACGTAACGATTGCTGCTGAGCGTCATAGGCCGTGGTAGCCTTGATAGCAAGCTAACAGAAATCCTGAATACAGGAGGGTTTTACGACCAGCTTCACTTGTCAGACACTGCGCCTACAAAACAGACCCGCAAAGTGTACATAGCAAACATAAAGAAACCCTTCAACAATCAGAAATGATAATTAAACTATGTCAGTCTGCAAATGGTTGCAATATTTTGGTAACATGACATGAAAACCCATTAAACTTTTCAACACTTGTCTATAGCTGCAATTTTTAGCCGTGGTAATTCTTATTTACGGCTGTAATTGAAACATTATTCGAGACTTTGGGCTAGTAAAATTAGGTCCAATTGCAATAATGACACAACACATCTCCGCAATTTGCATGGAAGAAGTAAAGGGCGTTATAGGCCAGTAACTTTGTTTTAGTCAATTGACTACAAAACATGCTTAGAAGACGGTCCAATACTGTGGCTGGAGCAAGCCGGAAGACATAGTGGAACCATTTCCTCATTTATCTCCTGTCGAACCCTTTCTAGATTTTTTCATTAGACAAGCCTTCAATCAACCCTCCAGACCATCGTGTGGCTAAGATATTGTGTTGAATAGACACAAATCTGGAGTAGCTACGAAACAGTTACGAATAGTTTACCAAAGAGTTACGATTATTCGTCCAAGACTACCCGTGGAAGGAATAACAATCGAGTATTCCTTTTTTCTCTTCGTTTAGCGTAATGTATCTTTAAGCTAGTTTCTCTGTCAATGAGTTCAGTCACAATTTTAACCCCACTTGATTGACATTTAATACAAACGAGCCACAAACTTCAGTCGATCGTAAAATCGTCAGGGCCGCTGTTTTGTTTCATTTTCTCTCCCGAAATAATTCGCAAAGTTTTCGCGCAAAACTTTCATATGAATCTCGTGTGGGTGAAACGTATAGAAATTACAGACCGTCGATCAACATGTTATAAAAATTCTTGCGAGAGTAGACGGTCTTAACAAGTGCGACGCTTTTAAATTACAGAAATTAACAAAGCATAAGGTAGGAAAAATTAAAATATAATTTATGCGAGTAAATTATTCACGCTATGACAACTTTGTTATTAATTTTTTCAGCTATGAATAATTTACTAACGAGTTACGATTATTCGAGGCAGGGTAATCCTTATAAAGTTTAGCTCATTGTTAGGGTTATGGTTATGCATCGCTGTCGATCTGACTAGGAATGATACGAATAGACCCGTGGCGATTCTGCAAAAGAAATAAAATAGATCGAAGCGGTTATTAATAATTTATGAAATTATTCGAGACAAGGTAATTCTTATACAGTTTAGCTCATTGTTATGGTAATGCCTGACTTTCACTTCCATGGCGATTCAACAAAAAAAAATAAATAAAAAAGATCGTAGAGAATCTGGAGTAGCTACGAAGCAGTTACGAATAGTTTACCAAAGAGTTACGATTATTTGTGATTAATTGGGTGAAAAAAATGAAAGATGTCAAGGTTCGGTTTCTGGGAAATGAAGAATCGATGAATTGAACCGATGGCTTATGAATATTTACGAATGGCTTATGAATATTTCGAATTTAGTTACGAATATTTCGAATTTAGTTACGAATATTTCGAATTTAATTACGAATATGCTACGCTCTCCACTAATGATGCCGATTAAACTACGATACCTCCAAGAACCCTCTACGATTTAATGCCTATATGTTCGTAATTAAATGTGCCTGGAATGATACAGAACAATGAAAAAGGAAAATCCAAAATAATCTCTTCGAAATAAATATTTACCAAATAATGAAGCAAATTCAGGAGAATCAGGACCGTGCAGCCACAAGCTTTATAAATGAAAACACTGGGAAATTAAATTAGCTAAAAGTTGGCCAATAAAACAAATCCCAACTACGAAGATTGGAAATAATTTTTTTTTAAATCAAAACTTAATTAATTATAGGTTCTTAAAGTTTTAAAATAATTTGTAAACAAAAGACCATTTCGTCGCATGCCTGATGGGCCACTTCCATGGCAGTATTTGTATGATGTACCACTAGTGACATAGTGATCAGTATAGGGATTCTACATGACAAGGTACACGAAGCTACATATGCGAATGCATTTAACATACTGTGCTACTAATAGCCTTCATATTCATGAGATGACATCAAAAATATTATGATAATATCTCTATTCTATTATGGGGGAATTTTAAGAATTATAAAATATGCAGGTATGTAAGTACATTATACGGAGTAATCAACATTACATATTGTGTATTTACAATTTGGTATACACACCTATTATTATATTTTTTTTTTTAAAAAAAATCCTTAATTACATTTCAGTTTATAACATCCATTACACAAATATTCCCTCACTTCTGAAAAGAAATAATAAAATAAAGGTTTATTTTGGATTCATTTTCTAAAAAATAAAACACAGTATAAAAAATTCCTTAATTACCGCTTAATGTGTTAAGCAGGCGGCTTGATTTGCAAACTTTCCAATGGAAAGTGGTATCAGACATTCTAGTGCTTCAGTTAATTAATTTTACATACATGAATCACATCCATTAACAGATGTACAATATAGGTATGCCTACAAGAAGGATAGGTTCGATGTTGATTTGTAAACTCGCCAACATAGTTTGTGTAATACATGTAGTGATATTTGGGGCTCTAGAAACAGTGAGTATGCCATGAAAGTTTACTGACCAGACAGAGTATATTTTTGATTGACATGGATGTGGGAGTTACTTTAGGTATGTTATTTGGTTTTGAAAATGATAGCTGGTACTGTAGATACACCATTCCATCGTTTAGGGAGATTTTAAACCACACATATTCACATAGTTTATTTCATTATATAGGGATGTTTTATTGTTTTTAAGTTTATTTTCGTATAATTTGGCATTAGCAAAAATGACCATTTAAAAGTTATTTTTATAATGTGAATGCGACATAATTTGTAATGCTGCTTTAAATTCCGAAGAAATCTTAGTTGAACTCGTATAGCTGTCAAATTACACAAGATTAAAGCATTAAGTCCACCATTATTTTCTCAGATTCTGTAAAATAAGAACGTACAGGTATATGAATGAAAAGTTTACATGAAACAGATCTTAAATAAACGACACACGCAACTTGAATAATATAATTATTATATAATAATTTTTGTAATGAAATAGAACTCAAAGAACAATTTAATAAAATAAGCTAAGCTTTATAATTTTAACTCATAAAATACCAACAAAATGTACGTAGAAATGTAGACATATACTTGAAGCAATGACCCGAGAAATCCCTCTCTGGCCATTGCTGGATCGGCTTCTGATAATTAAACTTTTGAGGGAGTGTGTCTATTCTTCCCGTTCAATCAAATCTATAACTTAAGTACAGCAACATGACAGTCCTATATGTTTAATCTGGGTCTCCCCTAAAACTTTTGACAGTGATTTAAGGAATTAAAAACGGTGAAAGTATATACGTTTCCAAATGTTATTGTTTACATTTTATTCGATTTGATAGCCTCGTTTGTCAGGCAATTAGTTTTACTACAATATTCTGCTATGCATTGGTTAACGTCATGTAACGTTATGTAAACATATTTGGTCCAATTTGGCGCTCTGTTTTAAGCGTAATGTTTTTGTAACGAAGTTAGCGATTGGTTATTAATCGGACTATTGACCAATCATAATTTAGAGCAAGAATTTTCTCTCTTTACAGTAGTGAGTAGTGGGACTAGCTCTAATCAAACGAAACACTGCGAGGAGTATGAAATGTAGAAGAAAACTGAAAATACCAGAAAATATATTTAAAAGTTGATAATAAGGCATTTTTGACAAAAATTTAATTTCAAAAAGCCCAGTACATGTAAAAAAAACCCCATTAATAAACATTTTTTTCGCAAATGGATACCAACACAATAATTTTAGTTGCAATGCTATAATGCAATCTGCACTTATCAATATGAAAATAAAATTTATTCAAATAATTTGAAAGAACTTGTAGGCCTACCAACGTTTTTGACAGTTCGTCCCATATTTCTGAGAGAAAAAATCTATAGATCGGCATCCCGATATTATGATGCCACAATCGATATTATGATGCCACAATCGATATTATGATGCCACAATTCCCTTCAAATTTTCTCCTTACAAACTATTCTTCTTTTTAAAAATATTGACAAAACAAACAGATTTTGGCAATTTTCTAAATTGTTGACATTTGGAGGCCGAATCGCAATATTATGGTACGACTAATTTAAATTTCGTCAGTTACACTTCATAAATAATTTGTGATATATTCAAATACTTGAGTAATGGTTGGGAACGGTAAACGTCATTTGCACTTCAAAAGAACGCAATGACTTGGCCTTTAAAAATGATATGATTATGCAACCGCGTCTGTTGGAAATTATGTGCTATTTTCACCATAAATTTACGCCTCAGTGATGGCAAGATGAGTATAAAGATCCAGTGGTTGTAAAAAAAATATTTTGTCAGTTTTGTATTTTATTTTAGACTTTTGTATCCAAGGGTCATTGTTCTGGCTTTTTAAATCATTTTTTCACCATTTCGGTTGTTGTGATAAAATGATATCACTGTTAATATCCCTTTAAATCGTGTAGTCGTTTCAATTTCCTCTCTTTTTTTCCCAATCGCGATTACGCAAAACCAGAAAAGTACATCGATATGTAAAGGCTTCACTTATAAACACAATTATGACGTATTCCGTTTAGTAATAAAACACTACGCCATTTTATAAACGTAAACATTGTTTAACTTTGTGAATTTTCGCAGTGGTAAAGCGAATTATTGAAATAAAATTGAACCATGTTTCGAGTGGACGTTCTACCCCATTTCTCTATCTCTCTCTCTCCTTTGCAAGAACTGTCACATCGATCTGTTCATATCGACATTATTCATATGGATCGTTCTATAAATTGATGAAAACCGAACTGTTTGTAAATTGTCGATAGATAATTATTCATACATGGAGTACCATTTGCACCATTCACATTTTACAATCAATCATTCAGCTGGGTATTTCCCCAACATGCAATAGTGAACTATTAGTGTACAATTTAACATTCCCCTTTCATGCAATAGTGCATTATTAGTGTACAATTTAAAATAGATTAAACACTGTGTTCAGTGTGAATAAATACTGTAAAAAGATAGGCTGGCACTGCCAGGCAGGATACGCCCACATTTTCGAGAGATGGATAGAGAACAAGCAATACCGAAAGTGATTTTTCCTACATCATTAAGTTAGAATTTGATATGTGCAAATATCGAAATGAATTAAGATCTTTGGGTTATAAAGGTTCATTTCAGTAGGCTTCAAATTCGACTGGGGATCATGTTGCTAAGTGGGTAAGATACTGGCTCGGTAGCCTTGAGGTTGGGTGTTTGATCCCTGCATTGGGTGACAAAGTTCATCTAAAATTTTCTAGCGTGGTTTCCCCTTGTTCGTGATGAAGGATGGATGGCCTGACAAGAACAGCTGTCAATTTTGGTCCGATTTTCACTAAATTCGACCTCAACCTTCATTACGATGTAACGGTGATATAATCAAACGTTTTTTTTAAATGCGATAATGATTCTGACTCCAGAGGGACCAGAGGGACAACAAGCTAAAAAAAAAGTCATTTTTCGTACAATCAGGGGCCATAATTCTGGAAGTTACGAATCAATGAGCGCAAATATCGAAAGGAACCAAGATCTTCGGGTTATAAACATGCATGTCAAGTTTCATCACAATCGGTTCAAGATTGTGACCTCTATAGGGTCCACAACCTTGATATAACATATTTTCACACTATTCGCGTACAAACGGCAGCCATTTTGTCCGTCAATTTTGGTTCGATTTTCACGAAATTCGAACTCAGCCTTCATTACCATGTAACGGTGATATAATCAAACCTTTTTTTTAAATCGGATAATAATTTTGACCTCCAGAGGCACCACAAGCTAAAAAGGGCAATTTTTCGGATAATCAGGGGCCATAATTCAGGAAGTTACGATCCGATGGGTGCAAATATCGAAAGGAATCAAGATCTTTGGGTTATAAACATGCATGTCAAGTTTCATCGAAATCGGTTCAAAATTGTGACCTCGATAGGGTCCACAACCTTGATATAACATATTTTCACACTATTCGCGTACAAATGGCGGCCCATTTTGTTTGTCAATTTTGGTCCGATTTTCACGAAATTTGAACTCAACCTTTATTACCATGTAACGGTGATATTATCAAACAGTTTTTTTAAATCGGATAATAATTTTGACCTCCAGAGGGACCACGAGCTAAAAAGTGCTATTTTTCGGACAATCAGGGGCCATAAGTCAGGAAGTTACGATCCGATGGGCGCAAATATCGAAAGGAACCAAGATTTTGGGGTTATAAACATGCATGTCAAGTTTCATCACAATCGGTTTAAAATTGTGACCTCTATAGGGTCCACAAGCTAAAAACATGATATTTCGTACAATCAGGGGCCATAATCCATGAAGTTCCGATCCGATACATGCCAATATCGAAAGGAACCGAGATCTTATGGGGATAAACCTATATTTCAAGTTTCGTCAAAATCGGATAAGAATTGTGACCTGTAGAGAGTCCACAAACAAATTGTGGACGGACGTCCGTCCGGACGGACAGGGGCGACGACATAATACGTCCACATGAAAATGTGGGCGTATAAAAATATTACAAAATATTTTACCGTAAAACTAAATAAATACGCCAAATGTTTAATTGTCCGTGCACTTTTATACCTACAGGCAAATTGTTTCAAACGGTGAATTATGAAATTTTAAAATGTTAACAATGTGTATTCATTATTAAAATAGCCGAAAACAAAACCAGTTTCGAGGAAATTTTATGCAGTATTTGCTATTCATATAGATGCGACATATTTAATCCAAGTGATGTTTATAATGGTACTCCGTAGAAAAAGACTTCAAGTATTCCCTTTAAAAAATGGAGGATATTTGAAAATAAAACCGCTTGAATATATGGACTTGGTGTGCTAAACCAAGGATAGGTTTTAAACTTTGACGTCTTGGTGGTTGTACTGTATATTTTCAGACATCTGTGTGAGATTTTCTGATTTCGCATGTTGTTTTGTTTACCCTGCCCAGTGCTGGATAGTATCTTTGCTTCACATTTTCCAAAGTTACAAATTTCAAAGTCATTATTTTTTATTTTCATCCATTTGTTTATCACCCCATGCACATTTAGATACCAACAATAGAGGCACTAAAGATGTTTCTTTTTTTGTTTTTTGCGGAGATCCCCCATTACAGCTGTTTTGACATTTTTTGTCATTTTACCTTGACCTTAAAAAGAAGAATAAGAGATTTATTATATCATTTTTTTATATTTAAATAGAGGGGGTTGAACGATTGTTGACATATATTTAAAAAGAAGAGGTGGAGATATATTTATAGCGAGAGCTCTTGATACATGTTATATTTAACAAGATGTGTATATGAGGTCAATTTAAACAAAAAACACAATAAAGATATAGTTGTCTGTTGTTGGGATATTCCTACATGGGTTTCCCTCATCTGTGTATGTGAGCATGTTAAATATCCCCATCAAGTTGTCCAGGCAAAATTTATCTCGTGGAACACTGGAAAATCTCAAAACATTTTGTTAGGGAAAAAAATGCTGATGCTACGTATTACGATTTAAGTCGATTATGATCATAATGAAATTGAGGGGGAAGTATCTTGTCAGACATGCTTTCAGAGAGGGAGAGAGAGAGAGAGGTTGGAGTTTAAAGGGACAATAACATTCTTGCTGGCTTGGTAGCTCCAGAAAATAAATAATACCCTTATTCTAAGTACTAGATGTTTAAATATCCTACCTGTTGTGTAAATTATCCATTACAACCTATTTTATTTGTCCAGAGGGTTCGAAAATATTTTAAAATTCAAGTCACATTTGAAAAGGTTTACATTAGACTTTTCAAATTAATTGGTTGAATTTTTCCAATTTTTAAATTAGGTGTGTTAAGATGAAATTTATATCATCATTTAATTGGAATATTGTAAAATAATACGATTTGTTGACCAGAATGAAGATTGGGACATATTTTTCAGTTACAACAAGAGTGTTATTGGGGCTTTAATGTCCACTCGACACAAACTATGTTATTTCGGGACTAACATATAGTTCAATTTCATTTCAATAATTCGTTCGCGCGTAGGTGTAGTGGGAGGAAACCGGGGGACTCGGGGAAACCCCACGAGGATGGACAATCGAAAATCGAAAAATCCTTTCAGTCATACTGAACGGTAAGAAACAACATACATGTAATACCCCCTTCCCCTTCACTTTCGTTTAACCCCCTTCAATTTTAACTCAATATCATGTCTGTTCCAAAAAAACGTGGTGGCCATAAATAATTCCAACATTTGGCTTAAAATGATATTGTTTACAGATATGTGGGATCAGCGGTCACGACCTTTCTTTGTCAAAAATACATCTATTTGTCAAAACCATGGAAGTTTGTCATCGCCACAGCGTATTATTTTGGGTGGAACGGCCATGCACAAGGTAAATAAAAATTTGTTAGCCGAAAGGGTTGCTAATATTGTTGCTTGCCTCGACAATAGGGTGGATATGTTTGAATGGTACACACTAATATCTTAAGTAGTGACATTCATAAATAAAATAACAAAGGGTGACATCCTGGCTTTATAAAAATAAATTCTTAGATGATATAATATAAACGCCAATGAAACTACAATGAAAATCCGAAAGGGTAACAGTAAATAAGTTATGGGATATTAAATATAGAAAAAAAGAATGACAGAACCATAAAAGTCCAATGAAAAGTGGAAACGTATGTAATTTTCGACAGGTTGCATGCCGCACGTAATAGTTAGCCATTTGGTACTCGCCATTAAAGCTGATACTCCCAGAAGAAAAGAGATCTATTTTCAACATGACTGTTGTGATTTATATTCAGCACCCGGGCTTCCTTTGTCATTATCCAACAGTATTTCCGTCATTAATGTTCATCAGTGGATTTAATTACCTGCCCATGAATCGATGAAGAAGACGTATGCCATTTTTTTATTGCCATGTGTAGGTGGGGATTTATCTAAAATATTATATCATTCCACAGTTGGAGAAAATAGATTTCTAAATTTGGAAAAGGTCACGAAATGATTAATCATTTATTGCCCGTAGTTCTAGATGACTAGGCTGAAATAAATTGACCGAAATTTATATATTACTATTGACAATTCGTGTCTTAATAGACTACAAATTTTTGAACAACCAGGCTAAAAACAAATATAGTGTAACCGATATTCTACCCTTCAAAGGAATATGACACCTAAAGTCTATTGTTGTGGGTTTTTCCCCTTTTATAGATACAATATTATGTAAGTCAATATTGATACTATTACATTGCCCAAAAATCTCAGTGGTCAGATTAAGTCATCTGAGGTATTAACAAATGTGTGTGTTTTGCTTAATTCGGAGCAGGGCCCTGTTTCACGAAATTTTAACTTAAGATAAAATCCAATTTTAGAAGATACTTCAATTTTGATTGGCTAAGCACTAAAATCAGTCTAATATTATCCAATCAAATTACTAAAATTGGGATCTTATCTTAGTTAAAATTTCGTGAAATAGGCCCCAGAACAGTAGGACGTTAAACCCCATTTCATTTCATATCCAGGCAAGCGAGTCAGCGTCTTACCCACTTAGTCATAATGGTGGAATGAAATGGGGTTTAACGTCCAATTTTTGGTACTTACTGGACTTATAAAGAAGGGGATTCGTTATAGATCGTGTGTTCTAAAACCGTTTAAATTCCATCTGTGTGCGCCAACGTGTACATGGGACCCGGTACAGAGTAGACGTTGTTTCGTGCCAGGCCCTACGTCCTACACCCATAATGGCGGAAGGCCTTTGAATAAAAATGTATATGTTTTGCGAAAACAATTTACATTATTTAACGTTTAAATGAAATTGACTATAACAGGGTATATTCGACATAAGCAAAGAAATCGACAGAAGTCGATGAACAACGGGTTTTTGTAAATGTCATGCAATAGCGCACTTGATATATACCTTTATCAGTTTGAATTGCTTCAATGCATGGCATTCAGTAACTAGAATATACAGGTCGCAATTCTATGGAATACAATTACTGCTTATTACTGAGCGACGCTTCGACTAGGCTTTTCTTGTTTTTATCAAGCGTTGATGATACAATTACTGCTTCTCAATGCCCAGAGAAGCCTTGTCGAAACATCGCTGAGTAATAAGCAGTAATTATATTCCATACACCAGTATAATATACTTTCTTTGCGGTGTCTAAATATCAAACTAGTCCCCTTTTCTATGAAAGCCCAACATGGCTTGAATGTATCATTCTAGTTTTTATCATAGATGACTGCTGCTTTATCGATAACTGGATGTTTTGCAAGCTACTGACATTTCAAATATAGCTTACTTTTAACAGCTTTTTGTTACCTTCTGTGATTCAGGAAACGGCGGTATTTATTTGATGTAATGACCTATATCGTATGGTGTGCCATTCGAGAGACGTTTTTATTGAATTGGATAATCTGCATCCGGTTTGACGATAAAAGGTTATTGTAGCCTTTCATACGTCTGTGTTGCGTGAAAGATATTTGGGTTATAGCTTCATAACTTTTTATGTCATTTTAATATTCCCACCATCTCCTTTTATCTCGCATCATCGCCCGCAACATATTTTTAATAGTACAACAACTAATAGTCTGACCCGAGGCACTGCCATAATTGTGTTTGATTCTCACCGGAGTATCATATTGTCGGTCGTGACACATTTAAAACAGAGGTAAAAATAATATTTTTTCACCCGAGGCTCTACCATGATCACCGTTTCTTTTTTTTTATTAAAATAATTTCTTTGGTGTTTTTTTCAATGATTATATTTTTATTGTATATTTCCGTGTTATGAATAAGTATGACATTGTTAACAATTGAAGTCACGTGTAATAATAGAATACATTATAAAAAATATCTAGAGTTTAAGGTCCATTTTTTCTGCTGGATCCGGGTTCACGAAGACGGACTTGTGAAAAGCAGTGTTTTTGATGGTAGGTTGGGAGGTAGACCGATCAGTTTTACTGAACAAATCCCGAATCTCGATTAACGTGCCGTCTCGTTATTCGCGAATCCAAGATAACCAGCGAACACGTTATCCGAGAATAGGCAATAACACAGGTGATTATGGGAGACGACGTCTCGTGCACGCCAACAAACCAGTGAACACGCCACGCGCTTGACAAACGGCCACCCCCTTGCTTGTCCGATACCCAACGTTCACTTATCCCTAGGTAGCGAGGAAATGGTCGGATTTAAGTGGGTGGGTCTGTTTTGTTGCTGAACATATATCCCGAATCCGGAATAACGTACTGGCTCAAAACTCATTATTGAGCAACCCCTACGTTCGGAGGTGGCGAGGAAATGGTTGGAGGCAAAGTATGCTGGTCTGTTTTAGTGCTGAATCCCGGTCCCGAATAACGTACTGGCTCGTTATCCCTTATTCGTTTTACGTGAATCCCAAATGACGAGCGAACACGTTATTCTTTATTCGTGAATAACGTGCCAATGTCACGACGCCAAAGTGTATGGCTTTAAATTATGATCAAATTCAGGGACAAATAATTCTCCTTAAATCGCTTTTCTATCAGTACATTATAACAGGGTGAGAAACACATATATATCTTCCTCGCTATTTCATTTTAATTCAATTCCTCTCGGTTAACCAATGTTGTAGTACGTTGGCCCTTAAAATCATATTGTATCTTTAACTAATTATTGGTTAACACTTTCTATGTAGAGTCATATCCCGCATATCAATGACAATTTAATGACAGATTTGTATATAAAAAACAGTGATATTTTGGTAAGAATCTTACCATTGTCAAAATATCCATCAAATAGTCTCTGTTTATGACATGTGTTTGGTAGACCAAATAAGGTAACTGGTTTTTGGGAGAATGGGATGTTTATTCCATAAAACGTTGGACAATGATTTAAGGTATCAAAAATGGTGAAGGTTTTGATCGTCTCCATACAGTATTGTTTACATTGTATCCGTGTTGATAGCCTCGTTCGTCACGCAACCAGTTTTTCTGCAATATTCTGTTATGCACTGGTTAATTGGGCATAAAAAATATCAATTCGTTCCTTTTTCATGAGGTAGGCTGTGTTTTGAGAATAAGGTATTGTGTCATATTGTAAGTACTAAAATTACGTAAATTAAATCGTCCATATTCGAATAAATAATAAGACAAAAGGTCATCTTGAAACCAATTGGACGAATTGCGTCTGCGCCCCCTCCCCCCATCTACCGGTTATTTGCTCAAATCTTGCCAAGTAAACTGCCTTCGAATACAAGTACGAAAGTGCGTCTGGACTAAAAAGCAGACATCTGTCGCCCTTTTAATAAACCATTTCACCTTGACTGTTAACTTAGAAACCCACCAGATGTTCCTTGCATCCTAGCAGGTAATTTAAATTTTGAAAAACGGTATAATGACCAAAATCCAAGAAAACCATTATTAGTATTATTACACGAAGCTAAAAACTTGTATTACTTTAAATGTGAAATGAGTCCAGGCTTATCGTGTAACAGTTTCTTAAAGGTCAGTTAAACCATTACAGGTATTCATCATAACACGGCTTAATACAAAAACATGATCGGTAAATTAGATGTAATGACAAAGAAACATTTACCGAATGTCAATAAAAGGGAATAGAATCAAAAGTAACAGTAATGAAGTCATTATGAAAATGTCAACAACCATATTGGGAATAACACCAAGGTATCCTAACACCTAAAATACTTCAATTATTCAACAAATGGGTTTTAGCATTAACGCTGATTACAAAACGGGATATCGTAGACCAACATGCGCCATGAGGTTTGGCATTTCAAGGAAACTTTTCCCCGGAAAGCGTCATTTCCGTCAAGGGTTCGTTTATGTGTATGCCGATGAATACATGAATGGACATAGGTTTTTCCTCCCATTCGAATGATTAGACGGTAAGAGGAATCTGGCTGGAAAAATCCCTAAGAACTGTCCATTTAAATAAATCGATCCCTCCACTGGCCAAGAAAGTTCATTGGGATTTTCCGACGTGATTTCCTTTTGTCAGTGGTGCAGGAGGGAAGGTCTGTAAATGACAACTGCCTAGTCGTTCGGGTGGGACAAAAACCTAGGAACAGTGAACACATTGGCGTACACGTAAAAGATCCCTTGACAGTTGGAATCGATATAAGAGTAGGGCATAGTGCCACTGTCCAGACAAAAATTTCCTCATAGCACACTGTATGGCGTATGCCCGTCTACATTTGATCAGTCAGGAGCGAGAACAATAATAGGACGTTTATAACACACATTTCTTTTCCATTTAGATACCAAAAAAAATGTTATGATATGTTCTTGAAAAGTAATCATACACGACAACTTATAGCTAAGGGAAATGATGGGTTAAACTTTCAAATTTCAGAAACCGAAGTTTTTTGGTAGAAAGTAAGCTCGGGGAAAATACCCCAAAAAGATTTTGAAAACTTAATAGATGTAACTGTAACAATGTTTTTTAAAGCCGAACACGTCACTCTAACGCTAATATCCAGCAGGGTTAATGGCAACTGCGTTTAATAATGCAAAGGTACAACAGAAATCTTTAGCTTAGCAAACGAAAGGTGAAGTCTGATGTTCGAGAAACTGCTAGAATAACCATTACCCGGCGACCATCCATAAAGTACTTGTGTTCAAGTAATCTGTTCATGACGGATTACGGATGGATTTAGCTCCCTTACATGTTTCATTCGGTATCTCCCGTCTGATATCTAACAAACCTACTTCTTAAATTATACTTCTCCTAGACTATATGTCACTGACTATAAGCATGATTTCTTCAAATTAACTCAGTTCCAAACTGTATGGATTAGGTAGCGCCCATGGGTCTGAAATGCTAAATGTCTAGTTGTTCGGGTGGTGCAAAAACTGGGGTCCGGTGTATATGTTGAGCGCAGATTGCCCTCCTGGGACAAATAGCCTCTGTGCATGCGCGAATATCTGTCTAATTTCCGATGAGTAATCTGCGCACGCGAAGTGAACTTTGTCCGGGCAATTTAATGGATTACTGCGAGAATAATCCGCTTAGTATTTTTAGTCATTTAAATGAAATTTGTGACCGTCAGTTTACTGGTGCAAGATGATATTTCACCACAGATCACTGTCTTAGTATTATAAGTCATATTAATGAAATTTACGGCCGTCAGTTTACTGGTACAAGTACGAGCAAGGCGATACGGAAAGGAATGTATCCCTTCTGTAAGTCTCTGCAGGTATCTACTGTCCGAATTAGATGTATCCCAAGCACATCTCTTGACCATTATGACTGGTTGATTGTTCTTTTGTTTCTGGAGTTTAAAGTCCACTTCCACCGGGCACCGGGGGTGACATCTTAAACAATTTTATTACTGGTTGGTAGTTACGTCTGCTGGAAATATCTTTATTTACGTCTTACCATAGATCTGATATGCTGATTGATTAACAGCTGCTTATTATCTAAGCACACACGTTAATTATGTAATGATTTTAAAAATATTTCACTACAAAGCCGATGAGGGCATGTCATATACATGTATATATTTACGTCTGACAGACTACTAACACGACAGTGCAGATTGCAATCTGAGCAAGGGGTTAAGATTGCGCCTAACATATATACTCTAGAATTCGAAAGGGGTATATGTATACGTCGCTTTCCGGACACATTAACTACCGCATTTGCCCAATCGACTCTCTAAAGCCACGTAAAAGAAAGTACAACAATGGCGACGTCACTATCAGAATATTTGACATTTTCCATGACTTTGCCGAAAATTACCGAACTGAAGACGTCATAAACCTAATTCGTGCGCTATTGTGTTACTAATAATGATCAACTGGGGAATACCAGGTCAGAGAAGACTGTTCACGCGCAGGACATTCGTTACGAGGCCTACCTGTTTAAAAGCATACATTGTCACTCGAATACTAACCCCAAAGGTCCAGTTTTAAGTGTATAGTTAATATACACCAAAGTGACGTATATGAAAACCATACCGCCTTCACAAATTGTATTTATATTACACAAAGCAGAGTAATCGATATGGTGTTTGTTTTGCTTAAAGTGGAGTGCACCGATTTCACAAAGAGGGAGGGGAAATGAGTTAAACGTGCACTCGACACAAACTAGGGATTCATTTTGGGATTAATTTAAAATGGTAGATTGCATTTCAATAATTCAATAAAGAGCTATTAGCAGTAACGGATGAGCGTATGTGTGTTGGAAGTGGATGGGGGGGGGGGGGGTAAAGTCAATTCGACACAAGCTAGGTCGTTTTGGCAATAGTCCATGGTACATTTAATTTCAATAATACGCTTACGCGTAGGTGTCTTTAGCAGTGTGGGGCATTCGGAAGAGCCAGAGAAGAATCGCGATGTTGGACAGACGATCGAAACCTCGCCACCTGCCTCAATGATAGACATTTTAATCTAAACCGTACGCGAAACCCTGCCTGAGTATGGAATTAGTTTCAAATTATTACAACTGGCCTGACTTCGTTCGTTCGTTACTGGGGTTTAACGTCCACTTCCACCTAGGGTGATATCGTAGACAAAAGGCCTGACTAACCGCTTGAAGTATATATGTAGAACAATACATGAACACGTGTTATATAGTAGACCAGTGATGAAGCACATGAAGCAATATCCATACATTTATGAATGACTGGCTAACGCTGGATTTTCATTGGTGGTTAGATATCGATAAATATTGTAAACACTATATTGGCATTCTATTGGTTGATAGTTTGTGTGTGTTCACATGATGGACATGCACGTGTCTGGCAGATTTACATTTTCTTAAGAATTTGTGCATATATAAGTAAATTAGAAACCAAGTTAAGCTACATTTCATTTATTTCATGGATGTGAGCAAGTTGCCTGGTCAACAGATTCAATAAAGGTAAATAATCATATATATTTATACTTGATATCCTCTAATAGTATGAGCATGTATTTGATGCTTACTCTACCGAGAACATGTGATACCACTTTACATTATATATGTTAATAATATGAACATTTATATTTTGCTTACTCTAAAGTGAACACCTGGTACCACTTCGACTTTATTTTCCAAATTCAGAGCGCTGGCAGTATAATTTTTTGTTTGTATAATATTAGGGGGGTTGAGTGGCCGAATGGTTAACACGTGCGTGCTGTATCAAAGGGTCTGTCCTTGAGTCAACTGGTTTCGATTCCCAGGTTGTATGTGACAAGGAGTAGGGTGGCTTGTGGACTTTTAACCCCATTTCTCCTCCACCCCTTTAAATTATGTCCAATTATTCAATATTGCATGAAAGTCATTAATCAGTCAATAGTCAAATATCTATATTAAGCAAGGTTTCAATTATGCAATTATTATTCCGTATAATATCAACAATTCCATTAATTCTTATTAAAATTGTATCCATTCCGATGGCATAGTAAATAATTTTAGTGTCAAAGTCATATATTTACCAAGAAAAATCTCAGGCGACGGTTAAACTCTGTCTTTTTTTCAGAATAATAATTAACGCAAATTCATATAACGCTTGATTAGAACAGTATGACCCGTAAGACACTTTAGTTAGCAAAATTTGAAACTAATTTGTGGTTAACGCGTTATGTAGTAAAAAGATTGCCCAGGCACGCCATTCTTCGGATTTTCTTAGAATCATGATTAGGAGGGAAGGGATGGGGGGGTCTTTCTCTCTCTCTCTCTCTCTCTCTCTCTCTCTCTCTCGCTTGGCTTATAGTCGCGCGGAGGGGACGAAAAATCGAGTTCATAGTCATAGTGCCGCTGTCCGGGCAAAGTTCCCTTATAGTTCGTCTTCATCAGACTGGATAGAGCAAAATGCTGGCCCGTTAAACCCAATTTAATTTCGTGTTTTACTATTCTCTAAAATGACAAGCTATGAAATTTATAGATTTTGAATAATAATTCTTGATATATTGCATTTTGAAAATAACGCGACATCACCGGGCTCAAGTTGTCAAGTTAAGCAGAGTTTCCAATTATGAAATATTTATTTACAAGACAATAATACCTTAAAGTCGCTGATTGTTATTCGTATGTTTCGCCAAATATCTTATTTTTTACGGATTAAACTACGCTAAGATACACCAAGATTGATAATCAGGCAACAGACATCAAAATTTTTACGGCAGGTAATCCATGGGCTTGGATTACCTGGATTAATACCCGGGGAAGGAAAAACTAAAGATAAAACGAAAAATGGGATGCGGTTGGGCAAATTTCATAATCAGTATCAAGTCGTATTCTAGAAATAGAGAGAGAGAGAAATGGGGTTTAACGTCCACTCGACACAAACTAGGTCATTTCGGGACTAACATATGGTTTAATTTTATTTCAATAATTCGCTTGCGCCTAGAGGTCTTTTAGCAGTGGGGAGAAACCGAAGTACCCGGAGAAAACCCACGAGGCTGGACAGGCGACCCTACCCCTTGCCACGTACAACCGGGGATTCGAAACCATGCCGGTTGACTCAATGGTAGGCCGTATGATACAGCGCGCGCACGCTAACCATTCGGCCATCCAACCCCCCATTCTAAAAATAATTATCTATATTATCAAGAGACCTAGAAGACACATGAAAACTATAGGAAACAGAACATTGTTTAGAAACCTAGAAAATACGTGAAAACTCCACCAAACATAACCATTGTCTAGAACTAGAAGATGCGAGAAACATCCACCGAACACGACAATTACATAGACACCCAGAAGACACATGCCAACTCCACAAAACATATAATAGTAAAAAAATAAGCTACATTATAAAATAAACCGAAAACCCCAATAAGTGGTATCGATGTAAACATGTACCGACCCATATGATACTAATTGAATGATATCAATACTAAAATGTAGAACAACTTCAAAATACTTAATTTACTCCCGTTGTTGACATTTGTATCAATTGGGTGATTTACATTAACAGTAAATTCGTCTACATCTCCGGATAAGCCACCGCTTATAGAAATATTGCATTTTCAACTTTTTATAAGCTAGAAATTGTGCGGGGAGCTAGATAGAAATGCAAGCAATTAATAATCTATGTTAGCGGGCTTAAGATAATTAAGATACAACGTTGGCGTCGATGTTCGTGGAGAGAGAATTGGGGTTTAACGTTCGCTGATTACAAACTGGACTAACAAATAAAGTTCAATTTTATTTCAATAGGGGTCTTTAGCAGTGAGAGAAAACTGGGGGATCCGTAGAAAATCGTCGAGGTTGGACAGGTAACTCTGCTCCTTGTCACGTACAACGAAGGGATCGAAAGCACGCCAGGGGTGACTCGGTGATAGACATTATGATGTCGATTTCCATGGATCTAAATGTGCTATTCGTCTGACATCTAAAATGATTAAAAACAAAATTAAAGACGTCGGCATGGAAATAAAAAAAAGTGAATTTATAATGGACAAAGATTGTGCATCACTGTATGGTTTGACGCAGACATGCTTTTTGGTATAGGGGGGTTGGGATGGCCTAGTGGTCTAGAGTGCAGCCGCGCTTCGACCTCTAGCTGTGGTTTCGATCCCTGGTGTGAGCGTATGTGGTGCCTTCTCAACCTCGTGGGTTTCCTCCGGACATTCCGGTTTCCTAAAGACCCCTACGCGCAAGCGAATTATTGAAATAAAATTAAAACCATATGTTAGTTCCAAAATGACCTAGTTTGTGTCGAGTGGACGTTAAAACCACCTCTCTCTCTCTCTCTCTCTCTCTCTCTCTCTCTCACTCTCTCTCTTTGGTATATAGCTTCCTTTTATTTGTCTAAGGGTCGACATTTGTCATTGGATCTGGAAACCTGAGCCTGTTAGGAATACACTTTTTTATGACCTTGGTGTAGCTTTCTTTTATTCGCCCTAGGGCCGAAATTTGTCATTGGTTCTGCAAACGTGACCATTTAAGTTAGGCATACACCTTTTCATATGGCCTTCGGCTCAAAATATGTAAATGCAGCGGAAATATGAATCGGAACAGGTGTATGTAAGTAATATCAATATTCCCACACAGCTTTGTAACAATATAGGCATATCGTGATCAATACTGTAATGTAGGCTAAATGATGAATACACATATAAATGACCTCATCGAATACGAATTTGTTTCGCAATATAGGTTTACCATTACAGAAATGACATCGCAAAATTTTCGGAGACAAATTTATTTCACAATATAGTTTACCATCACATTCATGAGGCTTAGTAAATAATTAAAATAGTTATAGCTCGTACGTTTCTCCATTACGATTTGGCCTGGCGATGACAGCTGTTTAGTCGTTCGGGTGGGACGAAAAACCGAGGTCCCGTGTACACATTGACGTGCATGTAAAACATCTCTTGTGGAATTCGATATAAGAGTTGGTGGTATTGCCGCTGTCCTAGCGAAATTTCCCCAATAGCACACCGTATGGCGTATGCTCGTCTTCATTAGCAGCAGGACGTTAAACCCCATTTCATTTCATATCATATCATTTACATTTGAACTGATAATGAATATAATGATTTGAATAAGATTATGTAAATTATAAAGAAACCATCTTTCATTTGCTATCAATTCAACAATAGCCTTAACACTAATGACAATTTTATTTTTCGCAATAAATACTTCAAATCAAATCATCGTTTACTACAAGCAAACTAGCGAATATTATAACATAATTGCGGAGGCGACGGTGACTTGATGAGTATGATACTGGCCTACTAACCAAGGCATCCCGGGTTCAATCCAGATGTCTGAAAATAATTCCCGGGATTTATCAGCCGGGTTTACCTTGTTGTAACGTAAACCGGGGGAATCGAGGCTACGCCTGTTGAATCAATGACAGACCTTATGTTACAGAGCGCACGTGCTAACCATTCGGCCATACCCCCCTCCCACCGCCAATATCCATGCATTAATAACGCTCTTTGAGAAATACCAAAGTCTCTGCGAATTCGTGCACGATATACATATAACTTGGCGTGTTGGTTCCTGCAATTGCGCATCGATTGTTGAACTTCAAATTTTGATATGACGTCATAATGCCACGCTAATACGGTGAATTTTGTTTTTAGATTAACGGGCGTTCTTCACCTGTCAAAGCCAACTTTTTAATATACCATTTGTCATCGTCAATTTTAGGTTACGTGTACGGTCCTTTCTTAATTTCAATTAAATCTCTCAACACACGTCCATCACATCGTGTCTCTTTCCTGATCGTTTTTAAACCGTGATATATTTGAAGTCAAAGTTCCAATATTCTCCTGTACCTTCTATGCTATATATTTTTTTTAAAAAAAAAACAAAGCAATACTTGGAAACTTTTGTTAACACAATTATCATAGAAAGAAGGTCCGTATTAGCGTCATCATAGGCTACTGTTTGTTGATGCCTGTAACAATCCCATCCGGCATTGCGTCAAAATATATGACGTCTATTCGTCTAAACGAAACCTTTTAAAAAGCAGCTTCTCAATACAGAATTCCTCCCACAGGAAGGACCCCTGTGCGTGCGCTAAGATAATGAAAAATAAGACTCTGCGATATGACCTTCGGTGGAAGCGGACGTTAAACGCTAAGAAGAACAACAACAGAATTAGAAATGTCAAATTAACTGGGTTAGCTATGTAAGGGGTCGTTAATGTGTCAACTTCAGTCCTTGCCACCCGTAGAAAGCGCTTTTCGTATTGAAGTGTACCTTATAAAAAAGCAGCCTGTCGTATCGAATTGAAAATGTCAAATTGACTGGGTTAGATATATAAGAATTTAAATAATAGAAGTTATGACAACGGGTGATTAGTGTGTCAACTTGAGTTCATGTCTCGAGTGGGAGTGATACGTGTCAACATAACACTATATGAAATGTATATGCTCCACTGCTTCGCTTATCACAGTCAAACGGCTAACGTGTCCAGGTGTTCCTTAGATAAAAGTACAAAAAGTTGAAGTAACTTTAGTGCATAAGACCGATGATTAGTATGGCTGAACTTGTTTTTCCCCCTCAAGTGGTAAAGTTTTAAGCCACTGTATACAGTTTCGTTTGTGCACACCAAGGGCACATGGGGCCCATGCTAATCTACACGTTTGTATGCTGTGATTTGCTGTTCAAACGTTTGTGTACGGCATGTATTTCAAGGAATCTGTTACGTGCACGCCAAAGTGTACACGGGACCTCGATTTGTCATCACATCCGAATGACTATACGTTGTCCCTGGCCGGGGCGCGAGTCCCGCATGCTGATGACCTTTCTCGGCCAACGCAGGTATCGAACACCCGACCTCCAGGTTAACGAGTCAACGTCTTACTCACTGAGTCACAGTAGATTCCCATTATTTTGAAAGTACCAATACAGTAATCATATCTTAATTTGTATCCATCATAAACACAGATCATTTTTCGTTTCGCTTTTTATAGTTCAACTAGGATCTGGAAGAGTTGTTATATATAACCCGCGTTCTGGATGATGTGAGGGATTGATCAATGAAAAGGACTCTTACTGGGAGTTTTTGGCGTAAGATGCACTGAACTGTTGGTATTGGGTAAACCGCTAGTCTCTTATCATCCAAACAAATATTCTACGAATATTAGTCTGGATGGGTCCTCAAAATTTGAAAGAAAGTCGGTCAATGTCTGGATTATCCAGTCTTTTAAGTTACCACTTACTGAATCTATCAAAACATCTCGCTTGTCAACAATGACACTCTCTAAAATTTTGTTTTAAAGGTTTTAATTGAAATGGTAATTTTCTCTCGTCACGAATCAAACGTATGGCTTCTCACAATCTCCTTAATCGCGATTCATGATGTTGTATAGTCTCTTTTTTGTTTCTAATAATAGATGTGCCAAGTGAATTGTGGGATATATTTTATCCTCGCTTTATAGAATCTATCAAAATCGGCCCGGCTTCATAATATCTATCACTTACCGAGACTTTAGCCTAAAGTTTCCATTGCCCATGCGTAACCGGGAGTTTGGTTTTTTATGTGGTAGATTATCCAGTAATTTTCGTCAATGATTGAGAACCGACCCAGACCCTCCGTGCGTTGAAGACTAGGGGGTTCTGGGTGACTGAGACTAGTAAACCGCTAGAAACGTCAACGCTGATTGACCACTGACTGACAAGACCTCCCACTAAAACCTATCAGGTCTTCATGTAGTACAAGCCATTGAAAGTATAAAAACACGAAACGAAATATAGATCCCTATTTTAATAAGGTCGTTGGATCAGAACGTTCTATTCCTGTGAGTTTTTGCGTATGTGGGGCCCCAGGTACATTGCTTTGCCCGGAAACTTATAATGCTGCCGAAGTGTTGTTTTCTGGGGTTTGTAGCTTAATCCAACACTAACGACGAAAACTCAAATAAATAGCTAAAATTGTACTTTTAATAAACGAGCGCCCAAAACTGGTTAACGGTCACAATAAAGAGATAGGTATCGCTACGACGAGCCGGTCACCAGACTAAAGTTACAGTAGAATATAGAACATATATACACGCTTAGGATTAAAATAATTATATAATGATATTTGATAAGATATTAAATTGCACATAGGAAACAGATGTTTAAATACAGAAGTAGATATGGACATGCGCCAGAACGCGGGTTGACTATAGTATAATTACGTAATATATATCGTTACATTGAGACTTGAAAGATTAGTGAGATATCAATTCGGACATTGGTCATTTACTACATTAACATAAATCATATAATAAATATATACATAGATACACTATGACAATGCTTTCCTACTTTCATAATACAATTGACGTTGTAATTGTCTCTTTGATCTCCATGATCGTTAATTTTGAATATTAGCCGCTTGTGACATCATCAGAGTTCAATATTACATGCAAGCATACCAATAATACACAATGAATCAATTTATTATATGAAACAAAAAAGATTAGCGGAGAATTTGGGGCATTGGTAATTGTTCTTCCTTGGTCAGAAGGTTTAATATATTTGTGCTGGAATCTGATTCTATTCTCCTCAGACTTCGTCGACTGCATATCTATTTGGCCCCAACGTTATTTGGAGTAACAACCTCGTAGCGATATGTATACCTATTGCCTGTATATAGATACCAGTACAAAACGATGACGATTATTAGTACACACGACCGGTAATGTAACCTGATGTATGCTTGGCCCTGAGAAGTATTAAGTCACTGTATAACGTGGAATCCCAACATGTATAAAGATAACTCAAATAGATAATAACACATTTGACATGTCATTTATCATTTTCATACCTGTACGGACGTGTGTACCAAGATACATTAACTACAAAAGTGTCAACTAAATACAATTCTTAAATAATTTAAAGATTTGATATCAGGTTTTGTTTTTCGTTTTAAAAAGTGCCGAACGACATCCAACGTTTACGTATTATTAAAGTGCCACACAAATGGTTTCATTTTTCCTATAGCAACATTTTGGGAGAGGGAAGGAAATGATAAGAATATAAAGTTTCTTCCAGACACAGGGGCGTAAATGTGGGGGGATGTGTGTGTGTGTGTGTGGGGGGGGGGGTACACCCCACAGCCCCCAAAATAGTCGGTCGCAAAATCAGTGCAGTCGGTATCAAAATAAGTGTTAAGTGTATACGTCACGCAAAAGTTTAGTATATAATAACCTTGTCAACTTATCATGTTTGAAAAGATGCTGTGTTTCAGTCTCATTCTGTTGTGAGTATGTTAGTCTAACAACAAAATTTCACCCAGGGAGAAAAATAGTCGGTCTCAAAATAAGTGCAGTCAGTGCAGTCGGTCTCAAACACAATGCCAGAAAAGATCCCAAATACTGTGTATATGTGTGACTCCGTGAGCCTAAATTGCATACGTCACTCTTAATCTGTTGTGAGTATGTTCGTCTAACAACAAAATTTCACCCAGGGAGAAAAAAGTCAATCACAAAATAAGTACAGTCACTGCAGTCGGTCTCAAAAACAATACCCGTGTATTTGCGCGAAACCGTGTGCCTAAATTGCATACGTCACACAAAACTATAGTATAAATAACCATGTATGCTTGTCACTCTTATTCTGTTGTGAGTGAGTAGGTTGTTCTATGAGACCGCAGTGGGTCTCCGACTAAATGAATTAATGAGATAAACCAACAATCACAAAACGGGCGAAATTGGCAGATAAGCCTCAAGACTCTGTCCCATTTCTTATCCTCTCGTTAACGAGAATTTGGTTCCATTTGCCATGATATTAATTCAAATTTTCAAGCCGAGTCCCAAAAATTTAAAAGCTCCGTTACATTATAACATCATTTTTCTACACAGTTACATATCTGAAATTTTTGTTCGTGCCTGCGGCGCTCGATTTCATTTTAAAATTATTCTTCTACTCCTCAGTTGTCTTATACTGTCTCAGTACTATTTTATTTACAATTATAGTGAACTGCCCAGTTTGTAGTACCACTGGTGTGTGGGGCGTCAGATTGTACAGATGTTATGTCAACTCTTGCAAAACAGATCTTGAGATTCTGTCCCATTGACTGACATTTCTGGTCCACTCGTCCACAAGAATTTCTCCCAGCAATGACCTTATATGCCAGGATATTGAATCAATTTTTAAATTTTTTCTCAAATTACTGTGTTATAGGCACAATCATTAATATGACATAAACTATATGTGAACTTAAATAAAACTGCTTTCCAACGAGACAACGATCGGCGAACAACTATGTAGTTCTACAATAGCCAGTATTTTGTTTACTTTCATTGTGGGGTGGGATTGTGGATGGCGCCCTAGATTTGAAACCACCCCTACCGCACCCCCATATTCCCTAGAAAACTCACTCGCGGTGCTCGGCTCCTGATTGCGTCACTCGCACTGGAGGGGGGATATCAGTCGGTCGCATTTTGGCTAAACACCCCACAAACGAAATCATTATGTACGCCCCTGTCCAGATACCGATGTTTCCGCAAGTTTGACGTTACTATTATGGTTATCTCTTGTAAAACCCTTCACCCTGCACCACTGGACAAAAAGTCCCGGGGGGGGGGGGACCCCGGAAAAAATAGTTGAACCTTCTTGGCCAGCACCGAGATCGAACACAGAACCTACTGGTTAACGACCCAACACCTTGCTTACTGGGCCACCTCTATCCGCTGATAACAAAAACATGTTTCTTCAATATCTAAGTGCATCCATCTGATTTAACATTTATTATGGCATAATTCGCTGCCTTATTCCTTTTTTGATTTAGTAATGAAATAAAAAAATATTATTATTTTCAGCCTCTGATCCGGTTTAGGTCATTGTTTAATACAATGGACATGTATTCATTGCATTAGTAATCTCAGTAATGGACTGGTTTATCGTCAAATTAGCTAATGAAAAATAGCATCTCCGTATTCTACATTATAATTGTATGCTTTTCGGAAAAAAAAGAATTTGATTTTATAAAAAGAGAGTCTGCAAAATGTAAACCTTATACTTTTATCAAAAGACCTGTCCTGTATATCTTTATTTTCCTTGCGCTTTTGCTTTATCATAGGCGTGTCAAGTGCAGTTCCCAGCTATCTTATTTCTTAGTTTAATGCTACATCATTATGAACATATGGATACATTCTAAAAAAAGGGAATCATTGTCACTAATCTGTGGGAATATCATTATGCAATCGCTATAGGTTTAGTTTGCTTACTCATCATTCTTTAGCCGAAGCCCAGATTTTTATCTTTTGTTCGAACCTTGTAATGCGTTTTGGGGACAATCACTCTTTCAACCGGCGAAGCAGTACCGCGTGTGTTTAAGTTAAAGTTAGGTATTTGTATGTATATACTGCTGTCAATTCTTCACTCGACAACAATATTTCACAGAGTAATGAAGTACAGACGAACCAGTTGACACCAATGCGTAAAGGTAGATATGGTAAGGCTAATGCCATTCGTATTAAAACACAGAATCTTTGGTTATGTATATGGTCTTTTCAAATTTCGTGGAAACACTCAAAGCTCAGATTTGGGGTATTGGTGGCTTCCGATGGGTGTAATTAATGCGTGACTCTTCTCAACCATTAAAATTTGTCTTTGAATTTTTTAAAAACATTTTGTAACACTCAACCTTATCCCCATAATTTATTGTATGATTTTGGCTAAGATCATCTACCCTTTTCGAAAGGGTATTGAAGTATTCGATTTCAGGAAATAGAATACAAAATGTTTTTTTTAACCAAAATGTGTTTTAACAGAGGACGGACATGCTATGTTGTTATCTTTTGAAATGACCGCGATCTGGAAAATAACAAAATCACACCAAAATCAACCTGAAAGGGAGCTAGGTTCGACTTCACAGCCATCAAACACGCGTTTCAAGAGGACAGATTGGCCGGACAGTTTTCTCGTTTTAGAGTTGCAAAACTCGGGGATTTTCCACTTGTACTAATCGTGAGTATTATCAGTCTGACTTCCGTGACGCCCTTAAATCTCCGATCATCTTACATACACATGCCTTCTAGTATTATAACGATATGTCTATGTGAAGGATGTCACTCCTACACGAGTGTACGTGATCTTAAGTGGCCCACAAAAGTTTTATCATATTATAACAGTTGTAAACTTTGTACTTATCGTGCGTATATTTCCTATTTATTAAATTACTTATTGAAGTCAAGTGTTTGAGATTATCTGATTAAATCGGATCTTCACACCACACTACCAGAGGTAATTTAATTTAAGTAGTGTTTTGCTCTGTGGAATATGTAAGAGGTGAACATTGCGAACACTCTAGAAGGACCAGATTGTCCGACATTATAATGTTTCGAAGGCTTCGACAAAACTATTGTAACAAAAGGTCTAACTAAAATAAGGCCTGGGAGCATTTAAACGGCATTGCTGAAGGATCCATTAATTTCTTTTGTCTTTTGATTAAATAGTTACTTGGCCCAGCAAAATAAAAAAAATCCCTTAAAGGTAAAAAACGCTGCGTTTTTCTAGTATCACATAATAATTTTGTGCGTTCCCGCAACAGTTGAATTGCAGAAATAAGTCACATTGCAATTAGTTAAAAACAAAAACTCGCTGTTTAAAATCAACCTGCATTGTGCTATATATACTAAATTGTCATTCGGATTTGCTAGTGCTACTGTTACTTCTCGTAGTACTATTTTTCAACGACATTATTGGACTAGTCGTTTTAAAAACTTTTGGACTGTGAAACCATTGCGCAACATACCAAATATTCCTACTTGTGAATCGGGTATGGAAGTCGTATCAGGGTTAAAGGGATAGGTAATAACAAGGACGAATAATAACCATTTTAATGTAACTAAGTATATATCCAGTTAAGAGATGCGTGAAACCTTTATTTGTCGATATTCACACGCGTGGACCCATGTGAAGATTTGCGATATGTGAAGATTTAGGTATCAACCAAGCAATTGGTAACCGATTTCCTTGAATATTTAAGACAATTATCTAACACCTCTGTCGCATTCTCGAGACAGTCTTGCAATGTGAAGGTTCGATTAAAGAGAAAAGGGATCATATCAGGTAAAAGTTTGAATAAGCTAGGAAATTATAAAATTTGAATTTATGATACGAAACTTAAATACAAAAGTATTAAACATTTTATTTCAATATGGATTTTGGTGGTGATTAAGCGTGTGTTTTTACCAAGATATAAGATATAAAAAAAAAACAACGAATAAAACTACTAACAGTTATTGTTCTAATTTAAATTTAGCAAATGAAGGACTAGAATGTGTTCTTTAAATAGTATTTCAAACTTTTAAAGCAAAAGACCAAGATGATGTTCATGGATACAAACGGCTGTATAGTAATTTTTCAGTCAGTATGATTTTGGTTTCAGTCTGGAATATTGTTCTTTTTATTTCACCAATAGATAATAAAATCGCGAAGTATATTTTCCTATGTAAAATTTGTAGCAAAAAATATTTCCGATCACAGTGATTGTACTTTCATGAAAAAATGTCACAGAAGCATAAAGTTTTTATTGGAGGCTAATCTAAAAAAAAAAAACCCCAAAAACCCCCATGCTTCTGTGACATTTTTTTTTTGAAATGCGAATACTTTAATATTTGTTTTCGGAATGTACAATCAGAATAGTTTAAATTATTTTGGTGCACCCTGTATCAGGATTTGAGCCGAAAAGTAAGAAACACTGGTGAAGGTATACATCTTAAAAATCATTTTTAAAGCTTCATTAAATATCATTTTAATATTAATGTCTGTTTTCACAAGGCATATTAGTTCTTAATTAATTGACACGTATACTATTACTATCTCCCTGATTATGTCTACTACATCGTTAACACAGTTCACCACGTGCATTTTGCATACCGATAGTTCATTGGCTAATCACGCTATTTTACCGACATTTCGCCTAATAGTTTAGATGCAGTTCGAATTCTGTCTTATTGTTCTGTCTTATTGTTCGTGCTTGGTTTTATTTTATTTGTAGCGCATTCATTGTGAAGGTTTTCTTGAATATCGGATGCTAAGCCAACTATGACACACTGATATGACAAGTAGTATTTATCAATTTGGTTATGTATTTTTTCCGATCTACCCGTCTGGTTTGATATATAGTTTTCTACTTTTCTACAATTTGATGTACCGAAACGATAGCTAGAAAGAACGATAATCAAGGGAGGTAAATCACTTTTTCAGCACGATTTAGGAGTCGAACCACTGATTTGAAAATATTTAATTATTTTATACATCAATGCTCTATACTTCCAATTTTCGCCAATCTCGAATTCCTTATGTAGAATATAATTTCCACGAATATGTAGGTTTATGAAATTTTACCTCGGCGTAATGAAAAACTCACAACGCCAATCATTAAATTTGTTTAGCATGTTGTGCTCTCTTTACTGATATAACGACTAGGCTATTTGAATTATTTAAAAGCGGGGGTTATAGGCCATAGATATGCTATAAACTAACATTTACATGCACGTGAAAGATAATTTGGCCGTTAGAATTCGACATAAGAGTAGACCGTAACGCCACTGTTCGTGCAAAATTGTCCTCGTTGCATACATTGCAGTGCACGTAAAAGACCCCTTGACAATTATTCGATGTAAGAGTGGGTCATAGTGCCATTACCCGGTCAAAATTTGAATCATTAGCCCGGTCGGAGCTACACAGTACAGCGTTAAACCCCATTCATTTCATTTCGTCCCAGTCGGACAGTAGAATCGTGATAAAAAAAAGGTTCCCAAGTATAGAATATTTCATACTCCTCGCAGCGTTTCGTTTGATTAGATGTAATCCAACTACACACTGCTATTATGAGTGGATATTGTTGTTTTAAATTTTGATTTGTCAGTAGTCCGTCTACCAACCAATCACTAGCTGCCAATATTGGACCAAATATGTTTACATAACGTAACGTCATGACTCACGATTTTATTATGCCTAATTAACCCGTGCATAGCAGAATACTGCAGTAAAACTAATTGCGTGACAAACGAGGCTATCAAGTCGAATGAAATGTAAACAATACTGTTTGGAAAGGAACATACTTTCACCGTTTTGAATACCTTAAATCACTGTCCAAAGTTTTAGGGAAGACCCAGATTAACGAAGGACTGTCATGTTGCTATACTTAAGTGATAGCTTTCATTGAACGGAAAGAATAGACACACTCCCGCATAAGTTCAAGAAACAGACGCTATTCCAGCAATGGTCAGAGAGGGATTTCTCGGGCCATTGCTTCAGGAATATGAGAATATGTATGGTTAAAAACATCGTAATTCTCGAAACTAATATGCTACATTACAGAATTTTGCGCTCAGAATGTGTAAAATATGGCGAAAGCTATTTACGCATTATCTTACTACGTTCCCATCATGTTCATCCTAGGTCATGACCGGATTTAAAGCGCTTCTTTTGTGGAAACAAAATACACTTCACTGGCGTGTTTTTTCTTCGCTAGCCAGATGAATACATGTTGAAATAGATCTGTTTGAAATAACAATCTGATTATAAAATGCATACTAAAGGTTTTACAAAATAATTCACATTTTTTATATGCTGAACTCTCGTATTACAAACAAACAACACATTACAATATTTTTAAATAAAACAAAACCTTGTAAAACGTGTGTGATGAATTAGTGAAGCCGGGTACATGTGCACTGTTTTGAGGCATGTAATGGTCGACCACACTTGGCGTTTATGGTACATTAGGTCCCATATTATAAATAAGCTCTTTATTAAAAACTACTAAAGCAAACAGACGGTGAAATTATGTACTTTACCGACTTTAAATACCCAAAACATAATATTTATATATCTAAAAGTAGAGCAAAATTTTGATAGTCGACCATAAAAAAAAAATATCTGTTTTCTTGTATGCGTTAATTATGTCACCGACTTAAAGGTCTTATATTCCGTAATAAAAGGGTGATAAAAACTTGTACAGTATAACATTCGTCTTGCAGAAAAGTACATTGTTAAAAGCTTTTTTTTATTATTAAATTCGTTCAATCTGAATTTAACATTACCTTCAAAATAATCGAACTCGGGCTGTTAATAGCATAAAGTGGAGTGGATTGGAAGATTGAATCGGCCACTCGCGACTTTTGTCTTCAAAATATTAAAAAAAGGTTATAATAATAATATGATATTGCGTCGAAGGTTGGAAAGTAGAAAACGAAAACATAAATAGGTGTTTGGGGTTAGGCAGATTAAGGACTTGTCCGTCACTTTTAAACGAATGACGCCTTATACCACTGAAAATCCAGCGAAACGTTTCTTCAAGTTTGTTTGCATTCTGAGACGACGCCATTTTGGTTGAACAATTATCAGTTCGAGCTCCCAGTGCTTGCAGCGATGTGCATGGCCAGAAATAAGTTTGCGCGCAAATTTATATTTTTTAAATATTTTTTTGTTGTTGCATATTTGCAAAGTTAATTAACAGAAAAGCAGAATGTCCATCTCATGTATAGCACCCACCACTTAATTATGTTTCGTTGGGATGGAATTATATAAAGAAAAAAGACATGCATGAGTTATGATGTCCGTTCTCTTTCTAGAATGCTTGCCTCCAATTCTTATAGGTGTTCACACCAAACTAAACAAAACTAAGTGCGAACAATCCAAACCACTGGACAAAATTCGATGTCCTACTAAAACGGTATAGGCGAAATACTGTAATCAGCAAATGGTCTATTCACCGTGTACAAAATACCCGACATACAGCGGTAACAGGTGACGAATTGCGTGCATGAGTCAGGGTATGCTTATACCTGATACAGCAAAATTTTCAATGCGAAATTATTCAATCATGTCTAAACTTAAATACTCTAAATACATTTGCTAAAAGTATGAGCACCATTGTACGCTAAAACTTGTGCAAATTAGAAACAGATGGTGTAATGTTCTTCTAATCTGTATTGAAAAGCGCTATTTTTCCAGCAATTCGATCCTTCTTTCAAATACAAATTGCAATCCAAATCATTGACAAACATAATATTCTAATGTTACACATTAGTAGATTTTAATGGCAAAAATCAAGATACCTGAGAATATGATTTTTATAATTCAGTTGATAATTATCTTGAATATTTCATGAAATCGTACGTTTCGCAATATGCTTCCTTAGAATGGCCAATAACATTATCAAAGTTATAACTTTAAAGTTTAATGAAGAAATAAAGAGATCGTAAAATATTTCTATATGTCATACTGATTAAAGTTTTATGTTTCTTAAGAGGATATCTTACTTTTAATATAGGGTAAATTGTTTCAATGGCATTTAGTAATTGAACTGTAATATACTTGTCACAATTCTGTGGAATACAATTACTGTTTATTACTGAGCGGCCTGACAAGGACAGCTGTCTAGTTGTTCGGATGGGACGAAAATCTGAGGTCCTGTGTACACATTGGCGTGCACATAAAAGATCCCTTGACAGTTGGAATTCGATATAAGAGTAGGTCGTAGCGCCGCTGCCCGGGCAAAATTTCCTTCATAGCACACTGTATGGCTTATGTCCGCCTTCCATTAGCCCAGGTTAGGTGCAAAAGAGTAGGACGTTAAACCCCATGTCATTTCATTTATTACTGAGCGACGTTTCAATTAGGCTATCATGCAATGATAAAATATCAAAATAACAAAACAATATTTGATTTATACGGACAAACCAGGGATACGGATAACCTTCTAATTACAAGCAGAGTAACTGTCCAGTAAACGGGATTAAACCTAGAATGTTATATACATGTACACATCGGTATTTATAATAAAAAGGTATCTAGGGAATTATCAATGTGTACTAACGTTATAATTATAACAATTGAAGAGGAAAAATTAAAGAAATAAAAGACATTGCAATAAAATAAAATTTATAATAAAAAAGTATCTAAGGAATTATCAATGTGTACTAACGTTATACTTATAACAATTGAAAAGGAAAAATTCAAATATAAAAGACATTGCAATAGAATATGTCAGCTGGCAATCGTTGTGCATAAGATTGTAGCTTAACGTCTAATTAAAATGAGAGATTAACAGAAACTTAAGAATAATAGAAATGTACGAATGGAATATTGAAAGAATGAAATAGAAACAGTTTTAAGTTTATCGCCATTATACTTTTACATTTTCATTTTCCAGATTAAAGAACCATGTCTGGAAAACGACAACTCCTCCGTGCCGTTGGTACCAATGTTAAATCATTATCACGACGTGTTTACGACACTTCACCAGAGGTCACTGCCGTGTCAAGGTGTACTTATGATGCGACGACCAGCACACAATTATCAAAATGCCCGTTTCAACCAGCAGTTGCCGAGACTTCATTCAATACATCTTCTATAAATGTCATACCACCAGCTCAAATTACTCGCGGGCTTGAGGCTATCCCAGGGCCTCAACCATTTCCGCTTATTGGAACTATGTATCAGTATTTCCCAGGAGGTTAGTAATTTAAATGTGGCCATATTAATGTATTGATTTGATCTCTGAACTGGGTATCTACCTACCTTTAAACTTGCACGCCTGCAGTATTAATGGGACAATCCCGAGCACGTAACCCTTTTAAGATTTCTGGTCAATGTTTTCGTTTGTTGACCTTGTAATCTATTTCCGTTCCTTTAAAGGTCTATAAAGTACATGAAACACGTGGTGTACTTTATAACGAAAGGTAAATTTCCCCTACATGCCAATCATATATAATAAGAGTCATGTTTTATCCAGACATAATACAATCTCCATTTCTAGATGATGACTGACAGGTTAGTCTGAAAAGGTATCACATATATTGAGTTATCTGCTCGGCCCTACGGCAGACGATTTTAGAAGACACAAAATTAAGCAGTTGTATTCTCCAAAACATAATCGAGATTGACCCTTTAAGATGTGGCTGCTCATGTTCCAAAGTTGATTGATTAGTTGGTACCAAACCAAATCAACACACTTAATATTTCGAAACAATAATTTGATCTACAGCTCAACGAACCCAATTTAAAAGTTCCTTTGATCTAAATAACATATATTTAGCTTCATAATTGTAGATTCCAAGTGACATACATAAGACACGATTCTAGGGCATACAATTATTGGCAAGTCCCTTTCAAGCAGACCTAAAGAAAAGGAATTCTAGACGAGACGTTGCCCCGTAATAAACAGTAATAATTGTTTTCATTGGAATTTTGTCCGGTGTATATCCAGTTCAATTATAACATGACAATGAAGCAATTTATCATCCAAATTACAGAGTAGCTATTAAATCACAGGACTAGGGCAGTGCAGTTATTAGATGGAAAACGGTGTCAAAATTACATTTAATGGCGCCCTTGGTTTTAAAATATATCCCTTTCTCTTTTAAGAGAAAGTAATTTGAAAGCATTACATACTCGGTATTATACAATTTTTATAAGGTAGCGCATGTTAGCCAGCATACATTTTTGTCTCGAAGCTTTCTATTTCGAAGCTTTGTATGTCGAACGGTACAATTACATTCTACTGAGTTTATTCTACGTGCATATGAACAATGCCCTTTTGCAATAGGATCATCTATTACTATTTTGTTGGAATCACTATTATATCACAGATAAAGGCGCCCTGGGATAGTTTAATGTTGTTGTCATCACGGAAAATACCTCAAACTTTTCGAATTATTGAATTTATATTAAGAGTAGCGTGACACGTCACTGTCCAGGCAAAATGGTCTTCATAGCACAATGCATGGCGTATACCTGTCTATACCTGACATATTGGAACTCTAGAGCATTTCGCAAAGCGTCGTTAAGTGGCAGAGTTCGGCGTCTCTGATTTTTTCCAAACAAATGCCTTACTCTTTTCCAGGCCAACTATATGGTATGTCATGGTATGATAAATTAGCAAAGCTACAAGAACTGTATGGTGATGTAGTCCATGAAGCTGTTCCAGGTGGCCTCCACATTGTTCATTTGTATAACCCAGATGATTTCCTCGAAGTGTTCCGGAACGAAGGGAAATACCCAACCCGGGATTCATTTTTCATGTTGAGACGTTTTAACAATAAATATAACGATGGGGTACATGGCATTATCACAAGGTAATTTAGGTCATTTTTTAACGCAATAAAATCAGATGTTTTGCTATTCGTTATTCGCTTTATATTCTGCATTTGATATTTTACCGAACATAATTTTTCTTTAGATCTGACCGGCTTTATAAATGTGTCGTATTCGTAGTTAGTTGTATACTAAAACCTTTGTGTTATACTTAGTACTTCTTCAGTGTTGTGGTCTTGAGCCCCCAAGCTATATACAAGAAGCTCTGACTTCTGAAATCCAAACGTTTACTCCAGTAAGCTATAATTAGTAATGTGTGCTGTGCGCAAAGCAGTACCTGGTTATCAGTTAAAAGGTATCTAATCAAAGGGCTAATGGTAAAAGCAATTACGTTAACTGATATGCAGGCAATGTCTGATGAATATGCTTGACCATGTACTATCAAATGTTCATTCAAAAATGCGATTCCCCTCATCAAACAATATTGTTGATTCAGTTTTTAAATATGGACTTTATGACTAAGGGATCATGTATTACGTCACTCAATGTAACCATACTGTAGCTTCACTTTTTAAATAAGGGAGAGAGAGAAATCAGGTTTAACGTCCACTCGACACAAACTAGGTCATTTCGGGACTAACATATGGTTGAATTTTATTTCAATAATTCGCTTGCGCGTAGGGGTCTTTTAGCAGTGGGAGGAAACCGGGGTGCCCGGAGGAAACCCACGATGTTGAGAAGGCGCCCCTATCTCCATGTCACATACGCCCACACGAGGGCTCGAAACCACAGCCGCAAGCCACCCCAACCCCCCTTTTAAATAAGGACTTTAAGAGATCATAGGACTACGTAACTCAATGGACATCTTATACTTCACAAAGAAACAGCGAATGTCGCAAAAACACCTTAAGAATTTCGCGTGCCGTCCTCGGTTGGCACAATGGGCATATGTCGACATAATATTAGTTATATTTTACCTCACTAATATTTTTATTCCGGTTTTTGTAGCTCTGGTGAAAGTTGGCAAAAAAAGAGAAGTAAAATTCAGGGCAAAATATCTAAACCCAAATCTGTTCGAACATATCTTCCCGGACAAAATCCGGTAGCAGACGACTTCGTAACATTCTTACGACATAGTCGTAACAACGATGGCATTGTTGAGGATTTGTTACCAGAGCTGTACAGATATGCCACGGAAAGTAAGTCCCATAAATTGTTTTAAAATATTGAAAGCTACATGGTTTGTCCAGATTTAGCCATCATTGATGGCGTACCCTGAATGAGCTTGGGAGTGACGGCAATCACGTGAAGTTCTTTTGTGAGCTTAAATCTTGCTCTGCCCCATACCTGCACTTGAGGAAAGACAGGATTTGAGTAAACCGTGCCGCCATGATGACTTTCACGTTTCAGAAGTCCTTTGGCCAAATATTTGATCGTGTTCTATCGCCAACCTGCAAGAGGGGTTTAAAGGCTATGCCTGATTCCCAATCTCGTCTCATACACAAATCTAAACCAAAAATATTGTTTGTAAAAAAAAAAACCCGGAAGGAATGTATAAAAATATTTTTTAACTGCTGGACTCTTGTAGGTATTGCTGTGGTGTGTTTCAACAAGCGTCTGGGTGCTCTAGAGATCAACAGTAAACCCGGGAATGAGGCCGAACAGTTTATTAACTCAGTAAATGATGTATTATTGGCAACACAATCAGAGATGGGGAGTCTACCTCTCTTCAATTTGTATGATACACCTATGTTTAAACAGCTATGCAAAGCTCAGTCCTATATAAATGAGTAAGTACTGGACCTATTCTTTGGGATCTACATTATAAAAAATAATTAGTCTTCTGGTGTTTCTGTGAAACCACGGTGGTTGCTCTTGATTTTAGGTCTGCTTTCCTCATGTCAGTGGTGCAGGACGAGGGGTTCGGCAAAGAAAGGTGTCAAGTCCAATCGCCCTCATACCACACTGCATGGTGTATGGTCGTCTTCATTAGCACGCTAAACCCCATTTCATTTATTCTGTTAATAAATGGGTTCCTAATGCTACCTTTCCTGGTGCAGTTTGGTTAAACAGTTGCGTCTGAAGTCTAAACTATCTTCACATTTACTCGACGCAATGTATGCTTAATATTTGGAAAACATATGATACAAGCTCTCAGCTGCGTGAACCGTTGAACTTACTGGTACCATGTATTTTTGAATAGTAACACCTGGGTTTTAAGACAGGTGTGTGAAATAGCTTTATTTAACGCCCGTTTCCACCAAAGGGATATTGCAGACAGGGGCAAACTGGTCCTTTTATAGTGGATTTGTATTCCTATTTCGTCCGCAGTAATCTGTATTTATTTATGAAATACATTTTGCTTTATTAGTAAAATTCTTATTTCCAGAGTAACAATTAAAAATGCAAGAGAAGCGATAGAGTATTGTAAATCCAAAGAAATCCAGGAAGATGCCGACAAAGAAGCAAATCTTCCATCCCATCTGAACAATTCTTCTTTAACAGACAAAGAGTCGTTTACGCTGATAGGTGATTTCTTCTTCGGTGGTGTTGATACGGTGAGTACCGATAAATGTTTATCAATTGTCTGGCGACTATCTTCTATGCCATATTTGCTCTAATAAAACCCCGAGGAGGGGGTTGGGCTGTAGTGTATGATTAAAAACTATAAACATCTTGATTCTTAGAACAGTAGAATAAACCTTCACTGTCGGTGACCACCAATGCGCAAGTTTGGTCAACACGGATAATTGAATTATTTTTGGTGTATTAATGTATTTACAGACAAGCAATTTGATTGGCTTTGTGATGTATAATTTATGTAAAAATCCCAGCAAGATGGCCATCTTAAGACAGGAAATCGATGAAGTCATTGGTCAAGCAAGGGAGATAACTTCAGAGAACTTTGATAGATTACCATATTTAAAAGCTGTAATTAAAGAATCTTTAAGGTGGGTAGATGGACCACACCCATTTAACTATATGAAGTGGCGGAGGTCATGCTTGTGACGGTAGTAATTTCATACGATGTATAGTATTAACAATCCAAACCATTAGACAATGTTTCAAGTCCTAATAAAACGGCATGTCAAGATAATGTAATCAGCAAATGGACTGTTCACCGTGTACAAAATGCACGACAAAAGACGCAACCCTTCACTTCCCAGGTTCGGCTATGTGTTACACTTTTCTAGTGTACGTCTACTTGTTGGGGTGATACAAGAAGGTAAATTATCGTGTACAAAGCTCTAGGCCAAGTAGGGCTCTCTGGCGTTGCATTACCACATACAGTCTCGAATAATGTTACTGACGTTAACTCACTATCAATGTATAAGTTCTTTATCTTATTTTATTATAGGGTAACTCCAGTATCCGCAGGAAATCTGCGAACACTGGCTACTGAAGCAACATTTAGTGGTTATGACGTTCCTGCTGGGGTAAATATTTTATATCGTTCAGTCATCTCGTTCTTGCGAACAAGTCTTTGATTCTCATAGCATTTCATTGAAACCGGAGAAGTACATTTGTTATTACAGTCACTCAATCAAAATCTAGCATCAACCCCATCCATTCTGCAATCTGATTTCCAAATCCATTAAAACCCCAATAATTTTACTTATGAGTGGATTCGGATAAAACTTGAAATATACCTTCATTGGCATTTACATTTGCCCAAAATCGGTTCCGTTTCCAAAGAATTAATTAATCTATAACAATTGGTTTGGTATATCATAAACTTTTCTTTCAATGATAATACATTGACATTGCGAATATCAGTGCCATTCCCATATCAATGCCATTGTTTGTTACAAATATCTTAATTGCATGTGGCATACATACGTTTTAACACATTGTGACTTTGTGGCTTCGAATTAACAACAATTGCATACTGCTAGTCTTAATAGTACTATTGTCTTATTACAAGAAGCCCATATTGCCACACCCATCTGTGTTCGTGTGTAATATTCCATTGTGAAGTTCTGGCGCGAACGTTACTGGACATGTTTTCAGTCATTTATTATTTTACATGATATCCAATCGGCCTACTTTCTTTTAAAGATTCATACTGACAATTCTGAGATATCATTGATTTTTTGTGTTTCTATTTCTTTATTCTAATCCTGTAATTCATTTCCACAGACGATGGTGGTTTTACATAACGAATGGGTTGGAAAACAAGCACAATATGTTCCTAATCCAGATGAATTCATACCAGAAAGATGGTTAAGAAATGGCAAATATCCTCCCATACATCCCCATGTCTTACTTCCGTTTGGTTTCGGTCCTAGATCTTGTCCTGGACGACGTGTAGCCGAACAGGAAGCATCTCTCTGTTTGATAAAGGTAAGACTATAAAAGTATATATTGTGACTATTGAGATAACGATTTGATTGGTAGATTAATCACAACCTGTGCATTGCTGAAACGTTTATACAGAAATATCTCGATCATCCAAAATTATTTAACAAATTAGGGAAAGAACGGAGATCCTGTTTTCTATTGTCATTGTCTTTGTATATAAAAAGACCTAAAATGTTTTGTTCTATTTATTACAGATGCTACAGAATTTCGACATTGAATATTGTCACAGCGAAAACATGAAATGTGAAATGCAGATAATCAACAAAATTATCACTCCCCTAAAATTCAGATTTAGCGAAAGGGCACGACCATAATTTTGGTTATTGACTATTGGAACCAAATGATTCGTCAAAGATATAACACGACTTTGATAATGCCATATTATAAGCCTGATATGAGGGGTTATTTCTAGGTGAGAAGGAATAACCAAGTCGCAATGCTCCCAGCTATTTTACTGAACTATCGCCGCCATCCGAGGATACTGTTTGGCTGTAAAAGGAGACAATTGTTAGTGAAATAAATAAAACTCTCGCTAATGTCAAATATAGTAGCGCGTGCCAGGTGATGCAAGAAGAGTTGCAAGTTTTCAAATTTTGAACCCGAATGGCAGAGCCTCAATATTAGACAGATTCTAATCATTGGTGACTGTGTGCACACTGACTACGAATCTGTTGATATGAACAGTCAATATATTACCAATCATTGCGACACTAATTTATATTGTGCTTTTATATTTGATATATAATCGATTACTGCCACACCAATTGTATATATTAATGATCGATATATAATCGATTACTGCCACACCAATTTCGTATTGTGATTTTATATAAACTGCCACATTCATTTCATATTGTGATGATATATTAACAATGTAATACTGTGCCACATCCATTTTATATTATTAAATTTGAACAAGGAAGTGTATAAGACATAACATGTATTCGACAAAGACCACGGAAAAGAAATATCGGTGTATACGGTTACTTAGCACCCACAATAGGGTTTGTCGGTCGGAAAATCTTTTTAGGTTTAATTTTTGGCTTGTGTGTGTGGGGGGGGGGGGGTAACGTGTGCGCCCTGTATCCTAAGGTGTGTAATTGAGTCAACTGGTGTGATTTCAATTCCGCGGTTGTACTTGACAAGCAGTAGGGTCGCCTATCCAACCTTGTCGGTTTTCCCCGTCTCCTCCGGTTTCCTCCCACTGCTAAAGACCCTTACGCGCAAGCGATTATTGAAATAGTCCCGAAGTGACCTAGTTTGCGTCGAGTGGACGTAAAACCTAGTTTTCTCTCTCTCTCTCTCTCTCTCCCTCTCTCTCTCCCTCTCTGTGTGTGATATTTTCAGTTTCCTTGAATTCTAAAGAAATGTCAGTGTTGAAATTTGACCACAGAGAAATAGGGCCTAAGAATTGAGAGGAGAGTTAAAGGTCTGCTATTTCGGCTTTTTAGTCGGGCGTGTAACCGTTTAAACATGAGTATTTTGCGCCCTTAATGAATCTCGACTGTTTATAAAAGTCCTAACGCCATACTTTTCTGGAAACAGATCGAGTGTGAATATGAATAATTTGGGTGTAATTGTTCAGCTAGTCTTGCATTTTATCGTATATAATATTTATTTCAATTAGTACTGAATAGGTCTGTACCACGATACACCAATCATCGTGGTCAATATTCATATTATGTACTTCATCGTATATATTTTACATTGTGTTCTATTGTATATCATCATGCAGGCACATTACACGCATGACAGAAACTATATTACGTAAAATGATAACAATATGCGGCCATCATTGTTTCAATCCCAATATTGCTCATTTATATTATATCTCATCCTCACATATCATTTGTATTATATATCATGTATAACTTGTATGTCACACAAAATGTATTATTGCTTCGACATTTTTTTTGTACTTTATTTTGATTATTGTCATCAAGATTGACATATAATAGGAGATACTCCATCTTCAAGCCGGAAAAGCCAAAGATATTATTTGCATTTCGTTAATAATGTCTACATTTTTGCACACGTCATTAGATGTAGACTCATTTGTCAGGACGTGAACATTCTTTTTGAACTTTCATCTTCGAACATCCTCGACTAATAAATATAAACTTAAGTGCAACAGAATACTTGAAATTGTTCTTGGTGATAACCGATATCAAAGTGTCTCCGATATTGCTTTGAGCGCAATTCGTTTTGTGACGTAACCTACGTTGACATTTTAAAGAATACGGTATTTGCTTAGGAAATAGTCGAGACAATAACCAACTACTATTCCCAGCGATGGTTTCCTGTGGACCATGCAATGTAAAAAGTATTTTTCTTCAAAAATCCCGAATTCTTAACTTAAGTTATGGGTCACTTTAAGTTATTGGTTTATAATTATGGAAACCGATAAGTACCCCTTCGTGCCTTTCGTCTTTTCTCGTTAACAAAGTGAGCATGCAAACCCAAGAATGGTCCTCGTCTCGCGAAGTGGTGCTTATCGGCTCCCATATTTAATAGTATCTGTATCTTCGTGTTACAAGCCAGGGCTCTGTTTCTCGAAATCTTAACTAAAGTTAAAATCTAAATTTTAGTAGATACTTTAATGTTGACTAGCCTACTCAAACTGATATAATCCAATTAAAATACTACAATTAAGATTTTTCTTTTATCTTAGTAAGAATTTCGTGAAACAGACCCATTTTTCAAAAGGGATTTTCTTATACTAATATCAATAGTTTTTAAAGTAAAACATTGCATAATTTTAATTTTTGAATTAAATAAATGAAAGGCCTGTGGCATGTCGTGCCTTTAATGGAACATATAGTGAATAGAGGTATGGAGTTTGGTGCTATTAAAAACTCATGTTTTTACTATTTCACCTTTAAAATGAAGTATTTGTAAATAGTGTCAAAAATGGCGTTGTGTGCTTTCAATTTAAGTGTTGTTGCTGCGTCCTAGTTCTCGTTAAAGATGTAAGTTTACCCTCCAATTTTGTTTGTATATAGAATAAATGTTTCTTTTATATAAAATTCTAGTCATAATTCACCTCACATGTGTAATGTTTTGTCTGAGTTATCTGTCATTTGATGTTAGTACGTCATATGTCGTCTACTTACGTCTGATTAAAATAATGCGTTTTATTTTTTGATTGCTAATCTACTTTTGGGGTCTGTAGTGGCTCAGTGCGTACAAAATTAGTTAGCTAACACGGAGGTCCCGTGTTCGATCCGGGGTTAGTTGACAAAGTTCATGGAGATTTCCAGTGTGATTCCTCCTGGTCAGTGGTGCAAAACGGACGATGCGGCTAGGGACAACGAATGGGACGTAAAACCAAGGTCCCTTGTATACATTTGCGTGTACGTAAAGAACCCTTAAACCGTAGTGCCGCTGTCCGGGCAAACTTTCCCTCACAGCATACGCTAAACCACTACAGAGCCGCTTACGTTATTGATAATGAGAGAGAGAGAGAGAGAGAGAGAGAAATGGGGTTTAACGTCCACTCAACACAAACTAGGTCATTTCGGGACTAACATATGGTTTAACTTTATTTCAATAATTTGCTTGCGCGTAGGGGTCTTTAGCAGTGGGAGGAAACCGGAGTGCCCGGAGGAAACCCACGAGGTTGAGAAGGCGCCCCTGTCTCCATGCCACATACGCTCACACCAGGGCTCGAAACCACAGCCGCAAGCCAGAGGTGACCGGCCAGCTAGAGGTCGAAGCGCGGCACTCTAGTCCAATAGGCCATCCCAACCCCCCTATTGATAATGACATTTTTCCTTTAGAGGGGAGTCATGGTGACACCGTGAGTGACTTTCAGAAAGTTCATCGGGGTTGTCTGTCGTGGTTCCTCCATGTCTGTGGTGCGGGACAGGGGGGCTTGGCATAGACAACGTATAGTCGCATGGATGGGACGATAAACCAATTATCCCTTGGAAGTTGGAATTCGATGTAAGAGTTGGTCGTAGCACACTGCCTTCATTATTCCAGTCGGAGCAGAACAATAGGACGTTAAGCCCAATTTGATTTCATTTATTAAGGCGTATTAAAGACTTGTTTGAGCTTTCGTTTTTTAATGAGTCTTGAGAAATAATTTAACGTTGATTACATAATTGGTACTTAAATATCATATGACCTAAGCCCAGACTTAATTTATAGAACAACGTGGACTTATATTCGATTTACACGTATACTTAATTCGAACGTTCGAGGCATTCACACTTCCGGTGAACTCACTTCTCCCCCCACCCTTCCTTCGTATTTTCATATGTTGTGATTTGTGTGTATTGGGGACTTTCCAAATAGATTGTATGTAGAAATAGCGACAGATTTAATGGTCCATGGTGCAAGGCTTAAGACTCGCGAAACGCTTTTGATCTAGATTGCGCATGCGACATTACTCTTCGTCATGTATAACTTTGCGCCTAAACCACACCACGTGAATCAATGAGAGGGAGAGAAATGGGGTTTAATGTCCACTCGACACAAACTAGGTCATTTCGGGACTAACATATGGTTTAATTTTATTTCAATATCCCACTTGCGCGTAGGGGTCTTTAGCCGTGGAAGGGAAGCCGGAGTACCCGGGGAAAACCCATGAGGATTGACAGGTGACCCTACTCCTTGCCACGTACAACCTGGGATTCGAAACCACGCCAGGTATTGAATCAATGACGTTTAGATCTATTCGATAAGGTCAACTTCAAGTTTGGTCAAAGGCCACGAGATATAAATAGGAATAGCCTTGATCCCAATCCAAACTCTTACCTTGGACCTGACCCTAATGCTTACACTAACCTTACCCAACAATCTCGCCAACAATGCCTTATTTACATCTCAGATACATTGACGAAAATTGAACAGGCCTTAACAAATAGATTAAGCCCACTAATATTCATGTAAGCTCAATATTTAAAACATAGGAATGGAACAAAGTGCGGCTTTAATGTCCTGTAGGTATATGTCAAAGTTATGATAATGCACTTACGGTTTTTATCCCTGTAAGATGTTTTCGTACATAAAAAAATGTTTATGAAATAATCGTTTATTTTTCTTCGTATGTAACTTAGTTCACCTAGTGAACTATTGGTGTGTTTGTTTTACGACCCAAAGGAAATAATTTACAACTTGTTAACAAAGGCTACACTAATTCAACGTGGCCTTGAGCAATGTATTTAATGACACGCACGCGCCATGTACAGACGACCTGTTTTTTAATGTTAACATTAAGGGTAATGTAATACAAAGAAAAGAGATTAGGTCATTGGGTCGTTACTTGGGCGCATATTTTTGTACACCAAAGAATGTATGGGCACCGGTGTCCGTCAAAACAGTAGTAAAGATTAACCATAAGTTGCATTTAAGGCACACTGTCAATCCAGTATTCCATACACCAAAGCTGGAAAACTAAGAACGTATGTGTACCCGTATCAGTCAAAATAACAACAACGGTTAGCTGAAAAAAGGTACATTATTGTCACGGAGTCGATGAAATAGACGACATCGCTTTTAACTTAAAACTAATGGAAACATAAAAGTTATTGCATGGAGAACACAAATATAATTGGAAACAATCACTGGTTTTATTCAACGAGCGGGGGGTTGGATGGCCGAATGGTTAGCGTGCGCGGCCTGTATCATACGGCCTGCCATTGAATTAGCTGGCGTGGTTTCGAATCCCCGGTTGTACGTGGCAAGGCGTAGAGTCGCCTGTCCGACCTCGCAGGTTTTCTCCGGGTACTCCGGTTTCCTCCCATTGCTAAAGACCCCTACGCGCAAGCGAATTATTGAAATAAAATTAAACCATGTGTTAGTCCCGAAATGGCCTAGTTTTTTTTTTCGAGTGGACGTTAAACCCCATCTCTCTCTCTCTCTCTCTCTCTCTCTCTCTCTCTCTCTCTCTCTCTCCCTCTCTCTCTCTCTCTCTCTCCCCTCCCTCTCTATTCTATGAACACGACGTTTCGACAAGTATGCTCTTATATTGTTATCAAGCACAGTAACATTTATTAAACTTGAGGTCAATATATATGATATTCGTGGTAAATATTTTAGGAATGTCTTGAGGGGTTTGGCGGCGTTGGCAAATTCAAAGAGTGAAAATGTTTTTCCACTGAGCCACAAAAACCATGCATATGCTAATTGTCTCTCTAACTGACAGATTTGTTTTATTAATATGTCGACTATTGTTTTAGTTACTTTTATTTTTAACACCTGTGGAAAAAATGGAAATTCCAAGCCCGGTAGGTGTTATCCTTGACACATCCCCGAAGGTATTTGCATTGGTAAAATATTTTAACCGGGCTATCATTTCCATAAGTACGCTTGAGTTGATTTTACCTTGGCAATTTAAAGGATAATGTTGGTGTCAGTCATTATCGCATATATGTGATAGTACTGGTTAAAACTTTCTTAATATAATTTTAACACAGAAATCATTGCTACGATAGATGAGTAATAAAGGTTTCATGAATCGGAAGTGACGTACGCCAAAGGAAAATACTAGGTATCCCTCTATATAACTGACTGAAGTAACGAGTGATACCAGATACATGAGCGAATTTCTTCTCACTAATAATTCATCCGAAGACCAAAAGTTGTTAAGTGAGACTGTGAGAGGATATCTGACAATTCATAAAAAGTATCCACTAGATAAGAGAACGCGAAATTAAAACAGAAAAAGATATAGAAGGAATATAAACAAGGGAACGTACCGCCTATTTCTATTTTTCTGATATCCTCTTGATGTCCCATATAACTACTTTCGTTTTTCGAAAGAATTATTAATGAGCAGAAATTCCCGAAAAACAATATTATGATATTTTAATAGTATATACCGAGAGCAGGTTTGGTTATTTTTTTATATGTATTTAAATATATGGGTTATCTATACTGAAAATTGATTAAAATACAGATCCTATTTCGTTTCGTTTTTATAGTTCAAAATTTCGTTTTACTTGTCTTTACTACATTAGGATCTGAAAGATGTGTTATTTAACTTGTGTTCTGCTTGAAATGAGGAGTCAGCCAATCAAATTGTCTGTCGAATCGAGGGTATGACCATTTTTGCGCGGAATTGTGGGTAGGCATTATCCGCGATAGAAATCAAAACAAAGCAACAACGATTCTGATTGGTTAATCGAATGTCTGAGGTTATAGGGTCAAATGTCGCGTGCTTGACATATGGACTGGATGAACGTGACCCCCCGCTATAATTTGTTAGATCTACATGTAGTGTAGGCCATCGAAATTATAAAAACCGAAACGAAATATAGATCTGAATTTCAATTAGATTGGGCCCGCGATAGTCGAGTGGAGTGATAATGGTGCTGCATTCCTACTCAGAATGTTAAGACGTCAAATCCTACCGTGGGCCAAAGAGACTGCATAAATATGTCAGAGTCGGAAAATCTGAATGAACTTTCTCGGCCAACGCAGGGATCGAAAACCCGACCCCCAGGATAGTGAGCCAGTGTCTGAACCACTTAGCCACGTAATCCCCATTAAGTTACCTAGCCTCAGTCATCCAGGACATCACTTTATATGTCCACTACCACGAATTATTGGCTGGGTACTCTCAACACAAAAGACATGTATCATTTTGTCATTTTATATTTTTGTCCTGATAGTTGATTGGTAGTAAATATTTGTCCCAGTCCATTTTTATAAATGAATCGGTAGTTCTCGTTTACAAAAACGGGGGGGGGGGGGGTCTTACTATATATTTAATATTTATGGAAACCTTGCTGAGAATCGTTGGTCTTCCTTTTTAAAACTATAAATTGCAAAAATACAATATTAATCAAAATTGATAGATAATGACGGTGCAAATTTGTTTATAATTGAAACGGGCCGCGGTAGTTCTCACTTACGAAAAAACAATTTATTTGTGTTACAGGGGGGAATTATTTCTAAAAATATATTAAGGAAACCGTGCTCAAAATCTTTGGTTTTCCACTTTAATACTATAAATTATTGCAAACACCCAAGAAAAATATGACAATATTACAACAATGAATCATTGCGAAATTATACCGGATTTCTATCACATGATATTATATAATATTTTAGAACAGCAATAATAACAAATTAAGTAAGAAATGTAACATTATCAAAATATTTCAGATCTGTAAAATTGTCGAATCATGTGAGAACTTTAAGACCAATTTTCAAACAAACGGTTTAGAAATATTAAAAATTTGGGAATTCCACGTTTAAGAAATTAAAAATGACTCTATATCATACTGAAATAATGTCATTAATCCATTAACATTAAAATGCACAAGAAAACTTGTTTACCACAAATGTTCATAAAATGCGCAGCAGAAAATATGATATATCAAAATAATAAAGAGCTTAAAATATTAAAAAGACAAGACGCAGAAACCCGAAGCTGGAGGCATTAACTATAAAATAATACGCGCATCTTGTAATAATCAAATATTGTATTAACGTAAAGAAATTTGGTTTGTCATCAAATGGCGGTACATTAAGGTTAAATAACTAGGTTTCCAGTGGTGTAAGAGTACCCAGTGTTTCACATGCCAAAATGCTTCTGACCATGAATAACTCAAGCCCAGTTTAACATTGTAGCGGGTACACAAGAACTTGAAATCAGAATTAAATCTCGTTCATGGATATTAAATTTCTGAAAAGAATGCCTGCTTGTTTATTTGTTAATCTGCTTTCCAACAGAGCGTAATGCTAAACTACATTAAGATGCAGATAAGTACAGAAATGGATTCAAATAACAAATAACCGAGAACATAGAAAAAAATCGTCTCTAAGTTTGCACGTACTAAGCGCATTAAAGAAGCTAAACCTCTTACTCATTGTCATCCAAAATATATAAAATTAGAAACATAAATTAAAATTCAATTTTGGTTCATTTCAATCAATAATGATATTGTTATCGATCTCGATCCGTAAGATAACTTTGCCCTTCGTTTATCGCTGGTAAAACTCATCGGCCATTAATCAGCTTCAAATCGGTTTCTAAGCTCCGCCCCTCGAAACATTTGACATCCAGCTTAATTACTACTATATAGTCCGAATTGGCCAACGGAACCCTTTCATGGTCTATTATTGACAGTCTGTGTCCCATTCTTTGAGGAAACAAGTAATTCAGACAAACCATTCTATACCTCCATTATTCAGCATATATGGAAGGATGGCTGGTCACCTATACTGTTCAAATATCGACCAACTTAACAATTAAACGAATTTTTCTTTGAATTGACAGATTTTCCAGATACATAGTATCCATCTAAGATAGAGAAGATTAAAATAAACGTTTATTGTTATATTCCTCTTTCATGTGAACTACGAATGCCACGAATCGCCCCAAATCCATTTTTGTTCCATTCCTAGATATATCTTAGACTTTTCTTGAAGTTTTTGAAACAAAATCTCTCGTGGCCAGCTTTCATATGGGCTACAAATGCCATGAGTCGTCGTCTCAAATCCAAACTTTTCCGATTCGTAGATAAAATCGTAGGACGGTTCTTTGAGCTCGCGAGTGATTCTTATTTTGTTCTTACACATTCGTATTGTGTTATGTTTTTTTTTTAAAACTTTTGTGGATGCTTTCGGAATTCGTAGATCTATCGTAAACCAGACGAATAGAGCCAACTATCGTAAAAGTTTCATAGTTTTATCGGCATCATTCGTAACTGAATTCGGCATATTCGTGTGCAATTCGGCCTATCCGTAGCTCATTGGTAACTGAATCGCTTCCTCCGCTCTGCACCACTGACAAGAGTGAACCAAGCCGGAAAATTCCATTGAACATTCTCGACCAATGTAGAGACAGAGACATTATTTATTCACTGAGACAAATATTAATCGACCGTAAAAAATAAGTTTTAATCTTTATGTTTTATGGTAGAAATGTTCCTGTCAGTTTTCTGAGTTCAGAAGCACTGAAATAAAAAAAAAACCAAAACGTGCCAGGAATTCTACTGGTGCCCTTTGTAATCCAACGGGTTGGGTGTAGCACTTATGGTAAGAAACACAATAGCACTGGTGTAATGTGTTAATGGAACGATGATTGATAACGACTGACTGCTTCCTCTGGATTGTATATGATAATAGTAAGACGAGTTTGTTTGCTATCTGATGACTAGATTAATTTCATGCTATGTCAGCAGGTTAATAGGAACATTGTTCAATGTAAAAATCGTACATCTTATATTACAATAATTATCTAAACACGTTTCTTAAAGGGACAGTTCCAGATCTTTAGTGAATAGTGAATAAAATGGATGATTCGGGGTAAAAGTCCCTTGTAAGCGTTTTGTGTAGTTCATCTATTTTGATCACGAAAAATGGGCAGAATGGGGTCGGGGTGAGGGGTGGGAATGAAATAGAGGGCGAAAGGCGCTCATTAAGACACACTTGAAAGTAAACGTATCATTATTATACTTAAACTTTAAAAGAACTGTTAAATTACTTACCCATATCTATGTTATACTGTCTATATTATTTATCTTTTGTTTATCTATAACACTATGTGATTCTTCTAAATCTGTGATATCCCTCACAACACAATGTCCATTGGCTATGGGGGAATCACGATGTCCAAGTGGGTAAGACGCTGGCTCGCTAACCTGCATTGGCCGAGAAAGTTCATCTAGATTTTCCGGTGTGATTTCCCCTTGTTAGTGATGCAGGAGGAGGGCCTGACAAGAACAGATGTCTAGTGGTTCAGATGGGACGAAAAACCAAGGTCCCGTGTATACATTGACGTACGCATAAAAGCTTTGGCAGTTGGAATTCGATATCAGAGTAGGCCATAGTGCCGCTGCTCGGGCACACTGTATGGCGTATGTCCGTCTTAATAGCCCAGTCGTGCAAAACAGTAAGGTGTTAAACATCCTTTCATATCAGATTTTTAATTGTACGGGGGATTGGGGTCGTTGGAAAACCACGGAGGTGATAGCTCAGAATTTGGGAATCACGAAGGGGTTGTGTAATATAAACAATAACATACGGAACACGTGGCCGGTGTTTTGAAATGTATTACATTAGGTTGCATTTCAGTTGATTTAAATTCTATCATTTTCATAATTGATAATTTCAGCCCGAAACATTAAATGTTTAATACTTCGTGCTAAATCAGTGTTACTTAGTTTAGTGACCTATATTTTAATGGATCTTAATTATCCCATTGTCTGATATATTTCCCTAATCACCTGTCTCCGGTATTCTTTGTTTTACTCTTAACACAATTATCTATGTGAGTTTTCTAAATCTGTGATACCCCTTAAACAGAATGTCCATTGGTTATGAGTCGGTATCGATTTTGCTTGATTTTATATTAAAATATGTATCGATTTCGCTTTATTTTACATTAAATGTAGGTTACGGCGTGACATCGTGTATTCTACAAAGAGGCATTGTATCATGTCTCGTAAGGAAGCTGGCTATTTCATACCGTCCTTTAAAGTACAGCTAAACTGGTCAGAGCTAAAAGTGACTACAGGAGCCGCGATTACTAATTGGGTAAGACGCTGCTTGATAGCCTGGAAGTCACGTGTTTGATCGGGATTTTTCGGCGTGGTTTCCTCTTGTCCCCAGTGGGCACTCAACGTTGTGACAACGTCGTTTAGAGGTTGTATGACAACGTCTGAAACAGGTCAGCTGAAGGTTGTTTTGCAACGTTGTGCGGACGTCAACGCAATATCGTCACAACGTTGTGGGGTGGTTGACTAAAAATTGTACGGACGTCAAAGCAACATCATCACAACGTTGTTGAGTGGTTGACTAAAAGTTGTCACGACGTCAGAATTTGTTGTTTAAAGGTTGTAAAAAAACAGTATAATAGTGGTGCAGAATGGAGGCGGACAGCTGTCCAGTCGTTCGAATGGGACGAAAAGACGAGGACTCGTGTATGCATTAACGTGCACATAAAGGATCCCTTGACAGTTTTAATTGCCATAGTGTCACTGCCCGGGCCAAATTTCTCTCATAGCAAACGGTGTGGCGTATGTCCGTCTTCATTAGCCCAGTAGAAGCAGAACAGTAGGATGTTAGACCCATTTTCATTTCATTTAAAAAGCGTTTAGAGATAAAGCTATTGGCTGAGTACGGACCAATCGTCAGCAGCGTTACGACATTGCAATAAATTTATTTACACCATCGATTATCTGTCATTCTAGAAAAAGATTAAACTTGCATCGGATCTTGCAAGACAATGCCACTGTGATGAAAAGGGGATACAAATTTATAATGATTATGCACTATTTTCAAGTAGAATTATGCGATTAAAAACATACACAAAATACGTTTGAACTGAAAAGCCATTACGAGACCCAAACATGCGCAACCAGCATGTTTATTTCATCCCTAAATTCAACTTGAAAAAAGTGTTGAATTATTGAATATTTGTGCAAAATATAAGATAAAGTGATTCCTTTTGGTGGAAAATAAAGAATCACGGTGAAAAATATAAGGTAAGGTTTCTAAACAGCCTGAGAAGAGAGGTGCGTGGGGAAATGCGGTATTTTACCGTATTTTCATATTGCAGCTATACAAGGCCCGACAGGAACTGTCAGTGGACATCACCCGCTCAGAGACAGTTCTTAAAGGAACTAGTAAACCAGTAGAATATGTTTATTGCCAATAATCTTACGCCTATTACCAAAAGCTCAACATTTTTCAGGTGCAAGGCTAATTCTGAAATTAGCAACGTTTGTGTATCGTGAGATCATAAACAACCCGAGAATTAGTCTCTTATCATCCAAACAAATACTAGGGGGAGGGGGGGGTCTGGGTGACCGAGACTACCCGAGAATAAGTGCGAAAGCTCTTTAAATGGTTAGAATGTCTAAATCTGGGGACCGCGCCAAACATAACAATTACACAAAACAAGTCTACGACCAAGACACAATATACACAAACATATCAAACAGCAAATGTTTACATCACGTGATAAATAGATACAGGACCCAGTCGTTAACATCCACAACGCTATGCAGGCCCGGGTCTATAGTGATACAATAACGGAATCAATGCAACAAAGGAGCAGGGGGGGGGGTATATTATTTTCCAAGAGTTGCATCATACTAGTGTGGGTCATAATCGTATAAATGCTACAAGACATCCCATTGTCAACAAATTGAAAAAAAAAACCACTTTTATAAATAACCACTTTAAAATAGTATAAATGAAATAAAATGAAATTGGGTATAGCGTCCCACTGTTATGCTACTATTGGGCATTCACCATGCAGTATGCTATAAGAGAAATTTGCCCGGTCAGCGGCGCTGCAGCCTACTCTTATTTTTGGATGCCAAATGCTAAGGGCACTTCTACGTGCACGCCACTATATACACAGAACCTCGTTTTTTGGTCCCATCAGAACGACTAACAAAGGGGGGGGGGGGTAATAGGAAAATCCCGATGAACATAATCATCAGGGCACACGTCCTTATTTCTATAAAAAAAAGAGAAAGATTTGAGTAATATGGCTCTGGTAAACCATCGGCCTTCCGACCAATTGGGCAGTTTGTGAAACTAGACTGTTGTAAACGAAATATCCTGAAGTTGTTTAATACCTGATATATACAACTACTTAGTCGTACATTGTCATATCAGTCTAACCGCAGCAATCAATTGATGCTCAGGGCCAAATATAAAACATAAACATAATAAATGTATAACTTATCTTATTTCTTATTAAAAGAAATAATATAATCTGTAACGACAAACCATGTCATCATCTGGTTTGACAATATAAGGAAATTTCAAAAGCTATCGGGTGGGTTTTTTTTTTCGATTTTGTCGCCCAAGAGAGTTTCTAATTGTCTACTGGGTAATCATTCTGCATTCAGATTAAAAACAGGTATTTTCGTCTCATGTTCCCTATCGAAAGAGATACGTCTACATTATGATATGTGCCAGTCAACCCGTGTCTGTGAATCGGTGTGAACATTTCAGACAACCCGTGAAGGAATGAACAAACGAAGGGCAATTTTCGAGGAGAAAATCTCCAAAAATCTTTTTAACGAGTCTCCCATGGTCATCAATTCCGTGGAAAACACACAGAATAACCTTTCCTGGCGTTTAGCGTTGCTTTTGGGATGTATATATCATAACCTGTTGCTCCTTTTGTGAACATTCTAGATTCGTCCATGTAACCTTTGATACCATTTTGTGTTTATAAGTTTCATTTCTTGTCCCCTGACGATGATAACTTGGAGGATCGTTTTTCATGATGTTAAAAAGAGTTTAGCTAATGATGGAGTCTTGGGTTTGCGCACATGCAGTTTCCCACGCATATCCTAATGTATGCAGAGATGATATTATACGCATGATAGGGAGGGGGTTCCACAAGAAGGGTGCTGCAAATCAAAAAGATCGTTTTGTTGTTTCGAGATGTATTGGTGGTATTGTCAATAGGTTTTTGTCTGACGACCTCAATGTTCTGTTAACAAATCTGTAAAATATTTTGGTGCCAAACCACTGAGAGCTTTGAAAGTAAGCAGGAGTATTTTGAACACAATTATTTGCTTAATGGGGAGCCAATGGAGTTGTTTCAAGATTGGTGTTATGTGTTGGTACTTACTGCTGCCCGTTAACAATCGTGCTGCTGAATTTTAGATTTTCTGTATCTGATTGATTTGATATTCTGGTATATTGTATACAAGTACATTGTGATAATCTAGTTTACTGGCGATGAACAAATGAATATGAAGTTCCATAGTATCAGTGGTGAGATATTTCTTGATTTGGCTTAATCTATGGAGTTGATGAAAGGAAGCTGAAGTTATTAGAGACTTTTGGCAAGTGGCATATTCCCTATCCGTATCACGTATCCGTATCTCGTATCTGTATCGTATACGCGACACGTTGCGTCAGAGTAGTTTTAGAGTTTTGGTTGATTCTTGCGTCGCGTACGAATGCGTCACTGAGCTGTGCTTAGTTCTGTACAGCATGATGGCAGTTATCTACCAAGATCACCATCCGTACTAGTCAAGTGTCTTGCCTACAATTTGTCGGTATGCGTGAAGTCACTCGACAGTCGCTGAGCTATTAAAAAAAAATAATGTCGCATCTTATTAAAAAATATCTTTTATTTGGACTCAACAGCAATTTTTGGTTTCACTAATTTATCATATAGGATCACATCATTTACAGATTTGCGACAATGTTATACGGACCTTCCCCGTATGAAACCTGTTCGATACGGGCTGCCGTATCCGTGTGCCGTATCACGTATGAGAAATACGCACACATTGATGACGTCACACACAAAATCCATACGGATACGCGATACGCACTAGGAATTTACGCTTGCCAAAAGTCTCTAATGACTTTATATGTGGTCCGAGGAACAGATTCGAGTCGATGTATGCTCCGATGTTCTTAACTATACCCGGCTGTAGGTATTGGTGTTGGGAATTCAAGGATAGATTGCATAATTTCAACAGTTGTTGACTGGTTCCAGTGGTCACGTTTTGTAGGATTCCTGTTATTTGTTGATAATACTTTTTCATTTGTGACATGCCTATTTTTGGTCATTTTGCGCTCCAGTACTGACGAAAACGGCTTGAAATTTACACCTTAATGCAGATTTTGGATAATAGTAGTACAAAGTAGTTATGAAGCGAATATCGGGAGGAACATAAACACTTTAGATTAGACTCAATATGATGTCAATCAAAGGCAGCAGGAAATCATTGTATTACAGACATATCAAATACAGGGGATTTTCTTTGCTTTTTTTTCTTTTTTCGTACTTTTCTTTGCTTTTTTTTTTCTTTTTTTGTACTTTTCTTTGCTTTTTTTTTTCTTTTTTTGTACTTTAAAATGGATATTTTCATCTCAGACTGACCCTTTTTTTAATCTTAAAGGAGATGGCCCACATATATCAACATTCTAACAATAGATAACAACTGACATCTGTAAAGATTTGGGTCACTGACGGAACCAGAACAATCAAATGCCAATTGGAAATTTTTTCATAAACAAAACATCAGGCCCGTCGTTCACATCTCGTGTTAGTATTGGTTGTGATGCGCCTAGCTACAGGCCTGGGAACAGCACAGTGGGTGCGTACGGTTGGCTCCGGTTCCATTCACTTGATTTGATGTTTGTTGCTTATTTCTTGCCATATAGTTTGCCTTTGGTCTTGTCTGTGTTTGGCGTGTAGTGCGCCCCGCCCCCATCGCCTACATTTACTTTTGGAACCTTGATAGCTGCAACTATCCTCTGATCTTTGAAAAATTGATTCTGTTTATGATATTGCAATATTTACCGTAATAAAAGGAACAAACTGATTTATGTTCATCGATTTTCAATGATCGCTTCCAGATTTTTAACTCTTTGTTTCACGAAACATTGTTAGCATTAGCATTTTAACAGTCTCATTTAACAACAGATCTATCTAAAGAAATTGATACTAATTCTTCAGTCTTTAGCACTTTAACAATCTCATTTAACGACAAATCTATCTGAAGAAATCGATACTAATTCTTCAGTCTTTTTGAAAAAGCAAACCCGAGAGATTTTCAAACAAATTTTCTGATTTTTTTTTTATTAGCTATGTCCTGTATTTCGAAACTTGTAGCATATTATCGATGATCACATTCAGATATCATTGGGTTGTTGTTATCCTGATTGTTTCCAGGAGTGTTTCCCCTTTTTACAAAATCTTGTTAGCGATCCCGTGGTTAAAATAGTTACCATATTTATATAAAAATTGAAATGGGTTAGCAATCTTTTGATTTGAGCTGTCATCATTATCCGGCCTTTGTTTCAATATAGGCATGGACACCATCCTTAGTTTTAATCGTTCATGTCAGAGGCATTATTTCTGCGCAATTGACATGGACGTAGGAGTATAACTTCAATTCGCCTTCTCGTCACTATAAATTTGACAGGGATAATTTAGAAATAGCCAGGGGGTTCTAATTTGGAAATCACAAAATCAAGCGTGGGTGATCATGTTTTTTTCGTTTAGCTTTATATGCAATAGAAATGACAAGAAACCATCCAATCCCTTAAAGCCCCCTGCAACTTTGATAACGTCATTAACGTCAAAATTGTTCCCAATGTAATATTCGTGGCAAAGAAAAATTCAGCTGCTGGTGACTCTTTTTGGCATTATGATCCCGCGGCGTGCGGTTAATGATATCGTTAACCCTATCATTAACAGCTAGGGACCTATTTCACGAAATTTTAACTAAGATAAGATCCCAATTTTAGTAATTTGATTGGATAATATTAGATTGATTTTAGTGCTTAGCCAATCACAATTGAAGTATCTACTAAAATTGGATTTTATCTTAAGTTAAAATTTCGTGAAACAGGGCCCAGTCAACTAGATTTCCTGTATCAAGTGATTTCAATGTTCGTCTATGTGTTGTTGATGTTACCTGTATTATAGTATTTTGACCATCTACTTGTCTGTCAACTTTCTCTTTTGCAAATGTTAAAACGTTAGTTGATCTATGTTCTTCTCTGTTATCTGGCTGATCGAGTGGTTAGCGTGAGCGCACTGTATCACAGTCTACAATAGAGTCAACTGGCGTAATTTCGATTCCCCTGTTGTGCGTGACAAGGAGTAGGGTCGCCTTTCAACATCGTGGAGTTTCTCCGGGTCCTCAACTTTCCTCCCACTGCTAAAGACATCTACCATATGTTGGTCCTGGTCTGACATAGTTTGTATCGAGTGGACGTTAAACCCCATCTTTTTATCTCTCTCTCTCTCTCGCTGTCTACAAAAATTTATACGTCAATATAGGCCTAATATGCGCCTGGTTAATAATATCACACCACTTTCTTAAGAAGACCCATTCCGTTTGACTGTAACAGAGAGATGTGCGTGCAAGTAGTAGCATTACTGGACGACACTGATCGATCCCATGTTGGCCGAGAAACTATCTCGAAAATGTCCAGTGTTGTTTTCAGTGGTATCGAACCAGATTCGGTTGCAGAGTCGACCGAAACGTCACCCGATTGATTCAGAAAACTGAAACGATCAAACCCTTTAATTTCATTTCATTAAAATCAGTTTTAGCTTTAAATTGAAATATTATATTTACTGAAATGTAAGTGGAATTTGAACGAAACGAACTTTAGCCATTTCTTTCTCGGTTAATGAATTATGTAAGGTGATCTGAACTTAGTTGTTATTTTATTGAAATTTGTGTCTCTTAAGTCGTGTGTTTTTCAAGACAGTGTACACTTTCTTTAACACATTTTATGTGAATATTTGCACTTCTGTAAAAACAAAGATGAACGCTTAATTTTGAGGTTATGACTGACTGACTAACTGCATCGTCTGGAGAAAAACAACCTTTGATCATTTGATCCATGTTAACGTGATCTGAAAACAATGAATTCTGTGTCAAATATGTAAAGTGCTAAAAGAAAACGACCCAAGGGTTAATACAAGATATTCTGTTTCATATTTACCACATGTTGGGTGATATTGTATAGGGTTAATTTCATGAAATGCCTTTTATATTGCGTGTATTACGTAACCAAATATTCCAGTACAATCGCACTAGATTATCTAAAGTACAGACAGTCTCATACAACTGAAAATTTAAACACAATGTTGTCAGTCTCTTCTGATTTAAAGATTTGAAAACTTAATTCTATTAAATTCAGTAATTTTACAATATATTTTACATTTAATAATTTTCTATTTATTTTTTTTTAATTTAAACCCCCCAAAAATGTAGTCAAAATCTTGCGATTTAACAACTTAATTCTATTAAATTCAGTCATATTACAATTAATTTTTAACATTTTATAATTTTACATTAAACACAAAATAAATGTACACAATCCCTTGAGATTTAACAACTTAATAATTTAACATTTAATCATTTTATATTGAACAATATTAAATGATTTGCATAAAAAGAATTCGGAAAATATTAAATTTTTCATGCTAGTATGTATACAAAATCAAAATACCAACGCAAATGGCACTTGAGATTATAAATAATAAAACGTATAGAATCTTCTTCATAGCAGTGATGTTTTGGGTTTAACAAAAAAATTATATTATTTTAGCAGGAGACGTGAATTCACCATTTTTTTTTTACAGTATTCCTGTAATGACTTTGCAGAAAATAATTACATAAAAAAGTTATGATTAATGTTGCATAGTTTAAACAACAAGCCCGTACACTGGAACTACAAGTACAAAGTGAGACTTAAGTCGGTAAACATTGAGCAGGAATGTCTACTGTTATAATAAAACAGTAGTTTGTAAAATTCAATTAGTTTAATGAAATTATTGAAAGACAGGTATGCCAACCATTATTAATTAAACAAATAACTTTGTTAAAAGTACATAGTAGCCTTAATGATCTTTAAAGGTACATTATGGGAGATAAGATCAATAGCTGGTAGTTCTCACTATAATAGTTAAAAACTGGATAATATAAAGGGAATTTTCTGAAAATTTCAGTCAAATTGACACACTCTGAATAGAGAATTTTCGCCCTATCCTTGACCGATACGATAAAATACACAGTCTCAATTATCCATTCCATGATTAAATCGAGAATGAAAGTTGAGCAGCAAATGGGATTTTAATCCAGTAAATATCGTAGGCTTGGCTTGACATCGAGGGTTGATTATAGTCTGGATAAGTTAATAATGTATAATTGATAATTTAAATAACCTTTCAGGTCTCTGGAAGACCTGTAATAGACAGATTTAGCTCTTCTGTAATGTATTTTTTAAAATGTATAATGTGAGAGCTAATTCTGCCTATCGTGGGACTCTCTTTTTGGTGTTTTAAATATTTTATTCATGATTAATTAAGTATCTAGGCACATGACAAGTCCGTAATTAAATCTCTAGAACATCGGATGACCGTGTTCTCAAATGGATTAGACATTGTTTACCATCGTAACAATAGTACTTGACAATCGAGACTATCTTGTAGAATCTTTGAACACTCATAACTTCGCTCAGACTAAAGTAATTTGACTGACATTTTTTATATATTCATTCGCATTATCTAGTTTTGAACTAGAATAGCAAGAACGCACTGCTACTTTTTTAAATCTTACATAATGCATCTTTAATAATTAACTTGCATTGTAAACACCCATATCCAGTTTCCTCTGATACAAAAAAACCGCCTTAGTCATTATAAACTCCAAGTGTGAATAAATAAAGCGAAACAATCACACACGAAATCAAATGGAATGCCATGGACCATGGTTTAATGTCCTACTTTTCTGCACCTACTGCTAAGATATAGAGGCGGGCATACGGTTACTCGGTTTTTGTCAATACCTCCGTCCTGCATCACGAATTGCTGTTATGTTTTTAATAAATCTGCTGTCCATGTTTTAGAATTGAACAAGTAACATTACTCCAGCCTTTCGCCCTGTGTACTTAAAATAGCATTATGCAAGAGCAAAATCTGCTTATTACAGGTCTTTCTTTAAGCCAGAGATGTTATCTAAATAATCAATTAGACATTAATTAACATATCCAGACCATAATAAACTCTTTATGTCAAGGCTAGCCTTCGATGTTGGCGGATCAAATTCTTATATGCCGCTTAATGGCCGTTGATAATTAAATCAATCAAGTGGATAATCGAGACTATGTTGTTTATATTAATGATTTGAGTAATGATGACCGAGGCTATGTGAATATTTCAAACGCTTTTTTCTCGGCTAATAGTGAATCAATTTGACTGAAATTTTCAGCAAATTATCTTTACACTATCTAGTTTTTAACTATTATAGTGAGAACTGCCATCTCTTTATCTTATCTGCCATAATGTAACTTTAAAGACTAGTCATCGACGTGTATAATATGTATAGTTTGTATAAAATTAGTTTGCAGTAGGCGCTGTGCAATCTGTTCGGGTATTTACCCACGGTGGGTAGGCAACAAAGGTAGTAAAGTTTGAGAGAGAAATCGATTCGATTGGCCGTATCGGAGGAACTACTTTTATATTCAACTAAAAGTTGAAAGAGTAAACAAGCCGACTTCCGTTTTATGTTTCAGGGCAATAATTTAACCGTATAGATAGATAGATTGACCATTTATCGCACTCATTCAGTCCAGGGCCTAAAATAAGATTAAATTCTCAGAGCACGGATTTAAAGTCCGCGTAGCCGCCCGCAAGCGCCGGAGTCGCGAAATTTTGAATATATAGAGCTTGAAACCGATATCTGTGGACTATTCTGGTGCAGTTTACATAGGAATTTATTTTGTCGCGAGTAGCTTATTTCGCATGAAAACTTAGCACTAGGAAGACAACACACCACTTTCGTTACGATAATACAGAATTGTAATTCAATTTCTACCATTCTTACATCAAAACTCAAATCCCATGATAAGGGTACTTGTTTACAATGAAAACTAATTACCTGAAATGGACGATCAATTAGTATTATTTATTTGCAAGTGATGTCAATTATTCAATCAAATTAAAACAAAACGCACATGTCAATGACGTCATCTCTGTGCTGCTTTAGCCTCACTGTTCCGACTCGATTTACTATGCATTCTGACTAGTAAGTTGATACTGCTGGCGCTCTGCTGCTCACTCGACTCGACCGAGGTAGTCGCGAGTGGCGCCAGGTCATCTGAACTGATCTGTGCAACTGACCACACCACAAGAAGAAACTAAATTTTTTCAGAGCACGGTTTTCTTATTTTCGAAGCACGGATGTTTCATTTCGAGGCACGTTCGTGCTCCAAGGCACGTTATTTTAGGCCCTGATTCAGTCAAACTAGTTCATAACTAAATTAAACACGTTAGTACCTTAAAATGTAACAAAAATAAGGAAGTGTTCTTTTTATAGTAATCTATACGATTAAAATAGAAACGTATATAGGCCTACGTCGGATATCATCATAAGCAAGAAAAACAATATGGCGACAATTAATCAATAGAAAGTTATTGAAATATCCCCGTTATGATTGACCGATTTCAATAATCTTTAAACCAATATGTTATCAAAAAGGGTGTTTTAATTGTGTATCGTAAAAAATCTCTATTTGCCCCGTAATCTTGAATTTTATAATAACAAAATAATGAGAACTGCTGTCAGAGATTATTACAATACACAGTATAAAAAATACTAAATGGATGGTTTCAGCCCACTTTAAAACGTATTGCTATCTTATTTTGTAAACTGGATAAAGTCAATGGCCTATCCGTTAAGACAACTACCGATGATACAAGTAGTCCTACTTAAAGCCATGATAGGTGCAGGCGTACTTGATAAAACTCAGGCCATTGACTTTGTATGTTGTTATTTTTATTTTTTATTTTTTTTTGTTGTATCTTAAGATAATAAACCTTGCATATTTGGATTTAGTTTTAGGGTTAGCAGGAGTTCAACGAACGCCCGTTTCAAATATATTACTCTAACTGCTAAATCGCTCATATTTGGGACCTACATATTGATCCAAATCGGTCACAACGCATATAATAATATAAACTGATTGTATATAATATTATATGAAGTGATTTACACTGTTTTGACTCTTAATTTCAAAACAATAATGCCAGCGAGTCTCAACCTAATAGAAATTTCTAATGTTTGGTTATTCCAGTCTATTGCACATGGTCGGTCACTTGTTACAAATGACGCTGAAACACACTATGGTACACGATGGTAAACTATTATTTTGTTTTAGATATTAGATATCAGTAAGACTTTGGGTGGTATTGAGTTAGAGACTGGAATAACCAGACACTAGAAATTTCTACTTAAGTGACTTTCAGATAATGTTCTTGGTAATCGTGGCATCACTCCATTACTTAAATTAGCATTGGTTTGCTGTAGGTTTTGGTCGTTTGGTAAATAAACCATTTCCAGTTTGGCGTGATTTTGGGTGTTCCATTTACACCGCAGGGTTCACGGTGGCTAAGTGGGTAAGTCACTGGCCCGCCTTCCTGGAGGCCTGATAATGACAACTGTCTATTCGTTCGGATGGGACAACAATCCGAGGTCCCATGTAGGCCTACACATTTCCATTCAGACTGTGAGACAGATCTGCCCAGCATTGCTGAGATGTAAACGCTATAAGAGTTATTTTACCATTATGTCAATGGTTCTCAGGGAGTTTGACGAACGATCGTGCAAATACCTTACTATGGGTAGGTCAGTGTTGGGTCTGTGGTAACTATGAGAGCTGTGGCCATTATTCTTGTTATATTATTCACAATAATTATGCATACTATCGGAGTCTTAAGTGTAAGTGTTTGACGAGATATTTACTTTCTAACACATTTATTTGCGTCAGATATATTGTAGTGCCTAAAACTAGGATTTTTATGCAATAAAGTATTTGTGCAATAAAGTATTTATGCAATAAACACCCTTATAAACTTTTAACCAAACCCCCGTGAATATCCGAGGCCCTATATATCAGAAATACAGGCTAAATTAGGTAACGGAATCCTTAGGATGTGATGATATTTTCGTATGGGATATCCCTAATTCATGTCTGTTTTCTTCCTGGTCTAGTTCCTAGAAATCACTAATATCCAAGAAAACTAGGTTCGAGATGTAGGGGTTGGAGGAGAAAGGGAGAATTGCTATAAATATGTATAGGCCTACTGTAAGTTAATACCAACAGAGTTGTTCCCCTTTAAGCATGCACTTTTCAAGACGATAATAGATGGCTCTGGGAATGAAACTTGTATGTTGGCTTATACAATTTAAAACGATAGGTTGCCAATCAATGATACAAACGCCCACAGCAACTAAATCGTTCGAGCAGACGACAAAATGAAATGGACTTAACATCCAACTGCGGCAGTCGATAAGGATGATTTTGTAGGTAATAGGAGCATTTACAAGATACTACATACGGATAAAGCTGACTAATAATCCAACGCCATACACCCACGAATGTAGAATCGAGGAAATGGGATTGAAAACGCACTTTCTGTCAGGTTTTGGTGACTATTCATGATTTTGAGGCGGAAGGGTACAAGCGTTGAGAGGTTGGTTAGGTTGAAAAGAAGGACCGAAAATTGCATGTTTATTTGTCTCTACTTCCTGCTTCAGCTTGTGTATCTCAAGTTTTTCATGAATATACTTATAGGTGGTTTTGGGCAAGAGGTTGTCACTTGTTGCTCCATCTGTGGTAGAAATCGTTCTACCAAACGAAAATTTAGGAAAAGTTAGAGACGAGAATTAACATTAAAGTCAATGGGGAAATTAGTGATCAGTGGTTATATACCAATTGCATACCAATTAAATGTTTTCTAGGTTCAACAAATCGAACCAAGGGCCTTATCTTTTGAAGTTATTAACAGACATTGTTCAGATACAATATAATTTCTTCGTGTTACAAATCTCGATAACGCATATAAATTTCATATCGATCGGATGACGACTTTAGTCGTTAGAGCATTCACACGGTTCAACAGAGTGAAACAAGGGTCATAACGCTGGAAGTTATAAATAGAAATTGTCTCACTAATAAAACGATATATATCAATTTCAAACTGATCAGATAATAAATTTCCATGTGGCCGTATAAAATGAAATGGGATTTAACACGATTCTCGATGAGCGCCGTTTCCACATATACTTTATTGAATTCCATCTTTCATGGGTTATTTTATGTCGCAATCGAACGATTGAATGTTTTTGCCTTTGTCAGACCCTCTGCTACTAGGGGAATATCTCGACCAATTCCAGAGCCATACTTATTTACCCAATAAATAGATTTTTGGTCCATTCGAACGATATTTGTGTACTGCCGAGGGGTGGTGATAATGAGACAGAAGGGTTTAGCTGTGCATATTGAATCATAAGGTCTGTCATTGAGTCATGTACCAGGCCCTCCGTCCTCTGTCACTTATAAGATACACCCGTACTCACTGAGACAATATATAGTTTTTAAGTTCATTGTCCTTAAATAAAATTATGCCTTCGGGGCAAAGTTCAACTTCTTTCTTGATTACCTTTAAATAAATAATTCCTTGTCTTATATGGGGCTGTAACTTTTATTAATCGTTGTTTTGAGCAACGATCCTGGCATGCCACTATTGGAGAGCACCAAAATCTTGAAATGTGTTGATATAAATTTTTACTTAGCAAGATCTGACAAATCTACTGTAGAAATGTGCATGTCATGAGGAGTTTCTCGAAGTAGTGTCTGAATACTTCCACGCCACAAAACAATTAATAATCACTAAAATATGCCCAAAAATTCAAATTTCAGTTTCCTTTAGACCACGCCATTTCGGTCTAAGCTTTTTATAGATAATTTATTCACCTTTGTCTTTCATTCGCATTAGGGTTGGGACAATATCAAAAAAAAAATCTGCAGGGGTGTTTTTTGGCCACTTTGACTGAAAAATACAGAAATTGAAGAAATTTTGGTATCCGATAATTTTTTCGGTCGGAATAGGCCACATTTTCAAAATGGCCGCCAAATTATGTAAAAATCGTATTTTTAAGCTATTAATTCTCATTTTAATGCAATTTATTTTCATAAATATAGATCATTAATGGGATTTTTAACGATATTAATCTTGTAAGACGTCACACGAAGCTTTCTCTAGCTCCTGGAATCCAATATGGCGGCCAAAATCCAAGATGGCGGTCATTTATTGCAGGCATTGCCCATAGTTCATGATTTTGGGCTCATGGACAAGGCTGTAAAACTTGAATAGGTTGGAGCAAACAGGAATTCCTTGGTGAAAACATGGGTAGAAAGAATCCCGAGATATATATTACTTCCAAATCTGTATCCTCAATCCTGGTCCTGTGTAACTATTTTAAGAGTTAATCACATATTCCAATCTGGATAAGTGTCAGGGCCGTATTTATAAACATTCTAAGAGTTTTCATAACTTTTACTCTAATACTTCCTAAAACAACATTTAGTTAAAAGTTACTCTTTAGAAATATTTATAAAGGGTCTTAGAGTTACTTTCAACTAAATGTAAGACTTGGGTCCTAACCAAACTCTTAGCGATGTAACCATGGGAAATCCGGGGATTCTCTGAAGTTATTTATAGCTCAGTGTTGATGTCAGACAGTACATCTAACGTTTCTGCAATCACTCTACTCACTGTAGGTTGACTGACGCCGAAATCGTCACCACTACACAGTTGCATTTTACCAGTAGCTAGGAAACGAAGCGTAATGGCGATCTTCATCTCAGCGTCGATTGAGAAATTTCGTTTAGTAGGACTTTTAAGTAGATGCCGAACTAAATCCGTCACAAAAAGAATCCCACCCATATCCATTCGATATCTCGTTATCAACTCGTCATTGTTGTACTCCACTAAGAAATCTCTTTTTGTTTTAAACTCTCTTAGTATAGGCGGCGTACACGGACGGCCATGTTAACCAAGATAAGAGTACTTTTAACAAGTTAGGAGTGCTACAGGAGGACTCCTAAATATGTGTCATAGTTAGGAGTAATTCTTAAAGTAAAATGTTTTATAAATAGGTCTTAGGAAAATCTACAAAGTTAGGAGTAATTTTTGACAGTTAAGAGTTGGTTTCAACTCTTAGAATTTTTATAAATACCGCCCCAGGTCTATAAGTAAAATCGTCATGATCTTCTAGTTACTCAAGTCACGCCAAATCGTTCAGTATCTTCATTTGAAATTTAAAGGTAAATAGGCTATATCTTCACGTTTTATCGTTTGCTGTAAATACTTAAACTCCTTTTTATTTACCCCGATGTGAGAAATTCGGGATTGACCCTCTAAGCAGGGTGTGCTGACTACGATTGACTGTAGCTCTAAACTCTCATTGTGGCGATCCTAATGCTCATGTCATGTATAGAGAATTTGGCATTGACGTCATGGAAAACCCCTTTGTGGTTCGCATCCTACCTGTCAATATTGAATTACCTCCCTTTATAGCCGTGTCCTTTCTTGTATGTTGTGACGAATGCCAGAATGGTACGAACATATTTTAGTCAGTCTCTCAAAATACACACATCAAAATTTCCTTTCTAAAATCCTTTGGTCGAAAAAATAAGCTTTCCAGTGTTCGAAAACTAAATCACATATATAATTTGTATATGACTTTGTCTTCTATGTTCAGGAGTCTGGGGCCTATTTCACGAAATTTTGATTGGATAATATTAGATTGATTTTAGTGCTTAGCCAATCAAAATTGAAGTATCTACTAAAATTGGATTTTATCTTAAGTTAAAATTTCGTGAAACAGGGCCCTGATCAAAACGGACAGGGGGAAATGTTCATGTCGACTAACTTACAGCTTAAATATAAAGACCGTAGACTGGTTGACATTTAATGTGTCTTTATGGGATTATTTTTCGCTCATTGTCTTAATTTATAGGGTTTCGACCCAGCATTCGGGTTCTGTCCTAGACTTTTGTTTACTATGATGTTTTGATCCAATTGGGTGTTGTACGATATATAAGACCTTTCGGCGAGTTTTAAGCCCCACCACGACACAAAAAGAAAAACATCAACTTACAACATTACTCTTTGGAATCGGGTAGATTTATCACCGTAACACACTGGCAGTCACTTAAAGACACTGGAATTCACCAGAATTCGCTTTAGAAATATCAGAGTTCGCCCACAAGGCCTTCCTATTAACGTATATTTTACATGAATATTAATATTGAATTACTTAAAAACATCAAAAATTAACCGGAATTTACTTTGAAAGCATATAAACACCCGAATTCACTTTTAAAATATCGAAATTGAGCGACGGCCATCTTTTTTTTGATAACTGTATTAAAGCACAATATTGGTGTCAGTCATTATCACATATGTGATAGAACTGATTAAACACATTCCAAATATACTTTTAACACAGAGATCATTGCTACGATAGATTAGTAATAAAGGTTTCATGAGTCGGAAGTGACGAACGTCAAAGGAAAACACGAGTAATCCCACCATATAACTGACTGAAGTGACGAGTGATAACAGATGTATGGGCGAATTTCTGCACCCTAATAAAACTTTTTTTTAAAAAAAATAAATAAACCCTCATTTTAACCCACTTGACCATAGTGGTTCAATGTTCCCTCTTTACAAAATAGTCGGGGCAGGTTTAACCACATAATGGGACACTTAGATCTGAATTTAGATCTAATGAATCTGCAAACAATCAGTGTTTAGTGTTTAGAACAAATATCAAAGATTTGACATCCGTGCAATGATACAAACACACAGGAGTCTGGATCTCCTAGACTCCTACACTTCGCTGTAAATTGCACATAAGTTGGCAGTTTGGTGGGATCAAATTCAACTTTTGTAGTGAATGAAAAAAAATTGTCCAATATTCTGTCTTAATTCGGACAGGCCGATCTGCTGATTAGCGATTCTAGTCCGGGAGACCCATTGCACCCCTACACGGCACAACCAAGTTTCGAAAACTGCTCCCATGAAGTTTTAATTCCTTTTATACGATAGGCCTACATACACAGTTGGATCAACTGATATTCTAAATCTTTTGTTCTTATTTTCAAATATTCAAAATGGATCAAGCCCTTGTTTATCTGGATTTTAGATTAGACATACAAGAATTCCCTAAATATTAATATACGATAGGCCTACATACACAGTTGGATCAACTGATATTCTAAATCTTTTGTTCTTATTTTCAAAGATATTTTTCAAATATTCAAAATGGATCAAGCCCTTGTTTATCTGGATTGTAGATTAGACATACAAGAATTCCCTAAATATGTAGCGAACGAAGATAATTAGTAGCCAATCATGCTCCCAGTAGTCTTAGGTGATACTTAAATAGATAGTAATATTTTTGGCCCCTATCTCTAAAAGAGTCCTCACATCCTATGTATGACCGCAGAAAGTAGTTGGGTTTGATGTGTGGGTGGGTGGAATAGGGGTATTTGTCATTTTCATGTGGCCTCGTCCAGTCGATAAAATCAGTCAAATATCTCAGTCGAAAAAAACAGTTCAGGCAAAATTTCCCCCAAAGCACACTGTATGGTGTATGCCCTATTCTTTAGTCCAGTTTAGGAGAAGCACAGTAATGGCGTTAAACCCCATTTCATTTCAGGACGTTAAACTCCATTTCATTTCATTTTCTCAAGGTTGACATTTATCGCATTTTTCGAGTTTAAACTTTGGAGTTATCTCCCTGTTTACGTTTCGATGGAATATTGAAAAAATATTATTGTCTGTGATATCACCCTGGTGGAAATGGACGTTAAACCCTAGAAACCAACGAAAAACTAGATCTATTTGTTAAGGCCAACTCAATTTTCGTCAATGCCGCTGAAATGTAAATAGGGTTAGGGCAAGTGATTGTTGACGAGATTGTCAATTAGGGAGGGCTAAGTCCAAGGTTAGTGTTTACATCTTGTGATCTTTCACCAAACCTGAATTGGCCTTATCAATTAGGTCTCAAAATGTTTTAATATTCTGGTTGTAGATGTTGAGGGAAATTAAAATTTTGGTGGATTTATTTATTGCGAAAATCCTGCCAATTCAGCGTTAGGGCTAAGTCCAAGGTTAGTGTTTACATCTTGTGATCTTTCACCAAACCTGAATTGGCCTTATCAATTAGGTCTCAAAATGTTTTAATATTCTGGTTGTAGATGTTGAGGGAAATTAAAATTTTGGTGGATTTATTTATTGCGAAAATCCTCGATATTCAAATCATCTGTTCGTAAATCGCGGATTAATTTTCTCATGTCTTTCAAAAATTGTATTCTTTTTCAATAATTTAAAATGAATCAAAAGTTTTAGAAGTGCTCGAATGAGGATTGTTGTCAGCCGTATTGTGCTAAAAAGGGGGGTGATTTTAAACTATTCAACGGGTGAAAGGAATACTACGCAATTAAAGAAGTATTTGATTGTGGCTGCCTACAATAGTACCCCAGTAGATAAGATAATTAAGAATGGATATATAGAACATTTCGGTCAAATTACTTTATTCTGATCGCAGTTATGAGTGCTTCAAATTTGACAAGATAGTCTCCATTGTGAAGCATCATTGCTACGGTAATAAACAAAGTCTCGATTATCCGGTTCCTTGTTGAATTAATATTATTAAATGGCGAGAAAGTTCTAATTAATTCCAATTCAATTGTTGGCTATCATGTAAATATTTATCTAAATGATAATTGATATAACATTGATATTTTTTTCGTACGAAATAGCGAATGCGACTATCGTGAACTTTGACCCTTGTCAAGGTGAAAGGTACCATAAGAAACAAATAAACTGGTTAGGTTATGGTAGATATTGTTGTCATGTGTAGTTGTATGAAATATTAAAGCACAATTTAATAAATATTAGTATTTGATGTCCAAAGATATAACAGCAGAGCACAAATTTCAACAACTTTTTCTCGGATCTCAAGAATCACAGATTCGACGGTTTGCGAGAAACGTGGCGATTTTCGGTCAAGTTGATTTCTGCACCAATAAAAATGTGTAATCTCAAAACAAATAAAAGCAAAAACGGTTAAAAATCAAAATTTAAAAGGTTTTTTCCGAAAATTTTAAATAGCATTCTGTAGCTTGAAGGAGATCATGAAATTTATTAATTATGATATTAATAAATGCTTTCAATGCTCGTATGAAGTCGGCGGGGGTATGACGTTAATGAGTGTACCTTTAATGAAAGCATGGACTTTATGAATTATGATATTAATAAATGATATCAATGCGTGTATGAAGTTGGCGAAGGTATGACGTAAATAAGAATATGAACCCATGATTTTAATGGGGGTATGGACATAACAAATAATATTAATGAGGGCATAACACGAATGTGTCGATTTTGTAAAACAAAATAAAGTATGGAGTTGGCCTAGCTGTTCGATATATCAATGTACGGGCTGTACGGCGACCTTGAAATGAATTACTCATGGTCTGGTCTTCTGCGTATCTTGTACTTACAAGATAACCATTTTATATGGCTATCTTGTAATTACAAGATAATTAGATTTTTTTTTTATTTGATTGACCCTGATGGTATTCCGTAGTAAAGCCATTACTAGTCTAAGACAAACATGCGATATCATCTTACAAAATCGGTATAAGCTTTGCTCGACAACTTGCTTTTCGATCAATTGGGTTTTGGAGTTGACTTTATATTACAGAATTCAGTGATCAGTTTAGGGACACATTCATTTCATCTCCAGTAGATTTGTCCGGGATTAACTATGTTTATACATGGACCTTATAATACACATAAGGTCCATGGTTTATATCATAATATTACAAAACATTCGACACACTTCTCTTTTCTAAAAATTCTTTTTTACAGATACCCATTCAACCTTTGGCACTACTTGTGGTTTATGACTCCACTGCTGTCAGTTTCAGCCATCCCCGTCTTCATTAACCCGATCGGAGCAGAACAGTAGGACGTTAAACCCCATTCCATTTCATTTTTGAACCAACCAATGACACTGTGAACGAATGCTCAATATAGCAAGTCAAATTTAAATATGAATGTATAAGAATACTGATCCGAAAGTTGACACATATTACACTGAGAGAGAGTGTACTTTTATGACGAAACCAGAAATTCCAATAGCACGAAAAGAGCAATGCCATAAAAAAATGGCTATTGATTTCCCTTTAGACTGTTCGATATTTTCTAGATCTTACTATGTTTGTCTAATCTTCTTGGTCTGTTTATAAACTAGTTGATAAACGATACACAAACCGACTTACTACCGCATGATGTAGTCACCGTAGTATTTATCTCAGATCGTAGTTAAGTCTGGTACCGCGTGCTAAGAAAAAAGAAAAATTCTGAAAAGTGATAATTTTGCCGCGTTGCTTAGCAACATTGGAAGCAGAAATATAAATGTGGTACTTTCTCCCGCGGGTTTATTGATAAACTTAGCTAGTGAGTAGACAGATCGTTCTCACGCGTTTAGTAACATATTGCGGGATTTACAACGTCAGTGATCCCCGACTAGTACTGTTTAACCACGAAGTAATGATTCAATGACGTACTCTATGTAGTTAAGAGGGATTTAGTCGAACTCATGAGCGAGCCAAATGGTGAGTGAAAGTCTACTATATATCCTACATCAAGTATCATACATATAGTGTAGTGTTGATTGAAATTAACTATGATCTATTATATTGGACACTTCAAAAATTTCTAATCGAAAAGCATATTTCCACTTATCTTCACTTCTCATTCTATGTAGTGTTTTAAAAATTTCGACCCTGGATCGTAAAACCATGCTTTATTGGTACTTCCAAAAGACCCCTATTGGTACTTCCAAAAGACCAATTCAAAACGTACGTTAACATGTCATATCTATTTGAAGCAACCTCTGATTAGCCAACAAAGGTGACACTATATCGCCATGAGGCTTACACTGACAGTCATAGTCAAGTTTAAAACACACGTTATCTAATCTGTAGCTGATATTGGCATTTTCAGTTACACAATAATATAAAAACACTACTGGTTTATAGTCTCTGATCGTACTATAGTGCCTATACAAAACTAACCGAATGTCATTTGAAGACTTTCTAAGGGTCAGCCAATTAATTAATCTTCTGACATTCTGGCCAAGGAATCGTTATCTGGTGTACCAATGTAATATCTGTTAGTCCAAAGCGATCCGTATCCTAATCAATAGAATTATTCATTCGTTTGGATTTATTTATTCATCTTTCAGTCATTCATCAGTAATACACTGGTCCAAATGATAATATAGCGATTACTCATGTTCTGGTATTATGACTGTTTGTAGTATATGACTAAGCTACGTACAACAATAATAACATTATAGTTGTAGTATGACTGTACGTTACATACAACAACAATAACGTTATGATTGTGGTATGGCTGTAAGTTATATACGGCAACAATAACATTATGATTGCAGTATGGCTGTAAGTTACATACAGCAACAATAACATTATAGTTTATAACTTTAAGTTACATACTTCAACAATAACATAGTTGTAGTATAACTTTAAGTTACACACATCATCAATAGCATTATCATTGTAGTATGACTGTAAGTTACATACAGCAACAACAACAGTATAGTTATAACTTTAAGTCACATACTGTACAATAACATTATAGTTGTAGTATAACAGTATAGTAGTAGTGTAACTTTAAGTTACATACAGCAACAATAACAGTATAGTTATAACTTTAAGTTACATACAGCACAAATAACATTATGGTTGTATATTTGTAAGTTATATACACAAACAACAATATTAAATGAGATAGTTAATATCATTTTCCTTCGCCAATCGTAATTCATTGTTTGTAAAATATTGTAATGAAATGGTGACAATTCCTATTATTTTCCTTCGTCAATCGTTATTCATTGTTTGTAAAATATTGTAATGAAATGATGATATTAAAAGTAAATGATTTAAAGACACTGTCCTTGTTGCCCTGCCTGGGGCATGGTGACCGCTAGTTAGCTATCTGATGACTAGAAAATGATTTGGTATAATGTGATTCTCTAATTGCTATTTAACGTGGGTGAGACGAAAGACGAGCAAATGATTTGGTTTATGTGATATATAGAGAATCTCCTGCGAGACTTTTTGGATATCAAAAAATATCAACACCAGTTGATAAAGTAAAAAAAGAGAGGCTCTGCCGAGTTTTTTTGTTTTTTTTTTACTTTATCAACGAGTGTTGATATTTTTTGATATCAAAAAAGACGAGTTGGAGATTTTATTTATCATTCAATCCGTTCTTACATAGCACAAATGAATATATATAATTCTTTGGTATAGATTTCACTTTTACTGAATCTGATTACATTACAGCGTAGTGATACGTCATTTTTCCACAGCAGTATACCTATTGCAAAGTCCTATATATTGAGTATTTCCTCAAGGTCAATTAAATAAAAACAATTTCTTTTTAACAAAAAAAATAAGTTACTTTTTATTTAAAATAAGTGGTTTCTTTAAAAAAAAAGAAAGTAGTTCCTTGTTGATTGACCAAACAAATTCAAGGAGATATCGCAGTGGATTATGTATTTTATCGCACAAGCGATATCTACTGTCAAATGTGTTTTGGGGTGATAACATTAGTTAAACTAATATACTGGGCTTAATACCTTCTTCTAATTGCTCTTAAAGATGCGCAATAATGTTTGAAGAGGGATGGGGGTTGAATCTTCGTTGGTTAACGTTTACCACCATAATTTAATTGTGTTATCTATCCCATTGTTGGAGGTGGAGGGCTGTCAACGGTCAAATGCAAGGCTGCCATTGAGTCCAGTGATGGCCAGTAAGGTCGCATGTCCAATCACGTGTGTTTTCTCTGGACATTCCAGTTTACTTCCACTGCGAAAGACCCCTGGGTGCAAGTGAAATATTGAAATTAAACCATATGTTTGTCTCGAAATGATATAGTTCCAGTTTCTTACCACTGCTAAAATTAAGCTATATTATTATGTTAGTCTCGAAATGGTATAGTCTCTCTCTCTCTCTCTCTCTCTCTCTCGCTCCTATTTGTTTAGGGGAGTTCATTATGTAAATGGACGGGGCAAGGGGTTAACAAGGGATACGCTGATAACCAACTGGATGAAACGTGTAAATCAAACACCAATATCTTAGCCGTTCGGAAATGAGCGCTAGATTTAATTAATAGATTATGTACCTTGATTATCATGACGAATACATCGAAGTATCACCTCTGCGCGTTATCCAGACACATTTAGGATCGTGTTACCAACAAGGTAATTGAAAGTCTGGATTTTCTTAAAAGGTATCGCAGGACTTGATGAAAGAGTCTTACACATATAATTAACCATGTCTACTATTTCAGAGGGCGTTATGGCTCTATTTTCGGAACCATGAAATAGACCAAAATGGTCCTAAAAGCAAATATTAATGTAATATGAATGTATGTACAGTGATTTATATTCACTTTTTGAAAGGAATACTGAATTTCAAATCAGTGAACAGTTCAACAGTTTTTGTGACCTTATTCGATTCTACGCGGAATTTTTAGTATCATTTTGGCGTTTGTTTATCAAATTATTTGCACAATGTTTTGTAGAACATGTTTTTGATTTTATCTGTTCATTACAGAAATGGAACCCGACACCATAGAATACACGACACGTGTACTGATTATACAATGTTGATTGTGTCTTAAATATTGGATATCAAGAAACCATACGATAACAGCATCAATATTGATTGAAATTGGCCAATACTGAATTTTAATTCGTTTCTTTAAATTCGAATATTAGGTTAGAGATACATCTCCTTTAACTGACAATACGGTTCTTTGGTTATATATATACTTTTATATTTCTACCGTATGTATTAACAATGCAATTCATTTGAAATTGGCGCCAATATATTCTAAATAAACTAAAACAGGTAAACAAAAAACAACATGCAATTACAATATACAAAAATTGAAATACATATTTTACAAAAAGCAAAACAGCAAAGGAATGATAGTATGTTTAATGCAAAACAGGGAGTAGTTTTTTTTAAGATTAATTGCTATGTCTTCTCGTAAAAGAACTATAAACACCATGGTAAGACGTTATGCTTTAAACATACATTATGCAAGAGCTAATTATGTCTATTGCGGTTCTTTCTTTAAGTCTGGAGTGTTATCTAAATTATTAATTAGAAAACCCAGACTATAATCAAATCTCGATATCATGGCTAGTCCGTAATATTTACTGGATTGGAATCCGATTTGCTGCTCAATTTTCATTCATGATTAAATCAGGAAATGGATTAGCAAGATTATCTTTTTTTATCGTACAAACTTTAGTAATGATGATCGACGCTTGGCCAAAAACTCAATCGCTAAATTCTCGGTTCAGAGTGGATCAATTTGACTGACATTTTCATCGAATTCCCTGACATTATATAGTTTTTAACTATTATAGTGAGAAATGCCAGCTCTTTATCTAACCCCTCAAAATGTATCTTTAAGTTTATTTGATAATGGCTGTTTTAACCGGAAACATTATGAAGGTGAATACGCCACATCTTATTTAAACCAGAGTCTGTTTTTGTATTGCTTGTTGTGGGTGGGGGGGATTTTTAAAATATCAATTAATGTCACCCCCCCCCTCTCCGAGCAGGTACAGAGATCTACCAGTCTGCCACTCTTTGCGATTCCCCTTTTTGTGTCCTATTTTCAGATTATTCTTGTGCATATTGACAGTTGTATTAACTTTTGGGGATCACAGCGGGTAAGATACCGGCTCTCTAGCCCGGGGGGCGGGTGTTCGATCCCTGCATTGGTCGAGAAAGTTCATCCGATGCGGTTTCCCCTTGTCAATGATGCAAGACGGAGGACCTGACATGGACAGCTGTTTAGTCGTTCGGACGGGACAGAAAACCGAGGTCCCGTGTACACATTGGCGTGCACGTGTAAAAGATCACTTGGCAGTTGTAATTCGTAACGGTGCTACCGAGCAAACTTTCCCTCATGGCACCGTCTTCATTGGCCCAGTTTAGGAGTAGAACAATAGCGGGGGGGGGGCGTTAAGGCCCTTTTCATTTCATTTCATTTGTATTAACTTTTGACGGTTCCATGTATGTTGTTTTAAATATCAACTTCATATTGCATGTTCGCCAATGCCACATGTATGTTTATCTAACACGAATCGATACTGGGTTGTATATATTGTACGAGATAACCCAGGGGTGATAGCATTCTATTAACCGGTGCTTCTGGGTTTATGTACCACTGAGTAGGGTTTCACGTCTGAAGACAATCCCCCAACGGTGATATCGAAGACATTCCGTGTTATTCTTCTTCACCTGTGGCATTTACGATTAATACATACAGTAAACCATCCAATTAGCAACTGATGGAAACTCTTTTATACAACTAATGATCAATCTGGGTACTGTTTACTTATCGTATTATAGACTAATGCTTGGCAATTATCTCAGACAGAAATGGTCTGAATTACTTTTTGTATTATTAAGAAATATTGAATAATTCACCGAGTTTTGTTTATATCATTCCGGCTTTTCCCAGTATATGCAACGCGTAATGGGAACATAATCGAACTATTCACGAATCTTATTTAGTTGGGGTATATATTGTTTGGTATAATTTAGCGTGTCTGATGTCCATTTAATTTTTTGACGCTCTGAAGCTAAGGGTTATATTCGATTGGATTGACGTTAAATTTAAACACGGTGTTTAAAGTCTTGAGACGAAGAAGCCGATTTACGATAATTACTTCCAGAGTTCTGGCCCGTGATCACTTTGAAAATCTAGAGGCTAAATTTAAGTTCTGATTGGTTTTATATTTATACAGTGTTCAAAGTCATAAGACGAAGAAGTCTAAGCTGTTGTTGGCGTATGTTTCCTTGCCTGGCAACCTATCGTTAAATAGACTATCCACCCAAACGGAGTCAAAAGACTTGGTCACGTTAACAACTGCTGCACAGAAACAGGCAACGAATGAATAATATTCAATATATCTAATCCAAAAATATCTAATCTAGTAATAATTGTTTTTGAGCAAAGGTTAACAAAACCCATCGTATCATATCAGATTTATTTATCCACCTTGTTTTTAGATGTACCATAAATCTGACGATGATCTCTTATCATATAATGAACTACGATCGATCAACCCTATATTTCCTCTAATTAGAACAAAATCGGCAAATCTTTTGTTAACAAGCCCAGCTGAATCAATCTACTAATTGGCCAATATCTCTCAATCTGTTTTTCTCGTTTATGATAGCTCTCAGCTACAAACTGGTGACAAATAGAATGTAAAAAGCTTCAAGCGGATGCTATCTAAAACCTTCGTAGTATTAAATGAAGAGGCTAATAGAGCAAAGTCTACCGAAAAGAATTTTAAATAATTAAAATGGCTAGGTTGCTCGGATTGTGATTAAAAATAAACCGATCGATTTCATTTGATCTGGATGTGTTTATCTGACATTTATCTTCGCGGAGATTCTCTGCTTGTGAATAAAGTAAGTGTTGGGATATAACCAATTCTATGTCTATAGATAAGACAAATAGAACTGAGTTTGTGTTCAACTGTCGACTAAAAGATGGCGACTTCCGCTTAATCTTCCATAACACGAATTTAACTGCATAGAGCTTGCTCAATCAGCCTGTTAGCTACTTTAAAGCCATAGCTGTATCGTTTAAAGTTTAACATGTTAAAATAAAGCTTCAAACCCATCACGTTTATATAATTCACTATTTGGCAAAAATATAATCTTAAAATTGAAACGTCAACGTTGAGCTTTCCATATAACTTATGGAAACAAGGGCGATAAATTTTGTATTATCTCCTAGGTTATTATCATTATAAGTGCTAGAATGATTCCTAGGATTGTATAAAAGTGTTTTGACAACATGTTATGCAAAATATAACGAGATATTGATGTTTTGATTTTCTGAGAGAATATGCAACTATCCCTTTAAGTAATATGATATAACAATATTGCATGATTCATCTTGAAATAACACAACCGCCCGTCAATGGCACAAGTTTGTTATTTATTGATTAAACGTAACTTCCATGACTTCCATGTTCTTTAATTCCCAGCAGAAAGCCTGGATATTATATCAATTCATCAACCACATATTGGATCATCAATTTACGGTGAGAATTGCTGCCAAGCTTGCCTTGTGTTTATACACTCTTCTAAACAAAATCTATAGGTAATCTCCTAATGGCTCTCATGGTGCAAAATATAACATTTGAAATTTTTATATTGCCTTCTAACGGAAAATGCTGACTAACTGTCTGAATTCATTTTATATTGCTGTATTGGCAAATTTTTTTTTTCTTATATGGACTATCGATATCGGTGATAAACTAAAAACATACTTATGGAAAAACTGCCACCGATTTATTTAGGCGACGTTTCGAAGAGTATTCTCTCAACGTTTTCAAGCTAATACAAAATATCAAAATCTGAAGCAACACAAATAGACAAGAATATGATATCGGTGATGTTGTTAGATGGGGAGAAAGGAGATTTAACGTCCACTCAATACAAGCTATATTATTTCGGGATTGGGGGGAGGGGGTGATTAGGACGTGCGCGCTATATCATTAGGTCTGTCATTGAGTCCACTGGGTACAGGTCGCCTGTCCAACCTCGCTGGTTTTCTGCGGGTCCTCCGGTTTTCCTCCACTGCTAAAGACCCCTACGCGCAAGCAAATTATGGAACTAAAATTGAACCATGACCTTCTTTCTGTCAAGTGGACGTTGAACCCTATTTCTCTCTCTCCCTATTTCGGGGCTAACGCATGGTTTAATTTTGTTTCACGTACAATGGAAATCAAAAATCGCGGCATATCTCATAGCCAAATGGCATGCTTTTAATACTTATATATATTATGGTCGTGCCATAACAAAGATGTTTATTAAATATTTTACGTATTATTCTGTATTGAGCCAACATGTGTCTCGAGTGCCAGATTAAAGCGGCATCTGTTTCTAGAGGGACATGTTCCTTATTTTTAAATGTAAATGACCTCACAGCAACCGATTATTGAATTATCATGTATGTACACATAACTGAGTGGATATTGCGCTTTTTTCAAGTGAAGACGGACTTGTGAATTGTTCACATTAGGTTCTTGTTGATCGCCATGGTGTCAAAATCAGAAACATTTAAATCAAGCTAATGGATTATTATACCTTGGTTTGTATTTAAAAACTATCTGGGGACTGGATTAGAAATCATTGGTTGCATATTTATTGGACAATAAACAAGAGAGAAAATACTCTGGAAGACATCTTTTATTATAGGCTACGAATGTTCACTTCAAGATATATAATATTCTCAGATCGTTATAAATTTTGCTTTGTACGAAAAGTTTCCTTAATACGCCCGACCTGACCATGAACGGATTGTCAAACTCAATCAATCTGCCCACGCTGTACTCCGCGTGCTATAATTTCCAATACAGCTGTCAAACAGCATGTCCCTCTCATTTGCTCTCAAAACTGAGACAGTCGAATGCAGAACTATCATTCGTATCTTCATTGAAAAAGACTCGAGACAAAGATTAGGCGATGATAGGTCTATCCCTTCGTATAGTACAATCAAACCGTGGTGTGCTGCATACAAGGGCCATGACCACCACTGAAGACGAACTACGGTCGCCCGTGCGAAGTGACTATCCACAAGTTGATTCCGTTTGCCAGTTAGCTGCTACAATACATAGGTAAACACCAGTGGGATGAAGAATCCATGAACATTTGCACATGGACATGGTATCTGTCCGTTGGGTGCCAAGTATGTTGTCTAAAGAACAAAAACTTCAGAGAGTCATGGTTAGTCAACAGCTTCTCCGGGATTATTGGAGAGAAACGTGTGTTTTATTGGGTCCTATTGTTACTAAAGAAAACAAAGCCCTGAGTTCATCACTTTGACCAAGAGAAAAAAAAGTCAAAAGTATGCAGTTACAAAACGTGACTCCCAGGGACGTAATTATCTAAAGAAGGTTCCACCATACATAGTACAGATTACGCAAGAAAGGCGTCGAGGTGTCTGGCGGCTGAAGGACAATGATCAAGTTTACACCCAGTGAATGCTGCATAGGACTGTTGCTTCAAGATCCTCCCTCGCCAAGCCTATTCTCCAGATTCAGCTTCCCATAGCCCCTCCCTCTTCTCACAACTCAAAGGGGCCGCGTATTTCTGACGAATGATACGGTTATCACTGCTGTGGGGAAGGGGCGAGGGGTGGTATGCCAGGGATTATGTGGAAATAAAAGTATAACAATCTTCATATGGATCGCATATTACTTAGGAAGGCCGAAAACATTTGGACAAACTTCGTACTAACAGTAATATAACATATAGCTTGATGTATTAATGAGTATAGCATATCTACATTTGTTATCTATGTTATGGAAGCCAATGTTTATATAAAAAAAATAATTACCTTTCTGTAGAAGATACCAGAAGAACTTCTGAGATGCCAGATGTGGTTTTAAAACCCAATTATACGAAACAAACCACTGTAATTACTTCAATTACTCATATCGACTTTGTTCACATTCGCCGAAACGTCCAAAACGTAAACTCTATTTTGAAAATGCTAATCATTTTGGCAGTATTAGCACCCAAAGCCTATTGTGGCTAGGGTGTTGTCATATTTATATACGCCAGGACAAATGAAATAAATAGAGTTTAACCTTTTGTTGTTCTGCACCGACTGTGCTAATGGAGACGGGAATACGCCATAAAGAAACTTATAAGGTGAATTTTCCGGGACATCGGTACTTCGGTCTATTCTTATATGAATTCCTACTGACATGGGTTTTTGCACGTTTATACATGGGATCTAGGTTGTTTGTCCCGTTTATACATGGGATCTAGGTTGTTCGTTCCATCCGAAAGTCGATACTATTTCTCTTGCCGGGTTCCGTTCTGCAATATTGACTGGGCGGAGCAACGCGGGAAAATCCAGATGAACCTTTTCAGCCAACGATCCCTTTTTTTCGAACCAACGTCCTACTCACTGAGCCACAGTGGCCCCGTAGATAGGATAAATTATAAGTGACAGAATTAAGAGTCAATTGGGACATTTAAACACGTTCTGTAAATAATTAACATCAATTTCCAGTGCACCAGAAAAAGACTTGCACTTTTATCGTAATATGGTATATAGGTGTGTGAAGGTATTACTGCCATCCAAAATAATAAAAAAAACCACTCGTAATTAGGTGAGCTGTGTCTTTAATATAAAATCTGATAATGTATCACAGTCGGGTCTTTAATCGCCCATTATATTATTTTTATCAAACACTATAGCGACTGATCAGGAGAAGTTGCGAACGGATGGAGTTATTTTTAGACATACCAGCTCCTAAATTAGTTACAAATCCATTACCGTCCAATCTGCTGCCATCCTGTAAGCTTTATCTGCGAGAAAACAGTAATTTCGATATGTTCTAATTTCGCTATTCTTGTTTATTTCAGAGTCTGTTATCTTAAATCTGACGCAATACATTAAACCCTTGATATGGACACGTCTAAACGAGTGTTTGAAAACTTCGCGAATCAAATCAGGAATGTGTTAATATGAAAATACCTGAAATTGTCTGAGGCAATCTCCTCATGTCAGACGTGGGTATTATATACTCGAGAATAAAAAATCATACCCTGATCCGTACACGAAGCCAAGAAAATGACATGTAAAATATTTCGGGGGACTGGGTCATTTTAGAGGCCGAGTGGATTGAACGCGCGGGCTTTAGATCAAAAGGTCTGTCTTTGAGTCAAGGATCGCTTAGTCGAGAGTTTTCTCCGCTTGTCCAACCGTTTTCTCCCAATGCTAAAGAGTCCTACTCACAAGCGAATTATTGAAATAAAAAATAAAATTGAAGCATGCGTTTTTGCCGAAATGGCCTAGTTTGAGTCGAATAGCCTAGTTTGTGTCGAGTGGACGTTAACCCCCCCCCCCCCCTCCTGCAAACTAGGGCGTTAAATACCCTTTCATTATATTTCACATAGTTTAACGAAATCTCGATAAATTTACATTTTGATACTATTTAAATATATGTATATTTATTTATGTGTATAAATAATGCTATTTTACGATTTATACTGCAGAATATTGTACTTAATTCCATATTATTGGAGTTTAACATCGAGAGAGAAGATATCTTCTCCAAAGCCAGCAGTGGACATACATTGTGTTTGTGGCCAATACCCATTTTACAAACAACGTTATCTGTTTCACAAATTACGCTTCAGTTATATTGATCATTGTGTCATGGATCGTATTAGATCTATTACGCAGTTACTGATACATATGCCCAGAAAATTAGACAGACATTTCAAGGCTAATTAAAAGAACACCGCTAAAACGCAGTCCATGAATGGAAATTTCCAGGGCTGTCCAAAACAATCGATATACGTATATTTCCCTAAGATTTTACTGTGATATGTCTTTATGGGCCTTCTACTAACGGATATAATCTTCTTAAACTTTTAACTTCGAAATGAACCATTAGTCATTGGGTGTATATGTGTTCACAGTATTCTCGGAAAGTTAATTTGGACGTTTATTATCATTTGATAATTAATTTACTACATTTTAGATTAGATCATGTAATGGAAATTTGCTGGGAATTTCAGTCAAATTGATCCACTATGAACCGCGCCTATAGCGATTGAATATTGGGGCTAGCCTCGATCATCATTACAAAAGTCGGTAGGATAAAAAACACAGTCTCGATTATCCATTTTTTAAATTTAATTATGAATGGAAGTCGAACAGCATATCGGAACGTAATCCAATAAACATCGCAGGCTAGCGATGCCATCGAGAGTTGATTATAATCTTGATAAGTTAATTATTTTCTAATTAATAATTTAGATAACATTTCAGGCCTAATGAAAGACCTGTAATAGGCAGATTTAGCTCTTGTATAATGTATGTTTATTATCGCAATTAGCATGGTTGTATTGATATGAACAATAACCAACACCGGTGATGTCGCAATCTGTACTGGACAAAAGCAGTACCGTTTCACAATACACGTGTATCTAGCACTGTGATTACACAACATTAAGAGAAACGCAGAAACGTTTCATAATAACCAATCAGTGATAAAATGGAGTTGTAAATGGCGGAGATATTATTCTTTTGTAAGATATCTGAATTATTGGTAATTTCACAATTCCTCCCCTAAAGGCCTCAAAGGTTCAACAATATATCTGAAATTTAACAAAGTAAACGCAGTGGCGATTACACAATATTAAAGCAAGTTTTACAACAAAAAGCCATCAGACAAGAGTGGAATTCCATTACAGTATTGGATATTGTTGCGTCTACAAGCCAAACAGATCCTATGAAGTTTGTTGGTAGTCGAGTACTTTTAGCACTGGGTAAGGAGTTATTTACTTCCATCTGAGTTTATACGCGCATCATCGTCTTCTATAGTCCATATGGATCTGTTGTGGTTTTTTACACAGGTTTTCATTTGGGTGGATCCCTATGTCAAAATTCCGAATTTTTCGAACTTATTTTTATTGGGTTATCCCACCGTTTACGTTGTAGTTAATGAAATAATAGGAACACCATTGGGGCCAGAATTCTTGAAAACCTGATGGAAACCCACGAGTTAAGAAAATTGGGCATCCCTAATTCTTGTCAGCAATCCACGCTATCTAAGTAGAGTGGCAGACACAGACAGAAAGCAGAACGCCTTCTGGGCTGATATATTTCACAAAGATTATCGAACCTTTTCTTCTGTAACCTTCAATTCAGTTTAAATCGACCGATGTGTGATCTTAAGGCAATGTCTCTATGAGAGATGCTGTGTGATGGATTTTGTTAAAGTGTTGTTCATATTACACCGTTTTAAAGTTATAGATACCTTATGCAAGATTTAGGGGAAGAGATGTCTCTTCTTACTTTAATATTCATCACCTTGAAAACACGAATTAAAGACATAATAATCGATTGGTCCAAAATTCCAAAACATATTTTTCGGGATACTTCAATGGATGCTACTCTTTTGTAACTTCTTGTTCAAGGCAATGAATGGACAATAGCTTTGATGGGTCATTAATGCATGCGCTAAGATATCAACGACAAATTCATTGGTTGACGTTTTGCAATAACTAACTTAGTTAATATATAATTTTGTCAACATTACAGATATACTTTTAATAAAAAAAACGTTTGATGAGTCCAACAAGGGACCTAACCCCAGGATAGAATATCTCTCAGTATCATATTTCAGTTTCAAATATATGGAATAGGTACTTTAACGAAACCTAGCTTTTGTTAACCTCTTTAAAGTTGACAGAGAATAGTTTAGTGAAATGACTGTAACATTTTCAAAATTAAAAAAAAAATGTCTAGAGGTTTAAGATTCCTTTTAAGGGTTTAATGCTGTAGTGATCAATGCATTCACTTTGTTCTTTTCGTATAAAAAAAGAAACAGTAATATTTATTGACATTTCGGAAATTGATTCACCATCCTTAAACATCCTTTGTACATAGAATGGAAATTGATTTTCTCACATCAATTCTGTTTCTAAATGGATGTTTTGTTACGTCCAAAGGCAATCAACGAATGACTAGTAAAATTGAAATCCGAAAAAAGCCAGACTGCGACTAGGGCATTGAAAAACATTTAAAAATCATGAAAAAGTTCCATTATTCGAATTATGTTAATTTTCATTATCGGGGTCTTTTTCTGGGTTTAATGTGACTTGGCAACATTTTATGTTCATTGTTGGGCTGGGGATGCGTAGTATTTAAAACATTAAAATCCATTAACTTACCACGGTACAAGATAATAAAATATCGGACTGTTTTATATGTGAGGGTTGGAATCAATAATTTAATCAAGCACGAGTCCAAGAATTTTGGGAAGGGAGTGGGACTAATTCCAGAAAAGACACATTTCCCAAAAACACACCGAATAAATGCCATTTATGCTTCTAATATATTATTATGGTTGTTTATTAAGGGAGTGGGACTAATTCCAGAAAAGACACATTTCCCAAAAACACACCGAATAAATGCCATTTATGCTTCTAATATATTATTATGGTTGTTTTAGTAGATATTTTCTTAATTTTCCATTTTAATTACATTTAATAAGGAACACATGTGAATATAAGGGGCTCTTTGGATTTTAGCCCCTATCCAAAATCCGCCCTTGATATTCAGCTTAATATTTAAAGAGGAAGATCAATGATTTTCAAGAATGTTCCCATAGATTTTAAATGTGTATTTAGAAATTATTCTCTCTGTTACACACACAAAAAAAGTTTTTTTAAGCGAGAAATTAATTTATTAAAACCGTGCACGTAAAAGACCTCTTGGCAGTTGGAATTAGATATAAGAGTAGGCCGTAGCGCCGCTGCCCGGGCAAAATTTCCCTCATAGCACACTGTATTTCGTATGCCCGTCTTCATTAGCCCAGGTAAGGAGAACAACAGTAGGACATTAAACCCCATTTCATTCTTTTAATTCATTCATTCTGTTTTATTCAGCGTCGTAGTTTGGCCAAAAATCTATAAATTAGGATAATATAAACAGGAAATTATGAATTTTAAAGTTTAAAACACAAAGTCGTTGCGTAAATTCATTAATACAGCATTGTACGCTGCGACAAAATTCACGTCACGATATAGTTTAGATCACCGGGCAGTTATTTCTAAATATATATATAAAATTTATGAAAACCCCTTTAAGCTATTCTATTTACTTTACACCTCGTTTCTTTTCGTAATACCAATAACTGATTTATTTACAAAGGTACATTATCCTCACCAAGTTACTAAAAGCCACTTAAACAACGTATATTAGTAAATTTTCAACCAGGTGCTGCTGTCAATTTCATACGATGATACAATTTGGGGAACATTTATACCTTCACCAACTGGTCTATTTTCTTTAATATTAAATCTCTTTAAGAAAGAAACACCTGTTTATATTATATATATCCGGCTGTAAGACAGTGTCAGGTTGATGTTTATACGGATTCCCATCACAGTCCGATTATATTAAACAACATTTACCAGCGTTCACTCTGTTTATACCTATCTTTACCACAGTTCGCTTGAATTAAACAACGTTCAAAATCATTCTATAAATATTTGTATCTTCTAAACTCCCCTTTCGTCAATGATGAGTACAATTTGTGTTTACGTCACATATAAATAATGACGTAAATCACAAATTTTGTTGATGTTATATGTGCTAAGGTTAATGGCTACCGGAAGTGAATAACGTAACAAATTTGTTTAGAGAGCCCTTTTGAGGCCACGATTTGTAAACGATACAATATGTGATAGAAAGATATTGTTAAATGCGAAATGGCGTCATCGCATAAAAGGACATAGCATACCCTACCTTTACCGGATACCTGCTGATGATGATAGTTGAATTAATACGGCTCTTTAAAACCTAAAATGCAATGATTGAGAGGAAAGGAAATGTCTTAAATTATCTTTTGGCTCATCCAAGCTTAGTATCGAGTAGTTCCGACCGGCGGATTCCGTTCTATACTGGGTAGCTATTTCCAGACTTCCCTTATTATTGGTCTGAGATTATTGGATTGTTTTCAAGTGGTTTATTTATATATCACAATTTAAACCGTTTATTCTTGGATGGATCAACTGGTGCAGGGATGTACAAGACTTTAAGAGCTCCTTGAAAATACATGTCATTACATAATAATAATAAAGCCTTGTTAAAGGCGAACATTGCGATGCACACGTTTTGAAAGTTTGATTCTAAATGATTTAACCGACTTTTCTATCAATTCCTTGTCTTGCGCCAACGCAGTGAACTTTATAAGAATCTATGTTATATGCACAGGGGCTAAGAAATTCAATTCGCCGTTTTTAATTCATTTCTCGCGCGTGTTCCAGAAGAAAGAAAATGGCCATAGACATGAATATATTTGTATTTGCATATTACAATCTCAAGGGATGTTTGGTATGCAATGATACAAACAATGATAGTTTCTTTATGTTGATGATGTAACTAGGTTGTGTGGCTGAATATCCATAGCTAGTCTAATTATGCATAAAGGAAATCATGTTCATCACTGAGACGTTTTGGTCAATTGGAATGAACCCTTTCTAGTTTGCATCCCTGTCACCTGTCTTCTAATTAACCTAGCCAACAACTCGTGGGTGTGACAATGAATATGGAAATGAAATAATGTAATAAACAGGGATGGCTGGCTTGTAATTATATGTCTTTATTGGCCGCTGTGGGATACTTTAATTCCCGCTATTAATAAAAGAGATATCGTGGTGAAGCAGTAAATACAACGATTCTATCGTATTCTTGTCTCTATTTTGTATATACCGAATTCAAGATCAACATTATGATCAGTTTTAGAAATGAGTTGTTTTCATTTTCTATTAATAAAAGAGATATCGTGGTGAAGCAGTAAATACAACAATTCTATCGTATTCTTGTCTCTATTTTGTACATACCGAATTCAAGATCAACGTTATGATCAGTTTTAGAAATGAGTTGTTTTCATTTTCTAAATTATAATGGGAGTCCGGTCTTTTCTTGTAATATTGCTCGTCGACCGAAGTGATATTACATGCGATCCGTCAGTCTGAGCTTCACGATTTATTTTATGAACGGTTCAAGATAGAAAGAGAGAAGGAAATTGGGTTTAACGTCCACTCGACACAAACTAGGTAATTTCGGGACTAACATATGTTTTTTAATTTTATTTCAATAATTCGCTTGTGCGTAGAGATCTTTAGCAGTGGTAGGAAACCGGAGTACCCGGAGAAAACCCACGAGGTTAGACAGGCGACGGTTCAAGCTAGCTTTACCTATCATGGTACAGTTGGTGACTGAGGAGTCTTAAGCTGGAAAACATTATTGTTGCGTTAGGTTGCTTGCTAGAACACTTTATTGCAAAGATGATAGCTATGAACAAGTACAGTGAGTACCTTTAACGCAGCTATCTCGAATCCAGTTTAAAATGTTCACTTAGTTTCCCCAACATAAAGTCTCTTGTAATTGACTGAGGTATCTGATTAACATGGTGATTCTACATACTTTAATAGAGATAAATAAGTGAGCGTCAGACTGATGGAATGCTGAATAACAACTAGTCCACAACAATCGATAACCACATAGTAGGCGGTTTATGGAGCAATTCCTCCAAGTTATTCGCGTGTTTGAACAATCTTTGCTCAACTTCCGTGTTTGATGTTTTAAAGTACAGTCGTTTATCGTCAGGTGTACTCGAAGTGTTGTTCAGGTTAGGGGTATCTAGTGCAGTGGTGTTGCCGTAGAAGGGACGGGGGATGTTTTCCAGAAAGGCACATCTGAACGTATTGGAAACTAGGTTAAGTAGAATTTGGAAGCAAGGTGGCATTGTCATTGAAGGGGATGGGACGGCCCCGTTTTCCTGAAGGGTGCAACTGAACATATTGGGAAATGGGTTGTATGTACACCAGAATAATGTTCATGGTCCGTCTACAATACACGCACAGCGAGCACGGTTTAGGACGTCTTTTATCTATGTTTATGTATGCTTATTCTAATGTGATTTTTCTTTCATTTGTAATTGTATGCTGCTCCCCGTGGGCGTTTCTATGCAATAAACTTACTTACTTACTTACATTAGTCCAGTTGGTGCAGAACCACCATTCCATTGTATTTATAAGTATACAAAGGCTAGGGTACAGTGTAGTTATTTTCTGACTTACTGAGCCCTACAGATATTTCAGTGAGCATGGGTCACTAACCAGTTGGTCTCGGGTTCGATCCAACAGTCGGCCAAGACAGTTCCTTATCTGGTAGTTAAGAATGGGCTGCAAAACCTGTCGTCCAGGAAAACTATTCCTCATAGCACATTACATGGCGTATGTACGTCTTTATTATCCCGGTTGGTGGTGTCAAATATGACGTTTCTCATTGTATAAACACAAAGGGGCTGGGGTATGGCCAAATGGTTAGCGTGAGTGCATTGTATCATAAGGTCTGGCGTGGTTTCGAATCCCCGGATGTACGTGACAAGAACTAAGGTCGCCTTTTCAAACTCGTGGGGTTTCTCCGGTTTTCCCCCACTGTTAAAGACACATACGCTTGTTCTCTCTCTCCGTCACTCTCTCTCCGTCTCTCCTTACATATAGAAGAATACGAATTGGTGCATTAAAGAGCTCGATCTTTGTGAATGCTGATTCTCCGAGGGAGATCCCCGTTACTTATTCGTCAGACGCTCCTGCAAATAGTGCTGTGATGTGTTTGCGTGTGTCATTAAGAACATGAAAAAAACAGGAAATAGACGGTTTAAAATAACTCAAGTAGGTTAGTGAGAATAGATAAAGTATTAATGAGAGTATGTCTGAATGAAATATCGATGTTAAAAGGAAAGAAGGAATCTAATTTACTAGATTTAGACAAGTGACGGAGTGGGATAGGGTCTATTGGTGAAATGAATGAATGAAGTAAAACGTCCCAATTGACGTCCATGTAATTAGGTTATTAGATTATGTGTGAGAGTAAACCACAAGGTCCATGTCGTTACGTCAAACATAGGCTGCTTGGAGATTTCATCACCCAATTGGTCGATGCTGGCGCTTTGTCCTGAAGTTATCTGTATCACATCCTTGCTACAGAATTGACTTGGGTAATATGGCATCAATGGCATTGTTCCTAGTAGCAAACAAATTTCATTTTGATTCCCCGTCTTCATTAGCCAGTTTGGAGGAGAACAGTAAGACGTTATCCCTCCATTTCATTTCATTTGATTTTTATTCCTCCTAAGAGTAGTAATTTGATTACTGGCTTGTCTACTGTTTCAACGATATACACGAATAACTGTCAATTCTCGTTTAGTTGTCCGTCTGTGTAATTACAAACTGGTCCCTCTGTGAATATTACTAGAATGTTAAAACCACTAACCTTCGTGACAACAACGCCGTCACGTTTATTGGGACGTGATAAACATACGAATATAAAAGTATTCAAACAATTGTGTGAAGCCCGCAAATGTTTCAGAAAAAATATACTTTCCTGGTAGACACTAGTTTAGACACTGCAAGAAGCATGTGTGTGAAATAGCTTCATTTAACCTCGGCATCCGCCGAAGTGATATCGCCGTGAAATGCATTTGACCACCCGTGTAACATGTTGTGACTATCAAAAGCTACAAACTACAACCATGAAGTTTGTTGTTCTACATGATTACAACCATAACACCCCCTGATCTGTTCGGGGAAGCTACAACCTGCTCTGCTACCATAAGCTTGTTGTTCTTTATCACTACAACCATAACACCCCCTGCTGTGTTCGCGACAGCTACAAACTACAACCATAAAGTGTGGCGTTATATATAACTAGAACCATAACAATCCTTTTTTCTATTCTCCTGCGGGGTTGGGTGGCCGAATGGTTAGCTTGTGTGCGTTGTATCATTAGGTCTGCCATTGAGTCCACTGGTTGAACCGGCAGTCAAAGGCAGTGACAAAGTACCATTCCCCTCGTGATATTTATTCTTCGAATTCTACTCCCAACACTGTTGTATCTTGCTAAAGAGGTGACGTATGATTCAGTCACGGATGTCAATTTGATTCTTATATAAAACAATATGGGTCTGGTTAATCTTGTTTATCGTGTTACCCTGAAGTTGATTGGTTGTTAAAGCGCTTGTTAACCAATCGTAATTTGTCACAGAATCTTTCATTTATTCCAGCAAAGGGGTGTCGTGACGTTTAAAAAAATGGATACCAAAGACTTGCGAAAAAAATGACGAACTGGTGGAGTTTGTTGCAATTAATGTGAGTGGGAATGGTATGAATTATAGATGACTTTAGGGAATGTCCAAAATATGAATTTGTATCAGTATTGTGCATGACTTCCCTACTAATCAAGGAAGTACTTTCTTAATTAGACTATGCCAATCTATATTTTACGACTCGCAGCTGCGGGAATAAATTTTGTCGCTATTTATATATATTTTGCGAGACTACACACAAACAATTCTAATCTCTATGGAAAAAGAGCGGCTAATGTTTTGAAGTGATCAATATGTCTTAATGTCCTCATAATTATGTTTTGGATTGTAATTCAAAGATTTGACCTTTAAGTGAACATAAATAGCTAGAAAAATCACGCATTTGCCTGATCCCAGAGTGAAATATCAAAACAAACATTATACGTTTAGTGCATTCATTTGCCGCTACATTCATTCACAGTTGGTACCGTAAAATGATCTGTTTCGCGTCTAACGCTTAAAATAACTTAAGGTGCTAATTTTACTGGCTAATAACATGCTAAACTTATGTTATTTGTTTAGACTAATCTATTTAACATCGTTTCATGGATAAACAGTTTTTATCCACAAGACAAATAGACTTTAGGTATAACAAATAGCAAAAAGATTAAAAAAAATCATTTAGATCTGCAATTCTAAATCAAGACAATCTTCGCTTGATCTTATCGGTAATAAAACCATTACTGGATTAGGGTCGTTGCGTCATTTTCGTATATACTCAAATAACTTATACGTCATCACTTTCTGAGCTGACGTCAGTCATCAACCTGTTGCGATCTTAACTGACTTCGGTCCTTATTAGCATCCTTGTTTTAAATAGATCCCGTTATAAATAGTAATAAGTGCACAGAAAGTGATACCGATTCTAGTCAAGATAAATGATTAAGCTTTCGGCGCAATGAACAAATGATGCTTCGTCAATAACTGTGTTGACGTCAATAAAAAAGAAATACATTTTCTAGATTCAATTAGCGTGTCTTCTGGCAGTTATTTGTCAAAAACAATCAAACCTACTCGAACATGGAATTATATTTCTTTTATTTGTAACCACCCACTTTTTAGACACAAACTCACAAATTAAATTATATCTTCTATTCATAAGGGTGGTGCAGGGCCGTGCCTAGAGGGGGTGCAGGGGGTACATTGCACCCCCCCCCCCCCCGAGAATAAGGAGCTTCAACCCATCCCAAAAAATAATTTGATAATTTTTCAATTATTAAAAATACACTTGATTATGATCACACAATGATGCTCTTTAGGCAGTCATCAATCGGTCAGTTTTAAGGGCGCCGCCCGCACGCTAACGGGTTCTTTGCCCTAATCCACACTATCTTAATATATTACTTACGTGGAGGTTATGGCTCCCCACCACTCTACTGCACCCCCATTTTTGAAATCCTACATACGCCCCTGGTGTGGTGAGAGTACCCTTCGAAATATTTTTTTTTTTAAAACAAACAGGGAGGCGGAAGGGTGATGTTGACATTAGAGTGTCAGTTATTTTTGGAACATAGAATTCGGGATAATCGTATGCCAACAAGTTTTAAAGTACATTTGACAGCTCTATTGTCTCGATCAAGGTTCCTTGTATAAAACAGGTTCGGTAAACAAAATAGCTCACAGTTCTTAGATCAGTATTTGTTTACGGATGCATAGTTGTATAACTGTTTTAAAAATGTGTCGTAATTTTTGTATATGTTGACGTCATAGTACAAATCGCGCGACAAAAGTTTACAATAAAGAACGTTATTTACGCAGAAGCTTTGATGTTTATTGCCGATTATACGGAATGTATAGTTTCTAATTTTGAATAAATGATGTATTTAGCTATTTAAACGTGTTCGTAAACATGACAAAAATACAACTACATTTATTTTTACCTTGTTTATGAATGAATGCAAAGTGTTATATATATATATAGTAATTTCTAAGGTATATTAGGTGGCTTTGATGACTGTTGCCTCTAACCAATCCAAATATAAACCAAAGAAATGAAAACAAGAACTACGGATCCATTTTTAAACAAGTGGTTTATTTATAGGTATCATAACTTATAACATGAAACCAAACATAATGGTTGCGTAACATCATATTCAAAATAAACCGAGGAAACTTATGATTTTTTTTTAATAAACGACCCGTATTGGATCTAACGGTCAAATCTATCACAAATTTTGCGTACAGCCTTAAAGATACTATGTGTGATTTACAATTTTCGGAAAATATCAAATTTCGCATGACTTAGGCTAATTCACGCTATTATGTAGGCCAACTGGAATTGATAATTTAATTAAGAAAATACCAACCAAATATACTATCCGGGCATTGAATTCAATCTGATTTAAAATTAAATAAAGATGGCGACCGCCTTGTTACTGGGAAGCGGCATAGATTGACGGGATGTTCATTTCATCATGTTTTTGTAAATACTAAACGGTATAGAATCCCTTTTCGACTGATATTCCCATTTGGCATCCAAATTTTACAATATTACAGTTTCAAGGGAATCAATCACGCATAGAGTCTTTTCAAAGTTATAATACCCCTAGACCTGACAGTATACTCAAACCACGTCAACTTGAAAATTATTTGTTAATAACATACACGACCCTTCAAAGCGCAAATGGCTGATCGATGCCTCATTACTACGTAAACCCATTTATCTTTGAGTATTGTCATTATACCCCAAGAACCTTTCCAAGAAAATTGAAATGTCTGGTTACTTCAGTCAATGTTTGTGAAATGTAATACTGTGTTAGATTTTAAATTATGTAATGGAAGTCGTAGTAGACATATTAAAATATTTCCAAAGTTAGCTCAGGTTATGATATTGTGACGTCAACAGTACGGTAGAGATCCAGACATTGGGAATTATGTCCGAGTGTGTGTGTGTGTGGTGGTGAGGGGGGGGGGGGGGCTTCTTCTAACGCAAAGCATTTTCTTTTCTTACATTCAACGAAATGTGCGTTGAACCAACAAACGTACGAAGCATTGTCGCTGTTTGGCTTCTCTCCACTTTAATCCAACATAAATGTAGACATTTAAATGAGCAGAAATCTTGTCTCAGAGTTTTGGATTTTATCAAAGTCCTCACCCCAACTTAACGTTGTTTCCATCTTTGATCAAATACTGGGGTGATCCCTAGATCCCACGCCAAACGTTACGCTGTCACCATTTTGGACCAGATCTCACGCCAAACGTAAGGTTGTCGCCATTTTGGACTAATTCTCGGGTAATACCACAGAACTCTCCGAACTTAACGTTGCCGTCATTTGGGACCAATTCTTGGGTAATACGCCAAATCTCACGCCAACATAATCACCATTTGGGACCAATTCTCGGATGATAGCCAGATCTTACGCCAAACTTGACGTTGTATCAATCTAAACACGGAAACGTTTTAAATTGAAATCAAATTCTTCATGCTTTAAAGGTGTTCTACAAAATTAATAAAGAGTATTATCGTTGAATATATCCATAGAATAATACAGTATATCGACGAAATAAAGAAGAAAAAACAAATTTGATCAGTATTTGCATTTCCTATTGTTTGGAGGTTTATTAATCTAAATAAATCTATAGCAGGTGTGTGAAAGCACGTGACCAATCTATCACTAATTAAAAACATTCAATAAATTCATGTAATTAAAAATATCGATTGTAATCACATTGTTTGCTGGGAATTTGAGAATTAATTGTTTTTGACTTCAGTATATTAAATTTTGAAAACGAATTGTCGGCACTAAATTTAGGTCATTTTGTTGCTTAAACTTGTCATGAGTACGAAGACAGGTATGTTGTATTTCTAGCATAACCAAGACAGTCCCAAATTTTAACGATATTCTTTGATTTACACGAGCTTGTGCGTAATCCAAGCCAAAATATTCACATTAGTTGAAACAACAGTTCGGAAATAACCATCAAATAGAGAATCGCATATATAAACACTCGTCAATAAAGTACATAATAATAGAAATTAATATTCGAAATTAAAAACACGAATTAGAATTCAATATTGGTCCATTACAATCGATATAGATGTTGTTTTATGGTACAAATATGTGATCCTATTATCAAAATATTAAGACAATGAATATTTTAAGATCAGTGCACGACGTCGTGTATTCTATGGTCTCGGGTGCTATTTGTAATAAACAAAGAACAAATAAAAACATAACGTAGAGAAAAAAAAGCGGAAGTTAAGGGAGGGGAAATGGGGTTTAACGTCCACTTGACACAAACTAGGTCATTTCGGTACTAACATATGGTTCAATTTTATTTCAATATTAGAGGTCTTTAGCAGTGGGGTGGGGGGGGGGCGGAGAAACCCAAGAGGTTGGACAGGCGACTCTACTCCTTGTCACGTACAACCGGGGATTCGAAACCGCGCACGTGTTAACCCTCCGGCCATCCAACCATTCAAAACCGGAAGTAATTAAAAATGGCTGGTTCACAAACAACAAAATAATAAAAACAGGTAGAATGAACTAGGCAGGGGCTAAATGACTGTCGTTTAATTTGGACTGTTTGTGTACATTTCACCGAATATAGATGATACGAAATTACAATAAAACTGAATGTAAACCACTTTATATATACACTCATATTTGATTAATACATGCTTTTAGACCAATTTGCTTCTATTTTAAGGTTCCAAAGAATGTAGCTCTACGCAATTTAATTTATATAAACTAAACAAACTGTATATTTCTGTCAAAGATTAGATCAATTAGTTTCCACCATTTACTTCTTCTATCAGTTTCCGGACTTCCTGGACTATTTTAGAAACTCTGGCGCCGTCGTGTCCAGTAGCCACTCGGTGAGGTAATGAGAATGTGTGACTATTTTTGGAAATTGTCGGGTTGATATGTAACGAGGATGAATTGTTCGATAAATCTGCCACTCGAATGATTTATTTCTGTTCAATATTACGTCTAATAATATCTGCGGTTATTAATACTGATGGCATTCTCTTCCGACTGGGTAATTTATCATATTCACAGACAGGTGCTTGTTGTTTGGATCATCCAGACTTCAATTGAAAAAGTAAATTGATAAATTCCAGAATGCTGCGACATTTCTAGCATGGCCATTAATTGATTTTTATTCGGAATCATAAATAAAGAAAGTCGAGGCTTGTTATCCAGCTTCGAATTGTTAGTAGGTAGACGTTTCTGGGTCGTTTCTGGGTTAACTGTATATTTATTACACATACATTACTATTATTAAATATTCTAGAAGCGGAATAAAATTTAGATTTTAAATAGATGTGTACTAAACTTAGACTGTCTGTTTACTACTAGCCCCGCTTGGGGACAGACACTAAGCTAGTTGACCGACATTTTCAGTCCTATAATCAACAGTTTAAGTATAAAACCAAGTTTGTTGAGTATTATTCTGCTTCCATTTAATAAAATTGAAAAAAAGTTGTTTATTTAGTCTTTTTTTTTACATGACAGATTAGAACCGCATTACAAATCAGTATAGTAATTTTTGGAATATGGCGACCATTTAGGGTAGAGATCTATGCTCGAGGAATGAAGTAGAATGCATATTATTATGTTTCCATCAGGAATGTTTCGTAAAGGTGGCTAACACTGATCCCGTGAAAAACAAAACTTATTATGTCAGTCTACATCAGACACGAAGCTAGTTGACAGACATTTTAACTCTTACATTGAAAATCCTAAGTATACTTATAGAATTTTGATACTACCCAATTTTGATACTACCTGGTTCCGCGGGTACAACCTTATTAAAGAGACATAATTACTCTCGCCAAGACAATAAATGTGATTAATGTTTAGAAAAACATATTCAAAACAGCATCATATTCACCTAATTACAGAAAACCCAACACTGGCATACCTAGGGTCAGTTATTTGGGGGTAAAAGTTGGTTAAAACCCTTGAAACCGCTCCAATACTTGATCACACTAGAATGGCAATATCCCAGCGATGGCGTGGTCAATTACCGACATGCAAAAACGCCCGCTGAGATGGCATGACCAACTGGGGAAATTTGACCAATATGTCGAGACACCCAAAGCGCCAATACCTCTGTAATGTTTCAAAGGCCACAATTACTGTCGATTTTCAAGTACTTTGTGTTATAGATTCGGATATTGGAGAGGACTTGTGATTTCTAGACACACCATGATATAATGCAATCCGATTTTCATGATAGCGTTATTACTGACATTACCATCAAGGGGGATTTGTTTTTATATCCCATTAAATTCCCAGATCGGATCTCAATACATAATTGAGGGTTGAAATTTATAGTAATGCAATTTTATATGTAGATGTCATCCGGTCTTTTTCAGGGCATGTTTTGAACCAGGAACCGAGCACGACGTCATCGACGCCTTGTTGGAAATTTCATGTATTATATAAAAGAAAAACGACATCCGTCCATGTCCAAGGAACAATCATGCCAGGTTTGAATTCGATCGCATTTCAATTGGCGGAGTCTTATGCTTCGCCTCGAAAGAACAACAACATGAACATACATTGAACAATACCCCGTGGGAACCAGTTCCAGGTTTAGAAATATACCATGATTATAAACATGTTAGGGCAACAATGGTGCGATTTTTGCATGTAGGGAAATTGTGACAAAAAGCTGATGTGTGACTGATGTCTTACTTATCAGATCATATTATTTATTAAGTTATGATATTATCTTTTTCAGAGGACAGAAAAAATGTGGAGCCGCCTTCTTATAGCGAGGCTCACCTATATCCCAGTCACGTGACAAGCGATGCCACCGGAAGTGAACTTCCGTTGATGTCTGATGCCGCCTGCAGTGACGTAAAAGTGAACATAAACACAGACTCGAACAGTAGGGATGAAGAAACACGTAGCCATTCAAGTGATTATGTATTATTAAGTCGTATAGACGTGAACAATCAGTATAACGGTCCACCGACACCTGGAAGTAAATATTCCTATAAGAACTGTAATCTTGTTTTCCACGACTCCATGTCCACTGTAAGATATGTATGGAAGGAAGGAAAAGTACAGGCCGTACCGGTCGATAAAAGCAATGCAGTAAGTAAAATGATCCTTAAAAATGAACTGCAGAACTGTTAAACATTTTGAGGGTTTCGTAGCAACAGTTTGAATGACAACGGTTCGGTAAAGGGGAGGGGTGAGTGGGTTGTACAGGGGTGTGTGTGAGGTGGGGGCATGTGCCGGAATGTGCCCCCTTTTTCACTGTTGATACAAGCACTGGTTTCCGTAACATTTTCAGCCAGTGGCCACGTGCAAGCTTAACCCGATCATGTGAATGGGCATCGGAGCGTCCAGGTCATTAATGGAACATTATGCTGATCGAGTTGTTTGTTGACATTGATAAAATCGGGTTTTGTTCGATTTATTATTAATTTCAATGAACTAAATCGGTTACTTAGCACTGAGAAAAATCTATTTTTGAACGCATATGACTTCATGGGTGTAATTCTTCCAATAGAACATCACATGAATTTTGCGTTATAGCCCTTGGGGTTGATAGGTCAAGGTTTGTTTTAAAAAAGAAATACAGATATTTTAAAGTTTATCTTCCGTTGATTTTCCCTTTATATGTTTATAAGCTGCACCATATTGGTGATATGAGTATGGATGCACATATATAAAAGGGAAAATCCTATCGTAATAGATTTTTAGTATTATGTCACTTTAATCTACACGCAGCTTTGACATTAAATGTGTCTTTCTCTTCTTCCTGGTAATTTTACCATAAATAGCAGATTATTCCAGCAAAATTGATTCCCGTGTTTTGTCTTACACAATACCGGGTACTTTGTTTTGAAAATAATTCCGAACCCCTATCTTCTCTATTTTTATACCGAAATGACAATAATTCCGATAACTCTAAATATCTTGAAGTAGCAGAAAATGTCATTACGACCCCTTCCAATAAGTGGAACTGGTGTCTACAGCATCCACCCAATTTCAGTAATGGGTGTCTGGTACAAATTGTATAAGGACAAAAATGTCCCATTTCCTGACAAATTATCCAATTATGTCGATGAATGTGTAAAATAAAATCAGGCAATTATTTCTAAATATTCAATTATCCCTTGATTTTATCGGTTTTTGTCTTTTCAGAATGGACCTAAACGATCAGCGGGACTATTATCGTGTGCTTTTTGTGCGGGGCTATTGTTATTGTCTATAGTCATTTTGTTTGTTATCACTTCATCCAAATTACTGTAACACCGATCAATCCATTCGGTAATCGTCGTCTATTTTGAAAAAGAAGACCCTGTACACATCTCGGCTTTACACCCATTGCTCGGCGAAGATGTCTTATATCAAGGGCTAGTGAAGGAAAATGAGTAATGTTACTAAGAACTTTGATTCATATTGTGGATTGTTGAAGGACAGGTGAGATTACCAATCTGTCCCTACGCTCGGTGACCTGTGTTTCAAGCAAAAGCCAAGATATATGTGTGTGTGACAACAAGGCCAACTAAATAATACGGTTGTTTCTGTATACTGATTTGGCTGCTAATCAAAGAAAAAGATATTTCTTAATTTTTTTTTTTTTTACAAATTTTGGACAAATTAAAAACATGATTGTTTTCAAAGACACCTGTGTTTTATCAATATATTGTGAAATATATATTTTGTCCTGATAATTATTCAAATTTGTATTCATATCATATAAACATTCTAGCAAGAAACATCCAGTGACGCCTCGTGCTCCTATTATTGTGTCTTCGTATCACACCAATAACATCTCCTGATATGCCGATATATTGCCTTCATTGTATTCACACTGAACCAATATAAACCCCCAGTGATATTTTAAAAAGTGAAAATACACAATGAATTGAAACTTCATACATGCAACATAATCGGCATATGTGTTATAATTTCACATTTATCATCTGAAAGAAGAGCACACGGGCAATTTGCAAGCGACTTTATTTGCCCCATATTGCTAGAAACCGCCCTTGTGCGCGGCATTGCGACGACAACGGATATCTATTTTTTTCGCCAGTGCTCGTCGCTCTAAAACCATGCATCAATGGCTTTGTATACACTTTCAAGTAATCTGTCGCTAAATATCACGTGATATTACAAAATAGGCAAATGAGTGCACATGATTTTTCAGTAATTCCGGTTGCTTCCGCAAGCAAAGAAATTAGCCTACTACGTTAAACGGTAGAATAGTTCTGGCTGCTTAATCGTATTAATAGACGGTAAGGTGTTGTTAGCACCTCGCATAATTATTTCTATGAATATTAACTGAAAATGTTCTAGAACACTTTGTCTTTAGACATCAAAATTACGTCATTTTATATCAACATATATAAACTGCCCTTGATTCGATTTCATATCTAAATCAATCTAATTAAAATACAAATCAATATTTCGTTTTCGTTTGGGTTTTTTTTCAATAATTTCGATTGCCTTTAGTACGTGAAGAACTGACCACTTGCAGTGGGGGTAGCGTCAGGTGTCGCACAAGCGGCTTTTAGCCTTCTGACGTCAGACATTGATTAATCAATCAGCGTTGACGTTTCTAGTGGGTTATCTACAGTTCCGTGCACAGCACGCAAAGAAATCGCCGTAACAGATCGCTTCATTGAGTAATTCCACATACGGAGCCAGAAAACCTAGTTATATAACAACCCTTTCAGATCCTAGTGTTGTGAAAACAACTAAAACGAAATTTTGAACTATAAAATAACGAAACGAAATAGTATCTGTGGTTTAATCAGATTCTATCTAAATGTACAATACAGTTAAGTTTTTTGGGTGTCACGATCATTCATCTTAGTAAAATGACTTTAATTAACCGAAAACGTTAAACCTCCTACCTCACAATATACATTTGTGTGCTTTGTATGTCGGCCTTTACCATTCTAGCACAAGTAATCATCACTAGGCTTAGTTAATCACTACAGACATTTGATACCATGTGCAGGCTTTTGCGACTTGAAAAGATCTATAGACAGGATCCAATGTGTCTTAGGCCACACCAATTTGAATTTCTGTTCTTCGGGAACATCCATTAACAATCCCGCCTCAAATTTCTTCGGTCAAAATGCTGATTTAAAAACAAACAGTAATTTTAGTTCCAAGTATTTAACTTTTGAAATTTTAGCAAACATCACACAACAATTACGAATGGGATGGGCTTTGTAAAGATGACGACCCCGAAAAAACACAAAATTAAAGTGTTCTGGCTTTATGGAATGTTTAAAGGGTGTATAGTTAAATTATTTGGTCCTTAAATAGGAAAAAATGGAACGAATGGTACATATTAATGTATATAAACTGATTTAAAAATCAATGTCTTAAACTGTGTTTGTGATTTCCAATCAGTTATGTTCGATCAAATAAGTAAGCAGTCAAAATTGAGTTACCGTTGTTTGGGCCTGGTTAAACCAGTCAACAAGTTCATCTTTTTTATCGTTTGTGAATCCCCCATGTGTAATTGAGGTTTTGATTTGTTCATCAAGTCTTTTCATTACCAATGGCGCCCGACACCATAAGCCCCGTTTACACTAGGCCGCAATAAGCGTGCCGTTCTAGGTACGGTCACCTCTGGCTTGCGGCTGTGGTTTCGAGCCCTGGTCTGAGCGTATGTGGCATGGAGATAGGGGCGTCTTCTCAACCTTGTGGGTTTGCTCCGGGCACTCCGGTTTCCTCCCACTTCTAAAGACCCCTACGCGCAAGCGAATTGTTGAAATAAAATGAATCCATATGTTAGTCCCAAAATGACCTGGTTTGTGTCGAGTGGACGTTACACCCCATTTCTCTCTCTCGTTATGGAGAACCCGACGTCGGGAACTGATCTTCAAATGATTAATTTGTATTATTTCACGATAACATCAATATTGATTGCAGTGGATCAATATTGAATTCTGAATTTGTGTTTTTAATGTCGGATAATATTGAACTAGGGATATACGCACTTTGGTGTACATTATGTGATTTTGCCAAAATGCGTGGATTAGTGCTAATTATTAGAAATAGGAACATAAATATGCTGTACACTTCTAGACTATCAGCTAACGTCGGTTCGCCCAAGAAGCCAAAATAAACAGAACTCAAATTAATTAATAGGGACATTTTGGTGCTAACGCCTCAGCCGTTTCTTAGACAGGTTCAGCATGAATCTAACTTTACGACCGCCATCTTTGTCGAGAATCCATATCAATGTCAATTCCATATCACCTTTTTTTTAGATTAAGCAACAAAGAATGTTTTGAGAAAGAAACATATTCTAAATGTATGATATTTTATTAAATATTTTATTGGTGTTACAACATATTAAATCTGGTACCATGATCTTTTTGGTCTAATCTCTGCAGCTGAACCATTCAAATTGCTACCAATCTCTGTGTTTTTGATACACACAAATATTAATGTGTTCGTATATTGTTATCAACACAGTCCTTTCGTCTATCCAAAATTCTTGTAATGATAATCTGATTAAAAATGCAGAAATACAGTTCCTATTTCGTTTCGGATTTTAGTTCAAAATTCCGAAAGTGTAAAAAACGAAACGAAATATATTTTAATCTGATTGGTAATGAATGTGCCACGTGCGTACAAAGAGTCGTAGCAGGTTTGTTTTCAAATGTTGGGGATTATTTAACTGGGATGGCTACGAATGTTGGGGATTATTTAACTGGGATGGCTACGATGGCATTTTTTGTGTTATCGTTTGCAAATATGGTAAAATTATTTGGCCGGTCATAACGACAAAAATTGACGAATTGAACTCGAGTTACCCCCTCCCCAACTATTACATGTCTGAGTTAATCAAATTTACTGGGATTTGTCTGCTTTAGTTGGGCAATAACGTCTTTCAAAATTATTATTGTCGGGGTTATCGCCCCTATTGTCACCCGGTTAAAACACAAGTCCAATGTTTACATATATTGTTTTAAAACATGCTGGGACGATTTTGAAACCCCTGTTAACACTTTCTTTACAGGTCATAATTTATACGTACTTTGTAAACAGTGTGGGTCTTTATTAAAAATGTCGGAGGATTTAGTTGTTAGTGGGTGTATGTTTCGTTGACTAGCAAACCATCTTGTTTGGTTTTATAATTTGTATATATCTGTACGTATGAAAAATAAATATTTGATTATCAGAAATGTCCTGTATGAATATGTTTCAGTTTAATGTAGGGAGAAGGGGTGGCTTAAGACAGTATCTCACTGTACTGCGACAAAATAATGCATCGAAGGGACTGAGGGGGGGATCCATAAAGGAGCTCTTAAATTCAGCATAAGTCTCAGGGCATCGTTCTCGTCTCCCTGGAAATTTAAGCATGTTTAAAGAATTCGAATGACAGATTTTCTCTCAAAATAGACACAATGTCGTCGCGGTTGTCTCGATTTTCTTTTCACGCGTCAGAAAGTGCGCGAAATGTGAGATAACTTTCTGGGGGGGGGGGGGGGGTGACGAGCTACTAAATTAATTATCAACTATTTCCAATAATGTACAGGTACCATGCCACTCGTACACTATCTATACTAGATGAAATATTGGACTCGTGTGACGTGTTTCATTTAAAAGCACGTGCGGGATAGTGTCTGTATTTTAAGTTGTTTAATTGTCTCGAACTAAAGACATTGCGTAATATATTAAAACAATACCTTAATTAGTATAAATATAATGTCTCGCTCTCGGCCATTTAATCACACATAATCTTCGCTATGCAAGGGGAAACAACCCTGGTTTGAAGTACTTAGGGGGAAATCCTACGGTCATAGCTTACTGTGTGTCACATTCCGGGTGGAAATCGATGACGGACCTAAAGCGCACTCTTTCGACTCCCCCCCCCCCACACACACCCTAGATTTTATTACAGGTCTTCCTGTCGTTTAGCATGCGATCAGGACAGCGGACCTATAAATAGTAGAGAGACGGAAACAGCACCAGGCGAGTAAGATCAGTTTACTTCATGTTTACACGTTCAGTTCCAGCCATATACAGCAATCGTTATTCCTATATTCAATCATGAGCATGTTCCTGACGTTTTGCAACATATGGACGTTGCTACATTACTTTACAATCGCCGAACTTATAGCTACGTTATCTACAGACACGTGAACAGGAGCGGCCAATCAGAGGTTAGGTGTTAAGCAAACTGAACCTATGTGATAATAATAAAGTTATTAAGTATTGGTTATTTTTTAAAATAAAGGACGTAAATACAGAAAAATAATGATATCATCGGCAGTTGTCCTGCCGGAAGTTGTCCTGTTGGCAATTGTCCTACTCCCATAATATCTCGACAATCAGTGCCCGAATACTGTAAGACTGCATATACGACTGTTTATTGCGGGATGTCCCCTATTATATCCGTTAGGATTCGCTACTTTGGCGCTTATGATGGGGCTTCGTCGAGGTTTGCAAGTCCGTTCGTTTGGCATTTTCCACTCTGATCAGATAGTGGTCAGGCGACAGGCGGTATATGGTCAAATCTATTTATCTCGACGATCAGTGCCTGAAATACTGTCAGACTGCATTTTTGGCAGTCTGTTTTTCCATAATTTCTAAGGGAAACCCCCATAACCCTAGTTGAAACTCGCGCCTTTTCACCCCTTAACATTGGACGTTGGTATGATTCCACAAATCTATCCAGCTTGTGCGTCTGCTAGTGAAGATAATTCTGCTTGGGAGAGAGAGAGAGAGAGAGAGAGAGAGAGAGATGGGGTTTAACGTCCACTAGACACAATCTATGTCATTTCGGGTCTTACATGGTTTAATTTTATTTCAATAATTCGCTTGCGAGTAGGTGCCTTTAGCAGGGGAGGAAGCCGAAGGACCCGGAGAAAACCCACGAGGTTGGACAGACGACCCTACTCCTTGTCACGTACAACACGGGCTTTGAAACCACGCCAGTTGACTCAATGACAGGCCTTTTTGATACAGCGCGCACGTGCCAAACATTTGGCCATCCAACCCTCAATTCTGCTTGGGAGAACACGGCCATCGATAGAAATTAAATTTGGGGCCGTCTTGTCTGCATACCCTGGAAGCAGACTTTAAACACCAACCGTTAAGAATTTGTTAAATGAGAATATATGCGCTTCTGTACGAAAGAAAACACGAGTGAAAATAAGAATGCAAATAATACTGTGTTTCCTCTTTATTCATACATGTATGTGTATTTTCATAAGACAAATCGAATATTAGATGACATTAAAATTATTATTTTGCACTTTAAGAGATTGGTTCAAGAACCGGATACATATTGTAAACTATTTACTAAGAAAATATATAAACAAACTTTGCAAATTAGCATAGTGGACTTAAGAGTGACTGAAATAATACATAACCGACAAAAATGAATACATAAACTATAGAATAGAATAAATTAGAATAGAATAAATAACTCTCGAGATAACATACATGCCAAATGTTTAATGTGAAACAAACGAAGAGAAGAAAGCATCTATACATAGGCCTGTTTGTTTGGAAGGCTTTGTTTTTTAACCCCAGAAATAATAAATATTAATCACGTTTAGGTTTATTCACTTTAAAAAGCTGATCTAGTCTGATACCTAACACAGCACGACACGTATCGGCTTCTTCATCGCTCTTTGCCGATAACACTTCCTTAAGGTGGTATATTTTTCCGGTACGTAGATACAAGACCAGTGAACCTACTAAATCCTGCTTTACACTATTAGCCTCGAAAATCACTTCAAAACCAATAACTCCATTTTCTTTATCATGATATATTCCACTCCTTACAATCCGACCCACGGTAGCCACCTTTCTTTTACCGTTGGGATGTCCAATAACGACAACTCCTCCCGGGACGTTTTCTAAAAGTTTACAGATATTTTTCCTTTTTGACATGTCGTGCTGAATTGGATTTGGTATGGGTTTAAACGAAAGCAACCAAAATGAGTTAAATATCTGCGTCAAAAGTTCATGTTCCGGGGTTGTGTCTGCTTTGGGAATGTTGATTTCGAGGCCATTAATTGCGCGTGCCGATTCTAAAATCGATTTTTTAAAGTATAACCCCGTTCCTAAAAACTCGCTGTCGTTGTCGCCGTAGAAATATATAGCAGAGTTTTTTGCTTCTTCTAAAGTAACGGGTTGTGGCATCTCCAACACTATCTGACCAGAGAAGAATTCTGTCGTGGCACCGACGGTACGCCCGTCTACAGTGGTACAGATCAGAACTTTACAAGTAGAATAATCATCGTGGTGGGGATTAGATTTCAGTTCTTCGGGAATGGGTTCAAATGTTATCCAATTACTAGTTAAGTCACTGACGGTTCCGTCACAGAATCGCATTTTCACATCAGCCTTTTTGTTAACGTCTTCGCTTTCTGGAAGGAACAGATAGGCCTTATTCTGAGACAATGACGTCATTATCAAAGATGTCGCGGTTTCGTTAACACCGTCTTTGTTGACGGTTTCGATATCAGGAAGAAAATACTTGTCGTCCATTATATTTAACTCATTCAGAAAATCAGGAATTGGTTCAAATGAGATGAGAGTTTTGTCCAGTAGTTTGGAAGTCTCCAATAGACCAGTTCCTACACATTTTATTATATCATTTCGGTCCTCTTTGTCATAATTAAATTCTATTTCACACCCGGTTGCCATGGTGACATTTGCAATAAATTTATTATTTATTTGAACTGCAAAACTTCCACCATATTTGATCACGAGACCCGAACTATACAGATCTTCGCCGGATTCAGTCGTAACCTTTACTCGGGTTACCAATTTTCCAGCGCCTTTAATCAATTCCAAAAGTTCTTCATGTCGCCATTCTTCTGGTAAATGACCCTGGTCAAAATCGTCAAATGGAACCAACGCATCATTTTCAGCAATTTTTGTAGGAATCTTATCCGTTTCCATTTTGGAATGTATTAGACCTCACTGCCCATAAGAAATCAAACAAGAAACTCTATACTTAATCTGAAATTAGAAATGAAGACAAAATATAATATGAAGTATTGTATCCTTGCTATGTCAGTAACATCACTTCATTACAAATGTTCCCCTTGTCAGTGATGTAGGACGGAGGGCCTGACCATAACAGTTGTCTAGTCGTTCGAATAGGATGAAAAATATTGGCATGCACGTAAAAGATCCCTTGGCAGTTGAAATTCACTATTAGAGTAGGCCGTATAGCGCCGCCACTCGGGTGAAATTTCCCTCATAATACACTGTATGGCACATGCCCGTCTTCATTAACCCAGTTTAGGAGCAGACCAGTAGGACGTTAAACCCCATTTCTTTTCATTTCATAACATAGTGTGAAATAATATTAAATTAGAAATATGATCTATTTGCCATGTCGGCATACAGAAACGTTTGCCATATTGATCGAAGCTTTTATTAGCATCATGGCGTCATATCATATAGCTTCAGCTGGGTTTATTAGGTGTGATCAGTTACATTTAATAAAAAAGATATCAAAATAACTTACTATTCATTTCTATATTGACTTAGAAACCAGATTTTAAACATTGATATATGACGCTATTATAATATTATTACAAAATGAAATGAATTGGGGTTTAACGTCCTACTATTAAAACACAAGCAGAACAAACTAACGGGAATATAACAGAGACATTGCAATTAAATTAGGGTTCGCAATGCGTATGTATAACATATAGATCGGAAGATAATGATGCTGATGCTTAACGGAAACGTGGGTGATCAAACGTATGCGATGCTGTCGTAATGAAATTAATGAAATGGGTAATGAAGACACACACGCAATACAGCGGCACTATGACCTACTCTTATATCGAAATCCAACTGCCAAGTGATCTTTTACGTGCACGCCAATGCGTACACGGGACCTCGGTTTATCGTCGTCTTGGGGTAAGGATATAAAAAAAATCTGCAAAAAGTAACAATGCAGGAGGACCACAATACACACAAACAAAGCCGATAACACAAACTATACAGACAATGCAAGTCAATATAATTTGATCTAAAATATCAGTGGAATTTAAATAAAAAAACCCCCAGAAAATGTACCCATTAACCGACATGTCACTTACCTCTACAGCACAAGCCATGTGCCTACGGTTGACAATGTCGTGTGAATATACCCATGCACTGTATATCACTAACAATTTGAATAACGTGTTAATAACGGTACACTTGCTATATCACGATATTTAAAAGAGTGTCAATGATTCATAAAACACTTGTAGTCACTCCTGTCGTTTTACAACCTGTCTTAAGCTGTTTACAAACAAACAAATAGAACTTGTAAAGCTGAATGTCTTTAAAGCTCCAATTTCACTTTTTCTAAGAAAGTCAAAATATAATTATTTCTATGTTTTTTGCTCAAAAGGTTGTCAACTCACTATTATACGATCATGGACAAAATTTTTGGGGGGTTAGAAAGGGTGACACTAGTTGATTGAGGAAATAGTTACTCAATTACCTCCCTTGTTTTCCCATTCTTCTCCATGGACGGCCATCTTCAAACGTTTGAATTTGAAGTTGAAAATGATATTTTGCCAATTTCTCAACTGGCAATAGTGAATTATAGGATTAATAGGATTATTCTTTAACAAGGTAGGACTGTTTATAGGTTCAATCTATTTTGGGGCTTTATTTTAATAAATTTTAAAAATATAACTTAAAAAAATGCTATTGGAACTTTAAAGGACACTCTTAACTTCGATTCACTCACAGTAGGCTAAAGTAACGGTACAACTGTTAAAAAATTCGAAATTTAACGTCAATTATTTTTCATTTCAAAGTTAGTAATCCATTGTTCCCCATTTTTAAGGGGGGGGGGGGGGCGTTTTTGCGCTGTATCATAAGGTCTGCCATTGAGTCAACTGGTGTGGATTCGATTCCCTGGTTGCACGTGACAAGGAGTGGGGTCGTCGGTTTTCTTGGACGTTAAACACCATCTCTCTCTTTCTCTCCCCATTTTCTGTTGATTTGTTTCCTTATCCAAGACCTACCCTGATTGCGAAATTCACTGGGAATTTTTCAAATTTTCAGATGAAGCCCAACTCCCTCTCCCACACCCCCTTCATATGATAATACATTTATTCAGTTCTTGGCGGTCGATTCATGTTTTAAAACATAAAATAAAAAGGGCTTCAATCACAAAGCCGTCTTTTATATATTCCCTTTCTAATTCAGTGGTTTGATATCCATCAAGGAGAACTGAAGTCATTAACTGCATGACTGGTTACTAATCTCTTACATATTTTAGAACCTGTACTGGTATATCTCTTAATCAAGTTAAACTAGTTTTACAACTCAAACATTAAATAAGATTACTGGGTACAAAGCATAATAACTTTCATGAACATACAATTACATCAAACAACATTCTCTAGCCATACCTATATAAAGCTTTATAATCATAACAAATTAACATGAGGCTCTATTTTATACTATTTAAATATTTATTTTATTAATTAAACGCATTGAAATAAAAACAGTTCTAGGCATTATGGATAACAATTACCGTTTGAAGAGAGAGAGAGAGAGAGAGAGAGAGAGAGAGAGAGAGATAGGTGGGTTTAACGTCCGCTCGACACAAACTGTGCCATTTCGGCACCGAGAAAACCCACGAGGTTGTGCAGGCGACCCTACTCTTTGCCATGTACAACCGGAGAATCGAAACCACGCCGGTTGACTCAATGACAGATCTTATGACACAACGCGCACTCACTATCTATTCGCCCCCCCCCCCAAAAAAAAAGCGGAGCTACGTTTCTAAAATGATTTCCATACCACTCATATGGAATGTCGTCCAGGCGACAGTTATTCAATTACAAATTAAACCCAGTATGGTGTACACAATCTCGCCGAATACCAATCCCTTGCGTCCGTAGACAATATACATACCAGAACAATAACAATAGGTGTTGTGTATTGGGTCGGGTGGGGCATTCCAGGGGATAGTTCCATTCATCGCGCGGATCTACTATGAACCTAACGAAGCTCAATTCCCAAAGGTTTTTTTTTAGGTAGGATTGGCATGGTAAGTTACAATAGTCGAAATGTTAGGTCTACTGTATGTGTGGCTAGAACATTACTGAATCGCATAGGAAGTTTTAGAGATAACCATAAGGTCCATGAGATAACTAACACAGAGCTATAAACGTGGGCGTTTGGTAATATTCCAGATACAATCCGGACTTGGAACCTTACTTCCTATTGTGGTGTGTTGTAATAATTTTGTGTCATGGATCAATCGCATTGAAAAACGAATGTTAATCCGACTTACTCGTTGCGAAAAAAAAAATACATATCGATTTAATCTACAGGGTCCCAACAATTTAGGTGCACTACCGAGTCCATTATTTCTAAGTGCATAACCAGTCGAGTACAAACGAAGATGGTAGAGAGAGGGAACGTTGAGTTTGTATCCCCCTCCCCCAACTTTAAGCGCTTTAAGGTTACTCCACCACAACTCAATTACCCATGTACGATCCAGGCGTGCAGGGGGTCAGGGATGGGGGCAGCTGCCCATAACTTTCAGGCAATCTGACTTTTCGGACGGACGGGGAAAGTGAAAAACATTTTTTTTTTCTTTCATCTACTTGGCCAAATAAAGTGCTCGAAATCTAATAAAACACAAATTTTACTTTTCTGTTAATTGAATACCACGAACTTGTATTGTATTGACTATGGATTAAAACATTTTGTTTGGAGCCGAATTACTTTGTGCGACATATTTTGGCTATCAATTATTTTGAGCATGTAGCTGCAACAGTCTGATTGTAATTCTGGTCGGCATAGAGTGGGATTTCGGTTACAAATATTGGACATCTTTAGAGTTGCTTAACTCACGGGCTAGAACAGCAGAAAAACGCATTTGCTCCGATTAAATTTTCAAAATTTTTGTCGGGCACGGCGAGGCCCCAATACCCCATGACGATTGGTTCGTTGTTTGGGATTCAGCCAAGTAGGCTGTATTGAAGCACATTGAAGTTGCTGTATTCATGGTCTGGTACAGCAGGAAAACGCGTTTACGGCAGTTATATTTTCTTCCAACGATCCCGTTTTCGTTGACTGTAAACGATTGAATGATTGATTAGAAATCTAATCAGCAATCTTAATTAGGCTACATTATACCACTTTGAAGTTGTTTTGTTCACAGGCTGGAATAGCAGGAAAACGCGTTTGCGACCGTCAAATATTCCAAAATGTCCTTGGGGTTCCATATACGGTAAGTATCTCTTCTTCGTTCCTCGAAGAAGACCGGCGCACTGTCGGTAAACCCGACATTGATTGGGGAATTTCGGATTCTGCCCCCCCCCCCCCACCACCACCCTAACTGGCATCGAACCCGTACGCCTATGACTCAACCAGTTTAATATACCTTCGTGTCGCCATAACATTTACAAAACAATAATTGCTATATAATATACAGTTTCATCCGGTTAGATTTGGTCGCGCCCTTAAAATTTCTGTACGTGTCGGTTATAAGAGAAAATAAGCAGTAACAATGTCAACAATGGGAACTTATATTAAAAGACATTACACGCCAAACAAAACGGGCAAGACAAACCTGCAGAATATACAAACTACGCATAGACAAAAAAAACAATAGCCTAAATTTTAATATCAATTCAGGTGGCTGTGCATGATACGTAGGCCAATCTTATTATTTATTTGACGAGTCTATTGGAGTTTATTATAATAACTATACGTTCTCATGTGAAATAAATCATATTAATTCATTATGTTTTCTAATTGATGTCAGTTATTCGAATATCCATTCAGATTTTTTCAGGTATGACTAATATATCTACGCATGTGTCTTTAACAATAGGTATAGAACTAGCAAACCTGCGTTCAATTATATACAAATCATAATGGATATGTTCGTTCCTAGAACCATTCAGCCGTCCTAAAAAAATGTTGTTGTTCGATTCACTGAGTTCTCGATTGATTTCAATACAATGTTGTTGAATTAGATGGTCGATATCTGCGTGGGAGATGAGAGGGTAGGCGAGAGAGGGAGCGAGCGAGAGAGAGGGAGCGAGAGAGAGGGATCCAGAGAGTGATAAATGAAATGAAATGGGGTTTAACGTCCAACAGCGGCACTACGGCCTACTCTTATACAGGCCCGTATCTAGACACCATAAAGCTGGGGGCATAACCTTTCGGTAGCGGGGCGAACATTTTGAGGAAATTTTCGGAAAGGGGATTCTAACATACTGCTGTAATCATCATGCTATGTAGTTACCTAGGCGTCTAATAAGCACTTTAAAATAAGTATTCAAACAATTAAAATTTAGATTTTTTAGGTTAATATAAGGAACTGTGTATACTTAATGATTGTTAGCAATTTCTGAGCGGGGGGGCGAGCATTTCACGCGGGGGGGCCATGCGCCCCCCTGTAGATACGGGCCCGCTCTTATATCGAATTCTAGCTGTCGAGGGCTCTTTAACGTGCACGCCAATGTGTAAACAGGACCTTGGTTTTTTGTCTCATCCGCACGACTAGACAACTGACCTTTTCATGCCCTCCATCCTGTATCACTGATAAGGGGGAACCACGCCGGAAAACTTAGATTAACTTTCTTGGCCAATGCGGAGATCGAACACCAGAGCGAGGGAGAGAGAGAAAGAGAGAGAGAGGGAGAGAGAGAGAGAGAGAGAGGGGGGGGCTATCCCTCTAGAATTCCTTTCCCACAAATCTTTAGTTCTTATCCCCGGGAAGGAACGTTTTCACGTGTTGCCATATTTTTCTCCAAAGAACCCCATTATATAAGCTAGCCAACAATTATACTGAGATACAGGTTTAAACTAGAAACAGCTCTTTGAAATTCACCATTACCGTAAATTGTATAATTCGGGATATATTGTTTGCTAACACATTAAAGGGGCAAAGAGCTGGCAGTTGTCGCTGTAATAGTTAAAAATTTTGAAAATTTCTGCCAAATTACTCTGTGCCAACGATATAATTATAGGCTAGCCTCGAATGTTTTTAATATCGTTGTTACGATACTAAACAAAATCTCGACTATCTATTTTTTACGGTAACTGCATTCAGTAGAAAACGTATTTGAATTTGAATCCACTTAATATCACAGGCATTTGATGGCATCAAGAGTTGATTATGGTCTCGTTTAGTTAATTAATGTCTTATATAACATACATTATGCTAGAGCTAAATCACCCTATTTCAGCATATTCCCTTTACATTATCTAGTTTTTAACTATTATAGTGTGAAATGCCAGCTCTTTATCTAATCCCTCATAATATATCGTTAATAATTTAGATGATAACATTCCAGGGCCCTGTTTCACGAAATTTTAACTTAAGATAAAATCCAATTTTAGTAGATACTTCAATTTTGATTGGCTAAGCACTAAAATCAATCTAATATTATCCAATCAAATTACTAAAATTGGCATCTTATCTTAGTTAAAATTTCGTGAAATAGGCCCCAGGCCTAAAGAAAGACCTGCAATAATAGGCAGATTTAGCTCTTGCATAATAATTTATTAAATTCAAAATGTATCCTTTATTTGCCATTCCCACGGATCTCTAAAAAAATATACAAACGCAAATCTTACTAAAAACGTTACTATGATAATGGTGATACATTCGTCCAGGGCTGCAAATGAATTTGATTTTGCTCAAATACTTCTTTGAGTAGCATTATAGTGATACAACATATTTATGTTGTATAACTGCGTACTACACACAGAAAAAAAAGTGGGTCAAAAACGCGTAAAACTTACTCATTTGGGTGAGTTATGAGAAAATACTCAGCTAGATGAGTATTTTGACTCAGATTGCGGGAAAATAGGTCAGCTAAGACTCAATTTATTGAAACTTGTGCGAAGCGTCTGAGTCACTAACTAGTCACCTCTGAGTTATTAAATATTCAGTGATGAATTTGACGTTATTGATTCACAGCCTAGTCAAGGGTGAGTTACGTGTGAGTCCTTTCGGTCACACGTATTATGACGGCAGTTAGACGAAGCCTGGACTAAAAATAACATCTATAGCATCTGCAAATATCAACAATGGAAAAGGTGAATTATATATATTTTTTGTAACAAAACATGTGGGATAATTCCCAGTTAATAAATAATCAGCGATGAAATTTTTGTAAGTGAGTCACAGCCTAGTCAAGAGTGAGTCATGGGTGAGTCCTTCCGGTGAAAAGAATTGTGGGTGGACGTTTTATGGCGGCAGTTAGACGAAGTTTGGACGCTTGTTTGATTAAAAGATTAAAAGTCATCTGTCGATATCTGTCACAGAAAAGGTAAATTATTGGTGTTTTTGTTAAGGATACAGCCTTATTCAATATTATGTTTACTATATTACAGAGATTAAGTAGCATATGTGAAATAGACCACTGATTTTGTTTTTGATTAAAAATTCAGATTCAAATTTATGAAATCGACGTGTGTAGACCTTGATGGGTCCATGATCCAGTTAGTACTTTATATTGAAATCTTAAGCTGATATTCAAAATAATATGAATAGAGTTGAAAATTTCACCATATTGATAGGCCTGGGTGGAGTATTGCCGCATTGCATTGGCTATTCGAATAATTATAGGCATGAGTCAAAACCGAGTCGTCAATTGGTTCATAGATAAGTCATATATATATCGCCACAAAAGCGTATGAAAATGAGTCAAGACTGGGTCAATAGTAGATCACGATTTTAAAATCACGAGATTTATTTCGTTGTTATTAGCCCCTGCAAGGCGGTAATAATATTGGAACGGGTGATGGCTTCTATGTGTATAGGTTTATACTGATCAAAGTGTTTTTTCCCCAGATTATAAACGAATGTCATCGTCTACCGTCAACCCCCTTTAACCAAAAAGAGAAAATGAGGCAAAGGTTCGTGAAGTCAAACCAACCGAAGATGTACATGTACCTAAGGATTGCAACAGTAAGTATTTATTATGGTCGGATTCTCTTTTGGCAAGGGGCAAAGTGAAGACGCAACAATTAGATTTCGCCGTACGGTTGCAACGTGAAAAAGCAGAGGTAAAAAGCGAAATTATATATGAAATGAAATGGGATTTAACGTCCTACAGTTTTGCTCCTAACCTGAGCTAATGGAGACGGGTGCACGCCATACAGTGTGGTATGAGGGAAATTTTGTCCGGACAGTGGCGCTACGGCTTACTTTTGTATCGAATTCCAACTGCCAAGGGATCTTTGGGTACACGGTACCTCGGTTTTTCATACGAAAATGAACTTTCTCGACAAATGCAGGGATCGAACACCCGTCTTCCAGAATAGCGAGCCAACGTGTTACCAAAATTATATATGTATTATGTCTGTTCTGTTATGTCCTGGTGGAGCGGAGGGTTTGCTTAAAATTGAATTATAATGACCCAGTAAGTATGACGCTGTACCACTAAATCGGCAGGGCATTTATTGATATCAGTGAGGGACGCGAAGAAAGATACTCGGAATTTGCCAAATACGGTTTCTTCATTGTCATTGATGCAGGCCAGGGTGTCTGACAGGGAAAGAGCCAGGGTGTCTGACAGGGAAAGAGAGTTCCGTGTGCAATTTAGAGCACATGTTAAAGACCCTCTAACTGTGGAAAATCCAAATATGAAGTGCACACGAACACAATTATCCTTGTGTGTTGCTGCCTGGAATACTGAACATTTTTCGTTGAGTGTGGTAGGCTTTTCGCACGTGTAACATTTATGGGCTGTCAGGAATTTACAACTTTTGAAGGTATTTTAACTGAACACAATGTATGCACTATTTGGTTCACTAAATCGCACTTGAATCGCCTTCCGAAATTCTCTTATAATATGATTCTTTTTACAGGGCGAGCTGGATATTCTTCAATTACAGCCCTTCCTATTCTGCTTAAAGAGGACCTAAAAAAAATGCTGTGTCCAACAGATGTGGTAAGCAAAAAACATTTTAAGTTTTACAGAGGGGGGATTGGGTTGTCATTTTAACACCTGCTACAACTAAAAACTTCGATTAAAACAATAAAAAAAAATATGAAATGAAAAAAAGGCCTTTAAAACCTTACCTTTCCGCACCGACTAGGATAATGAAGACGGGCATAAGCCGCAATGTTAAGGGGCAGGGGTGCGATGAAAGCGATCCACTTATTTCAAATTCCAACTATACCAAGTCTTCTTTTATACGTGTACCACGATACCTATATGGTATTTGTCCGATCCTAGCGAATCCATGTCTTACCGTGGTTCCCCTAAATATTTTTTAAGTTTTGGATGTTTGTTTTTGTATCATTTCAGAGACCAGAGAGAATAACAACTCCCACTATTCTACACCAAGGGGATATCATGGATGGCGAAACTACATACGAAATTTTAATGGATGACATCGTTCTGGCTCGTGCGTTAGAATTTCTAACGGCAGTCGAAGTGTTATTCGCTGTGTACTATATATATTATAGTCAATATCGAATATTGTTTAAAGATTTTAAACACATGAACGTTTATCCAAAAAATCATTCTTGGAATCGAGGACAAAATTAATATACCAAGAAAGGTCATGTCATTATTAACTAAGTTGAAATAGTTATTTTATACGTCCACATTTTTAGCTTGTGGACCCCATATTGGTCACTATTTCCATCCGAATTTGTTGTAACTTAGAATACTTTATATGCCAAAGATCGTGGGATGAGTTCGAATCAGACCTTCAGTTACGGAGTTATACTCTCTTTGCCAAAAACCTTGTGAACGCGAAAGGGGCCCTTGCTTTATCTATATTATGGTTATCAAAATTGGTTTGACACAACGGTTCGCGATAGAGGCTACAACATTTGACGGATTTCTTTCATATTTGGTGAGTGGCATTCGGATCACGAGGTAAGAACCATATCGATATTTAGTGTTACGTTCTGGAGTATCTCCAGATGTTACAGTGAATTTCATGAGAAGCATTAGGCAAATGGGTGAAAGCGCTTTCTAATTTTCATTGTTCTTCACCTGCCAATTGTGCCCGCATATTGCATGACAACCACTTTTACTTTTAGACAATAGAATAAAATATGTATAACTTATATGGAGTGCTTTATTTTTAATTTAAACATACGTTATGCAAGAGCTAAAACTGCCTGTTGCAGACCTTTTTTTAGGCCTGAAATGTTATCTAGATTATTAATTGGACATTAATGAACTTATCACTAGCCAGTGATATTTACTGAATTAGGAATCGATTTTTTGCTCAGCTTTTCGTAATCTCGCATAATGTATTTTTAAGTTTTTGTTTTAATATTGTTTCCTTATTGACCTGACATAATGCAGATCACATCGGGAGAAACGGTAAATAAGGTCGTCAATTCAAAGACGAACGCGGAATCATATACTGCAAATGTGGAGGTTAATACACCAGGCATAAGGTTGTTGGAAAACTAAGCATACACGAATCGTGTTATCTAATTGAAAAAAATAACACCTTCGTATTCGTTTTTACAGATATTTTTCGTCAACTTTGTGCAATGCCAACCAAAGAATTATTAAAAAAGGAGAATTAAATCCTAATTATTAGGATTCCAGCCTGTGTGGGGTCATTTGACTCGTTGCGTAAGGCTAATTATGTGACTCAAATATATTTGCATTGATTCACTTTACTAGTCACTTGACTCACTGTACCTAGTTGTGTTACTCATCTCTTGTGTCGCTAGACTCACTAAAGTAGTCACTAGACTCACCAAAGTAGTCACTAGACTCACTAAGGTAGTCGAAGAACTCACTTTACCTGACGAGTCACTTGACTCACTTAACGAGTCGTTTTATGGATTTTTTGGTGAGTCACAAAAATGAGTCTTTTGACTCATTATTTGAGTCCCAAGTAAGTTCCAAGTTAGTCCCAAGGTAGTCAACGAAAACTGAGTCGTTACTGAGTCGTTTTATGGATACTCACTCAAATGAGTCAACTGACCCACTTTTTTCTCTCTGTGTATTTTATATACTAGCGACATTTCAATTTATCTTATTTGATAAAGACAACAGGGCCGTGTTCGAAACATCGTTAGTTAGGAATTATAATTCTCGATATAAATGTGTTTAAACTGATAGATAGTGACAAATTATAAAATAGTTACTTACCATTCATGTAGCAAGATCATGAACGTGTTTAGGTCATGAATACCATATGACTATTGACAGACCAGTATACGACGTCGTGCTGTTCAACTGAGTCACACTAGACACTAATTAAATAAAACACGAACGACTACTATAGATACTCACCGTTTGAAGGATTAAACGCCCTTTATATTATAATGTTGTTTTAACCTATATGTACAGGTAGCTCTGTGAATAAATAATACGAATGGCGGGGTTCGACATTTATATAATGGGTTTTTTCTAGGCGTGTTTGCGAAACTGGAAAATCGCGATAGATTTAATTGTACGGGGGCTATACTGGCCACAGTAATGGACGTTTCGCATACACACATGCTGTCAAATGATTTAAACGAAAGGCAGGGGCAGATCCAAGGAGGGGGGGGGGGCAAACCCCACCCTGCTCAGCTACTCAAAAAAGTAAAACTGAATGCCTTGCATCAATGAAATTAAATCACAATGTGATCCTACATCATTATAAAGATAGGCTGGCACTGCCAGGCAGGATACGCCCACATTTTCGGGAGATGGATAGAGAACAAGCAATACCGAAAGTGATTTTTCCTACATCATTAAGTCCTGTATTTCATACTGTATTGGGAGCAGCCATTTAGTTGGTCAGTTCCAGTCTGATATTCATGAAATTCGAAGCCGACAATGATTATGGTGTGACGGTACACAACCTAGAAATGTGACTTTTCATCAAAATCGGATAAGAATTGTGACCTGTAGAGAGTCCACAACCATGATATACCATATTTTTACACTATTTGCGTACAAACGGCGACCATTTCATCCGGCAATTTTGGTACGATTTTCACGAAATTAGAACTCAACCTTCCTCATCAAAATCGAATTAAAATTGTGACCTATACAGGGTCCACAACCATGATATACCATTTTTTTTAACAGTATTCGCGTACAAACGGCATCCATTTTGTCTGTCAATTTTGGTCCGATTTTCCCGAAATTCAAACTCAACCTTTCTTACGGTGTAACGGTGATATAATCAAACGTTTTTTTTAAATCGGATAATAATTGTGACCTCCAGAGGGACCACAAGCTAAAGAAAGGGGGGTTTTGCGTATAACCAGGGGCCATAATTCAGGAAGTTACGATCCGATATGCGCAAATATCGAAAAGAAACAAGATCTTTGGGTTATAACCATGAATTTCAAGTTTCATCAAAATCGAATTAAAATTGTGACCTTTACAGGGTCCACAACCTTGATATACCATTTTTTAACAGTATTCGCGTACAAACGGCGGCCATTTTGTATGGCAATTGTGGTCTGATTATCCCGAAATTCGAACTCAGCCTTACTTACAGTGTAAAAGTAATACAATCAAACGTTTTTTTAAATCGGATAATAATTGTGACCTCCAGAGGGACCACAAGCTAAAAAAAAGGCGATTTTGCGTATAATCAGGGGCCATAATTCAGGAAGTTACGATCCGATATGCGCAAATATCGAAAAGAACCAAGATCTTTGGGTTATAATCATGAATTTCAAGTTTCATCAAAATCGAATTAAAATTGTGACCTCCACAGGGTCCACAACCTTGATATACCATTTTTTAATAGTATTCACGTACAAACGGCGGCCATTTTGTATGGCAATTGTGGTCCGATTTTCCCGAAATTCGGACTCAACCTTCCTTAGGGTCTAACGGTGATATAATCAAACGGTTTTTTAAATCGGATAATAATTGTGACCTCCAGAGGGACCACAAGCTAAAAAGGGTGATTTTTCAGACAATAAGGGGCCATAATTCAGGAAATTACATTCCGATAGGCGCAAATATTGAAAGGAACCAAGATCTTTGGGTTATAAACATGCATGTCAAGTTTCATCAAAATCGGTTCAAAATTGTGACCTCTAAAGGGTCCACAAGCTAAAAACGTGATTTTTCGTACAATCAGGGGCCATAATACATGAAGTTTTGATCCGATACATGCCAATATCGAAAGCAGCCGAGATCTTTTGGGGATAGACCTATATTTCAAGTTTCGTCAAAATCGGATAAGAATTGTGACCTGTAGAGAGTCCACAAGCAAATTGTGGACGGACGGACGTCCGGACGGACAGGGGCGACGACATAATACGTCCACATGAAAATGTGGGCGTATAAAAATGATTTCTCTCTTTAAAACGCTCAATTTGTATGTATGCCTATGTAATTTAGAGACGATGGCGGCAGATTTCCATAACAGGAATCTGACAAACCCCCTCCTGCAAAATGGGTGGGTTAAATTTGCACATAGGAACACCGGGCGAGGTAGAGATAAATCTTAATTCAAGACTTTTGTTATTATTGAAGATATGTGCTTCTGTAGGTAGAAAAGCATAAATTTGTTTGGCTAATTTTGCTCATGAAAGTACTTGGATCAAATTTTCGTCAGTTGTCTCAAAGGGTGGGTAATAAAATCACCTTCAACAATTGGTCATAAATGAGGGAAATGCTGCTTAGATATGTCTAGCTGCGAATGATACATACGACGATCAAAATAGTCCCGTTACCGTGTTCTATACTTCACATCTACAGAGCTACAGAGGCGGATCCAAGGGACGGGGGGGGGGGGGGCTGGAGGGGCGCGCCCACCCTAATTTTCGACAGTGCCCGTTTTTACTGCTGAAAGTGCCTTTTCTCAGACCCAAATATGTCCGTTCAGAATGTATACTTAGATAAAAATATCAGCTAAAATGATCTTGGAATGGCTACAGATAATCTTCTTGGGGGACTCCCACCCCCCTTTCAGCAATCAGTGCCCTCATTTTGCGCCCCACCCCCTTTTTCAAAATTCCTCTGTCTATGTTCACGTATGAATCGTTTGTATATGTAATTGATCAAATAAAATGATCTAATAATGTTCATAATTACATCTTCAGCAAAAATATAGGTGACACGATTAGTACACGCAGCACACTAAGTTAATCCATATTATTCTTTACTGTAGCTAGATGTTGTTTCTTTTAATCGGTTTAAGGTCTATGGGGATGTGGTTTTGAACAAATATGTGGATATGTTACTTCAGTACCGTATATGTTTATCTACTGTAAGCAGGGTAGGATTAAGGGGGGCATTGGCCAGACTGCAGCCTGGGAAGCCAATATTAAAGCCCCCCCCCCTCTCATTAATTCTAATCATTTTTTTTCACCATAAATAAATGACTTGTATGTGGCATACAATTCTATGTATTTTTGTGCCAAATGAATTTACAAACATCATATATTTATTAACATACAGATTGCATTTTTATGAGTGTGACAGACAATGACCGGAATATGTCCCCTTTCCATTGTTAAAGCAAGGGCCCCAGTGACATTTTCAGCCTGGGGCTCTATGCAAGTTTAATCTGGCCCTGACTGTGGTTATTAGACTATGCTCATCTTTTCACCTACTTTGCTTTGATTTCTTACTGTGAAGGGTTCAATTACAACTGCGAGTGTAAAACATCTGTTTTCATCTATAGGGCTAACGACAAGTTCCTGATCAAGCTCCAGTATTTTTGGAAAACATATCTGATGAAATAATTGCTTGAAAAGTGTATTTATTACTCAACATGTAACAAGATTTAAAACTTGTAATTCATATAAACAAGAGATCAAAACATTAAACAGGGTTCATATAGTTATATCTCAAACAAAATGTGGCTAAACGTCCTACTTTTCTGTAACGACTGGGCTAATGAAGATTGGCAGTGTGCTATGAGGGACATTTTGCCTGGACAGCTACAATCTACTCTATTCCAAATAGCAAATGTCAAGGGTAAATGCCAAAGTCCCTCTGAAAAGACTAGACACTGTCCTTGTAAGACCCTCCCATGACGAGGAGAAAGCACATCAGAGAAGTCTGAGGAAGTTATATCTGAGAGTGTTTCCACCGTAAATTTGAACATTGTTAATGATAAGTTTAAAAATCCAGGATGCACTGTAAATATAGACACGTTGGCCATACACATTATAGAATATTTATCTGGTTTTCGACATCCTTACAGAGACTAGTGAGGTGACATTTGTGTTCATATATTATGTACGTGTAAAAAACAATAGACTTTTTAAAACTGTATGAACCCTGATGAATTGAATTATACAATAGAATAAATTATGAAAACAGTTCATTAATTATGAATATAGTTGTGAATACAGTACAATAAATTATGAATACAATTCCATAAATTATGAATACAAATCAATAAATTATGAATACAAATCAATAACTTATACAATTCAATAAATAATGAATACAAATCAATAACTTTAATAAATTAAGAATACTATTCAATTAAGTATGAATACAGTTCAATAAATTATGAAAATAATTCCATAAATTATAACGTTCATACAATATTTAAAATTCAACTGGTTAAAAAAAGTGTAATTAAAACATGTGTAGATAGATTCTCTTTATATTTTATCACTGAAATAACAGAGTATCCTATAATTCAACCTAAATGTAAACTATTTTTTTATAGAATAAAATCTGATATTATTAGTACATTTGACAAAACTAATCTACTACCAGTACTTAAACAGGCATCATTCCTTTGGAGATCATGGTACCAACCACGATTTGTTTTTGATATGCCGTGAATTGATAGACTATACAGGCCAATAAGAGGTGTTCAAATTAGATTGTAGGAGACAAATCTGCCAATTGAATATCTTAAGATTAATTAAGAGCCATACACAGAATAGCTTATAGAGGTTATCAATAAGTTCAACACAACTTAGTGGAATTTCACTTGTGAAAAATACCTAACTCCAAGAAGGCCAGTAATTGGTTGGATAAGTTGGTCATTCTAGGGAATTTTTTTTATATATTGTTTGAAAAATGTAAATGACAAAGTGACTATAATTGGTTGTTCACATACTGTAATACTTATACTATAAGATATGTAAAATAACATAAAACACACTAGTACTAAATACAAAATACTTTGGGAATTCATAAGACACATGTAAACAAAAAAAGTTTCAAAAAAACATTCATACATGAGACAGAGTTGGTTCTGAGAATCATTTAAAATACACAAATGTACTAATAAATAAATAAATCATAAATTAAAATAAACTATAAATAAATGACTAACATTTTTATTTACAGATACATAGGTAAAATAGTCATGCATAAATAATGTGAGATTCTTGTAACATACAGCAAGTATGGATTTAAATACCAGATTCCTGGACTCCTTATTATAACTAACATTATGAACTAAAATTTATTCTACCATTAAAAAAGTTTGACTCAAAAACAAAAAGTCCTAGCCAAGAGGTTTTTGGTCTTCACAGGATCTTATTATTGATGAATCATCACAACTAAGTAATGTATCATAAGTTTGAAGATAACTCCAATATGATTGGAAAAAACCCAAACCCAATGCTACTATCTTTTTAAATATTCCATCGAATATGTGTCATGTTTTGTGTTCACATCAAAACATAGATGGTAAAAAAATGCCCAAAATTTTTGTTCTGAATTTCAATGGTATTCTTTCTCAAACCTCAATAAACTATACCACCATGTTTTAAACAATGCTACCAATTCTTAAATAATTTCACCATGTTTAAAACTATCCATAGAGAATTTCAGGAATATGAATGGGTAGAAAACAAAACCCCCAAATTCAAAATTAAGGATGGAAAAATTCTGAACTTCAATATATTCATCCTAGAACAATTCCGCAAATTTCTTAAAAATTTCATAGAGAATCTCATGAATCTAAATATAAATAACTGGGGACACAGAGAGATGAGGTTTAACATCCACTTGACACAAACTAGGTCATTTCCGGATTAATATATGGTTCAATTTTATTTCAATAATTCACTTGCGCAAAGGGGTCTTTAGCAGTTGGGGAAAATCGGGGAACCCAGTGAAAACCCATGAGATTGTCACATACAACCGGGGAATAAATAACTGGGGTGGAAATGGAAAGGAGATTAAGCATTATTAATAGACAATCCCTGTTAACTTAAAAAAACAATCATTCAAAATCACTGTGGACGGACCGCGATATACATCAATATCAATGTACGTTGGCATTAATAACTAAAAAAAGCGGTCGGGGTATGTCCATTAAAAATAACATAATGATCAATTATTGCACAAATAACAGAACAATTTAAAATAAACATTAAAAACACAGTACCATTCATATAAAGCTTAAAGATTTCCTGAAATAGGCCTCTGTAGTCACAATATTTCTACTACCAGTAATAACTGACCTAAAATCACCTGTTTATTGTGGTAACAATGTTGAAGATTGCCCCAGTCACAATGAAATTGAATTGACATAAAAAAAAAAACACTGACAAGTTCTCGCACGAAAAATAAATACAAATATTAGTTACAAGCCACATGGTGTGTCAGAATGATCAACCGAAAATTGATCAACTATTTTTGATAGTTTGAGTGAAGACAAATAAAGACGAAACATAAATAAAATGATTAACATTACAACTGATCTTAAAGTTCGTTTCATCACTTTGTCTGGATTATCACATTTTACTAAGGACTTGTTTCTGTTTTACGATGTCGAACACTTGAATTCACCTCCTCCGTTTTTGCTTCAGGCAGTAATTCTTCGGTAGCTCCTTCAGCTTGATCACTGCTTGTATCAGTTACTTCCCCTTGTTCTGATTCTGGTGCCACCATGTTATTGTCTTTTTCACCACTACATGATTCCGTAGATTCTGACTCTTTCATTTTGATTTCAGATTCGGGTAAATCTCCTGCTCCAATATTTTCAACTTCAGAACATAACGACTGTGAGATATCATCTTCTGTATTATTGGAAGTGTCGCTCTGATTTCCCTTTTTTCGATCAACAATTTCAAAACTTGCGAGATCAGGGCTGGAATCTGAGAATACGGCACGTCTTTCACCCTGTAATCAAAGAGAAGGGTTTAGTAAAGTGTTTTCACAAGTTGCTAGAGAGTATGAGACTCAACACAAGCTAGGTCATTTTGTAAATAAGAGATGACATTTCTATTTCAATAATTCACTTGGGGTCTTCAACAGTGGAAAGAAACTGGTACTGTTCTGCCCAAACCAGCTAACAAAGATAGGCAGACAACACACAGTGTTTGCCTAGAAAGTGGTATTTCCACCTACACATGACTGCCAAGGGCTGTTACACACTTTGGTTTATCAGCCTTCCCAAAGACTAGCATCTGTTCATTACCTGGTGCCAAGGTCACAAAGCATTCTCAGATTCAAGTTTCAATCACTGCTTATAAGAAATATCTTTGATCCAGAAACAAAACTGTGGACATTGTGTCTTGTTGATGTATTTGATATATTAAAACACCAAAAGTTTTATAAAGGGCTATATTTTAGGCGCACAATTTTTAGTATATTCTTAATAACTTAAGTCTGAGAATGTTTTGTGAAATCGGGGCCTTGGTAGTAAGCCAAAGCCTTTGAGACACTGTGGCTGCCATCTCAATTGTAACTTACATCTGGACTAGCGGATTCATGTGATGATTTGTCAGATGTTTCATCAGTTGTTTTTTCTGTTTTGTAATCTGATGTTTTGTCATCTGATGTTTTGTCATCTGATGTTTTGTCTGTTTTTTCATCTGTAGATTTGGCTGCCTCTTTGGCCGATTCCTTCATCGCATCTTGTAAATCTGGGTCAGAAGCTGCTACATCATCAACCTTTGTAGAAACGGCTTGCATCGCTCTTAAAATACTGGACATTTGAGCCTCTGTCTCCTCCAGTCGCTTTTGTAGAGCTTTCATTTCAACACTTGCTATAAGTAAAAATATTAAAAGATTTTTTGACAGAATGCTTCGAACACATATTGTTTTGGAAATTCTCAACCTACTTTGGAATTCTGATTAATTTTTTTCTATTTTTGTACTTGTTACAAACATCCTGTGCAATTTCATTGAAAATTATGTTTCCATGGAAACACATAATTAATTTAATATGAGAAATATTCATTCAGCAAATAGGTTATTGGCAGTACATATAAATATAAACTGCTCCAAAAGCAAACCAGACACGAAAGGTTGCAGTCCCATATCAAGATCCCTCACTTAACAGTAGAGTGGGGATATGAAAGCAGACGTTATCAATGACTTAAAAGTATAACTGAAATGAAATAAAATTGGGTTTAATGTCCTACTTTTCTGCATCTAAAATCACTACAACTCAGTAACCATGCATACTCCGCGCAGTGTTTCGTTTGATTAGAGGTAATCCCACTACACACTGCTATTATGAGTGGATATTGTTGTTTTCAATTTTGATTTGTTAGTAGTTTGTCTACCAACCAATCACTAGATTGGACCAAATATGTTTACATAATGTTACGTCTTGGCTCACGATTTTATTATGCCTAATTAACCCGTGCATGGCAGAATAATGCAGTAAAACTAATTGCGTGACAAACGAGGCTATCAAGTCGAATGAAATGTAAACAATACTGTTTGGAAACGAACATACTTTCACTGTTTTTAATACCTTAAATCACTGTTCAAAGTAGCTGGGGTGTTTTCTATGATTCTCAACGAATTTGATCAATTTTCCAACAATGGTTTAAAACTAAATATTTAATACCGAAAGTCCTGCTAAAACACTTGCAATGAGTGTAACTACATGTACTCCATACATGTAAAGAAAACAAAAATGTGAAGGGAAATTAATGTGAATGGCAACAGATTACATTTAATACACGGTTTCTTCCTCACATTAATATACATGTTATACTGTAGAATATTTACATGCACAGGATTCTACAGCTCAGTGTGTTGGCTCAGTGTGAGACGTGATGGCTCATGAACTAGAAGGACCAGGGTTTGATCTCAGGCATTGGCTGAGATAGTGCATTAGGATTTTCCAGAGTTGTGTCAGTGGTGAAGAATGAGGTGCATTGTAAAGAACAGTGTCTAGTTGTTTGGATAGTACAAAAAAAGTCCTGTGTATATGTTGACATGCACATAAAAGAAGCCCTGGCAGTTGGAATGTGAAATAAGGATAGCCCATAGTACTGCTGTCTGAGCAAAATTTCTGAACTGCCTGTCTTCATTAGCCCCATATTGGTGCAGAATAGTAGGATGTTTAACACCATTTCATTTCTTAAGCAGTGTGAGAAGGATATAAAGTAGCAGAAATTTCAGCAGACAAGACAGTTAAAATTTAAAAGATAAAACAAATACACAACACCAAACAGGGTTACTGTAAAAGACTCGGTGGATTCAAAGATTCAAAGACAATCCACCTGGACGTCAACTCACTGATATTTTTATCATCAGCTTTAACAAGGAGTTTTTCTAAATCATTATTTTTCTGGCGTTTCATGAATTCTTCCATACTTGCATTGCAGTCAAGTGGATTTGTTGCATCAAATGTTGGTGTTTCCTTTTGAAGATAATCAGCCAGGACATTTTCAGAGCCTGATTCTTCTTCAGATCTTTTATTGAACACCTGAAAATAAATCAAAGATATATAAGGCTCTTAACAGGTTCGTAATTAGGTTTTCACAGACACATTACATACTCATATTTAAAATGGTGAATCATCATTAGAGAGATTCTGAATCAGTTTTATTCAGTATTCATGAAGATAATTTGGTAAATTGAATATTTTTGAACATTTAATACCCTCTACACAAGACCTATTATTAGCATCTAGTAAAATAATTAATGGGTTTGGATTACACATCCTCCGAAAAATGCATGAATGAGATCAGCAACAGAAAGTGTCGAGTTTAGAAGCATGCTGTAAATAAAAACATTATCAAATGATAAACATCCCGGGAAATGAAATGAAAATGGAAATTAATGTCCTACTTTTCTGTGCTATGCACTGTGCTATATTGAATTCAAATTGTCAAGGGTTGTTTTACATCATGCACACACCAATGTTTATACTGGACCTAAGTTTTCAGTCCCATCTCAATGACTACATGTATATGTTGTCCCTTGCCAGACTCATGATGAAATTTCTCAGCCAAAACAGAAATCAAACAAGGGATGTCCAGGTTAGTTGATCAATGTCTTACTCACTGAGTAACTGTGGTTCCATACAACTCTGGTGTATACTAGCAATTTGGAACAGTTTTTGTACGTATAGGATGCTTACCTTTACTAATGTATAAATAAGATAGAGAACTATTCCTACAGCATACATTGGAAGGACCACACCCATCATGCCACGCCCACCACCCTGCTGTGCTCGTTCTCTTTCCATGTCTACAGAAGCTCTTAAACCAGGAGGTGGCCCTGGCTGAAATTAAATGACATTTAAACATTTGATAAAGATAATAGGTGACTCTAAGTGAGCTGATGGCTGCTCTCCTACTTATATTAGATGTACAGGCAAGTTTAATGTGAGTGAAATTCCACAGGTTACATTTAAAGGGACTATGTCACAGAGACTAAAGGTGGCATCATTAATCAGCCTCCTTTTTCTTAAAAGCAGTTCTTACGTGTACCTTTATCCCAGTGTCTAAGGTACATGTAACTTACTAACACAACAATCTGGGCAATAAGTATTTTCAAATTTATGCAGCCAGAATTATTAAATGAATGACAAGTTTACACTTATTAATCATTTTTATTATCTAAGGTGTCATATTTTCGCACCAAAATATACGCCTGCTAATATCAATACCAGTAGTGAAATATCAGTCCTGAAGCCTGATCCATCATTGTTAGTAAATTACAGCTCAAAGTAGCCAGACATCTACAATGAACTTGGATTGACACTGATATGGAGAAGGGGGGGTGGGGGGTGGTATAGTTCTGGCTTTATTACAGAATGTTTGCCCATGTGAGTCGAAAATGTACAACTGAACAGATCATGGTCTCTTATCAATACTTACCCTCATATGTTGTCTCCCATCTGGTCGAGCATTGGCTCTAGCTCTTGGATCACCACCCATTTTATGTGGTGGATATACTGAAAGAAAGAGAGAAAAATATGGTCTAATGTCCAATCGACACAATCTACCTCCTTCCCGGGACTAACACATGGTTGAATTTTATATCAATAAAATTGCTTGTGCGTAGGGGTCTTTAGCAGTGGGGAGGAAACCCGAAGGACCCAGAGAAATCAAACGAGGTTGATGGACAGCCAACCCTACTACTTGTGACGTACAACCGGGGAATTGAAACCTTGAAACCATGTCAGTTGACTATACTGAAAGATATCAGGAAAAAAAAAATAAAAAAAATTACTACCATCTACCAGTATTTCTCAGAACAAACATCACCCTGAATGCTTCCCTTTTCTAAGTCAAAAACAGTAAACTTTTACTTTTAACAACAGTTATACTATGATTTGGGGATGCATTATGCAAAATGATTATCCACAATTTTAAAAATATCTTTGATCTTGTGAAGAGTTTTTCAGACAAAAAGTTACTGATGATATCTATACAAAAAAACAGTTATATAATATAGATTATTGAATTTAATCTACAGGTGTAGGTACACCATATTTTACTTTTATTCATGTCATGTTAAATAATTAATTGGCAAACACAGATGTGCTACTTCAGTAGCCTACTTGCTAGTCTATCCATAATATAAAAATTTTATATATGTTGACCAAAATATTGAATATAGCAACAATAAAGTTCTGATACAATAAAAAGAAATAGCCTATTAAATCATTAGCTATGAATATAATATTCAAAACTGTTACAAAAATTGGCGTTAAACATCTCGCTCGTGGGAGTGACTTTCCTTGGTCTCAACTGTCAAAAACCAGAACTGCCAGAACTGTATTAGACCAAAATGCAAAACTTACACGGCGTTTCTTCTCCTGAGTCATGAGTTTTATGCATCCCGAAAGCCCTTAAAACAATGGGATGCATAAACCGTGGGTAAAGAACGGCGAAACATCCAACAATTATCGCTAAAACACCGACGGTTTTAATCGTCGACATCTTGATGGCTTCAGTTCAGAAATCTCAATCTCGTCTAGGTCACGTGATCAACAGTAAACACATAAATAAATCGTTAATTATGACCACATTAGAAGCGTTAGACTAACACGACTGATCGAGTCCATTAGATATTCCCATTGTTATTAAACAATAAATATTTGAATAAGCATTGCAAACAAATGAAATAATTACGTCGTCAGCAAAACTATGTTTATTCACATTTTCTCGCGAGACGTTAAAAATGGCGCTCCCCTTGAAAGAACTTGCTTCACTTTTGAGGTGATTATTTTCGCTGTTTTCTCGTCGAATTTACTATTTTTCAAAGTGTTTGGGTTCTCACAATTATAGTAAAAGATTTCTGCTCAAAACAGATACCTAGAATATTGAAAATCATGTTTGTAGATTAAAAAAACGCATAGTGTGGGATTATTTTCTCTTTATAAAACGAAAGAAGAAAATGGATAGGTCTAACGGTTCCACCAAAATGATTATTGCAGCATGAACTGTGATTGAAAGTTGTCTTTTATTTGAACAGTCATGTGATAGAGAATCATGACTTACAATTTCACTTGTCTGATCAGACAAGTAAAGTTATCAGTTGTTTTTACCGATTGAGAAAATTGATAAAAAAAAGAAGATGCAAAAAAGATATTGATTGACATTGACTTCAATTATACTAAAACCTTATAGCACAGGGCAAAACTAGAAGCCAAACAAATTCTAAAAATTTCTGATCTGATACCAGTAATTGAATAATGGGTCGTTACTCTTAATCGCTTTTGCTGTCTTCTAAATACCGTCAAGAAAAAAAAAAATGTGACAACGCTTTCAACAACTCGTACAACTTATCTTATATTTTAAATAACTTTTATTTTCAACTGCTCAGTAGGTGACTCCCAGAATTCCATGTGCACCTCACAGAAAGCCTGACTAAACAAACTACGGTATTTAAAAATTAAAAAACCAAATGTGAGGAACTGCCACATTGTGTACTGGGACTATAGATTTAGTATAAATTATTTTTATGTCCACTTGCGAGAGTTTTCACTGGACCAATACACGATTTTGGGTACCGGTACCAAACTTGTTGACAAAAATACTGCAAATACCCGTAACTGATTTTTATCAAAATTCAGGAAGCAGACCACGACCATAAAACCGCAACATTAAGCTTGATGATGTAATAATTGCTTTGTAATAATCATGTTTAACTAACATATTTGTCATTCTTTTTAGTGTGCTGTCTGAAGATGCCACACAGACTCAAACATTCGAAGCATTATCCACTAGTTTTCACCATTATTTTACAAAACAAGACCATTTTAAAGTTGGATCGGCAATAGTAAGTTTATATATGTCACCTGGCAATATGCCTACATTCATGTAGGAAGTGAACATTGTCATCCACAAATTCCAGGATTTTCAGGCACAAATCCTCTGTGCCTGTCATTATGTCAGGCACAGAATTGTCCTTTCGTCTGTATTTGTATTGATGTTATTAATACATGTCAGATACAATGCTTGAAATGTTAGATAACATTTCAATTAATAATGCCTGACATTTTGCCAAATACATTTGAAGTCATTATTTCCAAACTTGATTATTAGTAATAACTATTGATATTGATTTTTTTAAGTACAGTACAGTAATAAGATAGCGATTACTATTTGATTATTTATCTTATGAATTATAAATTCCATTTCTATATTAAGTTGATCACACTAATATTGATCATACTTTGTATATTTCAGGTGTTATTGTTACAGAACCGTGATTTATTGCCCCACCCCACCCAGAAATTAGCAGCTATTTATCTCTTATATGATATGTATAAAACAGACAATGTTTCTGTTAATCCATTTGCACCTGTATTTATTCATCTTTTGGTATGTATAATAACTTGATATTGTTTACTTACAACCATGGAAAGGAGAAATAAATGGTGCTGTACACTTTATTATTCCTGTTTATTTTGGCAACACATCATGCAATAATTATAATTTACATGACATTAAGAATTTGATCTGCCGAGTATGAAATTTGTCTAATCAAGTTACTAAAACCAATGTCATGTAAATTATAATTATCTCATGATGTGTTGCCAAAATAAACAGGAATAATAAAGTGTACAGCACCATTTATTTCTCCTTTCAATGGTTGTAAGTAAACTAGGGATGTAAGACACTGGCTCGCTAGCCAGAAGGATCATTGGTGCATTGGCCAAGAAAGTTTCACACGGTTTCCCCTTCTTGAATCTTGGTTTCTCAACATAAGAATATGTGAATACTGTCTTCATTAGCCCATTTATATTTTATTATTTGGATGTTGTAGAATCCACCAAGTGATAAGCCTGATGCTGGGCAGTATGATCTACACTGGGCAATACCAGCCATTTCTCCACCGGAACGCATATTTTTATCACAACTCATTACTAGTCCAACCAAAGATGTAAGTAAAAAACTTTCAGTATCTACCTTTTCAATCAGAAGTAGTCCCTTTCATCCAAAAAAATATTCTTTGAATATTAGTCTGTACGTGTTATCAACATTTTAGAATAATAGGTCATAGGATAGATTATCCGATCTTCTACATTTTCATAAACAAAATCTAATGGATAACAGTCCCAGACCTTCCATATGTTAAAGACTAGAAGGTTCTGGGTGACCAAGACTAGAGAAATATAAGCATCAGATTCAGATCATCCAGTATTGTATTGTCGTAGGTAACAACTGCAAGGATGACACTTAAAATGTTGCCTAGGATGGACTAAAAGATCATGGTTCACATTTTTACAGTGTATAGATTGCCATAAACATAAAAGGCAGAATTCTCCTTGGTATAGATATAGAAAAAATAACTACATATATTTTACTTCTAAACATGGCAGGCATCAAACTCTATTACTTTTGTTTTAAATCGTCTGTAATATGACATTGAATGGTAGATATTTTTAAATGGTATATAAATCTGTGTCTGTTTTGTAGATGTTCAAGAAAACCTGTACACAGATATTACAGATGGATGTTAATTCACAACCAGTATGTATATATATAGTATTTATAGTTTCTCTAGGTTTATGATGTATTCTGACTGGAATGACTTTTATTGGACAATGAAAGCGAATATATTAGACACTGTTGACCATTAGAATTGAAAAAGCATTGAAGGATTTCAATTTAGTTTTCCTCAATGGCATTATGGGGAATTTTGAGTTATTGTCAAAAGCGTTTTAGCATATAATGGCCAAACGTATGCATGGGCACACCAATTCGATTGTTTTGATCAAAAGCTTCACTTGAGAAACAAAAAATAAGAATTGATATCAAAACAAGATTTTTGAATTAAGAACTTTGAGAAAGGCAATGTATTTGATTGGTTTTCCTCGAGACATAGCAATCAGGATTTAGTAGGTGTTCCTGTGGAAAAATTCAGTCAAATTGGTGTGGCTTTAACTTGGAATCTATATATGTGAGTAATGTTAGTGAACATACAGATTCAGCTTTTATTGTTATTTCAACAGTGTGATATCAGTGGTCTACAGGTGAATCTAGTAGAAAAACAATCAGAGTTATCTCATCTTTCTAAAGCTGCCATGCCATGTGTTATACCAGATCCTGATAATAAACCATCCAGGTAAAATACTATAAAACTAGTAACTAATTTATCATAGGTCAACAAACATGTGTTTAGGAATTGATTATTTTCAAAGGTGTTAAATTTGATGTACACTTTGGCCTAAGATATGTATTTATAACTTTCTCAACAAAAAAAAAAATGAATAAATTTTTTCTTCTCTTGTAATATGTATTTATAACTTTCTCAACAAAAAATAAATTGTTTCTTCTCTTGTAATTTGTAAGCGTCGTATCCTAAGGATTGTCCTTGGATCAGCTGGTGTGGTTTTGATTCCCGGATTGTACATGACAAGGAGTAGGATCGCTTGTCCAAAATCGTGGGTTTTCTCTGGGTCCTCCAGTTTCCTCAAGCGATTTATTGAAATAAATATTGAATCATATTGTAGTCCCAAAATGACCTAGTTTAACCTCATTCCTCTCTCTTTTGTAAAATATTTTAACTGTCAGTTTGAAGATATTTTCCTTGCTACTCTGAAAATATTTCCCTGGTTTCTTTGAAAATATTAATATTTTCAGAATATTTTTCCAGTATGTTTCATTTATGAGTCTCATTTTGTATTTAGTTTTGAACAGTTTAATAAACCAGGAATGATTAATCCCGATGTCCAGAGACAGACTATAGAGAAATTACTGACTGGTCCAAATCCACCTGTCGAAAACTCCATGAAACCAGAATTTATACGACTAGCCCCACCTTTACATATGGCAGAAGATGAAGTAAGTTGTTCAACCGTTTGGTGCATGAGGCAATGTATGCCTAAAAATTCTAGAGGATAGAACCTGAATGCTTTAGTAGCAAACAAATTTGCTTGATTTGTTGCTGGAAGTCACAAGAATTTCAAGGTCGATATATAGCAAATTCAAAACGAAATTGACATAATGCAGATCTGATCATGGTGCATTTAAAGTCGTAGTAATTATATAAGCCAGATTAATTTGTCTTTGTAGTTCATAAATCCGCTCTTAATCATTCTACCAGTAATTAGTTAAAAAGGTACATTAATTTCAACAGTTTTAAGCTCTGGTACTTACAATCTTCTTGACGTCACATACTCGAAACAAACGTGCATGTATATTTGGTAGAATTATATTTAAGAAATATGAAGCATTGTAAGATTCAATAGGTTTATAGATGACCATAATATAGTATATTTAACCCCATGCAAAGGCTGGACGCGATAAATTTTTATAAATTAATAACAATATTTCTACTTTGATAAATGGTTAGACTAATAATAGAACCAACCACCTGACGTACATTTTGATCTATTGAAAGATGATTAATGTAATATTAACTTTGTTATAACTTACCTTAGTTAGTGTGGATGAACCCTACAGTAGGAGACTATGATATATTGTGGGATACAACTATGGGTATAACAAGTTCTACAGGTTCAAAGGTTAGAAGAATGATGGTAGAAGCTTTCCGTACCCAGTTACAGCCATCAACACAAAGAGTTATACTGGCTGAACTTGAAAAGGATCCTAAATTAGTTTATCAGATTGGATTAACACCAACAAAGGTAACAAAAAATATCTTGAACCATTTGTATGAAGTCAATATAATGAATGCAGTAAAGCAATCCCTTGATTACCATGATAGACAAAATAATATTAACCACCCAAAGTTTATGACATGGAATATTTTTAGCTTGTTCAGTATAATTATTTCCCATGAACAAAAAAACAGCGTTGCCAGGCAATATATTATGCCCACCAGGAGCTTTTTAAAGGGTGTTTTTTTCAGTTTTCAGTGTCCGGTGGGGGTGGGGGTGGGGGGGGGGTGATAACCATACTTACCATTACATTTGATTGACTACACTGAATTTTGTAGGGTTACATGTACTTCTTATTGACTAATCAAATAAGCTAGCAAGTTTGAAAGAAACTGTAACCTCAGAGAGTGTTTACGATAAACTGAAAAGAAAAGGGTGGTGGCAAATAGCATATTTGATGTTTTTTAAAATTGCATTTTTTTTTTTATTTTTCAGTTACCTGATTTAGTAGAAAAGAATCCTTTGATTGCGATAGAAGCCCTGTTAAAACTTATGTTATCTAATCAAATTACAGAGTAAGTATTGTCTAAACTTTAATAAAGAGCATGAGAAACTGCTTATAACCATTGCTTCGAGAATATTATGAAGGTGAAGCCTGAGATCTATTGCAGAACAGGCTATATACATTTATGATATATCTAATTTTAATTCACATTGTTTTTACCAGGTATTTCTCGGTGTTAGTTAATATGGAGATGTCTCTACATTCTATGGAGGTAGTCAACAGATTAACAACTGTAAGTACTTTTTATATTATCAACAAGCTTTAAACCTACACGTCTATCTGGTGTCACATTCATATACACCAGTGTGATTGTGTTTCTATCTGGTGTCACATTCATACACATCGGAGTGATTATGTTTCTACCTGGTGTCACATACACGCCAGAGTGATTGTGTCTCTATCTGATGTCACATTCATACACACCAGAGTAATTGATCCTACCTGGTGTCACATTCATACATTCCATAATGATTATGTTTCTACCTGGTGTCACATTCACCAGAGTGATGGTGTTTCTACCTGGTGTCATATTTACCCACACTAGAGTGATTATATTTCTACCAGAGTGATTGTTACTGTATAATTATATATTACAGCAAGTTGAATTACCACCTGAGTTTATACATCTTTATATATCTAACTGTATATCAACGTGTGAAACAATACAAGATAAATACATGCAGAATAGACTTGTACGTCTTGTCTGTGTATTTCTACAATCATTAATACGAAACAGAACTATAGACGTCAGGGTATGTATTGTCTTTATACTATAGATATTGTCTTTATATTGAAGAGATCAAGGTACATATTACTTTTGTACTATTTATAGGCGTCATCGTAGGATGTGCGCCATGTATCATAAGGTTGGTTCTCCGGTTTTCTTCCACTGCTAAAGACCCCTACGTGAAAGCAAATTATTGAAATGAAATTGATCAATTTTTCTCTCGAAATGACCTAGTTTGTGTCGAGTTGACGTTCAACCCCATTTCTCTTTATAATGTCGATATTAAGTGGTGTTTGTTTTTTTTCAGGATATTTTTATAGAAGTGCAAGCTTTTTGTATTGAATTCAGTCGGATTCGTGAAGCAGCAGCCTTATTTCGTTTGTTAAAATCATTAGACGGAACAGACCCTCAAGCTAAATAAAGATCATGAACTACTGAATGTTACAAAATTGTAGACTTGGAGATCCAATTATCGCTGGAACACGATGTCACACCAGTTGTTAAGCATTGATTTGTTGTATCAAGCTGAATAAAACAATATGGAATGTAAGAACACTTTAAACTTATCCTAGGAATGTAAAAGTGACCACACTCATTCTTAGGAATGATGTTTTCGAAAATGATCCTGCAACAAGAGAGAATTCTTTGGGAAGTGTTACAAGAAACTAAACCATTTGGCATGTTTACTGATATTAGTTTTCTGTTTTGTTTTGTGCATTTATGTCTTGATGATCAAGAACTGTACTGAAATTCCCAGTTTTCTTGGGAGCAGAATAAATATGCTATGTGTATTGCAAAATTCCATTTTTACCATTTTGGAATTTGATGAAAAAAGTTCTGAAGTTATCCTGATCAACAATGTTTAAACACCATTATAGTTGTTATAGAAAAAACATTTAGTGGATACCCAGTTTTTATCATCCATACTCATTAAATATATAATATTACACTATACGAAGTTGTTGTCTTTCATTCAAAATTATCCTAACGATGCAACCATTCGGCACTTTCTGTAGCGAGATGTCTTGATTTTACTAGAAGTTCGGCTATCAACGAGATAAAATACAGGTTATTTAGGAATGCCATAAAACACTAATTTTAAAACGTTAAAACTAAACCAAATGCTTTGAAGGATCTAACATCCTACTGTTCTACTCCGACTGGACTAATGAAGATGGGGAAATTTATACAAAATAAACAATGCCATTTAAAGATGTTTTATTATAAACAATAACAATACAAATTTTATTTAAATTTGTTTTTTTATACAATTAATATAAACTATAATATTAATCTCCAGTCAACCAGACATATAACATCAGTGGGATTAAATACCTTACTTTATAGAGAACAGGAAAAATCGATATCAAACAATTACAGATAAACTTAGACGATTCCCTAGATATGAAGTGACTAAATGGGTGATTGAGAACACATAAATGAAATGAAATGGGGTTTAGCATTATACTATTGTGCTTCGTCTGTCTGGGCTAATGACGACAGAAATGATAAGAGAATCCCACTGATCATATAATAAACTCTAGTTGACCAGATTAAAGTTATAATATGTTAATAAAACAACTTGACCAGATGTCATTACTCTTAGTTTTCAATATATAAGACATGCTTGGTGGACTTATTTGTGGGTTAGGCTTTTGGTTAATATTTTTTAGGGTCTAAATGACCACGTAATTAACATAAAAAACCCTCAATAGAATAGATTTTTGTAAACTTCTCAAGTAAATAAAAGTGGTATCAGATGTTCTTGAAAGAGTAAGAACACTCTTCTATAGAACATGCCTGTTACATCACTTTCAACATTTTAATAAACATAAATAGTTTGATAAATTGCAAAATGAAATGGGGTTTAACGTCCTACTTTTCTGATCCGACTGGGCTAACGTAGATGGGCATATGCCACACAGAGTGCTATGAGAGAATTTAGCCTGGGCAGCGGCACTATGGCCTATTCTTATATCAAATTCCAACAGCCAAGGGATCTTTAATGCCAATGTATACATGGGAAATTGTTGGAATTCATCAAACTGTCATAGACATTGTAAGGTACAAATCCCTTTATAATTGTTATCCTCACAAATAAAAATTTGTATTTGTTTATACGTAAATATATGTCTATCATATTGTAGTTGATCATAACAGTAAATGTATGTGTATGATATTGTAGTTGATCATACCAGCAATTGTATGTCTATCATATTGTAAACAACAGAGTATGACATTGAGTCATATTACACACAGTAATAATTTTACATAATACAATTTCACAACAAACCATAAAATGTACATAAATACAAAATACATCATAATTCGGTTAGTTAACATTCAAGATTTATATAATAGTCTATTCATAATACAACCATAAAAATAGCTTCTGTATTTAAAGACCTTTAAGTTGTTATGTGACACATCTAGCATAAGAATGGATACGCATATAGCTTTAACATTGGTATACATCTTAACATCCATTTTTAGAAAAAAACAAAGATTACCAAGGGTAACAATTCGAGAAACCATAGCAAACAAAATCATCGAATTACATTTTCTACCTTTAGCTTTGAGATAATTCATACAAGTACACAAAATTTGTTTTTGGCAGAGTCACTCCTAGGAGATAATTTTCTTAGATTTATTCCTATTTCAGTAATTTTTTCCAGTCATGATAAACAGTTTGCCATTATATGATGCTAGGTTTATTCCAAATCTTGTAGGTTTATAGTAGTTCCTGTATATTCTGGTTTAATGCCAAGGTTTACTGATGTCTCATTGTCGTGGAGAGATAGTGAGTCATCTGTATCCATCAGGTTATCAGAGTAAAGTTCAGGGTGAGGTGGATCATCCTGCAAATACATTTTAAAACAGCATTAACATAGGTTGCCAGGTAATGCAACATTTTAAACATACATAATGCAAGAGCTAAATCTTCCAATCACAGGTCTGTCTTTAGGCCTGAAATGTTATCTAAATTATTAATTAGACATTAATTAACTTATCCAGACCATAATGAACTCTCAATGTCATCTCTACCCCATGATATTAATTGGATTAGGATCCGATTTGAAATGGATAATCTAGACTATGTTTTTTTATCATACCGACATTAGTAATGATGATCGAGACGAGTCAAGAATTTCAACCCCTAAATTCTTTGTTCCAAGTGGACCAAATTGCCTTTACATTATCTAGTTTTTAACTATTGTAGTGAGAACTGCCAGTTCTTTATCTAATCTCAACTAATGTATCTTTAAAATGTAAACGGATAAATACCTGTAATAGCTGTGTCTGAACATATGTGATGCCTGTCTCTGGATCACGGAACAATAAACCTTGAGAATTTGAGATTTCTGTTGACGTAAAATCTGTACTTAATGTAGGTAAAACTAAGCTGTTGATTTTATCACAAGATTCTAAAAACACAAAAACCACAATATAATAACCATGATAAAATCTATGTTCTCGGATGTCTATCTTTCTCAAACAAAACATGAATCGCCGAAGGTGATGATAACATAGCTTTGTGTTATTGTGATAAATGTGATACTGTGGAACAAAATAAATCCATGGCCCTTTTAAACAAGATAAAACAAGACCTCTTTTAAACAGGATTAAAATGGGGGAAAAGTCAAATTGTTAATATAGAGGTTTTATCTCTAGGAACAGAATATTGATGTCGATTCAAACTGTATGTGTTCTGGCTTGTTCACCATGCTTACATAACACAAATCTTTTGCTTCCCCAAACATTGAAATTAAAGATAATCAAATAGTTAGGGCAGTAGGACTGCACTACACGCAAAACAAAAATGTACAAGATAATCCTGTGAACAAGACAGAAAATAGACATTGCAAAAAAATAAACAAATATCAAATCCAGAAATAGTTGCGGATGAAGATTAATGCAATTAACACACATGCAAACCTAAAGATCATTAGATAAATATTTTTACAAACCTTGTAGACTTTCAATCTCTGTAGTATCAGAGTTACCACCCCTTAAAGAATGCCAGCGTTTCCTGGCTCTGTCACTAAGTATATGATTACTACGATAATCTGTTCGAGCGGAACCACTTGTATTCTCTAAAGCAACTCGACTTATCACTGCCGGTACTATAATAACAAAACAATACACAATTACTGGAAATTCTAATTAAATTGATTTAGTTGAAGCATAATGAATTCCAAGGCATTAGGCCAAATGTAGTAATAATCATTTTCTATCAATTATTACTGCTCTTTTCCAAATTCCCATTATCAAGAGGTTTTTCTTTGCATACACGCTTTTGTATTCACTGGTGGACTATATAATCTGCCTTATTGATATAAACCTGACATAATGATATCCAGTATTAAAAAAAATCTTGATCATTTTCCTTGGCCCATGCTCAAGAATCCCAAAATGGACATTGCAACTTGAACATTAGATCCTACGTAACAATATTTACAGTACATAAACTATACTTACAATCTGTAGATGATGAAGATGTCACTTTGGTTTTCGCTGATTTTTTATTGGATGATGTTGTTGGTAATGTTGTAATGATATGATTAGTTGTACCACTAGGTGGCGATGATAAAGATTGATCACTACTGGTCTCAGCTGCTAACATCACTGTGTCCGTTAATACAGCTAAAATAAACATACACAAAAATGTCTTTTAAATTCAATCTAACTATTAGATATTTGGTTGTCAGTATAATATTCTCAATTGATGGAACTGCAATCACATAACAAGGATTTGAGCCCTGTTACAGATTTGCAAATCCTGATAACTAATATAGCATGAGCAGAAGTCTAATGAATTTGAGCACAAGGCTACAGCAAATCGTTTTGTTAAATATTCTATCAACCAGAGTGGAAATAACCCATCAACTATATTAATAGTAAGAAAACTATTTACCTGTATTTATAAAATCACCTGTATTAATTAAACTTGTTGATCCAGTATCTGTTAATAGTTGTGGTATAGATACACCTGGAAAATAATTTATATACATTTATAACATTTTTTAAACTCAATACACTGTCAAAGCGGTTTCTGTAAATAATATTTAATTTGGTATTCAATAGAAACTACATATACGCACCAATTTAAAGGATTTATTCAAATAACTTAAGGTTTTCCCTCAGTTATAAGCTATAGAAAAGGGAATGATTGAACTCATAATAACCAATGTTTTGTACAAAATTTAAGTATTTATTTTACACTTGGTGCTGTATTTCATGACCATCGCCTAATTATGGATGTTATGAAGAATACTATTTTAATATAATGACACACCATAATTTTCTATACTGCGCTGTTACCTTTAGAAAACAACTTCTACTTTTCTGACAAATTGTTAATTTAAAATCAAAACTCTTCCCATCTTTTGAAGATATTGTAGAGAATAGAAGTAAACTGAACTTACTGATAGATGTTGGTGCTGAACTATCACTAGCTGATGTTGATATTAGATTATCGATGGCAGAGTCAGACATGTCATCCCCCGTTAATAAGGGCACTAAATCTAGATGACTAGTATCACCTCCTACAAATACAAATAAAATCATGACGTGAAAACATTCAAAGACAAAAATAATCCATAAGTTATCTATTCTTAAAATTTAACAGTTCATTGACAATTACTTTAGTCAGTTCGAGTCTAAAGTATGATTACTGCTTTCCACCTTCTCTCCCTCAAATTCCAACTGCCAAGGCTTCTTTTATGTGAATTTTCCAGTATGTAAATGGGCATGCCTCAATTTTTTTGATCCCAAATCATGGTATCCCAACATTTACCACTCTTTATTGACAGTAACCAGTTTGCAAAATGCAATTTGGATATGGATATCAAATTCTATATCAACTGTTTCTACATATTGTGAATACTAAATTCAAACAAATATTAATATTTTTCCATTGATACATCAAAATAAAATAAAGCAAATTAGATTTGTATTGTAATGAGAATGAATGAATGTGAAAATACCTGCAGGTGTGTTGAGATAATGTTTTAATATATGACTTCGTAGACTACTTTTATTGTTATAATGACTAAGACAGCCATCAATAGGACAATGATATGTTATTTTTTTATCATGTAACTCATGACGTTTTAAATGCACATATAAACTACCCTTTGCTGTAAACTTGGCTAAACAATCTGAAATAATAAATATTTCAAATTAAAGAATCATTCCCACATACAGACAGATCCATATTTGATGTATGGTAATTCATTTTGAAAAGTGAAATGAACTGGGGTTTAACATCCTACTGTTTTGCTCCGACTGGGCTAATGAAGACGGGCATATGCAATACAGTGTGCAATGAGGGGAATTTTACCGGGCAAAAACACCATGGCCTACTCGTACATCAAATTCCAACTGCCAGGGATTTTTTTTACTTGCACACCAATGTATACACAGGACTTTGGTTTTTTTGTCTGCTCCGAATGATTAGTCAGCTGCCCTCCTTGTCAGCCCAGCACCACTGACAAGGGGAAACCATGTCAGAAAATCCTGATGAACATTTTCATTTTGAGAAAAGTGTGTGAGCGTTGTCAACAGAGTAAGAGTAAAGATGATGATAGATTGATTATTTTGATAGAAGATAAATATATAAACTTACTATCTACAGGACAAGAGAAAGGTTTATCACCAGAATGTGTTACCATATGACCTTTTAAATGTTCTGCACGCATAAATGCCTTTAAACAAATGCTACATGTCCATTTACGTACACCTGTATGTTTAGCCGAATGTCGTTTTAATTTACTGGCAGTTGCAAAAGCCCAATTACAACCCTGAAAATTAAGATGAATGACACATAAATGCAAAGTTATAATTCAATTATTACAATTAACGAATCAACAATGAATCCATGTTACAGATCGCTCCATTTGTTTTTGATGTATTATCATGTGACTTTTGAATAGTTTTCACAATAAAATGAACTATACTTAAATACAATGTGATTACCAAGTGACCTTTTATAAGTCTTCACAATAAACTGATCTATCTTAGAAAAAATAGTTTTTACAATAAAATGAACTGCATTAAAAATGAGGTGGATCCCCTAAAACAAGAGCAGAAAAACTACTGACCTCAGCTTGACAGACATAAGGTTTTTCTCCTGTATGTTGCCTCGTGTGTTGCTTTAGACGACATAGTTTATCAAACACTTTACCACAGCCTTCAAATTTACATTGTAGATCCTCTCGATCTTGAAGATGAACTCGGGCATGTGAACCCATACAATTCTTAGAGAAAAATACTTTATTACATCCTTCATGTGGACACCTGTAATATTTATATAATATATCTATCAGATAAGATCAAAGGGACTGGAATAAATGATGTCTAAGCTATGGCATAGGTACATAAAGCTGAGAGGTGCATAGTTGAACTGAGACATTTATTTCTTCCAAAATTGGGACACAGTAGCCTGGTTCTTGGTCCCATGCAAGAGACTAGTCAGCTGTCCTTGTCAGACCCTTTGTCCTCAAAATGATGTTGAATTGCATTGATCCGACAAATAGTGAATATCATGTAAGAGTTATTTGTCAGCGTCTGGTGTGTTCAGGCCTTGATAACAGCATGTGCCAACTGAATATGAAAACATGCCTGTTGTACATATATTTGACTGACTGTCAGAATACCACTGCTTTTGTCCCACTAATTATAGCTGTTCAAGGTGCACAAGCATAGCACCTTTTCAAAATTTGTGTATCTATCAAGCAATAGTTCATAATATGTGATTTGTTCAGAAGGTGGTGGCCATGATTCATAACATTTTGAACTTACTTGTAATTTTTTTCAACACCTGAATGGCTGCGCATGTGAATATCTAACTGTCGTTTGGTTGTAAATTGCTGTCTACATGTTGATTTAGGACAAATCTCTGTATACGGTCGCTCGTGAAGTTTTTTATGTGAATTTAAATTATAGATAGTTGTAAATTTTCTACCACATCCTTCAAAATCACACTGAAAAAAAACCAAAAACAAGTGTAATGCTGAAAAATCATGGATTTTTGGGTGTAGAACCAGAGCAGAGTACAATCGATGTCAAAGTGTAGAACATAAAATTCTACATGATATTTTAAATTTGACTGATGAAGAATGAATGTACAGGACTAATTGATTTATTCTGTAGTAATAGTCCTATTACATTCACCTTTTTTGCTACTACGGAATTTATAAGAACGAAACTTACAATAAAATCTTTTCTACCACCGTGAGCTTCTTCATGTCTCTTTAATTTATAAGCTGTAGTAAATGCCCAATCACAGCCTGGCTTTGAACACTGAAAATACAAACATAATTTACACTTGCACATAATTTATATAGATACAGATCCACGTAGATGAATAATCTTCCCAGTCCCATTGTATTATTACATCACAATCAGGCATCTATAAAGAGTGGATACTTCTTAAAATATGCAATCATAATGTTGCTAATAAAAGTCGTCTTCCAGGACGGAAACGTAATTATAATGATCAACATTTTTCATGACACAAATCTGACTTCTGTGCATATTCTAAACTATATCTAAAATGATTAGGTGTTCAAGCAAGAATTCTAACATACCTTATACGGTCGTTCACCGGTATGCCTCATCTGATGTATTTTTAACTTTGACAATTTACGAAAAACTTTATTACACCCTTCTTCTGGACAGACCCAGATTTTTTTACTTGGACTTCTCTGAAAAATAAAAACACAATTAATTGTAACCCCAAAAATCTTTCACTGGGTTTTTCATGACATCTGTCTTGTATATTCATTATGTAGGCCTAACTTAAGTACCAGTAATTTTTAGAGCAACTTCTAAGTTATTTTAATCATTTAGTAAAACTTACATCTAATGATGATGAACCCATTGATAAAACCATTCCTTGGGAATTATTATCAGAATTCATTGGTAATAATAAATAACCTGAAAATAGAAAAAAATGTTGAATTGTTGTGTTTGTATAAAATCCAACGGCAGTTGGACTTTGATAAAAGAAGACGACAATGCCAATGTCCTGGGAATATTATCTCCTTTGCATTATAAACTATGGGAATCAAAAATACATTAAACTCCATTCCGTCTGTTCCTGAATGTTAATGGGTATCTGGTATTACTGATGCTTGCTCAGTGAACAAATGCTACTGTGTACCTACACCATGAAAATTAACTAGATTTAAAAAAGACATGCATTACCACTTCTGAACTAATATTATTTTGATTGACTACTAAAGTTTCAAAGACTTCGGCTTAGTCATCTATGGATTCAAGAAAGAGTTATGGCCATTCTTAAGAACAGTCTAAATACTATAATATAAGGAGTCAGGGATATTTGAGAGTGACTACTTTCTCAGGAATAGATAAAAAAAAAAATAAACAATAAAGTTGCACCTGTTCCTTGAAGTTGTACCGGAAGCTGATTCACAGACATCATGGATGATGGTGACGGTGTCAAGACTGGACTAACGGGACTATTACTAACACTTGTTTCCTGAGGCTTAGTCAGTGGTTGAAGAGCATTGGTTGCTTGTGTTAAATCTGCTGTGTTAATTAAATAGAGTTGTTGCCCTTGATTAGTATTAACAAGAATCTGGGTTGAGTTAGCAACCTTGTCTGTCGATATTGAAATAGTTGCCAGTGTAAGGTTTGGTTGAGCTGAGTTTTCTGTAGAATCTGTGGGGTCTGGTTGAGCCACAACATATGTACCAGTACTTGACGGTATAACTGTTGTCATGGCTTCAGGTTTGGATAATTTTCCTGTTAAATTTATAGTTGGAACACCATGTTCTGTATTCGTTTGTTGAATTAATTCGTTAGATTTAGCTTCAGCAGAGTTTGTTATCACAGATGAATTAGCACTTAAAGATGATTGATTGTCCGACATTGTCATGAGTTTTGTTGTCCCATCCATCAAGGTGTCAGTACCTAAAGTGTCAAACACATAACCTTGACCTTGAAGAGATTCCAGTTCTTGAGCAGAAAGTAGAATAGCACTGGGGATTCTGAAATCTTCTTCAGAACTTTTATTTGCTTCATCTGAACTGTCCATTTGTAAATCTTCCATTTCTAAGCCATCGGTTTCATTACTTGAATTACCCATGTCTTTTGAAGTGTTGAGAGGTGCTATTTGGATGTGTCTGTCCGATGAAACACTGAGAGCCGAGGTTGACAAAACACCAGTTTTCCCACAGATTCTAATTACTGGCGTGTCTTCACCATCATCTCCTGAAATAAAATTTCCCACAGCTAATGGTAATCATTTATATATTGTAAATCTTTGTAGCATAATGGCAGTAACTATGTGAAATGTTTACTATCTGCCTACTTAGTGAATGAATTTTTGTTACCCACATTTGAAAATTACACTTACCAGTACATGTAGACTAATTGCAAAACGGTCAGTCGGGAAGAGAACGCGAAAAACACAGAAATAATAACTGTACAGTGGCAGATCCAGGAATTTTTTGAGGGGGGTGACAACCCCATGTTTTGTCTCGCCGACCGCTTTTACAGAGCTAATTTCTGTCCTAGTAACATAGATGCTGATTGTGTGTCTGATAAGATGCGTACCGTGTGCTATATAATATATATACGACCATTCATGCATGTCTTGGGGGAAGCTTGTAGGTCCCGGGATTCCTATACACCGGTGGGGAGAGGGGTGACTAGTCCCCCCCCACCCCGCGGCTCTGCCCCTGCTGTACCTTTTCAAGAAAAGGTACAGTTATTATTTCTGTGTTTTTCTTTCTGGGATATACTATACTATAACATTATTATGTTATAAAATGTAGGGCTGGGAGAACTCTAAGTCTAAATTGATCTTGATGACATAATATTATTTTTTAAAAAATACTTATTTAATTAATAAATATATTTTTTCTCAAGTTTTGATGATATCTATAAAATTTCATGCAAATAGTAGTATAATGAATCTTTCATGTAAATTCATTTCAAATTTTATATAATACCTCATAATGTAATGATAGTATTAATACGCAAAAATGTGTTCTTTTTGTTTACATCGGTGACGTCACATAAGATTGGACCAATCAATTTACAACAATACCTGTGATGGTGTCCATTTCCTCAAACAAGCCACCATCCATATCTTTTTCTTTCACCTCTAGATCTAAAATGTCATCGTGACTACTAGTTGGGATATCAAAATCCACTCCTTCTAAACTACGACATCTTGATTTTAACCATTCTGTATTATTTTCAATCACCGATCGTTCATAACTCTCCAAATCATCGCTGTCAGACGCCAACAAACCCAATCCTTCGCTATTCCCTTCCACTCCGCCATCTTGAAGACAAATAGTAGTGGCAGCAGTATTATTTTTGATTGATTTAGGCAAGTACTGGGCATCCAATAATCCATTACTCTCAATTTCTTCGGCCTCTGTAGTGCTTTCATGTGTATCGTCATGGGCGCCGCCATCTTTCCCCCGATTTCGTCCCCCTTTTCTCGACATAATGAACCCCGTTCAAGGCACCTATATGGGGTTCGCCATTGCTTCAAGCAGAGCTCAAGGACGTTTAGTCACGTGATTTACAAGTGCGCGAAAGTGAATGTACTTTTAAATTTTCAGCAAATTTAAACGCAATTTGAGCGTAACTTCCAAATTTTCGATTGTAATATACATATTTTGATGTTTTGGAGGAAAACTTAATTGTCCAATCTGTTAAGCGTGCAGTCTAATTTTAGTTACCAAATTACCATTGATAAGTAGTTGTTGTTAGGCTACATATATATAGGCTAAACCCCACAAATAAAACCTTCAAAAAAAACCCAAAACAAAACACGCGGCGTTTCCCAACCTCTGGGTCGCGAGCATTTTTCGTGAAGTCGCGGACTAGCCTGAGAACTTTAAATAAAAATGTTATCTTTTCATGTAATCCATCTATACATCTTCAATACATGGCAAAATAAAGTGTCCGAAATCTAATAAAACACTAATTTTACAGACTAGAATTGCAGGAAAACGCGTTTGCGGCCGTACGTCAAATATTCCAAAATTTTCTTGGTGGTCCATACAAGGTCAGATCCTCTTCTTCGCCTCTCGAAGAAGACCGGCGCCGCTATCAGTAATCCCGAAATGTTTTCGAATCTGTACTGGTTTGACTGTGGATTAAAACTAATTTTACTCTTTTATAATTGAATACCGTGAATTTGTACTAAATTGACTATTGATTAAAACATTTTGCCTGGGGCCACTCTATTTTGTGCGACTTTTTTCGGGTATCGATTATTATTTGTGAATGCAGCTGCGACAGTCAGTTTGGCATGGGTGGAATTCAGAGTGGGACACTTTTGGAGTTACACGGGTTAAAATAGCAGGAAACGCATTTGCGGTGGTTAAATTTTCACAATTTTCTCGGAGAGGGTGAGGTCCCCATAACCCGTGACGATTGATTGGTTGTTAGGAAGGCTACATTGGACCACATTGAAGTTGCTGTATTCGCGTTTGGGAGCGTCAAATTTTCAAAATTTTCTCCCAACGGTCCCGTCTCCGTGCACTGTAAACGATTGATTGGTTGATTGGAATTCGAATCAGCCACCTTCTTTGAAGTTGCTTTGTTCTCGGGCTGGAATAGCAGTAAAACGGGTTTGCAGCCGTGAAATATTAGAAAATTTTCTTGGGGGTCCATACAAGGTAAGCTCAAGAGAGGCAAAGAACACCGACGCCGCTGTCTGTAAACCCAATTTTTTTTCAGGCATTTCAGGTTCTGTCCCCTAACTGTCATCGAGGCCTTACGCAGGGGCGTACATATCGATTTCGTTTGTGGGGGGGGGGGGGGGTGTTTAGCCAAAATGCGACCGACTGATGCACATACCCCCGCCCCACACACCAGTGGTACTACAAACTGGGCAGTTCACTATAATCGTGAATATGATAGTGCTGAGACAGTATAATATGGAAGCCTATTGCGGCCATTTCAGAATCTCGTCCCCTCGCCGCGAGAAGTCGAGGGCGAGAACACGAGAACACGAGAAGTCGAGGGCGAGAACACGAGAAGACGAGAAGTCGAGGGAGCGAGAAGTCGAGGGCGAGGGAGCGAGAGAGCGAGAACGCGAGGAAACAGGGCGAGAATACGAGGATCTCGCCCCGAGAACACGAGATTACTTTCACCTCGACTTCTCGTCTTCTCGTCCCTCGACTTCTCGCTCCCTCGTGTTCTCGCCTTTGAAAAACCTCGTGTTCTCGCTCCCTCGCCCTCGACTTCTCGCTCCCTCGACTTCTCGCCCTCGACTTCTCGCCCTCGACTTCTCGCTCCCTCGTGTTCTCGCCTTTGAAAAACCTCGACTTCTCGCTCCCTCGCTCCCTCGCCTTTGAGTCAATCTCGTCTTCTCGTGTTCTCGCTCCCTCGCTTCGTCACAATCTCGTCTTCTCGTGTTCTCGCTCCCTCGCCTCGGAAGTGCAGTTATTACGCATGTCCACTGACTACCGTATCGGCATTTTTGTATTTTGACATGGATTATAATAAACGAAAATGTTTGAAGTTCTAGAAAATGTAATAGTCCTAAACAAGCTTAATTTCTTCTTGCACAGATAGTATTGTATTCTGTAATTGATTTTAAGTCTTCAGTCAAATCTTTCTTTGCTCTCTAAAAATATCCATCGGGTGTTTTCACTTGATGCGTGGTTTTGTCAGTGCTGCAGGATGGAGAGCCTGACAAGGGACAATGTATAGTTGTTCGAATGGGATTTTAAAAAACGATGTACTGTGTCTGGAATCGCAAGGAAGTTGGTTCTACGGTGGCTCACTGGGTAGGACGTTTGCTCTGTAACTTCTTCAAAGTTCCTCGTGATTTTTGGCGATGTTCACTATTGTCAGTGGTGTAGAACAGAGAGCCTAGCAAGAGACAACGTATAATCGTTCGGATGAAATAAAAATAACCGAGGTGACGTGTCCGGAATCTAAATGAAATGAAATGAAATAAAATGGGGTCTAACGTCCTACTGTTCTGTTCCTAAATTGGGCTAATGAAGACGGGCATACGATACAATAATACAGTGTGCTATCAAGGAAATTTTGCCCGGGCAGTGTCGCTAAGGCCTACTCTTACATCGAATTTAAACTTCCAAGTGATCTTTTATGTGCACGCCAATAGGTGTCCTTGACAGGCCCTACGTTTTGCATCACTGACAAGGAGAAATCACGCCCGAAATAAAATCTGGATGAACTTTCTCTTCAAATGCAGGGATCGAATACCAAGTGGTGTAAGTGGTGTAGGACGGGGGCCTGAGAAGGGACAATGGATAGTTGTTCGAATGGAATACAAATAACCGAGATCCCGTGGCCGGAATACAAATGGAGCTACGATGGCTCAGTGAATAGGATCGACGTTTGCTCTTTTACTTTATCAAAGTTTTTCAGGATTTTTCGGTCGGGTTCCTGCTTGTCAGTGGTAGCCTATAGGACTGAAGACCTGAACGGTATATATATAAAATACGAGGTTCTTTGTCCGAAATCGTAATGAAGTGGTGGCTACAATGGCTCTCTCGCTTCATCGAAGCGCATCGTGCTAATCTTCTGGAGATGTCCTCCCATGTCAGTTGTGTAGGATGGAGGACGGAGGGCCTGGCAAGGGATAACGTGTAGTCGTTCGGTTTCGATTCGCCGTGTGGGGTTTTTCCGGTTTCTCCCACTGTCGCATACATTTCTTTTCCGATGCATTGCACAATACGTCAGCACTAGAATTACGCCTCGGACTATATTTGTCAAGTTTAGCCATCATACTGGGGTGAAAAAAATCAAATTCTAAGACATTATCAGAAACCAAAAATCAACGTCATAGGGTCACGGGTCAATAGCCATAATTAGACCACGGAATACCTTTTACGAGACGGAACACGTTGGTTTGTTTCCATTTCTTAGAGAGAATTTTTCTGAAAATATCACAGGTACATGGGGACAGGAACGCCCTTATTAGACGAAGGCACACCAGACCTATAATATAATAATACTAATAGAGTCAATGTGATTTTTCAAAGTTTTTGAGTTTTTGTTTTTTTCTGAACATATTTCAAATTTTTGATCTTATTTTATCCATATTTGATGCTAAATAATATAATATTTACTATCAAACATGTAATTCATATTTAAAAAAAAAAATACCTTCTGATGTATAGATCAGGTGTGCCATAGTCTAATAAGGGCGTTCCTGTCCCAATGTACCTGTGGAAAATATGCCGGGATTACTGTATAATACCACATATTAAATGTTGCAGTGACACGATGAAAACAACTTATCCCAGGTCTGTGGAATAAATATGGTCAACAGTAGAGAAATAGCACCAATGATTGAAAGAATCTGTTATTTACTGGAAACAAGTATTTTTTATAAAAAACTATTTCAGTAAAACAATATCCAAGAGAAATACATACTAAATACACATGAAAACGATTTTGGCAAAAATAAACAAACGCAATAATATAAATTTCCTCATACCAGGCGCGGATCCAGGGGGGGGGGGGGGGTCCAGGTGGTCCGGACCCACCCCCCCCCCCTGCTCAGACTTGAAAAATTTTATGCGATTTTATTGGCGATTTTTAGACCTGTAATTTTGGTATTTACCTTCCGGAAATACGTCAGAATGCACCAAATTGAATCTAATTTACCAAATTTTTCTAGGGGAGGGACCCCAAACCCCCCTTAATTGGTTGAGCTCCTTCGGCGCTGGGCGTTATCAAACCTAGACCCCCCCCCCAGCAAAAAAATCCTGGATCCGCACCTGCATACACAACAATACCATATACTACTAGTAAGAGAAATGAGGTTTAACGTCCACTCGACACAAATTTGGTCATTTCCGGACTAACATGGTTTAATTTTATTTCAATAATTCGCTTGCGCGTAGGGGTCTTTAGCAGTGGGAGGAAACTGGAGTGCCCGGAGGTTAAAACCCACAAGGTTGAGAAGGCAACCTATCTCCATGCCACATACGCTCACACAGGGATCGAAACCACAGCCGCAAGCCAGAGGTGACCGGCCAGCTAGAGGTTGAAGCGTGGCACTCTAAACCACTAGGCCATCCCAACCCCCCCACTACTAGTAAATGAAATGAAATGGGTTTTAACATCCTACTCTTCTGCACCTAACCTGGGTTAATGGAAGACAAGCATATGCTATACAGTGTGCTATGAGGAAATTTTGCCCGGGCAGCACCGCTACAGCCTACACTTATATTGAATTCCAACTGCCAAGGAATCTTTTACGTGCACGCCAATGTGTACACTGGACCACGGTTTCCCATACCATCTTAACGACTAGACAGCTGTCCTTGTCAGGCCCCTCAGTTCTGCATCATTGACAAGGGGAAACCACACCGGTAAATTGAGATGAACTTTCTTGGCCAATGCAAGGATCTAACACACCACTAGTATTGATGAAAAATGTATATAATAATTATAATAATATCATTGTTCTGGAGAACGGTTTCTAATCTGCTGTTCAGATTGTTATATTCACAGAATACACACAGATCAGGTCTTGTGCCCATTTACACTGTACAAGATATATACCAGTATATAAATATATATATAAAAGAAAAACAAATAGTTATCTTAATGATTCCAGTAAAATGAATTAGAAATGAAATGAAGTTTAACGTCCTACTGTTTTGTTCCTATACATGTACTGGGCTAATGAAAACAGGCATACACCATACAGTGTGCTATGAGGGAAATTTGGCCGGGTACAGCACTATTCCCTACTCTTCTTTCGAATTCCAACTGCCAAGGGATCTTTTTGTGTGCACACCAATGTAAACAAAGGACCTCGGTTTTTCATCACATCCGGACGACTAGACAGCTGTAATTGTACCTTTTTACATGCACACCAATGTATACAAGAGACCTCAGTTTTTCGTCACATCCAAACGACTAGACAGCTGTCCTTGTACCTTGTTAGACCCTCCTTTTGCACCACTGACAAGGAGAAACCACGTCGGAAATGAAACAGAATAAAAAAATAAAATGGGGTTTAACGTCCTACTGCTCTGTTCCTAAGCTAGACTAATGAAGATGGGCATATGCTATACAATGTGCTATCGAATTCCAACTGCCAAGGGGTCTTTTTACGTGCACACCAATGTATACAAGGGACCTCGGTTTTTCGTTACATCCAATCAACAAGACGGCTGTCCTTGTACCTTTTTACAGGCACACCAATGAATACAAGGGACCTCAGTTTTATGTAACATCCGAACGACTAGGGGGGTGGGATGGCCTAGTGGTCTAGAGTGCCGCGCTTCGGCCTCTAGCTGGCTGGTCACCTCTGGCTTGCGGCTGTGGTTTCGATCCCTGGTGTGAGCGTATGTGGCATGGAGATAGGGGCGCCTTCTCAACCTCGTGGGTTTCCTCCGGGCACTTCGGTTTCCTCCCACTGCTAAAGACCCATACGCGCAAGCGAATTATTGAAATAAAATTGAACCATATGTTAGTCCCGAAATGACCTAGTTTGTGTCGAGTGGAAGTTAAACCCCATTTCTCTCTCTCTCCGAACGACTAGACAGCTGTCCTTGTACCTTGTTAGACCCTCCTTTTGCACCACTGACAAGGAGAAACCACGTCGGAAATGAAACAGAATAAGAAAATAAAATGGGGTTTAACGTCCTACTGCTCTGTTCCTAAGCTAGGCTAATGAAGATGGGCATATGCTATACAATGTGCTATCGAATTCCAACTGCCAAGGAGTCTTTTTACGTGCACACCAATGTATACAAGGGACCTCGGTTTTTCGTCACATCCAAACAACTAGACGGCTGTTATCGTACTTTTTTACATGCACACCAATGAATACAAGGGACCTCGGTTTTACGTAACTAGACAGCTGTCCTTGTACCTTGTTAGACCCTCCTTTTGCACCACTGACAAGGAGAAACCACGTCGGAAATGAAACAGAACAAAAAAATAAAATGCTGTTTAATGCCTCCTGCTGTGTTCCTAAGCTGGACTAATGAAGATGGGCATATGCTATACAGTGTGCTATCATGGAAATTTTACCAAGGCAGCGGCGCTACGGCCTACTCTCATCACATCAGAACGATTAGACAGCTGTCCTTGTACCTCGTCAGTCACCCCCTCCCCACGGCCTGCACCACTGACAAGATAAACCACCTCGGAAATGAAATAGAATAAAAATAAAACAAAACCATACAATATTAATCAGCATAGTGACAAAATATAACATGAAAATTTATTGACATGTACAGTACATTTAATTAAAACATTTTTTAAAATATGTATTTAAAAACTGCTTAAAAAATACATGTACATGAATACAGGTTTAAGCCTACTCATAAAAAATCACATAATTTCATACATATCATCATCAGTATTAAAATCAATGTCACTGTCGAACAATTTACACAAATCCATACAAGAAAGTTTTCACTTGTAACAAGTACATCTATCTGTAATGCAGCCTGATTTGTATCCACAGTGAAAATTTTATTTGGTGCTTGATCTCTAGTCACCCTAACCCTGCCATTTTAAACAGTAGTGTTTAACAAAAGGGGCAAAAATTTTTGCAGCTACAGTAAGGCAACGCGGGGGGAATGCGCCAGAATAGGCCCCTGTTTTGATTGGTGGTGCAAGGGACAAAGCAACATTTTCATCCAGGGGACACATGCAAAGTCAATCTGGTGTGGAATTAATTCACACATATTTTTTTCATCAATAGGGCCTAACATGTGCTCTTGTACCAACTCATCTATTTTGGTTCTCTTTTTCTCCATAACATCTTGGGTATATTTCTTAAAGTACTGTGCATGGTGTTTCACCTCAATGGTGACACAGTCTTCACCATATTAGTCCTTATTGGTCTGAGTGGTCTTGATTCGAGTAGTCCTTACTCCTTGGTGACTGCGAGTTGTCATGCATTTAGGAATATAAGAATATCTATCTTTATCAATCAACTTGTTAAATGATCCCCTTAACAAATTAACCAGACCTATTATTCTTTTTTTTGTTGGTAAAATTTTAGCTGCTTGCTTCTCTCACATCACTTTCTAACTTTCGTCAACAAGTTTGGAATCGTGATAATGTTTCATACACAGTTATTTTGGTTTTTTTTAAGTTGAAATGTGAGAACTCTGTATTATTAGTATACCCCAATGATTGAGTCTTTGAGAACTTTGTCTGCACATTCCTGGAGTTCTTTGTCTTACAAATCAGCATTTGTCTCCGGCACAAACCTGCCATTTCCATCTAATTCGATCCAATGGTTAGCCAGGACCTAAAATTGTTCCCAGCTTGTCGCATTGAACGGTTTTAGCTTAGTGTTTTTAACAAAATATTCACAAGTATTCAGTTTTCGCTATCCTCCGCCATATTTACTATCAAAACAGAACGGTAACCTTTGACTCTACTCGACCTTCCATTATGTGTGTCTGATTGGAGAGCTATGTCACGTGATTTGTTAAAACCAAATCACCGCGAAATTCAAATACCATCGCACATTAGTAAGCCTGTATTTATTTTACGGCTTCTGTCAAACGTCAAAGAATGGATAACAGAAAAGTCGCGTGACAATGAAGTAATACTAGAAGAATTAGATGATGTACCTTTTTTTACCCGAAACTTGCTAGGACGGAAAACAGAAGCAGGCAAGCTAGAAATTTCACACCACGGCATATATATAGGCTATATATGTAGGCCTAAAGTGGAGAATTTTTTGCCTGGACGTATTTTTTCTATTTTTTTATGCATTGTCTACCGTAAACAAAGAAGTACTTGTACTTTATCTACTTTAATATATATATTATAAATAAAATCTAAGTGTGTGTGGGTGTGTTTATGTATGTTTGTTTTCTCCACCTACACATTATTATGTGTTATTAAATTAACCAGCATCACAACAGGAATGTTTTAGGTCAGTGAATTCGGGCCCAAGGCGAATTACGCTTCGTCGCCGCGATTAGCCCCCACATATCTCGTATCAAATTGAAAAGAACGACCACGTATGTATTTTAGGCCATCGAATCTGTCCTACAGGCAAATTTGGGCCACGAACGAATAAAACCTCGGGAGAATTTAGGTCCCGTGGGAATTTGAGCACTTGGCGAATATGGGCCCCTAGCAAATTTGGGCCATGGGCGAACTTGGACCCCGGGCGAATTTGGACCCGTGTATAGGCGGGTAAACTACGAGTAGTTTATTTGATAATATTTGATAATATTAGCATCATAGAAAGAAGCGGGTATCGAAACCGAGCCCCCCCCCACACACACACACACACACCCACGCCAATGTGTAGCCTATACGAGACCTCGCTGTTCCATGTCATCCGACGACATGCTGTCCCCAGGCCTTCCGACCTACACTGATAAGAGGGTACCTCGCAAGAAAGGCTAGACTACGCATTGAGCCACCGCAGCTCCAACTTATTTCGAATCCGGACACATGACCTCGATTATTTAACCCAACCCTTCCTTCTCCACTGATATGAAAAAAACCCGCTAGAATATTTCCGATGAACTTTGATGAAATGAAATGAAATATGGTTTAACGTCCTACTGTTCTGCTCCGACTGTACTGTAAGGGAAATTGTGCTCGGAAAGCGGCACCTAGGTCTCCTCTTATATCGGATCCAGGCTGCCAAGGGATCTTTTACGTGTACGTCAATTTACAGCCTAGGATTTTCATCCCATCCGAACAAATAGACAACTGTCCTTGCCAAACCCTCCGTCCTGCACCAATGCAATGACATGGGGAAACCACGTCGGAAAACCCGATAAACTTTCTTGTCCAATGCAAGGATCGAACACGTGACCTTCAGTTTAGTGATCCAGCGTCTTACCCACTTAGCAGCCGTGGCTCCAAACATTAACGTCCTACTCACTGAGCCAGCGTAGCTCCCACTTCATTTTGATTCCGAACACGGGACATTGTTTTTCTATGCCACCCGACGACTTTACGTGGTCCCCTGTCAATTCTTTCCTCCTACACCACTGAAGTAAGAGAGAAAACGTCCCATTCACTGACCCACCGTAGTTCCCACTTCAATTAGATTCCGGACACGAGGCCTCGGTTATTTTTATTCATTCCGAACGATTATACTTTGTCTCTTGCTAAGCTCTCCGTTCTACAGGACTTCGGTTATTTTTATGCCATCCGAACTATTATACTTTGTCTCTTGCTAAGTTCACCGTCCTACAACACTGACAATAGTGAACATCGCCAAAAATCACGAGGAACTTTGAAGAAGTTACAGAGCAAACGTCCTACCCAGTGAGCCACCGTAGAACCAACTTCCTTGCGATTCCAGACACAGGACATCGTTTTTTAAAATCCCATTCGAACAACTATACATTGTCCCTTGTCAGGCTCTCCATCCTGCAGCACTGACAAAACCACGCATCAAGTGAAAACACCCGATGAATATTTTTAGAGAGCAAAGAAAGATTTGACTGAAGACTTAAAATCAATTACAGAATACAATACTATCTGTGCAAGAAGAAATTAAGCTTGTTTAGGACTATTACATTTTCTAGAACTTCAAACATTTTCGTTTATTATAATCCATGTCAAAATACAAAAATGCCGATACGGTAATCATTGGACATGCGTAATAACTGCACTTCCGAGGCGAGGGAGCGAGAACACGAGAAGACGAGATTGTGACGAAGCGAGGGAGCGAGAACACGAGAGGACGAGATTGACTCAAAGGCGAGGGAGCGAGGGAGCGAGAAGTCGAGGTTTTTCAAAGGCGAGAACACGAGGGAGCGAGAAGTCGAGGGCGAGAAGTCGAGGGCGAGAAGTCGAGGGAGCGAGAAGTCGAGGGCGAGGGAGCGAGAACACGAGGTTTTTCAAAGGCGAGAACACGAGGGAGCGAGAAGTCGAGGGACGAGAAGACGAGAAGTCGAGGTGAAAGTAATCTCGTGTTCTCGGGGCGAGATCCTCGTATTCTCGCCCTGTTTCCTCGCGTTCTCGCTCTCTCGCTCCCTCGCCCTCGACTTCTCGCTCCCTCGACTTCTCGTCTTCTCGTGTTCTCGCCCTCGACTTCTCGTCTTCTCGTGTTCTCGCCCTCGACTTCTCGCGGCGAGGGGACGAGATTCTGAAATGGCCGCAATAGGCTTCCATAGTATAAGACAACTGACGAGTAGAATAATGATTTTAAAATGGAATCGAGCGCCGCAGGCGCGAAAAAATTTCAGATATGCAACCGAGTAGAAGAATGATGTTATAATTTAATCGCGCCGAAAGCGCGAAAAAAAATTTCAGATATGTAACAGGGCTTTTAAATATTTAGGACTGGGGTTGATAAGAAATGGGACAGAATCTTGAGGCTTATCTGTCAATTTCGCTTGTTTTATGATTGTATGTTTATTTCATTAATTCATTTAGTCGGAGACCGACTGCGGTGAGTACTTTTGGTTTGAGACCGACTATTTTTTGCCGTGGTAGAAAACATTTTACAGAACAACTACTCACAACAGAATAAGAGTGACAAGCAGACATGGTTATTTTATACTATAGTTTTGAGTGACGTATATGCAATTTAGGCACACGTATTCCCGCAAATACATAGCATTTGGGATCTATTCTGGCATTGTTTTTGAGACCGAATGCAGTGACTGCACTTATTTTGTGACCGACTATTTTTCTCCCTTCGTGAAATTTTGTTGTTAGACCAATTTAACATACTTACAACAGAATAAGAGTGACGTATGCAATTTAGGCTCACGGATTCACGCAAATATACAGTATTTGGGATCTTTTCTGGCATTGTGTTTGAGACCGACTGCAGTGACTGCACTTATTTTGAGACCGACTATTTTTCTCCCTGGGTTACATTTTGTTGTAAGACTAACATTATACTCACAACAGAATGAGAGTGAAACAACATCTTTTCAAAAATGATAAGTTGACAAGGTTATTTTATACTAAGACTGCTCCTATTTTGCGACCGACTGCACTGATTTTGCAACCGACTATTTTTATACTAAAGTTTTGCATGAGTAGCGTGACGTATACAGTGAGTACTTATTTTGATACCAACTCAACGCCGGATTAACCATGGGGCACAGGCCCCAGGGCCCACCACATTAGGGGCCCCCCCACAAAAATCTCAGTTGCGCGCCTCGGGCATGGTCGGTCCGAGGACTCCAATGGCCGGTAGTCTCTATCATCCATACAAATATTCTACGAATATTAGTCTGGATGGGTCCTCAAAATTTGACGGAAAATAGGTCATTGTCTGGATTATCCAGTCTTTTAAGTTACCACGTACCGAATCTATCAAAACAGCTCGCTTGTCAACGATGACACGCTTTAAAATTTTGTTTGTAAAGGTTTCATTTGAAATGGTAATTTTCTCTCGTCATGAATCAGACGTATGGCTTCTCACAATCTTCTTGATTCTTCTTCGCGTTTCATGCTGCTTATTCCTCGTCTCTATTTTGTTTTTAATAATAGATGTGCCAAGTGAATTGTAGGATATATTTCAACCACGCTTTATAGAATCTAGCAAAATCGGCCCGGCTTCATAAGATCTAGCACTTACCGAAACTTTAGCCAAGAGGTTCCATTGCCCATGCGTAACCAAATGTTTGGTTTTTTATGTGGTAGATTATCCAGTAATTTTCGTCAAAAATTGAGAACCGACCCAGACCCTCCGTGCGTTGAAGACTAGGGGGTTCTAGGTGACCGAGACTAATGGCCGGTGACCTGGTGACGGGGCCCCTCCGATGCTTCGACGGCCCTCCATCGGAAGTCAGTGGGTCACCCTCAATCCATGGTGTGTTGCGATCGACATCCGAGAATTCGGTGTAATCCGATGGTGGGTGTAACACATGTTGTTTATTGTCGTGAGATCTCTATCGGACCGACCATCGTCTAACTCGAATTATCGTATTACTCGAACAAATTACACGTCCCCATCATTTCGAGTAGCGCGAATTTTGCCTCAGTTTGACGTACGATTGTATATAAGCTGTAGTTGTTGTTGTTGTTGATATTTGTTGTGGGTATAAGCTGAATTTGATGAGATGCACACCATGATCACACAAAATATTCATATTTCTTGATTAAAACTCGTATTACCATTTTGTTTGTCAAACATCGAGTCCGGCTTGGTCGTAACGTTACGGCCTCCATTCATCAAATCATCGTGGGGGTATAATACGATTCCGAATCAAGTAACCCCGTTATTTAGCTTTGATGTCGCTCTGCCCACTTACAGTCCCCTCCTCTAGAAATGTCATCATTTCATAGCACTCGCATGGATTGGTCCACTGAAATAATGCCAGAATGCGCTAATTTGGTGGCAGAATTTTATTTTTTTCTGGGGGAAGTACTTTTAAATGGCTCCAGCATAAGTGCCTGAAATGCCAGGAAATCACGTTTCTGGCCTCCAATTTCTGAAAATTTCTTGGGGGGGGGGGGGAGAAAACCCCCAGACCCCCCCCCCCCTTAGGCGGACCTTCGCGCCTTTGGCGCTCGCGGTCAGTGACCAGGGGCCCCCACATGTTCCAGGCCCCAGGGCCCCCACCATGGTTAATCCGGCGTTGTACCAACTACCTCTACTTTGTGACCGACTGCATTAATTTTGCGACCGAGTAGCGTGACGTATACAGTGAGTACTTATTTTGATACCGACTACCTTTACTTTGCAACCGACTGCACTGATTTTGCGACCGACTATTTTTATACTAAAGTTTTGCGTGAGTAGCGTGACGTATACTTATTTTGATAACGACTACCTCTACTTTGCGACCGACTGCACTGATTTTGCGACCGACTATTTTTTTTGCTGGGGGGTGTACCACCCCCCCCCCCACATTTACACCCCTGGCCTTACGCCTACATGTATGCTTGCCGTTGCCCCATTTGAGTATCCGAATATCTGAACACCCCGCAACGACGGACTGACAACTAGTTACTATAGCCTACTTATAACGTTAAACTGTGGCTGGAGTAAAGCGGAAGACATCAGTAGTGGAATCATTTCTTCCCGGCAACGTATTTTTCGCAAACTTTTAATATATTACACTCAAAGCCGTTAAAAACGCAATGCCTAATTCGTGAAATTTAATATTTGTGGTAAATGTTTTCTTGGCTTTCCTATCTTATGGCACATAGGAGTTCAGCTCTGAACGTCGGTCTCATTACACTCACCCAGAACGTTCAGGGACTGCCCCATTGAATCAATGTCGAATATAATTTGAGCCCCAATTTTACTGGGCAACTTTTCACTGCTAAACGATGGATGTCAATCCGTGTGGACGCTTGTACAATGTAGAGGAACATATTGGTGAGAAAATAAGACCTTGCTTACCTCGCTAGAGTCAGTGTGGTGAGCAACACAACACGCTGTGTCATGGCGACGAAAAGGTAACTTCATAGCAGGGGACGTATTTTTAACAGCGTGTTATTTTCTGACTAAGACGTTCGTTTACATTATGCATGCGTCCACACAGATTGACACCCCAATGTTTAGCAGTGACAAGTTGCCCAGTAAAATTGACTGGGGCTCAAATTATTTTCAACAGTGATTCAATCGGACAGTCTCTGAACGTTCAGGGTGAGTATTATGGGACCGACGTTCTGAGCTGAACTAGGCACATAGTAGTTCAGCTCTGAACGCCGGTCTCATTACACTCACCCTGAGCGTTCAGAAACTCTACCATTCAATCAATGTCGAAAGAAAATTGGCGCCCCAGTCAATTTTACTGGGCAACTTTTCACTGCTAAACGATGGGGTGTCAATCCGTCTGGACGCATGTACAAAGTAAACGAACATGTTAGTGAGAAAATAACACGCTGTTAAAAATACGTCCCCTCCTATCGAATTACAATTTCGCAGCCATGACACTCTAACTGTAGGTCAACGTCCACATTCAGGAATGTCGGTCATGCAAGAAGAAACGAAATGTACAGGCTTTACATTGTACAGGCTTTCACCCGGATTGACACCCCGTCGTTTAGCAGTGAAAAGTTGTCCAGTAAAATTGACTATTCTCCAATTTTTTTCGACATTGATTCAATGGGACAGCCCCTGGACTAGGCACATAGGTGATGGGTCTCTTTTTGTGGAGTTCTGGGTTTGAATCCAATATCATTTCTCTGTATTGAACTTTGTTCGTGCAAACACAACACTTGGGTTTTTTTCACGATTTTAAGCAGTCCCATGTTTTGCACATGTATTTTCTGCACTCCGGCCCATTAAATACATTCATCACTTTAGAAAAATGCCACGCCTGACACAAGAAAACAGGAACAGAGCATGCTGGATCAGAGGTCTTCACAGGTAACTGTCGCCAGACACTTTAATGTCCTAGTACCATTGCTCGCCCCAGTCAACGCATCCATGCCACTGGAAGAGATGCCGATCGATCTAGACCTAGAGCGCGACCTGTACCAAGCTCAAGATCACCACATCCGACTACAGCATCTGTGCAATAGGTTCCAGTCAGCTAAATGCTACTGTCAGGGGAACTGTTATAGAACACGGCAACGTCAGGTCAACCCTCAAACAGTCCGGAGGCGCCAGCAGGTTGCCGTCGACCTTACCATGGTCGAATCCCTTTGCATAGTCATTGACTTGCCAGACAGTAATGAGTCGTAAATCAGGGGTATCTTCACAACACATCCATGGCGATATGTCATCTCCTCAGATGTCTCACTACACGCTCAGTTTTGTCCCCCCCCCCCCCGCCAAAAAAAACCCAACCCAAGATCGCCACATCCGACTACAGCACAACATCTATGCAACGGGTTCCAGTCGGCTAAATGATACTGCCAATACAATCCCGCAGCGTGTAACGAGACATCTGCGCGAGTCCATGCTAAGGTGACCTTAGGGTGGACATATCCTTCAGCTGACCACTGCTTTATTTCATGGTTCTCCCGAGTTTCGGTTTTTGCATGCTAGTTCTTTCGATCTTGTCAATTGTTCTGTGCATATGTTAGATGTTATTACAGTAAATAAACTTTGAATTTGGCATTAGGTTTTTAATGGATTTAGTTTTGTACTCATTTGATGGGCACCACCCAGACTATTAATGACGGTAGACTGGTTATTCGAATGAAGTATTGACACACTTTTAGATACCGGGTATATATTGTGTATTTTAATGCAAGTTTGTGTTGGCTGTAGTCATTTGACTGAAGAAGACTAAAATCAAATGAATTACCATGGGCGGATCTACTATGAACCCAATTAAGCATCTTCAAGGTAATAAAACCTTTGCCAGTTTTTCAAGGAATACGAAATGCTTCATAAAACCTCAATCGATGTTCATCACCATACTTGACCCATTGTTTAATGAAATGGGTTTTAATGTTATACCCTCTTGCTCCCATTACGATGAGCATTCGTAATAAAGTGCACTATGAAGGAAATTGAGCACTGACACTATTGACTACTCTTGTACTGAATTCCAACTAACAAGGCTTTTTTTGCGAGCATATCAAGGTGTATGAGATACCTATTTTCCGTATATGAACAACTATGTGTTGTCCCCTGCATCAGTGTTCAATGAAATGGGGTTTAAATGTCATAACGTCTTGGTCTTGCTCCATTTAGTGAAGATGGCCATACACCAGAAGGAAATTCTATCTGGACAGCAGCACTATTGACTACTCTTATTTTGAATTCAAACTTATAAAGGGTCCTTTTTCATGCACATCAATGTGTACTTGAGTCCTGTTTTCGGTATCATCTGAACAACTAAATGTGGTCTCCTGTCTGACCCTGTGTCCTGTCCCACTGAGAAAGGGAAGCCAAACCAGAAAATACAGGTTAACTTTCGCAGACATCACCAGGATGGAGGGCATGACCACCCCCACCCCCAGTTTAGTGAGCCGTCTTCAATTCTGACCATCAGCCAAATAAACATACCAATGTACATCATCAAGGCTTATAATTCATACCTTGTCTATGGATCAAAACAGTTAAATGTAACATCCATCCAGAACACCTAATATTACTTCTCTGCATTTTAAACAAACAATTTCTTTGGTTTTTTACTTTTATTTTTTTTTACAGTTTAGAATTTGATAAATTCTTTTCGACTTCCGGCAGCTTTTGTAACTTTAAGAACGTTGAATCGAACAGTTTTACTAAGAGGTCGACATTCTCCAACAGTCACTGTATCACCAATTTTAACATCTCTGAAAAATATGAATACACAATTACTTCACAATGAAAACTTAATAAATAACTAACATGGATTTCAGCAAAAACACAATTGTTCATTACAGTTGTATAGTAAATTGGTAAATTTATGTGCTCGCTTCAGAGGTCATGGTCAGCAATCTGGAGATGTCATTAGGGAAGCACAGGTATCGCATGTTTTTTCAAGAAAATACATTAAAATTTATGTGCGAGAGAAATGGGGTTTAACACCATGTTCAATTTTATTTCAATAATTCGTTGGACAGGTGACCCTACTCCTCGTAACATACAACCAGGGATTCGAAACCATGCCAGTTGACTCAATAACAGACCTCATGATACAGTGCACACGTTAATCATTCTACCATCCAAACCCCCTTTATGAGTAAGAATAGATGACATCAATAAACTTTTGAACCAGTGAATGTAACACTTGTTTTTTTACTGATTTGGCTATTTAACTCTGAAGTATCAGTATCATGTTTTGTCCTCAGTATTTTATAGGAAGACCGTCATGATATATTCATCATTATAAAGAGCTATATAATTATTATGTCTCATACAAAATCTACAATGATTATGACAATAAGTGCCAGTATGACCAAGTGTTAAATTGATGTCTTCAAATGCATCCTACCCCAATACAAGAATTCTAATTACTATATATGCCACAAGTTCACATACATGTATAACCAGTTGAAAGCTCTCACAAAATACAGCAAGCATTTTGTAACTGTATGTATCTAGTATGATACAACTGTAGCAATGAAATGGGGTATAATGTCCTACTCTCCTGCACCTAACCTGGGCTAATGGAAGACGGACATACGCCCTACAGTGTGCTGTGAGAGAAATGTCGCCAAGGCAGCTGATGGCGCTACGGCCTACTCTTATATCGAATTCCAACTGCCAAGGGATCTTTCACGTGCCCGCCAATGTGTACACGGGACCTTGATTTTTCGTACCATCTGAACGACTAGACAGCTGTGCCTTGTCTGGCCCTCCTGTCTGAAAATCAAGATAAACTTTCTCGGCCAATGCATCGATCGAAAACCTGACCGGCAGGCTAGCGACCCAGCGTCTTACCCACTTGATCCCCACAACTGTAGCAAGGTGCATGTACAAAGTTCCAATTACAAATTTGGCAAACATACAAATTTAATTATTATGCATCGACCAAAAAAAAACAAAACAACCCCAAAACATTCTAATTTTATCTAAAATCTGGCAGTTAATCATTCCAACATTATGATAGTTTGACAGTTATTTTTGCTGACAAAAATCTGGCATTAGACATTCCCAAAGTAAGCTTATGTTTGGATGTCGATAAAAGTAAGTGAGAAGTTATTTTTCGGTAAATGTAGGTAAATCTGAAGCAAATTACTATTCAGGGAAGATTGTTTTTAAATAAGCCAAGAGTAAGGCCAAATTTTTACATTTTAACAATTTATTTCATTGTGCTTAATATAATTTTCTAAATTGAAATCTATATCTAACACTTAAGGCCAAAATAAGCTTATTGTCGCTTAAGCACACAATCATGAAGCATTCAATTTGAGGAATTGCTGGTCGTGTGTGTACTTGATTAGCTACGTAAAGTTAAAATGTCTATCAAAATGTACTTTGATACAATCCACAACAATTTAACCATTACTTTTAAATCAACAAATAAAGCAGAAAATGTATCAGTATCATGTTTTGTCCTCAGTATTTTATAGGAAGACCGTCATGATATATTCATCATTACATCTTATCACCGAGGCTTGGCGTAAAGAAGTAGTAATCTGTGTTTACTAACCTGAAACATGGACTAAGATGAACCGACATATTCTTATGTCTTCTCTCAAATCTCTTATATTTTGTTACATAATGAATGTAATCTCGTCTAATTACAATTGTCCTTTGCATTTTCATTTTTTGTACGACGCCCATCAATATTCGACCTCTGATATTCACGTTGCCCGTAAATGGACATTTTTTATCAATGTAGGTACCTTCAATAGCCTGAAAATATAATTCATCAAATAATATAAAATCAAATGTTTATCTATCAATGTTAATGTGAAAAGAGACTAAATAATTCTTTTGTCACAGCAATCTAGAAATACAACTCGCTGGTTATCTCCCTTGATACATCAGCAGCCTGACAAACACCAAGTTATTTAGTAATACTAAGTTATTTAGTGTAGTTTTAAACGTTTGAATTTTTTGTGTTTCAGTATCATGTTTTGTCCTCATGGAGTTCTAGGAAGACCGTCATGATATATTCATCATAAACAATTTGAACTAACGTAAATGTAAAATGAGTTAAACGTGTTCAGTTCAATTTACTGAACTATACTGAAAACGGTGGAAATCTGAATGTTTTGTGTCATGTTTCAGTATCATGTTTTGTCCTCATGGAGTTCTAGGAAGACCGTCATGATATATTCATCATAAACATTTTGAACAAACATACCGTTTCACAGAGAATTACGAATATCTTCTTATAATATCTCTGTCAAAGATGACTGTCTTCAACAATGCAATGACACCACGCGGCATCAATCATTGGCTCACGCATTGTTTACATAAAACGTAACTGTTTCGGGCAAAATGATGCCTTTTAGTCATTTTAATACCCATTTACACTGAATAGGCCTTTTAGTCATTATAATACCAATTTACACTTAATAGGAAATATTTTTTATCTACGAATAGTTCAAATGTCTTTATTTTTCTAATAAATAATAAAAATGTTTTAGAATCTAATTTGTCCGAGGAAAAAAGCTATTATTGGGGACTCGTTAAGTCACGTCGATGTCGTCCTTATCAGTGACTGTAGCGGCCTACCGCATATTCACTGCTCATCAGTGTCCAAACATATATGTAAAATGAGTTAAGAGTTAAATTCAATTACTGAACTAGACTAAAAACAGGAGAAATCTGAATGTCTTGTGTCTTGTTTCAGTATCATGTTTTGTCCTCATGGATTTTAGGAAGACCGTCATGATATATTCATCACAAACAATTATATTTATTGAGCCAACAGATATATATCAGTAATCTTAAAGATATTCTCAATTTCTAACTAGACTTAAAATAATATCAAATTGTTCAAAGGTGAAATGTAATTTTGAATCCTATTTTTCTGTGAGAGGGGAAAAGGAGTTTAACGTGTACTGGACACAGACTAGGTCATGTTGGGCCTAACACTTGATTCAACTGTATTTCTATAGTATGCCTGTGCATGTGGGTCTTTAACTGTGGGGTGAAAACGAGAATGCCGTGAAGGTCCACTATGGTTAGGTTGTTGGCAATCCTTTTTTTTTTTTGTTACTTCCACGTTTGGGATCAAAACCAAGCTACTGGACTCAAAGAAAAATCTTATCTAACTCAACATCCAAACATTCAACCACCCAACCTCTTTCTATTTTTCTGCATCTACCAGGATAATGAAAACATGAGTACATGTAATGATAATTGCACTGGACTAATATGTATGCATAGGTTATGTTAACATAAACAAGTTTATTGTATTCTACTCTTCATATGTTTAATTTGTACAATATTTTTGAAATACTGTTTAAAACAATCAATTTATTGTGCTTCAGTATCATGTTTTGTCCTCATGGTTTTTAGGAAGACCGTCATGATATATTCATCATAAGCAATTGACCTTGACATTGAATTCTTAACTGACTTATCAATCTTAAGAGTTGGTGAAAGTCATTTGGTAATGTCTTATCACAATTTGACTCTAGTTTTAGTGACAATGTGACAGATGGGGAAACTGGGGGGAGGGGGGCAGGACTAATTAAAATTCATTTTAACAGTATAAGGAACATATTGGAAATCAATTTATTAACTATTTTGGTTTAATTGTTTATACGAAAATAGTCAATTGTGAGCAAAATCAAGTTGCCTACTGGAAATACAATATTCAATTAACATGTCGGATTACAGATTGATAATTTATCTTACACAAACAAGGTTCATTAAATGTATCAGTATCATGTTTTGTCCTCAGTATTTTATAGGAAGACCGTCATGATATATTCATCATAACATTTATAATACCATATAATTATCTGGACAGACACTAGCGCAAGTTCTTCTTGCACCATATCTGACCCCCAGGAAACCTGTCTGTTCACCATGTACCACCACAACTCTGACTACCGTACTGGATATACTCTAATAGCCTAGCCTAACTTGTGAGTAGATTGATCCCATTTTTATGTCAGACAAATTCATCATATCTCACCTCTTTTGGGGTTCTGAAACCCAGGCCAACTTTCTTCACATAGCGAAGGTTTTTACCTTTGCCAGATACTAGAGCCAGTTTCTTGTAACCAAATACATGATGTTGCTTTTGAAAAGCTTTCTGGTTCTGAAACAGACAAGTAATGAATGATATTAGATGTATTTTTTTTTATTAAATCAATGTACCGGTACTGCCATAACTACTTCTTGCAGTCCCATGTAGATCTAGAAGGTCTCATCAAAAAATATATCTTCATTGATGAACCAGATAACATGGGATAATTGAGGGTAGTAGTAACAATTTTTTAAAAGCAAAATCTTATAACCTATTTTATATACTGAGCACCATAGAAAACGCATCACTCAGTTTTACGTATAACAAAATGATCCTGTAAACTGTGTCATACTTTTGGTTTTGACCCCTTGTCACCCCTCTGTTCATTACAGATTAAACATCCATATAAGTGTACATATGTGTTGTTTGTTATTAATGTGTTCCCATTTGAATATTGTTCACAATAAGACGCAAAATAAATAAGAAATGTTTACAGGATCCTTTTGTTATTCGAAAAACTGAGTGATGCGTTTTCTATGGCGCTCAGTATAGACAACAAAAATTCATGTTTCTCAACATTCTCATCACATGTAATTCAATTGTTTTACATTTGAGAGGACATTACATATCTTTGGTGCAATTTTTAAATTTTTATGCAATAAAATATTTTTTAGCGCTCATCTTCAGTGCTGCTGAAATGCTATTATCATTTGGCTATATTATTTTGATATGGAACCAGTTGGCAGTTGGCATTTGTAGAACTCACGTGTTGAAACGATAGATAGTTTGTTTATAAATGTTCTGGGTATAATTTAGAACCCTCATAAAATTTATAACACGTTTCTTATGGGAAAATACCAAAGTGTATAACTCAGCAAGCCTTTTCGAAGAGTTAAAATTGCTTGCGTTATAGAAATAGGGGTTCATTTATTTTATTTGTCAACCAATTTTCACGCACCTGCTCCGCCATGGTGGCCTCTAACAGGAAAAGACCGAAAAAGGGTTACAACTTCCTCTGCACGGAGTTCACCACTAGCGCCACGTAGCGGCGACTTTCAGAAACATCAAAATGCTACCGACTCGCTTCATAAATCGCTTGGCTAATAGCTCGGTAAAAATTGTCATTATGGAATTTTAATCGATACTGCTAATACAAGTGCATTGGGCTTATTGACAGTGTTCATATTAGTTTCCAAAAAGTTTTCAAGACATCAATTAAATGGATAAGTTTTGTGGCTAGCTTGTCTTGTCAAGGGAGATAATCAATTCTTGAAAGACGGTGTTAATTTGTTTTAATGTTTTTTCGTATTAACGGTAGTTCCTTGTATTTATTTATCAATTTTTTTTTTACAGGTACCCCGATTATTTTGTATTTCACATCAAAATTATGTAAAGTCTGCTGATGGAGGTGCGACAAAAGAAACTAAAGAGAAGAAGACGGCCAAGAAAACAGGTTTAAAATAGATTATAGAATCACCAACTTGGCAACTAATAATAAATATAATAGAAAGAACTAAATGAATTCGTTGGTTATTAATGGTCATTTTCATTTTTATTTTTTTTAAAGAATACCTGATTTTTCACAGCTTAAGTTTGGCTGATTATTTAACATTTAATGGAGAAAACATAACCAAAATATCAGTGTTAGATAATCTCCCAGCTTGTAATTCATTTGGATTAAATTGAGATCAAAATGATTTTACTCAACAATTATATTTGACAGAGGCTTGTTTATATGGTCTGCAGAGAATGATCAAAGTAGCGAAGTGTTCAATTGTTTATACCTTTGTAATTAGGCCTACTGAATGGAATTCAACCATTTTTTCACTAATATTCATTAAAGAGATTTTACCTGTAGAAACAGAAGGCCTAGGCTTCTATTTCAACTATTTGTTCTCAAATGGTTATCAGTGGCTTTACAATGATTTTATTTTTATCATTTTATTTCAGCTCCTACAGCTCAGAAATTAGATAATAAATCATATCAAGTTCCAGAATATTATGGTCATAATGATATGACCTTCTTCGATTTAGATGTTGAAATGTTATCTAGTAGATTGCCTCAACCATCCAGTCTCAAGAAGCCAACAACGTGATAATTAAGAAGATTAGTGTTGTGTGTAGAGATTGTATTGTTAAAATTTCATTTAAACTTAAAACGAAATGTTAGAACTGGCAAATATTGAAATCTAGCCTTCTTGATGTATTTAATTGTTTGCAATTAGTATTCAATAAAGAAAATAAATAAAAAACCTAGTATTTGACTTAATTCTAAATAGAACATAAAAAGAAAAAAAAGATAATCTTATGTTAACAATGGGTTGTGAAAAATAGAAGTTGTTTAATTCAAAACACCTGTATTTGTGATTAGGCTTTTTCGCTAGTCTGGAGGTCGGGTGTTCGATCCCTGCATTCGCAGAGAAAGTTCATCCAGATTTTCTGTCATGGTTTCCCCTTGTCAGTGATGCAGGACGGAGGGCCTGACAAGGACAGCTGTCTAGATGGGATGAAAAACCGAGGTCAGGTGTTTGATCCCTGCATTTGCTGAGAAATTTTATCCAAATTTTCTGGCGTGGTTTCCCCTTGTCAGTGATGCAGGATGGACGGCCTGAGAAGGAGTGTCTAGTCGTTCGGATGGGATAAAAAACTGAGGTCAGATGTTCGATCCCTGCATTCGCTGAGAAAGTTCATCCAGATTTTCTGGTGTGGTTTCCGCTTGTCATTGATGCAGGATGGAGGGCCTGACAATGACAGCTATCTAGTCGTTTGGATTGGATGGAAAATCAAGGTCCTGTGCACACATTGGCATGCACGTAAAAGATCCCTCCCACAGCTAAAGACCCCTATGATCAAGCAAAGTATTGAAATAAACTTGTACCATATGTTATTCCCAAAGTGACCTAGCTAGTGTCGAGTGGATGTTAAACCCCACTTCTCTAAGATACAACATAAAAATAACTATGGTAATAATAAGTCAAAAATCCAATCTGTTTGTAAAAACATAACATCTTTTATTAAAATAGTGTGAGAAAATGTATTCAGAAATTTTCTTGACTGGTAATAAAAAAATAAAATAACATTATACAATAAATTTGATTTCTAAATACTTGCTCTGTTGATAATGGATTAAAAGCAAAACTGATGTGCATGTAAATTTGATGTAGAGAACCTAATGAACAGTAAAATAAAATATTAAACTGGTTTCCAGTCTTCAGAAATACTAGATATATAATAATACTGAACTAATTTGATCAGTTAGTTGGTTGTTTCTATAAATAGACTGAACAGAGGAAGCAGAAATCAGATATTCAGTGGGATTTTCCGTAATGACTGACATTTCAAACATGTCACTTATTGACATGACCTGGCAATGTTCCCTTTAAAATTAAAAATAATGAGACATGAATGACTTTAGAAAGTATGATACAAAGATGAATTAGATGATCAACTGGACACCATAGTCTATAGGACACCATAGTCTATAGCACAACTTATTCATCAAGTAAGACACTAATTACCAGACAGTTGATTTTGTTAGAATAGCCAACCAGACATCTGGGTTTGTTTTGCTATATGGTGTATGAATATTTTCACTCTACATTCATTTTGTTTGAAAATAACTGGAATGAAATGAAATAGAGTTTAACATCCTACTGTTCTGCTCCAAATCGGCTAATGACGACAGACATACACCATACAGTGTGCTTTGAGGGAAATTTGTTGGCAAATAAGCTTTTGATGACTGTCTTCATTCCATACATATCAAAACATTTTTTGGACTGATTATTCCTACCCACAGCTTTTTATCGACTATTTCCATTTTAATTTCTACAAGAGATAAACTATCATAATAAACTAAAGTCATATGGTTTGAACATAGCTTTAAAGTCTGCTGTCATTGTGGTCTCATCTTCTTTGCTGATTTTACAGTTCTTCCAATCTGCCCGTTCTGGCATGTTCAATACACCAGATTCACATAACACTTCCCTGAAAATAAATTTGTAATTAATTACAATACACAAAATAATGTGACATTTTGTCCAAAATTAGTATACACATATACATCTTTATTCGGTTGTAAGATTGAAGAGATGAAATTTGAGCAGCACTAGTACATATCAGCACAAAAATAAAGTAATAAAAATATGATCCAATGTTTGTAGGTCTTGGCTAGCTCGTTCGACAATGATCTTCAATACGCAAAATGGTTAAATATGACTCAAAATGTTTTATCACAAAAAGTTAAGATGGATTGCGACTACTAATTGCTTCCTCTGATTTCATGATACAGTTTGTCTGTTTATAGCAACACTCTCTTTTACCCCACAGTTTGCATTGCAATTTGAATTATGTTTTAGATTAGAATTTCTACCAAGTTAAGGGTAACATTCATGATTTTGGGGTGGAAGGGTAAAGAAACATGTTCAGGAAATCACACAACAGATTCCTAGGTGATGGTCAACTGCATTCAATATTTTCATTTGATGATAATGATGTATTACCTCCCTTGACACATTTTATTATCTCCCTTGATGCATCAAAGAGAAGATAATCTTAAACTCACCTCCCAAACTGTAAAGGGAAATTTTTAGAGATTCGATGTAGAAGCTTATCTCCTAGAGGTAGTTCAGCATAGAAATATGGAACACCAACAGGAATAATTTGTTTTAAATCTGAATGTTTTGGAATCTCATCAAGTGAAATACTTTCACTTTCAGCACATTCCATGAACGTATCTTTGACTTCCTGAATAGCACTACCTCCTATTGGTACAACCTATGAGAAATATAAATTAGATCATTACAAACTAACATTAAAATACAATATATTTAATTTAGAGAACATTTAATAAGTCTGTGATAAGACGACAAAATTTGGGGCATTCAAATGAGGTTTTTCATCTTGGGAGTTTGACGTCATAGATTGATTTCAAATTTAGTTATAAGCAAAATTAACATATAGTTCAATTTGAAATAATTCACTTCAATTACACCTCTTCAATGATGCCATCTAATTTTCGAGTGGGAACATAAATAAGGAGCATAGCTTCTTGATCATTTTTCCATATTGTCTTCCATTTTACAGTGTATTACAGTGTATACTAAAATATTTATGGTAAAATGATAATGATAGTATTCAGTACTTTAGAAGAGTTTAATTGTGCAGTGTATACTTTTGGTTTACTTGCTCCAGCTAAATATAATTCAAAAAATAATTTCTGCTACCTGTATTTGTAAATGCTGTGTTCTAAAATTCCTTTCAAAGAAAACAACACCTTTTCCTTGATCTTTAAAACATTTCTTTAAACAAGATTTGTATCTAATATTCATTAAGGAACGGAATTGCAATATATATCATTGTTAACACTCCTGTCAAACATACTATGAAATGAACATAATACTCAACAAAACTATAGTTCAGCTTATTCAATTAATTTTTTGCTACATCACTTAATGGATTAAAGACATGTATGTGGTAATCCTGTCTGTTCAAAATTAGATAACTAAAGACAGATTATAAAAGGATACTGATCTATTTCATCTCGTACATCTTGTGGTGAAGAAACAGTTGATTGATGATGACCTATTGGTAAGATTAAAACGTGTTCTGGTACAAGACCACCCTTCGCTAATGCTACATAACACTAAAATTATACAAGTAATTATTGAAAATAAATAACAGTTATCATAAATACATATAATAATATATACACAATTCATCACTATTTACCCTGTAAACAGTCATCAATTCCCACAAAGTATTTCAGAACCCTTAAGTTTGCATTCATCAATATATAATGGAAAGAGACTTGATATCAACATTTTATCAGTTATACAGCCACACTCAAGACAATTAAAAGCCACAGTTAAAATTCTAAAAGATTGAAACCCAAGATATTTGAAAGCGTGGAAGATTAAGCTTATGTTCCTCTTTAGCTAATAGACATGACCGACTGCAAAGATAGCAGACTGCAAAGACCTCTACTGTGGAAGTAACTCCATTCAAACAACCTTAGTATATTAAGTTGCCTTTTGACTACTTTGTTCTTTTATTCAATCCCAATAACTAAACAGGCCACTTTGCACCTATGATTCATCTACTCTCTGATGGGAAACATACCCACGGACTTCTTCCCATCCTCCTTGGATTTAATAAATCATCAACATTTTAATATCATCCCTTACTTCAAAAATGCTTGATAATTAATACTGATATTACAATATATATAATTATACCTCTGTTCCTACACTAACAACTAGATGTTTTTCTACTTCTGGACTTCCTAAACAAAACCAACAGGGACCTGTTGCTTGAGCTGAAATAAGAATTTTACATTCGTGTAAATGCAGGTTATATATGTTCTGCATTTTTTTCTCCAAAAGGTTACTGAATGGCCATTGTACTCCCCATCCAAATTTTGGATTGTAACTCTTTGTTTTTTCCCTTTGTTAAGCCCAGCTTTCAAAATGACCTGTATCCTCGTAACTTTAATTTGATATTCTACCAATAGTTGTTACAGAAGACTGACATCTAAGAGAAGTAAGTAAAATTTACTATGGCACAATAAATCCCCAGGATTAAAGCTTAACGAGAAAACTCACGTTGTTTTTTCTGTTTTTTCCGATCCCCACCATCTTTAAAGTCTGACTTGTGTTTATTTCCTTGTTTGTTTTTACCAGACATGTTGTAGAAAAATTGGGTGTCTGTATCATCTATCTAGATATAAAATAAATAGTTGAATAACAGTATTCCTAGGAGTAATTATCAAAAGTTTATGTAATTCTAAACAACAGAAAACAAATTTTAAGTAGAACAGATAATTACCTTTACTGCTATGGCGTTTACAAGATTCCACAAAAGGAAATAATAATGACTATAGAAGATATGAACAATCCATATAGTGTAAATTCTATTAAAGGTTTTTATAAAATATCTCAAAACCTAAACTGATTCAATACAGTTCTAGCTGGGTTTATGTCAAACTTTGAGCACATGTACTAAATCATATCCTCTCTGTCTATTTAAATTATACAAGTTTTTACCTGATTTGAGGACCAAAATCTTGACATCGGAAAGGGACATTCTGTTGAATCTTGAGGAGGTTTATTTAATTCATCAGGTTCCATTTTATTCAGTGGCACAACATTAAAAGCGTAGAGAAACTGAAAAGATATTTACATATGTAACATGACTCAGGATATCCATTTGTTTTTGTCATTCTATCATTTGCGACAAAAATTTAATATTATGATGTTTGCAAAGACTTTGTTCTATCCCTGAAAAAATATTTTGACAAATCTGTTTGTTAAATTGAATATTTAATATCAACTAAGAAAACAAATTATCAATGGTAGACAATCTTACAGCTTGGATTCAAAAGGATTAAAAAGAGACTCATTAATTATTTTTGTGAAGATTTTAGGTGGCCCTGCCCTGGCTTGCATGCTAATAATATCAATAATCAATTTGTATAGCCCTGAGTGTGCCAGCTAACCTGCTGCTCCACAGCATTCTTCACAATTAAAATACATACAATGTAAAAGAAATAGTTCTAAAACATTAAAAAGTCAACACGTTCATAGTTTAAAAGCATGTTCTGTTCTAAGATTTTTTGGTAAAAAACTACAACATTAGGAGAGTTTTTTACATGAGTAGGTAATTCATTCCACACATTAGCAGATGTGTAAACAAAGACCTGTTCACCAGTTTTAGTTTTTACTGTAAGAACATGAAGTAAGGCTGTCTACAAAACACAGTCACTATAACACTATTGGTTTGTTTTAGTATGGATATTATTTTAATGTTCAATAAAAACTCACCTTTTTCTTCTGTTTGTTTCCAACTTTAGCTAACCCAATAAAACGTGTTGCATGCCGTGAACTTTCAGCTATTACTTTATGATTTCTGAAAAAAAAACCCAACAGAATTACATTAGCAGCTTCAAAAAGCCAATTCGATTCCACACAAGATTAACTCAAATAAATGATGTTTTAAAGACATAGCAATTGTACACATTAAGTAGTCTTGTATTTTTGACAAAGAGACCTGGAAAATATATATTAACATTTAAACATATTTAACTATTTAATTTCAGGAATAACATATGCTTCAAATTTATTTCAATAAATATGCATAGGGGTGTTTAACAGTGCTGGGAAACTGGGGGACGCAAGAGGTATGACTGACGACACTACTCCCTGCCACGTACAAACTGAACTCCATGACAAACTTTATGATATTAAACCATTTGGCCACCCAACATCCAATGGGATTATCATTAGTACCTTTAAAACACTTGATATCCTCATTATTTATTAAATTGAATTGTATCTTACCTATATGGTTGTCGTTCATAGAAGATGCCTGATAACCCAGCAAAATGATAGCGTGGTTGTAATATTCTGGCTACTTCTGCTACAGCTTCAGATCCCAGTTGATCTCCATCTTCAATCCCTTCCTGATCAAAGAAATATTTTTTGATATGCTTAACATATAATATTTTCCCAGAGACTATAAAAATACCTGCCAGGATTGTAATCAGGATCATTCCAGTCATGAACTTAAAGAATGGGGAATATGGTACAAAGCCAACATTTTAGAAATTCCTAATCATTCTGGGTCTGTACATTTTTGTTTTGTCTCAAGAACAATATCAATCAGCAAACTAGCCTAGAATAACTTACAATTGCAGAAGCATATTTTTGAACATTTTTAGGCCACTGTGACGTTATCAATATATCAACTCCTTTATATTTGGTGTCTGCTATCACTGGCAATGTCAAACCGGTTGTATCTTTTCTACCAAAATGAGAGTTATCTCCCTCTTCAGAACTACTTTCCAATCCACTAAGATACGCTATCTGAAGTCCAGAACTCTCTGTGTATGTTCCCTTTTTACCTAATAATACAAAAACAAATACACCAAATTTATTTACAGGACTCTATCCCTCTCATGGATGGTACCAGTAGCAAATGGTTACAGGTTTTTCCAGGTTATCTAGAATCATGTTGTTAGTAAACAAAATATTTTCTTTTACCTAAATACGTGACATTTTCACACATCTCTTGCCCATCTTCTGTATAATATGAAGCCTGTCTGTCATTTGTAGCACCAAGAATCAGTGTTGCTATGGGAACTGGAATATGAAATAATAGTATTCAATTTAATGTAATTTACACTAAACTCAGGAGATGTCTGTCTGCAATTAACATAACTTGAAGTATGGAGTAGATAGGTTTGGGGTGCAGAATGTTTCTAATTTTGACCAATAAAGAAAGATAATTCCAATTAAAGCAAATGTTCTAAATTACTATTATTATTGAGTCACTTGCAGTTGAAGGGGGTTGGATGATAAAATGGATAGCGCGTGCATGTTGTATCGTTGGGTCGGTCATTGCCTCAACTGGCATGGTTTCCAGGTTGTTCGTGAAAAGCCTGTCCAACCTCGTGGATTTTCTCTACCATCATGTTAGTCCTGAAATGACTTAGTTTGTGATCAGTGTACATACAATATTAAACCCCATTTCTGTATCTTTTGATATAAGAAATTATGGCCAGAAAGGATCCATACAGGTGGGAACCAAACTCGATATATCCTGAAGGAACAATTCAATATTAATTACCTTTTAATTTTCCAGATTTGTAATCCTTCCATTCTGTGTCATTATCTCCAAAAAAATCACCCACACAAAGTAAAAGCTGAAAAAATACCGGTGGACAGAAATATATAACGGTACAATAAAAAATGTGGATAAATAAACACACTAAGAAATAAGAAAGAAATCCTTAAATATCAATCTCAAGTTTGGTAACAACTGTTTTGTTAGTATGTGAAGCTTTACTATATATATCTAAGTGACTGTCTTTGTATTAATAATATTTATATTATATTGGATTAAACACTTTTTATTATGAAAATGTTGTACAATTTAATGGTATAAAGAACAAGGCCCTGCTTCTCGAAATCTTAACTTAAGATAAAATCTAGAAGATATTTTTGATTGGCTAAGCACTAAAATCAATCTAATATTATCTAATCGAATTAATAAAATTTGGATTTTATCTTACTTACAATATCAAGAAACAGGGAACCGGATACAAAACAAGCCATATTACAAATATATATATCGAATATGAATAGCAGATTACATTGTATCTTGTTTTTCACACTAAAAATCTATGGAATAACAATAACTGGTTGATTAACAAGCAAATTTTGGACGATGACACTACAGATATCACTTTAACATATATATGTATTTGGTTATGCCTGCGATGAATTTATCTGGATGTTGAATACATCTATGCATCATGCATTAAGTTGTTAGTCACAGACAAAGAGATAATCTAAGCATTAATAAATTCAATCTTACATCAAAAGGACCACTTTTTTTCTGAATTGCTGAGACTCTGTTGAAAATCTGGGAAAATCTTCCTTCCACGTCACCACAAGCCAAACTAACAATATTGAGAAATTATAAGATTGCAAATGATACATATATATTACATATAGGTCTCTCACTTCACATTCAAACTCGTTCACAGTCGTCATAATATCATATATCATTCACAACTAAAAATTGGCCCAGACAGAATTGGTACCATTTACATGTACATTTGTATGTATGTAGCTACATGTACTCTTTTTACCCCTTTGTGTAGGCTACTATTTTATGTTCATTATCGTTATTTACATTTATCATTTGTTTACTTTTCTGACAACTTTACACCTTTATAAAAAAAAAATGAGGTAAGACAATGTATATAGATCAGAGATTTCTATGATTTTCATAAAACATTGTGATTTTTTCAAAAGTTTCAGAGTAGTCTCCGACAACCCCACAAAAAGTGCGTGGCGACCACACAGGGTTCCAACCCAGAGGATGGGAACCCAGGACATAATCAATACCATATTATTATAATCATATATTCATAATTCAGTACGTATTTTACTGTCCACTAGGATAGCACTGCCTTGGCTTAGTCATAGTGCTTGTAATTGTTTTTATTTACGGTACTTTATTAAACTTTATTATTTCAGATTTCTTTTTACAGATGAAAATTATTTACTAGATAAATTAACAATAAATATGTACTTACACTTTAAGTGGCCTGGCAGACATAATTAGTCGATATACATGTAACAAAATCTTTTGTCGTAAATTCTAACAATTTCAAAAAATTATTCCATGGGCGCAGCCATATTGTCTAGTAGAGCAGTAAATAACAAGAAAATAACTATTATCTTTCTTCAAAACAGAAGAAAAATAAATCAATTCATGTGAATGAGCAAACTTTATATCCAACAATGACCACTTTGATGATCTTTTTATAGGAGAAACTATTTTTTACAGATTATTTCACTGTGAAATATATTTGCTGCGCGCCTCTAATGTTTACAACATGGAGTCGGTTGGAGACAAAAATTAACGTGACATAACCTGTAAACGTACTTTGCGTTGGATGAGGAAGGTAGAAAAATGACGGACGGATTCGGTAGCATAACATGGTGGGGATTTAGCCCTGCCTTAGATTTACAACAGAAAGGTTTGAATTATACATCTCTTTCCTTTCGAAAAAACCCCAATGTGCTCAGCACACTACCCCGTGCCTTGGATCTCGCCGATAGCAGCAGCACCACACACATACACCATTAATTAACAAAGAGTGTTTGTCATATTTTACTTGTGGGATGCACAAGACGACTGTGAACCTAAAACATTGGTGGGAACAAACTACCAGAATTGCAATCAAGTATTGTGACAATATTCTATCAGTCCCTAGGCTATAGCGAACATATTTCATACCAGTACACAAGGGGTTTTTTAGTCTACAATAATTATGAATTATTTCCTTTTACAGGGATATCAGACCAGTTGGAAAAGCTGAAGATATCACAAGATGCCTGTCCTGGTAATTTTTTTATTTGCTAACCGTTACTTTATTTTCCATAATAATGCAGATATCGATTAATCTTAATCTCTATAATCAGCAGGGTAAAAACAGTTATTTTCAACTTAATGCATACATCAATATCACTATCAGTACAGTCAAGCCAACTGTTTTCCACTTGATGCATGTATCTCATAAATTAAGAAAGGAAACTTATTTCAGGCCTTCTTTAGTTTTACATTGTGGATAGAACCGTTTGTGTAGGACTACCATGTTTGTAATTTTAAAATTTAGTATTATAAATTTTACTGTACCCATACATATCAAATCAGACTCGTGTCCAATCACTATTCAGCATAGTCATGTAAATGACAAATTTCAGTTTGATGACACTTTATGTCTGTATTTCAAATTATCTATAGCACTAACTGACAGAGTTAGCCAGTGTTGTGGTATAGCTGCTTGGATTCAACAGTCAATGGTTTTATGCCAGAAATGAAACTAAAAGTACCAAACAAAGCGACTTCCATATAACCTTTCAAAGCGCAAACTAAAACGTCATAATATGTGTCCCAGTCCCATTTTTAATTGACATCAGGTTTATCAATAGCTCCTTAAACTTGGTATTTGTTCCATTTTTCATCAGTAAATATTGCTTTGATTGTGTTTTAGATGAATTGAAGATTCTAGTTGTTGGTGCTGGCGATATACGTCATCTGTTAAAGACGATATCATCCACATGGAGACATCCCAAACGTAAATTACATGTAAATGTTTTATTTTTTAATACATATTTTTAAAATACAGACTAGCTAGTTCACACTCGCTATGAGTATGACATGCCTTAAACTGTTAGTCAAAATACAAATTTCATAAAGAATTAATCTTAAGACTTGTATGCATGTTGCAGTCACAGAGTTCAAATATGGAAATTTCCTTTTGCAATACAGACTAACTATTTAACTATTAAGTTCATTATTTATTTAATTTTCTCAGGTGTTAATTAATGAGTTCAACCCCAAAACTATGATCAATGCCACAGCTTCTACTGCTGCTAGTGCAATATAGCCCATTTGACCTGACATTCTGTAAAACGATATTTCATTCATTCATTCTACTTCTGCAGTGGGTATAATTCATTGTCTTATGCCCATGCCTTTTACATGTTTGTTAAACCAGATTGAAGCAGCCTTTTTTGGCCCCCCTCATCATTCTATATAATTGAATCTGTTTTGTTTTTTTTTGTAGTTTTATGTTATTGAATCCGCATTAGAGGTATATGCTCGTGATATGCTGTTCCTTAATATAGCTCTTGAACCACAGAATAGAATGGGTTTACAAGGTAAGCAGTTTTTGAAGTTATGATGATGAGTGTCATGCATCAGACAATATGTTTCCTTCTGACTGCTCTTCTTATTTTCAAGAAATTTACCTAAAAGTTTCAGCTTTTATTTTCTATTGTATTATTAAATGCAATAAAATAAATTTTGGAATCAAAAATTCATCTATTTACATTTCTTTTGCAGAAAAGACAGAACTATTTTTGGAAATATTTGGAAATACATATATTCGACAGCAATCTTGTGAATATGTTGAAAAAATGTCCACTGAACTTATCAAGTAAGTAAAGAAAATGACACAGTTATTTTGTATATAATAATTTATAGCCAAGATGTAGAAACATAATTTCTGATGTTTGTTTTATTTTAATTTAAAAATCTGTTTGAGGGAAAAATAGATTTTTAAAAATACATTTTGTTAAAATTTAATTTTTTTGTTGTTGTTATCTTCAACAGTTTTCTAAAAAAATTTATGGATGCCTGGAGCTTTGATGCAATGAAATGAAATGGGGTTTAGTATGCTATTTTTCTGCATTAATGAAGATGGAAAACTTTTGATGTGTTCAGAAATATTCTATATATTTGTCGTATCAATAACATCTGTAAGATTAAAACAGAAATTTACATCCTTCTGTACAGAAACATACCAAACATTTTTCTCTTTCTTTACTACACAAACTCACAGGATGTGAGGTGTTTAACTTGAAAAAGCAGTAAGTTTATCATATTCCTGAAGCAATGGCCCGAGAAATCTCTCTCTGACCATTGCTGGAATAGCGTCTGTTTCTTGAACTTATGCGGGAGTGTGTCTATTCTTTCCGTTCAATGAAAGATATCACTTAAGTACAGCAACATGACAGTCCTTCGTTTAATCTGGGTCTACCCTAAAAAATGGACAGTGATTTCAGGTATTAAAAACGGTGAAAGTATGTTCGTTTCCAAACAGTATTGTTTACATTTCATTCGACTTGATAGCCTCGTTTGTCACGCAATTAGTTTTACTGCAGTATTCTGCTATGCACAGGTTAATTAGACATAATAAAATCGTGAGTCATGACGTAACGTTATGTAAACATATTTGGTCCAGTATTGGCAGCTAGTGATTGGTTGGTAGACGGACTACTGATCAATCAAAATTTAACACAACAATATCCACTCATAATAGCAGTGTGTAGTTGGATTACCTCCAATCAAACGCAACACTGCGCGGAGTATGTAAGTTTATATGATAAAAGTTTTTCAACAATATATTTTATTTATGTTTCAGAATGGTGACTGATTTTGATTATCTGGAAAAAAGAATGAACATGGTTGACTTATCGCAACTGAAAGTAAGAAATATACACATATTCTTATAACAAAGCATGTGATTGATCAGTGGAATATCCAATGACCGATGATAATTTGTCAGAGAAAAGTTGATCTATTTGTTAAGATTCATCCCACATAGTTTATTCCGTTTTCTTTTTTACAGTTTAAAGAAAGAGATTTTTTGGAGGGAATATTTAAATTTTGGAGAAACCCTGATAAATCTGTATTTGATATCGCTAAGAGCTGGTAAGCATGTTAATTGATGGTTTGCACTGTGTATTACTAGTCTAGGTATTAAAGGAAAAGTTATAAACTGAGAACAGGAGAGTTGGATGGCCGAATGATTAGCATGTTTTCGTTGTACTATCATAAGGTCTGTTATTGAGTCAACTGGTATGGTTTTGATTCCCTGCTTGTAAGTGACAATGAGTAGGGTCGTCTGTTCAACCTGGTGGGAATCCCCCGAGTACTCCCACTACTAAAGAACCCTACGCGCAAGCAAATTATTGAAATAAAATTAAACTATATGTTAGTCCTGAAGTGACCTAGTTTTTGTCAAATGGATGTTAAACCCCATTTCTCTCTCTCTCTCTCTCTCTCTCTCTCTCTCTCTCTATAAGTTGAGAAAAAAGTTTACAATTTGAAGGATAAAAAACACTAAATTTGTATGATTTGAAAATTGAAAGTTTAAATGTCCATATTTCAATGACATTATGGCAATTATAATGTAGCTGCAAGAACAAAAAACATTAAATCAAAATTTAATCAAACTCTGAAGACCTCCAAATAAAGCACTAATGATCCTTTGTAAATATTGTCTTACTATGACCAAAGTTGATATGATGATAAATCCTATTCTATGACCATAGTATGTGATGTTACAATTCAATTCATCATATTTTAGGGATTTACGTGAAAGGAATAGACTGGGTGTCAGATACGATTCTAAGAAAAATGTCTATGATTGGGATTATCACATGAAGCTAGCAGAAGCTGGGGTAAGTAATAACACATTTTATTCATAAGTCAAACACTTGTGCTTCTTTCTAAAGTGGCAAGGAATCCATTTTGATGGTTCGAATTGTTTTTGATTTTATGTTAACTTGTCATTTTATAATCTGGACATTTTCAGGGATCAGATTTATTGTCAAGATCTACTCCCTTGAATTAAGCTAGTATAAATAAACAAAGCAATGGGGTATGTTACGTTAATTGTCTGCTAGTACGATAAGAACTAGTTCATGTGGTTTCCCAGCCTTACACCTAGACTGCTTCTTAAGACATCATGTTTTTATTTCAGGCAGATATTATACATAAAACAGAATATAGTAACTGGAGAGATTCTGGTATAGCCTTTACTATCAGAGAGGGAACATATGATATTCCTAATAAAACACTAGCATCTGGTATGATATTTAAACAGGAAGGTGAGCGTCATGCTAGAAGAGGCTACTGGGGAGATATGATCGTCAGTCCATTTATAACATTTGGTATTGAATCTGATGAAAAATCCTTCTTTAAGAAAACCAACGAATTGTATACAAAGGTATTTATATATTACACTGAGCAATAATGAGACTTTTATTAATGATGTATTAAAGCTAAATCCCCCTCCCCCCCCCCCCATTGCAGGTCTTTTTTAGTGGCTTCTAATTTATGATATGATTTCATGAGAAGAGTATTTGTCAAAAAGTCGATATCAGAGCTTTTGAATAATACAGTGCTCACCAAATTATGTATTTTATTTTTATTCTTCAGACATCAGAGAATGTATCAGAGTTTAATGTTACATCACTATTTTACGAATTAGTTCATAAAGAGAAATATATTTTACCAACGACAGAATCAAAACCTGAAGCTCCAAAATTACAAGGTAAAATAACTAAAATAATATAACCTGATTAAATACATGATAATGTTTAATAAAAGAGGGGAGGAAAACTGAAGACAAAAACAAAGCGAGAACAAACCGTACAACAAATGCACTACAGATTGTATTGCATTTCATTGTTTATAGTTCAAAATTCTGATTAAATTTGTCAATGGGATATCTGTGTTCTGGAGGGGAGCCGAATCATCTAACATATGCACTTTAGATCATAATGTCTGTCAATGAATCAAATAGCCTGGTTTCTATCCTACAATTGTACATATGTGACAAGGAGTAAGTCGCTAGTCTAACGTCTGGTTATCACAGGGACCTGTTTCCTCCCACCGCTATTAAGACCCAGACATGCAGGAGAATTATTGAAATCAAATTATTCCATTTGTTAGTCTTGAAATAACCTACTTTATGTTGAGTGGGTGTTAAACCCGATTTCTCTCTCTGGCTGTAAATTAGGAAATGACATGGTGTGTTTAACCAAGGCTTGCACAAGCTGTAAATTGAATTATGGGAGACACAAAAAGAGTCGTAGATGTTCTACAAAATAAAAGTTAAATATAAATAGTTTTCGTCATTTTAGATAATTGTAATTTTATTAATTAGAAATAACAGAAGAAGATGAGGAGGAAACAGAAGAGGAAGTGACATCATCGGTAACCAATGGAGATAAACCAAGACCAGCAGATAATCAGTATGGTTAGTAGTTGTTGGCTAATAAAACATGTCACATTATATGTGTTATAAAAGCATTAATTGTACTAATTAAAATGAGTATGAACTAATTTATTTAAAACATTAAAGGCATATACCAAGCCATCAATCCTTTTATAAACACATCGATCTATGTGCTTTTTCCCTAATTCCATTAGCAAAATACAAAATGTAATTTTCCGAAACCCCCCAAATCATCAAGTATAAGCGTGGACCAGGAACAGAGCATGATGTCATTGACACGATCATGGAATTCTGAAGCCTGTACATGGAACAAGCGTGCAAGTTCATGTTGATCATACATAAATTGACAGGGCCTTGGGCTGTGTTTTCGAAGAGTGTTGCCCCCATGAACAACAAGATGAAAGAGCTCACTAGTTTGATTATTTATATTTCAGATCCTATACCAGTAGAGAATGTGAAGATAACATTTTTACCGTTAAATTATATAGAAGATATCAAGAAAAAATCTAAATATAATAAATTATTCCATCTAGTCTTCTTCTCTAACAGGTGAGTATATAAAGAGAACATAATGTGTACCTGTACATCTAGGGGGGTTTGGACTAGTGTCCAATTGGTCTCCTGTATCCTCTGTAGATGATAAGGTCTGTCCCAGAGTCAAATGGCATCAATCCCACACTTTTACTTGACAAGGAGCAGGGTAATCTGCCTAATCAAATTATTAAAAAAAATAAAATACCATGTTAGTCCCAAAATGACCTAGTTTGCTTTGAGAGGACCTGGCCAAATTAATGTCATTTTCACAAGTTTTCTCTGATTTATAAATACCACTGCACACAAGTAAATTATTGAATCGAAAATATACCATTGTACTAGTGAGTGGACATTAAAAGAAATGAAATGGGGTTATAACGTCCTACTCTTTTGCACCTAACCTGGGCCAATGGAAGACAGGCATACGCCATACAGTGTGCTATGAGGGAAATTTTGCCTGGGCAGCAGCGCTACGGCCTACTCTTATATCGAATTCCGACTGCCAAGGGATCTTTTACGTGCATTACAATGGGTACACGGGACCTCGTTTTTTTGTCCCATCCGAATGACTAGACACCTGTCCTTGTCAGCCCTTCCTTCTGCATCACTGACAAGGGGAAATCACGCTGGAAATTCATGATGAACTTTCTCGGCCAATGCAGGAATCAAACACCCGACCTCCAGGCTAGCGAACCAGTGCTTTATCAACTTAGCCACCGTGACCCCCCCGAGTGGACATTAAACATCTTTATGTACCCTTGCAAGCGGATTATTGAAATAAAAGTTAAACATTTTATTAAATCATGAAATGACCTAGTTTGTGCCAAGTGGGCGTAAAACCGCTTTTCGCTCTTTGTCTGTGAATTCACACAAATTATAATTGCCATTTTTTCCCTTTTAATTTCAGTATGGTTCATCATTTAAAACCTGATGTAACCAGTATATTAGCTGATCAATGTACCTTAATATTAGAAACAGCCAGATTTATGCTAGAATTAAAAACTGAACAAACAGAAGAATTTGTAGATAAAATTTGTGGTATGGCAGAATCTGCTGGGTGTAAGGTAAAGTTAATTTATTAAAGTCGCTAAAGCTTGGCGCACACTACACGAGAACTTTAGCGATGTGTTTGGGGACAAATATAGCCCCAATTTAAACGGACAATAACATTCTTGCTGGCTTGGTAGCTCCAGAAAATAAATAATACCCTTATTCTAAGTACTAGATGTTTAAGTGTCCTACCTGTTGTGTAAATTATCCATTACAGCCTATTTTACTTGTCCAGAGGGTTCGAAAATATTTTAAAATTCAAGTCACATTTGAAAAGGTTTACGTTAGACTTTTCAAATCAATTGGTTGAATTTTTCCAATTTTTATACGCCCACATTTTCATGTGGACGTATATTGTCGTCGCCCCTGTTCGTCCGGACGTCCGTCCACAATTGTTTGTGAACAGTCTACAGGTCACAATTTTTATCCGATTTCAATGAAACTTAAAACATAGGTTTATCGCCCTAAGATCTCGGTTCCTTTCGATATTGGCATGTATCGGACTGTAACTTCATGGGTTATGGCCCCTGATTGTACAAAAAATCACGTTTTTTAGCTTGTGAACAGTTTAGAGGTCACAATTTTGAACCGATTTGGATGAAACTTGAAATGCATGTTTATAACCCAGAGATCTTGGTTCCTTTCGATATTTGCGCCAATCGGATCGTAACTTCCTGAATTCTGGCCCCTGATTGTCCGAAAAATCGCCCTTTTTAGCTTGTGGTCCCTCTGGAGGTCAAAATTGTTAACCGATTTAAAAAACCGTTTGATTATATCACCGTTCCATGGTTATGAAGGTTGAGTTCGAATTTCGTGAAAATCGGACCAAAATTGACGGACAAAATGGCCGCCATTTGTACGCGAATAGTGTGAAAATATGTTAAATCAAGGTTGTGAACAGTGTAGAGGACACAATTTTGAACCGATTTGGATGAAACTTGAAATGCATGTTTATAACCCAAAGATCTTGGTTCCTTTCGATATTTGCGCCAATCGGATCGTAACTTCCTGAATTATGGCCCCTGATTGTCCGAAAAATTGCCCTTTTTAGTTTGTGATCCCTCTGGAGGTCAAAATTGTTATCCGATTTAAAAAAACGTTTGATTATATCATTGGTCCATGGTTATGAAGGTCGAGTTCGAATTTCATGAAAATCGGACCAAAATTGACGGACAAAATGGCCGCCATTTTTACGCGAATAGTGTGAAAATATGTTATATCAAGGTTGTGAACAGTGTAGAGGACACACTTTTGAACCGATTTGGATGAAACTTGAAATACATGTTTATAACCCAAAGATCTTGATTCCTTTCGATATTTGCGCCAATCGGATCGTAACTTCCTGAATTATGGTCCCTGATTGTCCGAAAAATTGCCCTTTTTAGCTTGTGGTCCCTCTGGAGGTCAAAATTGTTATCCGATTTAAAAAACCGTTTGATTATATCACCGTTCCATGGTTATGAAGGTTGAATATGAATTTTGTGAAAATTGGACCAAAATTGACGGACAAAATGGCCGCCGTTTGTACACGAATATTGTGAAAATATGTTATATAAAGGTTGTGGACCTTATAGAGGTCACAATTTTGAACCGATTTTGATGAAACTTGACATGTATGTTTATAACCCCAAGATCTTGGTTCCTTTCGATATTTGGGCCCATTGGATCATAACTTCCTGAATTATGTCCCCGGATTGTCCGAAAAATCGCTTTTGTTCGCTTTTGGTCCCTCTGGGGGTCAAAATTATTATCGGATTTAAAAAAACGTTTGACTATATCACCCCGTTACATGGTAATGAAGAGAGAGTTTGAATTACGTGAAAACCGGACTAGAATTGACGGACAAAATGGCCGCCGTTTGTACACGAATAGTGTGAAAATATGTTATATCAAGGTTGTGGACCCTATAGAGGTGACAATTTTGAATCGATTTTGATGAAACTTGACAGGTATGTTTTAAACCCAAAGATCTTGGTTCCTTTCGATATTTGCGCCCATCGGGTCATTACTTCCTGAATTATGTCCCCTGATTGTACGAAAAATCACCCTTTTTAGCTTGTGGTGCCTCTGGAGGTCACAATTATTATATGATTTTAAAAAAAACGTTTGATTATAAAAACCAAACAAATTCTAATGATTTTCTGATAATTCCTTAATATGCGACAATTCTTGTTGACTGCCCGGACGATTTGGCTGCTGTGTGGGCGTATGTTTCGTTGCCTGGCAACCTATTTTTTAAAATAGGCGTGTTAAGATGAAATTTATATCATTATTTAATTGGAATATTCTAAAATAATACGATTTGTTGACCAGAATGAAGATTGGGACATATTATTCAGTTACAACAAGAGTGTTATTGGGGCTTTAAGTGGAGTGAGCACACTAGACAACAATTTTGATGACCACAAAAAATATAAACTTTCACATAAGTGTTTCTTCAGGTGATACGTCAAAAAGCATTTTGGTTGTCAGCGCATCGAATACTTCAATTAATATTGTTTTTGTCAATGATGACAATGCCACGACATAATCGAGTACAAGCTTAAATTGGGCGAATCTTGTAAGAGATTTTATATCACCATGTCATATCTGACATATTTGATATGATTGCTCAAGCAACAAATCGTGTAATATTCTCACCTTGGCAACATGTTGAGTGACAACCAAGTCAATCAAATCTCCTATTAAACCAGTCATTTTATATGTATGTTGATACTAATACAGTATTATTTTATATAACAGGTGATGAAGCCATATAATAAGAAGAAAGATAATTTTATTACTTGTTTTTACAACAGATCAACATCTACATCCTCATGATGTTCTCTCATGTCGTCCTTCTTCATTTTTTATCATCCCTCCACCACCCCCAATACCACATACTGCATCATTTCAGTTCTTTCATCATCTCTCATCATTTTAATTTGGGAACAGAGAAAACTTTTAACCAGTCGCCCCACCAAAATATAATAGAGTCAATGTGTACAGAGTTATAATAATGTTTTCATTATTGTACATTCCATAATTTATATTATTTATGAATTAAAACTTAAAATAAAAAGTATTGGTTTGTCATCACACCCAATGTATGGGTGTCAAGGTTGTGGTTTCCCCCTATTTCTCTAATGTGAATTATCAAAATATGAAATATTACTGTTTGTTAGCATTATCGTTATTAGTAATAGTGACATTAGAATCTCTCGGTCATCCAAAGGATCCCCTTCCTGCTACCCCATGACCGGTATTATTGATTGCAGAATGCATGCAGCTTAGATCGGAAGAAATCTGTGTCGCTAGTTTTCTTGGAGTGGGGAATTTCGGGAACTTGAAACTCATAGGTTATGTCCGGAGACACACTGAAGTATTATTGTTGACGCATCTCAATCAATGTTCTTGATTTTGGTGTTCCCCAGGGATGCGTATTGGGACCGAATTTTTCAACATCACACACTGCGTGAAGGCAGGGCGTCATTGAACTCATCCAAGAGCTGGTGATACTCGTTTTAAGTTCAAATTAATCGGATAAAAATTCTGACCTCTTGATGACCTACAACCTTGGCATTACATGCTTTTATACTATTTGTATTAAACAGAGTGGCCATTTGACTGTTTCGGTCCGATTCTTTAGGAAGTTTGGACTCAACCACAATTATGATGTAACGATGATCTTGAACGGTTTTGAAAATAAGATAAAAAAAATAGTGACCTCTAGAGGTACCGCAATCTTTGGTATATATCAAAATTGGATGTATCGTCCATTATTTGTCGGGCAGTTTCGTCCCGATTTTTACGAAATTTGACCTCGGTCTTAATTATGGCACAATGCTGATATATTTGAACGATTTTGTCAATCAAATAAAAACTGGGAGGTCTTAAGGGTCCACAAGCTAAAACTGTACAGATATTTCGGTCATAAACATACATTGTCAGTTTCATCAGAATCGTATAAAAATTTTGACCTTTCGAGTGTCCACAACCATGGTAATATTATGCATATATTTGTCAAGTTCAGCATCGCAGGAAACCAACATCGCTTTGTTTGCAAGGTAGGGGATTTAGAATAGAAATAACATAAAATTTCACTTCATTTGCGAAGTACTTTTATTCCACGGAAATCGCTCAGAAAGCGTCTCTGACGATCTAGACCCCCAAGAACTTCCGAATCGTGTCACACCCAGTTCTGAAGCAGGTCTAACAATATAGTTATCTCCCTTAGATTGGTATGAATTTGTTTTGACTGATTAGGATGAATGATTGACTGTTTCTCCCCTTCATACGCTCTCATATAAACAAAATGAGGTGACAGACAGTTTTAATTCAAGCGTTTTAAAATAGTTTCTTAATATCGACTTAAAAAGGAAACTTTTTTCATATTGCAATGTATTTATAATGGGACATAATATTTTCCATCTCATCGATCTATTTGATCCCCAATGAATGACGCCGCGTGATGTGATTGCACGTGTTGAAGACTTTTATAATTCTCCATGAAACAGATTGTAGGACACCCTTAATTGCAAGCATCTGTGATGTAAATCCTGCAGATCGTTGCACTGTTCTCAGAATTGAACATTCCGTTTGTGTAGCTGTATCGACTCGCTAAAACACTAATCCATAACGAGATCAATTTGAATAACACTATTGTAGAGGAAATAGCAACATTATCTATTGATAATTTAACGATCGTCCAGACATCTAAAGTGTTTAACTCATTGATATCATAACTAGTTTTATTTTATCTCTAGAATAATACATGAATTGTTAGAGACGAATTCTATTTAAGCCTAGATTAATTCAATAAGGTATATATTTATATCTGTCTGTGACGATATAGACTGTAACATGAAGACAAATAGTGGTTAATATTTAACTGGTATGGCGGTCTTTTACGCTCATGACGAAATCACGCCAATATCAAGGTACACTGAAGCCAAACGGGCTATTACTTTCTCGCGAAAGTCAATGAGAATTTATGGGTTCCTCCACCGGTTTTGAGATATAATTGACCCGGAAATAGAATAATCATGAGATATTTTAGGTGGCAGATAACAACTTATGTCACAAGATGTTTCAATATGGAGATAGTGGTTGTCTAAAATAGATCTTGACGACTTTTATATGATTATTTTAGTCTGTCAATCAACTATGACGTTTATGATGGTTTGTTAATAAAGAGGCCATAAAATGGCGGCGCGCTAAGATGCTTAGCGGACGCCTCGATTGATAAAAGACTTCAGACAAATTCATTCATTGTGTTAGATCTGGTCAGAAAGTAAAGTGATTCTTTATAGATCGACCCATTGAAATGATTATTACAACATTATATAGTTTATGAAACTTATAAGGTCTTATTTGTTATTTGACCTGACGATTTGACTAGAACGATGTCGTAAGTGCTGAAAATGACATAACTACATACACAGATAAGATAAGATTTTATTGCATCGAAACGTCCATTTAGGACAGCATACAATATAAACATGAACATTTGATAACAATATGACCAATAATATTAACATTCATGTACAAGACAATGAAGAAAGCCTTTGAATTTGATGGTGTTATAAATTGTATTTAAATTGCTCTGATGTATTGAAACAAATCCGCCTGTAACATGAAATATACCAAGGAATTTGGAAACTGTGGATCGTTAGACCCCTCGCTCATACCCATCCCCCAGCTGATCTTTTAACCGTATAGTAGTGATGGGCGACAGCATCTAAACAACCTCTATCGCTTTGCTAGCGAAACGCCAAAAGATATATTGTTATAGAACTACTAGGCACTACTATTAAAACTTTAGGCAATCAATGGCTTTGCCAGCGAAGATCCGTTGTTAAAGATTCCTCATGTAAGATTTAGATAAAGAGTTGGCCGCTCTAGCTATAACAGTTTAAAAATTAAATAACGAAAAATGAACATTGTAAAAAATTCATTCTAATTATTTTATTCTGAGCCAGGTTATCAGTGTTTGAAGTAGTGTAGAAGTAGCGTAGATTGTTTATTGTCCCCCGCTTTTCGAAGAAAGCAGGGAACTATTAAAATGGGCTCGCCCGTCTGTCTGTCCATCACACTTTTTGGTACACAATAATGTTCCAACTTGAAGTAGGTGTTTATTAGATCAATGCATTGACGGAGTTCGAAAATGAACACTTTCTGCTTAGGGTAAGCAGAGATATGCAGTTTGATTGGTTGATGCTTTGAGACACTAAAACTTTACTGAGTTTAACAATGCGCATTTTCTGCTCCTGGCAAACAGAGCAATACGCAATTTGATTGGTCGAGACTTTGGAACACAATAACCCTCCTTTTAATTGAGAACGTTAAAACTTGATGTAGCCGTTCATTAGGCCAATGCCTTGATGAAGTTCGAATATACACTTTTTTTTGTTCAGGTAAAAATATAAGCAATCCGATTGGTTGATTCTTTGGGGCACAATAACTTGAGATATATACTGAAGTGAGAGCGACGAAACCCTTATAGATTCATTATATACTCTTCAAAAAAAGAAACGCACAACCCATTTTTCATCATTTATATATACACGAAGTCGTTCTTTCCATAAATCTTACTTGTTTTAATGTCATTATGTAAGGATAAAAGAAATTCATTATTGGTTTTAAATGTAATGTTACTAATTGTGACTGGTCATCCTTTTTGTCGAAATTTGTTATCGTTTGATTGCACCATGAAACATGAATTTAACAACTTCGCGAGCTTTTCGCATGGAACCTACATCTAAGGTCTTTCAAATCCCGGGGTTCTCGGTTCCCAAATCAGTCGCACATGTAAACACTCAAGGAACCAAGTGATGCCACACCTGAACGAAGACCAACGCAACAACGATATTGGTCGATTACGAATCCAAGACAGGTGTAGCCAGGCTGTTAAATGTTTCCCTTAGTTTCATTTCTCGCCTTTGGGATAGGTACCGACAGCGAAGTTCAACACGTGACCGCCCAAGCTCAGGTCAAACAAGACTGAACCCACCTGTCCTGGATCGTCACTTCCGGTCACGTCATTGGCGTGAATGGTTTTCAACAGCGACCTCTACTGCAGCAGCAATTCCCGGACGACGTGGAATCTCGTACCAGACAGTCCGTAACCGCCTACGTGAAACCGAATAGCGAGGCAAGCGTCCCCATTAGAGCTTCTGTTTTGAAATACACCGACACCATGAAATCCAACTTTAATGGGTTCAGACACGGAGGGTATGGCCACAGCAACACTGGAGAACAGTTTGGTTCAGCGACGTGTCGCTGTTCTTGTTGAAACAAGGCGATGATAGAGCCAGGATATACCGACGACGAAATGTAACCTTGCGTTTCTTTTTTGGGAGAGTATATCATTACCTACGTTCGATGGTGAGAATTTTCTGCTTAGGCTATATAATGGGCGATAAACGATTTGATTGGTCAAGACATTGGAACATAACAATTCTGCTTTTAATTGAGTTATAATGTTTAAACTTGGTGTAGATGTTCATCGGGTGAATGTCTTGACTAAGTCAATGATTAACATTTCGAGCTAAAGCTAATAAGCCGAGCTAAGCAATTTCATTAGTTGATGCTTTGGGACAAGATAACCTTGGTTCTATCTATGTGATGAAACTTACTGTATAGTTTGATCGCTCCATACTTTTGAAATGATTAATGTGTGATTAATTAATATACTATTCAAAAAAAGTAGGGGATATTTGATTTTTAAGTGTTATTAAAGTCACCTAATGAAACTGACGAAGAAACAAATGACAAAATGAAATGACGTTCACATTCATCGATTTATTCTAAATGATCGTTAGACTAAGTAAAGCACAGACTGACCATTATAAGGGTAAAATGATACCCGATGTCAAACAGCAAAGTTACCACAGCATCACAACAAAGTCAGTAACGGGTAAATCCTCCTCTGTTTGCCAAACAAGCATTGATCCGACGTGGCATACTCCTAATGAGACGTCTAAGGTCATTTTGGTCCAGATTGTCCCATTCCTGTTGCAACGCAGCAGCAAGTTCTTGGACATTGGCAGGACGTTGTTGACGTTGACGTAACCTCTGTCCAAGCATGTCATTGTCCCAGACATGCTCGATGGGGGAGAGGTCGGGACTCAGTGCTGGCCAAGGTAATGTGGTGATGTTCTGCTGTTGGAGGTAACCTGTAACGATCCTGGCCCTGTGACATCTTGCGTTGTCATCCTGGAAGATGAAACGGCGGCCATGACGTCGTGCGAACGGCACAACATGGACTGCCAAGATGTTGTCCCGGTAGTACTGGCCTGTAACACGCCCTGCAACAAAATGTAAAGCCGTTCTTCCAGCAACAGTGATGCCTCCCCACACCACAACAGAACCACCCCCAAATCGATCATGTCTGATGACGTTAACGTCTTGGAAGCGCTCGTTTCGACGACGCCACACCCTCCTACGTCTGTCCAAAAAATCAACAGTGAACCTTGAGTCATCTGAAAACATCAATTGCTCCAGCGTCGATTATCCCAGTGTTGACGATCCCTACACCAACGACGTCTTGCCTGAATGTGACGAATTCTCAAACAAGGGATCACGCGAGGACGTCGGGCGCGAAGGTGACCCCTATGCAGTCGATTCCGAATCGTCTGGCCACTCACTCTCACACCAGTGTCTGTTTGAAGACGAGCGCTGATCTGATTTGCTGTGATGACATGATTTCTCAAGGCCAAGGTACGGATAAAGCGATCCTGGGCTTGAGTTGTCGCCATTGGTCGACCTGAGCGTGGTCTGTCCTGTACAGATTGTGTATCACGGTATCTGGACCATAGCCTGCTTATGACAGACTGAGAAACATTCATCGTCCGCGCCACAACCGTCTGTGTTGTGCCGATCTGTAGCATGCCAAGGGCACGTAACCTTTCATTTTGGGTAAGCCGACGCATATCAAAATTTGTTTTCTGGTCACTAAAACAATTAAACTGATGTTTCCACCCTGGAATTCAATGCCACAATGACTGTAACATTCAAAGTCAGAGTCGTGCAAATCTTGGGTTGGACCCCCATGATGATCCCAAGCATCACCTGCATTCCATGCGTTAGCTATTGGTGCGTTTGGGCGTCACATGTAACTGGAAATGTTTCTTCTGTTAGGTTCTATATTGACTTTTTTCGTAGTCATTTGCATATTTTAGTATTATGCCCCCAAAATCAAATATCCCCTACTTTTTTTGAATAGTATATGTGTCATCCATTTATTTGGGGATTTCGGCGGGGGACATCAGCCTCACATAGGCCTACTTAGCAAAATAAAGTGCCCGAAATCTAATAAAACATCAATATTACGGGCTGGAAAAGCAAGAAAACGCGTTTGCGGCTGTCAAATGTTACAAAATTTTTCTTTAGGCATCCATACAAGGTCAGTTCCGCTGTCTGTAAACCCGAAAATTTTTCGGGTATTTCTAGTTTTGCCTTGTTATCGAGTCCTAATATAACACTTATTTTACTTTTCTTTTAATTGAATACTACGAACTTGTACTGAGTTGACTATGGACTAAAAAATGTTGCCTGGAGCCACTCAACTTTGTGCGACATTTTTCGGGCATCGATTTTTATTTGTGAATGCAGCTGCAACAGTCTGATTGGATGGATGGAATTCAGAGTGGGATTGCGGTTAGAAAACCATTGTATACTTTTGTAGTTTTCACGGTCTAGGATAGCAGAAATCGCATTTGCGGTAGCTAAATTTTCAAAATGTTCTCTGGGAGGGTATACCACCGATGCGAGTCAGCCACCTTAATAAGGCTACATTTTAGACCACTTTGAGGTTACTTTGTTCACGGGCTGAAATAGCAGGGAAACGTGTTTGCAGCCGTCAATTATTCCAAAATTTTCTTTTGGGTTGGGGGGGGCACTAGGAAGACCAACACAGCACTCTGTAAACCCAAAGTTTTTTCGGGCATTTCGGGTTCTGCCCCCCTAACCGTCATCGAGTCCGTACGCCTATAGAGCCTCACTGTTGGCTTGTTAATGTTGCAACGGCACTTGGGTAGTAGTTAATATAACATTTGAAGTCAAAATATAGACCTTCAATTGGAAGATTTGGCTCTTACAAAATGCATCTAAATTTTAAATCTAGGCGATAGTAATGTGTCTGTAAATTCCGGAATCAAGAGAAAAAATAAACTTTTGTGACAACGGTGGTACACAAATCCCATACAAATGTGCGAAAACTGTGTCTCGAGGCAAAAAATAAAAAACCCCAGTCATTAGCTGATCTATATCCCCATACAATTGAAAACGACATCCTGCCTTCCCCATTACTTGGAATCATAATTCTCTTTTTTATTTCCTAAGTTAATATTTATCATTCACGAATACATTTTACAAAAGATCATTAAAGAAGTCTCCGCTCTCTTTATTCATAAATTACACGTGGGGAAATTTAAATAAGAGCTATGTATAAAGATTATATTCAACTATAAATCAAAAACATGTCTGTCCTGTCGTGACTGGAATCCCCCCCCCCCCAAAAGATTGGGTTTTATACAGGCCTACAGTGAATTTTGTATCATAAGTAGGTGACACCACAGGGGCAAATGTAACTATCCGGGTCATGGACTTCAAAAAGAGAGGGCTGTAATAGTTGATAGATTTGCAGAGAAGTGCACGTGCGTTGTCCGGTGATAGTTATCATACTGCGGAGTGAGTGACCACCAGTTGAGATAAGCGTGGTCATTCGCCGTGTCGAGACCAACTTTCTTTTGAGAAATTTTAAGTGCAAGGGACACCCTACGGCATAATATAATGATTATATACAGGAAACTGCACACACAGCTATGCCATAGAATATAAGATAAATATACGTTGCTGTACCATTGCTTGTGTTTTTTGGCAGTGTTTCCCAGAATAGTAAATGGTGTCTTCACTCTAAGCCTTGGAGGCTGTGGATATGATGTCCCCCAAGGAAGTCGGCTAGTCATACGGCTACAGGAACGCTAGATGATGTCTAATGGGAAATTTAACCTCGCTTTTCCTTATATAGAAAGTTATTAGAAATTTATATGTGGCAATGTCTGTGACTTAGCCCGAGAAACTCGAATCTTACAAAATATGTATTAGTCTTATAGCCCCGGCAGCAACTTCTTGGGCATTGGCAAACTTTGTGAAGGTTCATTTTCGTTTTGAATTCATGTGTCCATTTTGACTTCATAAGGTCATCGTTAGGGCATATTGTCAAATTGTATCGTCTTCGTCGTTACTCCGTCTGATCATCGATGCTATCGAGTATTATTATACGCCGACATTTTCATGTATATTGTTGTGGTCCAAATTCGTCCGGACGCCCCTCAACAATTTGTTTGTGGACACTCTAGAGCTCACAATTTTTATCCGATTTTGGCGAAACTTGAAATAAAAGTTCATCGCCCTCAGATCACGGATTATGGCGCCTGATTGTACAAAAAAACTGAGTTTTTAGCGTGTGTTCGACCTAGAGATCTTAATTTTTATCATATTAAAACCTTTAAACGCTTCATCGTAACAATACAATGACGGTTGAGTTCGAATTTTGTAAATATCGGCCTGAAAATGACGGACGAAATGAATGCTCAAATTATGCAAACTCGATGTTTTAGCTTCACTTCTGTCCATCTCTTGCAAAATGTGAGCATATCTTGCATGACAACCACTTGTCCATACGAACACAATACGAAGTAAACAAAATCTGACCGATTGATTTGGGAAGGCAATGCGACTACGCGAAGCGCTCACAATGCCTTCACGATGGCGTTATTACGGGCAAAATGGACAGGCGAAAATGAACCTTCGCAATGCCTTTCGGAGCTTGATAAAATTTCGCAGTTAGTAACGATGACTTAAGATGCCCTCACAAATGGCCCGATTTTTAAACGATCAAAACCGAATTTACTTCATCGTGTGACCATCTGATGACAATTTCAAGAGAATGTGACAGCCGATAAAGCATCTTCCCGTGTCAACCCAGAACAACTATACACAGCCATCGTGTGTTTTTCGTGTTTCCTGCGCGTAATAACTACTATACAAAATATACCTTATTGTATGGTTTGGGTGCCAACGTGTGACGTCTGTGGGTATCGAACTTACTTCGGTTGTTAATTGGTTTTTGACCAAGTTCGGGGCCATCTTCGCGCAAAATTTAATATTCTCATGGTCATCTGCTGTCTATTTCGCATTAGCAAAAGTGAAGACTTAAAAATAGAATGGAAAACAACAGTGGTATTATAAAGTAGAATTTTCGACAGGGAACTGAAAAGAACACCAAGTATTAATATCAATTATTTTATGAAGCTGTTAGAGAACAACAGTTTAGATTTGTTCACCGTGAATTGTTTTCATTTAACACAGACAAGCGGAGTCCGAGAGGAATAAAACTTTCGAAGAAATTAATCTGCTTAAGTCGTCTTTGTTTTTAAAATGTTTTCTAATATACAAGATTGGAGTTTTCCAGAAATACATTTCCATTAATATTCCGTTAAATCTTTAAACTGTCGTTTAGTTACTTAGAAAACTATTTCTCTCATTTCTTTACCATCTGGGAATGAAGAAGACTGAATGCACTCAACAAACACATACATTTATTGATCAATTAATTAATTCACTTATTCGTTAACTCTGGTCTGTTATTACCAGAGGGAAGCATGATTATCAAGAATTCTATGAAGTGGAAATTGTCGACCATATTAATACTTCAAGCTAACGAAGATTGTTAAACCTATGTTTTTTGAGTTATTGCTCGCTTTGGACACAGATCTAAGACTACATCTTTTATATAAAAAGGTGTCGTGTTAGGGAACAAATATTCACATACTTGGAAATTTGAAATTTATAATGTTACCTGCCTTCAGACATTCAAGAGTCTTGCTAAATGTTGTTTTTTTATTATCCTAATCGATTCAATCTGCATGACTCAACAAAACATTTCAAGGGCAATGTCGGCATTGACAATTTGAAATTAATAATGTTATCTGCCGCCAGATATTGAAGAGTCTCAGTAAAGGTTACCTTGAATTATTCTAATCGGTTCGATCTGTTTGACTCAACAAAACATTACAGAATTTAGTTTCAAGTACTCATTTGATACCATTGCAACATACGTACAATCATATCCACTCGCTAAAACATTAATCCATAACGAGATCAATTTGAATAACACTATTGTAGAGGAAATAGTAACATTATCTATTGATAATTTAACGATCGTACAGACATCTAAAGTGTTTAACTCATTGATATCATAACTAGTTTTATTTTATCTCTAGAATAATACATGAATTGTTAGAGACGAATTCTATTTAAGCCTAGATTAATTCAATAAGGTATATATTTATATCTGTCTGTGACGATATGGACTGTAACAGGAAGACAAATAGTGGTTAATATTTAACTGGTATGGCGGTCTTTTACGCTCATGACGAAATCACGCCAATATCAAGGTACACTGAAGCCAAACGGGCTATTACTTTCTCGCAAGAGTCAATGAGATTTTATGGGTTCCTCCACCGGTTTTGAGAAATAATTGACCCGGAAATATTAAATTCTATTTAAGCCTAGATTAATTCAATAAGGTATATATTTATATCTGTCTGTGACGATATGGACTGTAACAGGAAGACAAATAGTGGTTAATATTTAACTGGTATGGCGGTCTTTTACGCTCATGACGAAATCACGCCAATATCAAGGTACACTGAAGCCAAACGGGCTATTACTTTCTCGCAAGAGTCAATGAGATTTTATGGGTTCCTCCACCGGTTTTTAGAAATAATTGACCCGGAAATAAAATAATCATGAGATATTTTAGGTGGCAGATAACAACTTATGTCACAAGATGTTTCAATATGGAGATAGTGGTTGTCTAAAATAGATCTTGACGACTTTTATATAATTATTTTAGTCTGTCAATCAACTATGACGTTTATGATGGTTTGTTAATAAAGAAGCCATAAAATGGCGGCGCGCTAAGATGCTTAGAAGCCGTCTCACTTGATAAAGGGCTTTAGACAAATTCATTCATTGTGATAGATCTGGTCAGACTCAGAAAGTAAAGTGATTCTTTATAGATCAACCCACTGAAATGATTATTACAATATTATATAGTTTACGAAAGTATGGGTTTCTTTGTCTTTTGACCTGACGATTTGGCTGGGGCGATGTCTGAAAATGACACAACTATCAATATGCGAAACTCAACAAAAGGCAATTGATGGAAGAATGCTGTACGGATGTATTGAAGCAACTTAGCCGGTAACTGCCATGACCATTGACATGTCACCCCTAACATGAAACAGACCAAGCAGTTTCTAGACTGTGTATTGTTAGACCTCCCGGTCACCCAAACACTTCCTTACCAATTAGCTTTGATACAGAAATGAAATGAAATGGGGTTTAACGTCCTACTCTTTTGCACCTAACCTGGGCTAATGGAAGACAGGCATACACCACACAGTGTGCTGCGGCCTACTCTTATATCGAATTCCAACTGCCAAGGGATATATTACGTGCACCCCAATGTGTGCAAGGGACCTCCGGTTTTTGTCCCATCCGAACGACTAGGCAGCTGTCCTTGTCAGGCCTCCCTTCTGCATCACTGACACGGGGAAATCACGCCGGAAAATCGAGATGAACTTTCTCGACCAATGCAGGGATCGAACACCCGACGCGTTGATACAGACTCAGCTGTTCGTTTAACTTATCCGCATGGTACCAGGAATCCTCGTATTTAAGCCCTGTCGTTATTAGGCCCATGGGCTTAACAACGAGTTTAAATTTCGAATTTAAGCCTACTGACTTAAATTTTAAACTTTATTTTAAAGTGGCATCCCTTTTAAATTTTCGAATCACATGTGTTGACATTGATGGAGTCGCGTAAAATTGCTGTACATTATACTGTTAGTGCCGTGAGAGAGTTTCACGACTTTAAAACTCATTGGACTCAACTGCAGGTGATATTTTAGACACTAAAGGGCTTAATTTCAGAATAGATATATATCACTGAAATGATCAAATTCGAAATTAAGCCCAGGGCTTAAATACGAGAATTCCCGGTAGTGATGGGCGTCAGCATTAAAACTCTAACCAACATCTATCGCTATGTCCGCAAAACCCCAACAAATTGCTAAAGATGCATTATGTAAGATTTAGACACAGAGCTGACCGTCCTGGTTATAACATTTTAATAATAAAAAATGAATTTACGTGTATTTAATAATTTATCAGTATTTGAAGTTTTGACGAGATGTAACAGTCTGTTTATTATCGTAGAAACGGCACTTGACAATCGAGACAATCAATCACCATTTGAAAATAAGATTATTTAAAGACACATGATGTAAGATTTAGATAAAGAGTTTACTATTCTTCCAATAATAGCTCAAAAATATATAATGTAAATTTCAAATTACTTCATTCTGAACCAAGTTATCACTGTTTGTAGTTTTGACAAGGCATGTGCATTGTGGAAACCAGCACACTGGTATATTCGAGTCTAAGCCTCGCTTTCTCATTTTTAAATTGAACTTTTAAATGACGAACCGTTCTAATCTAGTATCGAATATCCGATTCCACCGATAGTTGATTATGGTATTGGTTTGTTAATAAATGTCTAATTAATAGTTCGTATAACATTCCAGGCCTAAAGAAAGACATGGAATAGGCAGATTTATCTCTTGCATAATGTATGTTTAATAGCGACCGTGTTTCATTCCATTTAATTCTCGACCATCCTATGCTCTAGAAAGTTGGTTATAGGCTTGCCATGTGAATAAATGTCTAAATAAAGGTTTATACGAGGGCTGACTGGAAACTTTTATATCTATATGAATGACTTGGTTTTTTTATTTATTTTTCTTTCGAGGTGTCCAAACTTTTGCCAAAGATGTTGCAAGTCTTGGGTGCAGGTCAGGAAGAAATTGTCTTCAGCTACCCTAAAGAAAGTCGTTCACAGCTGACATTACGTCATCATTACTAGGAAAATGACGACCGGGCAGTTCCGTTTTAATTTTCGGAAACAGCTCTCATCCATGGTTACAAATCTGACCAAATATATTCTTAGAATCTACATGTACTTTAAAACGGTGCAGATTGTCACGAGACGTCAGGAATCTGACACGTTTCTGATCCACAGTCAAGAGCTACCTATCTTGCAGAAACTTGTTGGCGATAATGTGCTCAACCCTCTCAGGAGAAATCCCACAATATTTGCAATATGTTGAGTGCTCAGTCGTCGATGGGTCATCACCAGGTGATGTACTTGCTTAATGTTTTCTTGAATGGTTGTTGTTAATTGCCAACCAGGACGCGAGTAATTGCCAAGGCTCTCTTGATCACGCTTAAATGCTACAGCCCACTTCTTTACTGTGGAAAAGGAGGGGGACATCATCCCCTAAAGTGGAGACCATGTCGCCGGTACATGTGTCTGGGTTAGTCCTTTCACTTGCAGGAACGTGAAAACAGTCCAATATCATGTTATCCATGCTGGTGATTTCAATGGGAAGGTTCAGAAGATAGTCTGGTACGAATACAACAATAACACCACTAGCCAAACTAATATTTTTACAGGCATACATTTGTATATCTTTAATTGAGATTTGTATGAGTTATTGATTGTTTTTATTCTTTTATTATTATGTCCTCATACAATTGAAAAGTACGCCTTGCCTTCTTTGTTACTTTGACTCATAAATCATATATTTTTATTATTGTCTAAGTTAATATTTATCATTCGCTAAAGCTGCATGTTAGAAAAGATCATTGAAGAGGTCTCAGCCCTATGTGTCATACACCACGGTCGAAGGAAATTAAATAACAACTATATATAAAGACTCCTTTTTAGAAAATGAATGTGGTCACGAATAAATAAAAATTATTCGTTATAACGAAATATTACTTTGTTGTAGCGAAATAAGTATTTCGATTTAACGAATAAATCGATTTACGATTTATCCCGTCGACTAATGACCACAATGCTTCACGCATTCAATTTTAAAAAAAAACTTGTGGATGTTAGTGGGGGGAGGTTGTGGATACGATAGGGTTCGTCCTCCCATAATCCCAATGCTTTACACAAATTTATGAAAAAACAATCTGATTTAAAGTGTATCTCTAAGGGATAATCTGAATTGAAAGAGTGGGAATAGAAAGGGTTCGAGCTACCCTTACCCCAATGCTGTACACCAATTTATGACAAAACAATTCTGATTTACCATGTATTCGGGAAGGGGGGGGATGTCGAATAACCATGAACTAAATTTCAACAGAGTTCGTCCACTAATAACACCAATGTTTCACATCAAATTTTAAAATAATCCGCTAAAAATCGCCGCCTCTTGTCTAAGATAAAACGGTGTTACTGCTAAAAATAGTCCTGCGGTGAAATACAAATTAAACCACTGGCCTAAGTCGCGGAGGGACGGGGCAGAAGGGTTGTCGATGAGCAACTTATAGTCTTTCGGGTGGTACAAAGGTACTAAAAACCGGGGTCTCATTTGCATATCGGCCTGCACGTAAAAGAATCCTTGACAGTTGGAATTAGAAAAAAGAGTAGGTCGAGGTGCTGCTTCCCAGGCAAAATGGCCCTCATAGCACAATATGTGGCGTCTGTTTATTATTTACGAAATTATGACGAATTAAAATTTTGCTAACATTCGACTAGTGTCTTAGTTTAACTTGTTGAGAGTCTTCTGTAGACGATGTAGGATAAGATCAAAATCATTCGGCTACAAATATAACATAAGCTAATATCCTTTGATAGCCCCCTTTTTAATCCATGCTGGGATATTATCCATCGTTTCTTAAACATGCATTATGCAAGAGCTTAATCTGCCTATTGCAGGTATTGCAGAAATGTTTAATTACACATTAATCCAGACCATAATCAACCCTCAATGCCATCGTGAACCTGCAATACTTAGTGGAATTGAATACATGTTGTGATGGGTTATTTAACGTAAAAATGGATAATCGAGACAGACTTTATTATCGTATCAAGGTTAGTAATGACTATCGAGGCTAGTCCAAATTTAGATTGATTATAATATGTCGGTTGAGAAATAAAATTTTGTCAAAAAGTGTAAATAACTAACAGCACAACCAGGCGTATATCTCAAAAGTGAAAAAAAGTAAGGACATTTTACAATGTATAAGTGTATTATTACACAATGTGCCTAAGACACACGAAATAGCCGAAAAGTGATTTCGGAACAGACGAAAAACCAAGGTCCCAGCATGTGCGCATTGGCGTGCACGTAAAATATCCCTTGGTAGTTGGAATTCGATATAAAAGTAGGCCGTAGCGACGCTGCCCAGGCGAACTTGCCCTCAAAGCATACCGCATTAGATTTGTCTAAGCAGACATTACCACCTTCATTAAGTTGTGCCAAAATTGGGTTGGGTTTCTTTTTCTTAGGTCATTGAGTCAACTGGTGTGGTTTCGATTCTCCGGTTGTGACAAGTAGAAGAGTCGCCTGTCCAACCTCGTAGGTTTTCTCTTGGTCCTTCGGTATCCTCCCGCTGCTAAAAACCCGTACGCGAAAGCGAATTATTGAAATAAAATTGAACCGTGTTAGTCCCAACATTACCTAGTTTGTGTCGAGTGGACGTTACCCCCCTCTCTCTCTCTCTCTCTCTCTCTCTCTCGGACACTTCGAATGAGTGAGTAGATTGGCTTAAACAAGTGCGAAACAGGAAGTGTTTATCTCCTAAATACTAGGCCCCACTGGGGAAAAATCATCGGCAATGGAATTTAACAAATTTTCTCCTGATGGGTTCGCAACACTTCCGAACTTGTGTGGGCCCGACGCCTCCCGAGGCTCACCAATTTCCATGAGGCAAAAAAAAGAAAATTTTCTCCCGATGGGTTCGCAACACTCCCGAACTTGTGTGTGCCCGACGCCTCCCGAGGCTCGCCAAATTCCATCGGCAGTACATCCATGAGGTAAAAAAAAATGCCCAGTGGGGCATAAGTATGAGTGCTAGCCCCCAAAACATCAGCAAATATCAACGGGTGTTTACCTACTGTCGCTATTAAAAAGCAACCAACAACATGATTTTGACCAGAACTCGACATTAAGTCTTAATGATTTAAGTCAGAACTGTCTTAAACCGAGCAACAGTGCAGATTAGCTTCCTGTGCGTTGTGTCCAGTTAACCCTACATGTTGACACAGACAAGCGGAACCCGAGAGGAATGACTCCTTTGATGTCATTAATTTTCTTAAGCAAGTCCTTGGGATAATTGCACTGGCGAGGTTATTTCTGGAAATGTTTTCTAATATAAAAGATTGAAATTTTCCAGAAATAATCTTCCATTAATATTCCCTTAAAGCTTTAAACTGTCGTTAAGTCCTATTTTCTCTCATTTCTTTACCATCTCGGTGAGAAGAAGACCGGGTATATATATATATGACGCCCCCACGACATTTTGTTTTAATTTAAACTTTATAAATTCTCACTAGAAATAGATTTATTGGTTAAAGTCGACTTTGATAGAATGGCGTTCCTGTTAAAAAATTCCAATAAGACGGACAACTAATTTGGTGAATGACAAACTTTAATGAAAGGAGGGAACGATAGATTTGTTTTGTTATTTGTTTTGACTATATTGCTGTAGGCATAGTCTACATGTGCGCCTTGGGTACCATGCGAATTAAACCAATAGTCTACGTCGTGTTACATTTATAAGGTCACCGTTAGCCCAATGTTCGATGTGGTTTAGATCTCAAAAGTTTGGTTGATCTAAGGGGGCTCATAATTTCTAGCAGGTCGCGTTATAATACCCCGGAACAATGGTCTCAGAGCGCTTTAAGATTGTCATTAGCGTGGTAAAACGTGATGGCAACGCCAGATATCATGCTGAGGTCTCCATCGTCGCCAATGATCGCCTAGTTTGTTTTGTACATTATCTGACTTGGAAAGCTGCGAGAACGTAGTGGGGTCGCCAAGGTAGAGCGACAAGCGTGGTAACATATCGATGGGCGTAGTACGCGCAGTACACACGCGGCAATGACGTTGCGGAAATTGTAACAATCGCGTGTCTGACATGCGTTCCGAGTCCTTAAGGCGTTGTTATGGCAATGTTACGATAATTTCACCACACTTGCGGGATTGCTCGTCCTCATGGGGCTCCCAGTGCGCCTATGGCGATTCAAAGTTCATACATCATTGTGTATCTCGTCATCTTGAAATTTCGAAAAGTCTGACCAGATTAGTCACAGTGATAACGTGGTAGAAACGCGCGTGCAGTCGTGATACGTGTGGTAAGAACCCCATGAGCGTGGAAAGTGAGTCAAGGGTTCGCCGATAATAATATCGCCGTTGCCAAGCCGATGGATCTCAATAGAAACGCCATAAGCGCAGAGAGGTCATGGCGGCTGTGCGGTGAGAATGCACTATAGTCGCAAAGGTTGCGATAAGGACGAAACTTTTTTCAAGTTTGTATTTTCTCGCGTTGTATTCACGATTTCCGGCGACCTTGTGCATTTTCTGTTCGCCCTATGGACATCACCCGGTCTGACGTGGGTTTAATCATGGTACACATTTCATGTCGATGCTATCAAGCAAGACCTCAATACGTTCTCAACACCACCAACGCGGCCTGAACACGACTAGACGAAATCTTGATGCGACGCAACAAGGAGATGTTCACTCTTAAATATCCAGACACAATATGAAACCACAAGCTTATTTCTGATCGTTTTATACTATCTTCGGAGGTCGTGATGGATCTGGACAGTAGTATAGTATCTGAACTGAAGCGGGTTTGTCGTATTATGGCTTTATTAGGTCGATTTGTTCCGATCAAGGTCATGTTGAACCTGAGATGGAGTGAGTTGATCCTGCACGACCTAGACCGTCATGGTCACTCGCCGGGAAGACCTGCCCCCGATTCACCCAGACCTGACGGCGACCCTCACGATCCAAGGAGACCTTCACCAGCTTTACAACTCGACTCAAAATATTTGAGTCGCGTAAGGTCGCGCTTTGACGTGATCTTAGCTTCAGGGCTCCAGTTGATGCCTTTTCACCAAGACCTGCTCCCGATTTAACAAGACCTGACGGCGACTTTCGCGATCCAAGAAGACATTCTACAGCGTTACAACGAGATCAAAAATATTTGAGTCTCCTTTGGTCGCACTTGGGTGTGATGGGGGATAATAGGTTCGCAACGCTTTTAATTTAACAATTAAAAATACTTAAAGATACATTATTCATATTATTCATTAGACATTTATTCATATAGCAAGCCCATAATCAAATATGAAGGCGATTTTTTATACTTTAACTTAAAATGGACATTTTTTTATATGGTAGCATTGATACTTGAAAATTGAGACTATATGGTGATATGAAATGGGCTAATTAAGACGAGCATACGCCATACAGTATAGTATAAGGAAATAAGGAAAATCGTGCCCCAACGGCCTCTTTTATATCGAATTCAAACTGTCAAGGGATCTTTTACGTGTACGCCAATGTGTACACGGGGCCTCGGTTTTTCGTCCTATCCAAACGATTAGACATTTGTCCTTGTCAGGTCCTCCGTCCAATGACAAGGGGGGACGATGCTAGGTTGTTCTGCATGTGTAGAAAGGACTTATGTTTTTTAAGGATCCCGAAATGGGCCGACATGTGGCGATTTGGACAAAATGCCGACTAGCTGTCTTTTACTAGTATGTCTGCAGTCACTGAAACTACACGTTATGATGTTACAAAGGACTGCCATTAACCTTGATTTTCTTGGTATTTATGTGTTCTAGTTCCACGCCCTCTAATAAACGACAATATAATTGGTTTTTGTGCTGTTTGTTTAAAAAAAATAATGAAAAAATTGTTGGGCGTACTGTGACTTTGAGTAGGAAGACAAATATCACGAACATATTATTTTTATATATATGTACCAATTTCTTATTTGAATGTTTATTACAATTATTATTTAATGTACTTGAAAAACATACATGTATATCACGAACATATTATTTTTATATATGTACCAATTTCTTAATTGAATGTTTATTAGAATTATTATTTAAAATACTTGAATACCATACATGTATGAATAGACTCAGTAAACCGATTGAGGGCCCCAGGGTGTGTTCGGGCGTATGTTGGGGATGGTCGAGTATTACTGAAACGGGGAAACTTTTGTATACTTATGTACGTTACATTAACTCTTAATATTTCACCATTTAGTTTTTCTAATTAAACGCCATATTTCGATCGCTGATCAGGTACAAATGTTCGGGTGTAGGGTGACCCAATATTATGTGGGAGAGGACAGAATTAAGCGGTGGAGTGGCCTTCGATTTATGACATTTTAATAGCCTGATGTCTGGTGTTTACGTCATCGTCAATCAAGCCGTATTTATGGATATGTAGGTTCTCTGTCGTGTATCTGTTAACATTTAAACAATAAAAAAAGAATTGTAATTTACAATGATTTTCCACTTCATTAAGCTAAGGTTTATTGCTTATACTGGAAATAGCAATCATTTTAAATCATAAATTTTGTAATTATTTTTTTACACTCCCAGTAAATTTATTGTCAAGTGTTTTTACAGTCTATGGAGGAGGGTGGGATAATCTTAATCTGAGCTCAAAGTCCCGTTATCTTTTAATGATAAGTTAACACGGAGAGAAAGATTGTTGCCATTAACTTTAACATGCCGTTAACTTGCTGGTATGTTTAACGGAGGTGTTGGGCCCCGTTATCTGTTTAACGATGTCATTAGTGGGCTGTCAGTCGATGTATTCCGTCAGCAAAAAAGTCATAGATTGCCAGTGTCAAATCCACAAGATGTGCTTATAGCGCATATGAAAATTATCTGCAAAAAGTTCATTAACTCTAAGTTTTTTGTCACTTTTTGAAGTGAATTTGAATAGATGGCTTTTAATCGAGATTTGAAGATTGACAAGGAATTTACAAATTCAAAATTCAGCCAATGAACAAATAGTTTTCTTATGGATTAATTTTAATCAATCCGTCAGCTAACAGATAATGAAATTGACTTTCCAGAATCAGAAATTTAACGGACCCTTAACAAACGACACGTTAGCAAGATAACGACCCGCTAGAGTTTAACGGATCGCTAAAATAATTTATTTTGAGCAATAGGCCGCAGATCTATATTTGGTTTCGTTATATTTTCGATAGCCATCACTACATGAGGATGCGACTGGTTCTACTGCAAGGTCCTGCCGGATATACGAGTGACTTTTGACCCTAAGATGCCAGTCCTTCGTTTAACCAAGCCTCTCTTGTTTTGCTTTGTTTTCTATCGCCGAGAATGTCAACCCACAGTTCCATCCACCGCATGATAAGAATTCGAAATGAGAGACCATTTGATTGGCTAATCCCTCACGTCAGCTCAAACAAATCTAGCCATTGGCCTATTATTCTCAAATGTTGAAAGCGCATCCAATTCGTAGAATGTTTTTCTGTGTGATAGAGACTATGCATTCGTGCGATTTTTAGTGTAGTTTTTGTATCGTAAGCTTCCGCACAGGTTTGCCAGCCAAATAATATGTTGATTCACGAACGCATGGGTTTAGTTACACGTACTTACCCTTTTATTGGGGAGATGTATTCATATAAAAATATGCCATGCAAAGTAATAAAACAACCAGTGATCTATTTACTTCCTTTATTTTATTTAATGATACGGGGATTTAGCATACTTAATTATTTGCTTGTCTTTACTGGGTGTCAAAATATTTTTTAACATCCTCCTTCGCATCATGATAAATTTACATGAATGTGAGACATATTTTATTTAATAGAATTAAATATTGTAACAGACAAATGTGGGTGTTAATAATTTCTTCTGTATTGGGAATTCTCATCATAAATAATACAAAATGTTTTTTTAAAGTTGTTAAACTCTAGAGAGGTCGTCAATCATTTACGATTTTTTTTCACTTTGTGACACTTCTGACATAATGTATAGAACAATTATGTTCCTTTGTGACACTTTTTAAGTGTCCTAAGTCTGATTAGGACAGAGCGCATGAAGAGCTACCTTACTTAGTGTCTTCGGTATGGATATGAATCCCCGCATAAAAACTCTGGTCACATCCTTCTTATACAGAATTGACAGGAACATTTCTTTTGGAGTGGCCACCCTCTTCAAATAAAGCAATGACGCAAACTACGTGAAGTGTCTCGATGAATGATATATCAGTTGCTTGCAATGTCTGTACTGTTTTTTATGTGTAGTGTGGTACTCCAATACTAACTATTTGCTATATTTTTAAATACCAAAGTCCATGGAATAAGTGTTCGCTGCTTGTACCAAACTTCATATTTTTAATAAAAGATTTTTTTTTCGATAATTTTTTTTTATCATACATATTCATCCATTCATATTTAGTTTAGTTTTTAACATACCCAGAAAAGGAAGCCGGAGCACATGGTAAGCCAAAAGTCAGCTTCTTATGATTTTAAACCGTGATCGATCGATGTCAGGAATAGCGACAAGTTATGAAAGATACATAGTCTGGGGTAACTGGAGGTCACTTCGCTAAAATACAGAAACCGAGATTTAACACAAAAATGCCAAATATACTACGTTAACGTTTTACTGATGTATTAATAATCAGATAAATACGATTTGAAAGCAAATAATAAGCAAATAAATGGGAAAACAAACAACATGACCATCAGACCTAAAAAAAAAACGGTATAGGTAAATAGTGTAATCAGAAATAGGCTGTTCACCGTGTAAAAACACACGACATATAGAGATAATAGGTGTCCCCAAATTTCCTCCAATAGCGGACTGACAGATTCCGATTCTAATCATACCCTCGCCACTAGCTGCCTGCATTCAGAAAAGTCACGGGGGTTTTTCATCTTTACAATCACGTAGCAGTGTATTCTTCTAATTAATTTACCAACAAATCTGCTCTTTTTTCCAGACACCCGATACAGCGCCCGCTAACTCTTTTATTAAATAAGCCCCGACTTCGTTGCAAAGTGTACCGCAACTGGGGTTCAATCAAGATTTTTCGGATGGATGCAAACCAAAGCGTTTATTCCTGTTTCATATGCTCATGCAATGTAAGGTGTTTGGGTGGCCGAATAATTAGCATGTGGGCGCTGTACCATTTCGATTTTCCGGTCGTACGTGACAATGAGTAAGGTCAACCTCGTGAGTTTTTCTCCAGGTCCTCCCACTGTTAAAAACCTCTGCGCCCAAGAAAATTATTGAAATAAGAATGTTAGGCCCGACCGAAATGACGTAGTTGGTATATAGTGGACGTTATAAAGTGAGAGGGGTCAAAGCCAAGGGTACGACAAAGATGGTTAATTGTGCTGCACAGTGTGCGTAAGAACCAGTGGAGGACACACGCGCTACTGACAATTAACTATCGTTGTCGTACTTTTGGTTTTGACCCCTACCACTTTGTACCGTTGATTACAGATTAAACATCCATAAGTGTACAAATGTGTTGTTATTGATGTGTTCCCATTTGAATAGTGTTCACATTAAGAAGCAAAATAAATAAGATATGTTTAGAGGATCATTTTGTTATACGAAAAACTAAGTGATGCGTTTTCTATGGCGCTCAGTATATTGGAATGAAGAAATGGATTTCAATAATGCCCGAGTTGTTCACCGTTGTTTCGAATACTGTTAAAACGATGCTCTGATATGTTTGCTGGAACATTTTAAAGGAATTATGTTCGTTACCCGTTCATTTAGGAGATGCATTCATGTTAAAATACGACCTTCAAAATAATAAAACAACAAATAATCAATATACGTCTTTTATTCTATTTAATGACATGGGGATTTAGCATAATTATATTTGTGTGTCTCGTTAGGTATCAAAACAGTTTTATAACAGCCACCTTTGCATCATGAGATTTTACGTGAATGTGATATATATATATATTTATTATTTAACTCAATTAGTTACTGTAACAGACGTATGGGGGTGTTAATAATTCATTCTGTATTGGGAATTCTCATCAAAAATAGTAATAAAACACGTTTGTATAACGCTTGAAGTTTTTAAATCGTAGAGAGGTGGTCAATGAATTAGGTTTTTGTCTCATAGTGACACTTCCGACAAAATGTCTGAAATAATATACCGGACTTGAGTTACGTGTGCATACAAACGTACGCAAATCCCCTTTGTGACTCTTTCTAAGTGTTCAGGTCTGATTAGGCCCAAGCTAACCTAGCCTACATATTTCCTAAATGGGTAATTCTTCATGAAACCCCCGCATGAAAAACTCTTACGCCATACAGAACTGACAAGGAAAATTTGTTTTGGAGTGGCCACCCACTGCAAGACAAGTTATGACTTCACCCACATGAAGTGAGATATATTTGATATTTGTTTGAGTGTTGTGTGTTACCCCTGCACTTATAATAATAAGAATAATATGTCCATTTATATAATGTCAAATCCACAAGATGTGCTTATAGCGCATATGAAAATTATCTGCAAAAAGTTCATTAACTCTAAGTTTTTTTGTCACTTTTTGAAGTGAATTTTGAATAGATGGCTTTTAATCGAGATTTGATGATTGACAAGGAATTGAGAAAAAAGCAGTTCCACTGGGAGGGAATTCCAACTTTTAGCTGCCGCAACAGCAAATGTTCGTTGTTCAAAAATTTCAGGTTTCCACTTTGGTATCACTAGCTGATTGAGATTGTTTGAACACAACTGTCTTTTAGGAATATACCGTTGAATTAATTCACAGAGGTAATCAGGGGCCTCCCCAGTCTCGACTGATTCCTTGGTAGGTAGAGTCCTTTAAAGTCTATCTGAGCACTGACTGTTTACCAATGAAGGCTTTGCAGAACTGGCGTTATTTGGCAACGATATGGAGATCTCGGGGCAATTCTTGCTGTGAGATTTTGGATTTGCTGGGGCCGATTTAGTTGGGGTTGGGGTAGGTCGGTGGGAAGACTATGACAACAGTCCAGTTGGGATAGAATCAACGATCCCGCTAGAGCTGAATCCTGTGTGTGTGTGTGTGTGTGTGTGTGTGAGAACATGGTGGATGGAATTATGTTTTTGAATTGACAGTACCAACTTTCTACGAAGATCACCAACCTGTTTTGTAAAGACCAGGACTCTATCCAATGGTACACCTAAATTGTTTACCTATGATGTTAGTGGAAATTTAACATCTCGATAGCGAGGGCTATCAATCGATTTCAAATCATCCCAGGTTTAATTTTTCCGATAATATGTAGCCATTTTTGTAGGCACCTCTGTTAATCTGATCCAAGAATAAATGAATCTACACACATAATTTTGATTTAAAACATTGTCAAGCTGCTTCGTATACATCGTATTCGAGTCCTAAACAGAACCTTGAGGTACACCTACCGCTAGAACAACGCGTTCTGATTTGTCAATTGTTGACAATTACGGACTGAAGGTGAGATGAAAGATGAAATCGAAAGCATGCCAAAACAGTGTCATTAATACCAAACTCATTATGAAGCCGGAAAACAGTTTTGGTCGTATATTGTGTCGAAAGCTGCAAAAAGATTTAATAATATTAGCAGCGAAACACGCCCTTAGGGTCGTTTACGACTTTAAGGCTGTTTCATATTTGATATGAAGACTTGTCTAGTACGAGTTGTTATTCACAATGTTTTAGGTTTCAGTTATTCAGAATATGACGCAGGGACACGGAGAAAGTTTCTTAGGATGATCCTTGTTTAGTGATGGTAAATTTTCATACACTCCCGCATTAGAATATGGTTTGAAACTGTGATCGACGGTGATATCGGGGATATGTACATGTAGTCATAAGCTTAGGCAATGAACCTTGAGCAAACAAAAGAACACCCGATCGAGGGGATGCAGATAATTTATTTTGCCTTTCTCAAGCACACGAGAGTTAAGAACATTACAATAGCCAGTATATGTTTGGCACACGGGAAGTCAAACTTATTAAAGTAATAACAAAGCATATTGGTTTTGGTTTTTCACCTCTTTTTAATACCCCCCGCGAGTTGTGCCCCTTTGTTAATAAATGTTGTTACTTCCTCGTAAGCTGCAATTATTAACATATCGTTTTGTAATCAATCTACACAGGCTATCATAATGAAATGAAGAAGAAATGAGGTGGTATTTAACGATTTCTAATATCAGCTTCCCAAACTGTTGTCCTTTGGTTTCGAATATTGTTAAAGGCTTAATTATTATCCGGATTATTTGTTCGAACAACATCAAGGAATATGTTCGTTGCCTGGCAACTCATATTCATATATAAGATGTGAATTCTACCTTATTAGTATATTAAATCCATTAGTACGTAATTTGGACATGTTAAGCCCAAACAGTTTAGACAAAGCTATACTATCTATGTCAAGATAATTAAACTTCTTGATATATATATGTATTTTATTTATTTAAACAATATTTTATTCATTTCAATTTACAAAATTTATATGGTAAATATAGGATACGATAACGACCTCTATCAGCTTATATAAAATCGCTTTGTATGCTTTGTATAAATATGCATTTATGATATATATATATACATTCATGAATGAACGAAGCAATGGGAAATATTTCTTAAAATATTAAATGATAACTACATACTAATGATCGGCATATTTCAGTAATAACATCGATTCAATCGGTCCAACGCCTTAGTTTCACAATTTACATGCTTACCTGTAATGTTGACGAGTGGTGTTTCAGGGGTCGACTTCTGTTTTCCGGTGTTCGATCCCTACATTGGCCGAGAGCGTTCATCTAGATTTTCCGGCGTGGTTTCCACCTTGTCAGTGATGCAGGAAGGAGAGCTTGAAAAGGGGAGTAGTCTAGTCGTTCGGACTTTACGAAAACCCGAGGTCTCGTGTACACATTGGCGTGCACGCAAAGGATCCCTTGGCAGTTGGAATTCGATAGAAGAGTAGGCCATAGCGCCATTGCCTGGGCAAATTTGCCTTCCTAGCCCACTGTATGGCGTAAGCACGTCTTTATTAGCCCAGTTTAGGATCAGAACAGTGGGACGTTAAACCGCTTTTCATTTCTTTTATATACTCTGTCTGAAACATCTGATTCTATTTTGCCGCATCTGCAAAGTCCATGTATTAATTACACTAACTGGAACTTTATTTCCCCTTAGGAACGACGGTGCTATATTTTATTATATTAATACAAATTTTCAGACACGCAATTTGAAATTAAAACACTAAATTCAGACGAAATGAAACCTTTCTCCTTTCAACGGAGTTTTTAAAACCGTATTATGACACCCCTGGCAATGTTTACGGACATGTTTATTAAATAAAAAGAATGCGTAGTTTTTTAAAATTCGGTGGCTTCCTGAATTCAATAATAAAAGGATATATCTAGAAGCGTACATTTTTCTTGGGGGGGGGGGGGGGGTCTAATCTACCCTTACGGCTTATATCTCCATACAGGACTTAAGGGTGGCTCTAATATCGTCTGTAGTTGTGGCATTAACACAAGACAATTGGATCAAAGTGATTATTTTGTTTGTAACATCTTCAGACAGCCATCTTGTTTCTATGCGTGGATTAAGAGAACAGTAACCAGATGTAGTTTGTTTTTGTATGAGAAATTTATTCGGGTCATTTTGATAGTAAGATATCGTAAATCTTTATTTCAAAAACTTTGGTGACCTTATTCTTTGTCAAGTTCAAATGTTAGATCGAAACCCCAATACTTAAAATCCACTTATAATGGAGCCCCCGTTCCCACCGCCCCGCACAGGACATCTGTGTATTCGTTCGGATCGTGTGAAAAACCAATGTTCCGTGTATACATTGGCGTCCACGTAAAAAAATCCCCAGGAAGTTGGAATTCAATATAAGAAAAGGCCGAAGCCTCGCTCTCCAGTAAAACAAAATCCCCCAATAGTACAATGTGTTGCATATGCCCGTTTTCATTAGCCCAGTCGGGCCAAACAGTAAACCCAATTTTTCGCCCCCCCCCCCCTATATAATAATGTTCAATGTTTGTCCCAAGATAATACATAGCCGGTCTGATTTACCCAGAAACTACTTTATAAAAATCGATTTTCAGTAAAGGGGCAGGTGTGACAGTATTGGTTCTTTAAAACAACTTGTGGATGACAACACTGGTATAACTTCTAACAATACTTTTTATTCTGCTTCTTACATATTAGGTACACACATCGTAATGTAAACGTCCGTAGAACTAACCTATATGGAGGGAGTCATGTCTTGGCTTAGCACGAGTGTGCTAACCCCAGAAGCTCTCGTCACGTCTCCGATTCCTGGACCTGACTAGTACCCATGAGGTACCTTAATCTAGGCGCCCGCCTAGCCTGACCTCCTAGAACTGCCTGGACCTTACTGACGATTCGTTTCTGTTCTGAGTTTATAAAAATATTCTATACTACTTACTACTTCTTGGTATTTAACGTCTGCTTCCACATAAGTGATATCACAGACAAGACTTAGGAGAGACGAAGCTGATTCCTGTTTTTCAGAATATGATTTTGCAATCTTTCAATTTCGCTTTAAGCCATGGATTGGGTTTAGTGGGAAGTTCTTCCCTTTATTTAATAAAAAACATATCATTTGGAAGACGGTCTCACCTGCTTCTGGATTGGTTGATGTCATCGTTTGGGGTTAGTGTTTAGGTGCCAGGCCCGTCTTATCGCGGCCTCCCCTTACTCCACTATCCCACTCTATGAGTTTGGTATCAGTTTTATTTACGGAATAGTGTTTAGGTGCCGAATACGTCTGACCGAAACTCCCCCTTACTCCACTCTCCTGCTTAGTTTGGTAGATGTCATCTTTGTGGGATTTGTGTTTAGGTGCCAGGCCCGTCTTATCGTGACCTCCCCTTACTCCACTATCCTACTCTGTAGGTTTAGTGTCTTTTTCTTGGCGGAATAGTGTTTAGATGCCGAGTCCGTCTGATCGTGACCCTCCCTTACTCCACCATCCTGCCAGTTTGGTATAAAACCCCAATGTAGTTTAGTGTTTAGATGCCGGGCCCGTCTAACCGTGACCCCCTCTTACTTCACTATGATCGTGACCCTCCCTTACTCCACCATCCTGCCAGTTTGGTATAAAACCCCAATGTAGTTTAGTGTTTAGATGCCGGGCCCGTCTAACCTTGACCCCCTCTTACTTCACTATTCTACTTAGTCCAACTATGTCCATTAGGACGTGGATTTGTTCGAAGATTTGCAGCTTCAGATCTGGTCTAGGGAAGAGTAGGTTCTTAGTGTTGAATGGTATGTTGTTGTTCTCCATTATTCTCACTTGTTCCCTTCTCTCCTCCTTGTATACCTCGCAGTCTACCAGGACATGGTTGTTGGTGCATTCTTCTCCGCACTCACAGACGATGACTTGGTGTTTGTGGTCTCGTAGCCGCTCTTTCACCCTTAGTTTCGATATAAATCTGCATATATCTCTTCTCGGGTGATTGATTGCTGTCTTCGTGTAGATCCAGCCGGAATCTGTATGTATCAAGTTCAACGAGTTTTAATTCCCAGATTGAATTGACCTGTCTTTTAGATTTCCGTGGTGCTGTAGTCTATGGTGCGGAGTGGTGCTGTATCCTTGAGACCTTCGTTGGCGAGTCGATCTGCCTCCTCGTTTCCTCTAATGTTGACATGTGATGGAATCCACACGAGCTCTACTTTGCTTCCCTTCTCTAAGACCCCCTGGTACAGCTGCCTGATTTCCAGAATGACTTCTGGTCTTGAGTCCGAGTTGTCAGTTTGGATTGAAATCAGACTGCTCAGAGAGTCGCTTGGAATGACGAACTTACTAGTCTTTTAATGGGAAATCCATGATATAGCGTCAGGAATGGCCACACAGTTATTGGGCAGTTTCCAGCTTATTCCCTGTTCCCCGTTTGGCAGGTATATTCCAAACGAGCTGGTGCCCCTTTCAGGGTTGCGTGAGCCATCCATATAAACATGATCCCAGTCATCGTTCATTCTGCTTATCCCTCTGTCTCACAAGCTTGCCGACCGTTTTCTTCTCTGAGACTTGAAATCCTCAGTCGTTTGCCCATGCAATGAATTTATCTAAGGCCTTCTGCATGTTCTCTTGTAGCTCACAGAATCTCGTCCCTTTCCTCCATATTGTACTGTCATCGGCGAATTTGGCCAACTCAGTTCTGGCGTCGAGGTAGGACGATTTCTGTATGTCGTTGATATTGAAGAGAGTGGGACTGATGACCGATCCCTGAGGCGTGCCATTTTCTAATGTTTGCTCGTCACTCAGGAATCTTCCAACGTTCACCTGTATCCTTCTATCGCTCAGAAAGCTTTTAATCCACCGAAACATTATCCCCGTTATACCGATACGCCCTAGCTTAAAAAGCAGCCCGTCTAACCAAACTAAATCGAAAGCCTTGGTTAGATCTACGAACACGGCACATAGCAGGGGCCCCGAAAGGAGCGCCTGAGACAAAAAAAAAGTATTCTAGACAAAGGAGCTCATAAGACACCTGTCTAATGTATCATGCATCATATCAGGTTTAATATTCAGTACAGTTTATCAGACAAAGAAAGTTAGATAAGACATGCCAACAACAAGTTAAGTTACACACTGATATAAGGAATGCTACCAACATCACCAGTCGGGTGTTGATAGCAACAGGTTGATGTTACAATCATTTAAACTATTTTAATATGGCAGGACGCTTCTATGACATCTGTCATTGTATAATACAGGGCGACTAATCGACGATTAAAATTACTGTAAAAGGTTTAGAAAAACACTTTTTATGCGTTGTTCCACTTTCAATCCTTTCAACTAAAAGGCTCGTATTAAACATGTTATGTTAAAATACAGAGAAAAGAGGTTTAAGGAATTACGGATTTTTGACATTGAAATATATAACCCCGACATCATTTTCAAACAAAAAATTATATATGTTACCAAAACCCATGGGATATCATTTCACAAGGAACATTGTTGAAAGTCTAACATTTTAACGAAGAAACAGTATAACATCGTCAGCCGTGATTTCCCCTTGTCAGTGATGCAGGAGGAGGGTCTGACAAGGACAGCTGCATAGTCGTTCGGATGGGACGAAAAACCGAGGTCCCGTGTACACATTGGAGTGCACGTAAAAGATCCCTTGGCAGTTGGAATTCGATATAAGAGTAGGCCGTAGCGCCGCTGCCCGGGTAAAATTTCCCTCGTAGCACACTGTATGGCGTATGCCCGTCTTCCAATAGCCCAGGTTTATGTGCAAAAGAGTAGGACGTTAAACCCCATTTCATTTCATTTCAGTATAACATCGGTAAGGCAATGAATGGACGAGCGTTAAAGATACATTCCCGGGTACAAACTTTGTGATTTGATGATATTCACCGATGATACCTATAGCTATATGTAAGCTGTTATTTGACGCAATGTCTGTCAACTTATCCTCATTGTGGGAGGGTCCGTCTTTCAGAATGTATTGATGATTACATACTGTAGGCCTACATTTACCATACATATGGCGGTCAAGTAAATTGTTAATTATTTCTGTCAACTTCTTTTTCCGTCGTTTAATTGCAGAGTCTTATGTACGTTGACACCCACCAATGTTCCGAAAACCGCCTAATTGATCAACAAACGCTCCCTCACATTGCAGAGTCTTATGTACGTTGATACCCATCAATGTTCCGAAAACCGCCTAATTGATCAAGAAATAACAAACGCTCCCTCACTTAAGCCGGCACACAATAAGCTGGCAGATAACAGTCAGGTTGTCAGTGATACCTTGACAGTTTGGCCTGGTGCTTGCCCTACGGGCGTTTTTCGGTTAGTCCAGTATTTTTTTAGTAAGATTGGGTATCCAACTTTCCATAATATACTATTCAAAAAAAGTAGGGGATATTTGGTTTTTAAGTGTTATTAAAGTCACCAAATGAAACTGACGAAGAAACAAATGACAAAATGAAATGAAGTTCACATTCATCGATTTATTCCAAATGATCGTTAGACTAAGTAAGGCACAGACTGACCATTATAAGGGTAAAATGATACCCGGGGTCAAACAGCAAAGTTACCACAGCATCACAACAAAGTCAGTAACGGGTAAATCCTCCTCTGTTTGCCAAACAAGCATTGATCCGACGTGGCATACTCCTAATGAGACATCTAAAGTCATTTTGGACCAGATTGTCCCATTCCTGTTGCAACGCAACAGCAAGTTCTTGGACATTGGCAAGACGTTGTTGACGTTGAGGTAACCTCTGTCCAAGCATGTCCCAGACATGCTCGATGGGGGAGAGGTCTTGCCTGAATGTGATGATCTCTCAAACAAGGGATCACGCGAGGACGTCGGGCGCGAAGGTGACCCCTATGCAGTCGATTCCGAATCGTCTGGCCACTCACTCTCACACCAGTGTCTGTTTGAAGACGAGCGCTGATCTGATTTGCTGTGATGACACGATTTCTCAAGGCCAAGGTACGGATACATCGATCCTGGGCTTGAGTTGTCGCCCTTGGTCGACCTGAGCGTGGTCTGTCCTGTACAGATTGTGTATCACGGTATCTGGACCATAGCCTGCTTATGACAGACTGAGAAACATTCATCGTCCGCGCCACAACCGCCTGTGTTGTGCCGATCTGTAGCATGCCAAGGGCACGTAACCTTTCATTTTGGGTAAGCCGACGCATATCAAAATTTGTTTTCTGGTCACTAAAACAATTAAACTGATGTTTCCACCCTGGAATTCAATGCCACAATGACTATAACATTCAAAGTCAGAGTCGTGCAAATCTTGGGTTGGAACCCCATGATGATCACAAGCATCACCTGCATTCCATGCGGTAGCTATTGGTGCGTTTGGGCGTCACATGTAACTGGAAATGTTTCTTCTGTTAGGTTCTATAGTGACTTTTTTCGTAGTCATTTGCATATTTTAGTATTATGCCCCAAAATCAAATATCCCCTACTTTTTTTGAATAGTATATACAAAATTTGACATACTTTTATTGGAAATAATCACCCGGTAAATACTTTTCTGGGAAAGTAACTTTAAGTTATCTTACTTTTGATTCGATGACTATCACATTCAAAAAGAACTGGAATGGCTCTTCAAATCTTTAATACTGGAAACTTATGATAATAATTATCTACATACACTAATAGGGCCACTAATAACCGACTAGTACCCAATGCTACTATGTCGGATATACCTAAACGCCGGGCGTATTATGTGTGTGAAATGGTTTTTAACGTCCGCTTCCACCGAAGTTATATCGCAGACCATCACAAATATATATAAATGTTGAATGGGTTGATGTAATAATTTACAATATAAAACAGTGGTAAATTATAAAACAATTAAACATGCATTATGCAAGAGCAAAATCTGCCTATTGGAGGTCTTTCTTTGGGCCTGAAATGTTATAAAATTATTAATTAGACATTAATTAACCTATTCAGACCATAATCAACTGTCGATGTTGAGGCTAGCATGAGGTTTTTATTGGATTGTAGTTCGATTCGCTGAAATATTTTCCTTCGTGATTTACCACTAAAATTGGATAACCGAGACTACTGGTTTTGTCTTACCGACTTTAATAATGATGACCGAGGCTAAGCGGAAATTTCAATCACTTAGTTCTAAGCTAATAGTGGAACAATCTGACTTAAATTTTCAACAAATTGCCTTTACATTAGCTAGTTTTTAACTATTGTAGTGAGAACTGCCAACTCGTTATCTAATCTCCCATAATGTATCTTTAATAGGCCAATCTTACGATCTGCGTGTTCACGAGACAGGTCATATTGGCAGTCACTTTAAATCTATAGCAGTTATATAGACAATAAGGGATTATAATAAATTAACATGTCATTAGCATGGCGTAACGTTTCATCATTGGCTAGTCACCTTTTAATAGCACACGATTAATGCTCTGAAAGAAAAGATTAGTCACTGTCCCGAGGGTTTAAATGAAGTCAATTTAAAGGCTTTTACTTTTAAATTTAGAACATATTCCTGAAGCAATGACCAGGGAAATCCCTCTCTGCCCATTGCTGGATTGACTTCTGATTTTTGAACTTTTGAGAGAGTGTTTCTATTCTTCCCGTTCAATCAACACGATAGTCCTGCGTTTAATCTGGGTCTTCCCTAAAACCATGGACAGTGATTTAGGGTATTAAAAACGGTGAAAGTACGTTCGTTTCCAAACAGTATTGTTTACATTTCATTCGACTTGATAGCCTCGTTTGTCACGCAATTAGTTTTATTGCAGTATTCTGCTAGGTACGGGTTAATTAGGCATAATATTATAAAATTGTGAGCCATGACGTAACATTATGTAAACATATTTGGTCCAATATTGGCACTCGTTTAAATGTAAAGCTTTTGTAAAGCAGCTAGTCATTGGTTGTTAGTCGGACTACTGTCCAATCAAAATATAAAACAACAATATCCACTCATTACAGCAGTGAGTAGTGGGATTACCTCTAATAAAACGGAACACTCCGAGGAGTATGAATTTAGAAATTTTTGAAGTATAAGAAAAATAAATAAAGACGTTTGAGGTATTTATAGTTAAAACTATTTCCTATTTAGTGTAAATGGGTATTAAAATGAGTAAAAGGCATCATTTTGCCCGAAGCAGTTACGTGTTATGTAAACAAAGCACGCGACATTGAGCCAATGTCTGACGCCGCGTGATTGCACGTGCTGAAGACAGTCATCTGTGACAGAGATATTATAAGTAATTCTCTGTGAAACAGATTGTTTCGACGATCATCATTGATCAGATCAAATTTTGTAAAAATAAATAAATGTAATGCAATCTGTATACGTTCATATTACATTAATGTGCGCTTTTTGGATCATTTAATTTCATTTTAGATTTCCAAAAGTAAGAGATTTAACTCCTTTAATATTGACAGGTTATAAATGAAATCAACATTTAGAATAGAACACGATGAATAATGTTTAATTCGTTCGACAAGGTTGCGCACTAAATGCTATCGAACGTCATTTGTAATGAGGCGCCTTGATGAACACCAGTGTGGAAGTCCAATGACAAGCCGTACACCCGATGTAGACTCCGCGGACCAGTTACAATTAACTATTATTCAATTTGAATTGTGTACTTTTTGGATAATTTCCTTTTATTTTAGATTCCAAAAATAAGAGATTTGGCCCCTTTAAAATTGACAGGTTATACAGGAAACCATGGAAACATAAATAATAATACGTAAGAATCAAAATATGACGAGATAATTTGAATTTTCAAAAAAAAATGAAATGTTTATTTGTCTCCCCTGAAGTATTATCTTTTTTTAAAAAAATTAAAAAATAAAGAAAAGGTTCGTTATATTACACTAGAGGGAGACACAATCAGTTTGATTGGCCCAAGGTGTCGAATATGGCTCGAGACATGATTTTATGTAAGGATTCCTTTGTCTATGGTAAATATTTAAAGCACATCGTCTGAAACAATTAAACTAATTCTATGAGCTGGAAGTCTTCCTTGAAAACCAGACTACTGCGTAGTAATCTTAATATCAAGAAAAGCCCTAGTCGTTGGTAGGCTTTTGGTCGGATGGTGTAGGCGGTTCTATAAAATATGTTTTCAAGTTCAGGAACAAAAGACACTTGTCATGATTTCCCAACAGATGGGTTATCCTGTGTATTACTAACTTACATTAATTAATTAATAGATCTGCATTTGATAGTATTGAAAAAATAAATACAAAGGGGGGTTTACTTGCATTATATTTGATGCATGATGTCTAACATATCATTGTCTGTCCAGACACTCCAGGGATCTGCGAACCTCCGAACTATTAGTCTATGTAATTTAGTTACAACCTGATAGTGTCCATAGAAATCCCTTGGTTAGGATTGTTTGCATAAATAAAAGGCTAACGACAAACACGAATTAGGATTCCATTCCTTTATCCATGACATTTTGATCTCTGGAGTAAAACGTTGACTAATTAGCAACTAATTCTTTTGCTAACTTGAAAGGGGTTCTTAACAATACATTGACGAAAAGTTGAACGAATAGTAAAGATGGTTTTATTTGATATCGAGCTGCATGTAGATCAAAGCGATGTGCTTTTAAAGTTCCAATTTCACTTCTTCTAAGAAAGTCAAAATATAATTATTTCTATGTTTTTTGCTCAAAAGGTTGTCAACTCACCATTATACGATCATGGACAAAATTTGGGGGGGGGGGGGGGGGTAGAAAGGGTGACACTGGTTGATTGAGGAAATAGTTACTCAATTACCTCCCTTGTTTTCCTATTCTTCTCCATGGACGGCCATCTTCAAACGTTTGAATTTGAAGTTGAAAATGATATTTTTGCCAATTTCTCAACTGGCAATAGTGAATTATAGGATTAATAGGATTATTCTTTAACAAGGTAGGACTGTTTATAGGTTCAATCTATTTTGGGGCTTTATTTTAATAAATTTTAAAAATATAACTTAAAAAAATGCTATTGGAACTTTAAATTAAGTTTTCAACTGAATAATATTATCTAAATGTACATCGTCAGGCGCTTGTCTAGAAGTGAGTGGTCCCATTCCACTTTAATTCTGCACATTTATGCACCTAAATGAGCAGAAATATTGTCTCTGAGACTTTGATTTTATAACATTCTTGGGTCATCGGCCAAACTTCACGCCGAACTTGATGATGTCTACACATCGGACCCCCCCCCCCCCTGCTTAAAATGCGCGTGGTGGTGTGACATTTCACTAAAAACTTCTTATTCTTTATTTACTCCACGAATAGTAAGTGCAGGGGGACTGCACTACAAGTATTTAATTTAAAGTATGTGGAAATGTCAAAATCCCCGAAGCGTCACAATCATAATAAAAGTCTCCGTGTGCACAGGCTTTTGGTGTTGATTACTGTGGAGAAATAAAGAAAGATGCGGTTTAACTTCCTATTATTACCGTTCAGCGAGAACAGCGTAATGAATTCATCTTAATTATAAGATACATATTTATAAAGATCAAATATGCCCAGTTAAATTCAATAACTGTTACTTCTCCATTCTGATATCTAGCTAATCATAAGCTAGTTGTCTGCCCTTAATAGCGTCTCGAGATTTGTTAACGCGTATGCAGAATAAGCCATTTTGTTTTATTTGCGATGAACAGTCCATTTGCTGATTACAGTATTTTGCCTATTATACGTTTTTTAGGACTTCGAATTTTGTGTAATGGTTTGGATTGTTCGTACTTGGTTTTTATTTTATTATCAATACAAACATATGATAATTCCAAAACAGCGAATTATAATAATATTACATACGAAATACAACATTGTTTTCTATGGTAGAATAATAGTCTTATCCAAGTACTTAGTCCTTTGAACAACACTGTTACCGGTAGATGGGGTCCGCATTAGCTTATTGAGTATTGCGCGGTCTCGTTAACCCGGGGGTTCTGGGCCGCGATAGTTATTTGTCAGTCATGCAGAGCGGAGGGCCGGGCAACGACAGCACCTGGTCCGGTGTACACGTTAAAAAACCTGTAACACATTGTATGCCCGTCTTTGTTTGCAGAATAACCCTTAAATGTAGTTGACCCCCCTTTCATTTATTAATTAATATCTTTATGCTTACAGCCAATCGAAGTTAGGATTTCTCTGTACTCCTACATTGTTATGTTCAGTCGCTGCCGTCTTATAACACTATGTCCAAACACATCTGCCATTGCAAGCTGAATTTGCAAAAAAAAAAACCAAGAGCAGTTGATTTGACTTGGTTGTGGGAGAGAAGCTGTGTTTATAAGTAAGCATTCTGTAGGACATACAGCCAAAGCTGCGGAAAAGTAGATCATCGAAACGCTCATGGAAACGGTCACATTACATTTGCGACGGAAACACGAACATGAAAAGCGGGCCTAAGAGATAAATCTCCATATTGCATGCCTGTTGAGACATTTATTCACATGCCAAGCCCACTATCAACTCTCTAGATCATCGGATTGTTTGTATATTAAGTAGTTAAATGGAAGACCGTCCACATAATTTAATCGGTAATGTTAAAATTGAAAATCAAGACTTTGTTTATTATTGTGGCAATGACAAATGATATTCTTTCAAAAATTCTAACTTCGCTTAAACTAAAGTAATTTGAATGAATTTTTTTTAATATTTCATTTTCCATTGTTCCTTTTTTTTAGACTATTATGGTTGTAACGCACCAGTCCTGTAGCTAAATCTTACATAATACATCTTTAAAAACTGATGTGTCATAGTTTTAGTTTAAAATTAACCCTATTATTAATAATTTCAAAGAACATCGCTTTAAGCAATACGATAATTGGTTGAATAATACGAACCCTCCCACACCTAAGTCTGTTCAGTATCACGGATATTAATTATTCATTAACCCCGATTCACTTTCTTCATTAAAGCATCTCATTATTTATAGTCACTGTCTGATCTCTTGTCATTTTCGTACTTTTTCATAATTATAAAGATGTCTTTTCCGGGTCGGTCATATGTCTTTAGAATTTTCTTCTGAACTTAGATCAATTTGCCATACATAATGTTAATCTTAAAAAGTGTTAGGTTTGTGAAAATCTGATCAGAGCTATCCACTTCTTGTAACAAATCGTGACATTGTTGATCTGTATTTTTAATATGTAAACAAGCGAATACGAAACTATCATGTGGGTTGAGGAAAGGTATATCGTGCAGATTAATACCGACCCGACATCTTTAAAAATCGTCATTTATAAGATAAAAAATGTGTCTGCACGGGCAATCAAATATTGTCCAATTACCTGAAACGCATGCTTATTTTATTCTGCTTCGATTATCCGACATTTGTTTTTATAAAAAACACTAGATCTTGTGTAAAAAAACCGGACATGATGTGATAATGCGGGTTAAAATATTTCAAGCCACGAATAAGGAACTGGGTAATTGGTGGGGGTTATCCATATTGTTTCTGAATCAATGACTTTCTCTGATGTTAATTGGTGCAGGAATATGGATTTGCGTGGCTCAAGTTTGTTTAAAGGAGCCCATCCAACGAACATCGAAGCTAGTAGTCGACTATTCTAAAAACAAAGAGAAATTCCTTATTCCGTCGCTATTGGACGATAGTTGGGTTCATGGTTTTGCGTGACTCAAGTTCGTTTAAAGGGGTCCACCCAACGAACACCGGAGCTAGTAGCCGACTTTCCTAAAAACACAGAGAAACTTCTTAATCCGTATCTGTTGAGCGATAGTTGGGTTCATGGTGGGGGTGGGTGGGGGTGGTACTCTTCGCTGTTGACATTTAAATACCTTAAAGTATGTATATGGTAATTATTTCCAATAAAAACATGGCATATTTTGGTATGCATCCAGTGTCTTTCTAGAACATACTGGATTCCATAAACAAAAATCATGGTGCCCTCCAGGAAAAAAAATGCAAGGGCGTTACTAACTTGCACCTGTCTGCTCGTGCAACATAAATGAAGCTTCGTGTTTGTTGATCTAATCATTAATGGTCTAGTAGGCACTGCTATTAAATGGCGGGAAAAGAAGTTGACAATTAAGACTTCGATATTTATGGTAAATGGACATCTACTAACAACAAATGCAAGCTCGAAATGTATCATAAAATCACAGTTTGTACTCGGAAGACACCTTCAATAATTTTAAAAAGCAAAATTAAATGAACAATTTCGACATATTCAAACAATGATAACGTGTCATTTGTTACCGGTCCGTAAAATTTCTGTTTCTGGAAAGTCAATTTTATTATCCGTTAGCTAACGCATTGATTAAAGTTCATCCAAGAGAAAACTGTTTGTTAATTGACTGAAGTTAGTATTAACAAGAAACTGAAGACAGCGGGATAACTGTGCTGTCTGTTCATAAAACTTGATTAAAGTCAAAAAGATAACTGTAGAATTTACTACAGAAAACACTATAGAATACATTAGTTTTTCCTGCAGAAATTATGACTTTATGATACATTAAAATGATGGGATTTGCACTACAGAATATTTGTTGCCATTATTTCTTACAGGCCTCTCAAATTATGTAGAATACTATAGGATTTCATGCAGCAGGAAATGGAATTAGCCCCCCCCCCCCCATCGCCCAACCCTTTAGAATGTTCTATAGAAAATTACACCGGTAATCTATGACCTTTTGCTGAGGGGGTACTTCGACTGACAACCCACTAATGCCATCGTTAAACAGATAACGGAGCCCAACACGACATGTTAAAGTTAACGGGGCTTCCAGCAACAATCTTTCTCTCCGTTAAAATTAACGATCCGTTATCGCCATGTTAACGGGTCGTTAAAAGTTAACATAGCTTTGAGCAACCGGACCCAGTTCTTTATCTAAATTTGAATAGATAAGCAAAGCCACTCCGGCTATCAGATACCCATGTGCTACGTCCACCGGCAAATGCCACCATAAAATGAACATGTTCTCGCATAAAATTGATGCGGATGACTTGCTGCGTGCAAATGGGAAACTAAAGCCGTAGCATTTGTCACACTACTACCAAAGTACAACATTTGACTTTAGCTATGTGATATCCTCAAACGCGAAATTGTATCAGTTGTTCCATGAACATCGAGCATACCCATTCACATGTAAAGTTAATGCATACTTTGTCACCAATTATTGCAACCTCAGTCATGGTTCAATAATTATGTAAACTTCTATATTAATAAAATCAAAATGTGCATGTTTATATGGGTTCGCCCATCAAGCTTCGTCGTCATACTGCATTCCTACATGTGGTAATAAATTAACCAATATGACCCCGTGCATGTTTTAGGTCATGATTTAAGGCCAGGATCATTTATTAGTTTTAACAAAGTTAAATATCAACAGTGAACTGTTTTGTGTACTTAACAGTTAACGGGTGCGGGTGGGGAAACTATGTTTATTATGGTAATGATACTGAATAATAGTAACGGATGATGTAAGCTAGCAGGAAAGCGTGCGAGAAAGGAAGGCGAGTACGCAGATCTTGGGTCCGGGTGAAGTTGGGTATCGAGCAAGTCTACAATAAAATGTGGTCTGAACCTACATACATGATACTGGTTTGGTAATTTCTTTCTGTGTACTGGGACATTTCGCAAACTCGTGTTTCTTTCAAAATATCCACAATTCCTTTCAATATTAAAACAACTGTATCGGTAAATGGACTATTGGCAATTACACCGGGGACTATTTCTAAAGTGTTTTTCCACATCTTTAAGTAGTGAGGGAAATCATGCCCGTAACAGGGTATGCTTACATCAGTAGGTAGTGAGCTAAATCATGACCACAACAGCTTGATGCGGCTTCTCAATTACACGCGGAATTCGCATAATTAACCATTTTGTTGTGCGTGCACGTTTGTGACCATATGTATTAAACTGTTAAATTTATAATAAATGCATTAATATCGAGAGTGTTTTTATAATTAAACCATAAATGCGTGTTAAAGTCAATAGTACAGCAGTAGTGATGATCTTGCAAAGGGAAATAATCAATGCTTATAAATATATTTGGATCGCTAGTCCACGATCGTTATTGTATCAATATTAGTTGTTTACTTTCATTAATCGATGTTCTATTTCTAATTTCCATAACATTTAACAAGCAAATTGCGTCTAAAATACCCGTCATTATTGCTCCGCCGATATCTTGTCTTGGTGACAATAAAAAACATTAACATGGTGGCCATTAATGTATCTATGAGAATAACTACAGGCCATACTAGCAACTATTCCATGTCACTAAAGCATATCAATTTTGTACGGACGTAGGTAGTACGTTAGTTAAAAAAAATTGTAATAAAGCGCCCCTTCTAATTAAACTGAATGATCCGATTAAGAAACAATAGTTTCAGATTTCTACTTAAACAACAATTGCCTCTGCAATAGCCAATTAACGTGATCTTGAAAGTCTTGTTTGTGTTGACTTGGAGTGAAATCGATCTCTGATCCGGAGCGTGGGCAGCATTGCTCCGATTTCCCCTTAATGATTCAAGAGATCTGTTATGGGACAGCTTGAGAGGATTGGGTTATATATTTGGTACAGAGAGGGAATCAGTCATTCGGTGCTTTGCTTTGCAATCCATGCCCAAACCACGCACAATGTGTGATTGAAGCCACGGTGGCTCCGTGAGAATGGCGTTGGCTCACTACCCAATTAGCCGAGAAAATTCATCGGTACTTACCAACCTGGTTTCCAATTGTATGTGGTGTAGGGCGGAAGGCAAGGCAAAGTGGTCTAGTCGATCAGATGGTATGGAGAAATTTGATCCACCAGTGGGTTGGCTTACTAGGCAAAGGCACCTAAACTTTCGGATGGTATGACAAAAATGTGATCCAAAAGTGCCCCCGTTGACGCGCACTTGAGATACCCTTACACTCGCTGTCCGAGAAAATTATCTCAAATAGCATACTTTGTGGATATGCCCATCTTTGTTAGCTCGGCTGGTGCACCTGACACAACTTCTCATTTGATGAGTTCACATGGGTAACAGATATTTGTTGCACTTGAACATTCGGGTCTCAAATGCTCCAGACCAAATTGTCTACGCTTAAACTGCTACGAATATTGGACTGGACACACATGATTATTCGCTGTCTGGTTGGTAACGCATACCACTCACGCATTGACGTCATGAAAATGGTGTCTCGATATAACAGTTAAAAATGCAATCTGCATATTTCCAGCTTGAGGTGAAATTACCCCCACCCCACCCTCTCCTCCTTAGTTAATCGTAACGTGTCGAAATATTCGGTTGACCATCGACACTTTTCAGACAATTCACGCTATTTGGTGCAAACAAACGGCCGTTTAATCGAAATGACGGGGGCCATCACGGCGCCAACTTCCCTATTGGTATAGCCTATCGAACCTCGAGGGTCTTATGCTGGCCCCCTACGGTTTAATACCATTGCTAAAAGATTTTAGAACACAAATCAATTATTGAAATAAAATTAAACCATATTTTTGTATAGAAATGACCTGGGTTTTTGTCGAGTGGTCTTTAAACACTGGTTTTCTTCATATATTAACATTGAGAATTTCTACGGTACCAGCTACCTAGCCAGGGGGTCGCTGTGAATCAGTGAGTAGAACGCTAACAAGGTGATCTCGAATTCTCTCCCAGTGTTCATATGGATTTTCCGCGCGGTTTCCCCTGGTTTGTGGAGAGTCTGACGAGGACATTGGATACGCCAAATAACCCTTATTGGATTTCGCAATAAGGGTAGGCCGTGGCGCCGCTGTTGGGGCAAGATTTCCCTTACACCACAATTTGTGGCGTATGACCGTCTTCATTAGAACAGCGAGGCGTTAAACCACATTTCACCCCGCCAGCTCCTTACCCTCACAAAACAAACATAATCTAAAACCCTAAAACTACTGCATATAAATGTTGCTGTTTACCGCCGACATGATTAGAATGAAAAGTTGGTCTATATCTTTATTATTGCACACATGGTGCTGCCAATCAGAATAAGAATATGATGAAAAAAGTATATCTTTAATCTGAGTTTACAGTTCACTTGAGCTGGCAGCCTTACACTCGGTATTTACTTATAGTGTGAGCGTAAGTAAGCCACGATTTGTACAATAGTCGTACATTGGCATCAGACAGGCAATTACAATGAATAGTCGTGGGGTTAAATGCCGCGGCAAGACTATTCATTATAATTATGTCATTTGCAGAATATAACGTGTGGTATATCTGTTATGGCATCTTGCATTATGAATAAAACAATAATGGCGAAGTATTTGCATACGTGCACATGAAATCATTTCGATTCCAGTCGATTTGGAAACTATGTTAAACAGGATTTCTGCTCCAGTTGCGCTAATAATGAAGACGGGAAATTTTGCCCAGACAGTGGCATTTCCGCTTAGCCTTCCATCTGCCAGGGGTTCTTTTATGTGGGTGCCAATGTGTAAATGAAACCTCGAGTGTTTGTCCCATCCGCCTGGGGCGGAGGATTCGGATGGCCGAATGGTTAGCACGTGCGTGCTGTATCATAAAGCCTGTCATTGAGTCAATTAGCTTTGTTTCGAATCCTCAGTTGTACGTGACAAGGAGTAGGGTCGCCTGTCCAAACTCGTGGGTTTTCTCCGAGTCCTCTGGTTTCCTCCCGCTGCTAAAGACCCCTACGCACAAGCAATTTATGGAAATAAAATTAAATCATATGATAGTGCCGAAATGACCTAGTTTGTGTCGCGTGGACGTTAACCCCACCCACCCTCTGTCTCCCCCTCTCTCTCTCTCTCTCTCTCTCTCTCTCTCTCATGTATACACTGTACTCATGCACATAAAAGATCCCTTGATAGTTGATAAAGAGTAAACGTAATCGGCGCGGTCTGGGCAAAATTCATCTAAGGTTGGGAAAAGGTGAGTATAAAAATAATCGAATTATCAAAAAGTCAAAAGAGTACACTACATTTTATCTCTGGTTTCCTTAACGTCCGAACGCAAGTAGCCATAACGAATTCAAACTGGCAAGGGTTCTTTTACGTACATGCAAATGTGTACACCTAACACCGGGTTTTCGACTCATCCGAATGTCTATGCGTTGTCCCTTACAATGCTCTCTGTCCTGTATCACTGGCAAGGGGTGGGAGGGGGCAACTTGGCCAACAACGGAGTTTAACACAGGACCCTCAGGTTAGCGATCCAAGGCCACACTTATTGAGCCACCGCCATTCCCTTATAGAGTCAAGTATACAAAACAGAAAGGAATCTTATCAAGCGTTGAAAATATTTTCAAAACATCCAATTTTACATTAAAGCCGGAGGTCGTCATTTTTTTCATTTTTCTGACAATGATCATATCACGTTGCATCGTCGAATCTGCGGATCGAATACTGCAAAATTTTCAATTCGTCGTATCTTTGGAAATACTCAACAGATTTGGATCATATCTGGATTTACATTTGTTTGAAGATTAAGTTTAAGAAATACTATGGTTGGCATGGAATTAAACATTTCTCAAATAATGACTACCAGAGACTTTAATAATACTCGAGTTAAACATAATCACCTAAAACACTATTTAAATAAGGAAATACAGACTAAGTTGCGTTATTATTTGTCAGAATAACGAGGGATAACAGCAATTCGCTGTTCTTCAAATAAAAGCTACACGAGCTTATAGTGTGTTTGACAAATGCTATGAATGGACTGGAAAGGAAGAGCGTATTACCTTCCTCTCATTAAACAAGCTTACCTAGAGTATGTGACCAAAGCTACAGCGTATAAAATCTATCGTATCGTATCGTTGATGAATATTCCTATAAGCTTGATCTATTGATTGAGTCCTGTATGTAGTAACCATTCTATCTATGAAAATACCACCCGGATCACTAATATGACGATCTTAGATTTCACTAGATCACTTAGCTCAAACTTAGTTTTAAAACAATAATTTCTCGGTTTACTGGGTAAAGAAAACTCATCACTACAAACGAACAAGCGTGATTTGGATTTTATCAGTTCCTATTCGTACTTAGAAAATTTGGTGTAAGACACTTTCAATTTTGTTTAACCATTTTTCAGTTTGGTTGAGAAGAGCGACAGAAGATGAATTAAGTTTGATAAAAAGTTGTGGGAGAAGTGTCAGAAAGTGTAAATGGTTTGTGATTTAGATTCGTTTTGTTTTATATGAAAAAGCAAGAGAGAGGAGTTTGTTTTCTATTGGACACGACGCCCGTACAGTGCATCCTACACATTTATACGTGGTCAGTCCATTTAACTGTTGGTGGATAGAGAGAACACGCTTTGAGTAATACTCCCCGCACTTTCTTCTCCGGCTTATACTAGATATATTGATGCAACATTTATAAACTCTCGTATCGGCTACAACTGGACAGTCAAGACAAGTGAATTGAATTTAACAGATAATATCGGAGATCGAGAAAATTGTGCTGCGCATCTAATAAATAGAATACAAACTAGCTAATGTAGAGTATTAATAGTAGATGCAGTCGTTATAGGTAAATTACCTAGATCTTGCGAGTTGAGTTTTTGACTAAGCGCCTGTTCCCGCTTCTCATATCTCGGCGTTTTATCTTTCTTGGTTTTAAAACAGTTTAATTGCAGTGATGGGTGTTGGAAGCTTATAAACGGTTCGAGCTCTAAATTTGTGATTTTTTTTTGGAAAATATATTGGAATGTTTACCAAACGGAGGCGGCCATAGGTAAGCAATGTATATTTATAAATAACCGACACCCATGGATATCGAAATATGGATTATTCTTTTGTTTTTCGGATACGCAGCTTTTCAAGAACTTTTTGATTTTCAGGAAACTGGTACCAGTTTCGTTTCATGTTTATGTATTATTACATTTGTATATTTTTGATACCTTTATCATATACTCCACCATAGATTATTGATTTTAACAAATCAGACTGGTGATTAACGTTTCGGCAAATCAACCTGACATTCTTTGCCTAACAACCACACCGACCCAAACATTCTCCAATGATTTTGTTATTCATTACAAGGGTAAAACTTTTATGTATTGGCGTGCCCGTAAAGGATCCCTTGGCAGTTGGAATTCGACATAAGAGTAGGCCAAGGCGCCGCTGCTCGGGCACAGTTTCCCTCATAGCACACTGTATGGCATATGACCGTCTTCATTATTTCAGTCGGAGCAGAATAGTAGGACGTTAAACCCCATTCCATTTCGTTTCATTCAACATTCCGGCATGTATAGTTGGGGACATTACCCCCGTCTTCATTAGCCCAGTCGGGGCAGACAAGTGGGACATTAACCTCCGTTTCATTCATCGGCCCGGAATTCATTTTGTTGTTAGGGGAGGAGGAACATCAATAAATTTTATTAACAATGTGTGCCGTATTCTGTTTCCCAACTGTCACGATCGCAATACGTTATAGGACACGCAATATATAACAGCTCTTCCAAATTTCAACAATCACGACTTCTCAATTACTTTTAATGATGTTCACTCAAAAAATCTTCGGAATTCACTACATGGGAGGATGCATCAACATTACCTCATGGTGTAACAAACCGCTTAACCAACATGTTACAAAACAAACGCTTGCAAGTGACCAGGTCCATGGACAGCAAAATTAATTGAGGGCGAAAGGGAGACGCATACCTGATTGTCTACGGGCATACATGCGGCTGATTACAAAAACCCAAACCAAAATGTACCAGGCGATATTTTGCGACGGTCCTTGTTGGCTCATGTCTGTGTAATAAGTTTATAATTTGTCGGATTTCGGAGTTTGGTAAGCTAAAAGATCCTATTTAATTAGGACCTGTCGGGCAATGCTTTATCTGGCATTGTCCGGCAACTTTTCCAAGATCATGAGACGAATAAATTGACTATGACCCGAAGATAAATCAACGAGTGGGAGGTGGGCATTATGTCATACCGTCGTCATTCTCTTAAGATACTGGTTATCGTGTTTGCAAGATCTGTACCCAATAGTGGTCTCGATATGAGATTATACATAGTTAAATCTTGCAATAAGGTCGACAGTGTACAGGTTACAGTAAGTGTACTGCTATTCTTAATCTACACAATGTTCTATTTACATCTATTTTCATCTCGAATATCAATTTAATTTATCTAATTTAGTGTATCGTATGAATCCAGCTCTCCAGTTCATGTACTTTTTAATGAGTTATTGTTATAAAACATTTTAATATCGATTTTTAAACTGCGGCATTCATTTTTTACTGTGGGTAAGGAAGACATTAGAAAGGTTGTTAATGGGGGGTAGGGGATGGCAGTGGGTAGGGGGGGGGGCGCTGGGGGGGGGGGGGGGTCAACTGTGTCTTATATGTAGATTTAAGAGTGTTATGTACTTTTATAATCGACGTGTCTGATAAATCTTTTTGACAACGAAATGGGTAGGGTTCGGACACCCCCGTAAAAACGCCAATGGTTGAGTGTATGACACCTTTTTATGAACTTATAAAAATGTACTGTATGTTTGGACATGGCGGAGATAAGTAAGCGTGAACAATATATTTAGTATTTATGGAATATCCGATATATATTTCATTTATATGCGACTATGATTTTACTGGAACATTCAGCTCCAGTAATTCTTTCATTAGTATTGGGAGAATTGCACATATGCTTACCTTTATATCACCCCTTGGTAAGTGAAATATATATGGCTTTAACGAATATTGGGAGGTTAAAATATGACATTTCCAATATTTCGCTTAGATTTTAAGGATGTGTGAATATCGACCCTGGTCCATGTTTTTGGTGTATGTATATTATATTGGTTTGGGTTAGGGTTAGTGGATTTTCGCTTAGATTTTAAGGATGTGTGAATATCGACCCTGTTTCAAGTTTTGGTGTATGTATATTATATTGGTTTGAGTTTCATCTCGGTTAGATTACAAGTAAATAGAACCACGTCTTGCCGTTAGTAAATGTGTACCCAGAGAACGTACTCATGCCAACTTCAAAGACTATTAACGGCAGGTAGTTATCACCTAACATATTAAATATAAATATCATAATTAAATAGAATTACTTCACGTATTAATAGATTTCTCCAGAGCATCTGGTGTCATTTTACTGTATATGATATATCTCGGATCAGGCGAATATCGCTACATGTAGTTATAAGTTTCTGTTTATATGTTTATTGTTGTGGTGTAGCAAGCATTCTCCGCAACCTTTCGCCTCGGACGTCGCAAATTACAAATATCGACCCATGTAGTTTTAAGTAGGAATGGGTGTACGAGGCAGTTAATGTTGATATGTTTATTGCAGTGAATTTTTAAGCGTTCTCCCCGCAACCACGGGCAAAGGCATTTTTGAGGCGCACATACGATAGTCACGTTACTCTATAGAATTTCGGACGTAGCAAATTAAGAATATAGCTCCATTAGTTTTATGTAGGAATGGGTGCACGAGGCAGTTTATGTTTATTACAGTGGTGTTGCAAGCGTTCTCCGTGCGCCATGGGCAAAGGTACGTTTGGGGAGTGCCTCATTGCGAAATTAAAGAAAGAAATTGGAGAAAATATATTTTATAATTGTTCCAAATTAGATCACGTCCAAATTGCTTTTGTTTTGTCTTCGGAAAATATGGCGACAATTGTGTATATATGTACAGTGTCAAAGGTCATACGAACATTTTCGTTGGAGAAATGACCTTGACCCTGCGACGTAAAATTGTTTACCGTTGTTAACAACTGACAAATTGGGTTTGTTAAAGACGTATTGATCAGATCTACAACAATCCTTACGAGTTATGTCCCTTCGAAGAAAGACCCTTTGTCAAAAAAAAAAATTGCTCTTTCTTTGAAATTATTGTAACTTGACGTTTCACTGTTGTAAACGCATGGCGTGATAATTCAATGAAATCATGTGGGGATCAAAAAAAAAAAATTTAAAAAAATCATAAAATCAATGCATGCTTTTTGTTTTATTAACCAGCGCACCTAAGGACTGTAGCGATTGACAATACTTTATTATTGCCAATATTGGCACCTTATTGATATGTGTACTAAAGTTTTTATTTATAAACATTATCGTAGCGACATGTTGTTAAAAAGTTCAAACAGATTCTTTAATGCGTTAATTTGAAGCCATTTATTGCACCGTTTATATTGCCGTACACTGTCGTAGACACTCTTCATCTATAATTCATGACCATGTACAAACACTTCAAATCCCTTTGTTATATATTGACAAATCTAATGATGAATTTATTTTACATTATATACTTATTAATGTGTCATAAGGGACTTTTTCTCTTAGAGGATGAAGAATTGTTTTCCCGATGCTCTGGGTTCTGATCAGGTTTTATCATTCCATCATCGGCATTGTTGATATTCTGGGATGCATATTGTATTGTAAATGTTATACATCTAGCATTTAAATATCATTTAAGACACAAACGTATTTAAGCACTCCCTGATCAATCACATCAAAAGATTTGTGTTTTATCTGTAGGGGCTGACAAGGACAGTTGTCTAGTCGTTCGGGTAGGACGAAAAACCGAGGTCGTGTGTACACATTGACAGTTGGAATTTGATATAAGAGTAGGCGGTAGTGCCGCTGTCCGGGAAAAATGTCTCTCATAGCACAATGTGTTGCATATGCCCGTCTTCATTAGCCCCGTTCGGAGCAGAACAGTTGGATGTTAAAACCTATTTCATTTCATATTATCTCTAAAATTTGCAGAATGAAAGAGAGCGAAGATACGCGTAATAATGCATACTTGAGTCGTAAATTAGTGGATTATGAGCCAATAATAAAGACATTGGCCCACAGCTTACATCGTAGAGCAGTTCATTTTTATTTTCCCAGAAATTTGTATCTGTTATTTTAGTTCACATCGAGAGCAAATCGAAATGTTGACAGTTTTTTTTTTTAGCTCCCTTAAAAATGTAAATGTTACCATAATTCAGGCAAGAGAACGTCGGGGTTTTATTTTCACGGTTTGCACAACCAAGTTTCTTTTCTCTTCACAATGAGATCGGTCAAGATTAATGTTTTATGTGCACATTAAGAAGTAGTTGATACTGCATGTCTTCTCCATTGAAGGGAAGGTCGGGTTTGTTTTCCCTACATATTGAGGTAAAAGTCCATGTTAATGTTGTCCGTCTTCTCCATTGAGAGAAAGGCGAAGTCTGTTTTCCCTTCATATTGATAGAAACAATGCCAATTTCTCCGTTCCTCTCCAAGTTTATTTTTCCCTCCATACAGAGATCAAGTCAGGGTTAATGCATTTTTCACATTTAACACTATATTAAATCGCAACGTTTTCTTCCTTCTCCGGTCACAGAAAGGTGAAGTTATTGTTTTTCACCTTGAGAAAAAATATCGATTTCTCTAAGATTTGTCTATATAGCGTGAAGTTATTGTTTGTTTATAATGGGACTACAATATTTTTTAAGTTTCACATTAAGAACTTATGTGGTCCTTATCTAAATTAGGAATTGTTTTTAGCTAACGACAAACTAAAATGTTATCTATAGTATCTGAAGTGTCGTCGTCTGATCTCCGAAGGTCAAACATACACTGTCCGCTGCACGAAACCAGGGACAGTTGCCTCCGTTGGAAACCCTAACCCTAAACCCTAACCCTAACCCACCCAACCCCAGTGATGCCTTTGGTGCATTGAGAAATGAATCGGTTGCCTCAATGGGCGCCTTTACCGCCCTTTCCATTGGACTCAATACGAATCCAACAACCAACGTACGCCTCTTGCCCTCCGCCAACTACGGGCTTGGACACCCAATAACTAAATTAAGTTTGGTTGTAACTGCTGTCTTCTACGGAATGAATTGAAAATGCCCAACAATCTAATTAATTATTGGTTGATTTATTTCGAACCAGAAAAATAATATCTAGAGAGATCCACAAAGCAAATATTATTTTAGATTTCCAAATGTTTATAACCTAATAAAACTGTTACAAATGATTCATTTGTAATTATTATCAACAAGAAATGAACGAAAGCTTAACAACGACTTTCAACAAATTCGATATTTTTTTGTACTACAGGGAAAGCTATAACTAATAGAAAAATGACTTAATTGCTTAATTGATCGGTATTATAATACCACCTTTATTGGTTGTCCAATAACGTTTATATATTTGTATTCATTGTTCAAAGCTATAAAATGGCATATCTGTGCTCATGGTTATTAAAGGTTCGTTTCGATTGAGTAGTCACATTATTCTATTATAGTGTTTTTATTTTTATTCCTTAACTTTGATCAACAGGCGATAAAGGCTATAAATAAAATATTTAGATTGCAAGAAATACGTGGGAGTATTTTGCCACACCCAAACAAAACCGTTTTACAGTATTGATCATTGTTGTACCCATAATCTGTCCTTATGCAAAAATGGAATAAGTTGAAATGAGATTTAACGTCCTAATACTGTTCTGCTCCATACAGGTCTAATGAGGACGGGCGTACGCAATACAGTGTGCTAAGGGGGGAATGTTTCCCGGGCAGTGCACTACGGCCTACTCTTTTATCGAATTCCATGTCTTTATGCATATCCGGTACATCAAAGGATTTTTCAATAACATGTCTTGTGCACAGCACATAACACTACTATTTACATACAAATTCGGATGAGTATTATTAAAAACCGTAAGTGTTCTGATAAATTTTAAAAAAAAAGTTTATGGATATCAGTTTTCACAGTGAAAGCATAGCATGTCTTGTGCACAACACTTATCACTACTATCCATGTTACAGGTTGTTAAGATGACGCGTGCGCGTTGTATCATAAGGCCTGTCACTGAGTCAAGTGGCGTGGTCTTGATTGCGCGTTTGTACGTGACAAGGAATAGTGTCGCCTGTCTAACATCGTGGGTTTTCTCACGTTTCGTTCCATTGCTAAAGATCCTTCCTTACGCGCAAGCGAATTGTTTAAATAAATTAAAATCCTATAATGACGAGCTAGGAAGGTGATGTCTGATTCTGAACTTCGAGGGAACCACAGTAGCTCAGTAAGTAACGCGCTTTTTAGGGCGTGACATGTCTATATTCATTTGATTCGGAACTAAGCCAGCCATGATATATCATGAAAGTACTTTACAAAAAAGTTGTAAATCGGAATTACCACTTAATACCAGATGATTTGATTGGCATGCCGTGGATGCTTGACAAGATAAATACCAGTTTTGATACACAAACTAATTTTTAAACGCTGGTGGATTTGCTGAAGAACTCATCAAGAGCAAAACAATAATATTCTGAATCTCATATGCCATGCAGTCGATTTAGATACGAATATACTGGATTATTTCGTCAAACTTACCAGCAGCATAGCTGTTAGACCTCATCCTCTGGGATGTGAACGCAGTCAACTCAACTTGGTTATGATCGCTTTTCGCTTAACCAAAGGCAATAACTGTCAACTGCTATGGCTATGGACCGGATGTTCTCCTGTACAGTTCCCACTTACTTCATTTATCGGATTAAATAGACTTGGCAAGGGACAGCTCATAACACACTGTATGGCGCATGTCCGTCTTCATTAGTTCAGTCGATTCAGAAAAATAGGACGTTAAACCCGATTTCATTCAATATGGACAAGGGTCGGATGTTCTCCTGTACAGTCCTGATTACTCCGATTATCGGATTAATTCGTTGTTTTCGAGTACCCGCATCTTTTGTATAGACATTTATCATTATCGCATTCAGTTTCACCAAGTTTCATAGAATCCCATGGAAGCAACCAGCCTTGTTCTTATTCGTACCCTTTATGGGACTTTTGATTAAGCTTATACTTATTTGGTTCCAAATGTTCTCTACCCGGATTACATAATGCAGTATTCAATAGTTAATTAACCAGATTTTAAATTGATTACACATATTCAAATTAGATTAAACGAAATGGGGACAATTAACCAGGTTTTAAATAAATATCTATGTTATTAATGAAATTTTGCCATTCAAGGTTTTAGCACCATCCCAAAGACTAGAAAACCCTTTCGTAAACAGACTCTCGTAATCTTCATGGGTCATGCCAACAACTAGACGCCATGTTCTTGCCGGGCTCCCATAATCTTTGAACTAATGTGCTAAAGTCCCCGAAAGTAAAAAATAAAGAAATGTACGTCACTAGACGTGCCTCCTGTCATCCCACAGCGAAAGTTTCATTATTTTCGGCCGTGATCAATGAATGGATATCTGTTCTATTTTATATTGAAAGATAAACCTGTTGTAAATATCAAAGATCAGCAAATAAATGTAAAACCACGCCCCTTTATCAAGGAAAATAATTTAATGGAATTATACGGGGCCATAAACAATGGGAAAATGACGGCTAAAGCACCCAAAAGATTGCAAGTTTATTTGATTAGAACTCGTTGATATTTTCAACCATCAAATACCAAGTGAAGGGAAAATGGCAGATGAGTATTGCAATACTCTCAGGGGAATTCTCATATTGATAAAGCGGATATTTGTTTTTAATGAATAAACAAAAATGATAGACGTTTAATGATGTAATTATTGTTAGTTTAAAAATCTATTTATAGTAACTTACATAAAATATGGTTTGGTTAAAGCTATATGATTGTGTTGCCATCTCAACACTGGTCGAATGAGCGATGTCTTTTTCATTCCGCGCATTTAACGACAGCAGTTTGTGAGACTTTTGACATTTGGTTCCATTGCTGCATTTTGCCATGATTGATCATGCAATGGCTATTGAGCGTGTTTATAATATATTCTTCGTTCCTCCCCACTGCTAAAGACCCCTAATCGCATACGATTGATTGAAATATAACTGTACCATACTAATTCCGACATGGCATAGCATGTGCCGAGTGCACTCTCCCTGTCGTCAACTTTGATGTTGTAGTGTCATAATAGAGTATAAGGTTATTACCTCCTAGATAGTTAAGGATATCATTTCCCGTTCATTTACCATGTTATGTTTGTAATGACTGTCATATGATAAAGTTGAATTCATTTGTGATGACATGGCTTTATAGATTTCAGAAATTATTTATATACTACCGCTAGAAGCAAGGCATGATCTATTTTTTGCAACTCATTCCCATATATACATAATCGGTAGTATTTATTTAGTTAAAATGTAATGCAACATGAATATTTCGTACACACAATGTACCGTCAATGTCAGGCCTGTCAAAATCTAAAATGGAGGTAGTCACACAATATTTATGAATTTCTCAAATGATAGATTTATAAACAACACCGTATAATTTGTGCAGTCTAACTTAGAAGGCAAGGGTCAGTGTGTATTGCTAATAATATGTTGTTTTCTATTCGCAATATATTGTTAAAAAATTAAAGCTTAAAATATCCATCATTATACTACCAATATTTTTTGTAATCTACTGGAATGGATTTTTTTTTTCTTTAAAGTCCAAGAAAAGAGCTGTTCCGGCAAAGGATGCACAAGACAAACATTTTCCTGGTGATGTACACTAAGAATTTAATAGAGTATAGTGATGCTCTTAAAGGGGTATAACTTACTTGCAATGTTAGAAATTCGTGCTTTTTGGCAATGGAGGATATTCCATAAATTGAAAATTCATGTTTTTTGGCGAATGTTATTATTCCATAATTTAAGTGTGCAGTTGTTAAGTTTTCACATAGCCAAGTATATGTAATATACAACCTTGAATACCGATTTAAGATAAAACAGTCAGTTAAGTGGGGAAATTAAGTATTTTTACTTAACTTTTAGAAAACCTTTGAATATGGACCCAGACGTTAGACTATCTGATCGCCTAACTCGTCGGCCACGTGACCTGTCTAATACAGGCAAGAGCGAAATACAGACCAGCAAGCCAATCTTGCTTGATCATTGAAATACATGCCAACGGTATCTTCTCGTTAATTAGGGTCTAATATGCAAAGGTTTGTTGAAGATGATGCATTGTCCTTGAGAGTACAATTTTCAATAGTTTATGTGTTCATAGGAAGAGAATAAGTTATCCTATAACAGTGACATCACTGATGAGTTTGCCAAGAATATGCTCTAGTTTTGTCGTAAATGAAGAAAATGAACCGCAGGAAGTCAATGTTGAACAATAAAATTCTATTTAAACTAGAATTTCGAGTATTATGTTGTTTTTAAGTAAAAACACGATATTGGAATGTTGAACTGTTCAACACTGATTGTTGACTGCTACGAAAACTCAGAAGATAAGCCTACCTAAGTCGTTTACTACTTCTAACGCATTGGCCTTATTTACATCACAACATGCAGTTACATGTTTTTGGCTTTCCATTTTCTTTTGATAAAATATGCTTTAAATTTCAAGAATTCGTGGTATTCATTTTGCGGTTATTGTGCGTACCACAAAAACTAGTTGTATATTTTTTATTTACAAAGTCAGAAAAATAGTACATGGTTTCCACATGTTTTATTATTTTGATGTATTTAGCATCCATCAAGTCGTTGTTGTCTTGGTGGTGTTCGAAATAGTTTTAGGTTGAGCACTAGGTCAAATCTGTCGGTGGTTGTGTGTCTTCTAAAAACATATCCTCCGCCTCCTATTCCGAAAAGTTTGCCCCTAGTCCTCGCAAGTCGCCTCCTATTCCGAAAAGTTCGCCCCTAGTCCTCGCAAGTCGCCTCAAATGGTGGTAGGGCTAGTGTTAACCTCTAATTCTAATACAAATACATGTAGATAACCTCAATAGATATTAAAAGTTTTATGGAATTATTGTATCGATAAAGGTTGAATTGTGATCTTCATTTCCAGTAGATTACAAACATAATCTCCATATCAGATTACAGCACGTCTCCTGTAATGCTTCTAATCCTGGCAACACCCACCTCCAAGAATTAAAAAAATAATAACCTTTTCTCTTTATAGACACCCCAAGTTCCGACCGCACTCACTATACCCGAACTGGTCAAGCGATTGACTGCTGATCTGGGATTCTGGGAATTAAACGGTCCCACATTATATTATAATTTTAGCATACCTGTTTAGAATGGTGTCTAACTCACCAAGAAAACAATTCACCGACTGGACCAATGAAGAAGTGACATGAGTGAAATTTTACCCGGATAGCGACACCACGGCCTACTCTTATATCGAATCCCAATATTCAGGTTTTTTGACGTGCAAAGGTTATATGGGACCTTGGGTTTTCGTCCTATCCGAACGACAAGACACAGTCCTTGCCATGCCCCCCCCACTCTGCACTACTCACAAGGAGACACTACGCTGGAAAATCCCCGGGAACATTCTGAACACTGGCATCAAACCCTGGAATCTTTCCTTTAAGTGATTCATTTGATATTTCATTAATAACGAGTTCGATATAGTTGGATATAAAATTAGTCATTAATTATTGTCCATCCCATATATTTTGGCTTAAGTACGTCAATTCTGTGAAATTGCACCCCAAGGAATTGCGTATATGACGCATATTGAGGTTTAAACATTATGTATGTGCGCTTTGCTGTTAATCCCAAATATCCTGAAGGTGTAAAAAGAAATAAAATGGACAGGATATGACGTGATGTTCGGGGATGAACAAGAGATGTCATATATATCATTTTCATGACATATGGGTGATAGGATTATTTTGGTATTATCTTTAAGAATATTCTTTATTTGAAACTCATTGTCTGCTTGGTTAAATGAATTCACAATGAAACCATTTAATTTTGCTTTATGTCGAATTTGTTTGAGATTCTGTGAATCTTCTTGTTGGCTGTCTTTTAATGTCAATAGGCTTTTTAAATAATCTGGTTATTTACATAAAAGACCCAAACTCAAAGGTAAAAGGGCAAACCACTTTCTACTGAAGTGGGAACCGATTTCACTCGTTGATTGGCATGATGCGTAGTATATTACCAATATATATCTTACTTACAGCGAATATATATGAAGTATTATTAGTTCTATATTAGTATACAAGTTATCAGGATAGCACTGAAACATGGTACTTACTATCTTCCTATTTACAACTTTAATTAACTCTTGTGTACTCAACTTAACAGATTACACGGCTTTTGAGATATTTCTTGTGGATAAAAGTCTATATTTTTTGAAGATCGTATTTTAAAATGGCTGGACCTTTTTGAATCTGGCGAAAAATAAAATGTATATATTGATTTGTTTTGTGAAACATGCTCTGTACATGTAGAGCTAGTTTTACGTCTATATAAATAACACAATTATCGACACAGTAAAGTCAAAAAGGAAACTATAGAAGCCGATTTTAGCTTATTAATCTTCCAAACAAATGTTTAAGCCGCCAGAGTTTGCTAAATCATGGTCTCAGCCCAATTCAATAGTTTATATCGACTTAAATTAAAGAGGTTTAGCTCTTTTAAAGGGACTATACCAATTTTAGAACAGTCCCAAAAACAGAAATTCGAGTACGTATGAAATTTAGACGCCAAAATTCAGAGGAATGGTGTATTTACCTTGTCTCAAAATTTCAGCTTGAATGTTTTCATTGGGTAATCTGACAATCGATGGCCGTACCTTTAGAGGTCTATACAGTGAATGACCATCGTGCTGTACTTAATGACGAAAGGTAAATTTCACAAACACGTTATTTTTATAAATTATCCACGGAATAACACAGTTGAAGACTGGCGGTTTTAGTTTGTTTGAAAACATATCACGTATATTGAGGTAGTTGCTCGGCCCTAGGGTTGAGGTTTTTAAGGGTTTTTAACACAAAATTAAGCAGTTTTATTCTCAAAAATATAATCGAGATGGCCCCTTTAGAGCAAAATGGCCTTTAGAGCAAAATGGCTACCGCTTCTAAGAATGTCCACTGCTAATAAGTGTCACTAGCAGTGACGACAGTGACCAGACACAGATAAAGGATTGTTGATGCTGCTCTTGAGGGATTTAAAGGATGTCACTCTGCACTACTCACAAGGAGACACTACGCTGGAAAATCCCCGGGAACATTCTGAACACTGGCATCAAACCCTGGAATCTTTCCTTTAAGTGATTCATTTGATATTTCATTAATAACGAGTTCGATATAGTTGGATATAAAATTAGTCATTAATTATTGTCCATCCCATATATTTTGGCTTAAGTACGTCAATTCTGTGAAATTGCACCCCAAGGAATTGCGTATATGACGCATATTGAGGTTTAAACATTATGTATGTGCGCTTTGCTGTTAATCCCAAATATCCTGAAGGTGTAAAAAGAAATAAAATGGACAGGATATGACGTGATGTTCGGGGATGAACAAGAGATGTCATATATATCATTTTCATGACATATGGGTGATAGGATTATTTTGGTATTATCTTTAAGAATATTCTTTATTTGAAACTCATTGTCTGCTTGGTTAAATGAATTCACAATGAAACCATTTAATTTTGCTTTATGTCGAATTTGTTTGAGATTCTGTGAATCTTCTTGTTGGCTGTCTTTTAATGTCAATAGGCTTTTTAAATAATCTGGTTATTTACATAAAAGACCCAAACTCAAAGGTAAAAGGGCAAACCACTTTCTACTGAAGTGGGAACCGATTTCACTCGTTGATTGGCATGATGCGTAGTATATTACCAATATATATCTTACTTACAGCGAATATATATGAAGTATTATTAGTTCTATATTAGTATACAAGTTATCAGGATAGCACTGAAACATGGTACTTACTATCTTCCTATTTACAACTTTAATTAACTCTTGTGTACTCAACTTAACAGATTACACGGCTTTTGAGATATTTCTTGTGGATAAAAGTCTATATTTTTTGAAGATCGTATTTTAAAATGGCTGGACCTTTTTGAATCTGGCGAAAAATAAAATGTATATATTGATTTGTTTTGTGAAACATGCTCTGTACATGTAGAGCTAGTTTTACGTCTATATAAATAACACAATTATCGACACAGTAAAGTCAAAAAGGAAACTATAGAAGCCGATTTTAGCTTATTAATCTTCCAAACAAATGTTTAAGCCGCCAGAGTTTGCTAAATCATGGTCTCAGCCCAATTCAATAGTTTATATCGACTTAAATTAAAGAGGTTTAGCTCTTTTAAAGGGACTATACCAATTTTAGAACAGTCCCAAAAACAGAAATTCGAGTACGTATGAAATTTAGACGCCAAAATTCAGAGGAATGGTGTATTTACCTTGTCTCAAAATTTCAGCTTGAATGTTTTCATTGGGTAATCTGACAATCGATGGCCGTACCTTTAGAGGTCTATACAGTGAATGACCATCGTGCTGTACTTAATGACGAAAGGTAAATTTCACAAACACGTTATTTTTATAAATTATCCACGGAATAACACAGTTGAAGACTGGCGGTTTTAGTTTGTTTGAAAACATATCACGTATATTGAGGTAGTTGCTCGGCCCTAGGGTTGAGGTTTTTAAGGGTTTTTAACACAAAATTAAGCAGTTTTATTCTCAAAAATATAATCGAGATGGCCCCTTTAGAGCAAAATGGCCTTTAGAGCAAAATGGCTACCGCTTCTAAGAATGTCCACTGCTAATAAGTGTCACTAGCAGTGACGACAGTGACCAGACACAGATTAAGGATTGTTGATGCTGCTCTTGAGGGATTTAAAGGATGTCATTCTGATGAGAAACATGACTGTTAATTGATGATGAGTCACGTACGTAACTGAATGTCCACAGGCTAAATAGAGTAGTTTGAATAGAGTATGGAATAGCGCAAAATGACCTTCTGCAGCGGTTGAATTGTTGTCCGAGTCAAGACGATCCTCAAGGAATATTTAAATTTAAGGGGCGATGCTCGTGGGAACATGAGTTTCGTGGTTCTTAAGTGAAGAAAAAGATATAGATGTATCATGATGATACTGCTATGGGATTAGAATTACACACATGTACGCTGTGATACTGTCATTAGATTGATTACGTACATGTGTGCTGTAGTATGACACTGTCGTAAGATATGGATTGCACACATGTACGCTATGACACTATCATGAAATTGTTTACGTTGTAGCATGACAATGTCATGAGATTGTGTTAGAACAGGACTTAGTCATAGAAATCTAGGCTATTTCAAGCACAATCGCATATTTGTAATTGTACAACCGCTTAACCTATTGACCCAACGTTACAGTTGTAGATAAGCGGAGAAACAGAGGCTGTTACTAAAGTATGCCATTGTAATGATTCTACCTGCTACTCTAACCATTATACAAGAAGTAAAAAGTGGTGTACGAGCATTCCAATTTCTTAGCAACATATTAATTTGTCAGCCAACAATAATCTGGCTAATGTTGAATAATGGGTAACATAATGTCTGGACGGGATGATGGAATACGACAATAAGGATTAATAACTACTGTCTCAACCTTAGTCAGTTTTAAACGGATTTCTTCCATTATGAACAAACTACTTAAACATACATTATGCAAGAGCTAAAGCTGCCTATTGCAGGTCTTCTTTCTTTAAGCCTGAATGTTATCTAAAATATTAATTATACATTACTAAACTTATCCAGACCATAATCAACTGTCGATGTTATCTTTGGTCTGCGATATTTACTAAATTCGGATCCGATCACCTGATCAGTTCTCATTTATGATTAAAGCAAGAACTGGATATTCGAGATTATTTTTTTGTATCGTACCAACTTTAGCAATGGTAATAGAGGCTAGGTCCAAAATTCAATCGCTAAATTCTCGGTTCAGAGTGGAACAATTTGACTGAACTTTTCAGAAAATTCTCTTTACATTATCTAGTTTCTAACTATTATAGTGAGAACTGTCAGCTCTAATCTCCTATAACGTATTTTCAACTTTCGTCATTATACATGTAGAATTACCCGTGTGTCTGAAATCAACTGTTAAATAAAATCCATTGTGCAATTATATATTCCAATACGCCCCAACTTGTTTATATTATATATCAAAGCCATTGAGAAAATAATTTTGTATTAAACAACTTGATCAATAATCCCGCTGTTCTCGAAATTACATTCCAACATAAAACTTCTGAACTATTGTTTCATATTCAGCTGACAGAAGCTATATCTTGACCCCCTGTGTTGATTCAATAGCAAGCAAATGCAGCCAACTTGTTAATCCCTTATGGGTGTGTCTTCTGTCGCGTAATTTGCTCTTGGCATGGGGGTGGGGGTAGTGAAATATCAAGATTTGCTGGATGGGTGGGATGGTCTGGGACAACGTTTAGTCGTTCGGGTGGTACGCTAAACCCAGGGTCCCATGTACACGTTTGCGTGCACTTAGCGGAACATTTGGAATCAGATTGGGCCGTAGCACTTCTGTTCGGACACAATTTCTTTGGTGCATTTTCGAGACTTGGTGTACCCGTTAACCATACACACATATTTTCATCTGGTAATTCTATCATTGAGTCAACTGGCGTGGTTTCCATACTCCCCGGTTGTACGTGACAAGGAGTAGAGTCGCCTGTCCAACCTCGTTGAATTTCTTCGAGTTCCCCGGTTTCCTCCCACTGCTAAAGACCCCTACGCGCAAGCGAATTATTGAAATAGAATTAAACCATATGTTAGTCCAGAAGTGACCTAGTTTGTGTCGAGTGGACGTTACCCTCTCTCTCTCCCTCCCTCTGTCTGTCTCTCTCTCTTTCATTTGGTAATTGATATTATTGTTTGTCTCAGCCAGGCTTTGATAATTCCGAACTCAAACGCTTAAGACAATTACCAAAACATACCGCTTCTCTATTTTTAGTATAAACGCTATGACCGACGGCTGTGTTTCAGAGTTTGTTTAAACTAAAAGACAACCTATTAATATGTTCTTTGTAATACGAACATAGAACTATTGATTGATTCGATCATTTATAGAATATCAAACTAATAAATCGACTTCACTCAAGGCCATTTGTACCATCACAAAAATTAAATTGGGAGTGTATGTTAATAGTAAGTACAAGAATACCCACAGCAACAAACAAAAACAAATAGAATACTATCAAAAGGAGCACCAAACATGCAAGCGAACTATACATGATATGGTAAGTGGCATCAAATACGACATACAAAAACAGACACAATTATGTGTCTGAAAGGGCACTCGGCAAAACTTGACAGATTTGGGAACCTACGCCCATACATTTGCGATGCGGCTACCGGTTTACTTTAACAGGAAAACGTGACGCTATTACAAACAAGACACCATGGGCGCAACCGAATACATAATTTGGGAACCTATTCGGTTAGCGACCTATTCGATCGACAAGTCGCCTTAACTCATCTATTTATCAACCAATAAAATCCAACGTTATGTCTATCAAATGAAAGTAGAATATATTATTTTTTATCCATTCCTTTAGCTCAGAATAGAAGTGTAATTTCGTCATTATCTTACAGCTGGATCGGTCGAGTAGGTCGCTAGCCAAATTGGTCGCCAATTTGTGTTCGGTATGGGCGCAGCCATGTTTCATCCGGGACCTTTAAAGTAGTTCCAATATGGCGGAATTCGTCATGCAGTCGAGACTAGATGTATGGCCCGAAATCTGTCGAGTTTTGCCGAGTGTCTGAAAGAGAGCACTAGCTGTGCCATCTTCAATAGAAGGCTTGATCTCGCCTTAACTACATACATCTTATCAAGCCCTTCACGTAATATCCTGTATATTTCGGCACACTAAATTTGATTGGATAACAAGCCCAGCCTGGGAGCCCATCGGATTCCTTCGTTAAAAATATCGGAGAATTATCGGAACACATTCATAGTAAAGAGATTTGCCAATGCCGGTTTTCGTGCAAATAAACACATCTTTAGTTCGTAAAACTGCTTCCATTGCTTTTTTTTGGCGGGGGGGGGGGGGGGTCCGTGAGTTTCTCAATTGAAAAAAAATTTCAACGGCTGTAAACGTGACTGTTTCTTTTTCTAAGGAGGCCGCAATTTTGTTTACAGTGTGTTATATGTCACGACCTCTGATTGGACAATGCTGAGCGCTGAACGGTTAGATGTTTGTAAAACTCGCGGACGTTGCTTAAGGAACACGTAGCCATGCAAGAGAACTGTACATATCTTGGTGTGCGACACAAACACCAAAACCTAGAATAGCGTAATAATTGTACAAATGCACTTCTTGTATCAGTATAAAAAAAATTATATAATTCGTAATGAATTAACTAACACAGGACACTATTAATGTTAACAAACTTGGTCATTGCTTAATGGTAGATGGATCACGGTGGTTAATTGAGTAAGTCGCTAGCTAGCGTGGGGATCGAATCTTCAATCCCTGCATTGGCCGAGAAAGTTCATCCAGATTTACCGAGGTGCGTGTACACAAGGTCACGCACGTAAAAGATCCCTTGACAGTTGTAATTCGATATAAGAGTATGCCGTAGTGCCGCTGTCCGGGCAAACTATACCTCATGGCACACTGTATGGCGTGTGCCCGTCTTCAGTAGCCCAGTTCGGAGTAGAGAAGTAGGACGTTAAACCCCATTTCATTTCATTAATGGTAGATAAACTCAAATATGGGAATTGACACATACGAGTACATAAAGTTTATCTTTAGGAATGTGATCTAAGTTGATATCCTAATGACGGGCTGTAGAAAGGTTCTCCTAACTTAATTTAGTCTATATGTAAAGATCCTTACCTTTGGCATTAATCGTATAATCTATCAGTATATAAACAAACAATATACATGTAGTAGACATTATTTACAATTTATAAGATGTTTGGAAAATAGAAAACAAAGGATACTTGAGAAATATATAAGACAATTTGAAATACAAGATACAATAAAAGGTTGTTATTTACGAGGATTATGACCCATTAAAAGATTGCTCACTGAAATAATTAACACAGTACGGAATATCACGACTTAAACCGTTTTAAACCAGTTTAGGCCGATTGATAGGAAATGTTATTAGTCATTTGGATGCTACGAAAAACTGAGGTTCCGTTTATACCACTGGCAGTAAGAAACCGCGGCGTATCCTAAACGGACCTTTGTCAGCCGGAATTCGATTACGAGTAGGCGGAAACACCACTGTCTAGTCAAAAATTCCCTCTTCAGACATTGCGTGGAATTATGATAGTCTTTATTACATAGCCCAGTTGATGCAGAGGCAAAGCCCTTATTAACGAGAAGTTACAACTGGCATACCTTTCAATCATCGTACCGATAGAGATAGGTTCTGGGGATAATTACAGATATATATTCATGTTTATAATTGAGAATAATTAATAAGGGTGCTTTTTCTCAGACGAAGACAATTAGAGATGACCAATCTGAAATTATAATGGAATATCTTAAAGCCATTAATATGTCTGTACGGTTTATGTTCTTTGTTTAATATAGCGTGTGGTCTTTGTACCGGCGATATATTAGGTGTTGCCAAATCACAATAATCGCTGGTGAATTCTTTCATACATTCTAATAGCTGTCGCATAGGTGTAGTTTAATGGTCGAGAAATGAGATGGAAATGGAATGAAATGGGGTTTAACGTCCAACTTTAATGGTTGAGGACGAAACAGTAATATATGTTCAATATATTACGTAGTATCTTAAAACCAAAACCATTAAACAACTTAATAAGCGAGCACCATCCTGCCTGTGCTATGCAATGAGATACCTCACACGAGTCCAATATTATATCATCTAGTATAAATAATGCACGATTGGCAATTCGGGGTCTTTAACTGTGAGAGGAAACCGGAGAAAAACCACAATGTTGGACAGGTGACCCCACTCCTTGTCACGAACAACCGGGAATTCAAAACCACAATGACAGATCTTATGAGTCAACGCGCATGCGCTAACCACAAGGCCATCCAACCCCAGGAACAAAAGCACATATTTTCATGCAACAACTTACGAAGAACAGTTAAAGAAAATGTAAACTATATGTATTGCGCCTTGTTCTTCCTCATTAATACATTTATCATACCCTTGCCATTTAACTGAGTCAATTAGCGTCTAAAATAACTAAATCATCATTGTCATAAATTGTTACTATTTTAGGAATTATTAATCACTTGTACTATAATATTGTCAAAGTTTCCATTATCAGCCTTTGTCTAAAAATAAATAAATTATAAATGCCGATTTAATCGAGGGATTGCTAATCTCTTGCAAACTACAAACGCTCCATCAATAAAAGGAAAAGGAATATAAAATAACACATGACATATTTCAAATTTCGCAACACTCGGTGGACGATAACTGTATATGGTCAAAACCTTTAGTTTAGTATATTCACCCGGGGTATACCCACGACACATACGTTCACACTAGGGATCGAATCGACGATCGTAAGCCAGAGGTGACCGGATAGTTACAGCTTGAAGTGTGACACCATAAACCACTAGGCCACCCGAACGTAGTCTTTCTAAACACACCAGCGCCATCTTAAATGTTCGCTTCTTTTAATCCGACCCTGTGCGTATCTCCCGCTGATATTTTGAAATTGTGTTCTTAAATTAAATGTTAACTGATCCGTTTGAGTGTTGGCCTTGAAAAATTTAACGTTTTCCGAAAATTGCAAATGGCTGACACTAGCTTTAAGGTGGAAAGATTTGTGCAGAGCTTACGCATAGTATTCTCATTCACAGACTTCACGATTCTTAACATAAACATGTTATAATCTTTCTGCAAATAAGAAATACTACTGGTACACCATTATGGATATTATTAAAATAGATATTTAAGTGAACACAAAAGAAGACAATGTCGCTTTACCAGACTGGCAAATACAGTAGCTTTAATTAATTAGTTTTATGTTAAAATACTTTCAAACGAAAAGATCATTAAGAAGAAATACAAACAAATATTTTCTTTTTATTACCAGTAATCCGATTTTAAAATACCATTATTCACTCACACTAAAACGAAATAATTATATCTAGTATCGAATTGGTGGTTATTGAAATATGACACAGCAGTTTCAACAGAAGGTTCCGGAAACGATAGCGGTCTGATTCCTCGTGATTTTCAAGTCTGGTGTCCCTTTTCAGAGGTACAGGACGGAGGTAATGACTAGAAACGACGTCCAATCGTTAGGGATGCAATAAAACACGAGACACATGTAAATGTGCAAACGTGTGCGTAAGTGAACCCTTAGAATTTGAATTCTAGAAAGAGGAGGTTGGAAAGCCTCTGTCAGGACAAATTTCCCGCACATAGTGCATAAAAGTAGGATGTTAAACCACATAGCATTTCATTTTCATCTTACAATTATTGTAAAAATGATAAAAGGACATTTCGCTTACAGTAACTAACCTGTGTTAAATGGAGCTAATTGCTGAAAGGTTCCCACTGTCGCACTATGCATTACGATACGATTGTCCGCATTGTAATCACGATCTGGTACGTGTAGATATGTTTCGATAAGCTTGCTTCGATTGACCACAGTATATGATAACACCTTATATATGATCACCATAATAACTCGACGATTAAAACCACGATTTTTTCCGTAGAGCGAATCGTGATAGTGGGAACTTAGAGGATTGGGACTGAACACGACATGCATCCATGAAATATAATGCTCATTGAATTGTTCATTTCTCTGAAGTCTGTGCGCCAAACTATAATGTCGTCAACCTAATACTTAGGTCTATTTCAGAATTTTGTGATATCTTTATTTCTCGGGTTCAATGTGCGGTGCAGCGAGGAGAAGTTTTGCTCACGCATGCTTTCCAATTGCAGTTCTTTATCTTATAGTCTACTAATTTGTATACTCATCTTTAAGACGACATCTTGTTCCAGAAAACATTGCTACGCTCGTATCTATCAAAATATTGAAGGACACCCCCACTACTTACATCAAAACGATCGGTGGCTATGACTTGATTTCCGATGCCGAAGTTATAACGTTAAAGACAGCCTTTAGTAACTCAACATAGTGGTAGTCATTGATATCAAACGGCATTCTCAATTTATGAATGTTCGCTTCCGCTTCATTTCGCCATCCATGAAACAGAAAGTTAAATACTATCCGTGGTATCCAATCAGCGGTATGTAATGCAAAGACTGTCACTCAATTTATTAGGAAGATGCTAATTGAAGGCCGGTTGGGGAGGTTCGGATGTATCCGGAGACCCAAAGGGCCGCTTTCTATAAATGAACTTCGATTCAATTAACCTTTTACCTCCCTTAAATGGGTTAGGGTTCGGTTTAGTATTCCCCAAAACATAAAGCGGCCATTTTGAACTCCGGAAATACTCAAACCTCCCCAACCGGCCTACAATTCTATTAGCATCTCCCAATTTGTTATCATGCCTGATGTAATCGGACTGGACAATTGTGACAGTTCCAAAATGAAGTGCGCATGTGTTACATTCTCTTTTAAGCCGTGGGTCCGAAACAAAACATTGGTACTAATGCGTGTTACGTTTGTTATTCTATCAAATGAGAGGTGTTGTCAGCTCTTCTTAAAAGAGTTATCCATGAAACAGAAATATACAAAAATACTACGAAGTTTTATGTTTACATTTTGTGATGTGTTATTTTAAGTTTAAAATATCTAGAGAATCTTATCAGTGAGTATTTGCAAGAATGTTATCTAAATTACAGGTTTTTAATCAGCGGGTCTCTAATTACCCATTTCCTTGCCATTAATTATAAACATATTTAACTGTATCTCAATGCCAATATATACTAGCCCACCTTGAATCAAGCATCTCCGTACTCAAGCTAATAAACATTGAATGAATGTAGTTTTGTTTAGACGATCCCTAAAGGGCAAATTTCGATTATATTTTGTTGAATAAAAACTACTTAATTGTGTGTTAAAATCCCTTAAAATCTTCTACCTTTGGGCCGAGCAACTAACTCAATATAAGTGATACGTTTTCAAACAACTTAATCCCGCCAGTCTTCATCTGGAAATGGAGATCGGCGGTGTCCTAGTCTGTATTATGCAGTTTCTGGATTAAACCAGACTTTTATTTTATAAAAATAAGGTGTAGGTGAAATTTACCTTTCGTTATCAAGTGCAGCACGTGGACCCTGCAATGTATAGACCAATAAAAGAACGACAATCGATTACCGGGTCACCCAACGCAAAAATCTTAAAAGAGTTACTCGGGATAGGCGGTTTTGACGTTTACGTCCAAACAACTCAATATTTTGAGCTGAAATTTGAAGACAAGGTAAATACACCATTCCCATATATTGTAGTGTTTAAATTTCATACGTACACTTACTTTTATTTTTGAGACTCAAGATAGTCCCTTTAACTACTGTCCACATCACACATTCCATGGTAATATTCCTTGAAATGAACTTCTAACAAGTGCCAGCATCACCAGGATATATTATTATTATCGTAGAGATTACGGATTATTCTACGGATAGTGCCAACTATTGAAAGGAGTACCACTATTGTAGGAGAGAAACAAAACTTACTTAAAGTTATTGATTATAGATTATCATTTGCATGATTTTGAATGGTGCACTTCCGTTCATTGAATTCGTATTATTTTATGAATACTAGTTTGGTTATTTTGATGTTTTAATTTTTTATGGTCTTTATTTGAATCTATGATCATTTTACTTAAATAGTTTCGATCATATCGTTCTTGTCGACTTGATTTACGGCAGTTTCGTAAGTGCCATCACATTTTCACCTTTTAATCCGGTTATCCACTACTGATTAATTAAATGTTCATTAATCAATGCTAGTACATTTCAGCGTTGATTAAGCGGTCATCAATGAGATATGCTCCTCGTCTTTAAAGTTTCTGGTATTTCATTCTTGGAGGTGTCACTATAAGGATATGATTATATTTTTAAAATAGATTTCCATGTGTTCAACATATCGAGAGTGACGTTCGTTACAAGTATATAACCGACCATATTTTGTTCAAATAGGGCATTTAAATAATGCATTATTTTTCACATAGTTTGCATTAATTGTCAAAATGTTAAGAGGAACCCCGGTGTCTCAGTAAGTAAAACCTTGGCTCGCTAACCCTAACCCTAACCTGAGCGATCGTTGGGATGGCTGAGAAAGTTCATCAGAAAATTCCGACGTGGTTCCTCCTTGTAGTGGTGCAGAACCGAGGGCCTGTCAATAATGGACAACGTATAGTCGTTTTGGTGGGACGAAAAATTCGAAGTCCCGTGTATACATTGGCGTGCAGGCAAGAGATCCTCTGACAGACGGAATTGAATATAAGAGTAGGTCGTAGCGCATAATTTTCCTTATAGCTTTCATTAATCTACTTGGTACCGAAGAGTAGGACGTTTAATCACATTTCATTTCATTTCAATTTCCATAATAAGCCAGGTCATTGGGTCTCTTTCTCTTGATATCTCTACTGACCGACTGGGTCATTCGCCATTTATAACCCAAGAAAACATTTTAATCACCCTATCCTCGACATATTATATCATCTTATTTATTTTATTTTGTCGCCTATAAGTTTGCTGATTCGTAGACATATTTGACAGGTCCTCATGTCATAATGTGATTTATTTTTGATTTCCCGATGGAGACAGGGGAAATAATCATTTTAAACCCTGCTCAGATCGACACTATTATCTCGAACGCGGATTTATTACCCCTCCGCAAATCTGATAATATAGGGAATGGATTGTTTAGTTACTTCAATCAATTTCCACGTAATTTTATCATTGCGGGCGTTACTTCGAGATATCCAACACGTAATGAAGGGGGACTTTTTCGAAATCAACGCATTATGTGAACACCTCAACCCACTGAACACCTGACTAATTATTATTTAGCAGTACTTATATCAGATATTCGTGTATAAATTGGTGTGAAGGTGTTTAATTATATACGTTTATGTGTATATATGCTGCAAGAATATAATTAAAAATAACTGTGTAACTTTAACACTTATAAACCATATATGTAACGTGTTAAACTTAATATTTTTAATGAGTTATTCTCAAACTTATCTTTGCGTCTCAAATCAAACGTAACATGTATTTCCCGCCAACAGCAGAGTAATGGCTAGTTCTGTTCTATACTCTTACTTAACCCATGGTTGACTATCTAAAATGAAAACGTGAATTACCACAAGGGTAGTTTTCGTTTTCACCTAGTGACTAAAGATGCTCATTCCGATCACTGTTCCACTCGAAACACTGATCCAACGCCCCATCCACAATTCCCATGGACATAGATCAAACGAAAAGCAAGGCATAAATACGAGCAACATCTGTCCATCCATAATAAACATCCCCTTCCCTACAAACAATTCTCGGGAATTGCGTCGAGTAGATAGTGCATTTTGTATAGGCAATTTGCTTTTGTCATGAATATTTAAAAATAGTAATTTGTCATTTGGCGCTAGAGACAACATCCTCAGATATATAGCTATATTAATAGTAAACATGAACACATGAACGGATGAGGTATCAAAAGCTATCAATATTAAAATAAATTCTAAACAAATCATGGTCATGTTGTCTAGAATCGGTACAAGCGAACTGTTTCGCCTGTTGCCATACCCATAATAGCAACGGCTCTTATTGATATGAGAAAATATATTCAGCAGAAAAAAGCAACAACCCTAATTATAGCTAAACGAAACAAAACGCATTGATTGTTGTTTGTCTGTCAAAATGACGTTTTGTCTGGGAAGGATGGGACGTCCAATGTACACCTTTGCAGTTGGCACTCAAACTAATGAACAGATCAGGGTTTAACCTCTATGTATAAACGCCGGAGGGGGGGGGGCAATGATTAACACACGCGCGTTGCATCGTAATGTCTGCCTTAGAGTCAATTCGCGTGGTTTCCACATAGATTTCATGAAACTAGGTTGAACCATATGTTAGTCCCGAATTTACGCTAAACTTTATGTACGCAACAGTACGTTTATTAACACCGGACGGTACAGAAGAACTCCATTTCATTCATTTATTCAATGTCTGTAACGTTGCCATGCAGGGAGATAAAACTAAAACCGCGCGGTTGCATCTTCGATTCTCAATCTATTTAATGCGTTTCTTTGAATAAGGCATATCGTTTTATATTTTGGTTGTTTACTCCAACTCAAGCAAGAGTTTTAATCATGAGTTAATTATATACTGCCAGTAGTACACCACACCCATCACCATGCCTACAACCATCCACCTCACACATGACAAAATTAACACACTGTTCATATTTTTTTATGCGTATCATTCGTAAAATACCAGTAATATAACGGTCTTTTAACTGCTAGGAATCGATTTCTGCACCTGATCCCCATTAAGACTTATCGTCGTACAGGTGTCCGCCATTCATTCAATCGGTTCCCACACGTTCATTCAATGTTGCAGTTCATTTTTTTTTATATAATGACGTATAATAAATGTTTATATACTGCAGGTTTAATTTCGCCAAGGAAATTGTATAGATTGGTACATGAATAAAATGCAAACATGAACGTGTAAGGCCGTGAACCTTTAGTTGATTAAAGTTGAATTGAGTGGGACTCTCATTAAATCTATAGCCAGATAAATTATAGCATTCTATTAAGTAGATTAGATATTACTTTGATGTGTGTTATCAAATTATCTCTTGGTTTTCAATTCTTCTTCATATCCTTTAGCGAGCACCTGCTCGATGTATTAGTTCATAATATACGATTACACACTCGCGCATACACATTTAACCATATAGAATTTCCTCTGAGAGCTTTACGAATAGATCGGCTTTGGCGGACGTGAACAGAAGATGCATTAAAGATACATTATGTAAGATTTAGATAAAGAACTAGCATTCTTGCTATAATAGTTTGAAAGTAGATAATGTAAAATGAATAATTTGAAAATTTCATTCAAATTACTCTATTGCAAGCGAAGATATTAGCCTTTGAAGGTTTGACAGACGTGTGCAATAATTTCAACCACCGTACTGGTTGATCGAAGCTAAGTCTCGTTCCTCCATGTTTGATTAAATCAAAGTATCGCTGATCCGTTGTAATCTATATAATATAGGAGAAATCTGATGCCATCGGGGGTTGATTAAGGCCCGGATCAGTTAATTAATGTTTAATTAATACTTTAGAAAACATTTCAGGCCTAAAGAAAGACCTGCAATAGGCAGATTTAGCTCTTGCATAATGCATGTTAAAGTAAGAGCTAAATTCCACTGCCTGTATCTGACTTTTTATGTGCTATAAATTATTATTTAGGTACTTATGAACATGACTACTCTATAATCTCTAGATTATCGGATGACGGGGACATTAAAGTACAATATTGGTGTCAGTCATTATCGCATTTGTGATAGAACAAGGTTAAACACGTAGCAAAACACGTATCATTGCTACGATAGATGCGTTATGGAGATTTCAAGACCGGGAAGTGATGAACACAGAAGAAAAACACGAGTTATCGTTTTATAATTGACTGAAGATATGAGTGAAAACAGATTCCCGGTCGAATTTCTGCTTACTGATAATTCATTCGAAGACCAAAAGTTGTTATGTGAGACTGTTAGGGGATATCTGATAATTCAAATAAGTATTTGAATGTCACCGCATGCTATACCCATTGCCGTGCAACAAATAGAGATACACCCATTTACTTGTCGGCGTGCGCGTAAAGAATGATTGACGGTTGAAATTCGGCGTTTTCATAAGAAATTGTACCTCATAGCACACTGTATGGCATATTATTATGCATTTTCTTTATTAGCCTACCTGGTTCCAAAAGGAAGAAAGCTGGGCATCATTTCATATCATTTCATTTGTTTTACTTAAAAACTGACATATGGAATATATTTTTCGTGTTTTAGGGAAAATGCCACCTGTTATTTCAAATCCAACGTCTAAAACCCAATAATGTGATAGATTTTCCACTACATTTACTTCTGATATTTGTTGTTAGGTCTTGCAGTGTCTTTGTGGTTTGTCTTGTCCTCAGCTTTGTCTTATTGGTTTTGTTTGCGTATTGTGGTCCCCCGGCACTTACAAAAAAAAAACAATACCCCCATAATGTTTTTTACAAACATACATTCAGTTAATAATCCGTATATAGCACAATACTTGTCTCTTTTGATAGAAGGAGAATATGGGTGGGCGACAGTCCCTGTGGGTAAGAAACGATGTCAACGTTACGTCTGTTAGACTACACAGCTTTATAAAAGTACATTTAAGCTGGGATTCCATGTGTACGTAATGCGGAATGCGTAGTACGTAATGCGTATTTAACACTTTGCACTAAAATGGTAGGAGTTGATTCCATGTACAAGTAATGCGTAAAGCGTGATGCGCGGCGCGTAGTACGTGTTTCTCGGGACGCTCACAAGAGTGTCCGAATACGCAATACGCGTGTATACGGAGACCGGAAACGGGGATTCCCCAGGGGTTTTCCGATCGGCAAACTGGCAATATTCGGTTCTCATCCACATATAATACGCCACTCACGCACACATGGAAACTGACAATACGCGTTACGCAACACGCATCACTTAACACGCATTCCGCACACACTGCGTACACATGGAATCCCGGCCTTATCTTTGTACAGTGAACTATGAGCACAACAAATTAAACAGCATCTTAAATTTCAAAGAAAATTGGTTGAATATGTCAGCTAGCTGTATCCAATCGTTAGCCTTGGATGCCTCAAATAAAAAAATGGTACCGAGTGTTCCGACTTTATATATCAAACGAGACCAATTGTGTGACTTGGATTTCAGAGGCCGAAGTCTTCTGGGTAGAAGATAACTTTTGGGCCAATTGCCACCAGAATCAAGTGTCCGAAAATTTAGTACCACACCTAGTTCAATAATCACATTTCCATATTAATAAACAGTTTCCGCATGTTTCTTTACTATAAGAGTGGTTAAAACTTGAATTTGAAATCTATCAAACTGGGGTTGTGACAAGGAATGTGGTCACTTGACCAACCTCATGGTTTTTTTTCTCGTCTTTCTTTTTCCTCCTACAGCTGAAGAACCCTTCGCTGTGGAATTATTGAATTAAAATTGTCACAAATGTTAGTTTTTAAATGTCCTAGCGTGGGTCGACCGGACGTTACCCCCACCCCTTTTCCCACTCAAAGCGTTGTTAGAGATATGCCAGCAAACAGGGCCCTGTTTCACGAAATTCTAACTAAAGATAAAATCCAAATTTTAGCAGATACTTCAATTTTGATTGGCTAAGAACTAAAATCAATCTAATATTGCCCAATCAAATAACTAAAATTCAGATCTTATCTTAGTTAAAATGTCGTGAAACAGGCCCCAGGTCAGCCAGTTTTAAAATGCAACTTGATTAATCGTCACTCAATACTGATAATTTATGTAATTATAGTGCAGCATGGTGCCCTGCCTTAAATAAATTTACCGTTTTTTAAAAGAGCGAGAAAACCTACAAAGAACTGCAACGCGGTGTTGAAGGGTTTCACCGATTAAAACTTTTACCCAGATATTTATGTTCTATATGTAATAATATGTCCAAATTTCAGCAAAAATCGCATTTTTTGGTTTGTTGAATTCAAGCCAATATACACGATTGATTTGCTGGACCCAATTCCACGGGTTTCAGTTGAAGACATCAGGGGATTATTTTCATTTCTCGAATGTCATTTTAGGAGCTATACAGACCCAACCCAAACTTTACCAACGGACGATTGTCGAAGGTTCTGACGTATGCAAACTTTTGCATCGTTTCAATTGCTCTGTCCGTCATAACATCCAGAAACAATAAGAAGTGATATCGCGTGTTCTTGCTTCTTCGATTAATTTCCTATCAGCAAGAGATTCAATTGGATTGATATGGTTTAAATGTGTCCGGTACAAAATTGTTTTACAAAACGGACCTATATTAATATATTATACTAGCTGTCTGGGCGATGAAATAGGTAGGAAGTTCGGGCATCTTTCACAACATCCGGCATTTCGATATTTGTCTAGTACTTATTAGAACAGGATTTACATTTTATTTTTTTGAAAATGAAAGGTGAATGTGGGTTGTGGTAGACAATTACAATTACATGTCAAACAAATAAAATAAATACAGACACGATCAACGGAGGGAAAAGAAAGAAATAACCTAAGTAACCGGATAAATAAAAGTTTGTTTTGCTTTTCTAGTCTGTTGTGTTTTTTGTTATAATTTGTCACCATGGAGAATGCACTTAAAAATACCCTTCCGTGACCAGAGCTGAAGGCCACGACATTAATACAAAGAACAGTTCAAAGGGATATAAACGAATGATTCGGTTCGCTAAAATCAGCATAAATAGTTTTCATATGTCGTAATTCTGTGATTGATGTACGAATACGTTCATTGCCTTCCAATCAGCATGACGTTGATTATAATGCCACGAATGTCACGAATTTACCAGATCTTGTAGAAATAGCAAACCTACCATGTACATAATATGCTGGAGGAAGGGACACCAAGGGGGTCTGGTCCCCGTCTCTTAATAAACCAGTGGTACCAAGCTTCGTACTGATACGGATCGGGTGGATGGCTAAATGGTAAGCACGTGTGCGCTTTATCATAAGGCCTGTCACTGAGTCAACTGGCGTGGTGTCGATTCCGTGGTTGTACGTGACAAGGATAGGGGCGCATGGCCAATCTTGTGGGTTTTCTCCCCGTCTTTTAGTTTCCTCCTTACGCGCAAGCGAATGTTTGTCCTGAAATGACCTTGTTTGTGTTGAGTGGACGTTACCCCCCCCCCTCTCCCTCTTTATTAACCGCTCGTGCATCTTTGGCAGTGGGAGGAAACCGGAGGCCCCGTAGAAAACCACGAGGGTGAACAGGCGTGGAATTAAACAAAAAAAAACAATATTGGTACGGATCAAAAGGAATTATTAAAGTGTACGAAGTAAGATACATTATGTATGATTTCGAACAAAGATAGTGTAAAATGAACAATTTGAAAATTTCATTCAAATTACTCTATTGCAAGCGAAGATATTAGCTTTGAAGGTTTGACAGATGTGTGCAATAATTTCAACCACCCTGCTGGTTGATCGAAGCTAAGTCTCGTTTCGCAATATTTGATTAATCAAAGTATCGCTGAACCGTTTAAATCTATTTAATTTCGGAGAAATCTGATGCCATCGAGAGTTGATTAAGGTCTGGATCAGTTAATTAATGAATTGAGTGGGACTCTCATTAAATCTATAGCCAGATAAATTATAGCATTCTATTAAGTAGATTAGATATTACTTTGATGTGTGTTATCAAATTATCTCTTGGTTTTCAATTCTTCTTCATATCCTTTAGCGAGCGCCTGCTCGATGTATTAGTTCATAATTTACGATTACACACTCGCGCATACACATTTAACCATATAGAATTTCCTCTGAGAGCTTTACGAATAGATCGGCTTTGGCGGACGTGAACAGAAGATGCATTAAAGATACATTATGTAAGATTTAGATAAAGAACTAGCATTCTTGCTATAATAGTTTGAAAGTAGATAATGTAAAATGAATAATTTGAAAATTTCATTCAAATTACTCTATTGCAAGCGAAGATATTAGCCTTTGAAGGTTTGACAGACGTGTGCAATAATTTCAACCACCGTACTGGTTGATCGAAGCTAAGTCTCGTTCCTCCATGTTTGATTAAATCAAAGTATCGCTGATCCGTTGTAATCTATATAATATAGGAGAAATCTGATGCCATCGGGGGTTGATTAAGGCCTGGATCAGTTAATTAATGTCTAATTAATACTTTAGAAAACATTTCAGGCCTAATGAAAGACCTGCAATAGGCAGATTTAGCTCTTGCATAATGCATGTTAAAGTAAGAGCTAAGTTCCACTGCCTGTATCTGACTTTTTATGTGCTATAAATTATGAACATGCCAAGTCTATAATCTCTAGATTATCGGATGACGGGGACATTAAAGTACAATATTGGTGTCAGTCATTATCACATTTGTGATAGAATCGAGAGTTGATTAAGGCCTGGATCAGTTAATTAATGTCCAATTAATACTTTAGAAACATTTCAGGCCTTAAGAAAGACCTGCAATAGGCAGATTTAGCTCCTACATAATGCATATTTAAGCCATCATGATTGCATCATGGCTGCCTTTTAATCCACAAATCCATGCACATAGGTATTCGTGGCAATTCGGTCTGCTTCATGTAGTCTACTGGACAATCAAAAAGATTATAATCTGTTTGAAATACTTCAACCGAGATTTTATGGATATGAAGGCTTTTAGACCGACAGGATGTTGTTGTCTATTCTGCATTTTTTTTCGTAAAGAAGTGAAAACTATTAATTACCAAAATATTAGATTCGTAGTATCTAATAATGCACCACAATGCATTACAATTGCTTTCATCCCACGCTTCTGCTACGAGCCGTAGATAACCATGACGTCACTTGAATGTAAACAATACTAAATACCCACTTTAGCGTGTTCCGGTTATTACCGGAAGTACATTGATTTTATTTGTAAATGTATAAATATGGAGGTAAAAGAGACCATTGAACATGAATTATCGTTTATTTTCGTTATTAATATTCCTATTTTCCACCTTCATTAACAAATATAGCATTCTTTAAGATAGACATTGTCGACTCCTAATTCTAATATCAATATTAGCTCTACAAAGTGGAGATATCCCTTTTGATTCTAAATTTGTTACCCCATAGCGTGTTAGCTGGACATTTTTAGCATCAAGAAAATCCCTTATTTGTTTAAATATATATTTATTGTGTTTGCCATTTCCCTTTTAAGTCACGAATAAATACAAATGGTTTATTAATAGCTTGGTCCTGGTAATTACTTAGGTGATAAAATTTTCAGACTAAATAGCGCCTTGTTCGGCGGTCTATGATGATGTTCACAGTGGTGGGGGGGGGGGAATCGCGGGATTGCCGTGACAATTCCTCGGGATTTACCAATTCGGTTTCTTTATGGCTGACCAGAGGGCAAAGAAAGGTATCTCGTCGCTGGAACGAGACGAAACCCCGTAAAAGAACCATGTGAGTGAGAGATTGTGGGATAACAAGAGAGGGGAAAATGGGGTTTAATGTCCATTTGACACAAACTAGGTCATTTCGGGGCTAATATATGGGGGGGGGGGGCGAATGGCTAGGACGTGTGCGCTGTACCATAAGTAGGATCGCCTGGCCAAACGCGTAGGTTTTCTCAGCGTCATCTGGTTACCTGCCACTGTTAATGACCACTACACGCAAGCGAATTAAAACTAGAATAAAATCATATGTTAGTCCCGAAATGACCTAGTTTGTGTCGACTGGATCTTAATCTCTCTCTCTCTCTCTCAATAATCCGCTCGCGAATCTTTAGCAGTGGGAGGAAACCGGAGGCCCCGTAGAAAACCCACGAGGATGTACAGGCGTGGAATCTAGACCAAAAAAATATTGGTAGTCTGGATTCAACTGAATGGCGTAATTGTACTTGCAGAGCACAATCCGTCACCGCCAACTGCTTAACTGAAGTCGTAACATAAACATAGAATCTTCCTTTGTTCTTTTTGTTGAATAAGCAGATTGTTTTAGCTCTAATACACTGGGAGGGAGCTTAACAGTGCAATGAACCTGACATTTGCAATGTTATTACACACCTTTGATAGTTTACGCCATTTTTAGCAGAAATCGTATAGAGAAGTCGTACTATCAATATATTTTATTAAAGACTTAAACATATGTTTGAAATAATTTCAGGTTAAGTAAAATTAATTGTATAATTAAATATTCCAATCTTTGACATCGGGAAATGCCAAAATGGAAGCTAATTACGTCACGCATCGCTATCGAAACGGTGTGTGACTCTCACGACAATTCAAGTTTTGTATATCAATAAGCTATTAGTTGATATTTTTCGTTGCCCCAACTCAAACGATCGAAATAATCGCGCGTTGGTTTGGTTGCAACACGTGGTTGTCAAACTCTCTACCAAACTCCACGTCAGCTCTCATCGATTTCATCCAACTCGTGACGAGTTCTGTGTAAATACACGCAAATAGGTTGAATTTTCAAGTACGTTTTTTTTATTCTCTGAATTATTTAATTGTATAATGGATTTTGTTTTTACCGGAGGTGATTTCAAATACATAGGTAAGATTTTAATGACTACAGTTAAGCTGTTCATAGTGACAAAAAAAGATTATTTTGGTCGACACGGGATATAAAATATAACTGTATCGATATTTTATTTTGTATATCTAAAAACTTTTCTTTGGAACATGTTCGGACGAGGCATGTTGAATATGACGGTATGAAATTAGTTTAACAGATCGCGTGTATTACAAGCAGTGTGTGAAATAGCGTTTGTTCAGACCTTAGAGTATGAACCGACATGCTCTGAAACTATGTATGTAGTAATATTTGATAGTGCTGAATCATTATTTAATAAAACATAGAATAACAGTATTACCAATCGAACAGTAAATAGACAATGTGTTATAATATAGTCAGTAAACAGAGTGAAATCATCAATATTTTTATATGTAGCAAATCAAATATATCGGACAAAGGGTTCAGAAAAGGTGTAACAGCAATCTGGATTTGGAAATTTGTTTTTGATTTGTCCAAACAGAAAAAATATGACGGACAATGATTTATTTAAAACGTTTTTGTAAGTATAATAATAGTCTAGATTGTGGGGTCGCTCTCGAGTCAAATGTGACCGACTGTAAAGCAAAGAATTATTGAGGTGGGTCTTATTTGTGAATTTTCGGCACCCCAAATTCCCACTGATGTATGTTAATATAGTTTCTTGATTAGGACGGGGATACCGTAAACTATCATCTGTCATTTACAGCCAGAAGATTAGACATTCACTTGCATAGATCATTATTCGCAGCGCAGCAGTTCGGACCCCCCCCCCCGCCCCCGCCCCCGCCCCCGCCCCCACCCCTTCACTAAAATATTATTACAGTCACCTTTGTATTGTTATATCAATGTCAGGAGTTATTACTTTGCTTTTAGAATCTCAGCGATCAGAACATTTTTATTTACATTTCTATTTAAATGTTCCGTAGAATTAACCCGGACAAAAAATAAAACACAAAAAATACAATGGTATAACAATAATGCCCTCTTGTGAACTCAAAGCATTATAAACTTCAAAATGATATTCGAATTGTTTGACTGCCTTTGCGATAAGAATGGATGGTGTTGATAGCATGTTAATGAGGGGTGAATGATATGATCTATAGGATAAGCAACTGCGTTGAAATGTAGATAAGACTAAAGTATGATTCATATTCTAGATAATCCGAATACGTATCAAATACCATTTCTAGGTGCGTATTATAATCTATCTGTCCGGTTTATCCAGCAGCCAATTATGAAATGAAATATATTGTCTTTAACGAACTTTATTAAAATTATAAACTATAGTACATACTTAAGGAATTCCAATAAGAGGTATATTAAAGTTGTTATATTAATTTTCCATTATATATGCAAGTGTATACATTGCAGTTGATTTTGTTAATTTTACCTTTTACACATAATGTCAAAAGACATTTTAGCAGAGCATTTAGTATTGGCAATGTCCTTCCATACTATTGATTCCAACTGGTGACAATGACACACGAGGTTATTGCCCCCTAGAAATGAGTAGTTGGCTAGTGCTTGAAAATACCAATATATCCCACGATGGTTCGCGAAATGGTGTTGTCACCCCGGCAAACACAACCCACCCGATGTTACGGGATGGAACCAGTCACTCATCTATGGCCGTTCCCATATTTTTATTGTCACTGCTGCAAGGTGATTCTTACTCCCAAGACAGCGCATACTGTTCTGATTGCAATTAAAAAATGCAGAGTTAAAAATCAACCAATACAGTGAACCTATCATATTTCGTTTCGCTTTTTATATTCCAAAATTTCGTTCAAAACAGTGGGATCTGGAAGCGTTGTTATATAATGTACGGGATTAGTCTGTTACTGCGAATTCTTGGCGTGTTCTGCACGAAACTGGGTAAACCACTAGAAACGTCAAGGCTGTTTGATTAATCAATGTATGACGTCATAAGGATAAAAAAAATACTGGTATGACCCCTGACGTGACCTTCCACTGCAATCGGCCAGCTCTTCATGTTGTGTTGGCCATCGAAGGTATATTTAAATAAAAAACGAAGTATAGATTGTGCACCGGTGTAATTCCTTCTTTTGTATTTTATCTTTAGATCAATGTCCTTATGTCATTAAAAGCAGCGAAGTTACACTAGAGTTTTTAATTAAAACGTCACTTTAATCCTGTAAAATATTAAACACGTGTCCTTGTCTTTTTAGTGATTTCCACTCTGATATTAATAAAGAATATTTACATGAAAAATATCCTTAATTTATTTGATGTGGCTTTATTGGAAGTTTCTATTGATTTCAACTTAGTTGTAATTTTTGACATTTCATGCAAGAGATATGATCATTGATTCTAAATGTAAACATTCCACGAATTCAAATACTGACAAATATTGACAACAATAAAAAGATGATTATCATTATTATACATATATTATTTATTTCCATCGCATCATGTTTAAAAATGATGGAAAAAAAATCAAAACAAATTTAATTTGTAAATTACATTCCATCAAAAGGATGTAAGAGTCACATGCCATCTCTTGTTTTAAGACCCCCAAACGCAATATCTTTTGTTTCCTTCAGAAAAGAACAACGATTCCGGGCGTATACCTTATTATGTTATTCAATACATCCGGGGATAGGCTCTTTAAAATGATTGTTTTGCGGTGTTTACTATCATTAATACATTCCACTTTGCTCTTACTATCATTAGTACATTCCACTTTGCTCTTACTGTCATTAGTACATTCCACTTTGCTCTTACTATCATTAGTACATTCCACTTTGCTCTTACTGTCATTAGTACATTCCACTTTGCTCTTACTATCATTAGTACATTCCACTTTGCTCTTACTGTCATTAGTACATTCCACTTTGCTATAGAGCGTATGCCATCATCACCAAACGTGTTGTGTTGTTGTCAACTACATCGTAATAAACAAATTAGTTAGTATATTTATACCTAACAATACTTATTTTGGATATGCTACCAATTGTTATATTATAAGACAAATAAAAAAAGTAGAACATTTTGTTTAATTTGTTTTAAAAAATATGTCACAAACTATTACCACTGTGTTATGTTGTAATTATTGGTATTATATATTCAACTATGTTACTAAGCGTTCCCAGATGCATAGTGATATATTGGATGTATATTATCACTATCTATATTGCTATTATATTGTAAATGCTACTACAGCGCGTATATCAGCAATATTAGTATTGTTACTATATATCCAGCTAAGCTACAAAGCGTACCGCAATTATCAATTGTGTTATGATGTTCAGCTATGCCATAGGGTATATATGACCAATATCAGTATTTTTGCTACAATGCGTACGGTAATTATCATTAGTGTTATTATGGTCTCAGCTTTGTTACAATGGGTATGTTGTAATTATTGTTATTGTATTTTCAGCTATGCTACAGAGCGTATATCGTCACTCGTGCCTTGTGTTACTGGGATTGTTAATATCAGCGTATGGTCTTTATTTGCCTCCTGTACGATCATATCCACGAGCTTCTTATAGTAGAAATAGTTATAGATCACCATACGGTAAGACATTCTTTTATATTTCGACTGCCCCAAAACACAAATATTTTCATATGTTACATACTTTTACAGTAAAATTATATGATTTGTAAAATATGTTCTGGACGGTAATTGACACATACTGATACGTCATAGACGATACCTATTTAAAAGGATAATTCTTGTAGCTTTTTAAATATCAATTGGGGTTTAACGTCTTACTCTTCAGCACCTAAACTAGGCTAATGGAAGACGTACATCCGCCATATTGTGTGGTATGAGATAAATTTTTCCTTGACAGCGGCGCTACGACCTACTCTTATGTCACATTCTTCCAGATCTTTTGCGTGCACGCCAATGTGTAAACGGTTTTGTCCCATCCAAATGACTATACGTTGTTTCTTGCCCAGTCCAACATCCTGCATCACTGACAAGGCGGGGGAGAGGAGGGGGCACGCCGGAAACGCGGATGAACTTTCTCGGCCAGCGCATGAATCGAACACGGAACCTCCAGTTTTGCGAGCCAACGTTTTTCCCACTGAACCCCCCCTGGCTCCCTTATTAAATATGATCGCGCCATATTTTGTATACAAGTATTGCAAATCAGTATCGATATTTAAGCCAAATAACTCAACCTTCCGATAACAAGTTTATTTAAGTACATAAATATAATGATCAATCATCTCGGACATCCAGCTGCAGATAAATGGCATAATTATTATACATTGCAAGATCAATTTGTACAGGCAGGTTTCTGTTCTGCTAGACCATGTTTCGTACTCCTTATTCGGTAAATCTCCCGTTCGTTCGTTTCTGGAGCTTAACTTTCACTTACATCAAGGGTGATATCGTAGACAATGCAACGTTTCTGTTCTATTGGACATGTGTCGATCTCCCTATTCGGCGAGTTTCTAGAGTTCAACGTCTAACACCAAGGAGCTTAACTTTCACTTACATCAAGGGTGATATCGTAGACAATGCAACGTTTCTGTTCTATTGGACATGTGTCGATCTCCCTATTCGGCGAGTTTCTAGAGTTCAACGTCTACTTACACCAAGGAGGGTGGTATCGTAGACAAGGGAGGTGGCCCTTTAACCTTTGGTAAATAAATGCAATAGACCCAAATCAAACAACGCCAAATCACATTGTTTTAAATTTCATACCATTATATGATTATCCCTTCTATAAGTTATTCAATATTACCCGTGTCTGTCGTATTGTCTGATAAAAATGACACAACAGAAATGAGTCAGAACACAGAACAGATTCTTCAGACTCCCACTCTCACTTCGTTAAAAATGCATGAAGCTAGTTGACAGTGATTGTTACGTTGGATTTCATGTACAGCTGCCATTGTTCTAGGAATCGGTTGTCAGATAGCTATCTTTTGTCGGAAGTCTTTACCAATTCTATTGGTTTTAAAACTGTTGGGTTAAATTGTGGGGGAGTATGAATGACGCCATGTTCTTCCCAATCTGGTTCTTATAAGAATTATATACATCATAGGAAGTCTGTACCAATTCATAAGCAAATTCATATGATATTGTAAATTGTGAGATTTCTCGTGAGTTGATTTCTACAAAATTGGGTTCAAAATCGACAAGTTGGCCTAATTCACACAGCACTCGTAACGCACCCCCTCTTTTATTGCCAAGTAGCAAATCAGAGCATTTAAAATCTCCTTTGCAATTAAATTGATGTCGGGCGTGCCCGACGATGCTCTTGTTTATGACTCTTATTACATTTCAAAGTTGAGTTACCCAAATTAATAAAAAATCTACTTTTCTAATTTTTCTTTCTTGGATGACCTAAAATTTTAATTTGAAAAGCAAGTAGTAATACAGTTACACAAGTCGGTGATTAACTTGAACAAGTCTAGCACATTTTTATATACAAATTTTAAAGAGACAATACGCTAAACCAAAAACCACACTGCACGTTAAAGATCCAACGAATCCTAAGGTAAGCTATGACAAATTGGAGTTTAACCCTTGTGCGTATACATGCGGTATTTCCGGACCCCTCGACCATATCCTTAACGTTTGTGCTGAACTGTTGCATAATTATCTAGCGAGTATAATGCTGAAAATAGACCGGAAATGAGGCAGTGGCAACATTTATTATTTGACAAGAAATGAAATGAAATGGGGTTTAACGTCCTACTCTTCTGCACCCTACCTGGGCTAATGGAAGACGGGCATACGCCTTACAGTATTACATTATCGGAAACAAGAGTTCTTGTAGAACCCCTCCTCTTTATCTTGCAATAATTCCTGGTTACATGTGTCTAATCTATTCTGAGTTCCATCTTTCTTATTGTGTTGGTCATTCTAGTATAGATCTGAAAGGAAATTAGGTACTCAACCGACCCTATCAAAAGACGAGTCTACATGGAAATGGCAATTAAGTTATTTGTAGAATTGTATGGTTTCAAAAAAACCTTAGAATTCATATCGTCACTGTTAATACCTCATATATTATTTGATTGATTATTATTTAGTCGATATATGAAACTGTATAAAGCCGAATAAAATTATGCACCAAGAAACCAGTTTCTGTCTGGGGTCTTACATTGCCCATTGTCGCCTCGTGCTACGATAGTATTTATTGTGCATGCTCTCCAGACTCGTGCAATACGTCTAACCTCGTTTTTCGAGTCCCTTGAAACAAATGGCACTGAAACGCATTATGGTACACGATTCGTGTACCAATGGTAAAATGTTTATTTTGTCTTAAATATTGGATATCAGAAGCCCATCTTTGGGTGATATTGTGTTAGAGACTTCGCTATTTTAAAATTGATACATGAAGTATAAAATTAGCAATCACTTTAAAATTAATATTATTGGATGAATAAATAGCGAGTAATGTATATCGTACCCAATGTTGTTCACCCTGTAAACGATACACTTTTCAGTTTAATGAAAATTAGTTGGTAAACAGACTCTATAACTACCACGCAATTTTCCATTTTTAGAACGAGATATGCGACAAATAACTCTTTTTACATATTTTTTTTAATTATTCAGGGGAATTATGAAGAGCAAAGTAAATTAAAAACATTTTAAAAAGGGTTTTCAAGCCAAGACTATCAACAATTTTTGAAGTACTGTATATAAATCTACTTGGACATATTACACCTCTACATGACATTAAATTCAACTTCGTGTGCAAATGTAGATATAAACGTGGATATGTATATTATTTTATGTATTTCCTAGTAGGTGTTGAAGTATTGTAAAGTATAAACTTACTATTTTAGTTCAAATCATTTCTATAAATATACCTTACTATTAAACTAGAGAAAATACTGAACAGTTTATCATCAAGTAAAGAAAAAAACAAACATTCGGTTAGCTTGAGAAGCTGCCAATATTGTACCTGAGGACAAGTTTCTCTATTCACGATCACTTCAACACAGCCACTTAAAACATTTCTAATCATTTTCTTCTGTACTTCAATGTTTTTTTTAGTTAAAGAGAATTTATTACACGAGTAACAAACTAAAACGTTTCACAGTAACCAATCAATGGCGTTAGGTGGCCGAGTGGTCTAACGCTTTAGAACATGTGGTCTGTTTTCTATTGAAGTCATCGGTTTGATCTCGTGACCAAAAAAAAATGTGTTGTTGTTTTCCCGCCAATTAGATATTTTCAACCCGTTATCTAGGTTAAATGGTCTTTTATTACAAACAAGCCCTCTGGATATATCAGGAAAACAACAAAGAATCGTACGAAATGAGCATTAGTCGTCATCAGTACCAAGTTGGTAATACGCTGTATCGCAAACCTGGAGTTCCGGGGTTCGATCCTTGCATTGGCGGAGAAAGTTTATCCAGATTTTCCGGTGTGGTTTCCCCTTGTCAGTGATGGGACGGCAAACCGAGGTCCCGTGTAATAGATCTCTTAGCAGTTAGAACTCGATATAAGAGTAGGCTTTAGCGCCGCTGCCATTGAGAAATTTCCCTCATAGCATGCCCGTCTTCATTAGCCCAGTTTCGAGCAGAACAGTAGGACATTAAACCCTATTTCATTTTATTGCTGTAAAGTGCCGTAATTATACTTTATACAACATGCATATGATACTACTTCTCATAATATTCATGGATATCACGTAGTTCTTCAATTTCTGCTTTACTTGCGTGGGATAGTGGTGGGCGTGGTTATATTCAAAATATGATGTTTAAGGACCATTGCAAAATATATAAATCGTTTAATACAAATGGAAAGTTATTGTTTCTTGAACTTGAATCTTGAACTTGAGGTATGGTCCAAAAGTCAAACGGCTTCACTTCTTGTTTGTATTACTTTATGTGGCCGGCGGGTTGGTTAACCCTCATATCAGATTCTGTTACATTTATCTTTTCTGGGCATCCAGGAAATGTGAAGAGTTCTGTTTTGTTTGAGACAGACAGAGAAATGGGTCCTTTCGAGACTAACACATGGTTCAATTTTATTACAATAATTTACTTGCGCACACGGATCTTTAGAAATGGGGGGGGGGGGGGCAGGACCATGCAGAGAAAGCCTATGAGGTTTGAGAGGCAACCATACCCCTTGTCAGGTACAAGCGGGGAATCGAAACCACTCCACTTGAATCAATGACAGACCTTGTGATGTCACGCGCATGTGCTAACAATCCGACCACCCACCCTCCCATGCTTGAACAGTACTTCTTTTGTTATGAACAAATATCATGGACACAGAGAAAATATGATAAAATCTGACAGAAACTCAAACAAATGTTGACAGTGTGGTTAAATTATGGGGGAGTACGACGCCAGGTTCTTCCCAATTGGGTGCTTATAAAACTTGTTTTCATCATGTAAGTAGGGTATTTATGCATGCGGGGTTATTTCAGTAAACTGTTTCACTCCTGTTATCTGTCACAGAAAGATGTAATAAAGTTATGATACATGGAAGATTGTAGATTAACGCATGGACCGAATGGGATATTTAGAATTCAGTATATTATTATGTGCCATTTACTTTATGAAACAGTGGTTTGGTTTTGATTATAATTTATTGTTTTTGTTTACTTTTATCTAGTATTTAGGCTGCAATTCATCGGCGATTGTGGTGATACTTTTGCAACTGATCCCGCAGTGAATATTCGCTTGGCCGCTACAATCACTGATAAGCATGATATCGACGAGACTTAATAATGAGTTCGGCATATTATCTTTTTTACTCCGATAAATTAAATTCTCAAACGTTTTTTTGAAGTGTAAGAAAAATAAAGTATTTGTAGTTAAAAAATATTTCCTATTTAGTGTAAATGGGTATTAAAATGAGTAAAATGCATCATTTTGCCCAAAGCAGTTAGGTGTTATGTAAACAATGCACGAGCCGTTGAGCCAATGACTGACGCCACGTGAAAGCTATGCACGTGTTGTGGACAGTCATCTGTGACAGAGTTAATTCGTAAGTAATTCTCTGTGAAACAGATTGATACTTTTGGTGTGATATTTGGTACTTGATATGTATGATATCTGTGATACTAAGTACATGATGTTAATATGTAGGATACGTTAGTGTGATACTTGGTACTTTGATACTTAGTGTACTATATAATGATCCTCGATGTGGATATATAATTAGTGTGCTGCATGGTACTTGATGTTGATATGCTGGCTATGTGGTAAAGTGATACTTTGAAAATCTGGTTTGTGACTCCTGCAATTATCCTTTATAGCCCTATTGTGTTTGAGCTCTTTTAAAATCCTAAATGTGCGAAACAGTCACCTGAATAGTGTAATGATTCTGGGTATGTTATGAGGAGTGGAGTGGTGGTAGTATTATGTAAATAATACAGACGGGCATTATCATGGTTGAGGGAGGTGGGGGAGGGATTGATTATAGTACTCTGAGGTCAGGGTTAAATACTGGAATGATGAATATCGATGCCCAGAAGTTATCATTAAGCGAGAAGCCTCGTAGACAGGGCATGCTTACTCTTTCCGGAAAACCTGACACAAAATGATCATTTCACAAAGCTAAAGCATTCGTTGTACTTTTTCATTTACAAATGCCTTCCTGTCCGGGTGATAGAGTCTTCAGAAAGGTTGACATGGTATGGTATGGTGTAGGATGTTATACGTAAATATAGTATTGATGCATGTGATACGATTGTCCAGGTTTAAACGTCAATGTTGTAAACGAGTGGATAAATAGTTCTATCTGGCAATCCCCGATCTTTCTACAGCCCCGACTAATACTGTCAATTACAATTAATACACCGTATACATGTATATAGACATCATCTTTGACATTCAGTTGATCATAATTACATCTTCCCACATCGACCTTTTATAGAAAAGGACAATAACCCGATTTTCTTGAAAGAATTTTTTCCATTGATAACGTTGGTTCCCGATAGTCTAGACAGCATTTTTTGTCCAAATTAAGCACTATTAGATATGCCTACAAAAGGAATGTACTGATTTCTACTCACCTGATAGCATAGCACTTATTGTTTTCTTTCCGCCAGGTGGGTAACAAAGGCGGAGTAATATACCAGATGAATCGAATGATAACTACTTTTTCGACATTATATTTCTAGAATTGCGCAGAGAAATCTCAGATATATTTCATTCTAGTTAATTCTGTATAGAATACTCTTAGTGCCCCTCCTTTTATTCCCAGGAATAACGAAGGCGGAGTAATATCAATCGAATCCAAAGAAAAATTACCTTTTCGATATTATGATTCTAGATTTGTGCGGAGAAATGTCAGATATATTTAATTATGTGTGGAATACATTTAGTGCCCTACCTTTTATTTCCATAAAAAGAAAGACATATAATAAGCTATTCCGTTTTGTATTTGTTGATGTGTGTGTTTGAATAGCCTGGGATAGGACGACAGAAACGACGACTGCAGCCCCTCCTTTAGTGAAAGTTGCCCAGTTCATATTATGAAACATTTCGAATAACATTTAAATCTTCAGATTAAAAGTCCATCCCAATACAATGTAGGTTAGTTATAGACTTTTTTTTAACCCAAAAGATACATTTACAACTCGCTTTTATCAGTCTTTAAGATAGTTTTTCTTCTTTTGTTTTTTGTATTTCTCGTCTTGTATTAAGTTCTAGAGTTACAACAGGATGATGAATTATTACCAAGAACTGCGTTTGCCATTCAAGAAGCCCACCAAAACGCCTTACATATAATTAAACGATTTAAGAAAAAATCAGAAAAAAGTCCTTAAATTCAAATTATACTTGCCTGTTTTTGATTATCAATTTGTCATCAAAGAAAAAACTTGGTTATTAAAGAAAATTACTCATAGTGTTTCACCTGCCTCGAGTCTGTCAAAGACCGACAGGTGATTTTATATACATGCGTATACATGTAAGTAAAAGATAGGTGTATAATATATGATAGGAAGTTCATCCAGTGTGATGGGCCGATAACAATCTGGAAGTGGGAGTAGATATATACATACATATATATAACAACTGTGCTTTATTTCAAGATAACCCCATTTCAATTCTTTATCATTCTATTTTAATGAAATGAACTGATATTAACGATTGGTATTGTTTCGCCAACTCTTTACAGCTTCAGTGGCTACACGTTATGATAGATGTCATGGACGTGACATGGCGTACTTGATGACACTAGCAGGAGGGGGCCACGGTGGCTAATACCCGGGCTCGCTAGCAAGGAGGTCAAGTGTTCGGTCCTTGTATTGACCAAGGAAGTTTATTGGGATTTTCCGACGTGGTAGAGGACGGAGGACTGTGTAGTGGTTCGGATGGGACGAACACCCGGGGTCTCGTGTATACATTGGCGTGAACGTAAAAGATCCCCTGTCAGATAGAATTCGATATAAGAATAGGCTAAAGTACTGCTCCCTAGGCCAAAGTTCCCCAATAGCACACTGTATGGTTTATACATATCTTATCAGACCATTTTGGGCATGGGATGGGGTTTCAAGCGACGTGGTCCCACATCTATGTTTGTACGCTGCAAAATCTGTCGGATGGAAGTTAAATCTTTTTTGAATCATTATATTACTGGGACGTGGATCGAGCTGAGGTTATTATTTTAAAAAGCTTTTGATTTTCTCTGACACTATTCTATCTGGATATTGTAGCAGGATTTCGTCAAGACATAGCTTCGTATAACCCATCTAATATCGAAGATCACTTTGCTGTGTTCGTACTTAGATTGAATTCAACCCAACTTATGTCGTACGTGGAACAGGATATGCATGTTATTTACGGTATGCCATTTCCGATATATTTCACAATTGCATTATTTCGATAATTTATTACACGTTACTTACATCTACTTTCGATTTTAGCTCACTAAAACGACCAAATCAAGCTATATAAGTATATTGAATATTTTATTGACTAGACAATCATTATCTATTTAATATATAATCTCGAGTATCATGTTATTATAAATAGTAACTCCAGGAGTCAAACCAACTTCAAATTCTCAATATTGATTGATTTATAATTTGATGACGTCAACAATATCAAAATTAAGTTCTTTTGGCAATTTAATTATTGGAATGAATTAAATTGACCTAAATATTGTGGTCGAGATTAATTTAATGTTCGATAATATGATAGCAAGTTCAATTCAAGGATTTAATTACTTATAAAGGTTTTTTCCCTATCGATTTTTGTCTTTTAATTGTATCAATGTCAGCAGTCAGTGACGTAATAGCATTGACGTCACGACAATTCCCGATAGGTCTGCCGTTCGTTTTGACTTGGAATCTTGTATTGTAATTGCTATATTTATACTTTAAACGAACACATAAAATAATTCAATAAAAGTATGCTTAGCAAACAAGGGCGATTTTTCCGTTTGTCGAAACAACGAGCAACCAGCGATTCTGTAGAGTTCACTACTTGTATCCCTTGTTTTGATCTATTGCGTACATACGTCTTCAATTTGTTCTATGCCCATTCCTCAGATTTGTTTTAAAAACTATCGTAACTTGGTCAGATAAGTTTCGGTTGCCCCATATGACGGTATCTCATCCGCCTGTACCGTAAGACGCATTATGTTCACATATTTGTGGGTATTGTAGAATTTGAAAATTAATCATTATTCGAAGATTATCTGAACATTTGCGTTAATGCAATGTATAGGCAGTCGAATATAGTAATTCTTTGGGTTCTAAGAACGTTTCATTTGCACAAAAACAAATCTTACCTGTTTGCATTTGGAATTTTAAAAGTTTGAAACAAGACACAGCTTCGATTTCCACAATCGCAAATCGCCGACTTCCCGTTTATGTTGTGACTTAATACAGAGTGTGATACGAAACAAGACAGAATTGTCTATGTCATTTTACGAATATGACGATCATGGACATTAATTATTAAAAAAATGAAATGGAGTTAACGTCCTACTGTTCTGCTGCTAAACTAGGCTAATGAAGACGGGCATACGCCCAAACAGTGTGCTATGAGGAAAATTCTAAGAGATCTTTTACGTGTACGGGATCTCGTTTTTGTCCCATCCGCACGACTAGGCAGCTATCGTTGTCGGGCCCTCCGTCCTGCATCACTGTCAAGGAGAAACCCCGCTAGAAAATCTGGATGAACTTACTCGACCAATGCAGCGATCTTACACACGACCTCCAGACTTGCTAGCCAGCGTGATCCCCAGACTGATTAACACAAAGCATTTAGAAACACTGAGTGTCGGATCAAGAATCCGAAGAGAGCATCTCATTGACTTAATTTAATGATGGAAAGATTTGGGAACCCCATCTATTGATGTTGCACTGAAGGATGGTGTACCAATCGACAGGACGAATATATTTTTTCCTTTGGCTTAAAGCACTTCTCATTTTCTAGCATGTTTTTCTATTTGTTTTTATTGAATGGTCTATTAAGTAAACCGAGGGTTTATTTTTTCTGTGGTCACAATTTGTTTGTCTTCTCTTTGTGTTGTTAAGAAATTTGCGGGGGAAGAATCTCATCCACATTAAATGAGTAAATACAATCGGCTTGACCTTTTCACCATCTTCAATATGGAGGCCTTTTAAGAAATAATCGAGCAAGCCTCAGTATTATGCTGGATTGCTATGAGAGCCCTAGAAAGTAACAAGTGATGAAATATCTTTGAAGATATAAAAATGCACGTCAGCTATTTTGGATACAATCAAAATTTGAAACGAAGTTTTAAAATTTCTTTTCACAAATTAAACACGGGGCAATTCTTATTTGTGCTTTTCATTTTGCCTCAATGTCCCTGTTTAGAACGTTCGACACTATAACAACAAACATTTGTTCTAATTCTAAAATACATATTTGTACGTCTCTGAAAAAAAATAACCATAAAAATTGCAGACATATTAAGTCTAAGAACAAATATAAGGATTGTATAGAATTAAACGCGCATCATGTTTGCCAAAGAAAACTTCTGAAAGAAACGTTTGTATCTCTGAGGTAAAGACTCGAGAAGTATATCTCCAAATTAGCACTCGTTCTAAATGAGGTTAGAAACAAACCTATAGAGACGAGGCCGGCAGGATCACCACAAAAGGGCAAATCTAGATACTGTTGGCGTCTTCTTTGAAAGCGTTTTAGACTTCTGAATTTAGATTCTATACGACTTAAATTTTCCGAAAGAAATGTCTGTGTCTAAGGTAAGTACTCAGGAAATGTATCCCCAAATTACCACAGAGGCGGTGCCGGGCGGGTACACCACAAAAGGGAAATTTTAAATAGTGTTGACGTCTTTCCTGAAAGCGTTTTATTTTATAGTCATTTTGAAGAATAAGAATCGGCATGATTGTTGCTTAGGTTTCGTTTCGGGATAGGAGCATCTTGTGTCTTATTGTCTTCTAGAAGGCTTTGTAGGAATGTAGGGACTAATTTGGATGTGTTGGACTTCTTTTATAAATGTACTCAATAAATGAAACATGACGTGATGCTAATTCAGATATGTTGAAACAAAGTTGTAGGACTCTATAGCGGTAAGGCTTGGTACAAATTCCTTCTCCTAAACGGCTTGACGAATTTCAACCAATTTTGGTAGGTATGTTGATTGTGTCATAGGGTTTATTATTTGTTAAAAGAAAGCTACAGCGCACCTTAGATTTCAACCAAAATTAATATACAGATGTTGCGTTGCCCGAGTCAGATTATTCAGATGAGTTTTACCAATGCTATCATTGGCCTTATGTGGATTGGAAGCGACAGCGAGACAGTCTGGGCGCGGAGGTGTAGCATATTCCTGTAGCAATGGTCCGAGAAATCCCTCTCTACCAATAGATTGGCTTCTGATACTTGAGCTTTTGAGGGAGTGTGTCTATTCTTCCCGTTCAATCAAATCTATCACGTGAGTACAGCAACATGACAGCCCTTCGTTTAATCTGGGGTCTTTCATAAAACTTTGGAAAGTGATTTAACGTATTAAAAACGGTGAAAGTCTAGTTTTCCTGCAATAGTCCGATATGTACTGGTTAACTGGGCATAATAAAATCTTGAGCCATGACGTAATGTTATGTAAACATTTTTGGTCCAATTTGGAACTTTGTTTCTAATTTAACGATTTTGTAACGCAGTAAGCCATTGGTTGTTAATGGAACTGTTGGCCAATAACAATTAATAAATTAGAACAAGAATTTTCTCTATTTACAGCAGTGAGTAGTGAGATTAGCTCTAATCAAACGGACCACTGTGAGGAGTATCAGGTGTAGTGACTTCATGCTTTAAAATCTATTTGTCAACATCTACCAAACATATGTATTAGTTTAATTTAAAGATTATTACAAGTTTAACACCAGAATGTATCAAAAAAAAACTTTATGAGGAGGAATAGGTTGGCATAGAGATTAAACAAGCTTCCATCAAATGGTTACGCCATTCACAATATTGGCCATTGGGCTGGGGCGTACACATATGGTATTAAAATGCATTTGCGACTTAAAATGGAAATTTCTTGGATTCTGTCAACAGAGCTTAATATGTCAAGGGACGAATCTCTGAGAATGAACTTTTTCTTTGTATCAAACCTCAATGGAATTTTGCTTGTATGTCATTGCAACATATATCTACGACACAGAATATGGAAATGATGGTTTGTATATAAAAGATAATAAAAAAGTTTGTATTTCAATATTATTTTCACACTCGTTCTCTTGTAGATCTGTCATTATCACATTGAACAAATTCCCAATACGACCCAAACAAGTCGTATCGATAGTTATCAACCGGGGGTGGCATTGTCTATAAGAGATCCGCAGTGGCTCTCTGAGTAAGACGTTGGCTCGTTGACCTGAAGGTGCTGTGTTTTATTCTGATGTTTGCCGAGAAAGTTCATCATGGTAGAGGGCCTGGCAAGGGAGATAGAGAGAGAAATGGGGTTTAAAGTCCACTCAACACAACCAGGTCATTTCGGGACTAACATATGGTTTCAATTTTATTTCAATAATTCGCTTGCGCGTAGGGGCCTTTAGCCGTGGGAGGAAACCGGAGTGCCCGGAGGAAACCCACGAGGTTGAGAAGGCGCCCCTATCTCCATGCCACATACGCTCACACCAGGGCTCGAAACCACAGCCGCAAGCCAGAGGTGACCGGCCAGCTAGAGGTCGAAGCGCGGCACTCTAGACCACTAGGCCATCCCAACCCCCCGCCTGGCAAGAGACAACGTACAGTCGTTCAATAGCAGGGCGTTCAACTCTATTTCAACTCATTTCATATTCTAAAAACAATAAAAACATAACAAAAATGTATCAATCTAACACATAAAAAAGATCCCTTTCGATTAACTGCAAGTGGCTTTCCTTTTCAAACAGCGGCATTAACTAAGGACTCGGTGGATCAAATGTAATTGGAGTAGCGGGTTATAAATCACCATATTGATCTCAAATCTGTTATACGTGGTTAAGGCAAAAAAGGGAACTTCGTCAAAGATCTCGAAAAAGGGGAAGATTTCCAATAGGTCTAAAATATCGATATATCTATTGATTTGAATAAACAAAAGCAGCCCTAAAGTTTGACCGGTTTGACCTGTACCTGGATTATATCGGTAATTAGTAATTAGTTTAGTTAAAGGCTACCGTAGCATTGAAGATATATTATATATACATGCACATTATATACATATTATAACTACTTCATTTACACTGGCTTCCCATCTTGTAACGCATTTAAAACTTGTTACTGGTCTACAAATGTCCAGTAGGTCATCTCCTGAAATTCAAAACAGTAAGACTGGTTGCCTATGGCCAGCGGTCATTTTCTGATCAAGTTCCTAAAATGTGGAACTATCTTCCGCTAACTCTTGTATAATATTGTTCTAAAACCTTAAAATTAATGTCTTGTGCTTTTCTATATAAATATTATATAGGTTATATTTATTTATATGTATATAAGTGTCATATTTTTTTTATATTGTAAAGCGCCTCTAAACACACTGTGAAAGAAGAGCGCTATATCAAATTACGGATTAATAATATGTAAAAAAAAAATAAAAAATTTGTCAATAAAAAAAAGAAATACAACACCAAATCAAACGTATATATCAATGTCAAGTCGTTGAAATACCCTGTAGAAGAGTATTTTATAACGATAGTAAGTAAGGTGTAATATTAATAATAGAGGAATAGAGAGTAATAGGGTTTAAAGTTCACTCGAAACAAACTAGATCATTTCGGGACTGACATGTGGTTTAATTCTATATCAATAGTTCGCGTTTGGGCGGAAACCGGAGGAACCGGAGTTTGGATAGGCGACGCTACTCCTTGTACGCATAACCGGGGATTCGAAACTACGCCAGTTGACACAGTGACAGGCCTTATGATACAGTGCGCACGTGCGAACCATTCGGCCATTCATTATGGCAGTAAAAATAAAAAGTGAAAGACTACGATACATCAATTCATTTCTATGATTGATTAGGTTCCATGTGAAAAGAGAGAACCAAATTGATGGGTTTTCCAATGCATAAATGAAATGAAATGAAATGGAGTTTAATGCCACACTGGGCTAATGAAGACGGGCATGCGCCATACAGTATGCTATGAGGGAAAGTTTGCCAGGAGAGCGGCACTACGGCCTACTCTTATATCGAATTCCGACTGTCAAGGGATCTTTAACGTGCACGCCAATATGTTCACGGAACCTCGGTTTTTCGTCCCATCCAAACGACTAGACAGCTGTCCTTGTCAGGCCCTCCGTCCTGCATCACTAAAAAGAGGGAACAACGCCGGAAAATTGACAATGCGGACCAAGCTAAGCTGGGTACTGAGTCAAACCGCGACATCGGTCTGTAAACAATAAATGTACGCCTGGTATTCTATTGGCCATTCCGTAGATCGGTTACCTCTGGCTCGGGGCACAATCTGGAAAAAAACAAAAGTTTAAGGAAGATTAGTACTAACGCGAGTGATTAATCTCGTATTTCGTTGTAAACAAATATATGGAAGCTTATTGCATTCTTGTTCGGTTATTGTTTTATACCCGTTAATACGCTAATCACACGCATTACGTCATAAATGACTCTTTACGAAAGTGAAACAATAAAATCGTATGAGCGTGCATTGATTCTACTAGTATTATTGGCTTTGTTAAGTTGATTTGATATGACGGGAACTACTTTACTCATAATAACGTCTGCTTGTAGGCGGACGTATTTTCTCATCACTAATACTTATCCTATTTTGTATGAATCCTAGTAATCAATAGATATTAAATATGCATGAATACCCACTCACTAACATGTGTATTACTCATCGTCAACAACCAAGTGTTTTTAACAATTGTCAAATATTACGAGAAACTGTAGGTGATATATTATGGTCACCAGGGGCGTGTTCACGAACTTCAGCTGCAGGGGCGGGTGGATTCGAGGTGGACACATCGTCACGTTCGGTTTGAGATTTTGGGCTTATCCGAGAATTTGATAAAATCAGAAGTTTTGGGACAATAATTCAGCTCATTTAGCTACATGCGCGGGTGGGATGAGAGTGGAGTGGGCAGAGGCGGATTCAATAGGGGCGCGAGGGGCGCCCCCCTCCCTAATTTTCGACAGTGCCCTTTTTTACTGCTGAAAGTGCCTTTTCTCAGACCCAAATATGTCCGTTCCGAACGCTTACTTAGACGAAAATATCAGCCAAATAGCTCTTGGAATGGCTACAGATGCAAGGAAATGACGGATAATTTTCGGGGGGGGGGGGGCACCCCACCCCTCTCAGTGGCGTGCCCCGTCTCCGCGGTTGGTGCCCTAAAATTCCTAGATCCGCCCCCGGTGGGGTTAAAACGGTGGTAATGCTTAGCACCTTTGTTCGACATTATGAAAAAAATACCCCCCCCCTTTGCATATAATGGCATTTATGATGACAAAATTAAAAATAACAATGAAGGAAATTAGGCCGATTGTTTACTACTTTAAGTCCAATTTTATCGACTATTGATTTCCTAGGACGAAGGGTCAATATTGCTCACATTGTTCGCGAAATTTGAACCACGTAATGGATACAAAAATACCTAAGATGCAGTATTGAGCTGATTAAAGGTCAAATAAAAATATTGAGGATATAGTTTGTTAAATAAACATTAAGCTGTTAATGTGATATCCAATTAGAATCTGACAAACAGACGACAGAATGCCAAACGGGAATTACTTTCTTATGGCCTATTATATGAGCGGAAGTATGTAACATAAAAATACGAAATGAAAATGAAATGAAATGAAATGGGGTTTAATTTTTCTACTGTTCTGTTCCGACTCGGCTAATCAAGGCGGGCATACGCCATGAAGTGTGCTATAAGGAAAATTTTGCCCGGGCAGCAGCACTATGGCTGACTCTTATATCGAATTTCAAATTCCAAGGGATATTTTACGTGCACACCAATGTGTACACGGGACCTCGGTTTTTCGTTCCATCCGAACTACTAGTCAGCTGTCATTGTCAGGCCATCCTTTCTGCACCATCGACAAGTGGAAATCATGTTGCAAATTCCGGTGAACTTTCTCGGTCAATGCAGGGAACGAACAAGCTACCTCCAGGCTAACGAGCCAGCGTCTTACCCACGTTATGCACCTTGGCGAGAATTCTGTCACACCGATCTAGCCCAAATGTCACAGGTACCAGATTGAAATGAAAAACCTTCACGTGTGTTTCTGGAAATCTCCTGAAAGCTAAATTTATCGGGGGAGGGCCTTTTACTTTTTTTTACAAAGCAGACATTTTATTTGAAATATTTCGTAGGTTAATAGAGCACTTTGTGTATTTTCCTCGATTCGTCTGAGAGAAGTCCAGACAAAATTAGGTGGGAATGTTGATTATGTTTAGATAATAAAAATATGTATGAAATAAACACGTGTTATGAATGCTGTGTTAAACGCTGTAACACATGTTCTATGTGTGGTTGTTCGCTTTGTCAGATGTACACTGTATTTTGTACGTACGTTTCCCAACAACCAATCGGTACATGTTTACGCTACCAGTATAATGTTTGGAGCAGATTCGGGATTAAATCTTTAATTCACGTGGCTTAACAGGGGAACTCCCGATTTTAAGTTATAATCTCTCTACCGTTTAAAATAATTACATAAACCGTGTACATACATAGAGGCGGCGCGGTTGGTTCGAGAGATGGAGGATATATGGGTGGGGGCGCTACCCTCAGAAAATTTTGAATAATAGACTGCCGAAAATGCAGCCTTGCAGTGTTTCAGGGACCGATCCCTGGAGATAAATAGAGATGACCAGATGCTAGTTTATTCGACCAAAGAGGAAAGTTTCCAATGAACGGGCTTGGGGAGAAAAATTTAAACAATGGAGTGTCGGACATGCAGCCAGGTAGTATTTCAGGCACTGGTCGTAGAGATAAATAGAGCTGACCAGATACCGCCTTTCGCGAAATCACTAGCATGTCCGACCAGAGAGAAAAGTGTCAAACGAACGAAGCCGGGGAATCAAAAATATTCTTGCTGCATTGAACCTATGGTTCACGTGTTATTGTCTATAGTAGGTTTACAACAGGAAATGAAATGAAATGAAATGGGGTTTAACGTCCTATTCTTCTGCACCTAACCTGGGCTAATGGAAGACGGGCATGCGCCATACAGTGTGCTATGAAAGAAATTTTCCCCGGACAGCGGCGCTACGGCCTACTCATATATCGAATTCCAAATGCCAGGGGATATTTTACGTGCACGTCAATATGTTCACGGGACCTCGGTTTTTTGTCCCATCAGAATGATCAGACAGTTGTCCTTGTTAGGCCCTCCGTTCTCCATCACTGACAAGGGGAAACCACGCCGGAAAATCGAGATGAACTTTCTCGGCTAATGCAGGGATCGAACCCCGGGCCTCCAGGCTAGCGAGCCAGCGTCGTACCCGCTTATCCACCAGGAAGGGTTTGGTAAGACATCTCTCGGGCTGAATGGAAATGTGACGGATTTAATCACTGTAGAAGGTATTGATTACCGAAACATGTCACAAATATTTTATTTTAATTTCTAAATCTATTGGTGGGGAGGGTTCAAACCCGAGGGCAGATCAGACCTATTGGCACCGCCACTGCACTGTACATTTCATTTCATTTTGAAAGTATATCTAAACTATTGTTGGTTTACACTGACACAGTATTACATTTGTAAATCTACATATCGCCTAACAATGGCAAACAAGTCGGTGTTGACATAAGCGAAGATATAAATAATGAATGAATGGCATGGGGTTTAAAGTCCTAATGAAGACGGACATAAAGATACACAAAGGATTCGAGATCACACAAATTGTGTATTTTTAATACCAAATACATCAATAGGATTTTGAAAATGTCGTATATTGATGATTGGTTATATATTTCATATATAAAAAACAGTTATAAGATGTTATGAATCATCTAATGTCATTTTTAAACGAAAACATAAAGTGTTTGAGGAGCGGAAAGTGGGAGAGAGGGATGGGGGTGGTGGTGATTTCTAAAAGTATACTTTGAAGCAATATATATTTGGATATATTATAGTACTGGGCCCTGTTTCACGAAATTTTAACTTAAGATAAAATCCAATTTTAGTAGATACTTCAATTTTGATTGGCTGAGCACTAAAATCAATCTAATATTATCCAATCAAATTACTAAAATTGGGATCTTATCTTAGTTAAAATTTCGTGAAATAGGACCCTGGTATATACTAAACGGGTCATGCATTATTTGGGGACAGTATCTATTCACCGCCTCCATTACAAAATGTTCATTATTGATAACCACATGACGTGTCGGTGGTTCGCTAACAAACTGATACATTGATAAGCTTTGGGACCCCACTGATGTTTCATGGGGAGCGGTGTCTTCCTACTGTATAAATCTTTCGAATACCTGAAGCGACGAGAGTGCACACACGTGAAGCTATGTACATTCTTCTCCACCCCCGTGAGTATTTTGAAATGAAATTACATTAAATGGATATGGAGTAGAATGGTATTTAACGAACCTCGCCAATAAGAAAATGTAATAAAATTGAGAATATTTATTTAGTCTTTGTGTGCATGAAAGTTATAAAGATGATTAGAACCACACTACAGAATCGTATACTGATTTTTTTAATATGGTGGTCATTGAGCGCAGAGATCTATTCTCAGCAGAGATAGCTCGTTGTGTTCAGAATGACATGGAATGTGCTAAGGAGTTGAATTCTTATGTTTGACAGTGTCAGAACTTATTTACAAACTCAAACAGACATGTACACATTAAGACGCCATGTAAGTAAATACATAACGTCTCTTTTTGCTGGCCTTGTTTCTATATTTATCTCATATGCACCTGTTGTTGCCAATGACAGTTGTACAAATGACAATATCAGCAGGTGCCCGTCTCAGATGTCAGCATAGTTGGATTCTGATTTACATATAGTACGAAATACAACTTCATTTTTACGTATATTATGTTGGTATCGGCCACATGACGGAGTAAGCGTGACAAGGAGCAGGGTTGCCTGTCCAACCTCGTGGGTGTTCTCCGGGTCCCCCCAGTTTCCCTCCCACAGCTAAAGACCCCTCTTGGTAAACGAATATTGAAATAAAATTGAACCGTATGTTAATCCCGAAATTACCTAGTGTGTATTGAGTGGACGTTAAACCCCATCTATGCAGGAGTTGGAGGCAGACCACTAATGGTTTTAGTCAATCTCGGTGCGAATGTATTGCCCTCTGTTTACTGTAATTTTGTTATTGTATATAGTTGAGTTAAGTGAAGACCATATATAGTTATGAACTACTGATATATCTGTCTGACAATTCCCCGACGCCCATGTTTCTGGTAGTATTATATATAATAATAAGTAATCGTAAACAATGTCCTATAGGCATTCCTATTTTAAAATTAGTCTGTCTTATTTTGTTTATCTGCTTTGTTTTGTTCATCTGCCTTGTTTTGTTCATTTTGTTCGTCTTTCTTGTTTTGCTCATCTGCTCTTTGTTTATCGTGTTTTCAAATAAGCAAACTGTTAGTGAGACTAGATTAGACTGAATTTGGTAAAAGTGGACCGGAATTCTTCCAAATGTAGCATACAATCTCCGATGCTGCACTTTAGATATATATAATCCTGAACTCCAAGGTGAAAAATACCACCTCAAGTCAAGATAACAAAATGGATATATTTTCCTTTAATTCTTAAATTCCCTAGTAATTCCATCTACCCCCACTCATTTTACACATCATAGCGCAAACTATTTGTTTCTGTCTATGCAGCCATATTGTTGTTGATACTATGACTTAAACTTATATCAGATTATTTCAAATCACCACCAAGGGAGTGATATCCTGGCCAAAAATATACAAAGAAAATCATTATAGATCAGTTATAGTCTTAAAAGTTTCCTTTTAGAATACTGAATATTTTTACAGGCTGAGTTTATAAAACACTGCTTCCCAGTTCTGTAGTAGTAGTTTGGTCTGTTTAAATAATTCACCAGTTGTTGGTAAAAGAATGTTCGATGTAGGTAATATTGGTGTTATACCTTCCCACCTCGATCGTTCACGTACGTGGCATCACTGTAAATCCAATACAGCTCATTACAGACAAGATGCCTTTCTTTTACTAGTGGTATTATGTGTTTATATGAAAGGAGACAAATCTCTTTGGGACTGTAAGAAGATAATCGAAATCTACTTAAAAATAAATAAACAGATTTAAATCGAAATTTGAAATTGTCCATTGTATTTTTGATCAGTTATATTTCTGTCATTTGCGTCTGGTTACTCCAGTTTACAAGTTTAACTTTAAGTTGTTTGTGGATCGGAGGGCTGGATGGCCGAATGGTTAGCACGTGTGCGGTGTATCTATCATAAAGCCTATCATTGAGTCAATTGGCGTGGTTTCGAATAGCCGGTTGTACGTGACAAGGAGTAGGATCGCATGTCCAACCTCGTGGGTTTTCTCTGGGTCCTCCAGTTTCCTCCCACTACTAAAGACCCCTACCCGCAAGCAAATTATTCAAATAAAATTAAACCATATGTTAGTCCCGTAATGACCTAGTTTGTGTCGAGTGGGCGTTAAACCCCATTTCCCTCTCTCTCTCTCTCTCTCTCTCTCTCTCTCTCTCTCTATTTGTGGATAATTCATTTTATTTGCTTCAGCATTGACGTGTGGAACATGATTTGCTCATGATACTTTCATTAAGATTTTTCATTACATATATAGCACTACAGACCACATATAACCCGACGTTGGGGACTGATTTTGAAATATACATTGTGTATTATATATTAGATATCAGGTCCCCATTAATATTTATTGAAATATGATATCCAGATTCGTTTTGTAATGTCAAAGATTAGGGATAATTGTGTGTTAGGGTTTTAGCCCCTTTAACTACGTATTATGATGCGTTATTAAAGACCCACATCTCCCTATTGTGGGTCCTTTGTTTGGCTTCATATGTAATGTAAATAATTATCTAAATATTTATTACATGAGCTCTCTAGGGCATCGGATGGCTGAGATATTAATTATATTAGATCACCCACGCATTTAATAATTTAACGTTAAAATAGTTAACGTTAGTAGACAATCGGGACTATTTGGGCTAAATCTTGTCCAAACTACAAACAATAATAACTTCGCTCTTAATGACGTAATGTAACTGAAATGTTCAATTTATTCACTTTTACAATCTATTTTACATAATGCATCTTTTAACCCAAAATAGTGGTAAACGACTACAAATATAGCAATTCACACCCCCTCATATTTAAATATACAGATTCAAATTCGGCCAACTATGATGGATATACATTAGTGACATAAATATAAATAAATTAAATGAAATGTGGATTAACGTCTGCTTCTACTGTATCCTGTGCATAAGCATGGACTTTTATATCCGGAGTCAACCCACTAGGTTGAGAAAACGCCCCTATCTCCATGCCACATACGGACACACCATGGATCGAAGAAAACAAGACCGCAAGCCATAGGCGACGGGCCAGCTAGAGTTCTAAACCTAACACTCTACCTTAATGATAAAGTTTTCAACCCAATAAGGATCATGAGGCGCACAATGTCTACACGGAACCTTCAAACAAAGATCACTTCCGACAAAAAAGAAATGCACCAACAAAGCGCTAAAATTATCGCTAGACCACCCATGACTGAAGAACAACTCGAAACCGACAATAATTTACTCACTTCTGCAAATCCAAAATTGACCGACACGAAATATACACTGATATCTTGATACGATTTACCGTCCTATTGTCAAACATTTTTTGACAGATTTAATGTTATCCGATTCTTGACCTTTAATTGTAAGTAGAAATTAACCCTGAAATTTGATTTTTTAGAAATAAATTTCGAGTAAGATTAATTTATGATGTCAGATTTTGGTTTAGATTGATCGTGCTAAGCCCAATAAGATAAGTAATACTATAGGTGTGTGAAAATACTGACACCTGTCATTCCAGTCCTGTTAAAGTAGCCAAGTCTCTAACTCAATACCATCCAATTATTTGTCAGTTTTTAATCAAAGTTGGTGTTGTGATCTTACTGGGAAAAGATGGGCTTCTGATATTAAGTATATTTAAGACAAAATAAAGATTTTACCATAGGTACACGATTCGTGTACTGATTTTACCATATGCGTTTCAGCGCCATTTGTAACAAGGGACTCGAAGAACAAGGTTAGCCAAAATTCCACAAGTCATTCCAACTGTGACGACATATTCTTATCTGGAGAGCATGCGCAAAAAATACTATCGGAGTAGACTTAAATTACCAGAAGCCGAACATTTTCTAGATTTAGCTCTTTTAAAATATATCTTTATATAGACGAAATAATAATAAGTTTGTAAAGAAATTAAGGACCGTGCGCTCTACTCGATTGTTTGCCATAGCGATCTTAAAAAAAATTCTCCCTGAAGCACATGGCATGTATGCGCCCCTCTAAAGTCTTAATATATTTCTATCTGTATATTTCTTGCCATAATATACCATGTTGGACGAACAACCGAGGTCGCATGTACACCTTGGAGTGCCAGTAAAATCACCCTTAGCAGTTAGAATTGGACGAAAGAAACGCCGGTGTCGTGATAAATTCCCTCGTGGCATACTGGTGGCGGCTTGGACAGAAAAGCTGGACGTTAAGCACCATTATATATTTTAATTTGTTCACAAGTTGCCCGATAACACAATATCTTTCAAACGTACTATACATTAGGATGGATGTTAAGAAAAAATGTTTCGTTGAATTATAAAGATATACAACTTTTGGTAATGAACAGAAGTTTACCAGTAGTAAAGATACTCTAATGGTTGGTTAGAGAGAGATAGAGATAGAGAGAGAGAGAAATGGGGTTTAACGTCCACTCGACACCAACTAGGTCATTTCGAGCCCAACGTATGGTTTTAATTTTATTTCAATAAAGCGCATCTGTGTAGGGGTCTTTAGCAGTGGGGGGAAACCGGAGTGCCCGGAGGAAACCCACGAGGTTGAGAAGGCGCCCCTATCTCCATGCCACATACGCTCACACCAGGGATCGAAACCACAGCCGCAAGCCAGCTAAAGGTCGAAGCGCGGCACTCTAGACCACTAGGCAACCCCGACCCCCCCCCCCCCTCTGTTGATTATATATTATAGATGGTTACTGTCGACAAAATATCGTTAAAAGTGCGCAGTTTTGTGATTCACTTGGTAAGAAGATGGCCATCACTTTTACGATGATGCAACCCCTCCCCCACGCCACGCTAAGTAAGCACATTACCCCTGTAGTAGGTAATGCGTAAAATTGCAGGAAAGCTTATAGTGTGAACAACTACTGTAACAACTGTGAACCTTTTATCAGAAGTTGGTCTTTTAAACAGATCCTCGAGCAATACCTGCCAGTCCAGTGATTTCCGAAGGTGAAATAATAATTTCAATGTTACTAGGTGTTTGGAAATAGCGATGATTGAATTGTTGTTCATAGCGTGAGTATTGTTGTACTGAACATAACATCACGCCGTGAGCCAGTCGCTAAATAATAACAATATTACAGCAACATAATCGCACTTATAAAATCATTTAATCATCCCGACGTCCTGGCGTGATCTCAACACTCTTTGTCAATAGATGTGTTTGTTATCCAGTAATATAATCTACCAGGAGGTCTGTGTGTGTACGAGCTCTTTGATCATTTCATTGTTGAAAAATAATCGTTTTGGGGTTTTTTTTGTAAACCGTATTAATTGTGATGCTGTGGTGTGTTTGAAACCAAAAGACAAATACAGTAACAAAAACCTTGAATATAGTCAGGTCGTGATCAACGGAAAGATAGATATATATTCAAGATAATATATTATGTTAGAACCAAATCTGCCTTTTGCAGGCCTTTTTGTAGGTTCAAATATTATATAAATTTTCAGTTTAGACATATATTTCATGTCCATAATCAACTGTCTACACCATCGGATGGCGGAGATATTGACTGGATTAGAACACACTAGCCATTTAATCATTTATGGTTAAATGAATAATTGGAACTACAGTATGTTTCTTATCGTAGCAATGGTACTTGACAATCGAGGCTATATTGTCACAACTTCAAAAACTCATCAGAATAAAGTAGAGCTGAGTTTTTCCAGTACCTAGCTACTTTTTATATCTATCTTACATACTGCATCTTTAACAACATCCTGGAATGAAAACTCAAGTATACCCACAGAACGTAAAAATATCAACCCGCAGTACACAAAGAGTAAATAAATACAAAACTAACAAACAGAAGTAGAGGGTTAAAGAGGCAGAAAACAAACGAATATATATGTACAGACCAAACGTAACAAAGCAGCAACAAAACTAAAAGACGGCAAGAAACCAATAACTAATATAAACCAAATGTAAGCATAAAATAAAGGGCGAGAATTTCAATATTTTATAACTTGTATTGCCTACAGTATGCATTAAGACATAAACCGCAAGCGATATCTAAATAGCAATGATATGTATCATAAGATACAGTAAAGACTAAAGAAACGCCGAAAAATAGAAACCTACATTTTCAGTTAGGCACCCTTTTCTTAGCTGCTTATGTTAAATGTTTAATACATGTATCTTACATATGTTGTTACTTGTTACATTTTACGAGATAAAATGTCAAAAGATTGTAGAAAAAAAATCGCGTCTTGCGCGTATGTATCTAAATTATCTAAGTCTCTAACTCAATATCATCCAAAATCTTCATCATTGAAAACACGATTTATTTGTCAATTTAAATCAACATTGATGCTGTTATCTAACCGGGAAAAGATTGGCTTCTGATATCTAATATTTAAGACAAAATAAACATTTTACCATTGGTGTACCATAATGCGTTTCAGCCTCAGTTGTATAAAGGAGACTCGAGTGACGAGGCTAGACACATTGCACCAAATCAAACGGCGTATGTAGACTGAATAACCAAACGCTAGAAATTTGCATTCGATTGAGACTGCTGGCTTATTTCGCCGAACATAGGTGATTTGAAATTAGAGTAAAAACGAAAACCATTGAATGTAAATCAGTTTATACATTCATAGTACAGTATTTTATGCGTTGTGACGCACTTGTGTCAATTTCTAGGTCCCAAATGTTAACGATTTAGCTCCATTCAATATTAAGCGAATGTTTCATGGTGATCACACAACACAGTCACAGATAACTAATTTTGAGCTATGGCTTTTCAAAATTAATAACCTAATTAGTTTTCTTCAGAAACGGAGGATTCTTTTCTTGAATAAATCAACGTCTGAATAAGGAAGGCGTTTATTTTGTCATTCACTATATTAGAGGGAGGTAAATCACCCATTTAATATCCACAACAACTAGTGCCTCTATCAATTTTATGGCGAATTAAGAACATTGAGCATGTTTTCTTCTTTGCTAGAAACATTAAATAGAATCGAATATCGTCTGAATTCTATGTGCACCAGAGACCAGCACGAGTGTGGGTTGTTTTGACAGCTGAGTAAGACATTAAGAAGTATTTTATAACTACCGGAATGTCGAGTGTTTAAAATAGCTAGTTAATGTATTCATCTAGTGAAATATTAATAATTATATTCTTGCACTGTCTGAGCACTTACCTATGTTAATTACCTTTCGTTTATTGAAGCAGCTCATAAGTATATTATGGGAAATATACTGAAACGAAATATTTTATCCCTGTAAATAAATGTTTTAAAGGATATAAACCTCTAATTCAATATTTTTCCATGATATTGAGAATTAAAAACAAAATCAGACTTATTATTAGTACAGTTCAATCAATATTGGCGTTGTTATCTTGCCGTTAAAGTATTTGATCCCAATATCCAGTAATAAACACTTTCTAATCAGTAAGCTTTATACGACTCGTGTATTCTGTGATTTAGATCACCGTTTGTAATGCACAAAGAAATACAATATCCAACAAGACAATTGGTAATGGCTGATTCACAAACAATGAAGTAACTCTAAAACAAATGTGGATATGTACGAAGCAGGTGAAAAGGCCGTTCTTTCAAGTTGAACTATTCACGTATTCACAGAACAAATATTATCAGAAATTGGCAATAAATTTTCAAAACTGGAAGATATATTATGGGAGATAAGATAAAAAAAACCATGGCAGTTCTCACTATAATAGTTAAAAACTAGGTAGTGTAAAGGTAATTTGCTGAAAATTTCAGTCAAATTGATCCACTATTAGCCGAGAACGAAGCGAGTGAAATATTCACATAGCCTCGATCATCATTACTAAAATCATTAATATAAAGAGTTAAACAGCATAGTCTCGATTATCTACTTGATTGATTTAATTATCAATGGCGGTTAAGCGGCATATAGGAATTTAATCCGCCAACATCGAAGGCTAGTGTTGACATCAAGAGTTTATTATGTTCTGGATAATTTAATTAATGTCTAATTCATTATTTAGATATCATTTCAGGCCCAAGGAAAGACCTGTAATAAGCAGATTTTGCTTTTGCATAATGCTATTTGAATGTAAATCACTTTATATTCATTCATATTTCATTGATATGTGCCTTTTGACCCATTTTGTCTATTTCAAGGTACCAAAGAATATAACCATACCCACTTTAAGGAATTGTTCGATATAAAAGTATCGTTATCACGAAATAAATGTCGGCTTTATGAATTTCGAAAATAATCAGGAGTAATATTATGTAGAGTCAGCATGTACCGCACGGCTTTCTGCTCAATAATCGTCGCTTTTAATAGCTCATTTGAACGATAGCATACGTTGAAAAAATGATCAAAGTTGATTAATTGTTTTGGGGCGTTTTTTAATTGCAAAATAAGTGATAAGAATTTGAGAAATGTGGGTAAATTATTAGATTATTTTACAAATTAGCGTACCTATAAACGTTAGAGCCATTCTAAGAATTGTGGGGAAATCTGTGGCCATATAATAGAAAAGATTTGTTCAATACATTCTACTAAGTCAGATACGATTACGATCTTTTACTGCATCGGCTCGTTGGACAGGTGCATGGTATTATTGTAACGAACAGCTGATCGACAGGTATTAGACACTTGCAATCTACACCTGATTAAACTGCTAATTACAGTTACATCATAAACCGATATAACACCAGCTAATAATATCGTCTATATCATAATATTCAAAAAGGCCATTGACCACGGCTGGGGCCATTACATTACCAATGTAATTAATTACATTACTATTACCATTACTTTTTAAATGTAATCATTACAATTACTTTCTCATTTTTAGCAATGTAATTAATTACCATTACCCATTACATTGAAAGTCATTAATTACCATTACCCATTACTTTATGACTTTTCACATAGAAATTAAAAAGACAACATTGTTTTCTGCCATGACGAGCCTACAAAACCAAACTTCAAATAATCCTTTTTCAATTAAATCAAAATTTGTGTATGAATTGTTATTTCTATAAATTATAACATCCGGGCAAATATTCAAGTGACGGTTAGTGGTTACAAAAACTGTTGTAATTCGTCGAACATAACTGATTAGAAATTACAGCAAAAACAGAAAGGATTGAATGTTGATCAGTTTATATACATTCATATTGCACTATTATATGCGTTGCGACCCATTTGTGTCAATTTCTGGGGCAAGAAAATTAGCGATTTAGCTCCTTTAAGTAATTTTATAAGATTTTTAATCAACCCAAAGAGTTTGTCTATAATATATTGTATAACTGGTAAATTATTTAGCATGACTCTAAAACAAAATGATTGTTTATTATAAAGCAACCATAAAATGATGAGATACTTGAAAGCCATTGTTTAGTTTGTCACTTGTTACCGTGAGATTAAGATTAAAGTGTAGTAAGACTATTGTCTTTTAATCTTAACTGATTGATTGATTGACTGAATGATTGACTGTAAATTAACACTAATCTTTGATTAAAATATACTTCTTTTCAAAAATTCACTTGTTAGGTTACATGTCTAAAGAGGGGTCCTACATAAAAAGTAATAAAACAAAATGTTGAATGCCTTCTTATTATAATTTGTTAAAACTGATTTAAATCTTTTTTTAAGAAAATTATAGGCAATAGAAAACACTACCAGTCCCTTTATATTATCCAATACAACAACATGGAATGTAGAATTGTCTGTTGGTACAAGGTTGTAAAGGAGAAATATACACTTGTGTCTGGATTTCAAATTCATTGCTGTCAGAATGATATTGTCAAGCGATATACAGTTTTCTCTAATGTCACATTATGGTCATGTGAGGCATCAAGTAGAGTCTTAGTACCCCCTGCGTGCACTCTTGTAAACTAGACAGCCATTTAAAGTCTTATGTCTTGGCTGGTTGCGAACAAAGATGGATGAAACGTTAATGGGACATCTTTGAAACATCTCCAAGCAATTTGATCTACAAAAACGTCCCATTTGGTCAATTCAGCTTTCAAACTGTATTTCTAAACCGTTCACGTCCGGTTAAAAACGTTAAAATCCCCGGTTTTGTATTGAACCGAGCACATTTAAAGTAAATTGTTTTTATTTTCTGTTACTAAATAGAAAGTAAAGGTAAGTCGCGTCGGAAGAAGTGGGAAAAGCACACCGTACATCCTGCACAATACTGAGCGAACGTTTGTAAAATATCTGGAACAGTTTATCGTTTTATTATGGGGCGGGAATGTTTTACGTGACAACGAGTAGGGTCGCCTATCCAACCTCGTGGGTTTTTACCCGGTTTCCTCCCACTGCTAAAGACCCTTACGCGGAAGCGAATTATTGAAATGTAATTGAACTCTATGTTAGTCCCGAAATACCTCTTTTTTTCAAGTGGACGTTAAACCCCATTTCTCTCTCTTTCTCGCTTTCTCTCTCTCCCTCTCTCTCTCTCTCTCTCTCTCTTGTTCTATTATTTACGACATTGCGCTTTGAAAAAACAACGTAGCTTTTCAGAAAAGTTTTTGGAAACGTGTTTAAATTTTTGCAATTTATTACGCTTCCAATCGATTGTGGCTTTCAATGAATGAATGAAGGGAACTAAATTTATAAATTTTAACAGGCTTGTTACACGGTAAGATTAAAGGCAAGCGAAGTTATTCTATTCTCTAGAGAAATTGTATTAGCATCTTCACAAATTAAAGCTAAAGGCCACCCCCGCTGAATGGTTCACATCTCATCGTGTCAATACTAAATAGATTAAGAAAGTATTCTGGGTTGTTTTATCCCATTCAAGTTAACAAGATGGAGATCAGGTTGAGATGTGAGTATCTTGTATCGATATTAAATGCACGGTTAGACTATTCTAGTGTCGAATTTGCCGAGGATGTCGAGGTCTTGTCTCTATCTTTACTTATTTGCTACTTTGCTGCTGCGATATTACCCATTGTGGAGAAGGACGTTAAACGATTAGACATAAAGATTTGTTCAAATGCACGACAAGGCAGCCTAACAAATGCTGGTTGAGTTTCGATCTCCAGCAAGCTAGGGGTTCCAATTTTATTGCATATGTATATAAATTTCTATGAAGAAATCAATCTGTCATTTTGTAGATAGGATCCATGCAGGTAGTACTATACATATATGTGCTGACTACTTGGGCTTTCTAGTGGAAAGTGATGTCAGGTGTTCTTAAAAGAGTAAAGATACTCTGTCTCTTGTGCAAGACTCTCCTGGGTAGAAGATGACCTAGGAGCAAAAGGCCGCCAGGCCAATCGTTGTATTAAATTCCTCCCAAATAGTAAACATTATACTTAAAATAATGGCATTTTATGATTAACCATTTACAGATAGTCAACTTAATAGATACCGCTGGAGTTCGATGTTTAGTCATCCGCTCACTGGTAAAAAGGTACAAAGCTATGCTGTAACACTCGGGGACGATTAACTAAGCTCTTTGTCACTGGTGTGTGAATAGCATCATTTAATCGATTTGGACGACTGATAGCCACAATGAGACGGCTTGTAAGGAATTAATGGCATTGTGTAAGTTTAACCTTCAGTTTAAACTCAGCGTTATACTATAGACTTTAAGTCTATAGACAGAACCCAGTGACAATTTGTTCCAGCTATGTTTAACCTTAATATAATTTCAATCAACTCCAAATGGCTTCTCTATTTGATAAATATTGATCTAGGTGGTATTGAGATTGTGAAAGATGGCGGAATGCGGGGGTGGATGAAACATGTGGTAATAAGAAGAGCTGTTAACCACTGTATCCACTTATAAATAAATTCTTTTATCGCTTTTATTTAACGCTTAATCGCTTTCACCAGCCCGAGGAAGGAACGAGCAATCGCGTCACAAAGTGCTGGGGAAGGGGCAATTCCGCTATGATCTCAACTGCTATAAAACCTCAAACACCGTTCAGGGCTCTAGTTATTATATTTAATTAACGATTTAATTAGTACATAAATTTTGCAGCTTTTATTAATGCCTCTCTTGTAATTAATCCAGATGTCCAATGCAGTAAAAGAAGCCAATACCAATTCTACACGGAAATTATCCTATAAATTCATTCAGGTTTTTTTCTTTTAAACACGGAAGTTAATACTTAATTTTAAATGAGAAACCTTAAATAGTCTACGTATTAAAATAAAAAAACAATGACCGGGACTTTATTTGCACCCTTAACTACATCATTTGATTGAAATCCATTTCACGAAACCTGTTCTGTGCTAGAATTTTATTGGACATAAAAACGGAAAATTCATTAAATGCAAAATGAGTCGGGGATTTTTTATTCATTGAACTGAAAATTGGTTAAATTAAAACCCGGAACACTGATGCCGCCACCTACATGGACATCAGTAGTTTTTACACCCTCCATGCGTCATTGCAAACCTTGTTATCATACTTGATAAACCAGACATTAAATCACATGCAATTGATTTATATTGAACGCCTGGGAAATCGAGTCACACGGATAAGCTATAATCAAAATTAGTTTCACACGTTACCGTGTTGATTTAATAAATGTTCGAACACAAAGTTTGTATTATTTTTAGCAATGTTCTTATTCGTATTCTTAAGTCGTAAATATCCTATTCTATCACAATTTGCTGATGCTGGGTGATTTACGAAGCGGTGTTTTGGTTAGATTAACGACTATTTTTGGATAAAGGTTTATTATGTCATTCTTTGGCTGTTTAATTTGGTTTGACGCTCCGATAAACCCCAATACACAAAGTTAATATCAACGATCGACGCTATTGTCGCGCTAAAATGTATTTATAATGTTAGCGGATCAGTTTCATTGTCAGATGATAAGACCAAAGGTACATTGGACAAATTGTAAATTTCAATCAATCACCTTCATCAAATCAAATTATTTTTTAACGATATTTTCTGACTTTGACATTTAGACGCTTTACTGCTCTATTTTAAAAATGGATGGAACGGTAAGGGAAATCTGAATATTCTTTCAGTTTAGCACCATTTATGTTTTTCTTAGAAAACTAATGCGATTTTAACCCGTGTATACTTTGACGTTTACGTAAAATATCCCTTGGCTGTTGGAATTCGATATAAGAGTAAGCCATAGTTCCGTTTTCCGGCAAAATTTCCATCATAGCATATTGTATGGCGCATGCCCATCTTCATTAGCCCCGTAGGACCAGAACCCGTAGGGCGTTAACTTCCGTTCCATTTCATTTCTTTTGCACCCCTGTTGTACGTGACAAGGAGTTGGGTCGCCTGTCAAACCTCGCGAGTTTTTTCCAGGTCCTCCGGTTTCCTCCCACTGCTAAAGACCCCTACGCGCAAGTGAATTATTGAAATAAAATTAAACCATATGTTGATTTCGAAATGACCTAGTTTGTGTTGAGAAACTCTATCTTTCTCTCGAGAAACTGTCTTAAGCTCCGTGAAATTAGGATTAAATTCTTATGTGGTGTTGGTCACATGTCTCATAATTCCTCGGTGTGTTAGTGCTTGTATAACCACGTCGACATACAATTCATACTAATAGTACCAAATGATCTTCGCGATCATTATGTCGTTCATACAATTCAAGAATGAACATACTGCGGTAACAAGTAGTCGCTGCTATTACCAGAGTGACCACCGACCCAACCCCTAACCGCCGGACCAGGATTCTGCCAATCATGCCCGAACGGCTTAATATTGTGAATTGAATGTTTCAGATGAGATAATAGGCAATATCTTTACCTTTTGATTGTCGATTTAGATACTCATGTCCATTTATATTTTTGGTGTACCGTGAAACTGAATCACCCTTGTAAGAATATGCCTTGTGTGGGCTAACAATACTATTAACATACCTCAACATTTTTGTCTAATAATTGCGCTAAGCTGCATAGACGAAAATATTGCCTTGGATTAAGGAACAAATAAAATTATTCTGACTGAAGGTATAATCATTAACAGTTAAATAAACTACCAGAGCGTTTCCTCGTTTGCTTCAGCCAATTATTAACATTTCTTTTCAGACGATTGGGATTTGTAGCGTTTCAGAGTTTTCTTAAACAAACAAACTAATTTGTGTCTAAAATATTTCTAATTTTCTTTTAAGCCGGCTGGGAATATTTAAAGTATAGATTATAATTTTATGAACGAAAATTATTTTTAAGTTAACTATCTTGTAGATTGCCCCCGTGATTACGAATCAGGCGATTGATTTTTTTTTTCTTTGATATTTGAAAATGTTCGTTTTAAAGGTTTAGCTATTAGAAATAAATGATATAATATATTAAAGATACAGTATGGGAGATTAGATAAAGAGCTGGTAATTCTCACTATGATAGGTAAAAACTACGTATTGTAAAGGGAATTTGCTGAAACTTTCAGTCAAATTGATCCTCTCTGAACCTAGAATTTAGCGATTAAATTTTCGACCTAGCCCCGATCATCATTACTAAAGTTGGTAGGATGAAAAAAAACATAGTCTCGATATTCCATTTCATGATTAAATCATGGATGAAAGTTGTGAGCAGCAAATTGGATCCTAATCCAGTAAATATCACAGGCTAGCGATGACACCGAGAGTTGATTATGGTCTTGATCAGTTAACACATGCCTTAATTAATAATTTAGTTAACATTTCCGGCCTAAGGAAAGGCCAACAATAGGCAGATACAATTATTGCATAATGTATGCTTAAGCTAAAAAGGCAGCATTTCAATCTTGGTATGTTTAAACACTCGACTTAAAGCAGGTCATTTCAGGACTAACATTTTGTTCAATTTTATGTCAATAATGCTTGTGCGCAGGGGTCTTTAGCAATGGTAGGAAACCAGAAGACACGGGGAAATCCATTTGTGGCATGTACAAGCCGGAAATCGAAACCACGCCACTTGACTCTGCCACCACGCCAATGTGTACGTGGGACCCCGATTTTTCGCCTCATCCACCACTTACAAGGGCAACCAAGCCGGAAAATCTGGATGATTTTTCTCCAATGCAGAGATCGAACACTCGATCTCCAGACTAGCGAGTCAGCGTCTTACCCACCGTGATCCCTTATATTATTATCGACTTTGTACTATTTCCGGAAAAAATATCGATTGATTTTTTTTGCATTTTGCACACTTGCACTATATATTACATTTATACAATTTCTGACTATGGAAAGGACGTTTGTAAGTTTTAATAACTTTTGTCCAATCCAATTGTATCAAGAATTTTTTTGTTGATGCAATAAATATGTTTAAACACTTGGCTATTGTTTTTCGTTTCCTTTTCCCCCTCCAATTTTAGCTATTCATATTATAAATGTTTAAGGGCCTGTGTGATAAAAAAAAATCTTAAGAAATGTTAGCACTACTTCTTTTTAATGTGTGTCATTGTCCTTAAAGATGCATAATGTAGAATTTAGATAAAGAGCTGAACATGCTTGCTATTATAAAATTAGTTAGTGAAAAATTACTTGATTCTGAGTTAAGGCATGGCTTTAGATATAACGTAGAACATTTATTATCGTAGCAGCGACACTTGACCACCATGTCGTAGCCTCGGTTATTTAATTTAATGCTAATCCTGAAAAATAGTGAGAATAAGCATGTGATCTTTTCATTAGCACCTGTGTGGTGAAATGGCTGATGAAATAGAATTTTATATTGGGTTTGGATATGCGCGACAAGTCACCATTAACTCCTCGATTTTTCAAACACCGATGCCCACCGCCCTCCAATTGCTCTGCGCATAATTTTTTTTTCTTATTTGGAGCTTAAAGTGTTCGAAAGTCTTAAACATTCTTGAACATCAAGGTATAAAACACGAGTCTCTTGCTCAATAATTATGAATTTGTTACACTAAATAGTAAATTGGCATTGCGAATCTCAGACTCAAAGAGTACTAGGTCACACCAGATTAATGTTTGAATACAGGCCTCCAGCAGTGAATTTCAATAAAAACTACACACAAAATAGCATAATGGTTGAATCCCCGCACGGGTCGGACGCACGTTTCAAACAAGATCAGCTGAAAAGAAGATTCTTTTATTGAATACGAGCGGCTCGATAACTCATTGGAAATGTCAACCCCATTAAACAACGTGAGACACAAGGTAGCTAACAGAGAGCTGAATACCGATTTCAATAGAGTTTAGTTTATAAAACTGATTTGTTCGATCACTCATGATGAGATATTTGAACCCAGGCATCTGTTGATCAGTAATTCGTTACAACTCGGGTCATGGTATAAAGGAATGTGAGTAGGTAGGCGATATATAATATAGATATACATGTATCAATATTTTTAATGGGGGTAATTACGTTTTAATTGGAAGGTACTCACCAGTCAAGGTCAAGGACAGACCTGTGGAATAAATAACAGACAATCTATGAATACGAATTTACTATAAATTAAAGACTATCAATTATTTTGACACCTCTCTCTCTCTCTCTCTCTCTCTCTCTCTCTCTCTCTCTTACACGCGATTCTTCATTATGCTGGTTATATAAAGCGATTGACTAAACAGACTAAATATAACTATTTGAATATGTAGGATACACCTTAATAATGCATTCAGTCGGGAGTAAAGACTTGGGGGTGGGGGTAAAACGGTACGCAATGAACTGTGGTGCCGATCTAAGCCTTGTCATGAACATGATTGTGATTTTGAGTCTAGTACTTTTTTGTCAGTCAGAAACTGTTTGTAAACAAATAAACAAAAGTAAAATCGCCAGGACAGATCGTTAACATCGCCTCGAAACTGTTCGCTAATGGAGGACGCCATATTTTGTACTTCATCTAACCTTTATTCTGTCACAAGAATGTAGAATTTCTTCATTATTTAATGCGTTTTAATTGGAAGGTGGGTGAATCTTGAAAATAGCCAAAGTTCTGACTGCGATTACTAAGCCAAATTGTGGTTCGGTTCATTGCATTCGTGATGGAAATACAGCTGCCGTTTAGCTTTAGAGCCTTAGTTTCGTACCCAACCCTAACGATGTCCTGCTTGTATATACAGAAAATTAGATGAACCGAATATTAGTACCGAAATGACCTAGTAGCTCCTAACTAATGATACGATTGAGTGTCTCCGGGAATGCGATACCTGTTTAATCGGAGATAAAACTTGCATGAGATATTAGCTCACCTTTAAGGATAACCTGAGACAATCACTTTTATTTTACCAGATATGAAGTAAAACTAATAAAACTTTTATTATTTTATTCTGTTAAAAAGAAAGATAAGACGATGGAAATAGTTCAAGATGTTATTTTAACCTTTTGCATATCTGCAAATGTCTTTATGCGGGCATTAAATATTCATAAAATACCTTCTTTAATTTCTATAACTACCTTAAATATCAACATACCACGATACAAGCCACTTCTCGCCTACAACAAGGAAGGCGGTCTTTTGATAATAATCCATTGTATTGTTATTGGACAGACATTCTCATAGTTTAAATTTTTTAAATCACATTTATTTTAGATCGCCCTGATGAGCGCTGTAATTCATTTTGTCATTTAGAATTTGGGTTATTGTTTGGCAGTTAGCGCTGCTGTTTAGTACTTGCATGTTGAAGTAGAGGTGATATTGTAGCAGTTGCTTCGAGTAGCCGCCATTATCTCGGATATTGTTAGCATCCAGGTGTTGTTGCTGTTTATTACAAATTTATCGTAAATTACAGGTTGATTCTTTACATTATGATGGTGTAGTTTATGCAAAATTGGGTGGGAACATACGAAAAAGGGAGATAAGTCATAAAACGTTTTTGTATTAAAAAAATATGTCAATATAAACACGTTGTTAAAGGGTGTATGGCTCAATTTGTTGAAACCTTGGATTAGACAAAACAAAGTACTAAAAGTACATTTTAAAGTAGCCAAGTCTTTAACTCAATATAATCCAAATTATTCCACATTGAAAACAGGAATGATCTGTCAATTTAAATCGATACTGATGTTGTGATCTTAACGGAAAAGGATTGGCTTCTGATATCCAATATTTAAGACAAAAAAAAGTTTACATTGGTACACGAATCGTGTACTATAAAGTATAATGTGTTTCAGTCCCATTTGTAACAAGGGACTAGAAGAACGAGGTTAGACAAATTCAACTAGCCATGTCAAACGGTGACGCCATTTTTATCCAGAGAGCATGCACAATGAATAATATATCGACTGGAATAACCAGACGCTAGAGTTTGCCATTCTATTGAGATTTCTGGCGTATTTGTATGCAATTTTTGAAAAAAAAATAAATTATTGTAATTTCTTATAAACAGTTCAAATTGAATAGCAGTCGTCGTTTGTGAATCAGCCTTTACTATTTATTTCCACATTGTGTTGCAGGATATGAATTTATTTGTTCATTACAAAATGGCGCCCTGTACCATAGGGGACACGATTCGTGTACTGATTATAAAATGTTAATTATGTCTTAAATATAATTAAACATAAGACATTTGGATCATACTTTCACGGTAAGATAACATCAATATTGACTGAAATTGATCAATATTGAATCCTAATTACTTTGTGATTTTAATTTGAATATTATGGAAAATACTGAGTTCGAGACTTAACCCCTTTAAAATAAGCTATTGTGTGAAGAGTAAGCGGATTGGCGCACATCTTTTAAATATAAAACTTCCATGTATAACAATTTCCAATTCTCAAGAACACATCGGAGATTGTCCAGCTGACTAAATAGAGATATTGTTTCTAATTGTCAACCTGTCCCCCATACTAACCATTTAATTACCCAAAGACCACATCATTAGTGAAGCTCGATAGCATTAATAGGTTGATCGAAATAACCTCTCGACAACACTAAAAAGCCATATTAACAGCAGCCATCGTTACGAATGCATTGCAAATTTGGGATAAAGTCTTGTGTGTTTGGGGGGTCACGATGGCTAAGTGGATAAGGCGCTGTTCCGCTAGCCTGGAGGTCGGGTGTTCGATCCCTGCATTGGCCGAGAAAGTTCATCTCGATTTTCCGGCGTGATTTCCCCTTAACAGCGATGCAGAAGCAAGGCCTGACAAGGGCAGCTGCCTAGTCGTTCGGATGGGACGAAAAACCGAGGTCCCGTATACACTTTGGAGTGTACGTAAAAGATCCCTTGGCAGATGGAATTCGATATAAGAGTAGGTCGTAGCGCCGCTGCCCGTGCAAAATTTCCCGCATAGCACACTGTATGGCGTATGCCCGTCTTCCATTAGCCCAGGTTAGGTGAAAAAGAGTAGGACGTTAAACCTCATTTCATTTTATTTCTTGTGTGTTTGGTATTTATCCAAAATGATATATTATATACATGTACTTTACCATTGCGTGCTTGTGTTGTGCTGTAGGGACTATTAAATCAACACCCTATTTTAAAAACGCTTAAACATATATTGCAAGAGCAAAATCTGCTTATTACAGGTTTTTCTGTATGCCTGAAATGTTATCTAAATTATTAATATGGTAGTTTGCTTTTCATATCTAATGCTCTTCATACTTTGATTTCACATAGATACTAAAAGATAACAAATGAAAACTATAAAGGGTTCGGATATTTAAAGGGTAACGGTACCCTGTTAAAAATGTGTCTTCTTTGATTATCGTTTGTTAAAATACACTACGATCTGATTAAAATACAGATCTATATTTCGTTTCGTTTTTTTTTTATATACTTTCGATGACCTAAACAACAGTTGTACTTTCAAGCCGCGCCAGTTGTCGTACGAGCGTCGTTTACCCACAGTTCCATGCATCGCACACCAAGAGGTCGCCGTAAGAGATGGTTTCATTTCATTGAGTAATCCCCACGCCATCCAGAGCGCCTGTTCTATAAGAACTTTTCCAGATCCTAGTGTAGTACTGACAAATTAATTGAAATTTAGAACTATATAAAACGAAACGAAAAAGGATCTGTGTTTTAATCAGATTGGGAATATGCATCATTCGTTTGTAAAAGATAAAATGCGATTGTATTTTTGTATGATCCACAGTGGCTCAGTAGCCATGTTTCATGAAGCCTGAGGTTCCAGGTTCCACTCTGGCGTTGACCGAACAAGTTGTTCGTAGTTTTCCAGTCGGAAATCCCCTTGTCAGTGGTGCATTGCACAAAACCGTGACCCACCCGCGTTCTCGTTGGTTTGCATGTAAAGCCCGGTCCACACCGCCACGACTTGCCCAGACTCTACCCAACGCAACGTCTTGACTCAGTTAAACAGTGCAGTGTGGACAGTCCCACGACCACGATTCAATCGATTGCCGTCGCGCCGTGCCCGTCGGCCCAACTGAGCATGTTCAGTCATAATCTGATGCAGTCATGGATTCAGTCGTAACCCTTACGTTGTTTAGCCAATGAAAAAGTAGCATTTAGTCATGTGACTGTACAGGTCATGTGCTCCTTGTTTGGTGCCACAGCAAATGAGGATGATGGAGCTCTTGTTACATAGATTGGTGGAATTTTCAATTGGTTATGTCTTTGGAAATACTGGACGGAAATGAACCATTTCTGGATTGATATTTCTATTAGAGTTTCAACTTTTACAATATTGTAGTTGAAACATATTCCATCGCCTTTGAATAGCATACAGTCTTTAAATCCCATTTCATATTTATGAAAAAGGCGTGAAACGATATTTTGGAGATTATAAATATTTTTCATTCATCAGTTGTCAAAATAACTCCCAAGAGTAATAAGACACCATGAATTATACATGACATGACACTTCTAGGAGGAAGAGAAAATGCCGCGTCCCCGTAGAATAGAAAGAATGAACGAATGAGTAGGAGTATATAGTGCACTGCCCTGTTCTCCCTACATTTGAATATTGAAGAGTCACTGTTTTATATCTGGAAACTTTGTAAATAACGAGTATAGATTTCAAAGTCATGTTTCTAAATCTTCTATATATATTTGAAGAGAGGGGGGGGGGGGAGGTGGGGGGAAAGATTTACTGTGACGAAACCATGGGCATGGATGAATGAATTGAGGTTTAATTGATATCCTACTTCTCTGCATCAATTAGTCTAACAAAGACTGGTTAAACTGATCATGGATTTTACTTAGCATAAAGTTCCAGACGTGGAATAATTCTCTGGAATGACGCCGAATTTCAGGAACGTGTTTTCAAATTGTATATTGCAACTAATATCACACGATTTACTTATAATTAAACTTATTTAGCCACATCACTTTCCGTTTTTATTTAATTTACACACAAAGAGTCTAACATTATTAATAAGGTGCTTAAATTATTATAATAGGACATTTACGGGAAAATCTCCCTTTAATTTTGCTGTCGTTTTGTTTGTTTCATTCGGTCCAATTTTTCTACGCGTCTTCCCACTTCTTCTTGTTTCGTACGACTTCGTTTTTTCAATTCTGTTTGTTTTGTTCTATTCCCATTAGTTCCCTTCAATTTCATTTTCTTTTCATTTGCTTTAATGTCGTTTACTTTCTCTTTATTTCCTTACATTTCGTTTAGTTTCATTTAGTTTTGTTTCGTTCCATTTCATTTTGTCTTATTTCGATTATTTCGTTCCATTCCATTTTGTTTTGTTCCAATTCGTTTCTTTCCCTTTCAGTTTAATTATTTCAAATTTCATTTAGTTTCACTTCGTTTCGTTTCATTTCGTTTTGATTTGTTTCATTTGGTAGTGCGAAAGGACCTACGCTGAGAAGATCAATGGAATATTACATTTATAGTACGAGGATATCCAATGGTATATTACATTACATTAACTATCGTTTAATAAACTTCGTGTTCAATACACATCAACCCCAAGGAACTATTTAATTAACTACAATATCAATTCATAACTAAATAAATGAGATCGTACATGATAATAACTTTTGGCGTGCTAATCGAATCGGCAGACGTCAGTTACTAATCTTGTACCAAACGCCACGAGACACCCCCAAGAGAAATATACTATTTACCTCCGCACGGAGATACAATACGCGTACATGTAGATTGAATTGGTATTAATAGAAATCGCAATCAAGAAGATAAATTAATATGATTATGGATACGATTTTTATGTTACGCTAAAGGGGTTATACCCAATGTGTCATGATTTATCTGTTAAGTATATTATTCGACTACCCTTGATTAAAAACTCGACAATGGTCAAAATATTCTTTGGGACATCACTTTGAGATCTCTTATACACACTGAGGGCACACTTAAAAGGATCCGTGGATTTCAAAGAAGATTGATCCAAAACACCGCTAACCAAGAAAGGGGGATTCGAAACAAGAGAAGGTCGTAGCGCCACTGTGGAGTATTATTTTTTTTAACCCGGTTAGAGAAGACACGCAAGACATGTCTTGTCATCTTTTTTTCTTCCGTTGAACTATGTAGTATTTTCACACCAAACAATTTTATATAAATAAATTAAATTTAAAATGGCAAAAATGTAAATCGATAGCCTATTTTCTAACCAAACCGGATATATGTTCTGATTTCAAACATTTGTTGTAAATACACTCTTCCAAAAAGAAACGCAATGTGATATTTCGTCGTCGGTATACTCTCGCTCTAACATCCTCTCGTTGCAACAGAAACCGCGACAAGTAGCTGAACCAAACTGTTCTCCGGTGTTGCTGTGGCGATACCCTCGGGTCTGAATCCAATAAAGTCGGTTTTGACGGTGTGGGCGTTTTTCAAAACAACAGCTCTAACGGAACGTCTGACTCGTAATCTGGTTTCACGTAGGCGTTTACGGACTGTCTGGTCTGAAATTCTACGCCGTCGAGGAATTGCTGCTGTAATAAGAGGTCGCTGTTGAGAACCGTTTCCGCAAATGACGTACCGGAAGTCACGGTCAAGAACAGGTGGGGCCACTCTTGTTTAGCCTTAGGTTGGGTGGTCATGTGTGTTGAACTTCGCTGTCGGTACCTATCCCAAAGGCGAGAAATGGTACACGGGGAAACATTCAACAGCCTGACTACATCTGTCTGGGATTCACCTGTAACCAACCAAAAGCGTTGTTGCGTTGGTCTTCGTTTAGTGTTTACATGTGCATCTGATTAGGAAACCGAGAACCCGTGAATTTTAAAAACCTTAGATGTAGGTTCCATGCGAATAGCTCGCGAAGTTGTTAAACTCGTGTTTCTTGGTGTTATCAAGCGAAAACAAATTTCGGAAAAAAGTATGACCAGTCACAATTAGTGACCCTACACCTTTAAAACCAATAATGAATTTTCTTTGATCTTTACATAAAGGCATTAAAACAAGTAAGATTTATCGAAACAACGACCTCGTTCAAATAAAAAAAAAATGGTAAAAACTGGCTGTGCGTCTCTTTTTTTGAAGACAATCTACACATGTAGAAACCGCTAATAACATTTCTAACTGTTATAATTGCACTCAGATATCAATGTCATAATGTATCATTCGTCTTCTTGATGTAACATCATCTAATCTAATGTGTATAGCGAAGAAATGCTAGAATTAATTGTCACAGCCACAGGCATCCGGGCAATCTATGCATTATTCGGCGCGGATAGAACTCGCTTATCTACAACGTCCCTGTAAAGGCAATAGTGGCATCAGAGTTTTAGAGCTCGAACAACCAAAAAAGACAATTACTAAAATAAGTATTAACTGTTTTGGTTTTAAAATGTTGATCATATCTTAAAATTATGATTCAATATTTTCCCGACAGGATATCAACATTATTATTGATTGAAAAGAACCAATATTGAATTTTTATTCGTGCTTTTAATTTCGACTTTTATTGAAATATTGAGTTAAAGGTCTAGCGCCTTTAAGCTTTGATTACAGTATATTATTGTTGTGATACACAATTCGTATTCCAAAGAGCAATATCAAAATCAATGTTTACGCAAACATGTTAGTATTTTAATTCCTTATTATCGTTTCTTTCGACTTCATTTTTAAGTTCGTTAAGTCAAATAGTACGCCCTTTTATCAATGGAAAAGAAATCTGATGCGGTCCATTAATCATAAATATCACTGCCAAAGGAAATATCACAGCGATTTGATACATTTAAATTAAAATTAAATAATAAATCAAATATTTAATAAGCTTCGCGTATCACTAATGAAAAAGTGGATAATTTAAAACCTTTAATAAACAGACAGGGATGGGGATGTCTTCAGATTCTATCCTATGCTCTTGACATATCACATTTCATCACAACACATTCAAGGACTCAGATGAAACGACAGTTTTTCGTCAATGACAATAAAGCTAATATTAAATTCATAAGAACATAATAACAGTTTGTTTCAAAACTAACTTAAGACAATACGACACATTAAAGTATAAAATGTATTTAAAGCTTCGATATTTGACATTTTCACGAGATAACACTAAGAGGCCACTCAATAGACAATTTCTTACAGACAGGATTATGGAAATATCATTGTATCATATTCGATATACGTGGCAAATGTATGGGTGTCGCGTTACTGGAACTGATTAAATGTGAATCAGCGAGATTGTAACGGATATGATGGCAGCCTTGATAAAAAGACATATCGATATAGAAAGGTATCACTAGGTTTAGCTAGAAGTTCATTGGCTTTATGTTCCAAAATCTTGGCTCACAATGGGTTTGAATTTAATATTTTGAATGAAATTTGTTCAACGTCTCATCGATACGTGACATAGGTATTTTTTATCTATTGATACATGTGCAAAGTGTTATTTTACGTGCATTTCTTCAAATTAATTCAGGGCTAAGGGAAGGCGTGTATAATTTTTCATAGTCAAGGGACGTTACTCTTGGAGTGTACCGACTATAGTTAAAGTATAAAATATATTATTATTACCTGTGTAATACGATATCAGCCGTAGTGGAAGTAGACGTTATACGATCGAACGAATCTGTGTCATTTTTCATGTGGACGTGTCGTCACCCCCTGATTGTACGAAATACCACGTTTTAGATTGTGGACATTCTAGAGGTTAGAATTATATCTGATTGTTGATGAAACTTAAAATGTATGTTTCTGTTCCTGTCGATATTCGCGCGTATCGGACCGTGGTTGATGGTCGCATTTTAGCTTGTTGTGTCTCTAGTGGTTAGAATTTGTATATTTGTATACATTTAGGGTGTGTTTTTCCGGTGTTTAGTATAACATGTTGTTTTCCGGTGTTTTTTGGTGTTTTCCGGTGTTGTCCGGTATATAGTATAGCCCAAAAACAAACTGTTATTTTAATATATGTGATATAAGTGACTAGATGACCGTAAAATCAAACTGCGTATTTCAATAATCTTTCCAATTCAAAATTTCTAAAACACCTCACTAAAACCGTTATCAAACGAATAATAATAATTTGATACATTAATAATGATACGAAAACACCTGCCGCTGTCAATTATATCCAATCAACCGTCTCTTTACAAGTAACAACTGTCGAACAACAAACCTACTTCCGGTGCTAATTGTACCACGCCCCACTAGAGGTTAATTTATATCGATGTTGTTCATTCAATCCGAAATGATCCATGGTAAATTCTAATATCTAAAATTACTAGTTGATGTACTTTTGATGAAATAGAGTAAATTTTGAAATAGAGAAGTGTGTACTTTATGATTCCTGATTGACAGACTGCAATTAATGTGCATTAGATACATATTTTCATGATTGACCATGTGTTGCACAATCATACATTAATAATAGTTACCAATCCCAAAGGACAATCAAACACTTTATCTAAATACAAACTATAGTGATAGTAAGTTAACTTGACATTTGTTCACAATTTCTTAATGATTATATTTCGACTTTTTAATACAGTTTTTAGTTTTGGTGATTAATATCCTTAGTAACTAGAATGTCGTCAAAAAATGAGAATGCTCTAGAACAGTCAACTTATATAAAATCTTAAAAAATGACTGAACTTAGGCTTATTTAGTAATAATAGATCATCCATAACTTATCGACCATATACGTTTGAGTGAAGTTGAACGTTTTTGCAAGTTTTTACTTTTTATGATATCTTGTCAGACCCAGACGAATAACAAGATATATCCGTAAGCGCAGGAGTACAGTTGTTATTCACAGGAATACCAGTTACTCACTGAAAAATATCTTCGTTGAAATTCACCCATCTTCATTAGCCCAGTTGGGAGCAGAACAGCAGGACGTTAAACCCCATGTCATTTAATTTAATTTCATTTATATATTTCAGATTCTGTACCAAGAGTCAGCGTGCCCAAAAGATCCGACCGTTTTGTCAGTTTTACCAGATTTATGGCTCGCCAGAGTCCCAGATATAGAGATGATCAAGCCTTTGTTGAAAAAATGTTTAGATTATTTGACATGAATGGTAAGTCAACAGCTAACACTGAAACTTTTGCAGCTTAAATTGATCCTTGTTGCTTCAAAAATATTGGTTCTGAAACTATGCCATTTTAATATGCTCGGTCAGATACCACGTATAGCTCAAAATCAGTCTTGTTTTAAAAAAAACCTCACGACAGAAATAGGTTTGAATCCAACGACAAAAGAGTCTTGACCAATGAAGTTGTCTCATTACGTGACTGTTCGTTTAGCCCAAGCTTGAGCCTTGGGTTTTCCTCTACCATTTAAATTTTCTGATTTCAGAATATAATATTTTCTGTCGAGATTATATGCACCATCTAGTACACCACCCAGACTTTTATATTTTTTTTATTTGAAAGTATGAAATGTATGTGTAAAGTATAAAGTCTGGCAAATGTCAGTACCGGCCAGGGGGGTTGGGATGGCCTAGTGGTCTAGAGCGCTTCGACCTCTAGCTGGCCGGTCACCTCTGGCTTGCGGCTGTGGTTTCGAGCCCTAGAGTGAGCGTATGTGACATGGAGATTTAGGGGCGCCTTCTCAACCTCGTGGGTTTCCTCCGGGCACTGCGGTTTCCTCCCACTGCTAACGACCCCTACGCGTAAGCGAATTATTGAAATAAAATTAAAACATATGTTAGTCCCGAAATGACCTAGTTTGTGTTGAGTGGACGTTAAACCCCATTTCTCTTTCTTTCTCTTTCTTAGTACCGACCAAAGATCAGTTATTAGTAAAAATAGAGATAGGTTGCGTAGTTTGTCGTAGCATAGCTATAGGCCCTTATCCACTATTCATTTATCTCATAAGTGACCCATTACTCATTATGGCTTTTAAATCGCTGAACCAAATATTTCTCGGTCATAAATCGTAGGATATATTTTGTTTATGCCTCCAGTTAGTGGTGATGAAATGTTTAGGAAATATATCTGTAACCATATTCATCTAACAATGTCCCGAGAAATCCCTCTCTGGCCATTGATGGATTGGCTAATGATACTTGAGTATTTGAGCGAGTGCGCCATTCTTCCCGCGTCCAATCAAATCTATCCCAAGTACAGCAACATGACAGCCATTCCTTTAATCTGGGTCATCCCTAAAGCCTCTGCAATATTCTGCTATACACTGGTTAATTGGGCATAATAAAATCGTGAGTCATGACGAAACGTTATGTAAACATATTTGGTCCAATTTTGAGCCCCTTTTAAAGCGTAATGCTTTTGTTACGTAGTTAGCTTTTAATCGTACCATCGACCAGTCATAATTTGGAACAAAAATTTGCTTTCGTTAAAGCAGTGTTTAGTGGGATTAGATATAACCAAACGAAACACTACGAGGAGTATGATCTTTAATGGGTTTTGTGCTAGTTTAAAAAACATAACCTTGACCCCTTGTACAGAAGGTCATTTGATGGTTTTGTGATGTGCGCAGTTTTAGCGCCGCAATCAAATAATTTACCTATATATATATGGTGTAGTGTCAGTTTTGCATTTGTCCATGCCCAGTCCCTTTTATTTATGTTGCACTTACCTTAACCTTTTTATTCTTCTACGTCGACATATGACAAATTTTCTTTGAAGACGGTGTTCAAATTACGTGAACGTCCCATTAAATCAACTTCCTGTATTGGTAATATGAGTAGTTGTGGGAATATTAAAACCTTGTCGTGTATCTAATGAGTTTTGGCGTTATAATATGAGTTTAATATAGAACTATCGCTCGCAGAACAGCGAGGTGATGGAAATAGTATAAAAATCGTAATATTATTCATTCTATACAACAATGTGCGATATAATAATGCCCAACTTCTATTGTCGGTTAAAAAGAAAACAAGGATAAATTAAAATCCATTTTTAGAGCCAGCTTTGATGAAGGAACAGCGGTACATTTTACATTCTCAAAGAGAAATCTCCATATATGTTAATTTATTTTTATCTTGATTTTTTTTTTCAGATGATGAAGTGATAGAACGAGATGAATTTCGAGCCATTTTACAACTTTTTGGTATCGTTAGTCATACATATTGACCTTGACATTATCATCACTATGGCAACCAAACACTTACGTGGCTTCCAGTGGATGACGGCCGGATATCAGAAATATCCAGGAGGGCATACGCTAAGCACTATTTCCAGGAACAAAATATACAGTCTGCATGGTGTAGAGGTGACGACAAACAGGGATCGGAAACGGAAATCGGAACGAAATCTGTGTAACGAAAGCAGACTGTGTCAGTCAACATCTATAGTGCCGCCATTTAAAGATGGCGGATACGATCCAAAACACTCCCAGAGAAAATGGCACTTGTGGACCTCAAAATACTGTCTGGACAATGTGGACAATATTCATAGATATATTTTAAAGGAGTAATCCGTTTTAAATGATGAAAAGTGTGATTTAAACCAAATTAATGTTTAAAATTTCAGCAGATAAAGGAAAGGATTAAGCCTATACTTGGACTTTATGATCGAAGTGGTGACTTATTTTTAAACTATTTGTGAATATAGCTATACTTAAAAATAATATGCTTTATTCTTTTACATACGGGACGGTGCAATCCTTGTTTTTCAGTTGTTTTTAAGATTATATTTTAATTTGTTATACATGTATTATGTTTACATTTTCATTTTAGAGTATTTCATTTGTTAATTATTCTATATTGTCAAGACCTTTAAGGCAGTTCACTGAAATCGTTTATCTACTTTCAGACGACGTGCTGTGTTAGGCCTTATCGTCTAATAAATATATTTATGCATTTATGGAAATAACTTTAATACATCGCGGGGTTTATTTTAAAATCTTTCGTTATGCTGCTAAGAATGGAAATGACGCTTCTACGTTGAACATTTCACATTTGTTTCTCATTTTCTGTAGGATATGAAATATACAATGTCTGTGGTTAGGATAATACTCAGGGGCCTATTTCACGAAATTTTAACTAAGATAAGATCCCAATTTTAGTAATTTGATTGGATAATATTAGATTGATTTTAGTGCTTAGCCAATCAAAATTGAAGTATCTACTAAAATTGGATTTTATCTTATGTTAAAATTTCGTGAAACAGGGCCCAGCTCTACAAAGACCTTGGTCACTGTCTCCACATCTGCATACTGTCGACTACCATATTCATTTAGTGGTCTAACCCCAAATGTCTTATAGTGTATATTAAAACAATACAAGATTACATTTTTGAGGGTATGTCCAGTGCAAACAAATTATTCTTCTACAGAACCTATGATTAAAAAATATTCTGATACCATGATCGATAATTAATGACTCGTCTTATCGGTCTTAAGGGATTTATTTAGAAATCCAACTATTCCGATATCCCTAAATTGGACATATTATATTAGATATATATAGTTACTTATTGACCAATGGGCAAGTTAATAAAAGATAAAGTTGACAAGTAGGCGGATAACAAGACCTGGGATCTAACTTGCTATCAGCTCTCTGCGGATTAATTGTTTTCCTAGTGGTGTATAGCTCGGTACACTATTTCCGATTTACATACACTGTACACTGGCATGGTATTTTCGGAAGGTTTTACCAAATATCCTACTCTTTTCCAGTTTGGTCTTACCGAATATTCTACTTTTTTCCAATTCGGTTTTACCGACTATCCTACTCTTTTCCAGTTTGGTTTTACCAAGGGACATTTATTTTTCCATAGTAACATAAATGGCAACGATTGAAATTATTAACAACAAAAGAACTTCCTACTATTTCCCAAACGAAATACGCAATCTGAAATTTCGATTTCTGTTCGTATTTGCATTTATCCTACTATTCCATGACCACTTAAGATACATATATTTTATCTCGAACAGTAATTTTTGATAAATCGACTGGTAAAGTGATTTGAACGACACTTTAAAGCCCGAAAAAAGGACAATATTTCCCCTATTACATTAATCGAATGGAACATGGCAACATCTGACCCACTAAATATGTACCTCCCTTTCGAGGTTAATATCATAATGGACAATATTACGTATTATTTGTGTATTTTCAACGTTAATCATATCGCTTGTAAAACAGGATATATCATATATATGTACATACGATAACAAAAACTTTCGGAAAAAAAAATATGTTAGAATTATATAAATTATATATTCAACCGAGTCACGGATTTCCATTGCAGTTTATCTTAAAATGGAAAGAAAAACATCCTGCTTTCTTAGAACTATTTCTGATGAGCATGTTTTTGTTGGGGACGGATCACATATATAATAAGCCAATATTCTTTATGTGTCATCGTGGTTCATGCCCATTACAGCATGCATACAGTTTTAAAATACTATTTTGACGAATATTGAACAATTTAGTTTGATGTGATTTCATTTTTTTCATTTAACGGATGCCGTATTTTTCTTACATATATTCTATGTAATTTGATCATATATATTTAGGGACCAACATATTTGGCAAAGTGATTTACTTAAAAATAAATGAATAAATCCAAAGATTCTCAAAAGGAGGAAAGAACCTTCTATGGTTTGTATTTTCGACTTAAGATTCAGAAATACTGTAAGCGACAGGCTTGGCTTGATCAATGCACATGACATCGATTGCCAATAATATTTGCAGATAAATACGGTGTCTCAACTCTAGGTTTCAGTTTTCATTCAGATTTCATTATATTATTATATATATATATACCCATCTATTTGATGTCAAACCATACAAAACTAAACTTTAACATTGGTATAAGATGTACATTTATGTCACCAAGGTCTTAATGTAAATTGTTAATTCGCTAGATTGTTATGGCCCGTTTCCTTTTTCCGATTCTTAAGCATACACAGAGATGGCCAAACGCTGTGTTGGCTACCGTATAAATTGGCTTATTTTAGTGATACAACTTGATGATTGGGACTATACTAACATATTTGATAAACATAAGACAATAACGGTCGCATTGCTACCAAAGGTACCTTGGCGTAGTATACACGATATCCATTCGTACTACAGGGGCATACGTTATTCTGATTATTTGTCTAGCATGAAATATGACCATGATCACCTAGCTGTCTGCAAGTCTAGAAAAGGAGATTACAGAAATACTGGGAACGAAACCTAGTCTTATCTTTATTTCACAGGTCTGAATCTAAGCTTAAGGAATTTTGATAATAGGATTTTATTCAGTTTAAAATTTATTGTCTTATATTTTTGTGTTTAAATTGAAAGTGTATCAAGACAGTATTTAAACTGTTTTGTTTTTATTTATAAATATAATAAATATTCTAATGTATCAAGGATTAAATACGGTATCATTGCTTTTTCATTCGATCATTTTCTGCGACGAAAACCTGTTTTAAGTATTACTACATTTTACCGTATGGTTTACTCTGATAAAAACGGTGTATCAAATTTTGAAAATAAATTGTTGTTTGTTGCTATTTGGTGTGTTTTGTGTGATCTTTGGTTTGCAAATACATATTCAACATGGATCATAGTTATTGACAGAACAGTGTCCGAGGGAAATACTTTTTGAGAAATTAAGGTGCAACGGTGTATACACTGACGTAACGCTTCAGATTGGCTCAGGGCTCAGTTGACTTGACTCGCTAACCTGAAAGTCCCGTGTTCGACCCCAGTGTTGGCTGAGAAGGTTCATCCGGACAGAGTGTAGTCGTTCGGGTGGTACGCATTCCCGAGGTCCCGTGTACGTAAAAGAACCCTTGACAGTTGAAATTCAGTATGAGTAGGGCCCCTAATAGCGCACCGTAAGGGTGATTGGGCGTGTCGTGCTTCCAACTCCAGCTGATCGATCAACTCTGCTTTTGCAGTCCTGGTTTCTAGCCCTGGATGTGAGCGCACGTGACTTGAAGATATGAGCACCTTCTGAAGCTCGGGGGTTTACTGACAGGAAAGAACTCTGCGATAGGAAAATAAATATAAGACAACTTGTTTGCGATATCACATTCAGTGGAATGGGACGTCAAACACTAACAGAAGACGAAGCACATTGCATGGCGTAAACCTTCTCCATTATCCAATTAGAAAAAGAACCATATATCATTTTTATTTTAGGGTGGGTTTTGCAAAATGATAATATGTAGCGCGTTTATGCACACTGCCTGTCTGTCAGTTAATGACAATACCCTGTACCACAAGACATGTCCCACTGCCCCCCCCCCCATTGGAACTATTGGAGTCAATTTGTCAAACATCCATTTTGTACAAAATGTTAAATGTTAATGGCATTGGTAGAATACTGTTGAATTATTCTACTTAAAATAGTGTACTGGATTGTTTTTGAGCCACTCGATATATCGCTAATAAACAGTCATTGTCTCCTACCTATGTTTGCGTCTGTCTGTTTGGCCCATAGACACCGATTAGATACAGTAGCCAAATTTCAAGTGAATTTCTAGCTATTTAACGTAAGTTCTCTAACACAACCACTGCCAAAATCTACAGAGGAAAAAATACTTTAAACTTGTAACAGTGCACCACCAATATCGGTGTCGGTAAGACATCAAAGGATGTAAGAAAAGGTAAAACATTTAACCGCTGACTTTTTCATGAAATGAAAACAAAACCTCGGTTTCGCTTCATCGCCAAGCACATAAACAGCTGACGTCATTAGTCTATGAGCTCGTAGATCGTTGATCTTTCCACCTGGGGGGCCTGATAAGGTGGTTAGCTCCGTAACGTAGATAATAGCATGCGAACACCCTGGATGATCATATAATACAGGAGAATGTCGTCACGTCTCATTATAACACTCCAGTCTCTTAAAAAGACAGACTAAAAAAACCTACGGCATTTTATTTCGTCTGAAGTTTCGTGCCAATGTCTGAAAGTGATTTTATATTCCTGAAAATGTGCATTACTAACAATAATATCCTGTGGACACTGATCATATTGTTGAAGTGGGTGTTGATTCCTTTGGCGCAAAGGACTCGTTTGGTTCCGGTACCATCCATTGGACGACATCCTGCCTCAATACGGCGTAGTTGGTATATATTGGTGCGATACTTCTACTACTATAGATATATTGGGGAAGGAGCCAAGGTGGGACAATTGGTGACGTGTTATCACTGCTTTATGAAAATTGAAAGTCATCTGGAAACTGTATTTAACCAGCGCACATCCGGCTGAATAAATACGTCAGTTGATGACATATACGTTGGACTCTCGGGTACACGCAAAAGGCGAACGACCCGTAGATGATAATGAACATGATAAGTTGTCTATTTTCAATTTTATTATTTTAACGCATGTGCAGGGTCTTTCCTGTGGTAGGAACCGGGGTACCAGGAGTAAACACAGGCTCACACCAAGGATTGGAACCACAACCGGAAGCCAGAGGTGACCGGCCAGCTAGAGGTCAAAGCCCGACACTCTAGACCCCCCACTCCCCCCCCAAAAAAAATTTCAACACTTGCTGCCTGCAACCTTTAATAGTGAGTCGGGGGGGGGGCTACACACGGAAAACAAAATCGGCAAGATAAACCTGCGGACACGACACACTACATATAGACATTGCAAGAAATAATCAAATTTCATATCAGGTGAACAGATCAAGTGGGCAAGCCGTAGAGTTTGGTTAAAGTTACATTATGGGAGATAAGATAAAGAGATGGCAGTTCTCACTATAATAGTTAAAAACTAGATAGTGTAAAGGTAATTTGCTGAAAATTCCAGTCAAATTGGTCCACTATTAGCCGAGAAAAAAGCGTTTGAAATATTCACATAGCCTCGGTCATCATTACTAAAATCATTAATATAAACAGCATAGTCTCGATTATCCACTTGATTGATTTAATTATCAACGGCCATTAAGCGGCATATAGGAATTCAATCCGCCAACATCGAAGGCTAGCCTTGACTTTAAGAGTTTATTATGGTCTGGATATGTTAATTAATGTCTAATTGATTATTTAGATAACATCTCAGGCCTAAAGAAAGACTTGTAATAAGCAGATTTTGCTCTTGCATAATGCTATTTTAAATAATGTTATATGTAAATATTGTAAATAAGTCTGAATATTGCTAACATAATCATGGCAAATTCTATTCTGACAACAATGTGTGGGTGTCGATTCTTTCGTCTTTCGTGAGAAATTCATCTTTTTGGAACTGGAGGAGATGTGTTCTTGTACCTGCTGTCGACAGCTAATTGAGATGTAGATGTTAAAAGGTGTATCTGTTGTCGGCATTAACGGATTATTGAGATAGAGATGATAAAGATATATATGTTATCGGTATAACCAAGATAGAATCTTTACAAATAAACATACGATCAACACATCATTCATTTCCAGATTTAACTTTTATTACCACGTTTTGTTTTAACACTTGTCTCTGACTACACAACCAAGGGAAGCTGTTATAACAATTAACAAAAAATGGTGGCATAATCTCAAACAATATCTGAAAATGTAAGACATTAAAATAACCGCACCTCACTAATTTGGGTCAAAAAATCTCGATTTCACTAGATTTTCTATTGTAAATTGATTTGCCGTGTTGAAAGACAAGTTTGGGGGTATGGTGGCCGAACGGTCTAACAAGTGTGCTCGAATCATAATGGATGCCATTAAGGCAATGGACGTGGTTTCTCAGTCTGCAGGCCAAAGGGGATACAATGGCCTGACCATAACACTGTGGGCTTTCTCCATTTTCGTTTGCTTTGAAACTGTTGTAGTTCACATATCTGCTCTTTAAAAAATGATATAAACATAATTTTCGAATTGTCTCCGCCTAAACAATTCCTAAGGCTGCAACGTATACAATTGCTTTTGGAATGAGTACCTTTGCTCCAATGTATCCCCCCACCTCGACAAAATCCTAGATCCGGGCCTGTAGGCCATAACGTCTTGGATTATGACCCCTGATTGTACGAAATACATCCTTTTTTTAGCTTGTTCTCTATCCATCTCTTGCAAAAGGTAGGCGTATCTTGCCTGGCAACCGCTGGTAAAATCAAATCACATTGCTGTTGAGAAGTTATAGAGTGTTGATAATGAACCTTGCATGTAAATAAATGATTCATATACATGTAACATATGAGGTCAAAGTAACGATCTGTAATACTATATTAATATTTTGTTTGAAGGGAAGGTATTTTCCCAGCAACAAAAGAAACTGTGGTCGTTTTTGTTTAATGCAAGATGGTGCTGAATTCATATTCCATACGAATATAAAACATGTTGAATATCATATGACTTGAATTTATATTGTTGCTATGTATTATTATCCTAAAACATTCGTGAGAAATATCATATGGCATTCGAATGTCGAAAAATGAAGTAAATATATTATAAACAATGTTATCTCTATTTCTGTTTAATCATGACAAGCATACTGTCTCGTGTTTTTGAAAAATACGATATTCTCTATATAATGCCGTAACAGGATACAGGGGCTTGCTTACTCGAATTCCAATCAATCGTTTACACCCGCAGCAATTTCAGTTTGGTCCAATATAGCCTACCTGGCTGCCCAGAATTCCAAATAACCAATCCATCGTCGGGTCTACGGTAGCCTCACCTTCCCGGAGAAAATTTTGAAAATTTGACCACCGCAAATGCGTTTTCTGCTATTCTAGCCTGTGCGAGCAAGTCCAAAAGTATCCAATGGTTCTGTAACCGAAATCCCACCCTGAATTCCATCCAATCACACTGTTGCAGTTGCATTCACAAAGTAGAGTGGCCCCAGACAAAATGTTTTAATCAATAGTCAACTCAGTACAAATTCGTGGTATTCAATTAAAAGAAAAGTGAAATTAGTGTTTTATTAGGACTCAATGACAGTTAGGGAAGCAAAACTAGAAATGTCCAAAGCAGGTTTACGGGCTGCGGCCAGTTTTCTTCACGGGGCGAAGAAGCTGAGCTGACCTTGTATGGACCCCCAAGAAAATTTTGGAATATTTGATGGCCGCAAACGCGTTTTACTGCTATTCCAGTCCTAAAATTAGTGTTTTATGAGGTTTCGGGCACTTTACTTTGCCAAAGTTTTTTTTTTTTTTTTTGGGGGGGGGGGGGTCCAAGTATATTCAGACCCACCCCCCCCGGAAAACAATGAGGTGGGGGTGGAGTCCGACCCCATGTGCGACGCCCATGACAGGATAACACCGGTGAATATGACATTAAACCATATGAATCCCTTAAACCCTGTTCGCATGTATAGCATTTACTCAAAATTGAACTCTTTCAAAGTTTTGAAGTTTCACCACTCTCAATAGGTCGGAATCAACGTTGTCTCAACGTACCAACCAACAAAATTGCGTATCTCTGCTTAACTTCAGCGGTAAATGTTAAGCATCAAGACTTCCACAATTTAAAGCTGTTACGTACCAAAGTCTTGACCAATCAAATTTCTCGCCACTTAAGCATACAATTCTCATTACGTATTGGTATAATGAATCTGTACTCAGAGTTTCATCTCTCTAACTCAATTAGAACCAATTTCTGCGTGTTCATTTCTCTGTTTTGTCTTAGTGGAATTTGAACATGATCGAACACAGTCAAGGCATTTGTCTAATGGACACCTACACATATGTTGAACATTCTACCTTAATTAGAAAGATATCAAGTTATCGTCTTTCAAAGTCTCAACCAATCAGATTGAAATCCCTACTTCACCTAAACAGAAAATGTTCATCATCAAACTTAGTCAAGGTATTGATGTAAATGTAATGAAACTATACTAAAATAGGTCCCATTATTAAACAGACCCACATAAACTTATTACGTCATGTTCCCCATGGATATTCCCTTCCGGACAAAGATTGTTCGAGGGAATTCATGGCATTTTGAAGGGGTAAATTGTGACGTCTATAACTCACAAATCTCTTGGTGGATTTCTGCGGATTTATGTGTTACATACAGGGAAAAGTGCTCACCTTGTGGTGGGGATAGCGCAAGGGACAACATGTAGTTGTTCGGATAGGACGAAAACCGAAGAACCTTGTTCACATTGTCATTGACATGCCTGTGGTAGTTCGAATTCGATTTAAAAGTAGGCGGTAGTGTCGTTATCGGGGCATAATTTGCCTTTATTAGCCGGTGCAAACATTAATCGCTATGTCATTGTGATTATTCCGATTACAATAGTAAGGGTCATATGTCTGTTTCTATGGAATATTTTGTTTACAAGCGTTTAATTTTTCTAACCAGCCTCGCATCCAAACGAGTGGGCTTACTCGTACTTTCTTTGCTTGTCAGCCTTACAAGTGCCACGATCGAAATAAGGCACTATGACCAGGTTAGAATGGTCCGCTGATGACCGCTTCCAATTACTAAGTGATATCCCAGACAAAGCCATCGTTTACGTAACTTTAAATGAATTGTTGATTTGATTCATAAGTGTTCTGACTTAGAAAATTGTTTTCATTTGACGAGTTCCAATGACGCTGGTAAAACCTTGTATCACACTGAATTAATATGGTTTTCATTAGCACTTTTAAATGTAATATTATTGTGCTAATAGTTAATATTACTTGGACTTTTACCATAGGCGTACGAGCCAGGGGTGCGGGGAGGGGGGGGGGTCAGCTGACCCCTAACTTTCGGGTAATCTGACTTTTCGGGCCGTCGGGTAATTTGAAAATAAAAATATTCATTTACATGGCAAAAATAGGGTGCCTGAAATCTAATAAAACACTAATTTTACGGGGGTTCCATACAAAGTAAGTTCCGCTTCTTCGCCTCTCGAAGTACACCAGCGCCGCTGTCCTTAAACCCGACATGTTTTCGGGCATTTCGGGTTCTGCCTCTAACTTACTGTCATCGAGCGTTAATAAAACGTTAATTTTACTTTTCTTTTAATTGAATTCCACGAATTTGTAATGAGATGACAAGGGATTAAAACACCTTTTTCTGAGGACGCTCTACTTTGTGCCGCATTTTTCAGGCATCGATTATTATTTGTGAATGTAGATGCAACAGTCGGATTGGATGGGAGGAATTCAGAGTTGGAGTTCGGTTACAAAACCATTGGGCACTTTTGGAGTTGCTTACACGGGCTAGAATAGCACTAAATGCATTTGCGGTGGTTAAATTTTCAAAATTTTCTCGGGGGTGGGGGGGAGGTCCTAATATCCCGCGACAATTGGTTGTTTGGTTGGGATTCAGGTCAGCGAGGTAGGCTATATTGGACCACATTGAAGTTGCTGTATTCAGTTTTGGAATATCAAGGAAACGCGTTTCCGCCAGTTAAATTTTCGTAATTTTCTCCCAGCGGTCCCGTCTTCATGGACTGTAAACGATTCATCTGTTGATTATAATTGGAATCCGAGCCAGCCACCTTAATTAGGCTTATTAGACGACTTTGAAGTTGCTTTGCTCGGGCTGAAACAGCAGGAAAACGCGTTTGAAAACGTCAAATATTTCAAAATTTTCTTTGGGGTGCCATACAAGGTAAGCCCCTCTTCTTCGGCTCTCGGATAAGACCCGGCGCCGCTGTCTGTAAATCCGAAATTTTTCGGGCATTTCGGGTTCTGCCCCCCCCCCCCCTAACTGTCATCGAGCCCATACGGCTATGACTTTTACAGACAGTACAATGGAGCACGTAGTTGAATGTGGCGCACCAATCAGTGATATAGATTAAAAACAATAATTATCGATAGTTATTGACATATACAATATTATATTTCCAAGGTCACAAGTTTGTCTGACACTTCTTTTGTTGTATATCAATGAGGATGATAAAAATCAAAAGGCCATGTGGTAATTTATTACATTACACTCGGCACGTAGAGTTAGTTGTAATGAGAAATGACACTCGATTGTTTAATCTATATCAAGCTTTGATGACATTTGTTATGTTAGCTTAGCCTTTATCATTTTACACCTTTAGTTGTTAAAACACTGAGCGAAACACACCGGGTTTGTACAAAAATGAATGACTACATATTACGCGGTGATTGATCTGATTTTTGCCATGATACTGTATTTTCGAACATGAATATGAAATCCATTATTTGAACTCCGTGATATTTAGTTATTGTGTATCGAGGGAACGTTTTACATGATATTCGGCATGCTTCACAGCCTTTTACAAGTGTTTTAAATTTGTCGACCTTTTGGAAGTTCGGGTGATCCTGCAACCGCCCACACACAGCCTCGGAGCAAGATCAACATGGGTTTATTCTCGTCCCTAGATATAGTGTTTATGTTTGATGGGGTTGTTTATTCCAATAAGCCGTTAGCTACGTTCGGTAGTATAGATTAATTTATAGATTATTATTATATTAATATCCTTCAAAACCATGGTTTCTAATTTTGGTTTTAATATATATCTTAATTAAAACAGTGTGGATGTTCGTGTGGCCTAAAATCCCACATTGACGTCAAGCTTCTGTTTTCCTTCCCCACATGCACCTCCTCGAGTTCCCGTCCTTGCCCAAAACGTTATTGAATGTAAGCGACTTTAGGTTTGTTATAATAATAGAATTATGGTCAAATCAATGAGAATCGACCTTTTCATATTGGTATCCGCGTGGAGGTCAGTAGTGTTTGAAACTGCAAAACGACCGATGACCTGGTGGCACATAAATACATACCGGGCAGTAAACATATTAAAATACTGGTCCATCAGAGCCTGGTCTCTTCAGTTCATACCCTGTATAATAGTTAAATATTGAATTCAACAGTACAGCGTCAAAGCAAGCAAATATCAACCCGTCTCTCCCCCTATACTGTCTTCATTGGCCCAGTTTAAGTGCAGAACAGCAGGAAGTTAAACTCCATTTCGTTTCATTTCATTTCTACCCATATACCAACTTCACACAGGGGGCCTAGTGGTCTAGAGTGCCGCGCTTCGACCTCTAGCTGGCCGGTCACCTCTGGCTTGCGGCTGTGGTTTCGAGCCCTGGTGTGAGCGTATGTGGCATGGAGATAGAGGCGCCTTCTCAACCTCGTGGGTTTCCTCAGGCACTCCGGTTTCCTCCCACTGCTAAAGACCCCTACGCGCAAGCGAATTATTGAAATAAAATGAAACCATATGTTAATCCCAAAATGACCTGGTTTGTGTCGAGTGGACGTTAAACCCCATTTCTCTCTCTCTCTCTCTCTCTCTCTCTCTCTCTCTCCAACTTCACACACAGGCTACTGGGGCGTCATGTTACCAGCAATTTTCTGACATTGCAAGTTCTGAAACTTGTTTACCGATATGATCGATCTATATCCATTTCATAATTTGCTACCAACCAACGCTCTAAGCTACTGAACTTTTGTCCTGTTGATTTTTGAAATGGATGATTACCCCCATGTTTAATACCTAGTCTTTATTGAGAACAAGGATCGTCATCGGAGACAGATTTCTTAATTTTGCAACCATAAGACGTCATGACAGCCCTAGTCGACGTCATGATTAGTCTTAGTCGAATAAAATAGAATATCTATAGCTATCATTTTAAAAATGGCTAGCCCTCCATGTAGATATTTTCAGTGATAATAAGCTGTGATAAGTAAACGTCAATAGATAAGGCAGGTGTTCAGATGTAACTAATTTTGTATTTTGCTGTCTGTACAATAAGTCAGAAATGTAAGTCACATTATTCAGAACATTAAGTTTACTTAAAAGAGCAAAATGGCGAATATTTGGTTTCCAGGAAATTGGTACAAATGTGTCGCAACGCATATAATAGTGTAATATGAAGGTAGATGAATTGATTTACATCCAATCGTTTAGGTTTTTACTGTAATTTCGGCGAAATACGTCAAAAGTCTCAATCGAATAGTAATCTCTAATGTCTGGTTATCTCAGTGTACATCGATAGTATTTATTGCGCATGCTCTCCAAAAAAGAATATGAGGTCATCGTTTGACCTGACTTCTGGAATATATCTACCCTCGTTCTTTGATTCTCTAGTTATAAATGGCAGTGGAACGCATTGTGGATTTTTTTTTTTTTTTTTTTTTTTTTTGATTTTGTCTTAAATATTGGAAATTAGAAATTCATCTTTTCCCAGTAAGATCACAACAACAATGTTTATTTAAATGACAAATAGTTCGTGTTTTCAATGCTTGAGACTTTGGATGATAAAGAGTTAGAGACTAGGCTACTTTAAATCTTTCAAAACAAAAATAATTTAATCGTGCTGAATTAGACACGTCACTTAGCGAAATAATATTATTCAATAATTGCCATGTCCTAAATCAATGCGATTTGGGCCTTTTAAACTGCATCTTGCAGTAAAAAAAAATGTCCCAATTCTCTGATTAGAGTTTCATATCTATTTATTCCGGAATTAAAATGGTTATATCAAAGAGATTTAGCTTATTACACTTATTGGACATCAACGTCTACCATTTCAGATGCGACGGGGTGAACGAGTTATGTTGTTGTTTATGAACGCGATGACTACTAAGTTTTATGTTAAGGAAATATCTCAATTAATGGCCAGAAGCTTTACATCTATTTGGACAATGTTCATTATTTAGATGATATTGAGTTGCCCATTTGTTATAAAAACAATTGGTTCCGATATTGGAGAGCAAAATTGTAGGGTTTGAGAGCTAATCTAAAGAAGCCGAGGCAATACTGACTATTATTTATGAATAAAATTTACAGTTGATTAAGGCTCTACATACTAATAATTGTAATGATGTTTTGAATCCCCCCCCCCCCCCATAAACGGACACGCAACGTCCTTGTATATAATATTTAATTTCTGGGTTTTATACAATAATTTATTAATTAATTAATTCGTCTCTAGAGGGGTATACCAAGGTACACAGTTCCGTATTCAGCACACAGGGAGACCTGAAAACGAAACACGTGACTATAAGGGAGAACGCTCACTACGGTAAGCGATGTGGGGGAGGGGTCTACAGTATCCGAAGTAGAAATGAAAGGTACTCCTGGTCTCCAACCTAAATGTAACTCGGTGTATGGTGTTGCCACGTTATTTCTGAATAAACACTGAATCCAGGTGGGGGGTTGGCTGGCCGAATGGTTAGCGTGCGCGCGCTGTATCATACGGCCTGTCATTGAGTCAACTGGCGTAGGTTCGAATCACCGGCTGTACGTGATGGCTTGTCCAACCTCGTGGGTTTTCGCCGGGTACTCCGGTTTCCCCCCACTGCTAAAGATCCCAACGCGCAAGCGAATTATTGAAATAAAATTAAACCATATGTTAGTCCCGAAATGACCTAGTTAAACCCCATTTCTCTCCCTGTAATGAATACGGGTCCACATCTGGCTAATGGTCACAATAACGAGACTGGGGCGGTCACCAGACTAAAGGTACAGTACATATAAACAAGCTTATTAAATTGATCAGACATGTTAAATTGTACATAGGAAACAGATATAAAAATACTGAAGAAGATATGGACATATCAAGAACGACATCAATTTGGATATTGTTCAATTACTACTTTAACTAAAATTATATAATACAGAATACACAAAGATACATTATAACAGAATCATTGCAGTTATGAGCTAATATTGCCATCCGATCATGTTTTCTGGCCACTGAAACGCAGTTCAATAATCGGCGTCAATGTGATTTAAAGTAGACTTTAAAAACTTCCTGCACAGGGATTAAAGCTGTCATAAACTAGGTTTTAAAAGCAAACGAACTAAAAAGCAATTGTGACAAGGTTTAGTGTGGATATGTTACTGTTAGAAACTTGTCTCCGGAAGATGACATCTACAGGGACCAGTGGCATTCAGGGGGCTGGTGATGCTCGGGATCATATCCTTTGTTTCCATGTCCCGAGGACTTAAATAAAGACCTTAGTATTCAGAGATGTGGGGAAACGGAGACATTGTAAATATTTAAAAACAAAAGTAGCAGGATAGCTTTTAAGTTTAAAAATATAATTATATATTTCACTCTTTGATCGGACATCCTCCAAACTCCAATCCCCTGATCAGTGATTCGGATGCCCGGGGCCTTCGCTACCATACTCTCAGTACCTTATTAAAAGTTCTTCCACAACATCATCTGCACTTTACAAACACAAAATAGGTGGGATTTGATGTCTTATCATCATGACTATTTTGGAAACGTATTTATTTATTGACATCAATGTTATTATGAAAATGTTATTCAAAGATTGATATATTGTTTTTAAGTATTATTAATAAAAATTGACAAAAGTTCTTTTCAACGTGCGTCACTCTAGTGCTGCTAAATTGTCTTGGAGTCTTATTATTAAAAATGTGACAATTGTTTTTTTTAATTTGAATGTGCGTCACTCCAACAGAAATAAATTGTTTTGAAGTGTACTTACTAAAGGTTTGACAAAAGTACTTTAGAGAGTAGGTTGCTTGACGATGCCGAGTTTTGCTCGTTGGTGATAGCAGTACCGACAAGGATTAATTCTAATTAACCATTCACGATTGTTGGATATAATGTTAGTGCAAAGCAATTGAAGGCAGTATAATTATTTAACTGGTCGCGGTAATAGAATTCCGACTCGAGACAAGAAGAATTGGTTGAGATTCTGTTCGCTTTTTATTATCTACAGAACCATTCGATTCGCCTCATTGAATTAAAAGGCCTTTCAGATCCTCGTCGTTTATATTTAGCCACAGTTTGTCCAATTTTCTAGTTATTTTTGGCTCACAAATCTAATGTAACCGGTCACCAGTCCTTGCAGCTATCAGCTGGATTTATTAACCAGTGTAGAGAGAAGTGGAAAGAGCGGCGTGTCTGGGTTAGGATCTATTCACAGAGTGGTTGTAATTGACGTTATGTCTATTGTAGAGGTATTGGACTCAGATCTTATCATCGGCCGAAACAGCCTCTCTTCTCAAAAGCTCAATCATATAACTTACTTATTTATTTATATGGCTATAAAGAGGAATTTGTCCTTCTGTGAATGGCGTGAATTGTGGGAGGCTTTTGTCCAACAGATCAGTAGAGATAATCAGCATGACGCACAAAAGAGACATTCGGCTTTAATTCATACAATATATACATGGTACTAAATAATAAACTTTATGGTCTATTTAATTTCACGGAAATTGTTATTAGGTGTTCCGTGTGTTCTATGTCCGCTCATTTGTCCTACAGATTAGTAGTGATATCCAGCATGACGTTCAAAAGAGACATTCGATTTTTATTTCTGCATTGTACATGGTTCTAATTAATTAACTAACTGTCCATGGACAGGCTATCCTTCTCCCTGTCACCTACAAAGTTGACTCAATGACAGTCCTTATGATACAAGTGCACATGCTAACCATTCTCTACACCCCCATCTCCCGTTCCCGTTCTCTACCGCCAACGTTTCTTACCATCGTCGGTATTGGTTTGTGAGCCAGCGACATTGTCATTGATTCTTCGTGTCTATAAAACTTGAAAAGAATCCTACGGACACTGTTGGTAATGTCTCTTCAGACAATTAGCGAATTGTAAAGTTTATTGGAGAATTAATTTGCTGCTGATGAGTGACCGAATCAAGGTTTATCTGATGTCGACTTAAATGCTTTTCTTGTGTTTGATTCTCGATTTATTGTTGTAACGATTTATTGCATCCTTCCAAGTTAGCCTTCCTAATGTTCAGAGTTCATGTTGATCGTATCGACCCAGATATTTGAGTTCGAATCATCTGTTGCTCAGTCGTGTGTCAATACATGGGTCCTAGAGTTAGGTACGAATTATCTCTCTTACAATGTAAGTAAAATGTACCATGATACGAACAGGTGGGTTGTCGGGTAATCCTGTTATACGCAATACTGAGTGGAAATAGTACGTGAGAGAGTGAGCAATGGGGTTTAACGTCCACTCGGGACTAAGTCATTTCGGGACTAACATATTGTTTAATTTGATCTCAATAATTCGCTTGCGCGTAGGGGTCTTTAACAGTGGGGGGAAATACTCATTAGGCCTGTTTTCAATGAACGCGTTTTTGACGGCTAAAAGTCGATATGATGCAAATGTATGCATGCGCATATAGAAAATGTTAATTATTTGATTGGTAAAGCGTGTGAACACGATACCAAGATTTTTCCTGGTTTTGAAACCTAGGTGGCATTGCGACAAAAGAAAGCCCTATCAAATATCAGAATTTTCGATCGTATGGAGCAAAGCCATGTTCCCTTTAATGACTTGGTTTAGCCAGGAAAGGACAGTGTTATCGGCGTAACTTGGCTTTGCAGCTACATTGGACAACCTTTCTGTAGGAATAGAGCAAAAAGCTTTCCAGTATCCCATTTTTAGAAAATTGCATATTAGTCCATTGGAAGTTCAATTATAAAATTGTACTTGTTAGTCCTAATATAGTCTACAAACAGCATAGGCTAGACTGCATTATTTCATTTATATCAATTAAATAGCATTTCTGGAAACGGATCACAATATCATTTTATTTCATTGATTTGCCTACTGGATATTGTCGGCTATAGTCTTGATTAAATAGCGTTTTATTATATAAAGAAACATGTAGCACCCACGCGTTATTGAGCTGAAGCGTTAATCGATGTTATAAGTTGGGTAAGATAACATAGTTGATTAGATTGGTAAATATCAGAAGCGGAGAGATAGAGTAATACTCTAGCCTATTTCGTCAAGGTTTCTCTCTCTATATATATAATAAATAATGTGTTAGCCACTTGAACTTCTCAAATGAAAAGTGGTATCATGTGTTACAGAATGAGATGCATACCGCGCACAATTCCTGATATCACTTATAGCTAAGTTTAACGGTGGTTTGGAGCTGAATTTCAGAACCTGCTGGGTAGAAAGAGAGAGAGCGGAGACAGAGGGAAATGGGGTTTAATTTACACTCGGCACAACTAGGTCACTTCTTGACTGAAAGATGGTTTAATTTTAGTTCAAAAATTCGCCTGGGCATAGGCGTCTTTTGCAGTGGGAAGAAACCGGGGGGCCCGGAGAAAACTCACGAGGTTGGACAGGCGACTCTACACCTTCGAAACCCTTGCAGTGGGAGGAAACCAGGGGGGGGGGGCGGAGAAAACTCACGAGGTTGGACAGGCGACCCTACTCCTTGTCACGTATCACCGGGGATTCGAAACTACGCCAGCTGACTCAATAACAGGCTTTAAGATACAGCGCGCATGTGACAACCATTCTGCCATCCACTGCTGGCTAGAAAAAAAGATTGACATATGTATTGGAAAGTATGAACGACTGGCCAAAAAATATGTTAACATTTGTTTATTACTTTTCCATCCGACTTATCGGAGTATTAAATTGTGAGACTTTTATTATTACATATAAATACCAATTAGATTACAGACGGGCTGTCATTCAAATGATTTGCAGAGATCGCTTTATTAAGATCTTTCATAGTGAAATGCGTTGGTGTAAAATTTACTTTCTTGGTGGTTGAATTTATCCTTACCATAGCCTGCAGTTATTCTCATAGATACATTAATGGCTACAATGTTAATATCATTTATTGTCACCAAGAAAAAATATCGGTAGAGAAATAATGACAGGTATTTTAGACGCAATTTGCTTGTTAAATGTTATGGAAATTAGAAATAGAACATCGATTAATGAAAGTAAACAACTAATATTGATACAATAACGATCGTGGACTAGCGATCCAAATATATTTATAAGCATTGATTATTTCCCTTTGTAAGATCTTCACTACGTATTGATTAGAGATATTTATAACCTATCTCATTGACTTCTACATGCCTATAAAGGAAGGCATTTAGTCAGCTATCAAAGCACTTAATTCCTTTATCGTTTAATCATGACCATAAAAAAGTCATTATTAATGCATTTTTTACAAATTAAACAGTTTAACGCCAACGAAGGTAGGAGTGGCCAGGCAACTCCCAATAAATGTTCGGTTTAAATGTCTCTTAATCTTGAAACGTGTTGCAATGTATTTTCGATCACCTGCAATGCACTGGCTCACAACTAGAAGGTTACCTGTTTTGGGCGAGAACGGTATTCAGTGTTTTCCAGTGTGATTTCCCCTTGTGAATGCAGGATGGAGGGGTGACAAGGACCAACGTGTAGTTGATGGTATGGGGCGAAAAAACGAGAATCCTTTTATAGTGTGGCGTACACGTCGTAGAACACTTTGCAGTTTAAATTTGACGAAGAGTAGGCGTTAGCGAAAACAGCACCGTCTGGGAAAAAAATCCCCTTGTCACACAGTTATTCATCCTTGGTATCCCCAGTGGTCTCGTTCCATTATATTCCACTATCCATGGGTTAATCCATACAGTTTCCACGATTTCAAATTATCGGCTCTGGCCTTGAATGTAGCTAAAGTCTACGAACCTATCGAAAAACAAACCAGTCGTTTCGCGTTCGATATGAAATGAAATGGGGTTTAACGTCCTACTCTTTTGCACCTAACCTCGCGGAGTATGACCTAACCTGGGCTAATGGAGGACGGTCGCGTTCGTTTTTATAAGGGTAGATAATCATATTCATGTCAATTTACTGAATAATTTACGTAAATAATGTATAAATTTCTAATTCAATCTTATTCAATTTCATTATCAAAATCTGTATAACAGCTTTATGTTTGAGTTGTGTTATTATTATTACTATTCGTTGTTTGTCTGAAATGTTTCGCTTGTTCTCTATCCATCTCTCGAAAATGTGGGCGTATCCTGCCTGGCAACCGCTGGTTATGTTAAATTATCCACCACGAAATGTATTCAAATCCGCTAAAGATCACAAGCTAGCGATGAAACCGAGTGTTGATTATGGTTTTGATCATGATATTAATGTCTAATTAATACTTTAGAGAACATTTCAGGCCTTACAAAAGACCAGCAATAGGCAGATTTAGCTCTTCCATAATGTATGTTTAATGCATCTAAAACTCGGTTTATCAGCCAATGAAAACAAAGGTCTTTGGTGATACGGTTCCTGATTGGACCTTTTATTGCCTTAGTCACTTTAAACGCATTGCTACGGATAACAAGTAACTCAACCCATTACCGGCATAATAACGTTGCATGTTGTTCAATACATTTCACAATCCTGAAATATAGGTAAAGTATACGTTATCAAATCCAAGATTTAAAACCACACTAGAGGGATGTTTTAATTACGGTATGTAATTTATTGCATCATTTACACCATTAATTTGGGAGTGTTTAAATTGTCTTTCTCTGTGTAGACACCCCAGGGACCATCAGGGTCTCTGACTGACTAGCTCTGTGCAATTTAGTTACAATCTGACGCCCATGGTTATCAAGGTTTCAATAAACTGTCAATTAACATTTTGTTCCATTATATATGGCATTTGAGCTTCAGCGTTCTAAGGTCGACTTCTTAATGACTCTTGAGAGTTTTTCTTATATACATGTTTGACTTTATGATCGCTTTATGAATCCGACGAGTTTTCCGTTATTGGTGTTTTGTTTGAAACTACAACAAATTACATGGCATTTTATATAACCCTTCGAACAAATATTTATTGATTTGCAATTAACTGTATGATCTGCATAGTTATTGCATCTAAAACAAGACTCTTTTATAGAATTGTCTACTTCTTTTAAACCAATCTGTACAAGCACTTCCCCGGCACCACACGTATCCAATTCGATCACGAGAAATTCGAAAGAACATGTCAAAAATGTTAAAATGGTTGGGTATGACAAAAGCCAAGAAGATCGCTGGCCTGATGGGCTAAAACCTTTCTTATTGTTACCATCCAATACTTAAGGCACACTGAACACCTTAAAATATATTCTTGACGTCGGGTTCTGTATGGTCTTGAGCACATTTGTATTGAGAAGGAGAACAAATCAAAATGACTCCACAAGTTAATACGGAAGTAATTAAAAATAGCTGATATGGAAGAACGAGATAAACTTGTAGATTGGACTAACCAGGAACAAACGACTGAAATTCAATTTGGACTGCTCACGCATTTCAACGGAGAAAACTGATTAGAAATTACAAAGCAAATTTAAATATTGAATGTAAATCAGGTAATGAATAACCATCTTGCTCTCCTTTGGAGAGTTTAACCGATTTTAACCGGTTCTTTTCAAATTTAGTGTGAATTATTCTGGTCATGAGAGGACGAATCTATCAATATTCAGCATTCCACGACTTTCCGTTCCGGAGTTACCCCATCCATATTGTGAACACGATATAGATTAGATTTCTTGAAGGATCGTAGATTCTTCTTAAATTTTGGCAACGTCTAAGATTTGCATTCGGTAACTTGCTGGGGTGTGATATAGCTGCTGCGTGGGAGTATATTTCCACGCCTTGCGTGGCTATAGTCGTCTTCTTTTAAAGGTACTTTCCCACAAGTATTTATCGGGTGGTTAGCTCCAATAAAAGTATGGCAATTTTGGTATATATGGAAAGCTGAGACACCTAGTCTTAATAGAAAAATATTGGTTTCTTTAAAAAGCACCCGGAGCGCGTATAGGAAAAACACGAGAGAATGTCAGTAATTGAAAGCCTGTCTGTTTCTGTGGCTTTAAAGGTTGCACATTTTAACCCAGTACATTTTTAACTCGACACCAGTTTCAACAACCCCCGCGCATAACTCGTCCTCAAAATGGTAAGAAAACAAATCTTGTCGATGCTATGACAGATACCAATGTTCCGAAACCAAAAAAAAAATACTCTGTGCCCTTTGGTTGTTTTGTACGTGTGTTTGGAATTTTAAAATAGGTTACGTTACGTTTTATACAGGTCTTATTTAAACACCCAAGAGTTACTCATTCAGGCATTTCACCTGTAGTAAGGCTAGTGCACTGTGTCATCAAGTATTAATGTTAGTTTTGATTGGTTGAAAATAACGAGGAACACGGCGCCGCCCACTGTACACTGTAAAAAAATATCCATTTTTATGTAGCCGAATCCCCTTGGGTGGCTTAGCTCTCGTTTTTTTGTTAATCGATGGCCTTTTGGAGAAATTGTATAACGGACTTAATTCTGTTATTTTACGGGATAAATTCTGGAATGACCAGAAATTTACGAATTATTTCTATTTGCAAAATGCAACAATAAGTAATCGTATACATATATAAACATTCCTAATAAGTATCATGTTTAGTATTCATTTCAATTTATTAACCATAATATTGATATTCGTCATACGTTGTATCAGATCGTAAGTGTTTTCATAAATGTACAAAGATATGTTTTAAGGCTACATGTGCACATGTTGCATTATCTGGTAGTCAAGCAGGCTTAATTCCGGATACCTTGCAATGTGATACCTTGGGCTCGTCCCTCGATTAGGATATTTCATATTCTTGTATTAGCGGAAAGAGGTGGCGTATAAAGATTGAAATTCTACAACACAGAAGTCATGTTTAATAGTGCATTTAGTATGGCTTAGAAACTAAACCTGTTTGGTTGAACTTTTATCAGTTTGTAAGGGCAGAAACATAAGACCTAGATCTGATTAGCGGTAATCATCTTCGAGAATATTAAAATACATGAGTCTACCCCTTTAAATATAGCCGTGTAAAAACAATACATGTACATTATTAACGAATATATGCGTATCATGAATCATTTGAGACATCTAGAATTTTCCTCGTTTATGAAAAAAAAACCCATGTCTTAGTGTAGGTTGATTTGACCGGGCCGCCAGTAACAAATAGCACTGTCGCTGCATTAGCATTGCTAATGTGCGTAACCGAGGGTTATTCTTCTTTAACATTCCGGCGTAGTTTTCCCTTGTCAGTGATGTAGAACGGAGGGAAGCTGTCCAGTCGTTTGGATGGGACGAAAAACCAAGGTCCCGTGAACACATTGGCGTGCATGTAAAAGATCCCTTGACAGTTGGAATTCGATATAAGAGTAGACCGTAGCGTCGCTGCCCCGGCAAAATTTCCATCATAGCACACTGTATGGCGTATGCCCGTCTTCATTAGCCCAGGTTGGGTGCAGAACAGTGGGACGTTAAACTCCATTTCATTTCATTTCCTCTTCAACATCGCACGCCGCTTTAAAATTGTGTAGCTATTAAAATGTGTGTGTGTATATATGTAATTAACCCGCAGTGGCGGCGCTAGCCGTCGGTGGTTGGAGGGCCAAAGCTGGGGCAAAGTCCAAAGTTAAGGGGGCAAAGGCACGAGTTTCAACTAGGGGTGGGGGGTGCCCCCCCCCCCCCCCGAAATTTTTTAAATTTCCGGCAGCCTGGCTGTATTTCAGGCAATGATCGTTGAGGTAAAGTGTCAAATGAACGGACTTGCGAACTTCAACGAAGTACCTTTGTGAGCGACAAAGTAGCGAGTCCAAGAAAATTTTGAAAAATAGACTGTTGGAAATGCGGCCTGACAGTATTCAGGCACCGATCGTAGAGATAAATACAGCTGATCGGATGTCGTCTGTGGCCTGATCACTAGTCTTTCCGACCCCAGAGAGGAAAGTGTCAAATGAAACTCAACGAAGTCTCCAAATTATTTGAAAAGCAGACTGCCCGAAATGTAGTCTGGCAGTATTTCAGGCATTGATCGTCGAGATAAATAGAGCTTGACAGATACCGCCTGTCGCCAAATCACTAGAGAAGAAAGTGTAGACCGGGCGGAGTAAGAGTGACTCAAAGTGAATGAATATTTTCGTCACTACATTTTGTAAAATATAGACTGCCGAGAATGCAACCAGGTAGCATTTCAGACAATGTCGTTGAGAAAAATAGAGCTGGCCAGATCACATTTTTTTTTTTAATTTCGAAAATTATTGGGGGGGGGGGGGGGTCAAACAGAGAGCAGGCCAGATTTTTGGGGGTGCAAATGTCCCCCCCCCCCTAGCACCGCCACTGTTAACCCGTCAACGGGTATTTAACATACAGCAATAAAATTTAAGAGGATCCAATACAGATATTCCTGTTTTAAGTCTGGGATAATCCCCAACGGTGTTTCCTTTGATGTGGTCTTCTCTTTTAAGTCAGGTTACTCCCCTTTATTGTTGGGTCTCAATTCCCTATCTCGGTACCGATTTGTATAGTTCCTTTATTTATAGCAATTCTCTTTCTCCCCTCTTTTGCAGAGTAATATTTGTTGACTTTTGTTTTAGAATTGAAGAAGTGTGTTTGAAATTCCATTTTCTACCAGGTTTTTGTGAATTTTCATATTCGTTTTTCGGGGCGGAAGGACATGGTTGTAAACAGACATGAATTGAGGTAATCGCCAACTAAAATGACATATTTGCCTCTAGATTCATTTAGCCTGACCCCAACCCCTCGTTTAAAATTTATCATTTAATTGTGACACAGTGGTCTCTTTATGACAACAAAGAATTTGATATTTTGTTATAATATGTTGTTCAAAGGCATGTTATAGGCCAAAAAATGTGGATTTAGATTGAAGTCGGTATCGACACATTTACCAGACTTACTCCACATATCTAGCTACATTTACTTCCCTTGTATCACAAAGATAAAACATTTCTTAATAATATTGTATTCTCTTAGCGCCACACGATTCGTTCTTGTACACAATACCATTTCTTTATGTTAAATTGCGAAAAAATAAATTCGCGTATCGCACACTCACGTGGGAGTACCACAGAGGGATAATTAGAACCAGATAAATTGACACGGAAAATCATTGTAGAGGTCTTTTGGTACAATTAATGAATGAATAACCGTTTTTTCGAATACCGTCTTACAATGATGGCCCTGTACATATGACACAAAAATGTCGTGGAGACGCAGCAGTGCATTTCCCGAGTTTTAATGGCGTGCTAGACAGAATATAATTTCGAGAACTGCATGTAAAGGTTAAAAGAACTTTGCTTCATTTGACACATTATCAGCAGGGTCACACAAACATATTTTCCCAGGGGGTGGGGGTGCACCATCAAAAAGTCAAATCAGCACACCGTATCAATCAAACGTCTCACGGCAACAAAGGAAACTTCGCCTGCATAATCTCAAAATAAAGTACAAAAAAGACAGTGATCATCACCATTTACATGAAATGTAAGATGTTCACTTTCTACTTATATGCACTGGCCAATATAGCTACGGTGATTAGCTGTTTCTTCATGACAAGCATAGAGTAATTTCACCCAATACTTCGACTGTACGAATTTTAATAACAACACGGGAAATGTTGCCCTAATTAACCGTGACATATTATTAAACATACATTATGCAAGAGCTAAATCAGCCTATTACAGGTTTTCTATAGGCCTGACATTTTATCTATATTAATTAGACATAAATCATCTTATCCAGACCAAAATGAACTCTCGATATCAACGCTAGCCTTCGATTTTGACTGAACTACACTCCTATATGCTGCTTAACGCTCATCGATAAAATGGATAACAGAGACTATGCCCTTTATCGTTTTGACTTTAGTAATGATGATCGAGGCTAGGCGCCAATTTCAATCACTAAAATCTAGTTTTTTATCTAATATAGTGAAATCTGTTAACTCTTTACCTAATCTCCCTTAATGTACCTTTAAGGCGACGGACGAATTCTTAGGCAAATGGAAAAACAGCTTGGTTTGATTAACGACGGACTGAAAATTGCCAACCGGCGCTATCTAAAGCAATCCCATCGTTCTCTCAACGTCTGCTTCAACCAATAAAGCTCGTTTAGCGTGAGTTTATAAATTTTAAATTAAAACAAAGTGTCGCGGGGGCGTCATCTAAACATCCAGTCTTCTTACTTACAAGATGGAAGAGAATAATCTGCTAAGTAACTTTACGACACTTGAAAAGAATTTAATGGAATGTTTAAAGCGGTTATATTTTTGGTACTAGATTTGTCTGTCTAAAATAACCACATCTTTATAATTGTAATTATATAAAGGACCCATTAAGAAATAATGACGCTTATGGGCATGAGGGTGGTCAATTCTCTTCCTATATTTAAGTGCCAGTTACAAATTAGTCAAAGGACTACTATGGCGTCCGAGAGGATGTTATATATTGTGTGAGTACAAAAACGGAAATCATTTGAATTTAATCTGAGAGAGAGAGAAGGGGGGGGGGGGGGGGTAACGTCCACTCGACACAGACTAGGTCATTTCGGGACTAACATATAGCTTAATTTTATTTCAATAATTCGCTTGCGCGTGGGGGTCTTTAGCAGTGGGAGGAAATAGGAGAACCCGGAGAAACCCACGAGGTTGGACAGGCGATCATACTCCTTGTCACGTACAAATAGTTGACTCAATGACAGACTTTATGATACAGCGCGCACGTGCTAACCATTCGGTCATCCAACTCGCAATTAAATCTGAACTACTTCCCACACCAACCTTGGATTTGCTAGGCAAGGCAATGGCGGAACTCATGCTATTTCAAATCTTCTGAAATTAAGAATCCTTTAATTTAAAATCATTGCCTAAGCAAAGCTTCGTGTAATTTATACATACTGTACATCTTTATCTTGAGTATGGGTGTTGACTCTAATCAAGAGTCAGGCGAATGATTCAAGGCATTAAATTGACAGGTATATTAAGTTATTTCTGGTCACCTAAGAGTTTATAATAGATGTATAATCGTCCCAAGATACCACAACTAATACCCAAACTTAATGATATCTCAGTAGTCATGTACTTAGCTCAATCAAGCGAACAGGTTACAACTATTATAAGTGGGGGTGGACGGCCAGGAGCAGATAACCAGTCAGGCTAAAGACAATCAAGTTATGATACGCACCAGATTATTAAAGCGACAATCCTAGAGATTTCGTCAGGTGATCGAGTTAATCATTTGACATAACATATTTAATAATGGCTTTCGCCGTGATTTGGGTGTTTGGGGAAATCAAGCTGTAACAGTAATAAAAGTCCAAAATGGTTCAATTCCGTTTGGTATTTACAAAGATTATAAAAATTGAAAATTTATCAACGTTCAACATCCTCTGCAGACGATATGAAAGAGATACGATCTCATGTCAACGCCACCTATTATCTTCGCTGAAATCTTTTGATGAGCTTGTTTTGGGTTCGAATGAACCCAAGCCAGGATATTAGCTTTCGTTGATACGTTTATTTGAGTACATTATATCTCGGATTAAGCCTTGGAAACACCTATGCAAATTACGAACGGGTACTTTGAGTGAAACTAGAATTTAAAACACCCCCATCCTATGAATGTTTCTTATTAGATCCATTTTTCGCTCTTAGATCCCTAATGTACTGTGGCGGTTAATTTCTTTTGACGCACATTGGCTGTGAATTTGCCCAAGGTGTACACCCAAAAAACAATACAACTGCGCCGCGTTAAAGACCGAGTGGATCACATAGGAATAGTCCGCCGTTGAGGGTGCCTCTTTAGCTATCGTCATATTGTCATCGATTGTTCGTATATGTCCAGCGGGATTTACGACCAGGCTCTCGCCATCATATCATTTATAGTAAATCAATAGAGATACATGTAGCTACAGGTCTAAGTATACAAGATATCAATTTCCCCTTTATTGATAAAATACCCTTGGGGATACATTACACTACGGCTCATCCACGTCAGCTTAAATGGACAATTCATCAAGTAGAGATGAATATGATGTAAACTCGAGATGTAAGCCATAAGAACTTGTTGGGTTCGAGTCTTTACATCCTTCACATTATCTTGTACTAAAAACACCAATCCGTTCTATACAATCTACAGTGAGGGACCTTTATTCCGACAAGGCGGTTTAGATACCATGATTTATGTTGGTGGTCATTTCCAACGGAAATCAAAGTACAAACTAATGAGACCTTGAATTATAAACGCATACATTTTGTATCAATATTGTAGAATCTTTACTCTAGAAATAAGATGGCATTATATTGTAATAATTAATGTCTTTAGCAAATTATTAGATTCACATATATGTACATAAATCAATGAAATGAAATTGGGTTTAACGTCCTACTTTTCTGTTCTTAAACTGGGCTACTTAAATCAAGTTAGCGAATGAGTGACAGATGATTACATAAAAATGAGTTATAAATTGGTAAACATTAGCTGGTTCTGTGAAAATGAGAATTGAAGGTCCAGAACCCAACGCTACAAAACTATCATACTTGTGAGAATTCGTTGTTAGATAGCCGCTTAATTCTAGAGGGGGAAGATGTAGCAATTTCTTCCAGCAGACTCGCCCAGTGAGTTTGGCTGGCTAGCGTTTGAGGCTGACTTTAGTATTGTAATCTATACTAAGCTTTTTTCTACATGTATGTATCCAGATTGGTATGTATAAAATGTAAAAACGATCGGTTGCATTGTTATTCCCGGAAGTAAGAAGTAATACACAACGTGAAGGAGAAGCAAAGAAATCCAGAGAAGAACTTTAGACGATCACAAGGCTACTAAAATATGTAGGTCATACGTAAGATGTGGCGACCGGTCTTGGGAGATCCCGCTCTCTACGCCTGACAGAAAGGCCGGTGATCCTACGCTTTGTCCTTACTCGTACTGTAGCCGTTTAGGTCGCTTGGAAATGACATTGGATGTAACGTCCTACTTTTCGGCGCTTTTCTTTAAAACCACGGTGGCGCAATTAGCATGGTGCCTAATCATCAGAAAGTCCGGGGCTTTAACCAAGGAAATTTCCTCTAGAGGATAAGACGATGTGGTGTAGATGGGACAGAAACAATGTCTGGTGATGTCCGTTTTCTTTAGTTCGGATGGTTTAACAATACGACGTGTAACCTCATATCATACCTATAAACGTAGCGTAAATGTCAACGACCTTACTATTGGGACGGCGGTTCATGATGTTTAAAAGCCATTTAAAATCATGCATAAAGAATGGAAACTGACGAAGGATAAAACACATGTCATTATTGAAAAACATATAGCATTATAAACTGGATAATGTCTATACAGAGTCAAATGTCCCATTTTTATTGTCAAAATCTACATATTTCATACTGAAATTCTCGATAATCCATATAAATTTGTGTATTGTGTTTACGCCTTCTTAATGGCATTCCAGAAATCTAATAAATCCGTTTCATACGTACTTTGGCATTTAAAATTACACGTATATTGTCTATAAATGGTTCTTTAGGACATTGCTTCAAAATGTCAAACTTTATTGCATCGTTGGCAGAAATAAACATGTTTTCTGTAGTCATATTACAAGAAAATTACATTTAATCAAACGTAGTATTCTATATAAATAAATCAAATATGGGTGTATGTAAGTGTACATGTATGTTAGCCCATCACACTTCGTCACCGCGACCCACCCAAACATTTGGTATCAAACAGCATGACTCCGGGACACGGGGAAATGTTTTTGTTCGATAGGTTAAAGCAGCGCTTCCAACAGATAACGATATGACGACAAATGGAACAGCAAGCGCATTATTACTTAAGGTACCATAGGTCAAATACAATTTTATATTTTAAAGACACATTCCCGGGTACAAACTGGGCGATTTGATGACATATTTGGGTCTCAGCTAATTCGTTACGCGAGAGCTTGTAGCTTTTATTCTGAATTTTTAAGTAGATCGAGGCATTTGTCATCTAAGCTTCAACTACAAGGATACTTGCACACTAAACTTTTAAAAACCTTTAATATAAAAAGCTTTATGGCCGTCATATCAACTTTATTTATAAATATAAAGTGTCTCTATCGGCTATTATTCTGGATATATTTAATTGACACGTATACTATTAACATTCTATCCCATTGATTATGTCTACTACATCGTTAACACTGTTTATAACGTGCATTTTGCATACCGATAGTCCATTGGCCAATTACGCAATTTTACAGACAGATCGTCTAATAGGTTGGATGCAGCTGTGGCGGGTGTGGCGCCAGGCAGCGTAAGCTTACTCTTTCGGACAGTCCTGTTACCACTGTTTGTCGTGTAATTTGTACACTATTTTGCCTATAACGTTTTTTTAGGACTTCGAATTTTGTCTAATGGTTTGGATTGTTCGTACTTGGTTTTATTTTATTTGGACTAAAAACATATTACAAACTAATTAATTTATCATGATTTTGCTTCAAATCCTTCTCAAAACATTGTAATTGCCAAGTATATCTTGCTATAAATATCAATCAAAAGAGGCCAATAGCAACGGGGAGAACTCATTGCATACTCAAGACGATGTTGTCTGTAATCGCTGACTATTTATTACAAATATCGAATCCTAATTAAATTCTCGGATTAACGACTGTCCGCGTCTTTTTCTGTGTTTTTTATCCCAGAAAGTATTGTACATCTAACGTTTCATAAAGTTAATCAACATGAACACAAAGCGCTCTAGTTCGCTCCATGAGTGTTTTTAGGGAATCCAGTATTTTTCTAGTAAGATTGTTGGATATCTCTTCTTTCCATATAATTATACGAAAATTGCCATACCCAATCGTACTTCACATATAAAACATTGGTTATCAACCCCAAGCATGTGTTAACAATTTTACTAAATCCAGAGAGAAAAATTTACTCATCAGGACAAAAAAGAAATTCACTGCACAAATTATTTTCTCATGTCCACCATATTGAACGTAAAACAATCGTATAGGTCAGGTGACCAATCAATTTTACGGCGGTTTCGCCATCATGCTCTAGGCGGGAGATATGAATGGGGTGCGGACTTGCCCCTAGTGCGATCCCCTATTCTGTATAGCCATTTGGGACATCGGCGGTTTATTTCCAAATATCTAATTGGAACACAGGATTTAAGGAAGGACTGTCATAGGGCTAAAGGTCGCTCTTATTACCCACGACGCGACCTTTCTCTACAACTGATCAAATTTTAATGTAGCGGCGGGTCATCAAAATTTTTTTTTTTTACATCAAATTTACGTGCCGTTTCCTTCCGTGGTCCTGATCACAGCTTACCGTAGGCTTCAAAATGCTGCTATTGGGTGTTGTCTGGCAAAGCTGTTGTTTCCTGTTTCAGTATTCGCCATGAGATACATTAGTATTGATAAGACACCTGCACTATTCGCGTATCATAAACGCATATCCTTCTTTGGTAAATAGGGTTTACAATTAGGTAGCCAAACTGCACAGTAATAGGCATTACTCTCGTCACTGATTACAGGGAGACAACTACAATTTCAGGTTCCATACTTGGGTTTGCAGGTCTGTTTTCTCTTATGGTGCCAAGCTGAATTTTTATTAAAAAGCAACACAACAACTTTTACATTGAATACAGTCATAAGACGCCGATACTACAAGTACAGTTCTATCAATAAATCCAAATACTCATATATGGAATAAATTCTGTAAACTCGAATTGTTCTGTAATATGATGTAAAAATCGTTCTAAATTTTAATCAAATACCTCAAAGTTTAATATAAAACAACATTACGAACATCATAACTTTCTGTATCTGTAAGTCCTATGTTTCGATTGCTGTCCAACCCTTTGATACAAGACTAGCGTGGTGACCCATACTACAATTGCTTAGTTTTGATCAATATTTTGAGCGCCTTCAGAATCTCAGCCTTCCCCCAATGAAAGAATTTGGCAACTTTGTGTTGCTTCTGCGTGAAACCGGAGTGAAGGTTCCATGTAGATTAGACTTCAAATCCAAGTATATATTAGCAGACATGTAATATAGACATAGCCAATTCCTGTATCATTTTCTGAGAATAATAAAATGTCTATATAAACAATATCAGTATGGATAAATCCGTGAAAAAGTACTTTGACGTTTCCTTACTTTTCCGTTTTCATGAGTAAGAACCCGTGAAGTTTAAACCTAGATAATATTCATTGATTACAAGTCAACCGACGACCAAACGCCAATTTAGAAAAACAAAGCAAATTAACGCAATTCCAGGTATTGCGTCCATTTTCTGTAACTCAGCATTTTAGATCGGTTTATTTATTTATACCACAATGTGTAACCGATGGGTACGTTTTGGGAGATTGCCGAATGCCACTGAATTCTTCTTAAAAACAAAAAAAAAACCAAAACAATAGTAATTTACTTGAACGAAATAAAAATATGACCAGCGATACAGGTTAGGCCTATATCAACTGATATATAGACCTTCTACACAAGACCAGATCATCGAAAATCTTTAGTTATTTTTTACCATTTTTTGAGGGCAAATGCATGTAATTTGTATATACTAACTATAAATTTTTGAAAATTTTGACTTAGAAATAAAAAAAACGTTGCCTGATTGGGCCCTGTTGGAAAGTAGCTGGTAAGTACGTAGTTTCATGCAATAAAATTGTCGATGAAAAATATTTCTCGTGCCATAATATATTATTATTTTCCATGTGGTTGATAGTCTTTATTTTAGCAGAGTAGGCTTATATTAGTATTACTGTATGCCTACACTTGTGGAATTGGGCAGTGTTGCATAAAACCTTTTAACCTTTGGTGTCTTTCGATTGCAATGATCGAGCAATTTTGCAAAAAGAGCCCATCACATTGAATATAAATAAAAATTCCAGAAAACAAACATGATTCAGTGGAAAATAAATAAGGACTTTAAGTCGGAAATGGAATAAAATAAGGTTTAAAGGGACTATCCCGATTTGAACAGAGACTAAAAAATAAAAGTATGAGTATGTATGAAATTTAAGCGCCAAACAATAGAGGAAGGGTGTATTTACCGTGTCTCAAAATTTCAACTCAAAATATTGAGTCGTTTGGACGTGAATGTCAAAGTTGCTTATCCGGACACGTAACCCTTTTAAGATTTTGGGTCAATTTTTTCTTTGGGTGACCCGAAAATCGATTCCCGATTCTTGACAGTTCTATACAGTGTATGACCCATGTGCTGTACTTGATAACGAAAGGTAAATTTCACCGTCACATTATTTTTGTAAAATAAATGTTTGGCTTTATGCAGACACCGGATAATACAGCTTGGGAAACCGGTCTCTAATTCCAGATGAAAACTGGCAGGTGGAACTTGTTTGAAAACGTATCTCAAATATTGAGTTAGTTGCTCGGCCCTTGGGTGGAAGATTTTAAAGGATTTTAACACAAAATTAAGCTGTTTTATTCTCCAAAAAATTATCGGGATTAGCCCTTTAACGTCATACTGTTTTGAACCGACTGGGCTAATGAAGACTGTCGTACACACATATCAATTCCAATTGTCAAGGGTTATTTTACGTTCACGCCAATGTGTACACGGCACGTCGGGTTTCTTCCCATCCGAGCGACCATAAACCTACATACACAATAAAATGTCAATTTCGGGGGTAAACAAATGTTTCTTCTACAAAGTGTACGGTTTCGCGTTGGCGATTGAAATATTCAATGACTGGCAACAGGTTATATTTACAGTACATAATGACGTCAATGTTTCTCCTACAAATTCCATGGTTCCGCTTGAACGAATGAAATGTTCAATGACAAGCAACGGGTAAGTATTTTTACACATCAAGACTAGCAAATGTAAGTATTTAAGTACAGTGACTAGCAACGATAAGTATATTTACACACCAAGAATAGTAACGTTAAGTATATATGTTAGGCGCAGATTGTCCTCCTTGCGCAGATTACCCCTGCGCATGCGTGAATCTCCGTCTAATTTTCGATGAGCAATCTGCGCGCGCGAAGTGAACTTTGTCCGGGCAATTTAATGAGTTACTGCGATGATAATAATCCGCTTAATCTTAATCGGTTCATCGGTAATCACCATGGATTGCGCCTAACATATACACACAATTTAAGAAAGAAATCTTTGATAATCCATACCATATTGAGTCATAGCAATATATATGGTTGTTAACCCCAGCCACACAATAAGGAAAAACAGGAATATCACCATATCAATAGTGCAACCGCTTTTACTGTCGTGTCTGGATTTGCATCTTATTCTGTTCCATATATACTCGAGCTTCTTGGGAATCCCCGAAATCCGTGTATGAGCAGTAGGATTCTGGGCTGTTCCATGATTCCGTTCCCATTCCTCTTTTCGCTTACGCTTATGGTGAAAGTACAAGAGAAATATATTAGTCATTACTATCAGACAGCTTGTAACTAACAAAGATGTGATGTACCACGTAATGTAAGCCACGCTCGATGAGGACTTTGGTAGAGAACCACTTATATTCGTCAAAAATACCGTTAGGGCCAATAGTAAGGTGATTGAGAAGGAGGTCTTTTCTCCAGAATCATCCGGCAGACAAAATGCCAACACGTTCAGGAAGGAGAGAATAACAATAGGAAGCAGTGCCCTGACTAAAAAGAACATGTAAATACGCGTCAATTGAATCGATATTTTTAAAGAAGATACAACATTATCGATGTTATCAATTTTGAAATTTGCATCTCCTAAAGAACTAAAATGGAATTCCCAATCTCCGTGGAGCAGTTTATAAGGGTTTTCTCTGATCATTCCGTCCTCAAGCTGAACCTCTTCATTGGTGTATTTCAGAGGTACAAATATAAGGTAACAGAAGCTGGTGTCGAATGGAAATCTGCTCACTGCCAGTTCACATTTAATGGCTATTGATTGTCTTGGGTCCCAGTGAACCATACCATTACTAAAAACAGTCAATCTGGCATTCTTTTCAACAAACAGATCAGTATCATCTAAAGATCCGAGTAGATCTATATAAGGTTTCCATACGAGATGTGAATCAACTTGTATCTTTGATAACCCTCCGAATGAATTCGGATCCCACTTCAAAAAGTCGTCCGTCCATGATAACCGAAAACTACAAAATAGCTTCAAAATTTGTTGAATTTCGTTGATTTCAATAACGTCAGAAATATTCAAGTTGAATTCAACGAGAGTTGGTTCACTAAAATTATAACTGGGCCTTTGTAAATTGCTGTAATTTGTAAACAGAGTTGTTTCCAGTACCTTAATATCTTCAAACGTTGCTCCGTATACCAAACCAAGACAGCCAGTCAATACGATTGGGAAAATAAACGCATTTTGCACCATATTCGTATGTAAGTGTTATTTTCCGAGCAGTATTCTAGAAATATGACTTTCGATAATAAAACGCATCAAGCTTCTGAATATCAACAGCTCACAGCCACGTTTACCTTCTATTTGAACAAATTACAGAATTATCTTTTATATATCAAGTAGCTCTACCATTATGGGTTAATGGATATAGCATTGACTTAAAACTTGTTTGTTGAAACATAAATGCATGATCACATGAAATAATTAGTTCGTGTTCTAGCAATAATTACAATTGGATTCTGCCCCATCATGTAAATATGAGTAATATGCTATTTATTAACTTTCGACATATCTCTGACAGTTAATGCATTTATGAACTTGTAGAAGGGATTAGTCATCTACACGTGTTTATTTAAATTATGTCTTTACCGAGCTATCAGTTTCCAGTTACTAAAGTTGGGCAATTCACATGATATTTAATGATATAGCTAAATAGCTTGACCGCGGACAGATCGGTTATATCACTGCGGCGGAAGCGGGTGTTCAATCAAGTTTCGTTTTATGTTATACAGCCACTGACACGTAGACTCGGGGGCACCAAGGGATTTCTCTAATCCTGCTCTTCTGTTTTATCCCCATCCATCCCTCTTTGTATAGAATCGAAAAATAGACTTTGAACCTACAATTTCTGTCAGCTTTTGGTGAATGTAATCGTTTTACTGGTGGGTAGGTGGATAGCTACGTACATGTTCACAGTATGGTACTTCTACAGTTTGTGTATTTCCATCGAGCATCTCGACCATCCTCTTGAGCAAATGATACACTCATTTGTTTGCATCTGCGATGGAAGCGTTCAACGAAAACTTTAGGAAAATGTATAGTCGATCAACGAGAAAAGAATTAGCATTGGAGTCAATGGTTGGATCATTCACAAGACCGCCTGCATATTTCCATAAGGTAACGAGATGAAAACAGGGTTAGGACATGTGATCGATGCCGAGGATCGTGGCTTAGGGTTGGGTAAGGCTTTGGGGATATTAAATGTGTACTGTGGCCATATGGCCAATGTTTGTTGTAACGTAGGATCACGACTAAACCCTCATCGGTAATTAAAAACCAGTCTACAGAAATATCCGTGAAACATCTACTTGATATACAAGCAATGACTTTGAAAGCTTGAATATATACCAGTAGGCCTACCCGAAATCCTCACCTACTCTGCGTGTTCAATTACCTGGTCATAGATAAAATATAGCAATGTCAATAACCCCTTACCGTAGTCAACTCCCAAGTAAACAACAATATTATGCCGGGCCAAGAAATTGATGAAATACAATGTACAATATATATTTTCAATTTCAGAGTTGGAGGCTACAACCACCAGACCAGACCCGCTGCTATAATTCGTTGCCGTGTCAGTCCTTGCGACCACAATCTCTAATTCCCCTCTTTAACTAATAATCACATTTAGTCACTAAATTAAATCAGTTAGCAGACCTAGATAAATGGTATTGCGAAGTTAGTCATGCCGGGTTTATCGACTTATCATCATTCAAGCGGGTTATATTATATGATACTAAAAAGAAGACTGATTTACATTAAAGAATAGCATCAGTCGCAAACCAGTCGATGCCGAGGTTGGTGTAAACCAATATTGCCATTCTTATGTCAAAAAGGGAGAAATTCAAATTCTCTGAAATGAGACGTGATAATATAATTAAGACAATCTAAGAACATGAAAATAATGATAACTATCTGTGGGTCTGAAATACATTTTCGAATCACTGGAACTTTTAGGGTAACCCTTAATATGCATTTACATTGTTTTAAGATAGTTGATTGATAAAAGTATTGCATCGTATGTGTGAGCTAAGAGATAAAGTTCGAGAATAACAGTTTTCGACCTCAAAACACAATCACATACGCGGCTTAAAGGAGCTAATATTTGGGACCTAGACACTGACACAAATGGGTCGCAACGCAAATAATAACGTACGCTGAATGTATATAAACCGATATACATTCAATCGTTTCCGTTTTGACTCTTATAATTTCAAATCAGTTATTTTCAGCAAAATAATTATGCAAGAGATCGCAATCGAATGGCAATCTCTAGCATCTGGTTATTCCAGTCTAAACTCTCCAGATACAAAATTGTCTCAACCGTTTGACATGCATTGTGGAATATGTCTAGCCTCGTTCTTTGGGTCCCTTGTTACAATTGGCGCTGAAACGCCTTATGGTACGCGAATCGTGTACCAATGGTAAAATGTTTATTTTGGCTTAAATATTGGATATAAGAAGCCCATATTTTCACGCGAAGATAAGAACATCAATGTTCATTTAAATTGACAAATAATTTGTGTTTTCATTGTGGAATACTTTGGATGATATTGAGCTAAGGGACTTATCTACTTTAAATTTAAACTTGTTGGGAAAATGAAATATAATAGCATGACCCGAAAAGGCAGTTCAATCCCCATTAAAGACCATCGGACAATTGCCGCTCCATTGAAGTTGCCTGTCATGCTTTATTCGCGTTTTCTGATATCCGTGTCACCTTGTGTAAAAGCGCAGATTTTGAAGATTTTACACGGATAGACACACGTATTTAATTATTTAATTTGGAGCCAGTGGTACATAAATTGTAGCGAAATAAACTCTGGAATGTCAGAGAATTAATTTGATCAACTTATACGAATATGTAATCAAATATATATTAATTTGCCACGATCAACTGAACCAGCTATTTCGATAACATTTATATCGTCAGTGACGTCTTCACTACAAGTCATGCTACTCAACCACCAACGGATGAAAACGAATCTTTGGAAACCAGTCCCATTACGTCTGTAACGACACATCCTCCCATTTCTCAATCAAGTCCTCATTCTTACCCAATCTTACCACGTCCAACTACCTCTCCGAGTCCCAAAACAACACTAACCGCTAAACCAACTACCCTTATAACTACAGGTTATTCTACACCAACAAGTCCAACAACCAGCCTTGCTAGCGCTCAAACTACAAGTCCTACGGCATCACCAACAACCAAACGACTTCCCCAACGACAATTCATATGACGTCAACAACCCATCCTACTCTACGTATGCAATAACCAGTCCTGCTACTTCGCCAAAAAAACAGTACCTCTCCAACTGCTTCGGGCAAAATTATGCATTTTACTCATCTTAATACCCATTTACACTAAATAGGAAATATTTTTTAACTACAAATACTTCAAACGTCTTTATTTATTTTTCTTTTACCTCAAAAAAATGTTTGAGAATTTAATTTGTCGGAGTAAAAAAGTTAATATGCCGTACTCATTAAGCCTCGTCAATGTCATGCTTATCAGTGATTGTAGCGGCCAAGCGAATATTCACTGCGGGATCAGTTTGCCCAAACCTCTGCAACTATAAAGCAAACTACGTCACAACTCGGACTACCTCGCCATCAGTCCAATTACGTCTCCAACTCCGCGAATAACCAGAGCGGTAGCAGAGCAGCGTATGCTGCTGCTTCTAGATAATTTTTGGATCGGGCTGTAGAGGCAACGTCGAATGAAATGAATTCCAACTGTGAAGGGTTTCTGTAAATGTAACCTGCGATTAAAGTCCCATCCGAACAACTAGATACTGCAATAAACGTCTATTTTAAGCCTCTCACCCACCCACTGAACCAATTATTATAGGTTTTTGTAACAATATTGTGTCCTTGGCCTGATATTGGTTCCAAATTCATAAACAAGTTACAGGTAATAATTTATAAGGAAAATAGAGATACTGACTGCTTATCATAAACACACCATAGATTTGTGTCTTAAACTGATATTGTGTAATTTAAATGGAAATTTTCCAGATATTTTCTCGGGGCATATCCCCATATTTGGCTATTTCTTGCGTCAGTGAGCGTAATTGACCAATAAACTAATTAATAGGAGAAATCTGGATTATTAAAGGCCATATTTTGGCTCAGCACAACCCCGACTTTATACAAAATACATTTTGTTTATATACATATCACAGGTTTTATCACAATTTATTAATAATACACATATGCAACAATCACAGGCTATATTTATTATATCACAACCAAATAATTATTTTAAACAGATATATACAAAATACATTATATTTATACACATATACAGATATTACTGATTTTATCACAATACATTACTATAGATACATAAACATCGCAGTCTGTATAAATTTTGTCACACAAATATTTATTTTAATCACAAGATATACAAAATACATTATATTTATATACATATACAGATATTACTGATTTTATCACAATACATTAATACACATACATAAATATCGCAGTCTGTATAAATTTTGTCACAGAAATGTGGCAGTGTATATAAATTTTGTCACAACAAACGTAATGCGAGTTTATATTAATCCAATTCGCCAGTGGTATAACTATAAAATTAATAGCAACATATTCTGATAAAATAACAAATATCTCCCACGTTCTAAAATTATATATCCACGGCGCAGCTATGTATAGGACTAACGATAGGCCATAATTATAGACTTGTAATTTTTACAAAACAGTGTAATACTGGCAGGAAAGGACTGTAGGTTACACTAGATAACCATTGCAGGAAACTATGATCCGAGATCTTTGGGATATGAACAAATATGTTTAGTTTCATCAACATTGGATAAAATTGTTACCCGTATAATGTACACAAACAAAATTAATGTGAATATTCGGAGGGACGGACAAACAGAGGGCGCAAACGGCGGTACACAAGAATTAGGCACGAATCCGTAAGTCGAGACCGAAATCCACGCCATTTGAGTAAGTCATATAAAAAAATGTTGCAGTCACCCATACAGCTAGATAAAACAAAAATAGCAGCATATCAATAGTGCACCCGCTTTTACTGTCGTATTTGGACTTGCATCTTATTCTGTTCCATATACACTTCAGTTTTGTGAGAATCGTCCGTGTATTGTCATTAGTATCCTGTGTTGTGCCATTGTTCCGTTCCCAATCCTCTTTTCGTTGGCGTTTATGGTAAAAGTACAAGAGAAATATATTAGTCATTACTATCAGACAACTTATGACTAACAAAGATGTGATGTATACCGTAATGTAATTCACGGTCATCGAAGACTTGGGAAGCGAATCTGCAATGGACGTCAGAAATACCGCTAAAGCCAACAATAAGGTGATTGAAAATGAAGTCTTTTCTCCAGAATTGTCCGGCAAACAAAATGCAAATACGTTCAGGAAGGAGAGAAGTACGACGGGGAATAGTGCACTGACTGCAAAGAACAAAGGCGTGCGTCTAAATATAATCGATACGTTAAATGCAGAAACCACACTCTCGGTGTCATCAAATTTGAGATTTGAAACTGCGAAAGACACGATATTGAAATCCCATTCTCCGTAAACCTTGATATGATAGTTGTCTCTGTCCATTTGTTCCTGAAGCTGAACCTCTTCACTTGTGTATTTTAGAGGCACAAATACAATGTTACAGGTGCTCCTGTCAAACGGAAATCGTTCCACCTTCATGTCACATTTTAGAGTTATTATTTGACGGGGGTACCACCGAACTGTTCCGTTGCTAAAAACAGTCAATCTGGTATTCTTTTCAGCAAACAGATCAGAATCATCTAAAGAACCCAATAGATCTATATACGGTTTCCAGACGAGATGAGAATCAACTTGTATCTTGGATAACCCTCCGAATGAATTCGGATCCCACGTCAAAAAGTCGTCCGTCCACGATAACTGAAAACTACAAAATAGCTTTAATATTTGCTGAATTTCGTCCAAATTAATAACGTCAGACATTTTCATACTGAATCCAACGAGGGTAGCTTCACTGAAATTATACTTTGGTCGTAGTAAATTATTGTAGTTTGTAAAAAGGGTTTTTTGTAATAACTTAAGATCTTCAAAAGTAGCTCCATGTACAAAACATAGTGAACGGGCTAAGAGAATCAGGAGAATCCACACGCTTTGCAGCATAATCATCACAATGCCTATTTCCAAACAGTCTGTAGCAAATATGACTATCACCAGAATCGTTTATTGATAAACGCACTGGGTTTCTGGATATAACTACTCACTTTTGGAACAAATTTCAGGATATTTGATATATATATACTAAAGCGATTGGACGAAAAGCTATGTAACTATGGTAATGGGTATATTATTTACACAACTTGGTTTGTTCAGATGTATTTTAACCATTGATGATGACCTATAATAATCATAATCACGAGTTCCTCATTTCCATTAGTTGGTGTTCTATATTAATACTTTGAATTACATTCCACTCCCGTCATGTAAATACATCATGTTGTCTGTGATAATAAATGTATATATAGACTGTTAGAAATAATGACTACTCCCCAAAGGATCTGTAATCTATACACGTTTATATGCTATCAATCGCCATCAAAGTTCAGTGGTTTCCGAACCTATTCAAAAACCCATTTAGAAATGTCATAATCAATAATGTATAAATGTTCTAAAAACTCATTGGAACAAAACTGTAAACAGCCATTAATTTTTTAATCTTGCTATTGTTCTATCAGGGTGGGGCGAATCGTTGTATCGTAACATCTGTTATTGAGTCAGCTTATGTGGTTAGGGTATTCAACCTCGTGGGTTTTCTCCGCGTCTGGGCGAATAATTGAAATGTTGAAGTTAAATTGAACCATATATTAGTCCCGAAATGACCTGGTTTGTGTCGAGTGGACGTTACCCCCGCCCCACCTCTCTCTCGCTCACCCTCGTAAGTTTTGTTGTCGTCGTCATTACGGCTTGTCATGTGCCGCATTAGTGAGTGTATGTCAAAGTTTTGTCATGTTTACCAGAATGGTAGTTGTTCATTCCCATCGACGAAACGGTACTTGTGAAGAAAGAAAGTCATGACCAGGAGTCATGACCAGGAGTCCTGTTTCAGGAGTGGGGGAACTTCCATCGTGCCATCCCGGGACGGATATTTGGCGAAATTAAGTCACCCAGCCCTGCTCGTCCTTTCGTTGATAACGGGACTAACCCACAGGCGGCAAAACATGTCTGTGGCTCAGATGGAAAAACATTGATAGGAATGTATTCGGTGCGATGTGCCTCGGGATCTACATCCTCCGGCACGGAGAATCACCGACATCGTACAGGTTGTCCAGTGTTTGAATGCGATAATTTCATACTATCAGATGAGTCCTTGCATGCGAAGTTAATTGTTAAAGGACAATATTGGTGCCAGTCATTATCACATATGTGATAGAACTGATTAAACACTTCCCAAATGTAATATTAACACAGAGATCATCGCTACCATAGAGGAGTAATAAAGGATTCATGAATCGGAAGTGACGAACGCCAAAGGAAAACACGAGTTATTCCTCTATATAACTAACTGAAGTGATTAGTGATAACAGATACATGGGCGAATATCTGCTCACTAATAATTCCCTCGAAGACCTACAGTTGCTGTGTGACACTGTGAGAGAATATCTTACAATTCATAAAAAGAATTGACTGCCACTAGATAAGAGAACAGGAAAGAAAAACAGATTAAAAGTCCGTGCATTACCATGTTTTTATAAGGTAGGGGAGACCGGGGCACATTGAACCACCATGGATATATCCTTTATAAATAATACTATACAACCCAACACTGTACAGAAGTGAGATAACTTCTTAGACCCATTTCTCCATCAATAAGCCACATGCTGTCAATTATTTTCTTAGGCAGTGAATTTTTCAAAAAAGCGCATGAAAGAGAAAAATTTTCCATACATGTTAACTTCTTAGCTTAGGAAATTCTTGTACTTAAGTTCATATATGTCTAATCTATACAATCCAGATAAACCGGGGTTTGATCCATATAAGGGGGCATATTGATTTTTTTTTTAAATTTTGATCATGAAATAAAGAGATCTTCTAATAAAAACATTTGATATGAAATGAGGACGAACATGTATGTGAACAAAGTGGTTCAATGTGCCCCGGTCTCCCCTATAGCATGAATAAAAACAAGGGGCTGTACGGAGTATTTCTATTTTTCCCGTGTTTTCTTATCTTATGACACTTAATTACTTTATTGTATCGTCAGATAACCTCTTGCGGTCCCATATAACAACTTTTTGTCTTCGAAGGAATTCTTAGTGAGCAGAAATTCGGCCGTTTATCTGTCATCACTCGTCACTTCAGTCATTCACATAGAGAGATAACTCGTGTTTTCCTTTGGCGTTCGTCACTTCCGATTCATGAATCCTTTATTACTCCTATGGTAGCGATGATCTCTGTGTTAATATTATGTTTGGAAAGTGTTTAATCAGTTCTATCACATATGTGATAATGACTGGCACCAATATTGTCCTTTAATCATATGCGCGGGAATATTAGTTGGTTAAATACTAAGCTGAAGGCGATAGAAAAACTAATATTAATTAATATTAGTTTTTCTATTGCCTTCATCTTAGTATTTATAAGCTAATACGTTTCCCCATGCCATATCTTGGTTTTTAACTAGCGTAGTACATTGTGTGATATTTGGTGGAGTCGAATATGTGTTGTGCTGAATGCGGTTACCGTATTAACTTACCAAAATTACTCTCGACGCCTTCGGGTGTCTGTGATATTTAGTGGACTCTAATATTTTTTGTGCTGAATGCCGTAAAAATGGACAATCGAGATTTTGTTGATTATCGAGGTTGGACTATAATTATATCGCCGATTCCTAGGCTGAGAGTAAAGTAATTTGATTGAAATTTTCAAAAATTCTCGAAGTTATGTTTTTATAGTACCGACTTTAGTAATGATAATAATAATAAAATAAAACCAAGTACGAACAATCCAAACCATTAAACAGAATTCGAAGTCCTAAAAAAACGTTATAGGCAAAATAGTGTAATCAGCAAATGGACTGCTCCCCGTGTACAAAATACACGACAAACAGTGGTAACAGGTGTCCGGAAGAGTAAGCTTACCCTGCCTGGCGCCACACCCGCCATAGCTGCATCCAAACTATTAGGCAAAATGTCGATAAAATAGCGTGATTGGCCAATGAACTATCGGTATGCAAAATGCACGTGATGAACTGTGTTAACTATGTAGTGGATATATAATCAGTGAGATAGTATTAGTATACGTGTCAATTAAATATATCTAGAATAATAACCGAGAGAGACACGTTATATTTACCAATCAAGTCAACATGACGGCCATAAAACTTTTTACAGGTTTTTATAAGTTTAGTGCGCACGTATCCTTGTAGTTGAAGCTTAGATGACAAATGCCTCGATCTACTTAAAAAATCAGAATAAAAGGAACAAGCTCTCGCGTATCGCGTATCGAATTAGCTGAGACACAAACACTCCATAAGCTGGTGATATTGGAATGTTACTACTAATAAATGGAAAGTTAACAATCGGAAAATCAAAGTCATCACGTTTATCGTACAATTTAACACTTAGTTTATGGCAATTGTCAAAATCGAGACGCAGATCCAAGCAGGAAGCGTAATTGTCACTGTCAGTGGTGTTTTTAATTTCCAGCTCATCAGGATATATGAATTCGACATAATCACTAAATTTTGGATTATTAAGTGATAAAACGTCATCGATATATCGATAAGTGAAATTAAAATTTCTGACCAATCGTTTATTTGTTTTAACGAGCGCTTGGATGTAATCGGCTTCGTACGAATAGAGAAATAAATCAGCAAGCAACGGTGCACAGTTGGTGCCCATGGGGATACCTACCACTTGCTGATATATTTCCCCTCCAAATTCAACAAAGATGTTATCAATTAAAAAATCCAACATCTGAATTATCTTGATGGCGGTGAATTTGTTTTTGGAATCACTGTGATTCTTAACGAAATACGTGGATTTGTAATTAACAACTAAATATTGATATCTAGCAGTTCCCGATTTAGATGAAAAGACACTGTGAATAATGTCTTTCAACCTGGCTTTTAATTTACTATGGGGAATTTTAGTATACAAAGTAGAAAAGTCAAACGTTTGAATGGATGAGACTGAAGCAAGCGATCTAGATTGCAAACCATCAAGTAATTCTTTGGGATGATCGAGGCTAAATCTGGGTTCAGAGTGGACCAATTTGACTGAAATTTTCAGAAAATTTCCTTTACAGTGTCTAGTGTTTAACTAGTAATATTGAGAACTGCCAGCTCTTTATCTAATCTCCCATAATGTATCTTTAAGTATAAGTATCCCTAAGGGACAAGGTATACCTAACCTGCCTGGAATACTGGGTTATTTTTTACTAAAAGTTTTGTGTCATTTGGTACATATTGACAGTCTATAGGTCACTGTCATTAATGTTTCGTGGTTTATTCAAATTAACAACATAATGATCATATAACATGGCGTGTATTAAGTAATATAAACGGTTTATTCGCATTAACACATATGGTCTTGTTGATAATAAGTAACATAATATAGTATTATTCACGTTAACCGTTTAGGTAAATAATTATGTACAATAGCTTTGTTCAAACAGTTTTGATATCTATTTCTATTAGAGCTATTGTTTGTAAAATCCATTATTTGAAAACAAATTTCTAAGGAAATCCACAGACTTTCGAGGAGTACGTGGTCTGGCAGGATCCGTAAAGTTGACGTAATATACTCCAAACCTTAGGGAGTAACCGGATGCCCATTCAAAGTTATCCATCAAGGACCAACCTGTATAACCTTTCACATTACATCCATCAATATTTATAGCTGAAATAGTGAGAGAAGAAAAAAACAACATACGGATGTGATTTTCAAGCTCTACGATTATTTGAAATTGAATGTACCACGAAGTTACGTTCACAAAGCTTTTAAAGTGAGAATTTCATATTTTCTAAGAAAATCAAAACATACTTATTTCTGTCTTTTGCTCAATAGGCATTATTCCCCACACTTAAAAATCATTGACACCGGAAATAATAACACAGTTACCTTCTTGTTTATCTATGAATAGCTATCTTAAAATGTTAGAATTTGAAGTTGAAAGTGATATATTTGCCAATTTCTCAACTGGCAATAGTGAATTATAGATGATAGGATTATTCTTTAACAAGGTAGAACTGTTTAAATAGATACCATCTATTTAAAGGCGTCACTTTAATACATTTTAAAAATATGAAATTGTAGCTTTTAACTCCAATAATAACCATTTTGCCCATATTGTCAATCAACTAATGTCGTGTTTAGTTGAAACATAAAGATGCATTATGTAAAAGTTAAATCTGTCTATTGAAGGTATTTATTGTGGCTTCAAATGTTATGTTAAATATAATTTAGACATGAATTAACTAAGTCTCCTTTACCCAGTACCGTTGCTACGATAATAAGCATTCTGCGTTACATCTTCCAACACTATCTCCTCCCAGAATAAAGTAATAAAATGACATTTCCAGTATATTCATCTGTTGGTATCTACTTTTGAACTATTATAGCACGAACGACCAGCTCTTTATCTTAATCGTACCTAATGTTTATTTGAATTACTATATTTACAAATAAGATATTCAAAAATACGCATTGTCTTTGAAAGGAACAAGGATCTTAATGTTGTTGACTTTCTACTAAACATGTTGTCTGCTCTAAGGGAGGTAACTCAGGAAATAGGAAGTTGAAATAATTCAAAGTCTTCTCAATGCTATACCAGTGAATGAAAGGGCCGTCATAAGTTATTTTAGATAATCCAACTAATAAGATAAAAATTCCCGTGTAAAGTATATGTTACCAAATCTTATATTTAAATCTTTATTTAAAAGTAGACCATTAAATCCCATTTCATCTACTATAGCATCATCCACTAAGACGTAAGACGATTTTAGGGTGTCGCTTGGATGACAAATGAAAACAACGCACGTGAGTAATAAGTCGGAAATGCCACTGTCTGTCAACATTCTACCTTACTCTAATGTCAGTCGGGACTGAACCGTGGGACGTTAAACCTCATTTCATTTCAATGTATGTGTAACCACACAAAAAATAACTGAATGTTTGCATCGCAATGATAGATGTTTTCCTAGGCCAGAAGTTAAATTCCCTTCCATTCCACAAGTAAAACCTTCACCACTTAATGAAATAAATGAAGTGTCAGTTTATAACTGGATTGCGGAAGTCTTGTGTCCTGGTTAACTGCAGAAACGGAGATCATTTCGGGACTAACATTTTAATTTTATTTCAATAATTCGCTTGCGCATAGGGGTCTTTTAGCAGTGGGGGAAACCGGAGTGCCTGGATGAAACCCACGAGGTTTAGAAGGTGCCCCTATCTCCATGCCACATACGCTCACACCACGGATCGAAACCACAGCCGCAAGCCAGAGGTGACCGACCAGCTAGAGGTCGTAGCGCGGCACTCTAGACCACTAGGCCATCCCAACCCCCCAACTGCAGATACAACCAGCTCTTTTAGTAGGTACATCATGAACCATGTTAACCTCTCCATTCAACACACGGTATCTGTTTTAATTTTGAATTAAGTATGGTTACCTTTCATCAATTCATTGGTGTATGACTTGTAATAGCTGATCCTTCCTTGATCATTTACACCATCAACATCCGGTCTACCACTCTCGGTTATATATACAGTTGGATTACCATATCGTGACTTTATATAGTTTAATAATTTTCTAATACCCCATGGGTTAACACGTAGCCAATCAACGGGTGTCCTGAAAAAATCCCCAAAAGAAACAGGACATGATTCTATATTTTCTCTTGGTGGTCGGAAAAATTCTTCAATTTTGCAAATATGATTACTAGACAAATATTGCAGATTGGTATATTGGCTTCCAGTTTCCTTTTTATTGAGAATAACATGGAAAATGTAGAATGCATATAAAATAGAAAATGAAATATGCTGTGAGTGAAGTGGCAGCCATTATATTGACAGTCATTTTACTACTGCGGCGGGATACCAAAGAGAAGTCTACACGTGACGCAAGAGGGTTGGTACATAAATTAAATCAAGGACAGCACGCGGTAACGTATACCGTGGTTTCTACAGGCTATTTATAAAAGACAAAATGGTTGATGTTTTAAAATAATTATTATCCATTGGGTGCTGAATTTATAACAATTTTTATTTTTGTTATATACCTTTTAATTTCCAAGAAAACTATCTTCATTAGTTAAACATAGTGGCTCAGTGTTTCAGACGCTGGTGTTGAACGAGAAACTTCCTCGTGATTTTTCGGTGTGGTGTCCTGTTATCAGTGTCGTAGGTGAGCGCACATGTTCGTATGGGTCGAGGCAAGGCGTACAAATTATGCAGGTACAGATCTTTTAACATAATCATAAAATCACTTGCCATTCGACAACCCGCCGTGATGGATACAAACGGCCTATGACCTAGGCAAGTGTTCAGTATAAGCTGGACGACGACGGATCAAACCAATAAAACCAGAACAGAATGTACCCGTCGGTATCGATGATGTACTGAAGCAATGAAATTAAGGTCGTGTCTTACTTTTCCCAACATGGATCCTCTCTTGTCTCTATATCTTGATCACGTTCATAGCTGGGGGTACTATCTGTATTAGGTACATCAGACACGAGATTGGTTGTGTAGTGATTAATACCAAGAAAGTCATACGATCCTACAAAAAGAGACGACACAAATTAAATAGCAATGCAGCCATCGAGAAGACTTTACTTAATGATCTTAGCTCCATTACTTTAACACACTAAACACTTTGTCCCAGATAAGCCAAAAATAACGAGATTTCTAGTGTTCTTGTGGTGATGCGGTATTAAAAACTTCTTATGGAATCTGACGACTATGATTATAACAGCGATTGCCTTTGTTGGATCCACTTACGTGCAGGATGACATCGGGGAACAGTATCTAAACGTAATGCTTTGAACGATGAATTAACACGTTACATGACAATAATATCATTTTATAAAATAACCGATACGTATTACCAATCCCTGGTCATCCTAGAATAAGTCCCTTTCTCAAGCGTTCGCTGAACCTTCTTGAAAGTTCTTTATCTGAATCAAGTGGTGAAACATTAAATTCTCAGCATTGTTTACGCGGGATAGTCTAACGAGTTTGCTGAATCGCAGTGACAAACTTAGTCCTTAGCGTAAAATTATCTCTTAAACATTTTTGTTAAATGCTATAACGCGGAGAATAAGAAACATAAGCCTTTGTTTAATTATGTTTTTTCGAAAGTTCTGGTGTTTCAAGAATTTTGTTATGGATTTCGTCCCTAGTATAACTTACTGTATACCATGTTCGAAAATCTGAATCTAATGCATTTCATAAGATACATTACCAAATTTTTGTAGTGTATACAAAATAATAGATTACCATTGTAGCGACATTTGCAAATGTTTTCCTGACACGTAGGATAAAATGTACCCTAATGGACAATGTACAATGCATCAGGATGGTGGTTGGACTAAATAATCTCATTCTCTATAGCCACTAAATCGTCGAAGGATCGAAAACCAACAAAAGCAGGGCCCTTCTGACTTTAACCAATGCTAAAATGTCCCACATCAAGGCAAATTGACAATGAGCAAAATCACCAACGGCAGTCATCTTAACGGTTGAAGAACCTGTGCTAGTAATCCGATTGTGTCATACAAACCTGCATTCATTCTCTTTTCATCATCTGTAAATTCTGGTAATCTGGATTTCAACAAATGTTGACTCTTACTCTTTGCTGCCACGTACTGTTTCATGACGCTTGGATAATCGCCATTACCAAATATGGCATTAGCAAACCACCCTAATTTAAACTGAAGAGCTCTTTCAGCTGCGTAACCGTCAGCAGAAGATATGGTGAACGGTTCTTTCCATTCTATATCTAATGTAATTCCAACTTTACCTGCAAAAGAAGATCTCAACATAAATCCGCAACCCCTTTAATTTACGGTTAGGAGATGACGAAATGCAAGACTGTGTTGTTTATACGGATTACCACATAACAGTGTTCTTTACCCGCGTTAGCATCAAATACGCAGCATGTTAGTTGCTAATAGACCTAAGTAATGTTGATCTCAATTTCACATCATTTCAGTCTTTGAGTTACAGTCTTAGTGCTCAGCTTGTTTTCCACGTGTCATACTCTTATTTTACCTGAATGCATACAAACTGTTATATTTGTTTATTTTATATTTCGTATCATTATGTCTGTCATTGAGTCAGTTAGCGTGGTTTCGATTCCCCGGTTGTACGTGACAAGGAGCATGGTCGCCTGTGCAACTTCGCTGGTTTTCTCCGGGTCCTCCGGTTTCCTCCCACTGATAACTACCCCTATGCGCAAGCGAATTATTCAATAAAGTTGAACAATATGTTAGTGCCGAAATGCTCTTGTTTGTGTCTAGTGGTCGTTAAACCTCTCGCTGCAGTCTGGACGTAACGGATTCGATCCCCGTGATCATCCAGATTTCCGACGTGGTCCAAAAACCGAGGTACCGTGTACACCTTAGCGTGCACGTAAAAGATGCCTTGCTCGTCGGACTTCGATATAAGAGTAAATGTCCTTCATTGCACACTAGTTTTCTGTCAGAGCAGAATAACGTGGCGTTAAAGGGCCAATCCCGATAACTTTTTGGGGAATAAAACTGCTTAATTTTGTGTTAAAATCCTTTAAAATTCATAACCTAAGTCCCACCGACTAACCCGATATTTGTGATACGCTTGTAAATAACTTAAACCTGACAGTCTTCATCTGGAAATGGAGAACGTTTTATTATACAGTATCTGGATAAAACCAGACTTTTTTTCTATAAAAATAATATGTAAGTGAAATTTACCTTTTGTTATCAAGTACAGGGAATGGGTCATTCACTGTATAGACCTCTCAAGAAACATTAATCGATTATCAGGTCACCCAATGAAATAATTGACTCGAAATCTTAAATGGGTTACGTGTCCGGATAAGCAGTGTTGACGTTCACGTCCAAACAACTCAATATTTTGAGCTGAAATTTTGAGACAAGGTAAATACACCATGCCACTATATTTTGGTCCATAAATTTCATAAATACTCGGACTTTAATTTTTGAGACTCTGTTCTTATCGGGATTGTCCCTTTAAACTCATTTCAATTCATTTATTTACTGAATTGTCTCCCTTTATATGCGCTCAGCAGCAATGAGGCCCCGCAGATCATAGAATTTTGACATTGATTAGCCTATCTCTTTTTTGCGCGGATCTAAGTTTATCAAATTTTGTTGGATTAAACGCTTTCTGCCATAAATAGGGTAACACACTGTAACATTTTACTCAACCACAACCTCTATGAGGTTAACAGACGTAATTTACAAATGGATGGAAAAAATGCAGTTTAAGATCAAGTCATTAGATTACTTCAGGTTAATACGAATACACGACCTACTCATATGGGGTTTTAACTTTCTACTTTTCTGCTCCTATTCTGGGCTAATGGAGACAAGCATATGCCATACAGCGTGCAATGAGGGAAATTTTGCGCGGGCAGCGGTGCTGTCGAATTCGAACTGCCAGGGGATCTTTTACGTTCACGCAAATGTGTAGGCCTACACGGAACCTCGATTTTCGCTCCATCCGAACGACTAGACATCTGTCCTTGTCAGGCCCTCCGTCCTGCTGCATTACTGGCAAGGGGAAACCACACCTGTAAATGTAACATGTGAGACTAGACTTCATCGGCCCTCTTGGGACCTCCTGGTAAATTAACTGACCTCAAAATAAGCCAAACCTAGGCATGGGGCTATTGTACTATTGTATATTGAACCTAGATTTACGTACGTATTTATGTAATGTTGATCTAAAATCTAAATAAATATGCTTACCGTTGAATCTCGATCTGAAGAGGGTGTCGTATGAATGATAAGCCTTGACATGGGATCGAATTATGTTGTGAGCTACTTGATAAACACCGGTCCCAGGGCTTTTAATGCCGGGAGCAAATATACCAATGCCGTGGCCTAACCAAGAAATCACATACGCTTCGTTAAAGGTCAACCAAAGTTTGACCTGTAAATAAGAATTCGACATACTAATGAGTATGCAATGTTTAAACTTTTCCATAAAAGGTAGTGGTAACAGCACCATGCACAGAATGTAAGAGCAAATGTAATATTTATATACCAATTACGCTGTACAAAATCATCCGTCATTTATCCGTTTCAAGGACGCATATAGTAATCACACGCCAACCCGAGTATGTGCCGTATCTGATCTTGCTGCTTTTGTACAAATGCAAGATTTATATTTTAGATAAGCTGTGTCAAAGCATCCACGATTTGTCCGTTTCACGGATGCAGTTATTAGTCACATGCCAGCTCGAACATAATATGCTGTCTTTGATGTTCCTGCTCTATTCTGGTCGTTAGAACTCGCACATTTTTCGAGTGAAAACGTAAGGGTTCGAATGAGGGACCCAATTAGCATATGATTTTTTTTTTAAAGCGAATACATTTTTTTTTCAAAGCGAATACATTTTTATTCTAACTTTAAATGTTTCCTAACAACCATTTTTATTTTGATATACATTATAAATGTCTTACCCGGTCACCGAAATTCTCGAAGCAGAGTTTAGCATAATCGTTATACCGATCTATTATAGATTCGTTTAACCAGCCTCCCTGTTTCTGTAACGCTGATGGTAGATCCCAGTGGTATAATGTGACAAAAGGAGTGATGTTGTTGGCCAGTAATTCATCTATTAATCTGTTGTAGTAATCGATGCCCTTGCTGTTTAACGAACCGAGTGTACCATCAGGTAACAACCGAGACCAAGCAATAGAAAATCGGTAAAATGTTACCTTGTAAAATAAATGAAACGAATATATTAAGATGGTTTATTTCTCTTTCAAAGATTTTGTCTTTTCTATGTTCGTATGTCCAGGTTCTTTTGTTGAAGTTTGGAGAACTTGGGTTATTTTTGGCCAGTTATTAAAGATTTTCGCACTAAAAAGAAATGTTTCTCAAGAGAAAAAATACTAAAATCAACAGATCCAAATCACGGATAGATATTTAAAAAAATTTACAACCTTGTTAATCGAAATGAAGGCAACGGAGGCTTTAAGAATATTACACAATACAAATGTATAAGATAGTTTTATGTACAATGAAAATGCGTGTTCTTACCCCAACATGTTTCAACATCTGAACATCTTCTTTATATTTGTGATAACTGTCACAAGCTACATCTCCTGTATCACCATTAGCTATTCTACCTGACTGATGAGCAAAATCATCCCATATACTAGTTCCTTTACCTACAATAGTTTAATATGGCGGTACATTAGTGCCAAAATCCTAACATGCTTTCGTCTAATTTCTTACTTCTATTCATGTAATTTCTAACCTCCATTCATGTAACTTCTAACTTCTATTCATGTAATTTCTAAATTAAGACAATGTACAATTCAACTTCTTTATTTGTTCAGTGTAAATATCAATTCTATTTCATCTTATTTCTAATATTGGGGCGAAAAATGTCTACTTCATTGTGGTGTTACATGTTAAGCATGAACGGCAAACAAATTTAGAATTTTGATACATCTACCTAGCAACCATTATTATGACATCGTTTGGTGTCGCCACCGTGTGCTCAGTTTGGTAATTGATCACCTGATCGGGACCATTTTATTGATACAAACGACTCCCTCTTCGTCAGATTGAGTGTCTTGCCTGAGTGTTAAAATTGAAAAAAACATCGGGAGAGAGAGATGGGGACATGGGGTTTAACATCAACTCGACACCAACCAGGTCATTTCGGTATTAACACCGTTCAATTGTATTTCAATAATTCGCTTGCGCGTAGGAGTGTTTAGCAGTGGGAGGAAACCGGAGGACCCGGAGAAAACCCACGAGGTTGGAAAGGCGGCTCTGCTCCATGTCACGTAAAAACGGGAAATCGAAACCACGCCAGTTTATTCAATGACAGACCTTATGTTACAGCGTGCACGTGCTAACCATTCGGCCATCCTACCCTCTAAACAACATTGAACGTGATATAAATGTATGGTTTGCAAATATTATTTCGAATACCGTAGCTAAGTGGGTAAGACGCAGGCTCGCTAGGCTGTGGGTCGGGAGTTCGATCCCTGCATTGGTCGAAAAAAGGTCATCCAGATTTTCTGGCGTGGTTCCCCCTTATTAGTGTCTTGTCATTCCGATGGGATGAAAAGATCCCGTGACCGTTAGGCTTCGATATAAGTCCACGCCGTAGATCCGCTCTCCGGGCAATATTTCCCTAAAGCACACTGTATGGCGTATGTCCGTCTCCATTAGCCCGGTTCGGAACAAAACAGTAGGGCGTTAAACCCTCTTTCATTTCATTTCATTTTCTATTTCAAATATAAGCTAAACGGGATTTGGAGAATTTTATTTTATTTTTTTTACGGTTGAGCCAATAATTAATATCTATATGCTGTTGGTCTATATTAACACAGGGTATAAATGTTATGGATAGGCCTACACAGATACTGAGTTTAATACTAAGTGACCTCTCTCTCTCTCTCTCTCTCTCTCTCTCTCTCTCTCTCTCAGCACTCCTTCCAACCCTCAACCAAACGAAGAATGGGTCGTTATTATGGTCCCGATCAGGTGCGCAATCATCCAATTAAGCACACAGTGGCGACACCAAACGATGTCATAATGATGGTTGCTAGGTAGAAGTATCAAAATTCTAAATTTGTTTGCCGTTCATGCTTAACATGTAATACCACAATGAAGTAGACATTTTTCGCCTCAATAATAGAAATAAGATGAAATAGAATTGATATTTACACTGAACAAATAAAGAAGTTGAATTATACATTGTCTTAAATTAGAAATTACGTGAATGGAAGTTAGAAGTTACATGAATGGAGGTTAGAAGTTACATGAATGGAGGTTAGAAATTAGACGATAGCATGTTAGAATTTTGGCACTAATATACCGCCATAGTTTAACAGTCTAATAATATATAGAGGGAGTCGGGTTTAACGTCTACTCGACGCATGTTAGGTCATATCAGGACTAATATATGGTCCAATTTAACTTCGATAATACGCTTGCAGTGGGGAAAACCGGACGACCCGGAGAAAACGCACATGGTTGGCCAGGTGACAATTCTCCTGTGGGGAATCGAAACCACGCCAGTTGACTCAATGACAGACGATATTTGATTCAGTTAACTCTAAAACGTTACAAGAGTCAATCAAATTTGGTGGGGGGGGGGGGGGGTAAATAAAGTAAACATTAAGCCAAACTAGAATTTCAATCAATTGATGCAAATCTATTTAATGGCCTGTTTATGTTTTTTTTTCAGATAAACGGCTAGATACTTCAGAATTGGTGGATGTTATACCGAATTGTCATATTTGTCTGAAATGTGTAATCATTTCAAGGGCTAGCGTATTATAATATCGCTTTACTACTTACACAATCTTTATATGAACATTGTTTAGAGTACAATTAGTATATCATCAGTAATGGGGTCAAGCCTACGATTAGTGAAGAGGGGTATCGTATGTGATATCACTCCTTTGGACACAGACGTTAAAGCACCAGATAGTAGTAGTAGTAGTAGTAGTAGTAGTAGTAGTAGTAGAAGTATGTGACAAAATGGTATAGTTTACAGAAGCGTTTAGCTTTTAGTCAGAATATAATTTTTAATTCCTTTCAAATAACTAAAATTGCCATTAATTCAATTATATATGGAAACTACAAGCATTAATTTGTCCAGCTACACCAAAGGATTTTGAATACCACTCTTATCTTTTGCAAGATATGCGGTTTGACCACAGTCATGCCAAATCGAAAATGGTTATTTACCGGCCAGATCAACCCGAGTCAAGATGTTATATTGGTCTGAATCCAAGAGGTTATCCCCCTTTAAATGTGTTCCGCCTGTGTTTTTTATAATAATTATAAAATATGCTATGATTTATGTTACAAAGTCAAGACATGTTGAAGGTCAAGGCCTGGACGTATTTTTTTTTTAGTTTTAGAAGTATGGTATGCACTTGTCCTACGAATGCAATATCATTTCTTGAATGGGTGTCAAATTATGCCGTTATCTATATATCTAAAGGTTTTGTGTAGTATTATCTTAGTTAAAGTAACTAAGTCTCTAACTCAATATCATCCAAAATCTTCAACATTGAAAACACGAATTATCTGCCAGTTTAAATCAACATTGATGCTGTGATCTTACCGGGAAAAGATGGGCTTCTGATATCCAATATTTAAGACAAAATAAACATTTTACCATTGGTACACGAATCGTGTAGCATAATGCGTTTCAGCCCCAGTTATGTAACAAGAGACTCGAAGGACGAGGCTAAAAACATTGCACCAAATCAAACGGCGTATGTAGACTGGAATAACCAGACTCTATAAATTTGCGCTTGATTTAGACTGCTGGCTTATTTCGCCGAACATAACTGATTTGAAATTAGAGTACCATCGAAAACGATTGAATGTAAATCAGTTTGTATACATTCATATTACAGTATTATATGCGTTGCGACCCATTTGTGGCAATTTCTAGGTCTGAAATATTAGAGATTTAGCTCCTTTAAGACATTGTTTAAGCGGTCATTGTGTCTAACATGTTTAACACTTATGTAACCATTGCTTATTTCGGTTCTTTGATAATACACCACTCGCACATATCCCTAAAATTATTTATTAAGTCTATAATGCACCATAATTATATTGATGTTAACCCCCGCCATGTTCTCAACATACATAAACTTGTAGTTGCACTTTTAGCCAAATCGGTCAAGTATATGTATACTAAAATCAATATAGGTCGTCGAGTAGAGAAAAACTTTTTATTACACAACCATACTGTGGGAATGATGTAGAGGTTAAGAGACATATACTATTGGCGTGATGTATGGAAACTTGAGGAGGAGATGATTGTAACAAAAAAAACGGATACAGTTGTACGAAATACCGATATGTTTAATTTAGGCAATTGGTTAATTTTTATTTTCCCCTCTGATACTGTAATGTATTGATGCATTGTCTTTTACCCGAAAAATACATATATTAGAAGGCGTGCCTTTTCATCGAAAGGGATTAGATATATTCTCTGAAAACAATGTTTCACTTGGAAATCTAACAATATTGACTTCTAAATTATTTCATACGCTCAAAAGTTTTTTTTTGGCTAGGTTCTTGTTGCCCCGTGTTAAATAATATAAATGAAACTCGAGTAAAACTAACCGTCTTCATTCCATGCACCCTCTACTTGATATGCTGCTGTGGCCAATCCCCACATAAAACCAGCTGGAAATTGCCCGTATACAAACTCATCTCTGTCCTTAGCAACTAAAATAATAGAGAATTCATTATTTTGACATTTCTAGAAAGGTTTTTAGAATAGTCGTCACATAATTTTATAGTTCACAATATCAAGAGCGAGACTCTCTCTGTCTCACTCCGCCTTGATGCTTCTAGTGGTTTACCCTCACGCCCAAAACTCGCCGTAACAGACCGTTTCATTGGCTAATCCCTCACATCATCCAGGACATAACAACTCTTCAAGATCCTATATGATATGCGTTTTACTTCTTACAGACTCCCCCCCCCCTCTTTGTCTCTCACTCTCTTATCATGGCTATAGTTATCCATTTGCAATACATTAATGTAGTTTTGGGCTGGTGTTAGGGTTTTACGATCTCAGTTACCATGTAACAGCAGTGACGCAACTTAAACTTACATGCTCTGAAGTCCAAGATACTTTGTGTGAATCCTTTCTCCTTACAGATGGACTGATAAAAGTAGGCGGAAGTTTTGGGATACCGTGGTAAATCGGGTCTTGAAAAATCTACCCGGAATAGGCCCATTTTCACGGTATACCCATTATCCCACTCAAAAGAATCCAACAAACTCCATACAAAGTAACCTTTAACTGGGCAGCCATCTTGTATTGCTGCAAAAAGAAGAAGGAAAAACATTTAATGAACATGAGCAAATTTAATTTTTTATATTAGGCGCTGAAATGATTAAAACGAAAACACCCATAAAATCGATTTTTATCTAAATGGTTAAGTATCAAGTTTATTTCAATGATGAAGGAGTATACAGGTGTTTTGTGGTAAGCCGTGGGTGGGTTCAACTGCTTAACCATCTCGGTTTTCTAAGAATCCATCGCACACTTCCTTCCGAACTATTATAGATGAGAGTTAACCCCAATATTTCTGCAATCTATCTTAAATATTCAATAATCAATAAGATATAAATATCCATTCTAGCTTTAAAGCGCCATTGTATTATCATACCTTGAAGAACGGCGTTAAGGTATCTTTTGACATAGTCAACTCGCTCTTGATCCTCGTTTGTACCACAATCAGCCGCACCATTTTCTGTTATGTACACATCTATATTACCATACGTTGTTTTTATATAATTCAGTAATTTTCTTAATCCCCAGGCGTATTTGCTGAAAAACAGCAAGATGAATAAAAAAATGTAGTTAGGTTTTAAAATAGTTCGTGAATTAAACGTAATAGGGTTTAACGTCCCACTGTTCAAATTCATGGAGTCAGGGGGAACTATTTTAATATTAGATATTTGATAAAATATAATGATCATTTGTCATTTGTCATTTGCGATTTTGGAATAAATTATATAGGCTTCTTAATTTAAATCTTACTTTTGGCAATTGTTTACTTACAGATTAAGTGTGAATCTTGTATCCTGGGAGAGAGGGAGGGAGAGAGAGAGAGAGAGAGAGAGAGAGAGAGAGATAGAGAGATGGGTTTAAAGTCAGTTCGACAAACACTAGGTCATTTGGGACTAACATATAGTTCAAATTAATTTCATTAATTCGCTAGGGTTTTAAGCAGTTGGGAGAAAAGCTCACGAGGTTGGACAAGCCACCCTACCCCTTGTCAGGTACAGCGCGGGGAGTTGAAACCAAGCCAGTTGACTCAATGATAAACCGTATGGTGCAGCACGTAAGCGCTAACCATTCGCCCACACACACACACATTGTAGACCTAGGAATATACCGAGCAATGGATGCATATGACAGACCCTTCTGTACACCCGTATTTATAATAGTACTAATTTCTTTTATTATTAAAATTAGGCCTGTGTTTAATACTTACTTAGTTGAGATGTAAGCCACATCTTGATCATTGAAGAAGCCTGGTTTAGTTTTGTCAGACGTCGTCGATTGTACAAAATTAGTGGAATAATGATTTATACCCAAAAAGTCCAGGGCTCCTGTAATAAAAAAGTTGTTAATTAAACCGACAGTGACATGTAGTGGCAAGATAGCTCAGGTCGCATTTCGTTACTCATTTATTAACTTTTATAAACCTATAACGGTAATTAGAAACAACTCACAAAAAATTACAGATATTAAAACGTAGCCTACTTATTACAGACATTACACACGTCATTACAGAAAGTATACTAATTACGGACACCACACAAGTAAAGACATTCAAGTTTCATTTTACCTTTGTTTTCAGCAATTTCTGCAGCAGTAAAGGTTGGGAGTCTTGACCCAGCATGTCCTTGAATTTTACTTCTTTCCGCAAGTTTATCCTTCATTATTTTTGGATAATCACCATACACTATAGGATTAGCAAACCAACCAAGCCTGAAAACCATTGCCCTGTTAGAAGCGGCCAAATCAGCAGGACTCTCTGTTAGTGGTTCCTTCCATTCGGTATCTAGGGTTATTCCAACTCGCCCTGAAATTCAAAGGGTGGACGTTTTCTAGTAAGGGCAATGAATAAAATATGATACTCTTGTACCTTTAGGTCCAATGTCTTTGGGACAAAATAATACATAGTGATGGTTTGGCAGGAATTTAATATTAAACTGCAACAGTCTGAAAGGCATAAGTAGTCAACGCCCAGAGAAGCTTTTATACTCTTTTCAGCTTCTGGCTTCCAAAAGTGCATAACGTTGAAGTTCTGTTTTACTGGTCGGTTAAATATTTAGGTAATTAAAACATTACCCATTTGAGCAGTTTTGTAACGTTGATCGTAATGTCGATACGCCTTGACGTGCGATCGGATTAGGTTATGAGCGGTTCTGTATTCTGCATCAACGTCTTTTATACCAGGTGCGTATACCCCGGTTTCATGCCCCATCCAAGAGGTAATAAATGGTTCATTAAAAGTGATCCAGTTTGTCACCTGCAAGATATTAAGAAAGCATCCTTTTTGATAATCCATTTCCCAATCAAACCAATCTCATCAAAATACAAATCTACGTTTCAATTCTTTGTGGACGATTCGCGTAAAGCGCGACCAAACAAATGATTTGGAACGTCCTACAAATGAATTGAAATGAAATTGAGTATAAAGCCCTACTTTTCTGCAATGACTGGAGCAATGAAGACGGGAGTGCGCCACGCAGTGTACTATGTGAGACATTCTGTCCGGACAGCGCCGCTATGCCCTACTCTTGTTCCAATTGTCATGGTTTCTTTTACATACATGACAATGTGTACACGGGGTCACACCGAACTACCAGATACACACCTTGTCAGACCCTCTGTCGATTAAACAGATCATTCCATTGGTTAATGTAAATGGTAAACACTGCACTTCTTGCTTTATAGTAAGAGGGAAAAATAATTACCCTGTCTCCAAAAGACTTAAAACAAAGATCGGCATAGTTCTTATAGTGTTCAATAATGGTATCATTCTCCCAGCCACCATAGTCTTGAAGTCCTTGTGGTAGATCCCAGTGAAACAGGGTAACAAAAGGTACAATATTATTGTTGAAGAGCTCATCAATTACAGCATTATAGTGATCTATACCCTTTTGATTGATGTTATTGATTGTTCCATCAGGTAAAAGCCGTGTCCAAGCTATTGACAATCTGTAGTGAGTTACCTACAAAGAAGATACCGTATTGTTTGACAATTGGGATGCTGTTACTCAAAAAGATAGCATAATTGGGACAATGTAACTCAAAGGGTAAGTATGCGCCTTTAACTAAGCATCAATAAGCCCAGTGGGACAAGCTTCTTACGTGTGACAGGTTCGTTCCTCTTGAACGTATTTTAGGAAACATGATACAGACGATTTGGAAATAAAATTGATTCTATATAAATGTTTACCGTGTGGAGATTGTGTCAAATATTAAACATGTATGTACGATAGATATATATTAGTAAATGACACTGTCACGATCAGATTATATTGCGGTTGCTATATAAACAATTGACAAGGGCAATCGACGAGTATTTGGATATAGAATGTAATATGCATAATCTGAAATTTGTCTCATACATATTACACGATTTGCGAGCAAAGCATATACCAATTGTACAAACAATATTTTAATGACCGACATGAATTATAACTATACTCCCTCGAGGTTGGATGGCCGAATGGTTAGCGCGTGTTTTTAGTTAGAGAGAAGCTGTTTATAGACGTCGTATTTAAATAGGACTTTTTTATGAGGATTTTAAAATTTTAAATCTAAGCCTGTGGAATTTCATGGAAATTGTTTGTCCTTTATCCCTTCTATGTATTAGACAATAACCTTGTTAAAAAAAATGTGATATATTTACTATTTATATACTTAAAGTTTTATCGTTTATTTTGAGTCTGCGACATAATTGTCTTTTATACAATATGACACATTTGAATTTATGTATCTCTGAATTTTAATATTAAAAAAGGAAGAAAAAAATGGTTAGCGCGTACGCGCTGCATTATGAAGTCTGTCATTGAGCCAGTTGGCGTGGTTTCGATTCCATGTTCTGCGTGACAAGGAAGTAGGGTCCCCTATCAAAATCAATAAAAAAGCGAATTAGACGCGAATTGACCGCGTGAAACCATGACATCTTACCCCAAGCCATTTTAAATGTTGCACATCTTCTTTAAATTTATGATATTGGTCATCCGATACATCTCCGGTCGACCCATCTTTAATGTGTCCGGGTTGGTGAGCGAATACATCCCATATACTTTTACCCTTACCTGAAAATAACAACAACTACGAACCATAGAAAAGTAAAGAAAAACATTAAATAACTTGTTACAGCTATCTTTGGGCCGGGTGTACCAATCCTGAGCTCTTCTTACACGTGCCTCAAGTCGCCTTGGCATGGACTGACAAATATATCTCACCACATGCTGTGGGATTGTTTGAAAATAATTTTTGATTGCCTGTGCTAACTCTGCAACAGTTCGTGGTGGCACGGCCTGAGTTCATCCCAACGGTGTTCGATCGGGTTCATGTCGACGTCGGTAAATACTGTGACATCCATCAGGGAAACTGGGGTTGAATCGGGAATCACCCGAGAAGATATTTCACCATGGTGTGTTGTGCAGATACCCCAGATTTGTGGCCCATTGATGTCTGGAAAGTCGATGACGGTGCAATTTTTTTTTCCGAAGTGATGAATGTTGAACTTTTAATCTGTATTTAAAGAGCCAGGGTGCAGGGAATGCTCGTGCAAAACGTCTGACATGGGACTACTTAAAATCGTGAAAAAAGATATTGGGTTCAAAGTTCAAACCCAGAACTCCACAACAAGAGACCCGTGACAAGTTTCACCTATGTACCATAAGATAGGAAGGCACACGAAAACGTTTACCAGAAATATTTCACGAATTAGGCATTGCGTTTTTCATGGCGTTCATTATGGTAATATCAGCCTCTCAATATATTTTCTTCCATTGTTCCTCATCCATATTTGATTGGAAAAAACTTTTCATCTAGATCTTAGATGATGAAGTCTAACTAAAACGCAGCACCGTCACCCCACCCGCACAATACACATACACACACACCTTACCAATGCCAGCGTGTATGTTCTAAAAGAACAAAACTAATTTCAATGTTAGCTATAATACTATCTTACCGTCAGCATCCCATGCACCTTCAACTTGGTAGGCCGACGATGCAACCCCGAAAGCAAATTCTGCTGGAAAATGACCAACAATTAAGCGTTCTGTGTAGTTCTTGGCAAGAACACTTGATGCTAACAGTAGGATTAATAGATACAACATCTACAATGTATTAAACATGACTAAGAATATCAAACAGTATTAAATGGCATCTGTAAAATGTGTCCGCAGGTTTGTCTTATTGGGTTCTGTTTTCGTGTAGAGTCGCCCTTATGTACTTAGTAAAACCTACCCCACAACCCGCAGTATGTGTTAATGGACAGTCTAAGGGTGAAATTTGAGTAAAGCAGTGCGTGAGACTTACGCACGCACAATTGCGTGTTTTCGGCACCGCAGAAGATCGCAGACTCTACACAGACAATATTTTTAACCGACTCCTGGTCGGCAAGTTACCAAAACCATACGGTGGGTAATGAGCTATACTTTATTTATCTTAAATGCTCGTTGAGTGACCTATATATGGATAGATAATATTGCCCCAGTAGTCACCGACCTAATACATGTTAAATACTTGGGTTCTTTTCAAACTATATTTCTACTGTTAAACAACAGAATCGTCTTGAACATGACCCTAATTTTTAATTCAAATGTTATTGATCATTAATCCAATCGTTGCTCTAGTTGATTTTCTGCGCTTCAGGAAAACCTGTAAAAACTGTCCTACTTATTTCTTCAGTAAAAAGAAGACTTATTTAAAACGCAAAAGTAGAGAGCCACGGTGGCTAAGTGAGTACGACCAGTAGATTTAACGAAATGGCAGTATGGTTGCCGTTATTGGTTGCAACCCTTAACTCATTAAAATTTGTGAAAATAATTAAAACTTCAGGAGCTTAAAGTCATTTTGTGTGCAAACCGTGTATTTTTAAATTGTAGTGGCATCAGTTCTGCAGAATCTTTCATGCCACCTTACAATGAAGAAATTAAAAAAAAACACCTACCTTTACCGTAGCTTGAGATTACCTGCGAAAACTAACAATAAGTAGAGCAACATATAAACTTTTAAATGAAATTTTTCCGTTGCTGATGAGATAAAATTCTTTGAAATCATGATAACAAAATTTACAACAGTATATCGGCACTTAAAATGATGACTTAGCAGGTCTGATATCTATATTCAGCTTTGGCCATTTTTTTTAAATTATGATAAATTGAATCATGATGGGTCATTCTAAACTAAAAGTGTTTTAATTAAAATTATTTTGTCTGGTTTTATATGTACAGTTCATAAATGGTATGTCGACACTTAAAATGATGTGTTAGCAGGTTTGATATCTACATTCAGGGGCGGATCCAGCTACATTAAAAAAGAATGCCTTGCATCAATGAAATTACACCACAAAGTGATCCTACATTAGTATAAAAATGATTTCTCTGTTTTAAAAGCCCAATTTGTATGCATGCCTATGTAATTTAGAGACGATGAAGGCGGATTTCCGTGACAGAAACCTGGCAAACCCCCTCCTGCAAAAATTCCTGGATCCGCCCCCGACATTCAGCTGTGGCCATTTAAAAAAATATAATTCTGATAAATTTTAATCTAATCATGATGGTTCATTCTGAACTAAAGCTGTTAATTGATTTCGCTGGTTTTATATATATAATTCATAAATGTTATCTGGTGCCGGACGGTCCACATTCAATCGCGGTCGAGAAAGTTTGGGATTTTCATGCCAGATTTTGAGGCGGATGAATCAGGTGGTAAATATACACGTAATAGGGAAATCCCGAACTAAAATGATTCCACTCACTAAACTCATTTGTCTTTACTTCTTTCGATAGAAGTAGGTCATGAAGATTAAGATGGAGTCAGACAGGCAATTAAATGGCTGGAGATGTTTGTTCCAGGCACAATGGGGGGGGGGGGGGCATTTGTAAATCTCCTTATTATAATTTTGTAGGGGTTGACCGCTAAGGGGATTTGGTGTTGTAGATTGTAGAGAGAGAGAGAGAGAGAGAGAGAGAGAGATGGGGTTTAACTAGATCATTTTGGGACTAACATATGGTTTCAATTTTATTTCAATAATTCGCTTGCGCGTAGGGGTCTTTAGCAGTGGGAGGAAACCGGAGTGCTCGGAGGAAACCCACGAGGTTGAGAAGGTGCCCCTATCTCCATGCCACAATGCTCACACCAGGGAAGCTGAAACACACCAATTAAAATCCAAGATGAGGAAATGTTTTTTCAATTTACCGAATGAAGAATATAAAGTGTATAAAGTGAAACCGAACTTTATGAATTAGAAGTGACGTGGTATTGTACTTTGAAATTAGGACTCTTGAAGATTTAAAAGAAAATACAATTTGTGTTTTCTGTGTTTTGATTAAAGTGAATTTCCATAAGACCTTGAAGTGCTTACTTATACTGGTCAATTTAACCTGTCCGCTGATTAGAACGATGATTTTTAGAAAAAATATTGTTCTATTATTTACGATATACCGTTGGTCCATCAAGCCTAATTGTTACAATGACATAAAAAAAAAAATAATTCAAATTATTCACTGGAATTAGCCAAATATTATTACAGAATGTCGAACATTTAACCCACTCCCATTAATCACCATGGAAGTATAGATTGATACAAAATGGTGGATATGTTAAAATACCTTTTTTCTCCACGACATATCTTTGTAGAAATGAAATGAAATATAGTTTAACGTCCTACTGTTCTGCTCCGAACTGGGTTTAATGAAGACGGGCATACACCATACAGTGTGCTATGAGAAAAATTTCGCCCGGGCAGCGGCGCTACTGCCTATTCTTATAACGAATTCCAACTGTCGTGGGTCTTTTACGTGCACGCCAATGTGTACAAGGGACCATCCAAAGGACTAGACAGATTTTCTTGTCAGGCCCTCTGTCCTGCATAACTGACAGTTGGGATCACACAGGAAAATATGAATGAACGTTCTTGCTTGGCAAATGCAGGAATCGAACACCCTACCTCCAGGCTAGCGAGCCAGCGTCTTACCCACTTAGCCAGCATGACCCTAAGTATTTTTATAATATGTAACAAATATTTTCCTTGTGCATGCTTTCCAATCGATGGTTATGTTTTAAACTATCGGCAGCCTTATAAATCGACCGTTAACGTTTTTAGTCTTTATTTTGTACTGTTCTATGGGTGCTCTCTTTATGAGCAGGCAAATTTACATAGAAATGACCTTAGTCGTTTGTAACGTAACCCGATTCTAATTCATAGCATATTTACCTTTGTGAGTAAAGCCGTGGATCTGTTTTCGCTGGCTTATTCTTTCGAGGTAATTCTCCCGAAAGGGTCGTTGTTTTAAGAAAGACCATATATTCATAGTGATAACCACAAAATGAAAAGGTTCATAAACTTGGTTGTGTGTTTCATATTCTTTCGGGAATGTGTAGCTGAAACTGAAAATGATCCTTTCCTTTTTGGAACTTTCCCCGTGGATTTTAAATGGGGCGCATCTTCATCGGCTTATAAAGTAGAGGGGGCCTCTATGACAGACGGTAAGGATTTTTTTATAAAATATTTCAAAGGGTATAAATGCGCATATTATGATGTACTGATTCATATTTAACTCGAGAGATCTTAATCTTGTATTGTGTTGTTCTTGAAAACAACATGAGAATCATTGTAAAACATAGCTCCGATAAATACAAACTTTTGTGTTTAATTCATTGTGTTCAATTTCTAAATGCCGTGCAGTAATATAGTTTATAGTTGTAATTATGTTAACTTCAGACTACATCAACCTGATTCGGGTGATCTGATGCCGGGGAATGGTCATTGTATTAACGTGTCCATTAATAGGGGGGTTGGGATGGCCTAGTGGTCTAGATTGCTTCGACCTCTAGCTGGCCGGTCACCTCTCACTGGTACTGTGGTTTCGATCCCTGGTGTGAGCATATGTGGCATGGAGATAGGGGCGCCTTCTCAGCATCGTGGGTTTCCTACGGACACTCCGGTTTCCTCCCCACTGCTAAATACCCCTACGCGCAAGCGAATTATTGAAATAAAATTAAACCATATATTAGTCCCGAAATGACCTAGTTTGTGTCGAGTGGACGTTGAATCACATCCGTGTCCATTAATAAATAGAAATGATAGATCAAGAATAAGCACTCAGTAATAGCCAAGACCACTAGGGGTATTATTGTATCTAAATGACTTGGTGGAATATTGTTAAGTGGGCTTATTCATTAGGTTATCTTCTAACTAGAGGCTTTTGTATATCCAAAATACAGTCCATACCCTTGTGTCAGTTAAGCTAATAATATTGATCGGTGTAGTGCACACCACATTGCATGCATGCAGCTGATAGAACATCCGATACTTTTTTTTAATTATGACGTTGAGGTAGCGTTTGTAGTTAGGGTGTCTTGTTAATTATGGCATATTAGCCGCATCAAGGGAGTCACTGTAGCTTAATGAATATTATACTGGCGCACTAAGTGGTTCTTCACACTAACAATTTATGGATTAACAATTATTAACATGCACCGTTCGACGATGATACTCTCGTCTTTATCTACCGGTTTATTAACATGCAATGTTCGACGACGATACTCTCGTCTTTATCGAGCAAGTTGAGAAAGACGTGAGTATCATCGTCGAACGTTGCATGTTAATAAACTAATAATTGTTAATCCATAAATAGTGTTAGTGTGCTACTGTCCAATTACTAAATGCCATTTAAAAAATTTCAAGTGGTTCTCAGTTCGATCCAAATGCACCATTATATACCACTGACATGACGTCGTGGGAAATCAATGAAGAGTGGACTTCTGTCAGGTCAAATATTTGTAAAATAGACCGATTTTATGAATGACCGTACTGGAGCACCATAAGTCTCAATATTACCCTGTTTATTGAGAACGTCACTATCACATCATAATTATAACATTGTTTTTTTCTATCCTTCACAAATGTTCTGGTGATCTTATATTTTTGTGTATATATAAATCAAGATTCTTTGATTTGCAGCTTAAGATTACATGTAGAATTTTTATCTGATATATGTTGTGCAGTCATAATATGAAAGACCAAACAACTCTTGAGCGTTCTTAGTCCTAATTTCTTAATTTGTAGTTCTTATTTCTTCATTTGTTGTCGTATTTCAACATTTGTATACTAAAATTAACATTTGTATCTTAAAATCAATATTTGGAAAAATGTTATTGAAGAAATGTATTTGGAGATTTGTATTTAGAAATTTATTGTTCCAGATTTCGTTGTATGTCTATGATTTACTAAAATAATTTTGTTCTTTGTATTAAAATAAAATTAAATTAAAACAAAATACATTTTACAAATCTGATACGACACATATCTGATTTGTAACACAAATATTGATTCTAAGATACAAATGTTAATTTTAGTATAATACAAATGTCGAAATACGACAACAAATGAAGAAATAAGAATTAAGGGCTATGAATTAAGAACACTGAATAAAGAGCTGCTTGATCTTCCATAATATGAAATCATTTTATTGTAGGTAAAGGTTCCAGTATATGGGATGCATACGTACAAGAACCGGGAAATATCCAAGACGGGTCAACAGGAGAAGTGACGTGTGACAGTTATCATAAATACAAAGAAGATGTTCAGTTACTCAAAAATATTGGGGTAACATTAAAATTAAACATATAAAACTAATGTAAAAAAAACCCTGACTAGTGTAACTTATTTCCTTAGCTACATTGATAACAACGTTCAATATGCCGAGCATACGAAAGATTTCATCACTTAATGGAATAAATTCCACACAGATTCACATTCGCATCAGTTATTAGAGTTACCAAAAAACATTTGAATGCTCACACATTGCAATGTTCTATATTTTTGTTTTGTCAACGAAATGAAAGAATATCCTATAATGAGCAACGGTATATTTAGTTTAAAGATTCCAGAAATCCATAGCGAGCACTATCATAAATGCGAGGACCCTGCCATTGAGTCGAATGTACGGTTTCGACCCGGGGCCGTCTACCTTACCTCGTGGAGTTTTCTACGGCTCACCGTTTCCTAACTATTCTAAAGATTCAACAAAGAAAAGATGGAGATGCATCATATGTTGGTCCTAAACTTACCTAGTTTTTGAGAACATTGGAGCATCACACCAAAAAAGACAATTATGTCTACTAGAACTTCTAATTTAAGGCCTGTTTTAAAATCTACAACTAAAACATGTGTCTTTTTTCTCATTTATAGGCGAATTCGTACAGATTTTCTATTTCATGGTCCAGGATTATGCCAACTGGATCGTTCCCTGTCAACACGGAAGGCATCAATTATTATAAAAACTTGATAAGTGAATTAAAAACAAATAACATAACGCCGATTGTGACTTTATATGATAACGATTTACCAGAAGAGTTACAGCTTCGTGGTGGATGGTTGAATGATGATACAAATGATCATTTTGTTGAATATGCCCGAACGTGCTTCAGCGAATTTGGAAATGATGTAAGTAAAATATATCATATAGGTACAACATGCTGTTTTCAATTAAAAATACACTATGGGAGATTAGATAAAGAGCTGATAGTTGCCACTATATTAGTAACAAACTAAATAATGTGAATGGAATTTTCTGAAAATTTCAGTCGAATTGATCCACTCTGAACCGAGATATTAGCTTATGAATTTTCGGCCTAGTCTCGATCATCATTACTTAATTTAATGCGATTAAATCATGATTAAATGATCTGGATAAGTTAATTAATGTCTAATAAATTAATAATTTAGATAACATTTTAGGTCTTAAGAAAGACCAGCAATAGGCATATTTAGCTCTTGCATAATGTATGTTTAAAAGACGCAAATTTAAAGTCAAAGTTTTGCAAAATTCGGATTTGAAAATCTGATATGTCTAAATCGGTTCCTATGAACTGCCCCTGTCTTGCCCATATTTGAACATAAACAACTTTTACTTTACTTTACTGTATAAATTTAATGCAGAACTTATACCGTGTGATGTGAATAATTGTCGGGGGACGCACCCAACAACACAGTCAATTTTGTTTAAACTTTAGGTTAAACATTGGATAACTCTAAATGATCCGTGGAATGAAGCAGTTAATGGATACGGTAATCGTTCTATCGCTCCTGGATTGTGGGGACCAGGGACGTACACCTATACAGCTGCTCACAATATGATAAAAGCTCACGTAGCCACGTACAGGACTTATAACAGAGCCTTTGGTAACCAAGCAGGTAATCCGCTTAATTTTACCAACATCTTTCCATGGTAGTGTAGATTACTACGCTAAGATAAACTAGGTTCTCACGATAAGTTTGTCACTATTGATTCCACGATCTGGTACATGCAGATACATGCACGTGCAGGACTTATAACAGAGCCTTTAGTTACCAAGCAGGTAATATATTATTTCTTATTTTCTGAATATTATCTCTGCTTAATTTTATCAACATCCTTAGCACAAAGGCTAAGTAAGGCGCTTGTTCAATAACCAGGTGGTGCGGGTTCTATCCCAGGAATTTCCAACGTGATTTCCCCTTGTCAGTGATGCAGGACGGAGAACAGTGTCTAGCATTTCGGATAGTACGAAACCCGAATACCCGTTTACACCTAGAACCTTTGACAGGTGCAATGTTATTGCTGTCCTGGCGTATGCCCGTCTTCAATAGACCAGCCGGAGCAGAAAACATAAACGTAAATCCCCAATTCATTCATAATGTTGTAAGCATGCTTTTTTACTGAGTATAATATTGTAAGCATGATTTTTACCGACTATATTATCGTAAGCGTGCTTTTTTTCTGATTATAATGTTGTAAGCATGCTTTTTACTGAGTATAATATTGTAAGCATGATTTTTACCGACTATATTATCGTAAGCGTGCATTTTTCTGACTATAATGTTGTAAGCATGCTTTATACTGACTATAATATTGTAAGCATGATTTTTACCGACTGTATTATCGTAAGCGTGCTTTTTTTGGACTATAATATTGGAAGCATGCTTTTTACTGAATATATGCGTGCTATTTTATTTCTTATGTAAATAAAAGCAGCGACATTGGCATCATTCGATTAGTGATAAGATCGATAAGTCTCTATCACATTCACTTTTCGTTCATACCTGAACTGTTTTACAGGGAATATTGGGATCGCACTTAGATCTTCTTGGTTTGGACCTATGGACTCTTCGAATGTAATTGATACGGATGCCAGAGAGAGGGCAATGCAGTTTCAACTTGGCTGGTTTCTTAATCCTTTTGTAAATGGAGATTATCCGGACATTATGAAAACCTTAATCAACAGCAAAACACGGGAAATAACTCCAGACAACCCTTCCAGACTACCAGAATTCACTGCTGATCAAATACAAGATAACCAAGGTATAGTTAGATCTTTCATTACCAAAGCTGGTGGCCATTACATATAAATACCAAGAGTCATTCGCATATACATTATGCACTGTTTTACAAAGATATTATGCAATTCTATGATTAGCAGGGGCGGATCTAGGAATTTTGAAAAGGAGTGGCGCCGCAAAATGAGGGTACTTACCGCGGAGACGGGGCACGCCGCTGAAGGGGTGGGGGGTCCCAAGAGAAAATTATACGTCATTTCCTTGCATCTGTAGCCATTCCAAGAGCTATTTGGCTGATATTTTCGTCCAAGTAAAAGTTCGGAACGGACATATTTGGGTCTGAGAAAAGACACTTTCAGCAGTAAAAAAGGGCACTGTCGAAAATTAGGAGGGGGGGGGCATGCGCCCTGGAGCCCCTCATTGTATCCCCCTCTGATTAGCAAGGGGCACAGCCCGAAAATAGCTCAAATTCTACTTAGCAGCTGCTTTCTTTTAGCATTCCCATAAAGCATACTGTTCAAATAGAGTCGATATTTTCCTCTTAACATGCCATTGGTTTTTAAAAGATGTTTTACGGTAATTGTGTCTTAGGTTTAGTGTTTAGCTGGTGTTACGAATTCTAACAAAATTAGCGAGGGGCGGACCCAAACAGACGAATTTCTTTTATATTGGAGCTCGAAGTCAATGTTTGTTTATTTTTTTTCGGAATTACAGATACCATTGATTTTCTTGAACTTCGGTATGACTCCTCTAAAATGGTAACTGTTAAGGTTAACCATTGTGATCCACCGTCGTATATGTGTGACTGTGACGTATTAGTAAAACCAGACATGTCTTGGATGGGGTATGTATAATGACACTAAATATCACTGATTTATATATTTTATTCGTTTTGTCCGCCATTGCTAGTGTTGAAAGGTAAGGATTTGGTGATCTCTGTGCTTGAAAAACTCAGTCTAATCTGGTGTTCAACGTCCAGTCAACAATTTGCTTACGGCACTTCAACAATAATTTAAATTTCTATCCAAACTTAACACACATACCTTCTCAGTTTTCGGTTTTCCAATGCATTATTGGCCAATTATTTTTTGGTCGCCTTTGCATAAACAATAATTTATTTGGGATATCTGAATGGGATTAGAGAACCGTCGTAGTTTATGTACAAACCCCGCTCACCTTTCACCGTTTCGTAAAATAATCGCCTCGCATAATATAGATTATGAGATAATTTTACCAAGTTGGGGAGTTCATATAGTTAACAAAACCACGTTTTAAACTTGTACATACATGTAAGAGTTTGACAAGACTGGGCTTAATTTGTTCTTCAATTTCAGACCATCACCCCCACTCCCGAAAAGATATTGGTCGAATTTAAAAACAGCAAAATAATCATCGTGCAAATTTGCATTCAAAAACAATTACGAAACGTGTTTTTGAGAACATTCAGTTTTAAATTGTTAATTAAATAGTGTCCCCAGGTTGTCATACATAACATATGATGTTTATGTTCTTCCAGTCACCCATCACCGACTGGCTTACGAAAAGCTTTGAACTGGATCAAGGACCAGTACAGTGGCCTATCAGTCTATGTTAAAGACGCTGGCCTTGGTGATATGACCGGAACACTTGAAGATAAGCACAGAGTATACTATATGAAACATCACATAGACCAAGTCCTGAAAGGTACCTTTATTTATCGTCCATATTATTTTATTTTGTTTTGTTTCCTTTCATTATGAAATTTTATTACATTTTGTTTTCTTTTATTTTATTAATGAAACTTTATTTCATTTTATTTTATTTTATTTTAAATTAAAAAATTAATTTGATTTGATTTGATTTGAGATTCAATATTCAATTCAATTCAATTCAATTCAATTCTATTCAATTCTATTCTATTCTATTCTATTCTATTCTATTCTATTCTGTTTATTTAAAGCAATAAATGAAGACAGCTGTCGAGTCGATGGTTACTTTGCCACAGCTCTAATGGATAGTTTCGAATGGGTTCAAGGTTTCAGTGTCAAATACGGTCTACATCACGTAGATTTTACCGACACAGACAGAACTAGAACCCAGAAAGCATCAGCAAGATATTATTCACGAATAATCAAAGACAATGGTTTCCACAAGGGGTATCCAGGTCCAGCTGGAATGGAATCGGGTGTTGTGCCCTACTCGGATCAGTTCAAAATCTACTTTGGAAAATTTCCCAATGACTTCGTATGGGGAGTTGGAAGTTCGGCTTATCAAGTAGAAGGAGCATCAAGCGAAGACGGTTGGTATTTTCAAGTATACAATTATAATTCCTCGTCGTTGTGGTGACAAGAAAGATAAAAGTATCTGTATAATATGTTTTACTAAACTAATGTAACGATCAAACCAGATTATAACTCGTTATGTTGGGCGGAAAAATTTGAAAATTCAAAAATGCTTAGCAACACTACTGATTAAGAATACTAATATATCCTTGCTTTGACCGGACAGTTTTAAATGGAAAGAACTGGGGTTAGCGAAACTATATTGTCAAGTTTACACATATAACTTTGTTCTATTAATTAGAATATTCTATAAAATCTAATATTTTGTTTTAGGTAAAGGTGTAAGCATATTAGATACTTCTAGTCGTATGGGTAAAATAGAGAACGGACAAACAGGAGACATCAGTAGTGACCAGTATCATCAATATAAACAGGATGTTCAACTCATCAAAAAACTTGGGGTAAATATGATATTGCATGATATTGCTGGGACACCTGATAGTATACATGTCATGACAAACAGTACGCAAATTACACACACAGCACCATTATCCTCTCTCTCTCTCTCTCTCTCTCTCGCTCTCTCTCTCACCAAATTTCGCTTTGGATAAGTTTTGATTTGTTTCATGTATTTCATCACTTCAGGTTAAACAGTATCGGTTTTCATTAGCATGGACAAGAATTTTCCCAGATGGAACCCCTTCTTCATTTAATGAGAAAGGAATGGAATACTATAGAAATCTTATCACGGAATTATTGGACAACCAAATTCAACCGTTTGTGACGCTTTACCAATCGGACTTACCCCAAGCCCTAGAAGATCAAGGAGGTTGGATGAACGAGTCAACGGTAGACTTGTTTGTTGAATATGCTGATACTTGTTTTAGAGAGTTGGGGCCTCGGGTATGTTCAATGTATGATTTGAATGTAAGGTAGCCGTGTATCGATGTTCAAAATATTGTGCCATTAGTAAATTATATCAAGCATCTTAACGCAGTTACCAAAGTTTTACATTTCGAAAATGTAATAGACGCATTTATCAAGACACGAATCTAGCAGTAGAAGCTTCCCAGTTGCAGATAATTGTACAATACAAAATACTGTTCTTCATAAATAAATTAATAGCTTTTATTCACTAAATAGATCTGTAATAAGTTGATACATTGTCCACTTGACGTTTTTAATCCGTAGGTAAAACAATGGATAACAATTAATAATCCTCATGGAGTAGCAGTTCTTGGTTATGGAAGTGGTACCGAGCCACCATATCACACCGATCTTGGTACAGCACCTTACACGGTATCTAAAAACCTGCTACTGGCACATGCCAAGGCTTACAGACGTTACGAAAGTCTATACAAGAATCAACAGAACGGTATGTATCAAGAATCAGCAGAACGGTATCAGTAAACGATGAAATCACAATGTATTTTATTTTTTCTGATCATGTGATTACATTTTGTGACTTCTGTCAAACATATTTGTACGTCTGTTGGAAAGCGTAGAGACCATGGTCATCATTAAACTTCGATTTATATCATATATCTTCATGGGCATATATAAGACGCATTTCTTTGTCACCCACAAATGCACAACCTGCACACATAAAAGCTCTTTACCCATAGCCGACTAACCTTTCTTTGGAATGTGTTTGTCGTGTAAGTAACTCCGCCCTTGACTCATTGACAAACCTTATGATACAACACAAATGCAATAAAACATCCGGCGCAGGTGTAATGGAATATACTGATGCTCTTCTTATCCATCACACGCCTGATCGGGTGACCGATTGGTTAACGCGGGCGCGTTGTATCATAAGGTATGTTATTAAGTCAAGTTGCGTGGTTTCGATTCTCCGCTTGTACATGACAAGGAGTAGTGTCTTGTGGGTGGGTTTTCTCTGGGTCGTCCGACACCCACCACTATATGCGCGCAAGCAAATTGATCTAATAAACTGAACCGTATGGTAGTCCCGAATTAACCAAGTTTGTGTCGAGTGACCGTTATCTACAACTTACCGGTGTATTTGAAGGTAGCACTATTTTGTTTTACGTTTTGAACTATAGGAACAGTTGGTATAGCTTTACATTTTGAATGGGCGGAACCAAAGAATCCTTATAATGACAAGGACGTGGAAGCAGCAGAACGATATCTTCAGATGAATAGTGGCTGGTTTGGTAATCCCATCTTGGGTACTGGTGATTGGCCAACAGTTCTATATGAGCAGGTGGCACAAAAAAGTCGAGCTGCAGGCGTGTCTGACAGTCGATTGCCGGAATTTACAGATGCAGAAATTCAACTGATCAAAGGTATGGGTGCAGGAATTATTCTGTTATAGATTATATAATCTGTAACGTTAATAATAGTTTTCACTAATAAACTAGGCATACCGCCTATTGCACGACGCCCGCCACAACCATCAATTCCAATTTGGTTGGAACTAGTTTTTTCATGACATGAACCATTTGAATTCAATGCATTATAAATTGGTGTATTATATTTTAAATGCATATATTATTATTTAATAATACTGTCTTGAATTTCAGGCAGTTATGATTTTCTCGGAGTAAATATGTATACTTCCACATTGATTAGCTCCCAAATATCCCCTGACAACGCCACTGCCAGTTTTTATAACGACCAAGATGTAAAGAAATCAAATGATCCAACTTGGATAAGGTGAGGATTAACACGGTTGCTCCTCTGTGTAGGAATTATTTACACCGAAATATCAGAGTTAAATCGGTTTAATTTTGTCCTCCGTCTTTCGAAGACGTCTGTCTGTCTGTCAGTCGGTACGTTCGTCACACCTTTTGGGACACAATGACTCGCTTCCTAATTGAGCTAGGATGTTCAAACTTGGTGTAGGTGTTTATTAGGTCAATAACTTGATGGAGTTAGAAAATGACCATTTTCTGCTTAGTGTAAGCAGAGATAAGCAGTTTGATTGGTTTATGCTTTGGGGCACGATAACTTCAGTTCTAATTAAGTGAGAATGATGAAACTTGGTGTATAGTTTTATCACACCAATATTTTGACTATGCTTGATAATGAACATTATCGCCGGAGGATAAACAGAGCGATAAGCATTTTGATTGGTCAAGACTTTGGAACATAACAACTCGGCGTTTAATTGAGGTAGAATGTTTAAAGTTGATCATGACGTTCATTAGGTTGATTCTATCTGATGTCTTAAAGTATTTATTGAATAGAAGTTTAAGTTAAGGGGATGTTTTATATCAAAGGCACGGGTGATTTGTTATTTGGATATATATATCTTGAATCATCGCACCATTGAATTTACATTTCGGTTAATTATGGATATTGTTAGGTTATTGTTTATTCTAAGTTTTAAGAAAATCTGAGTATTACGACAGTGCCCGAGAGCTCGGAGTTCAGTAAATTCATTTTAAATCACAATTCTCTCGGACTTTCAGCTCCGGTATGGTTAAAGTAACTCCATTTGGCATGCGAAAAGTTTTAAACTGGATAAAGTATCAGTACAACAACCCCGCAGTTTATATCACAGAAAATGGTCTTCCTGATACGAATGGGTCTTTAATTGATGAACACAGAATGCATTACTATCGAACGTACATAAACAGTGTCCTTAAAGGTAGCTCGGGTCTTTAAATCTAATTTAAATTTAATCTGCACTCAACCATTTTGTTCACCTCTACTAGATAAGGACTTCGTTGTGCTGTCATCTTTAGTGTCGGGCAAATGTTCCTGTCCAAGATAGCACCAATTGGTGAGTGACTAAGGCGGCCAATGCCAGTTGAACACAAACGTCTTAGAAGCGGTGTTAAACTGGCCAACTCATCATGATTTGTTTAAAAGATCAAGACGAAGACACTATTATTATTTATCCGAATTGCCCAGACATTTGACTACACGAAATCTGACTTGTTTTCGGCAATGCTTCCAAGACTTAAATAGACGAAGGTTTAAGTATTATTAGTAAAAAATGTAATTTTGCTTCTTGTAAATGTACTTTTGCATCTTGTAAATGTAATTTCCCCTCTTGTAACTGTAATTTTCCCTCTTGTAAATATAATTTTCCCTCTTGTAAATGTAATTTTCCCTCTTGTAAATGCATTAATTCATATATAAATGTTTCTTCAACAGCAATCAATTTGGATGGCTGTAATGTGAAAGGTTATTCCGGTGGATCTCTCTTGGATGGCTTTAAAGGAAGTTCCGGTTATAAACATAAGGACGGCTTCTACAAAGTTGATTTTGAGGCCATGGCACGTAACAGAACCGCCAGAGCTTCAGCACACTGGTTCTCAATTCTAACGAAAGAAAACGCATTTAATCCAGGATTTACACAAGCAGGAGGTTGGGGTATTGCACCACAATATACAGATCAGTTTTATTACGACACATTCCCCAAAGATTTTATATTCAGTACTGCTACATCTTCAGCCCAGATAGAAGGAGCCTGGAACATTGACGGTAAGTGGTCTTATGAAGCAAACCAACTGTTACAAAAACTAGTTTCCCCACAAATGAAAGAAATCAAATATTTTAACTTTGGTAAAACACATCTAATATTAACTATATAAAATTCCTAACAAAATCATAAGTAGATCCTTCATAGGGCACGAAACTTGTCCCATATACTGAAAGCAATATATCCTCAAGCAAGTATCAGTCGGATTAAAAGCATTACAGATTTTCGTTGCCTTTTTTTCGGTTTTTACTCTACTACTTCGTGGTCTAACGTGATACTTCATAGCAGGAAATGCACATACGAAGATTGGTCGAATCCAGATCAACCTACCAATCAAAATTGTATTTTTCCTGGCGAATTTGAAAACGCATTATTAACAAATTAAATACTGGACACTCATGGATATGAATGTTTCTGGGATATAACTAACATTTGTTTCTGTGCTTTTCAGGGAAAGGGCCCAGCATCTGGGATACCTTCGCTAACGCTGGTAGATGTAAAGAAAATGCCACCCCACAAGTAGCTTGTGATAGCTACCACAAATATCAAGAAGATGTTGCCATCATTGACGATTTAGGGGTAAGATTCAACATTTTGACATTCCAAATCTTGTACCTCATCATCGGAAACAAAGGACTTCGGAGTTCCAAGCACCTTGGACACCTGTGATTAAACTTCTGGTCCAATTTTACTTTCTAAAGGTATGGGGGTGGGGCGGGCGTATGGGTAAATGTAATAGGCCTACTGGTGAAACGAAATGACACACAAGATTGAGCAATCTAAGTTGTGCTGCGTGGGACGAGAAATACAATTAAGTAAAGAAAGACATTTTTTGTATACACACAAACAGTATTATCACATATAATATACAATTATTATTGTACCTTAAATTCTATACAAAATAGTTTATTAATATAGAAATATAAATTCAGTATAAAGAGGTGTACCTTAATTGTTCTTCATTGGATTAAGTGAAATGCATATATATACTATACGATTCATTATAAATTATATGTAACCGTATATATTACAAAGACAAGTATCATATCCTTTAATTAAATCAATGATACATATCGACAAAGCATATTCTTATTTTATCTCTGTCCAAAGATTTCCAATTTAGTGAAATATTTTTTAAAAAGGTGTGTGATCCTTGATTCCGCCTTAAACAGTTTGTCAGGCCCAGCTAAGTGACTGCAGATGACCGGAAGTAACGATATTAAACTTAAGTTATGTAATCCACCATACAGGTACTCAAACGAAACAGTCGTCGAATACTTTTCGTCCATTTTCTGGTTATTTAGTGGGGTAAAATATGTGACTTCGGTTTGAAGATGTTTTCTATAAGAATTCGACCCACTGCCCCGCCCCCTTAAAATCTATCCTAAAAATCACGACTAATTCCGCTAGGGGGGGCATATTCAAAATGGTGGCTTGTTTTGACAGGAAGCTAATAAAGTTCCATAAAAAGGTGGGTAATACCATATTCAATCGAAATATTCATCGAATACTGATTAAGTCTGATTTCTGGAATGTTGTTTTCAGGTCCAAGCATACCGGTTCTCCATAGCGTGGGCTCGTGTTATGAGTGACGGAACTCGAGCAACTAGGAACCAAAAAGGGATAGACTATTACAATAATTTGATTAATGAGCTATTAAGGCACAACATTAAACCGGTGGTCACTATCTTCCATTGGGATTTACCACAAGCCCTTGAAGATCATGGCGGATGGCTGAATGAATCCATTGCTTACTGGTTTAAAGAGTATGCCGCTCTCTGCTTTGAGGAGTTTGGTGACAGGGTAAGCTAAACTTGGTCCGCTAATAGATCAATGTCCTTACTTAACTTTAATATAGATGCAGGCTGAAATGTGTTTTTTACATGATAATGGACGTAAGTTAGGTCGATGCCACCAAGGCACCATTCATTATATAAATGAGTTATCCTTGAATATACATTATGTAAGAGATAAATCTGCCTATTGCATAACTTATTTGGGCCAGAAATGTTTTTAGTCCAGAAATATCAATTAGACATTAATTAGCTTATCCAGACTATAATCAACTCTCGGTGTCATCGATAGTCTGTTATATTTACTGGATGAGGATCCTATTTGCTGTTCAATTTTCAATCATTTTTCAAATCATGAAATGGATAATCGAGACAATAGCTTTTAGTGTACCGACTGTAGGAATAATGATCGATGCCAGGCCGAAAATTCTATCGCTACATTCTCGGTTCAACAAATTACATTATATTATCTAGTTTTTAAGTACTATAGTGACCCAGCTCATTATCTAATTTCCCATAATGTATCTTTAAGCCATCAAAGTTGCAGTATAAGAGTAATAATAAATACCATGGATTTGTCGATTTTAATAGTTTAGACCAATGTTTTTTGATCAAACTACTGGTCAATATTTACTTTTCAGAATTGGTTGCTTTTGGGTTTGGTAACACTTGCCACCCAAAAATACATTTCAATTAGGAAATGTAGCCAGTTTAATATTTCAAATATCTCCGAGATGTTACCAAACATTACATCTTCCGAGATATGGCTTTCCTTGTGCTTCAAGTGAAGCCTTTTGATAACTGACAAATATTAACGTCGCCTCCACTATTTACTACACAAGCAAAATTATGTGGACGATCGTTTGTTCGTAATATACACTCAAAGTTGACGCTTTGTCATAATTAACTTGTATAAATTATTGTATAAATTATAAATTTATAAATAAATGTGAAGGAATCTGATACCTTAGTTTGAGCTACACATTCTAAGGATAGGGTTTGCAATACGTACAATATTAAATGCTATATTTACAGGTGCCCATGTGGTTAACACTGAATGAACCATGGGTCTTTACGGTATTAGGTTACGGCAGTGGAACCTTTGCCCCTGGTATTGTTGACATGGCAAAAAACCCATATCTGGCAACTCACAATGCTATAAAAGCTCATGCTGAGGCTTATCATCAGTACCATGATGTTTATAATGGAACAGGTGAGGGGAATGTGGGTTAATCTAATACTCAACAGATATAACTTCCATTAAACACTGATTAAAATACAAATCTATAATTCGTTTCTTTTTTATATACTTTCGATGGCCTACCCTACATGAAGATCTGACAAGTTAAAGTGGGAGTTCACCTCAGGGGTTAAACGAGCGTTGACGTTTCTTGTAGTTTATCCACAGTTCCGTGCACCAAAAGGCCAGTAACTAGCCGTAAAAGAACGTTGTGTTGGCTAATCGCGCACATCATCCAGAACAAGTCCATGATTACAACTCTTCCAAATCCTAGTGTCGTAAAAACAAGTAAAACTACATTTTGAACCATAAAATCGAAACGAAATAAGATCTGTGTTTTAACCAGATTGTCTACGTTATTTCAATGATTCAGATGGTGGGTAAAAACCGCAGGACCCCACTCCTTGTTGGATACAAGGATCAAAACCGTGTCAAGTGACAGACTGTGACCTAATACGCACGTTGTCATGCCCCGCCCCGTCTACCCGAACGTTTAAAACTCTTTGGAATGTTACAACTGTAAGATAAACGAAACCATAGTGATGCAGTATACTTATTTTTTCTGATCGAGTTCATTTTTGGGACTAGCACATGGTTCATTTTTATTTAACAATTCGCTTAATTTCAGGTCGTATTGGTGTAACCTTAAATATTGACTGGTCACAGCCTCGCGATATATACAACGAGAAGCACAGGGAAGCCTCCGAATCAGCCATTCAGACATTTCTCGGCTGGTACGCGCATCCCATTTACGTGAATGGAGACTATCCACCCATTATGAAGGAAATTGTTAGACGCAATAGTTTGGCCCAGAATTATCCTGAATCCAGACTTCCAGAATTTACAGAGCAAGAGAAACAATGGATAAACGGTAATATCAAATTTCAATAAGCCATTATTACCATAAATTCGAATGTTTGTGTGGGCCGAGAAGATCCTTTGAGGGTTTTCAGAGCCAATTCGTCATTGTCAGATGTGGTCGGGCGGGCATGCAAGGAAAACTTCATGGTACACATTAGCAAGCATCTAAAATTTGGGAATCGAAGTAGATTAAACGGAAAAGCTGCTGCGTCTATAAATGATCTTTGTTGTCTCGAATGAATAAGGGTTCGGTTCGAAGAGTCTCAATGGAATCCAAGATGCCGGACCTTAAATTCTGTAACACACAAAAATAATTTTGTTACGTAATATTATGTTATCCGTGAAACTTTCATAGTAATTTGTTTCTTAGATGAAACGGAAAAGCTGCTGCGTCAATAAATGACCATTGCCGTTTCGAATGAATGGAGGTTCGATAATTCTCAATGAAATCCAAGATATCGGAGCTTCCGATAAAATTCTGGTAACACAGTAAAAATAAATGTACGGCGTTTATTGCGTAATATTATGTCGTCCGTGAAACTTTCATAGTAATTTGTTTGATAGTTTCTGAGTAAATGAAGTGCTGCAAATTACAAGTACATGTAAAATGTGGATCTATATTGTGTTGGATATAATAGCGTGTCCCAAGATTGCATACTGGAACTCTTCTAGCCTGAATATTACAATGATAATGAAGGGTCTAAGGATTATTCAAAAACCATGACTGGGTCTATTTTATTTCCGATTTGAAAATATCGATTTCATTGGATGTTGTATTTTTATGGGATGACAATCGGTCGTCATAAAAGTTTTAGATGTATAAAGTCTATGATCCAAGTTGGGGTGTAACCAATTGTATTAGTAAACGCCAACTTATTCTTGCTAACATTTAATCGTATGGGGCTTGGTTTGCTATCAACCAAATTCAATTTATTTTGGTCTAATTCTAGAATCTTTACTCCTTTAAATCTTTTTGTCCTAGGTACATCCGATTTTTTTGGCATGAACCATTATACAACAAACCGAGTTGTTAATGACGATCCAGAAGTTATAGCAAAACAAGATGGTAGTTATTGGACAGATCGTGGAGCTTGGATGGATTCTGATCCGGCCTGGCCTGGGTAAGAATATATACAACTTCTGTTGATGCGCCTGTGATATCACATCAATGTGGAAACGATCTGGGGTTTTACCTATTTATCATATTTACGTATAGATTTGTTCTGAACCATCGTCTGCAAACTATGGTGATTATTGAGCACAGCTTCTGTGTATTGTTTATCGTTGCGTCTTATTCATGCTGTGGTTTAGGGATGGTTAAATTAGATTGTGGGGCCACGTTTCCATATACATTGCAGGGAATAAGCGCCCCACCCACCCTCGCCAAACGCATGTGATCTAGACAAAGACATAATTCAAATTACTGTTGAGTATTATGTTTTCTTTATTTTACTTTCACGTGACTATTGAGTATAGTTCATTTCTGTTCCCCAAAAGTTCTTTATATTGCTAAAACAGACCTTTATTTCAGTTCTGGTTCATCGTGGTTGAACGTTGTGCCATGGGGAATCAGGAAAATCTTAAATTGGGTGAGAAATAATTACGGAGACCGAGAAATATTCATCACAGAAAATGGGGTCTCTGATAATAACCAGACCTTGGATGATGTCAGTCGAGTGTATTTTTACACCCATTATATAAACGAGGTTCTAAAAGGTAAGGGCACCGATCGTTCTAAATATTTTACACTTCTGTAAGGATATTTTAAGAGATAGCAGTTTATTTAATCTTTAATCTGATTAATATAGAATTCCCACGCATATCCCCTTCTTGATTAATTACAAAACCAATTAAATAGTAATGAAAAAGATAACCATCGTTATATCAACAAATATGCGTGAAGACCAAACACTCGTTTTTTGGCGTTTCGAAATGAAATAAAATGGCGATTTAACGCCAACGCCATACTGTAACGCCATACTGTTCTGCAGCGAATGAACTAATGTAATGAAAACGCATGCGTGATGAATGAGGGATATTTTGCCGTGATACAATGATCAATGGGGGGTATTTTACCCGGACAGTGACACTGCGGCCTTACCTTAGAATTTCAAATGTGAAGGGTTGGTGGCTTAAACAGATAACAAGGGGCGCAATTTAAATACAACAACCATAGCTTGTTTTGACTTAACGTTTATTTATTTATCAAAACTTTATTTCAGCCGTGAAACTGGACGGGATTAACGTTATTGGCTATACCGCCTGGTCTGTCATGGATAACTTTGAATGGCAAAGTGGATATACTGAATATTTTGGGATTTATCAAGTGAATTTCTCTGATCCTCGGCGCACAAGGAAACCTAAAGCATCAGCTGCTTTGATTCGTGAAATTGTCAGAGATAACGGGTTTATAAATGGTTCTAAGACAGATCCAAAGGCTAACAAGGAGATACCCTTCAAAGAGGAATATTTAGAGGAAGATTTTCCAGAAAATTTCATGTGGGGTGCTGCAACAACAGCATATCAAATCGAAGGTGGCTGGAATGCTGACGGTAAGGCACCACTCTCTCTTACTATTTTATATGCTGTTAACACTTGTGGGTGCCTGTCTAGCACTATTTTCTATGCTGACAACACTTGTGTGTTGGCGTCTGACATTGCTATCTATGCTAACAACACTTGAGTGTGGGCGTCTGACACTATTTCCTATGCTGTCAATGTTTGTGGGTGGGCGTCTAACACTATTTTCTATGATGATAATGCTTGTTGGCAGGGGTCTGACACTACTTTATATGCTGACAACACTTTATCACCAGACGATAATAATCGATGACGAGAATGAAGGATATGATCGTTAGTGCACGAAGCATTTTGTTCTTTCTTTCGCTTTAATCAGATAACGCAGGTATTAACGCGTGCACCGGTTTCTGCTATTTCAGGAAAGGGTGAAAGTGTTTTAGATGCTTTCTTCCGTAACACTTCTAACGGAGATGTCGCTGCTGACAGTTACCATAGATACACTGAAGACATTGAGGCATTAAAACAGATGTCGGTAAGAACACTAGTAAATTATGTTGCTACTAACAATTTATGACTTTGGATTGTTTTCTCCTAGATATTGAAGACATTCTATGTATAGAACAACGTAAAAGATAATAATATTTTGGGTAATTCCAGAATCGGTCCACCTTAAATAAGTAAACTTTGCTTGATTTCATGTAAAATACAAGTAAATAAATCTAATGTCTACTCGATTACTGGGGTATAATTTGATTAATTTCCGATTCTGCTTGGGGTACTGGCAGAGACTTTAACTCAAATGGAATTCCTTCGATTTGGAATGTTCTGGACTGACAACCGAGCACCGTCTACTAGGTTTGGTGACAGCATTAGCGCATGCCTTGTCGCAAAATATTTGCATGTTTAATTGGGGAGATTGAGAGCATTCAATTTCTGATTTATTGATTAGGCGAAATTCATTAATTTACTATTCCTCTGATATGAACTAGCGAAGATGTAAAAAAGGACCCAATTCCGTCCCATTCATTAACATTCACTTTTGTACAGAATGTTCTGGGCTGATAATGGAGGCGTTTTTAAGGAGAAGACCGGCGATTTTCAGCCCAGTTTCCATAAATCTTAAATATGTATTCCGAAATAATCCCCTTTGTAACACACGCAAAATGTTTATGTAAGCAAGAAATTCATTCTAATTCAAACCAAAAGCGATACAGTTGGTTCAACTCGCTCTCGAATCTGTATGGTCTCTATAGTGCGCGTTCAGAATTGGCATATCTTCGCCACCTCGAATGTTATTGACTTGTATTATTCCAGTCAGAGCATATTTTCTTTAAATTCCAGGAACAAATGCTATTGCATTTTCATTAGTTTTAATTCTATTTTGAACATATGTTGTCACAACTGTTAAATATTGCTTTCCAAACAGGCTTCATTATATTTCCAATCCATATCATGGTCCAGGATTTTACCAATGGGTACAGCAGATATTGTAAATCAAAAAGGTATAGAATATTATAAAGGCATCTTCGACAAACTAAAGGCGAGCAAGATAATGCCCACAGTGTCATTATTCAGTTGGGATTTACCAAATGTTCTAGAACAACAATATGGTGGATGGTTGAACGAGACTACAATTGATAAATTCGTGGATTACGCCAGAATTTGCTTCCAGAATTTCGGGGACGTTGTAAGTTTATTTTTGTTGTACGCCATTCTAGGTTATACGTAGAATACTAGAGAGTTGTTTTCGATAATGCTTGCATTGAACAGTGTTATTTACTCATTTAATATAGACCAAACAATAAAGGGGCGCCCGAATTTCTAACGCGTGCGCGTTCGATTAGAATTAAGTCATGTGGCGTGGATTGGATTTACCGCTTGTACATGACAAGGAGAAGGGTCGTGTCACTATGTTACTTTCTTTGTTGTTTTAGGTGAAAGATTGGGTAACTATGACTGAACCGGAACAATCAGCGTTTTGGGCTTACGAATCAGACGTGTTACCTCCAGGTGGCAAACAGAGAAGAACCGGTGACATGTATTTGGCTGTACACAACATGATAAAAGCGCATGCACGTGTCTATCATATGTATTATACGGAATTTAAACGTAAACAAAACGGTAAGTAGAAATAATTTAGTCTTACCTATATCTTCAGACCAAATCAATTTAATCGATAGGATAAATAAACTCTCGTGTAAATAAACTTACTTACAGCGGGGATTGTGCTACATTGTCCAATATACCTACTTGTATTGTCCATTACCCTATGGGGGGTTGGGATGGCCTAGTGGTCTGGAGTGCCGCGCTTCGACATCTAGCTGGCCGGTCACCTCTGGCTTGCGGCTGTGGTATCGATCCCCAGTGTAAAGCGTATGTGGCATGAAGATGGGGGCGCCTTCTCAACCTTGTTGGTTTCCTCCGGGCACTCCGATTTCCTCCCTCTACGCGTAAGCGAATTATTGAAATAAAATTAAACCATATGTTAGTCCCGAAATGACCTAGTTTGTGTTGAGTGGAGTTCTCTCTCTTTCTCTCTCTATTCCGTATATTTATTTCTAAAGTCAATTACCTTATAGTTACTTCTATCGTCTATTACCATATACTGATGTCTATCGTCCATTACTCTATAATATTCACTCTCTATAAACCCTTACTTTATAGTTACGTCTATCGTCCATTACCTTTCTACCTTATATTGACTTATATCTCCATTACGTCTAAGTACCATAGGTAAATAGTTACCAATGGGTGAATTTAGTGGTTCAATAATTCCAAGTAGTCTACTATAACAATGTTGTTGTATTATCGTCATTTAAACTAAAACAAAACGAGACTAACAAGAACTATTTTTATGTAGGTTATGTTGGAATATCATTGCGAAGAGATTGGTATATTCCCAACGATTCTAGAAATCCTGCTGATAATGATGCTGTTCTAAGAAATATTGAGTTTGATTATGGCTGGGTTGGTGATCCCATATTCAAAACTGGCGATTATCCGGTTGAGATGAAAAACCGAATAACCGGGTCCAGGTTACCGACATTTACTCAAAGAGAAAAGGAGTTGAATAAAGGTACGTGGAACTGCATTCACATCACATATATTTAAAGTTACACACTATGGGGAGGAATGGCTGCGGTTGCGCGGTAAGTAAAACGCTGAATCGCTAACTAGGAGACCTCAGCTTCCCTTCTGCAGTTGGCTGAGAAAGTTCGTCGATGGTTTTAATGCGCGTCTCCTCCTTGTGATTAGTGTCGGTCGGATGACCTGGCAAGGGCAGTGTTTAGTTGTAAAAATGGTACAAACAACAGGGCTTAACCGGTGCGAAACCCAAAATTGGTTAGCAAGCCAAAGACTTTACAGTAAGGAACAGAATTGTCAAAAGTAACACCCCATTAACACAACACAACAATTAACGGCGATTAGTAATAAGAGGCTATTCAAAGTCGTTGCATGATAACATAGCAATCTAAAGTCGTTGCATGATAACATAGCAATTTATCTGGTAAATAGGTCTTGATTTCAATACGCGTTTGATACGACTTTCATAGACCACATTGATTTCCAGACACGTTAATTTTCTAGTTTTACATTAAGCGATGTTAATATCATGTCTCTTTTCAGGTTCAGCTGACTTCCTTGGTATAAGTCATTACACAACATATCTGGTCAGCGAAAGTAAACTCCCTCGATCTATCCCTCCATCATTTTATGAAGACAAGGATGTCACACTAAGCTTCAATAACGATTGGCCAAGGTAATATATATATTGTATAAGACAATCATATAACCTGTATACCATCCACCACAAGGGGGTCTATAGGCTTCTGTCCGTTCTCGAATCCAGTTCCTATCAAAACATATTGTATAGAAAACAAATTATGTATGCTCTTTAACACTAATGTCTTGTCGATCTTTATATTATTATATTAAATATCCATATGTAATCCAGCATATTAACAATTCTTTTTGATTTCTTCCCAAAATTTAGCGTTACCATCGAGCAAACATTCTTCTCGAAATTAAATACCCCCTAATTACGGAATATCACGTTGAGTAAATATAAAAACAATTTTAGATACATGGGGAGGGTATGGTTTGAAAATGAAAATATTGATTTTTAAACTATGGTCAAAGTGATAACAACAACCAACGCTCGTTTGTCATGCACATCCGTACAAGCCCAAAAACACTGTCGTTAGATATAACATATAAGTACATTACGTAAAGCGAAATAATATTCTTCCCTGGTAATAAAATCTGAGGTTAGTTCTCAGATGTTTGATAATTACACCACTCGCCGTTTTGTAGTACAATTATATTTCTTAATTTTGCAGCCCAGGATCAGATTGGTTAATGGTATATCCTCGTGGAATACGAATGATGTTAAGAACGATAACCAAAAGATATGGAAACATTCGCATATTCATATCCGGTAATGGTATATCGGATAAAACAGCCGAGAAAAATAACATAGACAGGACAACGTATATCAAACTGTATACAAACGAAATCTTGAAAGGTAATTTATCTGAAAAATCGCTACGGTACTGGCAGATTCGAGGTATTCTTCTATTAAGAAGCTACTGCAAGAGACTTCGCAAGAGTGGACTGTCCCCATATTGTCGGTATTTCGGTCATTAAAAAGTATAATTTATCTTAAACAGTTTGCCACGTAAAATACATGCATGAGTTGTTTTATACGTATTATATTTTCAAATGGGTTTACATAAGGTTGTGAACACCCTTATGAAAATACATTATGTAAGATTTAGATAAAGAGCTGCCCATTCTTGCTCAGAAATAGCCAAGTTGTCACTGTTTGTAATTTTGATAAGAAGTGTGCATAGTGGTAAGCAGGACACTGGTATATTCGAGACTTAGCCTCGCTTTTTCATTTTAAAATAAAATTTTATTCTAAAATCCCGAGTATCCGATGTCATCGAAAGGTGATTATGGTCCTGTCAATAAACGTCTAATTGATAGTTTATATAACTTTCAGGCCTAAAGAAAGACCTGCAATAGGCAGATTTAGCTTTTGCATAATATATGTTTAAAACGTATTAATCAGCACCCAATTGCAAGCAAAATAAACCTGGATCTTATTAGTATGGGTTTAATTCTCTAACGTATATATTTCAGCTATTACATTGGACGGTTGCAGTACTGTTGGGGGTTACACGTATTCGCCATTGATAGATGGGTTCACATGGGAAAATGGATACAATGAAAAAAATGGACTGTTTAGCATAGATTATTCGTCCAGAAATTTGGCCAGAAAAAGTACACCCGCTTCTAAATTCTTCAAATCTATGACAAATGCTACTTCTAGTACGCCTGCAGTGCCAGAACCGGAACCCAGGCCACCAACAACACCGATCAGTTGTAACTGCCCAGAAAACGTAACAGTAAAGACTGTCACTGATAAAGATTGCCAAACCATCATCAAGTATATGAACAGCGATGGTCATCGCTATTCAAGTTCAATAGTGTATATTTCGAGTATTGCTTTATTCCTGAAATATTTTATATTTCCTTGAAATATTTTATATTTCCTTGAAATATTTTGTATTTCTTTGAAAAAATATTTTGTATTATATTTTGTTTATTCCTTGAATTATTTTGTATTTCCTGGAAATACTTTGTATTTCCCTGAAATATTTTGTATTTGCTTGAAATATTTTGTATTTCCTTGAAATAGTTTGTATTTCCTTGAAATAGTTTGTATTTCCTTGAAATAGTTTGTATTTCCTTGAAATAGTTTGTATTTCGAGAATTGCCGTATTACTGAAATATTTTGTATTTCCTTAAATATTTTGTATTTCCTTGAAATATTTTGTATTTACTTGAAATATTTTGTATTTCCGTGACATATTTTGTATTTCCTTGAAATATTTTGTATTTCCGTGACATATTTGTACAATGTTATATCATAGTTTATGTTTATTTCAAAGTAGCTAACTCATGATCAATATCATTCAAATCCTTCGACAATGAAAACATGAATTACTTGTCAATTTAAATCAACATTGATGTTGCCGGGAAAAGATAGGCTTCTGATATCGAATATTTACAAAAAAATAAACATTTTACTATTGGTACCAGAATTGTACCAGAATGCGTTTCAACGTCATTGTGTAAAAAAGGGCCTCGAAGAAAGTGCCAATTTCTGGTGATTTTGCTCCATTACTATAATATATATACCGATCACTATTACTGTTACAATATTTTGTATATTGTTATAAAGCAAAATATATTTTTAGATTTACTGAGAAAGTATATATTTAATATATATTCTGATAATGTTGAACTATTATGTATATAAAATATACTTATATATTTACCTTTTATTTCAATCTTTTCTTTAGTTTGGCAAACTGATGTTTGGCAATTAATTAGCAATTATTGTTAGATATAGATATATCATCTGACATGACATAAGCCATTATATGACATGATATTAGACACATGACATTCATGCTATTAGAGATATGACATGATTATCTTTACATGACATATAGAGATAGATTTCATGTGTATGCATATAAGAATGATACGTTAAATGTGATTAATCAAGTCAAATGTGTGCAATCGAAATTGTGCAAATCATTATCCAGTTTAATCTTTTTGTTACGCTGTCGTGATAAAAACTTTGTCCAGAGTCATCTGTTTTTTCTTCTAAAGCCAATCAAATACTCAGAGTTACAAGTGAAAGATTACTAAAAGAACGGATATCGCATCATAGGAAAGTTAAACATTCCCTGCAAATTACTGAAACAGGATTATTAAATAATTATCGAATACTTTAACACCATCAGGCTATACAAAGTTTATACCAGTAGAGGATAAAGCAGATAAATCCAAAGCAGCGGATAAAGCTATAAAGAACACTTAAAGCAAACAGTGGTCAACCTCTTTTCCCATAAACGTACAGTTGACCAGATACACCATCTATCGAAAGGTCTTGAACAAACCCGCAATTGAAATTTTATAACCAATATAGGTAAAGGTCTTCAGCAACTGGCCTCCAATGGTAAAATAGATTATATCCGATATCAAATCAAGACTATTCTAGAAAAATCAGCAGTAACTAAACCTAACGTAACTAATCTGAACCCAGGGCGATCTAAGAACTGGAGGAAAATAAAGAGACGGCAATAGTTGCAGCCGATAAAGTGCAGCACCATGGACCTTTCTATCAGACGTGGAGAGCGGGCGGACCAAATCCGGTCACCACCCTGACGTATGACCATGTATCTTTATCTCTGGTTGCCTTTGCGTCCCCTTCACGTTGTGTATTTACTTCTTACTGTTTTCTTAAGACGTTTGTCTTACAAGGAAAACAATGCAACAGTTCGTTTTTACATTTTATATGTGACAGCGGGCGGACCAAATCCGGTCACCACCCTGACGTATGACCATGTATCTTTATCTCTGGTTGCCTTTGTGTCCCCTTCACGTTGTGTATTTACTTCTTACTGTTTTCTTAAGACGTTTGTTTTACAAGGAAAACAATGCAACAGTTCGTTTTTACATTTTAAAATACTGAAATTCATTCTTGCCAGAAACTAATCTATAGGGAAAAACAGAATTTTCCGAGAATCTTTAAAAATCCAAAAGCATAAGTCAAAATTAAACCGAGACTCGGGACATTTCTCCGAAATCCGCAATCCCTAATTAGTGTAAGGTTTTGATTGTTAATTCATTATAGTGATTGGGATAACAGCAAAATATATGACATGATAAAAAAAAATATGGCGCCTCGATCACTGATTTTCATTCTAACTCGAGGCTCCAACATAATGAAAATACTTGAAATGGGGTATAGTGGAAGCTACTTCATCATTGTAGTATAGTAGTTATTATAAGTTCCGATGCCTGAAAACACCTACTCATTGTATGGACGCGGGAAACAAACATTCCTTGCGTCTTCATATTAATGCTTGTTTACTCGCGTATATTTGAGAATGTTCTAATAAAATGAAATAAAATCGAGTTTAATGTCCTACTTATCTGAAGTGCCAGGATAATGAAGACGAAAACCTCCATGCCGATGCATAAGGGGGGGGGGGGAATTTTGCCCGGGTAGTGGCGTATCATTTTACTTTTTGTCGAATATCAACTGTCAATACGAGCCAACGTGTATTCGTGACCTTAGTTTATAGTCCAACTTCCTCAGTCAATAGTCTAATGCATGTTCTATGGGCCAAAAGGTATGTAAGCTGACCTTGGTTTTCATCTCCCGCTTGTACGTGACAAGGCATGTGTCGTCTGCATATATGTTTCATCCCTGGTCCTATGTGCATCAGATTTATATAATTATAAGGTGTTCCTGATTATTATGATGTACGTCAAACGAACAGGTATGTTTTGCTATGTTGCAAATAGTTACAGCAAGCAAACGTTGAGCGGAAAAGTGAAATGTGGTCCATTTACTAAAGGACATGTCCTAAACATGAAAAGATATGCGGTTTATTTTCCGACTATTCAGCACCGACTGGTTAATGACGACGGCATTCGTCATATTCAGAGTGTTAGGTAAGGCATTTTACCAGAACAGCGGCGTCGGTTTATATTCTTATTTCGAATTCCAATTGTCATGGGTTCTTTTACGTGCATGCCACTGTGTACACAACGCTTCGTGTATTTTCGTCTCATTCAAATGACTAGACACTGTACTTGCCGGGAAATCCGTCTTGCACTACTGACAAGGGGAGATCCCAAAGTATCGTTTCAACTGGCAGCGAATCCGAGAAGCCCTATTTAGCGAGCCGACGTCTTACTCTCAATTTTGAATTTTACCTATTTCATGATATAGAAGTTTTGCAATTAAATGTATTCTATGTAAACATGCATTCTATGTAAACATGTATTGGTTCTTATTGCCAAAATTATGTATGTTTGTACGATAGATCTGTTATCAAATGATATGGTCACGATCGGATGATACTGATTCCGTATATGTAGTAGACAAAATGATATATTTCTCATACTATGGTTGCTATGTAAACAATTGATAAGGACAATCGCCGTGTATATATAGATAAAGAACTTAATACACATAATCTGATATTTACCTCATGTATATATTGCACGATTTATAAGCAAAGTATATACGGATTATATAAACGACCCATTTAATGCCCGACGTGTGGGTAGCTATACCCCCAAATCATGAAACCATGATATCTTACCCCAACCAATTTTTAATTTTGCACATCTTCTTTATATTTATGAGATTGGTCATCCGATACATCTCCCGTCGATCCATCTTTAAAGGCTCAATACCACTATTGTTGTAACTGAATAATATGTCCCAATCTTTATTCTGGTCAACAAATTTACAATATTCCAATTAATTGATGATACAAATTTCATCTTAACACACTTAATTCAAAAAAGTGGAAAAATTAAACCAAATGATTTGAAAAGGTTAACGTAAACCTTTTCAAATGTGATTTGGATTTTATAATATTTTTCGAACCCTCTGGACAAGTCAAATAGGATATAATGAATAATTTACAAAACAGGTAGGTCACTTTAACATATAGTACTTAGAATAAGGCTATTATTTTTTTTCTGGAGCTGTCAAGCCAGCAAGAGTGTTAGTGTCCCTTTAATGTGCCCGGGTTTGTGAGCGAATACATCCCATATGCTTCTACCCTTACCTGAAAATAAAAACAAATACCAAAAATAGAACGCTACGCTGTAACATTCAATAACTTTACAGCGATGGGGAATAAATCATTAATCAAATCACTTGTTCGTCACAGTTCAATTAAATCGGTTTAATACATAGGGTTTATGACACCAACTGGTAATAATAGCTTGACTATATCATTCCCTTTTGTAGTTAAGTTCTTCTTTCAGATTTGATCAGAAATAGCTTTTATTCTAGATCTTATATAATGCAGTGTAACACACAACAAAACGCCCCCCCCCCCCTCACATACACACCATCAGACACGCCCACACACACACTTTTCAAATGCCAACGTTAATGTCATAAAAGAACAAAACTGATGCATTCCATACCCCTTTTACTTGGTACATAGTCGATGCAACCAGTTTAAGCAAATTCAGCTGGAAAATGACCAACAATTAAGCGTTCTGTATAGTTCTTGGCAAGAACACTTGATACCAATAACAGGATTAATAGATACAACATCTACAATAAATTAATCACCACTACGCATGTAAAACAGTATTAAATGGCATCTGTAACATGTTTCCATAGGTTTGTATTAACAGCTTTGTTTGCGCGTGGAGCGGTCCTTGTGTACTTAGTAAGGCGTGCACTTTAATATCTCGAATTTACCTTTTTGTGGGACAAGGGACCAAAATACAAACAAATTATCGTTAAGCGACCTATTTCGCAGGATAATATTTCCGCTGTCGTCATCGACCTTCACTAACTCGAAACAAACAACGACTGCTGATGACATGTTAATACTTAGTCTATTTCCAAACTGTATTAATTCTACGAGTTAAACAGAGCATTGACTTTAACATCAGATTCAAAAGTTATTGATCATTAATCACTGTTTTAATAAGTAAGGCCACACCTAGTTTATTTTCTGTCCTCCAGGAAAACCTGTAAAAACTTTCCTCCTTATTTCTTCAGTAAAAAGACTTATTTATAACTCAAAAGTACTTGGTTGTGCTGTTCCAAAAAAATTAATTCCAGATTTCTAAGTTTTGAAATTTTAAACAAAACATGATTGTGTATGTTTTAGTTTCGTTTTCTCCTAATATTTTTATTATCATTAAATCATTAAAAATTTTCCTCTTAGCATATTGTATTGTGTATGGCCGTTTTTATTAGTCCAGTCGGGACTTTTTTTTACTTAAATATAAAGAAAGTCGAGTAATAGATAAAATATCTAAATCTTCAAATTACCGTCTGGTTAAAGCAGACTGCCACGTGGCTGTTAAATGTGTACACTGTATGACTGCAACCTGTTTCGAATATTCACTGCGGGATCAGTTTGGTATGACTGTATGCATAATCTACAATTGATAATCCTATTGAATAGGGAGGGATTCGCCATGTCATCCAAGTCAATCCAATAAAATGATGACATATACCAAAGAAGAGCTTTGTCATTTTATAGTTATATTTGTGCGAGTTGATTTGTGAATAGTTGCTAATGTTTGTAGGGATACAAAGAGAATATTTTTTAAAAAAATGAATGTAGCCTATATTTCTAGAAATTTTGCATTATTATTATTGTTATGTGACACAAACCATTCTCGATTTTGTAAATGTCGTGATTTGGACATATACATTTTAAAGGGGGTGGTCCAAGATATATTTTAGTAAATAAAACTATTCAACTTATAATTGGCAACAATCCGAAGAAATACAAGTTTTGAGATTCCATGTTGATGTAGTCATACACTCCCAAATCCTTATCTACATGTACTTTCATATGGTCTGTGATTGAATCAAATGGTGTGGTTTCGATTCAGCGCTTGTACGTGACAAGGTGTAGTGTCGCCAATCCAGTTTACTCCAACAGATAAAGACCCCAAGGTGCATTATTGAAATGAAATTAAACAATAACTTCTGGGATTTTATTCCCTTGGAGAAGTGCATACATTTTTTGGCTTTAGTCTACACATTTATTCTACTGCACATTAATATATTATTGTTAAAAGTTGTATTTACTCGTCGTAAATTATGCTCTCTAATATTGTAATGACATAAAAACATTCTAATTATTCACTGGGATTTGCCAAATACCAAACATTTAAGTGTAGATTGCTACACTATGGTGGATACGTTAAAATATTTTCCTGTGCATTTTTTCCAATCGGCAGTTGTATTTTAAAATATCGACTGTCTAAAAATTGACCTTTAACGTTTGTTTCTTATGTATGCCATATAATGTTCGTTAGAGGGAATTTTTCCTATACATTTTAATTTGAAGATAAAATATTTTGTAAGAAGAATGATATAATTGATAAAATCTAACTGGGATTTGTTTTCAAATTCGCCAATATCTTCATGTAAACTGTAGTATCCAAGATGAATAACAGAAGGTGATAGATTACTGTATATTCTATTTCTAATCAAGATGTCATTAAGAGTATTCCACAGACTTTGAGAATAAGGGCATTGAATAAACAGATGCTCGACAGTTTCCAGCGTGCTGTTACAGAAATCGCATAGACCTGAAGCCACTTTTCCAAATTTAAGTAATCGATTATTTGTGTATATTATTTTGTGTATATATATTTGAACTGGAAATTTCGGACTTTTATATGTGTACAAATATTATGACTTAAATTAAATATGGATTTTATAGTTTTTTCATCTATTATTCTACCTAAATATTCTTCCCATTTTAATATAGCAGTTGGTTTAATAAACTTCGCATTAATTCTTTTTAAATAAATATCCTTTGGCTTTAAAGTGTCTGAGTGAACATTATAAAATAGATTCAAATTATTTAATATATCAGTATATATTCTTAGTTTATATTCATCTTTATTCGCACTCGAGATATCTATTATTTCGTTTCCAATCTTTAAATTGTGATCATTGCATAATTTACTTATCGCTAGTTTTAAACCTCTGAAAAGGAATTTTTCGTTGGACTTAAGTGCCGATGCTGGATAGTTAAGGAAATCTTGTATAAATATTAAATTTCTACTCAAGAAATGTAAGGTGTCACTGGTTGTTTTGTTTTTCAAATTCGTATTAATATACGCTATTTGATTTGTTATTGAGACTCTATCTCCGATCTTTGAATTGTATATAGTATACCAGTTTGTGAAAAGTTGTTCATAGAACTTAATACTAAATTTTGCATATTTAGGGTTATAATTATCTCCAGATAAAAGTAAAGGGTGAAGTGGTGAAATGCAGAATGAAAATATTTTAAACCATGGGCTAGTATTGTCTGTGAATATCTTATTAATCCAAAAGAATGATTTACATCTTAAATATTCATAAATGTCTATCATTTTTAGACCACCATGAGCTAAATCCTTGCAAATCACATCCCTTTTTATTTTATCTCGTCCCTCCCATAGAAAGTTGTATAATAGTGTGTTTAATTTATCGGCAACATAACCAGGAACATAAAGTGACTGTAGTTGATGGGATAGCGCAGGTAGACAAAATGTTTTTATTATAACTATTTTACCCATCAAAGTCAATTTTCGTAATTTCCATCTATTTAATGTGTTTTTTAATTCCTTAAGTTTATTTTCAAAGTTCAATTGATTACGGCTTTTTGTGTCGAATGAAAAATATATACCTAGGATTTTAATTGCAGAAGTACACAGCGTCAAACCTAATTTCTTTATTTTCTGTGCTAGGTCTTCTTTTTTTACTGTTGGTTGTATCGGTGATCTGTTTATAAGTAGGCAAATTTACATTTGTTAAGATGACCTTCGTCATTCGTAACATAAACCGATTCTATTTCATAGCATATTTGCCTTTGCGAGTAAAGCCGTGGATCTATTTTCGCTGGCTTATTCTTTCGAAATAATTCTCTCGAAGGGGTCGTTGTGTTTTATAAACCACAAAATGAAAAGGTTTATAAACTTTGTTATGTTTTTTATATTCTTTCGGGAATGTGTAGCTGAAAGTGAAAATGATCCTTTCCTTTTTGGAACTTTCCCCGTGGATTTTAAATGGGGTGCATCGTCATCGGCTTATAAAGTAGAGGGGGCCTCTATGACAGACGGTAAGAATTATTTTTAAACCATTTCAAAAGTTATAAAAGCGCATATTAAACACGGGAGGTCTTAATCGGATTACATTTCATGCAATGATTCTCTTGTATTGTGTTGCTTTTGAAAACGATATGAGATTCATTATAGAAATGTAGCTTCTTTTGTGTTTAATTGATTGTGTTCAATTACCTTCAAACTACATCGTTCTGATTCGGGTGGTCTGATTCCGGACGTATGGACATCGTACGTGTATTAATGAATAAAAATCAAAGACTAAGAATAAGCACTCAATAATAGCTAAACACACTGTATCTAAGTCCCTTGACGGGTTACTGTGCAGGCTATTCACGGGTTATCTTCAAGCTTTTGTATTCTTAAATACTGTGTCAGTTTTGCTAATAGTAATGCACCACACATTGCATGCATACAGCTAATAGAACATCCTATACCACTTGTATTTATGAAATTTATATAGCAAAAACACGTTTATAGTTATGTCATATTGTTCATTATGACTTCTAACAGCCGTATCACTAGAACAGCTATTGAGGGCCGCTGTGGCTTGGTGAGTATTATACTGGCTCACAAACCAAATAGGTCTGGGTTCGATCTCGGTGTACCATTATATACCACTGACATGACGTTAAAGATCTGTGAAAAATCAACGAAGAGTAGACCTGTGTTAACCACTATTTAATAACAACCGCTATTGTAATAAATGCAATAATTGTAATATGCAGTATAAACGCATACCATTTCTCCTGTATACTGATATTCAAATGGTGATCAAAATCCATAGACTTAAATTTAGATGTCGAATTTATTGTATTGTAAAATACATAACAATAGGGGTTGATATTACAATATGGGTTAAGTAAAATTTTACAACAATTATTACATTTTTTACAATAGGGGTTGATATTACAATAGGGGTTAATTGATATCTTATTACAATTATTACATTTAGTACAATAGGGTTTGTTCTGTTCCGAACTGGGTCGATGAAGACGGGAATAGGCTATACAGTGTGCTATGAATGAAATTTTGCCCGGACAGCGACACGTCGGCCTTTACTCTTATATGAAATTCCAACTGTCAAGGGATATTTTACCTGCACGCCAATATGTACACGGGGTCTCAGTTTTTCGCACCATCCGAACGACTACGGCTGCTAAAGACCCCTACGCGCAAGCTAAATATTGAAATAAAATTGAACCATGTGTTAGTCCCGAAATGACCTAGTTGTGTCGAGTGGTTGTTAAACTCTTCTTCTCCCTCTCTTTGAACAAAGAAATATGTCGCTATCAGACAAAGCCTAACGACTACGACTGCTAAAGACCCCTCCGCGCAAGCTAAATATTGAAATAAAATTGAACCATGTGTTAGTCCCGAAATGACCTAGTTGTGTCGAGTGGTTGTCAAACTCCATTTCTCCCTCTTTTTGAACAAAGAAATATGTCGCTATCAGACAAAGCCTAATTTCTGAAAATAGACTACTTTCAATTTATTTTCGTTATCGAAGGCCCTGTCTGATTAGCCGTTCTACGCACGTGGTTTCACTAGAGAAATGAAATGAAATGAAATGGGTTGAACATTCGACTGTTCTGCTGCTAAACTGGGCTAATGGAGACGGACATACGCCATACAATGTGCTTTGAGGGAAATTTTGCCCGGTCAGTGGCGCTACGGCCTACTCTTATATCGAATTCCAACTGCCAAGGGATCGTTTCACTAGCGTCGCGGCCACCGAGCGATTGTTCTTATTGTACATGTGCTTATACTCGATTCCCATTATTGTATGGTGACTTATTGTATGCCAGTTTGATTTCTAATGTTCCGGTTGGATGAATAAATATCTTATATTAGAATACATTTTACAAATCTGATATGACAAATGTCTGATTTGTGAAACAAATATTGATTTTAAGATACAAATGTTAATTTTAGTGTACAAATGTCGAAATACGACGATAAATGAAGAAGAGAGAGAGAGAAAATGGGGTTTAACGTCCACTCAACACAAACTAGGTCATTTCGGGACTAACATATGGTTCAATTTTATTTCAAAAACTCGCTTGCGCGTAGGGGTCTTTAGCAGTGGGAGGAAACCGGAGTGCCCGGAGGAAACCCACGAGGTTGAGAAGGCGCCCCTATCTCCATGCCACATATGCTCACACCAGGGCTCGAAACCACAGCCGCAAGCCAGAGGTGACCGGCCAGCTAGAGGTCGAAGCGCGACACTCTAGAGCACTAGACCATCCCAACCCCCCATAAATGAAGAAGTAAGAATTAAGGAATATGAATTTAGAACTAAGAACTAAGAAGACCGAATAAAGAGCTATTTGGTCTTTCATACTTTTCGGCAATACAAAAAAAAACAAGAACAAATAGCATTTTTAATGTGTATCTACTGCTCAGGCATCCCCATTAATAATATCTTTAGTTCGTTTGGCAAAACTGATTTTATCAAATGTGTTTTGGAGAGATCTGTAGTTGTACATCCATTACATCTGCTTTTTTGAGATTCAAGTTTGAATATAGAAAAACGAATAGTGTTGTTTTTGGTTATTACAACAGGGGTTAGGTAAGATTTTATAACAATTATTGCATTTATTACAAAAGTGGTTGTTATTACAATAGGAGTTAATTGAAATGGTATTACAATTATTACAATATTGCTTGCAATAGGGGCTGTAACAGGCCTCTGTCGGGTCAAATATTTGTAAAAATAGATCGCAATTCTGAATAACCATTTAAATCATTTTTCTTTTGCTTCCTTTACAAATCTGCCGGTGATCTTATATTTTTTGCCTTGCAATGTTGTATATTTGTTGATAAAGATTTCCTTGGTTTGTAGTTTAAGATTACATCTAGAATTTCAATCTAGTACATGTATCTGCAGATTAGAGTCATGAAATCTTTTTATTGTAGGTAAAGGTTCCAGTATATGGGATGCATACGTACAAGAACCTGGAAATATCCAAGACGGATCAACAGGAGAAGTGACGTGTGACAGTTATCATAAATACAAAGAAGATGTTCAGTTACTCAAAAATATTGGGGTAACATTAAAATTAAACATATAAAACTAATGTAAAAAACCTGGCTACCGTAACTTATTTCCCTGGCTACATTGATAACAACGTGTAGTATGCCGAGCGTAGGAACGATTTCATGATTTGATGGAATAAATTCCACACAGGTTCACATTCGCATCAGTTATTAGAATTACCAAAAAACATTTCGGCCTTCACACATTACAATGCTCTTATTATTTTAGTCGATAAATCAACAAATATTAGATAATAGTGCGTATTTTTTTAAAGGTTACCAAATTTCAGAAATCAATAGCGTGCACTCTATTAAATCTGGCGGTTTGTCATTTAGTCGAGTGTACAGTTTCGACCCCAGCCAGGCAAGGGGCTCGTCTACCTAATCTCGTATGGTTTCTCCTGGTCACTGTTTCCGCCCTATTCTAAAGATTCAACAAAGAAAAAATGGAATTGTACAATATGCTGGTCCTAAACTAAGGCCTTGTTTTAAAAATTATAACTAAAACATGTCTTTTTTTCTCATTTATAGGCGAATTCGTACAGATTTTCTATTTCATGGTCCAGAATTAGGCCAACTGGATCGTTCTCTGTCAATACGGAAGGCGTCAACTATTATAAAAATTTGATTAGTGAATTAAAAAAATATAACATAACGCCGATTGTGACTTTATATGATAACGATTTACCAGAAGAGTTACAGCTTCGTGGTGGATGGTTGAATGATGATACAAATGATCATTTTGTTGAATATGCCAGAACGTGCTTCCGCGAATTTGGACATGATGTAAGTAAACCCTTAAAACATATGACATCTCATAAATCGTAAATATCCAGTTCAAGGGATAGATACTGCTAGATTACATATCAATACCAATAGCATTGCGTGCTTCTATTTCGAGTTCTGTTAATAAACGCTAGAGTAAAGTCAACGAATTACAATCTGTACTTTTAAAGCCCCCCCCCATCCATTCTACCCTTATTTGGACATACCAACCTTTACTAAAACAAAAATCCGAATTTATTCACCGGCATGATTTGTGTAAAACGTGCATATCTATAACATATCTTTCTTTCTATTTCGGTCACTTTTGGCAATACTTTGGCTAATATTGACAACAGGAACGCCGTTTTCAGTTCTTGGCAATAATCAGTAGGTCCGGGAACTCAATTATGACTTAACTTGTCGTTGTGGTGTCTCTATGGGCTTAGGGTTATGTCATTTGAGCAGACGTGAATTAATATAACCACCACAAAATTCAGAAAAAAGATGCCTGCAAAATTTTGAAGACATTTACTCAATAATTCTGCACTTGCATAATTTATCTAAATAAATGCCCTTTCAAACGATCTTGAAATTTTGTAAGTGGGTTTTAAATAGATATTGTCATAACATGCAGCTGTGCATAATGTTGCATGTTATTTTCCATTGCCATTTCCATTCCATAACGCTGTGGTTTTTCAATGCCATTGGTATTTGACATTTGTGTGATTTCGCCATTAATGCGACGATATATCCATAGAAACATGACCCAAGCACACGACATCGTTCAACAATTCACTGTTTATTCAGTTACGTAGAATTTATGCTTCGGGTTAGTACACTAACACTTAATTTTAATTTATACTCGCGTAAAGAATTTATGCTTCATGTTAATGCACTAACATTGAATTTATGCTTCATTGGTAATGCAGTCACATTGAATTAATACTCACGTTGAATTTATGCTTCATTGTTAATGCAGTCACATAGAACCTATGTCACAGATTAATACGCGTACGCAGAATTTATGTCAAAGTTTAATCCATCATGTAGCAGTTAGGATTCAGGTCAATGTCGAAATTATGCCCCAGGTTAATGCACTCTTGAATTGAATTTATGTCCCGGGTCAATATGACCACGTAGAATGTCCATGTTTAATGAAAAATTGATGTCTGGGGTTCCAACGTGACGTGAAAAATTTATTTTCGGGGAACGTACTTAATAATACAGTCAATTAATTTTATTTAAACTTTAGGTTAAACATTGGATAACTCTAAATGATCCGTGGAATGAAGCAGTTAATGGATACGGTAATCGTTCTATTGCTCCTGGATTGTGGGGACCAGGGACGTACACCTATACAGCTGCACACAATATGATAAAAGCTCACGTAGCCACGTACAAGACTTATAACAGAGCCTTTGGTAACCAAGCAGGTAATCCGCTTAATTTTACCAACATCTTTCCATGGTAGTGTAGATTACTACGCTACGATAAACTAGGTTCTCACGATAAGTTTGTCACTATTGATTCCACGATCTGGTACATGCAGATACGTTCTGGTGCGTTTAAATGCGATCAACAGGACTACAATACGTCCCATGCGAAAATAGCTAACACTTTCTTGGTTAGCCGTGCCAAATGGGAATCGGCTTAAAAAAGAAAATTCTTCCTTGGCCTATTTCAGGGTACTCTAGTCCAGCCAACCCAAAATGTCCTTGGTAGAAGACAGTAAGATCGTTGATTAGGGAATTCTGATTGTCAGTATGCACCGATTTGTCATCAATAGGATTGGCGGGTGTGTAACGATTTGATTTTTCCAGTTGCCTTATATTTGTTCGTTGTCTCTGCTAAACAGCCTTTTAACAACCCCGCCTGTTTATTATTAGTAAAAAGAAATCACACTGGCTCTGGGTTCCATTCAGGGAGTGTCCAGTACGGTTTCTCCTTTTCGGTAATACAGAATGGAGGACCTGCCATTGCCAAGGAACAATGCCTAGCATTTCGGATTGGACAAAACCCGAATACCCCTGTATTGCACACAAGTAAAAGAACCCGTAAAAGCTGAGAAGCGGAGTGTTTTTGGTTGTCCTTCAATAGATCGAGTGGAGCAGAAAGCTTGGACGTTAATCCTCATTTCCTTCATTCAGTAGTATATACCTTTGACTTGATATAGAATTGATATATTTTTCTTCTTTACTGACTGTATTGAAAGCATGTTTTTGTATTGACCATAATGCTGTAAGCATGTTTTTACTTGCTACATTATTGTAAGCATGCCTTTTATTGACAATATGCGAATTATTTAACGTAAGCAAACCAGAAAGGTAGCGAAAGCAGCGACATTGGTACCATTTGATTACTGCTAATATCGATATGGTTCTATTTCATTCACTTTATATTCATAGCTGTTCTGTTTTTTAACTTTTTTACAGGGAAGATTGGGATCGCACTTAGATCTTCTTGGTTTGAGCCTATGGACTCTTCGAATGTAATCGATACGGATGCCAAAGAGAGGGCAATGCAGTTTCAACTTGGCTGGTTTCTTAACCCTTTTGTAAATGGCGATTATCCTGACATTATGAAGACCTTAATCAACAGCAAAACACGGGAAATAACTCCAGACAATCCTTCCAGGCTGCTAGAATTCACTGCTGATGAAATACGGGATAACCGAGGTATAGTTAGATCTGTCATTACCAAAGTTGGTGGCCATTATATCCAAATACCGTAACAATACCCCAAGGGTCATTCGCAAAGATATAACGCAGTTTGCACTAGCATAATAATATTATTTCACCACAATGCAATGATTAGCAAAATCCACAGCCTGATAATTGCCGAAATTCGATTTCTCAGCTGCTTTCATCAAACATTCCTGTATAGCATACTGTTCAGATAGTATCGGTATTTTCCTTTTAACGTGTCAAACAATGTTAAAAGATACCTTCCAGGAATTCTATTTTAGTACTAGCGAGTTTTACAGATTTCCAACAATACTTTCATCAGAGGATGACCCGCATCGTAGAATTCCTATTATATAGCAGCTCAAAGTCAATGTTGGTTTATTTTTTTTCGGATTTACAGATACCATCGATTTTCTTGAACTTCGGTATGATTCCTCTAAAATGGTAACTGTTAAGGTTAATCATTGTGATCCACCGTCGTATATGTGTGACTGTGACGTATTAGCAAAACCAGACATGTCTTGGATGGGGTATGTATAATGACACTAATTATCACAATCTGATTAAAATACAGAACCTATTTCGTTTCGTTTTCTATAGTTCCAAAATTTCGTTTTACTTATTTTTACTACACTAGAATCTGGAAGAGTTGTTATATAACCCGCGTTCTGGTTAATGTGAGAGATTAACCAATGAAACGGTCGGTTCCAGCGACTTCTCGACGGAGATGCACGAAAATGTGTGTATCTTACTAGAAACCTTTAACGTTGATTGGTTAATCAAATGCCTGGCGGCATAGTATCAAAAGCCGCTCGTATGAACCCTGGCACAATCTCTCACAACAACGGGTCAGTTTTTCATGTTTTAGATGCCATAGAAAGTATATAACTTATTTATTGTCTTCGATTTTAGAATCCCCCGAAAAGATATCGGTGGAATTTAAACAAAAGGAAAATTTTTGTTAATCAACGTGCCAATTTGCATTTAAAAAAACCCTCAGAAACATGTTATTAAGAACATTAAACTATAAATTGTTAATTAGACAGTATTATGATCCCTATGTTGTCATGGTAACCGTCACATAAATAATGTTCTATGTTAATCGTTTTTATGTAACAGTCTATGTTCTTTCAGCCACCCATCACCGACTGGTTTACGAAAGGCTTTGAACTGGATAAAGGACCAGTACAGTGGTCTATCGGTCTATGTTAAAGACGCTGGCCTTGGTGATATGACCGGAACACTTGAAGATAAGCACAGAGTATACTATATGAAACATCACATAGATCAAGTCCTGAAAGGTAAATTTATATATCGTCCAGATTATTATAGTATGTTATTTTTATTTTAGTTTATTTTTTATTTTATTATTTTTTTTATTTTATGTTAATTTTTATTTTATTATTTTTTTTTTTTTGATTTTTTCGCTTTATTTTTTTTCCAGTTACTATTTTATTATTTTATTTTATTTTATTTTATTTCATTTTATTATTTCTTCACAAAAGCAATAAATGAAGACAGCTGTCGAGTCAATGGTTACTTTGCCACAGCTCTAATGGACAGTTTCGAATGGGTTAAAGGCTTTAGTGTCAAATACGGTCTACATCACGTAGATTTTACCGACACAGACAGAACCAGGACCCCGAAAGCATCAGCGAGATATTATTCACGAATAATCAAAGACAATGGTTTCCACAAGGGGTATCCAGGTCTCGGTGGAATGGAATCGGGTGTTGTGCCCTACTCCGATCAGTTCAAAATCTACTTTGGAAAATTTCCCAATGACTTCGTATGGGGAGTTGGAAGTTCGGCGTATCAAGTAGAAGGAGCGTCAAGTGAAGACGGTTTGTATTTTCAAGTATACAATTATAATTATCTGTAATTTTAGTATAAAAAACTTTGAAAGATGAAAGTATTTGCTTGATATGTTTCACTAAACAGCACAATTCAAATGATTTATGAACCGAATTACAAATAAAGCAGTAACGGTCAAACCAAATTACGAATCATTATGCAGGGTGGAAAAATTTGAAAATTCAAAACGCACTATCCAAATGCTTCCGAGTCTATTATAGCCCTGCTTTAACCAGACAGTTTTTATTGGGAAGAACTAGGGTTTAACGACCTAATCTTATTTCATTTGAGTGATGGTTAATGGTATTTTATTGTCTTATTTATACACGATCGACAACTTTTAAATGATGTTGAACCTATTATTTATAAAAATGGTTGGCGGAAATATATTGTCAAGTTTACACACATAACTTTGTTCTAGTTATTAGAATATTCTATAAAATCTAATATCTTGTTTTTAGGCAAAGGTGTAAGCATATTAGATTCTGCTAGTCGTATGGGTAAAATAGAGAACGGACAGACAGGAGACATCAGTAGTGACCAGTATCATCAATACAAACAGGATGTTCAACTCATCAAAAAACTTGGGGTAAATATCATAATATTACATTACATCACTTGGACACAAATAGATGGCAATCACTGGTAGACATATCCGTCGGAAAAGAACAAATTCTCGCCAATCGTCATTGAAAAGTATTTAATATTATCATGAGTGTGAGGCGGGGGCGTCATAAGAGGTGGCTAGTCTCAGAGAAGTAGGTCAATCACAGACGGTTCATACACCTTAAATAAGTCTGTCATTCAGGTAGATCTCCTTATGCCCCACCCCCACCCCCACCCCCACCCCCACCCTCCTTATCGCTTACTCTCTATCACTATAATTCACTTGTGATAAATGTAGATTTTTTTCATGTATATCATCACTTCAGGTTAAACAGTATCGGTTTTCAATAGCATGGTCAAGAATTTTCCCAGATGGAACCTCTTCGTCATTTAATGAGAAAGGAATGGAATACTATAGAAACCTTGTCACGGAATTATTGGACAATCAAATTCAGCCGTTTGTGACGCTTTACCAATCGGACTTACCTCAAGCCCTGGAAGATAAAGGAGGTTGGATGAACGAGTCAACGGTAGACTTGTTTGTTGAATATGCTGATACTTGTTTTAGAGAGTTAGGGCCTCAGGTATGTTCATTTTATAATGCAAGTTTGCCTTCTGGTATTTGGTTTCAATATCAGTAAGGTTGCCTAAAGAGATGCAATTTTGTCGAATTTAATATTTTCTTATACTTAAAAAAACGTTAAAGATTATATAATTTATGTAAATCCACTTTTGCTGTTAATGCTATATACGTATATTTTTTCAAAATTCCAGAAACATTACAATAAAAATAAATTCTAAATTTATTAAATGTACTAACAAGATCTGCAACACACCTTCTAACAAGTTGATATATTAGGCCACTTGACGTTTTTAATCCGTAGGTAAAACAATGGATAACAATTAATAATCCTCATGGAGTAGCCGTTCTTGGTTACGGAAGTGGTACAGAGCCACCATATCACATGGATCTTGGTACAGCACCTTACACGGTATCTAAAAACCTGCTACTGGCACATGCCAAGGCTTACAGACGTTACGAAAGTCTATACAAGAATCAACAGAACGGTATGTATGAGGGAATCAGCAGAACGGTATCAGTAAATAATACTGTATGATCAATTATATTTATACTTTTGCTGGCGAGGGTTGAGCCATAGTCATCATTAAACTAATATCCTTCGATTTATATCTCATATTTTCAGGGGCATAAAAACATACATTTCTTTGTCACCCACAAATGCACAACTTGCACACATTATATAACAGCTCTTTACCCATAGCCGACTACCCTTGCTTTGAAGATGCATGTCGTTTATGTAAGAGGAAGTGAGATTGAACATCGGAAAATCTCGTCCAAAAACCGATAACTGACATTTTTAATGAGAAAGAGAGAGAGAGAGAGATACAACGCATACGCAATAAATCATTCGGCCTCCAGCCGACCCCCGAGGGATTACAGAATACACAAAACTTCAAAGGTCGTCCTTTTTAAGTATTACCAGTGGCGGATCCAGGATTTTTTGAGGGGGATGACAACCCCATGTTTTGTCTCACCGACCGCAATAAATGTTTATTGTGTTTCTGATAAGATGCGCACCGTGTGCTATAATATATGTCCCGTGCATGTCCCGGTGGAAGCTTGTAGGACCCGGAATTCCTATACACCGGTGGGGAGGGGGGGGGGACTAGTCACCCTAGTAGTCACCCCCCTGGATCCGACCCTGTACACAGGAGGTTAGGTGAACGATTGGTTCATAAGCTATGTTATTGAGTCAAATAGTGTGGCTTAGATTCACCTTGTACATGACAAGAAGCAGGCTGTCCAACTTCGTGGGTGGGTTTTCTCCGGGTCGTCCCACGCCCACTGCTAAAAACCAAAGGAAATTGGTGAAATGAATTGAGCCACATGGTAGTCCCGAAATAACCTAGATTCTGTCGAGTGACCGTTAACCCCATCGCCCTCCCTCTCTCTCTCTCTCTCTCTATATATATATATATATATTTACATATAATCTGTTAGTTTCAATCCCTTAAAGAAGTTAAACTTGTTTTACGTTTTGAACTATAGGAACAGTCGGTATAGCTTTACAGTTTGAATGGGCGGAACCAAAGAATCCTTATAATGACAAGGACGTGGAAGCAGCAGAACGATATCTTCAGATGAATAGTGGCTGGTTTGGTAATCCCATCTTGGGTACTGGTGATTGGCCAACAGTTCTATATGAGCAGGTGGCACAAAAAAGTCGAGCTGCGGGCATGTCTGACAGTCGATTGCCGGAATTTACAGACGCAGAAATTCAACTGATCAAAGGTATGGGTGCAGGAATTATTCTGTTATAGATTATATAATCTGTAAAGTTAATAATAGCTTTCATAAATAAACTACGACTGGTTAATACTTCATAAAAACGACGCGAGGTGGTGTTGGCTGCTTTGAAAAGGGTACGTATACCGTCTATTGCATGCCGACCACCACGACCTTATGACAACATCATCAGAAGAATCAGTTCCAGTTTGGTTGGAACTAGTATTTTTATGACATGAACCATTTGAATTCAATGCATTATAAATTGGTGTATAGAAATTAATTAAATGCATATATTATTATTTAATAATACTGTCTTGAATTTCAGGCAGTTATGATTTTCTTGGAGTAAATATGTATACTTCCACATTGATTAGCTCCCAAATATCACCTGACAATGCCACTGTCAGTTTTTATAACGACCAAGATATAAAGAAATCAGATGATCCAACTTGGATAAGGTAAGGATTAACACGCTTTCTTTTCTGTGTGTGAATTCTTCACATCAAAACATCTGAGTTAAGTCGATTTATTTTTTTATGAAGGGTAATAATACATCATTGCCGAATAAGAAGCAATAATGTCCATCGTCGCGCTTCACATGCTCTGAATGTAATTTTCTTAACAATTTATTGAATAAAAGTTTAAATTGATTGTTTACAGCTTGGACTACCAGATATATTTCCCCTTCTTGGAAAAGACATGCAGTATAAATATAAGTGTTGATTAAAGGAAGAGAAGTGGAGGTAAAACTCCAGACACGAACGAACGAAAATAGAGGGGGCGTTTCAAATTAAAGGCGCGGGTGATTTCTTATTTGATTATATATATCTTGAAGAGAGATCATCACCGCGCGATTGAATTTACATTTCGGATAATCGGTTGTTATTTATTTTTAGTTTCATTTTTTGGGTATTACGACAGTCTCCGAGACAGGGAATTCAGTAAATCCATATTAACTCCAAATTCTCTTGGAATTTCAGCTCCGGTATGGTTAAAGTAACTCCATTTGGCATGCGAAAAGTTTTAAACTGGATAAAGTATCAGTACAACAACCCCGCAGTTTATATCACAGAAAATGGTCTTCCTGATACGAATGGGTCTTTAATTGATGAACACAGAATGCACTACTATCGAACGTACATAAACAGTGTCCTTAAAGGTAGCTCGGGTCTTTAAATTTAATCTGCATTCAATTATTTTTTTGACCTCTCTTACATAAAGACTTCGTTCCTGCCCATTCTGTCCTATTTGGAGTCAAGCAAATGGCATTTTGATTGACCAAAACTGTTCTTGCCCCATATAGTACGAACTGGTTAGTGACCAGGGCAGCCCATGATGTTAGACTGGCCAGTTCATCCTTTTGTTTATAAGATCAAGACTATGACATCATAGTATACGTTTTATTAGTAAAAATTGTGATTTACCCTCTTGTAAATGTAATTTACCCTCTTGTTAATGTAATTTCTATGTCTTTTGCTCAAAAGGTTGTCGACTCACTATTATTCGATCATGGGCATTATTTCACAGACATAAAATCAGTAACACAGAAAATAATAACACGATTACCTCCCTTGTATTTCCATTCACCCCCATGGAATGCCTTCTTCAAACGTTTGAATTTGAAGAGGAAAATGATATTTTTGCCAATTTCTCAAATGGCAATAGTGAATTGTAGGATTATTCTTGAACAAGGCAGGACTGTTTATAAATACAATCTATTTTACTATTTAGGGCTTTATTTTAATACATTTTAAAATATAACTTAAAAATATGAAATTGCAACTTTAGTTCATTCATAAAACATCTGTGTTTTTCCCACAGCAATCAATTTGGATGGCTGTAATGTGAAAGGTTATTCCGGTGGATCTCTCTTGGATGGCTTTGAAGGAAGTTCCGGTTATAAACATAAGTACGGCTTCTACAAAGTTGATTTTGATGACATGGCACGTAACAGAACCGCCAGAGCTTCAGCACACTGGTTCTCAATTCTAACGAAAGAAAACGCATTTAATCCAGGATTTACACAAGCAGGAGGTTGGGGTATTGCACCACAATATACAGATCAGTTTTATTACGGCACATTCCCCAAAGATTTTATATTCAGTACTGCTACATCTTCAGCTCAGATAGAAGGAGCTTGGAACATTGACGGTAAGTGGTCTTACGAATGAAACTAACTGTTACATTAACATTTGCCCACAAATGATGGAACCTTAATCATTTAAGACAACATTTCAACTTTTTGGAAGTCGAAAAAATTCGGTAAAACACATCCAAAACATGTATTAACTTTGTGATTGATCGAATTCAAAACAAACTACCAATCAAAACCAAAGATGCAGAAAATTGTATTTTTAGGGAGAACTTTAAAAAGCATTAATATCAAATGAAAAATGAATGTTTCTTTATTATAACTAGCTTTCTGCGTTTTTCAGGGAAAGGACCTAGCATCTGGGATACTTTCGCTAACGCTGGTAGATGTAAAGAAAATGCCACACCACAAGTAGCATGTGATAGCTACCACAAATACAAAGACGATGTTGCCATCATTGACGATTTGGGGGTAGGAATTAACATTTTGACATTCCTTATTCAAAACCTCATCATCGGAGACCAATGATTTTACAAATCCAAGTACCTATGACACTTTAATTTTAGCATATTAATACTTTGGACCAATTTTCCTTAAAAAAAGGAATTGGAAGGGGGGGGCGGTAAATATGAGCAATGCGCTTCGTTGGCGAGACGAACTATTATCTCTAGATTTTATTAAGTGCAGAAACATATTTTCACAAATAGTATTATCGAATATGTGGTACTAAGTTGAAATAGATTACATGTATATACAATTAGTATTGTACCTCAAATTCCATACCAAATAATTTATTAATATAGAAATATTAATAACATAACATAAAAAGATGTACCTTAATTGTTCTTCATTGGCTCAAATGAAATACATACATGTACTATACAATGATTCATTATGTATATGTATCTGTAACCATGTATTAAATTGGAAAGACAGGTAATGTTTGATTAACTTAATGACACATATCGAGAGACAATATTCTTATTTTGTATCCGTCCAATTTTGTGAAATATTTTAAAATGTTTATGATCTTTGATATCTGGAATGTTATTTTCAGGTCCAAGCATACCGGTTCTCCATAGCGTGGGCGCGTGTTATGAGTGACGGAACACGAGCAACTAGGAACCAAAAAGGGATAGACTACTACAATAATTTGATTAATGAGCTATTAAGACACAACATTAAACCGGTGGTCACTATCTTCCATTGGGATTTACCACAAGCCCTTGAAGATCATGGCGGATGGCTGAATGAATCCATTGCTTACTGGTTTAAAGAGTATGCTGCTCTCTGCTTTGAGGAGTTTGGTGACAGGGTAAGCAAAACTTGGTCCACTAATAGATCAATGTCCTTACTTAACTTTAACATAGATGCGGACTGAAATATGTTCTTTACATGATATTGGACATAAGTTAGGTCGATGCCACCAAGGCACCATTCATTATATAAAAGAGTTATCCTTAAAACATACATTAAATCTGCCTTTAAGCCATAAATATCATCTAAATTAATAATTAGACATTAATTAACTTATCCACACCTTGCTATTTACCCGATTAGGATCCGATTTGCTGTGCAACTTTCAATCATGATTAAATTATGAAATGGATAATCGAGACTATGTTTGTATTGTAACCACTTTGGAAAAGATGATCGAGGCTAGACCTAAAATTCAATCCTAAATTCTTGTTTCAAAGTGGGTCAATTTGAGAGAAATTTTCAGCAAGTTCCCTTTTCATTGCATAGTTTTAGCTATTATAGTGAGAACAGCCAGCTCTTTATCTAATCTCCCATAATGTGTATTTAAAATAGCATTATGGAAGAGTAAAATCTGCTTATTACAGGTCTTTCTTTAGGCCTGAAATGTTATCTAAATAATCAATTAGACATTAATTAGCATATCCAGACCATAATAAACTCTTGATGTCAAGGCTAGCCTTCGATGATGGCGGATTAAAATCCTATATGCCGCTTAATGGCCGTTGATAATTAAATCAATCAAGTGGATAATTGAGACTATACTGTTTATATTAATGATTTGAGTAATGATGACCGAGGCTATGTGAATATTTCAAACGCTTTTTTCTCGGCTAATAGTGGATCAATTTGACTGAAATTTTCAGCAAATTACCTTTACACGATCAAGTTTTTAACTATTATAGTGAGAACTGCCATCTCTCTATCTTATCTCCCATAATGTAACTTTAACCCATCAAAGTTTATCTTTCAGAATTGATTGCTGTGGTCTTTGGTAACACGTGACATCCAAAAATATATTTCCCATTGGAAATGTAGCCAGTTTAATATTTAAAATATCTCCCATTGGTACCCGCGTCTTTTAACACATGCCATCAATTGGAAAACTGCTTGTTGCCAAAACATTACAGATATGTAGGGTTTCATGAACTTTTAGCGAATCCTTTTTGATAACTCGCAAATACAAACGTCACTCCTATTAGTTAGCAGCAACAGTATATATGGGCGATCGTTTGTGTAGTATTACACGCTCAGTAGTTGCCGCTTTGTCATATGCGTAAATTATTATTTTATTAATAAATGTAAAGGCATTTGTTTCCTTATAGTTTGAGATACATATTTTGAGATTATGATTTGCGATACATGCAGTGTTAATGCTATATTTGCAGGTGCCCATGTGGTTAACACTGAATGAACCGTGGGTTTTTACGGTACTGGGCTACGGGAGTGGGGTGTTTGCCCCTGGTATTATTGACATGGCCAGAAACCCATATCTGACAACTCACAATGCTATAAAAGCTCATGCCGAGGCTTATCATCAGTACCATGATGTTTATAATGGAACAGGTAGGGGGAATACACTCAACAGATCTAACTCCATTAGAACACAACTAAAATCTAGGTTATTTCAATGATTCGGAGGATTCCACTCGTTCTTACATACAAGGATCGAAATTGTGCCAAGTCAAAGACTAATACGAACATAGTCACCGACACCTCCTTCCCTCTACATATGGACGCTTTGTAATTGGGACGTTTTAAGCGCTTTGGAATGTTACAACTGTAACCCAAGTTCACCTTTTTCTACTTTATTATTGGACTAATAAAGAAAAGTATGTCAAAAGTAAAACAGATTTAATTGAAACTTAATTCCAGGTCGTATTGGTGTAACCTTAAATATCGACTGGTCACAGCCTCAAGATATATACAACGAAAAGCACAGGGAAGCCTCCGAATCGTCCATACAGACATTTCTCGGTTGGTACGCTCATCCCATTTACGTTAACGGAGACTATCCACCCATTATGAAGGAAATAGTGAGACGCAATAGTTTGGCCCAGAATTATTCTGAATCCAGACTTCCAGAATTCACAGAGGAAGAGAAACAACGGATAAACGGTAATAAAAAAAATTCTTCAAGTCATTATCTTCATAAATTCAAATCTTTGTGCGGACCGAGAAGATCCTTTGTGGTTTGCAGGGAAATCTTCGCCGTAAACATTGGCAAGCATCTGAAAGTTAGAAATTGAAGTATATTAGACGGAAAAGCTGCCGCGTTCAGTATTATATGTGGATCAATAAACGGTCATAGTGGCCTAGAATGAATGTAAGCTCGACGATTCTCAATGAAATCCAAAATGTCGGGCTCTGATGAAATTCTGGTAACAGAAGAAAAATGTACGACGTTTTTTTACGATATATTATGTCATTCGTTAAAACGCAGTGCTTCCAATTAGAATTAAAGTGCGGATTAAAATTGTGTGCTTCAAGAGTCGATATTGGAACTATGGATGTTATTTCTTTCGAATAACTCTTTTAGTCTGAATGTTGTAATGAAATCAAACAGGGGCTTCAGAAGATTCATAAACTATGACAGGGTCTTTTTTTATTTGGGATGTTATACTTTTGTGGGATGTTTATAAAGTTCTTGGTCTAAGTTGGGATTTAAATGATATTAGTAAAGGTCAGCTTAATTTGTCCAACATTTAATTGTAAGGAGTTTGCTTTGCTTAATATCGAAATACCACATACAATATCAACCAAATTCCATATATATATTTTGGTCTAATTCAAGAATCTTTACTCCTTTAAATCTTTGTCTATGTTCTAGGTACATCTGATTTTTTTGGCATGAACCATTATACAACAAATAGAGTTGTTAATGACGACCCAGAAGTTATAGCAAAACAAAACGGTAGTTATTGGACAGATCGTGGAGCTTGGGACAATAAAGACCCGTCCTGGCCAGGGTAAGACTACACATTTGTTCATTGTTACGGCTGTGATATCAGTCGTCACATTTCAGTGAGGATTCTTTCTGAACCATCATCTTAATTCTTAATATTATGCTGCTGATTACTGAGCATAACTTGTGGCGTAATCCTTATGGGTTGACCTGTGAAGTTTTTAACCACTTGTCTCCTATTCATGCTTCGGGTTGGGGCGTATGTAAGGGGAGGGGGCATATTGAAGAGTTGCCATGCGCAAAACAGGTAGTAACACAGACCTCCTCCCCCATGATGAACGGAACTCGTATTATCAAATTGCTGTTGAATGTATGGACGTTTTCTTACACCTCACAAAAAGTCTTTATTTTTCTTTCACGTGACTATTAAGTATAGTTCATTTCGTGTTCCCCAAAAGATCTTTATATTACTAAAACAGAAATTCATTTCAGTTCTGGTTCATCTTGGTTGAAAGTTGTACCATGGGGAATCAGGAAAATCTTAAATTGGGTGAAAAATCATTACGGAGACCGAGAAATATTCATCACAGAAAATGGGGTCTCTGATAATAACCAGACCTTGGATGATGTCAGTCGAGTGTATTTTTACACTCATTATATCAACGAAGTTCTAAAAGGTAAGGGCATCAATCGTTCTCAACAGATAACAAGGGACGCAATTTAAATTCAACACCCTAGTTTGTTTTGACTTAACGTTAATTTATTTATTAAAACTTGTATTCCAGCCGTGAAACTGGACGGGGTTAACGTTATTGGCTATACCGCCTGGTCTGTCATGGATAACTTTGAATGGCAAAGTGGATATACTGAATATTTTGGGATTTATCAAGTGAATTTCTCTGATCCTCATCGCATAAGGAAACCTAAAGCATCGGCTGCTTTAATTCGTGAAATTGTCAGAGATAACGGGTTTATAAACGGTTCTAAGACAGACCCAAAAGCTACAATGAAGATGCACTACGAAGATGAATATTTAGAAGGAGGTTTTCCAGAGAATTTCATGTGGGGTGCTGCAACAACAGCATATCAAATCGAAGGTGGTTGGAACGCTGACGGTAAGGCAACACTCTATAACTACTGTATGTGACAACTCTTGTGCGTGGGCGTCTGACAATAATTTCAGTACTGAGCGATCTGATTAAACACAGATCATACTTCGTTTCGTTTTTTTATAGCTCAAAATGTCCTTTTACTTGTCTCTAATACACTATCTGGAGGAGTTGTTATATGAGGCGCGTTCTGAATGGTGTGAGGGATTAGCCAATGAAACGGTCTGTTACGGCGAATGTGGGGAACCCGCTAGAAACATTAACGGTAATTGGTTTATCAAATGTCTGGCGTCATGGGGTCAAAAGCCGCTCGTATGACCGCTTATGCGATCTTTCACTCAAATTGATCAGATCTTCATACAGTAGAGGTCATCAAAAGTATCTAAAACGAATTGAAACAGATCTGTATTATAATTAGATTGTTTACTTGTGGGTAGGCTTCTGACAGCACCTTTTACCAGACGATAAAGAGGCTATGATGTTGAACTGTGGGCAGTATTTTATTCCCTCATTCACTCTAATCGGTTGGTGTATATCCATCCACTTATTGTACATCTGAAAAGTTTCTGACGGTTTCTGCTATTTCAGGAAAGGGTGAAAGTGTTTTAGATGCTTTTTTCCATAACACTTCTAATGGAAATGTCGCTGCTGACAGTTACCATAGATACACTGAAGACATTGAGGCATTAAAACAGATATCGGTAAGAACACTAGTAAATTATATGGATACTAATTATTTTATGACATTTTTCACATATATTGAAGACATTCTATGTATAGAACAACATAAAAGATTATAATATTTTGAGCGATTTCAAATTCGGTCCACCTTAAATTGGTAAATTTTGCTTGATTTCATGTAAGTACATGTAATCTAATATTTGTAGTAAGTATACTAAGGCATAACTTCATTACGTCACTGGCAGAACTGTTAAGGAACTCGAATGGAATTCCTTCGATTCGGAATGTTCTGGACTGACGACAGAGCACCTACTACCAGGTTTTGTGCCAACCTAATTTTGACGTATTTAAACATATTAGCTATGGTGGTTTGTCGAAATTATATCATATTCAGTTAGCACATGTCTTGGCGACTGACATTTTCATGTTTATTCGAGGGGATTGAGAGATTTCAATTTCAATCGTTTGATTGAGTATAATAATATCTCGACCAATCGGCATAGCTGAAACGTTTCATTACTTCACGATTCCTCTGATCGGAATTAGCGGAACGGTAAAAAAAGACTCAATTTCATCACATTCGATTGCTTTTCTTTTAGTTCGGAACGTTCTAGGCCGACATTTTTAAAGAGAAAACAATGAATTTTCAACACGGTTTCCATAGTCTTAAATATATATTCACAAATGACCCCTATTGTAACATCCGCAAAAAATAGTTTTAATTAAAACCGAAATTGTCCATTCAATCGGTTCAACATGCTCGCTGGTCTCTAATGCGCATGCAGAATCGATACATCTTCACGATTTTCGGTGTTATTAAATAGTATTATTTCCAATCAAAGAACAGAGTATACATTTTTTAATTACCAGAAAACGAATAATGTATATCTTTTTGTTTTTTTAATTATTTTTTTAATTATATTTCGAACATTTTTTGTCACAATGTTAAATATTGCTTTCTAAACTTCCACAAACAGGCTTCATTCTATTTCCAATCCATATCATGGTCCAGGATTTTACCAATGGGTACAGCAGATGTTGTAAATCAAAAAGGTATAGAATATTACAAAGACATCTTCGACAAACTAAAGGCGAACAAGATAATGCCCACAGTGTCATTATTCAGTTGGGATTTACCAAATGTTCTAGAACAACAATATGGTGGATGGTTGAACGAGACTACAATTGATAAATTCGTGGATTACGCCAGAATTTGCTTCCAGAATTTTGGGGATGTGGTAAGTTTATTTTTGTTGTACGCTTTTTTATGTTATACGGACAATACTAGGGATTTTTTAATTTTAATTTAGACCAACCATTAAAGGGGTGTTTTAGATATTTCATCAGTAGATACTACTACAGTCGCTCATCATTATCGACGTAAAAAATAATTGAGGGAGACATTAACATAAAGGGTGAGTTAAATGACGTGGATTCGATTTCCCGCTTATACGTGACAAGAGGTGTGGTCGCCTATCCAACCTCGTGGGTTTTATCTCGGCCCTCTAATGTTCCACTGCTAAAGACCCCTACTCACAAATAAACTATGTCCAAAAATAACCTAGTTTGTATCGAATGGACGTTCATCCACACTTCAATATATTATGTGTCAATATTTAAATAAATAAATTCATGTTTATTAGCCGTATGCATGGCAGGGCAAGGCAGCATTAGCGATATCTATAGAAAACTATATATTACTTTATTTGTTGTTTTAGGTGAAAGATTGGGTAACTATGACTGAACCGGAACAGTCAGCGTTTTGGGCTTATGAATCAGACGAGTTACCTCCAGGTGACGAACAGAGAAGAACCGGTGACATGTATTTGGCTGTACACAACATGATAAAGGCACATGCACGTGTTTATCATATGTATTATACGGAATTTAAACGTAAACAAAACGGTAAATAGAAATAATTTAGACTTACCTATATCTTCAGACCAAAACAGTTCGTGTAAATTTAATCGATAGGATAAATCATATCACTGGTGTAAAAAATCTGATTAAAACACAGATCCTATTTCGTTTCGTTTTAATAGTTCCAAAAATTCGTTGAGGTGTTCTGAATGGTATGAGGTAGGAGCCAATGAAACGGTCTGTTATATATGGCGAGCTTTAGGCCTATTTTACATGGAACTGTGGGTAATCCACCGGTAACAGCAATGTTGATTGGTTAATCAAATAGCTGACGCCCTAGGGTCAAAAGCCGCTCGTATAACTTCTGAAGTCACCCATCGCAACAATTGAGCAGATCTTTATGTAGTGTAGGCCATCGAAAGTATAAAAAGCGAAACGAAATATACACTTCGTCGTGTAAGTAAACGTAGTTGTACCGGACAAATTAATAGTTACCAATTGGTGAATTCGGTCAAACGATAATCATAAGGTAGCTTACTGGACTGTCTAGGAGTCTATTATAACAATATCGTTGTATTATCTTCGTTTAGACTAAAACAAAACGAGACTAACCAGAACTATTTTTATATAGGTTATGTCGGAATATCATTGCGCAGAGATTGGTATATTCCCAAAGATTCTAGAAATCCTGCTGATAATGATGCTGTTCTAAGAAATATTGAGTTTGATTATGGCTGGGTTGGTGATCCCATATTCAAAACTGGCGATTATCCGGTTGAGATGAAAAACCGAATAACCGGGTCTAGGTTACCAACATTTACTCAAAGAGAAAGGGAGCTGAATAGAGGTACGTGAAACTGCATTCACATAAGATATATTTAAAATTAAAGTTACACGCCTTGTCGAAACGGAGGGGGGGGGCGGTATGTCTCAGTGATATAACGCTGATTCGATAGGTGTTAATACTACTTTCATGTCACATTGATTTCACTGCGTGTTAGTGTCTTGTTTCACATTAAAGGGACAGTAACACTATTGCTGGCATGGCAGCCCCAGATAATAAATAATAGCCTTATTCTAAATACTAGATATTAAAGTGTCATACCTGTTGTGAAAATTATTCATTACATCCTATCTTACTTGTTCAGAGGGTTCGAAAAATACTATAAAATCCAAATCACATTTGAAAAGGTTTACGTTAACCTTTTCAAATCATTTAGTTGAATTTTTCCATTAAAAGGACAGTAACACTATTGTTAAAGATGTTAAAGTGTCATGCCTGTTGTGAAAATTATTCATTACATTCTATTTTACTTGAAATTTATATCATCAATTAATTGGAATATTATAAAATAATACAATTTGTTGACCAGAATAAAGATTTGGACATAATATTCAGTTACAACAAGTGGTATTGGGCCTTTAAGTGATAGTAGTATTATCTTGTCTCTCTGAGTCAGATGTCTTGTTTTACATTAAGCGATGTTAATATCACATCTCATTTCAGGTTCAGCTGACTTTCTTGGTATAAGTCATTACACAACATATCTGGTCAGCGAAAGTAAACTCCCTCGATCTATCCCTCAATCATTTTATGATGACAAGGATGTCACACTGAGTTTGAATAACGATTGGCCAAGGTAATATATATTGTATAAGACAATCATATATCCTGTATATATACCATCCACCATAATGATAACCATTCACGTGCTTTAACATTAAAACATGGTCGATCCCTATAATATATAAAAGATTTACATCTCTTGGGGGGGGGGGGGGTAGCACGTGTGTGCTGTATCATAAAGCCTGTCATTGAGTCAACTGACGTGGTTTCGAATTCCCGGTTGTTTGTGACAAGGAGTAGGGTCGCCTATCCAACCTCACGGATTTTCTCCTGGTCCTCCACCCCCCCCCCCACTGCTAAAGACCCCTATACGCGCAAGCGAAATATTGAAATAAATTAAACTATATGTTAGCCCTGAAATGACCTAGTTTGTGTCGAGTGGACGTTAAACCCCATCTCTCCCCCTCTCTCTCTCTCTCTCTCTCTCTCATTCTCTCTCTCACACACACACGCACACACACACACACCCATCTCTTTCAGTGTATTAAAATTTCTTTTGATTTCTAAACGTACTCACCACGTATCTATTATGCAAATATTTTTCCCCAAAGTAAATATTGAAAAATCACGGAAATTTTACTATGCTTAGTGAAAGTAAATCTAAATACATTTTAGATACAGTATAGGATGTGTAAATGAAACTGTTGACTTATTTAACCATGCTCGTTTTCCTGCACTCATATAAACCCGTCATGTAGTTAGATATAATTCATATGTATATTATATTATAGTACACGAGCACCACTAGTCCATACTCCGCACAGCGTTTCGTTTGATTAGAGGTAATCCCACTACACACTGCTATTAACAACAAGCGTTGTCTCCCATTGATAAGTTGTATTATGGTTCCAGTGAATAAAACATGGTCTGAATAAATTCGTATTTTCTATAGTTAAATCCGAAAGTGTTCAAACAGTCCCTTGGATATCCAAGACTACATATTTGTGAGACCCAAACTGGCCAACGAAATAATAAAATGCAAGATAATACAGTATCTACTTTACTTTATAGCGAGGATTACATTTATGCTAAAACAGTGTCGCATTTCATTTCGATGCGTGTGCTAACTTGAGAAAAGATAACGCGTTGTACCCAGGGGCGGATTGGGCCATCGGGCCATCGGGCGGACGATCGCCTGAAGTGCCGGTCAGACGATCGCCCGAAGTGCCGGTCGGACGATCACCCGAAGGGCCGGTCGGAAAAAAATTAAAGAAAAATAATTTTGTCCAATTCGTCTAAAAACCTTACATGGGTGAAAGGGTATTGAACCGGCCATGGAGCGAGGATTACATTTAAGCTAAAACAGTGTCACATTTCATTTCGATGCGTGTGCTAACTTGAGAAAAGATAACGCGTTGCACCCAGGGGCGGATTGGGCCATCGGGCCGCCTGAAGTGCCGGTCAGACGATCGCCCGAAGTGCCGGTCGGACGATCACCCGAAGGGCCGGTCGGAAAAAAATTAAAGAAAAATAATTTTGTCCAATTCGTCTAAAAACCTTACATGGGTGAAAGGGTATTGAACCGGCCATTGAGCGATGATGATCATGTTGTGTTTGGCCGGTGGCGTCAACGGACCGCCACGGCATCACTGGAGTCTGGAATGGGCTGGTATAATAGACTTTCTGGGTCAGGTGTGCTGGATGTGGGCCAGAATTCTTCTGCAATGTGGATTTCGAATTTCATCCGAAAATTTCATCGGGTCACCCGACATTGTCGCCCGCAAATTTACTAATTATTACGTCACCTGCACACTTTTTGTGGGGATACGCCAGAATCCAAAATTCTAAAAGCAACTTTTTATGAATTTCACTTTAGTCACTCTGTACCAATGTGTCTCGTCGCCTTCCATCACAGGAGGAATCAACTAGCGCTCCTGGCAGTAAAAAAATGGGACATTTTTCAATGAGAATATTCCTACTTAATCATTATTCCTCACTGGTTAATCAAATGGTCAAAATTTTCTCAACTACATGTAGTCCCATTTTTAACAAGTTAAATTCTCTTGACTCTTGACGATGCAATGATAAATACGTTAATTAATTATGACGATATGATAATTTCACAAGTTGATGGTTGTAAATTACTTGCAGGTCGGGGTTTTGGCTTAAATTAATCGATTTATGAAATATATTATTTGACAGAGATGATAATCAAATATGCCACCAAATCACATATTAGGGATTCATATTTCAAAAATTTCCAGGGGGAGAGCCCATACCCCCTCCCCCGTGTGGGCGGTCAGTGAAAGGGGCCGCTCCGACACGGCCGCCCCTGCTTGTACCCCACCCCAAACACCCAACACACACAGGTTAGGCACTATGTCTCTTCGTGTGTGAAATTACGACACAGCATATATTATTGAAATAGATGTATTGTATGCTTATATTCGTTGATTGTCGCCTGGTTTTATTCATCTGTTTACAACGTCAATGTACAATTTCATTTTTGGTAGTCATGTGGTTTAATTCCGAATATTGAAATATATTTAAGTTAACGTAATTATGCGATTTCGTATGGTGCGATCTTTAGAAAAACATTGATATAAATCAGTTGAGATAAATTGGGCGGTGGTTGGTTGAAAATGAAGTATGGTACTTTGGCAGGGTAGTTTTACAAGTCGTAGTGTAGCGAAATGTTTTTATGACACCCTGTCACTGATACCAAAAGTATTTCAAACATCAAACGAGAAGCACATTTTGGAGATTAGTTCTCGGATGTTTTAGAAATTACACGACTTGCATTTTTGTAGTGCTATTATATTACTATTGTATTATTTTCTTAATTTTGCAGCCCAGGATCAGATTGGTTAATGGTATATCCTCGTGGAATACGAACGATGTTAAGAACGGTAACCAAAAGATATGGAAACATTCGTATATTCATATCCGGCAATGGTATATCGGATGAAACAGCCGAGAAGAATAACATAGATAGGACAACGTATATCAAACTGTATACTAACGAAATCTTGAAAGGTAATTTATTTACGGTACTGGCATCTTCAACTCGCTTTAACACCGTTCATCTTATCAATTCTTTCACGCCATACCCTGCATATTGCGGCACTAATTTCGATTGAGTATTCGCCTAGCTTGATAGCCTATCAGATTCCTCGGTCATCGCAAATACCATGCCTGACGCTTTCCTTATAAATGTCCACATGTGATAATCGAGTTGCAAAGTACAAGACTCGTTCAATGTCAAGGTTTCTGTGGAGGTCGCTTTATTTGATTTGAGCGTGTATATGGCATAAACTCTGTTTGAACGCTACTTCCCACATGTGTGCAGTAAATGGAGATAACGGAACTTTAAATTCTGGAATTGTAAAGCAATCTTGCAGCATCCAGATAGTGTGATAATTTAAGTAGAATTTGGGCCGATGTATCTATAAAAAGCTTGCGAGGTCAAACGCATTACAGTTTCATATGGATTTGTATAATTTGGGGAACACTATTTTATTAAAGATTAATAATCAGCAATTAACTTAAATAGAAACAAACAAAAAAGACCGAGATCTTATTAATATGGGTTTAATTCTCTAACGTATGTATTTCAGCTATTAAATTGGACGGTTGTAGTACTGTTGGGGGTTACACGTATTCGCCATTGATAGATGGGTTCACATGGGAAAATGGATACAATGAAAAAAATGGACTGTTTAGCATAGATTATTCGTCCGGAAATTTGGCCAGAAAAAGTACACCCGCTGCTAAATTTTTCAAATCATTGAGAAATGCTACTGCTCCAGAACCGACAACAATGACAATATCACCGACCAATTGTAACTGTCCAGAAAAAGTAACAGTAAAAACTGTTACTGATAAAGACTGTCAAACAATCATCAATTATATAAACAGTGGTAGCCATCGCTATTCAAGTTCGATAATGTATATTTCGAGTATTGCTTTATTCCTGAAATATTTTGTATTTCCTTGAAATATTTTGTATTTCCTGAAATATTTTGTATTTCCTTGAAATATTTTGTATAATATCATATTTACGAATTTATTTTAATATAATACACATTCCGATTACTGAAGTATTGTTGAAATATTTTGTATAGTATTTAATAGAAACATACATTTTAAGGGCTTTTTGAAAATTTTTTGCAATATTGAAAAATATGCATGTAGTATATAACCTGATTATTGCATTAATGTCGAACTATTATGTATATAATATATAAATATAATTATACATATACCTTGTATTTAGATTTTTTCTTAAGTTAGGCAAGTTTAGGTGGGTTTTTTTTTGCAATTGGGTATTAGCTGATATTTTTACATGTCAAATGGCGTCATCTTTGATTTCCTCACTGTTTACACATTCTAACCTCAGCGCACCAACATGGAGGCTATTTTATGGAAATAGTTATCATAAGGCTTCCTCTGCATAATTTTTTAATTTATCATTTTGTCGTTTCAGCCTTTCAATTAGTTTAAAATTGTGTTGTAGGATATGATTTTATTGTTCATTACAAAGCATAGGGTATACGACACGTGTACTAATTATAAAATGTTAAAAGTGTCTTGAATATTGGGTATTAGGATCCTAGAATTTCACTGCAAGATAACGACATCAATATTGGTTGAAATATTGAATTATTATTCTTGGTTTTGATTATGAATATTATGGAAAATATTGAGTTAGAGACTTAGCTCCTTTAATAAATTCAAATCAAACATTTATCTATATTTTTTTTCATTTTACACTATTTGTGACATCATCTGGAGACTGGGAGAACAGTACGATCAACTATAAATGGTAAACAAATTAGAACAAATACAATTCGATGCTCTTAGGTCCACATGTGATGTTGTAAGGTGTCAGTTACATGAAGAGATCATTTTTACGCGAAGCGGAGGAGACATAAACTCAAATTTGTTTATAAAATTATAAATGGCCATGCCATATCTTATCTCCATGATTTAATCTTAATATAAAGCTAACATTATACCCTCCATGAAACCAACCCACCTGTATATAATGTCACACATTACATCTTCTGCAATTCTTTCATACAATGGAACAAATAAAGTGAAGACACTGAATACTCATTCAAGATCTCTAAATACTTTCAAACCGAAACCAATGGCACAAGATTAATACCACCAAAATCATTTTTGCCGGAGTCCCGCGTAAACAAATATTCATTGTAAACTGTGTTTCTCTAAACGGACATAAACGGACATAAATTTTTAGTTTTAGGTCGTATTTCTGAAATGAGTTTTTCAACATATAATTACCAAGCCCTAATTTTAAAAATTCATTCCCGGTCGTAATTTATAAGCATATCTTTAGAACGAAATAAAATGAAATGGGATTTAACGTCCTACTCTTCTGCACCTAACCTGTGGTAATGGAAGACGGGCATACGCCATACAGTGTGCTATGAGGGAAATTTTGCCCGGGCAGCGGACATAAATTTTTAGTTTTAGGTCTTATTTCTGAAATGAGTTTTTCAACATATAATTACCAAGCCCTAATTTTAAAAATTCATTCCCGGTCGTAATTTATAAGCATATCTTTAGAACGAAATAAAATGAAATGGGGTTTAACGTCCTACTCTTCTGCACCTAACCTGGGGTAATGGAAGACGGGCATACGCCATACAGTGTGCTATGAGGGAAATTTTGCCCGGGCAGCGGCGCTACGGCCTACTCTTACGAATTTCAACTACCAAGGGATCTTTTACGTGCAGGCCAATGTGTACACGGGGCCTCGGTTTTTCGTCCCACCCGAACGACTAGACAGTTGTCCTTGTCAGACCCTACGTTCTGCATCACTAACACGGGGAAACCACGCCGGAAAATCGAGATGAACTTTCTCAGCCAATGCAGGGATCGAACACTCGACTTCCAGGCTAGCGAGCCAGCGTCTTACCCACTTAGCCACGTGATCCCCTTAGCAGGGGAAGACGAAGCCCAAATAGTATATAAGTGGTGGGTTCTTTAGTAGTCGGACTACTAACAAACTACATAAATTAAATTGTAGCAAATAAAGACAGGTTATTAACACACCTTGACCTAATTACTGATTGAAGTTAGTGTATACCTGATCAGGTGAAGTATTCTTTGTTTACCTCGCGCTTGTATACATATAGTATTATCATGGCGACAGCCAATACCAGTGGAAATACAGAATCCAGTTTACAAAATACAGGACAACAAATTAGACTCACTAGTGAATTAGACATTTCTACATAGCATTAGGTTTTTGCCGCTTTCCCCCGCCATACACTAGCGACATTTTAAATGAACAAAACTTTGAGTCATTCAACAATCCTCCGCATATCAATCTTAATCAATTTCAAGTTGCAGGCCTCACTTCGGACATCTACAGTAGGTTAGCCAAGCTCGATTCCTTGGATGTCATCAATAATAAACTAAGCGAATTAGATCGTCGTTTTACAAATTTTGAACATGGTTTATTTGGAGTTAGAAACGACGTAGCTCAGGGGCGTTTTAAGGTTTATCATGGCGGGGGCAATACTATTGTGAGGACCTTCTTTCAGGGGGGGGGGGGTCCGGAGGTCGAGAAATTTTGCAAATTCGAAATCATTTTGGTGCATTCTGACATATCCTCCAGGCCCGTCGAGGCCGGGTTAATCTGAGGGCCGGGGCCTAATTCGATACTCGTCTGAAGCCTGAGTGCGAAACAAATCACTTGTACGTACCAGGAGCTCAATTAAATAATAATTAATGGAATATGGTGGAATGGGCCCTATTGTGCAAGCAACACGCGTAATCCCTGAAATCTATGCAGTAAAGATTGCAAAGTAAAGGTAGTCGGTAACAAAATAAGTACTCACTGTATACGTCACGCTACTCACGCAAAAAAAATAGTCGGTCGCAAAATTAGTGCAGTCGGTCACAAAGTAGAGGTAGTTGGTATCAAAATAAGTACTCACTGTATACGTCACGCTACTCATGCAAAACTTTAGTATAAAAATAGTCGGTTGCAAAATCAGTGCAGTCGGTCGCAAAATAGGAGCAGTCTTAGTATAAAATAACCTTGTCAACTTATCATTTTTGAAAAGATGTTGTGTTTCACTCTCATTCTGTTGTGAGTATAATGTTAGTCTTACAACAAAATGTAACCCAGGGAGAAAAATAGTCGGTCTCAAAATAAGTTCAGTCACTGCAGTCGGTCTCAAACACAATGCCAGAAAAGATCCCAAATACTGTATATTTGCGTGAATCCGTGAGCCTAAATTGTATACGTCACTCTTATTCTGTTGTAAGTATGTTAAATTGGTCTAACAACAAAATTTCACGAAGGGAGAAAAATAGTCCGTCACAAAATAAGTGCAGTCACTGCAGTCGGTCTCAAAAACAATGCCAGAATAGATCCCAAATGCTATGTATTTGCGGGAATACGTGTGCCTAAATTGCATACGTCACTCAAAACTATAGTATAAAATAACCATGTCTGCTTGTCACTCTTATTCTGTTGTGAGTAGTTGTTTTATAAAATGTTTTCTACCACGGCAAAAAATAGTCGGTCTCAAACCAAAAGTACTCACCGCAGTCGGTCTCCGACTAAATGAATTAATGAAATAAACATACAATCATAAAACAAGCGAAATTGACAGATAAGCCTCAAGATTCTGTCCCATTTCTTATCAACCCCAGTCCTAAATATTTAAAAGCCCTGTTACATATCTGAAATTTTTTTTCGCGCCTTCGGTGCGGTTAAATTATAACATCATTCTTCTACTCGGTTGCATATCTGAAATTTTTTCGCGCCTGCGGCGCTCGATTCCATTTTAAAATCATTATTCTACTCGTCAGTTGTCTTATACTGTCTCAGCACTATCATATTCACGATTATAGTGAACTGCCCAGTTTGTAGTACCACTGGTGTGTGGGGCGGGGGTATGTGCATCAGTCGGTCGCATTTTGGCTAAACACCCCCCCAAACGAAATCGATATGTACGCCCCTGCCTCCAGCGTCTCAGCTATAAAACGCCTCTGAGGTAGCCTCGTGTAAACATCAAGTGGGAAACATCACAAATCTCACTGAAAACATTGGATGAACAATTCAAAAATTGGAAGAGGAAAATGATAGAATCGATAGCCTTGGAAGAGAGTTGTCTTACACCATAATATTGAAATTATGAAGAATAACTTATTATTTTTTAATATTGATGAAAACAATGCGTTATGATGACAGTGGTCTAATTCTAGTTTTGTATTTCCTTGGGTCAAAAACCCAAATACAATAATACAACAATACATACAAAACAAACATACAAAATACAATGAAAATATATACCGAATATACAAGGAGAGTATGTTTATGGGATGTACAAAAAAGGAGTTAAAGAGGTGATTATATTTTAAAGACTAGTTCAGATCTGCTCTTATTTGCTAGAAATAGAAACCTATCTAGATTCTCTAATTCTGTGGTGTTCTTCGCGGCAAGGAGTTGTAATAGTTTATAAACACTTGGGTGTTTACTATAATATTGTTTTATACATTTATATCGCAGGGGTTTGTATCTGGGACAAATACGAATAAAATGGTACTCGTCCTCGACATCTATCTTTCCTAACCGTCTTAACATAACTGCCTTTCTCGATATTCTTGTTATTTCACGTATATATTTCGTATTTATCGATTTAGTTTGGTAAAACTGGAGTGTAAACGTATCTACAATATATTTGTACATGTGACATTATGACGATTCAATGGTTTTTTCATGGCATTCTTTTTTTAAAAATTCAAACAGACGAAGTTTTATTATAGACAATCTGCGTTTAGAATTTTCAAGACTATTATTTTCCCAAATAATTATTTTTTAGCATTATCTATCCAGCGTTGTATCGTCGTCTCAGAATTATACTAACGTTGTTAATTAACTTTAACCAATATTTGAATATTCGAATTTTTCTTATTACTGAAAGTGAATATCGATTAGGGTCTGGATAAGTTAATTAATGTCTAATAGATAACTTAGAAAATATTTCAGGCCTAAAGAAAGACCTGCAATAGGCAGATTTAGCTCTTGCATAATATATGTTTAAGTGATTAAGAAAAACAGTTAATAGGAAGGTGATTGAGTGAAGCTTCAGAGACTCTACTGTTAAGTGAAACAATAGGATGGCTATTCCAATCAAAGCCCTCAATGTAAGTGGGGTTGAGCAATGGCGCTCATCAGGTTACTCTGTATACTAACCAATCATAGCCCCAGGTAATGTCATGGAAACAGCAAACAGTATTTTGGGATAAACAATATAAGTTCATGTAATAAAGCTATTTCACTTGTCTACGATATCACCTCTAGTGGAAGTGGACGTTAAAACCCCAGAAACGACTAGCAGCTATTTCGAACTGTGATATCACTTGGGTGGAAGCGAACGTTAAACACAAATAGAAGAAGAACTGAAATTACCTAAGGTGTAAGCGTACCTTAAGCATTAAGGAACGAACAGAGATTCCTATACTTTACCAACTGCCTTGTCTTCTTGTCATTTACGGTAAGAAATATTTTATGCATTAGATCTCTTGTGTTTTATATTTGTTCGCTTTTATATAATTATTTGCATTTAGTTTATAATGTTTAGATACATTAATTATTAGAATGCCAGTCAAGTCGCCCACAAGCAAAGTCGTCCACACGAAAAAGCTGGTTAAGTCGTCCACACCCGTTGGTGGAATCGTCCACACTCGATGGTTGAGTCGTACACAAGACTTAGTTTAATTTTGAAGATATAGTAATACGTTGGTGGAGTCGTCCACAAGACTTAGTTTAATTTGAAGATATAGCAATATAAAGTCGTCCACACGACATAGTTTACTTTCGGGATATGGATATTCTTTCTATAATCCCGTGGCGGCGGTTGGCATTATGCCAATAAAGCAGTTCTAAATCGATTTTTTATTTTATACACTATTGACAGGCAATCTGAACGATTACCATTTAATTTTCGTACGTTAGTTACGAACGTATTGATGTTAATGTTAACAAATATTGAAGGTTATATCATCATAGTCGTACAGAACTTTATTTTATAGCCATATCAGTTATGGTTGTCACGTGATCATTGTCTATCATCGACGGATGAATAAAAACGTTTGCAAGTTACATGACTGTTACGTGAAGGACTACAAATTGTGTTATAAAGAAATACCACGGCATTTTCTGATTTTAACTTCGGCATTTTCTGATACTGACAATAAACACTAATCAAACAATCAAAATTGCTAAAATCATAACGCCAATTAACAAACAATACAAGAATACTTCATTAAAAAAAAAACATCGGTGAACAATAAAACAATGATCATACGATCATACAAACAATACGATTAACATAAACTTTATTATAAAAACATCCCAACCCCCCATGCAATATGCAAATAAGATAATTTTATTCGTGCATGCATGCTGTCATCCAATAGTAACTGTAAATTTTCCCGCGGTTAGATGCCTCTGACCAATCAAAAAATTGTTGTTTGATCACTTACACCCTTCAATCGAGAAATCAAGCTTCTCGTGCGATTTTCTATAATTTAACTATTAGTGTGTGTTTTAATGGTTTCCAAATAAAAAAAGAAATTACATACATGTAAATAGAAATAAATATGACACTACCGTTAAAGAAATGTGTAGAATTCGGATTCAAAAGTATCGGTATAAAATTGAATATCAAACACGACGTCACACCTGTGCAGAGCCAGAGGACAGCCGATCACGCCCCTTCGAATTTCTTTCCCACATTCGACTAATTTACGCTAACTTTATTACAAAAAAAATCGTCAATACTAATCAAACAATCAACAATGATCATGCGATCATACAAACAATACGATTAACTTTAGTACAAAATCAACCGTGATTCGATCTGAAATCAAATAACAAAATAGTACTAACTATTTCTTCCATACGATTAAATTGTGTACGAGTCTTATTCTTAGTTGTGGACGACATAACCAATAGTTGTGGACGACATCACCAATAGTTGTGGACGACTTCACCAACGGCTGTGGACGACTCCACTAAAGGTTGTGGACGACTTCACTGTGGACGACTTTGCTTGTGGACGACTTGACTGGCACCCGTAACAGATTGTGTTATATTTTAAATGATTCATATTCATGTAATTATCAATGTATACAATTCGCTTTTTGTTATTACATCATCGTAGCCAATTCAATTTCGGGGAACTAATTAAACAATGCGATATACTTTATTATTACTAAAACATCGGTGAACTGACCTAAAAATTTTAATTAAAACGCCAATTCAAAAATACTAATATACAGCCGTGAACTAATCTCGTTCGTGATCGGTAATCAACAAAAATCAAAGTGTAAAACTTATTTATTAGGGTTTCACACTGCGTAGCTTGTGTGAAACACTATTGTTTTTGTTAAAATTATTATTCTTATTATTAGGCTTTCAGACTTTCGTCTGAAAGCCTATTGAGATTACTAAAATTATTAGGCTTTCAGACTTTCGTCTGAAAGACTATTGTTTTTACTAAAATTATTATTATTATTATTTTATTTTTCGGGGGAGCCTATTTCTCAGCGCCTGTAACAGATACCGATCTGGGACCTAATTCTTTATAGGGAAACCATGTGTTGGCTACTTGATAAACTATTTTTGAAACTTCTGCGCAGACCGGAAGTGGTCGAATTTCGTGCTCTGTCAAAAAATTAAAAAACGGCCGTAGATTCGTCAATTCTGTACCTATTTTCATACAAATGACATTTTCGGAAACCTTGAGTCTTTTCTCGGACGATAGCAGTTGAAAATTTCGATATTTCGAAACTTCGTCGCTGACTTCTTGCGATCGAAAAATGAAAAATTTTATTTGAGAGACAATTTTTGTTATTTTTCAAAATTTTCAAATTTGACCTACATTTTTGGATACCTGAAGGCAATCTGGTTCCAGTAATATAAGTTTCATTCCGAGTTATCGCCCTTTATTTTTCGATTTTTTTCGAATTTTCTTCACATTTTGTGAGCTTAAGTTTCGTTTTACGGCCGGATCAACGTTTCTCAAATTCCTGATACATGAAGCAATAATGTCAAACCACCGTTTAAAGCAATTTCAACAACAATCCGTAAACCGGAAGTAGTCGAAATAATATGCGATATTTTGAAAAAATCGTGAAAAATTGGTGTCTTGGGTAAAAACACGATTTCTCCGTCCGATATCAACGGATTAAACAAATTAAGGTATCATTTGGTCTAGCGGTGATTGGACCACTGAATGATACCCAATTCGTACGGATACGATGAGCTGGAAGCAAAATATGGCACGCTGAAAATCAAGTATTTTCTGATTTGGAGCGTTTTTGGACGCCTGTATTTCGAAAACTGATCCAGCGATTTTTCTTAAACTTTATCTATCGATGGTCCTTCCGGTAGTCTTTAGCATGGATCCATCCATTAAGACTATTATATAATTGGAATAAGACAAAAAAGGGACTCAAAATCGAAAAAAGTCGAAAAATCGTGAAATTTGGGAAAATGCTCTACTATTTTTTTATTTTAAGAGATTTTCAAAAAAAAGATATATATTTAAAAAGCTGACCTAATTACGATTCTAATGATGTATAATATGTATGCAGTTATTGAAATTTAATTTTCAATATTTTGACATTTTGACATTTTTAACACTTTTGAACATGGGATTTCTCAGAAGTATTTTATTTGATCGTATAGTGTCGTATATCATTAGAGAGCCCTGTTCCCATGCAAACTCCAAAACTGGATGTGAAAACTACTCGACAATGATTCGTATACCGGAAGTAGTTCAAAAAACAAAGAAAAATGTAAAAAAGATGAAAAAAAATTGGAGCTCTTGCCAAAAGTTCGAATTCTCCGTCACATATTAGCGGACCAAAACAATGAAAGTGTCTTTGGATAGTTCCATTAATAGACAATCGTATAACATCTAAATAACACGAATTTGATTCTTACGAAATAAATTATGGTACGCCGAAAACTAAGTATTTTCCGTTTTAGAGCATTCTGAGGCGCCTTTTTCTCGAAAACGACGCCTACGATTTTTCTTAAACTTTTTTTACTCAGAGTCCTATCGGTGGCCTAGCGTGTTCATTTAATAATAAAAGCGTTGCAATATTATAGGCGGTCCAAAAATGACCTCAATCTTTGAAAAAAGTTGAAAAATCATTAAATTATTGAAAATGCTCTTTTATTTATCTTTTTTTCAAAAATTACTTAATGAATGTTTCTGATATTTCTGCTACAGGAAGTTAAGTATCTAATCAACTTGTTAAAGCAATTCCGACAATGATCGAAAAACCGGAAGTAGTCGAAAAAATATCCGATATATTGATTTTTTTTTTACATTTTTACAGAAAACTTTTTTATTTATGAATATTTTTTGATGGTAGTTTACACAGTGTTAAAGTATCACCCTACTTGAGCATAAGTGAGAAAGCATTTTGTCTCAGTAATTTTCTTTAGTCGCCATTGGCTAATTTAGTTTTTCGTACCTAGATTAATTATTTATTGTTCGATTTGTATAAAACAAAGTGCATATGATTCGTAATGTCAATTGTAATATTTTTTGTTACGGTGACATTTTTCTGCACGCAACGGAAGTGGCGTAAAATTAACAAAAACTACAATTTTGAGAGTTAAGTACCACTTTTTGACAGCAAATATTTTTTTTTTCGAAAACTGATATAACAAAAAGTATGCGCCCTGTAAAGGCGCATAAAATGTTTGGCTGAGATTCTTAAATTTCAATTTCATTTTCGGGCAATTTCGAATAAAATGTAAAAAAAAAGGGTAAAATTCAGTTATTACAACCCATTGAACGTCTTTATATTTTGAACTATTTATTCGTAACTTTCATAAACTTGTAGCCATAATCCAGACGAAGAGAATGTATGCGAAAAATAGTTTGTAACATGAGCAGTTGCCGAGAAATATGCAATTTTGCATGCATCACTTTTCACGTTTTTTTGCCTGTAAAATAGTAAATTATTATCCGATTTTCAATAATTTTTTTTTATTCGATGCCTAATGCCAATTTGGACTAGGTTAAGCCAAATTTACAGTTTCACTGTGACCGAAAATGACGTCATTTTGGCAAAAACTGTATTTTTAACGTAGAAAACAAATATTTTATTCAAATGAATCTTGTTTATAATATTTTTAAAATTATGATATTTGAAACCCATCACCGAATAGCATGAACCCATACCATCATACAGATACCACAAACAAGTTTCTAACTTGTACGGTTGCCGAGAAATAGACGATTTTCTATAAGTCACTTTTCAAGCTTTTTGGTCTATAAAAGTGTCAATTATTATTCAATTTTCATACAATTTTCACCATGTGATGCCTTATGCCATTTATGATTGCAATGATCTGATTTAACATTTCCATTATCACCGGAAGTAATGTCATATTTGCAAAAACCGTATTTTTAGACTTCAAAATAAAATTTTACTCCAAAATTAGATTTTGCGCGATCCGACTCAAGATGGCGTGTTCAATGACAAATATTTTCCTTTTTGGACTTTTATATGATATCAGAATGATACAAATTCGATGGTTAGGCAATAGATTATGAGATGCCGAAAATATAGTATTTTCCTCTTTTTTTGAAGCCTTTTCAAACTCGTTTATCTCGAAAACTACTTCTATTTCACTTCTTAAACTTCTGTTACCCCGAGTCCTATCGGTCGTTTAGGGTATAAAGGTAAATTTAAAAGCATGGCAATGATCTAAAGGACCCTGAAAGCCGATTCAGCACTGCTATGCAGGTCTAGTTATTATTATTATTATTTACCGCGGGGGCCAAGTTCTCCATGATCGAAAGCAGATATCGATCTGAAATCAACTTTTCTTTCCGGAAACCATGTGGTGGCTACTTGATAAAGTATTTTCGAAAATCCTGCGCATACCGGAAGTGGCAGATCTTTGTACGTTGTCAAAAAATTGAAAATTGGCCATAGTTTCGTCAATTATTTACCCATTTTCAAACAAATGACATTTTCGGAAACCCTGAATCTTTTCCGAGCCAATAGCAATCTAAGATTTTGTAATTTCGAAACTTCGTCGCTGACTTCTAGCGTTCGAAAATTAAAAAAATTTGTTTAAGAGACAATTTTTTTCATTTTTCAAAATTTTCAAATTTGACTTATATTTTTGGATACCTTAAGTCCATCCGATTCCAGTAATATAAGTTTCATTCAGATTTATCGCCCTTTATTTTTCGATTTTTTTCGAATTTTCTACCTATCTTGTGAGCTCGGGTTTCGTGATATGGCTGAATTGGCGAATCTGAAACTTCTAAGGCATGAAGCCAAATGACCATTGCAAGGAATAAAGCAATTTCAACAATGATCCGTAGACCGGAAGTAGTCGAAATAATGTGCAATATTTTGAAAAAATGCAAAAAATGGATAGTTTGGGGGAAAACGCGATTTCTCCGTTCGATGTCAATGGATTAAACAAATTAGGGTACCATTGGACTGCACTAGGATTGTACTATCGTATGATACCCAATTCATACGGATATTATGATCAGGCAGCAAAATATGGCACGCTGAAAATCAAGTATTTTCTGATTTGGAGCGTTTTTGGACGCCTATATCTCGAAAACTTAACCGTAACTTTTTCTTAAATTTTTTCTATCGAGAGTCCTTTCGGAGTTAATTTGCATGAAACCACCCAATAAGCCTTTGAAATATCTGGAATGGGTGAAATAACGGACTGAAAATCGAAAAAAGTCGAAAAATCGTGAAATTTTGGAAAATGCTCTACTATTTTTTTATTTGAAGAGATTTTTTAAAAAAGGTTGTATATTCAGATAGCTGACCTAATTAAGAATCTAACGATGTATAATATGTATGTAGTTATTGAAATTTAATTTTCGATATTTTAAATTTTTTTCATTTTTAGCACTTTTGAACACAGGATTTCTCAGGGGCATTTTATCTGATCAGATAATGTAATATATCATTACAGAGCCCTGTGGCTATTTTAGTGCCCAAACCGGCTATTACAAATATTCCGACAATGATAACCATAGCGGAAGTATTCAAAAAATGAAAAAAAAGGTTAAAAACATTGTCTCACTTGAGAAAAACTTGATTGCTCCCTTAGGTAATAGCGGACCAAAAGAACTAAAGTGTCGTTGGATAGCCCTATTAATGGACCATCATATGGTATCTAAATAATACGATTTCAATGGTAAGGAAATAAATTATTGTATGCCAAAAATCAAGTATTTTCCGCTTTTTTAACATTCCGAGACGCTCTTTTCTCGAAAACGACGCCTACGATTTTTCTTAAACTTTTCTTACTCAACGTCCTATCGGTTGTCTATATAGTGAATCCAAAATGAAAAGCATTGAAATAATATAGGTGGTCCAAAAATGGCCTCAAACTTTGAAAAAAATTGAATAATCGTTAAAGTTTTGGAAACGCTCTTTAATTTATCTTTTTTTCCAAAACTACTCAATGGATGTTTCTGACACTTCTGGTACCGAAAGTTAAGTATCCAAAGAACTTCGTAAAGCTATCACGACAATGATCGTAAAACCGGAAGTAGTCGAAAAAATGTCCGATATTTTGAAAAACAAGCCAACAGTGAGGCTGATGTCCCCCGCCGAAATCCCAAAATAAATAGAAGACACATATTAATTAATCGCACATTTATTTTTTTCAATGTATCGAGCAATCAAACTGTACACGAAGTGTCATCCAAAAGTGTTTTATAAAGAAAAATGCTAAAACCGACGAGAAAAATGAAAATGTACCCTAGTTAGGGGGACCCTAAAGGCAGACAAAAGGGCCCCTCTGGCAAAGGGAAAGGGCCCTCGTGTCCAAGACAATCGTTTCTATACACTGTTACTGTCGAATCGATTACTAAATGAGAATGCAGTCATTGTATTGGCATAAAAATCATCAATCAAGATGAACCTAAGTTATCTTGTCCCAAAGTATCAACCAATCAAATTGCTTATCTCTGCTTACCCTAAGTGGAAAATGCTCATCTTCGAACTCCATCAAGGCATTGACCTAATAAGCATATACACCAAGTTTGAACATTTTAACTCAATTAGAAGGAGAGTTATTGTGTTCCAAAGTCTCGACTACTCTCGACCAATCAAATTGCGTATCGCTCTGCTTACCTTGAGCAGAAAATGCTCATTATCGAACTTAGTCAAGGTATTACTGTAATGAAACTATACACCAAGTTTCATCACTCTCACTTAATTAGAACTAAAGTTATCGTGTCCCAAAGCACCAACCAATCAAATTGCTTATCTATGCTTACCCTAAGTGGAAAATGCTCATCTTCGAACTCCATCAAGGCATTGAGCTAATAAGCATATACACCAAGTTTGAACATTTTAGCTCAATTAGAAGGAGAGTTATTGTGTTCCAAATTCTCGACCAATCAAATTGCATATCGCTCTGCTTACCCTAAGCGGAAAATGCTCATCTTCGAACTCCATCAAGGCATTGACCTAATAAGCATATACACCAAGTTTGAACATTTTAACTCAATTAGAAGGAGAGTTATTGTGTTCCAAAGTCTCGACCAATCAAATTGCTCTGCTTACCCTGAGCGGAAAATGCTCATTATCGAACTTAGTCAAGGTATTAATGTAATGAAACTATACACTAAGTTTCATCACTCTCACTTAATTAGAACTAAAGTTATCGTGTCCCAAAGCATCAACCAATCAAATTGCTTATCTCTGCTTACCCTAAGCGGAAAATGCTCATCTTTGAACTCCATCAAGGCATTGACCTAATAAACACATACACCAAGTTTGAACATTCTAGCTCAATTTGGAAGAGGGTTATTGTGTCCCAAAAAGTGTGACGGACAGACGGACAGACAGACAGACAGACAGACAGACAGACGGACGGACGAACCCATTTTAATAGTCCCCCAACTTTCTTCGAAAGGCGGGGGACAAAAATTTTTTTTTTTACGAAAACCTTTCCATTTATGAATATTTTTTGATGGTATTTTACACAGGGTTAAAATATCATCCTACTTGAACAGAAATAAGAAAAAAAATTGTCTCGGTAATTTGCGTTAGCCGCCATCGGCTAATTTAGTTTTTCGTACCCAGAACAATTATTTATTGTTCGATTTGTATAAAACAAAGTTCATATGCTCCGTGGTCCCAATTGTAATATTTTTTGTTACGGTGAAATTTTTCTGTCGGCAACGGAAGTGACGTAATATTAACAAAAACTACAATTTTGACAGTTCTGTACCACTTTTTGAAAGCAAATGTTATTTTTTTCAAAACTGATATAACTAAAAGGATGCACCCTGCAAAGGTGCACAAAATCTTTAGCTCAGATTTTTTAATTCCAATTTCATTTTCGGGCAATTTCGAATAAAATGTAAAATAAAGTGTAAAATTCAGTTACTTACAATTCATTCAGCATCTTCATATTTTGAAATATTTATTTGTTATTTTCATAAACTCGTAGCATTAATCCAGACAAAGAGAATGTATGGGAAAATTAGTTTGTAATATGAGCAGTTGCTGAGAAATATGCAATTTTGCATGCATCACTTTTCACGTTATTTTGCCTATAAAGGAGGGAATTATTATTCGATTTGCAATATTTTTTTTCCATTTGATGCCTAATGCCATTTTGGACTAGGTCAAGCCAATTTTATATTTTCACTGTGACCGGAAATGACGTCTTTTGGGCAAAAGCTGTATTTTTAACCTAAAAAACAAATATTTTATTCAAATGAGTCTGCCTTATAATATTTTTAGAATTGTGATATTTGATTCCCATCAACGAATAGAATGAAGCCATACGACCATACAGATACCACAAAATGGTTTCTAACTTGTACGGTTACAGAGAAATAGGCGATCTTCTATAAGTCACTTTTCAAGGGTTTTCGTCTATAAAAGTGTCAATTATTATACGATTTTAATAATTTTTTTACCATTTGATGCCTTATGCCATTTATGACTTCTTTGAACTAAATTAACATTTTCAATATCACCGGAAGTAATGTAATTTTTGCAAAAAACGTATTTTTAGCCTTCAAAACAAACATTTTTTTGAAGGGATTTATATTTATCATTCGTTTAACTTTATAATGTTTGATTCCAATAGGCAGTAAGATTGAATCAATACCATCATATTGATATCAAGAAAAGGCTTCTAGCATGTTCCCTTGTCGAATAATAGCCAATTTTCCCAGGGTCACTTTTAAGTTTTTTACCTTCTTAATTTCAGTTTATGGATTATAGGTTAATTATTTATTGCCCGATATGATAAAACAAAGTTTGTATTTTGTATGTTGCGAATTTTCGACTTATTTTTCACCTATAAAAATGTCTTTCGGCACCGGAAGTGACGTATTTTGCCATAATTTACCATTTTGACCGGTCTTTTCGCCAGCAAATATTACTTTAACATATGGTAGAGGGTGTCACTGAAGCAAAACAACTAAAGTATAGTTTGGTAGCTCAATGGATCGGCTATGGTATAATAAACTTTCTGTATGATTCCTGAAAGCCGGTTCAGTGCTGCTTGCAGGTCTAGTTATTATTATTATTATTATTATTCAGATTCCAATTTGAGTAGATCTCAGCAACTACGTGTCGCATCGTTACGATTTCTTCGGTTTTACTGGGAAAGTGGGTGTGACTTAGAGGATAAAGCTATTTTGAACGTTCTGCGACAATGCGAAATGTCCGAAATCACCGAAGTTATCGTTTTTGAAAATATTGCAGTAATTTTAACAATAATCATTGGATTTTAACTTTCGATACATTTTGGCATAGTCTGAGACAGGGCACATAGCTACGCTACTTTCGATTTTTGATTTTCGGCAAATCTTCGAAGATATTAGGCGCCAAATTTCGAAAATTTAAAATTTTACAAAAAACTTTTTTATTTATGAATATTTTTTAGTCGTATTGTGCACAGAATTAAAGAGTCATCTGACTAGCGCAAAAATGTTAAAATTTTTTGTCTCAGTAATTTTCCTTGGCCGCCATTGGCTAATTCAGTTTTTCAGTCCTAGATTAATTTTTTATTGTTCGATTTGTATAAAACAAAGTTCATATGCTTCGTTGTCTCAATTGTCATTTTTTTTATTACCGAAAGTGTTATCTGTCGGCACCGGAAGTGGCATAATTTTACCAAAAACTACAATTTTGACAGTTTTTTACGATCTTCAAAAACAAATATTATTTTTTTGAAAAATTATATGACTCAAAGAGTGTGTCCTTTCAAGGCGCAAAAAATGGCGGAAGCAGTTTTTTTAATTTCTATTTCATTTTCTAGCAAATTGGATTAAGGGGTGAAAAAAGGCGTAAAATTGACCTATTTACAACCCATTCAGGCTTTTCAGATTTTAAAATATTTTTACATAACTTTTATAAACTTGTAGCTATAATCCATACGAAGAGAATGTATGTAAAAATTAGTTTGTAATATAAGCAGTTGCCGAGAAAAGGGCAGTTTTGCATAAGTCACTGTTTTCGCAATTTTGCCTGTAAAATAGTCAATTATTAATGGATATTCACAAAAGTGACATCATTTGATTCAGAAAGCAAGTGTGCGTTATATCATGTTGATTACTATTTAAAATTGACACCGGAAGTTACGTCATTTAGTCAAAAACTCAATTTTTAACTTTTGAAATCGATATTTTTTTCAACCAAGAATTATGTCACATATAATAATAAAATCAACTTTTGGTTTAAATTCACATATTAACAAAACTCATACGGTCAAAAAGATATCATAAGATTGTTTCTAACTTGTTCGGTTGCCGAGATATAGGCGATTTTCTAAAAGTCACTTTTGAAGGTTTTTGGCCCATAAAAGTGTTAATTATTATTCGATTTTCATAAAATTTTCACCCTTTGAAGCCTAATGTCATAGACGATGTTATAAAACTAATTTAACGTTTTCATTATCACCGGAAGTAACGTCATTTTTGCAAAAACTGTATTTTAAGCCTTCAAAACAGATATTTCATTCAAATGAGTCTGATTTGTAATGTTTATACAATTATGATATTTGATTCCAATCAACAAATAGATTAAACCCATACGGTCATATAAATACCAAAAAATGGTTTCTAACTTGTACGGTTGCCGAGAAATAGACGATTTTCTACACGTCACTTTTCAAGGTTTTTGGTCTATAAAAGTGGCAATTATTATTCGATTTACATAAAATTTTCACCATGAGATGCCTTATGCCATTTCTGATTTCATAAAACTAATGGAACATTTACATTATCACCGGAAGTACTGTAATTTTGTCAGGATCAATTACATGTAACAAATGTATAAAATGAAATGATATTGCTGGGTTTGTTTGTTTCTGTTTCCATTTTATTTGATGTGTGCAATGCTTATGTGGAAACCTGTATATTGGTTTCATTGGTACCGGAAGTGACATATGTTCAAGGGTAACGTGGCACCGAAAGTGACACAAGTTCAAGTTCAAAGGTAACATGGCACCAGTGAAACCCGTCATTCCTGCATGCAGGTCTAGTTCCATACATTATTGTCTATTTAACAATAAGTAAGCGTTTAACAGTTTATTTAACAATAAGTGCAACTTGGTAATACGCCCATGTCTTGTCAGTCTCATTTTAAGAATCCACATATAATTTCGTATCTGAAATGACACTTGCGCATTTTCTCTGCAGGATAGAAATCTTAGCTTACCATCTTGGCACTGCTTATTATAAAAAGAGTAAGTTGTTTCGCATTATATCATATATCATAGAATTTCGTATCTGAAATGACACTAGCGCATTTTCTCTGCAGGATAGAAATCTTAGTTTACCATCTTGGCACTGCTTATTATAAAAAGAGTAAGTTGTTTCGCATTATATCATATGTAACGCCACGTAAGATCAATTACACTATATACGAGTAGCTTTGTTGATCTTGTATCAGTGTTCAAATTAGTTCAGCTCTGAACGTCGGTCTCATTACACTCACCCTGACGGTTCAGGGACTGGCCTATTCAATCAATGTCGAAAACAATTTGAACCCCAGTCAATTTTACTGGGCAACTTTTCACTGCGAAACATCGGAGTGTCAATCCGTGTGGACGTCTGTACAATGTAAAGGAACATCTTAGTGACAAAATAAGACCTTGCTTACCTCGCTAGGCACAGTATGAGCGAAACAACACGCTGTTTAAAATACGTCCCCTCCTATCAAACTACCCTTTCGCCACCATGACACAGCGTGTTGTGGTGCTCATACTGACTCTAGCGAAATGAGCAAGGTCTTATTTTCTCACTGAGATGTTCCTTTACAATGTATACACGCGTCCACACGGAGTGACACCCATCGTTTAGCAGTGAAAAGTTGCCCAGTAAAATTGGGGGTCAAATTATTTTCGACATTGATTGAATGGGCCAGTCCCTGAACGTTCAGGGTGAGTGAAATGAGACCGACGTTCAGAGCTGAACTATGTTCAAATATGCCGTTTATACTTTGATGTTTTAAATTTATTTAATTTCTGTCATTGGTGTTATTTTAAATATAAAGAGAAGTCATAAATGTCAGTTATTACAATATAGATTAATATTTGATTAGACGAATACTATTGTTTTATTAATTCCCACCTGTGATCACATGTCTGGGTGCCATCATACTCCTGCGCAGTGTTTCGTTTGATTAGAACTAAGAGAGGGATTTCTCGCGCCATTGTTTCAGGAATATAGGGTGCCATATGAAACCATGTTTTTGAATACGCACGCCGTTATTACAGTATTGATTAATTGTTTGATTGCTGGAATGCTTTTGTTTTATAACTTCTACCTGCATTATTTGTGATAAATGCACCTGTGATATAATGCAATATGGTTTGATTTAGGTGTAACACAAACCGTTGTACTAAAGTCAACATTTTATTGACCCAAATCCCGTGATTACGTAACATCAAGGCACCAATCATTGAAGCGTATTTCCTGGGTGACTTCTTTGGGTACCAGTCAAGTCGTCCACAAGCAAAGTCGTCCACACCCGTTGGTGGAGTCGTCCACAACTGTTGGTGATGTCTTCCACAACTATTGGTGATGTCGTCCACAACTAAGAATAGGATTAGTAAAACAACTAAGAATAAGACTCGTACACAATTTAATCGTATAGAAGAAATAGCTAGTACTCGTTGACTATTTATTTTGTTATTTGATTTCAGATCGAATCACCGATAACTTGTAATAAGTGGCATTCACTTCTTTTGGCGCCAGTACATGTCTTACTCTCTCGCAGGTCTATCGCACTGCCATTGTGGGGTTGACTTCTGGCCACAAGTACACGTTATTTCATTTGTGATTTAATGAAGATTCATTACCTATGTGATTTACCGAGTTCTGATTGTATAATTACCCAGGACGAGATTTACCAATTTTTGACGTATTTGTCAATGGTGGAATACTATTTTTAATAGGATAATGGATAATATATAGTACGGCCACGGTAAGGTGAATATTGTGATTTACCGATTTTTGACGTATTTCTCAATGGTGGAATATTATTTTTATAGGCTAATGGATAATATATAGTACGACACGGTAAGGTGAATATCTATGTGTGCGCATTTTTTTACACTCAAATTTTTATTCGTACTTCGTATGTAAATAATCGTAATCAAAATGAATTGATCGGATAAACGGCACGCGGGAAATTACAAGTTTTATCTTATAATAAAACACCATAGATAAATTATTCGTATGTTGATTTATATACGTATCTCGGGAAATTCGACGTATCTCGGGAAATTCGACATATCTCGGGAAATTCGACGTATCGTCTAATAACTGGACATCATAGATAAGTGAACGGGAAGTCCATTTTTAAACCCATCTCGGGGAAACTCAACCGTTCGGCCAATAAATGATCGCCATAAATAAGTGCACGGATCGTCCATTTTTAAACGCATCTCGGAGAAACTAAACCCGTTGCTATTAATCTAAACCATGGTACTAATTAAACCATTTTTGTTATTTTCAACGAGTTTTATCACTTATTGAACGATGTTTTGAAATTACACGATATGAATAGAAACTATCGGTAAAACTACCATTTTAGACGATACCAGGCGCGGATCCAGAGCTACATAAAAAAAAATAATGCCTTGCATCAATGAAATTACATCACAAAGTGATCCTACATCAGTATAAAATGATTTCTCTGTTTAAAAAGCTCAATTTATATGTATGCCTATGTAATTTAGAGACGATGATGGCAGATTTCCGTAACAGAAACCTGGCAAACCCCCTCCTGCAAAAATTCCTGGATCCGCACCTGGATACCGTAGTTGTAGTGGGACAAAATGATACATTTTATTCATTTTAATACCCATTTACACTAAATAGGAAATATTTTTTAACTACAAATACTTCAAACGTCTTTATTTAATTTTCTTATACTTCAAAAACTGCTTGAGAATTTAATTTGTCGGAGTAAAAAAGTTAATATGCCGAACACTTTGACTTGCACAATATTTTTTATTATTTCCACGAGGTGATGGCATCTAAGAAGCCCTTACTACTACCATAGATTTAATGACGATTTTTATCTACCAGATCATAATAATACTTGGCCTATAAAACTATCTATACCTTCCGACTCCTTTTAAAATGGTATGTTTCTATGTATATTGGCCATTTCTATTAAATAGACGTGAAGTGAAATGGGGATTAACGTCATATTGTTTTGCTACGAACTGGACATTTAATGAGTCAGAGTTGAACCCCGGGGAATTGACCAGGTGCTTCCTTTATAGGATTGGTCAACTGCACAGACGCTACCCTGGATTTCAAGGCGTACTTATATGGGCACCTAGGAGAGCGAATAACCACGTTTTTAACTCATGGGATTATCAGACAATGATGTCATTGCTCCTGTTTTTAACCACCAGACATATTCTTGTTAGTCTAGTTCTTGTTGTCTCTGGTACTAGCTAACAACTTCAATACATAAACCAGAATATATTTTACAAACTAAGGTAATCTCTACAGTATATAGGGTCTATAGTGTAACACTAGGACATAATATTATAATAAATCTATAGGTGTATTGATATTTTTAAGACAGAAGACCTGTCCGTCTGTATTAGACATCACACGGTTTCCAGGAATTGTATAATTTGTCATTATCTGTGTTTAGTTTATTGCACTATACAATGTAAATAGTTAAGATGTCATTTGTTAAGGTCTCGCTCAACAGCGGCCTCGCTTCGTACACTCTATCATTTTGCATCGATCCGGGAGTATGACGTCAGCGTAACAGCGAATCTCCTCTAACAATGCACGCTATTTATAATTAAATCAGTCAACGAAATCCCGTTTAAATCCAAACTGAATCCAAGCCATCCGTGGGTCAACAGAGTTGATTTTGTGCTTGTTGTGCAAATAAAAATCTAATTTTTAATTTCTATGTCATCTGGACCCGAACTGATCCCGCAGTGAATATTCTCAAACATTTTTTTGAGGTAAAAGAAAAATAAATAAAGACGTTTGAAGTATTTGTAGTTAAAAAATATTTCCTATTTAGTGTCAATGGGTATTTAAATGAGTAAAATGCACCATTTTGCCCGAAGCAGTTAAGTGTTAAGTACACATTGCACGAGCCGCTGAGCCAATGACTACGAGGCGTGCAGTCAACGCACGTGTTTTGGACAGACATCCGTTACAGAGATAATTCGTAAGTAATTCTCTGTGAAACAGATTGATCTGGACCCTGTTTCACAAAAACTTAAGCTAAAATCACTAAAATAGATTTTAACTAAAATCAACATGAAATTTTAAATTTTAGGCGTTTGATTGCGATTGATTGCAACTTAAAATGCAATTTTAATAGATTTTAGTTAAAATCGCTTGCGCCCGCGCAGTGCACATTTCCGCAGCAGGTAAATTACCGTGAGAGCGAATACGCTTTGAAACTAAAAACTGTTGACAGAATGAATTAACGGTTGCAATAATGGTGAAAAAATGAGCTTGTTGCCTTATTTTTTAGTTCGAAAAGTCTCGTTGGGTTGACCTTGAATTTAGCATCAATCTAAACTTTTCGGGAGTATGGCGTCAACGTAACGGTTAATCTCCGCTCACGACGCCATTTAAAATTAAATCAGTCACCCAAATCCTGTTTAAATCCAAGCCACCCGTGGGTCTACAGAGTTGATTTTGTGCCTGTTGTGTTAATAAAGATCTAATTTATAATTTCTATGATATCTGAAGCCTAAATAAAGACTTGCAATAATCAGATTGAGCTCTAGCATAACGTATGTTTAATAGTAAGTGCTAAAGAGCAAACCCCTTTAATTTTATTTAATTGTCTCTGGGGAGGGAACATCGTCGTATGTTTGTTGTAATATAGCAGCGATCTTGCCTTGCTGACGTTTCATTAAACGCAATTTCATTTCTTTTTTTTCAGATGCAGTCAAAAGCCGTCTTACTCAAAATATTCTTGCCAGTGCTGATCTTAACCATCATATATATTTTGACCAATCATGCAGAATCCAACAAGGGTGAAATTAAAGCAAATCATGTCAAAGAATCGCTACCATTACACGAGGTGATGACATCTAATAAGCCGTTACCACCACAACAGAAGATAACAACTAAGCAGCCGTTACCATCACAACAGAAGATGACGACTAAGCAGCCATTACCTAAAATTTACGCCATAGTTACCATGCCATTATTAACCAAGAAAGATTTACAGACCAAGAAATACCGTACTTCTACGATAGAAAAAATTGAAGAACGAATGTCAGAATTTATAACCGGCTTACAGAACACTTTAAATCATGAATGTGTTTATCGTGTTCATTTTCTTTATAACGAGTCCAATGTTGTCGATTATGTTAAAGCACACGTTAAAATTAATACGACCAAATTAGTGTTTAATCGTGTTGAAGACCCGCGAAAGCATGTCACGTATTTTGACTTCGCCTATGAGAAGCTTCAAGGAGAAATCGCCATGTATACGCCCATTGATGTTTATCCCGGAGAAGGATTCGGACTCATCAACAAGGATGACCTGATTTCTAAGAAGCTGATGTATATTCTAACAAGACATGGCAAACAAGAGAAAAACTGTGATATGGGAAATGTCAGTAACAATTGCAATAGAAAGCGTTATTTTGGCTCTCACGATTCGTATATCTTTGTACCTAATGGACCCCTTTCTCCCGAAATCCGAAAGGCACTTGATTATTGGTCAATAGTGTGGGGACAGGAAAATATAGCTATACACACTTTTAGAACTTTGGGACATTTTAAAGTGACCAATCCATGTGAAGTATTATTTGTATATCATATACATTGTAGCAATTTGCGTGATTCTACTCGATACAGAATAAATACACGTGCAAACTCGGGAATGGCACCTCCTACTAACACTTTAACATAAGTTTTAGTATAACGCCTACTACAAAGAAGGAAACTCTTATTTAATAATATTTAATACTCCGTGGATGATCAGCGAGGACCCAATTTCAATCTATTATGCTTTCTATTTCGGACAAACAATCATATTATAGTTAAATAAGTTCCTCTTTCAATGATAAACGCGTTTACGGCAATTACCAAGTATTTTTTGTTGTTGTAGTTTTATATAATGGAATCCAAGCCTCCACATTTTTCACATACACCTTACTCGTACTAAAATACGATCTGTTTACTGTGCTGGTATGGACGCCAAAACCTATATTTCAATATACAGACCTATATATGGGACGTTATGATTTTCCGGCCAAAGGAGTCCCCACCCAACCCCAATCTTCCCCATTTTGAATTTTACCCTAGCGGAATTAGTCTTTATGTTAGTGAGGATTCCCAAGCTTATTGGACTGGTTGAATTCTTATAGAAACCTCTTTCAAACAGAGGTCCAAGAGAATTTGTCTCGTATCGTACCACTACCATTCTAAATTGCGGTCGTCTCGAATGTTTTGAATTCCCCATGGGTGCCATGTGTCATCATACGAATTCGGAATTATTAGTTTTCCCTTATTTAGTTTCATGTCAAATGACAAACTATTATAAGCACGAATAATAAAAAAAAGTCTTAAACTATTTTTCCAAAGAAAGTTCAAACGTTTATGAAAACAAACAATACCCCATTTTTGGTAAATACCTTTAGTCGACGGGAGTGTCTATTTCCCCATCTCCCACTGCTAAAGACCCCTACGCGCAAGCGAATTATTGAAATAAAATTAAAAACCAAATGTAAGTCCCGAAATGACCTAGTTTGTGTTGAGTGGACGTTAAACCCCATTTTTCTCTCTCTCTTTCTGTTTCCCCATGAAATCTGTTAAGAGCAGGACATTTTAAGTACAAACTACGTAAGCTTAGTAGGATTTGAAATAATGCAACTATTTTGGAACCTGCGTTTGGAATGGGTTCTAGCGGATCACAAATATAGTCTGAAGTGGTTTAGATGGGGACAAGTACCGGAATCACTAGATTATATTTGGTCAAAGATTAAGGCAAAGAAAAGAGGTGGAAGACAGATTTTAATGACAAATTGGGAAAAGAAATGGATTGAGATATTTGGGATATAAAGATATATTTTTAAGTTTCATCAAAATCAGATACGAATTGTACGGAAGCCCATAAGGGTCAATCAAATGCAAAAAAAAAATCTGACTATTTTGTTATTACAAGATAGGCTATCTTGTTATTACAAGTACAAGATAGCCTAAGATAACCTATCTTGTAATTACAAGATAAACTATCTTGTATTACAAGATAGCTATCTTGTAATTACAAGATACCGAGATGCCCATGAGTGACAATTTAAAGGTCACCATACACCGATTTCATGCTCCCATAAATACCATTGACTTCATACACCCACCAACTACATATTTATATCATGACTCATCAATTTTAATGCGCTCTTTGTAGCCACAGAACGCTATTTCTATTTTTCGGAAAACTTCTTTAAATTTTGATTTTTGGAAAGTAAGTAAGGAGAAGGATATTCTGAAAGATAGGCTGGCACTGCCAGGCAGGATACGCCCACATTTTCGAGAGATGGATAGAGAACAAGCAATACCGAAAGTGATTTTTCCTACATCATTAAGTCCTGTATTTCATACTGTATTGGGAGCAGCCATTTAGTTTGTTAGTTCCAGTCTGATATTCATGAAATTCGAAGCCGACAATGATTATGGTGTGACGGTACACAACCTAGAAATGTGACTTTTCATCAAAAGAATTGTGACCTGTAGAGAGTCCACAACCACGATATACCATATTTTTCCACCATTCGCGTACAAACGGCGACCATTTCGTCCGGCAATTTTGGTACGATTTTCACCAAATTCGAACTCAACCTTCCTCATCAAAATCAAATTAAAATTGTGACCTATACAGGGTCCACAACCTTGATATACCATTTTTTAACAGTATTCGCGTACAAACGGCGGACATTTTGTCTGTCAATTTTGGTCCGATTTTTAAATCGGATAATAATTGTGACCTCCAGAGGGACCACAAGATAAAGAAAGGGGGATTTTGCGTATAACCAGGGGCCATAATTCATGAAGTTACAATCCGATATACGCAAATATCGAAAAGAACCAAGATCTTTGGGTTATAACAATGAATTTCAAGTTTCATCCAAATCGAATTAAAATCGTGATCTTTACAGGGTCCACAACCTTGATATACCATTTTTTAACAGTATTCGCGTACAAACGGCGGCCATTTTGTATGGTAATTTTGGTCCGATTTTCCTGAAATTCGAACTCAACCTTCCTTACGGTGTAACGGTAATATAATCAAACGTTTTTTTCAATCGGATAATAATTGTGACCTCCATAGGGACCACAAGCTAACAAAAAAGGCGATATTGCGTATAATCAGGGGCCATAATTCAGGAAGTTACGATCCGATATGCGCAAATATCGAAAGGAACCAAGATCTTTGGGTTATAACCATGAATTTCAAGTTTCATCAAAATCGAATTAAAATTGTGACCTCCACAGGGTCCACAACCTTGATATACCATTTTTTAACAGTATTCGCGTACAAACGGCGGCCATTTTGTATGGCAATTTTGGTCCGATTTTCCCGAAATTCGAACTCAACCCTCCTTAGGGTGTAAAGGTGATATAATCAAACGGTTTTTTAAATCGGATAATAATTGTGACCTCCAGAGGGACCACAAGCTAAAAAGGGTGATTTTTCGGACAATCAGGGGCCATAATTCAGGAAATTACATTCCGATAGCCGCAAATATCGAAAGGAACCAAGATCTTTGGGTTACAAACATGCATGTCAAGTTTCATCAAAATCGGTTCAAAATTGTGACCTCTATAGGGTCCACAAGCTAAAAACGTGATTTTTCGTACAATCAGGGGCCATAATCCATGAAGTTTTGATCCGATACATGCCAATATCGAAAGCAGCCGAGATCTTTTGGGGATAAACCTATATTTCAAGTTTCGTCAAAATCGGATAAGAATTGTGACCTGTAGAGGGTCCACAAACAAATTGTGGACGGACGGACGGACGGACGGACGTCCGGACGGACAGGGGCGACGACATAATACATCCACATGAAAATGTGGGCGTATAAAAATGGACCCTCCCTCAATGAAATGAGCTGACTGACATAGCATCTAAAACTAGTTTATTTATAGCTTGCGGTATCTCCTGACGAATACAATATTTTGAGAGGGATTTGAAGCAAACGTTTGATAGATTAATTAGAATATATTTTGAGCCCAAATATATCATAAAATCACACAGTTTGTACGCGGGGAAGGTATCTTTGGCTGTCTTGTAATTACAGATAGCTATCTTGTAATTACAAGATAGTCAGAATATATTTTTTTTTCATTTGATTGACCCTTATGGGCTTCCGTAGAATTGCGATTTCTAGAAAGTCCACAACCTTGGTATTACATACATTTACACTATTTGCGTACAAGGAGCGGCCATTTTCTCTGGCAGTTTTGGTCGGATTTTTACATGACCTAGTTTGTGTCGAGTAGACGTTAAACCCCATTTCCCCCCTCCCTCCCCCTTCTCTCTCTCTCTATCTCTCTCTCTCCCACACACACACTTCTTTGGCCTATAACTATCCATAAATAAGTGTGGGACGACCTTGAAATTAATTAATTTTTTTTCATCTGATTGACCCCAACGGGCTTCTTCGTATCTTGTAATACTAATTTGGCTACCTAGTAGTTACTAGATAGTCAGAATATTTTCTTTTTTCATTTGATTGACCCTTATGGGCTTTGGCTGTCTTGTAATTACAGATAGCTATCTTGTAATTACAAGATAGTCAGAATATATTTTTTTTTCATTTGATTGACCCATATGGGCTTCCGTAGAATTGCGATTTCTAGAAAGTCCACAACCTTGGTATTACATACATTTACACTATTTGCGTACAAGGAGCGGCCATTTTCTCTGGCAGTTTTGGTCGGATTTTTACAAAATCCAAACTCATCCATCATTAGGGTATAACAGCGATAAATGGTTTTTGAGACCTTTAGAGGGAGCACAAGCTAAAAACGCGATTTACCGTACAACCAGGATCCATCATTCGAAAGGAACCAAGATCGTTTGGTTATAAAAAGGTTTCATCAAAATTAGATGAAAAAAGTGTGACCTCTGAAGTGTCCACAAGCAAAAAAAAGTGATTTTTCGTATAATCAGGGTTCATATAATCCATGAAGCTTAGACACATGCCAATATCGAAAGGAACAGTGATGTGTTGGAGATAAACCTATATTCCAAGTATCGTCAAAATCGATTAAGAATTGTGACCTGTATAGTGTCAACAAACTGTCCATCTTTCGGGTGAAACGAAAAATCGAGGTCCCGTGTACACATTGGCGTGCACGTAAAAGATCCCTCGGCAGTTGGAATTCGATATAAGAGTAGGCCGTAGGGCCGCCGCCCGGACAAAATTTCCCCCATAGTACACTGTATGACGTATCCCCGTCTTCATTAGCCCATGTTAGGAACAGAACAGTAGGACGCTAAACCCCATTTCATTTCATTTCAGTCCATAAACAAATTGCGGACGGAATTTCACGACAATATACGTCCACATGAAAATGTGGGCGTATAAATCAAGGTAATGGTAGGGTGTGGTTTAGATAATCTTAATCCCTTTAAGTACCCCCCCCCCCTCCATCACATTATTTATTTAAAAACTTTAAAACCGTTGTTAATTGTTCATCAGTCCTTTTCTGACTACTAGCATGTTAATACATGAAGTATCGATATTACACCACGCCAGGCTGATTTCTATATGCAGAATCAAATTAAATCATTGTTATTTCACACAAACCTGTCTTGGTCGTATCGGTTTTTATAAATATTAAACTTATATGCCACATGTATGACGTATTATACTGTCAAGGACATTACGTATTCTGCGGCTGTTAGCTTGGCTGAGAGGTGAGGTGAAGAACAACTACAATCGTATCGTATCAACATTTCTACAAAATTTACATACAGTCGCCAAAAACCTTAATTCATTTTACACGGTAAGTTTTGTAATGTCATTGTATTATATAACTGGTACACGGAATAATCACGATATCTTGTCGAGGTCTTGACAATTAATTAATGTATGAACGAAACCTCAAATTTTAATACGAATTGTTTTTTGCTTTCCTTTTTTTTCAATTTTTAAAAATAATTTCTAATGTTTATTTTTTATTTTGAATAATAATTTTTATGTTTATAAATAATTTCTAAATTTCATTTCTAATTTCTCATTTTATGCGCCCATGTCTGTCCGAACGTTTGTAGTGGACAAACTACAGGTCACAATTTTTATCCGATTTTTACGAACCTCAACATTTATGATTATATCGATATCGGCACGTAACTTCATGGATTATTGTTCCTTGTTGTGACCACTCTACTCAATACTTTTGATTTCAAAAACACATTCAAGAAAATCATCGTTACATCGTAGTCATGGATGCATGAGTTAGAATTTCGTGAAAATTAGAGAACGGACCTTATACATAGTCAACGATCCAAAGACTATCTGTACTCAATAGAGAGAGAGAGAGACAGAGAGAGAGAGAGAGAGAAATGGGTTTAACGTCCACTCAACACAAACTAGGTCATTTGGGGACAAACTATGGTTTCATTTTATTTCAATAATTCGCTTGCGCTTATGGGTCTTTAGCAGTGGGAGGAAACCGGAGTGCCCGGAGGAAACTCACGAGGTTCAGAAGGCGCCCCTATCACCATGCCACATACGCTCACACCAGGGATCGAAACAGGTCAGCTAGAGGTCGAAGCCTTCTCAACCTCGTAATTTTTTCCTCCGGACACTCCGGTTTCCTCCCACTGCTAAAGACCCCTACGCACAAGCGAATTATTAAAATAAAATTAAACCATATGTTAGTCCCGAAATGACCTAGTTTGTCTCTCTCTCTCTCCCTCTCTCTCTCTAACTCATATTACAGTATTATATGCATTGCCACCCAATTACGTCCATTTCGTGGAGCCCAAGAATAACGATTTAGCTTCTAAAAGCAAATTTATTTATAATCCGAAATAAAAAAATGAGGGAGAGTCCTATTTTTCATCAACATGTTGTAGAATAATTTTTGATTTTGTAAATGCGGTTTTAATTTTACATTTTACATATGTTACGCAGTGAAGGCGACACAATTCTATTTCCCCTTAGGGTAACAGCTGACGCTGGTCAGACATAATTATGTAGTGGTTGAAAGAGGACATGTAAAATCTTGCCTTTTGCATAACCTGTAAAACAACGCGAAAAAAATAATAAAATATTAACGTACAAAAATAAATCATTGTAGAGATTTTGTTAGATTATTAATATGCTACATTGTCTTCGCCACAAAATGGCCACATGTTGATAAATTTAGCCTATTTTATCTCTAAAATATGTTAAAGAAAATGTACGAAAGTGAAGAAATACATCTAATATAAATAGGTAAAATAGATTTGGAAGCAATAATGATTGATTTAGCGTATTTGTATTTTTTCTCTTAAAGTTGTGAAAAATTTTACGTACACAAGTAAAGTATTATTCAAGTAATCTAGAAATGAACATGCAGTGTCACTTATATCGGGTGAACAGCCTCTATATCATTGGGAACGCGGTGGCTTGAAAAGTGATCAGTCTCCTGTGCTAAGTTAAAAGAACAGAATAATCGAAAAATTGGTCTTAAATTATTATCCAACAAGGTTCCAAATATATACAAACTCTTCTAATATTTACAAAATAAGAGTAATTATAACATAATATGTATAAACCCTCAAATAATGGGAATAATGGGTGTAATCAGCCCCGTAGCCCTCGCCGGAAAATTTCGGTGACCCCGATGAAAACTACATTCAACAGTGTTACTAGGTTTTTCCATATGGAAGGGTATCGCTGCCAATATTAAATGCTCTGCTAAAATGTCTTTTCCATTGATTATATGTAAAAAGAACAATGTACAAAGTCACAATACCGGTAATGATAAAGTCAAAATACCTCTACGGCCAAAGTTAAATGTAAAACTACAAATGTAATGTGTCAAATGACAAATGTTTTAATGCAGAATGCTGTTCTTTGACATTTCTACATTTTACATTTCTCTCATTACAAATCACATTTTCGCTCTGTCACATCTCATTTGTCATTCACGCTTTCTTTTCATCAACTTGCGCATAGCATCTTCTTAAACATGCAAATATAGTATGCCACGTGACTTATTATCATATATACGGAAACGTCCGATCTTTCTTGAAATAAGAATATGAATTATTTCTCCCAGGTAAGTGAAGAATTAATACTTGTATAGGCCTAATAAGTAAATATTGCCTGCCGAGGTCTATATTATGACAATCACAACGGATGAAAAATATCCCTGGCTTCTCCGCCCTTCCATTATCCTGTTCCTGGCAGATAATTAAATTAAACCTGTCATCATCAATTCGCATCAAAACAGGTTCAGTTAGTGTCATTAATTATTTTTCAAAATTGCGATTAGATTAAAGGAGGTAAATCGCTAACATTTGATTTGGGACCTAGAAATTGACACAAGTGGGTCGCAACGCATATAATACTCTAATATGAATGTATAAACTGATTTAAATTCAGTGCTTTCCGTTTTTACTCTTATTTCAAATCAGTTATTTTCGGCAAAATAAGTCAGTAGTCTCAATCGAATGCAAATTTCTAGCGTCTGGTTATTCCAGTCTACATACGCCGTTTGATTTGGTATAATGTTTCTAGCTCGTTCCTCGAGTGTCTTGCTAGAACTTGGTTTGAAACGCATTATGGCACACGGTTTATTGTGTCTTAAATATTGGATATCAGAAGTGCATCTTTTTCCTGTAAGATCACAGCATCAATTGTTTATTTAAATTGACAAATAATTCGTGTTGAAGATTTTGGATGGTATTGATATTTAAACCTTTCACAAACATCAATAAATGTTTACTAATTCGGGGAAGAAATTGGTCAGGATGCTCATATTTTTAGATTCAACAAAAAGTTATATTTTCCTATTACCAGCTCAAGCATAAATAAATAATTTAAAAAGAAAAACAACTAATGGTGCGTTAACTGAGTTATCTTTCCTTGGGAACAATTATTCATATTTTTATTTAAAGAAAGATCTGTATTTTCCGTATTTATGTTAATAAGTCACGTGGTATACTATATTTGCATATTTAAGAAGATGCTATGCGCAAGTTGATAAAAAGAAAGCGTGAATGACAAATGAGATGTGGCAGAGCGCAAATGTGATTTGTAATGAGAGAAATGTAAAATGTAGAAATGTCTAAGAACAGCATTCTGCATTAAAACATTTGTCATTTGACACATTACAATTTGTCGTTTCACATTTAACTTTGGCTTTAGAGGTATTTTGACTTTATCATTACCGGTATAGTGACTTTGTACATTGTACTTTTTACATAATCAACGCAAAAGACATTTTAGCATAGCATTTAATATTGGCAGCGATACCCTTCCATATTTCCAGTTATGGGAGTGCTTGTGGGATTGGTTAGGCGCCCATGAATGAATTGGGCGCCCAAAACGGCTTGATAATCTTCAAAATTCAAACGATGCGATTTGTGGGGTGCCCCATCCAGGAGGGGCGCCCATGATATAATGCTAGTGAGATTAATTACACGCCCACGAATGAATTGGGCGTCCAAAACGGCTTGATCTGTGGTGCCTTATCCCGGAGAGCCGCCCATAATGACATGCATGGTGGGGCGCTTTAAAATGTTGGGCCGCAAACGATATGATTTGTGTGGTGCACCATCCAGGAGGGGCGCCCCATGATATAATGCTAGTGAGATTAATTAGACGGCCACGAATGAATTGGGCGTCCAAAACGGCTTGATCTGCGGGGTGCCTTATCCCGGAAAGGCGCCCATAATGACATGAATGGTGGGGCGCCTTAAAATGTTGGGCCGAAAATAGTACATAATGCTGAATCAGATTTGTTGGGCGCCCACAACTTGTTCAACGGGGCTTCAAAAACGGTACTATGATCTGTGGAGTGCCTCATCCCAGAGGGACGCCCACAATGACGAGATCCTAGTGAGATTGGTTGTACGCCCGCGAATGAATTAGGCGCCCAAAACTGTGTGGTAATCTTCAAAATTCAAACGAAGTAATGTGTGGGGTGGACAGTGATTTAAGGTATTGTATCCGTTTATATATCCTCGTTTGTCACAATGGCAGGGATTAAAACGGATTAAAACGCAGTAAATGATTCAATTCAAAAATGACAAATCGAAACTAAGTCTCAAAATAATAACAATTGCTGGTGTTACAATAATAAACAATCTATGGCACATCTTGTCAAAACTTTAAAAAAATAGGTTGCCAGGCAACGAAACATACGCCCACACAGCAGCCAAATCGTCCGGGCAGTCAACAAGAATTGTCGCATATTAAGGAATTATCAGAAAATCATTAGAATTTGTTTGGTTTTTATAATCAAACGTTTTTTTTTAAATCATATAATAATTGTGACCTCCAGAGGCACCACAAGCTAAAAAGGGTGATTTTTCGTACAATCAGGGGACATAATTCAGGAGGTAATGACCCGATGGGCGCAAATATCGAAAGGAACCAAGATCTTTGGGTTATAAACATACCTGTCAAGTTTCATCAAAATCGATTCAAAATTGTGACCTCTATAGGGTCCACAACCTTGATATAACATATTTTCACACTATTCGTGTACAAACGGCCGGCCATTTTGTCCGTCAATTTTGGTCCGATTTTCACAAAATTCATACTTAACCTTCATAACCATGGAATGGTGATGTAAATCTGATAATAATTTTGACCTCCAGAGGGACCACAAGCTAAAAAGGGCGATTTTTTGGACAATCAGGGGCCATCATTCAGGAAGTTACGATCCGATGGTCGCAAATATCGAAAGGAACCAAGATCTTTGGGTTATAAACATACATGTCAAGTTTCATCAAAATCGGTTCAAAATTGTGACCTCTATAAGGTCCACAACCTTTATATAACATATTTTCACAATATTCGCGTACAAACGGCGTCCATTTTGTCCGTCAATTTTGGTCCGATTTTCACACAATTCATACTCAACCTTCATAACCATGGAACGGTGATATAATCAAACGGTTTTTTAAATCGGATAACAATTTTGACCTCCAGAGGGACCACAAGCTAAAAAGGGCATTTTTTCGGACAATCAGGGGCCATAATTCAGGAAGTTACGATCCAATTGGCGCAAATATCGAAAGGAATCAAGATCTTTGGGTTATAAACATGCATTTCAAGTTTCATCCAAATCGGTTCAAAATTGTGTCCTCTACACTGTTCACAACCTTGATATAACATATTTGCACACTATTCGCGTACAAATGGCGGCCATTTTGTTCGTCAATTTTGGTCCGATTTTCACGAAATTCGAACTCGACCTTCATAACCATGGAACAATGATATAATCAAACGGTTTTTTAAATCGGATAACAATTTTGACCTCCAGAGGGACCACAAGCTAAAAAGGGCAATTTTTCGGACAATCAGGGGCCATAATTCAGGAAGTTACGATCCGATTGGCGCAAATATCGAAAGGAACCAACATCTTTGAGTTATAAACATGCATTTCAAGTTTCATCCAAATCGGTTCAAAATTGTGTCCTCTACACTGTTCACAACCTTGATTTAACATATTTTCACACTATTCGCGTACAAATGGCGGCCATTTTGTCCGTCAATTTTGGTCCGATTTTCACGAAATTCGAACTCAACCTTCATAACCATGGAACGGTGATATAACCAAACGGTTTTTTAAATCGGATAACAATTTTGACCTCCAGAGGGACCACAAGCTAAAAAGGGCGATTTTTCGGACAATCAGGGGCCATAATTCAGGAAGTTACGATCCGATTGGCGCAAATATCGAAAGGAACCAAGGTCTTTGGGTTATAAACATGCATTTCAAGTTTCGTCCAAATCGGTTCAAAATTGTGACCTCTAAACTGTTCACAAGCTAAAAAACGTGATTTTTCGTACAATCAGGGGCCATAACCCATGAAGTTACAGTCCGATACATGCCAATATCGAAAGGAACCGAGATCTTAGGGTGATAAACCTATGTTTTAAGTTTCATTGAAATCGGATAAAAATTGTGACCTGTAGACTGTTCACAAACAATTGTGAACGGACGGACGGACGGACGGACGTCCGGACGGACGTCCGGACGGACGGACGAACAGGGGCGACGACAATATACGTCCACATGAAAATGTGGGCGTATAAAAATGATAACTTCGCTTGGAATAAAATAATTTGAATGAAATTTTCAATATATTCAATGTTCATTATCTATTTTTAAACTATTACAGACAGAATGACTAGGGGCGGGTTGCTCAAAGCTCCGTTAACTTTTAACAATTCCTTAACATGGAGATCACGGATCGTTAACTTTAACGGAGAGACGGATTGTTGTTGGAATCCCCGTTAAATTTAACATGTTAACTTGCCGTTATATTTAACGTAGATGTTGGGCTCCGTTATCTGTTTACCGATGGCATAAGTGGGCTGTCAGTCGAAGTATCCCCTCAGCAAATAAGCATAGATTACTAGTAGAATTTTCTATAAAACATTCTAGAGGGTTGTTCGGTGGGGGCTATTCCATTTACTGTAGCATGAAATCCTATAGTATTCTACAGCAATTGGGGCATGTAGGAAATAAAGGCCCCAAATATTCTGTAGTGCAAATCTCATAATTTTTCCAACAGATTTATGCTAAAATTCCTAAAGAAAAATAAAGTATTCTATAGTGTTCTCTGTAGTAAATTATACAGTTATCTTTTTACCCTGCTGTCTTCAGTTTCTTGTTAATTCTAACTGCTATAAAGTTGTTACACATGAACATGGAATTTAAAAATATAATTTAAAAATCAGCCAATGAATAAACAGTTTTCTCTTGGATTAACTTTAATCAATCCGCTAGCTAACGGATATTGAAATTAACTTTCTAACAACAGAAATTTATAGGGCCGTTAACAAACGACTCGTTCGAAAGATAACGATCCGTTACAGTTTAACGGATTGTTAAAGTAACTTAGTTTTGATAAATTAAAATGAAAAATTGGCGGAAAACAAAAATGGAACCCAGAGTGAGCACTGTCCGGTACCAGATCTTTATCTAGGTCTTACATAGTGCATCTTTAACCAGCTCTAGTTATGAGTTATTAAATTCCTCCGGTGCAAGGGTTCCCCTATATGGATATATTGTCATAATATCTTTGTTGTAATAGAGCAGCGACCTTACCGACGTGTCATTAAATACAATTTCTTTTCTTATCTTTTCTAGATGAAGTCAAAAGCCGTCTTACTCATAATATTCTTGTCAGTACTGATCTTAGCCATCATATATAGTTTGACCAATCATTCAGAATTCAAGGTCGCAAGTAAAACATATCATGCCCATGATTCGTTACCATTAAAACAGAAAATGACATCTAAGAAGCCGTTACCATCACAACAGAAGAGGACAATAAACAAGCAATTACGGTTACCATCACAACAGAAGAAGACAACAAAACAGCCCCTACCTAAGATACATGCCATAGTTTCCATGCCATTATTAACCAAGAAAGATTTACAGACAGAACAATACCGCAGCTCTACGATAGAAGAAATTGAAGAACGAATGTCAGAATATGTAACCGGCCTACAGAACACTTTAAATCATGAATGTGTTTATCGTGTTCATTTTCTTTATAACGAGTCGGATGTTGTTGATTATGTTAAAGCACATGTGAAATCTAATAGGAACAAATTAGTTTTTAATCGCGTTGAAGATCCACTACATCAGGGCACGTATTTCGATTTCGCCTATGAGAAGCTTCAGGGAGAAATCGTCATGTATACGAACATTGATGTTTATCCTGGGGAAGGGTTCGAACTCATCAACAAGGATGACCTGATTTCTAAGAAGCTGATGTATACTCTAACAAGACATGGTAAACAAGAGAAAAATTGTGACATGAGTAAAAAAAATATTACCTGTGATAGAAAGGGTTATGTCGGCTCGCACGATTCGTACATTTTTGTACCTGATGGACCCCTTTCTCCCCAAATCCGAAAGGCACTTAATTTTCGTTCAGTAGTCTTTGGCCAGGAAAATGTAATGATACACACTTTTAGAAATTTGGGACATTTTAAAGTGACCAATCCATGTAAAGTATTATTTGTATATCATATACATTGTAGCAATTTGCGTGGTTCTACTCGATCCAGAATAAATACACGTGCAAACACGGGGAGAGCTCCCCCTACTGACACTTTAACATAAGTTTAAGTATAACGCCCATTCTCCACGCAAGTCTCGCTCTAGTGTGGACTGCAAGGGAAGACAACTCTGTTTGGGAGATTGTATAACGCCTGCAACAGAATATCACTCTTATTTAATGCCATAATGGATGAACATCGAGGGTCAATTTTAATCAATTACGTCTTCTACGGATGACGTATTTCGACGCAATGACTAATGAGATTTCATTTAATTCTTTCAGTTCCTATTTCAAGCGTGTTGACAATCATTTTTAGTATTATTTTGTTATTTTATAGATAAAATATATCACTTGCGTGGCTAGATTTTTAAAAGATACATGAGAAACGTTGCGTTACAGCTCATTAAAACGGTGGTATGAGATGTGTAATGGTGCACAATGAACAAGACATAAATCAGATATGATAGACAGAGCGAATTGCGACGAAGAAAGGAATGTATCCTGAAATTAATGGTGGCAAATCATTTAGAATTTAAAACCCGTGATGTTAGCCGAATCCATTAAATTGGCTCCAAAATGAAATGTTATTTTCCGCAGCGATTTAAAATTTCGACATGGTATTGCAGAAAAGACCCATAAAGTACCAGATTAACCGAAACTAACTCTCTTTGTGTGAATCGTTTGTCAGTCATATCAGTGAATCAATAACGAAAACAATTGCGAATTTACTGTTATAGGGCATAGTGGGCGTCCATAATATGACAAAAACTAGAAATGCAGTAGTAGCACGTTTAATCTTCGGCATATTAGGTACTGTATTAGAAAAAAATCCTAATAACATTTACGTAATATCTATATATCATTTAATGCTCTCCTGAATGGATGGGGACACGAATAAGGACAATAAATTATGAACTTGAAATATAGTAAGAGTCGAGAAGCAAGGATCAGTTTCAAGTTTTCGTATAAACTCTTTGGGCCGAAGAAAGAGCATAATAGGGACATTCGAATTCATTAATTTTATTGTCAAAATAAACATTAGATATAGTTCGTTGTTTTTCACCACTAACTATAGAAACTATATGCATCCTTCTTACAGATAAACGGGCGAATTTCTGCTTATTAATAATTCCTTTGTTAACTATCACAACCCTTTGAATAGTGAATACTCCCTAGTATAAACCAACTAGTAACTAAATGGAAACAAATTTCGCATCGGTTCTTAAGAAATACCATGCCAAGCACAAAGAACAGGAACAAATTATATACTGGCACAAAAATTAAGACCGGAAATTTTTTTTTGTTTTGGGGTTTTTCGTTGTTAAGATAGGATAGGAGTAAGTGAAATAGTAAATTAATGTATAATAAACAACATAGACACTAGCAGTCTATAGTCTCTGTTACCAAACTATGTGTTCCACTCAGTCATATGTTCCTGTCGGAAAAACGGCATTAAATGTGTCCAGGCTTGTGGTGGGTGCGGCGGTCGTGATTGCGATAATTTTGAAGTTTATAGTTTTGATGATATTGAGGATGACGATGTTTAGAATTGCTGTTGTTGTTCAAATAATTCCTGATGTTGTTTAAATGATTATATTATGAATCGATTTTATTTCCGGATTCCACTCCAGAAAATTGCAGTGTTGTTGCGGCTGAAGAATCAATAATTTCACCCGAAACACCGTAATCAGGTCGTTCTCGCTTTGTCCCACTATGGAAACATGCATTCAAACCCATCACTCGATATATAAAATCCTTGCAAAACTGAAAAAAATTCCCGCCAAAATTAAAGATTTTTGCCAGATGACGTCACACCGGAAGTGGAAAATTGCTCCGTTTCAATTCAGAATAGTCACAGAAACTCGGTACCGGACCAATCAAGCGAGAAAAAAAAAATCAATTTCCTTGTACTGACTCATTCGCCGATGGAAATTTTCATTTCGCGAAAAAAATGGTTCGCCATCTCGTTTTTTCTGCTGATGACGTCACGGACTGCGAGAGGAACTTATAGGAGGTCACAAAGCATCAACTGGAAATAATCGAACACTATTAATTTTTATTCAATGTTTATTGTGGGAGATGGGGCTATAAATTCTTCTATTTACATGAATACTAAATGTGCATTTTGCTGAACTCGTAAGAAACAAACATCGGATACACTTGGATTTTATTCGTTCGTTCCTTGGGTTTAACGTCCACTTCCACCTAGGGTGATATCGTAGAAAAACTTGGATTTTGCTGAATAAAATTACATATACTTCTAAAACAACCGATACCCGGTGAGACACTTTTAGTCATTACAGTTTACCAAAACAAAGAACCACAGATCAGATCAGTTGAATTTTAGACATTCTGTTAAACAAACGCCTGTTTAACCGCTGCATCCATTCTCTAATGCAACCATTGTAAAAGAATTGTCCAAACGATCACGGAAGCACCCAATGCCACTCCAAACACAATTTCTACAGAGTTGTTTCTGGGAAGTCAAATAAGAACTTTTAGCATAGCCTTTGTACTAATTTACTAGAGGTGTATAAATTAAAGTCGTCAAAAGAGGGTCGTTATATCACTGGAAATCAAATAGGATTCTTCGTCTCGTGACTCTAAACACTGTGTACAAATTTAAAGTCAATCGGATATTAACTTTAGCCTTTAGAGCGTTCACAGGGTTTTTCAAAGTGATCAAGGGTCATAACTCTGGCAGTAATTATCGGATATCGCTGAAAATAAATAGGCTGTTTTGTATCATGACCGTAAACAGCGTGTATAAATTTAAAGTCAATCGGATATTAACTTTAGATTTTTCAAAGTGATCAAGGGTCATAAATCTAGCAGTAATTATTGGATATTGCTGAAAATCAATAGGCTTCTTCGTATCATGACCTTAAACACTGTGTATAAATATAAATTTAAAGTCAATCGGATATTAACTTTGGCCTCTAGAGCGTCCACAAGATTTTTCAAAGTGATCAAGGGTCATAACTTGGCAGTAATTATCAGATATCGCTGAAAATCAATAGGGTTCTTCGTCTTATGACATTAAACACTGTGTATAAATTTAAAGTCAATCGGAAATTAACTTTAGCCTCTAGAGCATTCGCAAGATTTTTCAAAGTGAACAAGGGTCATAACTCGGCAGTAATTATCGGATATTGCTGAAAATCAATAGGATTCTTCGTATCATGACCTTAAACACTGTGTATAAATTTAAAGTTAATCGGATATTAACTTTAGCCTCTAGAGCGTTCACAAGAAATTGTGGACGACAGACAGACGGACGGAAAGGGCGACGACAATATACGACCACATTTAATAAATTTAAATCATTTCGTAGCCAATGAACACTTTAAACAAGAAGAATATTAAGCGGAATGATTTCCTCACATCCATTGATTTATCTGATGCTTATTTTTGGAATTCTTTATGTCATCGTCCAAGGAAATATTTCAAGTTTTTCTGGCGTGGGAATTTATTCGAATTCACGTGTCTTCCTTTCGGTTTATCGTCTGCTCCCAGAATTTTTACCAAGACTTAAAAATCGATTTTTTGCTAACCTTCGGAAACTGGGAATAGTTTCTTCATATTTCATCGACGATTCCCTTTTCTCAACTAGAACAGAAGAGGAAAGCCTCCAGAATACTTTCAGAGCTATAGAATTGTTTGATACATGTACTAGGTTTTTGTGTGAATAAAGAAAAATCCAGCTATAGACCGTCACGTAAAATAATATTTTGGAGTTTGTAATCAATACTATCACAAGGAAAGGTAACCAAATTGAGGAATTTAGCTCTTGCTCTGTTACATATTCCTGACGTAATGGCCCGAGAAATCCCTCTCTGGCCATTGCTGGAATAGCGTCTGTTTCTTGAACTTATGCGGGAGTGTGTCTATTTTATCCGTTCAATGAAAGCTATCACTTAAGTACAGCAACATGACAGTCCTTTGTTTAATCTGGGTTTTCCCTAAAACTTTGGACAGTGATTTAAGGTATTAAAAACGGTGAAAGTATGTTTGTTTCCAAACAGTATTGTTTACTAAAATCGTGAGCCATGACGTAACGTTATGTAAACATATTTGGTCCAATATTGGCACTCGTTTTAAATGTAAAGCTTTTGTAGGGCAGCTATTGATTGGTTGGTAGACGGACTACTGACCAATCAAAATTTGAAACAACAATACCCACTCATAATAGCGGAGTATAAAACATGGGCTGCCTTGTGAAAGGCCTGGGCCTCTACTATCCCTTTTCTTTCGGTGGGGACAGGAACTAAACCCAGTAAATATAATTGGAAGATTTTATATAAATAAACCATTACATCAACATATCTTCATTTTAGCAAAATACAGGTAATTGTAAAAGTTCTAATATAAAAACAATCATTTGCCAATTTATTTTTAAAATAAGTTATAAAGTTTGTTTGACCACAATATTTCAATGAAATGACGTCAACAATTTAATCATTCATCATTCTTTTTTTTTAAAAAAAAAGACTATTTATCTAGATTGAATCTGAAGTGCTTGGTGACTGGAACACAGAAAGTCCATTATTTTTATGATTTAAGCTAATTCTAATGACTGCAGATCTTTATGTGGCTTCAAATGTTATATAAACTATTAGTATTACTTAGACATTTATTCTCACAACAAGCCCATAATCAAATCTCCAGGAACATTGGATGACTGAGATTTTTAATAATAGTTTATTTAATAATTCATTTTTTTAAGTGTTTTTGCAAGATTTGCCATCTCTATATCTAAATCTCACATAAGGTATCTTTAAATAGTATTAATCAAGGTACCTATGAACAATGCAGACCAATAAGTCAATTGTCAACCCTGGCAGTAAAATGATGTACGATTCCATGAGTAAGAAAATATTAAAGACCAGCCACAATGACCATCTGCAAAATACAGGACTAAATTGAAAACCCTCATTTAAATATTTGCACTCATGTGCAAATAATTTGTGTCAACTGCTGATTGGTTGCAAACATAAGTGCTAGCCAATGAAAGCCTACAATAATAACTGATATATTGCTCTTAAATTGACCTGGAAATTCGTGGATACACATGTAGATTATGGATCAGAGAGAGAGAGAGGGAGAGAGGGAGAGAGAGAAATGGGGTTTAATGTCCATTCAACACAAACTAGATCATTATGGGACTAACACATGGTTCAATTTTAATTTCAATAATTTTCTTGCATATAGGGGTCTTTCTTTAGCAGTGGGAGGCAACCCATGAGGTTTGACAGGCCACTGTAGAAGAAGGAAATTGAAACCATTCCAGATGACTCAATGACCTTATGATATAACACACACATGCAGATTATGTATTAACTTCATTATAAATTGATTTAACTTATCCCGTATCTACTGCATATATATCAAATTCCACTAGAAACAGAAATATGGATTCCTAAACATTTAAAACATACTTTTGATGGGAAGTTTCTAAGTCTAAGGTAAATATATAGCATCCAAGCAAGATGGCATATAAAACTCCAACACAACTATACTTTTGTAGAATTCCCTCTTTTAATTTCTTAAGGAACTTGTGGCAAATAGCAGCATGCCATTTCAATTTAGCCATAATCTGTGGTATTAAGTCCAGTACTGATCCTTAGGAAAAAAAATTGTCAAAATGTGAACTCTTAAAATTAAATAGTTTTTTAGATATTATCATCTGAAAGTATCTGAAGTTTACAATCATCCATTAGAATGCACCATTTGACCAAATTTATTACATAGAAAATTGGTGCCCATAATGGTATAATAAAGAGAACCTCCTGTGAGTCATTATTGATATAAAAAAAAGACTCGTACATTTTATTTATCACCCAATCCTTTCTTACGCGTACAAATAAATAGATATTATTCTTCGCTATAGGTTTCACTTTTACTGACCCTGATTACATAACGGCGTGGGGGGTTGTGATGGCCTAGTGGTCTAGAGTGCCGCGCTTCGACCTCTAGCTGGCCGGTCACCTCTGGCTTGTGGCTGTGGTTTCAAGCCCTGGTGTGAGCGTATGTGGCTTGGAGATAGGGGCGCCTTCTCAACCTCGTGGGTTTCCTCCGGGCACTCCAGTTTCCTCCCACTGCTAAAGACCCCTACGCGCATGCGAATTATTGAAATAAAATTAAACCATATGTTAGACCCGAAATGACCTAGTTTGTGTTGAGTGGACGTTAAACCCCATTTCTCTCTCTCTCATAACGGCGTAGGGATACATCAGTTTTTGACATTGCAAAGTCCTTTATATTGAACCAGTGTTTCCACCAATGTCAATTAAATAAAAATAGTTTGCTTTTAATAAAGAAAATAAGTTACTTTTAATAAAAAAAATGAACTGTTCTTTGAAAAAAAAAAAAAGTAGTTCCACTTTAACTGAACAAGCAAGTTCATGTAAAGGGGTCATTCCATGTCAAGTGGGTCAATTTTCAGAAATTTGGGAAATTGACCCCCTTGAAAAAATCTGGAAAAAATATATGTTATTGTACATCTAAAATCTAGAAACTGTCCAAAATATGTGGTCTGTAGCATGAAAATTGACTGAGATACGGGCATTTAAGTTTCATGAGTTACCAATAAGTTTTCGAAACAAAATATATATCACTAATTTACTTGAGTTTCAGATATCTTGATTTTACCTTTATAGTGAAGATATACCGCTCAAATTTGGTAGTCTTGAAGAACTTTTTGTGTAGATTATGAATCTGCAATCAGATTACCGGTGAGTTGTAGGGTTCGCATGCTACTTGGCCACGAAAATGACAAAAATTTGATGCAGTTGTATATTGTCTGGATTTTGAAGTGCTCAAGGTGCTACAAAGTAATAGATATAGACCCAAATATTGGTATATCCAGAGATAGCCAGTAGTAGTACTACATACGAAACGAATGAAAACGCACCAGTCTTGAATAGATTCCCAGAGAATTGACCGCGAAAATGGTTTTAGACACAAATTTTCGAAAATTGTCTCATATTTTCGAGCCGATATAACCCGGTAGATGAGCACCTAAAAATCTGATTATAGTTTGTAAATATAGTTTGTGCTTATGTTTTCAACATATGTAAAAGCCATTCTTGTCGCGGGCCATTTTGATATTTTTTCAATTTTTTGAAAATCCGTGATTTGGGTCATTCCATGTCAATTATCACCCAACGAGGTACACAGTACCCGATTCGATTTTGCCGAATTTTATTTTATATGTCTTTTAGGGCTGAAAAAGCTTATATTCCTAATTTTAACTTTGTCCGACTAACAGTTCCTAAGACACTGTCCACCAAATTTTGGAGATTTTCAGCTAAAATGGGTTTCATCGACATTATTCAAATGACCATAACCCAGTAACCAAAATGTTAAAATTGCTGGAATAAGTGTTTTTGGAATGGGAAAGGTAATGACGTGCTGTTTGAATCATAGATATCCTTCTTTAGGAAAGTCTGCTGAAGGTTACTATGTATCCTCAGAGCTTATCCATGAAGACAATCCTGCTTTAAGTGTGAAGACATTGATTTTAAGTCTCACGTGTGAATATTTAACTTGATTTTTGATTTTACATGCTTATAAAAGATATTATACCTCCAGTTGTTTAACAGTGTGAAGAAAACATGTTGAGCTAAACTTTTCATGCAAATTCATCCCAAGGTCACATGGTCTATAAGGTCAAATTCAAATTGTCTTCACTCTTTTAAAACACACCCGGATATCAAAAATAAGTGTTGATTTAGAATTCTTGTAGATTTAGAATTCCCATCCCTGGAAGACATATTCCAGCAATTTTGACCAATCAGTTACTGGGTATGGTCATTTGAATAATGACAGCCACGCCCACTTTTGCCGAAATCCCCCAAATTTGGTGGACCGTATCTCAGGAACTTTTGGTCGGATCAAGCTAAAATTGGGAATATTAGCTTTTTCAGCCCAAATAAATGTCTAAACCAAATTTCAGCAAAATCGAAGGTGATTCGGTTTAAGTCATTGGATGATAATTGACAAGGAATGGCCCATAACACAGATTTTGAAAAAATCTTAGAAATATTGAGATGACATGGGACAAGAATGGTTTTAACATATGTTAGAGACATTAGTACAAACTATAATTCCACCAAGTTTCAGATTTTTAGGTGCCCATCAAACATGGTTCAATCGGCTCCAAAATACGATTGTTGACATAGATTAACACAAAACACAGATTTTCAAAAAATTGAAAAAATATCAAAATGGCCCGGGACAAGAATGGCTTTTACATATGTTGAAAACATAAGCACAAACTATATTTACAAACTATAATCAGATTTTTAGGTGCTCATCTACCGGGTTATATCGGCTCGAAAATATGAGACAATTTTCGAAAATTTGTGTCTGAAACCATATTCGCTATCAATTTTTGGGGAATCAATTCAAGACTGATGCGTTTCAATGTGTTTCTTATGTAGTACTACTGGCAATCTCTGGATATACCAATATTTGGGTCTATATCTATTACTTTGTAGCACCTGGAGCTCTACAAAATCCAGACAATATACAATTGCACCAAATTTTTGTCAGTTTTCATGGCGAAGTAGCATGCGAACCCTACAACTCACCGGTAATCTGATTGCAGTTTCATAATCTACACACAAAGTTCTCCAAGACTACCAAATTTGAGCGGTATATCTTCACTGTAAAGGAAAAATCAAGATATCTGAAACTCAAGTAAATTAGTGATACATATTTTGTTTCGAAAACTTATTAGTCACTCATGAAACTTAAATGCCTGTATCTCAGTCAATTTTCAAGCTACACACCACATATTTTGCACAGTTTCTAGAGTTTAGATGTACAATAACATATATTTTTTCCAGATTTTTTCGAGGGGGTCAATTTCCCACCACTGGCCCACTTGACATGGAATGACCCAAAGTCATATCTCGAGGTATCCCAGTAGATTATGAAATTTATCACACAGGCGATATCTACTGTATAAAGTATTATTGGGTGATAATAATAAATAACTCATGACATAATTATATGGAATCAAGTTACTTTAGAAGTAGCTTTCTGGTGACTTTAATATTTATCAAACAAAGAACCCTCACCAGTAACTTGTTTCCATATAATTATGTCATGTGTTAGTCAGTTGCTGAATGCCATTCAAACAATATATAAATCAATGCTATGCTTTCCATTCATTATATTATTTAAACTGTAATGAAACATCATCAAGTTCCTTCCAACATATAATCGTTATTGTGTACAAACATAGAAATATGATCATGATAAATTGATCCCTGAAGTAATCAGTGACATGTAAAATGTTATAAGACACCAGCTCCTCTCTTTAAAATAAAATGTAAATGCACCATTCTCTCGATATAAAATACACACACTATGTTATCTCTTGAGTCGAATGTACAGATCCTACTGTAGCTAAAAGTAGTATGTCATCAACTGATAAACCAGAAATGCAATATAGTAAACTCTTGAATGTCATGATATTTTAATTATAAAATATTAAATATAAATCATGCCACAGCTAAATCTGTCTATTTCTGGTCTTTATTTAGGCCTGAAATGTTATCAATGGCATCAGATACTTGAGATTTTAATTAGATTAGAACAGTTCGCCATTTAAAAATTTTATTTAAAAATGGGAAAGCGAGGCTAACTCTGGAATATACCAGTGCCCTGGTTACCACTATGCACACATCTTGTCAAAACTACAAACAGTGATAACATGGATCAGTATGAAGTAATTTGAATTTACATGATCTATTTTTGAGCTATTATAGCAAGAATGGTCAGCTCTTTATCTAAATCTTACATCATGTATCTTTAAAATAACAATGCATAATTTGAATTTTTCCGGAAAATATAAAAAAATATTCAACACCAAATGAGTGAAATGGAGTTTAACGTCCTACTCTTTTGCACTTAACCTGGGCTAATTGAAGAAGGGCATACGCCATTCAGTGTGCTATGAGGGAAATTTTGCCCGGGCAGAGGCGCTCAACCTACTCTTTTATCGAATTCCAACTGCTATGGGATCTTTTACGTGCACTCCACGTGTACACAGGACCTCGGTTTTTCTTTCCATCCGAATGACTAGGCAGCTGTCCTTGTCAGGTCCTCCTTCTGCATCACTGACAAGGGGAAATCACACCGGAAAATCGAGATGAACTTTCTCCGCCAAGGCAGGGATCGAACACCCAACCTCCTGGCTGGCGAACCAGCGCCTTATCCACTTAGCCACCATGACCCCCTCCACACCAAATAACCAGATATATTCAAAATGAATACCAGGCATCTTTAGCTAAGCAATAGCTGTACATTCAACCCAAAAGACACAGATATAATTCACTCACACAAAAATGATTTTAACTTATAAAATTATTTCATACAATGTTGTAAAGATGAGTATGTATCCACACAAAATGCTAATCAAATATCTCTATTTTAATTCCTGGTAGATTGTCCATGGAACTTGGTTTCCGTCTTTTAAGTTTGGACCGTAAATCATTTGAAGGCTGAGAGTAAGAAAAGTTCTCATAGCGGTCATTTTTAGATTTAGCACTAGAAAACTTTTGTCTGGCATCTAATATTCTATCTCTGGCATCCCGCACGTCGCCAACCTCTCTCCCTAATCGGGCCTCTATACCCTCTCTGGCATCAGCTACTATAGTTAATCCCCCACTTGATACGTTTGGTCTGAAACAGATTTATATTTAATGAGATTAATCTGGTTTTCGAGAAAGAGTAAAGGACAACACAGACAAATGCAAGACGAAGGAAAAACAAAAACAAATATTTCTAAAAAAATAAAACAAATGGAAGGCATCAACTTATTAAGTTACTTTAGGACTAACATATCAGTCTGAGTTCCAAAATGTTCATTTAGCATGACGAGATGAAATCAGGCCAATATTCAGAGTGACGTCTCCCGCCTCATTAAACATACATTATGCTAAATCTAAGTCAGCCTATTGCAGGTCTTTATTTAGACATGAAATAGTATATGAACTATAAATTACACATTTATTAACATGAAAAGACTCTAATTGACTCTCAATGACATCTTCTTATGTTTTGGATTTTCACTAGATTTAGCTCTTGCATTATGCATGTTTAATGACAAAAATATGTCCCATCAAACCTCACCCCTGTACTTCTTGTAAATTATATTTGAACAGATCTGTATAAGAACCACTCAGATCTGAACAGATCTGAATAAGAACCACTCATTGTCTACGATATCACCCTTGATGGAAGTGGACATTAATATCCAGAAATAAGAAACAAAGAACCACTCAAGGAATATACCAACCAAATTTGGCTGCAATCCATCAAGTGAATGACGAGAAGAAATCAAAACCGAGTGAAGAAGTATAAATTTGCACTAAAATGGAAGACGATCATCAAGACAGACAACCCCATGCGTTCCTTGTCACAGATTACTGTTGGAATTAAATAAGCTACCTTGTTTTTTTCTGTTGTGCCTCTATATCATCAGCATACATTCTCATAGAACGTTTCTTTACTGGTGGTCCAAGTAATTCTTGTAATTCTGCTTCCATATCTAACCCATCATCATCTAATTCTAAAACTGTTTTTCCTGAAATAAATCATATATTTTCAAAGGGAAGAGTATAAGCATAAGAAAAAAAAAACATTTCTGATGAAGGGACACATGAGAATTATTTACTTTCTTCACTACTATTTTTGTAAACATGTGTACATTTCTGATATGATAAACAAGATAATAATTCAACTAAAAACTTTATGGCTGAATGGTTCTTTAACGTCCTAATATGGAATTCCAACTGCCAAGAAATCTTTTAGGTGCATGCCAATGTATACATGGGGTCTCGGTTTTTCATTCATCCGAATGACTAGACAGCTGCCCTTGACAGGTCCTCTGTCCTGCCGCGCTTCGATGTCTAGCTGGCCGGTCACCTCTGGCTTGCGGCTGTGGTTTCAAACCCAGGTGTGAGCGTATGTGGCATGGAGATAGGGGCGCCTTCTCAAGTTTCCTCCGGGCACTTCGGTTTCCTCCCACTGCTAAACCCCTACGCGCAAGTGAATTATTGAAATAAAATGAAACCATGTTAGTCCCAAAATGACCTAGTTTGTGTGGAGTGGACGTTAAACCCCATTTCTCTCTCTCTCTCTCTGTTTGATCAGACACTTTACATACCTCTAGGTTTATTTTTGTCTGTAAAAAGTGCTTTGGGTTTTTCCACTATTTCATTATCATCCTCATCATCATCCATTATTTCACCTTCTTCCTCCTCCTCACGACTACTCTTTGAATTCTTCACTTGTTCATATTCTTCATTTCTCTTGACAGCTCGATAGCGTCTCTTCCTATAATACATTTTAAATCCAAAAACTCTATAAACTAATAAATTACAAGGGTTGCATTACTTAGATGCCAAACAGCCTCAGTAGAGAGAAAGAGAGAGAGAGAGGTTTAAGGTCCACTGACACAAACTAGGTCATTTCGGGACTAAGATGGTTTTATCTTATTTCAATAATTCGCTTGCCGTAAGGGTCTTTAGCAGTGAGAGGAAAACGGAGAACCTGAAGAAAACTCACGAGGTTGGACAGGCGACACTACTAACATACAACCGGGGATTCGACAACATGCCAGTTGCATGCTAACCATTTGGCCATCCAACTCCCCTTGTCTCAGTAAACCATACCTACTAAAATTGGGTTGTAATCAATTACATTGTTCAGAAGAGGAAGATAAAAATGAGGCAAAAAACCCTCTAATTTTGACAATTTAAGGGGATCCCTTCTCCAACCTTCCCCATAAAAAACAAATAAACAATGCCAGCATGTTTGATAAATGATCTACAATACGCCAAATTCAAAAATACTGAATTTTTCTATGACCAAATGAAAAATCTGTGTGAATTTCAAAGAAATCTATAGAGTGTTCACAAGAAATTGTAGCTGGTCAAGTGACAACAATATGCACCCATATTAACTGTGGCTATAATATCAACAGTTCTATTTATTATAATATACAGCTGTTTACTTTAAGTCCCATTGGTCTAAATTTGTGATTAGTAGACTTCAGATCAACCGACCAATCAACTGGGTCACTGATACAAAGAAATTCTACAAACTCTATTGAAAGAATTTTAGACATTTGATTGGTCAAAGGTATTATTATACTGGTGTTAGTAATCTTTGAGAGGCATTTAGTAACTGAACAGAGCAATAAACTATAAAATCTAACACATACTTATGGAAAACAACTACTTATTTATTTGAGCGACGTTTAGATTAGAAGAGTATTCTCTCAACGTTATCAAGCTAATAAGTAGCTGCTTTTCCGTAAGTATGTGTTAGATTTTAATGAGTGAATATATGGAATGAAAATAACGTTTTTACTAGACTGACAAATGTTTTCATTTCTGTGTTTAAGATAAAAGAAACAATAATATATTCCTCACCTTGATCCACTTATTAAACCTTTCTGACCTGAAATAAAATATTACTCTTTACAGTTGTTTTACAATATCATATGAAAATGGAAATGTTCAGAACCTTGATATACCATATACGCTACTTGGGCACGGGTGGCAACCATTTTGTTTGGTAGTTTTGATCCAATTTTCATGAAATTCAAACTCAACTATCATTGGGGTGTAACAGTGAAATATTCCAAAGTTGTTTTTTATATCAGATAAAAATTGTGACATCTAGAGAGACAACAAGCTAAAAGTGAGATTTTTCAAACAATTAGCCGTCATAATTTAGGAAGTTATGATCCCATATGAGAGAGAGAGAGAAATGGGGTTTAACGTCCACTCAACACAAACTAGGTCATTTCGGAACTAACATATGGTTTTAAATTTTATTTCAATAATTCGCTTGCGCGTAGGGGTCTTTAGCAGTGGGAGGAAACCAGAGTGCCCTGAGGAAACCCACGAGGTTGAGAAGACGCCCCTATCTCCATGCCACATACGCTCACACCAGGGCTCGAAACCACAGTCGCAAGCCAGAGGTGACCGGCCAGCTAGAGGTCGAAGCGCTGCACAGGGTTTTTCAAACAATCAGCCGTCATAGTTTAGGAAGTTATGATCCGATATGTGCAAATATCGAAAGGAACCAAGAACTTAGGGTTATTAGCATATATTTAAGTTTCATCAAAATCAGATGAAAATTGTGACCTCCAGAGTGTCCACAAGCTAAACATTTGCTTTATCGAACAATCAAGGGCCATAATCTATGAAGTTTCTATCCAATATATGCCAATATCAAAAGAAATCGATCAAGATCTTTTAGAGATAAACCTATATTTCAAATTTCGTCAAAATCAGATAAAAATTGTGGAATGTAGAGTAGAGTGTCCACAAACAAATTGTGGATGTACATGGAACAATATGGAGTTCAACATCCTACTGTTCTGCTCCGAACGGGGCTATTGAAGACAGGCATACGTTATACAGCGTGCTATGAGGGAAATTCCAACTGCCAAAGGGTATTCAACGTGCACACCAATGTGTACGCGAGACCTCAGTTTTCCGGACAAAACCAAAGGACTAGGCAGCTGTTCTGCACGCCAGAAAATCAGGATGAACTTTCTAAGCCAATGTGGGGAATGAACACTCGATCTCCAGACTAATGAGCGAGCGTGATCCCCCAGTTTTAAAGAAGTACCATACTTACCACCGTAATTAGGGTTTCCATATTTGACATAATATTTACTTTTATTCTCAGCGCCAATAACTTTCTTGTCAGCTGAAATAGAAAAAGTTGGTTATTACAACAGACTTTTAGACTTCAATTGATAAATCATGTTACAAAATGTGACCTGTGTACAGCAGGGATTGTTAGTCTACCAAGATCATTCAGGGGAGGGTGGGCAAGCTCCTTTAATCAACAAAATTTGCCTTTATCATCTATGATGACATGACAATTTCATGTGATAATGCTACTGTAAAAACACTACAGATTAGTTGAGCCATTATTTAAATTAAAACTGGTTATCTAAACAATTTATCTGAAAATATTACTCTAGTGAAAGGACTATAGCTCATGTGTTTGTGTGGGGGTTGGGGTGGGGGATGGAGAGATGGGGTTTAAAGTCCACTCAACACAAACTAGGTCACGTACCATATGGGTGCAATTTTCAAGATGCTACAACAATCCCATCAGACAATCCAACATACCTTTGGTTGCGTATCTTAGAAAGATATATTTTGATTTCGGATGTGGAGTACCAAACCGCCATTTTCCAGGAGGCCATCTTATTTTATTTCTTTTTCTGTGATTTTTCTCCTCTTTCGTTGTTTCTTCCTCTTTTATATTTTCCTATTTAAAACAATCCCATAATCTTAATTCATTGCCTATAATTAATTGATAACAAATATTTCGGGACTGAATCAAATAAATCTAAATGAAATTGGGTTTAATTCTTACTTTTCTCCACCAAATGGACTTATAGTGACACTACAGCCGACTATCAAATTGATTTCTATTTGTCAGGGGATGTTTAACATGCAATGGGATCTCAGTTTTCATCCTATCCGAGAAACTAGATGCATATTCAGTATAATTTGAAATAAAGATTACTTGATAACTCAAACAAAATATTAGAAATGAGATACTATATATCTCTTCATCAACATGCAATGGGAACGTTCTCCATCCTATCCAAGAAAATAGATGCATACCCAGTGCAATTATGACACATCTTACTTCATTATTACATTACATATCTTACTTCATTTGATGCAGAATCATGATCCATAGATACAGACTTTGTTTCCTGGTCATTTTTGTTGTGTTTAATTTCAGTGTCTTTATCTTCTTTAACTTTCTGAGTTGTTGGTGACTCGTCATCGCTAGCAGCATTTAAATCTAAATCATCGTCATCAACTTCCATTTTTACTTCTTTTTTTACATCAGTATCGACAGTTTCACTTTCCTTCTCAACCATTTCAGTATCAGCTTTAATTTTATCTAGTATTCATATTAAAAAAGAATAATAAATAATTGAACATTATTATTTAGCTGATGTGAAGAAAAAGATAGACAAGAGCTACCTTAGATAACCTTTAACAACAATGTCTAGGTGTGCTAGTGACATCATCAACAATTTCATTGTATTATCTATTGTTAAAATATGGAAACAGGCAAACCATCTGCTTTTATTAAGCCAGTCCTTCATACTTTTCAAAATGAAAAATATCAAAATAAATTAATACAAAAATTATGAATGACTTGACATACATACAAGTAAAATGGCCAGTCGTAGGTTGACAGGGCATTTTCTGGCCCGATTACTAAACAAATAATCGACTGAGGACTATAACTTCCAATCGTTTTGGGGTAATCAGTAAAAAATAAATGATGCAATTGCAAGAGATATAACACCCTAAAATTTTGCTCACTCACTAAATGTTTTATTTGTAAATTTCTAAAGACTATTTGCCAATCCACCATACTTACAATATCATGTTTCACCATACGTGACTTTTGTATTTTAAATTTAAAAAATTACCTTCAACATTTGAAATTCTTTTCTTTTCTTTTTCATTAATTTTTTCTTCTTCTTCAGCCATGACAGTATCATAATCCCGACTTAACGACAACATGGCTCTAGCAGCCGTCATAGGATCAAACCAAACAACATTACCTAGTAATTATTAACATGTAAAATAAATATAATCAATTTTATATTTGAACATTAGCCACAGTCCTTGAGAGAAAGAGAGAGAGGAAGAGAAAAGGTTTAACACTCAACACAAACTACGTCATTTTTGGACAAAATAGTACAGTTTTATTTGGGCGGGAAACCAGAACAGATCAAGAGAAAACCCTTGTCATGTGCAAGCTTTGGATCGAAACCACAACATTTGACTGAATGACAAGACTTTACGACGTAAAGCACATGTATTACACCAGACGACCCCCCCCCCCCACAAATTAAAAGAGGTGGTCCTCTCTAATCTTTGTTTTCTAATAATATATAGATGAAGGATGGAAGCTACTAAACTTTCTCTAAGCACTTCTGATCACATTTAATCAAAGACTGTTTTCACATTGTCTCAGGAATGTGCCCCTCCCCCTTGCAAAAAATTCCTTGATCCACACCTGGGATATTATGGCAGCTTCCTGAATATGGATGCCCTTTCGGATTAATGTTACTATATTAGAATATAGAAAAAAAGAAACATTCACTTAAAGTGTTTTAGTCTGATACAGTAGAATAATTATCTGGTAGCTAGCTTGTTATTTAAAATAAAAGTTTGAATATGAAAATCTTACAGGATGAATCATCTATCCATTCTATTCTCCCGGGAGCAAATTCACCAAAATATTTAAAGAGATCTTGGGTACTCATTTCGTCTGTTCCTCTGATGTGTATAGCTTCAAGTCGTATTCCTCTTTCACCTTTATCAATATCTTCTTGTTTCAAACCAAGGCTGAAAAATATCAATTGTAACATTCATACATGTAATTAGAGTAAAGCAGTGTTTACACGATACAACAAATTCATGCAATCGGATTAAAATACAGGGGCCTATTTCACGAAATTTTAACTAAGATAAGATCCCAATTTTAGTAATTTGATTGGATAATATTAGATTGATTTTAGTGCTTAGCCAATCAAAATTGAAGTATCTACTAAAATTGGATTTTATCTTAAGTTATAATTTTGTGAAACAGGGCCCAGATCTATATTTCGTTTCGTTTTTTATACTTTCGGTGGCCTCCACTGCATGAAGATCTGACCTGTTGAAGTGGAAGGCCTCGTCAGATGTCATACAAGTGGTTTTTTACCCAATGACATTACACATTTATGTAACCAATCAGCGTTGATGTTTCTAGTGGGATACTTCTCACCAAAAACTTGCTGTAACAGACCATTTCATTGGCTATAATAATCCCTCACATTAGCCAGAATGCAGGTTATATAACAACTCTTCCTGATTTTAGTGTAGTAAAATTAAGTAAAACAAAATTTTGAACTATCAAAAACGAAACGAATAGAATGTGTGTACTAATCAGATTGTCAATCTATGCAACCATTGGTTTCAGCATATTGCACAACTGTTTTCACGATACAAAAACATAATTAACAGAGCTCAATTAGAAAGTCAGCAATGTCATTAATAAAAATATCATGCTGTGATTAATAATAGAAGATATCGATCCTCTATCTTTTGGGAGATAAACTTTTAAGAAGCCACTCGGCCTTTTGGGAGTTAAACTTTTAAGAAGCCACTCGGCCTTTAATTGGCATAATTTCATTATGTATTTCTTGTTTTACAGTACACAGAAAAATGTTCAGTTGATATATTACGACGTGTGTCCCCTCGTACTTGTCCTTACCTTTTCAGAAGAGCTGACTGATCTAAAGGTTTATTTTCAACAACAGGCAAACCAAACCTCTTAGCTCTTTCATCTTTCTTCTCTACAGCTTCCTGTAAAATACAAACACATTATGATAATTTTCATGCAATAAGAAAGTTTCTAAAAAAATACATCTACAGTCTACACTCGTACAAAGTACTACAAACTATATATCCCATAATCATAAACTATAAATAATAATTTTAATTGTACACCCAGATTTGCTCGACACCTTAATGTCTTTTAGCTACAAAATGAGTAATGTAAATCCTGACATTTCCACAAATAAAATGACAAGCCTATAAACTATATTATACAGTAGGACCCACGCAGTAGACCCAATAAATAATATTAATTCAAAAGGAAAACACTGAATCAACTAAAACCTACAAGTAGATTTTGTTCAATCTGATTAAAACACAAATCCTATTTCGTTTTTTATAGTTCAAAATTTTGTATTTCTTGTCTTTACTACACTAGGATCTGGAAGAGTTGTTATATAACCGTCGTGGTGGTTGATGTGACGGATTAGCCAATGAAATGGTCTGTTACAGTTGATTCTTGGTGTGTTATTTTGAATAGAACTGTTGATATTCCACTAGTAGAAACATCAACGCTGATGGTTAAACAAATGTCTGACATATGTTCTGAAATCGCTTGTATGCCACCCTGACACAACCTTCCACTACAACTGACCAGATCTTTATGTAGTAGAGGCTATCAAAAGTATAAAAAAAACAAACAAATCGAAATATAGATCTATATTTTAATCAGATTGAGTTTGGTTTGAATTGAATAAGTCAATCATTATTCGATAAAAAAACACATTTCTAATAAAAGTGGGAATTAGCCATTACCTTAGATGTTAAATCAAGTCCTGTTATAAAATTACCAGTTTTATTTTCATATCTTTTCGAATCCTGAAAAAATATATAAAAGACTATTGTAATTGTCAATCTAATAATGTAGAATGGTATACATGTAGTTCACAAAATTACTTTTTCAGTACGGGTTGTTCAAGAGCATGCTGAAATATTTGTTTATCGTCCATCGTGTGAAGACCGTAGGCCATAATCATGAAAGCAGTACTACTCATGCACAAACCAAATTTTTAAAAAGATTAAATACCAGGTCCAACATACATTACCCCATTGAAGCAAATAAGCCGACAGAATGAAAATACATGTATTTTAATTGTTAAAATCAATGAGTAAATTCCCATAAAATCAGCTGAGTTTCTGGACCGATTTTTGGAAACTAGGTAGTAGCCAACTGTGTGTGAGTATACATGTAGTTATTAATTCAATGGGTTCATGTAACAAGTATCGCAGCTTGGCTTGATACCTTTTAGGCTTTGTTCCTTGCACATGGGACTCAGGTGAAAACATGGACCAGGATGTATTATTATTAAAACATGCAGCTGTATATACATGATTACATGAGGCCCAGTGATGAGTAATATTATTATATCCTGTGTGAAACCTCATGCATTGTACTATTTATTTTGTACACCCTAATAAATAAAGCAGTACATGTATCTACATGTAGGCTACCAATCTGTTCACAGAGAATTACTACGAATTATCTCTGTAACAGATGACTGTCCACAAAGCGTGCGTTGACAGCACGCGGCGTAGTCATTGGCTCAACGGCTCATATTATGTTTACTTAGCACCTAACTGCTTCGGCCAAAATGATGTATTTTACTCATTTTAATACCCATTTACACTAAATAGGAAATATTTTTTTCTAACTACAAATGCTTCGAACGTCTTTATTTATTTTTCTTTTACCTCAAAAAAATGTTTGAGAATTTAATTTGTCGGAGTAAAAAAGTTAATATGCCGTACTCATAGCCTCGTCGATGTCATGCTTATCAGTGATTGTAGCGGCCAAGCGAATATTCACTGCGGGATCAGTTTGGTAGGCTACATCAATTAAAATCAAAAGCCAAGAATTGTTGGGGCAGTATGTGTTGCTCTCGCTACTCTTTGGGTTAGGGTTAGGGTGAGGGGTTTGGGTTAGCAGAGAGTAGCCCGGAAGTAGCCGGGTCAACGTATCCAGATTCAGAATTTTTTCCAAACAAAAATGCAAGGAATCAACTGAAACAATGGTAATTTTGACGAAGATTTTAATTAATCCTGTCCTCTGGGATTTAGAATTAGAATATTAGAATAATTGACCTCGAGTTTTTTAGATTTACTGTCTTTCTTTGTTATCCCAGTAATTTTGACATTAAATTCTACACTTTCTGTGTCACTTCTTTCGCTTTCTTGTTCACCATCACTCGACGATTCGCTGTCGCTTCCACTACTGCTGCTTGATGACGAAGACACCACTTCTCTTGTGACAATGATTTTTTCACATATCGTTTCTCTGGCTCCCGGGACTTCCTCCTCTTCTAAAATGTCGTCTTCACTTTCTAAATCTTCCGTGTTATCCACACAAATTTTAAGATTTGGAAGATTTCCATCTTTTCCTCTTGACGCCATCTTTCTTTTATTTATGCAACTGGTAGATCAAGCATGAAATTTGGACATGCTTTGTTAAACAGAGTGGCGTCCCGTGTATAGGGGCAATCCGCGAAAACGGCTCACCATTCATCTTCCACCCAAATGATTTCCATTAAACTGCTTAATTACAAGATCAAGAACCTTTGTACAATGTTTTCTGTACATGAAAGGAAATTGAAAAATAAAAGAAATTGATTCCGGTCGGTAAGCGCCATTGCCGAAGATTTCTGAATGTGATTTTTTTAGAATTTTGTTGAATACTTGCTTACCTGGACAACCGCGACTATTTACATTGTTTACAATATGGCTGACCAAAGACAATGTTATTTGAGTCGACCCTAAGTCCAAATCGAATAGCCAGTCGTATAAACCGGTCGATGGCTTATTAAAATTTTGGAATAGTATGTTATCAGTAAAAGTTAAAAGAAAAACGCACTAATAGCAATATCTTTTGTTATTGTTTTTGTCTGTTTTAGTCTTCAGTCGAATAATCCAGTCGTATAAACCAGTCGAATAATCCAGTCGTATAAACCAGTCGAATAAACAAGTCGCTCAATATAAGCAGCGGTGGCATTGACCTAAGATAATATTTTATCAATTCATGCTCGTAGCTATAGCTCAAGGAGCCGGGGGCATGGGGTAGAGGCCCGGGGCCAGGGGCCTTCCCAACTAGTTTCAAGTTCGATTTTACGGGCGAAAGTAGTTGGGTAAGTAAGCTATTCAGACCATAGCTATGCTGTAACTGAAAGAGAGAGAGGAATGGGGTTTAACGTCCACTCGACGCAAAGTATGTCATTTCGGGACTAACATATGGTTTTTAATTTAATTAGTTCAATAATTCTCTTGCGCGTAATGGTCTTAAGCAGTTGGAGGAAACAGGAGGACCCGGAGAAAATCCACGAAGTTGTTCAGGCGACGCTTCTCCTTGTCACGTACACCCAGGGATTCGAAACCACGCCAGTTGACTCAATGACAGGCTTCATAATACAGCAAGCACATGGAAACCGTTCTGCCATCACCTCCCACCCCCACCCATAAATGAAGGAGTCAGAAACTCGGTAGGGAAGGGGGAGGGGGTGGAGGAGGTTTTCATTAGTCTTAACACCAGTCAAATAGTTCAGTCGTATAATTCAGTCGTATAGTTCAGTCGTATAGTTCAGTCGTATAACTCAGTCGTATAGCCCAGTCGTATAATTCAGTCGTATACTTCAGTCGAATAATCCAGTCGAATAAACCAGTCGTATAATCCAGTCGAATAAACCAGTCGTATAATCCAGTCGAATAATCCAGTCGTATAAACCAGCCGAATAAACAAGTCGCTCAATATAAGCAACGGTGGCAGTGAACTAAGATAATATTTTATCAATTCATGCTCGTAACCATAGTTGAAGGAGCCGGGGGCACGGGGTAGAGTCCGGGGGCCAGGGGCCTTCCCAACTAGTTTCAAGTTCGATTTTAGTGGCAAAAGTAGTTTGGCAAGTAAGGTATTCAGACCATAGCTAAGCTATAGCTGAAAGAGAGAGAGAGAGAGAGAGAGAGAGAGAGAGAAATGGGGTTTAACGTCCACTCGACACAAAGTATATCATTTCGGGACTAACATATGGTTTTTAATTTTATTTCAATAATTCGCTTGCGCGTAGGGGTCTTAAGCAGTTGGAAGAAACAGGAGGACCCGGAGAAAATCCACGAAGTTAGTCAGGCGACCCTTCTCCTTGTCACGTACAACCAGGGATTCGAAAGCACGGCAGTTGACTCAATGACTGACTTCATGATACAGCAAGCACATGGAAACCGTTCGACAATCAACTCCCACCCCCACCCATAAATGAAGGAGTCAGATGCTCGGTAGGGAAGGGGGTGGTGGGGTGGGGGGTATGCTATCCATTAGTCTTAACATCAGTCAAATAGTTCAGTCGTATAATTCAGTCGTATAGTTCCGTCGTATAATTCAGTCGTATAACTCAGTCGTATAGTCCAGTCGTATAATTCAGTCGTATACTTCAGTCGAATAATCCAGTCGAATAAACCAGTCGTATAATCCAGTCGAATAAACCAGTCGTATAATCCAGTCGAATAATCCAGTCGTATAAACCAGTCGAATAAACAAGTCGCTCAATATAAGCAACGGTGGCAGTGAACTAAGATAATATTTTATCAATTCATGCTCGTAACCATAGCTGAAGGAGCCGGGGGCACGGGGTAGAGTTCGGGGGCCAGGGGCCTTCCCAAATAGTTTCAAGTTCGATTTTACAGGCAAAAGTAGTTTGGCAAGTAAGGTATTCAGACCATAGCTAAGCTATAGCTGAAAGAGAGAGCGAGAGAGAGAGGGAGAGAGAGGGAGGGGTTTAACGTCCACTCGACACAAAGTATGTCATTTCGGGACTAACATATGGTTTTTAATTTTAGTTCAATAATTCTCTTGCGCGTAATGGTCTTAAGCAGTTGGAGGAAACAGGAGGACCCGGAGAAAATCCACGAAGTTGTTCAGGCGACCCTTCTCCTTGTCACGTACACCCAGGGATTCGAAACCACGCCAGTTGACTCAATGACAGGCTTCATGAGACAGCAAGCACATGGAAACCGTTCTGCCATCACCCCCACCCCCACCCACAAATGAAGGAGTCAGAAACTCGGTAGGGAAGGGGGAGGGGGTGGAGGAGGTTTTCATTAGTCTTAACACCAGTCAAATAGTTCAGTCGTATAATTCAGTCGTATAGTTCAGTCGTATAGTTCAGTCGTATAACTCAGTCGTATAGCCCAGTCGTATAATTCAGTCGTATACTTCAGTCGAATAATCCAGTCGAATAAACCAGTCGTATAATCCAGTCGAATAAACCAGTCGTATAATCCAGTCGAATAATCCAGTCGTATAAACCAGTCGAATAAACAAGTCGCTCAATATAAGCAACGGTGGCAGTGAAATAATGTAATATTTTATCAATTCATGCTCGTAGCCATATCTGAAGGAGCCGGGGGCATGGGGTAGAGTTCGGGGGCCAGGGGCCTTCCCAACTAGTTTCAAGTTCGAGTTTTACAGGCAAAAGTAGTTTGGCAAGTAAGGTATTCAGACCATAGCTAAGCTATAGCTGAAAGAGAGAGATAGAGAGAGAGACAGAGAGAGAGAGAGAGAGGTTTAACGTCCACTCGACACAAAGTATGTCATTTCGGGACTAACATATGGTTTTTAATTTTAGTTCAATAATTCTCTTGCGCGTAATGGTCTTAAGCAGTTGGAGGAAACAGGAGGACCCGGAGAAAATCCACGAAGTTGTTCAGGCGACCCTTCTCCTTGTCACGTACACCCAGGGATTCGAAACCACGCCAGTTGACTCAATGACAGGCTTCATGATACAGCAAGCACATGGAAACCGTTCTGCCATCAGCTCCCACCCCCACCCATAAATGAAGGAGTCAGAAACTCGGTAGGGAAGGGGGAGGGGGTGGAGGAGGTTTTCATTAGTCTTAACACCAGTCAAATAGTTCAGTCGTATAATTCAGTCGTATAGTTCAGTCGTATAGTTCAGTCGTATAACTCAGTCGTATAGCCCAGTCGTATAATTCAGTCGTATACTTCAGTCGAATAATCCAGTCGAATAAACCAGTCGTATAATCCAGTCGAATAAACCAGTCGTATAATCCAGTCGAATAATCCAGTCGAATAATCCAGTCGTATAAACCAGTCGAATAAACAAGTCGCTCAATATAAGCAACGGTGGCAGTGAAATAATGTAATATTTTATCAATTCATGCTCGTAGCCATATCTGAAGGAGCCGGGGGCATGGGGTAGAGTTCGGGGGCCAGGGGCCTTCCCAACTAGTTTCAAGTTCGAGTTTTACAGGCAAAAGTAGTTTGGCAAGTAAGGTATTCAGACCATGGCTAAGCTATAGCTGAAAGAGAGAGAGAGAGAGAGAGAGAAATGGGGTTTAACGTCCACACGACACAAAGTATATCATTTCGGGACTAACATATGGTTTTTAATTTTATTTCAATAATTCGCTTGCGCGTAGGGGTCTTAAGCAGGAGGACCCGGAGAAAATCCAAGAAGTTGGGCAGGCGACCCTTCTCCTTGTCACGTACAACCAGGGATTCGAAACCACGTCAGTTGACTCAATGACAGGCTTCATGATACAGCAAGCACATGGAAACCGTTCGACAATCAACTCCCACCCCCACCCATAAATGAAGGAGTCAGATGCTCGGTAGGGAAGGGGGTGGTGGGGTGGGGGTGCTATCCATTAGTCTTAACATCAGTCAAATAGTTCAGTCGTATAATTCAGTCGTATAGTTCAGTCGTATAGTTCAGTCGTATAACTCAGTCGTATAGTCCAGTCGTATAATTCAGTCGTATACTTCAGTCGAATAATCCAGTCGAATAAACCAGTCGTATAATCCAGTCGAATAAACCAGTCGTATAATCCAGTCGAATAATCCAGTCGTATAAACCAGTCGAATAAACAAGTCGCTCAATATAAGCAACGGTGGCAGTGAACTAAGATAATATTTTATCAATTCATGCTCGTAGCCATATCTGAAGGAGCCGGGGGCATGGGGTAGAGTTCGGGGGCCAGGGGCCTTCCCAACTAGTTTCAAGTTCGATTTTTACAGGCAAAAGTAGTTTGGCAAGTAAGGTATTCAGACCATGGCTAAGCTATAGCTGAAAGAGAGAGATAGAGAGAAAGAGAGAGAGAGAGAAATGGGGTTTAACGTCCACTCGACACAAAGTATATCATTTCGGGACTAACATATGGTTTTTAATTTTATTTCAATAATTCGCTTGCACGTAGGGGTCTTAAGCAGTTGGAAGAAACAGGAAGACCCGGAGAAAATCCACGAAGTTGGTCAGGCGACCCTTCTCCTTGTCACGTACAACCAGGGTTTCGAAATCACGTCAGTTGACTCAATGACTGGCTTCATGATACAGCAAGAACATGGAAACCGTTCGACAATCAACTCCCACCCCCACCCATAAATGAAGGAGTCAGATGCTCGGTAGGGAAGGGGGTGGTGGGGTGGTGGTGCTATCAATTAGTCTTAACATCAGTCAAATAGTTCAGTCGTATAATTCAGTCGTATAGTTCAGTCGTATAGTTCAGTCGTATAACTCAGTCGTATAGTCCAGTCGTATAATTCAGTCGTATACTTCAGTCGAATAATCCAGTCGAATAAACCAGTCGTATAATCCAGTCGAATAAACCAGTCGTATAATCCAGTCGAATAATCCAGTCGTATTAACCAGTCGAATAAACAAGTCGCTCAATATTAGCAACGGTGGCAGTGAAATAATGTAATATTTTATCAATTCATGCTCGTAGCCATATCTGAAGGAGCCGGGGGCACGGGGTAGAGTTCGGGGGCCAGGGGCCTTCCCAACTAGTTCAAAGTTCGATTTTTACAGACAAAAGTAGTTTGGCAAGTAAGGTATTCATACCATGGCTAAGCTATAGCTGAAAGGGAGAGAGAGAGAGAGAGTGTGAGAGAGAGAGAGTGAGGGGGGAGGGGGAATGGGGTTTAACGTCCACTCGACTCAAAGTATGTCATTTCGGGACTAACATATGGTTTTTAATTTTATTTCAATAATTCGCTTGCGCACAGGGGTCTTAAGCAGTTGGAAGAAACAGGAGGACCCGGAGAAAATCCAAGAAGTTGGGCAGGCGACCCTTCTCCTTGTCACGTACAACCAGGGATTCGAAACCACGTCAGTTGACTCAATGACAGGCTTCATGATACAGCAAGCACATGGAAACCGTTCGACAATCAACTCCCACCCCCACCCATAAATGAAGGAGTCAGATGCTCGGTAGGGAAGGGTTTGGTGGGGTGGGGGGTATGCTATCCATTAGTCTTAACATCAGTCAAATAGTTCAGTCGTATAATTCAGTCGTATAGTTCAGTCGTATAACTCAATCGAATAGTCCAGTCGTATAATTCAGTCGTATACTTCAGTCGAATAATCCAGTGGAATAAACCAGTCGTATAATCCAGTCGAATAACCCAGTCGTATAATCCAGTCGAATAATCCAGTCGTATAAACCAGTCGAATAAACAAGTCGCTCAATATAAGCAACGGTGGCAGTGAAATAATGTAATATTTTATCAATTCATGCTCGTAGCCATGATCTGAATACCTTACTTGCCAAACTACTTTTGCCTGTAAAAATCGAACTTGAAACTAGTTGGGAAGGCCCCTGGCCCCCGAACTCTACCCCGTGCCCCCGGCTCCTTCAGATATGGCTACGAGCATGAATTGATAAAATATTACATTATTTCACTGCCACCGTTGCTTATATTGAGCGACTTGTTTATTCGACTGGTTTATACGACTGGATTATTCGACTGGATTATACGACTGGTTTATTCGACTGGATTATACGACTGGTTTATTCGACTGGATTATTCGACTGAAGTATACGACTGAATTATACGACTGGACTATACGACTGAGTTATACGACTGAACTATACGACTGAATTATACGACTGAACTATTTGACTGATGTTAAGATTAATGGATAGCATACCCCCCACCCCCACCACCCCACCCCACCACCCCCTTCCCTACCGAGCATCTGACTCCTTCATTTATGGGTGGGGGTGGGAGTTGATTGTCGAACGGTTTCCATGTGCTTGCTGTATCATGAAGCCAGTCATTGAGTCAACTGCCGTGATTTCGAATCCCTGGTTGTACGTGACAAGGGGAAGGGTCGCCTGACCAACTTCGTGGATTTTCTCCGGGTCCTCCTGTTTCTTCCAACTGCTTAAGACCCCTACGCGCAAGCGAATTATTGAAATAAAATTAAAAACCATATGTTAGTCCCGAAATGATATACTTTGTGTCGAGTGGACGTTAAACCCCATTTCTCTCTCTCTCTCTCTCTCTCTCTCTCTCTTTCTCTCTATCTCTCTCTCACTTTCAGCTATAGCTTAGCCATGGTCTGAATACCTTACTTGCCAAACTACTTTTGCCTGTAAAAATCGAACTTGAAACTAGTTGGGAAGGCCCCTGGCCCCCGAACTCTACCCCGTGCCCCCGGCTCCTTCAGATATGGCTACGAGCATGAATTGATAAAATATTACATTATTTCACTGCCACCGTTGCTTATATTGAGCGACTTGTTTATTCGACTGGTTTATACGACTGGATTATTCGACTGGATTATACGACTGGTTTATTCGACTGGATTATACGACTGGTTTATTCGACTGGATTATTCGACTGAAGTATACGACTGAATTATACGACTGGACTATACGACTGAGTTATACGACTGAACTATACGACTGAATTATACGACTGAACTATTTGACTGATGTTAAGACTAATGGATAGCATACCCCCCACCCCCACCACCCCCACCCCACCACCCCCTTCCCTACCGAGCATCTGACTCCTTCATTTATGGGTGGGGGTGGGAGTTGATTGTCGAACGGTTTCCATGTGCTTGCTGTATCATGAAGCCAGTCATTGAGTCAACTGCCGTGATTTCGAATCCCTGGTTGTACGTGACAAGGAGAAGGGTCGCCTGACCAACTTCGTGGATTTTCTCCGGGTCCTCCTGTTTCTTCCAACTGCTTAAGACCCCTACGCGCAAGCGAATTATTGAAATAAAATTAAAAACCATATGTTAGTCCCGAAATGATATACTTTGTGTCGAGTGGACGTTAAACCCCATTTCTCTCTCTCTCTCTGTCTCTCTCTGTCTCTCTCTTTCAGCTATAGCTTAGCCATGGTCTGAATACCTTACTTGCCAAACTACTTTTGCCCGTAAAATCGAACTTGAAACTAGTTGGGAAGGCCCCTGGCCCCCGGACTCTACCCCGTGCCCCCGGCTCCTTCAGCTATGGTTACGAGCATGAATTGATAAAATATTATCTTAGTTCACTGCCACCGCTGCTTATATTGAGCGACTTGTTTATTCGACTGGTTTATACGACTGGATTATTCGACTGGATTATACGACTGGTTTATTCGACTGGATTATACGACTGGTTTATTCGACTGGATTATTCGACTGAAGTATACGACTGGGCTATACGACTGAGTTATACGACTGAACTATACGACTGAACTATACGACTGAATTAAACGACTGAACTATTTGACTGATGTTAAGACTAATGAAAACCTCCTCCACCCCCTCCCCCTTCCCTACCGAGTTTCTGACTCCTTCATTTATGGGTGGGTGTGGGAGGTGATGACAGGACGGTTTCCATGTGCTTGCTGTATCATGAAGCCTGTCATTGAGTCAACTGCCGTGCTTTCGAATCCCTGGTTGTGCGTGACAAGGAGAAGGGTCGCCTGACCAACTTCGTGGGTTTTCTCTGGGTCCTCCTGTTTCCTCCAACTGCTTAAGACCCCTACGTTCAAGCGAATTATTGAAATAAAATTAAAAACCATATGTTAGTCCCGAAATGACATACTTTGAGTCGAGTGGACAATAAACCCCATTCCCCCTCCCCCTCACTCTCTCTCTCTCTCTCTCTCTCTCTCTCTCTCTCTCACTCTCTCTCTCTCTCTCTTTCAGCTATAGCTTAGCCATGATCTGAATACCTTACTTGCCAAACTACTTTTGCCTGTAAAAATCGAACTTGAAACTCGTTGGGAAGGCCCCTGGCCCCCGAACTCTACCCCGTGCCCCCGGCTCCTTCAGATATGGCTACGAGCATGAATTGATAAAATATTACATTATTTTACTGCCACCGTTGCTTATATTGAGCGACTTGTTTATTCGACTGGTTTATACGACTGGATTATTCGACTGGATTATACGACTGGTTTATTCGACTGGATTATACGACTGGTTTATTCGACTGGATTATTCGACTGAAGTATACGACTGAATTATACGACTGGACTATACGACTGAGTTATACGACTGAGTTATACGACTGAACTATACGACTGAATTATACGACTGAACTATTTGACTGATGTTAAGACTAATGGATAGCATACCCCCCCCACACCCCATCCCACCACCCCCTTCGCTACCGAGCATCTGACTCCTTCATTTATGGGTGGGGGTGGGAGTTGATTGTCGAACGGTTTCCATGTGCTTGCTGTATCATGAAGCCAGTCATTGAGTCAACTGCCGTGATTTCGAATCCCTGGTTGTACGTGACAAGGAGAAGGGTCGCCTGACCAACTTCGTGGTTTTTCTCCGGGTCCTCATGTTTCTTCCAACTGCTTAAGACCCCTACGCGCAAGCAAATTATTGAAATAAAATTAAAAACCATATGTTAGTCCCGAAATGATATACTTTGTGTCGAGTGGACGTTAAACCCCTCTCTCTCTCTCTCTCTCTCTCTCTCTCTCTATCTATCTTTCAGCTATAGCTTAGCTATGGTCTGAATACCTTACTTGCCAAACTACTTTTGCCCGTAAAATCGAACTTGAAACTAGTTGGGAAGGCCCCTGGCCCCCGGACTCTACCCCGTGCCCCCGGCTCCTTCAGCTATGGTTACGAGCATGAATTGATAAGATATTATCTTAGTTCATTGCCCCCGTTGCTTATATTGAGCGACTTGTGTATTCGACTGGTTTATACGACTGGATTATTCGACTGGATTATACGACTGGTTTATTCGACTGGATTATACGACTGGTTTATTCGACTGGATTATTCGACTGAAATATACGACTGAATTATACGACTGGACTATACGACTGAGTTATACGACTGAACTATACGACTGAACTATACGACTGAATTATACGACTGAACTATTTGACTGATGTTAAGACTAATGAAAACCTCCCCACCCCCTCCCCCTTCCCTACCGAGTTTCTGACTCCTTCATTTATGGGTGGGAGTGGGAGGTGATGGCAGAACTGTTTTCCATGTGCTTGCTGTATCATGAAGCCTGTCATTGAGTCAACTGCCGTGATTTCGAATCCCTGGTTGTGCGTGACAAGGAGAAGGGTCGCCTGACCAACTTCGTGGGTTTTCTCTGGGTCCTCCTGTTTCCTCCAACTGCTTAAGACCCCTACGCGCAAGCGAATTATTGAAATAAAATTAAAAACCATATGTTAGTCCCGAAATGACATACTTTGAGTCGAGTGGACAATAAACCCCATTCCCCCTCCCCCTCACTCTCTCTCTCTCTCTCACACTCTATCTCTTTCTCTCTCTTTCAGCTATAGCTTAGCCATGGTCTGAATACCTTACTTGCCAAACTACTTTTGCCTGTAAAAATCGAACTTGAAACTAGTTGGGAAGGCCCCTGGCCCCCGAACTCTACCCCGTGCCCCCGGCTCCTTCAGATATGGCTACGAGCATGAATTGATAAAATATTACATTATTTCACTGCCACCGTTGCTTATATTGAGCGACTTGTTTATTCGACTGGTTTATACGACTGGATTATTCGACTGGATTATACGACTGGTTTATTCGACTGGATTATACGACTGGTTTATTCGACTGGATTATTCGACTGAAGTATACGACTGAATTATACGACTGGACTATACGACTGAGTTATACGACTGAACTATACGACTGAATTATACGACTGAACTATTTGACTGATGTTAAGACTAATGGATAGCATACCCCCCACCCCACACCCCCACACCCCACCACCTCCTTCCCTACCGAGCATCTGACTCCTTCATTTATGGGTGGGGGTGGGCGTTGATTGTCGAACGGTTTCTATGTGCTTGCTGTATCATGAAGCCAGTCATTGAGTCAACTGCCGTGATTTCGAATCCCTGGTTGTACGTGACAAGGAGAAGGGTCGCCTGACCAACTTCGTGGATTTTCTCCGGGTCCTCCTGTTTCCTACAACTACTTAAGACCCCTACGCGCAAGCGAATTGTTGAAATAAAATTAAAAACCATATGTTAGTCCCGAAATGACATACTTTGTGTCGAGTGGACGTTAAACCCCCCTCTCTCTCTCTCTCTCTTTCCGCTATAGCTTAGATATGGTCTGAATACCTTACTTGCCAAACTACTTTTGCCTGTAAAATCGAACTTGAAACAATTTGGGAAGGCCCCTGGCCCCCGAACTCTACCCCATGCCCCCGGCTCCTTCAGATATGGCTACGAGCATGAATTGATAAAATATTATCTTAGTTCACTGCCACCGTTGCTTATATTGAGCGACTTGTTTATTCGACTGGTTTATACGACTGGATTATTCGACTGGATTATACGACTGGTTTATTCGACTGGATTATACGACTGGTTTATTCGACTGGATTATTCGACTGAAGTATACGACTGAATTATACGACTGGACTATACGACTGGACTATACGACTGAGTTATACGACTGAACTATACGACTGAATTATACGACTGAACTATTTGACTGATGTTAAGACTAATGGATAGCATACCCCCCACCCCCCACCCACCACCCCACCACCCCCTTCCCTACCGAGCATCTGACTCCTTCATTTATGGGTGGGGGTGGGAATTGATTGTCGAACGGTTTCCATGTGCTTGCTGTATCATGAAGCCAGTCATTGAGTCAACTGACGTGATTTCGAAACCCTGGTTGTACGTGACAAGGAGAAGGGTCGCCTGACCAACTTCGTGGATTTTCTCCGGGTCCTCCTGTTTCTTCCAACTGCTTAAGACCCCTACGCGCAAGCGAATTATTGAAATAAAATTAAAAACCATATGTTAGTCCCGAAATGATATACTTTGTGTCGTGTGGACGTTAAACCCCATTTCTATCTCTCTCTATCTCTCTCTCTCTCTCTCTCTCTTTCAGCTATAGCTTAGCCATGGTCTGAATACCTTACTTGCCAAACTACTTTTGCCTGTAAAAATCGAACTTGAAACTAGTTGGGAAGGCCCCTGGCCCCCGAACTCTACCCCATGCCCCCGGCTCCTTCAGATATGGCTACGAGCATGAATTGATAAAATATTACATTATTTCACTGCCACCGTTGCTTATATTGAGCGACTTGTTTATTCGACTGGTTTATACGACTGGATTATTCGACTGGATTATTCGACTGGATTATACGACTGGTTTATTCGACTGGATTATACGACTGGTTTATTCGACTGGATTATTCGACTGAAGTATACGACTGAATTATACGACTGGGCTATACGACTGAGTTATACGACTGAACTATACGACTGAACTATACGACTGAATTATACGACTGAACTATTTGACTGGTGTTAAGACTAATGAAAACCTCCTCCACCCCTCCCCCTTCCCTACCGAGTTTCTGACTCCTTCATTTATGGGTGGGGGTGGGAGCTGATGGCAGAACGGTTTCCATGTGCTTGCTGTATCATGAAGCCTGTCATTGAGTCAACTGGCGTGGTTTCGAATCCCTGGGTGTACGTGACAAGGAGAAGGGTCGCCTGAACAACTTCGTGGATTTTCTCCGGGTCCTCCTGTTTCCTCCAACTGCTTAAGACCATTACGCGCAAGAGAATTATTGAACTAAAATTAAAAACCATATGTTAGTCCCGAAATGACATACTTTGTGTCGAGTGGACGTTAAACCTCTCTCTCTCTCTCTCTCTCTGTCTCTCTCTCTCTCTCTCTCTCTTTCAGCTATAGCTTAGCTATGGTCTGAATACCTTACTTGCCAAACTACTTTTGCCTGTAAAACTCGAACTTGAAACTAGTTGGGAAGGCCCCTGGCCCCCGAACTCTACCCCATGCCCCCGGCTCCTTCAGATATGGCTACGAGCATGAATTGATAAAATATTACATTATTTCACTGCCACCGTTGCTTATATTGAGCGACTTGTTTATTCGACTGGTTTATACGACTGGATTATTCGACTGGATTATTCGACTGGATTATACGACTGGTTTATTCGACTGGATTATACGACTGGTTTATTCGACTGGATTATTCGACTGAAGTATACGACTGAATTATACGACTGGGCTATACGACTGAGTTATACGACTGAACTATACGACTGAACTATACGACTGAATTATACGACTGAACTATTTGACTGGTGTTAAGACTAATGAAAACCTCCTCCACCCCCTCCCCCTTCCCTACCGAGTTTCTGACTCCTTCATTTATGGGTGGGGGTGGGAGCTGATGGCAGAACGGTTTCCATGTGCTTGCTGTATCATGAAGCCTGTCATTGAGTCAACTGGCGTGGTTTCGAATCCCTGGGTGTACGTGACAAGGAGAAGGGTCGTCTGAACAACTTCGTGGATTTTCTCCGGGTCCTCCTGTTTCCTCCAACTGCTTAAGACCATTACGCGCAAGAGAATTATTGAACTAAAATTAAAAACCATATGTTAGTCCCGAAATGACATACTTTGTGTCGAGTGGACGTTAAACCTCTCTCTCTCTCTCTCTCTCTCTGTCTCTCTCTCTCTCTCTCTTTCAGCTATAGCTTAGCTATGGTCTGAATACCTTACTTGCCAAACTACTTTTGCCTGTAAAATCGAACTTGAAACTATTTGGGAAGGCCCCTGGCCCCCGAACTCTACCCCGTGCCCCCGGCTCCTTCAACTATGGTTACGAGCATGAATTGATAAAATATTATCTTAGTTCACTGCCACCGTTGCTTATATTGAGCGACTTGTTTATTCGACTGGTTTATACGACTGGATTATTCGACTGGATTATACGACTGGTTTATTCGACTGGATTATACGACTGGTTTATTCGACTGGATTATTCGACTGAAGTATACGACTGAATTATACGACTGGACTATACGACTGAGTTATACGACTGAACTATACGACTGAACTATACGACTGAATTATACGACTGAACTATTTGACTGATGTTAAGACTAATGGATAGCATAACCCCCACCCCCTTCCCTACCGAGCATCTGACTCCTTCATTTATGGGTGGGGGTGGGAGTTGATTGTCGAACGGTTTCCATGTGCTTGCTGTATCATGAAGCCAGTCATTGAGCCAACTGCCGTGCTTTCGAATCCCTGGTTGTACGTGACAAGGAGAAGGGTCGCCTGACCAACTTCGCTGATTTTCTACGGGTCCTCCTGTTTCTTCCAACTGCTTAAGACCCCTACGCGCAAGCGAATTATTGAAATAAAATTAAAAACCATATGTTAGTCCCGAAATGATATACTTTGTGTCGAGTGGACGTTAAACCCCATTTCTCTCTCTCTCTCTCTCTCTTTCAGCTATAGCTTAGCTATGGTCTGAATACCTTACTTGCCAAACTACTTTTGCCCGTAAAATCGAACTTGAAACTAGTTGGGAAGGCCCCTGGCCCCCGGACTCTACCCCGTGCCCCCGGCTCCTTCAACTATGGTTACGAGCATGAATTGATAAAATATTATCTTAGTTCACTGCCACCGTTGCTTATATTGAGCGACTTGTTTATTCGACTGGTTTATACGACTGGGTTATTCGACTGGATTATACGACTGGTTTATTCGACTGGATTATACGACTGGTTTATTCGACTGGATTATTCGACTGAAGTATACGACTGAATTATACGACTGGGCTATACGACTGAGTTATACGACTGAACTATACGACTGAATTATACGACTGAACTATTTGATTGGTGTTAAGACTAATGAAAACCTCCTCCACCCCCTCCCCCTTCCCTACCGAGTTTCTGACTCCTTCATTTATGGGTGGGGGTGGGAGGTGATGGCAGAACGGTTTCCATGTGCTTGCTGTATCATGAAGCCTGTCATTGAGTCAACTGGCGTGGTTTCGAATCCCTGGGTGTACGTGACAAGGAGAAGGGTCGCCTGAACAACTTCGTGGATTTTCTCCGGGTCCTCTTGTTTCCTCCAACTGCTTAAGACCATTACGCGCAAGAGAATTATTGAACTAAAATTAAAAACCATATGTTAGTCCCGAAATTACATAATTTGTGTCGAGTGGACGTTAAACCTCTCTCTCTCTCTCTGTCTCTCTCTCTCTCTCTCTTTCAGCTATAGCTTAGCTATGGTCTGGATACCTTACTTGCCAAACTACTTTTGCCTGTAAAATCGAACTTGAAACTATTTGGGAAGGCCCCTGGCCCCCGAACTCTACCCCGTGCCCCCGGCTCCTTCAACTATGGTTACGAGCATGAATTGATAAAATATTATCTTAGTTCACTGCCACCGTTGCTTATATTGAGCGACTTGTTTATTCGACTGGTTTATACGACTGGATTATTCGACTGGATTATACGACTGGTTTATTCGACTGGATTATACGACTGGTTTATTCGACTGGATTATTCGACTGAAGTATACGACTGAATTATACGACTGGACTATACGACTGAGTTATACGACTGAACTATACGACTGAACTATACGACTGAATTATACGACTGAACTATTTGACTGATGTTAAGACTAATGGATAGCATAACACCCACCCCCCACCCCCACCCCCACCCCCACCCCCTTCCCTACCGAGCATCTGACTCCTTCATTTATGGGTGGGGGTGGGAGTTGATTGTCGAACGGTTTCCATGTGCTTGCTGTATCATGAAGCCAGTCATTGAGCCAACTGCCGTGCTTTCGAATCCCTGGTTGTACGTGACAAGGAGAAGGGTCGCCTGACCAACTTCGTGGATTTTCTACGGGTCCTCCTGTTTCTTCCAACTGCTTAAGACCCCTACGCGCAAGCGAATTATTGAAATAAAATTAAAAACCATATGTTAGTCCCGAAATGATATACTTTGTGTCGAGTGGACGTTAAACCCATTTCTCTCTCTCTCTCTCTCTCTCTCTCTCTCTTTCAGCTATAGCTTAGCTATGGTCTGAATACCTTACTTGCCAAACTACTTTTGCCCGTAAAATCGAACTTGAAACTAGTTGGGAAGGCCCCTGGCTCCCGGACTCTACCCCGTGCCCCCGGCTCCTTCAACTAAGGTTACGAGCATGAATTGATAAAATATTATCTTAGTTCACTGCCACCGTTCCTTATATTGAACGATTTGTTTATTCGACTGGTTTATACGACTGGATTATTCGACTGGATTATACGACTGGTTTATTCGACTGGATTATACGACTGGTTTATTCGACTGGATTATTCGACTGAAGTATACGACTGAATTATACGACTGGGCTATACGACTGAGTTATACGACTGAACTATACGACTGAACTATACGACTGAATTATACGACTGAACTATTTGACTGGTGTTAAGACTAATGAAAACCTCCTCCACCCCCTCCCCCTTCCCTACCGAGTTTCTGACTCCTTCATTTATGGGTGGGGGTGGGAGGTGATGGCAGAACGGTTTCCATGTGCTTGCTGTATCATGAAGCCTGTAATTGAGTCAACTGGCGTGGTTTCGAATCCCTGGGTGTACGTGACAAGGAGAAGGGTCGCCTGAACAACTTCGTGGATTTTCTCCGGGTCCTCCTGTTTCCTCCAACTGCTTAAGACCATTACGCACAAGAGAATTATTGAACTAAAATTAAAAACCATATGTTAGTCCCGAAATGACATACTTTGTGTCGAGTGGACGTTAAACCCCCCTCTCTCTCTCTCTCTCTCTCTCTCTCTTGAAACTATTTGGGAAGGCCCCTGGCCCCCGAACTCTACCCCGTGCCCCCGGCTCCTTCAGCTATGGCTACGAGCATGAATTGATAAAATATTATATTATTTCACTGCCACCGTTACTTATATTGAGCGACTTGTTTATACGACTGGGTTATTCGACTGGTTTATACGACTGGATTATACGACTGGTTTATTCGACTGGATTATTCGACTGAAGTATATACGACTGAACTATACGACTGAGTTATACGACTGAACTATACGACTGATGTTTAGAATTATAAGACCTTCCCCACCCTTCCCCTTCCCTACCGAGCGTCTGACACCTTCAGAATGGGGGTCGGTGGATGGCCGAATGGTTTGCAGGTGCTCACTGTATCATGAAGCATGGGACACAGACTACAACACTGGCTGTTTCTTTCACGGCCATTGTTTATGTTTATGTTTTCAGTCGATCATAGAACTGTACTAGAAAGGAAGTCTGACTGGTGGTTTATGTTATTCATCGCATGCGCGAAGTCTCAGAACCCAAGTTACTTCCGGTTAAACAAAACCCTGAAGAAATGCGTATGGAGTCCTGTGAGCTTCGGAATAAAATAAGAAAAAAACATCGTCTGCACAACTTCCAATTACCAAGATATATCCGAAATTAATGTTTAACCATGTGTAAGTTATTTTGTATCAATACGGTTAGTTGTCAGTACATGTTTCGTTCGTATAAAAATTAAAAGGATACTACGGTACCCAGCCGACACAGGCCTACAAGTAGTACAACAATAACACTAACACATAAAAAGTATGATAAGTTATTGAATAATCATTTTCAGTGAGAATGCGACAAGGACGCATTCTATTATATTATAAAACCTCAATTTGTTTCTATTCGATATAATAATATTTCGTCAAACGTAATAAAAACTATGCAGCTAGTCTAGAATCTACAATTTTCTAATTATATAGGCCTGTATACATGAAGGCCTATAGTCATGTTTTATCTTTACTTTAGGCCTACGTTTTTTTTTTTGGTGTATCAATATTCATTACTTCAAGGTGTCTTCATAGCCCCCCCCCCCCTCAAAAAAAGTAAGTTAATAGCTAAAATTTCCCTTTTAGTTTTAGATTGTAAGAAAAACTGTTTTGATAATTAGATATACCGTATACGTCTTTACGTGTATAAATAAATAAAAAATCTGTCTTTATCAATTAAAGATGTAGGAAAAATCAAATAATATCCTAAGGAAATTTTCTATAAAATTTAGACTTTAATGAATGGTCTCAGCATTTTGTCAAATTCAAATGTGCTATCAGTATTTTAAAACAATATGTTTGCACACTGAAATTTCAAGGTAAACTTTTAAAAAAAAATCATTTGAATGGATGTTCTGTTTCTAAGCCCTCATTTAATATTGAAAACATTATATGTGTAGGTGAAAAATACCGATCGCTATCAAGTACAGCACATAGGCCATTCACTGTATTATAGACCTTAGGGAATCGATTTTCAGGTCACCCAACGAAAAAAAATGACCCGAAATTTTAAAAGCGTTAAGTGTCCGGATAAGCAACTTAGCCATTCTTAGTCAAAACAACTCAATTTTTTTTAGCCCAAATTTTGAGACAAGGTATATACACCATTGCTCTATATTTTTACGTTGAAATTTCATAGGTACCCAGACCTTTATTTTTCCGACTATGTTCAAATTAGGATAATTCTTTTAAATATTGGTCGTATTGACATTATAAAATTTGCATGAATGTAAATCTAAATGTCAGATAGTGTCATGTTTTTTTCCATTCTTACACCATATTTATTTAATGATACATAATTATTGGATCTGAAAACTGTCTGTTAGGATTATGTTGAAAATATTATTATTAATACCCCTTTAAACTCCTCAATTTCTTTATGAAAATGTTAATACCAGTTACCCTGTACTTTCTTTCTTTTGTAGGCCTCTGAATATAAGATAAGCTCTTCACTGCTACAACCTTCCATAAATAATAAAGGGTGAAAAATACTTTGTCAGTAATTTCGGAAGAGGGCCTAGCAAGGACATTGTCTATTCGATTCGTTGGAGTACATGTAAAAGAATCCTTGACAATTTCCGAAATAAGAGTAGGTAATTAATTAGTCTGCTATCTGGACAAAATTTACTTCATAGCACACTGTATGACAAACACTTGTCATTATTTGCCAAACCATGCAGAAAAATAGGAGATAAACCTCCATCTGTTAAAATATGCAGCCTCTATCGTGTTCAGAAAAAACTGATCCTCTATTGCTATTCAGAGGTTTTCAGGTTATTTTTTTTAATGTCTGTAATTGTTAAAATAAATAAAGGGGTTCTTTTTTTTATGTATCTTATTGTTGTTGAAATATTTGTTAGTAATATTCTTCTAACAAGAAAAGACCCCTGTACATATGTACTTCAAAATTGGGGGGTTGGGATAGTATCGAGTGCTGTGCATCAACCTCTTCTGGCCGGTCACCTCTGGCTTGCTGTTGTGATTTCGATCCCTGGTGTGAGCGTATGTGGCTTCGAGATAGGGGCGCCTTCTCAAATTCATGGGTTACTCCCACACGAAAGACACCTGCGTGTGCACTTTGATAATAACAATGCAAAATAAGACTTGTCTACTATATCACCTTCGGTGGAAGTTGTCGTTTAATTCTTAAGAACAACAGTTCAAAATTGAAGAAGCATGGACAGGAAGATGGGGTCCGGGCAAAATTCTCCTTCCTTGGATTTTGCAAATAGTCATAGAATAAAGACTACCATATGTTATCGTAACGAAATACTGAAGGATTGCATGTGTTGACAAGATAATGTTAAAACCCAATTCCATATAGTTCAAAATTGAAGAAGCATGGACAGACAGATGCTGTCCAGGCAAAACTCTCCTTCCGTTTTTTCATTGAAAATTGTTTTGAAGAATCAGTTTGTTTACAAAATTATGATGCCAATGTGTACCAATGAGCTTGTGTTTTTTGTCCCATCTAAACAACTAGACACAGTTCTTTGCCATGTTGTCCCTCCTACACTACCGACTGGGAGAAACCATGCTGCAAAATGCTGGAGAACTTTATTGAATAACACCAGCATACATAATCCTTATATATTCAGATTGGTATTTTTTTTCTTTGGAAAAAAATTATAATGAATCAATTTGAATTAAAAAGATTAAGTATGAAGACAATGATTCTAATATCAAGATTTTTATTTTTGCTACGAAAATATTTTAAGTGCATCTTTTCTTTTGTGTGAAAATAGATTTGAAGAATGAGTTTGGTTACAAAAATATACATGATATTTACATCCTTAAATAATGGACCCAAAACAAAAAAGTAGTTTTATTTTTACAAGAAATTCTGTAGATCGATAAAATATAAAAAATTATTTATAAACGAAAATATTTTAAGTGCATCTTTTTTTTTCTCTGTGAAAATAAATTTAAAGAATCAGCTTGGTTACAAAAATACACATGATATTTAAATAACATCCTTAAATAATGGACCCAAAACAAAACAATTCAAGAAAATCTGTAGATCGATAAAATATAAAAAATGAAGTAAAAAAATACGGTATTCATGTTATTATTAACTTCATAAATATAGGAAAGTTGTCTCAAAATTTCCAGTCGCTATTTCAAAATTATTACAAAATAATAACAAAAACATCAAATATCAGTTCACGCATGCTTAATTTGCAATCTACTGCTATATGGCCCATAGTATGGGATCTATATTTAAGTACTTTTTAAAAATATAAATACCGAAGTAAAAAATACGGTCTTCGTGTTATTATTAGCTTCATAAATATAGGAACGTTGTCTCAAAATTTCCAGTCGCTATCTCAATTACAATTATTACAAATTAATAACATTAATATCAGCTCACACGTCTCCGCTTCATTATAAACAATAGCAAAGCCTTCGACCGGAAGTAACTTAGGTTCTGTGGACTTCGCGCATGCGATGAACAACATAATTCATCGTCCAATGACAGATACTGCAGGGTCAGTTATCCATTATTATACGATCTATGAGTCGATGACATCAGTCGTTGACCTTTAACCCGAATTTGATGACCTTACTCGCTAAGAGTGGTAAACATGTTGTTTAGGGGATTTCTATTGAAGAAAAATCTCAATAAAGTTTTGATTTCAACGGTCAGATCTGAACTTCGGGGAAAATAAACAAAATAGACAAAAACGATTTCAGGAAATTTGAGTTAGTGCGTTTTTTATTTACGTCAAACAAACTATTCCCAAATTTTAACCCAACCATCGACCGAATTTGCTGACTGGCTATCCTTGTGGTACTTAGGGGTAATTGTGTTATTTTGGATAATTTTTTTTAATTCGAAACCCCATTCGCCAATTGATTTATTTATTATTCAACACAATAAAAAGTTACTTTAGAAGCAAATTATAAAGTATAAAAGGTTCGATTTTTTTTTTTGTTGCTAATAAATAATAGTTATAATGAAGTAATATACCGGTATTATTAATATTACCGTAGGCCTACGGTATCAATAATAATAATTAATAATAATAATATTAATAATAATGATAATAGATAAATAATAATTAATTTATATATTTTTAATACAATTATATCCAATGCATATATTATTTTTTATTTAGATCTGGTAGGCCTATTCATGTCATTGATTGATTATGATCATAGGAGAGTATGTATATATGTTACTTATGTAATGTACAATGTAGCGTATACCCAGTTTGGAGTGGTTCCTTAGGATTGGTTGGATGGCCGAATGGTTAGCATGTGCTAGCTGTATCATAATCATAAAGCCTGTCATTGAGTCAACTGGCGTGATTTCGAATCCCCGGTTGTATGTGACAAGGAGTAGGGTTGCCTGTCCAACGTCCTGGTTTTTCTGCAGGTCCTAAAGTTTCCTTCCACTACTAAAGACCCATGCACGCAAGCCAATTATTGAAATAAAATTAAACCATATGGTAGTCCCGAAATGACCTAGTTTGTGTCAAGTGGACGTTAAACCACATTTCTCTCACTCTCTCCTTTGTATGAGACTTGACTTGAATGGAATCTGGAAAGGATCACACACTATGCATGACCCATGCAGTTACATACCAGTATTTAGTGTATGGAATTGATTGAGCATGATGTTTCATTTTATTTTTTCATATTGTTGTATGAAGTGAAGCACTGTGCATAGGGGTTATCAACAGCCCAAATGTTTACTATTAGTATTAGTAAAGTGTATGTGGATATTCAGCTTCGAGCTCATATCCTCTGCAGTCTCATTTTAATACTCCTCAATTCAGGATTCCATGTGCGTGTCGGTTACTGATTTCTACTTCAGTCAGTAACAATAACTTAAATTTGAGTCCCACAGAATCTGCGTGCAGACTGTACTTTAAGGTTATGTCTGGAATCTATTTAAAGATACATTATATAAGATTTAGATAAAGAACTAGCCATTCTTGCTATAATAGTTCAAAAGTAGATAATGTAAAATGAATAATTTGAAAATTTTATTCAGATTACTCTATTACAAGCGAAAATATTAGCCTTTGAAGGTTTGACAGACATGTTCAACAATTTTAACCACCGTACTGGTTGATCGAAGCTAAGTCTCGATCCTCCAGATTTGATTAAATCAAAGTAGCGCTGAACCGTTTTAATCTTTTTAATATCGGAGAAATCTGATGCCATTGAGAGTTGATTAAGGCCTGGATCAGTTAATTAATCTCTAATTAATACTTTAGAAAATATTTCAGGCCTAAAGAAAGACCTGCAATAGGCAAATTTAGCTCTTGCATAATGCATGTTTAATCTAATCAGCCTGTTCCATAATGTATAAGGCAACATTGAAGATCTGTGTTGTACATAGCTAAACTTTGGTTAACTATGTTGGGTAGAAGTCAACCATTCATTGTTATATAGGCCTATCCACAGAATTGTGCCCTGTGCATATTCTTTATTTCTCACGTACATGTAGCAGTGCTTGACATGCAGTGTAAGTTTGTTTCAACTATTAAAAAATTGTTGTTGTTTTTCTTCTTTTAGAACCATGGAATGCCTAATGAACATACTTCACTTTTCAATTTTTGAAGATATAATGACTTGCACTAAAATATTCCTTTGGAAATACCCTCGAGCCATAGCTATCATCACAATCATTGCAAGTATTGGTGTTTTACTAAAGACCAGATCAAGAAAGCAGCCTCCAGGTCCTTGGGGATGGCCTTTTATTGGCCATCTCAAATATTTTAAAGATAAATATTATATCGGATTGTTCCGTTTGAAAGATAGATATGGCGATGTGTATAAATTAAGACTGGGTAGTCAAGAGTTTATAGTAGTATGTTCGTTAGAAGGTATATTGGAGGCTTTAGTTGGGAGCGGTAAGGCATACTGTGGAAGACCTGATATTCTATCCTATAATATATTATATAAAGGTGGACGACAGAGAGGTAAGATATGTTTAGGACTATTCCATTTAAAATTACTTTGGTGGTATGTAATGAAACAACACTTTGTAAATTAATTGGATTCTATGGGTAGAGACAAAGGGAGTTCTTTCTTCAACAGTGGAACATTAATTCAGCACGTATATGTACACAATATGTAGATATTAACATGTTTCTCGGGGATCTGTCGTGGCTCAGTGAATAACCAGTGGGGTTTCCCCTTGTCAGTTGTGAATGATGGAAAGCCTGATAACAAACACTGTCATGTCATTCAGATATCACCTCGGTGGAAGCGGACGTTAAATAAAGCTATTTCACACAGTCATTCAGATAATACGGAAAATCAAGATCCTGTGTATACATACATATTGATGTGCTTGTAAAAGAACTCTTGACACTCAAAATTTCGAAATAAGATTAGACCATAGCACTGCTGTCAGGTTGGTTGGTTGGTCTAGTGGCTTAAAGCATGCAGAGGGGGGGGGGGGGGGGATGGCCGAATGGTTAGCACATGCATGCTCTGTCATTGAGTGACAAGGAGTAGGGTCGCCTGTCAACCTCCTGAGTTTTCTCTGGGTCCTCCGGTTTCCTCCCACTGCTAAAGACCCCTACGCGCACGCAAGTTATTGAAATGAAATTAAGCCATATCTTAGTTCCGAAATGATCTGGTTTGTGTCGAGTGGTCATAAAACCCCATTTATCTCTCTCTCTCTCTCTTTAAACCATGTGCGTGATATCATAAGGTCTGTAATTGAGTCAAGTGGCATGGTTTCAATTCCCCGCCTGTACATGATGAAGACTAGAGCCACCAGTCCAACGCATGGGTTTACTCTGGGTCATCCAGGTTCCTCCCACAGCTAAATACTCCTACGTGCAATCAAATTATTGATGGAAAAATTGACCATATGTTATACTGAAATGGCCTACTTTGTGTTGAATGGATGTATAACACTCATTTCATTTCATATATTTCTTGATAGAAATAATATAGCTTCATTGTTGTTATATAATCTTAAAAGAAAATTTGTTTTGTTTTTGTTTAGGAGTGGATACTGCGGATTTCCATGAAATGTTGAAAATCAAGAGAAGTTTTATTGATGCCAGTTTTGATGCCTATTGCTCGAACATAGAAACCATCGAAGATAAAATAACCATCGAAGTTCTTGAAGTCATGGATTGCTTTTTGGAAAAGAGCGAGCCCATTGATCCATTTTTCATGCTGGAAGCTAGCTGTCTCAATATCACCATGATGTTAGTTTTTGGCGAAAGGTTGGATCCTCGAAAGAAGATCACAAGCGATTTATTAACAATATTTCATGAGAGATCGTTGTTGAAAGCCTTCACGCCAGACGATTATATTCCACTTTTGAAAGCTTTCAAAACTGATGATCATGTAGATTACATTAAAGCAATCACTTCTAAACAAATAGAAAACCAAAGTAAATTAATTAATTTGCATAAAGATACTTATGATCCATCCAAATTACGCGATATGGTGGATCATTTGTTACTATTTATTGAATGTGGACAAGATTTGTCGTTATTGAATAAAGATGACATGGATTATTTATTGTTGGACTTAGTCAACTATGGCTACGAGGCCATTTCGGTGCTAGTAACATGGTTAATTGGTTATATGGCAGCAAATCCCAGCATACAGGTCAAAGTTCAGGAGGAGATTGATTCGGTTGTGGAAAGGGATCGTCCACCATCTTTAAGAGATCATCCATTTCTACCATACACTACAGCTGTTATACTAGAAACACAAAGAATGGCGTCTGTCTTTCCATTTCTCATTCCACATGTGGTAACAGAAAATAGAATTCTACAAGGTAACTGGGTTTTTTTAATATTATAAGTACTCTGCAATATTTAATGTAGATGAGAGCAGTGGTGACTCTGTGAGTGAGACATTGCTTGCTGACCGTTTTATCCTGTCGTTGGTCGAAAAAGTTCATCATGATTTTCAGATGTGGTTCATCTTGTCCTTGGTGTAGGACACAGGGCCTGGCAAGGGACAACATACTGTATAAGCATTTGGATGAGCTGAAAAACTAAAGCCATATTGGGGTGCACGTAAAAGAACCCTTAAGGATATTTCTTATTCAAAGTTTCTGTCTGTAAGGTTGTCAAGTAAATGAACCTAATCAGTCAGAAGGGATAGTTAAAAATACATTATGGGACTCAGAGATTAGATAAAGAGCTGGCAGTTCTCACTATAATGGTTAAAAAGTAGATAATGTAAAGGGAATTTGATGAAAATTTCAGTCAAATTGATCCACTTTGAACCGAGATTTTCGCGATTGAATTTTTAGCCTAGCCTCGATCATCATTACTAAAGTCAGTATAATTAAAAACATTGTCTCGATTATCCATTTTTTGATTTAATTATTAACAGACATTAAGCAGCAGGTAGGATTGTAATCCAGTAAATATCTCAGGCTAGCGAAGCCATCGAGAGTTGATTATGATCTGCATAAGTTAATAATTTAGTCTATAACATTTCAGGCCTAAAGAAAGACGTGCAATTGGCCGATTTAGCTCTTGCATAATGTATGTTTAAGTAAAATCCTGTATCCAGTGCTGGTTAAAGATTTGTAACTTGTTTTGATGTTGGTTTTCTTTTCAGGTTATTCAATTAAAACTGGTACAACTGTTTTATTCCATATATGGAGTTTACATCATGATACAAGATATTGGAAAAATCCCATGAAATTTAATCCTAATAGGTAAATAAAACATTTTAACAAACAGTTGGCATGCAAGATACACCCACATTTTGCAAGAGATGGATGGAGAACAGGGAAAATCAATAGGTTTTATCTTCTCATTGCCTTCTCCATCTTTTCAACAAATATCAGCTAATATTGTGGATAGATCTCTAGTTTGGCATCTCCACCATGATGTGGTTCACCATGGATGACATGGATAAAATGTATTGAATCTAAAAACCACATGTAAAATAGGCTTTGTTTTATCATGAAAGACTGCATTTTAGGATAATTTTATGAAATCCAAATACAAGATTTGATTTTTTAAAACTCAGTGGGATTGTTTCTTTGTATTCTATGTAATTTATTTGGGATTGAAAATGTCATTTGTTGCAGCTTTTGTTAATTTTCATAACCCATATTGAAAGATGTTGGTATATTGAAATTGCCCTTATCAGTCAGTACATCATCATACACAAATTCCTCTGTACATTCTACAGTCAACCAAATTACAACAATTTCAGATAATTAGTTATGGTGTTATTGCCCTTGTACTGAAGTTATGGAGTTATTGCCCTTTATCTCGCCATCGTCATTAGCCCAGGTTAGGAGCAGAACAGTAGTATGTTAAACAAGATTAAATTTCATTTAGTATCATTTTTTTATCCCGTCCAATCAGCTACCGATAGCTGTCCTTGTCAGGCACCCTCGTCCAGAACCACTGACAAGGGAAAACCATGTTGTAAAACCCCTATGAACTTTTCAGCCAATGCAGGGATCGAACACATGATCTCCAGCCTTCATCCACTTAGCCACCATGGCTCCCAAAAATTTAGCTTTTTATTCACTAAAAGAATCACAATGTAAAAATCTTGTATGGCTTTTAGCTGCTTTGGGAGTATGTCTTACAACCTGTCTTTTATATTTGTGTATTTCAGGTTTTTAAATGAAGACAAGGATTTAGAGATTCCAGATTATTATATGCCTTATGGTGCTGGTTTACGACAATGTGCTGGTGAAAGTTTAGCAGAGATAGAACTATTCTTATTCTTCACCACAATAATGCAACAGTTGACCTTCACAGCAGAACAGACACCTCTTATTCTTGAACCTGAATTTGATTTTCTTATCCGTCCCAAACCATTCCGAGTTAGTGTAACTGAAAGATAATTTACGTTGTGATCTCCTTTCAACTTGATGACACTGGTGTCTAGTCTTCTCAATAAAAACAATAATTTGTCATATCATATATATTTAAATCTTTAACATGTTAGTAATATTTGTACTAAGCCACTATGTGATAACAGATTTAAATATCAAACGTATAAAATACATGTATCAGAGCTTATAGAACCAAATACTGAGTAATGGAGACATTTTAAAATTTTTTGGTCCAATTCTGAAAGTCTCTCTCTCGTATACAGTACATTACCTTGGTATCCAGACACAGAAGATACTGTGATGTTCTTAACTCCCTTTAGAGGTCATTTCTTTAGGGACGCTAATTGACTAACATTGTGTACAGTACTATACCCATATTTCAAGGCACAGATTGCATCACAACTTTTCTTATGAATGCTCTACACGCTACAGTTTTTTTAATTTTTTCAAATCCACAAAAACTGTTCATTTAATCTTATCACATTTCACAAAGTCGTTAGTGATATTTATTACTATATTTGATCTTATTGTTACATTAGCACCACACAGTATAAAATTTAAAGCTTTGTTTTCTATCATTACTTGATATAGGGCATTGTAGCTGAGGGTATCTTTCTGAACCATTATTCAATCAGCTGAATTCAAGGCAATCTGAATTTAATCACAGATCCTATTTAGTTTCATTTTTTATAGTTCAAAATTTCGTTTTACTTATCTTCACAACACTAGGATCTGAAAGTATGGTTATAAAACCTATGTTCTAATTGGTGTGAGGGATTAGCCAATGAAACGATCTGTTGCAGTGAGTTCTTGGCATGCGATGCAGAGAACTATGGATATCCTATTAGAAACACCAACGATGATTGGTTAATCAAATTTTTGATGTCATAGGGTCAAAAATTGCTCATATGACCCCCTGACTCGTCCTCCCACTACAACTGATCAGATCTTCATGAAATGTAGGCAATCGAAAATTCGAAAGTATATAAAAGCGAAACGAAATATAGATCTGTATTTAAGTCAGATTGAATGCGAGGTTGATTAAATTCTCAAAGTTTACTATGTTATTTATATCTAACTGAAAAATATTTATTGTTTTTCATGGATAAAATATTCTTTTTACACCTCATATTTCGTGCAATATAACTGTTGTTTTTATTTATTTTTTGATCAGTTGTGCAATTTTTTTGTTGTTTGTAAGTTATATTTTAAATTGTTTTATTGTATGTTTTATTGTACACCAGTGACATATTTTATTTATTTTACATTAATAACTTCTTATATTTATTTTACATTAATGACATTTCTTTTAGATCAACATGTTTGGTTTTTTTTAGATAAACTACATGTTTTCTTTAAGATCAGCAACATTTGAGATCAATGACAACTTTTATTTAAGATTAATGTCAATGTCAATGTCAAAACTATGAATTTGAGTAAATTGATGTAATTTGGAAAGAATGTCTGATTTCAAATATTGTTGAACAAAAACTTTTATTTATTGATATTTTTGTACGACATTTTATATAGGGTTATAGACTTGCGTGAAGGTTCCAAATATATCAATCGATTTGTTTCTCGATCAGCTATAATTTGTAAAGAGCTGGGATCTTTAGCTATATTATTTATTATCGTGTTTGTCTAAATTGAATTTTGTATGCTATGTCGTGCAAAGATAAAAAAAAAATTGTTACCAAGAATATTTTCAGACATAACTGGAAGGAACATAATTCCGAAATGAAATGAAATGTGGTTTTATGGCACGTCAGCTCCAACCGGGCTATATTGCGCCAGAACATAATTCTGACAAAAAATACTTTTTACATGTATGTAAAAGCAATTGATACATGTTTTTAAGCACCTTTGATTGTGCACAAATTGTGCAGAAGATCTATTTTCGTTTTCTAGTTATTTGATTTAAATATGTAAAAAATCACAATTCACAAGATTGACTTTTTCAAAGACATTTAATTTTTTTTTATATTTTATTCCTATCTTTCGTAAAAGTTTAGCATTAATAAACAAGATCAAAAGTAAATCAAAAATTTGTTTCCAATTTCAGCCATATCCAAACAAGAGACGCTATGAACTCTGTTCTAAGCTCTAACAGTTAAAAACATGAACAGAAAGCTAATAAATGGCCAATTAGTGTCATTGATTAGAATAGTCAATTTGAATAAGATGGACATTAAAGATGAAAATTTGATTTAATGAATATTATAGGCTAATCAGTGGTCAATAAAAACGCCTTAAATTAGATTATCTTTATGCCTCGATAAAAAAAAAATAAAAAAATTTGTCTGCCTGTCAAAAGTAGTAAATATGCTCTTCATTGAATTGAATACACATTTTTACACTTGTATTTCAATAGTGATCTGTAAATAATCAAGAGCAGTTTTACAATTATTGTGATATTTTTTATGTCTGTCATTATTGTCTGGCAGAAATTTTTCCATATGTTCACATATTGTCAGTTGTTATTGCATATTTTTGTATTTGTTTCTACAAAAGAAATATATTTAAGATATTAATGAATTACCGTACTTATATTGTGAGAGGATTAAATTATAAGGTGTTGTGCATTTTGTATGAAACGGCACTACTATGATATCACTTTAAAGGGACAATCCCGATAAAAACAGAGTCTCAAAAATTAAAGTTCGAGAGTTTATAAAATTTATGGACCAAAATATAGAGGCATGGTGTATTTACCTTGTCTCAAAATTTCAGCTCAAAATATTGAGTCGTTTGGACGTGAACGTCAACACTGCTTATCCGGACACGTAACCCTTTTAAGATTTCGGGTCAATTTTTTCATTGGTTGACCTGATAATCGATTCCCGTTCTTTGAGAGGTCTATACAGTGAATGACCCATGTATTGTACTTGATAACAAAAGGTAAATTTCACCTACATATTATTTTTATAGAAAATAGTCTGGTTTTATTCAGATACTGTATGATACAACGGTCTCCATTTCCAGATGAAGACTGTCAGTTTTAAATCATTTACAAGCGTATCACAAATATCGTGTTAGTTGGTCAGCCTAAGGTAATGGGTTTTAAAGGATTTTAAGACAAAATTAAGCAGTTTTATTCCTCAGAAAGTTATCGGGATTGGCCCTTTAATTCTTCACTCAGATTTCAGTTTGTTAAATTTCCTTTCTAAAATAGCACTCCTACTTTTACCTGGATCAAAAATAAAAAGGTTTATTTCACTAAATTTTTATGTGTTGATTTTGTTGAGATGACAGGCAATGGAAACTTTAGGTCCAGATATAATTATTTGTGTATTCTTATGTGGACATCAAGCCAAAATGAAACAGTATTATAATATAAAACCAAGAGGTTTAACTCATTTTAGATTCAATGATGTCGCTAGTTAATTGCGGCCATTCTTTCATTTTGTTACCTACCTGTAAGCTTAACATAGACTTTATTATATCCTATTACAATTGAGACAATACATGTACATATGGCCCTGGGTATGCCTAGATTGGATTGGCTGCAGAATGGAGGTCCAGCCATTTATACATATTTCTGTTGCCTTCCAGACTCCAGCACAGTGGATGCTTACATCTAACCATAGGATCCATTCACTTGAATTTCTTGCAAAGTTTGTGTAGTTTTGTCTTATCTTTTAATTTGTGGGTAGTTGTCCTGCCGTTAATATTTAAATATGTTAAAACGTTAATGCCAGGATCCCGTAAAATAATGAAGGATTAATGTGGTAGTAAGGATAGAAATATGTCCTCTGCAATACTTCACAATTATATTGCTAAAATGACATCCATATTTGTAATAATTAGGTTCTGTTTGTTTCTTGTACTAAAATGTTTCCATATAAAAAATAATATTCTATTTACATATAAAGCTTTATTTACAAAGTAAGCTGTCTGACATATTTAAACTTTGTTCTCTTTCAATCATATATATCCTATTTTAAACCAGTCAACAATAAAAATACAAATGGATTATATAAAAAGACACATTTTTTCTATAAATTTCATTATTTACATCTATTTGTGTTTATATTTCACTTACATACATAATACAGTAAAAAGCATAACATAACCACAGTGTCCATGGGGAAAAATTTTTGAGGCCGGGGGATCCCATTTTTTTTATGAAAGTTTTCTTCCGGTAATTTGTCAAAAAAATGAAGTAAAAACTGAAGGGGGTTGGATTTTGTATCTACAAATTGTGATCCCAGTTGACGAATTCTGAACATACATTTTGCATAAATCTGGACAGATAATACTATTTGATTAAGTTTTATAATTATAGATTCTAATTGTGAATTTATTTCAGTCATTCTTTATGTAATACAGATATAAAGTGGCATCTTACAAAAAATGTTAAATAATTTACATTTAACAACCTTGCTCTCAAATCAATTAGATAATGGTGAAGCCTTTATTTTGGAGAATTATGGGATCTATTCAGACCTGTAAAAAAAGTTCCTAAATTTCTGAAAGATTGTGAACCATCCCACATAATTCCATAATTTTACATCAGCCCTAGGGACTCAAGGCTGGCTATGCCATTCCATAACAAGAGCCTCTTTGGCAAAGCCCACTTTCCAGACTTGGTGACATAAGCCAAACATTTTATAATACCATTTCAATGAACTTAATGTATGAAAACTTTGGGTACACTCAATAAAACAGGCCCTAGTATTTTTCAAGTACCAACCAATTTTGTCAATATAAGCGCCCCTTGTGCGAACCAATTTGTATAGTAAATGTGGTTAACTAGTAAAAAAAAGGTTTCTAAATAATGATAAAATAATTATACCGAGAATTGCACAATCATTGATTGACCCACTGAAAAAAGAATGTAAATGACTAAATATATTATATTAAAACGTGATGTAATGGGTTCCATATAAGTCGTAAAAAATAAAACATGCATATATTTACAATAAATTGTTGACTAAATTGTAAATGCCATACCAGTACTGATCAATTAAAGTTCCTTTTAAAACTGTATATTAAAAACTGTAAAAACTACAAAAATATGGAATGATTAATTTACAGAACTTATATTGTATTTTTTAGATAAGAAGCCTTCTAATTAGTGTTTCGGTAACAGTGAAGAGTGTAGACATTGTTATAAATACCATTCAATCACATTTACAGCAAAAAGTAGCCCAATCGGTTTCACATAACCGTCATATGCAAATCTTCCAATTGTTTGCCGGCCAGATTGCAGATTTGATTTCCGAGATGGCATCCCCCCAGATAAATACAGGATATTTGGCAACAGTCAAGTGATATAACCTCTTGTTTCAACGTTTGGTCAGTGTCTTCAAGAAAAGAATAAAGAAAAGAAAAACAAATTTTTAAAGATTTTCCTCAATTCTTTAGTCTTCAGTCATCTTCTGAGAGAACTATTCCCATTTTTGAGGATCAATTTGAATACCAACTGGAGACCTACATCATGTACAAAACAAGATAGGTAATAGAAACCTATTTGTTTCCTCATAAAAAACACCTTAAAACTAACCTTGTACAACTACTGAATTTAATCTCAAGTTATATTTCAACAATGAATCAATGGTCTTTATCAAACAAATGATACAGCTTGATTCGTTTGTCATGTACTAAATAATATGTAAAGACACTGTTAACCATGTGTATTCTGACGACAATATCTATTTTTTCATGGCTTAATATACGCTAAAATGTAATCAAAACAAAACAATGCACAAATCAGTTTAACAAAAGTGTTATCAAAAGATTGTACTTAACATTGGATGACGCTAGCTTGTTTATAACCTCCTGTGAATTTTCTTTTAATATATCCTTTGTAGCTAGCAAGGCATTCCAAATACTACTGATGACAATCAATTGTTTTAAATGAAATATGAACAAGAGATAGTATAAATGGTATAATGGCACAACAACTGGTTATAATTTAGCATACTGAATGACACTACTTCATATATACAAATGTATTTTTGGTACATTTAGACAAGACTATTTTACTCTCACCCATCATCTTAGTCTACATATAAAATTCAATGCATTCATTTATCAATATCAAGTTGAACATATTAATATAATAAATTTATTACTCTGTATTAGTCCATGCGCCTAGGGATCACAGAGGTAAATAGAGCTTTTTTTTTCATTTTTGTTCAAAATCAATAAAACAATACCAAATAAATTCTGCAATTAATTAAGATTAAAAATGAGACAAGCTCCATTCACAAGGAGGTCATTGATGTTCTGGTGGATTGGTATCGTAGAAAGTCACTCAACGTCATTTTGTTTAAACATTATATACTAATCCACCAGGTTTTATCTACTGTTTATACCCCTATATATACTAGTCCCTCGTTACACCCTTTTATATACAGTACAGTTTGAAAGCCGAAGTGCTTATTTTCAATCAATTCAATCAATGGATACTTTTACGCACATCATTATTGTTGAAATATCCAAATAAACATTGATATGACCTTGAAACTGTATTGTAATGCCATTCTAAACAATATTTATCAAACATAACCCTGATAATATTGTATCAAATGTTTATAAAGTAGGTGTGTCTGGTGGTGAAACTGTGTCATCCGATTCACGACGCATTTTACTTGGAGATTCTTCATTTATGTCTAATGCTCTCTTCTTACCAGGCTGAAAATATATTAAAATAATATCAAATATTGTTTCTCTTTTTGTCCAATGGCTATAAAACCTCACAATAATAGTGTTGAACATGGCAATGTTTCTGGCAAGAGTAGTAGTAAAGTTTGACATTTTTGTCCCCCGCCTTTCGAAGAAAGTTGGGGGACTATTAAAATGGGTTCGTCCGTCTGTCTGTCTGTCTGTCCGTCTGTCTGTCCGTCACACTTTTTGGGATACAATAACTCTCTTCCTAATTGAGCTAGAATGTTCAAACTTGGTGTATGTGTTTATTAGGTCAATGCCTTGATGGAGTTCGAAGATGAGCATTTTCCGCTTAGGGTAAGCAGAGATAAGCAATTTGATTGGTTGATGCTTTGGTACACGATAACTTTAGTTCTAATTAAGTGAGATTGATGAAACTTGGTGTATAGTTTCATTATAGTAATACCTTGACTAAGTTCGATAATGAGCATTTTCTGCTCAGGGTAAGCAGAGCTATACGCAATTTGATTGGTCGAGAATTTGGAATACAATAACTCTCCTTCTAATTGAGTTAAAATGTTCAAACTTGGTGTATATGCTTATTAGGTCAATGCTTTGATGGAGTTCGAAGATGAGCATTTTCTGCTTAGGGTAAGCAGAGATAAGCAATTTGATTGGTTGATGCTTTGGGACACGATAACTTTAGTTCTAATTAAGTGAGAGTGATGAAACTTGGTGTATAGTTTCATTACAGTAATACCTTGACTAAGTTCGATAATGAGCATTTTCTGCTCAGGGTAAGCAGAGCGATACGCAATTTGATTGGTCGAGACTTTGGAACACAATAACTCTCCTTCTAATTGAGTTAAAATGTTCAAACTTGGTGTATATGCTTATTAGGTCAATGCCTTGATGGAGTTCGAAGATGAGCATTTTCCGCTTAGGGTAGGCAGAGATAAGCAATTTGATTGGTTGATTCTTTGAGACACGATAACTTTAGTTCTAATTAAGTGAGAGTGATGAAACTTGGTGTATAGTTTCATTACAGTAATACCTTGACTAAGATCGATAATGAGCATTTTCTGCTCAGGGTAAGCAGAGCGATAAGCAATTTGATTTGCCGAGACTTTGGAACACAATAACTCTCCTTCGAATTGAGTTAAAATGTTCAAAATTGGTGTGTATGCTTATTAGGTCAATGCCTTGATGGAGTTCGAAGATGAGCATTTTCTTCTTGCGGTAGGCAGAGATAAGCAATTTTTGGATGACACTTCGTGTTCAGTTTGATTGGTCGATGCGTTTGAAAAAAATAAATGTGCGATTAATTAATATGTGTCATCTATTTATTTTGGGATTTCGGCAGGGGACATCAGCCTCACTGTTGGCTTGTTGTATAAGGGACAGGTTTCATCTGTTTCATAAAAAGTACACAGGGCAATAAATGCAGGTAATTTTTGTTGAATTTATAACAAACTGAAATTTGAGCTCTTAAAATTAGGTTGTATTTTACATATTGCATCTAAACATACAGGAAGAGTTTTTCAAAGACAGAATAAACAAGAGGCCATCTAAACAACCAAAAGTCTGACGCCATTCGTTCCCATGACTATTTGGAAGCAAATTATCTCCTGGGATGCAATATTTTAATACAATTGTAGCTAATTATTATATATTTTAAGCCATGAGTAATTTTAAGAATTTTACCAGTTTCACTTAGTAAATTTATGTGTTGATAAAAATTCATTTATACTGTGAAGTGTTAACAAGTGGACTTTTGATAGAATTTTATCAATCAGTTTACACAACATTATATCAATAATGCATTTGCTATTCGGCTGTGGGGGAAATCCACGGCACCTGGAGAGAACCCAAAAGGTTGGACAGGCCACTCTACTCCTTGACACTTGCAGAATCAAAACCACGCTACTTGAGTCAAAGACAAACCTTATGAATTGGCCATCTATCCAGCCTCCATTGATTGGAAACTTTAAAATCTTTAGACCTCACTGATCATTAGAAACAACAATTACAATATGAAGTTTTTTTTAACGACCCGTGAGAGCTCTGATTTGTGTTAGAAATTTAACAAAGTGAAATTCTGTGCTGAAAGAATGCAACAATAAGTATTTGTTGATTAAAAGAATTTGTGAAAGGTGAAATATAACATATTCATGAAATATAAATTCTATATCTTGTCACCTTTTTCGTTGGAGAACTTCCAATCTACGAAATAAAATTAATAAAATTTATCTTTAAAAAAAGTTATCGTACAAAAAATATTGCTGTACAAAAAATTGTATTTGAATGAACATTAATACCTGCCCTTTTACAGATTCACTGATTTATAAACTTGAATTTTTATTCTTTTAGAATAGATTCCCAGGGACTGGATGTGTTAATAAATCTCATTCTTGAAACAATAAAAGTCAACTTACTACATGAGACAAACTTGGTGGTACCATGCCATCTGCTTGTGGGTACATCAATTTATTGGCTTTGGTCTTCATCTCATCATCCTGAAAGATATAAAATTGATTAAAGTACTCCAATAAATAAACAGTATGCATCCTGATCACAGAAAGACCAAATTTCTAATAGAATCTTAATAAAATAAGTACAAACAGGAAACATGGGTCTAAACGGAAATAACATGCAATTAACACTTCAAATGTGATTAATGGATATGCTAGAGTACTTCTCTGTTATACAATGTTTCAAATAGGTCGCACATTTTTTTACAAAGTAATGACAAGGTCTAGTACTACAATAATAGGGAATTACATTAGCTTCCACCTTGTCATTCTGTGTAACCCTACCAAATTCATGGCTACGTTCAAGTGTTGGAGGGACAAGAAAGGGTCCACAGTCTTGACAAACTGAACTGCTTTCCATTCTAAGCAATTTTCTGGATCATGGGGAGAAACACAGGGAAGCCCAGACTGGCCCAGATTGTTAACTCTTAAGACTTGATCCTCAGACAAAAAGTGCTACTCTAATCTTTTTTATTCTAATCTGTTTTTGCCCTGTACTACTGTATGGAAAAGGCAGAGAATTTCTAGTTTCATTTAGTTATTTTAGAATAAATTTCAGTGCTAATCTTTGCAATGTTTTGATTCCCAAATTAATTACCTTAAACCAGGGATGTAGAAGAGCATCACCAATAGTTATACGTTTCTTAGGATCAACCGTCATCAATTTCTTTATCAAATCAATAGCTGAAATATATTACATGATATTAGATATTTCATGAATCTATTATGCAATAAGGGGGACAGAGAAATGGAATTTAACGATCACTCAACACAAACAAGGTCATTTCGGGACTAACATAATATGGTTTTTAATTTTACTTCAATAATTTGCTTGCGTGTAGGGGTATTTAGCAGTGGGAGGAAAACAGAGTACCCGGAAAAAACCCACAAGGTTGAACAGGCGACCCTACTCCTTTTATGCAATAAGGCCTAATTATATAAAATTTATTTGGTGGTAAAGAGTCAGTTTTACACCTTGATGTAATTAGGAGCAATTTGGTGAAAAGGTATATAAAGTTGTTTGTTTTTTTAATTCTACTGTACTCTAGTCCAAAGTAGATAAATTTATAAAGCAGTTACGAGCAATGTATTTAAGCTCAAATCTCAAATGTTCTGATAACAAATCTAACATTTTTCTCTGATTCTATTAATCTCAAAATCTCAAATGTTCTGATATCAATATCAAATTGTAATGAAGTTTAATTACCATGTTCTGAGATATTATCCCAATATTTTTTAGGGAAACTGTAATGACCACCCATAATTTGTTTAGGTAAATCAATATCTTTTATTTCATCAGAAAATGGTGGGTAACCAGAGAGACTGAAATATATAATACATTAAATATATGAATTATTCCATGAATACATTAAAGAAGAGGGCACTTATTAGTAATCATTTTATAACATGTCTTCAAGAAATGAAACAGGGTTTAACATCTTACTTTTCTGCATAGGCATACAGTGTGTTATAAGAGAAATTTCGTCTGTACAGCAGCCCTACAGCCTACTCTTATTTCGAATTTCAACTGTTCTTTTACATGCACGGCTGCACACTAATAATATTATGTACATGAGACCTCAGTTTTTTGTCCCATCTGAAAACTGTAATTTTATGTTTAGTAAACCAGGCCTGACCTCCCAAAAATGAAATATTTACCAGATAAATAAAATAACACCTAAACTCCAGCAATCTATAGCTTTAGTATATGTTCCACTGCCAGCAGTCACCAAAATCTCTGGAGCTAAGTAAGTTGGTGTTCCACAAAATGTCTTCATTAAAGTTCCACCATCAACAAACTTCGACAACCCAAAATCTGTCACCTAAAAATGCAATTGAAATGAACGTAATTGGGTTTAATGTCCAATTTTTCTGCACCTGGCAGGGTAACATATTCCTGAAGAAATGGCCTCTGAGAAACCCCTCTATGACCATTGCTGGATTTACTTCTATTACAGCAACATGACAGCCCTTCGTTTAATCTGAGGTCTTCCCTAAAACTTTGGACAGTGATTTAAGGTATTAAAAATGGTGACAGTGTTATTGTCTCCAAACAGTGTTGTTTAAATTGTATCCGTTTTAATAGCCTCATTTTGTCATGCAATTATTTTTTTCTGCACTATTCTTCTATGCATTGGTTAATTGTGCATAATAAATTTGTAAGGTTATGTAAACATATTTGGAGCTGTTTAAACCCGAATGATATTCTTACGCAGTTAGGTATTGGTTTTTAATTGGACTACTGACCAGTCATAATATTGAACCAAAATTTGCTGTCATTACATCATTGTTTAGTGGAATTAGGTCTAATCAAACAAAACATTGCATGGGGTATGCCTGTCTAATGAATTAAAACAACAGTATTATAATGGCAGGTATATAATCATTATAATATTGTAAACAGAACTGTCAACATTATAATATATAATACGCTCAAGTAAAGTTCAAGTTACAATAGAATGTCAAGAGCAACCTCATATCATATCAATTCAATAATAATGATTTTACTCCCTTGACACTGTTTGAATCGAGTTAACTCAAGTTTGTCTGTGGTCAAATGATACAGTAACTATGGTGATTTGATAATCAAAAACCAGAAATTGTCACAAATTCCTAGTCATTGATCAAATCTGGTTCTCAAAAATTTAAACGTAAATCTTTGTAAACAGTCCTGTCGTATTTTGGAGGTGAATAGTATTTCATCTTTTATTCAAACTTTCGGATATTGACATAAACACGACAACTGCCTTGAGTATGGACACAAACTTACAGATACATGATAAGAAATTATATAATACACTTACTTTGATTAAAGTTTCGTTATTTTCTCCACTCAGAAGAATATTTTCTGGCTGTAGAAAAAAGTACAATTCAAATTTACTTGAAACTTGTATTATCTACATGTAGATGTGATCAATTTGACATTTACATCAATTCTGTGTTGAGAATGCAATAATATATATTAGTCCAAAATGTAATGACATAATTCAAATAATATTCATATGAGACAAAAACAAAATTCTTCCATGTTTTAAGGGTAGTTCGAAAAAAATATATATAAATCTTACTTTTAAATCTCTGTGTGTGATTCCTTGATCATGTAAATACTGAAATAATAAGAAAATGGTGTAAAGTATAATTCACCCATATCTAACATCTAACAAATCAAAGTATTATACTGGTAAAAATATTTATTTGATCACACGGCTGGCCTACATATATACTAGTATATGTAGGCCAAGAGCAGAATAATGTTGAGCTTACTGTATGAGTAAAAAAGCATTTGAGATTATAGAGCATATAAGTATATAAGTCTCAAAAAGAGCTTTTGATTAATCATCTGTATCATTCTATAACTTTTGTATGTGGTTTCAATGTCCATATATATTCTGAAATCAAATGAAATTTAACAATTTATTTTCTAATATATCATCATCATCATCATAATCATTATATTAAGAAGTTCCTGGCATCAGCATCACCATATGAATACTATATTGTTATGTAGTTTTTTTCTAAACAATATTTATTCACAGAAACTGAATTGGAGGACAGGCAGAAGGCCTATAGACCCCCTCTCCATAAAAGTACAAACATAAATATATATTGAAAAGTAAAGTAAGTTTACCTTGATAGCCACAACCATCTGATAAAATAATAATTTAGCTACAGGTTCACTGAACTGACTAACACTGACAACCCGATCAAATAATTCCCCTCCTTCCACACTGTAAAATAATATAATCGTATATACTACATCTCTATATTGTTATGGGTGCAGGGTTTTCTTTGACGTAAGAGTTAAAAGCCTAGATGAAATGATGAAGCTGCATCCGTAAAGATATCTTAGTTTAAATATTACCAAATAAGGGCCGAGATATCTAACATTTAAATTTGCTAAAACACATTATTTTTAAGCAATCAAATACACATTAGATCTGTTAATTGGACATTTTACATTACAAACAATGATAGTAAAAATAATCCAAATAGAATACCAGGTATGAACTGTTATATTTTTTTTATTTCTAATCTTATACAGGATTATGGAATCCTTGTTAAACATTTATTAATAAAAGTTTCTGGCATGAGACACATAAAAAAAATGAAAAGAAATTTGCGTTTAACGTCTTACTGTTTTGTTCCGACTGGGCTAATAAAGATGGACACATGCCATACAGTGTGCTATGAAGGAAATTTTGCCCATGCAGAGGCACTATGGCCTACTCTTATATTGAATTCCAACTTCCAAGGAATCTTTTACATGCACACCAATCTATTAACACGACCTCGGTTTTCCATCCCATCCAAACGACTTGACAGCTGTCCTTGTCAGGCCCTCCATCATTCATAACTGACAGGGGGAAACACGCCGGAAAAAGACACATAAAGAGTTGTTGATGATAAGTTGCCAACTATCCCATACATAAACAAGAAGAATAAATGGTATATATTTTACTTACAGTTCTAATACTATATACAATACATCTGGTGTATCTATAACATCTTCTATTCTTATAATACATGGCTGGAACGAAAAAAAATGTTTATTGGGCGTTAGTGGCATACTATCAAAATATACAAGGTCTTATTAATCTTTTATCTTTGTTTTTTTTGCCCAAAAAGATATCTATGCCAAAGAAAAATTTGTTCACATAAATAAAATCTGATTACTTATAGTAAACTTACATGTTTTAATGCCTTAAGAATCTTGACTTCTGTCATTACTTGGGATGCTAAACTCTGAAAAATACAGTTTATATCTATATAAATTGTTCATAGTACCAAACCTTTTTTTAGAAAACAGCTTCATAATTGTTCATAATAGAAAAAGCACTATTGAGAGCTGGGAGTTATGATTTGAATATTTCTCAAAACAGGTTCCACTTTTGAAATGAAATGGGCTAATAAAGACGGTTCCACTATTGAAACTCATCTAATAATATGAAATAAAAACAATTAAAAAATTCAGAATAAAATCATTTTAAACCTCTTTACCAAAATTAATTTACTCACAATCTGTGAATTTCCTCCCACTGAAAATTTCTTTTTCGAGATAATTTTACAGGCATACTTTTCACATGAACCTTTCGTAAATGCCAACCTGACTTCTCCACAAGCACCTCTATAAAAAAAAAACAAAGTCAGAGTAGCCACAGAAACCCTTTTTTACTATCTATCTTCTATTATAAATCTGAGAGGTTTCTCAAGGATTGTCGTATAGTCACTTCTAAAACCTTCTCCTTCCAATCTTGCATCTATAAAAATCTATCATAAAAACCAATCGCATCTTTAAAGGACATTACTTCACATTTCACTACTCCATCTTTAATTTCTTGCACATGTCTCACGTAACTGATTTCTATCAATTAAGGCCAACCCACTCTTTTTATTTTTATCTTCAAAATGAACACCTAAATAACACTTTTAAGTCCTTATTTTTGTTAAAATTAAATGGGGAAAACATTTAATTAAGTCTCCTACTGCATTGCATCTTTTATAACATGTACTATTATATATTACATTTTACATGCCGGACTGCCAGACGGACCGATGGACGGATAGACATCCGCAACGACAATATATGACTGTTAACTGTTGGTTCGTACCTGCCTAAAACTTTAGTTAGTGTATATTTTTCTGTTAGCTCTGAAGGTAAATCTTTATCTTCATTACAGTCTAAATCCATATAAACATAGGCTAAAAAAACAAAAGTATCTATTTGTAATATGTTCATAAATTAGAAAATATGTGAGAGTAGAAAAAAGAACAGTCCCCATGTTCACAAAGCCTAAGACTTTTTAAAAGTTAAACTAAAATATAGCCCTTTATACAACTTTTGTTGTTTTAACGTACCAATAAACCAATATATAAATGATCAAATTTCATTTTGGTGAGGTAAAAATAGTTTTCACATGGATTCATTTGGTCTTAAACAATGATGATGATCTATTTGGAAACAAAATCAGCTAAATTTCCTATTCAAATTCCGGAAAATTCTGACTCTGGTATAACGGTATAAATTTTTTGTTCAATTTATACAGGGTAATTTGTACTCCAATATATTGTTATAAATGAATCCATACCTTTATTTTTTTTCATGGCCAGTGCTATTTCATCATTATTACTCAATACTTGTTTATTACCTTTACCTATAGAAAAAAAATATATATGATTAATTACACAATGTTTAAAGATACATTAGAACAAAAGTATTTACAGCCATTATAGTATATGACGGAAAGCAGAGACCATCAATTTAGCCACTGAAATAGGCAAATGACAGTTTAAAAGATCAAGTGTGCTCTAGTTGTTTGGATTAGACAAAAAAAACCAACAAAGTCGTTTGGATTAGACAAAAAAAACCAACAAAGTCCAGTGTACACATTGTGTGTGCAGTGCACATAAATAAACCAATGGTAATAGTAGGAATTTGATATAAGAGTAGGCTGTAGCGCCGACTGGGCAAAATTTACCTTCTTGAAAACTGTATGGCATATGCCCATTATCATTAGCCAAGACCGAGCAGATCAGTAAGACATAAAACCCCATTTCATTTCACCTCATGGGTGCTAAATCTAAATTAAAACTATTTCTTTTCACAAATGCACATTTTCAGGTATTTAATTCTAGTATCAAAATAGGAAAACATCATACCAACTTTTTCGCCATTAACAAATGTACCATTACTACTGGTATCTTCTATAAAAACATGAACACCTGATGTTGTCGTTTGCTGGCAAGTGATAAAAATACAAGGAACAGTTTAATATATAAAGATATACTGATATTCAAGTTCTGGGAAAAATTGCACAGACACAGAGAAGTTATATTCCCACCATTTCCTTAGCAACAGGACACTGGGATCATAACATAACTTAAAATTAGTAACAGAAATGGAGAGTAACATTCCTTCTAGATATTAGAATATATACACAAAGTAGTATACCCTAGTAGGCTAAGAGAGAGAGAGAGAGAGAGAGAGAGAGAGAGAGAGAGAGAGATGGGTTTTAACATTCACTTAACACAAACTTCAGGACTAACATATGGTTCAATTCTATTTCAATAATCCACTTGTGTGTAGGGGTCTTTTAGCATTGAGAGGAAACCTGAGGATACAGAGAAACCCAAGGAAGGTTATGTAACGTACAACCGGGGTATCCAAACCACACCAGCTGGCTTAATGACAAACCTTAATGATACGGTGGGTAAGTGCTAACCATTCGCCCATCCAAAATCCTTCAAGTTCAAATTTGTTTCTATTTCCTATTTGTATCAAGTGGGAAGTATTTTTTTACATGCAAACTAGGATTATAACTTTAAAGCTTTATACACTCATGTGGAATCGATTATAACTTTAAAGTACATGTAACTTTTAAGTACAGAATTCCCAAATCCTGTTAGTTACGTTGTGCTTAGTTAAGAATGGTTTATTAAAGTTCGTGCCAGATTTAGTGATCAACTATGCAATTAAACTTACTCTAATTAGTTTAAAATGAACTTTACTGTAGGCTTGAAAACATTGATTTTTCTTGGCAGCATTTCCATTAAATATAATATCACAGTTATCTCCCCTACCAAATGTATATTCATCCTTTTCTAAATCTGCAATAATATATAAACACTATGTTTATGCCATATTTTATTTATAAATGCTACGTAAAGGTTTCACATTGAACTGTGCATACATACCTGTATACATAGGAGTTTTAAAATCCGGAAACATGCCTGAATAGAATTAGAAGTCATGACGAACCACTATTATAGTAACAGGTATTACTACTAGGATTACCATAGGATAGACTCTTATCAGAGTTTAAATGTCATACTGACTGATTCAAAATTATCAAAATTGATCACTAGACAGCCATAACTTATACATTTGACCTGGTTTATTTGAATCATTTTTGGATCAAAATGGTTTTTTTAATATTAAATGCAGTGATATATGTGTTGCCTCTGGCAGTAGACCTCTTTATTAGTCTTGTCTTATAATATATGGTATTTCAAGTTCAAGTTCAATTCATTTTATCATCATATTTAGCTTGCATGTTAGGGCTTCAAGTTTAAAGAGTTTGTAATTGCCATTTACAATCTATATGTATGGCAGGCTAGGTCTTGTGTTGGTGTATCTATGTTAATATCAAATAGTATTGCCACTATAGTATACTTGATCGGGTCATGACAGACTCCCCACCCCACCGACCATCTCAAATAAACGACCGACATCCTCCAATCAAAACATTGCTGAGGAAGCCATTTTCTTCAGAAACTATTTCATTCATATGCAGACATATTTCGCAATGACAATAAGAATGTCAATTAAAATTAGTAGGTTAATGTTTTGGACAAGTCTGGACACGTCGAATGGCTATTTATACACCGCACGAACTGTCACATCAATTCATAAATCAAGTTCGTGTCATCAAAGAGTTGCATACCGAATGTCATAAAACTGGAACCAAGGGGGAACAGTCTCCCCCATGCGTTACTATCGACATCCTCCTCGCTTAGTTCTCCATCGACTAGGTCTTGTGTAGGTAGAGTTTCCATGCTGCTGATCTGCGAACCACTATTACCTAAAGGTATACTATTGCACACTGTTAAATCGCCTAGGTTAATGAGCTTATCACAAACACCGGTGCTCATGTCGAGAAGATAACATGGGGTGTCTACGCATGCGTGAACTTTACGATTCGTGTGATCTTCAAAATACAGCCGCGGTTTATGAATTTCCCGATAAACGGACACGCGTTATCAATATTATATCCCAGTGTCATGGACCTTATAATACATTGTATATTACATTGTATTATAAGGTGCATATTCATATCAATCAGTTCCATTATGATGAAAAAGTCATATAGGAAAAAATAGTTCAGCTCTGAATTAGCTAGGTCTCATATACACTCGCCAGTACACAGGAAAAAGAATGCATTTCTGACCTGTAATTATGTACATGTAGTGCTGTAAAATTTTATAGATAGTACTCTAACAAATCCATTATCGCGGTTGTACAGAAAAGTAGGACGTTATACCTCATTTCATTCCTTTAAAATAATTCCGTTGATATTGATGTATATTGTCGTCGCCCCGATCCGTCCGTCCGTCCACAATTGTTGAAAAGACTACTGGTCAAATTTTTTATCCGATTTCAGTGAAACTTGAAATATAGGTTTATCACCCTAAGATCTCGGTTCCTTACTATATTTGCATGTATCGAACCATAACTTCATGAATTATGGCCCCTGGTTGTTTTCTTAGCTTGTGAACACTGTAGAGGTCACAAGTTTGAACCGATTTTTGGGTGTGGGGGGTATATATAGTAGGCCCTAATAGTAGTAAGTGCAATTGAAGTCTAATTTCATTAGATATAGATCTCTGCGCCTTAGAATAAAACATAAATCAGACGAGAAGTACTTACAAATTGTATTTCCATACATCCGGTGAAATAGGTTCGCCAAAGAAAACGAGAATCAGTAAAATTATCAGAAAATATCTGAAACACATCTTGACAGCTTGAAATTTCTGTCTCGAATGATAATAAGACAATAAGTAACCATAGATATATTGTGGAAGTGAATAAGTATAACGCACTTTTATTATGACGTCACAATTGACTTCTTGAAACAAAATTGAAGGCGAGAATTTATAAAGTTAGGTAATATCTGAAACACAACTTGACAGCTTAAAATATAAGATATATCATAGAAGTACAAAACTGGGGCCTTTATTTTAACGTATCTTTATTATGTCGTCGCAATGGACAAAGTAGGCCTAGAAAAATATAAACAAAAAATATTAATCAATAATGTTTGGTGGAATAGCCTACGTAATGTTCAGTTCAAATTGAACGGCACTCAATACACGTTTTGCTTTTTTTAAATTGTGATTTTGTCGCTTGTGAATCAGCCTTTATTTAATTAATTTTGCCTTGTAAGACACGTTTGTATTTGTTCATTACCAAATGACACTCGAAAGCATTGGGTACACGACTCGTGTACTGATTGTAAAATGTTAATTGTGTGTTAATTTAACAATGGATATTTCAATCCTACAGTTTCACGACAAGATAACAACATCGATATTGATTGAAATTGGCCAATATTGAATTCTAATTTGTATTTTTAATTTCGAATATCATGGAAAATATTGAGTTATTGACTCCTTTAAATTCAGTTTTAATATCAGTATTCATTCAACTCTATTCTAGTTTCAGTACATTTTGATCTGTGCGCATTAGAATAAAATTTAAAAACATAGATCAGACGAGAAATACTTACCAATTGTGTTTCCATACAATTGATGGATTAGGAGTCCCCAAGAAGGCGAGAATCAGTAAAATAATAAAAGAATATTTGTAACACACCTTGATAGCTAAAACATTCCGTCTCGAATAGATATAGCAGAAGTGAATTATGCCGCCACAATTAACTTATTGCAAGTTAAAAAATGTGAGAACCGCATTTGCCTAGAAAATTCCTCGAGATTTTCCGTGTGTTTTCACCTTGTCAGTAGCCGAAGGTGGAGGGCCTTACAAAGAACTGCGTGTAGTTCGGATGGGACGAAAACGAATGCTTTGTGTGCATATTGGCGTAAGATTTAAAGAAGTAAGAATGTGATTTATAGCATAGATAGTTCTATTTAATTAATAATAGAACGTATCTGTTGAACTATATTAAGGAATTGAAATGGTATTTAACTTCCTACTTTTCTGTATCAAACGGGATAATTTAGACGAACATACGCAATGGGCTATATCAGGCTTATTTAGATTGAAATTTATCATATGCTTTACGGCAAAAAATTGAAAATTATATTTTAGTAATTTTCGAAAAAGAAATAGAAGCAATCATTGTATTTAACTTTATTTTCATTAGATCTAGATCTATGCTCTATAGAATAAATTGAAAAAATTTAATTTGACGGGAAATATACTTACAAATTGTTTCCATTATCCCGTGAAATAGATTCGCCAAGGTAGGCGAGAATCAGTAAAATTATCAGAGAATATCCGAAACACATCTCGACTGCGTGAAAATTCTATCTTGACTGATAAAAAGACAATAAGTAACTATAGATACAATGCAGAAGTGAATAAGTATAACGCACTTTTATTATGACGTCACAATCGACTTCTTGAAAAGTAGAAAAACCTAAAAATAAAATTTAGAGTGTTTTGGTGTTCTTTTTAGGGGATTGTTTTATTTGTTTATTTCATTTTTTATAAAAAAGAGTTACTGATAGTGATTTTGAAATTATTAATAATTAATAACCGAGAATTGTTCGCTTGTGGTTATTTTAGGGCAAAGGTGAGGAGTGAATGTAAGCAGGGGCACTGGAACGCCCGATGCGCGGAAGGGCGTCTTCCCCATCTTGGTTGAAGGGAGAATCTGATGGGAATGCATCAAGAAACTATTTGGGTCACTTTGATGTATATATACCGACCGAATAGTGACCCATGGAACCATTTCCGCTCTGACGCTTGATACGGTATTACATCAAAATATTGCGGACAGAATTTTTACTCGAATTGGATTTTCGAACTTACACGCTTGCATTCTTTTCCACTAAACCGATTGTACATATCTAACCATGTGTTCCATTTGCAAATTCTAGATACTTAAAACCTACTCTTCTAGACGGGGGAAGTGCATAAAATGATAAATACCCCTTTCACCCAACAATGTCTTGAATTTTAGTTAGACTGTGTCATACGATCCGTATGATAAATCGACCATTTATAATTACTATAGCTCAATTAGTCTCTATTATAAAAATAAATTATATTCAGATTCATCAGCCAACTTGAAAGTTATTATCTAAATAATAATAAAAATGTATTTTTTGCTTTATCAATATCTATTTTCGTATGAATAATGTTGTTATTGTCACAAAATATATAAGCTAGGTTAAGATTTTAAAGACGGCAGATCAGGTGCGTTAATTCGTCTATTGATAATACAATATTAAATGCAAGTGTATTTATAACAAGCACGACCTGGGCCCTGTTTCACGAAATTTTAACTAAAGATAAAATCCAAATTTTAGCAGATACTTCAATTTTGATTGGCCAAGAACTAAAATCAATCTATTATTTTCCAATCAAAATAAATAACTCAAATTCAGATCTTATCTTAGTTAAAATTTTGTGAAATAGGCCCCAGGAACTGATCATTACGCATCATCTATATGTTATAATTGAGACGTGATAATATTATTAAAAAGCCGCCAATCGTTGCGCAATTGTCCAAAAAACTTATCGATCGCACTTAAATTGTGCTGTTCTCGGACAAGAACAAGAGCAGCAAGATGAGTATCATTTGGGGACCCGTTCTTCGTCCAAATATTAGACAAAACGTTACTGGTTTTTTTTTTGTTAGTTTTTTTTTTTCTTGGGGGGGGGGGGGGGCTATTTACATCAGACGGACCATTCTATCAAAACTTTATGTATTATATCATAATAAAATTATAATGTTTCCATTAATTAGTATGTTCAACAGATTGGTAAAATATATGTACATCATTGTTCTTTGATAATGCCATGTTTTAATTTTCGTCCAATGTTTCTTTTTCGGCGGATTTTCTGATCGAAATCTATACTTGCATAAATTCCATCGTGAAAAGGAACGACTTTCCTTGTTGTTATCAGAAAGTTACAGCATCTAAACCATGTTTTACAGTTTTCCCACATATTCTGAGGTGAGTGTTGCCAGACTTGGAGAAAATTTAATAAATCAGCTCGGGATGATTTCTGAGGTTGGACGAGTGATGTCATCAAGTTTATTGTTTAATAAATTGACAGGATTTTTATTCAAGGGACACAATTTGTTGAAATGGGAAAGGGCGGTAGAAATGTAGTTTAACAAGATGGTGTGTTTCGTATAGATAACAAAACTCATCCACCTGCATTTGCGTATACTGAAGATATACTGACACGTGGCTGGAGTTTTGGTCTTGATGCATCAAGGGAGACAACTAGTTTCATAACTCATTTTTTCCTCCACTTGCCATTTGAACGAATTTTGTGTTTCAACTGTTGCCTAACAAAATGACGCTAACAGTTTGTAATGAGCAATTAAGTTATGAGAATGTTTTTATTCCATTAAACAGACAACTACTAAAATTATCACAAATAGACAATACTATCACATACAAACAATTTTATCATGATAATGCTGCATTGGTATCAATGTAAGTTTTTATTGACATATACTTAAAGTTCCAATAGCATTTTTTTAAGTTATATTTTTAAAATTTATTAAAATAAAGCCCCAAAATAGATTGAACCTATAAACAGTCCTACCTTGTTAAAGAATAATCCTATTAATCCTATAATTCACTATTGCCAGTTGAGAAATTGGCAAAAATATCATTTTCAACTTCAAATTCAAACGTTTGAAGATGGCCGTCTATGGAGAAGAATAGGAAAACAAGGGAGGTAATTGAGTATCTATTTCCTCAATCAACCAGTGTCACCCTTTCTAACCCCCCCAAAATTTTGTCCATGATCGTATAATAGTAAGTTGACAACCTTTTGAGCAAAAAACATAGAAATAATTATATTTTGACTTTCTTAGAAAAAGTGAAATTGGAACTTTAAAATAAATACTTAAAATAAACAAAAATTAACACAGAATGTACAAATACATAATAAAATAATAAACAAATACTTACAATATGAACAAATCTATCACACTGATCAAGTTGCATTTCATAACTTATATTAATATTGTAAAATATTCAATTGTTTTGTGGTAGTTTAAACTGTCATGAAATTAAAGGAATAAAATAGAAAACATTGGCCATTTGAAGTTAACCGCTTTTAAAGTAATGTGAACTCTTTTAACATGCTCCTCACCAGCCATCACAATATTCACTAGAAATTATCATTCTCGGCCATAATGGATTGTTAATGAGCAAGTAGAAATATAACATAATGAGTATGCATCATCATTGTATGTATAATGCATGAAACATACAGATTATTAATATATATATTTCTGAAACATTATATAAGATTTATATAAAGACCTGGCCATTACTGCTATAAAATATATGTCTAGTTGTCAGGCCATTATTAGAGTTTAATGCAGATGCAGCTGGCATCCACACAATGTCTTAGCGACTCATAGATCTAGACAGTTTGTCAGGTGAATAAACGTCTAAATAATAACTTACATAAGATTTGAATAAAAACACCCACCATTAGTGAAATTTAGCTCTGACAAAATGCCTTATTACATATGGTTGAATGGTTGAGAGCGAGACATTAAGTAATATATTGATACTGCATGAGGCGTTAGCCGAGATAGAGAGAGAAATGGGGTTTAACGTTCACTCGACACAACAAGGTCATTTCGAGACTAACATATGGTTTTTAATTTTATTTCAATAATTCGCTTGCGTGTAGGGATCTTTAGCAGTGGGAGGAAACCAGAGTACCCGGAGGAAACCCACGAGGTTGAGAAGGTGCCCCTATATCCATGCCACATACGCTCACACCAGGGCTCGAAACCACAGCCGCAAGCCAGAGGTGCCACCCAGCTAGAGGTCGAAGCGCGGCACTCTAGACCACTAGGCCATCCCCCCCCCCCCCCCCGTGTTAACCAAGTGTTTTTTCAATATATTATGCAATGTCTTTAGTTCAAGACCCCCCCTTCAATTATTGGAAATAATGGTACACCAACATCAAAGGATGACGTTACATCTGTATTTTATATACATTTATCAAACATGTTAGTGATTAATCTATATGCTATCCATTTATCTTTTCTACTTGGTCCAATGTATAATATATCACAGATTGATTTGATGTAATTATAAAAGTTTAATTATGATTTTATGTAGTAATAGGTCTCATACTGGTTATCACCATATTCATTTGTCTTTCTTTCTCCTGGAAATCTGTATGACCTATTACTAACTCACTGCAATATAAAAAAACATAGTAATAAATATAAGAAATGAAATGTAATGAGGTTTAACGTCCTACTTTCTGCACTGACTAGGCTAATGAAGACATGCACACGCTATACTGTCTGGTATGAGAACAATTTTGCCCACAGGCACTATTGTCTACTCCTATTTTGAATTCCAAGGGTTCTTTTATGTGCACACCAATGTGTATTGAGTAGATGAGACCTGCTTTGTTTTGTCACCTCTGAATGACTAAACATTGACTTTGCCAGGTCCACGTCTTCCGCACCAGTGACAATGGGGGACTATGACGAAAAATATTGAGGAATTTTTTCTGCCAACAGGGGGAGCCAACTCAAGACCTGGTTGTCTTATTCACTGAGCCACATCAGCTCCCAATAAACATAGGTTAGGAATGAAGTTTATCATGTTGTCGCCATAACTATCAGATCGCCTTTAGACTAACTTGCTGATTTGGGGCACAATTAAGAGAAATAGGTTATAATTGCATCTTAGCATTAATTAGAATAGAGAAAAATTGATCCTAGCGCGGATATAGGCTAGCTTCAAAGGAAAAGTACATAAATTAATTTTTAAAGTCTATTAGATAGGTGGGAGGCAGGGGGACATGTGCCAGCAAATTATCAGATAATGCCTTTTGTATTAACGATAATATAAGTAGTTAGTACGAACCTATAGTTTATTTCACCGTCTCCATCTCGATCTAATTCTTCTAATAATTGTTGTGTTTCTTCTTCTGTTAAATTAATTCCAGTTTCCTTTAAAACATATCATAAAATTTCATGTTAATTTTGCATAAGTATATTATTTACTTTGCAAAAAATAAAATTTATTTAACCTCGATAATTGTCATGCTACAAGTGGTGAGATCCTCATGTGGACTGCGATAACATACTGCTATGATGTGACATAATGGAGAAGATGCAAGAAAAACAAAGAACAAGTTGTTGCCAGACCGATCGCTTGAGTACGAAATTAACAGAATAGATATTCTTGCTCGGTAATTATAAAATATTAACCAAGAAAATTTTTTTTTAATAATTGCATTAGAAGTGCTGGTTTTGTATTCTTGAAAAGCATTAGTTTTGTAATTAACCATTACCTGATTTTTTAAGCAATAAAATAACACACAGGCTGTATTATACACTCATGAACACAAGCTATATTTTAAACTCATTAATATAAGCAATAGCATAAACTCATCTTTTAAACTCATTAACAGAAGTTATATCATAAACTCATGAACACAAGCTGTTTCATAAACTCATGAACACGAGCTGTATCATAAACTCATGAACACAAGCTTTATCATAAACCCATGAAGTTGGTAAACATATCAATTAATATATAATCTTTATGATAATATAACAATCCAACAGAATATAATATTTGGTATGCACATGAAAGGGATTCTATAGGGTTACTACATTTTTCTATAAGGTATTAAAGGTCAATGTTATGGAAATGGATCACGACGAAGTACAAATTTCATGCATCAAATAATAACCATGTATCTTCATGCTTCCTACAGTGTTTCATTTAAAAAAAAAACTGCACTCAACACTTCTGTATTAATGCATAAGAATTATATATAACAAATATATTTGTCGTCTGTATACTGTCCATCTCAATTGCTCACTACAGATGGGTTATCTACCAACTTTTATTAAATAAAAATAGGGATGTATTTAGTCATAGTTATGACTCATACTTTTTATATGTAGACAGTTATTTGGTTTGGGTTAATCTTGTTTTAATTTCTTGAGCAGTCATTGATTGATTGTTAAATCAGTTATTGAACACAGAAAATGTCATTCATTTGACGATTCACAGTAAATGTTAGCCAAGTATATATTAGCATTTGCTGGTATATCAATGCATGTTAACAAATTATCTGGCATCAACTGTAGCATATATATGTGGCATTATCATTTGCTGGCATATAAATGTTGGATAGCTAATATGTGGCATCAATTGTGGATATAAATGTGGAATAGCAAATATATGTGGTATCAGTTGTGGTTGATATATCTGGCATTAGCAGCAGCTGGCATATAAAGGTTATAAATATGGGATAATGCATAAAAACTTACTTTCTTAATCCTCTAATATAAACAAATAAAACAAAGTTGATAGAATATAAATTACTGATTGAGAATTGACAGTCTCTACTCAGATGTGATGGATTTCGTTAAATTGATAGCTTATTAAGCTCCAGGAAGTTGAAAATCAAGTCAGACTACCTTAAATTGATTGCTATTGAAGTCCCAAGAAGTAGAACAATCCAGTCAGATCGACTATTTTGTATTATAATTCATATTTATTCATAGTAGTCAATAAATGAGTAAGGCATATTAATCATGGGTGGGACAAATATATCTCTTACAGATTGAATGATTATATACATGTATGCCCCCTTCGTCCTATATTTGGAAACATCTTCAAACTACATGCAAAATTATTACATTTATTTTTGGGTAGTCTTAAAATTCAGTACCAGTATGTCTTGCAATACCTCTGATAGTCATATACTTTATCGTAAAGCCTAAATTTGTGTTATTGAGCACAATTTTTAGTCTCTCTAAAACTTAGTACTAATTCCTCCAATCAAACCGTTGGAGTGATATTTGTTTCTCCATCTTCGAAACTCAAAAATGTTTGACCACAACACTAGAAACTTTTCTTTTATTTTTTTTTTATATTTTTTCAGTAAAAGTCTTTGATCAATACATTTTTAACTTACCACTAAACCAGTTAAGAATTCTTCGTGAGTGACACTCATACTCTTATCTTTGTCAAATTTATTAAAGAAATCAACGAGTCGTAAGTTATTTTTCTGGATATAGCTGTGTAGTTTAACCATGGGATGGACTCTAGCTTTGGGATTAAGTGGAGGTTCCATGCCACCATGTCTCATCTTTAACTCTGGGAACTGTTCCTGTACTTTGTTGAATATCTCATTAAAATCTTGATTCACTAATATATCCTAAAAGTACACATAAATGTCATAGAAAACAATAGAAGAATTTCAGTTCATTCTGCCACAGGTCAAAAGCCATATTAGGTTTACAAGCAGTCACAGGTAGAATATCAGCAACCGGTGACTATGAAAAATAGGTATTTAAATTATTGCACCTGCATTCAATGTCTGATAATTATAAGCAGGGGTGTGGTGACCCATGATTTTGAATGAGAAACAAGAACCCGTCCAGATCTCGCAAAATACAATAGTATGCGGATGGGCACAAAAAGTCAAAGAGGCACAAAAACTCAAAACTGATGCATTCCTCTCACTTAGCCTCTGATGATAAGTAAGATGAAATAGCCAAAGTTAACTTTCAATATAAATCAAAGTATTATAACTCCTCAATAATCCTTTAAATTATTAATCCACATCATTTGGAGCCTAAACAAATGAAAAGACCTCCTTTAATGAAAAATTTATAGTGTAAGTTCGTAAGATGTGTTTGATCTGTGCATTGGCCAAGAGAAAGTACATCAAGATTTCCCAGCATGGTTTCCCCTTATCAAAGGTGCAGGACGGAGGGCCTGTCAAGGTCAGTTGTCTAGTCGTTGGAATGGGGCAAAAACCCGAGGACGAACGTTGAACAATACATAAACTACTACTTACAGAGAAATCTAACGTCTTCAATATACAGTTAGGATTCTTCAATATAGCAGCACAGATTCCCCAACAACCAGCACTCTGCATTGGATTCTTTCCAATCTTTAAATTAAATGTAGTGCACAACATAAATTTATCTTGTATGAGCAGAATAAGTGTTGGCATTAGTTTTTTTAAAATCTCATACCAAAATAGGAGAGCATGGACAGATACAGCATTCATTTTAAACATACCTTGTCTAATGAACAAAGCTAGACTTATAGGACATAATTTAAACTTAACATGGCAGAATAAAGGTTAAAAAGTACTTTCTTTAAAATGATGTTTTAATTTATTCAAGTTTGACTCATTGTTGCCATTCACGCTATATAAAGGCTTTACATTACTGGTAAAATAATTTTATCAAAATATACCTTAAGCACTTTTAAAGTTTCATTAACAGCAAGACCTTTACCAATAATTACTGCTCCCTCTGTATTTATTCGATTGTTTCTAAAATGGCAAAATAATAAACATATATTAAAGAAGGATTATCACTCGTACAAATAAATGTAATTACAGTTCAATAATTTCATCTTCAAAATAACTGTTGTAGGTATTTATTTTTCACAATCATTTGTTAAACTCCTTGCAAATTATTAAAAAATTGATATGATTCCTAAAATAATAGCTCGTGTCTCAAAGTTTGTGTACAACCTAATTTGAATAAATGAAATAAAATGGGGTTTAACGTCCTACTGTTATGCTCCAACTCGGCAAATGAAGGCGATTAATTTGAATAAGCCAGACGTTACTAAAGTGTTAATGTCTCTTTAAGGTTTGTTACAAGAGAAATTATTTGCTCTTGATCTGATGTCATACATATGTTATTACATTTATTGTCTTATCGACCTCATGCGCGATGCATGTAATAAGAGATAATTAATATTTAACTAAAAGATCAACCAGAGTTGACAAGCATGGATATAATTTCAGTTAAAAATCAATACAATCTGATAAAAATACAGATTCATATTTATACTTTCGATGGCCTACATTGTAGCGAAGACAAGTAAAACAAAATTTTGAACTCCAAAAAACCAAACAAAATAGGATTAGTGTTTCAAACATACATTATGCAAGAGCTAAATCTGCCTATTGCAGGTCTTTCCTTAGGCCTGATCTCGAAATTTTATCTTAATTATTAATTAAATATTAATTAACAAAATAAAACCATAATCTACTCTCGCTGGCATTGGATACTCAAGATTTTACTAAATTAGAATGATTCACCAATTAAAAATTTAATTTAAAAAATGGGAAAAGCGAAGCTAAGTCACGAATATACCAGTTCCCCAGTTACCACTATGCACACATCTTGTCAAAACTAAAAACAGTGATAACATGGATCAGAATGAAGTAATTTTAATGAAATTTTCAATATTTTTATTTTACATTATTTATTTTTGAGCTATTAAAGCAAAAATAGTCAGCTCTTTATCTAAATCATAATGTATTTTTAATCAGATTGAAATCTACACAAAATATGTAACAGGACTTACGAAATATCGAGCTCCTCGAGAACAGAATTTCCTCTTAAAGCATCTCCTACAGCCATAGCACCTTCAACACCAAAACCATTCCATGATAAATTAATCTTCTTCATAAATACATTTGTCTGTAATAGAGTAGGTATAAAATTACTTCGAGGATATTACTTTCCTTTCTTTAGATGTTTCAATTCAGTTCTTTTTATTTAATATTTTCTGTCATACATTTTCAGAAGTATTTCACAAAGTAGAATCCAAATTATAATTTATAATCAAATTCCTTCCATGAACAAGCAATCTGTATTTTGGAAATTCTGTGCATTAAGGGGGAATAACTCATCATCATCAAAAAATATTATTATTAAAAGTATTACCTTAACACCTTGAGCAACACTGACAGCACCTCTTCTTCTGATATGATTCCAACTGAGATCTAATTCTTTAATACAACTATTCTCTGATATAGCTGGCCCAAATACCACCCCAGCAGCCTCACAAAAATTATTCTTACTCAGATTCAAATACTCCAAATTTTTAGTTAACTGTCAAAAAAATTAAATAAACAATATGTCTGAATTTAGGTAAAACTACAGAAAACATCTGCAAGGTTAGTTAGATCATCCAGTGCAAACTTAAAACTGAATTTTTACCTAAAATAAAATTATAGACTGACAGTCAATGGCAAACTCACAATAAAATTAATAAGAGGAAAATCCTTAAATATTAAGAACAAGATCTACCTTACACACGCAGTTCACCTTCCGTTACGTGACGGCTGTAATCGTAATGATGGCATATTTAGTTTTAAAAGAGAATAGGCTTTCCCATTCATATTTCATTTGATATCATGCTTTTAGTAACAAATACATGTTTTTTCTGTCACTTGAATATATTTCCCAATCAGTGGTAATGTATTCTAGGCCCTTTAGTGTTGAGGAAATATATTTAAAGAGCAGGGTTTCTTTGTTTTTACTGTGCAAAATAAATACTGTATGTAACAGGGCATTGTAGTCGATATTGACATTCATACACTTGTATGCCAACATATCCATTGATAAACTAGTTCGGTTTGTGTTAATTACTAAAAGATATCAAGATCAACAGTGAAGATGATCCAGGTATCTCTCATTTCACTCCATGTCACCATCCACATTTCTCCCTCCCATTTCACTCCCTGTCTCCACTTACAATTCCCCCTATCCCTCCCATTTCCCTCCCTGTCTCCACTCACATTTCTCCCATCCCTCCCATTTCACTCCCTCCGATTCCACTTACTGTCTCAACCTACATTTCCCCCCATTTCCCACCCCTCCCTCTGTCTCACTGTCTCCACCCACATTACCCAACCCACACCCCACCCACAAACATCAACATACACAATGTAGATATGAACGTTAAGCTAGTGAATGTAATAAAAATTACCATAATAGTGTTAGCGAAATGTACAGCAGATTTATCATCAAAGTCATTACCTGAAGTAAAAGTGATTAGAACAAAACAACAGTGAATCAGTGCTATTAATGTATTAAATAATAAAATTAATTAATGTGATGAAAAAATAAACTTCTTCCAGACTAGCCAATTCTTTTTATCTATATTTAATTGTGATTAACATTTGTATTAGATTGTGATAGCCACCTTTTATAAAGATTTAGTGATTTGGAGGTTTTTCCCTGATATGAAACAGTTATAATGGGCAATAGCAAATTAGATTGTATACATTCATGGAATCCTCAGATTTTCAACGATAAGAAGAGTTTAAGATTATTTGAATACATTAGTAAGCAAAATTACTTACATATTTAGAATGTGAGAGTGGTAATAATCATCAAAAATAATTCTATTTATTATCTTTGTTGAAAGTTGTAATAATCTTAAAAGTAACTATATTTATTTTCTTAGTGAAAGATGTAATAATCTTTAATATTATCTATGATTATTTTCTTGGTGAAGGTTGTAATAATCTTCAAATTTAAAATTTTTTATTTTCATGGTGAGAATGGTAATAATCTTTAAAATTAAATATCTATTATCTTGTTGAGAGTGATAATACATGTAAACTAACATGTTTTTTTTAAATCTAACATATTTATGGATTGTCTGGTATATAATTGACAATTTCAAACAAATTTTGTAGTATTATATAGAATAAATATTTCTTTCTATGGAAACAAGTCAGTCTGGATTAAATAAGATAATTTGGCTAGCCTGGTCTGCAGAAAAAAATAAATCTGTGATTAGTTTAAAATTGAATTAGTAAGAAATGCATTTTACTATTTCAGATGAATGTTATAAAGTGAGTGTGATCATTTCAAAAACAAAATCTATTTTAAACTAAAGGAGATCATCTGTCTATTTCTGTATTTGGACCTACAGTGGTTTGGTGAGAACGCGTGAGATCACTAACCAGGAGATCATGGTGTTGACCAAGACATTTACTCAAGATTGATCCCGGTGTTGGTCAGAAAATTTTCTCAGTGGGGCTGAATGGAGGGCCAGAAATCGCAAAACATCTAATCATTTGGATTGCATGAAGAAAATGAGGTATGGCAGTATTTCATACACTCGGACAGTTGGAAATCAAAGTAAAAGTAGTCATTGTCCGCTCAAAATTTCTCTCAAAGCACACTAGATGGTGTATGTCTGTCTTCATTAGCTCAATCAGTGCAAAAAAGTAAAACAAAATTACAACAGAAACAGGAGAACCATGTCCTCTAAGAGAACCCATGCTTTTAAGTTACCAAAACTTTTATTGTGCTTGGTATTAAAATGTGAAATAATTGAATTGGATAATAATGATAATGTATAACCTACTTGTGTCGATAAAAGGGGAAATAATTGAACATCTTAATAATGTATAACTTACCTATGATGATAACACATAGAATAATTGAATATAATAACAATGAATAATCTAACTGTGATAATAACAGATGAAATAATTGAATATGAGAATTAACATGTGAAAAAATTGATTATGATGATTTATAACTTACCTGTGAGGATAACATGCCTTAATGTATCATTCTGTAATAATATGGCACATAAACTTTGTGCACATTGATAATTTAATTTATTATCAGATAAATCCTGTAAATAAAACCCCAATAAATTCATTAATTCACTTTATAAAAAAAAAACAAATGTTACGCTAAGGAGTAAAATACAACTACTTGAAATTAGACTGCACTTATCGAGAACAGGGATCTCTTTTACCTGGCACATAAGATAATGATTCCTTATCAATGATTTCTACTATTAGTTATCAGGCAAATTTTCTGTTTCCACTGACTAAGATCTTGCACACAATATAACCCTTTGCAATAGGGTATTATACTACAAAAATTTTCTGGGAGAACTGGTAACCAGGCGAGAGAGAGAGAGAAAAGGAGTTTTTTCAATAATTCGCTTGAGAGTAGTAAGTAGTCTTAAGCAGTGGAAGGAAACCGGAAGTTATCCTACCATTAACTTTCGTTCTGGTAACCAGGACTCATTCCGTTATCAAAATAGCTTAGAACAATAAGCCAACTGTCATTATGTAAGGCCCTGTCCAATTTTTTTATTAGGATAACCTATCGTAGAAATTATCACAGAAATATGGAGACTACTTACAGACGGGTTACAAGATAATTCAAAACGAAATAAAACCTACCAGTTGAGATTAGCCCAAGAATCTGGAGACTACTAACAGACGGGTTACAAGATAATTCAAAACGAAATAAAACCTACCAGATGAGATATAAAACAATTTTCTTTTAACATTTGACATACTGCCATACCACCATTAAATCCTAGCCAGTTATCAGCTAAATTTAAATCTGTTATTTCTGTATTAGACTGAAATAAAAATACATAAAAATGAAATGAAATGGGGTTTAAAGTCTTACTGATTGATCTGCACTACAGCATGCTATTTAGGGAAATTTTGGGCTCTAAGACAGATCGTCCTCAAATAATCCGTCCCTGGATAATCATCCCCAGAGAATTCATCCTCAAGGACGATTCGTCGCTAGACAATTCGTCTCAGGATTATAAGTCCCCTAGGACTATTTGTCCCCAGATGAATAGTCCTAGGGGACGAAAAGTCTAGGGACGAATTATCCGTAGACGAATTGTCCGGGAATTGATTGTCAGGGGACAATTTGTTTGGGAACGAATTGTCCCGTACCCTAATGTTGCCCAGACAGTGGTGCTATGGCCTACTCTTACATCATTTTCCAACTGTCAATGAGTTATTTTACATGCCAATGTGTAAACGGGATGTGTACTCCTTCCTGCACCACTGCCAAGGGAGAACCACATCAGAAAATGCTATTGAACTTTCTCAGCCAACAAGGGGATTGAAAATGGGACCTCCACATGAGTGATCCAACATTTTACTCGGTAAGCCATAGCGGCACCCAATATACATCAAAATCCACTTTAAACCGTCATATACATTTAGAACAGGAGTGCGATAGATTTCCTACTTATCGGTGAGGGGATATATCTTTAAGTCAACGTCTGGTAGAGAAGCCTGATTATAACAAAATCCTGTCTGGCAGTTGACGTTAAGCTGAATTCTGTACTAAGAACCTATGTTGCTACTTTTCATGAAAAGGGCTAAATATCATGGATTCAGATAAATACAAACTACAGAGGGTAATAAAAATGAAAGGAATCGGGTGTATTTTGAGACAAATAATACATGTTTATTTTTTTTCTATGTTTATGTCCAGGGCACAGTTTAGGCATTGGCCTGAAGGGCCCAGGCCCGGGGCCCCGCAGTTAAGGGGGGCCCGCGGTTCGTGGCAAAAAGAGAAACAAATCAAATTCCAGATGAATGTTTCGCAGTAATAGATCCAGCAGCACGAGAGCTGAGACTGGGCTATCCCTCTGATGATGATCGGTCTAGGCTTCTAGTGGCGATTTAACTTGTTCCCCGCCGTTATATGTCATTTCCGCGCATTGCATGCCAATGCCATTCCTAACTGACATGTAATTTTTCTAGTGTCATTGTGTGTTACATGCGTACCATTAAAAAGTGCATGAAATAATCTTTTCGTCTCATTAGGGGCCCTGCGATTCTAGTCAGGCCCGGGGTCCCACTCGGTTAAGCTGGACTTTGTTTATGTCTGAAATGCTAGGTAGAACAATGTCTATTGTTCTTCAAATTCCAATGTCAATGGGTGTTTGATAAGCACTATTGCCACCTAAGAATGAATGGAACCTTGATCATGACTTGAAATATTCAGGAACATTTTAGCTGTGAGTCCAATACTTCAAGCAAATAACTTCTGTGGTCCCCTCAGAAAATATAAATAGATCTTACCACTAAAGACATGGCTATAGCTTTCATTCCATTAGCACCTAATCCATGATGACTTAAATTAACTTTATTATCCTGCATGTGACGTAGAAAGTAAGAAACAGGAATTACACCAACAAGTTTACATGCTTCTATGTAGGCTGTTTTACCACTGTGATCGTAAGCAGGTGTATTATCTACAATATCAATTAAAACAAAGTTTAAAGAGCACATAAAATGACTATAACAAAATTATATGTACTTAAAGCCAGTGTTTTGTTATAGACTAACAGCAATATAGGCCTCATCACCACCGTCATCATTTAATAAGTAGGTGTATTTATCTGCAATATCAACACTCAAGCTATTTAAAACTTTTGCGGAGAACCCTGAAAAAAACCTCCAGGCGTGGGAAGAGATACACCCCCTACCGTGGGTCCCCCAAAACCAAATATTCTGCATCCACCTCTGTCTGCCAACCACCGAATCATGAAATGAGAATTAATTAACTTACCATCGCATTCTAAATCAGTATCCCAGGCCTTATCATCAAATATATCCACTTTTTTAAAATCCAGATCAGATGTGACTTCACGGCTACTAAGTTCTACGTCAGATTCTGTATCGGATCCAGGCTGTAAGGTTTTAGATTTAGAGGTAGCAGCACTAGCTGTTCCTGATTTTCTGCTACTGCTGGTTCGACTTATAGTCTACAAGATAAAATAAATGAGATTAATTTAAACTGGCATTTTGCAAGAGCTAAATCTGCTTATTGTCGTACTTTCTTTAGGCCTTAGATATTATATAAACTATTCATTAGACATTTTATTAACATGAGAAGACAATAATCTTGATGCCATCTGGTTGGTCCGATTTGAAACAGATTTGAATTCGATCTGCAGTTCAAAAGCTGTTGATGATTAACTGTAAAAATGGATAATCCAGACTTGGTTTATTATCGCAACAATGATAACAATGATTGCTACAAAGTTACCAAAATGAAGTTTTCTCGGCTCAGAGTAAAGTCATTTGACTGAACTTTTGAGCATATTCCCTATCTTTTAACTATTACAAAGAGAACAGTCCGCTCTTTATCTAATTTCCATAATGCCACTTTGTTTTTATAAAATCTTTAACATCCTAAAATTTTGTCTGTATGTCTTATTTTTTTCAATATTATATATATAAAGCCTATAACAAATGCAATATTATATTCTTCCAATAGTAACCCTTTCTTATACAATAGTTTTATTAATTCCTTATATAAAGTATGTACTTATATAACAGTCTACTACATGTAACAAACACTAAGCAGATTTATAATAGCAGATGTGATCTCTGTCTTATTTTATACAGAATGTATTACAGATCTGTGACTTATATTTCAATATTTTCCAGACTTCATACTGTAGAATAAAATTCTTTTGACGTCAACTACTGACTGCAGATATTGTATTAATTTCTATACACTTTTGTTACAGTGTGTATTGTTATTGCATCAGAGTCTGCAAGCTGTGAAACATGTTGTGCATGGAGCAGGGTATGCTTAATTTCTAGAACACTTATTTAGGCGTGATTGCACAGTTGTTCTGTGTTTTTGTTAGGTAGTCAGTGCTGTACTGTCTATTAGTAAAAATCTATAATTAAGGAACCAGGTTTCTAGTCTCATCAGCAGCATACTTCAGTCAGTTTGAGATTAGCATAACCACCTAACAAGGTTCTCAACCAGAGGGAAGGAGGGGCTAGGTAAGTCTGACACCCTCCACCCCGCCCCTGCTGGAACCGAAAATAGTTTTTCTCTCTTACATTCATGGAAATAACTCCATTTTGGCTCACTCCACTGTAATCCTATACATTGTCTGAATTCTTCTGATTTTATCATATTCATGCGTTGCCTCCACCTTGGACCCCCACTGCTCAAATTCCTGGACACGCCTATGCAAGAGTTATTTTACATGAACACCATTCTGCATCCAGAGTTATAATCTAATTCTACATATCTGATCCCCTACTCTCTTTTTTTGGAAAAAAGCAAAATAACAGTCATTTTGATCTGTCATATACTCCTAATGAAGACTAAAAATATACAACATCAAATAAACATTTTTTTATGATTTTATATGAATATTATTATTATTCAATCATTAAACAGTTACATACATGACATTAATATATTGATATTATTATCATTATTCCATCATCAAATAGTCACACATTTGTCATTAATATGTATGCTTACCCTACGTACTGGCCTTAGAAACATTTGATTCATTATTAATTGATAGAATCCTCAAATCTGACAGAAAATATAGATTGGATGGTTTGTTACATTTCTCAATCATAATACATGCTCAATAAAATAACAAACTATAATCTATTTGTCGTATAATAATGGCATTCTCTCCATAGAAATCAACCAAATATCAAGGGACAATTTATCAACACGAATAATGAATCTAATTCATGATTTCTCACAGTTTGGAGAAACTATAATTTAATGACAATACATACAAATGGAGTTTAATGTCCACTTGACACAAACTGGATCATTGTGGGACTAACATATGGTTCACTTTTATTTCAATAATTCGCTTGTGCATAAGGGGGTGGTGAAAACCCAGGAGATTAGACAGGCAACCCTACTGCTTGTCGTGTACAATGCCACTTGACTCAATGACAGTTCTTGATACCACTATTTCAGGAATATGATTTAAATAAATGAAATGGTCTTACTGTTCTGCTCCGACTGAGCTAATAAAGATGGATGATTGAAATATAAGATTGCTGTATGTCGTACAAGTGGGCTGTCAAACTATTGTGCAGATCAACATATTCCCAGAGGTAAAATGTTAGTGGGCGTTTACTTCTCTCTTGTTCCTATTGGAGGCTACTTTACACATGTCTCTAGATAACGAAGCTATAAGTTGGGGAATTGTAAAGTAATCTAGCAACGTTCCAGACATTGTAAAAATTACAGTCGTTGCTTCAGGAACGTGGGGCTACAGATACTGTGCTATGAATCAAGAAAACTATTACCCATTGGCTGCCCCATCAATACCTTCTTTTTTATTCATTGTCTGTTGACTAAAATTAGTAGTCTATTAATAATTGAACCAATTGTTTCAAATATGTAATTGAAAGTATTTTGTTTGGTTCAGCATTCACTTAATAATCTGCTATAATCTTGTTCGTCACATTGGTGAAAAACCTACAAATATATGCCATGATTTGATGTTTTATTTTGGGATCATAGACCACAAACAACATTAACTTTTGTCTCCATGGGAAATTGCATCATTAAACACATCTGTAATATCTGACAATACCCCTTTAAACCTGTGCATGAAGAAATATTTTTGTTGAAATGTCCCTTTATGGCATGTATATAATTTGGTATGCTATAAGAATACATATATTTGTATAAGTGTATAATAGTGTGAGTTGAATAGACCTATGTAATATTCTATTCACCTGAGTTTGACTATAGTTATACTGTATAGAAACCTAACTATTTCACTTATAGTGTATAGAACAGTGTCGCACCTATTTCAACAGTGCTTACAAAATAACAAAACTCTTTATTTACCTTGTTACCTATTGTTCTCTTATCAAACAATGACAGGTTTATTGACACTATATCATTGTTTATAATATCTATACATATAATATAAACATATATCTTTAGAACACCCTGTAACACTTCTTATGTATTGTGGAAAGTTGACATTTTTTTTTTTAACTTTTGTATTAAATAATAATATATAGTCAGTGGAGCATGGCAGATTGCCTGGCAAGAAACAGTGTCTAGTCATTCAGATGGGACAAAAAAGCTGTTAACATGTTTGACATGCATGTAAAACCCCTTGACTGTTGAAAATCGAAATAAGAGGAGTCTGTATCACCACACTATTCCTGGCAATATTTACCTCATAACACAGACTGCATTATCCAGATTCATTATTAGCACAGTCATATTGCAGAGAAATAAGACATTAATACTCATATATATCATTTCATAATGTGACCAATTCTAATAACACTAACAGGAAAATATGGGATTCATTCTAAGGTGATATGAAAGGACCAATATTCCAGACGATATACAATAATCGTAACAAATAAAATACTGGTTCAAAAATTACCTTAGACGATCAATCCTATCATAACAAACTTAAATTCACATAAGTTCCTATTTATTTCACACAGCCGGTCTTTAAATTTCTCTAATTCATATCTACATGTATGAACATCAAGGCAAAGATGGATGGCATCCAACCTATTTTATTTATTTTAATTATCTAGATTACCATCTAAAAAGTGCTGATTATCCTTCTGTCATATTGTATCTTTTAGAAAAATGTACAATGTTTCGATCATCTAGATTTAAAGAGAAAGAGAGAAATTGGGTTTAACGAGGTTGGACAGGTGACCCTACTCCTTGTCACGTCCAATCTGTGAATCAAATGACAGACCTTATGATGCAATGCCCAAACAGCCCCCCCTCCCAAAACTAGATTTAAAACACAAACCCTCACTCTTATCACCATTATATAGTTAGCACCTATTTTACACCTATCACTACTTAAAGATAAATGGAATAAGAGTTTGAACTTATGTGTCAGAAGTTATAAAGCTAGTGGTATAGGATAACCTCAGAGCGAGAAGGTTTTTTTTAAAGTCCCAACCAACAACAACTAGCTCATTCCAAGACTAACATATGAAATGTTTTATCTAAAGAACTCCCTTGCATTCAGGGTCTTTCTACGGGGATGAAACAGAAGAAAACTCATGATGTTAAACAAGCTATCTTACATCTTGGCACCTTCAACTTACGTATCTGATCCATTACCTACCTTAATTATGAACTGAAGCGTATCTGTTAGACCATAGGGTCAAAGCTTGAAATCATATTAACTACATTGCATTTATTCGAAAAACTGATTGAAAACTGCACACCAAAACTAAAGGACAGCACATTAGATACAGAAGAGTCACGAGCCCACAATAATTCTAGGTTCCCACTGTCATGCGAAGTGTTATGATAGGATTGTCCCTATTGACTATTCAGCCATGATCTGGTACATGAAGATTCATTTGGATATGTTTTGCTATGATCAACACGATTGCCATGAATGACCTCAATAAGATTTGATAGTATCAGAACGACTATACTCCACGATTAAAATCAAGATTTCAATCGTAGCGCAACTCGTGACAGTGGGAACATAAATGAGATATTTCTACAAATCGATACATGAACAAAACTGTTCAACCAAAACATTCTAGTACAGTGTAATTGATGACCATTTTTGTTATGCCATTTCTAATTAATAAAACCTATTTTCAATAATAGTGTATCCCACTTACACAGTTCCGTAGATGATCCATGAACAAAAATATTTAAAGAAAAAATCTCTAGTAACTACCCATTTTTGTTATGCAATCATAGATCATATATATTACAGTTCTATGATGTCATTTCTAATGAAGATAAACCATTTTGAAAAATTAAATTGGTCCTACCTACCTCCATCACGGAACTGATATGTTTCTAGGTGTCCATGTAACTCTTGTATATGATTTATAAAGTTTCTAGGATATTTTGTTGATAACCTTTGGTATATATACAATAGGAATGTAACAGTGGAGGTCAGCTATTGTATATCATTACTGGATAGTGAATACCTATAGTAATGGACTAATAATTGTAATACGAGAGATATCTACAAAGTTTGTAGACAAAAAAATATACTGATAACAGTAAACTGTCCATTTTCAATCTCATTAGGTAAGTCTTGTACACACACATGGTGATTTAATCGGCTAAAAAAACAAACATTGCAACATAACTAGACCACTTAGCCTAGATATCCATGAGAAACAAAATGAATCAAACCCGAAAAAATATTCACTTAATAACTGTTTATGGCCCATTTGAAATGAAATTGGGTTGAAATATTTATGTAATATCTGTTTGTGTGTGTGAGAGAGAGAGAGAGAGAGAGAGAGAGAGAGAGAGAGAGAGATATGGTTTAATGTCTACTAGACAGAAACTAGGTCATTTCGAGACTAACAAATGGTTCAGTTTTATTTCTATAATTTTATTTCAATGGGGGGTGGGAACCGATGGACAGACGGACCTACTCCTTGTCACGTACAACCGGGAATAGAAATGTTTGTGGCCCATTTGAAATAGAATGGGATTAAAATATTCATGTAATATCTGTTTGTGGCCCATTTGAAATGAAATGGGATTCAAATATTCATGTAATCGTAATATATCTGTTAGTGGCCCATTTGAAATGAAACAGATTCAAATATTCATGTAGTCGTAATATTTTAGTGGCCCATTTGAAATGAAATGAAATGCACTGAAAGGGGTTTAACTGCTACTTTTTCTGCACCAACTGGACTAATGAAGTCTACATTAGTTTCTAATGAAGCCAGTTCATTCTTCATAAAAGTTTTTTATGTTCAGACTTATCAAAGTTGCAGTAACAGTTCTGGAAGTAAAGTATCTATTACAGGAAACAACAGGGGGAATAACAACAAGAGACAGAGAAATGAGGTCATTTTGGCATTAACAAATGGTTCAATTTCATTTCAATAATTCGCTTGTGCGTAGGGGTCTTTAGTAGTGGGAGGAAACCGGAGAAAACCCACATGGCTGGACTCCCCTAAAAGAGAGAGAGAGAGAGAAATGGGGTTTAACGTCCACTCAACACAACTAGGTCATTTCGGGACTAACATATGGTTTTAATTTTATTTCAATAATTTGCTTGCGTGTAGGGGTCTTTAGCAGTGGGAGGAAACCGGAGTGCCCGGAGGAAACCCACGAGGTTGAGAAGGCGCCCCTATGTCCATACCACATACGCTCACACCAGGGCTCGAAACCACAGCCGCAAGCCAGAGGTGACCGGCCAGCTAGAGGTCGAAGCGCGGCACTCTAGACCACTAGGCCATCCCAACCCGGACCCCCCTCCCCTAAAAGAGTAGCAGAGGCTAGAAAGGCCAGTCGATCTGTGTAAGTATGATTTGTGTAAGTACTGGAGCAAACAATGATGTTGGCAGTGAGTAGACATTAATATATATTAAAAAATTCCTGCACAACAGCAGAACAAAATCAGAGTTTAGGTAGAAATGAGATGAGGATTATTCATCTTCATAATGTTTAGCCCCTTTATCAAATAAGAAAATATCAATATTAACCATATATTATGTATTACCTGTTTGTGATTTGAGAGCTATGACATTATGTACCGGTATGTTATTAGTTGAGGTGAAAAAAAACCCTGTATATATGATATTATCTAAATAAATCTTTGTTTATTCAATATATAATTATATAACACCTAAACCACATTCAAACAACCTGATCTAATGTCTCTCTGAATACAGTGGGTTTAAAGATTCATTAACATAATATTTTAGTAATTTTGAGATAGACAATTTTTTGGTTACGACATACATGTACCTACAATGTATACTGTATTCGTCGAGGATTGGTTGAAGGACATCTGCCTAAAATCGGCCATTTTTCTGTTGTGGATCATAATTCTGCATAATTTTTCAAATTTGATTCTTTGCAAAAGATCATGCTGGTACCATGGGTCATGTAGAATGTGCTCATACTGTTTATAATTATAAGTGTATGTAGAAACAGAGAGGAAAATGGGGATAACATCCACTGGGGATAACATCCACACAACACAAACTAGGTCATTATGCTGCTAACATGGTTCAATTTTATTACAATAAATTTCTTTCCTGATGGGGTCTGTAGCTGATGGTGGAAATCAAAGAACCCAGAGAAAACCCATGAGGTTGAACAGGCAATCCTACTCAACCTAGTATCAGTCTGTTACGTTCGTTCAATCGTTCGTGGGGTTTAACGTCCACTCAACCTAGTATCAGTCTGTTACTATTCTTTTGATTTATATACCTTCACCTAGCTCCTCACCTCATGTATGGTTTTCTGATTTGTCATTATTGGTTGTCTTATTAAAATTATTTACCCCTATAATTACTTTTCAATAGATCACCAATGTTAATTAATGTCAATTATCAGTTCGTTCGTTCGTTCGTGGGGTTTAACGTCCACTTCCACCTAAGGTGATATCGTAGACAAGGTGTTTCCTAGGAAACTAGCCTGTACCAGCCACAAAGGGATTATCAGTGGTCTCACTAATCCTTTATATGCACCTTGCCTTTGATCATGTTATTTTTATGCCTTTGATCTTGTTGTCATGCATGGTTTCTGATTTTTTGTTATTGTTTGTTTATATATAATTGCCCTATACATTTTTTTTTTTTTTTTCATCATATGGAAAGAACCACACAAACATTTTTATTTATAAATAATACTCCACGGATCCAGCTATGTGGTTTTTACTGCGAGAACTTCACTTTTCCACATTTATAAACAGTGGATTCTTTCTCCCATCGGTTCTTTTCAATCCACTGCGATGCGATGGCATCAAACAGCTGGACCTCCTGTTTTAACTTGTTTTCATCTTGACAAAATGAGAAGAAAACATGCCTTCTCTTCTCACGACACTGATTTTAAAAAAAATTTAAAGGTCCTTTTTTTTAGTGTTTTACTCATCTTCTATAATTATTAGACATTCATACATGTATGTAAATAACTTCATAAAATCAACTTGTCCATAATACTATGCCATATGTATTAGACGTTAAATTTGCAATAAACAACAACAAAATTTGTTTTTCAACTTGTCTGCGTTATCACCTCAGTGGAAGCAGATGTTAAATAGAGCTATTTCACACACATTTGTTTTCAACCGATTAGGTGTAAATAATCTAATTAAATTAACCTGTCCAATGTCCTTAATATCATTTTTTATGTACATTATTGGATTTTAAATCTGTAATAAACAACAATTTGTTGCTGTCATTGCTTGAAAACATTGAGAGAATACAGTTAACAAGGAAACAGCCCTATCATGTATGTGCACGTACAGCTGTTGTGAATGCAAAATGGTCGTATAATACAGATAGCTATTCACATATCACCCACGGTTTCAGACTATTTCCACCTTTCCATGGATATTTTTGAAAAGGTTCAGCAGATTAGACTCACTGAGTGACTTAATTTTCCATATTTAGTTGTGTTGGTAAGAACAGGAAAATAAATATTTGACACACTTAAAAATGAAATGAAATGGGGTTCAACGACATACTGTTCTGCTCCAAAACTGGGCTAATGAAGACAGGCATACACCATCACAGTGTGCCATGAGGGAAATTTTGCCCTGACAGTGGCACAACAACCTATTCTTATATCCAATTCCAACTGCCAAGGATTCTTTTATGTGCACCCCAATGTGTACACAGGAGCTCGGTTTTCCGTGCCATCTGAACGACTAGACAGCTGTCTTTGTCAGGCCCTCTGTCCTGCATCACTGACAAGGGGAAACCATACCGGAAAATCAAGGTGAACTTTATTAGCCGATGTAGGGATCACTTAAAAAAGAAAAAAACATATCCATTTATAAAAAAGTTTTATATCCCTACCTTCCTTTTCTTAATTAACAATTCACCTGTTAATAATCGTATCTTAACTCTACCATTAACCATTGCATAAATTGGATTCACTTACTCCCTAACACAATAAAGTCTTTGCATAAGAATGTCAAATAACATCATCTATTTTCATCAAATTTATTTTAACAATTGTTCTAAGAATCCTATGATCCTGGTAAATTCTAATTCAACTTAAACATAGTTTCAACATTTAGCAAGGACAATTCCTTCAAGCAGCTTGTCATTGAAAATTTTTCAATCGATTCATAGCCATCTTCTGCCTAATGCTTCCTTTTTAAGACACACCTGAATGATAATTTAATCAAATCTTTGGAAATATTCCAACGAAATTAATAATCTTCTGCAGCTTAATATTTTCTCTTAAAGTCTTCAAGTCACAATAGAATAAAAAATACTTAATTCCAACTGTCAATATAGCAAAATCCATAAGTCGGCCATGTTGTCTTTGAGCCTTAATGACATCAGGATGTTGTAAACATTCTATACCTATTGTTAATCTTTCATTGCCACAACACAAGACACAGTGATCATATTCACTGATCTAAATAAACGAGGAATCAATTCTCTGACTTTCTACAGTTCTATGGATAATTATATATAGGTTTCATCAGCTATTTGGAACAAAGAAAGTCGGTATTGATTGAAATTGATTTTATAAAATTTTATACTTTATCATATTTATTTTGCTTTACCACAAAAGGGGGTGGGGGGGAGGTTGGACATACATGTACATATACTCATTTTGGGTATACTCCAGCTGAACAAATTTGATGTTACTTTTGCTTAAATTGATCACTTCAGACAAAAGAATTATCTTATCCATATTCATGTCTGCATTTACTGTCCATCTGTAATAAAGATGCCTTCCCACATACAAACGGTGTGATATGATGATATATTAGAACTAGAAATATATTCAAACTAATTGATCTATCTAACCAAAGTTTGCTTCAGATCACTCTCAAAACATTTTAATTGCAAGAAAACTACCTAATGCCACAAGAATCTATTTTAATCACATTTATTTGTCACAAGTCTTGATTGAGGGAGAATCCACTTTCAGCTGTCTTTAACCACTGTCCATCTACCATAAATATCGAAGCCTAAGTAAATTCTTGGATTATCCTCTGTCAAGTTCTTTTTCTACTAAGCATGGACCTTATAATGTTCATCGTTTAAGTCTCCTGATGTTTTCACAACCAATAGACAAAATTAACACAAAGATCGGCTTCTTATGTTGCTTGTTGGGGTTTAATGTCCACTTGACACAAGCTAGGTCATTACAGGACTAACATGTGGTTTAATTTTATTTCAATAATTCGCTTGCGCGTAGGAGTCTTTAGCCGTGGGAGGAAACCGGAGTGCCCGGAGGAAACCTGCGAGGTTGGCCTTGTCACATACAACTTGGGGAAATAACTACTGTACCCTAATAAATAAATTTTCGTAAGAATGTATATTTAAGCTAGCAAATTCTGGTAAATACACTACTGCTCAAAACTGAACACTATAGATTTTTAACTTTGTAAATATAAAATGCTACCATGTTCGTTCAACTAATAAAAAACCCAACATGCTGAAATTCAGGAAGAGATAAGTATAAGCATTTGTTTATGCTAATTTTCAGATCCTACATTTGGTACCAGGTACTGTAATTTATAAAATTGTAAACATTGCAAATAAATACTGTTTAAACAAAATTAGATTTATGTGGAGTTACTCCTGTCTTCAAAACCTTGTGAACACAATTTAAAGCGTTCAACTAGGAATAATATCAAAATTCAGAGTCATGTATCAATTTTCTTTTAAGAATAATTGCAACTATAATTGAAATCTTATATAATAAATACACTGAGTCAATTTTTTTTCTAAATTTACAAAAATTCTATTGACATTTTCTGTGGGTTTTTTTTAGATTGCCAAGCTCTTGCCTCCCCATGAACTATGATGATGACAAAATGATGTACATGTATCACTTACTTCATTTGTTTTTTTATAGACATTGAATCTTTAAGGGTACCTAGTCCAGCATCATTTAATAGCATGAATGTATTCAAATGGACTTGCATACACTTTTTGCAAGCAGTGTCATAGACACCAGAGGAGCATGGGGGCTGAAGTGGTTGTGGCAAGGGGTATCAAAGTTTCATTTGAAGCCAGTCATATATATCAGCTCTGTGAGACAATTTACCCTAATCCTTGTCAAGCTTAGGATAACAGACCGTATGGTTTAAAGCACATGCATTATACCATACATCATCCAAATGCACAGAATTTGGTGGAATTCATCACACCGAATCACCCTCTCATTCATCAAAACTGATTTTGAAGATGATAAATTTAAACTTACTTTAAGCTCTGGTTGTGTTTTTGATAATCTATCTCTAACTATAACCAGACGGTCAGGCATCACAATCGTCTTACTGGTATACATACTTCAAATTATTAACTCCTTATTTCAATAAAATCTTGTTAGTTAATAACATTCATTAGGAAAAAAAATCCTGTACACATTAGATCAAGATTAATTCATTTCTGTGTTCTGGTCAATTTCTTTAAAAAATTTCTTGTCACAATACAGTGTCTATTAATTTCAAAGAATTCTCGTTAGTTCATATCATTTATTAGAAGAAAAAAATCCTCGTACACGTTAATTCAACATCATTTAGAACTGTGTTTTGGTCAAATTTGTCTTGTCACAATAAACCACTAATTAAATCTTCTAACATTCATGTATGATATATCTCTTAATTTCCCTCAAAGCACAGATTTTTTTGATCTCTTTAAAAACAATGATGAAATCACTAAAACCAAAAAATATCTAATTTCAGATAAAGACCAGAAATACTCCATTCATAATTTCCATCAAATTTACAGATAACACAGAAAATAATCGATTATGTTTTTTATCTTGTTGAATGAAATGACGTTAATCACTGTTAATAAATCTAATCCTGAATATCCGCATATGGCGCTGTCTAGATTCATACACACATAATTACATTTTTTTATGATTCGATCAGGCAATGATATTATCAACTTAATAACGTAAAATTATAATAATGATCGACCACGATCATAAGACACTTTCACATTTTCTATTGGTGTCTATTTCTCATTGAAGATTTTCTTTTATAAATGAGGGTGTAATGGTGGCTATAGGTTATTGAAACAGACTCTTTAATCTATAGACAATGATAATATTTAATATTGGACACGTTCGTTCTTCATAACCTCTTCAAAATCTCTTAAGTTGCTTGTCTCAGATTGACAACACTTGCCTTGAAAACAACTTGAATATTTCTAAGGCATGAAAGATAAGGGATTTATTCATAATATACTGAAGATTATTAAACAGATTATATTCAATCAGAGTATAATAATATTATTTGCTTATTTTAATTCATTATTTCTTCTTTTAATATGCTAGGTTTTCAATATTTATACAAAGTACTGTACATGTAGCCCCTGTCTCTGCCACACAGATTAACACAATTTAATTTGTGCTATTACAATACATATCAATTGTATTGAACAAAGCCTGTACTTCTATATTCACTTTCCACCCAACATACATGTATATAATTTATAAATTGAAAGTTCATTCAGTTTTGGGGGTCTGACAAGGACAGGTGTCTAGTCGTTTGGATGGGATAAAAAAAAACAAGGTCCTATGCATACATTGGCATGCACGTAACAGATCCCATTGGAATGCCATAAACATGTAGAAGTAGGCTGTAGTGCTGCTGTCTGGGGAAAAATTTTCCTCATAGCACTGTATGGTGTATGCTTATCTTCATTAGCCCAGTTCAGTTTAGTTCAGTTCATTCAGTTTTTGAGTCCACTTATTTTTGATCTTAATGAGTGAGAAGTGAATAATTCACAAAAAGTTTACCTCATGTGATTTTTCACAGAGTGCTCTTTTTGACAGAACCATATTGTATTCAACAAAGCTTGTTCCGGTACTTCTATATTCAATTCTCATCCACCATGTATGAATTGAAAGTTCATTCAGTTTTAAGAGATTTTAGGGGTTCAACTTATTTTTGTGATAGTGTGGAATTTTGGTGTTTTAATTATATAATAGGTTTTAGTCTACACTGCACTACACTGACAGCAGCTTAATAAACAATAACAAACTTTCACTTTCATCTGATCTTTGAACCCTTATATTCATAGTCACTGGATGTTCAGCTTCTGGACAGGTCTTTGTAACAACATCAGTGACTATCATCTCATCATCTCCTTGGATACTTTTCCTAACAAACCCAACTTCCTGGGTTACAGGTGTAACAATCAAATTCAGTTTTACTTAGGATTTTGAGTGTGTCGGATTGTTAAGATTACCTTCTAAATCTTTAACTTGTATTTCGCGCATCAAAGTTTATAAGTTGTTTCAGTTTCTGAAGATACTTTTGGTCAAGTCTTCATTGATCTAATTAAAGGTATGTGTATTTGAGTATCATTGGTATTGTCTGGGGATGTGGTGAATGTAAGATGTGTAAATTATAGTTATTTCATATATTATTCTTTACAAATACAGTAAAATACATTTATACATATTCTACAGCTCTTAAGCAATAAGTAATATCATTTAGTAATTAAGTTTAGGTTTAGTTTTAGCACAAGATAATCATAGAATCATTTATTTATATAGGATACCTTCTAGCTGATAATTATATATGGTACTTTTTTGGTAGTGTTGTTTCAACACTGAGATCTCTAAAACCCCTTTTAGGGTATGTTATTTTATATATAAGTATTTTCTTTAAATAATTAGAGATATAAAGATCATTATTACTGTAAAGATATGAGTACGATATAGAATTAAATATATAGTCTTATATATAATAGTAATACAGTGTAATGTTGGAACTATTTTAAAGTGTATTATATGTATTATAAAATTAAATGTTATTGATGTTAATTCTATGTATGTATATTTTTACAGGGTTTTTATAATAAAGATTTAAACGACCTCGTCTTTTGTTTGCATTAGACACGGTTACATTTTCATTTTAATACAGAAACTTTTGGGTGAGAAAACTGAATACTATCTCAACATATTCTATGACTTTTTTTTTAGTTGCAACACTTTCTGCCCAAGGTTTGTTTTGAGATGACACTGTTTTGCATGAATCTGTTTTGCATGAATCATGGAAATAATATGTGACACCCAACCCATCAATTTCTTACTAGATATAAGCTTAATTTTCCTTTAATATCAATATGCTCCATTTGGGTATCCATGTGGAATCACGGTGGCTAAGTGGGCAAGGCGCTGGCTCGCTAGCCTGGAGGTCAGGTGTTCGATCCCTGCATTTTCCGGTGTGGTTTCCCCTTGTCAGTGATGCAGAAGGAGGGCCTGACAAGGACAGCTGCCTAGTCGTTCGGATGGGACGAGAAACCGAGGTCTCGTGTACACATTGGCGTGCACATAAAAGATCCTTTGGCAGTTGGAATTCGATATAAGAGTAGGCAGTAGCGCCGTTGCCCAGGCAAAATTTCCCTCATAGCACACTGTATGGCGTATGCCCGTCTTCCATTAGCCCAGGTCAGGTGCAGGAGAGTAGGACATTAAAACCCATTTCATTTCAAACATGTCATTGCAGTTTCTTCATTTACAAATGTACCTGTACATGTGTCAATATAGAATTAAGGGCAGGTATGGGGGTAAGATATGTATTAGAGAGGTTGTTATAGCAACATATCAATATTGACATATAGTGTTTATCATTTAATGTAAAGTGTTTATTACCTGTAGATTATTGTGTTATAATTACTGTTTGTTTTATCATGCCTAGATATAGACTATCCCTATTGGTTTATCTTCACAATGTCAAGTGTGAAATGTTCAACAACTTTTGATTGGATGCACCCAACAAGTGAACATACAACAAGAGAATTGAGGTTAACTTCACATAAATACAATACTTCAAACATCTAAACACTAATCCACTACAAAGACACCAAACCTACAAAGTGGGATAAGTGGAGTAAGGGGAGGCCACGATAAGACGGGTCTGGCACCTAAACACTAAACCCCAAAAGATGACTTCTACCAATCCAGAGACGAGACGCATATATGTCTGCATAAATGCTGTCCCTACAGATCAACTACCAAACAATATGTGTGTTTTATTAAATAAAGGGAATAACTTCTCACTAAACCTACTCCATGGCTTGAGGCCGCAAATGGAAAGATTGCAAAATCATATTCTAAAAACAGGAAGAAGCCTCGGCTCTCCTATGTCTTGTCTGCGATATCAATTCTGTGGAAGCGGACGTTAAAACATCAGGTAGTAGTAGATATTTTTTTTTTTTTTTTTTTGTAAACAATATTTTATTTCATTTGAAAATGGATGGGAGAACAGGCTGGGCCTATGTTGACTCCTTTCCAAGTAGTAGTAGATATTGAACTTTGTATACATTTTTTTGTTTTTATGACCACATGTGCAATGCTATAAAGGAGAATTCTGCCCAGACATATTCCAACTGTCAATGGTTCTTTCATATGCATGCTAACTGTCAATGGTTCTTTTTTTATCCATACCAGCATTTAAACACAATCATCTGATCCAAATGCCTAGGCAATACTTGACTTGTCAGCACCACAGGCAGGTTATATGACAAGTAGAAACCAGGCCCAGATTCTTCTCGACCCAACAGAACCTAGATCAAATGGGGCAACCTATGTCAGGTACATGTAGAAGTCTGGGATATTAACCATGGCCATTTTGAAACTAATAAATGGTAATTTTCTTTTAAGTGGTTATTAGTATAATGTTAGTGGGGCTATTTTGCTCAGACAGAAGCAATTCTGATACTTTTGTACACACCTGTAGTCTTTATATTGTGGGATATGCAAATAGTATCTGGTGTTCCAGAAAGTTTATGCATACCCTGCCTCATGCCATATTCCTGAAGCAATGGCCCGAGAAATCCCTCTCTGGCCATTGCTGGAATAGCGTCTATTTCTTGAACTTATGAGTGAGTCTTTTCTTTCCGTTCAATGAAAGCTATCACTTAAGTACAGCAACATGACAGTCCTTCGTTTAATCTGGGTCTTCCCTAAAACTTTGGACAGTGGTTTAAGATATCAAAAACGGTGAAAGTATGTTCGTTTCCAAACAGTATTGTTTACATTTCATTCGACTTGATAACCTCGTTTGTCACACAATTAGTTTTACTGCAGTATACTGCTATGCACGGGTTAATTAGGCATAATAAAATCGTGAGCCATGACGTAACGTTATGTAAACATATTTGGTCCAATACTGGCACTCGTTTTAAATGTAAAGCTTTTGTAGGGCAGCTAGTGATTGGTTGGTAGTCGGACTACTGACCAATCAAAATTTAAAACAACAATATCCACTCATAATAGCAGTGTGTAGTGGGATTACCCCTAATCAAACGAAACGCTGCACGGAGTATGACCTCATGCAGATGTATACCTTGACTTATTGTTTAGGATGGATCTGTGGATTTTGTAAGGGAATCAAAGACAAAATGATAAATAACTCACCCTTGTGTTTTCCCAACAATTAGTATGATGATGTACAGATGTCAAAGTTGTTTCTGCTAAAGAATCTACATCGTCAACGTCTAACACGATTGGAATACATGTACTATTTCTACTGAATAATGAAGATTCCCTTCCATTATTTCTTTTAGAAGAATCAAGACCCAGGTAAATTATGTCTACATCATCTCTCTCCTTCTCTAAATCATCCAGTTCTTGAACGATTTGTTGTAGTTTTTCTTCTGTAGCAGAGCCAAATTTAGTTTCAACGTCATGGTCATTATTTGTTGTTTCGAAGTCATCCCTAAAGCTCTGGTTGGCAAAGCTAACATTTAAAATTGAATTTTCGAAGCCATTTTCATTCAGTTCTATCTCTCCATTCACCAATACAGTTGGACTACTGGCTGGAGGCACTTTTCTTGGAACTCTTTTTCGTTGGTAGCGTTTCCTAAACACGTTGAATTGTTGTCTGGGTTCTGGAGCTGAATGACATCCTCTTTTGTGGTTCCCTGATAATTTGTTGACCTCCATTTTCAATTATTAAAAGACTGTTAGACAAATGTGTAGTCACGCTGCAGAATTAAATCTTATGAGCACATTTTTTGTTGCTAGCATACAAATGTACTGACTCGTTCGTGCAGTTCTGTATGAAGATCTATTTGATCTTAGATGATATGAATTCGTCCACTAATGGAAATATCATTATATTCTCTTCACAATTTTTCAAGGATTATTATGTTCTATTAACATGAACACAAAAGAAGTTTATATTTCTCAGTCTATCAACATGTAATTATGAATAGATTTGTGTAAGACTTATCCTTTGGTTTGAATAAAAGGCCTACTATATAATAAGTTGTATGATATTCTAGATCTGTAGGCTGGGACTTGATGATTACTGAACCTGAAACATATTATTATATTAAAGTTATAAGAATGGGGGGATTATTGTGATAAATAATTTAAAATAAACAGCTTATTGTAATATATCAGCTCCTTAGGAAAATCGAATAAATTGACAAATCTGTGAAGTTCGTTCGAAAACTTTTATTATTTGGAATAGAAGTACTGGTATATCAAAAATTTTAACACATTATTAAAATTTATCAACACATATTTAATAACACATTTAGAAAATATCAGTTATTGATAAAAGCATAGTCCAAAATGGCATATTTTGTCTGGGTTTTTTTTTGGGGGGGGGGGGGCTTTTGCAACATTAAATTCTCTATAAATCCAGTGGAAATCTGATCTAATAACAAATCTATTAAAATTACTTCAGTTTGGCAAATTTTTAAAAACATATCTATAGAAACAGATTATTTTCAAATATTTAATTTCCCCTGAATTGAAGTCAAAATATCATTCAATCATCCATATGAATACCTTTAAACATAATAATTCCCCACCCCCACCCTCTACATAAAAAAACAAGTAAGTTCATTTTATTTTTAATTTACATCATTTTTTTATTAATTGAATTTGGCTGTGACTGTGAAATATATGATTGTCCATTTTTTTTATTTTTTTTTGGGGGGGGGGGGGTAGCGATTTAATAAATTATTTTAAGTTGCATATTAATGTTAGCATTTTGGGCATCTTTTGGTTGATTATCGCATTTAAAAATTTGTCAAGCCATGCAATGATTGATGAAATATGATTGAGTGCGAGCCTTTCTTGACTTGGTAAGTGATTGAATTTTCTATAATTAGCATAATACAGCAAACACTTTTTTGTTTTCTTGTTGATTCTGCAATGTCTTGTGAAATCCTGGCAATTTGGTTGAAAAAGGAAAATAATCAGATTGAGATAGGTTGAGGAATATTTTAAATTGAATATAGTTATAGAACTAGAAGATCAGAAGAAATGATTGTTTCTTGTTTATATGTTAATACAACAATAATAGATATGTAACTTTTATATAGGCCTACTTATAAGCCATACTTATGGTCTTACTCAAGCGTGAAATTAATTCTTTGCATAGTTATCATTACGGGCCTTACGGCGAATTTTTCTCTCTTCAAAGTCATGTTTAGACAGGACTAAAAAAAAAATCACTCTTATTTGTAAACATAACCACGTGGTAAAAAACTTATTTATAGTAACAATCATTTGATTGGATATATTTTATCCTATCAAATGCAAAATATTATTTTGCCCGAACCACTTGTTATATAACGGAAGTAGCGTGTTATAAAAGTAATTTTATTTTATTTGGCTACTTAATTTAAAGAAATTCGCCAATTGAATTAAAACTAACCATGCCACGAAGAGGAAGAGCCAGTTCTCCTATGTCTAGGTAAACTAATGCAAAAACTTAAACCATATATCAGTTGGATATTCATTTGAGACAGTTGAATTTCAGGTGGTAAAAGTCGTTCTGGACAAGGTCAAAACTTCCAGAAAAGATTTTATTTCGTCATTTATTCCTACATGCTACATCGTTAATATCCAAGCTCTTAACTGCACTAGACGTAGATCACTAGATCGAAAATGAAAATAGAGTTCATAATAGTTCTTGAAATGAAATTACTTATGTTCAGAGAAAGAGAAATGGGGTTTAACGTCCACTCGACACAGACTAGGTCATTTCGGTTAATAATGGCTCAAAAGTTCAATTTTATTCCAATAATTCGGTTGCACGTTGGGGTCTTTTCAGTGGGAGGAATTCAGACAACCCAGAGAAAACCCACAAGGTTGGACAGGCGACCCTACTCCTTGTCAAGTACGACCGGGAAATTAAAAACGCACCAGTTGACGCAATGACAGAATTTAAGATACAGCACACACAGGCTAACCATTCGGACATCCAACCCCCCAGATTATGTTCAACAATGATTGTTATTATGTCATAAAGTAGGGAGACACAGGGGAGATAACAACGATTGTTATGTCATAATGTATTATATTGAGCAGGCTGTATATATAACTTGTGTCTACTTTACCTACCGGTAAGTCTAAGACTTCTGTGGCAAGAAATGATTCCTTATTGCGAACAAAGAAGAATCACGGTGAAAAAAGTAAGCAAGGATTCCAGAATACCAGTAGATAAGAAGACCAATGTGTATGTAAAGAAAACTCTTGACACGTGGAGTTTGATATAAGAGTAGGTCCTAGTGCTGCTGTCCAACCAAAATTTTATCATATCACACTGAATAACAGTCTTCTTAGTCCAGCGGGAGGAGAAAAGTAGCACCGACACAGGGGAGATAACTCAAAAAATACCTTTTACCCAATGACAATCCTTGCCAATTTTAAAATAATTTACTAAGAACTGTGATCTGTATGATGTTCCACACTGGTAACAATATGTGTCCAGATTTAAAGTACATGTACTCGTATAATTCAGTAAGACTATATGTTTTCATCTTGAAGTGTACTAAACTATACTATACTTACTTTAAGGCCATCTCCTAGCCGAAATCTACCAGCTCGACCTCCACCATCTGCTCCTGCCCCAATACAAGCACAGCCAAGACAACCTGGTTTAATGGCACAGATGGCTACAACTGCTGCTGGTGTTGCTGTAGGATCTGCTGTGGTTAGTATTTTACATGAATCTATCTAAATAATAAAACCCCAAATGATAACATAGTTTAAAGCAGATAAACCTCTTTGATTCAGCAAAAAATAATCTGATGTCAAGGATTATATTTTTTTTTTTACTAAATTTTTAGACATAAATGTCAAATTGATGTCGGTCTATTTGCTTGATTAAGTTTATATATCCTTAAAGGGGTAGACCAAAGATTTTCAACATATGTGTCCATAAATTTGAAATATATATTTAGAAAATAATAAGCCTGGTAACTTGATCAACATTGGTTTAATCTTTGGGTCTATGACTTTAAATGTAGACACACATACATCAAAAAAAAAGTTTTTAATTGAATGTGAGGACTACTTATTTTATTGTCTTGCTAACTTGAATGAAATGCGTGATTCATAACTTCTGTTTTAATTTCTACGTAACAGTTAGAACTCTATTGACATAAATATGGTAAATAGGAGGAAGAGTATTGTATATGCAGAAGAAAATCTAATTTAATCATTAGACTTAAAGTTACATTATGGGAGATAAGATAAAGAGATAGCAGTTCTAACTATAATAGTTAAAAACTAGATAGTGTTAAGGTAATTTGCTGAAAATTTCAGTCAAAATGATCCACTATTATCTGAGAAAAAAGCGTTTGAAATATTCACATAGCCTCGGTCATCATAACTCAAATCATTAATATAAACAGCATAGTCTCGATTGATTTAATTATCAACGGCCATTAAGCGGCATATATGAATTTAATCCGCCAACATCGAAGGCTAGCCTTGCCATCAAGAGTTTATTATGGTCTGGATATGTTAATTAATGTCTAATTGATTATTTAGATAACATTTCAGGCCTAAAGAAAGACCTGTAATAAGCAGATTTTGCTCTTGCATAATGCTATTTTAAGACTGAACCTTGTATTTTTTTTAAAGGGTCACACAATTGGACATGCTATGACAGGTGGTATGGGAGGTGGTGGTGGAGGAAACCAGGAGGTCCAGCAAGCCCCTGCCCAGCAACAGCAACAACAAAATGAGCAGCGTAACCCCTGTCAGATGGAATTTCAAAGCTTTGTGGATTGTGCCCAAAATAATCATGATATAACTTTATGCCAGGGATTTAGCCATGCTCTTAAAGAGTGTAAACTACAATATGGTAAGGGTTTAATACATTACTAGCCAGACATCATAATCAATCTTCGCCTATGAAGAAAAAAATATTAGCAAGTCGTATTCTACCAGATTTCATTGTTGGAAATTTATGCTTATCATGATGCAAAAAATTATTCTGTTAATAAGAAAATAGTGTAATTAATTTGGATTCAAACTTCTGCCCCTCCCATTATAACTGCTTCTAATAGGGGTGAATCTCCTGACTAGAGTTTAGTTATGACAACAAGCCTTCTTGTCTGCTTACGCTAAGCATCTGTCACCATTGCTGGATAGAAGTCATATTCTTGAAATTGGGTGGGGCGTGTCTCTTTTTAACGTCCAATCAAATCCCTCCTCTCTTCTCGCATTGGCATAATTTTCAAATTGGCCGACGAAGAAAACATGTTAGCACTGGATAATCGAGCATAATAAATTTCGCGGGTTATGACGTAAACAAGTCGCGATTGTCACTAGATACATTGCGGTAACATATTTTGAGGTCTGGTTAACCCTGATATTGTTTGTTACAATGTAGGTCATTGGTTGGTAATGGCACTACTGACCAATAACAATTAAGCACAACAATGTTCACTCAAGATAGCAGTGTGAAATGGATTAGTTCTAATCAAACGAAACACTGCGCAGGAGTATGGGCTTCTAGTTGAGTCAGAATGTTCGAACATGGTGTGGGTGAACTTCTTGTAGTATATTTAAAATGTCTACTCACCTACATGAAATTACCGAAAGTTGAAGCTCAGGCACCCTTAGATAAAAGCATCCTGTAAACTCTGTGACAAATACTCTATTGAGACTGTACTGTGTACAGCTATTCTCAGAAATAAACTGACAGATTTATCTCCTATTTTGCATTCATTCTAATCTGAACAAATAAGGCCAAAGTGTTAATGAATTGGATACAATAACTGCAGAAAATATATTTTTCAGGACTATGAGAGGGAAATGGTAGATGAAATGGCGGTGAAAATGGAACAGAATTACAAGGATATAATGAATGAATGTTGAAATGTTATTTATTGATCCCCTCGAGAAAGTTATATACAATTTTAACTAGATGTTTGAGATTTCAATACATGTATTTTATAAAGTGATGTTTTGCTTTGTACAAATTAGTCTGATTTATAATAATAAAATTGTTGTTTGTTCTAGAACTCGTACATATATTAGGGTTTTTCTAACACAATAACTATTTTTGATTGTTTAATTCTGGTAATACTTGTATATTTTGTAAATAGAACAATTAGCTACCACCTTTTCAGCAGATATGATCTATTATCAGTAATTGTATTCCATCCACAATTTAGGACTGTGTGAGTTTTTGAAATCTTCTTTCACCACAATATGTAGCTCAACCAAACATGAATAAATGATGTTCTTTTATAGATTGAAGATAGTCTTGTTTTATTCAAATTGATGAAGATTATATGAGGATTAGATGTCCAATTATGAGAAACATCGACCAGTGTATTGTATATACATACAGCAGTCATACAGATTTCGTGGTCTTTTGTTACGACATTCATGCAAAATTCAATTTCTCTCATGCAAAATTCAATTATCATGCTTTAACCTCTGTCTGTAGTTCAACATGTGCAATATCAAAGGTAGAACTTGCTTGCAGAGACAAAAATGTTAATCTGAAACTTGAACATGTAAATAGAAAATTTAATAGGCATAAGATAAGAAAATGTATTTTGAACAATTTATTACATAATGTACAGTATTTAGTTAAAATTTGTTTTAAAACAAAATAAGAAATAAATCCTATGAGCAATTACACCATACAAGGTTGCCACAGCAGCAAGTCGTCCGTGGAGTCAACAAGGGTTGTTGTGTATCAGAAATTTTTGAAAATCAATAAATTTTGAGACAATAGAATACTAACTTAGGAAGCCCCTTGGGCATCCACAATTGCTTGTGGCAATATAAAAGCACATTGCAATGCAGATGTATAATAAAATGAAACTATATAGTCAAGAACCCCAACATGTCACAAAAAGTGGATGTAGAGAGTTTAAGACTATACAATATAAAGAACATTTTGGTCAATGACAATGTCCTTTAAAACAGTAAATATTTTTACTTATTTAACCTCAACTTAAAAAGAAAAGTATTTAAAAGGAAATAATAATAAAATAAAAATACTGATATTTTAATTAAAAACCGATGAGGTCAGGATGTAAATGTTATAAAAATATACTAATATCAACAACAATCTAAATCTAACAACTACACAAAAACTACATTCTTTTTTTTTATTTTGCTTTAAGAAAATTTATCAATACATTAGTGAATATATTAAAAAATATATACAGTTATATACATTGGATAAAGTCCTGTCAAACAGAGTATTCTATACACATTTAATGGTATGGCAAACTGTATTCTATACACATTTAATGGTATGGCAAACTGATATTCACCATGAAATAAAGCTATTTTTCGACCTTTATCAGATTAATTTTAGGGACATTCTATATTACAGAAATAAATGTGCTAAAGTTTAAAGCACAGGCGTTAGAAGTGATTAAAATAAAATTTCTTACTACTGTTTCACTATCATATATTACAATACTATAATATATAATCAAACAGTAGTTAGAAATTTTATTGTAATCCCTTCAAGTGTCTGTGCTTTAAAGGCCCTTGAACTGGGGAATAAATATGTTAACTTAAAGCTGGCCAAATGATAAAATAGATGCAATATGAACTGCTTTCACTCAAACATACACGTGAACAATAATGATAATATGAGTAGCTATTGCTGTATACATGTAATTACAAAAAATTCAAGATTGATCTTTTGTTATATGATAAAATTATGAATATATACAATGCCATTTGTCATTAAACACCGGATCTATGTTTTCACCATATTGCTCTGAAAAAGAAAAAGATTATTACAGATTATCCTGATCAGGATCTTTCAAATTATATCTCTATTGAATAAAACTGATAGAGAACCTTTGACAACAATTTACTTAGATATAATGAATTAGGTCCTACAATAGGCATTAAAACAAATAACTGAGTAAAGCTCAATTGTAATAGGAACTGACATTGTTTTACAGTATGATAAATTTCATGAGGGCAACCAAATTTTCAAGATATTAATCTTATCTAAATCGTTCTGTTTCTATGCATCTAAATTATTTAACAGTGTATATTTGATTGCATTATATGGAAATATATGAAGCCTAGACCTATTACCAATTTATGATTTTTATCAGACTGACTTAAGTAAGCTGTCGTAAACTTGAGTCAGGGCCGTGTTTCACGAAATTTTAACTTAAGATAAAATCCAATTTTAGAAGATACTTCAATTTTGATTGGCTAAGCACTAAAATCAATCTAATATTATCCAATCAAATTACTAAAATTGGGATCTTATCTTAGTTAAAATTTCGTGAAATAGGCCCCAGGTTATTTGTGGTGGTATTTTACGATTAAAATAGTAATATCATTATAAATGAAATAAAATGGGGTTTAACATCCTTCTGTTCTGCTCCGAAGTGGGTTAATGAAGACAGGCATATGCCATACAGTGTGCTATGTGGGAAATTTTGCCTTGAAAGTGACACTACAGCCTACTCTTATATCAAATTCCAACTGTCAAGGGATCTTTAACGTGTAACAAATTTGTACACAGGACATTGTTTTCTTTGTCCCATCCTAATGCCAAGACAACTGTCCTTGTCAGGCCCTCTGTCCTGCATCACTGACAAGAGAGAACCATGCTTGGAAGTCTGGATGAAATTTCTCGGCCAATGTAAAGATCGAACACCTGACATCCAGGCTAGCGAGCCAGCGACATACCCACTTAGCCAAACTGACCCATAATGTCATTAGAGCATGTTCAATAAATCAAAACTAGATTTGACTTTGTGGTCATGCCATCTTTCAGATTGCCAAAATCAATGTTCATGACTTAAAAATCCTGACAATAAATAAATATATGTACCAACTTACATGTAGTAAATTTTTGATGTATTTATCTGTTAATGTAGGTATATTCTTCAACCCATCAACCTGCAGTGCAAAGTCATAATCAATACTACTATTACAGAAACCAATTGGGGTTAGTTTAATGTCCTACACCAACTGGACTAATTAAGATGAACATACAGAGTGCTATGAAGGAAATTTTCCCTGGACAGCATATGGCCTACTCTTATATATCAAATTCAAACCGCAAAGGGTTCTTTTTACGTCCCATCCAAACAACTATATGTTGTCCCTTGCTAGGCACTCTGTCATGCACCACTGACGAGGTGGAATCCCATGTAAGAGAGAAATATTTGCCAGGAATTGACAGGAATTATTGGAAATCTTCAGCCTCAACAGAATCCATAAGCAACTATTGAGAGAGAAATGGGGTTAAACATCCACTCCAAAAAATCTAGGTCATTTTGGGTCTAAAATATGGTTCAATTTTATTTCAATAATTCGCTTGCAAATAGGGGTCTTTAGCAAAGGGAGGACCTGGAGAAAACCCACATGGTTTTGTAACATACAGCAACCGTGGACAGATAGGGTTGACAAAAATAGATGACCACATACATTTTCTTGATAAAACTGACAAATATCTCATTAATATTATTAATAACTTGAGTAAATATTTTATGCTATATATCTGCCTAAATAAACGATAATTACAGATTGCCATGGCAACCAGCATTATTTGATATGAAAGCAGATCTCTGTTAGAATTTGATTATAAGAATATCACCTGAATCAAATTTCAAATATTGAAATGAAACCATGTATATGTTGGAAGATTAAGCTTTCATCATGTTCAATTTACTTAGTTTTAATTTAGAATGTCATTAAAAAAAACATGAAATGGCACAGTAGTTAGCAAGCAAGTTCTGTAACCAATCAATTCAATCATACAAAAGCTGGTTGTCAAATCTTTGTAATTTGTATTCAAATTGCTATGGGTCTACACACACTAAATACAATGCTTACTCGGGGCTATAAAACAACCTGATACAAAGATAGGTTGCCAGGCAACAAACATACGCCCACAACAGCTATGTCGTCCGGGCCATCAACAAGGGTTTTCACATATTTTTCTTATGTCAGTAATGAGGACGTTTGCAACACATAAATCTCTGATAATCAATAGGACTCTACATCTCATTACCTTAAAGTCAATCTGATATTAACTTTAGCCTTTAGAGTGTCCACAAGATTTCTCAAAGTGATCAAGAGTCATAACTCTGGCAGTAATTATCGGATATCGCTGAAAATCAATAGGTTTCTTTGTCTTGTGACCTTAAACACTGTGTGTAAATTAAAGTCAATCAGATATTAACTTTAGCCTCTAGAGCGTTCACAAGAAATTGTGGATGACGGACGGGGGCGACAGCAATATATGTCCACATTTCCGTGTGGGCGTATAAAAACTATTGATGGTTGCAATGCCAGGTGCAGATCCAAATTGGGGGTTTGGGGGAGATATTACACTATATTCTCCAACGCTCATAACTTTGCACAGAATACAGTACATGTAATTTGAATGAAATTTTCAATATATCTATATTTCATTACCTATTTTTGAACTATTGTGACAAGAACAGCCAGGTCTTTATATAAATCTTACATAATGTATCTTTAAAGCACTGATGTTAACATTTAATTTCAATGTGTAACACTTGCTGACTGTATCAAATGAAAATAAGGAATTCTTCTATTGGATATATAACCAGTCCATAAGCATTACATATAATGTCCATCAGATGATATTGGCCACTACAATGCCCCTAAGGTTCTGCTTAGTGATCAAGGGTCATAATCCTTTTAAGTACTTAAAGTCACTAGGCATTTTCGACTCCCGATTAAAAACAATGTTTTAAGTCAACTTGAGCAAACTTGTGATAATGACAAAATAAACCACATTTCAATGAAGAAATATAGTTATCCAGCTCCTAGAAACCAATGCGAACAATATAAGATCACCCTCCAATTTTTATATAGTTTCAAAAATACAAAAACCCAAATACAAATCATTATAATTTTGATTAGCAAATTGAAACGCCATCTACCTATATTCCATCTACTACGAGACCAAATATGTTTTGAGAAGAAGTAGAAGTGAATGTTACTTTAAATCATTAATTTCATATCAAATTACATATATTCCACTGTATCAAGTTTCTTATTATGCATATAACATTCATTTACAGTAGTTAATACTTACACTCTCAAATTCTCCATGAAGCTGCCTCCATTCAAATATAAGTCGAGCTCGTTTATTACCAACAGTGTGTAATTGCTGCAAGTCTTTAATGGATGACGTGTTGAGAATATTCAAAAAATCTGCATCTAGCAAGAAAAAGAAAACAATGGCTAGTAACGACTGTGAACAATCTGGGTATGTATATTACAGTTAGCCTATACAGGGAATTTTTAATATGTTATATTGAGGGAGAGACAGGGAGTTTATCGTCTACTGGACACAAACAAGATCTTTTCAGGACAAACATATGATTTAATATGATTTCTATGTGAAATGAAAACCATTATTTCAGGACGATCATATGGTTCAATATGATTTCTATGTTGAGTGAAAATTATAGCTTGCTAAGCAAGGTAAATATTCTCACCAACAGGTTTATTGTCAACACTTGACATACATGTATATAAGCCTCATGATTCCCCCCCTACCCCGGCGCCCCGGTTTGTAATCTAGTTTATTTGTTTAAGTTGAACACATTGTGTAAAGAAAACATTAATGGAATATTATAAAGGCCCTACTAAACAAGGAACATATTAGAAAAGAGTGAACAAAACATTTCTGTAGTAAACAATATCCAATTCTCAACAACTTTTAACTAATTTTTTTTTTACTCTCAAAATAATAAGACATGGATAACTTGCTGTAGCTTTTAAGGCAATATTAAATCTTATTAAAATATTCTTGGAACTTACTGTGTTGGTGTTGTACTTCACTGTTTAATGGTGTTTCATTATCTTGAAAATCATCATCTTCATCTAAAAAATAAATAAAATATATGGACTAAGAATGATTAGTGAAATGATTTGGATTACACAGGCCGTGGTCTAAGGGGAGACAACTATTGCAGTCAGTCACACAAACAACTTGCTTGTGCTACTATCAAAAGGAATTATGTCCCCTTGTCTAAGTAATGAATTAAATACTGAACTTATCAGAAATTTTTTGTATCAACTCATATGGCAATCAAACTAATTACCCAAAAGTTAGTAACAGAATTGATTTTACTTACCATCTTCAAATATCTTCTTACAAGCTGTAGAACGGAAGCCTTTTTTAAATATTCTAGGAACTGAAGCAAATAAAGGACTAAAGGACACCTCTGCTAACTTCTCTTTCTTTTTGATTATTTTCTCTTTCTTTGTGTTGACAACTATATTTTGATTTGTTTTATCTGTTAAAAGAAAAAATATTTAATTTGTTTTTGAAAATAATTCCAAAACCCAATCAAAAACAAGAACTCATTTTATTGCGAAATTATTTCTAGTAAATCTGCTATAAAATACATGTACTGTATATTGTACGTGTGACCTCTTTCTATATTGAAAGAAATATTTTCAGCTGTATTTATATATAAGGAGTCTGTTATTCTGTCACAAAAGCTGGCTTGCTAGCCTGGAGGTCGGGTGGTCTCCCCTTGTCAGTGATGCAGGACGGAGTGCCTGATAAGGACAGCTGTCTAGTCATTTGGATGGGACAAAAAACTGATGTCCCGTGCACACATTGGTGTGCATGTAAAAGATCCCTTGACAGTTGGAATTCGATGTAAGAGTAGGCCGTACCGCCACTGCCTGGGCTAAATTTCCCTCATAGCACACTGTATGGCATATGGTCATCTTCATTAGCCCAGTTTATGAGCAGAACAGTAGGACGTTAAACCCCATTTCATGTTATTTCTGTCGCAAAAGACATGCCAGGAAAGTAAAATGCCTGGTTGTCATATATTGCAGGCACAGCACAGGATACAATCAAAATCATACCTTGCAGACCTTTTCTTTCCTTTTCAACAACTTTCGGCGGTGCTATGATCTTTTCACTTTTCTTTGATTTTTGGCTCACTTTTTCTACATTGTTCTCACTCTCGTCAGACACTGACTTTTTCAAATCTTTACTGCTAACACTTTTAGAAAATTTTTTTCCCACTTTTCGATTGGTTTCTTTATTCGGTTTCTCCAGCAAATGTTTTTCGTCTTTCATTTTCTGTAATTCTTCCCTACAGAGAATCAACTGGCGCTGTATTTCGGTCATGGCTGTGTCACTGTTGTTGGATATGTTGTTTTGTGTTATTTTCTGTAGTATATTTTGTTCCATTTCCTGTAGTCGAAGGTTAACTATGTTCTCTAGGTTATTTTGTCTTCTCATTAACGGACTGCAACACAAAAACAATGGAATTTACAATCAAAATAGAAAATAAAATCAGAATCATAATTGACCAAATGCAGCGGAGGGACAATTAAGATTATCTTATTTAAATTTAACCAATAAAAGAGATAAAAGATGTTATTCAGATAGTAATTAAGAAATGTAAACAATAAGTAAGTACCATGGTTCATGGTTTAAAATGAGTTATCATTCAAATGATTACATCAAAATCAAACTTAGGTAAAGTGAACCTTAGATGAAAAAAAATTAAAGCAGGATTGATTGTCAACTTATTTTTTAAAGCATTCTTTTACAAAAAAAGATTCCCAGAAAGTTCCTAACACATTCTTGTGCTTAGATTTTAAGTCGACTTTGCATTTAATTAAACTTATCTTATTTTGGTGTTCCCCCAAAATTCTTAAGAACATAGATTTTAAGTACTAGTAGTCTTCAGTGTAAGCACAAGACACTTAAGCACAACTTTGTTCTTAAACATTGTCAATCTAACCAAAGGTACCTGGCTTGCTTACCAACCTCAAGTCTGTTTCTGCTTCAAACAAGATGGTTGACCGTGGAGTTATTCAATGGCATTTCTAACATCTTTTGATACCAAAGGGACAATTGAAAGAGAGAAAATCCTTTAGAAACACATTCTGGAGAAGAATGCTATAAAAAAATTTGCTTCTACCCTCAAACCATTTTATTCATTTACCAATTAGTAAACACACAGGCTACTTTAACATCAGGTGCTCTCACAATTTTTCAGTCTGTTTTCATGCGCTTGCGGTTTTTTTAGCTTGTGGCACATTTTATATGAGTATAGGGGACATGTCAAATGCATCTAAATCGACCATTTGCCAAGAAGCAGCCGACCAATTTATGACATAATTCACATTTATCAAAATTGTCTTTATGTCAACGCTAGCCTGTGATATTTATTGGATTAGGATCCGATTTGCTGCCAGCTTTCATTCATGATTTAATCACGAAATGGATAATTGAGACTATATTTTTACCGCACCAACTTTAGTAATGATGATCCAGGCTTGGCCATAGATTCAATCGCTATAAACTCGGTTTAGAGTGGATCAATTTGACATTTTGGGCAAATTCCCTTTACATTATTTAGTTTTGGACTATCATAGTGAGAACTGCCAGCTATTTCATATAATCTCTCACGCTAATACATACTCAGATTAACTTATTGGACAGATATTCCTTTTCATTTGACACTGAAAACAAGATGGCAGGTGCATGTGGGATGTTGTGTCTGACATACAAAGTTTAAAATTAATTGATAATTATCACTTATTCCTAATGGAAATGATTTGTTGCAGGGTTCAATTTAGTCTAAAACCAATGAGTAGCAAATTTTTGTGACAGATTCACATTTTGGCTAATCAATTCAAAATTTGAATAGCATTTGCCCAGATTTGAGGAGCAGTAAAACGTAGCCTAATCACAAAAATTTGCAATTCTAATTTTTCGGGGTATAAGTAGATTCTTTTTCCGCCTTCGTTGACCGTTGTATACCCTGCTACGGCTTATGTGCGGATGAAGGTAAAAAAAACCTGACATCTCCAAAAGAAAAGAAATCAGTTACCGTCTCTCCACGATGCCGGACGCACTAATTGTCTAAAACAAAACTACATGTACTTTATGTTACACCATTCCAATCGAAATATTTGTAGACGTGGCTTTGCTTGTTTATTTCTTTATTTAAAACCATCCCCCTAACCGCTTTCAAAATATTATCAACCCATGAATATGCCATCGTTTCAGGCGTCTCGCGAGATGTTTACTTTTAGTTTCCAGTTAAGTTAACCAATCATACTATACTGCGTTGTTTCATTCTATTTTTAGTAACATATTTTATAAACACGTGTGATTAAAAACGGAGTCTGCATATAATTGTCTTCAAATTAATCACGACCACAACTTGGAATATTTAACAAGTTAGTCCTGCATTTATAAATTGATTTTTTTCGTAGGCCTAATTATTCTCCACATTCATCCAAAATGTAATGAATCGCACTTCACAAGTTTGAAAGCAATTTTTGGCTACTGAATAAAATGATTCTATCGCTTTTATCGTGATTTGGGTTGCTTTTTGCGATGCGATACCGCTTAAATTGAACCCTGATTTGTTGATTTTACGGACCTGAGCAATGGAGCTGGATCTGTAGACACAGGAGCTTCAGCAGATATTAAAGGACTGGGAGATAACCTGGGCTTTTTGGCGTTTTCATGTAATAATTTACTGGAATTGTTTCTCTTTAAGAAATTATGAGTTGTTTGAGCTGTTTCTCCACTGGTACTCGTGATTCCTGGAGTCGAAAAAATTAAAAGAAATGGTATTTAATGTCCACTAAAATTGTTCACAAATAATAAACACTAGTACTTATATTTTCCCCTAAATAGCATATATCAAACTGATACAAGTTGTGTGACAATAACAAACATAAATTTGAAATTTGGAGAATTGAGAGTGTGACATATTTTATTTGTCATACACATAAACCTCCACCCATAACAGACTTGCATGGTTGCAGCCTTCTGTAGTCTAAGCTGGAACCAGGAAGCAAAATCGAATCCTGATAAACTTTCTCGGCGAACGCAGGGATTGAATAAGGGACTTCCAGGTTTGCGAACCGACATGTTACTCATTGAGTTTTTTTAATAAATCAGGATTATAAAGAGAGAGAGAGAAATGGGTTTAACGTCCACTCAACACAAACTAGGTCATTTCGGGACTAACATATGGTTTAATTTTATTCCAATAATTCGCTTGCGCATAGGGGTCTTTAGCAGTGGGAGTGCCCGGAGGAAACCCACGAGGTTGAGAAGGTGCCCCTATATCCATGCCACATACGCTCACACCAGGGCTCGAAACCACAGCCGCAAGCCAGAGGTGAACGGCCAGGTAGAGGTCGAAGCGCTGCACTCTAGACCACTAGGCCATCCCAACCCCCGCTCAGGATTATAAACGAAATGAAATGGGGTTTATAGTTCTACTGTTCTGCTCCAAACTGGGCTAATGAAAACTGGCCTTTGCCATACATCATGATATGAGGGAAATTTTGCCCGGACAGCGGCACTATGGCCTACTCTTATATCGAATTCCAACTGTCAAGGGAGATCTTTTAAGTGCACGCCAATATGTAAAATTGATCTCAGTATTTCATCCCATCCGAATGACCTTCATGAAAATCTGGATGAACTTTCTCGGCCAATGCAGGTGTCGAACACTCGATCCCCATCTGGATTAGAAGTCACACACTGACCTGATAACGATGATGTTGATGTTTGTTGTTTTAAACAAGTTGTATTGGTGTTGACTATCTTTTTACTTTTACTAGCAAAGTTTAATGTACAGTATGTATCATAGTAATAATGTTCTTCAGGTGCTATATTAGTTATCATTATAGAATGACATGAACCTCCAATAGAATCCTGAAATAACAAAATAGCAATCGAGAACATTAAAAAACACAACACAATTAGTATGAAAAAACAATAAGAGAATGTTGAAACGTCATGTTTTTATCGTTCGTTAAAGTCACTGATCGATTTAGGGATTCTGAATCTGCAATTAACTCAATGGCAGACCTTATGATTTAAATTGCACGATTTAGACCCCTCAGCCCCAAATGATGTTTAATGTTGCAAGAAAAAAACATGAAAAGTCAAGGTAAATTTTCATTAGTACAATGGTTTTACCCAGCTAGATTAGGGTTGCCTGCCTAATTTCATTGTTTATCTTCTTAGGTACTCAGTGTTGTCCAGACTCAAAACTGTCTAGACATTTATCTACAAACTTACCTGTAAAAGTCTTGTTAATTTACTGTTTCTGTAAGGTATTCTTGGCTGCAACAATCAAAGCAATAAAATCAATGTCATCCAAAATATAAAAATCTCTACCGAAACAGTAACCAAACAAAAAATGTTTTAATAGTCTCTATCACCAACTTTTATTGGATTTACAATTGTTTTGGTTTTACAATAATCCCAAAATGAAAAATCAGATTTGAATATTTGGAACATTTGCTTCAAAACAGGAAGTGACAATGATGCGTCATAAATTTCTAGTTCAAGAAATGAAATAGGGTTTAATGTTCTACTGTTCTGTTCCTATATTGGGCTAATGAAGACGCTCAGCGGCAATATGGAATACTCTTTATACTATAATCGAATTACAACTGCCAAGGGATCTTTTACATGGACACCAATGTATATACGGGACCTCGGTTTTTCGTCTTATCCAAACCACAAGACAGGAACCATGTCGGAAAATCCTAATGAACTTTCTCGGCCAATGCAGGGATTTGAACATACGACCTTCAGGCTAGCGAACCAGCGTCTTACCCACAGTGTCTCCCCTAGTTCAAGCAACAGTTCAGTACCTACCTGATTATTATTAATAGCATCTACAACTTCTCCTAATACAAACAATGATTTATTAATAGCTCCACTCTCTTTTAATCTGATCAAAGAAAAATAAAATATAATTAATTCAGTTTCCTCATTGTGACTGATTTAACCAGCACAAAGTCACATATGATCCGAGCATGTCAAAGATACATTCCCGCATGGGCCTACAAACTGGGTGATTTGATGATATATTTGGACTAAAAACATGTTCAAAGTAATTAATCTTACTTAATTTTGCTTCAAATCCTTCTCGAAACACTGTAATTGCAAAAAAATCAATCAAAAGAGGTCATGTTTGTGTGCCGTTCAGAATTTTTCATTACCTTATTCCTTGATTACCAGTTCGACGATTATCTTCAGAACCAGCTAAATCTATGAGATATATTTTACCCTGAAATTCTCTATTAGGTGGAAACATGGCATTCTTTTTTACTTTTAACATAAGAATACTGTGACTTCTGCTTGATCTATCATTCAACTTAGTAGCAGCTACAGTTCTAAAAATAAACCATTACGATAGTTAAAAGGGCATTATGGAAGATTAGATAAAAAGTTGACAGTTCTCACGATAATAGTTAAAATAAAGATAACGTAAACAGAATATGCTGAAGATTTCAGTCAAATTGTTCCACTATCAAACAAGATATTAGCTATAGAATTTTTGTTTTGCCATCACTACTAAAGTTGGTACGATAAAAAACAAAGTCTCGATTATACATTTTAGCATTTAATTATTTTTTCAAAAAATGTATTCCAATCTTCGAAATATATCCCAGACAAGAGTTGATTATGGCCTGGATAAGTTAATTAAAGTCTAATTGATAATTTAGATAAACTTTCAGGCCTAATGAAAGATCTACCATTGGCAGATTTAGCTCTTTCATAATGCATGATTAAATTTATCATTCAATCATTGTAAAGATCAGTTAAAATAACAGGAATGGCTGGGGGGTGGCCTGATGTTACCAAAGGCTATCAAAACTGGAATCTGAGATCCAATAGATAATACCATCAGGTCGTGCATGCTGAGTGCCAATCATATTGGAAAAATTCCCTTGACACCTGATTTCCAAAATTTCCCCCTACTGATGAACCAATAAATAACCACTGCTCCAGTAAGGAGTGTGCAAGCCTACCTATTGTTTGAAGCAGGACCAAAATAGTTTTTAAATTCTTCAAAACTAGTGATCTCTTTTTCTGCCAAACCTGCTACAAATATATTATGATCACCATCTTCTCTGATAGGCAAGTCTACAGATGCTGGTTCTAATAAATCTTGCACCTACAATTACAGAAAGTCTAATAATTTATATGTGGACAGAGGTTATCAACTCAATAATTCTAATAACCAAAATTAAAGACTCAGGCGGCTGTATAAAATAAGTAAAATAGTCAATTCTTGGCCTTAGGTTCGTAAGTATTTAAGGGCAATGATCACTCTTTGAGGCTTCTGAATCCATTGAAAACTGCAATGTTGACAAAGTTGAATCTCTCAAACTTACGAATAGTCGCAATATGGTTTATTTCTGTTAAGTATATACAAAGATATTTCGTGTTTGGCATCCTTTGTACACGATATGAATTGGATATGATCAAAACAAGTGACATAGACCAATAATTATCAATTACCATTGCTACGATAATAAATTGAGTCTTGATTATCCATTTTAATGTTAAATGGTGTTTTATTCAATCAATATCACTGCCATCTAATGTTCTAGAGAGTTGATTATGAGCTTGCCATGTGAAAAGATGCTTTATTAATAATTAGTATAACATCTACGACAAAAAAAAGACATAGAAAATAGACAGATTTAACTCATTGTAATACATTTTTAAAATTAAAGGTTGAGCAAGAAAATAACATTGCTACAAGAGTTACCTACCTTTTCATTATAAATTTCAAGATAAGAGAAAGTTACTGTATATTGCCATCTATCTTTCTGGGGTTTATCATTAACTGTTTTTTGTTCATTCTCTATAGTTAATAACAAATCGTTGATAACTCTTGGGGTCATACCAGGATCTGTAGCACTCCCCAACATAGTATGTGTCTTACCTAAAATAAGCAAAACATAAATAATACTAGTAGATGTGTATAACGAATCTAACCATGACGACAAATTGTCAAAATCTTATTTGTACTGGTCACATTAAATGCCGATTTAACTATCTGAATTATCTCACTCATAATTCAAATGCTATTTGAATATTTGATTCAATCAAATGAAATAATAATTGTTGGGACCCTTTTTAAATCATTTTAAGGTTTGTTAATCTGTATTTGTAAAATCAATATTTTCATTTTACTCAATCCTATATCGTATGTATAGTAAAACCTACCTGCTCCAGTTGGTCCATAGGCAAATATGGAGACATTCTGACCATTTAATGATTTACTAATCATAGATTTGATACTATTATTATAGATGTGTTGTTGACTACATGTATCATCATATACAGCACTAAAACTGCAATAAAAATATTATCATACAACTAAATATGTATATTTGCAAATATTCTTGGTACCGGTACAGTATTTAATCAAAATCATTCTATATGAAGTAATGTGTAAAATTGCCTGTTATTATCTGCAAAAAAAATGTTCTTCCATGATTTGAATACATTTTTTAAATTAAATTATTTTGGAAAAGGGACTACATGTAACTAACACTAACAGTGACAAAATATATGACCACTGCAAAGATGTATGCATTCAGGTATTTTTTTAAAGGAATCTTAAAGTAGAGATTTTTAGTTTACATATTACACTGTATTCTTACAGATGTTTTCTAACAGTCACAGGTCTATGCATTTGTATCAGTCAAACAAACTCTTGTCTTAATAAATCAGAAAATCACTTGTAAAAACACTTGAATTTTAAAATATCTTTTAAACTTTAAGCTTATACCTATGCTGGAAATCTGATAAAACTATCCTGGCATTTTGATATACCGGTACCAAAAAGCTCAATGGATAAGACCACCAGAACTCCAAATCGGATTGTCTGTACTTACTCTTACATGAGATTAGGATTGTCTGTACTTACTCATACATGAGATTATGATTATCTGTACTTACTCATACATAAGATTTTCTCTGATGTTTCTATGATTCAGTATTTGTACTGTGTTTGGTTTGTTGTTTGTACTAACACATGTTTTCACACCATCCTTCAGTGTTGGTCGAACTCTAACAACAACTTTTACTCTTGTCTGTTTCTTCTCTGAAGACATTTTCTCGACCTACTAAAAGGAAGGAAAATAGTTTGAAAATGGCTACTGGTACACAGTTGGTCATATACATATAATATGCTCTTTTTATAAAGTTGTAATATTTTCTATTATTTATTATCATTATAAGTAAAGAATAAAAACAAATCCTGTCCCGCCTTGGCAAATGTAAATAAAATGAAATGAGGTTTCGTCCTACTGTTCTGCTTCAACTGTGTCAAAGAAGACGAGCATATGCCATACAGTGTGCTATGACTAATCACTATGACTATGAGGGAAATATTGCCAATATCAAATTCCAACTGCCAAGGGATCTTTTATGTGCAGGCCAATGTACACACAGGACCTTGGGTTTCTTTGCATAGAGTTAATCTTACTGAATCTTACAATATCCATTCAAATACAACATTTGAAAACTTGATTTTCAAATGCCTATATTGATAGGCTACCAAAATAACATTTGTAAACATTCAGCAACATTTTGACAAACGTAAATTGTGAATTATTTGTCAATGTAAATCAACATTGATGCTGTGATCTTATCGGAAAAAGATGAGCTTTCGATATCCAATATTTATAAAAGACAAAATAAACATTTTACCATTGCTACACGAATCATGTACCATTATGCATTTCAGCCCCAGTTCTAGCAAGAGACTCAGGGAACGAGACTAGACACATTGCACCAAATCAAACCGGGTCATTCTCAGAAAAAGTGGCAAATTGAACAAAAAAAATGTCTTCAACTTGTTCACCTAATAATTTCTTGATTATCATAAATTTTATTTATTAATGTCATGGAATAACATTTTATCTAACAGAAAAAAATTATTCAACCATATTATTTACTCCAAAAATAGAGCTTTCGAGGTCTAATATACGCGTGAAATGTCCTTTCCATTACCATGTCCCACTTTGGATTCCAAAAATTTTGTACATTTTCCTAGATGAGGAAACTGAATGTTAATTGCCATACATACATATCAATTCATACTATATATTGGTCTATTTCTATTCAAGGTCCCAAGTTCCTACATGTAGGTGTTTCAATGTAGCTATGAGGAGAGCCTCAACGCGTGTCCTGATTTTCTGTTTTAAAATGTTGTTATTGTTACCGTTACCTCGCTGTGTATTTCACAGATATCTCTACTTTATTCAACAAGGCTACTGTCAACCTCAAGATAAAGGTCTTTCTCAGCCATGTTGGATTTCTGAAGGTAATAAAAGTTCACCAAGGAGGGAATTTCGAAGGAAAGAATCACAATTATCACATGTCAGGGAATTGTTTGTCTTTACCGTTACCTGAAATAATCAGGCAAAGAACTGGGGAATAGCTTAAATAATAAAATATTAGATAAGATAACTGGTATTCTTGAAAAAAAGCAACAAAAAGATGAGAATGTGTTGTTCTTTTTCTTTTTTCCAAGCAAAACATGTCTTTACCGTTACCACTTGATGTCTTTACTGATTACCATTTTTAACAGTAAAGATATACAAAAACTCAATAATGCAGATCATGCATTGCAAACATGATTTTGAACAAAAGAACACCTTCTACTTCTGATTTATGAAAAAAAATTACATACATCATGGCCTCTTAAAAAAAATGAATGTGTCTTTACTGTTACTTGCCACTTTTTCTGAGAATGACCCAACCACTATATAACCAGAGACTAGAAATTTGTATTTGATTGAGACTGCTGTCTTATTTCCTGGAACCATTGAATATAAATCAGTTTATTTACATTCATATCACAGTATTATGCATTGCAACCCACTACTGTCAACTTCTTGGTCCCAAATGTTAGCGATTTAGCTTCTTTAAACACATGTACAGCCACCAAGCTGGTACATGTATATGTAGGTAGGCTAGCCTATGTCTCCTATAATAAGTTTACTGTTTATCAAATAAAATGTCAATGAAAAAAAATCCTAGAGTTTAGAATATTTTAATAATTGTCTTAAGTCGATTTATGTACATCCTTCACCAAGTTTTGAACTTTTTTTTTATTGTCCAAATTTGATCAAAAATACTGGTACGAAAAATCTACAAAGGCTTTGTCAAAGCACACGTGTACACACTCACATAGTTTAATGGCTGGGGCTATTTGCCACATGTGGTGAAACAATTCGGGGGCTATTTGCCACTTGTACGTCTCCGCACAGCAATTATCAACCAATATCCACGAAACTCACAGAATATGATAACATTAATATTATCTCGGAGTAGCCAAAATTTCGACCACTGCCGGTTAGCAGTTTCCGAGATATCAGGTTACCACACATTTCATGTGGCACGCATACAGACCACAATTATTAACCGATATCTACGAAACTTACAGAATATAATTACATTAATAATATCTCGGAGTAGCCAAAATATCGACCACTTCCGGTCAGCGGTTTCCGAGATATTAGGTTACCACACATTTCATGTGGCACGCCTACAGACCACAATTATCAACCGATATCTACGAAACTTACAGAATATAATTACATTAATAATATCTCGGAGTAGCCAAAATTTCGACCACCTCCGGTTAGCGGTTTCCGAGATATCAGGTTACAACACATTTCATGTGGCATGCCTACAGACCACAATTATCAACCGATATCTACGAAACTTACAGAATATAATTACATTAAAAATATCTCGGAGTAGGCAAAGTTTCGGCCACTTCCGGTTAGCGGTTTCCGAGATATCACGTTACCACAAATTACCACACATTTCATGTGGCACGTATACAGACCACAATTATCAACCGATATCTACGAAACTTACAGAATATAATTACATTAAAAATATCTCGGAGTAGGCAAAGTTTCGGCCACTTCCGGTTAGCGGTTTCCGAGATATCACGTTACCACAAATTACCACACATTTCATGTGGCACGCATACAGACCACAATTATCAACCGATATCTACGAAACTTACAGAATATAATTACATTAATAATATCTCGGAGTAGCCATAATTTCGACCACTTCCGGTTAGCGGTTTCCGAGATATCAGGTTACAACACATTTCATGTGGCACGCCTACAGACCACAATTATCAACCGATATCTACGAAACTTACAGAATATAATTACATTAATAACATCTCGGAGTAGGCAAAGTTTCGGCCACTTCCGGTTAGCGGTTTCCGAGATATCACGTTACCACATATTTCATGTGGCATGCCTACAGACCACCGGAAGTGGTCGAAATTTTGGCTACTCCGAGATATTTTTATTGTTATTATATCCCGTAAGTTTCATGGATATCGGTTGATAATTGTAGTCTGTAGGCGTGCCACATGAAATATGTGGTAACGTGATATCTCGGAAACCACTAAACTTTGCCTACTCCGAGATATTATTAATGTAATTATATTCTGTAAGTTTCGTAGATATCGGTTGATAATTGTGGACTGTAGGCGTGCCACATGAAATGTGTGGTAACCTAATATCTCAGAAACCGCTAACCGGAAGTGGTCGAAATTTTGGCTACTCCGAGATATTATTAATGGAATTATATTCTGTAAGATTCGTAGATATCGGTTGATAATTGTGGCCTATATGCGTGCCACATGAAATGTGTGGTAACCTAATATCTCGGAAACCGCTGACCGGAAGTGGTCGAAATTTTGGCTACTCCGAGATATCATTATTGTTATTATATCCTGTAAGTTTCGTGGATATCGGTTTATAATTGTGGTCTGTATGCGTGCCACATGAATTGTGTGGTAACCTGATATCTCGGAAACCGCTAACCGGAAGTGGTCGAAATTTCGGCTACTCCGAGATATTATTAATGTTATTATATCCTGTATGTTTCGTGGATATCGGTTTATAATTGTGGTCTGTAGGAGTGCCACATGAAATGTGTGGTAACCTGATATCTCGGAAACCGCTGACCGGAAGTGGTCGAAATTTGGCTACTCCGAGATATTATTACTGTTATTATATCCTGTAAGTTTCGTGGATATCGGTTAATAATTGTGGTCTGTATGCGTGCCACATGAAATGTGTGGTAACCTGTTATCTCGGAAACTGCTGACTGGAAGTGGTCGGAATTTTGGCTACTCCGAGATATTATCATTGTTATTATATCCTGTAAGTTTCATGGATATCGGTTGATAATTGTGGTCTGTAGGCGTGCCACATGAAATGTGTGGTAACCTAATATCTCGGAAACCGCTAACCGGAAGTGGTCGAAATTGTGGCTACTCCGACATATTATTATTGTTATTACATCCTGTAAGTTTCGTGGATATCGGTTGATAATTGTGGTCTGTATGCGTGCCACATGAAATGTGTGGTAACCTGATATCTCGGAAACTACTGACCGGAAGTGGTCGAAATTTTGGGTACCCCCAGATATTATTATTGTTATTATATCATGTAAGTTTCGTGGATATCGGGCGATAATTGTGGTCTGTAGGCGTGCCACATGAAATGTGTGGTAACCTGATATCTCGGAAACTGCTAACCGGAAGTGGTCGAAATTTTGGCTACTTTGAAATATTATTATTGTTATTATACCCTGTAAGTTTCGTGGATATCGGTTAATAATTGTGGTCTGTATGCGTGCCACATGAAATGTGTGGTAACCTGATATCTCGGAAACTGCTAACCGGAAGTGGTCGAAATTTTGGCTTCTTCGAGATATTATTATTGTTATTATATCCTGTAAGTTTCATGGATATCGGTTGATAATTGTGGTCTGTAGGCGTGCCACATGAAATATGTGGTAACGTGATATCTCGGAAACCGCTAACCGGAAGTGGCCGAAACTATGCCTTCTCCGAGATATTATTAATGTAATTATATTCTGTAAGTTTCGTAGATATCGGTTGATAATTGTGGTCTGTAGGCGTGCCACATGAAATGTGTGGTAACCTGATATCTAGAAAACCGCTAACCGGAAGTGGTCGAAATTTTGGCTACTCCGAGATATTATTATTAATGTAATTATATTCTGTAAGTTTCGTAGATATCGGTCGATAATTGTGGTCTGTATGCGTGCCACATGAAATGTGTGGTAACCTGATATCTCGGAAACTGCTGACCGGCAGTGGTCGAAATTTTGGCTACTCCGAGATATTATTATTGTTATTATATCCTGTAAGTTTCGTTGATATCGGTTAATAATTGTAGTCTGTAGGCGTGCCACATGAAATGTGTGGTAACCTGATATCTCGGAAACTGCTGACCGGAAGTGGTCGAAATTTTGGCTACTCCGAGATATTATGATTGTTATCACATTCTGCAAGTTTTATTGAAATCGGTTGGTAATTGCAGTCTGTAATTGCAGTCGTGAGGATATTATGAAATTATTGCTTACCACATGTGGCAAATAGCCACTGCATAGTTTAATCTCCGTTCTCACAATAGATAATGTTAAGGGAATATACGTCTAATTACGTCACTCTGAGCCAAGACATAATCATATTTCAATAACACGTCACTGTAATCTGTAGTCAGTGTAAAATTGTCATTGTTACGCCACGGTAATAAACAAAGTCTTGATTTATAATGGTGGGATTTAGTGGAGGACACAACAAAAAAAAAATATTTGCCGAACTAAATTCCAAATGTGATTTATCAACTCACAGAACCATGTTTTAAACATGCTATGGTCGATATGGTTATTTTATAATCATAGACTAATGTATCAATGTTATTGTCAATGACTAGGCCTATTTTATATTTTGACACACATCACATGACTGTTACTGTTACATGTAAATTATGCTTCTATCTATTCTGATCATACATAACATAATAATATGTTAAAATTACTTCAAAATTAGTTTATTAAGCAACGGATTCTGCTTACGCTGCTTTGATTATTCACCCACAAGCACAACACTAGCCTCACTAGGCATTCATTAGCCTTGTGTGTCAGTGACTGTACTGTAACTTGTAAGTGGTAACTAATTAGGGCAGGATTAATAATGATATTAATAATCTCTGATCAATCCGATCTAGCAAAAAGAAATTTAACATAAGCATAAACAAAAGTGAGATATAATATCATGAAATAAAGACTAATTTGTTGCCTAATCGACTAAAACTATGATAATTCTTTACCATCAAAATACACAAAACTCTTTCAAATATGGCTCCTTTCCTTAGGCCAATCAATTTTCACCGGAAGTAGACTTTGATGAGCCAGGCCATATTTCGCTTTAGCAATTCAACATTTCCAAACATTAATTTGAAGGTTCTCTTTCGTTAATAATACGCATAACATATGCTAAGATGCAAAATAAAATAGGTAAAAATGATTATAAAATTAAACCGCGACCTATGCATCTAGATATGCACTACATCTATTCGATTTCGAGGAAGTGCTGTGATGCAATCTGATTATCGCCACGCCCCTTTATTCACTTACAGCCATCATTCGATTATCCAGACATTCAATGTAAGAGGAAGTTGGCTTGTTTATTTCAGGAAAATGGCAGCAGCTGCAGTTCCACCTCGAATAATCAGAAAAGAACACAAATCAAAAACGGTTTGTAATGGAAAAGAGGCGATAGACGTTCTACTTCAGATGGGGTTCCCAGAAAATAGAGCGTAAGTTTACAGAAGAGGACAGCATCCTGTTGACATGACTGACAGTGGCAACACAGTAGCTACACTTAAACAGTAGCAATCTGATTCTTAGTAATCTTAGTGGTTAACTTGAACTGTGACTGAGTGACAGCAGTGTGACAGTCACAACTGAACTAGGTCATGATGTCATGTTTCATAATCTTTTTGTTCTGAAAGCGATGCGTGGTATTGAAGTATCTAATATTGTAATTGTGTCTTAAGGTTGTGACATGACGATCTAATTTATATTAATTAGTATACACCCTTGCCACCAATCTACTAATCTAGCATAGGCAATTTAAACTCATGGCAAGCCCACTAACTTGACTAAGGGCTCATGGTGGCTCGCAAAACTAAAGTGCGCAATTAGCGATAAACATGTTTTAAAGGAGCCAAATCGCTAACATTTGGGACCTAGAAATTAACACAGTGGGTCGCAACACATATAATAATACTCTAATATGAATGTATAAACTGATCAGTGGTTTCTGTTTTTACTCTTATTTCAAATCAGTTATGTTCGGTGAAATAAGCCAGCGGTGTCAATTGAATGCAAATTTCTAGCGTCTAGTTATTCCAGTCTACATGCGCCGTTTGATTTGGTGCAATGTTTCTAGCCTCGTTCCTCGAATCTTTTGCTAGAACTGGGGCTGAAAGTGAAAAGCATTATGGTACACGATTCATGTACCGATGGTAAAATGTTTATTTTGTCTTAAATATTGGATATAAGAAGCCCATCTTTTTCCAGTAAGATCACATAACCAATTTTGATTTAAATTGACAAATAATTTGTGTTTTCAATGTTGAAGATTTTGGATGTGATATTGAGTTAGAGACTTACCTACTTTAAAATGAAAAGTATTGAAAGTGACGATTAAAATTTGATTTTGGCAATAATGTTTTGGGATATTGGCGATTTGTTTTGGGAACTGGCGGAAAAACATTTATAGTTGTACCCTAGATCAATCAAATTCACATAGCAGCATACTATGAATTAATCAACAAACAAGCTAATTATCTGGATCCTTCCAATAATTAATGATAACCAATTGTCTCGGATGAATGATTAGTTGATTGATAATTGCCAATGATCCTAATGATTAATCCAATCGGTGATTATTTGATGTTCTGTTTCATCTTAAAAAAAATTAACTTCCGAAAAGAATTAATTATTTTGATTGTTTAACTGTGGCTTCATACAGCATGTTAAATATAATATACAAGTTTGCCTATAGTATATTATTATTTTGAATTATATTATCACCATTGGTGGCTTCATATTATGATATTACTGGCGCCAAAATGCTTTAAAGTGATTGATAAGTATAATTGTAAACATCTCTTACAAATAAAAATGAAATTTAAATCATTTTATTAAGGATTTAGTTTCGGATACCTTTACAGTAACACAAGGTACAATTTTATGGATACACAAGCACTGAGTTTAATATTAAGTGGCATTTCAACGAGGATACTCTCGTCTTTATCAAGCAAATGATACAGGTATGTGAATAGTAGGCAAATATATACAGAATATGCAACAAAGATAAGAATCAAATACAATTAATCTTATCTCTGCATCGCATTAAAAATTTCAAATTGTTGCATAATCTAATATACTTGACCTCTGATTTCACAATTTGGTTCATTAGTACTTGACAATAACAATAGGCCTATTGTTCATGCAAAGCATAAATTTATAGAAAATAGGCAATACTTGAATAAGATTTGACGTACATGTAGGTACTGAAAATATATTTTGCAATATGGTGTGCAAATAAACTAAAGTTACCAAAAATAAAATCTTATCGTACTAATTAAGTCATCTCAAAACTGGGCTAATCTGTTATGTAAAGATGGGGTTTTTAAAGCGATAATTTCACCAAATAACACACTTTTATGGAATAACAATTACTATGGTTTATTTCACTGCGACGTTTCAACAAGATTTCACAAGTCGTTATCAAGCATATAAATACATAAAGAATTAGAAAAATATGAATATATATACAAACATCAGTGGCAGATAAAATATTCCAGGTGGCAGAAAAAAAGATATGAACATTTTTTTATCTAAAAATTATCATCTATTTTGGCCGAAAAAAAATTGAAAGCCAGTGTGAGCCCTGCTGGTCTAGTTTCAAAAGTATATGAGTCATCTTGTCGTGACTCTGATGAGTATTATGAGAATTCGGAGTGTCATGAATTGATTCATATGTAAATTCATGACTGACAGTATAGATACATTGTACTTTGTGTATTATTGTGTAAGCAGTGTAATGTGTATTATTATGTGAGCTATGTATCCTGCAAATAAAATAATTTCATATAAAACAGTTTATATCTCAAACTCAATACTATCCATAATATTTGACGTTTATTCATACATGTACCGGTACATGTGTGCACAAATTAGAATTCAGTGTTGGTCGATTTCCATGAATTTTAAATATTGCTATCTGATCGTAAAAACCTGGGTTCCTGATATCCATTATTATTTAAAGGGTGTATGGCTCTATTCTTTGAAATAAAAAGAGGTCTTTTTATTGTAATTTCTGATCAATTATAATATTTGGTGAAATACTTGAGCAGTTCAAAGTGAACGGCAGCCATTTACGTCTGTTTAGTCCACTTAACGCATTTTTGAAAATCATTATTTTGTCGTATGTGAATCAGCCATTACTATTTATTTCTGCGTTGTCTTATTTATTTCTTTGTTCATTACAAATGGTGCCCAAAATTATAGAAATACATGACTCCAGTACTACATTTTGTTTGTTCATTAGGTCTTAAGTTTTGGAAATTAGGATCCTATACTGTCATGGCAAGATAACATTATCAATATTGATTGAAATAGACCAATATTGAATTCTAATTCATCTTTTTTTCGAATTTTATGGAAAATATTGAGTTAGAGGTGTAGCTTCATTACAACACTACTGTACAAACAGATTAATATCAGTGACATTTTGGGCTCTAGTGACATTTGTATGGTAATAAAAACAAAACTTGATGAACAAAACATATTCAATGTGAAAGTCAAAAATAGTTGATCTACAAACAGCAAAAAGGAGATAAGATAGAAAAATGGGGTTTCACATCCACTCAGCACAAACTAGTCATTTCGGACTAACATATGGTTTAATTTTATTTCAATAATTCGCTTGCTCATAGGGGTCTTTAGCAGTGGGAGGAAACCAGAGTACCCGGAGAAAAACCATGAGGTTGGACAGGCGACTCTGCTCCTTGCCACATACAATCTGGGATTCGAAACCACGCCAGTTGACTCAATGGCAGGCTGTATTCATGATACAGCGTGCGCACGCTTACCATTCAGCCATCCAACCACCCAAGAAGGAGATACATCTAACCATAGGCACTAACAACTGCCATTGAATTTTGACAACTCAGAGAACATATGCTTACATGTAACTGATTTAAGGTTCGAATAACAAAGAGCAACACATCCTTTAAAATTATTAATTATGACAGTTTTTAACAGCAGGTTTATATTCTATTTGTGTAGGTTGAAAGCTATAGCAACAACGGGTGATAAAGGTGTCCAGTTAGCATCAGATTGGTAAATATAACCCCTTTCTGTAGTTTTGTACCTTAACTGGTTTACCGTGAATATTTTATTATAAGTTTATGTATTATTACAATGCCTTTTAGCCCTTTATTATGAGGCATTTGAACTTCAAAGATCTTTGTTTTTCAGTAGAATTTTTTCGATTTGCAATAATTTGATAATACATTTGTAATATAGCTTTATAATTTTCAAATTAAATTGTGTTAAATATTTGTGACAGATCTGCCAATTTGTCACTTTGATACAGCTGTTTGAAGATTCTTTACAAATTGTACGGATTAAATATAGGTAGGTGATCTAGAGCACATGGTGGTTTTTAATAGTTTAGTGGATGCTTGTGAACACTGCTCTGATCTGCAAGTAGATGGTTAATAATAGCTGTGTCTAGGGTTATTTTTATTAAATGAAATAAGACTGGCTTTTGAAAGTTCTAATTCCTCGTAATTAAAGGGCCAATCCCGATAACTTTTTGGGGAACAAAACTGCTTAATTTTGTGTTAAAATCCCTTAAAACCCATTACCTAAGGCCGACCAACTAACATGATATTTGTGATACGCTTGTAAATGACAGTCTTCATCTGGAAATGGAGACCGTTGTATTATACAGTATCTGGATAAAACCAGACTTTTTTTCTATAAAAATAATATGTAGGTGGAATTTACCCTTTGTTATCAAGTACAGTACATGGGTCATTCACTGTATAGACCTATCAAGAAACGGGAATCGATTATCAGGTCACCCAATGAAAAAATTGACCCGAAATTTTTAAAATGGTTACATGTCCGGATAAGCAGTGTTGATGTTCACGTCCTAACGACTCAATATTTTGAGCTGAAATTTTGCGACAAGGTAAATACACCACGCCTCTATATTTTGGTCCATAAATTTCATAAATACTCGGACTTTAATTTTTGAGACCCTGTTCTTATCGGGAGGATCCCTTTAAGCTAACAGCCTAAATAAATGACTCTACTGATGAAGATGGGCATAAAGCCATACAGTGTGCTATGAGAGGAATTTTGATATGACAGTGGCACAGGGTTCTCTTCACGCACTGTCCCTTGTCAGCATCTCTGATAAGGGGAGGGGGGGGGACAATGCCAGAAAATCCTGATGAACTTTCTCGGCCAACATTGGGGTTGAATTGAACCCAAGATCTCCAGGTTTGCAAGTCAATGTCTTAATCGCTGAGCCAACATGGTTCCGACAACCCTAATAACATTTACAACGAGGCATTGTTTACATGCTTGGTTCTGCTTGTTTGTTATTTTATATTTCTGTAAAACCAGTCAAACAAGATTTTCTGGCTAAACAAGAAGGCAGGTGGTACATAAAAATACAATGTACAAACATTTTCTTGAAGCATTTCAAGCTAACATTTTATTTCATTATTAATTGAAGTATGACTTTGCAGGTGTCACGCTTGAAAGACTAAAGTTGTCATGAATTATAAATTTTGGGTTTGTGATAATTGAAGAATATCACTGTTACATCAGTGAAATGAAATGGTGTTCATGTCCTACTTTTCTGCTGCGAATGTGCTAATGAAGGCAGTGAGCCTTTAAACATGCATTATGCAAGAGCTAAATCTGCCTATTGCACGTCTTACTTTAGACCTGAAATGTTATCTTATTTATTGATTAAACATTAAATTTTAAGCATATTCTGTTTTGATTATCTATTTTCTAACTATAGCAAGAACTGTTATCTAATCTTTTATAATGCTCCTTTAAAGATAAATTAGTGGTAAAGATATCACTGTTCAAATAGAAATAACAGAAAAATAACCATATTTTCTTTACATTATTTCAATTTAAAAAAAAACATATAGTGTTTCCCCTAAACAAATTTTGTAGAAAAGTTGACTTTGCAGTACTAATGTCTGGCAAATAAAGTTGTTTAATGCCATGAAATAGACATAGATTTTCCTCAAACAGCAGGCTATTTTCTCTTAATGAAAAGTTTTAATTGTATTTTTGGAGTGTAAATGATTCACCTTTAAAATTAAATAGATACCAAGGTTTGAATCCTTGGGAAACTTCTAAAAGAACATATAAACCTTCAATGGTTTCAAAAAAATGGTGAAGTAAGCACACTCTCAAGGTTTGAATTGTGGCTCTCAAGCTGGCTGATAGACGTAAAAATAGCCCAATAAAAAGGCTAGACCAAGAGTTTCTGACTTGATCCATATCAGTGTAGAGACTTGGTGTGTTTTATTTATATTGTATGTTTTATTTTATAGGTTGTTATCACATGTAAATGATAAAACATTAGATGAGAAAATAGATCGGGAATATATCCTCTATTTATGCCCTGTTGGAGAACTCCAGGCAGAACTTACAGCATTCTGGGAGAAATCACAAAATCTCTGTGGCTGGAATGGTGCTCATTCCTATTTTCCTCATGTAACATTATGTCCATTCTTTAAGGTAATTTGTATAGCTCTACATCACTGCTTGAAACAAATGGAGAATTGATTTTGAGCATTTTTGTGAAAGAAATTCCCGAGTTGTTAACCCTATATGACTTGTGTTGATGAATATACATTATCGTACACTCTGGCAAGGTAAATGTATCTTTGTCTTCAACTGGGCTCTGTTCTCAACATTTGCCCACTTCGGAAACAGATACACATTTTAAATTTATTTAAATCAACAAATTGATTTTTTGCCTAAATCAGAAAAGTCTAGTCATTCTATAGTAGATGGTTCTTATGCGTTCTTAGAATAAAAATAGTTTCTTTTAATTTATATACAAAAACCCCTCTTTTCTCTTATCATTTGCAGGCAGATGATCGTCATGTTCCATTTATGGCCAAAACTTTGTTAAGTTTAGAATCAAAAGTAAAAAATGCTCCTGGCAAACCGCATCTAGAATTTTTTGCACAGCAGAACTTTATAGGATTATTCATAGGAGGATCTCAGTATGATTTTTTTAAGAATATAGTTCTAGACTATTCAGCTGCTTTAAAGAAAGAAGGTAAAGTTAATAGATTAGATGTTATAAATAGGTTACTCTTAAAGCAAATGTTTCGTCTCCCGATCCCTCAGTGAGTAAGACAATAACATAAATGATTGAAGTGACAAGTGATAACAGATACACGACACGGACGATTGTCTGCTCGCTAATAATTCTGTCCAAGATCAAAAGTTGTAATATGAGACTGTCAGAGGATATAAGACAATTCAAAATAGAAATTCACTGTCACTTTATAATTAAAGTAACAATATGTGATTTACAAATATAGATGGCGCTAGTCTTGTTACATGGGGAGCAGCATAGATTGACGGAAGGTTGTTCAATTCGTCATATCTTTCGTAAATACTAAACAATATTGAATCCTATTTCGACTGATGTTCCTATTAGAGATTAAAATTTCTTAATATGGTACTTGTAAAGGGTTCTATGGCACTAAAATGATGCATAGATTCTGTAAAGAATGTGTCAGTGAAGTCATCAATACTACCAGATAGTATCCTCAGGCTTAATGGTGTCACCAACGTAATCATTTATTTCATGTTTGTCAAATTAATCAGCATTTTTTTCTCCTCTTTCCGACTGATATTGTTAGTCTTGATTCCAATAGTGATGTCACCAACGCAATCTTTTAAAAGTTTGTAAAAAAGAAATGTCTTGTTTTTAATAGGAATTATTATGGAAGCCCCAAAGAAACAATTTCATATTACCTGTGCCTACCAGTATAAAGCTGAACATCATGAAACATTGATCAAATTAGCCAAAGAGATTAATTTACAGGCTGAGGCACGGTGGTCAATACGATTATATTCAAGGGATCCCAGAATTGCACACAGTGAGGTATACAGAATTAATTTATTTGTTAGTTTGTAATATTGTTTATTTATGGAGAAAGAGACGACAAAAACAAATAATCGTAAAAGGGATCTGTTTTTGCATGATGTTGGGATATTGTTGTCCTTCCTTTCATTCTGTTTGTCAGTAAATCTCCTAAAAATAATTTCCTGAGATTATTAAGCTAACGATAACGAGGAAGATTATGTTGAAATTGAGAGTTTCACAGCAATCCTTTGAAGAGTTTTTGCCCCTGAAACATTTAAACCTTGTAGAATTTTCAAGTTTGCTGGAATAGTACATCTTAGATTAGATATTAAGCAAAATCCCACTATTGAAATTTAGAGTTGCAAAGTTATTGCCCCTGTAACTGAAACCTTGTAAATGCCCAAAATCTTACAAAAAAATAATTTCAAATGTCATGGCATTGTTTGACATGTGATATTGGAGAAATCTGTTTAAACTTATCTCTCTTCTGAAAGTTAACGTTGAGGCATGCTGTATGTTGACCTTATTGCAAAAGTAAATGCCACATATGTTATTTCAACAAGCAGTGCCGTAGTTAACAGATCTCATATTATTAAGCTGGCATGATTTTGATACCCTGCTTGTATGTGACAAGGAATAGGGTCAATGTCTAACCTCATGGGTTTACTTTGTGTCCTCCAGTATCCACCCACAGCTAAAGGCAAGCGAATTATTGAAATAAAATAGGACCATATTTTATCCCCATAATGACTTGGTTTGTGTCGAGTGGAGGTTAAACCCTATTTCTCTCCCCCTCCTTTGAGCTGTATACCAAATTACAAACCATTTTTTACTTGAAGGTGCGGAGAGTTTTACGACCGTATCATAAAGACCTGGCTGATGAGTTAGACTTGATTGCTGACGATTATATGATAATCGACCCAGCAGAAGTCACAAAAAGTAAAGATGGCTGGTACAATGGTATGTCATGGGTCTCAGGAAATCATGGCATGTTTCCAGGGTCTTTCACCAAAAAGACAGCAGAAACATGGACGTGGACATTGCACAAGTAAATTTGATACAATTATTCATCTTTTAATCTCTTAGTATTTTAACATTTTTAACCATTGCTGGTTACGCAGAAGGTCTGAGACAATATTCTTGTTCATTTAAAGATAGGTGTAGAGTTTGTTTGTTTGTTTGCCATTATTTCAATGAGTGTGGGAGGAAAACAATATGTTTTCCCGAGCAGGGGAGTGGTCGGACCCCTTGTTCCCTCCCTGTGGAAGCATGACTGGTCATTATAATGTTGTAAAAGACCTTCTCTGCTCTGGAGATAAGATGTATGGTGTGATTTTGTCAACTAATCAGTGTGTTTGTTTTCCAGAGAAATACCTATTGGTTATAAAATGTCAGAAACCAATCATGTTAATGGAGAATATGGTCAGTTGTGGGAAAGTAAGGCTGAACAAAAACAAGACACAAAACAAGACCCAAAAGATCTTTATGCAAAGGTAATATTTTACAAATTAATTTTTTAATTCAAAGAATTTACAAGGGGACATCAGTCACCACTCACGACAATATTGATTAACTTTCTTAACCAAAATAGGATCAGATTGAGCCCTGATCCCCCAGGTTAGCGAGCGAGTAACTTACTCACTGATAAAGAATTTTTGATTTACAGTCAACTTTCTGTTTATAAATGTCAGCCACCCTGACAATAGCTTTTAGATTGTCAATATGTGATCAGTTCATTTGTGGATCATTTAGGTATATTATTTGAATAGTTAGTCTCAAATGACAAACGACATTCCCAATTCCCTTTTAGTGTAAAATAACCTGTATCTAAAAATTAATTACTTCATTGCTTGTTGTTTGACCCTGCTTTTATTGTTTTTTGAACAACTCAGCATAAGTGGTCCTTTTTTTAGTTGCCTAGCTGCCAACCTATATATTTTTAAATTCAACATTTTGGTATTTTAAACAAAAGGCTGTTCATGATAGGGGCCTACATGAGTTGTCAATTATATACCCAGAGCCCACAGAACTAATAATTAAATTGCATCGGCCTTATGCTAACCATACCTTTTTATTCGGTAATGACATATTTTGTTATTACTATTTGAACAGGTATGTAAGACCAAAAAGAAACTACCACCAGCACCACGACGACTGTTTGTTATGAGACATGGAGAAAGAGTAGATTTTTGTATTGGAAGAGACTGGATGGAAAAATGTTTTGATGAAGACGGTAAGGGTATTTGAGGATCATATAATTATTGCTTACTATTATAAGGGGGGGTGCGTGGTTTAATGTTGCATGCTAGATCATAAGGTCTGTCATTGAGTCAAGTGGCATGGTTTCGATTCCCCACTCACATGTTTCCTATCATAGCTAATAAAGACCCCTCTGCGCAAGAGAATTATTGAAATAAAATTGCTCCATAAGTTAGTCTCAAAATGACTTGGTTTTCTACACCAAACAGGCCTAACGAATATGTACATGAGTGAAATTTTGCCTCAACAATGGCATTTCTGCCTAGTATTCATCGAATTCCAAGGTCCATGGGTTCTTCAATTTGTCTATGCGAATATGTTTTGTTTTTGTTGTCTCCTCCATGTGGCTTGACACAGTTCCTTGCCAGAGACCACTGGCATGGGTACGCCAGACTTAAAAAAGTGTAACTTTCAAGAACAACATCAAGATTGATTGTGGAACCTAGATACTCTCTGAATCACCATAGCTCCCACTTATCAGTGATACAGTCACCTGTCCAACCACGTGGGGTTCTCTGGGTCCTCCGGTTTCCTCCCACTGCTAAAGACCCTTACATGCAAGCAAATTATTGAAATAAAATTAAACCATATGTTAGTCCCAAAATGACCTAGTTTGTGTCAAGTGGACATTAAAACCTCTCTCTCTCTCTCTCTCTCTCTCTCTATGAGTGGTGTAGAAAGCCCCCTTATCATTTATATTCAGTAAACAAATTCTTAAGGCAATGGTTGTTTGTTACCTTTACGACTGGGTATTCACCATGTATCGTGTATTTAATGTTTTAGGAAAGTATAAACAAGTTAACTTAAATCTACCACAAGTAATGATGAAAAGACGTTCACATCTAGAATATAATCGTGATGGTCCATTAACAGAAATTGGTAAATATCAAGCTAAATTAACAGGTATGTCACATTTATATCTAATTAAAATCCAAGACTGTGATAAGTTAATTCTTACTATAATTGTTGCCGATGTGTGGAAGAATCCAAGTACAGGGCAGGCAATATCAGATCCCGGGGATACGTTGGGGATGAAATAAAAATTTCAAAAGTATAGGTAATATTCCCCAATCAGTGAATTTGAAAAAACTTTATCAGAAGTGGAGTAGTTGATAAAGGTCAAAAGGCCTGAAACGCATCTTGGATTCAAACCACTGAATGTACAGCGAATGATTGGAAGAATTCTGTACCGTGCGCCAGGAAGATTGGATGTCACTGATACGATTCCGGATAAAATAAAGAATTAAAAATAAAGTGAATATTCCCCAAGCAATGCACTTGACAAGGCTGAATTAGAATATGATGTAGGAGGGAGGCTTATATTTGTGTTTTAATCATGTGGCTAATGGAGTTACATGTACCACAAACCTAACGTTTTAAGGCAATACATTCATCATGTTGTTTATTGTAATGAATGATTATTTAAGATCGTCAATGACATTTATCAGGGTTACATGCGTGAAAAGTAATCCTATCGTAACCTTTAAGTTTCATTTGAATTAGTGCCTGTAACCAGGGGAAATATGAATGTGCGTCCCTTTTTAGATGACAGGACAGGAGTATCTTCGAACTAGACTATTATTTTTTTTGTGGCCAAAATTGACTGATTAGGCAGTTAACAAAATAAGTATGGTAAATACGATAGAAACAGGGTCCAATTAAAGCTAATTATCACTCTTATATTTTATTCAAGGGGCGGCTTTAAAGGATGAAAATGTTGTTATATCTCATATATTTGCATCACCAGCTTTACGATGTGTACAAACTGCTCAAGCTGTAATAGAGGGTATGTAGTATGTTAAAGGGGAGCAACTCTATTGTTGATCGTTTATTTATTTAGATCTTGATACAAACTGATTTTTTTTTAAATTGTTTATTTATATCATAAAGACACCTTTTCAATTTCACCTGGTGAAAGGTCATTATTTCTGATTTGAATAATACACAACTAATTCTTCTTTCAATTTCAAAGTTTGTAAAGAGATTCTGATCCATTAAATTAAAAGCTTATACATTTGGGCTAATTTATCACATCAAGTCAAATGGCTAGAACGAAAAGCGTTGAGTTTCTCAGACCATTGACTTTCAAATTTCCCCAATGCTGATAAATAAAAACATATCTGAAAAGTACCAAATATTTCCGTTTTTCAGAAAATTATGGTTTGTACAGACGAGTTAAGTGCGAGAGAGTTTTGGTTTGTACACAAACTAGTTCAGTACATGATTTGTTTTCAATATTCTAGGTTTAGGTAGTGATATTAAGATGTCTATAGAGCCGTCGTTGTTTGAATGGTTAGGATGGTATCAACCCATTTGTCCACTGTGGATTTCTCCAGAAGATTTCTCTAAAAATGGTTACTCGATAAACACAGCATACGCAGCGTATTTAACTGTTAAAAATTTAAATATGGATGAAACTGTGGAAGAGTGCTATCATAGAGGCGCCAACTTTTCTAGATTTGTTGTTAAAAAATTTCCATCTGAAAGTAAGTGGCTTAATTGTGTTTATTTGTTAATTTGTATGATATTAATGTAAAGCCAGAACACTTTACAGTACAAGATCATTGGGATTTGACGTTTGGCTTATGATTGCGGCATGCTATTGTGGAAATGAAATGAAATAGGTTTTACAAGTCTGCACTAACTAGGCTAAATAAGATAGGCACACCAAACCATGTAGTGTACCTAGCACTCAGCAAACCTCGTCAAGATTCCGGAACCTACATCTAGTCTTGGCTGTATGACAGTAATTGATATGTACCTACGCCCATACATTTGCGATGCAGCTACCGGTTTGCTGTAACAGGAAAACTTGACGGTATTACAAACAAACAAGACACCATGGATGTAGCCATGTTTCATCCGGGACCTTTAAAGTAGTTCCAATATGGAGGAATTCGTCATACAGCCGAGATTAGATGTAGGTTCTGGAATTTGTCGAGGTTTGCCGAGTGGTGTACTTAGCTATGAGGAAACTTTTCACCTGACAATGGGGATATTATTCATTGTCAGCTGGTTGCCTTCAAGTAGGATATTTATGTACTGTGACCAGAAAGATATTAGAATTCATAACCAGAGTTATGTACCTTTATGGCAATACTATGAGATGAGTAAGTTTTAGCCTACATGACATTCTTAACTCAATGAAAAAAACACTGCAAAACAACTTCCGTACCATTCAAACTGACAGGATACCTGCAATTGTGCCTGACACTTTCTATGATAGGTGCCTTATTTCCAGGCTTGGAATGGGGTTGTGATTAACACTGGAGTGAATCTTTAAGAAATTTTTTACCAGATAATTGGATTTGTTGGACATTAATCTCCTACTTTCATTTTCAGGTGGAAATATTTTATTTGTTGGTCATGCTGGGAGTCTAGATATATGTACAAGACAATTATGTGGGCGAACACCACGAGGAAGTACAGAATTCCACTCTCATCTATCTAGTATACCTTATTGTGGTATATGTATGTGTCAAGAAGAACCAACATCAAAGAAATGGGCCTTAGTGGACTGCCCTGTTAAACCCCTCAATCATTCTGCTAATAAATCCTTCAACTGGAAGACTGTTTTAACCAATCATATGGCTGCAGTTTAAAGAAAACTTTTGTGGGGTTTATTTCATGAAAAAATTATCTGGAGAATAAACGCAGAATTAAAGTTTGAATCCCTTCTAAAAGTTGAATCTCTGAAAAACAAAATTTTGAGAATTATCGAATTTTGGAGACTGCATGGAGGAAATAATTGATTAAACACTAAAACCCTTACATATTTAATACTTCTCAATATTTTTCTTTTACATAGTTACTAAATGTAATAACAATATGTAAAGTTAATGACTAATGTTCCCCCAAATATGCTTCTTTTTTTAAAAAAAAAATATATGTAGATTTGTGTTAGAGTTGTGACATTTTCGTGACAAAATATCCCCCCTTCTCTCTAGCTTAGCCTGTCAAATAAGAGTCTTGTATGATCATTGTTGTTATTGTATGCAAAAGATTTCTACCTCAATTTAGAAGACATTTTTTTTTTATTCTGTTCTTTGGAGATGATGTGAGAAATGAGAGGTGAATATGACATTAAACTTGCAGTTTGTTTTAAGTCGAATGGACTGTTTTCAGATTCTGCATTGTTTTGAGATTTTGCAGGGTTGACTCCAAATGCAGTGTTTTGAGACTCTGTATGGTTAAATCGGAATGCATCGTTTTGAGACTCTGTATGGTTAACTCCAAATGCATTGGTTTGAAACAGTAGGGTCTACTCCAAGTGCATTGTTTTGAGACTCTACATGGTTAACTCTAAATGTGTTGTGTTGAGACTCGGCAGGGTTAACTCCAAATGCATTGCTTTAAGACTGTAGGGTTAATTCACAAGTGCAGTGTTTTGAGACTCTGCATGTTAACTCCATATGCATTGTTTTGAGATCTGCAGGATTAACTCTAATTTGTACATAAAAAGAGACTTTTTTTAACTAATTTATTTTGAAATTTATCCAAATATTATGACTACTGTAATATATATTTTATACAGGTACATAATTGTATCTCGCTATAGGAACAAAATGTCTGAACTATCTATTTAGGTCTTTTCCCAAATGTTTTAATAAAAAAACAACCTGCATCTATATCTTAAGAGGATACAGTACTTGATTAAAGGTTATGGAATTGAATTGTCTCAATTTTTCAAAAGGTGTGATACTTAATGTGATACAATCTTGACGGATCACTATACCTGAAACATTTCATGTCTCACACGACATCGTCACATAATTAAATTCAAACAACACATCGTCACATGATTCGATTTCATGGCAGTTGATTGCTGCATTTCCAGAAATTCTGAACATTTTGGACTAACAATGGAGTATTCCCATAATTATAAAAACTTTAAATCATAGTGGTTAAACCAGTCCATCCGTATCAGAATCTTTATATTTTATGTATTATTTAATATTCAAATAGTTTCCATCATGCTCAATCCGAATTACAGATCATTTCATTGCTCAAAGTTGATTAATTCAATGATTTAACTCAATTGATTGATGCTGCTAATTTAGAAATAGAACTTAGAAGTAAAGTACAGTTAAAACCGCATATTTTTCAAATTTTTTTTTTTTTTTTTTTTTTTTTTAAATATACATAGGTATTTTCCAAATGCTTGCCAAACCCAATCCGTTGGTCAAATGCTTTCTAGGGCAAAAATTGTGCTCAGCTTTGATTGAATTATTCGTTAGATTAATTTGATTGAATTTTTTGTTAGATTAATTTGATTGAATTTTTTGAAAGATTTTTTGATAGATTAATTTGATTGAATTATTTTATTTATTGATTTGATCTAATTATTTGATTCATTAATTTGATTGTTTCAAATTGATTGGATTCAATTGATTGATTTGATTTATTTCATTTAGCATTTGAGAAACTAAGATGTGGAACATCAAATGCTCAGATGGAATTTGAAAAAAAACCCATCCAAGACTGAAAAGTCTGAAAGAAAGTTTAGTACAACAACATTATTTGAAAGATGTAAAATGATTTGTTATGTTTGATACAGTTATTTATTCTAGAGTATTTTATATTGTCACGCTAAAGTCTGTCCAAAACTTTGGTCATATTTATTCATGTTAATATTTCTTCCTAATAACAGTAAGACCCTACTTCCACTGGCACCAATCTAATGTAATTCAGATTCTTTCAAACGATGCCTCTCTCGGAAAACCGAGCTATCCTTTGGAGATAGATGCATTTCATATAATTACCATAAAGCTATGTGTTAGTCAATTTCATATTCATTACAACTGTAGGCATTCAAATTGACTGTGTAATACATATTGAATAGCAGTTTCAGTAGCCATATTAAATGGTGTATAATTCTATCAAAATTTTCTTCAATCAAATGGTTTTACTGAATTGTTCTGTCATTCCCTTGATGCCAGTGGTTATTGAGCTTAAGTTTTTTGGTGAATATCAGTTTCATATTTTTGTACTTTGATACCTGTGGCTTCAAGCAAATGTGATTTTAAATATTATTGATAAAAACAAGATTCTAGCACGAATAATTCTGTGAATTGTTAATTATTTATATGAATATATCTATTTATCAAGTGCTATATGAATTATAAATGTTACTTATTAAAAATACATTATGTAAGATTTAGATGAAAAAAAAATTGGTTGTTCTTGCTTTAATAGTTCAAAAATAGATCATGAAAAATTAATATATTGAAAATTTTATTCAAATGACTTTTTTTAAGCAAAGTTATCAGTGTTGGAAGATGTAATGTAGATGTAGCCTGGATTTTCCATGTTTAAATTAAATATTAAATGGTGACCGTCTATTAATCTTTTTAAATCTCTGTCATCCAGTGATCTAGAGAGTTGATTCTAGGCTTGTCAGGTGTATAAATGTCTAAAAAACAATTTATATAAGATTTGAAGCCAAGATAAAAACCTGCGATAGGTAGTTCTAGCTCTTACATAATGCATCTTTAAGTTAAATAAACGTAAATTATTTATGAACGATTTTAATCAAAAGCACACAAATTGTTTATATTTCATTGTTTGTTATTGTTATTGTTCATAAGAAAGTATCCTATTTGTTATGCTATGAATTACTCAATCTTTGTTAATGGTTTTTATACGCCCACATTGAAATGTGGTGGTATATTGTCGTCGCCCCCGTCCGTCCAACCGTCGGTCCGGCGTCCACAATTGCTTGTGGACGCTCTACAGGCTAAAGTTAATATCCGATTGACTTTAAATTTATACACAGTGTTTAAAGTCATGAGACGAAGAAGCCTATTGTTTTTCAGCGATTTCCGATTATAACTACCAGAGTTATGGCCCTTGATCACTTCAAAAAATCTTGTGGACGCTCTAGAGGCCAAAGTTAATATCCGATTGACTTTAAATTTATACACAGCGTTTAAGGTCATAAGACGAAGACGCCTATTGATTTTCATCGATTTCTGATAATTAGTGCCAGAGTTATGGCCCTTGATCACCTCAAAAAATCTTGTGGACGCTCTAGAGGCCAAAGTTAATATCCGATTGACTTTAGATTTATACACAGTGTTTAAGGTCATGAGACGAAGAAGCCTATTGATTTTCGGCGATTTTCGATAATTAGTGCCAGAGTTATGGCCCTTGATCTCTTTAAAAAATCATGTGGACGGTCTAAAGGTCAAAGTTAATATCCGATTGACTTTAAATTTATACACAGTGTTTAAGGTCATAAGACGAAGACGCCTATTGATTTTCAGCGATTTCTGATAATTAGTGCCAGAGTTATGGCCCTTGATCACTTCAAAAAATCTTGTGGACGCTCTAGAGGCCAAAGTTAATATCCGATTGACTTCAAATTTATACACAGTGTTAAAGGTCATAAGACAAAGACGCCTATTGATTTTCAGCGATTTCCGATAATAAGTGCCAGAGTTATGGCCCTTGATCACCTCAAAAAATCTTGTGGACGCTCTGGAGGCCAAAGTTAATATCCGATTGACTTTAGATTTATACACAGTGTTTAAGGTCATGAGACGAAGAAGCCTATTGATTTTCATCGATTTCAAATAATTACTGCCAGAGTTATCTCCCTTGATAACTTCAAAAATTCTTGTGACGCTATAGAGGCCAAAGTTACCATCTGATTGACTTCAGATTGATACATAGAGTTTAAGGTGTTGAAACGAACAAGTATTTTGATTTTCAATGAATTTAGATAACTGAACAGCTAAATCCATGATATTAAATGTTTCATGTATATACTAATTGTTAGCATGGGGTAAAACTTTATAAAAAGCAATCAAATTCTAATGATTTTCTGATAATTACATAATGAGTTGTTACTCTTAATCAGTTTTTAGTGTATTACAAATGTTTCATTACCGAAAAAAGTAAAAATATGCGACAACCCTTGTTGACTGACCGGACGATTTAGCTGCTGTGGGCGTATGTTTCGTTGCCTGGCAACCTATCTTTATTTTTGATGCAAATTTGTAAAATATTGTTTAATTGAGAGATGTAGCCTGTTAATAAGTAAAATTATATCGTAACATTAATACATTGTACTTTAAATCTAATTTTAAAAAATCGTCTAACTACTCCTTGTGAACTCTCTGTCAAGTCTAATTTTAGTGACTGTAAGGTTATTCTTACCCAAACCAACATATCTGTTTATTGACCTGCTGATTTAGTGTAAGCAGTCTAAAATTGAAAAGAAACCCGTCCTTTAAAAGATAATGGGGTTCTGTCAGGGTTCTCTTTAAGCGTGCATGGGACCCGGGCTGAAATTATCAATGGGTCCCTTGCATCATTAATAAAAAAAGGGGCATATTCTGGTCATTTTTTTTTAAATTTGTATGTCAGAAGATATATTTATTTGGAACAAACATATACTACAAACTAAAATTATAAAAAAAATATTTTTAAGATGCCTAATTTGTCCCTTTAAATTGGGTCAGCTGTACCCAGCCAGCACCCCCTTCATCTGGTCCAGGTACTCTTGATGGTGTAATCTTCAGCCATGTTAGAGGGAAGACAAACAGGAGAGGTATATGTTCTGAATTTTCTGTTTATAGCTGATGCTGATAATTGCAATAGAATTAAAGGGACAATCCCGATAAGAACTGAGTCTCAAATATTAAAGTCCGAGAGTTTATGAAATTTATGGACCAAAATATAGAGGAATGGTGTATTTATCTTGTCTCGAAATTTCAGCTCAAAATATTGAGTCATTTGGACGTGAACGTCAACACTGCTTATCCGGACACGTAACCCTCTTAAGATTTCGGGTCAATTTTTGCATTGGGTGACCTTATAATCGATTCACATTTCTTGAGAGGTCTATACAGTGAATGACCCATGTACTGTACTTGATAACAAAAGGTAAATTTCACCTACATATTAGTTTTATAGAAAAAAAGTCTGGTTTTATCCAGATACTGTGTAATACAACGGTCTCCATTTCCAGATGAAGACTGTCAGATTTAAGTTATTTACAAGCGTATCACAAATATCATGTTAGTTTGTCGGCCTTAGGTAATGGGTTTTAAGGGGTTTTAACACAAAATTAAGCAGTTTTATTCCTCAGAAAGATATCGGGATTGGCCCTTTAAATTACAATAATCTAGTTTTGGGAGAAAAAAAACTATAGTTAACATTTAACGATATCTGTATTTATAAATCGTCGAAGGTAACCAATATTATATGAATCAAAAATTCAAAGACCTAATGGAAATAGTAGAGATGTGACTTTTCATGTTATGATCTTAATCAAAGTAAACTCCAAGATGTTTATCAATCTGAGAAGATGTTATAATTGAATCACCAATTTTAACGGATTGAGAAAGAGGTTTTCTGTTGATCAAGATGGCCCCTGTCTTGTCATTATTTAGGAAATTAAGATTCATCATGTGCTTAATGTCATATATACTTCCGTTGAGTCTCTCGAGAGTTTAAAGCAAGATGGTTGTTTGTCGTCAGCATAAAGGTGAAAGTTAATTCCAAATTTTGAGATGATATTACCAATTGGTCTTATGTAGACTTAGAACAAAAGAGGGCCAAGAACATATGGCGGTATTTTAGATTCATACTTCTAACATGGAAGTTAGAAATTACATGAATGGAAGTTAGAAAGTAGACGATAGCATGTTAAAATTTTGAATCTAATATACCGCCATATGAACCAACCTTTGTGGAACTCAAAAGCGTAGGGTTATAGGAGACGATGTTGCATTATTATGGAACGCCATTACTGCCTTATGTGGCTATTTATTAGATGATTATGTAGTTTTGTCATTACATGGGGTGATTCTATCGTTAAGTGCGCTGATTTCGACATTATATGAGGTGGTTTTGGCATTAAATTTAGTGGTTCTGTCATTACATGCGCTGATTTTGTCGTAACATGCGGTGATGTTGACATTTTATGTGGTGGTTATTTCATTACGTGATGTGGCCATATCATTACGTGATGTGGCTATGTCATTACGTGATGTGGTTATTTCATTACGTGATGTGGCTATGTCATTACGTGATGTGGCTATGTCATTACGTGATGTGGCTATATCATTGCGTGGTGTGGCTATATCATTATGCGATGTGCATATTACATTACGGGATGTGCTTCTGTAATTATGCGACGTCATTTGGCCATAACGTGATATTATCCTGCCATTATGTGATGTGATTTTACAATTACGTGATGTGCATATTTTTATCATTACGGGATGTGCATTTTTTTATCATTACGGGATGTGCATAGCCCTTTGTCAACATGGAGTCTGTATTACGAAAAATAAATTTGGAAATTCATATTCCATCATTCAAAAGAGAAAAGATCACCCCTGATATTGTTTGTAAACTTTCGATATATAATATGAGATGTTTAGGGTTAACAAATAGTTCAGATATGATGAAATTAAGAAATGAATGTTTAAAATTTGCTGCACCTAGAATACAAAAATCACTTAAATGCTAAGTTTGAAATAAATAGAACGATCTTGTTCGAATTAATCGAATCTGGATGTACTGTGGTCGAAATATCTAAATTATTGTCGGTGTCGGAACGAACTATTTATCGCGCAGAATGGCGGCTTTCAATATATCTGTTTACGATTTCTCTGATATTGAAGATGATATATTGATTTCCAAGATCGGTGATGTACTCAGACAGTTTCCCAGAAATGGTGAAACAATGGTCAGAGCAGTTTTACAAGAGTGTGGAATTAAGGTAGGACTCTGTTTCGATGTCAATTTAATTCATTGATAATATTAACCGTTACTCTACTTTTCGTAAAATGCAGTAGACTAAGGTCGTTAATACACTCCTTATCTTTTTGCTGTGTTTACACAACAAAAGAGATGTTGATTATTTGGTAATTAATAGCTATTAAATCAGTCCACAATTAAACTTAATCTTATTTTTATCATCTACTGTATGGGGTTTTGTCTTTGCTATACTTCACTGGTGTGTACAATTATTTTACAGATTACAAGAAGTATGTTGAGAAATATCTTACATAAAATTGACAGTGATGGAATAAAAGAGCGAAGATGGGGGAGACTTCACAGGCGGGTTTATAATGTACAAGCACCTATGCACCTGTGGCACTTAGACACGAATCAGAAGTTGATAAGATGGCATTTTGTTATTGCCGGTGGGATAGATGGATTCAGTCGGTTTGTGGTGTTCCTCAAATGTATTGGTGACAATAAAGCTGACACTATATTTCGTTGTTTTAAGGAAGCGACAGGAAAATATGGGACACATTTACGAGTTCATTCCGACCAGGGTATGGAAAACTTTAAAGTTGCAGAAAGCATGTTGCAATTACGAGGACCTTCATCAATGACCACTGGTAAGAGTACACACAATCAGCGAATTGGACGTTTATGGAGAGATGTTTTCGAAGGTGTACTCGCATTTTACTATGAACTGTTTTATTTTTTGGGGGAAGAGCGCGGAATCTTAGATCCTCTAAATGAAGTTCATCTGTATGCTATTCATTATGTGTATTTGTTGGGAATAAATAGTAATCTGGAAAAATGCCTGGGCACGCCATAGACTGAGGACTGTTGGTACGTCACCACTTCGTCTTTTCCTGGCTGGATCATTTAATTTACCGGTACCACCAGTGTCAATGTCAGAAGATAATTCGCACTATGGGGTAGAAGGCCAAGTCGACATTGATGTAATAAATAATCCCCGGCCTCAATTAAACCCAATTAATTTAAATTTTGAACGTCAGTTATTTTCTCAGTACCCTGTAAATAGACTGTCAGAAAATCATGGCATCGACTTGTATATGTATGTTGTAAGGTATCTTAATAACCTAGAAATTAACACAAATGGGTCACAACGCATATAATACTGTAATATGAATGTATATAAACTGATTTACATTCAATTGTTTCCGTTTTTACTCTAATTTCAAATCAGTTATGTTCGGCGATTTACGCAAGGAGTCGCAATGGAATGGCAATCTCCAGTGTCTGGTTCTTCCAGTCTAAACCAATATTAATTATTGTGCATGCTCTCCAGATGAGAATATGGCGTTACCGTTTTGGCGTGACAAGAGGAATATGTCTAGCCTCGTTCTTCGAGTAACTTATTATTACAAATGGTGCTGAAACACATTATGGTACACAATGGTAAAATGTTTATTTTGTCTTAAATATTGGATATGAGAAGCACTTTTCGAATCGACGCCATGCTTGCTTAGGTGTTGTGAGTTATTCCCTTTTAGACTGGATAACCTGTTCTAAATGACGTCGCGCTTGTCCTACGTCACGCGCTACCAGTAGGCAAAGCCCTGTATAGGGAAAGTTACGACAACTCATTTACAGGCGCCATTGTGGGTCCCAAGTATGACGCCATAAAAACTATGACGTCATGGCGTCATATAGTTTTACCATAGTTTTACGGTATACGGGCCATGGCTTTACTTAACGAAAAGTTTTATCTTTTTCTTGGGGTTACGTTTTACGGGCTACAATTTATCCTAAACAAATTGCAAAAGAAACCAATGCTGTTTGGTTCAATGATAAAAATTTCAGACAAATTCATACTGATAATCGGCCGAATTCGGCCAAGGAAAAAATGACGTAATTAACATAATTCAATACGGCGATCTTCCTGGAATTATCGGAGAGCGATATCCCGTAATCAGTAACTTTTAAAATTCCTCAAACACAGCTACATGTACCAGGACGGATCGGGGGTCGGGGGCATCTAAACTGTAGTTCGGGTAGAGTCTCTAAACCATGACACTGAGACTCTAAACCATGGTGTATCCTGTAGTTCGGATAGAGTCCCTCTAAATAATGAGTCTCTAAGCCATGATGTACCCTGTAGTTCAGACAGTCTCTAAACCATGATGTACCCTATAGTTCAGACAGTCTCTAAACCATGACACTGAGACTCTAAACCATGATGTGTATTCTGTAGTTCGGATATGTCCCTCTAAATAATCAGTCTCTAAACCATGATGTACCCTGTAGTTCAGGCAGTCTCTAAACCATGATCTACTCGGTAGTCTCCAAATGGGATAAACCATAGTTTTGTAAATATGAATTGTAGACTACGATATGTTAACCCAGAAGTTATGTAGTTTCTCTTACATGAATATATTGTTAACGCGCTTTAAATGTCTGGATGCAATAGATTTGGTGTAGAAAATTCTAGGTACAAACTGTTAACCACCCATAGATGTTTAGTGACAATAATAGTAGGTACAACAGGATCGCACTACACGCTAATTCAAAATATTAAAGATAAACCTGCGGACAAGACACAAAATAGACATCGCAAAAAATAAACAAATCAAATCGAGGGAAAAAAATCATAATTTATTCAGCTCGTCATAAGACGTAAAATGCCGTCTTGTTGCATACCGTTTATATTGTTGAATCATATCATAAAAATATCTTATTTCATATAGTCTTACGTACTTGTCAACATCAGGCTGAACTTGCTCTATTTAGCCTATTCAGATTTATTCAGATGAATCTGATTTTTAAATTTATTTAATAGCGCTTTATCTGGTGTATCTTCTATTTTATTTTCTTATGAATTAGGTTATATGTAAAAATAATATATATGTTTTATCTCCAATAGAATCTTTTTCTAGGAAGTCTATGACATATCTATACCCTGTACGTCTGGGCAGCCAATTGCGACACAACAATAAAATAGGGCATATTATAAATAAATAGTGCGTAGGTACTTGGGACCCAAGATGGCGTCTTTTTACACATAACGTCATATTTTCATGACGTCACGTGAATTTTCTGGCTTCACAGTTGCACACAAACTGATCCCGCAGTGAATATTCGCTTGGCCGATACAATCACTGATAAGCATGACATCGGCGAGGCTTAATTAGTACGGTATATTAACTTTTTTACTCAGACAAATTAAATTCTCAAACATTTTTTTGAGGTAACAGAAAAATAAATAAAGACGTTTGAAGTAATTGAAGTTAAAAAATATTTCCTATTAAGTGTAAATGGGTTTTAAAATGAGTAAAATGCGTCATTTTGCCCGAAGCAGTTAGGTGTTAAGTAAACATTGCACGAGCCGTTGAGCCAATGACTGCAGTCAACGCACGTGCTATGGACACTCATCTGTTACAGAGTTAATTCCTAAGTAATTCTCTGTGAAACAGATTGAGTTGCACAGAGTAAAAATAACCAGAGTGGCGACTCGCATTACTCCCTATATAGAAACAACCCGACGCGCAATGCATGGTGGGATTCGTCTGTAATACACACCCACTGACAGTACGCTCAACGTTACGATACCTATATCGATGAACTAAATCTCTTTAATTTCGTAGTTTATAGTATTTTCGGTAAAAAAAAATTACTGAGAATTATCACACACAATCATGTTAGGTGTGTGTGTGTTTCGGGAATTTATAAAACATGATTAATATTTTTAAAACACGCATATGAATATGAAATGAAGTAATGAAGTGGAAGACGGCAATTGTGGCGGTTTACGAATTGGTTTATAAGGCCGTAAACTATTGTTGATTTTATTTTTTTTTTATTAACTTTAAAACTAATCAACCAAATACTTGTTGTTTCGATTCCTAGATTTGAAATATACATTCCCATAAACCTTAAAATGGCCCATTTGAAAATGTCAAAGAACCACGCCCTTTTTAATTTTTGGATAAGGCCTATTTTACTCAACATGATTTATTTTTTTCTCCCAAAGAAAAATACCCCTGTCTTCTAGATAGAGCGTATTACTTAATTAAGTATGCTTTCATTAAAATATTAAATAATAATTTAAGAATATTAAAATTGAATTTTTTAAATAGCCCTATAACATTTTCCAATAAACAGATTTGAGCCGTTGGTTGTTTTCCAAGAAAAAATGCCTTCGGCTCCAATGTTGACTCCCTGTCTTCTTTTATGATTTTTGTTCTTTTAATTAATGTTGGCTTTAATTTTTAAAAAATGAAAAAAAATAATTTGATATTTTATTTTCAATAGTATTACATTTTTCAATAAACATATTTGAGTTGATTAGTTTCTCTTTTTACAAAATCAAAAACAACTTGAAATTGAATATTTTGCATATTGCTCTGGGTGCCATGTAATGTTTTGACCGCCCACTGCATAAGAATATATTAAATTATTATCAGTCTGAAGTGTGCTCTAGATATCATGCATTAGGTCTGATCTGTGTTCAGAGTTACTTTTATTTTTGTGATATTTTTGTCAATTGGTTATTTAGAAATAGAAAATTTAATTTATACTGTGTACTATAATGGAATTATTTAGAAATAGAAAATTTAATTTATACAGTGTTCTATTATGGAATTTATAGGTGGTCGGATTAAGGCCTACATTAAAACTATTAAAAGGGAAAATGTGATTTTGAATAGCATAACAGTATTAGGCTTACTGTTTTATTTAAAGTTTATTGCAACTGATAATTGAGCAAAACAGTATTTTTGTTAGGAAATTTGGAAAGGTGTATTACAGATACAATAAACTTAACACTTTGTTTACCACAAGTAATTGTAGGCCTATATAGAATCGCATATTTCGATACAGAATCTTAAAAAAAATTATGCCAGAATCCAATTCTTCAGAAAATATAGTTAGTTCCCCCACACACGATTCTTTTTCAATTTCTTTAAATGGTAGCATAGGCCTTTTATATTATGGAATGTAAAAAGAACATGTGCAGCTTGTGCAGACTTAATGGGTAAAGCTTACTATTTAAAATTTGATCCTTTAACTACATGTAATTCTAAAATTACGAAAATACTAGACAGCAATTAAGCGATGGTAAAGAATGCAAGGAATGGGTTTGGTTACATCGGAGCGCAACTACTTCTTGTCCTGCGTACGCGAAAGTATTAAAAAAAAGGCCTATAATTAAAATAACAGAATATTGATATTATTAATACTTTTATTAGACCTATGACATGTCATTGAGTCAGGTGGCACGGTTTCGATTATCCGCTTGTACGTGACAAGGGGTAGTGTCGTCTGTGGAACATCGTGGGTTTTCTCCGGGTCCTCTAGTTTCCCCTCACTGCTAAAAAAGACCCATACATACCTGTATTACTGTAAGTGAATTATTGAAATAAAAATTAACCATGTTAATCCCGATATTTCCTAGTTTATCATGAGACTAGGAGCATAGATCTACTTCTCGGGCAGTACTCGGTAGGCTACTGGCAGTAGGCCTATAGACTGGTTCAAGTTGCCAATTTAAACTTGGAATAGGCCCCAGGAAAAATGCAATATAATGCCAATTAACCAATCAAATATGAAAACATCTTTCACCAAATATGTACTCTTACAAAATAACATTTTTGATAATATATATATTGCTGTTATTATAACCTATTATGTTATTATGGCTCAGTATTTATTATATATTTATATCACTAGGCCCACATAGTAAAACTCTGTGCTAGGCCTAGCACTCGACGATGACTCGTATCGTACTCATAGCAGACGACGCGACATAGACTGAGATGTTTTTCTTCGGGAAATCTAAAGAATTTTAATCCTTTAATAGTACCTAAAATTAAAACACCCTGCGTAGGACCTACTCTGGGTACCATATCCACCACTCTGATGTTTACATTTTCTTTTGTTCTACTGCGAAACGTCTTCTTTAGCCGCCATGTTTAGTGACATTACAGACGAGACCCAAGATGCAATGCGCGACCTCCTCCGTATGCAAATGAAGAAGTCTCCACTCTGGTTATTTTTACTCTGTGACAGTTGTCGCAACTTTATCTATATACGGCTTTGCCAGTAGGCAAAGCCCTGTATAGGGAAAGTTACGACAACTCATTTACAGGCGCCATTTTGGGTCCCAACTATGACGCCATAAAAACTATGACGTCATGGCGTCATATAGCTTTACTCAACAAAAGGTTTTTTTTTCTTTTGGTATATCGTTTTACGGAATACAATTAATTCTAAACAAATTGCAAGAGAATAGTTAGGATAGAGTCTCTAAACCATGGTGTAACCCTCTTAGTAAACTTAGTTAGTATTATCCTGTAGTTCAGATAGCCTCCAATCCATCATCTACACTGAAGTCTCTAAAACATGAGGTACCCTGTAGTTCAGATAGAGTCTAAACCATGTTTACACTGGGATGTAAATAGGAGGTCGGTCGTCAAATGAATATGAATTTTACGATATGTTAATCCTGAAATGACATAGTTTCTCTTAATGAATATATTGTTAACTCGCTTAAAATATATGGATACAAAAGAAGGCCCGTAGCTAGCACAAAATTGTTTGAGGGGCAAAGACTTCTGGGGGCGCCGATGGAGCTTCTGTGGGCGCCGATGTACCTATCGTGGAGGGATCTATAGGGTGCTCTCCATAGGCGTATGTTAGGGGGAAGAATTTGGAATGCCCGAACCAATTTTGGGTTATACCTACAGACGTCTAGGGACCCTACGCTCGACGCCCCCCCCCCCCCCCCCCCAGGAAAATTGAGGAAATTTGACGACCTCAAACACATTTTCTTGCTATTCCAGTCCCGGAATTCAGTGGGTGGTCTGATATAACCTTACTATGGTGGCTGGGCCGAATTCCAATCAATTGTTTATATTCCACGGAGATGTGGAGGCCGTGAGCAAATTTTGACTGCCGCAAACGTGTTTTCCTGCTATTTCAGCCTATGAATACAGCAACTGAAATGTGATCCAATATAGTCTACCTTGCAGTGTTTCGTTTGATTAGAGCTAATCCCACTTAACACTGCTGTATTGGAAGAAAATTTCTGCTCCAAATAATAACTGGTCAATAGTCCGATTAACAACCAATAGCTAACCACGTAACAATGTCATTACGCGTTCAATAGAGCTCTAAATTGGACGATTTTATCATTGACCAGTGCATAGCAGAATGTTACAGAAAAAATAACTGCGTGACAAACAAGGCTATCTAAACGGGTACAATACCTTAAATCACTGTCCAAAGCTTTAGGGAAGACCCCAGATTAAACGAAAGGCTGTCATGTTGCTGGCCAGCAATGGCCAAGGATGGATTTCATGGGTTATTGTTCAAGAATATGGTGGCTTACCCGAACCCAATACAACCGCCGCATTATTTATTTTTTTTTTGGGGGGGGGGGGGGGGCTATTCTAAACAAAGAGTAAAGCAACTTCCAATTTTCCAATCTTTTTGTAACCGAAATCCTACTCTATTCCGACCTAAATTCCAACCGTCCGATCGGAGTGTTGCAGCTGCATCCACAAATAATAACCGATGCCCGAAATATGTGGCACAAAGTAGTGTGGCTTCAGACAAAATGTTTTAATCCATTGTCAATTTAGTACTAATTCGCAATATTCTATTATAAGAAAAGTAAATTTAGAATTAGTGTTTTATTACATTTCAGGTACTTTTTTTTTTGCCACCCACATGAGAGCGACCTGTTTGAATTTTGAAGATTATCAAGCCATTTCGGGTGCCCTATTCATTCGTAGGCGCCTAACTTATCTCATTAGCATTATATTGTGGGCACCGGTGATCTCGTCATTATGGGCGCCCTTACGGGATGAGGCACCCCACAAAACATGCCGTTTGAATTTTTAAGATTATCATATTATTGGTGTCCACGATCTCGGTATTATGGGCGCCCCTCCGGGATGAGGCCCCCACAAATCATGCCGTTTTGGGCGCCCCGTTGATCAAGTTGTGGGCGCCCAACCAATATGATTCGACATTATGCACTATGTGCGGCCCGACATTATACGGCGCCTCACCAACCATTATGGCCGCCTTTCCGGGATAAAGCAATCCACAGATCAAGCCGTTTTCGGCGCCCAATTCATTCGTGGGCACCTAACTAATCTCACTAGCATTATATTATGGGCGCCCATGATCAAGTCGTTGGCGCTCAACCAGTTCAATTCGGCATTATACACTATGTGCAGCCCATTATTATAAGGTACCGCACCAATCATGTTATTATGGGCGCCTCTCCGAGATAATGCACCCCACAAATCAGGCCGTTTTGGACACCACATCAGTTGTCGTGTTAATCGTGTGGGTTCTTATGAGACGGCTCATATATAGCGACATGATTGGCGAGGCGCCCATAAAACCAAGTGACATTGGTTGGGCGCCAATCTCGTCGTGGGCGCCCAACCAATGTCACTCGGCTTTATGTGTCGCCCATACAAATATGGAGACTTTGGTCGTTGACCTCGTGTTGCGCGCTTTGGCGCCCATTGACGGAGCCGATTTTTCCACAACGGCAAAAGGGCCCCCATAGGGGTCGCCGAAATTTTCCAGGGGAGGGGACAGCTGTCCCCTTTGCCCCCCGCTAGCTACGGGCCTGAATAGATTTGTTCTACAAAGTTCTAGTTACACACTGTTAACCACACATAGACGTCTTACGTCAATAATCCATACTTTATTCAGCTCGACGAAAATTAAAAAAATTATACACGGTTGATTAAACTTGAATGTAGATATAAATAATCTACGTTGCATATACATAATGTATGTACCTTTCGGTTATACACAGTTCGTTAAACTTGAATGTAGATATAAATAATCTACGTTGCATATATATAATGTATGTACCTTTCGGTTGAATCATATAAAAATATCTTACTTCATAAAGTCTTGCGTATTTGTCGACATTAAGGTTTAGGCCTACTTGTTCTATTGTTATTGTTCCATTTAGCCTTTGAATTTTCTTGTTTCACATTTAGTAGGGATGTATGATTTTATAGATGGAACAAAAAGCCGATAAATGTTGGGATATGTGGAACAAACTCGAGACAATTTGTAACAAATCTGATATGTCTTTGATAGGGCCTGCTGGTTGAGAACCAGAACAACATCATGCTTTTCATTGGAAATGGGGGGGGGGGGCAAATACCCAAAGGAGTCGGACAAACTCAAAACTAACTGCGTCCCCTTCATTGTCTAGACCGACCTGTGGAATAACATGTATTTGTATCTGTTAAATTTGTGTCGTTTATATATTAGACAAACACATGTCGCGCATAGACATAAAGAAATTTCGATTTTTGAAATATTGATGATACAATTAATGATCGATGACCGAAAACTGACACACAGGAATGGCTAGAGACCAAAAAATCGCGCAATTTCAGGCGCTTATTTTGCCGGCTAGAAGGAAAAATGGTTTATCTCCCAAATTATTATATATATATTTTGGTTTTTCAATTTAACCGTCTGCACAAAAAAATCTGATTTGTATAAGCATATGCAGGTTAAATATATTTGATAGCGCTTTTATCTGGGAAATCTTTTACTTCATTTTTTTATGAATTCGGCTATAAAACAATAATGTAGCCTACTCGTGTGGTATAATAATTAATAATGATAGTATGTTCATCTATACTTTTCGTTTTAAACATGCATGATTTGTCGCCTATAGACTCTTTTTCGCGGAATTATATAGCATATCTATCAACATTTCATATCCCTGTCGGGGCAGGCAACTTCGACACAGCAATGTAATTGGGCATAAATTAGATAGTGAGTAAGCAATGACTTGGGACCCAACATGGCGTCTTTTTACACTTGACGTCATATTTTCATGACGTCATATGAAATTTCTGGCTTCACAGTTGTCGCAACTTTATCTATATATACGGCTTTGCCAGTAGGCTACTAATAACGTAAATAGTAGTTATGATAATTCACCACACGCTTACCTAATCAAGAATGCACATCACTTCATGCCATAACCACGTGACATAGCCACATCACGTAATGGCATAACCACATCACGTAATGACATAGCCACATCACGTAATGACATAACCACATCATATAATCATATAGCCACATCACGTAACGACATAGGCACATCATGTAATGATATAGCCATATCACGTAACGACATAGCCACATCACGTAATGACATAACCACATCACGTAACGACATAGCCACATCATATAATGATATATCCACATCACGTGATGAAATGTGCACATCACGTAATGAAATGACTACCACATATAATGTCAACATCACCGCATGTTACGACAAAATCAGCGCATATAATGACAGAACAACTAAATTTAATGCCAAAACCACCTCATATAATGTCGAAATCAGCGCACTTAACGATAAAATCACCCCATGTAATGACAAAACTACATAATCATCTAATGAATAGCCACATAAGGCAGTAATGGCGTTCCATACATTATCCCTGATTACATATTTGAACTAATACGACAGCCCATTTATTATCTATTAACTATGTTAGTTACAATATCGTTATATACACTAAGCAGCACAATTTCGGTGCTGAGACCCTTCTTGTATGCTGACTGAAATAGTTCGTCAAGATTGTTAACTATACAAAAGCTGATGGCTTATACCTTCTCAATCAATGAAGATTTACTTGTGTAATCCTCCAGTTCTGTATTAGAGACAGGAGAAAACTGGTGAACCATCGAAGGGATTTTCTTCTGGCAAGGCAGTCGATTTAGGATCAGAGGAAATCCAGAACGAATTCTGTCTATTTTTCCTTGAAAGAATGTTGCGATTTTATGGTTAACTTAATATTACTTGTATTTTGACATGCGTGACCTTGGTTTTATTTTAAGAAACTCGAAGTAACTTATAAATTTGACGTGGTTGTTTTTTTCTTATTTTGAATAAACTATGGGAAATGTAACTCCGTTTTGACGAAAGTATACGATTATTAGTTTAATTTCTTGCTTGTTTATCTATAATTATAAATATATCCCGTCTGATGCCATCTTGAAACCAATTTCTGTTCGGTCGTAAAAAAAAAGTTACTTGTCACTACTGGTGCATGTTCGTCAATATTATACTATAAACCAACTGATATTATACATTCAAGTTAGAATTATCATGAAATATTCCAAATGAAAAATCCCCATATCTGCTTGTGAATCGATCGTTCTATATTTCCAGATTCTAGGATACAGACATTCTTAAGTTCTATTAAGGCATTCTATTCTACGGGTACAGTGCATGTACACCTAATTATTAGAAAGAAGCAGAACGCAATACCCCCCCCCCCCATATCTATAAACCATGTGCGACTGTTAAATGAAATTTAAAGAAGAAACTCGTAGTTAACGTCCTTCTGTATTTTATTGCACCACCTGGAGCACCCGCTTTTAAAGGTAAATCATCTTCTATAGTTTGGCAGGCTACTTGTACTAAGTTATTATCCCATTTTCTGAAATAATAAAACGGGTTGTACTCTAAAGTCAAAACTGATAACTTCCAGCTTTTTTTGTACTGGTTTAGTTGTTACCTTTGTCATATTTTACGAATACCACTTCATCAATCCGATGCATGGAAACGAACAGGGATAACACAATTACAAGTTCAACAAGATAGAGAGAGAGAGAGGGGGAGAGAGAGAGGGAAATGTGGTCCTACGGTCTCGACACGAACTAGGTCATTTCGGGACTAAAATATGGTTTAATTTTATTTCAATAACCCGCGAGGCTGGACAGGCGACCCTACTCCTTGCCACATACAACCGGGGATTCGAAACCACGCTAGGTGACTCAATGGCAGGCCGTATGATACAGCGCTCGCACGCTAACCATTCGGCTACCCAACACCCTTCGTCAAGTTCATCAAACAGTCGGGATAAAAATATATGGGCCCTTATATGTAACTAACCGGTAGATTATGCCTTCGTAATGCTAGGTTCCCTCTGTCGTGCGATGCGTTGAGTTCAAGATCTGGCAAGTTCAGATACATTCGGATACGTTTCGATGCAATCAACGCGATTACTACGACTGACCTCAATACAGCATAGATAAGTCCGCCTGATAGGATCACCACGATTACTCCATTATTAAAGCCACGATTTCAATCGCTGCATGAATCGTGATACATGGGAAATGTCCGCCCACACTAAGTTTTTTACCCTTTGTTAAGCAATAACGGGTCATTCCTCGTGTTTAAAAAAGATATCCTAAGATTCAAATAGTACTTTTCGAGAAAAGGGAATGGTCACAGACAGCAAGACATCAGAAGCCGAGATGATAGTTTGTCTGTAACTTTGAAAAAAATCTTTATCCATTAGAACTTCTTTTATCTTTGATCCTGTAAAATGAAAACATAATTATGTGTTAAGTTTTTTGTTATATTACATAAAATAAAGACAAAATATAAAATGGAAAATAAAAGTATAAATTTGTTATAATTGATCTTACCTTTAGAACCAACTTCTTATCTGGTAGTGACTCCCCTTTAGAAACAACTTCTAATTTGTCGCTGCTGGCTTGAAATATAGGATTTAAATCAGAAATAGGACTTGCTGTCATTATATTGCCTCCAATACTCTTGAAAAATAAAAAAATAAAATGTGTTTATTGAAATATCTACAGTGTTTGTCCGTTTCTTTAGTACATTTTCATCCAATATTCCTTTAACTCTAGTTTTGATTTATCTAGTACTCTTTTAGTTAGCATCCAGTATTCCGTTGTCTAGTTTTTCTTTATCCAGTTGCCATTATCTAGATTTCCTATACCAAACTCCCCTTTATCTATCCAATATTTCAAGTTATGATTATAGCGAATTAACGACCTCCAGATGTAATAACCTAAAACATTTCCAGTATAAGTTACGCATGGTATTTAAATATCAAATCACGGAAAATGCAGTAGAATTCGGGAACAAGGTATTCCAGCTAGTAACTGGTATCCATATGAGCATTAATTGTTCTCCAACGATTTTCTTTGTGTTTTCCAATGATATACATGTATACTGTACAAATAATAAACAATGATATACATGTATACTGAACAAATAATAAACAATGATATATATGTATACTGTACAAATAATAAACAATGATATATATGTATACTGTACAAATAATAATAAGATACGTGGATTTAGATTCAACTTACCGCTGTGTTTCGTATTTGTTTACTAGAAAACCATTTCAACATTTCAATTACGGCTGTAAAAAACCCAGTTTTCTCTTCTGAAATAAACAGCAACTACACACGTCAGTTTACAGATACTTATGTATACTGAGAAGAAACTAAGAAACTAATCCATAGCTATACACGAGCTGCCAACATTAAATCACAACCTCAAATTAGATTCAAATATAATTTTTGCTGAACACACCACAGGACATCGTCCGAGGTTCCCTCACAATAGTCAAGTACCTTGAAGGGGTAAATATGGCCGGTGTTTGGCACAAAATCCACGAGAATGTTACTTATGGAGACAATTTCACTAAAGCGTTACTGGTGTATGTACAGTAGACAGAGTTTCACCAATTGTTTTTGTTTAGGGTATTGGTTAGGATTAGTTTCACCTTAGTAACACTTTGCAACGCACACATTCAAAAAAGGATACTCAATTCCATTTTTTCCGTGAGTCTTCGAAACTTTAATACAACTATTACCCATGGAGAACATCTCAGAGACATTAGCCCACACATTACTTACCTTACATTTTATATAGCAAAATGTTTAATACCTGGTAAAACTTCCTTGTTTTTTTGCAGAACTTCTTCTACTTTAGATAATGTAACAGAAGCACCAAATTCAATTCCATCTTCAGTAAACTATGACTAGCGTTGATTAATACTGGATACTTCATATTTTTAAACCTAGATTCTATACCTGGAATACAGAAGACACCCGTTGATATATGAATATATAATTCAGCGTAATAAGGAACCATATCATGACCTATGTACATAAATATACTTCTATATATTTAGCAGCTGTCTCCAAACCGAGATATAAATAGGGGTGTTGGGTGGCCGAATGGTAAACGCTTGCGAGATGGTTCATAACTCCTATCATTTAGCGTCACCTATCCAACCACGTGTGATTTTCCCGGATCCTCCGATTTCCTCCCACTGCCAAAGGCCCCGATTAAAATAAAATCAAGCTATATTTTAGTCCCGAAATTATCTAGTTTTTGTCGAGAGGAACATACCTCCCTCTACAGCCACTGAGATTTAAGATGATTATATAATCTCAAAACATTTTACTTACTCCACCATCTATAGATAGAAATGACAATGATTGGCAATATTCCGTATTCATTCTTAAATAATAATATTATAATAATATACAAAGCCAACTTCAAAATACTTACCGACTTCAGTGTTGCCTATAATTATTTTAGAATTAGGATATTCTTCTTTTAAATCTAATAAATCTGTTAAAGTTACTGGTCGATACCATTTCACTTGATTAGTTTCAAACATCAAGGCCTTCTTGTTATATTCATCAAAATTAATCTTTTATAAAGAATAACATAAAATATAAACACGATTCAGATGGTATATTTTTGAAAAAAACGAAATGGGTGATATTTCCTCACTAACCCCTTCCCCGATCCCCACGTTTAAATTTCCATTTTTTTTAAATTTTACTTTGGTTTTCGACAAATGAGTATCGTGTATTGTGTTTTTATCGTATTGGCCTGGTGCATTACGGCGGGGGGGGGGGGGCTGAGAAGGTCAGCTGTCTATAGTTCAGATGGACGAAAAACAGTATATCCTGCAAAATGAGACTTTAAAATGAAATGTACTGGTGATGATATAAATTAATCTGTGGAATTTTGTCTGGGTATTAGCACAATCCACGCAGAGCTAGAAATAAATATAAACAAATGAAACAAATGAAATATATATATAGAAACAAATGAAAAATTATTTCTTATTCTTCCATCTTAGCATCTCGGAGAATTTACATTACCTTCTTCGTTTAATGTTGTAGCAGAAAAGTAGTAGTATAAAAGGGTAAATAGTGATACTGATTTTTGTACTCAGCTTAGAAAATATTCTATAACCATCTAGTATTGGCCGATATCCAGCACATCTACATGTACACAGATTACCTATAATACACACAAAAACCCAATAATATGTATATTGAATTACAGTAGAAGAAAGACACGAATTAACTTAATTGTTACATTTCGGAATACAAGTTTGTATAAAGACGTACATAACCGCTATGAAAATATAAAACTCTACATGGGGTTTAACAAGGCTCTTCGTTTAGTCCTATTCTCTTGGTTCAGACAACATTGTATTCAGTATTACGTACAGTCTAAGAATACTATTACTACTACTCGACATAATTAGGTTTTTTCGGGGCTAACAAATCCTCGAATTCTATTTCCATGTTCGCTGGCGCGTATGGTTCATTAGCAATGGAAGGAAAGTGGCGGACTACGAGGTTGGACAGGCGATACTATTCCTTATCACGCGCAAGCTTAGGATCAAACAACATTGCACACTTAAACACAAACTCGATTATTTGGGTCATTTACTTTACATAAATAGAACCTTGATTATCCAAGTCATTTATACGTTCAGGCCTCAGGGTGTATTTTCAAACAACGAATCCAAATCGATGTTGGGTTTGTCTTCGCTTTAGTCTGACCTAAAGAAATTAGCAATATTTCTCTTTTTGTTCTAGGTTCCATAATTTTCTGAATTTCACCTAATACAACGTCTTATATCACGAGAGTTTTTTAGCTAGAGCTGAGCCTTGCTGCACCCCACAATGAAAACGGAACTCTTGTACATCAAATTATCATCCACTATCAGAATCTTTATTATCAACATACAACAATCATATGTGACCCGTCATGGCATAATGAGTCGTAATGAGGAAATTTTGAAAATTGAGTTATTGTTATTTTCACATTCTCCAACTCAATACCTTCAATTTGATGTATAGTTTGATTGGATCGCGCAAAAATTGACTGATCTGTGTCCGCTTGAAGCCTCCCAACACGCCAAAGTATGTTTTGAGAAAAGTCAAGTCAAAGATTTGGTATGTTTCAAAACAAAATCCCATAGCAACCAAGCCATTTATTTGCTGTTTTGTCGTTGAATACTTATTCTAGGGGTTTTAAGGGATGCTGAAGACGAAAATTGTAGTAAACATTTCCAAAATGGGCGCGAAAATGACAAATGTTCCGAGTTTTCACAAGTTATGTGGTTATTAATGAATAAGAGTCAATCCGATAATACCCGCCATTTTGTTTTTCAAAATGGCGACCGAAATGATAATCGTTGTAGTAAAATTTTATCCGACAATATTGACCATTTTGTTTTAAATGAACCCGCGGTAACTATCGGTCTTGATGTTACCATGGGCAAACCGGGGGTCGAGTTTCCCTAAACCACGATGTACCCTGTAGTTCGGATAGAGAGTCTAAGCTATGATGTACCCTGTAGTACGTATTGCGTATCTAAACCATGATGTATTCTGTAGTTCGTATTGAGTCTCTAAACTATGATGTACCCTGTAGTTCGTATAGTCTCTAAACCATGATGTATCCTGCAGCTCGGATAGAGTCTCTCTAAACAATCATGTACCCTGTAGTTCGGATAGAGTGTCTAAACCATGATGTACCCTGTACTTCGATGTACCATGTAGTTCATATAGTCTCTAAATGGGGGGTTGGATGGCTGAATGGTTAGCACGTGCGTGCTGTATCATAAAACCTGTCATTGAGTCAACTGACGTGTTTTCGAATACCTGGTTGTACGTGACAAGGAGTAGGGTCGCCTGTCCAACCTCGTGAGTTTTCTCCGGGTCCTCCGGTTACCTCCCACTGCTAAAGAACCCTACGCGCAAGCGAATTATTGAAATAAGGTTAAACCATGTGTTAGTCCCGAAATGACCTAGTTTGTGTCGAGTGGACGTTACACTCCATTTCTCTCCCTCTCTAGTCTCTAAACCATAATGTACCCTGTAGTTCAGATAGAGTTTCTAAACCATGTTTATACTGTAGTTGGGATAAACCATAGTTTTGTAAATAGGTAATCGATCATCAAATGAATATGAATTGTACGATATGATAATCTCGAAATTGCATAGTTTCTCTGAAATGAATATATTGTAAACACGCTTTAAATATCTGGATGCAATAGAGGTGGTGTAGAAAATTCCAGGTACATTAAAACATTGACAATAGGAGGTATTTCTTGCTATGGCTTGTTTATAATATAGGATGAGATTTATTGTTTTGATTATAATCACAATGTTACACAATAAATTATACCCCTTCCCCTACTGAGAATTGTAATTAAATAATGTAATGTTATCTTCGTTCATATTATGTCTTTGAATCTACCTGAGAGGTATGTGCATCGGTATGACACCTTAAATAAATTAATATGCGTATTTCTACAAAGACCCAATTACACACTGTTAACCAACCATTGGAGTTTTAATGACCATAAATCATTTAGTTTATTCAGCTCGACGTAAGACTTAAAAAATATATAGACACAGTTGGTTTAACTTGAATGTAGATATTAATCATCTACATGTATATATATATATATCACCTTTCAGTTAAATCATGTTATGTTCATATTGTATTACGCGGGGCTCACACTGGCCTTCAATTTTTTTCTGCCAAAATGGATGATAATTTTTATATAAAGAAATGTTCATATTTTATCTGCCAAAAATGTGTGATAAAAAATACAATATCTACTAATTTTATGTCTCACCTATTCTTATTATAAAATAATTACCGATATATACAATACAATACACATGTAAAACAACTTTTAAAATCTGCCTTTACATTATATATAAGCACAGTTTGGATTTACTAAGATCAGATTTTATTTGTGGTGAGTTTAATCTACTTGAACATCGTACAACACTATATATTCAGTAGTTACACGTCAAATCTCGTCCAAGGAATGACAGTTTTTTTTATAAATGTATGTGTTGCGTGTACAATAGACCTATTGTTATTTTCAGGTACCGTAAAGGTATCAGAATCTGAATCCCTTAATTACATCAATTATATTTGTAAGATAAGCTAACAATAATACCCGTCGTTCACCTTTAGACCATTTTGGCGACGGTAATATGATACAAATGGCGAACCGTTTTCTCGCTCAAGAATCGCCGATATTCAACTAGTTCTTACGTTTTCGACCAGTGTTGATAAGATAAATCAATCAACTAATCATTAATCCAAGACAACTGATTAGTATTACTCAATGATTCGACCCGGATTATCAGCCAGTTGATTAATTTATTGTTATAGTGTTTAACCACGTGATTAACACTCAATAATGATTAGAATTTTAAGATTTTTTTCCGCCAGTTCTGAAAAAATATCGCCAGTACCGCCAAACTTTATCGCCAAAATCAAATTTTGATCGCCACTTTCATATTTTTATCGCAAATTGCGACTTTGGTGTTACGTATTTGCCAACATCAAGGTAACAGTTTTCCAAGCGCAGTTACAATACAATTCGATAATGACGTCACAATGAGAACGACGTAATTCCATCAAAGTGACGTTACGACGTTATAAAAAGATCGTAGGTTAAAAATGTCGGCATTTTTTAACTCCCGAGTATCGATTTCCTATAGGTGACACATATTTGCACTAAAGTCAACCGATTCGAAGATTTCAGCGATTTTCTGGTCCACTGGCGGCCATCTTGGATTTATGTTAATTATGCAAATTCCCCCAAGACCGATAATGGCCGCTTTTGTTATGGAAGTACTAGAGACCACACCTGAACAGTTCCCAAAGAAATGATTTCTGTTGCAGTTTGTTCTAGGTGTATTGACCGGTCGTCCCGCTGTGAGCAGAGAAAAATATATAATTTCGCTGGGAATATTCAGAAAAAGACAGATTGAAGAATACCGTACTCTTACAAAACGTCCAAATAAAGGTGTTTTAAAATGTTTTATTGCTATTTTGATTTTTTGGGCCGATAGATAGTATATTTATAGACTCATATTTGTGAAAATCTTAATCCGATTAAAACACAGATCCAATTTCGTTTTGTTTTTTATAGTTCAAAATTTCGTTTTTACTTGTCTTCACTACTCTTGGATCTGGAGGACTTGTTATTTATCTCGTGTTCTGCCTGAAATGAGGGGTCAGCCAATCAAATGGTCTGTCGAATCGACCGTTTGACCTTTTCATGCGTGGAACTGTGGGTAGATATTACCAGCCAATGACGTCTATACTAACACCAGCGGATAGAAATCAAAACAAAACAAAAGTAGATTTTAAAAAGCATGGCGGTCGCTAATTGGTTAATCGAATGACTGACGTTATCGGGTCAAATGTCCCGTGCTTGATACCTGACGTCATAGAACGTGAGCTCCCACTATAACTTGTTAGATCTACATGAGTGTAGGCCATCGAAAGTATAAAAAACGAAACGAAATATAGATCTATATTTTAATTAGATTGTGAAAATATCAATTTCGATCAAAATCAATGTTTTCACTTATTTTGTCTTTATCTCAATATTGGATCGCGCGCATTCCGACTCATTTTGCCGTGGCCGGTCACATATACAACATGTATACAAAACAGATTAATATAAATAGTAAAAAAACCCGTGACATAGACAGAGCGTGATAATCTGTGAACATTAATTCATTGGGGACATGTTTTGTTTATAAATGAGTTATTGATCTACAGCATAATGTATATTAACATAGCCTCGGTCACCCAGAACCCCCAGTCTGGGTCCGTTGTCAATTTTTGACGAAAATTACTGGATAATCTACCACATAAAAAACAAACTCCCGGTTACGCATGGGCAATGGAACCATTTGGCTAAAGTCTTGGTACATAGGAACAAAAAAGAGAAGAGGAATAAAGTATGAATCACGATGCAGAATTAAAAAGATTGTGAGAAGCCATACGTCTGATTCATGACAAGAGGAAATAACCATTTCAAATAAAACCTTTACAAACAAAATTTTAGAGAGTGTCATTGTTGACAAGCGAGATGCTTTGATAGATTTAGTACGTGGTAACTTAAAAGACTGGATAATCCAGACAATGACTTAGTTTCCGTCAAATTTTGAGGACCCATCCAGACTAATATTCGTATAGTATTTGTTTAGATGATAGAGACTAATATTAACATTCATCGTTTATAGAATCATTATTGCCCTCTTATATTTTGTTTTGTGCTAATAGTTTATAATACTGACCGTTTACCAATAAATAGGTCAAGTGAGGTATACATAATGGTGATTAGCGATATACGATATTTGGGAACATAATATATGAAATAATTTTCAAAATAAAATTCAGATTAATATATTTTTAACTTAGATATATTTCTACAGCTATCATCCCATATTATAGTGACAAAGTAATTATTGTACCAGATAAGCAACACAAATAATTATACATTTATAAAATAAGATAAACCCAGATTATCGAGTAATGCTTTAACTTGAAGATCCCTATTATATAATCAGAAATTGTGCAGATCAGAATAAACGATATTAACAAGGCACTCGTAAAGCTTAAATGATTTGTAAGTCTGGATATAAGGCACCTGTCATTGACAATGTCAGCACAGTTTCAGGCTGTCAGGCACAAGACCTGTAGTGCCTCTCATTTGCCAGGTACTGATTAGTCTTTTTTGATGATATTATTAATACATGTCCGGCATTAAGTTGAAAATATCAGTATTATTTCATTAGTGCCTGGCTTTATGTCAGGTGCGTTATTTCCAGGCCTGATGATTTGGCGCAAATTAATAAAATGTTGTTGACAAAGGGCTCTTAAAGAAAACTACCCATTTCGCCATACACAGTTCCTTGAAAGCTTACCAAGGGATTGATTGGGTTTCGTTTTTAAACAACTAAAATATTGTTCTGATAATTGCGCAATGTTAAAATAATTAAAGCTTTACACTCCAAGGTCTGTAGATTCCCTTTTCAATAGGAGGAAACTGAAAAAAAGCAACAACAAAATAAAATCTTAAACTGATAACAAAAAGGATAAGAAATCAAAATCAGAAAAAAAATATGTGACAAATGATCGTTGATAATTTCAAATGTAAGCGCCTTAAATTCAGAAAATATATCTAGGGATAAATGATAAGGGGGCTTGTGACACTATGCGGGCACAGAGATGACAATGATCGTCTAGGGTTTTCTTCTAGGGTTTTCTTCGGACTTCACGTTGTTTAAAATATGATCAATTATTCCGATCTTCAATTGACTGACACTGGAACACTTTTTACGTTAAATATGTTTTTATATCTATCTAACATCCATAATACAGGTAACTACAATATTATTGAATAAAAGTTCAATATCCTTGGCTTGTGTTCTGAGGTGGCATTTCCTCGCCTCTCAGTCGGGTGGGTATCTATTTTCTACCGCCTCATCATGATATCTGAATCCGGCCTGTGAGCCAGAGCAGCTCACGGTAGGGACTTCCCCTTGAATCTCTCAAATGATATCTAAAGAAACTTAAACTTCGAATGTTCTTATAAAGAGGTTACGTGCATGGGTCAGAATTGTGCCCGGGAAATTGACCAGGTGTTTCCTTTATCGGATTGGTCAACTGCACAGATGCTACCCGGGATTTCAAGACAGTGTACTTATGTGGGCACCTAGGAGAGCGACTAACCACGTTTTTAACTCATGGGATTACCTTTTTAGGATTATCAGACTTATGATGTCATTGCCCCACTTTAAACTTCCAGACATATTCTTGTTAGCCTAGTTCTTGTTGTCACTAACATAAACCAGAAGATACTTTACAAACTAAGGTAACCTAGTTCTTGTTGTCACTAACATAAACCAGAAGATACTTTACAAACTAAGGTAACCTCTAGGGTCAGTGTAACATACGTCCCTTTGCAATGCGTTAAATAAGCACAGTTGCTTAATTAACGTCGTCATCTAACATGCATTAAATACAATAAAAACAAATACTTTCAGAATGACATTTCAAAATCGTCATCCCATGTCGTGAACAATGTTTAAATATTCACTAGTAATAATTACTAAAAACTTCTAGTTGTCCTTTCAATATTCAAGTCCTACTTCTAATATAATATCATTACACTGATATACATGCTACAATAACATAAATACACTGATTCACGTTATAACACAATAAATAATACTGGTTCAAAGTCAATGCAATTTCATGTCCTATTGTTCGTTTTCTGCCACTTTAACCTACTAAACACAGAAAACATAACTAAGATGTTCAAAATTCTTCATGTGTCCTGATTTCAAAATATTATTATACTGTACTTAATTAATATTGTTAAAGTTCAGTTTCACTTTAACTTCACCAAAGTTTCAGCTACCATCGTCTTCTTCTAAGTAATGTATCTCATTTGTCAGAGGTTCCGACTTCTAAGAATTTTCAATCAGCAATTCTTTTGAAGACTTGTGTTGGGATAAATTCATTCATCCTCAAATCAAACATGTCATTGTTGTCAGACCAAAAACTTATTAATTTAAAACTTTATTTAAATATATATTAGACTAAGATTATTTCTTAACTTTATTATTAGCTGCACTTATTTTTTCACAAAACTCAAATACTGCCTTTAATAAGAAAGATTTTTAAACTTTAGCACAAAAGGCCCAGGGACCTGAGATGCACCGTTGTACATAAAGCAGCATGTATACTTAAAGGGCCATCATTTTTGGAGTTATTCTTTGATTTTGATTTTCTTTCACCGGTGTGTTGCCAGAACATATGGGAAGCATATAAAAGAGGCCTTTTGGTGATACCTAAAGTTTCACTCCTATATAGGACACAGATCACTAAATATTCATGGGCCGTCACCTACGAATGTAGGGCGAAAGTTATTTTTAGTACTTCTCTCCTTTTCACTTTTTCCCCCTTTTGCATGGCGATTTTTGTTGACTTTTTGGTGTAGAATTGAAGAAAAGGGTTTAAAAATACATTTTCTGCCAGGTTTTGGTGAATATTCATGATTTTGAGGCGGAAGGATACAAGGGTTGTGAGGTTGGTTACGTTGAAAGGGAGGGCCGAAAATTGCTTGTTTAGTTGTCTCTACTGCCAGCCTGTTTATCTCAAGTTTTTCATGGTGAACCTCGTACACCCTTTTGGGCCAGAGTTTGCCACATGTTGCTCCATCTGTGGCAGAAAGCGTCCTACCCAACGAATATTTAGGAAAAAGTTACAGCCGGTCTAAGAGACGAGAATTAACATTAAAGTCAATGGGGAAATAATTAGTGATCTGTGACCATTTAAAAAACTGTTTGCTTACAACACCGTTACATGGTTATGGAGGTTGAGTTCAAATTTCGTGAAAATCAGACCAAAATTGACAGACAAAATGACCGCCGTTTGTACGCGAATAGTGTGAAAATATGTTATATCAAGGTTGTGGACCCTATAGAGGTCACAATTTTGAACCGATTTTGGTGAAACTTGACATGTATGTTTTTGGTTCCTTTCGATATTTGCGCCCATCAGATCGTAACTTCCTGAATTATGTCCCCTGATTGTCCGAAAAATCGCCCTTTTTAGCTTGTGGTCCCTCTGCAGGTCAAAATTGTTATCCGATTTAAAAAACCGTTTGATTATATCACCGCTACATGGTTATGGAGGTTGGGATTGAATTTCGGACCAAATTTGACAGACAAAATGGCCGCTGTTTAGTGTAAAAATATGATATATCAAGGTTTTGATGAAATTTGAAATGTAAGTTTATAACCCAAAGATCACGGTCTTCCTTTCGATATTCGGGCACATTGGACAATAACTTCCTGAATTATGGCCCCTGATTGTACGAAAATCACGTTTTTTTACCTCGTGGACTCTATGGAGGTCACAATTTTATTCTGAATTAAAAAAAACGTTTGACTATATCCCTGTTACACATTAATGATGGTTGAGTGTGAATTTCTTGAAAATCGATAATTGAACAGCTAAATCCATAATATCAAATGTTTCGTATAATTAACGTTAGCATCGGGCAGAACTTTATAAAAACCAAACAAATTCTAATGATTTTCTGATAATTACTTAATATGCTACAACTCTTGTTGACTGCCCGGGCGATTTAGCTGCTGTGTGGGCGTATGTTTCGTTGCCTGGCAACCTATTTTTTGGTTTACTATGTTAACAGTCTGGCACAAAATCATTTATTATATATCTCTACACAATATATATCTCAACACTGATGGTAATATCTCAACACTGTTGGTAATTTTTTTCCATATAAAATCGGTTATATCTCAATACTTGGTGTAAAATAATTGTTGGTATATCTCAACACTGGTTGTAAAATTGTTGGTCATGTTGGTATAAAATCAGTTAACACTATGTAACATTTTCATTGAAGACAGATTGTCATCCAACAAGAAATATCAACATATAAAATCCAATGAAATTAACAACTTTATTTTTGAAACTAAGTATTAAAAAGAATTGCTTAAAAAAATTATTTTAATCAAAGCCTATTATTATCTATTTATTTAGTGATCCGATGGAGGACTGGTTAGATCAGTTGGTTTAATCTCACTTAGAACATAACCTCATTTTTCTTCCAATCAGATACCTTTAAAATGACCATGTGACACTGTTCTATTTCATGAAGAATGAAGTTATCTTAAGTACTTGCCATTATAATTGGCTGTAGAAAACCCCACCCACAGCTCAGGTCATGGTATGTGATCGCTAATTGGGATTAACACAGTAAGCTAACTACACGGTCTGCTGATTTAGGGTGACCTAAATAAAGGATAAAGACAACAACATTTAATATAATTTAATTGTGTTACTCAGTCCTTCTGCTGTGTTCATAGAAAAAACACCCTTATCCCACATTACTTTTTCCTCTTCTGGAAGCACTGGTTCACATGATTTTACTTTTGTTCCAAATCCAGAGATGTCAGTCGTTTCATTTCGGAATCCAATATTTTGCGGAATGTACTAAATTTCTCATCATCATCTCTCAAAATATGCACATTATTTCTGTTACAATCATTTTTGATATACCTTTGTAATCCCGAAACAATTTGAACAAGAGTGTTTGGTGGATAATTTGTCGCATCTTTACGCCTTATCTCAACAATAAATCTTTGCAGCCAAAATTGTTATTCTTCATCATTTAATGTATTAATGTCCGTAGGAATTAATTTTCCTTTCTCAAAATATGTCTCTGGCTTAGAGTTCCTATTATCAACCCAGTCCTTCCATAAATTTAACGCCCATTTGTTGTTGTTTCTGGTCTTGATTGGAACTGAACATTTTTGTATATTTTCTAAATCTGCCTGCTTCACAGGACTAGAAAAACGTCCTTTATTATCACGAGTCACACATGGCATATCCACTAGTTGTTGCGTTGGAATATCCATCACTTGCGATAGGCTAATTAGTTCATCATCTGATGGAAACGATGCCCAGTCGACAGCAAAATCTGGCACATCCATATTGAAGTACATTTACTATAGTGACTATAAAATTACTACTGAATGAATGAAGGAACATAATAAGATTAAAGTTGTACTCATTAACGATCAAAAGTTACTTGTAATCACCTTTAATCTCTTAATCTCATGACTTATACAGGTGACATTGAATGACTCCACCCAATTGTCAATCACTCTATGACCACACCTACAAATTATTCAACTTTAACAAATTTCATATTTCAATTAGTTTTCCCCAAATATTTTATGAAATATAAATAATACAAATATCATACTATATTATAGTAAAAACCCAAGTGTTTATAAACTAATACAACTTCTTGCTGCTAAGAACACCACAGAATTAGAGAATCTAGGTCGGTTTCTATTTCAAGCAAATAAGAGAAGATCTGAACTTATCATTAAAATATAATCACCTCTAAACCTTTTTGTACATCTCATTAACATACTCTCCCTTGTACATTCTGTATATATTTCCTTTTTTGTATGTTTTGTATGTATTTTTGTATGTGTGTTTTACCCGATGGGCTCTTGACCTAAGGGAATAAAGAATAGAATAGAAAAGACTATAAAATTACTACTGAATGAATGAAGGAACATAATAAGATTAAAGTTGTACTCATTAACGATCAAAAGTTACTTGTAATCACCTTTAATCTCTTAATCTCATGACTTATACAGGTGACATTGAATGACTCCACCCAATTGTCAATCACTCTATGACCACACCTACAAATTATTCAACTTTAACAAATTTCATATTTCAATTAGTTTTCCCCAAATATTTTATGAAATATAAATAATACAAATATCATACTATATTTTGTATAAGTTTTGAAAGTAGAGATCATGTTCTAAGTGAGTTAGAACCCATATAGAAAATTCTTCATGGTTAGAAAGGGCTCTAAGCCATGAAGAATTTTCTATATGGGTTCTAACTCTTACTGTGCCACCTAATCAACTGGTGTTATAGGGTAGTGGTGTGAAAGTTTAAGTAAACAAAGGATTATAGACTGTATCCTTATTAGTATTATTCACCTAGTTAAGATTTAATTATTTTAATAATTAAAATATATAAGTTAAGTTCACGTTTCGCCGGTTAACGAGTATCTTAAATATTATTCCGGCCTCCCATTTGTGAGATTATTTGATATAGACAACTTTGGGTTGAATGCCTTTAAATTAGAAGAAGCTGATTTGGAGATAACAATATTTTAAAGTTTGCGGATTATGTTACTGAACAAGTGGTAGAAAGCGATGGAGGAGGTATGTGGAATCACTTCAACACAGATAGTTCACGGACATCTAATCACGTTGGTGGAGGGCACAGTAAAATGAAGAAGACCGGAACAAGCCATTCAAATATATTTAAATTTTATTATCATTGTGTTGAAACAGCAGACTTTTACTGAAAATACCATAGTTCAATTGGATAACGGGGGACGATTGCCCCCTAAAAGGCGAAAATATAAAAGAGTAGAAAAATCTATTAATGATCTAAAAATCGAACTGTTAAATGGAGTAAAACATGCTATTGAATATACTAACGTCATATTTAGTAGGGTTAAGATTCATGTTTGATACATGTATTTGTTGTTACTTTTATGTAATTTATTGTAAATGAAGTTTTTAATTAGTTTAAACCTAGTAGTTTTAAAAAGCGGACTATACATTTAACACCATTGTAATCGATAATCTCCTGGCTTGATTAATACCCCTATGAGAACAATGGCGGGTGGCACAGTGAGATGTTCTCGATCAGTTAGAACAAGAAGAGAATCAAGTCAGCTGGATACCACTCGGTTTAAAAATAAAACTAGAAAATTCCAACTTGGATATTACACAGATAACAGATGAGGTCTGTATTTTATATTTTATTTTCGATAAAAATTTCATCCGTATATTAATGACAATGAAAAACATTGTTCTACATGTAATTATTTAGTCTCTTATCATCCAAACAAATATTCTACGAATAATCCAAACAAATATTCTACGAATAATCCAAACAAATATTCTACGAATAATCCAAACAAATATTCTACGAATATTAGTCTGGATGGGTCCTCAAAATTTGACAGAAAGTCGGTCACTGTCTGGATTATCCAGTCTTTTAAGTTACCACGTGCTGAATCTATCAAAACATCTCGCTTGTCAACAATGCCACTCTCTAAAATTTTGTTTTAAAGTTTTTAATTGAAATGGTAATTTTCTCTCGTCATGAATCAAACGTATGGCTTCCCACAATCTCCTTAATTACGATTCATGCTGTTGTATCGTCTCTATTTTGTTTCTAATAATAGATGTGCCAAGTGAATTGTGGGATATATTTTATCCTCGCCTTATAGAATCTATCAAAATCGGCCCGGCTTCATAATATCTATCACTTACCGAGACTTTAACCAAAGGGTTCCATTGTCCATGCGTAACCGGGAGTTTGGTTTTTTATGTGGTAGATTATCCAGTAATTTTCGTCAATAATTGAGAACCGACCCAGACCCTCCGTGCGTTGAAGACTAGGGGGGTCTGGGTGACCGAGACTAGTAATTATTGTGTATTCAGTAATGTCCCCTGTACTGTTGTTGTCATATAAACGTGTGTATATGACGTCTGACACTGCCCTACTAAGAAATTGACACACTAGTTTATTTTTACCGAAATGAAATCAAATGGGGTTTAGCATCCTACTTTTCTGCACCGATTTGGTTAATGAAGACGGGGATATGCTATACAGTGTGCTATGAGGGTACATTAGCAGTATCAAAATCAAACTGTCGAGTGGTTCTTTTACATTCACATCAACATCAAAATGGCGACGTGTAAACAAAAACACGCGCGATATTACATCGGTAATTCTCGCTATTTGGCGGAAACTACCGAGCAATTATCCAATCACTGTTGCCTTTTTTTAGAAGAGTCCATTAAGATTAAGGGTGAACGTTGTGTATATGTCAGATATAAACCTACTGGGTAGGTTAATATCCTATACATATCCCAAAGATCTGGGTTACTAATCTTGATGCTTCAGATCGATACTGCTGGATTATGACCCTTGATTGTACAAAATAAATGCCTCTTTGTAATCTTGTTTTGTCCATCTAATGAAGTCGGGCATACGCTATATACAGTGTGCTCTGTGTGCAACTTTGCCTAGGCAGCCTCATCATGGCCTACTCTTATATCGAATTCTCTATCATATCAACCTTGGGTAGGTTAATATCCTATACATAAAGTTTAACCTGATCACGAACTCGCTGAGCACACAATCTAATAATCGCCTGCGTGTTATCGATGTTTCACAATCTTAATAGATACAATCTTCAATGCTCAATTTTATCGTATTGCGATAGGAAATATCGTTCATTTTGTAAAAAAAATCAGTTCATTAATAACACAATAATGATCTGAGATGGGATTATGTTCAACCTTCATCATGTCACTGTTGGTGACGTTATAAATCTAGAATATGACCACCTTTGTGTGTTGGTTGAGACCTTCCGTTACTGCGTTATGACCTATCTTTCCACAATACCTTGTGAACACTTATAACAGATTTCGTTTTTATACGCCCACATTTTTATGTGGACGTATATTGTCGTCGCCCCTGTCCGTCCGGACGTCCGTCCGTCCGTCCACAATTTGTTTGTGGACTCTCTACAGGTCACAATTCTTATCTGATTTTGACGAAACTTGAAATATAGGTTTATCCCCAAAAGATCTTGGCTGCTTTCGATATTGGCATGTATCGGATCAAAACTTCATGGATTATGGCCCCTGATTGTTCGAAAAATCACGTTTTTAGCTTGTGAACTATAGAGGTCACAATTTTGAACCGATTTTGATGAAACTTGACATGCATGTTTATAACCCCAAGATCTTGGTTCCTTTCGATATTTGCGCCTATCGGAACGTAATTTCCTGAATTATGGCCCCTGATTGTCCGAAAAATCACCTTTTTTAGCTTGTGGTCCCTCTGGAGGTCACAATTATTATCCGATTTAAAAAACCGTTTGATTATATCACCGTTACACCCTAAGGCAGGTTGAGTTCGACTTTCGGGAAAATCGGACCAAAATTGTCATACAAAATGGCCGCCGTTTGTACGCAAGTACTGTTAAAAAAAGGTATATCAAGGTTGTGGACCCTCTAGAGGTTACAATTTTAATTCGATTTTGATGAATCTTGAAATTCATGGTTATAACCCAAAGATCTTGGTTCCTTTCGATATTTGCGCATATCGGATAGTAACTTCCTGAATTATGGCCCCTGATTATACGCAAAATCGCCTTTTTTTTTAGCTTGTGGCCCCTCTGGAGGTCACAATTGTTATCCGATTGAAAAAAAACGGGTGATTATATTACATTTCACCGTAAGGAAGGTTGAGTTTGAATTTCGTGAAAATCGGACCAAAATTGCCATACAAAATGGCCGCCGTTTGTACGCAAATACTGTTAAAAATTGTATATCATGGTTGTGGACCCTGAAACTTGAAATGCATGGTTATAACCCAAAGATCTTGGTTCCTTTCGGTATTTGCGCATATCGGATCGTAACTTCCTGAATCATGGCCCCTGATTGTCCGAAAAATCGCCCATGGTCCCTCTGGAGGTCACAATTATTATCCGATTTAAAAAAACGTTAGACTTTATCACCGTTACACCCTACGGAAGGTTGAGTTCGAATTTCGAGAAAATCGGACTATAATTGCAAGAAAAAATGGCCGCCGTTTGTACGCGAACAGTTTAAAAATATGGTATATCAAAGTTGTGTACCCTGTATAGGTCACAATTTTAATTCGATTTTGATGAAACCTGAAATGCTTGTTTATAACCTAAAGATCTTTATTCTTTTCGATATTTGCGCATATCAAATTGTAACTTAATGAATTATGGCTTTTGATTGTAGGAAAAATCACTTTCGGTATTGCTTGTTCTCTGTCTATCTCTCGAACAATTTTTATCTGATTTAAAAAAAAACCTCTAATTATATTACTGTTGCACCGTAAGGAAGGTTGAGTTCGAATTTCGTGAAAATCGTACCAAAATTGCCGGACGAAATGGTCGCCGTTTGTACGCGAATAGTGTAAAAATATGGTATATCATGGTTGTGGACTCTCTACAGGTCACAATTCTTATCCGATTTTGACGAAAAGTAACATTTCTAGGTTGTGTACCGTCACACCATAATCATTGTCGGCTTCGAATTTCATGAATATCAGAATGGAACTGACCAACAAAATGGCTGCTCCCAATACAATATGAAATACAGGACTTAATGATGTAGGAAAAATCACTTTCAGTATTGCTTGTTATCTATCCATGTCTCAAAAATGTGGGCGTATCCTGCCTGGCAGTGCCAGCCTATCTTTCAATTTAAGTTGAAGACGAACCCTATCGATAATCAGGTTTCCGCGAACTTTCGCTCAAGGGTTTTGCCCCCTTAGCTAAAAACTTTGTGACTGCGATAGAGGTTTTATAGCCAACAGTTTTTTACGCCCACATTGAAATGTGGTCGTATATTGTCGTCGTCCGCCCGTCCGTCCTTCGGTCCGGCGTCCAATTGCTTGTGGAAGCTCTAGAGGCTAAAGTTAATATCCGATTGACTTTAAATTTATACACAGTGTTTAAGGTCATGAGACGAAGAAGCCTATTGATTTTCAGCGATTTCCGATAAATAGTGCCAGAGTTTTGGTCCTTGGTCACTTGAAAAAATCTTGTGGACGCTCTAGATGCCAAAGTTAATATCCGATTGACTTTAAATTTATACAAAGTGTTTAAGGTCGTGAGACGAAGAAGCCTATTGATTTTCAGCGATTTCCGATAATTACTGCCAGAGTTATGGCCCTTGATCACTTCAAAAAATCTTGTGAATGCTCTAGAGGCCAAAGTTAATATCCGATTGACTTCAAATTTATACACAATGTTTACAGTCATGAGACGAAGACGTCTATTGATTTTCAGTGATTTAAAATAATTTATACCAGAGTTATGGCCCTTGATCACTTCAAAAAATCCTGTGGAAGCTCTAGAGGCCAAAGTTAATATCTGATCGACTTTAAATTTACACTCAGTGTTCAAGGTCATCAGACAAAGAAGCCTATTCATTTTCAGCGATTTCAAATAATTACTACAAGAGTTATCTCCCTTGATAACTTCAAAAAATCTTATGACGCTATAGAGGCCAAACTTATCATCCGATTCACTTCGGATTGATACACAAGGTGTTGAAACGAACATGTGTTTTGATTTTCAATGAATTCTGATAACTGAACAGCTAAATCCATGATATTAAATGTTTCATGTATATACTAATTGTTAGCGTGGGGTAAAACTTTATAAAAAAAGCAAGCAATCAAATTCTAATGATTTTCTGATAATTACATAATGAGTTGTTACTCTTAATCAGTTTTTAGTGTATTACAAATGTTTCATTACCGAAAAAAGTAAAAATATTCCACAACCCTTGTAGACTGCCCGGCGTATGTTTCGTTGCCTGGCAACCTATCTTTAACATATTGTTTTCAAATTTGATGTGATTCCAGAACCCCTTTTGAACGTGTCAACTAACCTTGCTGCAGACAAAAGATTGCCAGTTATTGGAATGAGGAATACTGGAATGTCAGTGAACCGATTACACGACATTTGAGTCATAATCCAACATTTCAGTAGAGATATCACATGATACCATTCAGCCACCATAATATGTACCAGTGGAAGTGGCATGTCCTTTCCTTCTACTACCTCATAACCTCAGAAAATAAAGACCTACCACCCCACCAAGGCATTAGTTTCAAAAGTAAATATTGACACCAATAGATCAATTACTTGGCTGTGAGATTTACAACATCTGAGCGTTGCTAGCTTACTTCACAATTCCCGAACGTATAGCTGCCGTTATCTACAGACACGTGAACTTTGCAACTCAACTATCAAAGGTAGATATTTGAGCATGAACGAGCGAAACTTGGTATCTGCGACGACCGAGGAATCTGATAGGCTCACAAGCTGGACTTGTACCCAATCGAAATTAGTGCCGAAATATGCAGGGTATTACGTGAAGGCCTTGATAAGATATACAAGTAGTTAAAGTCAGATCAAGAACTTAATTGAAGATGTTGGTTTTAGGGTTTCTGGACAAAATATTCACCGGTCAATAAGGGCAGTCATATATTTTATTCCAAGACAGCAGGTGCATGTATAAATTTTGGTGTATTTTATTTAAATTAAAGTATTATATTTTAGAGTGTTCACCAGCTATATGTGTTACGTGGATCAACCAATTGATCGGAAGGTTTCTTCACACGTAGAGTAATTCAAACAATTGAAGTTATTTAAAATCTTCACTTCCTTTTTCTCGCACATCTGTGGGACAATTGTACAAGAGTGGCCTTTACATTCACTTTGTTTGAATCCACATCGATAACGGCGGACAATTCTGAGCATAAGCCGCCCCCAGCATTTATGACTGGACATAAAGCCATATAGTCTATTTCTGTAGCTGTAGCATGCCGGCACAGTTCCATTGCACCTCGCTTCTCTAACATCAGTAGCAATATCTCTAACGCAGTCACAATGAGGTAATGCCTTATTAGGAGTCACCATTCCACAGTGATGGCAAGCTGTGTATCTTGCACACGCCTGGTCAATGTTGTCTATCCCAGGCTTACATGTGACTGCCCTATAAGGAGTAAAAAAGACATTACAGTACAATAATCGAGACTAAACATGGCGAATAATGACAATCAAACAATACACAATAAGGCAAAGAAGATGGCGGAAATAGTTTACCAGATTCTCCGGCATTGTTCTCACTGGCCTTGCCAGTGATAACTTACGGAGCAGAAGGCCTGGTAAAATGTCATTCGGGTGAAAAAACGGGGTCCTGTGTACATATTTGTGTGCACGTAAAAGATTCATAGTTAGTTGGAATTCGATATAAGAGTAGACCGTAGCGCCGCATTCCGGAAAAATAATACCCGTAGCACATTGTAGGCCTATGACACATGTACGTCTTCATTAGACCAGATGGAGAAGAACAGTTGGGCGTTAAGCCCCATTTAATTTTAGTTTTTCACCCCAAACAGTGTGTCCTGAATACATTATCTATCAATTGCCATTGGGGCAAAATACTCGGAACTAAATCGCAAATAATGACAATCCAACAATACACAATTTTAAAAAAGTCTGACCAGAAAGCACTGTACGAGTATACACCTTACATTGTGCTAGGGGAGGAAATCCTGCCCGGACAGGAATTGAATTCCAACTGTCAAGGGTTCGTTTACGTGCACCTCAGGGTGTGCAAGGCACCTTGTCATAAGGGATGGGGGCAGGTCGGAAATCTCTACAGTTACCGAGCTAGCTTCTTTTTCAATAAGTCACCGCTACTATCTCCTGTTGTAACTATACGTAATAACATAGATGTATATTTCAGTTCCAGATTTACTGAGAAAATTACATTTTTTAAAACATGGACACCATTCAGTTATTCCATAACGTAAAATTGGAATTTGCGTTAGCGGTTCGTACATTCTCGTGGCCCGGCCTTGTCCGTCGTAACGTCCACATTTGGTTGTTGACACTCTACAGATCACAATTCTTATCCGATTTTGACGAAACTTGCAATATAGGTTTATCTCCAAAAGAGCTCGGCTGCTTTCGATATTGGCATGTGTCGGATCGAAACTTCACTGATTATAGCCCCTGATTTTCCGCAAAATCCTTTGAGGTCACAATTTTGATGAAACTTGAAATGGATGTTTATAACCCGAAGATCTTAGTTCTTTTCGATATTTGTGCATATGGGATCGTAATTTGGCGCCCAACATGGGGCCCGAACCTACGCTCAAGTTGATCTTCTAGCACGATGTAGGGTGTATACTCGTCATTAGACCTCCAGATGCAGAAAAGTAGGGCAACAAACCCCAATGCATTCATTCATTCATTCATTCATTCATCCATTCATTATACTTACAAACATTGTGCTATGCTGCAAGTAGGACAACAACCACCCCACGGCGCATGCTCCCAATTACCACACCAATTACCATAGGACTGGAAACTAAATCTCTTCTCGCGTGAAACTGTGTCTATAATTTACATAAAAGAATAGTTTTTAAAGGTCTATTGATGCTAATAATTAGGTCTTGTAAAAGCATATCCGTGACAAGGAGTAGGGGGGTTGCCTGTCTAACCTTGTGGGTTTTCTCTGGGTCCTCCGGTTTCCCCCTACTTGTGTGGAGTGTTCGTTAAACCCCATCTCTCTCTCTCTCTCTCTCTCTCCGTGTTACGCGTTCGGTTTACTTAGTCTCGATAATCTAGACCAGTCAATCAGTCGGTAGACTGGTTAGTGCGACTTATTCCAAACGAATAGGTGGGGGGTGGATGGTCAAATGGTGAGCGAGCGCGCGCTGTATCATATGGCCTGCCATTGAGTCAACTGGCGTGGTTTCGAATCCCCGGTTGTACGTGGCAAGGAGTAGGGTCGCCTGTCCATCTTCGTGGGTTTTCTCCGGGTACACCAGTTTCCTCTCACTACTAAAGACTCCTACGCGCAAGTCCCGAAATGACCTAGTTTGTGTCGAGTGGACGTTATATCCTATTTCTCTCTCTCCCCTCTCTCTCTCTCTCTCCAAACCAAGACAAGAAGAAGTGTTTATTAAAGTGTTATGGTGTACATTTATATATCATATTGCAGTTAATGTGTGACTTTTTTTGCACTTAAAAGGGGTTAGATATGAACACAAATGACTGACAACGCGTATAATAATATGAATGTATATACTGATTTACATTTAGCCTAGAAAAGTTTGAAAAATGCATGGCCTCTATCGTCATTTTAGCATATAACTTGGGTAACCAGAGTCTTCTACAATACACAGAAACTGGGATTTTACATAAAATCATATTAAATACATGCACCTACTACGCTACGTTTTAGTTTTATTGATATGCAATAAAATGTTACACAATATTAAGCAGCTGTGGTTTATAGCTGTGGTAGAATTAGTATACATGTGTGTTACACATGCATTATTTAAGTTAGAAAATAGGTCACTATGTCCTCGTATTATTAGGTAATATTATATGATTGTCCGTTAAATGAAGGCCTCCAATATCAGGCCCGTAGCTAGCGTGGGGGCAAGGGGGGCAGCTGCCCTTTGCCCATTGGGGAAAAATCAGCGCCCAACCAATGTCACTTCGTTTTAAGGGCGCCTCGCCACAACTGATGGGGCGCCCAAAATGGTTTAACCGGTGTTGTGACTTATACCGAAAGGCGCCCATAATGACATGGGCGCCTTATAATGTTGGACCGCACATAGGCCTAGTGCATAGTGCCGAGTCAGATTGGTTGGGCGCCCACGACTTGGTTAATGAGGCGCACAAAACCCCTTTTTTGCGGTGCCAAGAGGGGCGCCCATAATGCCGAGATCGTGGGCGCCCATAATATAGTTCTAGTGACATTGGTTAGGAGTCCTCGAATGAATTGGACGCCCTATTATAACGCGTGATTATTTTCTAAATTCAACAAACGGCATGATTTGTGTGTGCTGCATCCCGGAGGGGCGCCAATAATATAATGCTAGCGACATTGGTTAGGCGCCCACGAATGAATTGGGCGCCCAAAACGGCGTGATAATCTTAAAAATTCAAACAGCATGATTTGTGGGGTGTGTCATTCCGGAGGGGCTCCCATAATGACGGGATCATGGGCGCCCCCTTAAATTATGCTACTGAGATTAGTAAGACGCACACGAATGAAATGGGCTTCCAAAAAGGCGTAATGATCTTCAAAATTCAAACAACTCGCACTCTTATCCGATTCATTTTTCTCATAAATTATTATCGATACCGATCATATCAAAATATCATATTACGCCAATATCTCAAATACAGCTTCAAAATTGAAATTTTCCGTCATTTTTAGGTGCAAACCATATTTTCCCAAATTTTCTGGAGAGGGAGGGGGGACACTATATGCAAACTGACTTTTTGGGCAGGCGGATAAAATGACAACAAAAAAATATCATTTCATCTGATTGGCAAAATAAAGTCCATAGATGTCTGTAGGCGTAATCCGAAATTTGTTAGGGCATTTCAGGTTCCCCTCCCCACTAACATTCATCGAACCCGTACGTGTCGCCTATGAAGAGAACCTTGTGAACCCTTCAATGGTACTGTTCGCCGTGGATCATCAAGTGTAGGTATATCGGCGCCCCCAGAAGCCCCATTGGCGCCCCAAGAAGCCTTTGCCCCCTATACATTTTCGGCGAGCTATGGGCCTGAATATATATGTATTATAACTTGTGAATGGCTGTTAAATATTAATAAGGTTGTCGATAACACCTTGGCCTTATAAATGATCTCAGTTAGAAACATAACAAAGACAATCTTATCGAGAGGCCGCAGACCGGAGACTGCTCTACAAGACAGAACGAGGGCATTAAACAATGGAAGCAGACGTGAATTTGGAAGCAGACGTGAATTTGGACGCTGGTCATTATGACGACAAACTAATGTTATGATTATGTTATGTTCCTGTGTGCTGTATTGGTTGTTAGAGTGAAAGATGTATTGTAATGTTCGTTCCTGCACTCTTCTAATAAAGAAGAGATCAAATGTGAGAATATACTACAAAAATCAGTTCTGCACGATTTTGATAGGAAACTCTAAGGAAGCAAAAACGGAAAAGCGAAAACCGACATTATTTTTTTCCAAAACGTCGGGGCACAGATATAATTTTGCACAACTATGACTAAGTATAGTTCGGAGAATAAGCGGAGTGCATATTTTTTGGTGAGAGAGAGAGAGAGAGAGAGAGGGAGAGAGAGGGAGAGAGAGAGGGATGGGATTTAACGTCCACTCGACACAAACTACGCCATTTTGGGACTAACATGGTGTAATTTTATTTCAATAATTCGCTTGTGCGTAAAGATCTTTAGCAGTGGGAGGAAACTGGAGGATCCAGAGAAAACCCACGAGGTTGGACAGGCGATTCTACTCCTTGTCACGTACAACCATTTTTTGGTGAATGCAAAGCATTAATTGTGATATCGCATTTGTCTATGATATCATTATCTCGCGCTTTGAACGCCCATTACATCCTACCATCTGATGATGAGGGCATAGGCGTACGAGCCCCTAACTTTCGGGCAAGCTGACTTTTCGGGCAGACGGGTAAAGTGATAAAAATTATTTCATTTACTTGGCAAAATATAGTGCCCGAAATCTATAAAATACTAATTTTACGGTCTGAAATAGCAGGAAAACGCGTTCTTGCGTGGTCCATACAAGGTCGGTTCCGCTTCCCCGCCTCTCGAAGAAAACCGGCATTTCTAGTTTTGCTTCCCTAACTGTCATCGAGACCTAATATAACACTAAATTTACTGTTCTTTTAATTGAATACCACGCATTTGTACTGATGTGGATTTAAAAAAATCGTCTGGAGACACTCTACTTAATGCGACATTTATCGGGCATCGATTATTATTTGTGAGCGCAACTAGAACAGTCTGATTTGGGTGGTTGAAATTCAGAGTAGGATTTCGGTTACAAAACCATTGGATACTTTTGGAATTGCTTACACGGGCTAGAATAGTGGAAACGTATTTGCGGTGGTTAAATTTTCAAAAAATTTTCCGGGAGGGTAAGACCCTCAAACCCTCAGTGACGATTGATTGGTTGTTTGGAATTCGGGTCAAATTGAAGTTGCTGTATTCACAGGCTGGAATAACACGAAAACGCGTTTGCGGCTGTTAAACTTTCAAAATTTCCCCCCAGCGATCCCGTCCTCGTGGACTGTAAACGACTGATTGGAATTCGAGTCAGCCACCTTAATTCGGCTATAATAGACCACTTTGAAGTTGCTTTGTTCACGGGCTGAAATAGCAGGAAAACATGTTTGCATCCGCTCCTGTAAACCCGAAATTTTATCGGGCATTTCGGATTCTTCCCCCCATCCCCTTACAGTCATCGAGCCCGTACGCCTGTGGATAAAGGATAAATCACTCGAACGTGACACTTTTATCATAAAAACAGTTGTGCCGTACCTGAGCAGAGGGTGGGGGGGGGGGGAATCTACCCCTCTGGGATCGAACAAGGGACTTCCAGCTTAACGAACCAACGTCGTACTGAAAGGGTCTAAAATCCGTTTAACAAATCCCTATAAACATCATACAGCTCAGAGAGTCAAGACTTGCTTAGAAGGGTGTAATTATACGAGAACCCCTAAAGACAGATACATTGAAGATACCTTATTGGAGCTTACATAAAGAGCTGAGAGAGAGAGAGAGAGAGAGAGAGAGAGAGATGGGGTTTAACGACCACTCGACACAAATTAGGTCATTTCGCGACTAGCATATGGTTTAATTTTATTTCAATAATTCGCTTGCGCGTAGGGGTCTTTAGCAGTGGGAGGAAACCGGAGGACCTGGAGAAAACCAACGAGGTTGGATGATTATGAATGGAAGTCCAACAGCAAATCGGAACGTAATCGAATAAATATCACAGGCTAGCTATGCCATCGAGAGTTGATTATGGACTGGATAAGTTTATTAATGTCTAATTAATAATTTAGATAATATTTAGGGCCTAATGAAATACCTGCAATAGGCAGATTTGGCTCTTGCATAATGTATGTTTAATGAAGAATAGGGATAATGCAAATTTATACAAAACTTAGGAAGGAAGCTGTAAAGAATAGACTAGGCTAATAATGATATCGTAAACAGCGTTACGTCCACCGAAATGAATGTACATGTATTGTATGTAATATATAATATGTATACACACGGCTATCTTAACCATGTCTTCATTAGCCCAGGCAATACTGCACCCACCAGCAGTATCCGCGCCTGCATTATGCAATATTATTTGTAGACATGAAATTTTGATAATATTGTCCGTGCACATGCACTGTTCGACCTGGGCTCTTACGGAAGACCAAACAGCTCGTTCCTAACTCGTACACCCTAATGCATTGTCCATTTTCTTCATTTGTTGTCGTATTTCGACATTTGTACACTAAAACTAAAATTTCTCGAAATTATTAGAACCGTAACATTTGGAGAAAATGTTTTGCAAGATATGAATTTGAAAATTTGTTCGAGGTTTGTTTATCGTTGTATGTCTCCGATGGAATGTAAATGTAGACTAAATTTTTGATTTTCTAAAATAAATCTTACCTTTATTTTAAACTATAATTCATTTTTTTAAAATCATATTTACAAATTTGATGCGAAAAAAAGTCTGATTTGTAAAACAATGTTAATTTTAGTGTACAAGTGTCGAAATGCGTGTTAGATAATGTGAGCGACAGTGGTAGGTACCAGATTATAATCCTATTGACTACTATTACTACTACCTGATGCTTTAATGTCTGTTTCCGCGGACATTATCGCAGATTCCTCCTATCACAGCGGATGGTATATGTATAGTGGTCAAGTTAGATAATCATGTACACGTATAGTGGTCAAGTTAGATAATACGCTGACCGCTAGTTGCGTTTATTTGTGTTCAGTTGTCACACATCAATTGTTCTGTCGCCTGCTTAAGGACTACGAATTAACAATGCCGAATAAAGAGCTGTTTGGTCTTCCATATACACTAACATATTTGTGTCAAGATAACATAGGTTATATAAATGGTATGTTAATGTGTGCAGTATTCGATTATACAACCACGCTGGACGTTGAGGAGAGGAGTATCGTCAATTCTGTCAACAAAGCTTTGTAAACAATACGCTTGACCAAGAACACCGTAAGTTATCTATTTGTATCTCTACAACTCGGTGTATGGGGCACTGAAACGGCACGAGTGGCAGGGTACCAAAAGAGAACGCCCTGTAGAGCGCCTCTAGCATTCCAAATTCCAACATAAAACCCTTTAAAATAAACGATAATGAGAGTGCGAGAGTCGGTTCGCGACCCACCAGAGGGCAATGACATGCATATATCACTTTTAAATTTTAAAAATGAATAGACAAGTAAAAAGGTTGAAAACTTTCATCATTAGGGCATGTGTATACAATTGGGGACCACAAACAGCTGGGGACCACAAACCATTGGGGACCATTAGCAGTTGGGGACTACAAACCATTTGGGACCATAAGCATTTGGGGACCAGAAACAGTTGGGGAACATAAACAGCTGGGGACCATAAACAACTGGGGTCCACAAGCAATTAGCCGTAATCACAAATATTAAAAGTATGGATCTTGAATTGTATTTCTTTTTGAATAGCTAAATTCAAAGGCATGTAATGATTAGACAAAATTACGTGTGTAGAAATTATATTCACGTGGTGATGTGTTTGTTTTTTTATCAAACGAGCTGCCAGAATCTAACGACACGACGTGGTTTAAACTGAAGATGCCAGAAAGCCACCAAGCAGTAATAATGTAGAGACAAGCATCAAGCAGATATAATTAACCGGATGGCGTGTTTCAAATAGTGTATCCCTTTTTTAAACACGGGGCTGTATCCGCAACTGTTATGGGGGAAAGATGATATATCAATAAACGTTTTTGAAAACTCCGATTTAGAAGTTGAGGTAAATTGCCTGTTCCGTTCGCCCGTAAAATAATTGATCGTTAACGCGAGGATGGATATATTTTTAACGGATTTATTTTTCAAATTTGGTCAGTAGTATTGGGATCATAAAAAAATGGATCCTATTGATTTTCAGCAGTCCGCAACTTGTCATTCCTCAGTTATGCCGCTTTAAAGAAAATCTTGTAAACTTGCTACACTTTTTTGCCTATTTATTAATTTGATTTGAAGAGTTGGAGTCATGAGCGTACCTCGTCGATAGTTGGGATCAAGAAGCATAGTGGTGACAAAGAAGCATAGTGAGGATTAAGAAGCATACTGGGGATCAAGAAGCATAGTGGGGATCAATAAGTGGGGATCAAGAAGCATAGAGGGGATCAAGAAGCATACTGGGGATCAAGAAGCACAGTGGTGATGAAGAAGCATAGAGGTGACGAAGAAACCTTTGTAGTAATCAAGAGGCATTGAGGAGACGAAGAAGCATAGTGTTGATCAGGAAGCATAGAGGTGATCAAGAAGCATTGTAGTAATCAAGAGGCATAGAGGAGACGAAGAAGCATAGTGGTGAGGAAGAAGCATAGAGGTGACGAAGAAGCATTGTAGTAATCAAGAGGCACAGAGGAGACGAAGAAGCATAGTGGTGATCAGGAAGCATAAAGGTGATCAAGAAGCATAGTGGTGATCAAGAAGCATAGTGGGAATCAATCATATCCATCTTCAATCATAATTACTGTCTTAACCGTTGTGACATGTACGAGATCCAGATTGTAACAGATTTTTTTTTTCAAATTTGGTGTGAAGATTAGTCCTTTTGATTTTGTACGTCTTTCCGTCGGTGGAAGTTGGCGTAAAACTCAAGGACCGAACGAACGAATTCACAATAACTTGTCTACGATATGTGGATGTAAACTCCACGCACGCACAAACAATTCTCAACAAGCCTACATAAACGTCCGGTCTTCATTAATATATCATATAGTTTGTTGTAAATAAATACGGATTTGGAATAATTTTAGGCGAACTCCTAACCTTGTCCGATGAGAGTTACTTCCCTTTGCCCACTTCCTTTTTAATTAACGATTTATGGGATTGGTTGATAAAAATAGCACAATCATCAAGGGTGGATAACTTGAAAACGTGTCTCTCCCACAGATTGACCCAGGCTTTAGTGGAGTAGAGCGGAATGAAACCATGTGGGATAACGAGAATTCATTTAATGCTGGAGCCGTGACGATTCGCTTTCTGATGAGTACAGTGGCTCTATGCAGTCTTATTAGAGTGAACATATTTATGTAACCTTCGCTAAACCAAAGTAAATGATATTATAGGCATAGAGAATGCCAGCTCCGTTTCATTGCACCCTGTAGTCCCTGCGACGACTATATATTATTCCGAATCTGTGGATTATATACTTATCATATTATGTAACAGGAAAATGGTTCGACAATGTCTCGTACTGCTACGGTCAAATCAGTTAGTACTTAAATTGAAGAGCCCGGGGGCCAAAGGGTTATGTGGACGAAGGAGCTGATTTGTTTTCAGAAAACCATATTAATAATAATGTCGATTTCACATATTACCAAGACAGTGCACCATAGCCGCGCGTCTATTTTGACGGAGTTCTTTTCAATTTCCATTTAACCTTTAAATTGGACTCGTTCACTAGTCTTTGTACGATTATTTTGAGGTCGGCCGGAAATGAAATTTAGGTGATGAATTTATAAATGTCAGCATGTTCTAGGTCTATTGTTTATTATACACAACTTTAGATTAGATAAGTCGGGAATTCGTATTGGTACAGGTAAATGATTTGGGGTTCGAGCAATTTATACAACGTAAGTCCGTGTATCACGACGTGTGAAAAGTCTAAAGCACGTTTGCAGGTCAGAGGTTTTAAAAGCTGGAATAGATCAGCACGCGATATATGGAGACAGACCACCCCTAATTCGACCATTGAAGTTAAGGTTAATTATAGTCGCTTTGCCCGGCTCCACATTTTCCCAAACGTTGGGCTGGACGCTTTTCACTACAGAAAGAGCGTATTTTTGTTTCAAAGTTTATACGAGGTTGACTTGTAAAATTTTGAACCATGAATATTTACAAAAACCTGAGAGAAAAGGTTAATTCTAGACAAAGGAATCAACAAAAATGGTCATGAAACGCGGAAAAAGGTAGGGAGAAAATTGGTGCATTTTTAATGGAATTGTGTTCTCTGTTACTAAAACACGTTGAAAAGAAAATTATTGTAGAGGCTTACCAGCTAAAAGACTAGGCGGAATATCCTGGCAAGTACTGTACGGTATAATAGGTAAGTCAATTATATCGACTGTGTGGAACGACCGCGTTACTGTACTGCTATTGTCACTACTCCTGAATTCCGCGTTCTGTAATGTAAAAGGATGAAATTGTCATACAAGACATCCAGCTTAACTGCCATGCAGTGGTAACAAGCAAAGCAGGGTACGTGCTATAAAAAATCTTCCACCCCACCACTTTGTTGGCATAATCGCTTAAGTCAGAGGCGGATCCAAGATTTTCAGAAAAGGGGGGGGGGGGCATGCTGCATCCACTTGGGAATGCGGCCCGGCCCTTGATTTTTGAGAGGAAAAAAGGACTAATTTCATACTAGTGCTGTAAATTACGATTTCCAACCTACACTATTTTTGCTTTCCTTTCCCACGAGAATATATGGAGCCAAAAAATGTTCGCCACCTCAAAAAATAGAGGGGGCATGTTTACAGAACGTAAGGAGTGCAGGCACACGCGGTGCTGTTTATAAACGATAACTGACAGTTTCCCTCATGTAGTAATTTCTAAATATCATTATAAATATCATTGAATTTTATAACAGGGGGTCTGCTTTATATAAATATTCAAATAATTTTAAAGTCGTCCCCACCCCATTACAAAATTCAGTAAGAAATTGGCTAACTTAGAGGTCATGTCTGATCCCGGTGTTGGCGGAGAAGTCCATCCATGTGGATTTTACGGCGTTGTTCCCCCTTTTCAGTGGCAAAGAACAACGTATAGTCATTCGGATAGGACAAAAAGCCGAGGCCCCGTTTACACATTGGCTTGCACATAAAAGAACCCTTGACAGTTGGGATCAAAGTAGGTCGTAGCGCCGCTTTCCGGGCAAAAATTCCCTTATAGCACACTGCCTGGCGTATGTCCATCTAAATTATCCCAGTCGGAGCAGAACAGTAGGACCTTAAACTCCTTTTCATTAAATTTTAATATTTTTCTTACAAAAAATTCTATTGTATATGGGTTATGTGGAAATAGGACTAGTGTATCTCCGAATAACCCAAATAGCACTAACGAAACGCTGACCACGAACCAATAACTAACTACCTTAGTTCTTTATTAGTGTGACAGTGCTTAAACTTTACATACCAAAAACACAGAGGCCGGTATAAAGGTTTCGTTGTGTAGATTCCATTCTTCACAGTAGTGAATCTGGTCATCATCTGACTGGACCAGCAGCAAAGCTTTATTCTGAATATAAAAGACAGAAAGTTATAGACCGGACTGCAACATAATTTGCCTGTAAAGGGCGATAATGTTAGGGAATCCGTAAATATGATCAAATGGAAAAAAAAGTAACCAATACACATACGTGCAAATAAATGCATCATATATTCAGACCCAAAGCCAGCGCGAAGGTGGGGGGGCAAGATACTTGCCTGCCCTGGAACAAATCGGACAACCAATGTATCAATTGGACAAGTCCCAAACCACGGCCCCGCCTTACATTGATGGCCTGAAGTTTCTTGGATTTCTTCTGGTGTTATTTACTGCAAGGGGTCGTGCATGGTCACCACTACTCACCACATACTCCTATGTTATTGGCTATGCGCACCGCTACGACCGAAGGATTGGTGGTGGCAAGGGATACGTACGTGCTCTATTTATTCGTACAGGTAAATGGCGCCTGGTTTCACCTAATTATTTTCGTTGTATGAGCAAGTTATTTCATATAATATGACATCATAGCAATTGTATACAAGTTCTAACCTTTGACGGCTACCCTAGCACAAATGCACTCATAACATTTGTAAATATTTTCCTCTGTGGTTAATTAGGTTGTTTTATATAAAGTGAGATTTCTTATGACCCTGAAAAATGAAATTATATTCTGCATGTAAATATTATTATGAGCTTGCTATTTAATTATAATATTTACGTGCAAAATGTAATTTCATTTATTGGGGTCCTAAGAAATTTTATATTATATAAACCACCATATTGTATATCTGTATAGCCTAGACACGGTAATATGTGTGCTACTAGTTAACCGATTTGTTGACCCAGTGATAAATCTTAAGCACTTAATATTAACGACAATCAAAAATTTGTTTATTGTAAGATTTCAAATCCATACGCAATGTTATTTTATCTTCATGTTATTTTTAGAAAATATGGTTTATTTCGCTATTTGTTATTCACTTACAGAATTCGTAGAAAAATTCATAAATACATCACACAGTAAACAATAAATTAACAAGCTGTAACACCAAATTATCAAAAACTACATGTACGGACACTATTCGTTGACACGACGACAAAGTCAGTTGCATAACTTATACTGTGTGGACGACTCAACCAAACTGTTCGCGTGGACGTGTTTGCGTGTTGACGACTTGACCTGTATTAAATTTTTCTCTGTCAAAGTGTCATGAATTAAAAAGGATGCAGGAGCACACAAGGAATGACTTAAGTGCACTCTATTTAATATATTCACAGATAGTTTGCAATCTACCTGACCTTATTACGTCTTGGTGATAATCCCATACCAGCTTTACCGACGTATTTTGTGGACGGTTAAGCCAAACTTTTCGTGTGGACGAGTTTGCTTGTTGACGAGTGGCATTACGTTGTTTCTGGCATTAATCAGTTTGTGTCGCACGGCACATAGTGATGAATTTAAAAATGATGCGGGGATCACACAAGGAAATAACCTAAGCCCACCTCCATTTAATATTTTCTCAAATAGTTTGCAATCTAACTGACCTAGGCCTATTACGCCTTTGGTGATCAACCCATATCAGCTCTATTGTATGCAGATGATATTAGGATATTATCCCTTGATACTGTTGACTCTTATTGTAAACAAACTGGAATGATATGAAATGGGGTTTCACGTCCTTTCTATTCTGTCCCGACTGGGCCAATGGAGATGGGCATACGCCATACAGTGTGCAATGAGGGAAATCTTGACCGGGATCGACGGCGTGATCTCCATGCTAGCGAGGCAAGGGTCTTACCCACTTAGCCACCGTGGCTCCCATATTGTAAACATTTTACCCCTTGATTAACCTCATTTTGTAAACATGTCATCCCTTTATAATGTTTGCTCATATTAGAAATATAAATATCTAGATATGGTCTAGTTCTCATATATAATTTAATTAATATGATATATAAACCATACTTTACGATTATAAAGCTTTTTATCATTTTCATATTTCAACTCACATATTATTTGAACTATTTTATTTATTAGTCAAATCAATAACATGTGATGTTTAGGTGTTATTTCATTTTTTCCATACATAAACACATACATAATTGGAAATTGATCTTTGAATGTGTGTTGGCATTTTGGAAGTTCACAATAAGGCTATATTAGAGGTAAATTCTTTGAATGGCATTTAGTAATTGGAACATAATCAAATAACACACTATTTATGGATAACAATTACTATGGTTTATTTCACTGCGACGTTTCAACAAGATTTCACAAGTCGTTATCAAGCATATAACACAAATAAACCATAGTAATTGTTATCCATAAATAGTGTGTTATTTGATTATATTAGAGGTAAAACGTTCACTCGATTCAAACTAGGTCATTTTGGGAATAACATGTGATTCAATTTTATGTCAATAATTCGCTTGTGTGTAGGGGTCACTAGCAGTGGGAGGAAACCATAGTACCTGGAAAAAGCCACGAGGTTTGACAAGCGACCCTTCTCCTTGTCTCGTACAACCGGGGAATCGAAACCACGCCAGTTGACTCAATACAATGACAGAAATTATGATGACACAACGCGTTCAGCCATCAAACCCCCGAAACCAAATAAAAAAATATAGAAGGAGTGTCGACAGTAAATTAGTTATTGTAATTATGCTTTAGAATTCAATTTCTATTAAAGATGCACGATGGAAGAGCTAAATCTGCTTATTGCAGCTCTTTTTTCTGGCTTCAAATGTTATATAAATTATTATTTATCAGTATATAATTTATGATTATAATTCTAAACAGTGTATTTATATTCCTGTAAATAATTTCATATGTAAGATGTAGCTTGTTGTAAAATCATATAATTATATACTGCAGTTTAATAATATGCAAATATTTATTGAATAAATAGACTTAGAAAAAAAAAACCAACATTATTATTGAAACATTTATCAACATATGGCTAGTAGAATAGAACACTGTAGCCATTTAAAGAGTTAGATATAAAGAGCTGACTATTCTTGCTATAATAACTCAAAAATAGATATTGTCAAATGAAAATATTGACAATTTCATTCAAATTACTTCATTCTGACCAAAGTTATCACTCTTTGTAGTTTTGACAAGGTGTGTGCATAGTGGTAACCAGAGCACTTGTATATTCGAGACTTAACCACGTTTTCCAATCGAAACCATTCATTTTAATATCAGAGAGAGAGAGAGAGAGAGAGAGATAGAGGGTTATACGTCCCCACTCGACACGTAATTTCGGGGCTAACATACGGTTTAATTTTATTTCAACAATTCGCTTGCGCTTTGAGATCTTTAACAGTGGGAGCAAACCAGAGGACCCGGAAAAACCCACGAGGTTGGACAGGCGACCCTACTTCTTGCCACGTACAACCGTGGATTCGAAACCACGCCAGTTGACTCAATGACAGGCTTTATGATACAGCGCACACGTGCTAACCCAGGCGCGGATCCAGGATTTTTTGCAGGGGGGTCTAGGTTTGATAATTGCGGTTGGCGAAGGCGCTCAAGCAATTAACGGGGGGTTTGGAGGCCCTCCCCCAGAAAAATTTGGTAAATTAGATTCAATTTGGTGTATTCTGACGTATTTCCGGAAAATTACAGGTCTAAAAATCGCCTAAAAAGTCTGAGCAGGGGGGGTCCGGACCCCCTGGACCCCCTCTCTGGATCCGCGCCTGTAACCGTTCAGCCACCCGGCCGCCCATCAGCACTATGAATATGCTTACCGTTGCATATCTTTTGATAATAAATGTATCATAATGTCGTTGGTGAAGGTGAATAATGTTCTCTTGTGTGTTGTCATTAATAAACAAATCTTCTACTAGTTTCCCATCAGTAGTTATAATGCCCTGAACAATCTGTGGCTGTTCTTCCTCCGTATGTAGACTGTATTCACCAGAAATCTGAAAATTACAATATTAAAAAAAAACATGTAAGACACACATGAATGCAACGACATATGACCTAATTTGAAGTTGGTAAATGGAAAATAACGGAGAGATCTTGATAACAAGAGTGATATCTGCGATAACCGTTACCTTACGACATTGTAAGAACGGTACGATAATACGAAATTCAATCAAGAAATCAGACTTTTTCATGAGATCATGATATTGGAGCCAATGATAAGAGACCAATAATCAATAGAGGTAGTCTCTATCATCCATACAAATATTCTACGAATATTAGTCTGGATGGGTCCTCAAAATTTGACGGAAAATAGGTCATTGTCTGGATTATCCAGTCTTTTAAGTTACCACGTACTGAATCTATCAAAACAGCTCGCTTGTCAACGATGACACTCTTTAAAATTTTGTTGTGTAAAGGTTTCAATTGAAATGGTAATTTTCTCTCGTCATGAATCAGACGTATGGCTTCTCACAATCTTCTTAATTCTTCATCGCGATGCATGCTTATTCCTCGTCTCTATTTTGTTTCTAATAATAGATGTGCCAAGTGAATTGTGGGATATATTTCAACCACGCTTTGTAGAATCTAGCAAAATCGGCCCGGCTTCATAAGATATAGCACTTACCGATACTTTCATTGGATACTTTAGCCAAAAGGTTCCATTGCCCATGCGTAACCAAATGTTTGGTTTTTTATGTGGTAGATTATCCAGTAATTTTCGTCAATAATTGAGAACCGACCCAGACCCTCCGTGCGTTGAAGACTAGGGGCTTCTGGGTGACAGAGACTACAATAGAGGAAGCCTCTTGTTTGAAAACCTAATGGAGGGCCCCATCAGTCTCGGCCAGACCATCCTCACGTCGCTATAATATGTGCAACTGAGATTTTTTTGTGGTGCCCCGCCCCCAACCCCGCCATGGCTAACGCAGCGCTGGATGTACCTTCTATTCGATTCAAATACTTCTTTTTACTGTGTATTCGCACAGCCGCCTGTATAGAGTTATAACACGATTACATGGTTTTGTTGTTACTGACAATTACCCGGACGACGTAACATCCGGCATTTTTATTTTCTAATTAATGTGGAATAAACTATGTTTCTGGCTGCGTATTTTGGAAACTAGTTGGTCAATAAAATAAAGTTTATGAATGAAATTGTATCACAGACACTTGAAGGGATTAAAATAAAACTTCTTACTACTGCTTGACTATATAGTAGGCCTATAGAATATGTACAATTTAACTACATTGGAGGGTGTATAATGATCAAATAAAGTCTCGTTGGCAATTAAAACGATGGAAAGTCTTAGAACTAGTGAGTATTGTGAGATGTTAGCAGACGGAATTTAGCCAACGAGTCATAACAAAGATGGCCTCTGACATACCTTGTACATACTATATAGTCAAGCAGTAGTAAGAAGTTTTATTTTAAACCCTTCAAGTACCTGTGAATTGTATGAATGAATTTGCCACCCATGTTTACATTTTGGATTATATACGCTGTTTCCTTTCTGTTAGGCAGTTAACGCTGGATTATCTATTAAATTATTTGGTTTTACTATATATGAGGTGGGCTATCCACGTTTGTCTTTTTTGCCTTATTAAAAGTAATCTAATCATATCATGTGGGTTTATGCACAACGACTGAGACCTTTTTTTAAAAAAAAATTGTTGTCAATAAAACGACCTGACCGTTTTCTAAATTGGATGGTGTAATTGCATTTACTGACCCTGAGTATGTATCTATAGATGTGGTCCAGAAGTTGGGATATCCGTAGCTGATGAAATTCCGCCTTTCTATTTGGTCAAATTATATTTCTAAAACAATGGCTCGAGATATCTCTCTCTAGCCATTGCTGTACTGAGACTCGTCCAATCAATTTTTTTTAAGCACAGTAGAAGTAAGGGAAGTTTCATGAATGACCGGTCGCTTAACGAAGGTGACCTCTTTAAATAAAATGTCAACATTTAACCCTTGGATGCATTTATACTCGGAGCGGTAAAATTAGCCGTCGCTGAAACTGCCCCGCTATTTGAAACAAAATTCTATAAACGTGTCTTTTTGTATCCACAAATTATTACTGCCTACCTTTAAATATTCGTGAAGAAAATCCATTTTTGTGAAGAAAATCCATTTCTGTGAAGACAATCCATTTTTGTGTGGTGAAGAAAATTCTTTTTTGTGAAGTGAAGAAAATCCATTTTGGTGAAAAAAAATTCATTTTTTGAAGAAATACATGAATTGCTTATTCTATCAAAAAAGTACAATGTCGTGTCAAAAAACTGAAAGTCGTATTTCTGTCCACTTTGTTGAAACACAATACGTAATATGGCAATCCTTCTCTATCGTCCGGGGTCTTCCCTTAAACCTTGGATGGTGATTAAATGTATTAAAAGACGTTGAAAATATCGTGATACTTGGTTGAGAGACCATTATTATGTCCCGAAGATCTGACCATAGCAAGCAACAACCAAAAACTAAACGAAATATATCCTTTAACAACACAAAAATGTAACTTACCTTTTCACTAAAACCGGATGTCAATAGTGCTACAACGAAAACGAAAACGCCAACAGAATTAATAGGAGCAATAACTAACATGCGTGAGCTTTCCATTATATTAAACTGATAATGCTAAAACATCACGCTGAGGACTGATCGGCAATGGCTCCTCTGTATGAAATCCTAATAAAAACATACGTTGTTTGTCTTTATAAATTGACAGAAGTACAAAATTTTGATTAATAACTTTATAAACGGTTTGAAAATATATTGGGAATGGCGCGACGGACCGTTATGTCACGAACAAATTTTAATGTCTAATATGATATATTGTGTAATTGTTATAAAAAGCAACAATAACTTATTTTTAATAATTTTCGTTAGTGGGATTAATATGTTGCCTATGGGTATGGGTCCCTACCTCCAAGTATAAATCAGTACCAAAAAGCAAGTGCTGTTATTACTTTCTCCTCGATCAGGGATGTATTCTTGTACAATAAAATTTAAGACCCTTTTTTGGATAGGGAAAGTTTGATTCGTTTAATGTTACATTAAAACAGACCACCGTTTGTTAAAGTTCCAATTTCACTTTTTCTAAGAAAGTCAAAATATAATTATTTCTATGTTTTTTGCTCAAAAGGTTGTCAACTCACTATTATACGATCATGGACAAAATTTTGGGGGGGTTAGAAAGGGTGACACTGGTTGATTGAGGAAATAATTACTCAATTACCTCCCTTGTTTTCCCATTCTTCTCAATGGACGACCATCTTCAAACGTTTGAATTTGAAGTTGCAAATGATATTTTTGCCAATTTCTCAACTGGCAATAGTGAATTATAGGATTAATAGGATTATTCTTTAACAAGGTAGGACTGTTTATAGGTTCAATCTATTTTGGGGCTTTATTTTAATAAATTTTAAAAATATAACTTAAAAAAATGCTATTGGAACTTTAAAGATACATTCTGGGAGATTAAATAAAGAGCTGATATTTCTCACTATTATAAGTGGAGCTAGATAATGTAAAGGGAATTTGCCGAAAATGTCCACTCTGAACCGATAAATTAGGGATTGAATTTTAGGCCTAGCCGCGATCATCATTACTTAAGATGGCACGATAAAAAGCATAATCTCGATTATCCATTTTTTGATTTAATAATCAATTAGCGTTGAGCAGCAGATCTGATTCTAATGCAGTTAATATGGCCTAAACAACATTAGATCTGAACAGTTGTAATCGAAGGTCTCGTCAGGTGTCGTACAAGCGTCCTTTAACCTTATGATCTTGATTAATTATAACCAATCAGCGTTGACGTTTTTAGTGTAGTAAAGACAAGTAAAGCGAAATTTTGAACTACAAAAAAATAACAAAAAACACAAAAAACATAAAACGAAACGAAATAGGATCTGTGTTTTAATCCGTTTGAGGACGGAACATCTTTTATTTAAATATCTACCGCCTACACGGCAATATATTTTTTTATTGTTAAAGTATATTTTAAAACACGTTTTTATAGCACCACGCCCTGTCGTTTCTTTTGCAATAAAATACATTTTTAATGCAATCGTACGTCAAACGCGGTCTTTAAAGTCAAGTTAACAAATGTTCACAATTCTGTAGCGCCCCAAGGATATATTCTGTAATGAGCTTAATAGACATAATCATAGCTAAACCGCCTGGAAATACGACATGGTCTTTGCTCAAGTAAAAATTGATCGGAAATTTAAAGTAGCTTCGTCTCTAGCTCAATATCATCCAAAGTCTTGAACATTGAAAAACATAATTATTTGTCAATTTAAATTAATATTGATGTTGTGATCCTACCAACATAAACATTTTACCATTAGTACACGAATCGTGTGTCATGATGCGTTTCAGCGCCTTTTGTAACAAGGGAATCGAAGACGTTGCTATGGTTGATCCAACAAAAGATTTGAAGACTTGTTAAAATTTTGAATTTGTTTAACTGGTATATCACTAACGTTGTCCTTTAAATCTATGCGATGATATGTGTGAGAAATTATGGGAGGTTGGTAACAGGTTTTCGTAAGTTAAAGTATGTAATAGTATTAATAGCAACAGCAATAATAATATAAAACTAGACCTGCATGCAGCTATGACGGGTTTCACTGGTGCCATGTTACTTTTGAACTTGTGTTACTTTCGGTGTCACGTTACCCTTGAACATATGTCACTTCCGGTACCAAAGAAACCAATAAACAGGTTTCCACATAAGCATTGCACACATCATATAAAATGTACGCAGAATCAACCAAATCCAGCAATATCAATTCATTTTATATATATGTTACTTGTAAGTGATCCTGGCAAAATTACATTACTTCCGGTGATAATGAAAATGTTCAATTAGTTTTATGAAATCGGAAATGGCATAACATATCATATGGTGAGAATTTTATGTAAATCGAATAATAATTGCCACATTTATAAACCAAAAACCTTGAAAAGTGACTTGTAGAAAATCGTCTATTTCTCGACAACCGTACAAGCTAGAAACTATTTTTGGGTATCTATATGATCGTATGGGTTCAGTCTATTTGTTGATTGGAATCAAATATCATAATTTTAAAAACATTACAAATCAGAATCATATGAATAAACTATATGTTTTGAACGCTAAAAATACAGTTTTTGCCAAAAGAACATTACTTCCTGTGATACCAAAAACGTTAAATTAGTTTTATAACACCGACTATGACATTAGGCATCAAAGGGTGAAAATTTTCTGACAATCGAAAAGTAATTGACACTTTTATGGGCCAAAAACCTTCAAAAGTGACTTTTAGAAAACCGCCTATATCTCGGCAACAGAACAAGTTGGAAACAATTTTATGATATCTATATGACCGTATGAGTTTTGTTAATATGTGAATTTAATCCAAAAGTTAATTTTATTATTACATATTAAATAATTATTGGTTGAAAAAAAATATTGATTTTAAAAGTTAAAATGCAGTTTTTGACCAAATGGCGTCACTTCCTGTGTCAATTTTAAATTGTAATCGACTTGATATGACACAGACTTGCTTTGTGAATCAAGTGGTGTCACTTTTGTGAATATCCATTAATAATTAACTTTTTTACAGGCAAATTACGAAAACAGTGACTTACGCAAAACTGCCCATTTCTCGGCAACTGCTTATATTACAAACTAATTTTCACATACATTCTCTTCGTATGGATTATAGCTACAATTTTATAAAAGTTACACAGAAATATTTTAAAATCTGAAAAGCCTGGACGGGTTGTAAATAGGTCAGTTTTACACCTTTTCTCACCTCTTAATCCAATTTGCTCGAAAATGAAACCGAAATTAAAAAAAAACTGAGCTTACACATTTTTGCGCTTTTAAAGGGCACACACTTTTAGTTATATCAGTTTTTAAATAAAATAATATTTTCTTTTGAAAAATGGTACCTAACTGTCAAAATTGTAGTTTTTAATAAATTTACGCCACTTCCGTTGCCGACAGATAACACTGTTGGTAACAAAAAAGATGACGATTGAGACAACGGAGCTTATGAACTTTGTTTTATACAGATCGAACAATAAATAATTAATCTTGGGCTAAAAAACTGAATTAACCAATGGCGGCCAAGGAAAATAACCGAGACAAAAAAAAATTTCATTTTTGCTCAAGTCAATATTAAATTAGTTTCTTAAAATCAGAAATAATAATCACATGGTGAAAATTTTATGTAAATCGAATAGGAATTGCCACTTTTATAGACCCCAAACCTTGGAAAGTGACTTGTAGGAAATCGTCTATTTCTCTGCAACCATACAAGTGAGAAACCATTTTGTGGTATCTGAATGATCGCATGGGTTCATTCTATTAGTTGATGCGAATTAAATATCATGATTTTAAATTTATTACAAATCAGACTCATTTGAAAAAAAATATCTGTTTTGAAGGCTAAAAATACAGTTTTTGCCAAAATATAATTACTTCCGGTGATACTGAAACTGTTAAATTAGTTCTATGGAATCATAAATGACATAAGATATCATATGGTGAAAATTTTATAAAAATCGAATGATAACCGACACTTTTATAGACCAAAATCCTCAAAAAGTGACTTGTGGAAAATCGCCCATTTCTCTGCAACCGTACAAGTTAGAAACCGTTTTGTGATATCTGTATGATCGTATGGGTTCATTCTATTCGATGAATAGAATCAAATATCATAATTTGAAAAAAATAATAAGTACGACCCATTTGAATAAAATATTCTTTTTTAATGCTAAAAATTAAGTTTTGAGCACATGACGTCATTTCCGGTGGCAGCGTATGAGGTAGAATGGTTTGACCGTGTCCACTATGGCATTAGGTATCCAATGGTGAAAGAAAATTGAAAATCACATAATAATTGATTCTTTTACAGCCAAAATAACGTGAAAGGTGACTCATGCAAAATTGACTTTTTCTCGGCAACTGCGCATGTTACAAATTAATTTTCACATACATTCTCTTCGTATGGGTTATTGCTAAGAGATTATCAATGTTACGAAGATATATTTTTTAATATGAAGACGCTGGATGGGTTGTAAATAGCTTATTTTGACACCTTTTTTCACCCTTTAATCCAAATTGCCCGAAAACGAAATCGAAATTAAAAAAACTGAGCGCGATGTTTTGTGCGCCTTTATATGGCACATCTTTTCAGTCATATTAGATTTGAAAAAAATAATTTTTGCTTTCAAAAAGTGGTACCGAACTGTTAAAATTGTAGTTTTTGCTAAATTTACGTCACTTACGTCACCGACAGGAAACTTTGCCGGTAACAAAAAAAATGACATTTTGGACCATAGAGCATATAAACTTTGTTTTATACAAATCGAACAATAAATAATTTATATAGAACCGATAAACTGAATTAGCCAAGAGCGACCAAGGAAAATTATTCAGAAAAAAAATGTTCACATTTTCGCCCAAATCAGACGACCCTTTAACCCTTGGTAAAAGGTCATTAAAAGATATTCATTAATAAAAAAGTTTTTTGTCAAAATTTAAATTTTCCAAATTTGGCGCCTTATTTTTCCGAAGATTCGGCGAAATTTAAAAATCTAAAGACCCGTAGCTATGGGCCATGTCTCTGTCTATGTCAAAAACTATCAAACGATAAAATCCAACAATTGTTGTTAATATTACGGCAATATTTCAAAAAACGACAACTTCGGTGATTTCGGACATTTCACATTGTCGCAGAATGCCGGAAATAGCTTTAATCTCTAAGTCACACCCACTTTCGGCGTAAAACTCAAGACATTGCATCGATCCGACAAGTAGTTCCTGAGATATAAGCAAATTGGAAAAAAAAAAATAATAATAATAAGAATAACTAGACCTGCATGCAGGAATGACGGGTTTCACTGGTGCCACGTTAACTTTAAATTTATGTCACTTTCGCTCCCATGTTGCCCTTGAACCAATGGCACCGATAAACAGATTTCCACATAAACATTGCACACATCAAATAAAAGGGAAACAGAATCAACAAAAATCCAGCAATATCAATTCATTTTATACATTTGTAACATGTAATTGATCCTGATAAAATTACTGTACTTCCGGTGATAATAAAAATGTTCAATTAGTTTCATGAAATCAGAAATGGCATAAGATATCATATAGTGAAAATTTTATGTATATCGAAAAATAATTGCCACTTTTATTGACCAAAATACTTGAAAAGTGACTTGTAGAAAATCGGCTATTTCTCTGCAACCGTACAAGTTAGAAACCGTTTTGTGGTATCTGTATGATCGTATGGGTTCATTCTATTTGTTGATTGGCATCAAACATCATAATTTGAAAAAGATTTCAAAACAGACTCATTTGAATAAAATATCTGTTTTGAAGGCTAAAAATACAGTTTTTGCCAAAATGACATTACTTCCGGTGTTACTAAAATGTTAAATTAAGTTTATAATATCGTCTATGACATTAGGCATCAAATGATGAAACTTTTGTGAAAATCGAATAATAATTGACACATTTACGGGCCAAAAACCTTTAAAAGTGACTTGTAGAAAACCGCCTATATCTCGGCAACCGAACAAGTTAGAAACAATTTTATGATATCTGTATGACCATATGAGTTTTGTCAATATGTGAATTTAAACCAAAAGTTAATTTTATTATTACATATGACATAATTCTTGGTTGAAAAAAATATCGATTTTAAAAGTTAAAAATGGAGTTTTTGACTAAATGACGTCAATTCCGGTGTCAATTTTAAATAGTAATCAACATGATATGACGCACACTTGCTTTTTGAATCAAATGATGTCACTTTTGTGAATATCCATTAATAATTGACTATTTTACAGACAAAATTACGAAAACAGTGACTTATGCAAAACTGCCCATTTCTCGGCAACTGCTTATATTAGAAACTAATTTTAACATACATTTTCTGCGTATGGATCAAAGCTACAAGTTTATAAAAGTTACGTAGAAATACTTTAAAATCTGAAAAGCCTGAATGGGTTGTAAAAGGTCAATTTTACACCTATTTTCAACTCTTAATCGAATTTGCTCGAAAATGAAATCGAAATTAAAAAAACTGAGCTCACACTTTTTTGCGCCTTTAAAGGGCACACTCTTTTTGTTATATCAAGTTTTTAAAAAAATAATATTTTCTCTTGAAAAATGGTACCTAACTGTCAAAATTGTAGATTTTGGTAGTTTTTGGTAAACTTATGTCATTTCCGGTGCCGACAGATAAAACTATTGGTAACAAAAAAAATGATAATTGAGACAAGGTGTGAACTGCGAAGACAACTCTGCTTGGGAGATCGATGCACAAGACCAAAGCGCACCGTGTTTATAATATTGTGGACTCGGCATCAGCAAACCATTTGAATAAAGACAAACCCTTCAAAAGTCTGCATTGATTAATACATGAAACAAATATAATATCCCTTCTTTCATTCTTTCCCCCATTTTGGCCAAATGTGAAAAACGTACTAAGGGATACACGACATGTACATAATCACTGACGCCGACGGGTAATAAATAACATTAAGATACTAGATCATAGCCCACAAATGGTTCTGAGTTTTTTTTATAAATCTTTCCAACAAATTAACAAATACAATTTGCAAGCGATGGATAGTGAACAAGCTAAACAAAAAGCAATTTTTCATACAATGAAATTTAATTAAGGAAGTTACGATATGTGCTAATTACCACAGGAACCAATCCATTTTATACATGTTTTACATGTAAGTGATCCTGACCATATCACAGTACTCCCAGCAATAATGAAAATATTAAATTAGTTTCTTAAAATCAGAAATAATAATCACATGGTGAAAATTTTATGTAAATCGAATAAGAATTGCCACTTTTATAGACCCCAAACCTTGAAAAGTCACTTGTAGGAAATCGTCTATTTCTCTGCAACCATACAAGTGAGAAACCGTTTTGTGGTATCTGAATGATCGCATGGGTTCATTCTATTAGTTGATGCGAACTAAATATCATAATTTTAAATATATTACAAATCAGACTCATTTGAAATAAATATCTGTTTTGAAGGCTAAAAATACAGTTTTTGCCAAAATATAATTACTTCCGGTGATACTGAAAATGTTAAATTAGTTCTATGAAATCATAAATGACATAAGATATCATATGGTGAAAATTTTATGAAAATCGAATAATAACTGACACTTTTATAGACCAAAATCCTCGAAAAGTGACTTGTGGAAAATCGCCCATTTCTCTGCAACCGTACAAGTTAGAAACCGTTTTGTGATATCTGTATGATCGCATGGGTTCATTCTATTTGATGAATAGAATCAAATATCATAATTTGAAAAAAATAACAAGTACGACCCATTTGAATAAAATATTGTTTTTTAATGCTAAAAATTAAGTTTTGAGCAAATGACGTCATTTCCGGTGGCAGCGTATGAGATACAATGGTTTGACCTTGTCCACCATGGCATTAGGCATCCAATGGTGAAAGAAAATTGAAAATCACATAATAATTGATTCTTATACAGCCAAAATAACGTGAAAAGTGACTCATGCAAAATTGACTTTTTCTCGGCAACTGCGCATATTACAAATTAATTTTCACATACATTCTCTTCGTATGGGTTATTGCTACGAGATTATGAATGTTACGAAGATATATTTTTTAATATGAAGACGCTGGATGGGTTGTAAATAGCTTATTTTGACACCTTTTTTCACCCTTTAATCCAAATTGCCCGAAATCGAAATCGAAATTAAAAAAACTGAGCCCGATGTTTTGTGCGCCTTTATATGGCACATCTTTTCAGTCATATTAGATTTTAAAAAAATAAGTTTTGCTTTCAAAAAGTGGTACCGAACTGTTAAAATTGTAGTTTTTGCTAAATTTACGTCACTTACGGTGACGACAGGAAACTTTGCCGGTAACAAAAAAAATGACATTTTGGAACATGGAGCATATAAACTTTGTTTTATACAAATCGGAAAATAAATAGTTTATATAGAACCGATAAACTGAATTAGCCAATAGCGACCAAGGAAAATTATCCAGAAAAAAAATGTTCACATTTTTGCCCAAATCAGACGACCCTTTAACCCTTGGTAAAAGGTCATTAAAAAATATTCATTAATAAAAAAGTTTTTTGTCAAAATTTAAATTTTCAAAATTTGGCGCCTTATTTTTCCGAAGATTCGGCGAAATTTAAAACTCTAAAGACCCGTAGCTATGTGCCATGTCTCTGGCTATGTCAAAAACTGTCAAACGATAAAATCCAACAATTGTTGTTAATATTACGGCAATATTTCAAAAAACGACAACTTCGGTGATTTCGGACATTTCGCATTGTCGCAGAATGCCGGAAATAGCTTTAATCTCTAAGTCACACCCACTTTCGCAGTAAAACTCAAGACATTGCATCGATCCGACAAGTAGTTCCTGAGATATAAGCAAATTGGAAAAAAAAAAATAATAATAATAAGAATAATAATAAGAAGAATTTTAACAAAAACAATAGTGTTTCACACAAGCTACGCAGTGTGAAACCCTAATAATAAGAAGAATTTTAACAAAAACAATAGTGACGCAGTGTGAAACCCTAATAATTTTTTTAAATAATAATTTAAAATCGTTTAGTTATAATATAATAATTCAAAATCCTTTAGTTAAATTGAAATATGATTGAACTGTTGTAAAGATATGGTTATTAATTTCGCTGGTGAAGTAATGCAGGCCGTAAAGTAGAGTTATACTCATCAGGTAATGTAGAAATGGTTTGTTGTCGAAAAGTATTGAAATTTGGACAATATAAAAATAGTGTTCGCTATCCTCAAAAGGGTAACCACAATTGTAAGCTGGATTTTCAGAGATGTGTCTAAAAAAACATGTGACCATTTAAGTCACTGCATGAGAGTCGTAGTTTGCTGTCTATTTGAAAGATAATTGCCAAACCAATCTAGCAAGTCTCCCCTGATTCCAACTCCACCCAGCTTCCAACATAGTCCAGCGTGCCAGACACGGTCAAAGGCCTTGCTGATGTCACAGAAGACAATTCTGGTGTGTGACTTGAAAAAACTTGTGTGTTAATTCTATTATTTGGTATATGGTACTGTCACTTCGAAGAAATCCACTTTTGAACGTTGTTAATATTTGACAATCCCTCAAGCAGTTAAAGACATGCTCATCAATTACTTTTTCAAATACTTTAATTATAATGCTTAACAATGAGACAGGTCTGTTGTTTCCACATTCATTGGGAAATCCTTTCTGAAATATTGCCGTGACGTGGGCAAAATTCCAAATTTGGGCAAGAGAGTTTGAATAAAGTACAAAGTGGAGCGGAAATATCAATTGAAATGGGTTTAAGTAATTTTGCACTGATGTCATCGGGACCAGTTGCTTTTGATATATTCAAAATGTTGATATCTTTGATGGGTTGGTACGATCTGCGTTAGTGAGTTCGGATTTTGTCTAATAGGGGGAAAAGCGGTGTTAGTGTCGTTTAATTTGGATTGTTCAATGAAGAAATTATTGAATACATTATTACAGTAATATTGGTTTTTAATATAAGGTATGAATAGTGATGGATATTATAAGTAAATTTTACCTACAGTTTCACATATTTCACAGTTTGTGACACAATATAGACTGTTTACAGTAGATACATTATCTATAACATGGATATTGAATATTCCAATGTTGAACACACAGTGTAAAATGGGTATCAAATATTTCAATGTTGATTACACAGTGCATATATTATCTACAGCAATGTGGATATCAAATATTGCTATGTTGAACACGCAATTATCTACAATAATAGATATTTCAGTTTTGATATATAGTGTAAAAACATTATCTACAGTAATAGGGATATCAAATATTTTAAATGTTGAATACACAGTAAATACAAGTACTCTGTCTACAATAATAGGTGTTTCAGTGTTGAATATAGAGTAAATACATTATATATTGTAATAAAGCAGAGGCGGATTCAGCCCCCCCCCCCCTAATTCTCGACAGTGCCCTTTTCTACTACTGAAAGTGCCTTTCAACTAGCTTTTTTGCTCGATTTTGAGGCTCTTATTCTACGATTTCCTAACAGCCAAATAGCTCTTGAATTGGCTACAGATGCAAGGAAATGACGGATAATTTTCTTGGGGCCCCCACCCCCCTCTCAGCGGCGTGCCCCGTCTCCGCGATCAGTGCCCGTATTTTGCGGCGCCCCTCCCCCATCTAGATCCGCCCCAGTGTAACTAAGTGTTATCTACAGTAATATGGATGTTAAATATTCAAAAGATTCGATGATAATTGTGACCTGTATAGAATGACGATAAAAAAAGAGATATTTCAAAACTCCCCGCGATAACCCTTGTCTCTAGAGTGATAACAAGACAGAGTGAAATAGGTTTATTCTACACGTACGATCCCTGCATTGACCGAGAAAGTTCATCCAGATTTTCCGGTACGGCTTCCCAATGTCAGTGATGCAGGACAGGGAGGGCCTGATAAGGACAGCTGTCTAGTCGTTTGGATGGTACGAAAAACCGAGGTCGCGTCGCATTGGCGTGTACGAAAAAGATCCTTTGGCAGATGAATATAATAAGAAGCTGTAGCGCCGCTGCCCGGGCAAAGTTTAGGCAGAACAGTAGGACGTTAAAACCCATTTCATTTCATTTATTCTACACTTTGGTGGTTTATATATAACAATGGAAATGTAGAATATTGATTGTAACTGCTGGGGTTTTATAATATAGTGTACATTGACAGTTCGGTTGCATATCTCATATGTCGTAATACAGGTCGATCAAAGCTAGCATAAAAATACAATAAAAACTTTATCAAATGCATTTACACAGGGGCGTAAATGTGGGGTGGGGGGTGTGGGGGGCAGCCCCAAAAATAGTCGGTCGCAAAATTAGTGCAGTCGGTCGTAAAATAGGGGTAGTCGGTATCAAAATAAGAACTCACTGTATACGTCACGCTACTCACGCAAAACTTTAGTATAACAATAGTCGGTCGCAAAATCAGTGCAGTCGGTCGCAAAATAGGAGCAGTCTTTAGTATAAAATAACCTTGTCAACTTATCATGTTTGAAAAGATGTTGTGTTTCACTCTCATTCTGTTGTGAGTAGTCGGTCTAACAATAAAATTTCACCCAGTCTCAAAATAAGTGCAGTCACTGCAGTCGGTCTCAAACACAATGCCAGAATAGATCCCAAATACTATATATTTGCGTGAATCCGTGAGCCTAAATTGCTTACGTCACTTTTATTCTGTTGTGAGTATGTTGGTCTAACAAAAAAATTTCACCAAGGGAGAAAAAACAGTCGGTCAGAAAAATAAGTGCAGTCACTCCAGTCGGTCCCAAAAACAATGCCAGAATAGATCCCAAATACTATGTATTTGCGTGAATCCGTGTGTCTAAATTGCATACGTCACACAAAACTATAGTATAAAATAACCCTGTATGCTTGCCACTCTTTTTCTGTTGTGAGTATGTTGTTCTATGAAATGTTTTCTACCATGGCAAAAAATAGCCGGTCTCAAAAAAAGTACTCACCGCAGTCGGTCTCAGTCGGTCTCCGACTGAATGAATTAATGAGATAAACATACAATCACAAAACAGGCGAAATTGACAGATAAGCCTCAAGATTTTGTCCCATTTCTTATCAACCCCGCAGTACCAAAAATTTAAAAGCTCTGTTACATATCTGAAATTTTTTCGCGCCTGCGACGCGATTCCATTATAACATCATCCTTCTACTGGGTTACTTATCTGAAATTTTTTCGCGCCTGCGGCGCTTGATTTCATTTTAATATCATTCTTTTACTCCTCAGTTGTCTTATTCTGTCACAGCACTATCATATTCACCACTATAGTGAACTGCCTAGTTTGTAGTTCCACTGGTGTATGGGGCGGGGGCGTCAGATTGTACAGATGTTATGCCAACTCTTGCAAAACACATCTGGAGATTCTGTCCCATTGACTGACATTTCTGGTACACTCGTCCACAGGAAAGTCTCCCAGCAATGACCTCAAATGCCAGGATATTGAATCAATTTTTAAATTTTGTTCTCAAATTACTCAGTGTTATAGGCACCACCATTGATATGAGGGGTCAAACCAAAAGTACGACACAGATGGTTAATTCCATGCTACGTCGGTACACAGTGTGCGTAAGAGTCAGTAGAGGACACACGCGCTACTGACATCTGTGTCGTACTTTTGGCTTTGACCCCTCCGACTTTGTACCGTTGATTACAGATTAAACATCCAATATCCATAAGTGTACAAATGTGTTGTTATTGATGTGTTCCCATTTGAATATTGTTCACAAAAAGAAGCAAAATAAATAAGATATGTTTACAGGATCATTTTGTTATACGAAAAACTAAGTCATGCGTTTTCTATGGCGCTCAGTATATATTATAAGTTATTCTCACTCGTCCGTTTTCATTAACCCTGCCGGAGCAGAACAATAGGACATTGAAAGCCATTAATTTCATTTCAACTTTTCTTACTCGTGTATTACTACGGCGTATTAATGCAAATAAAAAGATAAAATGAGGGCACACATACATACATTACTGAGTAAATAACAAAATGTATATCTAGTCCGTGAGTTCGTGAGATAAACTTCATTCACAACTTTAAGAGCCATAGGGCACGGACGTCTTCGCCATTAGGCAAACAAATCTGACGTGAGTTGACTATACAGTTTATCTTCGAGGTGTCGTCCCAGCCTTAAACTTTTTCAATTTTAACTTTTTACTTACAGGTCCTATGCATTACAATTGTTTTTAGTTTAACGAACAAGGGTTGTAACTGTCGAAAGCTGGAAAATCTAATGTTAATTTAAATCGTATTATTATCCATTAAACTTTATTGCCTTTGTTTTCTTGTTGAACGTGATAATGTTTATCTTACTCCATTTTATATTCCATAGGTAAATACAGTAGTTACCAACAGGAAGTTAACTATAGCTTGTAATTGTTTATTACCAAGTGTTGTAATGGACGGAAAATCAAATCAAACTCTTGTCTTCTACGTTAATGGTGAAAAGGTTAGTGGAGAATCGTGTTTATCTTAACCTAAATAACAGGACCGTAACAAGCGGGGTGCAGGGGGTACATTGCACCCCCCAGAAAAATAAGCCGCCCCGAGAAATGGCGCCCCTCAAAAAATTTGACAATTCAGTTATAAAATAATACACGTGATAATGATTACACAGTGATGCTCTAAAGACTCTGATCAATCGGCAGGTTTTAAGGGCACCCATACGCCGATGGCAATCTGTTTCACAGAGAATTACTTACGAATTATCTCTGTAACACATGACTGTCCAGAACACGTGCGTAGACTTGCACGCGCCGTAGTCATTGGCTCAACGGCTCGTGCAATGTTTACTTAACACCTAACTGCTTCGGGCAAAATGATGCATTTTACTCATTTTAATACCCATTTACACTAAATAGGAAATATTTTTTAACTACAAATACTTCAAGCGTCTTTATTTATTTTTCTCTTACCTCAAAAAAATGTTTCAGAATTTAATTTGTCGGAGTAAAAAAGTTAATATGCCGTACTCATTAAGCCTCGTCGATGTCATGCTTATCAGTGATTGTAGCGGCCAAGCGAATATTCACTGCGGGATCAGTTTGCGCCGATGGGTACCTGATCGGTAACTCGGCCATTATATTGGCGCCCCCCACCACTCTGTTGCACCCCCACTTTTAAAATCCTACATACGGCCCTGCTATGTAATATTCACACACGTATGTAGCATACTTCCATATTCATACGTGTTCCGCCATATTGGACAGAATTTAAAATAAATTATCCCCTAGATAAAGCTGTGAAGATAAAATTATGTACATTTCGTTTTCCTTTAATGCCAATTCTTTTAACTAATGATTTCACATAGGAAGTAGACATTATTTTCCAGTCGTACAACCGCCCTCATAATTATGGTTCCGCCTGAGGTCTGAGATAAATTCGCCTGAAATTATCAAGGGGATTGTGCGCATGCTCTGTTACTGTGCACGTGTATCCCTAATCCCAGTATTTGTCAAACTTCAGCAAGTACCGATTCGACCATTACTTCCATGTTACCCACAGGCCCATGATAACCTTTATAAACTGCTCAGACAACTTAGCTGCTGTGGTGTTATGTTTCGTTGTTAGGCAACCTAAGATGACTTCACTTGATAAATTTATTAATACATGTCGTAATATATATATATCTTCCAGATAATTGAAAGCCAACCCGACCCGAAATGCACCCTATTACAATATCTCAGAAATAAACGTATCCTTTATTAAATTATTGTAGCGTGTTTAGAAATGAGAAAGAAGAAACGGTTCCAGACTTCACAGGTTGTTGGTCGGTTCAACGCATCTGTAATAATGTTTGCTTCAAAATAATATATTGAGTTGTTTGCAAAAGATCTGGACAAAAATTAATTTATTGAGATTTTAAGGACTATTCGGACAAGCAACGAGCTTAGGTATCTCTATGGTCGTACTCAATCGCCATGTTGAAATGACTATACAAATGAAATACCCGCGTTATTTTAAGATCAACATTAATTTTAACATATAGTCGCGTCAAATTATTTAATGTTCCCCCACTTCCACACACTCTCGGTATCCTCAGTTGTCCCATTCAACGAACCAATCAACAAAACAGTTTATAAACCAGTCTTAGCCTTGTTCGTTCGATTATGAGAAAGTTTGCAAACATTTCAATATAAAAGAAGTGACATGGGTAAGATGTTTTTATGTCCACTTCTATGTATTTAACGATTTTTTTGATTGGTCGATAGAAATAGCACAATCATCAAGGGCAGATAATTTCAATACATGTCTCCCGCACGGATGAACCAATGGTTAGTGGAGTTGAATGGAAAGAGACCACTGTCAGTACCGAGGATGATCTCCACCATACCGCAATGAAACTGGTGACTATTGTATAAACATGTATTGTGGATTCCGGATTTTCAGATGTTCACGGTAATATGTATAAGATAAATACCTTAACTCGGTAAAGTAACTCTAACTGGTACGAAGTTAGTTTGTGGTGAAGGAGGATGTGGTGCCTGTACTGTTATGATATCCAAATATGATGATAAAAACAACACAATTCGGTATCCTTTTTTTAAAAACAAAACGGCCAAATCTTGATTTATTAATAACATCAATATATTAAAAAAAAATACAATAGTATTTATTTAAAACTAAACGAGGAACGCAAACTATCTTAAATGTGAGGTGAATGAAGAAGCATTGCTTTATCATGATATCACACTATGTCCTATTTTCTAAAATAAACACGATACACATAATATCAACAAAAATTCTTAGATTTCGATATTTCGAGTTAGTCGAAGTTGCGGAATGCGCACATTGCGAGTGAATCACTTGTTTTTATAAATAAAATAATTCTAGATACAACTTGAATGATTTTAAAACTTTCTTCATTATTAAAAGTTTTGTATTTGATCGCACAATACAGCACAATAAACCTTTGTGTCAGATGGCAAAACGCAACATTCATTAATCACGTGGAATGAAATAAGATATCCCAATTCGGTTTGGTTATCATAAATTAATTATCCTATCTCATGACAACGCATTCTTGCGTCTCATTACAAAATACTAAATCTATCCTGAAGTTTTAAACATATCATCATTATCTAGTTCTTTACATCTATCCCAAAATGTCAGAATTACTTAACATAACATTTATATCCATACCACCATTAACAGTTAATCTTATATTTCTTATGTTTGTAAAGACATTATTCAGTTAACGCGTGTTTAACACCAGTTTGTTCTGTGCATGGTTTAGCTGTTACAACTACTGAAGGTATTGGTAGTCTTCGTACCAGATTACATCCAGTACAGGTACGGCATAACATTATGTTATAATTATAGTTCGCATTACATCCACTATAGGTACGGTATGGCACTATTACACAATGGTGCACGTACAAGATTACACCCAGTACAGGTACGATATTACACTAGTATATAATTGTAGTACGCAATACATCAAGTACAGTCACACAAAGTATAGTTATATGTAATAAGATATTACATCCAGTACTAGTGAGTCAGTACAATTACCAAAAAAGTTTAATTACATTATCGTTATATAATTAGCCATATTTATAAGAACTGATGGATAAATTTTATATGTTTTATCTGCATCCAAAACATACATACTGATTTGAATGTCTAAACGTCATTGATCACATTAAACATTATATTTATAGGAACAGATAGCTAAAAGTCATGGATCACAATGTGGTTTTTGTACACCTGGTATGGTGATGTCTATGTATACGTTGTTAAGGAATAATCCACAACCTACAATGTTGCAGATAGAAAAATACCTAGAAGGTAAATTGCTTTATCATACAAGAAATGTCCCAGTAGCGTGTCCCGTATTTCCGATATTAAATTGGTATTATGCTTGGTTCCCACTGTCGTCCGATGCTTTACTACACCATAGGATTGTCACTACGGTCTGGTACGTGTAGATACCTTCGGATACCTTTCGATACGATCAACACGATTGCTACGACTGACGTCCCGATAGGATCATCGCGATTACTCCACGATCCAAACCACAATTTCAATGGTAGCATAAGACACGCCAGAATTTAATGTTTTGGGAATTAAATATCCACAAAACAGTATTATTTTTGTTGATTAAGTCAGTTATTACGTACACTATCGCCAAATGAAAATAATGGCATGAATCGTTTTATTGTATAGAGTTGGACTTATCACAACTGATTTTGAATTGATCCACTGAAAATAATGCAAACAACTGTTTTTGTTAATACCTTGTAGGGAATTTGTGTAGATGTACAGGATATAGGCCGATATTACAAGGTTACGGAGTATTTTCTAAGGTAAACCTTAATTTAACATAGGAACATACATAAACCCCGCACTCTTCAATCTATTAACAATGGGCATAACAACTGTCTTAAGAATAACGGTTTTCACCAGGCTCTTCTGTTTCATTCTTAAGAATAACGTGAATGAAAGTATAACAAATTATTATAACAACTACATGGAAATATAACAAGATCATGATCGAGTAACATGGAAGTATAACCCGTTATCATTATAGTAACATGAAAGTATAACCAGTTATCATTCGAATAACATGAAAGTATAACCAGATACCATTCGAATAACATGAAAGTATAACCAGTTATCATTCGAATAACAAGAAAGTATAACCAGTTATCACTCAAGTAACAGGAAATTAAAAATTAATTATCATAATCGAGTAACATTGAAGTATAACCAGTTATCATTCGAATAACATGAAATTATAACCAGTTATCATTCGAGTATTACAAGCTATCACTGGAGTAACATGAAAGTATCACTAGTTATCATTAGAGTGACATGCAGGTGTAGCAAGTTATATCATACCACTTCTCCTTCGAGGAGTCCACATAGCTAACCGCTTTTATCGCCCTTGTGTATGGTACTAGAGTCCATGTGAACAGTCATTGTTTTTAAATCTGGTAATGTCTCCCGTGTTTTTTTTATATTTTATTATAATGTAATGTAGGAAAATTGTGGTATGGGAGAACAGTGCTGTAAAAACAAACCAAAGGACAACGAAGACGCCAATAGTAACAAAGAAGTAAGTTATAATAAATACATTGGTAACTAACGTATCTAGGTCTATAATAAATACATTGGTAACTAACGTTTCTAGGTCTATTACCTTCGTAGATCGAACAATAAAGATTTTGAAGAATAATGTCAATACAAGAAAAGGGGGAATGTATATAAACCCATGTGATATTCATGCGTAAAAAAAAACATCATACGGCTATCGGGATAAAATGTATTAATCCGTCAATACCTTTACGAGAATGTATTGCAAGGTCATTGAGCTGTCGATGGTTACCTATTTGATGTAATTAGGTCCCTAGCACAAATTTGTATAGTCACGTGAAGGAACCCTTAGCAGTTGAAATTCGGAGAAGAATAGCCGAACCCATAACCCCTCTCACAACGTTCAGCACACGTAACAACGGGAAAATGCTAGTATCAAGAAAGGACATCCATGAAAATTCAATGTTAAGTCTCATTCCATTCGATGTTTTGACCTTATCATAAGTATATGATGATGAAACATTTAACAATAATCTATGCTTATTTGTATTTTTGATAGAACGGAAATTATATTCCACCTTATGATCCTACACAAGAACCAATATTTCCACCGGATTTAAAGGTTAGTTTTATTTCAATAACACGGCAACCTGCTTTGTGTGTCAATCTGATTAAAACACGGGTCCTATTTCGTTTCGTTTATTACAGTTCAAAATTCTGTTTATCGATAAGGCAATCGAAAGTATAAAAAAACTAGACCGAAACGAAATATAGATCTGTATATTAATCAGATTGCTTTTGTGTGTGCTATGACAGTAATGCTAACACACATGCCCAACCTCATGGATTTCTCTAGGTCCTCCCCCCCCCCTGCTAAAATTACCCCTACGCGCTAGTGAATTATTGAAATAAAATTGAACCATATGATGTTTGTGTAATATGAACATGATGCTTACAGCGAGCTGGATGTAGCTCTAAACGTCTTTCTACTGCAATGTTCTCACAACAACACTGCAGGTATTATATTGCTTAAATCTTATTTATTCCAGACAAGGGCAGACGTTTACAAGTTATTATAGGATACAAATAATTGTATAACATAAATACTTACTAATCATTAGTTACCTATACTAAACATAAAAGCTAGGTTCCAACTATCACCCATCCTCGGTTATCCAGTGTACTCATTCCGTTCTACTCCACTATACCCTGGGTTAATCCATAAGGTTTCCACGATATCAAATTGTCTGCCCTGGCGGATTGTGATATTTTTATCGTCCAATGCCACGAAGCGTTACTTGGAAAGGTATTAGGCGAAGGGAAGTAACTCTCACCGTGTTCCAACAAAGACTACCCCAAACATGGCTATCTCAGCCCGTTCTTGCACACCTATCGCGTAGTAGAAAAATCAGTGTCATTTAAGAATTTCATGACAGAACTTCCCAGACATCTTTTTGTGTGCATGCCAATTGTTTTATATTAAATCTTTTACAAACTTTGTCATAATCTATCAAACAAGCCGCAATATTGTTTGTAAACAATGTAGTTCTATGACGTAAAAAGTCTATGTAAGACTGGTTTGTAAACTGTTTTTTGATTGGTTCGTACACTTGAACAACAATAGTTTGAAATCGTGGAAACCCTATGGATTAACCATAGAGTGGGGTAGAACGGAATGAGTACACTGGGTAACCGAGGATGACTATCATCATTCGCGTTGCGATTGAATTCGTGGTTTTAATCGTGACAGGGCCGTTACCAGCTCAGAACAACGAGGGTGGGGTGTTCTCAAGGGTGCTGTAAAATAGACGGACAATTTTTCTACGACTCATAGGAACCAGGCCCTTTGAAGACTCGAAACTGGCCACACTGGCCAAGCCGTTGCCAATCAATTCCAGGTCAGTGTTCGGACCATCGGCAGGCTTCAGCCACGCTTTCGGCCAACAACACCACGGATGATCTCCCCGAACTGGTAGACCAACGTTTTACTACAAGGCATGGTAACCCTTGGTCAGACAGTGGGTGGAAACACACAGAAGACCCATTAGTACCGATACAGTGCACCGACGTCTCACCAGAGATTACATCCAATGCCGTAGACCTTACCGTAGACCAATCGTCACTCCTCGCCATCGACAGGAACGTCTATAGTTTTCCCAACAACATCAGAACTGGCGACACAGGCAATGGAGAACTGTTCTGTTCACAGAGGAGAGTCGGTATTACGTATCAAGTGCAGATGACAGGACCATAATATGGCGTCGACGTGGCCAGCGTTATTCTCACCAATGTGTCATGGAAGGAGACTCGTGTGGAAGTCTAAGCGTAATGGTTATGGTGGAATTGTCCTGAACTAGTGAGTGGGTCCTGTGTAATGTGCTACATCGACCAAACTCCCAAACCCCACGTCATACCACATTTCTCCCGTGCACACACCACCATAGTTACTTGGGACTTTCTACAGCAGAACGGTTTCAACGTTAAGCACTTGCTAGCCCTTAGTCCAGACTAAAATCCGATTGAACATCTTTGGGATGAAATTCAGAGTAGACTTAATAACGTCGTAGAGACCATACACAGCTGATAGATTGTGTCAGGCTTTTTTGAGAGTGTGGTTCCAGGTGCCAATGATGTTCGTCAATCGTTTGAACCACTCCATGCACAAACGCTGCGCTGGTGTTATTGACACACCCGGGCGACACACCAGATGCTGACGTATAGACTGTGTACAGACTTTAAACTTGGAATTGTGATGAGGTTCACAAAAAAAATGCTTTGATCCATTTAGTAAGTTATCTCCATACTTCATATAAATTAATCATATAAATCATACTTATTATGCATGAAAACGACAACTGAAATACCAAAAATGCATAATAGTGACGCACGGAAAATAAATATGTCAAGATATAGATTAAGTCTTAATATTGGAATATGACACAATATGTGTGGCATATATATCATCAGTAACATCTGTACTTTAAAACATATTTTCCACTTCAAATGTGATACGAACTAATGACTTAATGTTAAAGGCACGTGAGAGATAGAGAGGTATGGGGTTTAACGTCCACGCGACACAAACTACGTCATTTCGACGCTAACATATGGTTCAATTTTATTTCAATAATTTATTTGCTCGTAGGGGTCTTTAGTTGTGTAAGAAAAGCGGAGGACCCGAAGAAAACCCACGAGTTTGGACAGGCAACCCTTCTCAGTGTCAGACCGTATGATGCAGCGCGCACGCGCTAACCATTCGGCCATCTAACCCCACAGGACATATGAATTAAATCTGTCAATAGTTGATATATAAATTAAACACATTAAAGGCATTATGATTATTATATAATTTCAAGACGTGTCAGTCATTATTATTTTAATTTCAAGATATGTGTTGGTAAATATTGTATAATTGCAAGATATGTATTCGGTATCATTATCTGATTTTAAGATCAGTGTTGGTGATTGATAAATAATTGCAAGACATGAGTTCGTTATCATTATCTAATTCTAAGATATGTGTTGGTAATTAGTATCTTAATGCAAGATATGCGTTGGTAATTAGCATTTAATTTCAAAATCTAAGTACATTTGGATCGACTAAAAGGCAATACTAATTTTAAGGGGATTGTGTAATAATGATAATCTTTTGAAGATATGAACGATAACAACATTATAACTATGTGATTTGTACACTGTATGTGATTCTGTGTGTATACCATGGCAACCATGTTATCAAAGCATATAATTATGTGTATACCATAGCAACCATGCTGGTTATATCTGGTTATGTGTATACCATAGTAACAATGCTATAAACATCTAGAGATGTCAATACCATAGCAACCATGCTATATTAGTAGCCCGAGACTTCAAGAAACAATAACGGTGAATACAAAATAAAGTTGCTTATATCTTTTGCTACTAATTTTCATATTTTTACATCCAGGTAAACTATAAAGAGTATAACGAGAAACGACTGATGTTTGAAACTAATCAGGTGAAATGGTATCGACCAGTAACTTTAACAGATTTATTAGATTTAAAAGACGAATATCCTGATTCTAAGATTATTATAGGCAACACTGAAGTCGGTAAGATTTTACTCGTCTCAAGCGATCTGTTACAGAGAAGGTGTCTCAAATTAAGTGGTTAGCGTCTATAGATTTGTGTTAATTTGTGAAATGAAGACGATTTATCTAGAATTGATGAGTCAAATGTTCCAACTTTCTCCGAGCAACGTTTTATTGTTTTTTTTTCCAGAAAATGTACTTTAACAATACAAACGAATAATTTGGGTAAATCCAAAAAAAAAAACAATGTTCGTAATAATCAGTGTGGTATAAAATATTGGAAAATGCGTCAAATCATCTTTGCATACACGTAGGCTTACAAATAATGCACGCGTCCAACTTATCAATGGGAAACACCTCGTCATCAATCAGTCTGTGTGTTCCCTCTTCTTAATCAACCCAGTCGGAGCAGAACAGTAGGACGTTAAACCCGATTTCATTTCAGCCTGGGTGTTCAGTTTGTGTGTTGTGTGTAAACAACGACTGACAAGATACATTAGAGTCAAATTGATTCCTAAATTCAAAATTACTTAAGTGTAGCTTAAAATGACCGCAAGGATTGAATGATTTGGTATACGGGCATTCAGTCGAACATTTATGATTATAAATGGGATTTAAAGTTTGCTTCATTCAAATATGATACCACATTCTTAAATCGTCAAGCAAGTCACAAGGCCATTCAAAACGTGTAGACCTTGTAGAGTTCACGACTTTATCGGTACTCTTATATAAACTATATAGGGTCATGGTAAATATATGCATGTGCATCTGTTATTACATATAAATGTAATTTAAATATCCGTTTATTGAACAGACTATAAAATAGAAAGCATGGTATATTTACATTGTAATTAATGTAGATCCAGGTTACTTGGTAAAGATGGCGGGGATCCGTCTCCGAGTACAATTGATAAAATTGTGGTGTAGATGGTGCTGGGAAACTTGCAACCTCCAGCACCCTAACTTACAAAAATCGGAAATTTACACGTTCCATGGTAACAGAATAATAAATGAATTTCTTTACGCTGCTCCATTTAAGGGACTTGGGTGGTAATACCCCCACCCAAATCACTTGGATCCTCCATTAATTCTACATGATATAAATGTTCTATATATCCCGACTATTAATGTCAGTAGTCATTATGTCATTTTATAGAATAAACATTGTCCTTGAAACAATCAGTGATCCATTATCACGATGTTTTTATTTCAATTCTAAAGTATGACTAAGCTATATTTCTCCATTATTCGTCAATTTCGACTTCAAGTTCAAAATAAATGCTATCGGCGCTATTATCGTATCAAGTTCCACCCATTCACAAACTACCAAAATCACACCAATGGTCATATTCCTGAAGCAATGGCCCGAGAAATCCCTCTCTGGCCATTGCTGGATTAGCTTTCGATTCTTGAACTTTTGCGGGAGTGTGTCTATTCTTCCCATTCAATCAAAGCTTTCAATTGAGTACAGCAACATGACAGTCCTTCGTTTAATCCGGGTCTTCCCTAAAACTTTGGACAGTGATTTAAGGTATTAAAAAGGGTGAAAGTATGTTCGTTTCCAAGCAATGTTGTTTACATTATAATCGATTTGATAGCCTCGTTTGTCACGCAATTAGTTTTACTGCAATATTCTGCTATGCACTGGTTAATTGGGCAAAATAAAATCGTGAGTCATGACGTAACGTTATGTAAACATGTTTGGCCCAATGTGGCGCTTTGTTTTAAAGTTAAAGCCTTTGTAACGCAGTCAGCTACTGGTTGGTAATGGGACTAATCATAATTTAGCACAAGAATAATCGCTCTTTACAGCAGTGAGTAGTGGGATTAGCTCTACTCAAACAAAACACTGTGTGGAGTATGACCAATGGTTGACGATGGTGGTTGTATTTTAAGATATAAAGGAGTTTATTTCTTAATTACAAGACACAATTAAAAACAAATATCCGCTATGTTTCGACATCAAGAATAATCTGATTATTCGCACCACTTTACTTTCACCCCACAAAACTATATCAAAAAATTGTGATGGTGTTTAAATTTAATTGGGTAACTTCCGGTTAAGGATGTTCAATCCAAATTACGCATATTATCCTATAAGAGACACACATGTCCCACCACACATATCCTATACGGCAGATCCCATGTCACTCGTATCCTATACCACACATATCATTATAATCCTATACCACACATATCCAACACGACGGATCCCATGTCACGCATATCATATACCACACATATCCTATACAACACATATCATTATATCCTATACCATACATTTCCTATATCACAGTGATCCCATGTCACGCATATCATATACCACACATATCCTTTGCAACGCATATCATTATATCCTATACCATACATTTCCTATATAACAGAAATCCTATGTCACGTATACCAAACATATCCTATACCACATATCCCACGCCACGCTTATCCTATACCACACATATATATATATCATTTACCACATATTGATATGATTAAAGCAAGCGAACTCAATCTTTAGCTATTATAGCAAGAATTGTCAGCTCTTTATTTAAATTTTACGTAATAAAGTTTTGTGGAAATGGTCTGATTAACCATGTCCTCTATATTCCAGGTATAGAATCTAGGTTTAAAAATATGAAGTATCCAGTATTAATAAACGCCAGTCATGTACCTGAATTAACAGATATAAAATTTACTGAAGATGGAATTAAATTTGGTGCTTCTGTTACATTGTCTAAAGTTGAAGAAGTTCTGGAAAAGACCAAGGAAGAATTGCCAGGTATTAGAAAGCATCAGTGTTGAAGCATTTGGCTACCTTTAAAACAAAATTGGTTCACGTTTAAAGGCCATAAAGAATATACACTTAATTACATTGGAAAATGACAAATCTAAAGCCACAATGGCTATTGGAATCTATAAAGCATGCACTGTCATGATTTAATTCATTACAGATTAAACATGCATTATGCAAGAGCTTACACTGCCTGTTGAAGTTCTTTCTTTGGGGCTGACGTATCATATAAATTATCAATTATACATTATTTAACTTACAAAGACCATAATCAACTCACATTGCCATCGGGTGGCTCCAATAATTAGTAGATTTCTGAATATGTGTTGAATACGAAAAGCTGAGTAATAGAGACTTCGTTTATTATCGTAACAACGGTAATAATGTTCACCGAGTCTAGGCTATTAATTGTCTCTCCGATAGCTTAGCTCAGAGTGAAGTAACTTGACTGAAATGTTCAGCATATTCCCATTTCATTATTTATACTTTAACCAGAACTCTCAGCTGGCAATCGAGACTACTAATTGTATTGCCGATAGCTAAGCTCAAAGGGAAGTAATTTGACTGAAATTTGAAGCATATTCTCCTTTTATTATCTATTTTGTAAGCTATTATAGCGATAACTTGCATCTCTTTATCTATTCTAACCTAATGCCGCTTTAAAAAAAACACACACACAACAAACACGTACTCTGAACTAGGAACCGAGTGTGCCGCCATTGCAGCCATCTTGGAATTTTGACGTCATAACAGAACCGATGCACGTTCAAAGAACCAAAGTGGAGGGAGGAGAACAACAACAATACAATGAGCAGCATTTGGGACCCAATTCATGGTCCAGTAAATGCGATTACAAGATGTGATCTCATGGTTGAAATACCAATACAATAATGTGATATAAAGCAAATGATTGTATTATTTCAGAAGCCAGATGTAGAATATTTACAGCTGTTATTGAAATGTTAAAATGGTTTGCTGGTAAACAAATAAGAAATACTGCTGTAAGTCGTATTTTTTTTTATCTAATAGCTAAACTAATACTAATGTATACAAGTTAATAGCATATTAATGTTGAACATTACGCAATCTGCCATAGTAAACGAAAAATTGAGAAAATAAATTAGCTTACTTTAATTATAAGACTTACCCAAATGCCGGGTTGCACCAAAAAATTCGTTCAGATTTTCAAGCCCGGTTTCATTTTTAATTGGTATACCTGACAAGGCAAGTGTCCTTAGTGTCAACTTAGTGGTTTGGATGAGACAAAAAATCGAAACCCATTCCTGTGCACATCGTCATGTACAAAATTATCCCCGCATTGCATATGTAAACGGGAGGGGGGAAATGATTAGCACGTGCGCGTTGTATTATAAAGGCTGTCATTGAGTCAACTGGCGTGGTTTCGAATCCTCGGTTGTAAGCGACAAGGAGTAGGGTCCGGGTCCTCCGGTTTCCTGCCTCTGCTTAAGATCCCTATGCGCAAGCAAATTGTTGAAATAAAAATTAAACCATATGTTGGTCCCGGAATGACCTAGTTTGTGTCGAGACGTTAAACCCTATTTCTCTCTCTCTCCCTCTCTCTCTCTCTCTGCATACGTGAACTTAACAATAAGATATCCGTTGAGAAGAAGTCACACTTGATGTCTCGGATATTAATGCAAGTTATGTAAATACAAACACAAAATAATAGATTTCATAATTCTTGTGCAGCCACGAATACAGAAATTTTATTAAAATGTGTGTCAAAACACACTTGATGTAATGCCTCGAATACAAAAACTTTATTAAATGTACGTCATAACATAATAGATTTTAAGTTTTGTTTAGAACATTTACAATTGTTAAGTTCTATTTCGTAATAATTTGTAGGCTGTCGGAGGAAATATAATGACAGCAAGTCCTATCTCTGATTTGAATCCTATATTTCAAGCCAGCAGCGCCAATTTAGAGGTTGTTTCAAAAGGTGAGTCACGAACGAAAGAACGGTGAAACAAAGGGTGTTATACGAAGTGGTATCAAATGTCCTAAGAGGACTTAACACATCTTTTGTCAGTTATACGCAACCATAAGGGATTGTCCGAAGATTGGTCCCGTCAAAAATTTATAAGTAGAAAATTGCATTTCGGACAAGACCATACCCATTCCATTTGGTTTTATTGGAATCAGGATAGCCATGCACAAGCTCCATCAAGAAATGTCGAAGGTGACACTGATTTTTTTTCCAACTTAAAAAGAATTTGATGAATTAGCCACTCCTTCTTTACACAACCAACCCTAAGAAAACAAAACTAAAAACAAAAGACTGAAAAAATGTAGAAATATTGTATTATACAATGTACCTAAATATTGTAGTCATTACTGTTAGTTTGTTGTGTAATAATTCGAAACAAAAACTTAAAAAGGAGTTCTTTCTTTCTTGCAATTGTGGTTTGATAGACCCGACAAGCTTTAATAAGTTCCGCACCAAATTATTTACAATTCCATCATAAACAATCGTTTTATCGAATGATAAATACCTAGGTGCAATTACGATACCACAATATTTTACTACAAACGCTAGAGCAAACTGATCCCGCAGTGAATATTCGCTTGGCCGCTACAATCACTGATAAGCATGACATTGACGAGGCTTAATGAGTACGGCATATTAACTTTTTTACTCCGACAAATTAAATTCTCAAACATTTTTTTGAGGTAAAAGAAAAATAAATAAAGACGTTTGAAGTATTTGTAGTTAAAAAATATTTCCTATTTAGTGTAAATGGGTATTAAAATGAGTAAAATGCATCATTTTGCCCGAAGCAGTTAGGTGTTAAGTAAACATTGCACGAGCCGTTGAGCCAATGACTACGAGGCGTGCAAGTCAACGCACGTGTTTTAGACAGCCATCCGTTACAGGGATATTTCGTTAGTAATTCTCTGTGAAACAGGTTGACGCTAGAGGGCCTTCACACAATGATTTAGTGTTTATGACATCATCAATCATTTTTGGTCTATAAATTATAATGGGAACAGATTCTGCTTAAATTTCGAAGCACAATAAAATTTATGTCCAAATGTTTTTTTTATATCACAGATACACAGGTGGCAGTATAGTCTGTCACTGAGACTTTGTTAAACATGCATTATATAATTAGATAAAGAGCTGACATTTCTGGCTATAATAGTTTAAAAATTGATATGATATGGCATCGTGTTTCAATCCCTTCAAAACCACAACCATCCGATGGCCTTAGGGTTTATTGGCGTGTAACATGTAACTGATAATTGATATAACATTTGAGTCTAAAAGAAAGATTGACAATAGTCGGAGTGTAGCAATTTCACTGAAATTTTCAGCATATTCCGTTTTCATTATCCATTTTTAACTATTATAGGGAGAACTGTCAACTCTTTATCTAATCGGGGGGTTGCGATGTCCTAGTGCCATGCTTCGGCCTCTAGCTGGCCGGTCACCTTTGGCTTGCGGCTGTGGTTTCGATCCCTGGTGTGAGCGTATGTGGCATGGAGATAGGGGTGCCTTCTCAACCTCGTGGGTTTCCTCCGGTCACTCCGGTTTCCTCCCACTGCTAAAGACCCCTATGCGCAAGCGAATTATTGAAATAAAATGAAACCATATATTAGTCCCAAAATGACCTAGTTTGTGTCGAGTGGACGTTAAACCCCATTTCTCTCTCTCTGAGTCTTTATCTAATCTCGCCTAATGCCCCTTTAAATACTTACTTGCCAAAAAGGTCAACGATCATATATTCCTGTTTAAAGAGAGCAGCTGCGACTCGGTGAGTAGGACCTTGGCTCGCTTTTTTTGATGTGTTAGATCCCTGCGTTTGGCCAAGAAAAATCCGCACCCCCAATCCCACACCCCCTTATTAGTAATCTAGTGCGTTATGAGATCACGTGTACACATGACGTTTCAACAAAACGGCAGATCACCCTTCATGAAATCATTTATATTCAATCATTCTGCATATCAATAAAGGCTTGAGCTGTCAAATTGTCGCGTACTATAAATGACAAAGATAAATAGTTTTAAATCGACCTATATTCAAACACTCTTGATAGCAGTCATGGTTGTTTTTGATGACCGTCTGCTTAAGCTCAGTTGGGTCAGAACAATAGGACGTGAGACCCCCGTTTCATTTTGGTTTTGATGATTTCACACGACATGGGTGGTTTTTTTTATGAAAATTCGTTGATTTATGGGTTTTCTTAAATTCGACCATGGTATATAATGTACGCAGACTACACAAATATATATTCCATAAAGCTGACGGTTGTCATGTCGCTAAGAACACGTGTCTGCAACATATTGGATAACTTATCAATAAAATAGCACATACTACATACCTGACACCAACGGTGTCCTTTAAAGTGACTTTTGAAAGTGAAGCGAGTATTCTGTCAACGTTATTTAAGCTATCTTGTTTAAGGGTAGATGACCTACCCCTCGGTACAATTGAACTGTTGTTATTAGTGTTCACTGCAATATCTCAGCTACTGCATAATACTCTATTGCGTGATAAGATACTACAATTTTATTTGCACCGTTTGAGTTCATCCAGATTTTCCGGCGTGGTTTCCCCTTGTCAGTGATGCAAGACGGATGGCCTGACAAGGAAAGCTGTCTAGTCGTTCGGATGGTACGAAAAATTGAGGTCTCGTGTACACATTGGCGTGCTCGTAAAAAGATCCCTTGGCAGTTGGAATTCGATATGAGTAGGTGATAGTGTCGCCGCCCGGCAAAATTCCTCTCATAGCACACTGTATGGCATATGCCCGTCTTCCATTAGCCCAGGTTAGGATCAGAACAGTAGGACGTTAAACCCCATTTAATTTCATTTCATTTCATTTGCACTGTTTCTAGAATAGAAATATCCTAGTTAACATGCTAACGTTATCCCGTTTTGTTCAATCGTAACGTTGGTCCTATAAGTAACTGTATGATCATTTTCTACCCCATTTAAACAATGACATCAGCTTAGCTTTGCGAGGTTGTAGTTACTGAATATACTATTACTGTTGCAAAATGAAATTTAAAAAAAAAATGAAACGTGTTTAACATGCTTACTGTCCTTCTCCGACTGGGCTAATGAAATAAAATGAAATGTGTTTAACGTCCTAATGTTCAACACCCACTACGTTAATGAAGAGGGATTTTATGCAAAACCATTTAATCAATATTTGTAACAGACCAAACCATCAAAGAAAAAGGAATATATTATTGTGATCAGTAAATTTTGTATAAGCACACACAAAAAAATATACAGTCCTTGTTTGTATTACAGCCGAAACAACAAACCCCGTTTGTATTATACTCGGGCCCGTAGTCAGCTCATAAAAATTGGGGGGGGGGGGGGCTACGGGATGTTTTGGAGGATTTGAGGATGTGGTCGGCTAAGAAGACTCCTAAGAAATCACTATTTTTGGCGAAATATTGGGGGGGGGGGGGCTAATTCTTGGCTACGGGCCCGATTACACTCTTAACTTGTATTTTATTTTTGTTTAGGTAAAAGCATCCGAAAGGTTATAATGGATTCTGAATTTTTTCGAGGTTACAGAAAAACTGTTGTCAAGCCAACTGAAATTCTCACATCTGTTAAAATTCCATTTACTAGCAAGGTATACTGACAACATAAAACTATATTCGATGATGGCTTTACCCAAGAATGTGAGCCACATATAAAGATATGAAATGCCCGTAACGAGGGCCAGTTTATCAACCTAACCTAATTAGTAATGGCATGAAGCGTTTTAAATGAGAATATCAGGCAAGTGTGATGAGGGCGTCAATGTTTTTAAATCTTAATCATTAGGTGTAATTGTTCGAATTGTATTTTTAGGCATGTTTAACCCAATCCACTAACGCCGAGCCAACGTTATCGCCCTGTAAGTCCCCCGGGTGTTTATCTGTACTTTGCATCTATCATTTAGAACGTCTAATTAAAACTGATATGTATTTTCTCTACCGATTTCGACACCCATTAAGGAATTTGCTATTGTTGTTTTTAGAATGAATATTTTGATAGTTATAAACAAGCTTTAAGAAAAGATGACGATATTGCTATAGTTAATGCCGGTATGAGGGTAGTTTTTGAAAATGAAACTGACGTCATCAAGGAACTCTATTTATCCTATGGCGGAATGGCCCCGACAACAGTCATGGCGAAAACCGCAATGAAGAAACTTGTCGGCAGGTAAGACTTAAGGTGATCTAAACATTGGTTTCATTATGGATGTTAACTGTTAAAGGATTGTCATCCTACCGAAAATATTCTCGTCGTACCGAAACCCTTGTTAACTTATAGAAAATATTTTCATCACACTGCAACGCTTGTCATCCACAGAAAATACGTCCATAATACAGAAACGATTGTCATACTGCAAAACCTAATGAAATTAACAACTTGACGGATTGCGATTTTGGCTAAGTTATCACAATTGCAACATGGCGGAAATGACCCCATGTTCTGTCCCTGGTCCTGGTCCATAGTATGCTGATATTTGTTAATGACGTTTAGACTCGTTCATTGCCATGAACAGATTACATGGGCTTACGATATGTTTTCCATCATATGTATATGTTACAGAAAATGGGATAATGAATTAGTATCTATAGCATGTCAATATCTGGAAGATGATTTGCCTTTGAAGCCTGACGCTCCTGGTGGTACGGTAGAATACAGAAGAACTTTAACTACAAGTTTCTTCTTTAAATTTTACTTATCAGTCGCACAACAACTTTCTATTCAGGTATACTTATTATAATTATTTAATATACTATATTCACATGAAATCATCGTCCTCTGCAAGTTCATATTCCGGCGGCTACCGTGAAGAATCTTTTTCCATTCTAGTTCTCATTGCACTCTCGGAACTTACAGGAGCGTGTCTAGTCATGGGGATGGACGAAAGACTTAAATTTAAGGAAGGGTCGGCGAAAGGACCACTGACCTGGTAAAATCCCCCTCCCTCTTAGTATTATACACTTTATTAGATAAATCAAATTTATTGAATTTTAGTTTGGTTAAAACTACATTCCGTGATATTCAATTACAGGGGATCATTCGTGGCAACCCAATACCCCGATCTCACTTGAGCGCCATAGAACCACCAGAATTACAGCCGAGTAAAGGAACCCAAGTATATGAATTAGTGAGTGCTGCTCAGAAAGATGATAATCCTATAGGACGACCTATTGTTCACACCTCAGCTTACCAACAAACTACAGGAGAAGCTGTTTATATTGATGATATGTTACCGTTGAAAGGTATTTCTTTTATCTTAATAAAAACGTAAGCTATACAACAATAATTGTAGAATCTAATGTTTTTCATTTTAAAGAAAGCTAGTTGAAATATATCAATCTGAAGAAATAGTTAATGGTATAATTTTTTATAAAAAGCGAATAACGCCAGAATTGCAACATAATCAGTTGCCAATGCCACATTATTCTAAATCAGATGATACAACTGCAGTTCCGGGGCACCAAAGTGTCCCGCATTGTTATAATATGCACATAGCTTGCGGACAGTCAGTCACAAGGTGGAGATTGTTATGGGGAAAGTATATCGCATCCCGGGGGGTGGGGGCTACGGAATTTTTTGGAAGGACTGAGGATGTGGCCGGCTAAGAATACTCCTAAGAAATCATTATTGTTGGCGAAATATTTGGGGTGACTAATTCGATTTTGGGGGGGGGGCTACAGGCCCGCCGCATCGTAACTCTAGATTACTCACTGTCTTCATGTCTTTCAGTGATCTTAGCGTTGATGCATCTATCTATTGTATAGTTACATGTCATTCTACAGTGTGTAGCTCTATTACGCACATTACTCTACTCCAGTGCTGGATTAACTATAAGGCAAATAAGGCACGTGCCTTAGGGCCAGCCAAAAACCAGGCCACGACATAATAAAGTAAAAAAAATGGCCTATGGTAAATACAGTAATGTCAATGTTCTGAATTTGTTTGTAATAAATTTTCTGTTGCTAAATTTAACTTCCTTTTGCCAATGAGCCCAACATGTCTGTATTTTCAGGCCACCTATCAAAATGTGCTTTAAGTCCAGCAGAGCCTAAATCCGGCATTGCTCTACTCTCTACCATTATCTTGCTGTATATTACACTGAACTGGTTATAGTACAGGGTTATAGCCAGTTCAGTGTAATATATGGCTGCTATTAGTACTATTACATAGGGGTATACGATATACGGTTCAGAACTTTTTACATCACAAATGCACCGATTTCTACTCCCCTCAAGGAATTCATTACTCTCTGCATACGCCAAAAAGGGCGAACATGCACGATACCATATATACGCGTAAAGAGCGCTCCTATACGCGTATAGTCCAATGTAAACCACTAAGAAAATCCCTGTTATTCCAACGCAAGTATTCGCGTATACCTCAAAACGTATACCGAATACCGTTTACTATATACCGCTTTGTAATAACAGCCTTACTCTCTACTCGGTATCAGTGTGTATTACTCGTGCTGTATATTACACGTGTACTAGTGCTATTTATAGCACAGACGTGTAACTCTAGAGCCAATATTACACCGAACAATCATAGTACAGGATATAGCTATATAGCGCACGCCACCCGCTATCTCCCTACTCTGTATTAGTGTGTAACACTATTGATGTATATTACTATGGACTATTTATAGCAAGGGGATGATACTCTACCCAGTATTGATATATCCTTATCTTGCTGTAAACTACACCCGTTTATAGCTCTAGACTGGTTGTTACTCTACTCTATATCGATATATCATTATCTTGCTGTATAATTGCACTAGTGTATAGCTCTAGAGCGAATGTTACTCCACTCTATATTGCCATCTATAATGCTAAATCCATTTGATATTATATGTTACAGGCGAACTTTTTATAGCACCAGTTTATAGCTCTAGAGCGCACGCTAACCTATTAAACGTTGATACATCCGCTGCATTACAAATACCCGGGGTCAAAGGTTATATAGATCACACAGACATACCAGGTCAGAACAAAATGGCGCTGATACAAGAACAGCTCTTTGCTGTTGAGGAGGTAATTTAGAAAATGGAATGTGCTGAAAACAATGTGTATGCAATTATGATTGTATATTAACGATTTCTTGTGAAAATTATTTGTGATGTTCATGTCATGAAAGTAAGATTTGAATAAAATAAAGTTTACGCGTCTCGTCAGCTCAACATATTTTGAGACTAACATATGATATGTTTTACTATATGGTTATAAATACAATGCAAGGAGGAGAATTACACTGGGACAGTGGCGCTTTAACCTACCCTCCTCAGATCCCCAAACTGTCCAGTGTTCATAGGTCAGTCGCAGTTTTTCATGCTATCCGATCGACTAGACACAATTCTTTTCCCAGCCTCACAGGCACCACTCTAGACAAGCTGAGACCGAATGACGAAAACCTATACAGTCTTAGACACTCAGTCATACTAGCTAAAAATAATAGCATCAAAGATTTTCTGTTATATTAATATTGTCACTTAAAAATAATTTTGGAATTAAAATATATATCCTATTTGATCTTAAAGGCATTATACTGGAATTATACCATACGTTTTAATACACAGGTAATCAAGACATTTTGATTTTATATCATAGGTAACGTGTGAAGGATGTTTAATTGGAGGTATTGTAGCTACGTCAAGTGAGATCGCCCGAGAAGCTAGTAAATGTGTTAAAATAGAATATCAAGATTTACCAGCCATAATAACTATAGAGGTAATATAGCTTTAACCTTACATAATAACTATAGAGGTAATATAGCTTTAACTTTAGTTAAAGTTATCTCGATTTACCAGCTCTAATAACTATATAAGTAATATAGCTTTAACCTTACATAACTGTTAGTTAAAAAAAATATCCCGATTTTCCAGTTATAATAACTATAAAGGCAATATAGCTTTAACCGTACATGCCTATTTAAAGCTGTTTGATATTAGTTTTGCCTATAAAGAGGGACAAGGGCCCAAAGCCCAGGTCGACTGAGAACAAGACCAAGTACTATTTTCTCTAGTGTAATAACATAATCTATGGATTACTTTCTCAACATTAGTAACTTTAATAGTAAGTGCAGAAGGACCACACTGCACACAATCAAAACCTATTAGGCAAACCTGAGGACAATGGAACACAAAAATATATAAATATATCAAATCAAGTGAATGGATCGCCGGTGCGGGTGGGATGGGGAGGCAACCATAAACGTCCACTTCCATGTACAGTCCTGGACCTTTAAAGATAAGGGTTAAACTAAAAATAAAACAATGGTCGTTCCTTAAAGATCGTTTCTTGGCGGCGGTTGTAAAAAAAGAAAACTAAATGATAAGGGAATCAAATAGATAAAGTGATTTTAATTTTAGGATGCCATCTTAAACCATTCTTACTTTGATAACCCCATAATTTACGATACTGGTGATGTAGATAGTGGATTTAAAAACTGTGATGACATACTGGAAGGCGAGGTACACCTGGGAGCACAAGAACATTTTTATCTGGAAACACAGGCGGCCATTGCTATACCCAAGGAAAGAGGCGAGATGGAGATTTACTCTTCCGCACAAAATACTACCGAAGTTCAGGTAACAAAAAAAAACTAAACAAATAATAATACATTTTTGTAAGTAAAATAGTTTATGTGACTTAAACAGTGCCACGTGGATAATTTTTAAACATCATCGTAGACTCGATTGCCAATTGTTGACGGAATTTAGAGTAGTGAACTTGGATCCCTATTATTTAATTCCAACCTGTTTCTCACCTTGGGATACTTATATCTACTGCCAGTTATTTGCCCCTCAGTTAGAAATTGGAATCAGACCAGTTAATCTTGATTACGAACATTGACGTAACATATATATTTTAGACATTATACTTAGCCATAGCTTAATGTTATTTAGGGGCCATCGTACATTGCCTGCTCTAACTAAGATCATGATGTAACAATGGTCTAGCATTTTAGGGGTCAACATTGTCTGCTTTAACTATTTGTTATGATATTGCAATTAAGCGAGCAAAAGGCCAGTAAACTTTTTGTAGTCAATTTGACTAAAAAACTTGCGCAAAGGAACTCGGTAGGAAAAACCACTACTGCGACTGGAGTAAGACGGAAACAGCAGTAGTGGAACCATTTCTAGTACGGACACTGATCAGCGGTGAATATTCGCTAGGCCGCTACAATCACTGATAAGGATGACATCGACGCGACATAATTAGTCCCCCATATTATTTTTTTTTCTTTCGACAAATAAAATTCTAAAACATTTTTTGTATGTATTAGAAAAAAATAAGTAGTTAAAAAGTATTTCCTATGTAGTGTAAATGGGTATTAAAATAAGTAAAAGACATCATTTTGCACGAGCCATTGAGCCAATGATTGATGCCGCGTAGTGTCATTGCACGTTTTCAAGACAGTGTGACAGAGATAATTCGTAAGTAATATTCTCTGTGAAACAGATTAGTCTGTACTCCGCTTCATTTTAAATATTTGTAACATCTTTATCCACGCCAACTTATCCCTTTTCTACTAATTATTTTGTAAATAGTACTTTTTATCTGTTTATGTCTGTAATTTAAAGATGGGTTCCCAACAAAGTATTTATCGAGTGGTTATTGCCAATTAAAGTATGGCAATTTTGGTATATATGGAAAGTAGAGATATCAATCTTACTAGAAAAACACTCATTGAGCGTATACAGGACAAAAATTTAAGGGTTCCCCTAATCGACAGCCCGACGATTAGGGCTATACCCACGCGTGACGTCGAAGGCTGCACCAAGCACATTGAGCGCTTTGTGTACATGTGGATAAACTCTATAAAGAGTTAGACCTACAACACTTTCTGAGATAAATAAACAGTCAGCGATTACAGACAACAACGTCTTGTGTATGCAATGAATTCCCACCCTTCTCAGCCCACGGCTGCCATAGGGACGGAGAAGGGTAATCCCCTGACGCAAACATGGTCTCTTTTGATCGATTTTCATAGCGGGATATACTTGGCAATTACAATGTTTTGAGAAGGATTTGAAGCAAAATTATGATAAATTAATTTGTTTGAATATGTTTTTAGTCCTAATATATCATCAAATCACCCAGTTTGTACCGGGAAACCAACTTTAAATAGTTTTACCACGTATTATCAAACTCTTCATTTTACAGCATGTGGTATCCGATATTCTTGGTGAAGCAAACCATAAAGTTAAATGCTGTATTAAAAGATTAGGTAATAAATTCCAAAATGTTAGTCATCTTGTTATTGGATTTCAGAACATGACATATATGTTTATAAACTGGTGTACACGGGCCAGCAAAGACGCGAAATACAGAAATATGCCATACAGTATGCTATGAGGGAATTTTCCCCGGGCAGCGGCCCTACGGCCTATTCTTATATCGAATTCCAAGAGTTCTTTTACGTGCACGCCAATGTGTACACGGGACTTCGGTTTTCCGTCCCAACTGAACGACTATACAGCTGCCCTTGAGCAAAGAAAGGGTCCATAAAGATATTTGTTTATTTTCCAGGGGCCGGTTACTCAAAGCTCCGTTATCTTTAACAGAGAGAAAGACTGTTGCTGGATGCCCCGTTAACTTTAATGTGTCGTTAACTTGGCGTTATATTTAACGGAGGTTTGGGGCTCCGTTATCTGTTTAATGATGGCATTAGTTGGCTGTAGCAAAAAGTCATAGATTACCAATGTAGTTTTCTATAGAACATTCTAGAGGGTTGGGCGATGCGGGCCTATTCCATTGTCTTTAGGATGAAATTCTATACTATTCTACAGAATTTTGGTGGACTATAGGAAATAATGGCCCCGTAATTTTGTAGTGCAAATCCCATAATTTTTCCTACAGACTTACGCTCAGATTTCTGCAGGAAAAAATAAAGTATTCTATAGTTTTTTATGTTGTAAATTCTACAGTCATCTTTTTGTCTTTAATCTAGTTTTATGAACAGACTGCACAGTTGTTTCGCTGTCTCCAGTTTCTTGTTTATAGTAACTTCTATGAAGTTGTTATACATGTACATTGAAATTAAAAATATTAAATTCAGCCAATGAACAAACAGTCTTCTCTTGGATTAACTTTAATGAATCCGTTAGCTAACGGATAATGAAATTGACTTTCCAGCAACCGAAATTAAACGAACCGTTAACAAACGACACGTTACAAAGATAACGATCCGTTAGAGTTTAACGGATCGTTAGAATAACTTAGTTCTGAGCAACCGGGCCCTGAACTTATTCCTACTTGTCTAGATGCCAAAGGCTGATAGTTGGGATAGAACCGAAATCGGAAGTGCATGTACAAATTGATAGTACACGGCCATACCATTTTGAATTCAATGACGAGCATGGAGAAAACGCCGATGCAAAACCGATATTGCCCTACGATTCCCACGAAACCATATAGGCCGGCAGCCAAAATTTCTAGCGTGCAACTCCGCTACACAGTCCACCATAAAATAATCTGCGACTATTATAAAGTAGTTGGTCAAGTTTTAAAGAAAATTTACTGGTGTTCCAAGCTTCGGCAGCGCAATTTAAGGGTGATAAAAATTTATTCGTTCGGGATTTATTTGACTCGCGCTGTTATAAGGCGTAGGGAAATAACTGGTGATTGGTCACCATGGGCCAATCAGGAGCTCGTATTGTGAACAGCTGACCCGACCTTGAAAGTTGTAAACAACAACACACATGTAATGGCTGCGCCCATGAAAGAACGTGAATCGACTGATATTTCATCAAATTTACGCTGTATTGTTCATTACGAAGGATTAAGCAAGGAACGAGAACAATTATTTACAAAATCTCGCTGGGATAAATTCCGTGAATGTGCCCATGAATGGCTAAAACTTGATGGGCGAGGGAAATGGATAGCTTCGAGTAGCGCGAGTGTAGACGATCTGTGACCCAGCTCTCCAAAGAAATTACGATCGTACCGTCACTTCAGCCGCTCCAGAAGCAAAAAAACAAAGAGTAAATCGGTGCTGCCTGTTGTGTGTATTATATGACAGATTTGTCACTGATGGAGAAAATAGGAAGAGGGATTTATTAACCCAGACTCAGACCCAAACAGCAGGTAGGCCTAATCCTAATGTTACTTACTACTAAATCAAATGTATAATTATTACTAATAAATATTAATTATATTCATCATACACTGTCCTACAGTTTTTAATTATTCTGTTGTTGTTTTTGTTGTAAATGGAATCAAAAGTGCTACTGCGATCACTGTAAAATTGTTATGAAGCTAGCCAGTAAAGCCCTTTACCTCATTTGTTGATTTGGCACAGTCATTGGTTAAAGTGTTGCACATTCGCTTCCACAAGCTGACAAGGGATGAAACACAGAGAAGTTAACTTGTTTTTTATTTTCTTGGCGCACTTGCAGGTTCCCTGCTAAGACGATCTGTCTCTAGACGGTTTCCGCTCACACAAAGGATCTGTACCACAACCGCATGCCAGAGTTGACGAGCCAAGTACATGTAGGCCTCAAAGTGACATTCCCTACCCCACACTCAACATTCAACGCTATATATGGTGTATAATTTCTTGCAAATTTGTTTGTAGGCAAACCGTTGAAAGTTGCTGAATTGAAAGAGGATTAAGGGCAAGATTGTGTGACCATTGAGGTCAGATATCACCAAAAATGTTATAAGCAATATACTGAATTTCTTAGACGGTTATCAGAAAGGTAAATATTTGTGATGTTTTTGTTTTATTTGTATTCTCATCCTTCTTGCCACTGGTATTAATTATTCAAATAAAACTGAACCATGGGTCAGTCCTGAAATTACTATATGTTTTTGTCCAGTTGACGTTAAACCACCATTCTCCTCTCTATCTCTCCTTGAACGGCTAATGCCTTGCTGTCTTCATTAGCTGGTTTCTGCATGAAAATAAGATGTTAACCCCTGTGTAAGTGTCTTATTCCTCTGTTCTACGAAATTAATGAGAGTAAACCAAGCTCCAGAATTTTGTTTTAATTGTGTACATGTATATGGTTATTTATATTTTTCAGCAAAGGTGACAAGCCCTCCGTCAAATATTTAACCACATACAATATATTCTGTGAAGATGTCATAAGAGAAAGAACCAGAAATGGCCAGGAAATCATTCGAACGGTCAAGCTTTATGATATATTTGTTCGCCTTGCTCGTCAACATGTAAATGTTGATGCTTCCAGCTATAGTTACATGTACATGTATTATTCATTTTAGTTTTGTCTCATTTATGCTTCTTGGTACACCCAAATGTGTGTCAGCTGCCGAATGCTTTTACTAGGACTAGTCCAGTCACTACATCACCTAAGATATTTTTCCAGCAACAATTTTGACATGTTTACCTAATTTACCCTACAAATTTGTGTACTTTGATAATGTCCCCGGGGCAATTTGCATATGGCTCGTCAGGGCCTATTTTCTCAATGCAATGTTCAGGGACCAATTTGCAATGAATTAAACTGAGCCTTACATTAAATTACATGTATTGTTTTCAATTTAGCTCAAAATGTAAAATCATAAGGCCTACCGCCAGCCATTGAGTCAACTCACAACTGGCGTGGTTTCGAAACCCCGGTTGCCTGTCCAAGTGAATTATTGAAATAAAATTAAACCATATGTTAGTCCTGAAATGACCGAATTTGATGTTAATACATTTAGTGACAGTGATGATTAAGATTAACTTTGATGACATTTGATGTGCAGAGTAACTGTTTAATTTTGATTTTCAATGATTGTTTCACTGTAATAAATAATTTCGAAACTGTTCATCCTGTTTAAAACCTTTCCCTTCATACCAGCCCAGATACAGAATTATATTTTTTAACTTATATCTACATGTATGTTTGTAATTTGACCATTAATGATATCCGAAACAGTAGTTCACAGCTACATGTACATGTACAGTTGTAAAAATACTGTAGTGGCTAATTGAAAGGGAACATGTATGTGGGTTTAGAATCTTTATCTTAGTGGAAAAAAATCATGTGGTTCAATGTGTTATGAAGTGGTACTGATCTCCATTATTTCAAAAGCATATCCCTCAACTACTGTCAAACATATCCCCTGGCTAGAATATGCTACAAATCGACTCTAGCATGTTCCATACAAGCGATAAATTTTGAGCAAACATCCAACAATCAACCCTCAAAGGCCCCTGAGATCCAAGAAACAAAATAATTAATAGGCTTGTGTGCCCACACCTGGTCTTGTGCGTCATACAAAACTAGAAGTCACCATATGCCTGATAGTCTATCAATTCCAGACATTTGACAGAAAGGGAGATAACTCTTTTTTTTACCATTAATGGATTTCCAGAATTCTTTATTCACCCATTACATTTGTGTTTTGAGAATTCTTATTTACACCAAAATCTATCCAATAAACTGTTCATTTCCAAGGATGAAGGCATGAGGTGCTTTAGCAACTATTTAATTTTATGTCAACTTCAGAATTGTTAGTACAAAAATAGCATTTATTTGACAATTTTGACGAATTTCATCTGGCCCTAAATCAATAAATTGCAAACATTTTGCTTGGAACTCCCGGATTTTGTGTTCCTGGTGTCATAAGCTTTCCAAAAATGTATAGTTTTTCTTTTAGGGAAGACCGTGTAGCGGAATTGTGTTTCTAAGCTAGCTAGAAATTTTGGCTGCAGGCCTAATATAAAATGAAAACGACCATATTCCAAACATATTTTTGTGTTGACGTGGACTTCAGTCCCACGTCTTTCTCTTTGCCTCATGGGGTGATCTTCAGATTTAATAGATTAAATATTACTGAATATTGGTCGTCAATAGTCTTTATAATTTTCTGTATGTTATATTTATAGGAGGAGCATTTGGTGGGAAGGAAACCCAGGCTACACATGTTGCTGCCATGGCAGCTGTAGCGGCTAAAAAGTTAGTAGTTAAAAGTTTCTTAAATAAGTTAGTACGCACGAAGGGGGCGGAGGGGGCTGTAAATGAATATAGCACACTGGTCAGAATAGGGTTCTTTTTTTAAAACAAAAATTTAAAAAATACGAGATTAATAGTTAGAATTATATCTTGAATTCCACTCCATAAACAGAAATATGTTTTATGTAGGAGTTGGAACATAAATTTAAATAGAAACAATAAATCAGTAAGTTAGTGCGAACGAAGCCGGGGGGGGGGGGGCGGCGGTGGGGGCTGTGAATGGAAAAAGTATACTGATAAAGATAGGTTCTTTTTTATATAAAAAGGTACAAGTTAGAATTATGTCTTGAATTCAACTCCATAACCAGAAACGTGTTTAGATGAGTTGGCTATATAGTAGGAACAATAAACCAGTAAGAGAATCATATATGTTCTGTATATAATGCACAAATAAGAATCATGTATGTTGTGTATACAATAAACCAGTAATGGTTTTACATTCGTGTATTGTTTTGTATATAAACAGATATAATAAACCAGTAAGAATGGTTTTAGAAAGAGATGATGATATGATAATGACTGGAACCAGACATCCTTTCCTTGGAAAATATAAGGTAAATATTGTTTGTTCCCACACCCTTAAAGTCTACAGAATATAGTAATAAATTCAAATTTGAAAGAAAATAGTTAACCACATTGAATATTTCATATTTGTTTTTTTTTCAAAAAAAACCCGCAAGAATTAAGATACAAGATTGAAATAGATCAATAATGTGTAGTATCATCGACCTTAAAGGGCCCCCAAATTTAAAATCCAGCATGAAAATTAGCATAATGTACCGTATACATCACAGAATTATATTAATCAAGAATAGGTAGGATATAATTAAAGATAAATTATGGGAGATTGGATAAAGAATTGGTAGGTCTCACTATAATAGTTTAACACTATAGATAATGTAAAGGGGATTTGTTGAAAATTTCAATCACATTCATCCACTCTGAAACGGAAGTTAGCGATTGAATTTTGGACCTAGCCTCGATCATCATTACTAATGTCGGTACGATAAAAAACATAGACTCAATTATCCATTTTTTAATTTAACCATGAATGAGCGTTGAGCAGCAGATAGATCCTAACCCAGTAAATATCGCAGTCTAGCGATGACATTAAAAGTTGATTATTTAATAATTTAGATAGCTTTCCAGACCTGCAACAGGCTAATGTAACTTTTGAATTATGTATATTCTTTTCGGCAAATATATTATACCAAATGAAATTTATTCTTGCATTCAACTATTCCAGCTGCTATACGTTAAATTACATAAATATGTATACGTGTGTTTTAGGTTGGATTTTCAAGAGAAGGTCGTATCTCGTGTCTTGAATTGGATCTATACAATAATGGCGGTAATTCAGTGGATCTTTCAGTTGCGGTGAGTATGGTGGAAGGAAAGAAACGAGACAAAAATACACTGATTTGTGAGCTTGTAAAGTTTGTACCGAGTGTAAAATTCTGATCATAATTATTCGTATTCCAGAGTATCATCAAATTATACAGAAAATCTTGACAAACATAAGTACATATACTATGGTGAAATACATAGATTATTTTACTTGTCAGATAATTTTAGAATTCAGAACATCCCAATCTAATTAAAACATAGATCCGTTTTGTTATAGTTCAAAATTTCGTTTTACTACACTGGGATCTGGAAGAATTGTTATATTACCGGCACTTTGGATGTTTGCTGTTGGTGGAAATAGGAATAAATCTTGACACATTTCACCGAAACACGTCAGTACTGCTTTTCGCAGTTCTAGCTTTATTTGTTTTAATAAATGTCCTTTCAATATGTGTGTAATATGATCTATATTCTTAAAGGCTTAATACCACTCTTGTTGTAACTGAATAATATGTCCCAATCTTTATTCTGGTCAACAAATCCTATTATTTTACAATATTCCAATTAATTGATGACACAAATTTCATCTAAACACACCTAATTTAAAATAATTGGGAAACTTCCACTAAATGATTTGAAAAGCCTAACCTAAACCTTTTTCAAATGTGACTTGGATTTTAAAATATTTTCGAACCCTCTGGATGAAATTGATAATTTACACAAAAGGTGGACACTTAAACATCTAGTACTTAGAATAAGGCTATTATTTATTTTCCCTTTAACCTTTAGTCTGGTTTGTTGAATGTTGAATAAATAATTAAAGTCATATAATATATATATAACAAATCGTAGCTTTTATTATAAAATACAGCATTTTACTTGTAACTTACAGGTTATGTTCACTGCTGTACACAAATCGGAGAACTCTTATAAGATTCCAAATTACCGAGTTACAGGCCATGTGTGCAAAACAAACATAAGATCTAATACAGCTTTTAGGGGTTTTGGTGCCGTACAAGGAATGTTTATTATGGAGAATATAATGCAGCATATTATTGATGAAAATAGTCTTGATTCTTCTAAGGTATAGATAGTAAATTTTATATTTCTAAACATAATTTACAGGTTGTGAGTTATGGGGGACGTAACTGTTGCAATGCATACAAGATTCCAAATTTGAGAGTTAGGTGTCGTGCTTGCAAAACAAACATAAGATCGAATACAGCTTTTAGGGGATTTGGTGCAGTACAAGCAATGTTTATCATGGAGAATATAATGCAGCATATTATTGATGAAAATAGTCTTGGATCTACTAAGGTATAGATAGTAACTTTATTGTTCTATGTTACAAATACCTGCAAGATTCTAATATTGGCTAGCTTACAGATAATGGAAACTGTAATGACGCGGATCATTAAAGAAACTAATCCAGAAAATTTAGTTATAATTAATCTTTATACCAGTAAGCGGTAATATTCTACTAAAATCTTGATCTCGATAATTAATAGCACGAACTTTAAGTAGCTATTTAAGTCTCTAACTCAATATCATCCAAAATCTTCAACATTGAAAACACGAATTATTTGTCAATTTAAATCGACACTGATGTTGCGATCCTAACGGGAAAAGATGGGCTTCTGATATTTCAGACAAAATAAACATTTTACCATTGGTGCACGAGTCGTATACCATAATGCGTTTCAGCCCCAGTTCTAGCAAGAGACTCGAGGAACGAGGCTGGAAATACTGCACCAAATCAAACGGCGTATGTAGACTGGAATAACCAGACGCCAGATATTTGCATTCGATTGAGGCTGCTGGCTTAGCTCCTTTAAGCTTCGCTCGCCGTTAAAAGCGAATATTTAGTTTAAGGTCTGGCATTTTAGTATTATCTTTGTGGCTGTGAACATTTGCGGCTGTGAAGCAGTAATTATGTTCAGTGAGTTAAACATGTAAATACTTTAAACCTATCTTCTGACTCTTTTTCGCAGAAATACAAACTTTTTTCATACAGTTGACCATATATAACCCATATTCCACACAAACCCCAAGTGCTTGGACGCCTATATACACGCTTAGAAAAGTATTAGGTTAATTAATCTATTTCACACGGACACTTGCAGATTTGGTCGTAGGTCACGAGATGTAAACAGGACTAGCGCTAACACTAACCCTTACTTAAGACCCATCCCTAATCCTAACCCAGAATCCTCGACATCAATCACGTGCCCTAACCCTGTTTACATCTGGTGATCTTGGGGAAATCTGCTGTTGACCATGCGAAATAGATCTAATCAAAGTAATTGCAGTAAGTGGTTGTCGTGATTATCACATCACTCATACAATTAAACATCAAATTTCACGTATTGACTAACATTACCCTGTCAGGCCCGGATCCAGGATGTTGTCGTGGGAGTGGTAGACATACGGAGCAAAGGATAATCATCAGAGTGTCTCATGTATTAGTGGTTTGGTCTGAACAGTGATGACCACTCTCACTGGGTCGGGGGGGGGTGGATCCGCGCCTGCCTGTTGGGCAAATCTGGCGATCACTTTCTTAACGGCTCAATATTTTAAAGGAGCCAAGTCACTAATATTCGGGACCTAGAAATTGACCCAAATGGGTCTCAACGCATATACTAATGCAATATAAATGTATATAAACTGATTTACATTCAATCATTCCCGTCTTTACTGTAATTTCAAATCAGTTATGTTCGGCGAAATACGCCTGAAGTCTCAACCGCATGCCAATCCATAGCGTCTGGTTATTCCAGTCTACATCATTGTGCTCTTCAGATAAGAATATGCGTCACCATGTAGTTTCCCTCTTCAGGTCCCTCGTTAAAAATGGGCCCGAAACGCATTATGGTACACGATTTGTGTACCAATGGTAATTTTTTTTATTTCGTCTTAAATATTGGATATCAGAGCCCATCTTTTCCCGGTAAGATCACAACATCAATGTTGATTTAAATTGACAAATAATTCGTGTTTTCATTGTCAAAGATTTTGGATGATACTGAGTTAGAGACTTAGCTACTTTAAACAAGCTATTTAAAGGCCAATATTAGTATCAGTCATTATCACATATATGAAAGAACTTGTTTAACACGTTTCACAAAGATAATTTTAACACAGAAATCATCGCTACGATATATGCATAATCAAAGTTTCTACAAAAGGAAGTGACGAACACAAAATGAAAACACGAGTTATCCTTATATATAACTGACTAACCTGACGAGTGATAACAGATACACGGTCGAATTTCTGTTCACTAACAATTGTTAGAGAGTATATCTGTCAATTCAAAAACATATTTGAATGTCACATGATAAGAGTAGGCTATACGAGGAAAATAGTGTTAGCCCGTAAATTCGCTTGTTTTTATGCATGCCTTTCGTAATAAAACATGGTAATGCACGCACTTTTTCTATATTTTTTCGTTTTCTCTTTTCTAGTGACAGTCAATGTCTGTAATCTGGTGCGCTCGTATCATATCAGTATAAATTTTCCTTATCGTATGTAATCGTTTTCCTTATCGTATGAATTCCAATGTAGTCGTTTTCTTTATCGTACAGGTATGAATTCTAATGTAGTCGTACCATAATTTTCCTTATCGTATGTAATCTATATAAATACTATATTTTCCTTATCGTATCTATTATTGTAGACGTATCATAGAAGTACTACTTTTCTTTACATTGTATATTGGCACCAGTTTTCCTTGCAATATATATAGAGAATCTCCTACGAGTGTTTTTTGATATCAAAAAATATCAACACAAGTTGATAGAGCCGAGTTTTTTTTTTACTTTATCAACGAGTGTTGATATTTTTTGATATCAAAAAACACGAGTTGGAGATTTTATTTATCACCCAATCCTTTCTTACATGCACAAATAAATAAATATAATTATTTGGTATAGATTTCACTTTTAAGAATCTAATTACATCACAGCGTAGTGATACATCAGTTTTTTGACAGCAGTTTAGCTATTGCAAAGTCCTATATATTGACCCAGTATTTCCTTCAAGGTCAATTAAATAAAAACAGTTTCTTTTTAACTAAAAAAAAGGAACTTTGTTTTTAAAATAAGTGGTTTCTTTAAAATAAAAGAAAGTAGTTCCTTTTTGATTGACCAATCAAATTCATGTAAAGCGATATCTAAGGAGATATTGCAGTAGATTATGTAATTTATCATACAAGCGATATCTACTCTCAAATGTATTATTGGGTGATAAAGTGTATTCATATCACAACGGTAGTGGTTTGCCTTTCATTGGTATCATATCGGTACTAGTTTCCCTTAGCTGGTCTCTCTCTTCCAGGTTCGTGAATTGAACTTTATTCGAGAAGGAGATAGGACTCACTATAACCAAATCATAAAGGATTGTAATTTACGATCATGCTGGGAAGAATGTTTAAGAAAGAGTGATTATTATACACGTAAAACACAAGTAGAACAGTTTAATAGGTACAGTATATAAATAAGCCTAACTAGTGAGTATTGACTTTGGTGTGCTTTCGATCCGCAGGCTGTACGTGACAATGGGTAGTTTCGCCTGTCCAACCTCCGGTTTCCCCAAATGCTAAAAGACCCAATGCGCAAGCGAATAATTGAAATTAAATTGAACCATTATGATGGTCCCGAAATGACCTAGTTTGTGTCGAGTGGGCGTTAAACCCCGTTTCGCTCTCTTTCTCTTATGGAAACTGCTTTAGTGTTGATACAGCACAATCATATAATATCAAAAAACAAAACAGTCTATAATTATCGTTTACAGTGATTGTTATTTTTTCCTGATAGTAGTTAATACAGTCTACAGATATCGGTGTATCGTTGCATTAAAAACACTGAGCTGGTTATTCTGTGATTAATCTTCTACCCATCTCATTCAGTTTCTAAAATCCAAGCAAAACCTCTTGTCTCGTTGACGCATGTACAGGCAGGGTATACAAAGTCTTTATAAAACACCCAATATCGCTTCTTATTTCAAAGCTTACATATTTTTAGTTTTAATTTTTACTGCACTGTTGTGTTATAAATGTTTGTGTTTTCTTTTCCTTTAGAGAGAACCGATGGCGCAAACGAGGAATTTCCATCATACCCGTCCAATATGGTATTGGGTTTGACATAGCCTTTATGAATCAGGTCAGTTAAGTTGCAGCAATAGCCGAGCGGTTAGAGGACTGGTCCTGGATTCAAATCCCGACATTGGTAGATAACAACCCCGTAGTATTTGCACGTGATCACATTACATAATTAATCGTATAACGGAAATATTTTGTGGACTAGACGTTAAAACACATTCGATTCGCAGGGAAGCAGACGGCTTACGCATCCGCATTTGAAAATTCCTCTGTAAGCAAAAATATGAATCATGTTGAAATATGCACACCAATGAAACAAAGAATTATTGCTCCTGCAGAATTAATATTTTGCCCAGAAACTGGGCCCCAAGAGCTACTCACGGCGTTCTTGTTCTTTTTCTTGGGTGCTAGGCTCTTCGAAAAAAGCTCAAGGTTCCTCCGTTTCAAGTACCATCGACACGAAACTAGGCATGCTTAGTTCCATAGTCAGTTGCGTATAGATTGGTGAAATTCTAACTTTGATATGAAGTCACAATTCCAAGATGGCGATGTTGACGTCATACTGACGACCTTCATTTAATTAAATTTTGATTTTTGTAGGCTGGCGCACTGGTTAATGTTTACACTGATGGATCGGTTTTGTTAACACATGGAGGAATAGAGATGGGACAAGGTCTTTATACCAAAATGATACAGGTGCAAAATTAATTTGGATGAACTGAATTATTATATGTTTTATTTGTTAACTCCTACCTTTATAGGGAAATGAATTTAGTTAATTTCATGTAATGCCATAGACAAAATATCAGCTAAAAGCAGTCAAAGTGCTCAAAATTAGGACCTAAAAGCAATAGCAGAAATGTATTTTGATATACGATATTTGAATATACATAATTTCTATAAACATAATTTGAAAACCGGTATACATAACATGAATGGTTTTTGCCTTCAAGGTTGCAAGTGCTGTTTTAGGTATCCCAATGGATAAGATACATACTAGCGATAGCAGCTCCAATATAGTCCCTAACACTTCACCTACAGCTGCTAGTACGGGATCTGATCTAAATGGGATGGCTGTTAAGGTATGTGAACGTCCATTTTAATTGTATTAGCTTAACACTAGGTAGAGAGAAATAATCTGTATACTGAATTCAAATAAAACCGAAATACATAACAGTACCGGCGATTTGAAGCACTCTAGTTGAATATTGGACTTATAATGACAACCGGTACCGGTAGACTTCTTAAAATTTAAATTACCCAGATAGATCCAATGTTCAGATTCGATATTGTGTTCAACCGTAGACTGTTAAAGCCAAAAACAAACAAAAAACTAACACCAGTAAGTAAACTAACATCGACTTAATATTTAAAAAAGGAAAATTAATGGCATAGCTTTTGTCCCCCACTTATCGAAAATTACACAACCTAGTTTTAGCAACACTTCATTTTACCTAATCATAGACTTTAATCTCCTGTTAATAAATAGTTTTCATCTTCAACAGTCACGCATTCTAATTGTATATTATGCACAATGTATAATTTTATATGTATAATTTTCTATGTATAATTTTATAGTGTAATTTTCTATGTATAATTTATTATAATAATTTTATATGCATAATTTAGTATAATAATTTTCTATGTATAATTTATTATATAATAATTTTCTATGTATAATTTAGTAGAATAATTTTATATGTATAATTTTATATGTATAATTTTATATGTATAATTTTATATGTATAATTTTTTTTGTATAATTTTATATGTATAATTTTTTATGTATAATTTTTTATGTATATTTTGATAGATAGCTTGTGAGAAAATAAGTAAAAGATTAGAACCGTATAAAAATGAGAAAGGGTCAACGTGGAATGATTGGGTAAGTATAGTATGAGTATATATTTATTATCTAACTCTGTAAGTTAGTATATCTATATATTTATTATCATACTCTTCAAGTTACAATATCGGTATATTTATTATCGTGCAATGTAAGTTAGAATATTAATATCCTCTAAGTTAGAAAATAAGTATATTTATTCTCAAACACTGTTTTAATTAATGACGCCAGTATCAAAATGGAATGCTTGGATTAGATTACAATGTAAGTAAAATCAGAAAACAGTATTGTAACTTTAATTAGATTGGGCATCGCCATGCTGTTCTAGCGTTATTATGGCTAAAACCCCTTCATTTTTCAGGTAATGAAAGCTTATAATGATAGAGTGGGATTATCAGCAACCGGCTTTTACAAGTAATTATTTTATGTACACTTTAGAAGCAACAATTCATTCAATTCCACTACATGTTGATGCACCAATGTTTTTACATATTTTAGATCACCCAGATTACATTATTTTACTCATTTTAGATCACCAAGATCACATTGTTTTTATCTAATTATTCTAATTTAGATCACCTATAGATCACATTGTTTTACCTATTTTAGGTCACTCAAATCACACTGTTTTTACTCAATTTAGATCACATTATTTACCACAATGTTTTTACCTAATAAAGATCACATTTGGGTTTATCTAATAAAAATCACACAGATCACATAGTTTTCACCTGTTTTTAGATCACCTATATTACATTGTTTTACCTAGTTTAGATCACATAGTTTTTACCTAATTAAGATCACACTGAGTTGCCTATTTTAGATCACCGAGATCAAATTGTACTATTTTTTTTTTAGATCATATATATCATACCTAATTTACATCACCGAGATCACATATTATTTACCTATTTTAGATCAATTAGATGCCTTTGCTTTTATCTTTTCTTTTATGACCTAGATCACATTAATCTTTAAACTTAATTTAGATTACCTACAGCACGTTATGCTTAACTATTTAAGATCACATTGTTTTGTTTACCAATTTTAGAGCCCCTGGTTTAGGTCATGATCCAACCACAGACAGCAATAATATATTTCTCTACCATTCTTACGGGGCTGGTTGTTCTGAAGTAGAAATCGATTGTTTAACGGGAGATCATACGGTAAGATTGTAACAGGGGGACATAATAGTAGCCCCAATAGCCAGTTACCAGGAGTTTGTCGCTTAGTTACGGTCTTTACTGTCTACAGCCCCTGGAATACAATCCCAACAACCGCATCTTTTAACCATGATGTGTGTCGTGCATTTGACAGGCTATGATTACGTATTTTAGCTGTACAGCTATATAGTCGCCAAATCACGACACTCTCTCCACCTGCCCATGATAACAATAGTAATAACGTACTGAAAAGGCAAAAAGATGTAGGCTGTATGACGGAATCTGATTATTGCAAGTGACTTACTCGATTTTCAATCACGTGCTTCTTGTTTTACGTGAGAGAGAGAGAGAGAGAGAGAGAGAGAGAAATGGGGTTTAACGTCCACTCAACACAAACTAGGTCATTTCGGGACTAACATATGGTTCAATTTTTTATTTCAATAATTCGCTTGCGCGTAGGGGTCTTTAGCAGTGGGGGAAAACCGGAGTGCCCGGAGGAAACCCACGGGGTTGAGAAGGCGCCCCGCCCCTATCTCCATGCCACATACGCTCGAAACCACAGCCGCAAGCCAGAGCTGACCGGCCAGCTAGAGGTCGAAGCGCGGCACTCTAGAACACTAGGCCATCCCAACCCCCTTGTTTTACGTAGTAATATAGATTGATTTTGATCATCGAGTACACACTGTAATAGAAAATTTATAATTACGCTTTTTGTTTTATACACTATTTTCTCGAGATGCTTTTAAACCTATAATATTTGACCAAATTATATACGATATAACCTTGTCAGTGATGCTGGACGGGGGCCTGACAGTGAGAGCTGTCTAGTCGTTCGGATGGGACGAAAAATCGAATTCCCTTGTACACATTGGCGTGCACGTAAAAGATCTCGCTTTCCGGGCAAAATGTTCCTGACAGCACACTGTATGGCGTATACCCGTCTTCATTAGCCCATTTGTATACAATATATTGTAATCTCGCTTTGTTCAAATTGTAGGTTTTATAAGTGCAACATCACTACAATTATTTGACAAATTGTATTAACTTATTTCAGGTGCTGAGAACTGATCTGGTATTTGATGTTGGTACAAGTATAAACCCTTCTATTGATATAGGACAAATAGAGGGCGCATTTATCCAGGTGTCACATTTTTTACTCTTGTCTTTCTCAATTTTAAATATGGCTATAAAAAGAAACAGTATAAAACTGGTGTATTTTGTGTGAAAGTTACTGGGAAAGAATTATCCTAGTCTATCTGAATTCCTATGGTACTTTTAGAAAGTCTTATCCCAGGTCATAATTTCGGAGGTCCCATGTCTACATCGGTGTGCACGTGAACGATCCCTTGCCAGACGAAATTTGATATGAGAGTAGGCCATGGTGCAGGTACCCGGGAAAATTTCCTGTATAGCACGCTGCATGACCTAAATCCGTCTTCATTAGCTAGTCTGTCAGAGCAGAACAGTAGGGCGCAAAACACCATTTCATTTTTTTTTTATCAATTTAGCAAATTCCACGCGAGTATAGCAACTCACACAATTGAATAGTGGAATTTTTTTAATTTGTTATGTAATCAAATTAAACAATATAGAGATTATTTTCGAAGGGCTCAATAATTTGAGCTAAAACTTTCATGCACGTCATTCAGGCAATTAGGTTTCCGATGCCTCAATACCGTCATTTTAAGAACAGAAAAAAATTGGCGGTAATCTTTGCCCGATTTCTACATATATCGTAAATAATGTGGTCAACATTATGTATTTTGATACAGTATTATATATAATGATATTTGTAGTGGTATGGTTTATTCATATTAGAAGATTATGTTATTAAATATTATATGTAATAATATTTGTAGGGTTATGGTTTATATATGTTAGAGGATTATAAAATATCACCATCAGGAAATTTGATAACTAAAGGACCTGGTAATTATAAGATACCATCAGTTGGTAATATACCACGACAATTTAATGTGTCTTTACTTAAAGATGCACCAAATACCAAAGCTGTTTATTCTTCTAAAGTGAGTTATGACAAATGTCACATTTAATATTTTTTATTATTAATTTTGCTGTATATTTAGTTCTTTTTATCAAGAGATTTATAATTTATAACATCTTGACCAAAATAATAATAAAATGTTTACTATAAAAATGTCAGTGAGAAGAGCAAATGTTTTCCAATACTCCGAAACCTATTTGCATAAGTCTGTTTGGCGCTATTTTTGTTCCGAATAGACTATTCGCTTTGCATTTACTTATGTTATTGCAAAGATAATTCTCACAGATACCATATTTTCTCGGCTTTGGTTAACTTACCGTATGACATGCTGAAAAATAAATGCATTCAAATTTTCAGGCCGTAGGAGAACCACCATTACTGCTGTCTGTTTCTGTTATCATGGCAGCCAAATCGGCCATTAAGGCTGCTCGACATGAAACTGGAAGGAGAGGACACTTCCGGTTAGACAGTCCTGCTACTCCCGATAGTATTAGAATGGCCTGTCAAGATGAATTTACCAAACAGGTAAGCCATCCTCCCTTAGTCAAATTAAAACAGTCCTATATCATACTATGGACATCTGACGTATTATGATTTGCATACAATTAATTTTAAACCTTGAACATAATTTCAGGTTTAGTGCTGTGTTTTTTAACCTCACTGTAGTTGTACTGGTTACCTTCTGAAAATTGTCTCTAGATATACTTTCTGAATTTAAGGCGTTTACATTTGAAATTATCAACGATCATTTGTCACATATTTTTTTCTGATTTTGATTTCTTATCCTTTTTGTTATCAGTTTAGAATTTATTTTGGTGTTGTTTTTTTCAGTTTCCTCCTGCTGAAAAGGGAACCTACAGACCTTGGAGTGTGAAGCTTTAATTATTTTAACATTGCGCAATTATCAGAACAACATTTTAGTTGTTTAAAAACGAAATCCAATCAGTCCCTCGTTAGCTTGTATGGCGAAATGGGCAGTTTCCTTTAAGAGCTCTTTGTCAACAACATTTTATTAATTTGCGCCAAATCATCAGGCCTGGAAATAACGCACCTGTCATAATGCCAGGCACTAATGAAATAATACCTGACATGTTCAACTTAATGCCGGACATGTATTAATAATATCATTAAAAAAGACAAATCAGTAACTGGCAAATGAGAGGCACTACAGGTCTTGTGCCTGACAGCCTGAAACTGTGCTGACATTGTCAATGACAAGTGCCTTATATCCAGACTTACAAATCATTTAAGTTTTACGAGTGCCTTGTTAATATCGTTTATTCTGATCTGCACAATTTCTGATTATATAATAGGGATCTTCAAGTTAAAGCATTACTAGATAATCTATAGGTTTATTTTATTTTATAAATGTATAATTATCTGTGTTGCTTATCTGGTACAATAATTACTGTGTCACTATAATATGGGATGATAGCTGTAGAAATATATCTAAGTTAAATATATTAATCTGAATTTTATTTTGAAAATTATTTCATTTATTATGTTCCAAAATATCGTATATCGCTAATCACCATTATGTGTACATCACTTGACCTATTTATTGGTAAACGGTCAGTATTATAAACTATTAGCACAAAACAAAATATAAGAGGGCAATAATGATTCTATAAACGATGAATGTCAATATTAGTCTCTATCATCCAAACAAATACTATACGAATATTAGTCTTGATGGGTCCTCAAAATTTGACGGAAACTAGGTCATTGTCTGGATTATAAAGACTTTTAAGTTTCCACGTACAAAACTATCAAAACATCTTGCTTGTCAACAACGACACTATCTAAAATTTTGTTTGTAAAGGTTTTAATTGAAATGGTAATTTTCTCTTGTCATGAATCAGACGTATGACTTCCCACAATCTTTTTAATTCTTCATCGTGATTCATGCTTTATTCCTCTCCACTATTTTGTTTCTAATAATAGATGCACCAAGTGAATTGTGGGATATATTTCATACTCGCTTTATAGAATCTAGCAAAATCGACCCGGCTTCATAATATATAGCACTGACCAAGACTTTAGCCAAATGGTTCCATTGCCCATGCGTAACCGGGAGTTTTGTTTTTTATGTGGTAGATTATCCAATAATTTTCGTCAAAAATTGACAACGGACCCAGACCCTCCGTACGTTGAAGACTGGGGGTTATGGGTGACCGAGACTATGTTATTATACATTATGCTGTAGATCAATAACTCATTTATAAACAAAACATGTCCCCAATGAATTAATGTTCACAGATTATCACGCTCTGTCTATGTCACGGGTTTTTTTACTATTTATATTAATCTGTTTTGTATACATGATGTATATGATTGTTGTATGTTGATAATAAAGATTCTGATAGTGGATGATAATCTGATGTACAAGAGTTCTGTTTTCATTGTGGGGTGCAGCAAGGCTCAGCTCTAGCTCAAAAACTCTCGTCATATAAGACGTTGTATTAGGTGAAATTCAGAAAATTATGGAACCTAGAACAAAAAGAGAAATATTGCCAATTTCTTTAGGTCAGACTAAAGCGAAGACAAACCCAACATCGATTTGGATTCGTTGTTTGAAAATACACCCTGAGGCCTGAGCGTATAAATGACTTGGATAATCAAGGTTCTATTTATGTAAAGTAAATGACCTAAATAATCGATTGTGTGTTCACGTGTGCAATGTTGTTTGATACTAAGCTTGCGCGTGATAAGGAATAGTATCGCCTGTCCAACCTCGCAGTCCACCACCTTCCTTCCATTGCTAATGAACCATACGCGCCAGCGAACATGGAAATAGAATTGGAGGATTTGTTAGCCCCGAAAAAACCTAATTATGTCGAGTGCCCCCCACCCCTCTCACACACACGCGCGCACACACACCCACACCCACACACACACACGCACACACACCTACATAGAACACCATATACTTACGTCCTTTGCTACAATAATATTATAACATTGTTAACATAGCTAACAACACAACAATCCGCTATGTCATACATAAACTATAAATATCAAAACCTCCGGGTGACAAAGTTCAACTACATGAATTTAAAATGGAGTAAGCAATAGACATAGTTAGCTGAAGACTATACAAGTGATGTACATTACTGATTGAGGGTAGGGACTTTTTGCTTTGTAAACCAGTTTGCACATACTATAACTGCATACTATATGTTGTGTCGATTTAATTTCTAATTATAAATAGATAATCATGTACATGCTTGGCCATTCAGTCAAATGAAAATTATCAAGGGGATTAACGTCAATGCATCTGTATGAAAACACTAAAAGGACACAATCACTTCGATATGTATATGTTCATAAGAAGGGAGGCATTGATATGCAGGCGCGGATCCAGAGGGAGGCGCACCCGGCGCACGCCCCCTCTATTTTTTGAGGTGGCGAACAATTTTTACCTCCATATATTCTCGCGAGAAAGGAGAACAAAAATATTTTAGGTTGGAAATCCTAATTTACAGGATTAGTATGAAATTAGTCCTTGTGGGCATTTTTTCCACTAAAAAATCACTGTTCCGGGCTTCGCACTCCCAAGTGGGTGCGGCACGCCCCCTCTTTCTGAAAATCCTGGATCCGCCTCTGATATGTGCTCATACTGTCAAGTAAAAATCTGTTTGCATGAAGTTTACAGATCAACAATCAAAGTAACATTGTATTTAAGACCATCTTATTTCATTTCATCCCATTTAAATCGATGCAATCTCAGTATATATTTTATTATTATTGGTTATGTAGATCCTGTCGAGAACATCATACAAAGAATAAATATGGAGAATCAAAATGGACATAGTCTGGTTTTCTATGTAAACGGTGAAAAGGTAAAGTAGAAATATATCATTAACATATCCATTAGACACAAACATTTTAGACACGAATGACGCCAATATATATACGCCAATAGCTCTCAGATATAAAAACAAGAGATACGTATACATTTCACTGAAACATAAAGGTACAGTTTAAAGCTGAACTCCGATTTCAAAAATACAGAAATGATTGAATAAAAACATTAAACGTGGTTGTTTAAGGCGTTAAAGTTTTTAGATTTAATTAATTATGTAGTTTTGTAATATATTGTGTTCAGATTTAAGTTAGGAAATTGTAAAATAATTGTTAAGTTACATGTAATTTACTCCAAAATATGTGTCATGTAAGAGTGCAAGATATATTAGATCTATGGCTATTTTTGAAGTACAGTTACATCTCTGATTTAAATATATTTTCTTCAGATAACGGAAAGTCAGCCAGATCCAACATGCACCTTATTATACTACCTCAGGAAAAAGTGTATCCTTTTTATACTACATGTCCCAGTAGCGAAGAAAGGATACTACGCCCCAAGACATGAGTACTATAGGTTGAATTATTCATTTTTCTTAAAATTTACCTCATGCGAAATCACCGTGAAAACTATGATACATCAAAAACCAAGAGAAACTTTTACACCGCGGAGGAAACTTTTTACCGCGAGTAGAAGGTTTACACCGCGGAGAAAACGTTTTTCGTGGTTTTCTGATTTATCATAGTTTTGACGGCGATTTCTCATATGAGGAATATTCCATGAAAAATGATTAAATCAACAAATGGCACTATAAATTGCCACTGTGCGTAAGCCATTCCAAAATAAAGCAAAGATAGTCAACGTTGTTAAATATTGTTCTTCATAAAAGGTGACCCCCCCCCCCCAAACCGACAAAGGAAAAGACATATTAACAAGCTATCATCTATTTAGGAAGTAACAAGTGGGGCCAAGGTTTAAACACACGATGATGATATAAAACATTTAAATGATATTTAATCCACAAAAAAGAGCAGGAAAACAGAATCCTTAACATAAGCAGTAACTCTAACTGGAACGAAGTCAGTTTGTGGTGAAGGTGGATGTGGTGCCTGTACTGTTATGATATCAAAATATGATGATAAAAACAACACAATTCGGTATCCTTTTTAAATATACTATACATCTACAGTCCAGATGAACGGGTATATCTCGAAGTTTTGAGTAACCATTTGTAAAATTTGAGTTTATTTCTTATAATTTGTCCACCAATTACTGAAAGACTACCGGAAGAAATCCCCCGGATAGATTTGGATAGATTCATTTCTTTTGAAAATTCGAATTTCAGATGCGAATAAGTTCCCAACCAGTAGGAGTATTTTTTACATGGGCTTATATTATGATGGCCTTTTTATTTTGAAACTGCGAATGATCAATTTCATCGGAATCAGGAGTATCCTTATGATTCAAAATGGATAGTCTAATTTGATGAATTGATTAACCGTTATTTTATTCCTTATAGAAGTCATTCAGACATTATTCAGTAAACGCGTGTTTAACACCAGTTTGCTCTGTACATGGTTTAGCTGTTACAACTACTGAAGGTATTGGTAGTCTTCGTACAAGATTACATCCAGTACAGGTATGATATAACACTACATGTATATGATTATCGTACGCATTATATCTAATCTACTATAGGTACGGTATGGCACTGCTTTATAATTATACTACACGATTATATCCAATGCAGGTACCACTATTATTCACCCAGCACAGGTAAGATTTTGATTGTTTGAAATAACTTCCTAACAACCAATTGTTCCCAAGGATATTGATGACGTCCTTTATTTTGTGTTTGGTACATTATTTTGTCAATAAAACATTAAAATTTATTGTATTATAATGGATTGATGAGGAAACATTCTATAACATTTGAGGACTGTGTAGTCGATTTTTGTAAAGAAACCATTTCATTTTACAGCCCCCCCCCCACAAATCACACTGAAAGTAATTGAGCTAGATTTATAGAAACAATAGATGTGGGTCATAAATGTATTATATGTTATATTTTAAGTAAGAAATAGCTACTGGTTATTGACCACAATGTGCTTATATATTATGTTAATAGGAACAGATAGCTAAAAGTCATGGATCACAATGTGGTTTTTGTACACCTGGCATGGTGATGTCTATGTATACTTTGTTAAGGAATAATCCACAACCTACAATGTTACAGACAGAAAAATACCTAGAAGGTAAGTAAGTTTATAAGATAAAATAATTTGAAGTAGATTTAAAATTTTGAATATGAAACTGTTTTGTTAAACCACCCTAAAATTACTACAGCTATAGTTGTATCTCTTAGATTTAATGATTTTACATTTCTACATTTTTTTGTGATAAGTTAAGAAATATGAAATGAAAGCACATACGAATTAAAATCCTGAAAAGAATAGAAATCAATATTTCTAATCAATTCGCATTTTGTATTATTCTGAGACTGTACGTTATACTGTATACAATATAGTTTGAACCAAAAGAATAGGATTAAACGAAGACCCTTGTTAAACCCCATGTATAGTTTCATATTTTTATAGCAGTTTTATACTAATTGTAACACAATTAAATTAATTTATGTCATATTATTGGAATTTTGTGTGTATTATAGGTAATCTGTGTAGATGTACTGGTTATCGGCCAATATTAGATGGTTATAGAATATTTTCTAAGGTGAGTAAACAAATCCATATTACTGTTTACCCTTTTATATATATATACAAGATAATTAAAGCAAACACGTCATATGAAATGGAATTCGGTTTATTGCCTACTATTCTGCAGCTATATTAAAAGAAAGAGGTAATGGAAATTCTTTGAGAGGCTAAGATGGAAGAATAAGAAATAATTTTTCATTTGTTTCTGTATAGTTTATTTCTAGTTCTGCGTGGATTGTGCTAATACCCCGACAAGATTCCACAGATTAATTTATATCATCTCCAGTATATTTCAATTTAAAGTCTTATTTTGCTGGATATATTATTCATAATTTGATTTAATTTATTTCTAGGATGCATGTAGTATGGGGGAGAACTGCTGCCAAAATAAATCCCAAAACGATAACAAAACAGATCAGAATGTAAGTAAATGTAGACGTGATTAATCCAAGGAAAACATCTATGTTATTATATCAAGCTTCTCTCATTTTAACATCTTACATTTCTGTCATATTGATATTGAATACATCTGATAATGGAAGCATATGTTTAATTTTCTGTACCAAGTTGAAACAAAAGGTTGTTTTGTTTAATAATAATATTATGTAAATTTTCAGACTAATGTTTATACATCACCTTATGATCCTACACAAGAACCAATATTTCCACCGGATTTAAAGGTCAGTAGTTTATTTTTTTAAATTGACAGTGGAGACAACGTTTTTGTTTTTGATTGTAGAAGAATACCCTATTCCGATTCACCCAATTTAATGATAAATCCACAAAATGAAATGGGGTTTAACGTCCTATTATTTTTCCTACTGAGCAAATGAAGACGGTAATACGCCATGCTGTGTGCTATGAGTGCCATTTTGACTGGGCATCGACACTTTGGCCTACTTTTATATCGAATTCCAACTACCAAGGGATCTTTTACGTGCACGGCAATGTATACATGAGACCGCAATGCACCACTGACAAGAATAAACCACGTCGGAAAATTCCGATGAACTGTTTCGGTCAATGCGATAAAACCACAATACAGGATGTTCATTGGTCGAAAACTAAAGTAAAATTTGTTAAAAAAAATGGAAATTTGGGATCAGGAAGGGGGTTGTGAGGAAATATATACATTTCGTTATGTTCAAAAGTATACCATCTGATTTCTGTTTATATTTTATTTTATTCTTTATAACAGATTAATTTTGATGAATATAACAAGAAGGCCTTGATGTTTGAAACTAATCAAGTGAAATGGTATCGACCAGTAACTTTAACAGATTTATTAGATTTAAAAGAAGAATATCCTAATTCTAAAATAATTATAGGCAATACTGAAGTCGGTAAGTATTTTGAAGTTGTCTTTGTATTTGTATAATATAATAATTATTATTTAAGAATGAATACGGAATATTGCCAATCATTGTCGATTTCTATCTTTAGATGTTGGAGTAAGTAAAACATGTTTTGAGATTATATAATTATTGTAAATCCCAGTGGCTGTAATGACAGGCGTTATGATCCATCTCGCAAGCGTTTACCATTCGGCCACCCAACGCCCCTATTTATATGTCGGTTTGGACACAGCTACTAAATATATAAAAGTATTATTTATCTACATAGGCCATGATATGGTTCTATATTACGCTGAATTATATATTCATATATCAACGGATGTCTTCTGTATTCCAGGTATAGAATCTAGGTTTAAAAATATGAAGTATCCAGTATTAATAAACGCCAGTCATGTACCTGAATTAACAGATATAAAATTTACTGAAGATGGAATTAAATTTGGTGCTTCTGTTACATTGTCTAAAGTTGAAGAAGTTCTGGAAAAGACCAAGGAAGATTTACCAGGTATTAAACATTTTGCTACATGAAATGTAACGTAAGTGAAGTGTGGGCGAATGTCTCTAAGATGTTCTCCATTGGGTAATAGATGTATTAAAGTTTCGAAGACTCGCGGAGAAAATGGAATTGAGTATCCTTTTTTGAATGTCTGAGTTGCAAAGTGTTACTAAGGTGAAACTAATCCTAACAAGTATCCTAAACACAAATAATTGGTGAAACTCTGTCTACTGTACATACACCAGTAACGCTTTAGTGAAATTGTCTCCATAAGTAACATTCTCATGGATTTTGTGCCAAACACCGGACATGTTTACCCCTTCAATGTACTTGACTATTGTGAGGGATCCTCGGATGATGTTCTGATGTGTGTTCAGCAAAAATTATATTTGAATCTAATTTGAGGTTGTGATTTAATGTTGGCAGCTCGTTTATTGTATTAGTTTCTTAGTTTCTTCTCAGTATACATAAGTATCTGTAAACTGACGTGTGTAGTTGCTGTTTATTTCAGAAGAGAAAACTAGGGTTTTTACAGCCGTAATTGAAATGTTGAAATGGTTTTCTAGTAAACAAATACGAAACACAGCGGTAAGTTGGATCTAAATCCACGAATCTTATTATTATTTGTACAGTATACATATATATCATTGTTTATTATTTGTACAGTATACATATATATCATTGTTTATTATTTGTACAGTATACATGTATATCATTGTTTATTATTTGTACAGTATACATATATATCATTGGAAAACACAAAGAAAATCGTTGGAGAACAAAAATGCTCATATGGATACCAGTTACTAGCTGGAATACCTTGTTCCAGAATTCTACTGCATTTTCCGTGATCGGATATCTAAATACCATGTGTAACTTATACGGGAAATGTTTTAGGTTATTACATCTGGAGGTCGTTAATTCGTTATAATCATAACTTGGAATATTGGATAGATAAAGGGGCGCTTGGTATAGGAAAACTGGATAAAGAAAAACTAGACAAAGAAAAACTAGACAACGGAATACTGGATAAAGAGCACTGGATACTATCTAGACGAGTACTGGACGATATTTCAATAAACACATTTTATATTTTATTTTACCAGAGTATTGGAGGCAATATAATGACAGCAAGTCCTATTTCTGATTTAAATCCTATATTTCAAGCCAGCAACGCCAAATTAGAAGTTGTTTCTAAAGGTGAGTCACTACCAGATTAGAAGTTGGTTCTAAAGGTAAGATCAATTAAAACAAATTTATGCTTTTATTTTCCATTTTATATTTTGTTTTTATTTTATGTAATATAACAAAAAAACTTACCGCAATAATTATGTTTTCATTTTACAGGATCAAAAATAAAAGAAGTTCCAATAGATAAAGATTTTTTTCAAAGTTACAGACAAACTATCATCTCGGCTTCTGATGTCTTGCTGTTTGTGACCATTCCCTTTTCTCGAAAGGTACTATTTGAAACTTAGGATATCTTTTTTTAAACATGAGGAATGACCCGTTACTGCTTAACAAAGGGTAAAAAAGTTAGTGTGGGCGGACATTTCCCATGCACATAAAGCATCCCTTGACAGCTGAAATTAGAAAGTGAATTAGCGGAACACGCGTAACTCTAGAAAGTAACCTCGGTTTTGCTAATCCTGAAATGAACTAAGTTATACAACGACTGGGCGTGGAACTCATAATAAATTGCGATTTGGCAACTCTTGAAATGAACTATGTAATCCATTGACTGTGCGGTGAACCCATAATGAATGCAATTTTAACATTATTCATGCTGCTTTTTTTAGGATGAATATTTTGAAAGTTATAAACAAGCTTTAAGAAAAGATGACGATATTGCTATAGTTAATGCCGGTATGAGGGTAGTTTTTGAAAATGAATCTGACATCATCAAAGAACTCTATTTATCCTATGGGGGAATGGCAGCAACAACAGTTATGGCGAAAACCACAATGCAGAAACTGGTTGGAAGGTAATGCAGAAAAAGGATGTGGTTGCTGTCACTATCTTGTTTTGTTTAGGTTATGCTAGTTCCCCACTATCACGATTCATGCCGCGATTGAAATCGTGGTTTTAATAATGGAGTAATCGTGGTGATCCTATCAGGCGAACTTATCTATACTGTATTGAGGTCAGTCGTAGTAATCGTGTTGATTGCATCGAAAGGTATCAGAACGTATCTGAACTTGTTAGATCGTGGACTCAACGCATCGCATGACCGTGGGAACCTGGCATTACGAAGGCATAAGCTACCCATTAGTTACATATAAGACCCCATATTTTTTTTAACCGATTGTTTGACGCACTTGAAATAGTTTTATCTCTGTTCGTATCAATCATCGGATTGGCGAAGTGGTTACCGGTAGAATAGAAAAAGGTGATCAATAAACCAGTACAAAACGCTAGAAGTTAACGATTTTGACTTCAGAGGACAACCCGTTTTATTATTTCAGAAAATGGGCTAATAACTTGGTACAAGTAGCCTGCCAAACTTTAGAAGATGATTTACCTTTAAAAGCAGGTGCTCCAGGTGGTGCAATAGAATACAGAAGAACGCTAACTACGAGTTTCTTCTTTAAATTTTATTTAACAGTCGCACAGCAACTGTATAATAAGGTGACATACTTTATAACTCATACAATAACAAATTGATACTAAATGATTTATAGATATGGGGGTGGGGGGTGGGGAGCACATTCGCCGCAGTAATTCCAGTGTGTGATGCAACCAATTTCATGTTTGGTATTTATTGAGTTCTCGCTTCTTTCTAATAATTAGGTGTACAGGTACTGTACCCGTAGAATAGAATGCCTTGATAGAACTTAATAATGTCTGTATCCTAGAATCTGGAAATATAGAACGATCGATTCACAAGCAGATATGGGGATTTTTCATTTGGAATATTTCGTGATAATTCTAACTTGAATGTATAATATCAGTTGGTTTATTTGTAAATATGACTAATAATATCAGTCTAAATACAGAACCCTGTTGAACACCATATTTAACCTGCCAGATAATGGCTACACTTAGATCTTTAATTATCTGTAACCATAGTAATTATTGTTGTACATGTAAATATCACCCAGGAAATTATACACGGTACCCCAATACCACGATCGCATCTGAGCGCTATAGAAACACCGGAATTAGGACCAAGTGCAGGAAGCCAAGTATATGAATTAGTGAGTGCTGCTCAGAAAGATGATAATCCTATAGGACGACCTATTGTTCATACCTCAGCTTACCAACAAACTACCGGAGAAGCTGTTTATATTGATGATATGTTACCGTTAAAGGGTAAATATTAATACATTATTTTTAAATCTAGCCGATAACTCGCCCCAGAGTGAAGTAATTTGACAGAAAGTTTCAACATATTCCCTTTTCATTATCTAGTTTTGAACTGTTATGGAGAGAACTGTCAAGTCTTTGTCTAATCTTATATAATGCCCATGAAGTTGAATTGTATTTATGCTAGTATTGCTCTCCAGGTTATACTAAAATACAAAATGCATGCAGTCCAGATATCTTGTTCTTGTTACAGGAGAACTATTTATAGCACCGGTTTACAGCTCTAAAGCCCATGCTACCCTACTGAACATTGATACGTCTGCTTCATTGGAAATACAAGGGGTCATAGGTTATATAGATCATAGTGATATTAAAGGTGTCAACTACCTGAAAGTGATTGAAGAACAGTTCCTGGCTGTTGACGAGGTAATTTTATAATACAGTAAAACCTTGTTATTCCCAATGTCCGGATACTATATATTTTTATTCGAAAATAAAGCACGGTTCGAGATAACCATGCCGCCAAATCTGTTTCATCTTATGAGTATATTCGATATTAGTAATTATTTTAACTCACATTTTCCATTTACTCTTGTTCTCGCATTTTAGTTGATTTATTTTTCTAATCTCGGAATAACTGGATAGCTGAACAATTGTCTAGTTTATGGTCTTGTAAACTGACTTTTAAAAAAGAAATGTCACCATTTATCTGACGTGTACATTGTTATGCATTAATTTTCTATTTATCTGACGTGTGTATTGTTAGGCATTATTGTTCTATTTGACGTGATTTGCCGATATACTTACATCGTATATGTTCTGATTAGATTGTATAAAAATCTACCAATCCATTACAAAAATGTAAACGTTGTAGTTGTCAATTTACTAGTTATGCTGGTTTTCAAAGAAAGCTGCCTCAAAAAAAATAAAAACGGACCCATATCATATCAATTCATTTCCACAGTACCTTACTGTAAGTGCTTGCGTGTTTGATAAGAGTGATAATTAAAGTCTACACTAAATTATTGGATTGTCTACTTGTGTTTTATAGGTAACATGTGAGGGGTGTTTAATTGGAGGTATTGTAGCTACGTCAAGTGGGATCGCCCGAGAAGCTAGTAAATGTGTAAAAATAGAATATCAAGATTTACCAGCCATAATAACTATAGAGGTAATATAGCTTTAACCATACATAATAACTATAGAGGTAATATGGCTTTAACCTTACAAAATAACTATAGAGCTAATATAGCTTTAACCATAGATAATAACTATAGAGGTAATATAGCTTTAACCTTATACATAACTATAGAGGTGATATAGCTTTTACCTCATATAACATAAAGGTAATATAGCTTTAAGCTTACACAACTATAGAGGCAATAAAGCTTTAGCCTTACATAGAGGTAATATAGCTTTGACAACATATAACATAAAGGTAATATAGCTTTAAGCTTACACAGTACTAAAGAGGTAATATAGCTTTTACTTTACATAACAGCCATAGAAGGAATATAGCTTTAAGGCAGTTAAAGTGTTAAAGAAATAACGCTATATAAAGCTGGATTGTTGAAGGAGATTGTGGAAGTATTTTTTTTTAAATATGTCATTCCAGTATCAAAGACCCAAATCCGGGTCACTTCGAAATGAACAGATACCTCAAAGTAAATACAACCGATGGCGTAGTTTTAATTTGCTATGGAGGTCACCAAAGGGTCGTGTTTGCTTAGGATAGTGATGGCATGCAACACTAGGTAATCTATCTTGAGGTGTGTGGGTCGAGCACTCCTTTTTTGGCTTAAAGGTGGGGCATAGGGGGGTTGGATGGCCGAATGGTTAGCACGTGCGGGCTGATCATAAAGCCTGTCATTGAGTCAACTGGCGTGGTTTCGAATTCCCGGTTGTATGTGGCAAGGAGTAGTGTCGCCTGTCCTCGTGGGTTTTTCGCCGGATCCTCCGGTTTCCTCCCACTGCTAAAGACCCCTACGCGCAAGCGAATTATTGAAATAAAATTAAACCATATTTTAGTCTCGAAATGACCTAGTTTGTGTCGAGTGGACGTTACCCCCCCCCCCTCTCTCTCTCTCTCTCTCTCTCTCTCTCTCTCTCTTTTAATATTTTTATATTAAAAATTATGGGGTTTTTTGTAGGATGCTATAAACAATAATTCCTATCTGAACAAGTCACCTGTATATATAACGGGGAATATAGAAACGGGTTTTGGAGAATGTGAAGAAATACTGGAGGGAGAGATACATATAGGAGCACAGGAACACTTCTGTCTGGAAACACAAACGGCCATAGTTGTACCTAAAGAGAGGGATGAAATTGATGTGTACACAGCCTCTCAAAGAATAACGTTCACTCAAGTTAGTAACTTTAATTAACCAAATCTGCCTATTGTAGGTCTTTCTTTGGGCCTGCAATGTTATATAAATCATTAGTTATACATTTATTAACAACACAAGACGTTCGATGACATCGGGTACTCGAGATTTTAACTGGCTTAGAACGGTTCGCCATTTGAAAATTTAGTTTAAAAATGGGAAAGTGAGGCTAAGTCGCGAATATACCAGTGTCCTGGTTAGCACTATGCACGCACCTTGTCAAAACTAGTAAAAGTGATAATTTGGTTCAGAATGAAGTAATTGGAATCAAAATTTCAATATTCTCTTTTTTTATCATCTATTTTGAGGTATGATAGCAGGAATGGCAAACTCTTTATTCAACTCTTAACTAATGTACCTTTAAATGTGTCCGTTTATTAACCCTCCAGAAAAATTGTATTCTGAGTCTCACATGATAATGGCTTAATTATAGTAATTAATTCTCAATCTTATTAAAACCAAGTTCCTATTTCGTTTCGTTTTTATAGTTCAATGTTTCGTTTTACTTGTCTTTACTACACTAGGATATGGAATAGTTGTTATCATTGGGTAAGCGTTTTTTACCGTCCACCGGAGCCTGGTCTTATGACGTCATATGTGGATTGTGGGTTAGGATAAGGGTTAGGATAAGGGCTGTGGCCTGCAGATTTCGTCACAGTCTCGAGATGTAGACAGGGCTAGCCCTAACCCTAACCCTGGGCCAAGCCTAACCCTTATCCTAACCCACAATCCACATATGACGCCATAAGACCAGGCTCCGATGGACGGAAAAAACGTTTACCTGTTGATTGACGTGTTCTTGTTGATGTGAGAGATTAGCCAATGAAACGGTCTGTTACGGCGAGTTCTTGGTCTTTGATGCATGGTATTGTGGGTAAACTACTAAAAACGTCAACACTGATTTATTAATCAATATCTGAGGTCATAGGTTCAAAAGCTGCTCGTTTGACCCCTAGCGTGAACTTCCACTAGTCAGCTCTTTATTTTATGTAATGTAGTCCACCGAAATTATATTTAAAAAAAACGAAACGAAATATAGATCTGTATTTTAATCAGATTGAGATTTTCTGGTATTGTTTCGTTTTCCCTACGAAACCTAGTAACCCAATATCTATACATACTGCATATCTCTTTTACTATTTTCCAAAATCTGTGAACATGCTTTTTAAAATTGCTTGTAGGAATTTTTTAATTTGTGAAAGTTAAAAAATAAAAATATTCAGATATAAATCAACAGATATTTCACTTTTATAATTATGATATTAATTTATATTTTGTACTCCAGTAGTATGATATAAATGTTATTTTGTAGGACTCGGTTGCTGATGTTCTTGGGGTGTCTAAAAATAAAGTGAAGTGTTTCGTTAAGAGATTAGGTAAGAAGGTTGTTTTTAATGAACAGATTCATCAGTAATATAGGTATTATCATGATGTAGGGCAATCTATCGTTTAATTTTTTCTTACATCCAGGAGGAGGATTCGGTGGAAAGGAAACCCAGAGTGGTCATGTAGCTGCATTAGCGGCCATGGCTGCTACAAAGTAAGTTTCTAAAATCAGGTTTATGATGTATTTGACCAATTATATTACCCCATGTCAAAAGCAAACTAAATTTATGGCAATATTTTTGTGATGTTGGCTACTTTAAAACATGTATATTTTATATATAAACAGATATAATGAACCAGTAATGGTTTTAGAATCATGTATGTTTTGTACGTAAACAGATATAATAAACCAGTAAGAATGGTTTTAGAATCATGTATGTTTTGTATATTAACAGATATAATAAACCAGTAATTGTTTTAGAATCATGTATATTTTGTATATAAACAGATACAATAAACCAGTAAGAATGGTTTTAGAAAGAGATGATGATATGATAATGACTGGAACCAGACATCCTTTCCTTGGAAAATATAAGGTAAAGATTGTTTAAAATTTGGAAACCACAAGCTGTCATGACTGTCGTGATACACTGTATGTTTACAAGACTCAATGTTAATACAATGAAAACGCGCATTCACATCTAATAAATTTGTAGAAATCCGATAAAATGTAAAGTGATTTCGCCAGATGTCAGCATTTTCACATTGTTCTTCGATTTGGAACCCTAATAATATCTACCGCTCAACAGGATAAACGTAAAAACGTAAACACTACTTCATCCATTTCTTTTAAAGGTGGGCTACTCGCGAGATGGTCGTATCACCTGTCTGGATTTAAACCTTTATGCAAATTGTGGAAATTCTTTAGATATGTCAGCTGCTGTAAGTATAGGTATTCCTTTAATAATATAGTCGATGTTTTCTCTTTTCAAGTACCAAATATACTATTCTAAAATTATCTGCCATAGCGAAAATAGCACTTTTAAAGACGAATGCTGTTATCCATCAATTTTACATATGTAATAGAATTGGTTAAACAGTAATTAAACACATTTCAAAAATAATTGTGCAGCAGTTAATCCGTAACAAAGAATCTGGAAGTGACGCAACTATTGAAGGAAAGACGGGTAACACCTGTATAATATACGATTCCCACCACATTGATAATTCATCTTTAGACAAGAGTTGTTAAATGAATATGCAAAAGGGTATTTGGTTATAAGATCTGATTGATGCGAGATAAAAAAAAAAAGAAATTAGAAAAGAAAAGGTATTCAGCACTTCACATAGTTTGGATTCATTTTGTACTTACATTATATATGCTAGTTATGATTTATTGAGGTATACATAAACTAAGTCATAATGAAATAGTCAAATCGTGACTATTAATCAACCATTGTAAATATTTTTGGAATCTGTTTTAATTTAGCATTTCTATTGCATATGTTTAATTGGTGAACGAAAGCATTATCATTAACGTTTCATCTTAATAGGCTAAGTTTTCAGTATGTTGATCAGACTTTGAAACCAAGAGATATATATTTACAATCAAACTATGAGTACAAAAGTATAATTACATTTCACCTTCGTATCCCACATTGTTTATAATCTGGATAATAAGTTTATATAAGTGTGTTTTCCGTTGATCTGATTCCTTGTCACCATGGCACGTTTCCCCGGTCAAACCCTAGTTTCTTACTCAAATTGGTGTCATTGTTTATTGGTGTCATTGTTTGTTGCCCTTCAGCTGTCAATGGTATCATATTTTATCAAATTGTTTGATGTTTCAGATGTTGCAAGATGCCATGAAAAAGTGCGACAACTGTTATAAAATATCAAATTTTCGAGTAACGGGACATTTATGTAAGACAAACATACGATCGAATACAGCATTTAGAGGTTTTGGTACTGTACAAGGAATGTTTGTAATAGAGAGTATTATGCAGCATATTATAGATGATAACAGACTTGACCCAGTAAAGGTAACCCTATTTTGTACATATTATAAACGAAGTCTCATGTCAACCAGTATCAATTTGATAAATGTTCTGCTAAGTCCATCAGTTGGTCTACAAACCTCTTATGGCATAACAATCGCCCAGTGAGGTATCGTTGCTCGCTGGACATGGCGCTGGCTCCATAACTAACTAGAGGTCCCGGGTACGATCCCAGTATCAGCCTCGAAAATTTCGCGACATTCTGGCCTGTTTTCAACTTGTCGGCATGCAAAATGATTCCAGTCGTTTAGATCACACGCAAAATAAAAAAAAGCTATTGGCAGTATGTGTCTGGGCAAAAACTTTCTCCGTAGCACACTGCGTGGCGTATGCACGTTTCAATTTTCCCGCTTGGCACAGAAAAGTAAGACGTTAAACTACCTGTCCGTTATCCGATTGTGTGGTGTGCAGGGGTAACTGAAAGGGAGAAGTTCACACTTTCCACATATTCTCGATTTCAAGGTTTCAATATAATATAACGAGTGAAGGATAGGGTGATGAAATTTAAAGATACCAATGTTGACTTGTTCGACTTCATTTCAAAACCCATATGTGTAAATAGATCTTTTTAAGCAACATGTGATGCGTGATAAAGATATAATTTCTGTTCTTTTTACTCAGGTACGTGAACTGAACTTTTATAGAGACGGTGACCGGACTCACTACAACCAGATCATAACAGAGTGTAATATAAATTCATGTTGGGAAGAATGTTTAAAACAGAGTGATTATTATACACGCAAATCAAAAGTAGAAGAGTTTAATAGGTAATATTTTAACATTTTTTCTTAAATTTGTATGCCTGCATTTGTACATGAAGCGGGTGGGTAATCGAATGGTGTAACGCATGCGCTTTAGATCACAAGGTCTGTTATTGAGTTAATTGGCGTGGTTTAAAGCCAACACTTGTACGTGCTAAGGAGTTTGCTACGGGTTCCTCCCACTGATAACTACCAACATTTATGACCAGGTATTTTAATTGCTGATTTAAGACCCATTTAGTTGTAACTTGTGTGCATTTTGTAGTGTGCATTTCAATAAAGATGAAACTACCAATCTGGATTGTGGCCATAGCGAAACCGACCGTTTACAAAATTATTTCCCAGATTGCAAACTTGAAATGTCTTGATGAAAAGCTCGATGCTTCATTTAACGGTATAGGAATCCCTTGCAAACTACAATATTGTGAAAGTTTCAATTAGGAATATCAGTTCCAAAATGGCTCCATTACGTTCAGTATTTACAAAGTTATAATAAATTGAAATTTCATCGATCAGTAATGCTCGAATGAAACACGGCACCGCCATCTTTTATTTATAACGGAGAAACCTGAAAGGACTAGTTTAAATCCGATTGAGTCCAGGTCGATAGATTACCTTACACCGGTTCAATTGGTTTGGTTTTCTTATTGAATCTGAGTACACATTTTGTGTGTATTAAGACCTGAGATTTTTGATATTTTTTAGCGAATAGATACAAATGACCAATCGAACCTTTAAGTGCCATACATTTATTGCAGGATAAATCGATGGAGAAAACGGGGATTGGCTATTATACCACTAAAATATGGAATAGCCTTTGGACTAAAAATGTTGAATCAGGTAGATATTTCCATATGATAATACTCATTCCCAAAGACAAGGGAAACCTCAAGGTCGTAACTACGTAACTAGCTCAGAGAAACCTCAAGGTCGTTACTACGTAACTAGCTCAGAGCAACGAGGAGGGTGGATATTCTCAGGGGTGCTGTAAACTTGACGGACAATTTATATCTATTGTTTTTCTGGTCGACAATATTTTCACAGGCGGGGGTGGGGCGAAACTATTGCAGAGGGGATGGAGGGTGGTAAACAGGCATTGTCGGAAAGAAAGGAACCGACCCTCTGTGGGGAAGAGGTATACTAACGGCTGTCGGTGTTGTCGTCTCCCACATGGAGCTTTTCTGTAGAATTTATTGAGTTATGGGAAATGAGCCAAGATGGTCCATTTAGACTGACAAGTCCTTGAAGTAGATATAAAAAGGCCTATCTACTTTATTAGATTGGATATTTTATTGAACTGCGTTGATATATTTGATACTTTAATTGTGATGAGGATAAATTTCCATCTTTAGTCCAGAAAAAATGCCATAAGATAAAGCAAAGGTTCATTTATTATGTAATCAATAATCTGTTAAATTAACTTTTTAATAGGTCCAATTTTATATATTTTTTTCTGTCATAGGCAGGTGCTTTAATAAATATTTACACAGATGGATCAGTTTTATTAGCACACGGTGGGGTGGAGATGGGACAAGGTCTTCATACTAAAATGATACAGGTAACTTAGTTATTATCACTTCAATAGTTAACCAAAATACCTATGTTTGTTTTGTTTTTGATTTGTTTAGATGGTATTATCCCGATTTTGTTTTTATTCCTCCGTTTTAATTATTTGCTGCCATTTCTTACATTCTGGTTGGGCCTCACTTAAAGAGCGTTGCTATTGTAGTCAATGCGTCAAGAAAAGAATTTTGAATGGAAGCAAAAACTAAACATAAAATTTATCAAAGCATCTTCTGATGATTAAACAAACATTCTCAGTACAGCAAGTTGAAATAAAAATATCATAATTTTTCTCTGACTTATAAATTTCAGTTACCTGCACTACCCCGAATTTCGACAGGGTTCCTCATGAAACAAACCTACTAATGCCCTACTGAGCTTTCCGTGGAGTCCGCAAAAGGGGGAGTAACGATAGGATTCTGCATTAGATTTAACTGAACAATCCCAGCAAGATAGGGTGTTTACAATACCGAATGAACGGACAGGGGTCGACGACAATATACACCAATTGTGGGTGTATAGAAAGCACTAGCGTATCATAGAACTGGACAAGCATATCTGTATATAAAATATAACAAAAATTTCCCTTAATAATAACATGCACAATGAGGCTTTTTAGAATTAAGCGTAAGCATACATTGCCTTGTGTACGACACCCGTGTCCTTGATTCATAACTTTATGTTTCTTGTGCCCTCATGGGTGCCCATTTCTTCCGACAGGTGGCTAGTGCCACATTGGGAATTCCAGTAGATAAGATACATATAGATGAAACTGGTACTAATACAGTACCCAATACATCAGCTACAGCAGCAAGTACTGGTTCTGATCTTAATGGAATGGCTGTTAAGGTATTTATAATTACTATTAAAATATACCTAACGTTTACAGTTTCAATTCAAACAGGTCTCCACCACTTAAGCGTGTGAAATGAATAAGTTTATATACATAATTTGATATTAAAAATTGTTTAGGTGGCATTTCGTAACTGAATGAGAATAACATTAGAAGTTTATTACTGGCGACGTTTCAACTATATTCTCTCGTCTTTATCAAGTAATTCATATTCCATTTGTCATATTATATTGATATTATAATTTTTTTATTATAATTTCAAATGTATAATTTTGTATGTATAATTTTGTATGTATAATTTTGTATGTATAATTTTGTATGTATAATTTTGATAGATAGCTTGTGAGAAAATAAGTAAAAGATTAGAACCGTATAAAAATGAGAAAGGATCAACGTGGAATGATTGGGTAACTATAGTTTCTTCTCAAACTCAATTTATGGAATGACGAAATGCTGAACACGATAGTTGGGTTAGGAACCCACAACGCGTGTATTCCGACCAAAACATAGGAAAAAGGCAAAACTGCCGCAACAAAAATTCATTAAAATGTAAGCATGGGTGGACTATGGCAGTATTTCCTTAGGTTTAATAATTATGAGGTTTATTTGTTTGTAGGTTCTCAAGGCTTATTCAGATCGAGTCAGTTTATCAGCGACTGGATTTTACAAGTTAGTTCTCTTTTATATTGTAACAAATGTAGTTATGTTTCAGTCTGAATAAAATTGGTTTCGTTATTTTATATCCTTCCAGTGGCCTCCTACTACGTAACGGCCACGGTGTAGTGAAATAAGTAAAACTAAATATTGGAATTATAAAAAAAAGCGAAACGAACGGGTGTCTGTGTTTTAATCTACTTGTTAATGGGTTGAAAAATATTGATGAGAACAGTTATAGAATAATGGATTAGAATAGTTTCTTGACATTGTTATATTTCAGGTCACCTGGTCTTGGCCATGACCCAGATACCGACAGTGATAATTCGTTTTTCTATTATTCGTATGGTGCGTCTTGTTCTGAAGTAGAAATAGACTGTTTAACTGGTGACCATTCCGTAAGTCAATCAAAACTTCCGTTACCAACAATACTAAAACAAAACTGTGGTTGTGTAACGACAACAACTGAAGTGTTACTCCTTCTCAGAACACCCGCTGTAGATTGGACATTGAATTAACTCCTTGGACGAACACACATTGGCCTATACATTGTATATGTATTTTGTAATCGGCATTTGAAATGACAAATCAAAGTTGTTAAACGATGATCAAAAAGGGACTGTGGCATATTATTGTTAGACAAATAATGCGCGTCCTATGCCATGCCATGAATGAAAATTGAAATTTCCGAAAAGTACTATTATATGTATATGGAAATAAACGCAAGATTCACCTAATTTCTCCATCTGTAGTGAAAACAGAAACATTCAAATCTTTGTTTTATTTTAAAGGTGCTACGTACTGATATTGTAATGGATGTAGGATCGAGTTTAAACCCAGCTATTGATATAGGACAAATAGAGGGCGCTTTTATTCAGGTATTATTTATAAGACGATCTAAGATAATAACTGCAACAGGAAAACTCAGATTCGACACAATTGTGGAAAAGGGTTTAACATAAATCAGTGTGTGTGTGTGTGTTTTTTTTGTTTTGTTTTTTTTTTTGGGGGGGGGGGGTCAGGATGTATAGGGTCCTCAACCCCCAAGCATGGGGGCTATATAATAATACCGACATTTGTTGGGATAAGCTTAAGAAGGGTTTTTAAGGTATTCACTATTTTGGATAGTGTAGTGAGATTAGATATTACATATAAATTTACGAGCGGATAACTCGGCGCTGCCTGGGTTGAGCGTAGTATAACACCGAAACTGGAAGCGGTAGTTCAACGTCACCGTGTCCATGTTACCCCACCTCTTCCGGGACAGCCCCAGTATAGCCGCTAACCCGAACAGACGGACAAACGGCAGTCACAGATATTACTGAACGACGATACACGTATTTTTATATTTGTGGTTTCGTTTATAAATTTGTATTTAAAGTAAATGGCAAACCCAGGTTATTGTTCTTAAAACTGAGTTGTTGAAAAACAAGTTGTGGGCTTGGATATAAATACTTATCAAGTTAGCCATGTTCGAAATCCTGCAGCGCAGCACTACTGCTTTATGCTATTAAATATTATGAATAATAATGTTTGAGGGTTACGATTTATACATAAAATGTAATAAACTATATCCTATAGATTATGATTTATTCATGTTAGAAGATTATGTTATTTCATATTATAAATAATAATATTCTACGATTGTGGACCAGTTTAGAAAATTATTATATATATATATATAATACTATTTGTAGTTGTATGGTTTATTCATATTAGAAGATTATGTTATTAATTATTATATATAATAATATTTGTAGGGTTATGGTTTATATATGTTAGAAGATTATAAAATATCACCATCAGGAAATTTGATAACTAAAGGACCTGGTAATTATAAGATACCATCAGTTGGTAATATACCACGACAATTTAATGTGTCTTTACTTAAAGATGCACCAAATACCAAAGCTGTTTATTCTTCTAAGGTGAGTTTTGAACGGTATATAAAAGTATTGTGCATTTAAGATTTTGTATCCCGTAGTATGGGTATACTTCGCGATATGCCTCTGTAGGTTCAAAATATACTGTATTTTCAATTAGCCATTGTTGATACAATCCCTACCTTTATAAAGACATGCACGTCCGACGTATTATTCAGAATTTAGCGCATTTCGGTTGTTGGGTCAAATTCCTGACAAGCACATTGGTGAACCTACTCGTCTGATTGTCTCTCATGGATGTTCGTAGTTAAAGACCGATGTATATTAGTCCTATGATATTTCGCCGAACTCTCGACTTTTAATATTGTATAATTCTACTCCACACAGGCAATTGGAGAACCGCCATTGCTGCTCTCGATTTCTATTTTCATGGCAACCAAATCGGCCATAATGGCTGCACGACATGAAACTGGAAGGAGAGGGTACTTCCGGTTGGACAGTCCTGCCACTGCTGATTGTATTAGAATGGCCTGTCAAGATGAATTCACAAAACAGGTACTAAAGTTGTTGTAATGTTTTATTTATTTATATATCTACTGTCCAACAGATCCGGGACAGGGGTCTACCAACAGAAGCATTAAGTTTATATATATAACTATATATAACATACAAGTTTAAAAGTGATGTACAGATTGCTTCGGTTACAATATCTTCCATAAACAAAATGACTATCTTCATTTCATTTCGGCTATAAATTAATTAGGCCTACCTTCCCTGCCTTTGGCTAAGAGTAATTAATAATGAGGCAAATAGAAGTATTTCTTTGATAATGATAAACTTGTAAATTTCAGTTCCCGCTAGCCGAAGAAGTTACATCCATCCCGTGGAGTGTTAGACTTTAAAATTTTGATAGTATTGCTTAGATAGATCTTTGTTTTTTATAGCCAATTTAAGCAAATAATTTCATTAGTTTACATTTGTAACCTAGTATATACTATTAATGTATTTTGATTGTAACTATGCCTTTCATTTTACTTGCAAAAATGTCAAAACCACCAGTTATGTTTTGTGAGAGTAGGGTAGGGGATTCCGCGGTGCCATGAAATAGGGTTTAACGTCCGATTTTTCTGCACCAACCGGTATAATGAAGACGAACTCGCCGTGCACCTAACATTTAAAAACAAGCGATTGTGTTTCGTGAACCAAGTGTAAATATAAATACGTTTATAAACGCCCTCTATTACATACTGTTTAAAGGGACAACCCCGATAAGAACAGAGTCTCAAAAATTAAAGTCCGAGTATTTATGAAATTTATGGACCAAAATATAGTGGCATGGTGTATTTATCTTGTCTCAAAATTTCAGCTCAAAATATTGAGTCGTTTGGACGTGAACGTCAACACTGCTTATCCGGACACGTAACCCTTTTAAGTTTTCGGGTCATTTTTTTCATTGGGTGACCTGATAATCGATTAATGTTTCTTGAGAGGTCTATACAGTGAATTACCCATGCCCTGTACTTGATAACAAAAGGTAAATTTCACCTACATATTATTTTTATAGAAAAAAGTCTGGTTTTATCCAGATACTGTATAATAAAACTTTCTCCATTTCCAGATGAAGACTGTCAGGTTTAAGTTATTTACAAGCGTATCACAAATATCGGGTTAGTAGGTGGGCCTTAGGTTATGGATTTTAAAGGATTTTAACACAAAATTAAGCAGTTTTATTCCCCAAAAAGTTATCGGGATTGGCACTTTAAATTTAAATGGGAAATAAACATTGCATTGGGTTACCTCCCGTTACTCAGATGGCATTGCCGTCGGACTTCTTTTCAGTCGTATTTCAATGTGTTTAATAACGGCATACGATCCCAGATCATTCAACCAATGAGCTTCAGTAACATCACCAGGGTTAACCGAAATTCCCATCCTACCATTAATATTACACAAGGCACACCAATTGTACCAGAAACCAACATCGTAACTCTGTGCACAGTTTGTAGGACTTTGGTCGTTGTCATGGTCGTATGTTGTAAAACCCTGACCTACAAGATTGTACAACGAATCTCCGAGATCGTTGAATCCGCCGACGGCTTCGGAAATAGAATAATACATAGCATATTCCATACTCTCATTTTCAACCCGAAAGTTTACAAATTTTCTAAGGTATGGTGTCTGAGCCATTACATCGACGATATAGACATAAGCATCTTGGGATCGACTACTTGTTATGTCATGAATGTGGTCTAAACCAAGCCAGTGGGTTCTATTTAAAAAGCCAAACCCTTGCTTATATTGTTCCCAACTCTGGTTAAAATTTTGAGTGTTATTTTCATCGTTAAGTTGAATTAATGTATAACCACCCTCTTGCATTCGGCAAACAACCTCAAAGGGCGAGGAAGCAGAAGTGGGTTGAATCTGAAAGATACCACTCTGATTTGTATAGTGACCGGACTCAAATCCCTCAGAACAATCTGAAATAAATAAAAACCATGCAATACCTCCGATTAAATCCTGTATGATCCACGAAACGGTAGCTGGTGGGGTATCCATTGGGTAAGGAAACGAAAATAAATGAAATGATGTTTTGCTCCGACTGGGCTATGAAGCCGGACATACGCCATACGGTGTGCTACGACGCACTCTTATTCCACCTAATGTGTTCAATGGACATTGGGGTTTTTTTTTGCCCTACTCGAACGACTATACGTTATCCAGTGCAAGACTATCTATCCTGCACCAGGAGCTGTAGGGTTAGCTACAGGTGTTGGCAGAGCTTATCGGTTTCCCCTTGTCAGTGATGTAGGACAGTGTCTAGTCGTTCTGATGGGACAAAAAAACGAGGACCCGTATACACCCACCCATGAACTACTGGTTACAGTGACACTTGGAATTCGAAATAAGAGTAGTACGTAGTGTCGCTGCCCAATGTATGGCACATGTCCGTTCTCGTCTGTCCAGCGGTGCAGACAGGCAAGACGTTAAACTGGTTAAACCCCATTTCTTTTTATTTATAATGTACTGAACAACAGGCGTTAAATCACGAACTAATAATATAGCATGATAATATCTTATTAATGATGTTTTCCGCCAACAGTCGTGGGGCATAATTATTTTTACTAATTGTTCAACATAGATACCTTTGTGCGTAAAATGAACGACCGATGGTGTCAGTTGACAATGCACACGTTAAAATAAGCACACGTTAAAATAGGCGCTCTGTAATAGTTAACCCGTTTAATTTTATGGTGTGCTTATCGGACATTTTGAGCCAGAAGAAATCATAGAAAATCTAATTGTGTTCTCCATTATGACTGGTCACATTAGCACATATTAACGAAATAAAGAATAAATAAAAAGTTCAAATCTAGAATTAAAATGAAATAAATTATGGGGTTTAGCGTCCTACTGTTCTACTCCTAACCTGGGCTAATGAAGACGGAACTACAAAAGGAAACAAACTTGATCGAATTAAAATCATCTTGTTCCATAAATTAACCAGATGGATCAACTCTATTTACGGCCATTTTCGATTTACATTTATTACTATTTCTACTTTGTACGTCTGCGCTCGACCATTTTACGCTACACAGTTTTAATCTAGGAGTAATTGGCGACAGTAATGTCATTATGACCCTGTGTGAATTTTTAAAAAAAAAAATATTTTCTGTTTTAGTCATCCTGTTTTTTTTTCTCTCTTAAAATGTTTAGTTTTTCCTTTTGTTCTTCCTAAAAAAAAGATTTAAACAGGAACGAGTTTTTTATTTTATTTTAAATACAAACATATTTGATAAAAAAAAATATGACATGATTTAGCAAGAAATTTAATGGGACGAAAAATCGATTAAAAAATATGAAATGTTTTGAAAAATAGGAAGAATAAAATAGAAATCATTTTTTTCTCTCAAAAGATCACACAGAGGTACCCATGTATTTTTTTTTTTTTTTTGATCTTTTAATATGACATACATGTATTTTGAAAGTTTGGAAAAAGCTTTTATTTTGCCGTAAATAATGAACAATATATTGTACTTACCCATCATAAGTTTCTCACAATTAGATCCTATATACCCTCCAATACAAACACAATTTGAATTAATTCTAGAGCCACCATTTTCACACAACTGTTGAAATACAAATTGAATGAATATTAATTTATGCTAGAACTGTTTCAGTGTGTCAAAAAGTTCATCGGGATTTTCCGGCGTCGCTCCTCCTTGTCAGTGATGCAGGACCGAGGGCCTGTCAAGAGACAATGTACAGTAGTTTGAATGGAACGAAAAACCCAGGCTCTGTGTTTGTTAAGATCCTATGGCATTTTGAATTCGATACAAGAGTAGGTCGTAACGCATAATTTCCCCCATAACACCCTGTGTCGGCATTAGCCCAATCGAAGCATATTTGATGTCATTACATTTTTGTTTCAGTGTACAAACACGAACTACTAACATGGGTAGATTAACCGTTATGCTAGAGATTAAATATTTATAGTCAAGTCATCTTTATACAACTAGTTATAACCTTAAAGTTATTAAATTCAGATGGAAGCCCAATACCTTACCTCATATGAATTAAAATATTTAACCTACCTTTCTCATATGACGAATATCTGATGGGAGCGTCAGGACCGAAGTGTAGTCGTATTCATTGGGAGAAATTTGATAAAGCCGGCAATTGTTGGTGGTTTTGTCAAAAGCAGCGGTTTTACACGACGCTCGACCATTACACTCATCAAAACAAGACAACAGACTCGCAACTTGATTTGTCCAAAAAGCTTCATTTACAACATTCGACAAAGTCCGGTTACAAAAAGGGAATTGATCAAAATACGATGACAGAACTTGGCCATTCGACCATTGACCAAACACAGTGAAACTAAATCCAAGCCAAAACAACATTTTCTTTGAACAAATAGCCAATTCGTAGGCTTCTGCTGATCTAAAATGTTGTTTTAAAATTGCGACAGGAAAACGTCTATGGAATCGAAGTCATTTTGCACTGTTATTAGCCCGAAGTCATAAACCCTTTTTGCTTGAGATAAAGAACGCCGTCATTGATACATCAATATTCAATATTTCATTTGGGCGATTCGTGATCACCGATTCGATTTATTTTAAAATACGCTGTAGACATTGTTGACCATCACGTGTAAGGCTATAATAAGAATACGTCTAAGATAATTCTTAAGGACATTATTAATTGATTCCTTACGAATGCAAAGAAAATACTGTTTAGTACTGTTTTACCATAAAGAGAGCATATTATGTACATGTAACACCATTGATCTGCGTTATTGGTATTCTATGAAAATTTTATACAAATCAATGGGTGTAGTATATTGTTTAGTCATCCGCCCTTCGGCTGACAAGATTTTGTGACAAAGGTTTCTCTGAAGTTTATAAAAAGTCAACAATTATATTCTTAGTATCTGAAGGTATAAGTAGGGATGTCTATAAACATGATAGATTCGAATACCAACATAATCTAGCTCTACAAACTGAAAAGCAATCCACCAAGACCTCTGCCTTGAACCCAGGACCGATGGAATGACTTACAATATTTGTTGACATTCAACAGAGTGAAAACATCATTTAATACGTTTCATAAATGAAATATTCTTCAACGCCCGAAATCACTGGACACGGGAAAGAATATAAGGACATCAACAAGATAACTCGTGTGGGGTACAAGGGGTATTACGGGCTCCCCAGACAACATCCTTTGTGGTTGTGAGGAACTGGTTCATATTGTCCAGCGAAAATGTTATACATTGTCAGCTACTTAATGCTGAGTGTAATGCTGCAAATAGAACGGAAGTGAGGCAGTGGCAACATTCATCATATGACAGGGAAACAAGCCCCCACCCCCTCTAACAGGGAAAAAATTGTCGACCATATAAACGATATATATATTATTGTCCATCAATATTACAGTACCTCTGAGAACACTTCCGATACACTCCCTCCCCTGAGCTAGTCACGGCCCTGGAAACAAGGGGTCTTATGGACACCCCCCTTTCTTTTCAATATTTTGTTGGTTACAAGTGTCTAATCTGTTCTGCGCTCAGTGCAAGCTTTGTATTTGAATCTTCCTCACTGGTGATATTATGTTGATCATTCTAGTAATCCAGATCTAAAAGCAAATTTAAGTACTCTACGAACCCCATCAAAAGAGGATTCTTTGTGGAAATGACTTTTGTTAGTTGCAGATTTGTATGTTTTTAAAGATACCTTATAATTCATATCGTCGGGGCGGATCCAGGAGTTTTTGCAGGAAGGGGTTTGCCAGGTTCCTGTTAAGGAGATGTGCCATCATCGTCTCTAAATTACGTAGGCATACCCGCAAATTAAGCTTTTCAAAGATAGAAATCATTTTTTTTGTAGCTGAGCAGGGTGGAGTTTGGACCCCCCCCCCGAATCAGCCCCTGATCGTCATATTAATAACTCAATTTGTTTTTACTTGAATTGGTTATTATTCAGTCTTTATAAGAAGCTATAGTTTGATCGTATTTGAATAAAATTATGCATCCAAAAACCATTTTATGTCTGGGGTCTTAGATTAACCGTTGTTGCCGACAATGGGATTGGTTGGTAGCCGTGACAAACCGAAGTACAACCAATGATGTCCGTAGTATCACGTTGGATGATCCACAGCACAGCCTACTTTACGTTGTAAACCGTATCAGAACGTAGTGACACGGTAGTACTACCTACATTAACTCACAGCAGTGGTATGGTCTTCCCTTGAGATGATAGAGTGTCCCCACCACTGGCACTTTAAGGGATTAAAATAAAACTTCTTACTTTTGACTGTACATTAAAATAAAACTTCTTATCATTGACTATATATTACAGTAATTTAATAGTCAATGGTAAGACGTATTATTTTAATCCCTTCAGATGCCTATGGTCCCCACCGATGGTTCTGTTGCCACTGTTTTCCACAGTTCGCCCCAGTAGTTTAAACTTTTTTTAAAATCTCTGGTTGGCCACGGGAGTGTACGGTCTCGATTTGGCTTAGATAAAAGCGGTTGGACACTGTCCATAGCAACACCTGGGCCAGTAAGACTGGGGCTTAAAGCTAGAGGTGACAACACTACTGGACAAAATTAACATGTGGACAATTAAAACATTTCCAGCAGACATTAATTTTTTTTTATTATTTTACAATTTATATTCCATGATACAATGTGTAGGAGAAACTTTTATTAATTCAACGCTCGCCACATTTTCTCCGGTACTGATAAATGCTGGGTAAGGGAGTATGATTATTTATAAGATATTTTATATCAATAAAGCCATCTTTCACAAATGGTGGACCGAAAGAGACCAATATCTAATAAAATAATTTCTTTGATAAATAAATTCATTCAAACATGAGAAAAGGACACTTTGGTGAAAAAAGATGGTCGGAATGAAAATGACATGAATGATAATTTAGAGAGGAGAGACTAACGAGGACGATTTTACATGAAATATGAGAAGCACTTAAATTTAAATTCATTTCTTAACTAATTACATCGTGATGTCACATGAAAACAACTGTCATAACAACATGGACCATAATATGAAATGGGGACAACATTTAAATGATACGTTCTTCACACGAATATATCTGATCCACAGAGTCCTGGCAAACATCAGGAGGATATAGGAATAATTTTGATGTCTTGACCTGTCCACATAGCAACAACTGTTCCCCAGGTTTCATTAATGCTTCTTACTGAATGCCATTTTTAATCCCTGATAGATTTTTGATTCCCTTGATCCTGTGTTGGATGCTGACCTATGATAAGCCGTCACAGTCGTTTATTTCTGCATCTTAACCAAGCTTTAGCTACCCGAAAACTTCCATAGCACTAAGCACAAAGGCTTTACAGTATGAAGTCTATCTTCTATAACAAAGCAACTGCCGTATCTACCGAGTCCTCTTCAATATCAGGAATCTTCCATTGTGTCTTCCTTCCTACTTCATACATTTCTTTGATTGATGCCTGCACCTTTTCTTTACTTTCATCGTCAAGTTCTTTATATTTCAAATAAAGTCGTAAAGCTGTACGGGCATCTTCTACAGAATCATGGGTAAAAGACTGGATGTTCAGTTCTGAAATATAAAATAACAAATTTCTTGAAAGGGCAAATCTTTTTTGACAATAAATTCTTGATTATTCATGCTCGAAAAAAATTGTATTGTGTTAAGAGATAGATTAGTTCGAAAATTATGGGTAAAAAAACACCAGTAACTTTATTCCCAAGTCCATGACAATCATACACATGTATAAGAAAATGTGTAACCAATAAATCTTTCGAATTCTACATTAAGAAAACAACCATTATTTATAACAGGGAGTAACTTCCCTTTAAGTCAATTATAAGTTGTCTCCCTTGGATCATGTCAATGTTGCCTTAATGGGTGGTAGACATTTATGAGACATTTATGATTCGACTTACTAAGATAATAAGAAGCCAGGAACTTGAGTGATATCATTCTTTGTCTAGGTAAATGAAATAATTCCACTGTATCAATAACTTGATCCTTTGGAACCTAAAATAACAATAATTACATCATGTATCCTCCATGAATTAGTAAGCCAACTTCATTCTTAATTACTTTATGTTTATGCCTTATTGACAGTTGTGACCTGTGCAACTATACAGTAGAAATATCAACTTTCCAGAACATCATTAAGTTACAATTAATATTAAGGAAATGAAATGAAATGGAGAGAAATGGAGTTTAACATCAACTCAACACAAACTAGGTCATTTCGGGACTAACATATGGTTTAATTTTATTTCAATAATTAGCGTAGGGGTCTTTAGCAGTGGGAGGAAACCAGAGAACCTGCAGAAAACCCACGAGGTTTGATAGGTGACCCTACTCCTTGCCACGTACAACCAGGGATTTTGAAACCACACAACCAGGGATTTGAAACCCCGCCAGTTGACTCAATGACAGGCCGTATGGAAATGAAATGGAGTTTAAAGTCCTACTGTAATATTTAGGAAAGAGAAAGAATGTTTAACAGCTGGTTAACACAAGGATATGGTGATTTATTCTATGGTTACATGGACTATACTATAGAGGAAAGTTTTATGTGAAATGAAATGAAATAGGGTTTGACAACTCACTGTTCTTCACCAACTGGGAAACGGAACATTGTGTGGACTTGTGTTTCTGTCTACACTTCATCAAGTTTTAACTTTTAAAAGGACTTTTTACACCCCAATCTGATTAAAATATACATCTATACTTCATTTCGGTTTTTATTATACTTCGGATGGTTTTTACTACATGAAGATATGACAGCTTGTAGCAGAAGGTCGCGTCAGGGGTTCATTCGTGTTGCTTGTGACCCTATGACATCAGGCATTTGATTAATTAGATTGTTTATATCCACACCAAATTATACACAGGTGGCTCATAGTTTTTCTTACTGTTGGAATAACTAGGTATTACTTTATTTGTCAATCCTGATATTATTCTCAGCACACACAGGTCACACCAGGATTTGAATTTACCCTAGTCAAGTATCCCCACTCGAAATCTTCATCAATACTTACTAATATATTGATAACTCGGAAATCTTTCTTTAATCCATGTCCTATAAATATGACGCCTGCATCAATTAAATACCGCAGTTTCTGGTAGGTTGATTTTAATGTAGTTAAATGCTTGGTAGAAAAATTGGGGTCAAGGTCACCAGGTTTTATTCCTGAATATTGAGTTAAGTAATCGACAACCTGTTATATAAAAAAAATTCATTGATTACAATCTTATAAAAAATTAAACATAAAAGCTCTAAATAAACATTATCCAAAATATAGAATTCAATATAAGATAATTTCAATCAATATTGATCTTGTTATCTTAGGTTTCCTCATATCCAATATTTAAGACACTAATCAGTACAATAATATTAAGCCCCTCAAACGAGTGATATTTCAACTAGGATTATCTGGTCTTCTAGAGTTTTATCAAGACTAATTAATCATGGTTGAAATATCACCCAATAATAAAAAGTGGTAACATCAATATTCCAAAACATATTTCATCTTGAAAATTTTCAAATCTTGTCACATATGTCAGTGCTATTTTTCTTTGAAAAAAACTGATAGTCAGGTATGTACATTAAATAATAATCATATTATCCTTCATGTCTACTTTAAACATGTGGATGTTATATTCTCTTCTAGAAATACAAGGACAGCAGCCTGGTCGTTCAGATGGGATGAAAAACCAAGGTCCCGTGTACACATTGGCATGCACGTAAAAGACCCCGTAGTGCCGCTGCCCGGGCAAAAATTTCCCCCATATCACACTGTATGGCGTATGCCCGTGTTCCATTAGCCCAGGTAAGGAGCAGAAGACGTTAAACCCCATTTCACTTCATTTCATTTTCTTCTAGAAATAAGTTACCAATCATTTATAATCTGAACATACTGATACTGATTACATTCGATCTGATTAAATTACAGATCTATATTTTGTTTCCTTTTTTATACTTTCAATGGCCTTCACTACATGGAGATCTGACCTGTTGTACTGGGAGATCGTGTCATGGGTCATACTAGAAGCTTTTGACCCTATGACGTATGTCACTTAATTAACCAATCAACATTGATGTTTCAAGTGGGATATTCCTCCAGGCACTTCGGTTTCCTCCATATGCTAAAGACCCCTACGCGCAAGCGAATTATTGGAATAAAATTAAAACATATGTTAGTCCCAAAATGACCTAGTTTCTATCTCTCTCGCTCAAGTGGGATACCTGCAGTTGCATGGACCACCAGCCCAAAACTCTCCAAAACTGATTTACGTGTAGTAAAGGCAAGTCAAACAAAATTTTGAACTATAAAAAACGAAACGAAATAGGAGCTGTGAATTAATCAGATATTGATTAAAATGCGAAAGATTACCTGTTCCAGATTAGTTATGTGATCATCTATAAATGGTGTACTCTGTGATGGTCCTTGGCTGAAATCAAACATAATGTTATTAAAGGGACAATCCCGATAAGAACAGAGTCTCAAAAATTAAAGTGCGAGTGTTTATGAAATTTATGGACCAAAATATAGAGGCATGGTGTATTTATCTTGTCTCAAAATTTCAGCTCAAAATATTGAGTCGTTTGGACGTGAACGTCAACACTGCTTATCCGGACACGTAACCCTGTTAAGATTTCGGGTCAATTTTTTCATTGGGTGACTTGATAATCGATTCACATTTCTTGAGAGGTCTATACAGTGAATGACCCATGTACTGTACTTGATAACAAAAGGTAAATTTCACCTACATATCATTTTTATAGAAAAAAGTCTGGTTTTATCCAAATAGTGTATAATACAACGGTCTCCATTTCCAGTTGAAGACTGTCAGATTTAAGTTATTTGCAAACGTATCACAAATATCGTGTTAGTTGGTCGGCCTTAGGTAATGGGTTTTAAGGGATTTAAACACAAAATTAAGCAGTTTTATTCCTCAGAAAGTTATCGGGATTGGCCCTTTAAGTTAATTACAAGACAGCGAGTATTAATTAACCATTGTAATCAATAATTGAGGTTAAAATATATCAGTAAAATTATTCTATCTTACCCATGTATACAAGTTATTCTTGCCACTGACATATGAGATGGTTTAATCGTAGATTTCGTTCCATCACTCCTTAATTCAGCTTCTTCCTGTAAATATATAAGCAATTAAAAACAATCATTAGTTATAATAGGACAATAAATATATATATATCTTCTATTTGTTTCTTTAAGTATTTGGATTCACAGGAGAAAGCCAAGACTATCACATAAATAAAACTTGTTAGCTGGGATTGAAGACTCTTGCAAATCTTTCCCCAAGTCTTGAGTCATGGTGGATCAATGCATCAGATGTTGGCTATCTAACAAAGAGGCCATGGATTACATTCTAGTGTTCACCGAGAAAGTGCCCCTCGATCTTAAAACATTGTTTCCTATTTTCAAAATAGAAAGCCTACTGCCTAAAACTGAAAAGCATTAAGTTGTTCAGATGGGATAACGGAATTTAATGAAGTGTAGGTAGAAATACCACTGTCCTGTCAAAACATTCCTCATGACAGCCCACTTCAAGGGGTGTCTTTATAAGCCCAGTTGGTCCTGAAAAGAACTAGTCATATGCTACTTTATTAGAATTCCAGATTACGGAAAACACATATTTACTGGCAATTGTAGAATGCAGGTGAAATTACTCACAGTACCTAGCATGTTGCCATGATGTTGACAATCGTTGCTCACAAAAGTGCCTATTATAAGTTACTATAAACTTTTAACCTCCAAAGAATGTGTATAAAATGGATTCTTTACCTCTTTAAGTGATATAAATTCAGCATCTAAACCAATTAAATCACCTTTTTTAGGTAATTCATCCGGTTGTAGAGGTGAGAAGGTTATTTTACGTCGTTTAGGATTCACTAAACCATGATCATTGAGTAATACATCAGCTGTTATAGGATTTACAACTGTAAAAAATAAAACAAAACATAGGTTAAAACTGGTTTATTTTCATTTTTCGGGCACAGTTGATATGAACAATGTGTATCCTTCAGTGTTTGTCTGTTGATAATGTCACTTAATATAAACAGAAGTCACTTGGGTTTTGTCAACTAATATAAGAGGTTGTTTATGAGAAATGGGTGGTTTTATAAGGATACAATAAGCTGTTGATGACTTTACTGTGATAACACTCAACATAGGCAGGACTGGTTTATTGAAATAATCTCAATATGCCATTTTTCAAGTAACAATTTTTTCACGAAGGTGTGACTTGAAAAACTGATTTTGTTAGAATGTAACCTACAGATATATTCTATCCAGACAGCATTCCGGACACGTTCTATTTACACAGCATTCTAGACATGTTCTTTTCAGACAGCATTCTGGACAAGTTCTATCTAGACATGTTCTGTAGGTATATATACTTGAAGACTAATCTAAAGTAAATGTTTAATCAATGTTTACCTTTACATTCATGGAAATCAGTGATATTACGTCTGATAAAGTACAGAACACATGGAATCTTCCAGTCTAAGTTCATCTGTGTTACTTCAGGCTAACAAATAATAACATAATTCATAGTTTATCTACAACCATGACAATATAAAGATAATAAATTAAGTTATCCTGTGTTGATAACATGGGATGGAACATCGGCCAAACACTACACCTGACAATTATCAATATTTGACTTCATATCCTATTTTTAAAACACTATTCTTGTATTGTGCCGGACCCATTTTCAGTCTAGAAATTTACAGGTTTAACTAGTAACTAAATATCAACTTTTAGAAGAGAGTATTTCTAATAAATTTCTGAGAATACATGGCTCCTTAATAAGGAGGAACCCTAGACCACTGATTATTGATATTGATTATTTAAACAGCATACATGGCTTTGGTGAAGTATTTAAAATTGTTTAAAAAGGCTAACACTTTCTGATTCAAGTCATCTGAATCTGAGGTGTTGTTTCGATGAGTGATTGTGCAAACTCCAAATGATTATATTTTTAATTCAAAAGATTGTGCAGAAGTAGACCTTTTTACTACTTTTAAATTTTTGGAAACAGTGAATGACAGAATTGATTGTATCATTACACTAGTTTGATCTACAGATGTAAAATTCTCACCCCACAAATCAAATCCATATACAAAATCTAAAGTCCAATTAAATTAATAATTTTATTTTGACCAAAATCTAAAGAAGTTTTTAAGAATTCATTCTATGTACATGTATTAACTGAGTTCAGGTTTACATTTAGAAAAAATGAAATAAATGTTAGCTTACTCTTTCAACTGGTTCTATACAGAAGTCGTTAATATGATACCACTGTGTACAAGGTACTCGTTCTTTACGCATGTGATATGGTTCACCCACTTTAATATGGCTGACCAGATTACCACCTGTTGTTTCATCTTTTATAAGTGAAACTATTGCTAGTAATTCATAATATTTCGTAAACTGATCTATTTTCTTTGGCAAAGTTTCCTGAAAAATGTTAATATAGAAAAATTGTTTAAAATTTTGATTAAATTAAATCTGTACATCCAAATTGGTCCAAAGGTAAGTCTTACCAAATCTTTACGATAAGGGGAATATATATGCATGCATATGAATTTTCAGTTCAGACACAGGTTTTGATAATAGGTTGCCTCCCTGACTATATCCATAACAGTATCCCTCTGGGCTGCTACAAAGACCTCCGATTTGCTTAACGGAAGTCTTGCAAATGGTGGCTCAGTGATTAAGATGCTGGCTCCCTAACCAGTGTGCTTTTCCCTTGTCGGTAGTGCCATGGACAGCATCTAGTCCTTATGATGGGACAGAAAGCTTAGGTTCTGTGTTTGTGTTGATGTGAATGTAAAAGAACCACTTGAGAGTTTGATTTTGATACTGCTAATGTACCCTCATAGCACACTGTATAGCATATCCCCGTCTTCATTAACCAAATCGGTGCAGAAAAGTAGGATGTTAAACCCCATTTGATTTCATTTCGGTAAAAACGTAATAAACTAGTGTGTCAATTTCTTAGTAGGGCAGTGTCAGACGTCATATACACACGTTTATATGACAACAACAGTACAGGGGACATTACTGAATACACGATAATTACATGTAGAACAATATTTTTCATTGTCATTAAAATACAGATGAAATTTTTATCTAAAATAAAATATAAAATACGGACCTCATCTGTTATCTGTGTAATATCCAAGTTGGAATTTTCTAGTTTTATTTTTAAACCGAGTGGTATCCAGCTGACTTGATTCTCTTCTTGTTCTAACTGATCTAACCAGTCCTCCATTGGATCACTAAATAAATACATAATAAAAGACATTAATTTTTTTAACCCGTTAAGTGAGTAGGACTTTTTATAACGTCCTGGACAACTGTCACTCATTGTGTTTAGGACGTAATTTGGAGGTATTTTCCCCAACCTATTTCATTTACAGAGAAAACGACATGTAAGAGAAAATACTCTAATTAACAAGCAAGTGGAATCAGACCATAGTCATTATGAATTATCTTCAAATTTACTTTTTTTCCAAGTTTGATTTTCTCTGACACAACAATCAGTCAAATTAACGTTTTAAAAACGTCACGCTTAATTCAAGGAATTCTTTTTTTAATACCTAGTTTCAAAATTTAAATTTAAATTCACTAACAAAAATAAAGTTGTTAATTTCGTTGGATTTCATATGTTGATACTTCTTGTTGGATGACCGTCTGTCTTCATTGAAAATTTTACATCTAGTGTAATTTTAACGAAAAAAAAATTACAGTGTAGAGATATAACTGATTTTGTGCCCAGCTGTGAACATAATAAACCAAAAAATAGATCTAATATTGAGCTGGTTTTAATTCGAGATATACTTACTCTGTTTCAGGATGTCTAAATTTACAATCTTTACGGAAACAAGCTCTTCCATATCGACATCTTGTTTTATTGACTGTTGCTCTAACAGGTTCATGGGGTGCTCCTTCTTTCTCACCATCTTGATCAGGACTCAACAGCTACAACAAATTACAGAGCAATGGGGTTAAATGTACACTCAATACAAGTAGATCATTTCAGGAATAACATACTCAGGGAGTAGGAAAAAACACAGTGAACATGGAGAACAAGATTAGACAGGCAATATACAGTCATGGTATTAAAATAGATTAGTTAGCCATCCAATAGTTTCTGCAGCAATAAACATCCAGTATGGTAGTCTATCAAAACTTGCAAATATGATGGTAAATATCCACAGAAAATTCAGTCTATGACTGAGGATTGCAAGACATAGATCCTTTTGGGACCAAAGATGTATTTAACAAACAGGTGGAAAAAGCCTTGATGATATTCAATGTGGCTTCAATTTCAAACGTTTAGACTACTGACATTGCTCTGAATGAATAAATATAAAAAGTATAGATCCATGCTGGATCAGATGCCAAATTCTGGAATATACCAATACAATGCATGCAGTTCTATAGATTTTTAAAAAATGCTTGAAAGTATGACAAATGTTGGATGTATCAAATATATTACTGTATCAAAATATCTAATAGATATAATAATAAGAGTTTCATTACCTCTTTCTGTATGTAATCTCTTATTTTAACATAAATATAAATACCTTAATTTGTGTTTTCCAGAACTGAAAATCTCTTTTATTTTCCATCTGACAATTTAAAGCAATCACGTCAGGTACATTTTGTAGAACTTTCTTTTGAGTCTGTAAAAATATAAAATAATGATAGACAACAACATTTAATGGAACAAAATTCATAGCAAATATAAGTCACAAACAGTTTTCTTTGTCTAATCTATAGGATATGCACAAACATTCAAATTTTTAGGAATATGTATTTGAATTACGTCTGGTTTGTGTGAGTAGCTGGTGTACTTAAAGGTGTTAATGAAAGGATCTTTATAATGTTTTTTGGGCTGGTCATCAGAAATATTTCCTGATAAAAATGCTTTGGAGTTCAAATAAGTGGAATATACTTTTGATAAAAAAAAAATCAAGTGAGAACAATCGAAACAATTAGACAAAATTTGAAAAATAAACAGAATAGCCAAAATAGTGTAATCAGCAAATGGACTGTTCACAATGTACAAAATACACCACAAATTGTACTAGATACAGATTTACATTTTTATAATAGGAAATGACATGATACACCTTGACAAAGTGAAATTTTTTTATAATGAATACCTACATGTGGTTGATATTTATGACATTCATTACACCATGCCTGCATTACATTCTCTGACATCCAGCTATATTTTAACACATCAGACATACTGTAAGATTTGGGAGGCTCATTTGGACCTGAAATCAAATGTTTGAAAAAAAGAATAATAAATATCATACAATTCCTAATGATTGTTCAGACATCAATTAGCAAAAACGTTTTACATATAACATGTTAAAAGTATCATATGGGTGCGCTATCCAGAAATGGGAATTACTTCATCACTTATTCAAAAGTTCTGCTTTCAACATCCAAGTGATATAAGACCTCGACAACTAACTAACAATGACTACAAATCAATAGAGCAAAACAGTAACATGTTAATCCCAATTTCATTTCATATTTGTATCAGATGTCGATATAAAATATAATTATGGTCCATATTGGTTTACCTGCTGGTGTAATATCTGGATATGATAAATTAGTTAATGTTGTATTAACATCTCTACTAGTCTCAACACCACATCTACAGGTTAATATAGTACGAGTAACCATACCAAATAATTCAGTTATAATCGATTTCTCTTCTACTTTCCTGTAAGAACATATTAGAAACAAAAGTGTTTATTTTTGCTAAACTTAAAATTAATTTTTTATATGAAAAATACAATACAATACAATGAGATGAATCAATTTGTATACAGACAATGACTGAAATGACAGTCCCAATACTTAATAAAATAACCCACTGCATTGACAGATATAACTTGATGCTTTAGTAATGTCAACAGTGAAATCTGGACTATTTTATGGATTTTGATTTTGAAAGCAAGTAAGTATAACGTTCACAGTGAATAATTAATGAAATCTTGTTACAATTTGAACTTGTCCAAGATCTCTGAGGTTTCATTAAAACCTGGTGGGAAATAAATGGTAGTCTCTGTCACAAGTTAATTATTTTACAATAACTCAACCAATAACTTATGAATCAACCGATGAATTAAACTCAAGAGTGGTATATACCATGCACCAATTAAAAATAAGATGATAAATTTAGACTGTTCCAGACAGGGGTGATGACAATATACATCAGGGAGCAGAAATATCCTAGATGATGTCCTAGATCTCATACATCCACATTAAATGTAGGCATATAAACATGATTGTGACTTACTTAGGTTGGGTATTTTCTTCAGCTGTCTCACTCCCAACACTTTCTTCACTTGTCTTACTCCTAAAATATACAAAATGCACAAAATGATTTCAGATTTACCTGCGCTCTTGAAGTCACTGGTTCAGATCATGCTTATTTCATCAAGACAATAATATATAATTTCTTCATGTCTTAAACCACATTAATACATGTACTCAAATTGATTATCTAACATATAATTAAGAAAAGAAAACAACAACAACAACAATAGCAACTCTTTGCTTGATAAAGATGATAGAAACCTAGTCGCATCGCCACCAGAATAAATTTCTAAGCAACTTGTACTGTTCTGCTCCGAAGTGGGCTAATGAAGACGACTTTCAACAAATAAAATGATATCTTACGTAGCTGTAGCTGTTTCATCACCATTGCTTTCAGCAGCATCACTCTCTTCTTTCTCCTTTTCTTTTAATTCTTCTTTTTTCTTTCCTTTTTTTCTCTTTTTTCGAGATTTACTACTAGCAGCTGGCTTTTCTTCTTTTTTCTCAACTTGTGGTGGTGAATTGGTCTGAGCCTGAGCTTGTGGCTGCTGCTCTTCTTCAGGCGTTATTGGCTCTACTCTGTAACATGTTTCCTGAAAAACAATGGCACTAATCAATTAAACAATTAAGATGTCTGACAAAAACATTTTTACTATTGAATAGTAATGCAGTTTAGAATCTTACTGCCATTTATTAAAAAGAGTTCTTTAAATGCTAAAATGTGGTGATAACCACATGTAAATCCAATTTTTCTCAGCCATATTTTTAATATTTTAGAAATTTTCCCTGTGATATTTTCTGTTACTTGTAATCTGGCAACATTTAAACCTCATATAATCAACTGGTTGATAAAAGATATGACTTCCATCAGATGCTCAAAATCAATAGCATATAATTTATAATTTCTAATAATGCTGGTATTCATAATTTCTAATAACACTGGTATCTAGAATGGAAGGATCTATAATTTCTAATAATGCTGATATCTATGATTACTAATAATGCCAGTGTGTTATTAATAACTTCTAACAATATTTATAATTTCACAGTTTTGAGTTGAAAGCAAATTTTATGAAAGCAAGTGAATATTCACATTTTAAGAGCTATTTCCGTGCCCCTACAATATGTTTAGTGTTTTATTTATATTTCATACATAATTGTACGTTGACGATACTTACTGAATGTATTTGTTGATGGACAAATCTCTGCCAACTCTGTATTAACCTTGACAGATTAGCACGACCAGCTGACTCATCTGCTTCACTTAAAACAAGACCCAGAGCTGCTACTTCTGGTATCGTACGGAAAGCACGAAGAAAATTACTTGCCTGCAATCAAACACCAAAATTAGATGATATATTTATCCGCTTGCATACTACAGTTAAATCATAAATCTACCTTTGTGTTTAGATATAGTCAAAATGTAATAATAACGAACAACCAAGTTCTTTAAAGCCAGAGTTTAAAAATAACAACAGACGAATGCACACCCCACTAGCCACTTTCTGAAGGAAATCAGTGAAAGACGCAATAACTCTATCTCATCATCTCATATGTACACACTTCTGCTTAGAGTGATATTGTGAAGAAGATACAGAAATTTCTGCACCAACATATATAGGACCTCCTGGTTAATGAGCAAGTGACAGATTAGGATAATATATAAGTAGTTAATATGTAATTAGTTATCTACCTGACAAGTCTGACCTGCTTGACAATCTAACATATGGAATAAAAAACCCAATTCACAGGCTAAACAAAATTCTTTCTGACACAGATGACTTATTAAAGCACATCTCAACGGCTCAATAAAATATAAAACCTGAAATTGGAATGAAAAATTAAAACATCATGGGCAGAGTATTCATTTTCATGACATAAACATTATTCAAATAATATAGCATTTGGAAATTAAAGCTGTTAGCAAAATTAGTAGTCTTATTCACCACAAAAAATGTTTGATTCGATATGATTTGACTAAATAGAGTAATATAATTAAAATTATAGTTTAAACAAAAAAATAAAATTAAGACTGATAAGTGTTCTTCAGATAGTAATTTATCTGATTAAAACAGAAAACATAGGTTGTGTACCATTTTGATCTAAAAGCTTGATAGAATTGAAATATTGAGAAAAAAATTGGAAATTTAGATTGCCATATTTTTTGTTCGGATTGACTGATTTTAATAAATGTTTGGACCACTGAGAGTCCGCATTTGTCTGTAAGTACAGAATATTATGGTTTATGTAAGTATAACTTTAGGAAAGGTGTGTCAAATGGACCCTGAGCTTGTGAGATAAACTACATACATACCTGTAACATAGCATTACAATAAGCATTAGGAATATGAGTCTCTAATCCTGCAAACTTGGTTTTATTATAATGACGGAAATCAAAATCAGCCAATCCCAGTTTAGAATACTTCATCTCTAATTTCTTATATGTCCTCGGAATCAAGACAAAGGCTTCCTCTCCTAAAAATATAAAATATATCATGATTAGTATAGTTACAAGAATTTTGAACTTGTGTCCCAAGAGACAGGGACGATGACTATAATCGCCAATGTGAAATGAGAGTGTATTAACCCTTAGAACCCGAAATGCCGCAAAACCGGCTTGACGTTGTATCGCATATACCCGAAATGTCGGTTTTGCGGCTTGGGGCTTGTTCAAGCTCCAATTACGTTGACGTCATAATTAATATGATGTCCTGTAAATCCAGGGAGGGACGTGCAACACCCCATGTAAAGTCAGTGTTCAAAGGGTTAAAATACTATCTTTTTATCTGTGTGATTTACTAGAAATTATAGCCGCCCCATATTTTAGCATATGATTCACCCTTTTCCTTCTGCAATGCATCATAATGTACAAAAATGTAACAGTATAATTAACCGTATAGGCAAAATCAATTTAAATGTGCTTCAGTGTTTTGATATTTTTCCAAAAAGCTATCAATTTAAAGATTTGATTCTCGGTGGAGGGGGATCATGTGGCTAAGTGGGTAAGATACTGGCTTGCTAGCCTGGAGGTCGGGTGTTCGCTCCCTGCATTGGCCGAGAAAGTTGGAGAGAGAGATATAAATGGGGTTAAACGTTGACTTGATTCAAACAAGGGCATTTCAAGAGTAACATATGGTTCAACTTTATTTCAACAATTCGCTTTCAGGTTTTTAGCAGTGGGAGGAAACCAGAGGACCCGGATAAAATTCATAAGGTTGGACAGGCGACTCTACTCCTTGTCACGTACAACCAGAGAATCGAAAATAACGCCAGGTGACTCAATGACAGACCTTATGATACAACACGTACAAGCTATCCATTCGACCATCCGGCCCCCAGAATGTAATAATATTACTAATATATATCTCACCTCTGCCTAATGGTGATTCCGGAACACTTGATTTATTTGATTTTTTGTTTTTTGACAGTTTGTATGGAACTTGGTTACGACGTTCTTTACCAGGATTCTGTGCATATCCGGCATTATGATTATTATAAACCTTCATGGCACGTAATATTTCTGGATCAATAGCTTTTGGCTTCCTGAAAAAAATAGGTTGCCAGGCAACGAAACATACGCCCACACAGCAGCCAAATCGTCCGGGCAGTCAACAAGAGTTGTCGCATATTAAGGAATTATCAGAAAATCATTAGAATTTGTTTGGTTTTTATAATCAAACGTTTTTTTTTAAATCAGATAATAATTGTGACCTCCAGAGGGACCACAAGCTAAAAAGGGTGATTTTTCGTACAATCAGGGGACATAATTCAGGAAGTAATGACCCGATGGGCACAAATATCGAAAGGAACCAAGATCTTTGGGTTATAAACATACATGTCAAGTTTCATCAAAATCGGTTCAAAATTGTGACCTCTATAGGGTCCACAACCTTGATATAACATGTTTTCACACTATTCGTGTACAAACGACGGCCATTTTGTCCGTCAATTCTAGTCCGATTTTCACATAATTCAAACTCTCTCTTCATTACCATGTAACGGTGATATAGTCAAACGTTTTTTTAAATCGGATAATAATTTTGACCTCCAGAGGGACCAAAAGCTAACAAAAGCGATTTTTTGGACAATCCGGGGACATAATTCAGGAAGTTATGATCCAATGGGTGCAAATATCGCAAGGAACCAAGATCTTTGGGTTATAAACATACATGTCAAGTTTCATCAAAATCGGTTCAAAATTATGACCTCTATAAGGTCCACAACCTTTATATAACATATTTTCACACTATTCGCATACAAACGGCGGCCATTTTGTCCGTCAATTTTGGTCCGATTTTCCCAAATTCAAACTCAACCTTCATAACCATGGAATCGTGATATAATCAAACGTTTTTTTAAATCGGATAACAATTTTGACCTCCAGAGGGACCACAAGCTAAAAAGGGGCGATTTTTTGGACAATCAGGGGCCATAATTGAGGAAGTTACGATCCGATGGGCGCAAATATCGAAAGGAACCAAGATCTTTGGGTTATAGACATACATGTCAAGTTTCATCAAAATTGGTTCAAAATTGTGACCTCTATAAGGTCCACAACCTTGATATAACTTATTTTCACACTATTCGCGTACAAACGGCGGCCATTTTGTCCGTCAATTTTGGTCCGATTTTCATGAAATTCGAACTCAACCTTCGTAACCATGAAACGGGGATATAATCAAACGTTTTTTTAAATCCGATAACAATTTTGACCTTCAGAGGGACCACAAGCTAAAAAGGGCAATTTTTCGGACAATCAGGGGCCATATTTCAGGAAGTTACAATCCGATGGGCGCAAATATATCGAAAGGAACCAAGATCTTTGGGTTATAAACATACATGTCAAGTTTCATCAAAATTGGTTCAAAACTGTGACCTCTATAAGGTCCACAACCTTGATATAACATATTTTCACACTATTCGCTTACAAACGGCGGCCATTTTGTCCGTCAATTTTGGTCCGATTTTCACAAAATTCGAACTCAACCTTCATAACCATGGAACGGTGATATAATCAAACGTTTTTTTAAATCCGATAACAATTTTGAACTCCAGAGGGACCACAAGCTAAAAAGGGCAATTTTTCAGACAATCAGGGGCCATAATTCAGGAAGTTACGATCCGATGGACGCAAATATCGAAAGGAACCAAGATCTTTGGGTTATAAATATACATGTCAAGTTTCATCAAAATCGGTTCAAAATTGTGACCTCTATAAAGTCCACAACCTTGATATAACATATTTTCACACTATTCGCGTACAAACGGTGGCCATTTTGTCCGTCAATTTTGGTCCGATTTTCACGAAATTCGAACTCAACCTTCATAACCATGCAACGGTGATATAATCAAACGATTTTTTAAATCGGATAACAATTGTGACCTCCATAGGGACCACAAGTTAAAAAGGGCGATTTTTCGGACAATCAGGGGCCATAATTCAGGAAGTTACGATCCGATGGGCGCAAATATCGAAAGGAACCAAGATCTTTGGGTTATAAACATACATGTCAAGTTTCATCCAAATCGGTTCAAAATTGTGACCTCTACGCTGTTCACAAGCTAAAAAACGTGATTTTTCGTACAATCAGGGGCCATAACCCATGAAGTTACAGTCCGATACATGCCAATATCGAAAGGAACCGAGATCTTCTGATGATAAACCTATATTTTAAGTTTAATTGAAATCGGATAAAAATTGTGACCTGTAGACTGTTCACAAAAAAATGTGGACGGACGGACAGGGGCGACGACAATATACGTCCACATAAAAATGTGGGCGTATAAAAATAAACAAATGAAGGGGATTTAAAAAATAGTATAATTTTTCTTAACCATAAATAGTATGTGCAGGAGGACAGCACTGCACACAAACAAAAGTTATCATACAAACCATGCAATGAACAAAGAAATACATCAAATCAAGTATCCACTGCATTGTACAGTCAATAAAAACACTAATATATATTTTGAATGTATGATGTTCTGCGACAGTTTTTTTTTAGCATTAACCCTGACCTCAGGCCTTGGCACAAGCAAACGGGTGACACAGTGAGTCTCTGATGTATCGTTTAAACAGTCATTATTATATATCTTGATGTATCGTTTAAAGTCAATATACCTACATATTGTTTAAACAGTGATTATTATATATACTTAAATATCGTTTAAACATTCATTATATACCTGTATAGAACAGTCTCATAGAGAGAGAGAGAGAAATGAGGTTTAACGTCCACTCGACACAAACTAGGTCATTTCGGGACTAACATGGTTTAATTTTATTTCAATAATTTGCATGCACGTAGGGGTTTTTAGCAGTGGGAGGAAACCGGAGTGCCTAGGAAACCCACAAGGTTGAGAAGGCGCCCCCTATCTCCATGCCACATACGCTCACACCAGGGATCGAAACCAGCGCTCACGCTGTCGATCGCCAAATACGCCAATTGCGATTAAAATATAATTCTGGCGAAAGAATATTCAATTTGGCGAAATTTTTGGCGATATTTTTTTCCTGTATGGCGATTCTTTTTTTTACCTGGAAATAAAAAAATTATCGGCACAAAGCTTTGATTTCCATGCGTACATACTAAACTAAACAGTGTACTGTCGACCGCGCTTCGTTGAGTCAATCAACAATCAATTAGGTATCAATAATAGCCCTATCTTTTGTCTCTTGATCAATCTGGGATTAGTGTTGATAAGTATTTATAGTCAGGGTAGTAATAAACTAATTAAAGGGGAAGACCAACGATTTTCAACAAGGTTTCCATAAATCTTAAATATATATTCAGAAAGAATTCCCTCTGTAACAAAAGTAAATAAATTTTTGTAAACGAGAAATTAATTTTTATTTAAACCGGAAGTGACATAGTTGGTTCAACACGCTCACTGGGCTCTATAGAAAGCATACAAATTTGGCATAAGTTTACTGCTGTATTGTGTTCACGCCTCATCCTTGGGCCAAAAATCTTATGAAATGGACTGTTTGTTAGGATATTATAAACACGAATTTATGGTGTTTTAACGTTGAGTACACAAAGCCGTCGCATAAATTCACTCACACTGAACAGTACGCTGTGGCCCAATTCACCCCGCATGGCTAAATATTTACATCACGTGGTTTGATTGTCAGCTTACAAGTGACATATATCGTCTGCTTCGATGTTTTTGTGCTTGATGACAGCGTTTTTCAACATACACAGACCAAAATTATGGGCATGTGAGACATATATTATAGTGCATTATGGCACATAATGTCGACATGAGCTGCTTTTCCCTTTTTCTTCTATTTCCTCTTGAGAATGAGTGGGCTCGAATGTTTATACGGCATTACCGTAGACCCATAGAAGAGATATCTTATATTCCAATACGTTGGTGGCAGACGTTGACAAACTTTGGAAATTAATATATTTATTTGAATATGCATGTGTCAAAATAAATACAAACACTGTCAGCAGACTCAGTACGCATAAAAACACCGAAGCAGACGACATACATGTCACATGTAAGCTGTCAATCAAACCACGTGATGTAAATATTTATCCATGCGGGGTGAATTGGGCCACAGCGTACTGTTCAGTGTGAGTGAATTTATGCGACGGCTTTGTGTACTCAACGTTAAAACACCATAAATTCGTGTTTATAATATCCTAACAAACAGTCCATTTCATAAGATTTTTGGCCCAAGGATGAGGTGTGAACACAATACAGCAGTAAACTTTTGCCAAATCTGTATGCATTCTATAGAGTCCAGTGGGAGTGTTGAACCAACTATGTCACTTCCGGTTTTAATAAAAATTAATTTCTCTTTTACAAAAACTATTTTACTTGTATTACAGAGGGAATTCTTTCTGAATATATATTTATGATTTATGGAAACCTTGTTGAAAATCGTTGGTCTTCCCCTTTAAGAGACAAAAGATTTAATTATGTGTTTTCAAATACGAATTGGTTGCTTTGTTGATGGTTTCGATATATTCAAAATGGCGGACACTGTAAACAATACTCACTCTATTTGTTCGGGATTATTGGATTATGACTGCTGTTTGATCTATTTCATACCGAAATTGACGATATCGTTACTAAATGGAGCCAGGTATGTTGTTACAGTTTATAAATGCGTATATAAACTTGGGACTGTAGAAAGCCATGTATTATCAAATCATATGCCATGGGTCGTAAGCGTAAAATTGAACAGCCTTCTTCAACGTCTGACAGTGACAGAAAAATGTCAGATTTTTTTAATATTCCACCACCAAAATGCCTGAAGACTACAGATGATACTGACATGATAAGCTCTCGTTCATCTGATGATATTACAGCCCTAGATGTTGAACTGATACCCCAAAAGACCACCGCAGAAAAATTTCGAAAAACGTAAAATATTAAGTGCTTTTGGAAAAGGTAGATCTTTCAGGGATGAATGGAAATTTTCAAATCCTTCGTTAAGGCATGATGCAGCTACCAATACAATGTTTTGTTCAAAATGTGAATCAACCTTCAAAAAATGGGCCTCTGCAAAGCAGAGAAACATTTTGTAAATTTTAAGATGTATATTGTATGTATTTATGTAAATAAAATTCCCGAAAATTTTTTTTTAATAGTTATCATTTTGGCGGAAAAAATATCTGGCTAATAAATTAAAATGAAAAATTGGCGGAAAAAAAATGGAACCCAGAGTGAGCACTGATCGAAACCACAGCCGCAAGCCATAGGTGACCGGTCAGCTAGAGGTTGAAGCGAGGCAGTCGAGACCACTAGGCCATCCCAACCCCCCCACAGTCTCACGGTCAGTATAATATATACTAATATAGTCAACACTAACCTGTATATTTTTTGTGCAAGATGCATGGGCCAGTCTGATATAAGATGGCCGTTAGTAGGATAAATCATAGGTATTAAAGAATAAGGAGTTCTCTCATCCATTATATGGATAAAGTCTATATGATCTACCTGCAACAATAGATAAGAAGATATAAAATGGCCTAAAGATAGGTTGCCAGGCAACGAAACATACGCCCACAGCAGCTAAATCGTCCGGGCAGTCAAAAAGGGTTGTCGCATATTTTTACTTTTTTTTGGTAATGAAACATTTGTAATACACTAAAATCTGAGTAACAACTCATTATGTAATTATCTGAAAATCATTAGAATTTGTTTGCTTTTTATAAAGTTTTGCCCCAAGCTAACAATTAGTATAGGAAACATTTAATATCATGGATTTAGCTGTTCAGTTATCAAAATTCATTGAAAATCAAAATAATTGTTCGATTCAACACCTTAAACTCTGTGTATCAATCTGAAGTCAATCGGATGATAAGTTTGGCATCTACAGCGCCACAAGGTTTTTTGAAGTGATCAAGGAAGATAACTCTGGAAGTCATTATTTGAAATCGATGAAAATCAGTAGGCTTCTTCCTCTCAGGACCTTAAACAGTGTGTGTAAATTTAAAGTCAATCGGATATTAACTCTGGCCTCTAGAGCGTCCACAGGATTTTTTGATGTGACCAAGGGCCATAACTCTGGCACTAATTATCGGAAATCGCTGAAAATCAATAGGCTTCTTCGTCTTATGAACTTAAACACTGTGTATAAATTTAAAGTCAATCGGATATTAACTTTGGTTTTTAGAGCGTTCACAAGATTTTTTGAAGTGATCAAGGGCCATAACTCTGGCACTAATTATCGGAAATCGCTGAAAATCTATTGGCTTCTTCGTCTTATGCCCTTAAACACTGTGTATAAATTTAAAGTCAATCGGATATTAACTTTGGCTTTTAGAGCGTCCACAAGATTTTTTGAAGTGATCAAGGGCCATAACTCTGTCACCAATTATCGGAAATTGCTGAAAATCAATAAGCTTCTTCGTCTTGTGACCTTAAACACTGTGTATAAATTTAAAGTCAAACAGATATTAACTTTGACTTTTAGAGCGTCCACAAGATTTTTTGAAGTGATCAAGGGCCATAACTCTGGCACTAATTATCGGAAATCGCTGAAAATCAATAGGCTTCTTCGTCTTATGACCTTAAACACTGTGTATAAATTTAAAGTCAATCGGATATTAACTTTGGCCTCTAGAGCGTCCACAAGAATTTTTAAAGTCGTCAAGGGCCATAACTCTGGTAGTTATTATCGGAAATCGCTGAAAAACAATAGGCTTCTTCGTCTCATGACCTTAAACACTGTGTATAAATTTAAAGTGAATCGGATATTAACTTTAGCCTCTAGAGCGTCCACAAGCAATTGTGGACGCCGGACCGACGGACGGACGGACGGACGGACGGACGGACGGACGGACGGACGGACGGGGGCGACGACAATATACGACCACATTTCAATGTGGGCGTATAAAAATGAATTTATTTTTTCAAAAATCTGTCAGGATTATAAGTCTTGATCATTAGCAAATTGTCTCTACTTTGACTGCAAGGAATATTAGTCGGGACAAAATAGATTCAAATTTGTAAAGTGAGATTAAAGGTCATCCAGATATTGTTTTAATATGATTTATGATCGATTGAAAGGAAAAATATATCTTTGTGAAATAAGCAGACTATACATCAATTTCTATTTTTTTTAATATTTGTGCAAACAACTTACAGGATCTGCAAATTCTATGGCTTCAGGTTCAAAATTAAAACAAGCATGATCTCCAGTAGAAAATAAATGAATATAACCTGAAAATGTCAATAAGTAAACTAAAATGCATACACAAATTGTGACAAATCTTCCTTGGGGCCAGCTGACTGTAATATTGTAATATTGTGGAGCCACTTCACATGGTTATTACACTAATTACAGTAGCTATTATTAGATTAGCAAAAGTAGGAAAAGGAACAGTAGGTGGTTATAGTAAGCAATAACAAATGGGGTTGAAGAACTTTTCTTTTAGGTGATCTGTTCTGCGTAAGTCCCAAATTCAATACAAGTTGCTTCTAGCATGTCCAGAGTTTGTGCGAGAGAAAAAAATGGGGTTTAACGTCAACACGACGTCATTTCGGGACTAACATATGGTTTTTAATTTTATCTAAATAATTCTCTTGCGCGTAGGGGTCTTTAGCAGTGGGAAGAAACCGGGGGACCCAGCGAAACCCCACAAGGTTGACAAGGTGACTCTACACCTTGTCACCTACAACCGGGGATTCAAAACCACGCCAGTTGACTCAATGACAGGCTTTATGATACAGCGCGCATGTGCTAACCATTGGAATTAAAAGAGTATGCAGGAGTAGGACGATATATAGATTGCTTGACTTGTGGTTGTATCATCATTCACATGTTCAAATGTATCCATCCAGATATAACAGCATGTTCTGTGCATTATTGGATGATTGGCTGATAATCAGCATTTTATACCAAAAACTTGTAATTCTATATGCATATTCTCAAAAAAAAAAAAAAGAACTGTAGTGACAAAATCAATCGAAACATGTATCAGTGTTAGGTCAATGATTTGCCATCGTTAGATTGATCACTGTTATCAATTACTTACTGGAACTGTCTCCAAATGCCAAGGCTTGACATGATTGAGATATATCAAAACTTGTAATAGCAGCACCATGAGAGTTAACATGATATAACATCATATTTGGTGGTGTCATTGCTGTTGTTTCTATCACCTGGAAGCTTCCACTCTGTAAACATTTCATTAAATATATTCATAATATTCTAGTAAGTAGAACTATTATATAAATACTGTAATGGGGACAAAGACTATATCATCAATATAGAGAGAATATAAATCAGGCCCCTGTTTCACAAACCATTCTCAGATTTAAGTTTAAAATTTACCCCAAATTGTTCGCTTTATTTTAACTAAAATATAGCCTTTTATAAAACGTCTGTTGTTTTAGTGTATCAAATGCATCAATAAGAAACCATCTGTAAATCTTTTGTTTTCCTGGATCAAAGATATTTCTCACATAATTTAAATCTGAGAATGTTTTGTGAAATTGGGGCCAGAAATACAATGTCAAAGTGATAATGATTCATTCAAAGCCTCATTTTCATATTAACATTTCTTTAAGGAAATACGAAAACATAACACAGTTTAAATTTGAAATGAAATGGGGTAACATCCTAATGTTCTACACCGACTGTTGAATGAAGGTGGGCATACATCATACACTGTGCTATAAGTGAAATTTTGCCTGGACAGCAACACTATGCCCTGCTTTTATATCGAATTCCAACTGTCGGGGGTTCTTTCGCATGAACATCAATGTGATGACAGGACCTCTGTTTTTCATCCTGACCACGTAAAATGTTGATATATATACTGTATGTAAAATATAAATACCTGCGATACAACAGCCAATCTGTTTGAGTAAGCAGAAACAAATCTAACAAACATGGGATCTATAGGTATCTGTATCGGTGCTACAGCTCTCATAACTCTCATATCATACACCTTTAAAAATCTATCAGCTGTCATAGCACCCATTCTATAAAATACATATATATTTTACACAATTTCTGATTGTTTTGTGAATCCATTATCAAGGAATACACCTTTTATGTTCTTATTTTAGAGTTGCACAGATATTGTAGTGGTTATCAACACATCTGGACATATACATGTAAGGCACCTGTCGACCTTACTCCTTGTCACGTACAAGCAGAGAAACGAAACCAAGCCACTTGACTCAATGAACAACCTTTTGATACAACGTTAAATCATTTCCCCACCCCAATCCAATAATGAAATCAAGCAGTCTAGATAACTGTGTGAGGACTACAGTCTGTGCTAGTATTTATTGTACTTACCTATTTGCAAACCCACAAGTAACAATCAAATTTCCCTGTACATCAAAATCTGACAGTGTTCCTGTATGAGCATCTAATACTTGTTCCCCCTTCATTGACTTACTATCATACAGAGTTACCTATATGTAGATAAAAACAAAATAATAAAAGAAACACCATGTGAACAACATTTGTAAAATATGTCATTTCCATCTCCGAAGGATAGGGTCCATTCGTCATCTAATAACTGAAGATGCTGCTGCAACCTTAGCTCGATCCTTCGTCCTGTCCAGAATAGACTATTGTAATTCAGTACTAACTGGTATTACGAACAAACAGATTTCAAAACTCCAACGATTACAAAACCGTGCTGCTTACATTGTCACAAAAACTAAATCAAGATCACACATCACCCCAGTCTTGAACAAATTACATTGGCTCCATGTTCGAGAAAGGATCAACTTTAAAGTCTTATCGTTAACATATCAATCGATAAATAAATCCGCGCCAGGTTACCTTCAAAATCTAGTATCACTGTATCAACCTAAACGATCATTAAGAAGAAGGGAAACTATTATTAGATGTACCTGCCTATAAATTTAAATCTTTTGGATCTAGAACTTTTCGATACAGTGCATCAATTGTTTGGAATACACTTCCAGAAAATATCCGACAATGTGATTCTCTGTCGGTTTTTAAATCCAAAGTGAAAACTTGGTTATTTAGTCACTATTATTAACACTCCAAAGTGAGAACATTTTCTAGCTCCTAGTGCATTCCCTAGTGGATTGAATAGTTGCGCGATAAAAATATCATTATTATTATTATTATTATATATACTGATACATATTTCAAATCGTTGAAATACAGATTTAATCAGCCATTTCCCATTCCACAGACCAGCATTAGCTGATCATGTTCAGAGCATAGGGCATCAAGAAAATAATTGTACTATAAGTGGTATAAGAATAACAAAATATACCACCTTTCCACTGGTATCACCAACACATAAGTATTTTCCACTCTGACGAAGAATAGCACAACCAGCATCATTTGTATCAAACTACAAGTAGAAATATTAACAATACTAGAATCTAATTCAGGCTTTTAGAGACAAATAATGAATAGTTTTCTATTACCAACATTAGGATTCAACTACCAACGGTAGGATTAATTATCGGTATCATGATTTAACTGTCAATATCAGGATTTAACAATTGATATCAGGATTTAACAATGGATATCAGGATTAAACAATTGATATTAGGATTTAACAATTGATTTTAGGATTTAATTACTGATTTTAGGATTTAATTACCAACATTAGGATTTAAGTTTAAATATCAGGATTTTACAATCATATTAGGATTTAACTACATGTACATGTACTATATTAGTATTTAACTACCAGTCTTAGGATTTAACTATCAACATTTGGATTTAACTATTGATTATCATTAATAAAATTCAATACTTTTGTAGAGCACTACTTGTAGTTAGGAACAAATACATTCCTCAGATAATATAGTAATAATGGCAGTTTACAGGGTCAACACTTGATTTTGTCTAATGAATTCTTTAAAATAACTGACAGGGGAAGTTTGACAATATGTCACACATGCAACAAACATTTAATTTCATCTAAATTTAAACACAAATCTTACAAATTTCTAACCTCTTGAACTATCTGTACTTTGTTCAGATCTATCTCTATTGCTTTCTTTTGATGACCTCCAATGAGTAGAGAAGTTGGAGATGTACGTAACATACACTGCATGTCCTGCATGATTGGATCACTGTAATATTTAAGAAACATTACACATACATACATGTATAATACAGTATACACCAACAGCAGAAAAGTCATCCGTGCTAGTTCTACATGTAGAAGCCACTATGAAGTCTGCCCCATGCTTTCAATGTAAAAATGTGCTAGGTCTAGAAGCCACTATGAACTTTGTCCAATTCTATCAATGAAATAATATATGCAAAAAGACATTTTATAAATTTATCAACCTCCTTCGCAACAATCTGATTAAAATACAGATCTATATTTCGTTCTGTGCCCTAAAGCGCCAACAAATCGTTGTAACAGAAAATTTTATTGGCTTATCCCTCACATCATCCAGAAAACGTCTATGATAACAACTCTTCCAGATCCAAGTGTAGTAAAATCAAAACAAAACAGGATCTGTGTTTTAATCAGATTACTTTCCTAATAATGAGCAATCATCCATCCCCAACCCGGAGTTTCACACATTCTCTGGAGAACACTGTTCTGTACATGTAAGGACTGCTTGTGAATAACACATTATTCTATTTCTACACCGTTCTTAAAATTGTATTCTACAAATATTAATGAATAGGCCTATTCTGCTTCAGGCACATTGCAGATTTATATTTCTGCTTAATAAAAATATTACTAGTATATATATTTCCTTACGAGTATGTAAAGACCGATAATCCTCTTCGAACTGAGCATCGTAATGCATTTCTAGTAAGGGAGAGAATTCCTTGCTCTGTTGTCAATATTTGTCTTATTTCGTCTGTAACATGGGAACGAAAAGCTGAATATTTCTGTAAATTTAAACCACCATAAGATGCTGCATAGCCCTGAAATATAAATATATATACCAAGATATAAGTATGAAGCAATAGAAGGTCAATAATAATAATTTGACAATGAAAACAAAAATCATAAATTTGGCACAGTCATAATACCAAGTCCTAACACACACAGCTGATCGGAAATCAGTAAAATTCAATAGGCATCTTCTTTTCATGAATATAAAAATTAAAAACCCTAGCCTCTAGAGCAGGGGTATCGTACTCATTAGGGGGTAACGGTATTTCTCTTTATAATATTATTCAATATAAAATATTTGGTACTTACTCCTTGGTTTCCAGCCCATAACAGTTCCTGGGTGTCGAAACTTAAACAGGTTATAGGATAACGTCCAACTCCATCCATCCACACACTTTGAACCTCATTAAACTCGGACTCTGGCTGGTTTCCAGGATGGTACATTTGATTGCCATGGAAATCATTTGGCATCATATTTGGGTCCATGATTCTCTCTTGCAACATCTCAGCTGGTATTGGGGGAATCCCATCAACAGTAAAAGTTGAGGGCACACCTCTAAAATCCATTTTATGGGTAAACAACTTCAACTATCCATGAAATTCTGATAAAACAAAATAGTCGTCATTTATTCATTTAATCTTTTATATTCATCCACTATATCATGTAGTATACAATACAAGTAGATATTCATTTAGGGTTACCTCTGAAATTGACAAATTTGTCACAAATTTTGCACTTTTGTTACGTGTAGGCTCTTTTCATTAAGCCTACTCTTGTATGGCTTGTTTAACACAAATCACATAATTCGCCAAATAGAAAAATAGTGTTTAATCAATTAGACATGACTGTCAAATTGATAGACAAAACATGGTGTCATTCTAGACTAGATCGTAATTTCCATGGTCCTCAGGAATGAAAATCTTGGCCTGGATTTGCAAAGAATCTTGTATGTTACAGCAAGTTGGTGAAAATAAAGTGCTCAAAAAGAAACTTTTTCTTATCAGGCCCTGTCTCCTGCACCACTGTCACAAGGAAATCATCATGGAAAACATTAGGTAGGCCTAATATTCTAGGCCAAATTGGGAATTAACCCTCTCTGACCTGGGATCCACAGGGCCTCTGATATGGGTTAGTGACTCAGTGAGTCAATGTAGACTGGCATAGATAACAGTTTAAAAGAAATAGTATTTAGTATTATATATTTATTGGCATTTTGTAAACTCTTGATTTTGGTTTGATTGATTACTGTAATACTGGGCGATACTGATAATATTAATCATAACAATAACAATGTCACAATCACGATTTTTCAATGAGTGAATGATTTTTATCATAATTCTATCTATTATCTCGGTCTAATGTGTTGTTGGCGTAAACAACTTGACAATACAACATTAAAGAAGAGTTTCGAGCTCTAATTAATAACGTAATATCATGAATACATGTCAATCTGAGCTACAACGCATACATACTTCATAAAAATTGCTGTTTTGCCACCATTTTCTCTGTCCCTCTACAGAAATTTAGAGTTATCTCCCCATTCATGCATTTCCTCATCCGTTATCCAACAATAATGCACAATAAATACATGTTTCTAATTATCGATTTATATAGGCTTGTAATTTTCAAAAGTGGTTATTGTGAAAGGGTTTTACATTTTCTTTTTAATTTAAATAAGCTGGATATAATTAAATGCTGTTAATTTTTCAACAAAGATAGATCCTGCACTTCCTTTTTGTATGAATTGTATGTCTTGTCAAACAATTAAATGATTATTATTGAATATTCCTCAAGAGATACAAAATAATTAAAGCAGATAGTGGGATGTCAGAAAGTTAAACCTACAGCACAGAGAAGGTATTACCCCAAATTGGCTGCCAATTTTACATTGTGTAAAACGTATTACTATTATATATATGTTTATGAGATCCTGGTCCCCATTTGTTGATGCTATTACAATATATATTCCCCAACATCAGTATTCCTGTTAGGTCTGGTTGCGTGCACTATTTTCTTAAATCATATTGACCTGTACTTGTTATATGCTTTTTTTTTTTATAACATTTAATGGGTACCAAGTATATATAGATATTTCTTTTTGTTGCTTTTTCCACCCGTTTTCCTAAATAAACCTGGAGGTGCAGTTCACAAATCCAAGTGTCAAAAATATGGTCTGGCAGCTTAGCAAGTTGATGTGGATCAGTTACCGACAAAAATATCACTTTTTTTTCCAGATGCAACCTAACGTCTTAACTCCATAATGCAGTGTTTTGTTTGTCTAGACCTAATCTCATCCAAACACTGCTGTAATGAGAGCAATTTTTTAAAATTTCTGTTCCAAATTATGACTGGTCAATGGTCCGATTAACAAACAGTACTTAACTGCGTAACAATGTCATTCAGGTTTAACAGAGCTCAAGATATGTTTACATAACGGTAGGTCATGACTCATGAAATTAATCACACCGAATTAACCAGTGCATAGCAGAATATTGCAGAAAAACTAATTGCGTGACAAACTAGGCCATCAAAATGCCTACAATGAAAACAATACTACTTCGAGACGAACAATACTTTTACTGTTTTTAATAGCTTAAATCACTGTCCAAAGTTTTAGGGAAGACCTCAGATTAAACGAAGGGCTGTCATGTTGCTGTACTTAAGAGAGATTTGAATGAACAGGGAAGAATAGACATACTCCCTCAAAAGCTCAAGCCAATCGAGCAATGGCTGTCATCTCGGATATCTCAGCTCAGCTCACATCTAAATCACTTCAGATCGCAATCTTAGTGTCTAACCCAACATTTTCAGGTAAAAGAAGCACTTTCACCAAATAACATGAACATAATAAAAGAAATAAACACCATAATATAAAAGATTTTTCAATTTAATAAATAAAAGTTTATATAATATAAGCTTGATAAAAAGAATAAAATAATGAATAATATAAACAATTAATGTATGCTGAATTATAATAATGAGAAATGATTTCGATACAATGGCTTTATAAATGGTGGTTCCTTTCCTCATATAAATTGATGTCCAAAACTTTAACATCTGAGGAATTAAATGTAACAGTTATGTTCGCCCAGTAATAAACTATACGAGCCTGACTATTGCCAATGGTAGGTCAAGATGATTTACAACAAACTAAAATGAAATTAATGCATGAATGCATGGGTGACAATCTGATCAACCAGTTATTAATAAAGTTATGTATGTGGTAGCTTTGGGTTTACTCATAAAAATAAAAAGCGCTTAAAGGATGCAGCCCTTTCATCAATTAAGGGTCAAAATGTATCCTTTGATTTTCACTTTTAAAAGTCAATTAAAATACTGAATACTTCATATATTTACTTTATGTAATAAGGTTGCGCCTTATTTGCAGAAATTTCACTGTTTCTATTCAAATTATCTATGATAAAATAACCTGTTACTATATGAATACATTATAATGAATACACCTTTATGCCTGAATAGAGTATTTGATACTTGCTACCTCTGAAAACTTAACCCAGAGAGAGATGTGTACAGATGCAAGATATATTTTAAAAATTGCGTAATAATTTATTAAAGAATATATGGTATATTATATTCTGATTCCAAATATTATATGTACCAAGAACAGCTTTTGTGAATCCTAAGGTAGTTTCATATAAGCAAAGTTACCCTTACAGAAACTATTTAACCAATGTTCCGAAGACTTTAATCCAAAATGTTATTTTGAATCCATATTCTTAATGTCTGGAAATAAATAATGTGTAATTTTATAAGTTATCCTATATTTAGTTTAGACCCATTCCCATTTATCATTATAAATGCATATTGCTTATTTTAAACTGTCATATTATTCATCATCATCACTATCATCACTGTCATTCTTTGACTTCTTGAAACCGAAAATAGTTTTCTTCTGTGGTAGTATATCTTCTGGTACCTTTATGACCCCTGAAATCAGAAAGAGGGTAATTCTACAAAAATGATTTTAACCTCAAAAGCCACAGTTTGAGTTTATATGCATGAAAAAAACAACCCCAAAACTAAATGCTATCTAGATAGCATGACCCTGTTAGGACAACTGTACTGCTAGTCACAGTTTTTATCATGGGCAAATAAGTTCTAGAAACTGACAATAATCCGGTTTAAAACATAAATAGATTAAAAGAAAATAATTACCTGAATGTCCTAATCTCATTTCTAAAACTTGGGTACTGAAATTATCTGATGTTCCTAATTCTTCAAAACCAACGATTCTGAAACCACAATAAAATCATTTTGAAATATTAAGACAGACATTTTTTAGGCTGGCGGCTGTACAGTTGTTCAATTGACCTGTAGCTCTATCATGTGGCTTAATGCTAAGGGACACATGAAATAAAATTAAACCATATGTTAGTCTCAAAATGACCTAGTTTGTGTTGAGTGGATGTTAAACCCCATTTCTCTCTCTCTCTCTTTCTTTTCTGAAACATGGGAAAGGGTTACTCCTAATGCCTCGTTATAATACTATTACTTCAGGATGAAAACACATTTAGCCAAAACTAGCATTGTGCTTCATCTGCCAGCGTTTGATTCGAAACTATAATTTTACCATTCAAATGAGAGAAATATATTCTAATATAATAGTAATAGACAATAACAAACATGAAACATCTTGTTTACTTATGAATATTCCTTTTGATCTGAACAATCACTCTTGTCGTTACAAATAACATAAAAAACATAACTCAACTACAAAACTATCAAACAAACTTCAAAGTCATATTAATACATTGCGTATTTTGTGTGCTTGTAATGCGTAAGGGCTGGTTTCACAAAATTTTACCCAAGATAAAATCCAAATTTTAGTAATTTGACTTGATAATATTAGATTAATATTAGTGCTTAGCAAATCAAAATTGAAGTATTTACTAAAATTTGGATTTTATCTTTTGTTAAGATTTTGAGAAACAGGGCCCAGATCTGTCAAATATACAATTGAACAACGGACGCATATGTTCCTACTCCTACTCATCCTTTAATGAATGTCTGTTGTGTTTCCAGAAACTGTTCTGCACGAACAGGTATGGTGTTGAAATTACCCTAAATTGATTTAAAGGGAAGGTTTAAAGAAAAAGTTCTGGATGGTACATAGCTATTTCCAAATATAATTTTTTTTTGAAAATTTATTTGTCTTTATCATTTTTTTTTCTCATCTTACCTATCACAAACTATTCCTTTACGGAAACAATAAACTGCTGGTAAAACCTGAACTTTTAATCTCTCCACCAAAAATTTTGCTGTTTCAACATTTATTTTGGCAAATTTAGTTTCAAAGTACTTTTGACTAAGTTTCTACAATTAAAAAATATCATCATTAGATAAAAATAATTAAGGTTTGGGTATCTTAACTCCCAAAATTCCAACTATAATTTCATTGGCTGTTCTATGATTTCAACTCTTAAGTACATGAAGAAATGACAACAGCTTATATGTTAATAGTATCAATTTTTTAGTTGAATTATACATTTTGAAATTCTTGTTGACTTAATGTCTTAAATGCTGTTAGTGGTCGAAAACCAGCCATTAAAAATAGTTTATCATGCATTAAATAAAATCATGTTAATAAATTACCTCTAAATGGGTGTCCATAATGGTACATCTTCTAAAATCACTGTGATAAAAATGGACCACACATTTATCTACTCCTGTTGTAAGGTCAAGAAATTCTCTGTCACTTTTTAAATCTCTGAAAAATAATGGAAGATATATAAGCTTAAATGACATAGGTCTTTGATTTGGAAATTATACAATAGCTATGTACCATATGTGTTCTGTTGCAGACACTGCAAGTAAGCCAAAAAGGAAATACATCTAAAGCTTGTTTGTTGCAACAATCTGAAAATTACTTACCTCGCCAAATTCCTATATATGTATTTAACAATTTTTTTTCTGATTAGTCAATAGAAATAGCAGTCATCAAGAACAGATAATCTGATTATGCCCCCCCCCCCTCAAGGATGAACCCAGGGGTTAGTGGAGTGGGAACGATGATGCCAGATGACCCATACAAAAGACAAGACACTTCTTTGTTAGACCCTTCATTATGTACCACGACCAGGCAGTACCAGCTGACAAGTGTGTTTCTTTTGAACTGGCTCCTGCTAGTCCTACATGTACTAAGAAATGAAATGAAATAGGGTTCTACTGTTCTGCTTCTAACCTGGGCTAATGAAGGCAGACATATGCCATACAGTGTGCTATGAGGGCAGCAGGGTTAAAGCATACTCTTGTATCGAATTCAAAATGCCAACGAATCTTTTACGTGCACGCCAATGTGTACACAGGACCTTGGTTTTATGTCCCATCTGAACGACTAGAAAGCTGTCCTTGTCAGGCCCACCGTCCTGCTGCAGGACTCCTGCATCACTGACAAGGGGAAACAACACCAGAAGATCTGGATGAACTTTCTTGTCAAATGCAGGGATTGAACACCCAACCTCCAGGCTTGTGATCCAGCATTTTACCCACTTAGCCACGTGATCCCCACATGTTCTAAGAGGTAGGCTTAAAGGTTAAAGACGAAAACAAACTTTCTTGCCAAAAGCTGAGCCAGTGTACCTTGATGTTACAAATTTTGAACTTCTAAGCCCATAAACAACTTAATTATGGTTTAACTTACGTGTATATTCCATGTTGTTTGTCTCTCATCTGAACATAATCTCTGGCTTGTTGTTTTAAGTTTTCTAATCGTGATTCACGGAGATGTCCTGGAAGTTCTTCATTTTCTAATTCTTCCCATAATTTCTATTTTTAAAAAAGTATGAAATAAAAAATGCTGAATTTAACAATGCAAGCCAATTACATTTTTCTTAGTAGATCTAGATGACAATTTTTAGTACCTGAACAGTCATTATACATGTAAAGTTACTGTAACATCTCATTTACCCTCTCTAGAATTATGAATGGGGTCTTACAGGGGCTAATACTTAATATCACTTGGATATGGATTCCTTGATGCAGTTGTACTACAGATTTAAATATTGATAGGTAGTTATACAACACTGTTTATGTGAAATTTCTCAGTATTACCGGTACTGAAAATTGAGAGGAAAACTGACAAATAAAGGACTTGATTTCCAAGCCTTGTGTAATTCTGATTATTTCTTGAATTTTAATATTTGAAGAAATATAATAACTTGAAGTAACTTGATGATAAATTGTGCTGAAACTCATGTATATGATGAAAACTCTGAGTACTGTTACAGTAACTGTACCGTATGGTAATTCAGTGAAATATTGAATTGTCAGGTCACAGATATGTCATCATTTGATCATTTACAATGGTTTCAGGTGGGTTTTCTTCATATTTGACACCGTCGGTTGCGTAGAACTTATTAGAATATCCTTCGTTTGCAAAAAAAGGGTCCTTTCGAATGGTGGATTATTCATCATATCATGTAATTATTACTATTAGTATTACACTACCATACATAATGCAATTTGTAAATATTTGGATATAATCACATAAAAATTAAGGGCATGTTCAGGGGGACTAGCCATAACCTCACACAAAATTTCTGTGGGTTAGGGCTAGCGGTACCCTAACCCTAACCCTAACTCTGGTAGAGGCGCGTTACTGAAATACCAAAAAAAAAAAACAAGTTACCATTACCAAGTCCCAAGACTTCACAAATCTACTAGTACTAGTTGCCATTTCAGACTAGTCACCTCGGCGCACGATTTTCTACTAAAATCTCTATGAATACAGGCAAATACAGCTGTATTTTCAAAAAGGATTTACTTACATCTTCGACCAAAGATTGGTCGTCTAAAATTGCATTAGCTTCGACAACAGTTGTTTGAGCCGCCATGTCTAAACAAAACACGCACCTGGTAATGGGTAGATAACTCAACGTCAATGTCTGTACTCTTCGTTTACCAGACTGAATAAAATATTTAACGGTAAATAACAATAGCGTTAATAAGTCCGTACAGTATCCAAGGCAGCATTGTTATTAAACAAATTAATTAATCACCATCAAACAAATGAGGGCGTATTAATCTGATTAATGCGTCTCTAAACAACGTTTCCAAAGTGTTTAGATTGGACCTTAAAATAGTTATATTTATAATTTACAGAGGTTAAACCTATATTATCTTAAAACTCGTTTTGAATTCTAAATTAAAAACGTGCTGATATGTATATAGTTATGTATCATGAAATTGGTATTCCAATTGCGCGATTTAATAGACAGTGGCAGTGAGCAAAACCAAAACTTAGAAAATTAGACCCCCGAAACACTACACACAATCCACAATATATTTAGTAAATTATATGTCTTGACAATTAGGGCTTAATAAATACGTCATAGCAAAGTTCTGGGAATAATATTTATACACCAAAATTAAAAATATATAGTATAAATGCGGAACATTTAATTCAGTTGTCTAGCAGGGCTTGAATTCGAAAGCTAACAATCGCCAAAAAGTTCAAATGTGTGCTTGGTAGTAGATGATATCTTAATATTAATGGCCTATTTTTCAACGCGGTAGTTGACGTCAGAAGAGATTGGGCCAATTCCATCGTCTGCTTCTGAAAGTCTGAATCTCATTGACACAAGGACGGGAAAAGAAAGAGACACAATTATTTTGCTCTAACTCTAAGATGCCCAAACAGAGTAAAAAGTCCGCTGAACGGATAGAGAACGAAGCGCAGAAAAAAGCTGTGGAAGATTTAGGTAGAGAATCACCCGAACCGGAAAGCCCCGACAGTAGCCCAATAGGCCTACACGAGAGAGGTAGCTATAGACACAGGTTAAAGGGCCAATCCCGATAACTTTCTGAGGAATAAAATTGCTTAATTTTGTGTTAAAATCCCTTAAAACACATTACCTAAGGCCGACCAACTAACATGATATTTGCGATACGATTGTAAATAACTTAAATCTGACAGTCTTCATCTGGAAATGGAGACCGTTGTATTATATTTATTTATACAGTATCTGGATAAAACCAGACTTTTTTCTATAAAAATAATATGTAGGTGAAATTTACCTTTTGTTATCAAGTACAGTACATGGGTCATTCACTCTATAGACCTCTCAAGAAATGTGAATCGATTATCAGGTCGCCCAATGAAAAAATTGACCCGAAATCTTAAAAGGGTTACATGTCCGGATAAGCAGTGCTGACGTTCACGTCCAAACGACTCAATATTTTGAGCTGAAATTTTGAGACAAGATAAATACACCATGCCTCTATATTTTGGTCCATAAATTTCATAAACTCTCGGACTTTAATTTTTGAGACTCTGTTCTTATCGGGATTGTCCCTTTAAGGGTTAAATGAGATTCTTATTAGGCCCTATTACACAAACTGACCAAGTCAGTGGTTCTCAACCTTTTTTTGCGAACTGCACACCGTGGGACACATGAAAAAATAGCGACACACCTGGCTAAATATTTAGGAAAAATATTTTGAATTTTGCTAAATAAAAAACATACTACTGTACTACTACTAGCCTACTAGGGCTAGGCCTAGACTAGGCCTGGCAAGTCATTCATAGAAGTAGAGCTAGAAAGAAGGCATGATACAACCGTAGTCGTAGACACAGACTTGTCAATGTCATACTCAATAACTCATACTCATCATACTATAGGCCTAATAGAGACATCGACTGGCTCAAAACTAGATAAGAATAATAGATAAAAGAACAACACAGCTATGAACTTACCAGTAGGCCTAGACACCAGTGAAAACTCAATTATGACTATGACCATCTGGTTTTTCGCATTTTCTTAGTGTGCTGATCAAATTTTCGCGGCACACTTGGGAAGTTTTTACGGCACACCTGTGTGCCGCGGCACACTGGTTGAGAACCACTGCACTAAGTCTTAACAAGTTACAGTTGGTTTACTTGCACAGCCTACCCTTGCCTTAAAAAAAAAGAAAAAAAAAACAATTGAAAGAACAAATTAAATGGGTATGTCTAATGGCGTAGTAGAACAGATGCATTACTACGCCATTAGACATACCCATTTAATTTGTTCTTGCATTTTAGTATATATGGGTTGTGAGGATACGGAGTCGGTATGTATCGCGATACAGAAGGGAAAATATCGCGATACAATATCTTTACGGTGTACGGTACCAAATTAAGAAATAAAAAAAACCAACAAAATAATAGTTTTCAACCTTTTAATTAAAGATAACCTGAAGATTATTAATAATATTATAAATCTACTAACAGAATGATTTTAATAGATGTAATTTCATCTTAATATGTATGGGCCATGTTTACAGTAATTTTTGAGGGAATTTTCTGCTGTATCATTGTATGCGGGTCGACTCCTTCCCTATCTAACTGCGCTAAGACTAAGAGGCCTCCACTTGATAAATTTAGATCTAATTTTTTGCCGTTTGTTCGTTCGTTTGTGATGGCTTTGACGCCCGCTTCCATCGAGGTGAGGTCGTGAGGGGGTTATCGCAAATATAGGTGTTTTCTACGAATCTCGAGATGGACCGTATGTAATTAATTACTTTCTCAATGTACATGGATAATGCCATGGTAATTACAGTAAAATTACATAGTCGACATAGAAAATAAGAAACTGAGCTTCTTGTAGTTGTAAGATTACACAACACAATGCATTCCTCAACTAAATCTGCTTACATTTGCAACTATTAATATTATTTAGGCCTAATGCTAATAGCCCCACCTAGGCTAGAGAACGGGAGGACGAGGAAGAAAAATCGTCAACATGTCCCCTTTAAACGCATAACATCAAACATTATCTCTATGCAACTGCATCCATTGTTTTTTAAGTTTTTTTTGTTTTATTATTATTTTTTTTTTGGGGGGGGGGGGGGTAGCAAATTTTCCGCATAATCCACTCTACATAGATTGATTATTTAACATTTAATTACGAAAACACAAACAAAATATCAACGGATTAAAACGGTATTATTAGATTAAACGGAATTCATTGGTTGCGCTAGAGCTTCTTTGAAAATGTTTTTGAAAAATCTACCATAACAAACATTGTAACTACTGAAAGGAATTTGACCTTATTTGGGCCACTAGCATTGTAGCTTGAGATTGATAATCCCACAGCCAAACGACGTCCAGAAAATATAATTGTATTGTAGAACTAGAGTAAAAGATGAAAGATGGACTGATCCAATTAATATCAACCAAGGTCAAACTCCAACATTGTTTGAATGTAAAGGTCTTAAATTATGAAGATATAGAAAATAAAACTTTGTGATAATCAAGTAACTGAATATAAAAGCTTAGCTTAATTCTGAGATTCGTTTTGTCAAGTGCTCTTGTTGATTTCAGATGGAGAAACGCCGATTGTCGCCAGAGGAGGTGGTAAGAAAAGACCCTTACCTGACGAAGAAGGACACTCTGGAGACTTTGGGTAGATTTTTTAAAAATTTAAATTTGGAGAATACCATCTTCTACTCTAGTCCCTAGAATTCTAGACTTGCAAATTCCGGTCAACTTACCCAGTCTACGATTTATTAGCTGTTATATGCACGGACGGCGTATGTTATGTTCTTTTTATACACCCAGATGGAAATGTGGTCGTATATTGTCGTCGCCCTTCCCATCCGTCCGTCTGTCTGTCCGTCCCTCGGTCCGTTGTCCACAATTTCTTAGGAACGCTCTGGAGGCTTATGTTGTTAATATCCGTTTGACTTTAAATTTATACAGTGTTTAAGGTCATGAGACGAAGAGCCCTATTGATTTTCAGCGAATTCCATTAATTACTGCCGGAGTTTTGATCTTTGAGCACTTTGAAAAATCTTGTAAACGCCATGGAGGCTTAGCTGTTGTAGGCGTATGTTTCGTTGCCTAGCAACCTATCTTTTTTTTCAGATCAGAAATGCAAAAAATGTTGGAATGCTTTGGAGGTAATATTATTTAATTATTTCTTGGATTTGTTTCGGTAAATTGTCGCGAATAAAAGTGTGTATTATCACCATTAAACTATAAACTTTAAATAAATTCATATAATGAGGAACAACTTCAAATGAGTATTTAGCTACTAGTACGGGCATTTTTAATCGGGATTACATTCCATGTCAAAAATTTCTTTTATCGTTAAACTATTGGCGTTGACATTTTGGAAGTCGCAACCGCGCATCCGAGACTTAACGACCCCTTCCATCATATTGCAGACTAAGGTATCCACTTAAAACGCAAATGCCAAAATTTGAATACATAATTACATAGTCTAATTCTCATTTGAAAAATGGACCAGGATCAAAGGCGTTTTATAGCTGAGGCGCTGGAGGCGCCAGCCTCCTCTCGAAAAAAAAAATCAAAGAAATTGGAAAAATAAAACGGGAGAAAAATGCTAAACCCGATGAGAAATATGAAAATATACGCTAGTTAGGGTGCCCTTAAGGCAAACTTCTGACAAAAGGGCCCCTTTGGCCAAGGGAAAAGGGCCCCTCTGGCTAAGGCAAAGGGTCCGCGAGTCCAAGTCAATCGTTTTCTATACACTGTTACTGTCGAATCCATTACTTAACGAGAATGCAGTCATTGCATTGGCATAAAAATCATCAATCCCGCGAAAGAGGGGCCTCAAAATTGTATATTATATGATAAACCTTTAAACGCCCCTGGCCAGGATAAAGGTTCCCAGCGAGACTTTCACACACAATTGGTTATTTTTATTGTTAAAGAAACGTTTGTGCTCCTAACGTTCTAAATTAATCTTTTTTTTAGCTGATATCAGCAAGACACTAATTTCTAAGAGAAAACGATTGGAACAATTAACACATAACACACTGCGAAGCAGTAATAAAAAAGTTGAAGATATATGGAAAGCTCAACAAACCGAAAGGTAACCATTCCTAAATAAGTAGAATCAACAGTTCGGCTGGACTATACTGTTATTTCAAATTTCAACTGTCATGGATTCTATTACGCGCATGCCAATGTGTAGCCTGCACGGGACCTTGTTTTTCCATTCATCCGAACGACTAGTATAGACTTCTCTTGCCAGACCTGCAGCCTTGGACAACTGACAAGGGGAAACCACGCCGCAATATCATAATGGACTTTCTAGGCCATCACCACAATCGAACACGGGACCACCAGGTTTGCTAGCTAACGTCTTGTACATCAGCGAAGATCAAGAAAGCTTGGACCTGCCATTAGAATTAAAGACATTTTTATGAAACACTCCCGACACCAACACTTTAAAAAAATACCCATTTTTTTTATAAGCTATGCATGAAAATTAAAAAATCGACCACTTTTACATTTTTCATCTGCATGTACTGTCCTGGACCAACTGTAATGATATGAAGAAAATGTTTAATTTAACGCTTTGGGACTTGGATGTTAGTTAGTTATTATATGCTTATTTACACATTTCAGAGTAAAGTTACAAGAGGAATATTCTAAACAAATTGGGACCGTGTTTTCACAATGGGAAGTGGATATAGATAAAACAAGAGATCAAGAAGAAAAACTAACGGTATAACTAATTATTTTATGAAATGGTGCACGATGCGTCAAATCGACATCGATTTCATCAAGAAAATCATTTCAATGAAATATTAACTAATATCCCTGACTCACCTCATTACATTTACACAGTAAAACTAGGCACTGCATAAACTGAGGTTTGGTTATTTTCTATGTCCGTTTAACTCCGCGAAAATCCCTAAACGTATAAATGTATGTAGATAGAAAAGTATACTAAACTTTTGCATACAATCATATATGTGTATTTAATTAGTATAGTCAATCAAGTAAAATCAAAAACAAATTAACAATAGAAAAAGACTCCTAAGCACATATGAAGTCATGTGATTTTAAAGGTCATGAAATGAAACAGAATATTTATTGCCTATGCAAAATGCGAAATCGACAAAATATTCTGTTGTTTTTTGTCTGGATTCATATATTGCTACTGTAAGCGTTAATGTGAATATGCTCCTATAACCTTATTATGATTTTAGGTATTATTTAAACAACAACAGAAGTTATTTCAACAAGCACGAATTGTACAGGGACAGAGGTTGAAGACAATTAGACAACTCCAGGAACAATTTTCTAAGGTATGTAGATCAAATGCAGCATTAGCTTAACAGGCATTATGCAAGAGCTAAATCTGCCTATTGTAGGTCTTTCATTAGACCTTAAATGTTATATAAATTGTAATTAGACTCTGATTTACTAACGAGGACCATAACCACTTCGGATTATAGAGATTTTCAACGGATTTAAATACATCTGACAAATAATGATTCAATTTAAAAATGGATAATCAAGACTTTGTTTATGATCTTAACAACAATAGCAACGACAATCTATGCTAAACAGTTTTTCTATAGATGTGTTATTTGTTTCGAAAATCGACTTGTTTGCTAAATTTCAGAATATTCGATTGTAGCTTTTAATAGTAATATGGCAGCTTAGGTTACCCGGGCTATGGTGTGCAATACAACACACATGTTTATTTTCTCGATTGTTTCTTTTAGTTTTAATCTTCCAATTCATTTTTTTCAGGGAATGGATGAATTAGACAAATGTCACCTAACTCAACAATCCTCCGTTCAATCGGAACTCAAGAAAGAAATGGGACTTCTTCAAAAGAAAATCCTCATGGATACTGTAAGCTAACAATTATTTCCCTAGGCAGGGAAGTGAGGGCGTTTGTTTGTAGAAAATAAATATTTTTTGAATGAATATTTTACCTGCATGCGCCTGTAACGCGAAAGCTATATTTTGAAATTATTAAGTTGATCCTAAAGTCCCCGGCGGCGGTGTAAAACAGATTATGAAATTCAGTGATATATCAGTTGTCTGAAACCAATTCTCTATCTGCAGAGAGAGAGAAATGGGGTTTAACTCCACTCGACACAAACTAGGCCATTTCGGGACTAACATATGGCTTAATTTCATTTCAATAATTCGCTTGCGCGTAGGGGTCTTTAGCAGTGGGAGGAAACCGGTGGACCCGGAGAAAACCCGTAGATTATATAAAAAGATGGGGTCAAAGTCTGAGCGCTAAATTCCTTCATTTCTCACTACCGGAGACGTTTATTAAAAATTGTAGACTCGATTGTCTAACTAGTTAGCATTGCAACCAGTGGGCGTATTATGTCGTCGCTCTTGTCCGTCTATACATCAACAATTGCTGGGGTTTTTTTTAACGCGATAGGGGTTATACAGTTTGTTGTACGTATTTTAAGATCTTAGTAAAGTTATTGTATTCGCTTTTCAGCAACAACAAGAAATGGCTAATGTAAGAAAATCTCTTCAGACTATGCTTTTCTAAATTGAAAAGCATCAACAGGAATAACAACAGAAGGAAAACAACCATCAACATCTCGGGTATCTACATATACGACCTTTTTGTCAGTTGTATTAAAAGAGGAACAGTGCGTCACGCAATTGTTTATTAGAGGCATGATACGTTGTGTAATAAAATCTTTAACTGTTCGAACACACCGAAGGCATGGCATATTTTATCTTCCCCAATATCCGTAACCCGACACATCTTATGAAAGAATTGGTTTATTATATAGAAGCTAGATGACTTTTTTTATGTGTTTACACATTCGGTAGTATATAGTCATCTCCACTGTCAGTCTGTCGGGTCGTTCGTCTGTCCACAGTGTACATAATAATCAATGTTTATCAAATTTTCTGGACAATCTGATTAAAATACAGATCCTATTTCGTTTCGTTTTTATAATTCAAAATTTCGTTTTGGGCATCGAAATTATAAAAACCGAAACGAAATATCTGAATTTCAATTAGATTGATTTTCTGGAATAAAGATGTCAGATGTAGTTCCATTCTTCGCTGATTTCCATGAATTGTTAGTGTATGGTAATGTGGTTCATTTTCAGTTTAGCATTATTCACACAGGCAGTTCTTACATAGTAATAGAACATTTATGTAAGTTGGTATTTAGGTAAATCTGGTCGTTATGCTTACTGGAATATTTATTATTGGAGTAAAGATGAACCGTGTCGATTTTAGCATTTTGTTAAATAACCATGAAATTATTGTACTCACTATTGTACTTCAAACCTACTGTTGGCTAAGAAAAAAGAAGTGGTTAATATAAAACAACAAGACGAAGAATCTTATCACAGCGCGGAAGACAAAACTAGTTTGCGGGATTTTATTTTGCTTTGCCTCAAACTATGTTTTAAGGGATGCAAACACGACGTGTGAAATCGGCTTAAAAGTCAAATGCAATGCGGCGAGAAGTCTGCTCATGGACTTTTCAACTTATCTTAACATAGATTGTTGAAACGTAAAAAGTGTAAATATTAAATATATATATATATTTATTATATGTGTGAACAAATAATTATAAACTTATTATGAAATGTGGTACTACTAATTGTAAAATTATTATTATAAAGTTGAATGAATTATTGTATGAAAAGACTTTGTGTGTTTTTCTTGTTTACCCAATTTCTTTTCCCAGATGATCTCATTTGACATAGTGGTATTAGTGTGGTTCCAAGAATTTAGTCTCTTATTCTAATTTTATTGTCCCATCTCCGATCACAAGTGTGTTTCTAGGTAATGCCAAATGGGGACAAAATGTATTTTAGAACAGCAATACTTCAATGTTATTGTTGATGTCGGTTGAATACTGAAAAGCTCTGTTGTTCCGAAACTTTGCGGAATGGACATTTTTATTTATAGATATCCCTTTATTACCATCTAAGGACAACTTTACACCAAGCATTGTTGGAATTCCATAAAAAAAAATATGTAATCTCTTGTTATACTTCTTTTACATAATCCGATAAAAGGTTTACATGCATTAATATACATTAGTTTTAATTACCCCAAAAGCTTGATTAGAAGACTTAGTAAATTCCTTTACACAGATACAATATAAACATGTATACAACATAATTCGTTGCTTGTCTGGCGAACCGACGAATCTGAAATATTTAAGTATTGAGAATTATGCGTTTGAAATTTTCGCTCTGTCGTTATCTCTGTGTCCATTCAATAATAACGTTATATGTAAATGGCGTCATGTTTCCTGATGTATATGTATGAAATATTAAATCATAAATAAATGTTAATATTTGATGGCTACAGAGATAACAACAGAGCGCGAATTTCAAACGCAAAATTCTCAATACTTAAATATTTCAGATTCGCCAGTTCGCCAGCAAAGCGACAATATGCGTGTCGCAGTCTTTCTGTGGAAATATTATTAGTATACTCATGAAATATAGGAATAAGATTCACATTAACTCTCCGTGGTAATCTAAAAGTTCTGTCAGACTCAAATTCAATCCTCTTTGAAGTTGATTGTGTGCAATAGAATTACATTCCTTGCGAGCAAACGCTAAAAGTGTTTGGCATTGATACATTATAAATACTGTCGTGTATACTACATTTGGTTCAATATCACGCCAATAAAACTGGGGTATTTGATCTGTTGTCTGTCACAAAATGACACTTGTTCCCACTGAAGATTCCAGGAAAACGCAACTACTTCGCTGCTCCCTCTGAATGATGCATAATAATCCAAGCTTCACACCGACAAAATCTAGAAAGACGATCTTAGGTAACTAGGTCTACTAATTCGATCCACATCAATTTTTGGTTATAAAATTAGGGAGCCAAAATTTTAATCTACAATTAAGATTCTGGATATGTTATCTATTTACATTTTTCTGAAGCAATGGTGTTCGTGACCATAGATTCTTTTTTATTCAAGTCATGACAAAGGAAGTGATGGTTCAATATCCAAAGGAACCTAGATCTTACGGTTATAAGTATACAAGTTTCATAAAAATTGTGACATTTAGAGTGTCCAACAACCTTGGTATTATTATGCATTATACTTGTCATGGTCAGCATCACGGGATTAAACCACCATCGGCTGTGTTTTAATAGAAAGGGAATTGGAAAAGAAATAAAATTTCACTTTATTGCTGAGTAATTACTAGCCAGAAAGCGTCCCCGACGATCTAGACCGCCGCGAGCATCAGGGGCTTAGGCGGACCCTGGGCCCTCGCCTGAAAACTGATAATGGTAGCCCCGGACGTGGACACTGGAATGGTTTGATTTGCATGCATTGTAAATTAACAGGTATACCTTACTTACTGTGTTCAGGCTATTCCCCCCAACCCAATTTGTCTGCTGAGTTAACCACAATAATATAATTTAACCACAAGATAATGTATTTAATACATGTTAGAGACGAATTGTTAAAGAGATTTGGGGTGATATAGGGTTTGTCATAAAACTGTGCGTCTATCGTACCCCAGGCGCGGATACGTGCGCCCCCCTCCTCTATTTTTTTTGCGGTGGCGAATAATTTTTAGCTCCATATATTCTCGCGGGAAAGGAGAACAAAAACTGTTTAGGTTGGAAATCGTAATTTACAGTACTAGTATGAAATTAGTCCTTGTGGGCATTTTTGTCCACTCAAAAATCATGGGTCGGGCTTCGCACTCCCTACTTGGTGCAGCACGCCCCCCCCCTTTCTGAAAATCCTGGATCCGCCCCTGTACCCGTACATTTTCATTCACTCATTCAACTTCTTACACAAAGAATCCAGCCCCTTTAATAATGACACCCTTGGCTGTAACTCACCACTTCTATAATCCGGCCATGGTGTGCTTACGTCATTATGACACAAGAGACAAATTATTTTGACCCCCTGGGTTCATGCTCAATAACATCGGGCTATTTGGGGCGAAATCAACAGCAGTTGGGTATATGGGTATCGGAAATGTTGAAGGCAATTTCCGACGAAATTGTGCCAGCTTAACAGTGCAGACATTTTGTTCTCTACTTATTCAAATTTATTGATAGAATGTATTCTGGTGGTCCTATAAATAAAATCAGAAGAAAATAAAAAGACAGTTAGTTTAATTGCAGAGGCTTCTGATACATAAAGAGAAATATGATACATGAAAAGACTTGTCTATGATTATTCCTGCAGTAATTCCTAAAATAATAGGAACCTATGCCCTATTAGAGCGTGACGTATTAACACATAAGATTAGTGGATTAAAATCTATTACTTAAGGTCAAAACAGGTAAAAAAAGCCCACCCAATAAAAGATTTCGTGGTTTTAAAGGAAAGGAATTAGACATACTTTAGGAAATTGAAATGGTTAATTCTGCGAGAAAGACTCTTAAAATACAAACGTTCAGTTTCCATATATAGCTCTTAATGAGTTCCCAGACTCCACGCGATTTTAGTGTGTAGTCAACCCACAACACGTATCTGTACTTGGTGAGTTGATAATCGACGCGATTATCAAAGCACTCCTGCAAATCTAAACTCAATAACGGAATTGGAAAATTTCAGACAAAAATAGTCTGTTTCTCCAGATTTGTCGCGATTAATTTGCATAAACTCGCCTTTAGTTGTGGTGTCGTTGGAAATATGAAATTATCCCATGGCCGAATAAAATCTTCATATTTTGGTCACTGGTTTGACTTGGTATCCAGTCTGGGTAAGTTGCTTGTGCAAAGGAAAGAGTATCGGTTGCAACATTTAATTTTGGTACTCATTTCAAACTGCAGTTAAAGCTACTGGGTTGCATTAATTTCAATGTGTTTCAACGAATTGTTCATTTAGAAGGTTGTGTTCAAATCAAAAACTGATAAAGTGTAATTGTACAGTCACACAACTAATTGGAAAAATAAATGAGTTATATATACTCGATTAAAAACTGACTCAGATAATGGAAGGATGAGTTTTCGGCCTCCATAATTATATTGTGTAGATATGTTTTTAAATGCGCTTTCTTCAATACCTAAGTATTTTGCCATTGTAATATAAGGGGCGTCTGCGGGTCAACACAAGGGAGACAAGGCACACAATGGAGGAAACGTACATACTAAAGTCTAAAGTGAGCTCCGCCTGAGAATAGACACTAAGCTAGTTGACCGACATTTTAAGTTCTAAATCGACGTTTAGTCGAAGACACTAACCTAGCTGAACAAGGTAATAATTTTCTCATTTATGGTACATGTATCAATGCATATATATCTGGTATCATCAGAATGTAAGTCTGTCGGGTCTATATTTAGTGGTTTTGGCTGCGAGGGCGTGAATTCTTGGGCTAAATTAGCTCAAAAGTGTACCACATAAAAATCGTACGTACAGCAGTGTACCGTACAACTTCAGGTATTATCCTGACAAGCATTTCTAGTGGTGGGGTAACTTTGACGGAGCTATGTATTTGTCAGACATTTGTTGTGGTGGAGTATCCCAAACAAGAGTTATATAATTTCCAGATCACAGCTATAAGGTTAGATTAGCTGAAATCTGTACCACCCGAAACCGATTTGGAGTTCTTCATGAAGGACCACTGTCAGACAGTTTGTACGGTGGGTTACCCCTAACAGATATGCCCCAAAATTTCTGTTCCTTTCGAAAGGACCGTAAACTTCATGGATTATGGCCCATGATTGAACGAAAAATCACGTCTTTAGCTTTTGGATGCTCCAAGAGGTGCAATTTTTATCAAATTTTGATAAAACTTTAAATGTAGGTTTATAAACCAAAGACGTTGGTCCCTTTCGACATACACGTATATCGGGTCGTCATTTACTGAATTATGGCCCCTGATTGTACGAAAAATCGCGTTTTTAGCCTGTCATCCTACTAGCGGTAACAAGTTTTATTCGATTTTATAGGACACTTTTTATATTATAAAGTTGGTTGAGTTCGAATTTCGTGAAAATTGGATCAAAACTGCCTGACAAAATAGCCGTTCCTTGTCCACAAATAGCGTACAAGTATGTAATACCAAGGTTGCGCATTTCAGACCATAACTTTCTGGATTGTGACCAGTGTTCGTACGAAAAATCCGCTTTTTTTTACCTTGTTCTCTATCCATCTATTGCAAAATGTGGGCTTATCTTGCCTGACAACCGCTGATTATAAGAGTATCTAACTGAATGACATGATAAATATCCGCGTACAAAGGAAGATTTTTAACCCAGCAACAATAAGCAAAAAAAGGGGGTTTAAACAGATTAAATCTTGGGCTTTACAAGGAATCTAGAGAAATGTATTGAGGAACTAGACAAATTAAATTATTATATGGCGAGTGGTTTCTACATATACGTATATATACACTTAGATAAGATAAGTCAGCTCTGGACCCTGTGTGTCTTCGAACTCATCTCAACGTTTTATCTAATTTTCACCGTACTCGGGCGATATTGGATATTAAAAACATACCCAAACTATACATTTCCGATTAGAGTGTTTCATTCCTTTAGCAATCTAGAAAGTTCGATAGTAGTATTGGGCGGAGGCGTCATTAGCAACCAATCAAACAATCCACAGGTTGGACTGAGATCATTTCAAAGTTCTTTTACGAGACAAACATTGAAGTTTATAGCTAATATGTTTTTCCGAACTAAATGAATTATCTGTCTGATTCCTGTTATAGCATCAGATTTATCGTTCAGCACCCAAGAAAGAGATAACTTCGTGATCAGTCATAGCCAGATCTAAATGTACGTATATCTGCAATTGGCTGGATGGGACTTTGTGATTTAATCAAACGTGCTAGGAGTTTCATTAAGTCCAGTCGGGTATTATTATGACTGTGCGGGAGTAAAAGTTTCACCCTAGCAGTACTGATGGCAGAAATAAATTCATGTGTAACAAATATTCAGGGCCAAATTCACTGTTACAATCGTCCCCAGGTCAGATCCATACCAAATTAGCTGCACAGCAATTGCTTTATGAACTATAGGAATCTCGGACAGAGCTTAGGTGGGGTGGAAGTGACCATTGGAGTCAGGGCTCCCTCAGTCTTATTTTGTATCGTTTTTTGTACTTCAAAATTTCGTTTTGTCTTTAATACATTTGTATCTGGAAGAGTTGTGATCCCTAGCATGTGATCACGGACATGTGGGTATCATTAAGCTGATTTGTTAATCAAATGTCTGACATCATAGGGTCAAAGGCAACTCGAACAACCTATGTCCCCTGACATGACCCCCACCCCACCCCCACAACTGGTCAGATCTTCATGAAGTAGATGCCTTGGAAAGTATTAAAAAAAACAAAACGAAATATCGATCTGTATTTCAATAAGATAGGGTCTCCCCACACACAACTATCGGAGAGAAAAAGAAGAAAATATTTACAAAAAGTAGATAGATACCGGTCTAATAATAATAATCGAGATGGTGGAAGGGTTGCAAAGTCCAGTAACATGTCTCTTCACTTTTTAACTAATTAGGGTCATTGGTAGCAAACTAGCAACCTACATCATTTACAAGGGTGTCACCAAAGTCAAATGCTTTGGAATTCATACATGTATATGCACAGATTATATGGACAGGTGTTTGACTGGATTCTGTACTAGTAAATTTACATGCCTAACTTCCTGTATATTATTAGTTCCTTCCATTTTGTCCACTTTCTAAAAACTTCCACCCTAAAAGTGGATTATTATAATAAAATGCACCATGAAATATTGAGATAACACCCCCTCTTCCTCCCTATTTCTTATTCACATATTCCCCATTTATCCTGAATAAATGTTTCGGCCCATAAATTTGACTGGTGAGGATATACTTCTGTTTATTGAACATGAAAATTAATTTATACATATTATTTAATTTCAAAAATTTACAAAATGTTCTTTAGAGCAAAACCTAAGAAGAATGCATTATATGTACAAAATGTAGAAAATTTAATTTGAAGAGGAGAACAAATAAGAGTGACAATTTACTTCTTTTCTGACTTAATTTGAACGTTTTAACAGCTACAGCATAACCCCAACATAAGTTCAATATACAAATGATAGAAAATAATTAGTCCCAAATTTCTGTTTTTAGTGATGGCTTTTATGATTGTTGATGACCAGGGAAGAAACACAAGATTTTATGGCTTACAAGAGTTTCCACACAGGTTTTATTCCTGAATAACTGGGAGTAAACCTGAGACGTTCTGCCTTCTGGTGCTAGCAAGCTTGGCTCTCTGTTTAAAAGCTGAATCATTTACCGTTTCAATGATGCATAATATATGATCTTCTTGCCGCTTATTTATCCAAACAACGCATCAATATTTAAAATTATTTTGTGGACATGCGCTGCCGATACGTAATATTGTCTTGGACACAGCTTTCAATACAGAAGGGGGTAGTAAGGTTTAGGATACATGTTTGGAAAAGTGAATAATTAAGCTTTCAATAAGTGTTGTTGCAGAAGAGAATCTGAAATCTGACTAAAAATAGTGCCTTGTTTTATTCTCCCCTGACTGCCAGCTTTCAAGATAACCATTAAAAAAAACTACAGAAAGAGTCTTCCATTTCAAACTAAGAACAAAATTATTATGACACAACACTAAATACATTTCACACAGTCAAATTCACATTTCCACTTTTTCACAAAAATCAATGATTAGTAATAATCCTTAAAATTATACAATTATATCTGGCAAATACATAAACATACAAAGATCTTAGATTTCATATCTCATGATATTTAAAATGAACTGATTCAATTTTTAAGAACAACACTCCTAGAAAAAAAAATATCAAGTTTAAATGCAAATATATATAGATAGTTAATCTTGTTAATGCTAGGTTCCCACTGGTGTGTGATGTGTTACGATAGGATTGTCTCTATTGAGTCCATGATCTGGTATGTGCAGACATGTTTGGACACATTCGGATACATTTCAATAGATCAACATTCTACGACTGACCACAATATATAAGACGTCATAGGATCACCAGGATGACTCCACAATTTCAATCATAACACGGATCGCGATAGTGGGAACCTGCCATTAATTACAGTTAACACTTAACACCTGATGTTTTAACATTTAGAAAGTGTTGAAGTTCCATGAGGTTTAAAGATCATGATGGGAAATTAATATAAGGCATGCAAGCCTGTAACTTATTTTAGTATTTAGAGATCTGTGTATTATACTAGAAATTTTCAGACCAATATGCCCTTTTTTAGTTAGAGTGCTTTTTTTTGGTGGAGGTAAAATATTTCACAATACAAGTGGCATTTCCAAAAATCTTATTGGTTCAAAAATTATTGAAATTGATAAAGCCTGAAAATTTCTGGATATCCAGAACTTATTGATTTTATGCTGTCATCTACATGTATATAGTCCCTTAAGGACTATCACCTAATTTACTGCTACATCTAAAAAAACAAGTTTTAGAGACTTATTTTAGTTACTTTTAAATCTAATGAACTTTAATCAGATGAATACTAGGCTTCTGGAACATTCAACACTATGCTATAACATTCCTTGCTTTAAATTCAATCTGGTTGTCATATAAAATTTGAGAGAAATAATTTACACATATATATTACATAACAACTATCTTCCTCCTCCGCCCGCATTGGGATCTTGTGACGTGGCAATCATCATTAATATCACCACTGGTACAATATACATCCACTGAAATAGATAAACATAAAATTTGTATTAAACATACATTATTAAACATCCAAATCTGATTATTGAAGGTCTTTCTTTACACCTTAAATGCTCTTTTTTGTTTATCCCATCTAAACAACTATGTGCTGTCCCTTGCCAGACCCTCCCTCAGTCCTACACCACTGGCAAGGAGGAACCATGAGTCCAAGACAGAAAATCCTGATGAACTTTCTTTGCCAATGCAGGGATCAAACATGGGACCTTCGGGTTAGTGAATTAATGGCTTATGCACAAAACCACCATGCAAAGGACAATCAGTAGCTTTAACTATTTGATATTCTGGTGAGTATGAGTATGGAACTTATAGTTTTGTTCACAAGGTTCAAATGATAGAACAAATCATGTCTACCACAGCTAAGTCGTATAACGTTATCCTACTGTTAATCTTCTAATAAAATTGAACCATACGTTTGTCCCGAAATGAGCTTGTTTGTGTTGAGTGGACTTAAATATTATTTCTGTCTCGCTTTAAATTACTTAGCACTTTTTTCAATAATAAGGTAAAATGTACAAATTGAAATGTATCACTTCTGCTGAACATATCCATCATCCAGTAGAGATGTTAGTTGCAGGAAGTGTTGTGAATTGAAACCTCATCTAAGGCCATCCTTAAAATATGTTTGTTTCTACAAATTCAAGATATTATGTCTTGGCCATAGATTAGAAAATCAACATATTGCCTCCATGGAGTGCTTGTCAATTGGATAGGGTTTTTCCTTATGCTGAATGAAAAATCTCTCATAGTTTTACAATATTTCTATTAACACCCAAGCATTGCTTTCAAAAGATTTCATAAATTTAAAAGTAAATAGAGATTTGATTGGATGTACAAAATTATTTGAATTCCAATAGGGTTCATGTTCATATACCACAGAACAATCTGTAGTTTTGTATCGCATCAAACAGATTAAAATTTACGATCTAAAAATTAAGAAACTTGTTTAGCTAAAAACCAATCCCAGTGACTTCTTATCATAAACTTAGTCCTGTATCACCTAAAATTTAAATGGGTAGATAATTCCGATTTTTAAATCCATCACAAGGGCATTTTGACAACTTGAATATGGAAGTATAAAATTTTAAATATTTGTTAGATATGTGTTAAAAAATTATTGTTTAAAAGAAATGAAATGAAATATAATGAGGTTTAATAAGGTCCTTATGCTCTGCCCTGACTAAGATATGGTCTACTTTTATATTGAATTCAATTTGCTAAGGGGTCTTTTATGTGCATGCCAATATCTACATGGGACATTGTTTTTTAGTCCCATCTGAATGACTATATGTAGTCCCTTGTCAGGCCTTTAGTCCTGCACCACTGACATGCAAGAACCACACTATAAAACCCAGATGGACTTTCTCGGCCAACACAAGGATCGAACACGGGACCTCAAGGTTAGTGGGCCAACATGTTACTCATTGAACCACTGTGGCTGCCTTAACTTAAATAAGAATATGAGATGGGTGAGGCTCATTCTTCTGAGACACATTAATTTCAAAATATTACACTCTAGTTACATGTTTCATGTATTATATAAGGGGTGAGGCCATTTCTTCTAATTTCAAATTATTGCACTCCTGTTACATGTACTATAAGGGGCGAGGTCGATTCTTCTAATTTCAAAATATTACACTCCTTGTTACATGTACTATATAAAGGCTGATATAACACTTGTGTTACATGTTCTATATAAGGCATCTACAGGAGCTGTTAAGATACTAGAAACAAACACAGTTTTAATCATGGCCTTCATCAGAAATCAATCCGTTTCCCTATTATCAAATATATTCTTAAAATTCCGGAAACAGGAAACTGTAGATAAGTACATGTAATGGCTATTAATTGTTTAACGTTTCAAAGACATGTGTAGGTGGTAGATTATATGGTTTCAATATCAAAAACAAAGATTGGTTCATTTAAAGGAGAAATTGGTTATATTTCTTGGAATAACACAGAGACTGATTGTGATGAGGATGGGTCTTAGAAACCTTTATTTGGGTCTCACTTACTGCATCTCTATTATTTATGATATGTTTTCAAAGAAATATCACTTAGCAACAGTAATGTAAAGTCAAGATAGACAAACATAATTTTTCACTGATTGAAATTCGCCAGCAATTTCTTTTATGGCCAATCACGAACTGGCACACGTAGAGATCATCTCAAGTGTGCACACATCACTCTTTGAGTAAATTACGTTAATCATGTGACTCTTGTGGAAGCCATTTTGAGATCATCTGAGATCATCTGATATCAATGATGTCTCCAACTGGCTTATAAAAATTGTTTGATTGACAATATACAATGGACACAGAGAAGCGCAGATTTTCCGGAAAATTGATTGCTGGAGTAAAATATTCGGCCGAAAATATCCAAATGCTACTGTACATACAGGCGAATGGTTTGTCGAACAGACACACAGGGGATTTCTTTCGAGTGGATTTAATAAACTATGCGATTAGGTAATAACATACGCTCGTCTGTCCTAGTACTATGCTTTAGAGATGAGCTTTTTAACTTGTAATGCATTTGACAGTTTCCCCACATATATATATCTTTTTTTTTGTAGTATTACATTTTATAAGGTTACTGAGTGCCGAGTTTAAATGACCTCTTTTGCAAAGTCTACAAATGGAACTGTATATTTGTATCGTTAAAATCACACAGACAGTTTTTGAAAGTTTCAGGCTAGATAAATAGGCTTTTATTTTTCAGAAGATTTGGGCATATTAGTTGCTTACTTAAAGTCCCAATGCACCAATTTAAGCAATAGGAAAAACTTTTAAGCCATATTAATGTGAAATTGCAATCTCTAACTTGTTTGCTATATTAATGTGAAATTGCAATCTCTAATACAAATATCAGTCGAAAAATGGTTCAATTCCATTCTGGCTTTACAAAAATTATGTGGAATTGAAAATTGATCAATCTACACAACTTGAGTCTAATAAGATGTCCCCATCTTTAGTGAAACCTGACAGGCCTACTTCAAATCCAACTGAATCCACATCGGACGATTTTCTAGCTTTTATATTTTGATTTTATTTCCTTAATTAAATATTATATAATCAATTTGAGTACATGTTTAGTGCGTATTAAGTCATGAGAAATTTGATATTAAGAGAAAGGCAAATGGCAGATTGAGACTTTTCCTTTAAGATATTGTGTCAAGCCACATAAAAAAACTAAACTACTCTTGTTTCAATAATTGGTAAACAAACCTATTTCCTGTCTAATAAACTGATGTCTCGCGTATCAAAGAGTTTACGATTTGTTTCCATCATGCTTTATCACTGCGGACAAACTCGACCAATGGCGTTTTAACAGAAAACTCTAGATACTTCCATCTGCCCACTCCCTTGTCATATTCTAACGACACAGAAAAACACTTAGAAGTACGTGAACTGTAAATATTTTCTACGAAATTCATAAATATGTTAAAGAGAGTTCAAACACGCAAAATAAAACCCCTCTGTATTTCCAATCTAAATAAAATTGATTCTGTTTTCCCAATCTGATTCAAATTGATTCAGTGTATACATGTTTCCAATATAAATAAAATTTATTCTGTTTTTCCTATCTGATTCAAATTGATTCAATATATATCCAATCTATTTAAAATTGACTCCAATGTAATCAAAATTGACTCTGTATTCAGGAGCTTTATTCCAGATATTTTTAAAATTCAGTTCTTTCATTGGTCAAGAGCTAAAATTTGTATTAGGATTTAAGTGACCAGCCAATGAAATGCTTCTATACTTTGAATATTTTGGTTTCAATTTTTGTGAATTGTGTTTCAGAATCTAATTCAAAATGATTCTGTATAATTTCCTATCTAGTTACAATTAGATCTTTACTTTACTCTAGGTTTAATTTTAGTTGACCTTAACTAAATGAAAATCCAACTGCTTCATAATCAATTTTCTGTTCTGTGGGAATTTATTTTCCAGGGAACTAAATGCCCACTTCTCAGTCCATAAAATTTGCCATATTGGAGAAACATGAAGAGTCAGATCTGCTGCTGATGATTAAACTCAAAAAATGGATAATCAAGACTTTTCTAATGATAACCGAAAGTGAGAGAGAAATGGGGTTTAAAGTTCACTCGACACAAACCAGGTTATTTTAGGACTAACACATGATTCAATTTTATATCAATAATTCGCTTGGGTGTAGGGGTCTTTAGCAGTGGGAGAGGACCGGGGGGAAACCTCACGAGGTTGGACAGTTGACCCTACTCCTTATCACGTATAAACAGGGATCGAAACCATGGCAGTTGACTCAATGGCAAGCCTTATGATACAGCACGCACATGCTAACCATTTGGAATTGGCCATCTAACCCCTTGATGACAATCAAGGCTACAAAGATTTTAAGAAAAGGTAATTGTCTTGGCCTAGAGTGAAGGATTTTGACTAAAATTTTCAGAATATTCACTTCACATCATTTAGGTTTTAACTATTATAGTGAGAACTGCAGTCGATTTATGTAGTGTTCAATATTGTACCTTAAGAAGTAACAGGTTTGGACCGACGGAGTGCCTAAGGTGTACATGTGTTCAATAAGCTTTGAATTCAGACACTAAATGAATTTTATTTCAGAATCCAGCAAACACTGCTGATAGCAGGATCTAAGTTTCATTTGGCTATCATAAATTGTATCAGCTTCAATTCCAACATTTCAAAAGATAAACTGTGAACGTTTGAACACATAAAATTAATTAGATATCAAGACGTCACCATCTGAAAAAATATTTGGAAATAAATATAAAGTTGCATAGTAGTAAACATTCTGACAGAGACATAAGTCCCCATAAATCACAACTTGCTAAAAAAATCTTCTAAAATGCTTAAAATACATGTTCTTCAAAACGTTCAGAAAGATATTTCACAGTAAATTTAAACTGTGAAAATTAAGAACAATTTAGTAATTTACTGAAAAAAGCTTGAGGCCCTTTAACCAAATTTGTTCAAATTATGCCTTATTCAACAATAAATTCTAACAAGTAATATATATACATGCGTAGTATCACTCATCAGATCCACTAAAATCCCTAAAATAGACCGACTTTTTCATAATTGCGGAAGGTGAGCTTAGATGTTAATTTAACGCATCATCTATCAAAGTACATTAATATTGATGATTCATTTAATACATAGGAGGGGGCACTATAGAATTGTATAAAATACGAGAATAGTAATTTCTGTCTTACCAGAATATTCTACAAGACATCATCTTTGAATAATAACAAGTTTCACAGATTTAAAGAGATTTTGAAGAAAATATGCAAGATTTTCCTAGTGTAAATTAAAATCAAGGTATAGGTGCTTAAACAGAAGGGAATATGATTAAAGTAACTATCACACTGTTGAGTCTAGCCGTTTATCTGGAAATGAAGAAATACTGATAACTCTCTTTAAGTAAAGAAATATGACCAGGGGTAGACTATAGAGGTGTGAATGGCGAGAAAATACTTCTAACTTCACTCAGCAGATACACTCCAGTTTTATTTTCTACTCATGTTAATGTGGGCTACACGTTAAGATGTCTAGGAATACATTTAAGTGAATATAATAACGCCTGCGTGACAAGTCTACAACTGTATTAAGGGTCCATCCAATTATCTCAAGCATTTGTGACTAGTACCATCAGTGACGACTGACAAGACTGGAATCTGTCACCTGATCAATATGCTGTCATGTCCTATTGCGTGCTGTGTAACAAGATAATAATGTCTCTACTCCAGTCATAGATCAATTGACACCAACCATTTATCGGAATCGCTTTATATTTTTCTCAGCAGACGTTAGGAATAATTCTACCAATAATCCTGGTTCCAGATCACAGGTGAATATTCCATATGTTTATTTTAACTCTTTTGTTTATTTTAACGATTTTGTTTACTTTAATGATTTTGTTTATTTCTGAAGATTATGTTTATTGATTATCTAGTTCAAAGACTTTGTTTAAACTTACCGATTAATTTAATGTAGCTAACCTCTAATTTAATATTGTTTATAAGAACATTCTTTTTAAAGATGAATGCAAGATTTGGATAAAGAACTGGCCATTCTTGTTATAATTGTTCAGAAAAAGATAATGCAAAATGAATACATTGAAAATTTCATTCAAATTATATATTTTGAGTGAAGTTATCAATGTAAGTAGACATGACTAGATGAGTGCTTTGATTGTATTATCTCGACCACAGTGCTGGTTCTTTCTCCTCTGAGTTCAAATTAAATCATTAAATGGCCAAACTGCTTGAAATCTACTTAAAGTAGCTAAGTCTCTAACTCAATATCATCGAAAGTCTTCGACATTGAAAACACAAATTATTTGTCAATTTAAATCAACATTGATGTCGTGGTCTTACCAGGAAAAGATGGGCTTTTGATATCCAATATTTAAGACGAAATAATTTTTTTACCATTGGTGCACGAATCGTGTACCATTCGTCGTTTCAGACTCATTTTCAGCTAGGGACCCAAAGAACAAGGCTAGGTATTAGAGCTGCAACGATTCGGTTCGGTGCACCGATAACCGACACTAGCCGTCTCGGTTCGATCCACGATCTACAACGTTCACATTTCGATTCGGTTCAATTGCAAATTAAATTTCAAATAAAAACAACGTACACCTTACCATATGAAAAAATGACAGACTGTAGCAATTAACTTTGTTTTTACGTAACTTTTAATTTACGTTATTTAACAAAACACGAATGTCACTCGAAAACATAAGGAGGCAGACCACCATTAAATTTTACATCTCGGTACCCACAAATTGTAGTTCGTCTATTTATAGCAGTTCTCTCTCTGTCTCTTTTCTCCCCTTTTGCATGCCCATTTTTGTTGATTTTTTGGCCTAGATGGACTAAGAGGGTTTGAATTAATATTTTCTGCTAGGTTTTGGTAAATATTCATGATTTTGAGGCGGAAGGATAACGGCGTTATGAGGTTGGCTACGGTGATATGTACGGCAACTAGATACATGTTTTGAGTATGCTTCTTCAAGTTCTTGTATCTCAAAATTTTGGTGGTCAACCTCATAAAAATTTTAGTGCAAAGACATGGCCATTTGTTCCTCTGTCTGTAGTGAAAAGCATTTCGCCCAACGAAAATTTGGGGATAAGTTGGAGGTGGGCAAAGAGTCCAGAATTAACATTGAAGTCAATGGGGAAATTAATGGTGGTCTGCCTCCTGTATGTAAACAAACTGACGGTGTATGAGAGGCCTAAATTTGATGCTATGATCTCCAATTTGTCAGAAAATGTGATATATGACATTTTGATAATAAAAAAAGTGAAATGGTAAAATTTCTAAAATATTTGACAAATTTTTGAGGGGAATATTTGATTTTAGTCCAAATTTTGTGATTTTCAGTGTTTATTTGCTTTTCAAAATTAGTGAAAAATATTTTAATGTGTAATTTTGACTTTTTCTGCATCGTAAAGGTTAGATGGGAAGAAAGTATGATAATTTCACTCAATTTTGCCTAAAAATCATGATAATTTGTCTGAAATTCTTCAGATTACCCCCAATATTACTGTCAAAATTTTAATTATTCATCTGTTTTAAAATGAAACAAAATGTCTTGCATGTCTTTATTTCCATTGTTAAATAACTTGGAAAGGAGCCATGTGTTTATCAGATATTGAAAAAGTATCTATGATTTTAATAGAAATTTAAAAATTAAGAAATTTGGTCTAATTATGTACTGCTGAGGCATGTTAGAATTTTCAAAACATGAGTGAACTGCATTTTGCTTGGGTGTTCCTCAGACTTAACACAATTTTAATCTTTTAAAACCTGCAATTGTTGCATTTCCCTTCTCGAGAAAGTAAAATCTGTGTGTCTGCAGGGAAATTTCTCTGTCTTCATTTCATTTAGACTGGCTCAACCTCCCCACCCCACCCATTTTCTGGAACATGATATTTGGATATTCAATTGAAAATATATTGACTCCGTATTAACAGTAATTGGATTTTGTGCTTGAATTGTAACCGAGCATTTTATTTTGCTCAAACAAATAGTTACATAAAAGATTCCATGAATTTTTAAGACTTTTTGTTTATGGCCAAACATGTTATTCTATGACATTTTCCCCTAATGAGTCCACACCCCAAAATGGATATGTTGTAGATGTGTCTTTTGCAGCTTAATGTTTGACATTTTTGATGTAAATCAATTATTTGTGGTGATCTTTTAAAATGTGGCACTTACAGAGCAATGAAATATTAATTAATAGCCTTTTCATACTCCTTTTATGCAATGAATTATGTCATAGCTCCCTTTTTCCACCTCATTTTGTCAGGAAATTGATGTAAAGATTAAAACAACTTGCTTCCACAAAATATTGACACTATATAATTCCAAGGATACCTCTGATTGTTAAAGTGTTTTAAATACTGAAATATTCCCATTTTTTTAAAAAAAATAGTGCTTTGTGACCCTTTTGTTGGAGTGGCTGGTTGTCAACTAAATACAGCATTTATTTTACATTTATCAATCCATATTTTAATAAATGATTCATATTTCTTACAAGTATCTGTGTTTGTATGTATGTATACAAGCCAGGGATAGAAAAATGTGGCTTTTAGCCATATTCCATCAACAGTATTACTTATGTGGACACAGGTTGGATTTGTTATCACAGCAACATTTTCAGGGGGTGGGCTTACAGGTTTCATTAGAGTTCCTTACAGTTACCCTCAATGCAACCAATTTGCAGCTTGTCTTCTTGTATACTGGCCAAGGTTTCTAGAAATAAATGCCTTTCACCTCAGAGTTTCCAAGAAATAGGGAATTATTGGCATTTTGAGACATACAAAGTGTCAAAGAATGGGCCATTTTGTAAAAAAAGGTAAAATAAGGTCAATTTTTGAAAAATATCCCAATATTTTGAATATTTTTGATGAGACTTGTTTGAAACTCTTTAAATCTTTTTGCGAAACTCACATTTTGACAAAATTAAGAAAGAGTCTTCAATTCTAGAACAAAAGGCCCATGGACCTGATCTGCAACCCAGCATGCAAAACAGTACATAACTTTAAAGGGTCACCATTTCTTCTGCAATTATTTTTTTTTGATTCTGTATTATAATAATTTTGCAAAAATAAATGTGAAGCTATAAAGAAAAGAATTTTGATGATATATGAACTTTTAAAAACATATAGGAGGCAGACCACCATTAAATTTTACATCTCGGTACCCACAAATTGTAGTTCGTCTATTTATAGCAGTTCTCTCTCTGTCTCTTTTCTCCCCTTTTGCATGCCCATTTTTGTTGATTTTTTGGCCTAGATGGACTAAGAGGGTTTGAATTAATATTTTCTGCTAGGTTTTGGTAAATATTCATGATTTTGAGGCGGAAGGATAACGGCGTTATGAGGTTGGCTACGGTGATATGTACGGCAACTAGATACATGTTTTGAGTATGCTTCTTCAAGTTCTTGTATCTCAAAATTTTGGTGGTCAACCTCATAAAAATTTTAGTGCAAAGACATGGCCATTTGTTCCTCTGTCTGTAGTGAAAAGCATTTCGCCCAACGAAAATTTGGGGATAAGTTGGAGGTGGGCAAAGAGTCCAGAATTAACATTGAAGTCAATGGGGAAATTAATGGTGGTCTGCCTCCATAACTAAAACAGAGTGACCTCCCTTTAAAACAATTTCCGTATGCTGACGAAAGTTAATTTATTTAAAATTGGTGACGTTCCGAATGTTCATTGGATGTTAATTTAGGTCAATAGCTTCGGTAATCGTTAAATAAATTCTAAAACGATGTCATTAGCTGATAATTCCGGTCATTATCTTCGGATATTTTCGTGTTTAGCGATTATTACCCGTAGTCAAGCAAACACTGGAAGGTAAAATTATGGCAGACGACGTACTTTCTCGACCACCTGGTCATTTGAAATCTAAAGTTTGGAATCATTTTTGTGTAAGAAAAAACTCTTTGAGTAGTGATAATGTTGACATATTTTGACTGTAAATTTGAATGCATGTATTACAGTGAAATGTTTTCACAGTTAACAATGTTAACATACTATGTAGTATTAAATAAAAGTGTTCAAGAGAATTTTAGTCGTGTGTTTTTTAGAGCTGCAACGATTCGGTTCGGTGCACCGATAACCGACACTAGCCGTCTCGGTTCGATCCACGATCTACAACGTTCACATTTCGATTCGGTTCAATTGCAAATTAAATTTCAAATAAAAACAACGTACACCTTACCATATGAAAAAATGACAGACTGTAGCAATTAACTTTGTTTTTACGTAACTTTTAATTTACGTTATTTAACAAAACACGAATGTCACTCGAAAACATAACTAAAACAGAGTGACCTCCCTTTAAAACAATTTCCGTATGCTGACGAAAGTTAATTTATTTAAAATTGGTGACGTTCCGAATGTTCATTGGATGTTAATTTAGGTCAATAGCTTCGGTAATCGTTAAATAAATTCTAAAACGATGTCATTAGCTGATAATTCCGGTCATTATCTTCGGATATTTTCGTGTTTAGCGATTATTACCCGTAGTCAAGCAAACACTGGAAGGTAAAATTATGGCAGACGACGTACTTTCTCGACCACCTGGTCATTTGAAATCTAAAGTTTGGAATCATTTTTGTGTAAGAAAAAACTCTTTGAGTAGTGATAATGTTGACATATTTTGACTGTAAATTTGAATGCATGTATTACAGTGAAATGTTTTCACAGTTAACAATGTTAACATACTATGTAGTATTAAATAAAAGTGTTCAAGAGAATTTTAGTCGTGTGTTTTTATTGTTTTTAATGAATTATATACTGGAAAAATTACTGGTTATTGTAGCTGATAATCGAATCGAAAATAATCGAATCGAATGGTTAAAATCGATAATCGAACCGAATCGAGGTAGTTGTGAATCGTTGCAGCCCTAGTGTTTTTATTGTTTTTAATGAATTATATACTGGAAAAATTACTGGTTATTGTAGCTGATAATCGAATCGAAAATAATCGAATCGAATGGTTAAAATCGATAATCGAACCGAATCGAGGTAGTTGTGAATCGTTGCAGCCCTACTAGGTATACTCCACATTACATCTCAAACAGTGAGCATTCGCGATAAATACTATGTAGACTGGAATATCCAGACGCTATATATATTGTTATTCAATTGGGACTTCTGGTGTACTTCGCCAAACATAACTGATTTGATATAAGAGTAAAAACGGAAACGATTGAATGTAAATCAGTTTATATACATTCATATTATATGGCTTGCGACCCATTTGTGTCAATTTCTAGGCCCAAAATATTAGCGATTTAGCTCCTTTAAAATCAGAGTCATCTGATAGTAGAGGGGGTTGGTTATATATGTCCCTGTGGTGTTAATAAATGTCTAATTAATAATTTATATAACATTTAAGGCGTAATGAAAGACCTGCAATAGCCTCTATAAATTATAAGAAAATCCAATTCTCATTTGATAAAATTTATAAGATTTTGATTTAACGATGAAATAAGTTACTCTGCTGTTTTAGATTACCCGTTAGGACCATTCTAAATCATGCCTATTGTCCACTTATCATTAAATGAGAATCAAATCTACACCATTTTGGGATATAGTTCAATTTTATGTCAATAATTTGCTTGTGCGTATGGGTCTTTATCAGTGGGAGGATACCGGAGAAACCAGAGAAAACCTACGAGGTTGGACAAGCAACTCTACTCCTTGTCACGGCAGTTGACTCAATGAAAGACCTTACAACACACATGTGCTAACCATTCGGCCATCCAACCCCCCACTTCAGTTAAATTTGATCAAGCTAAATCATGATAATTATGATAATTAGACAAATATTGTGCGTTGGATGAACAAAAACCTAATAAATTCCAATATATGACTTTGCATTATTTGCTGATAAATGAAGTCACGCTAAATTCACGCTTGACCAGAAAATAACTATGGCAAAATAATCTGTGTTGAGAAAATGATTGACTTAATTCAAGCAATTTCCATGTTCCGTCTAAAAATGCCTTAATGAACTCAATGTACGTCAATGTGTTTTGTACCTCATTAAAACTTTATCTTTATAATCATCAAGATACAATCACAAAATTATTTTATATTTTCATTATTGACTTTTTTTAAGTAATTTTATTTTTAACTCATCAGTTTAAGAAAAACCTAAAAATATATCGCACGATAATTGTTTTCAAAACTCGTCACTTTAATGGCAGGAAATTATTAACCAAGCAAATTACTTTTTACAATGTTTCGTGACAAAATTCTATTTTTCTGTGGCTTATATAAAGGGATCTTTATTTCAATTACATCTCTTGTTCAAAATAACAGGAAGAAGGATGAAAAAATATTAATCTAAAATGATCAAGCCATCTACAAAAAAAATAAGAAGCCAGAATGTTTTTCATCATATTTGTTGCTAATTAAAGCTAACTTTTCCCATTCAATCAGCATCAAATGTCTGTATGACATGAAGAGAGATTAAAGGAATATGCTGACAAACTTAAGTATGTTCTGAAAATGTTGTTTGACAATTAAACATACACTATGCAAGAGCTAAATCTGCCGATTGCAGGGATTTCTATGGGCCTTAAATGTTATTTAAATTATTAATTAGACACTAATTAATTTATCCAGACAATAACTTTCTCTTGATGCCATCGTTAACATTTGATATTTAGTGGATTAGAATATGTTTGGTGATGGATGATTTAATTTAAAACTGGATAATAAAGACTTTGCTTATTATCGTACCTACGGCAGTAATGATGATTGAGGCTAGCCTTAAATTAATCATTAATATTGCTGTTCAGAATGAAGCAATTTCACTGAAATTTTCAGTATATTCTGTTTTCATTACCTTTTTTTTTTTAACTATTATACAAGAACTATCAACTCTTTATCTAATGCTTCTTTAAATAGATGTTACAAGAGAGAAATAAGCTACTGAAAAAGGAAATGCATGGTCTAATGCATGTACTTTAAATCATAAGCTTATTTGACAAAGAGTAGGGTCATCTGCCCAACCTCATCATCAGTGTTCTCTGGTTCCGCCCATTGTGAAAAAAAAGGGACTTATTGTACCATGTATGTTCCTAAATCAAATGATTTACTTTGTATTGAGTGGATGTCAAATCCCATTTCTTCTCTTATATTGCTCACATTAATTTTAGGCAAAAAAATACAAAATTTACAAGGAAGCTAGGTCTGCTTTAAAAATACAATATGTATGATTTAGATAAAGAGCTAGTCATTCTTGCAATGATAGTTTGAAAATAGATAATGTAAAATGAATAATTTGAAAATTTCATTCAAATCACTCTATTGTGAGTGAAGATATTAGTCATGTGTACGACCACAATGCAGTACTGATGTGGTTAGAAGCTACATGTAAGTCTCGCTCCTCCATTTTTAAATTAAATCAAAATATGGCTGAACCGCTCTAATTTATTTAATATCAGGGAAATCTGACGCCAGCGAGAGTTGATTATGGCATGGATCAGTTAATTAATGTCTAATTAATAATTTTTATAACATTTCAGGCCTAACAAAAGACCTGCAATAGGCAGATTTAGCTCTTGCATAATGTATATATATGTTTAAGTGTGTTTGGTTTTGATTATATTGGATCAATTCTAACATAGCTGTACAAGGTGTTATAACTTTAAGTCAAGTATTCTATTTCCTTTATAGTTTTTTATTGTTTAAGATAAACAAAACACTAAACATTTGAAAGTACTTGACTTGTTGAATAAAATGTACCCAGTATATAAACTTTTGTTAAATAAATAAACTTTCTCTTTTAATAACCTAATTTTCTGCATTCTCCATTTTGTTTACAAAACACACCACCAGTACACTTTGAATTTCTATTGTTTCCTCTTTGCACAGGTCTGATTTTTTGAGATTTATGTGTTTCTGTGGTGCTATTATATATTCCTGTTATTGAAACCTTGTTGAGACGTGAAGCAAAAAATCCAAATTCTTATAAACAAGAGAACATTTGAAATTTATTATAGAACATAGAACATAGCTGCCCATTCTAGCACTAAAATCGTTATCACAGAGCAAGTTTGTTAACGCTGAATGGAAGATTTAAAATGCTATTGAGAAGTGTGTCCTGTATTGCAATAACAGGATTTCATGGATTTAAATGTGAGGTGCCAATTCTGTGATTAGTATTTCTGTATCAAGTATTAACAAGTGTGAACAGAAAGATAATTCTTCAAATCTTGTTTGAAATTTACTATCTTGAAATTTTTGAATTCAGTAGGGCTCTCCCTTAAACCCTAAAGAAGAATCTGAATGATTTTAAAATATTTTGTTAAGAACTTGTCTTGTAAGTGTTCAAGAAATGAAATTTAAATGTGAAATTGTTGAATAGAAATAAAGAACCATAAAATATGTACGTCTCAAATTGACAAACTATTAAATCCTACTACTTTTAAAGAGGCAGATAAAGAGGCATTACTCCTTTGACCAAGAAAACAAAAGTAAATTTCTAAAAATATATCCAAAATACTTCACTGACTGAAAAGTGAAGTATTGATTGACCTCCTTGAAAACCATCAACAACTTCAATATTAGTCTTTAAATTTGGGGGAGTTTGGATGGCCAAATCAGGCCCCGGCAAAAAGTCCCCCCCCCCCCTTTGAAAAAATTGTCGACCATAAAAGCAATAGATATACATTGTTAGTCAATTTTACAGCACCCCTGAGAACACTTCCCGCCTCCTTCATTGCTCTGATCTAGTTATGAATTTACTCAAAACTGTTCGCCTAATTTTAACAATAATATAGTCCTTTATAAATACACCAATAAGAAACTATGTGCAAAGTTTAGTGTTTCTGGATCAAAGATGTTTCTCTTAAACAGTGATTAAAAGTTGATTAAATTCTTAATTTAAGTCTGAGAATGCTTCGTGAAACCTGGCCCGGATTTGTATTGCCCATTGAACGTCAAACCCCCACCTCTTTTCTTTAAATTTATATTCAGAGTGATGACCTGCCACATTTGTCTCAACTTTCGCAAACAATCTTACTCAAAGCCAGAAACGTCATATCAAATCAAATTAAAATTATTTTTAGCAACCAACCAAAGCCTTAATAACACGCCCCTTTAAATTTATCAACAAAACCACCTTTCTATGCACCATGTTTATATCAATCAAATGCAGAAGTGAGAATTTCAAACACAAATTTCTGTTTAATCTGTATCACGTTTAAATTGAAAACACTCAGGTATTGCAATAGACTCATAAATAACAAGAATATTGTATTCGGTTAAAAATAGCTGTTTTAAAACCACCCATGTAATGGCGACTTGTTTATGAGTTAAAACATGCTATAAAAACGTGGATATGTGTTAGGTTGAACTTTTATCAGATCTGGTTGGACATTAAATACCTGATAAAACAAAAACATCCATAATATCCATCATCAATTAAAATTTTATTCCCAGACATTTTCACTTGTTTATTTGAATTCTAACAACAACTGTTTTTCAACTGTTCGATTTTTAATGAATCATTTTGAGTGTTTTACTTCAACCTGTATTGTTTTGCAGTGGGCATAAACAGATTTAAAAAAGCTTTTCTGATCATGTTTCAGTATAAACTGATGAATCTGTTCAGTTTGTAGAAGATTGATTTCAATTGATTACAAACTATTTAATTTGGTCCAATCGTTTAACACACAATCACAGTTTTAACGAGATTGGTCTAAAGCAAGCCAAAAAATAGTCTACTCTGACAAGTTCAAAATTTTCAGCTATGACTAGTCTGTGTCTACGGTTGTACGCTGTCTAGTATGACTTGCAAGTTTCAAATGATTTTCATATAATATATCTAGCCAGGTGTGCCATTTTTTTCTTCATTTGTTCCATGGTGTGCCATTGGCAAAAAAGGGTTGAGAACCACTGCTCTAGATCTCGCATAATGTATCTTTAAATCAAACGTCTAGATATAATAGTCAGAACAGGTGACTTGCGGAAATAGGTAAACAACACATTTATTTTTTATAAAGTTTTCACAAAGTAAACACACATTAATTATTAAAACTATATATCAAAAGTGTCAAAATACTCCCCATTTTTTATTTATGGCAATCACTTGCTTAACATTAACAAATGAAACTATAATTTATTGCCTAGCATTAAGACCACATGTAGCTTCTTAAAAGTTGTATAGGTCTATTCTTTGGAGCCTAAAATTGTAGAAAATGGGTCTAAAAGAACATATTAATGTAATATGAGCGCACATAAAGTGATTTACATTCAATTTTTTATCGTAATTTCTAATCAGGTTCTGTAAAATATGCAAAGAGTTCAATTTCACTGTTTTTAAAAATTATATTGAAGTATGTGAATCAGCCAATTTTTATTACGCTTGCACTGTTAACTGGAATAAATTGAGTTGCTGGACAATAAATCCAGAACTCTTTCCTCAGGGCCAGTTCAGATAAGGAAAACTGTCATGATATACATTCAAAAATATAGAATGGAAAATGTGTACTGAACATATAAAAGTCAAATTACCAATATTACCAACTAATCTGATTAAAACACAGACCCAATTTCGTTTCATCTTTTACAGTTCAAAACTTTGTTTTACTTGCCTTTACTTCACTAGGCTAGGATCTGGTAGAGTTTTTATTTTGGTTGAAGTAAGGGATTAGCGGAATTAGCCAATAAAATGGTCTGTTACAGCCACTTCTTGGGATTAGCCAATAAAACGGTCTGTTACAGCGACTTCTTGACGTGCCATGTACTGATTGATTAAGTAATGTATGACATTGTTCGCCTCCTGACATGACCTTCCAGTACAACTGGTCAGATCTTCATGTAGTGTAGGCCATCGAAAATATAAAACAACGAAATGAAATATAGATTTGTATTTAAATCAGATTGATATTACCAATGGACGGATGGACGAACAGTGTGATCACAATATAATGTAGGTGTGATTGTTATCAGATTGTCCCATCCTTAATCAGATATAATCAATAATTTTAAACCACATGTATTAATATATCTCTATTACATAAAGTTATTTAGACCTTTAAGTGCATCAACATGTATTATATAACCTATAGCTGGTTAATGTTCAGTTAATGGAATAAATTGATAATATTTCATAAGCCAAGATCAAAAACCCTGATACAATCCCACATAACAGCTATATAATCACGGAAGTTAATAATCTTAACAAGACAGAAATGTCAGAATCTCCATTTAGAATGAAATAATTGACATTTAACTGAAATGGGATTCATGTCTAAAGCAATATATCATAGGGTTTAACTTCCACGCATATCTAACCCAGTCATTTTGGAGAAGCGTGAGGTCTCTTCGGTGGAGCAAAGATAATATACTTCATACTTTTATCAAACTTAAAAACATATAAATCCATTTCCTTATTTTTAACCAATACAAATATATTTCCATTTCGACATACTTATAAACCAATAAAAAAAAATCCATTTTGAAATACTTAACTAAAAATATATTAAACATTTTTTGAGTAAAGTGAGCCGAACACCAAAAACTTTATCGTTTGTTCAACATATTCAGACACACAAAATTGAAGCCAAGTATAAATCTTTAAATGAATCTCCATCTTTTATCCATTCTTTTGTTCTTTCAGGTGTAAATAACCTGAATATACAAGTGAAAGAAGTCTGAAACACCATCAACAATTTGCAGCAAACAAAAACTGATTAAAGATTGGAATAATGATCAACTGATTGTGAAATATTCTGAACACTTCCGCAAATTGAAAACACATTGAGCTGTTAGTAAATTTTGTGATAAAAAGGAACATCCTGCGAGACGAAAATAAATTTAAACAAGATAAAACGCATTCCAGATCTGCGTAATATTTTCTGTCGTAAACAGAAATGTTGGATTATAAAGTTATTGACAATATATTACGAGTGAATATAAATTACATCTGGATGTGTAATCTTAAATAATTTGAAAGTAGACTTTACAGTAAAGTTTTGTTCTTAACTTTCAAAGCTGTATTTAGTGATCAAGACTTTAGTCACTAACAAAAAGTTCCAAAGATAATGTACCAGACTCAACACGTCATCAGTTCATAAAAAAGTATTTGAAGAGAAGACTTATAATCCAGAAATATTTAGTGATGATTAAGACTGTAGTCCCAAGCAAAAAGTTCCAGAGATAACGTGATAGAGTATACACATAAAGATAACGCGCCAGAGTATACACGTCATCAGTTCAACATTTGAAGCAAAGACTTTAAATCCATAGATATTCACTTCTGAAACAATATTGTACTTAATTTGCGCTGCAATCGTTAATAAGATGCTGATTAACAATATGTGGAACAATACAGTCAACATTTCAACAGACGTTCTTAATAACGATGTTACATATGAAGAGGTGGTCTCCAAGGAAGTGGTGCAGAAATTAACTGTGGTGTTTGTTATGATCTTTACACCACTGTTCGCATTTTTTGGATCCCTGGGAAACATCTTGAGTCTGGTTGTGCTAGTTCAAAATCGCATGAGAAATCCAACCAACTTTTTACTTGCTGCTTTAGCCATTTCCGATTTGCTCTTTTTGATCCATAGTTTCATATTTTCATTTATATTTATTTATAAATCTCGAGATCCGATTGGTGGAGAAAATTTACGACGAACAACGTATCCATATATAGGCGCCTATGGAAGTATTGTTACTGGTCGCATTACAACATGGTTGACCACACTGTTGAGCTTTGAGAGATTCATAGCTGTACGTTTTCCAATGAGAGTTCGAGTCTTATGTCGAAAACAGAACACATGCATAGCGATTGCCGTGGTTTACATTGTGACCTTGGTAGCATTTGTACCGTTTCCGCTAAAATACCGTATTCAGTACCAACCCAATAGTTCATTAGTAATACTAAATCGTACAGCACTCGGATATAACTTAAAATTTTGTGCCATATATGGAACTTTGTTAAATATACTGTTCCGATTTTTGCCGATACTGCTTTTAATTCTGCTGAATATCGCAATCATATTAGCCATTAAGAAAACATGGAATATGCGACGACTTATCAGCAAGAACAGCAACCACTGTACAACTTACGAACAAAATCGAATAACCATGATGTTGTTAACCGTTTCCATGGTATTTTTAGTCTGCATTTTACCAGGAGCCCTGAACAGTCTCGCAACAAAAGTGAAACCAGGATATTCCATATTTGGTAAACAGCGCAATCTGTATCTAAGTATTTCTTGCGTGACATACTTTCTGGAAACTGTCAATTCAGCAGTGAATTTTATCATTTACATGGCGTTCAGTAAAAAATTCTACACCACATATAAGGAGACATTCTGTTGCAGAACTGGTTCACGTGTTGTGCATAAAAGTTCATCCAAGGAGATAATACGTTACAAATGTCGATGGCAAGGCTCGCAGTCAAGTTCTTCTGGGACCCATGAAGGGAGGCTATCCAGCTTGCTTTCAAATCGCACTCTCATTAAAAAGGAACAACAACAACCCATTTGTTTATTACATAATACTGGAGACATTGAAATCTGTAAATTTTCTTGTCAAAAGGGTGAGCGTAAAGACGTTAATGAAAAAACTGAGAGATTTAGTTAGACTGTGATAATTCTAAAGATGTGTGGGGAATCAAAGGCTTTGATCGATTCTTCAATTGAAAGGATTATTGACAGATAATTTGTGCGGCGCCAGTAGCACGGAAGTTGCTAGTCAGATTAGAACATTCTTTTGTTTTAAATCCTTTACAATAGGCTATTCTCACATGTGATAAACCAATACAGCAGCTACTTTTTAGTGTATAAATAGGAATCTAAAATTAGTTACATTTCAACTCAGGACCTAGAGAGACCCTTCTTTTTCTTTTATCAAAATTTCTTGATGAATGGAGACAATACGATATCAGTTCATCATGTGAGAGAATGGATCAAGACTGTTGAAAATAAAATCTATAAAACTGTATAGTCAATAGTTAAACTGTATAATGTATTGTCTATAGTCAAACTGTATAGTCTATAGTCAAATTTTATAATCTATATGTCAAATTGTAACGCATATTCATTGCATCTGTTTACTTGTATCTACCTTGAACAACTATATATTATATAGTTTAGACACCCTGCTCATTCTCTCTAATCAAACAAAAAAAATATTTTAGCAAACAAAAACATTCTTGGTATGTCCAAAGTCCATTCGTGGGGTATTTATAAATTTAAATTATCTGCCCTTGAAGATTTCACTGGCCATGAAGGTTGATTCTTCGAACCAATCAAAAAACACTTTACATACCCGTCTTCTTAGCGTCATTGTTTATGTTCTCCACAATATCTCAATTGTGAGAAAGTTAGCAGAAATCTAATATTAAATAAGTGACATCTACACAAAAATATGTCCTAAAATATTTTGACACAATGATTTGGTGATGTTAGTTGCAAACAAATGCCTGTTACCCCCTTCGCCCACATGCTTTCTAAATATTTCTATAAAACGAGCACAACTATCAGGAGCTGTTAATTTGCTATGTGTCTCCTCGTTGAACAGAAATGAAATGAAATGTCCAAGGCGTGCGAAATACAAATCATGTTGAGATTTTCTTCTTTCGCCACATGGCTTTTTTTTACAAAGGCAGCTTATTACTGAACATGTAATGAACCATTAGCAAGTTTGCTTTGTTTGTTTGTTTTTTTTTGTCACATTAACAAAATTATTGTTTAATGTGCTTATTACTTGGATTATGAACCACATGGCAGATTCTATGACTGTCATTGTAGCCAACAAGCAAGTTGATTGAATACTTAATTAACTAATAATAATTTCGCCTTGTAATTTAGCCAAAAGTAGATTGATTTATGATACCATAGTGGCCGATTCATTGTTTGGCCAATCGGCTCGATTTAACATCAATCTGCTAAAGCTAACAAAAAACAGCCAATGAAGAACAGTGGTTTAACATCCTACTGTTCTGCTCTGACTGGGCTAAGGAGGACGGGCATACATCATAAAATCTGTTTTGAGGGAAATTTTGCCCTGTGCTGCTCGCGCCTACCCTGAGGGATCTTTTACACAGGATCTTGGTTTTATGTCCTATATGAATGACTATCCCTTGTTCCTTGCCAGGCCCCTTAACCTGCATCACTAACTAGAGGGCAGATTGCTGACAAATCCTGATGATCTTTCTCAGCCAAAGCATGGATCAAACACATGACTTCTAGCTTATTGATCTCATTGGGGCAGTGGAACCCCCCTTGGGTGAAAGGACCCAGGGGTAGTGGAGTAGAAGGAAACAATACAAATGGGGATACTGAGGAAGATCAGTGAATTTATAGCGTAGGGTAGTAGCACTAGTGTAGTGATGATGTATTACTAGGTAGTAAACCGTCTCGGGTCAATGACATCAATGGTTCATGTGCATATAATTATATAATGTATGTTAATCATATCTTACAGATTATTTAAATTGTTTGTTTATTTATAGAATGTATATATTGTGCTATTAATAAAGTTATATACATATACAACGGTTTCCCTTATATAAAGCCATAATTAATAAATGATTGGCCAATTTACCTCAATGGATCGAATGTTTACAACATTTAAAACTACATGGTTTGAATGAAATAGGGTCCTGATTCTTATAGCTATGGCACACTAGCCGAATCAATTGGTGCTGAAAATTTGCATAGTGTGTCCTATGTCAAAGTTATGGATTTTCAAAGTTCGAAGATCAGCCGAAAAGCCCCAAATTTCCAGATGCCCCTGAAGGCGCTAAAATTTTGCAAATCACGTTCTTTCGTCATGGTTAACTTGTACACCAAAATCTGTGATAGTCATGTCAAAATCTCCTGAATTTTGTGTACACCTGACATGGAATGCCCCAAAAGATGTATTATAACTTTAAAGGGGGCATGGTTCTATGCCATAGAGCATTAAATACATGAAATTGAGTCTTGTTAATATGAATGTTTATCACATGTATAAAGTGATTTATATGAAATCGTTGAAAAAGATAGGCTGCCAGGCAATGAAACATAAACAGGTAAATCGTCTGGGCAGTAAACAAGGGTTGTCACATATTTATGCTATTGTAGGTAACGCGCATCTACAAGACACTGATATCAATTTCATACAGATCGAATGTTCACATGGTTCCACAAAGTTATTAATAGAAATTGCTTAAATTCAATAGAATTCATCATTTCACTAATCTCAATAATACATCTAAATTCAATATAGATCGAATCCTAACTTTTGTCATTAAAGCGTGCACAAGGGATTCAACAAAGTGAAACAAGGACTCTTAGTTGGCAGGAAAAAATATCATTTTTTATATACTGTGATACATTTTGGCAGTAAAGAAAATTATAGCCAGTGTGAGCACTGACCATCGCTCTAGAAGTAATTATCAGAAATTGCTGAAATATATTATTGGCTTCTTCATTTTATTAATTTTAATAATGCATGTAAATTTAATACAGATCAGGTGATAGTAGTCACAAGGTTCAACAAAGTGAAACAAGGGCCATAAGTAATCAATAGGAATTGCTAAAATTCAATAGGCTTCTTTGTTGTGCTAAATTAAATAAAACCTGTAAATTTAATATACCGGTAGATCCCGGATGACAACTTTAGTTGTTAGAACATTCACATGGTTCAACAAAGTAAAACAAGGACCATAACTCTACAAGTAATTAACAGAAATCATTGAAATTAAATAGGCTTCTTCGTCTCACTACTGAACACAACATATATAAATTTTAAACTAATCAGATAATAATGTAGTTTGAGAGTGTTTACTAGAAATTGTGAATGACAGGCATACGGAAGCGACAGCAATATACGAACACATTTCCATGTGGGCAAATAAATAACATTATAAGTCCAACCTAATTAATTACATTCGGTGATATACATGAACAGTCCAAATTGAACAACAGTCGTATAAACATGTTTTTATTTTTATCTTGACGTTTGTGTATCATCCATACTTCCACATTGTCTTCTAGAATGTTCATTACAAATGATGCCAGAAACCAAAGAACGAACAAATCGTGTACTGATTATAATTAAAGTTCATTGTGCCTTAAATAAAGAATATTGGGATCCCATATTTCCCTGATATGATAACATTACATTACACTGTAATTGATTAATCGAAATGGACCAATATAGAATTCTAGTAGGTGTTTTTAATTTAGAATATTATGGAATATTTTTGAGTTAGAGGTTTAGCTCTTTTGACATTTGTGGATTGTCTGATAAAATCCTTGGCGACAGATATATATTTATACAGGTTATTTGGCGTGTTTTACAATGATGGTTACATATTTACAAACGAGTCGGTTGAGGAGACATCTTTAATGTTTTTATCATTTTAAAATCAATTATTGTAGATTTCCGAAATTATCACAAAATCTGTTCCAGAACTCTGCATACAGAAAGAAAAACACCATTACCGTAAAACACAGGAAGTCAATCGGCAAACGTAATTGCTTTCGACGAAAACATTCCATTTAGTAAATGACAGTAGCATTACATGACAACAGTTAATATTATTGGCTAATTAGCATTTAGAAATGTAAAACTATCAAGGGAGTTGATAGGCCAAATCTGTCATTAATTTCTGGTGTAATGTATAATTTGATATGGTATACAAGAAACCATTTCATGTCATCGATAGTAATAAATCTTAAAGCACCAACATGCAAGGAATAACGGTAAAGTATCTTACAGACCCATACTGCAGGTGGACTTGAAGGTCAGTCATTACCATGTAAAACAAATTAGTAAATTATGAGCTTAAAGATACATTGTCCTGAAAGTATTTATCGGGTGGTTATTTCCAAAAGTACAGCAAATTTGGTATATATATACATGCATGGAAAGTATATATAGATGCTCAAACTTACTAGAAAAATATTGGATTACCCGAAAAAACACACAAGGGGCAAGCACTGAGCAAAAACGCAAGGGTATCACTAACTTGCAACTTATTGTGTGCTAGTTTGACTGACGGAGCGGTTGTAGCTTGGTCAAATGGCATTTTTGTGAAAAAGACTGTAATTAAATGGCAGAGAAAGAAGTTGATAGAAAATAATTAAGAATTTACTAGGCCTCAATATGTATGGTAATTGTACAGTATTTATTCTGAAAAACGGACTCTCAAACAACGAAACAAGTGTCAAGGTGACGAAAATGTTGTTTATTTATAGCTAGAGGTATCTCCCGCCGATGAAAAGGTTTGAGGGGGATTTGAAGTAAATGTTTGAAAGATTAATTAGTTTGAAAATGTTTTTAGTCCAAATATATCATCAAATCACACAGTTTGTATGCAGGAAAGCATCTTTAAAACAATTTTATTTTACAGGGTGCAAGTCAGTAGGTTTTTTCGTGTAAATCAAGACCTTGTTGAGTGTCATTTGTACAGTATATTTAGGAAAACATCAAATTAATGATGTGCTGTACTCAAATTGATTATTCAACATGTAATTAAGTAAACAAAATCAAAATATCAATGGCATATAATCACTCAGCTTGGGCTCAATTTGATTATATGTTGACAATATTCTATAGTTAGTAGATGTATTTTGTCTCTTGTAGCTGTCGAATGCTGACAATTTTCAATTCATCATTTTGTATTGTTAAACGGAAATGAACCATTTTTGGATGGATTTTCCTTTTAGAATATTGTAGTTTAACGGCTAGTGGTTTTAAACTTTGCATCGACTTACATATGGATGAAGGTAAAAAAAAAATAGGTTGACAGGCAACGAAACATACACCCACAGTAAGTCTGGGCAGTGAACAAGGGTTGTCATATATCTTTTCTTTTGTCATTAATGGGAACATTAACATCACTTGAAAATCTGATTACGAGGAATAAGCCATTAATTCATTAGAATTTATTTTGATTGTTTCATGACCTTAAATAATTTATATTAACTTTAGCCTCTAGAGTGTCTAAAAGATTTTTCAAAGTGATCCAGGGCCATAGCTCTGGCAGTAATTATCGGGAATTGTTGAAATTAATAAGATTCTTCGTATCACGACACTGTCTGATATTAACTGTAGCCTCTAGATTTTTCAAAGAGGTCATGGGCAATGTAATTATCAGGAATAGTTGAAAATCAATAGGATTCTTCGTTTTATGACCTCAAACACTCAACAGAAAATAAATTCAAAATAAATCGGATATTAACTTTATTCCTTAGAGATATTTGTAACAGATCAAGGGCTATAACTCTGGCAGTAATTATCAGAAACCGTGGAAAATAACTAGAACTGTTCATCTCCTGACCTTAAATACTGTGTATAAATCTAAAGTCAATTGGATATTTTCAGTCTATTTGTACACTGATGTTTAATTAAATGGTTATAATTTGTTAAATACAACACAACCATTTATTTAGCGACTATAAATGTGAGATTGTAAGTTAAGGCTTGTTATTTCGAAGCAAAGGAAATCCCCCACAAAATTGATTGTCAACTTCCTTTAATATATCCATCAAATGACCGTAACCCGTTAGGCTCTTTATGGTTATAAAGATTAAGATCATCGTGATGCTAAAAATGGGATGGATTTAACATTGAGAGAGAATCACCAGTCTGGGACCAATTTCAAAATGGAGTTATCTCGTATGTACAACCAATTACAATTTTTTTTTCTGTCTAAAATGTGCCCGAGATGCAATTATTGTAGATATTCTAACATTTGCGGTCGTATTCAATAATAGATCATTCTACAAGGTCATAAAGTTTTTCTGATTATCATGACAAATAGAAAGATAATGGAAATGAACATATGATACGCTACGACATTTGTCCATTGATCACACATCTTGACCCATGCTGGTCACATTACACAATTAAACCATAACTTTACCATCCAAGTCGTAAATAAAATATAATGGCACTCATCCATCAAGATAAAATAACAAGATAATAACCACTGCTGCACTTGTTAACAGAAATGTAATTGACAAGTGATAATAGATTAATAAGCACTTAGACGTATGCAATGTTTTTTATGGCATGAATTCCAACAGTAAAGCAATAAAAAGCTTTTTATATGTGTTGATGATAATATTATTTCTATTTTGGGGCTTTTTCATCTCTAGGATGAGAGAGAGAGAGATTAACATCCACTGGACGCAAACTAGGTCATTTCGGGACTAACACATGGTTCAATTTATTTTCAATAACTTGCCTAAGGGGTCTTTAGCACTGAGAGGAAACCTATAAGGACTGGGAGAATACTCTAATCCTTCTTATCACGTAAAGCCATGGAAACGAAACCATGAGAGTTGACTGATCTGTAGGATGATATATGATCATTTTCAGAGACGATTTATAACAGCATAAACAATGGTTGTAACATAGCCCCGTGGGGCGGTCCCCCTGCACTTAATAACAGAAAGGTTTGGGTTATACTGCATGCTTATCTATTCCCGAAGCAAGAGTTATGAGCAATTATCAGTTCAATTACCATTGCTACATGTATATTTTCTATAGTAAAGAGTAATTCTCCTTTGTGTCCAATTTCTTTGTCAATTCATGGATCAGACCTAGACAGTCAAAGGCATATTTCTTTTGAAACTGGATCCATCTCCAGTGCCTATATAATACTAACATAATACTGTCACACTGAAGTCATACTTATTGATTATATTATATACACGTACATGTAATCCCATAAAGGGGTCATCCCATTATGCCCCTGCGTTTGTTCACATTGTAGGACCATTAAAGCATGAGGATTATCAAATACAAAAGGATTAAAACTTTTGCCCCCATACAGACAAAACATATCAAAAACAGATAATAAACCCCAAATTGGGCAATGGTGTTGACATATTCAATGGCATGTTTTACTCCTGTCAACAGTCTGATTCTTAGATCATTTATACAGTGTTCAAATCTTCTACATTTTCGCCTTGGAAATGAATCGTACACGAACTTCAGTGTTTGCAATCTTTATAGATATGTTGTAATTGGAGTGATCAATATTCTATAACTTATACAGTGATAATTGGTTTCTAATCATATATTTGAATGCAATCAGAGAAGTGAATAATATTTAATATACTCATCACCCGATGACACAATGATGATCGAAGCTAGGCCCAAAATTTGATTGCTAAATTCCCTTTTCATCATGTAGCTTTTAAAGATGGATTCCAAGAAAAGTAGTTATCGGGTGGATATTGCCTATAAAAGTTTGACAATTTTGGTATATATGGAAAGAAGAGATATCCAATCTTACTAGAAAAAGACTGGATTCCCTGGAAAACACCCATGAAGCATATACAGGACAAAAATGTAACGGTTCCCTTAATAGTCAGCCCAACGATTAGGACTATCTGCATGTGTGACGTCTAAGGCTGCACATGAACTTGGGCGCTTTGTGTACATATTGATAAACTTTATGAAGAGTTAGACGTACAGCACTTTCTGGGATAAAAATCACAGAAAAATATGTGGGACCTTAGATAATCCAAGAAATTAATTAGGATTTGATATTTGTAATAAATAGTCAGCGATTACAGACAACATCGTCTTGGGTATGCAATGAATTCTCCCCTGTCTCCACCGTCAATGCTATTGGTACGGAGAGGGGTAATCCCCTGACACAAACATGGCCTCTTTCGATCGATTTTTATAGCAGGATATACTTGGCAATTACAATGTTTTGGGAAGGATTTGAAGCAAAATTATGATGAATTAATTAGTTTGAATATGTTTTTAGTCCTACCTAATATATCATCAAATCACCCAGTTTATACCCAGGAATGTAACTTTAAGTATTCAGTCAAATTACTTTATTCTGAGAAAAGATAATTAATGTTTGACCTTTTGAGGTGACGTAACTGTATATTTCTTATTCATGATTGTCTACTACCATTGTCATGATACTTGTAATACACAAAGTCCAGACTGTCAGTCCTTTTATTAGCATTACCTAAAAATTGTGGCTTGGCCGGGCACGTACACAGATTATGATGAAGATGATGATAATAATAATGAGTCTAGTATTACGCAAAAATCAACTCCACAAAAGGGCTATGCTCAGAGTGCCGAACACACACTATCTCTCAACAACAAAATTTCACTAATTATAATATTTGAAGAGATAGGTCTTGAGGTTTAATTTAAACAATTTAATGTTTTAGCACTCTTTGAGTTTTAATGGCAAATCATTCCTGCTTGACATGTCAATAAATTTCTAACCAATCATCTATACAACATTTGAAGCCAGAAAAACAACCAGCAATAGGCAAATTTAGCTCTTATGTAATGTTTCTTTTATATTTCATATAACAGTGGGTCTAAACTAATGTTAATCAACATGGTCCTAGATGTGTGTTCCTATATTATACTGCAATAAATATGACCTTCATTTCTACTAGACCGCCATAGTTCTACGGGTCACACATCAAACGTTTACATCAAACGTAGTAATATGAACTGGTACAGTCAGAATTATAGTTTTTTACAATTTCTAGTGAACTAGTACTGAATGTTCCATCAATCAAAGTTTATATACGGTACACAAGATCAATTAAATACATTCCAGGCAACAAATTATTAAAGAGCACATCAAATGGCCGAACAAAATTATACGGTTACTATATAAACATTACAGCAAGTTCACACCAATCTGATTATATTCATTCATCAAAAAGATAATGAACTGTTATTCCAGGGAAATAGGTGCGCTCATGGAATGAAAGCTTTTATTTGCTGAAACTGCAGTTGTGTATGTAAAACAAAAGTTGTTCTCTGGAGACTATGCTAATAATGAACCATATATCAATCTTACATAAGTGGAATAACTATTGCCTCCAGAGGATTCACCGGATTCAACCAATTTTGGTACTAATTATCGGAAAACATTAAAATTTGATGTGTTTACTATCCTCTAATGTACATAGAGTATATTTATCTTCAAGGTAACAAACCATACATAATAGGTTGTCTGAGTGATTTATAAAGCTTGTCAATTAGAATGTTTTGAATTTCAGAGAGAAAAAGATAGGCTGCCAGGCAATGAAACATACGTCAAGAACAGTTACAATATAAGTTGTCAGAGCAGTTCATAAAATTTGTCGCATTGTGATTCTTTTAGTAAAAAAAGAAGGAAAATTTGCATACTGTATAACATTATTGGTGTGTTGACGAGATTCTACAACATAATCAAAGGAAATAACTCTAAATTAATTATTAACAAATATTGTTATTCAACACTAAGTTCTATGTAAATATCTGAAGTACTATGCATGGGTTTATCTATAAGTAATCGAATTCCATAGGTCATGATTGGAACTCAGAGTTTATAACTTTTTCAATCTGATTAAAATACAGAAGTATATTTCGTTTCTGTTTTTTTATGCTTTTGATGGTCTAACCAGTTGTACTGGAAGGTCGTGTCAGGGGGTACCCATAACAGCAGACATTAATTAATCAATCAGCTTTGACGTTTCTAGTGGTTTACCCAGAGTTCCATGCATGGCAGGCCAAGAAGTTGCCATAACAGATGGTTTCATTGGCTAATCCCTCATGCCATTCAGAACACCTGTTATATAAGAACTCTTCCAGATCCTAGTGTAGAAAAGACAAGAACTATAAAGATAGGTTGCCAGGCAACGAAACATACACCCACAGCAGCTAAATCGTCCGGGTAGTCAACAAGAGTTGTCGCATATTTTTACTTTTTTCGGTAATACACTGTAACAACTCATTATGTAATTATCAGAAAATCATTAGAATTTGTTTGCTTTTTATAAAGTTTTGCCCCACACTAACAATTAGTATAGGAAACATTTAACATGATGGATTTAGCTGTTCAGTTATCAAAATTCATTGAAAATCAAAATATTTGTTCGTTTCAACATCTTTAACTCTGTGTATCAATCTGAAGTCAATCGCATATTAAGTTTGGCCTCTAGAGCATCCACAGGATTTTTAGCAGTGATCAAGGACTACAACTCTGGCACTAATTATCAGAAATCACTGAAAATCAATAGGTTTCTTTGTCTCATGACCTTAAAAACTGTGTATAAATTTGTAGTCAATCGGATATTAACTTTGGCCTCTTGAGTATCCACAATATTTTTTGAAGTGATCAAGGGCCATAACTCTGGCACTAATTATTGGAAATCGCTGAAAATCAATAAGCTTCTTCGTCTCATAACCTTAAACACTGTGTATAAATTTGAAGTCAATCGGATATTAACTTTAGCCTCTAGAGCATCCAGAAGCAATTGTGGATGCCGGACGGACGGACGAGGGCGACGACAACATACGACCACATTTCAATGTGGGCGTATAAAAATCTAAATGAAATAGGATCTGAGTTTTAATCAGGTTGAGCACTGCAAGAATAAACAAAACTGAAAAAACAACTTACATATTTTCCGAAAAATGATCTATTATCATTTTGCCCTCCTTTTTCTTTTTCAACTTTATCTCTATTCATTTTATCAATATACGTCTGAGTATCAGGTCTGTAAAGAAAACAAATTATAACATAAATGTTGAATACTTCATACAAAAGAAATGAAATTGTGTATAACGTCCTACTTTTCTACTCGGACTGGTTAACAAAGACAGGCATTCAGTGTGCTATGAGGAAAATTGTGCTAGGAATCAGAAAGAGACACTACCGCCTACTCTTATACTGAATTGATGGAAAAAGGAAGAATTAAGGTTAGCGACTGAAATAATTAATTATTATTTTTAAATAAACATACAATAGTAACACAAGAATGAGTAATTATGTGAACGAACTTCTGTAAACAGCATGAATAAATAGATGATGAGAGATATTTAAAGCCATGTCATTAACAAATTTTGGTGTTCGTCAAAAACACACAGACTCCTAATTAATAATATATCATTATACTGGCATCAATGCTGTTTTATATCAAAAGTCACCTTTGAATTTAAGGTGTATTCTGAGGTGGAGCTAAATCTGCAGAGTGTAGGTGTTTTTCTGGATTCAAATCCTGGATAAATTATTATTTATCATCATTAGGCCATTGATGACTTAGATATTCAATGGATTCAATGGGCTTGCTATTTAATGATCTAACGATAAATAATCGAGACTTTGGTTATCATCACAACAATGGTACTTGACAGGATAATACTGTCAAAAATCTAACACTCATAACTTCGCTCTGAATAAGTAATCAGAAATAAATTTCAATTTATTCAATTGTCACTTTTTTATTTTTTAACAATTATCGCAAGAATGGTCAGCTTAATAAATCAATGTATCTTTAAATTTATATAGCAGGGAGCCACTTTAGTTAAGTTAGTAATCACTGGCTCGTGACCCTATAGGTTGGATGAGAATGTTCATAAGGATTTTCCATTATGGTTTCCTCTTGTCTGTGGTGCAGAATGGTGGGCCTGACAATGACAGCTGTCTATCATTTGAACCGGACGAAAAATGAGGTCCATGTACACACTGTAAGTAAAAGATCTTGTGGCTGTTTGAATTCAATATAAGAGTAGACCGAGGTCCCACATACACATTGGCGTGCAAGTAAAAGATCCATTAGCAGTTTGAATTTGATATAAGAATAGTCAGAGCAGAACAGTAGGACATTAAACCCCATTTGATTTCATTTCAGTTTATACAGCAGAGGTGTAGTTAAATGGAGTTAAATCATCTACAGTAAATTTAACTTACACTGGACCAGAAACAGTCTGCATCACTTCAACTGTTGTTTTCCAGTCAGAAAAATTTGAGGCTGGTACGTTCAAACCTACACAAATACCTGGTGTAGTGACAACAGATAAACCCAGAACTTCACCGGATTGATCGAAGTTAATGGTCAGCTGATCATTAAGGCTTGATTCATATAACGCACACTGTAAATAAAAAAAGGAAATAACTTTTAAAGACGGATTTTAATCAAGTTATATAATATAACAAGAAAACCAACCTTTAATGAAAAGTATGATATTTCTTATGATCAGGGATAAAACTGATTGATGTCAAATGATGAGTAAGCACCAAAAAATAAAATATAATTGAGATCCTATCCTCAGCAGTGAAAGTGTTAGAGTGGACAATCAAATCAAATTTGCTTCAAATTAACACTGTATAATATAAAATCTTTGTAAAAAAAGAGTCTAAAATCCCCCAAATTATCTAATTTGTACTTGGTTCTAGTATTAACCTGACCATTTTATTTTGAAAGTGAGCATCAAATTTTCGAAAAACTGTAAAAAAAGAATAAAACAACCCAATTGAATTATTAATATAAAGTAAATAATAAGGACATTATTTTTTAACTATGATTTGATATTGAAAGGATGTGAAAGAAATTAGGGCAAGATGAAACAATTCAGGGTTCCTGTTTATACTGTCATTAAATAGTTGGATATACTTACTGCTGGAATGAATGTAGAAACATATTGTTGACTGCCTTCTTTAACAGGAACTCGTAACTGATATAAACCTTTCTGTGATGATGCTTTCTGAAATATTCAAAACCAAAATTCTACATAACAGCTGCATGTCAGCTCCGACAAATTGTTAAAATATTCAACTTCTTATATTTTAACACTGTTACTGTAAACGTTTTATCTAAATTGTGATATTATTGGCTAAAATTGGGCTTTTGTTTATTCCACCAAATAGAAAGAAATCACTTGCTTTCGGAAAATGCATACATGTAATTTCTTTACTGAAATACTATTTCAGATACCTTGATGTGCTCTCACTCTCACTAAGGCTATTCTAACTGATATAATTTGTATCTATTAATAAATATTAATTCAGTGAAATCTACTATTATTAAAAAAAAAACAAAACAAACATATAAAGATAAAAATATATTGACGTACAAGATTGACGTATTAATGAACAGGGAGGCATTTTATTCTAAAGGAGATTAAAGGGAGATAACTTGAATAAGCAATTACAATGCAGGTACTTGAACTGCTTCCCAAGCAATCATGTTACATGTACATGTATGACAGCAAAAAAGGTGGAACAATTGGTACAATATCTGTCTGAAACTTGTGCAAGAAGCAGTAAAAGTACATTTATGTGTACTTTGGTTCCAATGAACTCAAATGCCAAAAATATTTAATTGTTCTGGTCAGTCGACTGGGCTTTTCAAGTTTTTCTTAAATGTTACATATGCTTTGAACAATTTTCTTGCTCTATTTTACCAAACTTTTTCAGTCGATCTTGAATTTCGACTGCAGTATAAGTTTATATTAAATGCAGCGTGGAATAGCTCCGGTTGTCCAAGCCTCCGAAGAGACAAGTATTCCGCCCCCAAACCTGATAGCACTAATTGTCTCCTTTCCATTGGGCCAGAATAGTACCCCTTATACCTTAATGTTGGTGTGGGGTTTGCCATTTTTAAAAATCTATTATTATTAGAAATTTTAATCCCAGAGCAACACTTCCTGATAGCCATGCCTACGCTATGGAACTGCTCAAAATTTCAACAAACCTTTAATAAATTGATATCTTCTCTTGTGAAATCTGAAGCTGGTGTAAAATGAGCTTTATTACCCTTTAAAGATCGGATGACGACTGTACCTCTCTTACTAAATATGGCATTACCATCTGAAAAATACAAGTATATAACATTTAGTATTTCACAGTCTATTTTAGCATCACATCCATACCCCGCCCTGTTTAGACTGTGCCACAACATAATATTATTAGCAAAATGATCAAATGCCACCTCAGAACATGGTTTATGATAATTATTGAACCTAATGAGTTGTACTTAGAATTACCATGGCAACTGCAATAGAAAGAGAAGGGTCTTTATTATTAGTTGCTTTAAAAAGTTGTAACAAAATATCCACATAGCGGACAAAGCCTGCCATTTTTACATATGTCTTGGGTTTCAACATAGAAAAGGGGTGGTGTATTTAAGTCAAGGCCCAAACTTTGGACCTATACATATAGTTGTGATCATGGCTTTTCATAATTTTTCAAGATTGTTGGAGAGGCCAGGGTGGCTTAAGATTAAGCCATCCGACTCTGTAGTCTGTCGGATAATTAATGTTTAGTAGTTCAGGAACTCAATGCCATTTCACATATGACAAGTAAAAGGCAGCTAAAAAGATAATGTTTTAAAATTCAATGGCAGAGTGTCCCACCATCAAAAACAACTGATTGAACGTGGTTTATGCAATACAATAAACTATAAACTATCATAATTATTTTCCCCAATTTATTTTAAAACCTACCTACAACGTAATTGAACTAAACAACTATAAACAAAGCAATCTGATAGAAGCCATATTCAAGACTGGAAATAAGGCACCTGTCACTGACAGGTGCCTGTCATTTTGTCCGGCACTGATTTGTCTCTTTTATTAATATATTTAATACATTTCTGGCACTAAGTTGAAAATGTCAGGTATTATTTCATTAGTGCCTGACATTTTGTCAGGTATATCTAAAACCATTATTTCCAGGCCCGGCCTTATTGTGTACATGTATTTACATTGCTCTGTATACATGTTCGTAAATATATTGTTTAATGTTATATGCATATATACCTATTGTAAAAGAGTGTTCTAGAGTTAAGGTTCTTGATCCTTCAAATTCATCATCAAGCTGAAAATAGACAGAATAATAAAGATATGCAGAAAAACAAGGGCAGGTGTAATATAGATTTCACTTCATGAGAATCTTGATGCCTACATTTTTCATCATGGCATAAAACAAATAATGAAACGGTTATCAATAATTTTCAGAAAAAAATTTAATTACCACTGCAGTTATGTCACTGCCTAATTAGGGGATTAGTAAATGCATCTCAATAAAAGAATAAAGATTAAAGTTGTTCTTATATAAGCTTGAATGGCTATCAATCCTGACAGAGATATGTGGCATGGAAAGAGAATGGAACACTGTATGGTAATGAGACCATTATAATCACATTCATCTGACAGTCTTTTTACTTTCAACAGTACAAGCTGTAGGTGACACCAATTTGATTTTTTGTTTGTCAGGAAAACAGGTTAAAATTTTGCTATTCATTTCTTCAGGAAAAAAGACCAATTTAAAAAGCAAAATCTGTTTATTTCTGTAAAATGATGGGTCAATACTACCAAAAAATGAGAATAAAGTACAATTATTTCAAGAACATTTTTGTTTGTGGAAAATAAGTTATTTATTCAATGTTTAGATCTTTTGCATTATCACTGATGTCTATATAATATAGGCAGTTCAAATGTTTGCAATTTTTATATGAAGTAACTCATTGATATTGAAGAATTCTGTCAGTTTTGCATAATAATGTAGTATATGTGGTTGTATTTGGTAGTACAGCGTAAAAATGGGGAGATACTCTATTAAAAGATCCCTTGGCAGTTGGAATTACATGTAGATATAATCTAAGCAAAGTGGTGCCAAAAGAAATGTATCATCGCATGATATTGAAAATTATTTGAAAAACCATTTCAGTATAAAATTGATAGAGACCAGATCCTACACAGGCAGGTCTCTAACAAAAGTAACATCCTACTTTGATCCTTATAAATATTGAGAAGTAGGCTACACTAGGGAACGGGTATCATTTAGATTTAATGAAAAAAGGAAAGAAACTGAGCTTACCATCGATAATCTAATACACATATTCAGTTAATTGATTGCCTTCCAAAAAGTGTTAAATACCATCAAGATTCATCAAATAACGCCCAGTTTGTGCTACCATTTAGTTTGACATTGGTTGTCTAGTTTATGAAACTAAATGGTCATAAACTGGATGATCAATATCAAACTAAACTAAATGGTCATAAACTAAATAATCGATTGTCTAAACTAAATGGTGTTTCTTAAACCAAATGGTAGCACAAACTGGGTGTTATTTGATGAATATTGATTATATTTAACACATTCTGGATGGCAATCTATTAACTGAATATGTGTATTAGATTATAAATGGTAAGCTCAGTTTATTTCCTTTTTTCATCAAATCTGGATGATACCCGGTCCAGATCAGCGCAAAGTTGACTATCTCAACTATCTGCGCACCAGCTTGATATGATTACATGTCATTTGGGACTCACGTCATTTGGGACTCACGTCATTTGGGACTCAAAAAAATTTGACTGCGACATTTGGGACTCGGGTATACGACGTTTGGGACTTTGATATACGACGTTTGGGACTTTGGTGTACGTCGTTTGGGACTCGATCAAGATATAAGTAATACGTTGGTAAAGTCGTCCACACGACATTGTTCATTAAAATTTAACAATACATTTATTTATTTTAACAATACATTTATTTATTTTAACAATACATTTATTAATTTTAACATTTTCATAGCACAATTTGTAGTTTTTGTCTGTCTCATAACTTTCAAATGTTTTTATTCATTTGTCCATGATAGACACACGTGCGGCACAGTGATCATGTGACAACCATAATTGAAATTGCTTCAAAATAAAATTCCGTACGACTATGCCAGATACCTTTCAATAATTTTTTCATAGCTCAATTTGTAGTTTTTGTCTGTCACATAACTTCCAAATGTTTTTATTCATTCGTCCATGATAGACACACGCGTACGGCACAGTGATCATGTGACAACCATAATTGAATTGCTTCAAAATGAAATTCCGTACGACTATGCCAGATACCTTTCAATAATAACAACGACAATACATGTATGTTTAAAACTAAGCCTCTGTCAGCATGTGTAGGCCTATAAAAAAAATTATAACGGCACATGCTACGTAAAATTAAACGTAGCATCGCCGGCTTTTTGACCTAGAAATTCCAATCAATGTCACGTGTCATCGGCGGATTTGGCAATGACGGAAAAAATATATTATTATTAATGACTGTTTCTCAGTGTATTTGGTGTTCTGTCAGAGGGTTATATTCAACTTAGATTTAAATTTCACTAACAACTGGTTAGCTAAACCATTAAATGCATGATCTAATTATTATTTTAATATCTACCGGTACTTGGAATTCATACGGAGCGTCAAAGAAGCGCGATTCCCGAGCGAAATGCACAAAATATGCACGCAGCTAGGGATCCTCCGATAAATCTGTCGACGTTTGTGTCGAACTCTGGTCCAAAATATCGTTTATATCGGGTCCCAAATGTCGTTTATATTGAGTCCCAAATGTCGTTTTTGTTGAGTCCCAAATGACGCCAATGAAGTCCCAAACGTCGTCAACTGGGTCCCAAATGTCGTTTGTGTTGAGTCCCAAATGACGTGAGTCCCAAATGACGTGATACCCATGATATAGGGTCAATCTGCACAAACAAAATGTATTCTCCACTACACGACCGTGCAGACTGCAATCTGCGCGAGGGGTGAAGAATGCGCCCAACATATAGTTGTGAACTTTATGCCATGAAGGATGAAGTAAGGAGGTGCCCATTGACTTGAGTCTGACTGATTGACATGTACATGATGTATGCTATAATTACATCAGTAGTCCCAGGTGCTGTTTCTAGATCAGACGATTCAGCGGTGAGAAATACCTTTGGACCACCTGATCCTTATTTTTCCTGCCACCTCTTGGTGATAAACTTACGTGGACTAATCCAGATAAATCAGCGATTATCGCCAGGAAAAGGCCCACCGCAGTGTACCTAATGGGCGCAGCCATGTTTAATAATATATCCCAGGATTCACAGTGACAAACCAATCACGTAGTCCCTAATATTTTTCATCTAAATGTCCACCAATCGTGTTGATTGTAATGGAAATTCTGGTTATCTTTAATTAAACATGGCGGTCTGTTTAGGAAATGTGCCGACTGAATGAGCTAAAAAAGATTTTATCGATAAATAACAGTGAAAACGCAGGTGCAATCTCATTTATAAGATGGAGGTGGATACGAATTTATCCCCAGACGATATTATATTCTATTCAGTATTGTACTCAAGCGTCACTGTAGTTTTCGGCATGGCAGTCCTTTCCAAATTTCTTACGAATGAATTTCGGTTTGGATTTCGGTCTGTTTTGAGTTTGGTTGTACTGTTTCTAGGCGAGCCGTTATGTCAATTTTTGGTGAAAGGTCCATGGGGTCTAACCTGTTTTGCTGTTGGTTGTTTGTTTATTTATTCCATTTTACCTGCCAGTCATCTTCCAGTTGGAAATAAAGCGGTTCTCATAACAGGTAAAACAAATACATTACTAATTACATACAAATACATTCACAATCACATTGTCTCATGTCTGCGATATCTCTTTGGTGGAAGCAGATTTTAAATAAAGTTACTAAGTGCATTACATACAGTAGCAAGTCTAGATTGCACATATAGTTGCAATTGATAGTCTGACAGGTTTACATGTTCTGCCACAAAAAACTTATCAGATGCACTACATGAGGTCAGATATTTCGGATTAGTACCGTACACAAAATAGGTTATAGTAAGGGGAGCAAATAACGAAATTAGTGGTTTTGATTCTTTTAAGGCTTTAAACATGCATTATGCAAGAGCTAGATATGTCTATTACAGGTCTTTCTTTAGGCCTTAAATGTTATCTAAATTATTCATTAGACATTATTAATTAACTTATCCAGAACATAATGTCATAAACTCTCGATATCAGTGCTAGCCTTCGATATTGACTGGATTAGAATCCTGTATGTAATGCTCATTGATAATATGTGTACATGTATGTTTAGCCTATGCCGCAAACAACCTGGGCCCTGTTTCACGAAATTTTAGCTTAAGATAAAATCCAATTTTAGTAGATACTTCAATTTTGATTGGCTAAGCACTAAAATCAATCTAATATTATCCAATCAAATTACTAAAATTGGGATCTTATCTTAGTTAAAATTTCGTGAAATACATGTAGGCCCCTGGTGTAAAGTAAATTATGAGAAATGAAATGAAATGGGGTTTAACATCCTTTTCTTCTGCACCTTACCTGGGCTATTGGAAGACAGGGATACGCCATACAGTGTGCTACAGCCTACTCTTATATCGAATTCCAAATGCCAAAGGATCTTGTACGTGCAGTCGTGCACGCCAATGTGCATACAGGACCTCAGTTTTCCGTCCTATCCAAACGACTAGACAGCTGTCCTTGTCAGGCCCTTCTGTTCTGCATCAGTGACAAGCCAGCGCCTCACCCACTTAGCCACGTGATCCCCCCGTAAATTATGAGATGTGCATTGCTCTTGTAATTGTAACAATTAGAATCATAAAATAAACATTTTATTAATGAAAGATGATATATATACAAAACATTGAAGTCCTATTGCAGAGAATCTATATGCATAAATTTTAACCAACCATTTGAATTGTAGATAAATGAGAGTAATGTGCCTAATGAGCCATGAAATTAGATCATTAGATTAAATGTAGCTTAGGAATGGGCTCTGATTGACTTGATTGAGTGAATTCAGTGGAAGTATTTGTAATCCTATAGAACAATGCTGTTGAATGATTAATATGGTGTAACATGCCACCAATACAGGGCATATGAGTTACTATTAATATAATATCAATCATACAATTATATTAAAAGTATAGAAATGGGTTTAGAGTGAATTTTTCTGAAATACTATACATTGTGTACTTCGTAGAGTAAATGTACACAGATGTACATTATTATAATTATAACCTAATTCTTATATTGGAAACTTTATTTACATGTAGGTTTACTGATAAATTATGCCTCCTGATTGCTACAAACATATTGAAATCTATATTCTCTAACCCCCCACAAATATATTCCAATGCGTTAGCTTTCTACAGATGGATATGCACTTTAAGAACTATCGCACCAGATGTCATAGTGATACCATTTAATCTAGAAAGGTCCCCACCCCATTTGTTTACTTCTGGCAATTAGACAGTTTTATTCCTTAAAATAAACATTTATCTGTAACGGTGGGACTTCTCCTTTAACAATGTTTCACAAAACATGTAGATAGAATATTTATGATTGCAGGTTGTGATTCAGGATTTGGTCATGCATTAGTAAAGAAATTAGATAGTATAGGTATGAGAGTGTTTGCTGGTTGTTTAGTAAAAGATGGTCCTGGTGCCATAGAATTAAAAAATAAATGCTCTGAAAGGTAAGTAAAAATAATAAATATATGATATACGTTTGAAAGACCATCACTGCTCAGAAGTACAGTTTGGATGTTTCGTACACTCTTTCAACTTGTCAGTGGTAATTTGTTCTCAGAAAAAATGTACAAAAGCTGTCAAAGGTTTTGATCTTAGGGGGCATTATCATTTTCGCTATTGTATTAAAAAATATCATATTAAAAACAATCGAAAATACAGACACAAATCTACTGTTATAACTACAGGCCTAAGACCGTATACATTGTAGATCAATGTACACTTGTAGTGGACTCCCGGATTCATTCAATTGATCTAATCGTTGTTTTTTTTGTGAAGTTCTCCTAGAGTTTTTATTAGAACCAGATATTTTGCAAGAGCATTCACTGTACATTTCATGGGTGGCTTTATAGCTTGTCTGAAATTTTGAACATCAAATAATGGCAAATGGAAAATCATTATGCCTCCAAATCGCTAATAGTACATGTAATATGCTTTTTTTCCCCAAATCAGCTAAAAAGTAGACAAATTGCCAATATGCCTCTTTGAGTTAAAATTGAATAGTCAAATTTAGCAGATTTTGTTGCAATGATGCAAAGTTTAATTAGATATTTGTATGTATTTCAGGGTAACATTTTTACAGCTAGATTTAACAAATAATAAAGAAGTAGAATTGGCAGTAGAATATATACAACAACAAGTCTCTACAGAGGGTTTGTATAAGTTTATAATAATATTACACTACAGTTTTTTTCTAATAATAATTAAACCCATCTAGTATATAATGATTAATAACATATAAAATCTTACAGAATTCAAAAGCAAACCATTGTATTTAAAGTATGAAAAATTGACTTATATAGAGTTGCTTCCCTTGTTTAATTGTTTATTCCTATATAATTTGTAAATTGGCATTATGCAACAGCTAAATTTGGCATTATTGGGTGTTATTGTCTTGCTTCAAATGTTAGTTTAGATAAAGTATTTTGATTGAATTGTTCAATATATTCAATTTTCATTATCTATTTTTGAACTTGCAAGAATATTCTGCCCTATCTTTACATCTCACATGACGTTTCCTTAAATTAGTATGTGTTTGTTTAAAGTTAAATATATCAACCATTTTCTACTATACAGTTAGATATATGGACATTTTTCAACTATAAATGCTTATGTCACATACAAATTTTGAGGTCCTTAGATACATACATGTACATCTTTTAGGTTAATGCATATCTGTGTTTTGATTCTGTGATCCATGTAGTGGGGTTGGGAGGGCCTAGTGGTCTAGAGTGCCGCACTTTGACTTCTAGCTTGCCAGTCACCTCCGGCTTGCGATTTTGGTTTTGATCCCTGGTGTGAGCGTATGTGGCATGGAGATAGGGGCGCCTTCTCAACCTCGTTGGTTTCCTCCCACTGCTAAAGACCCCTACGCGCATGCAAATTGTTGAAATAAAATTAAACCATATGTTATTACCGAAATTACCTAGTTTGTGTCGAGTGGCCGGTTAACCCCATTTCTCTCTCTCTCCCTCTGATGCATGTAACTCATTTAACCTGAGCCGATCACATACATGTAGTAATGTTCAAGATATCTTACATAGTATTCTGTATTGACTGCCATTTTACATTTCTTGATTAGGTCTGTGGGGGTTAGTAAATAATGCTGGGGTATGGTATTGTTCCGAGTTGGAGATGACATCAGAGAAAATTATGCGACGTGTGATGGATGTTAATCTATTTGGAGCTGTGCGTATAACCAAAGCTTGTTTACCCATGATACGAGCATCAAAGGGTAGAATTATAAATGTTTCTAGTCTATTAGGTAAGTATTTATTGTATTTGAATGATGCATTGATGAGGTGCATCTCTATTTAAAAAACACTAGTGTGGCCTGAGAGAGTTTATCATGATTTTCCAGCACGGTTTACCTATGTCAGTGGTGCAGAGCGCTTTATTATAGTTACCTCCCTTGACAGTAAAATCTGCAAATTAAAACTAACTCCTGGACCAATTGTTTCCAGGATATAAAACTTGTACCGATTATCTCATCTTATTACTTAACATGTTTATTTAAGGTCGTGTAACATTAGAAGGTAATGGTGCCTATTCTATGTCAAAACATGCTCTTGTAGCTTATACTGATACTCTACGACAAGAGATGAGAAAATGGGGAGTTCAAGTAGCTCTTATAGAACCAACAGGTTTTTATACTGGTAAACACTACATGTACTTTATTTTATTTATTCTTGATTACAAGAAGCAGTGTTTAATAACTACTCCACCAGAATATTTCTTTGATTGGTGGGGGAGGGGCTGGGGGTGATGACCGAATGGTTAGCATGTGTTTGCCGTATCATAAGGTCTGTCATTGAGTCAACTGGTAGGGTCACCCACCTGTCCCCAACCTCATGGGTTTTCTTTGAATCCTTTTGTTTTTCACCCACTGTGCAAGCGAATTATTGAAATATAATTGAACCATAAGTTAGTCCCGAAATGACCTGCATGTAGTTTGTGTCTAGTGGACATTAAACCCAATTTCATTGTCTCTCTCCTTTTGATTTTCTTTTAATGAAGATTGATTCTTAAATATCAGACACAATTTTATGGATAAAAATTACTTCTACTTCCAACCCCAGCCTTCTTCGATGCTAGGTTTAATTAAGTAATACTACTTTTTATTTATCAAGTTTTGTTTTATTATATTATGTGGCAGTATTCCCTTTGTCTGTCTGTTCATCAATATCTCTTGTAAAGACAGTATATTGTGAGATGTCTTGTTTAAAATCTTGCTGGTTTTGTTCAGTATGCAGAACCGTGAAACAATATTTCACACAGTTACTGTCCCTGGCACTAAAATTCTCTCCTTTTATGCAAGTTCGAGAATTTTTCTTCAATACTACTGGTATTGTTCAGTCAGGCCAAGGTACAAATTTATCAGTATTGTAATGAAATTCATAGTCAACCATCAATTTTACATATGTTTATTTCCTCTACCCAGAAATCTTGATTACTCACCCTTCCAAATGTTGCTGGTGGGCATATAGTTGTTGTCATGCATAGTTTTGTTTACACAATCTCATATTTGATGACTCTGTATCCTTAAATTGATAAAGCTGATAGAACATTGGATGAATTCTATGGTTCATTCATTCTTTTGTTTGTTCCTGGAGTTTTATGTCCACTTCTTCTAAGGACGACATCATAGACAACATTATACTATTCCTTTTATCCCTTTTTCTATTTCAAAAAATGAATATTCTTTTTTTCCAGGCAACATGCAGGAGCATGTGATCAAAAGTCGTAAAGAAGAAGTCTGGGATACTTTAGATGATGCGACAAAAGATACTTATGGAAGAGAGTATCTGGATCACATATGTTCACATATTATAGATGGTACTCCACGTTTTTCCAGAGATCTTACACCAGTTATACGCTGTATGCGTAGTAGCTTATTGTCCAAACGACCACGGGAACGATACCCATGTGGTGCAGGTGCTGAACTATTAATAACTACATATCCATTACTTCCTGTCTGGCTAGCAGACAGGTTAATGGGTGCCATTTCTTTAATTCCTAGAAATATCAAACCTGCCGGTTTACAAAGCTAGTCAGCCGAATGTCATGTTTTCAAAAGATATATTTTATTTTCTTATTATGGCTTTTTAAGTTGTTGATTATATAGTTGTTTGTATTTGTGTGTGAATAATTGAAAGCTAGATTTTGTATGTAATTCAGAAAACCTGTCTCTTTGGTGTGCCAAGAATAAAATCATTCAGTTTGTTGCCAGGGAATTTTTACTATAATTTATCTTTCAGCAATCTGATTAAAATACAGATCTATATTTCTTTTCGTTTCTTTTTAAAGGGACAATCCCGATAAGAACAGAGTCTCAAAAATTGAAGTCCGAGTATTTATGAAATTTATGGACCAAAATATAGTGGCATGGTGTATTTACCTTGTCTCAAAGTTTCAGCTCAAAATATTGAGTCGTTTGGACGTGTACGTCAACACTGCTTATCCGGACACGTAACCCTTTTAAGATTTCGGGTCATTTTTTTCATTGGGTGACCTGATAATCGATTAACGTTTCTTGAGAGGTCTATACAGTGAATGACCCATGCACTGTACTTGACAACAAAAGGTATATTTCACCTACATATTATTTTTATAGAAAAAAGTCTGGTTTTATCCAGATACTGTATAATACAACGGTCTCCATTTCCAGATGAAGACTGTCAGGTTTAAGTTATTTACAAGCGTATCACAATTATCGGGTTAGTAGGTTATAGATTTTAAAGGATTTTAACACAAAATTAAGCAGTTTTATTCCCCAAAAAGTTATCGGGATTGGCCCTTTAATACTTTCGATGGCTTACGCTACATGAAGTCATACAAACGCTTTTGACCGTATGATGTCACACCTTTGATTAACCAATCAGCATTGATGTTACTAGTGGATTACCCACAGTTTCGGGAAAATACTAGTGTAGTAAAGACAAGTAAAACGGAATTTTGAACTATAAAAACGAAATTAAAAAGGATCTGTGTTTTAATCAGATTTTATCATTTAGTTTTGTTACTTATATTGATGTACAACTAAGACCACATTCCACATAAATCATATAGTGCTTACAATTGACTCATTGATCACAAGTTGAAGATCAGTGGTTATTAAAGTGTCAATCTTAAAGGCACATTAGGTAAGATTAGATAAAGAACTGACAGTTCTCGCTATAATAGTTAAAAAATAATGAAAAATGCAAGTAATGATCAGAAAATTGATATAAATGTATCTCAGTGTTGTGTATTGTGGCTCTTGTTGTGTACACGAATATTCATATGATCTTGTATGCCGACAAACAGCCACAAATTATAAGCATAGCAATTTGCTTTAAAACCTTAAAAAAAACTTAACTAAATGAATACTTAAGATAAATAATACATAATTTTTTTTTTGCCGATTGGGATATATGTGAATAAGCTGGCTTGTTGCGCAAGACATAAGCCCTTTGCAGCATGGAAATTATTAGCAAAAAAATGAATGATTGAACCAGAGACAATGAGATTACAAATGTGTACTTGTTTATATATATATATAATGTGTCTATGTAAGTGTGAAAGTGTTGTTACCACTGCATTTCCTTAGTTTTTCTTCTTTGATATTTAAAATTAGAACAAATGTAAACAATTTTATGTGGCATATTAAAGTAAAGAGTAAATGGAAAAATATGTGAAAATAACCAAAGAATGAAATGGTGAAATTTTAGAATTTTATTTTCAAGAATATACTTTATTTTGAATATGAAGTAGAAGTAAGAATTATTGATTCTAAGTTAAACCTTTTGAGTCTAGTGGTTCTCATTTGTTTGTGGCAATACTTAGGAGATAAATCTAGATTTTCTTCGCATGTTTAAGTCTAGACGTCAGACATCTTGGCCAACAGCTGTCTCAGCAACTCATTGTATTGGCTTAGAAACAATCAGGGACTCGACGGTTCAAGGGTTAATAAATACGATTCATAAAAATGACATGTTACATTTAAAATTATGCCTATTTTTATTTGAAGCTTGCACTGGTATTAAGTTTGATATTGACCTCTTCAACAAAAAAGCTTGACATGTGTATGTAATCAACATTTTCAAACTAGTATAATTTCTAATCAAAATATTTTGTTAATATTTATTGTTGTTATCGTATTGTTAATGAGAGTTGGAAGTTTAGTTTTATTTATAGTCATGGTCCATACTTCATCTTATTCTATTGAAATAATTCATTGTGTGTCAGTATATTTATAGAAAAGTACAAATATGGGTAAAGCCTGATTCCTCCCATGTTCCTTAAGCAACGTTCGCGAGCCTTACAACATCTAACCCTTGCTTCAATACTCAGCAATTCCTGAACTTTGTGCTCGTTGTTTTTACAGGTGACTAATTAGCATTGTCCAATCAGAGTTTGTGGCACAAAACACACTATAAACAAACAGGGTTTTTTAAATTGAGAAACTCGTGGAAAAACAGCAACCGTGACATTGATCGATCTTTGAACTTTGCAGCTCGGTTATCACATGTAGGCATTTTAGCTAAAAGCACAAGACTTGGTATTCAGGACGACTGATGAATTTGATAGGTTCCCAAGCTGGGCTAGTGTCAGTTGAACTTAGTGGCGAAATATGCAGGGTATTATGTGAAGGGCTTGATAAGATATGTGGCTGGTGCCAGCAAAATCAGTCACTTGGATCACTTCACCAAAATTGAGTTCTATACATTTTCTGAAAGCCACAACTGTGGGCTTTCAAATGCAACAAAAATTATGTTGGTATCTCAAAAATTGACTGAGTTGTGAAATTTTGAAGCTTCAAGGTCAACATAAGTACATTCTGAGAAAACGCAGATTAAAGCCTGGGTACTAAAAATTTTCAAACCATTATAGCAACCAGTATCTTAGGATGGGGATATTGCCTCCAAATTTTTACCGGTTGAAAATTTATTTGACATGTTAAGTGACGACTAATTTCGATTGTTTTAGGGAGAATTTTGATTACGTAACATTCTACATGTTTTATTAAAATCAATTTTTGAGGCATTTAGAGTTCGAATAATTAAAAATGGTTTAGAATTCCGAAAGACAACATTTCAAACTATTGTTTGGTGATGAAAACTGAAAATCAATAATTTCACCACTGACTGCCGTATTTTGTCTATAACGCAAAATGAATGATTCCGACTTCCGACTGAAAACGATAATTCCGGTCACATATATGTAGTTAAGGCGAGGTCAAGCCTTCCATTGAAGATGGTTTCCTCCTGTCACCAATCACCTGAAATTCTGCTAGATTGAATGAGAACAAGAGTGGTTAAAATGTAATTGTCTTTAGAGCATGTTAAATTTGATTTAATCATCGACGGTTTGAATGTTATATTCTTTAATCAAACTATACATTGCTTTGTATTTTATGACAATTGTTTTCTTGTCGATAACTTAAATGTGATCAAATGAGATATCGTTTGGACTGAAACCATTAAAGAAGCAGTAAATCCAGTGACTAGCGAATGATTTTTCAGGAATATCATTTGATTGAAACCAAATTCTATACAATTGACGCAAGTGGGAATCAGGCTATGATAATATTAGTAACAGTAAGAGTTTTCATATCTAGTTGGCAGCAATACCGCATGCTATTTACTCTTTTACCATGTTGATGCTCAGTTTTACATAATTTACATAGTTTAAATAGACTTTTGAAAGTATTAACCAAAGAGGGTAGAAGCGCTGGTTAAAATTCAAATGCCTTATTCTTCTAAGAAGGCCTTTTCACCTTCTATTTTCAGTATTATGTAAGAATTAGACATAGAGCTGGCTGGTTTTTCTATGATAGTTAAAAATAATGAAAAATGAATACATGTGTATTGAAAATTCTGAGTGAAGTTATGAATGTTTGAAAATTTGATGTGTACGAGTAGATATTCTTGATTGTCAAGTACCATTGTGAAAATTAAAAATGTCTTGATTATCGATTTTAATGTTAAATGATTAAATGGCACAGCTATTCTAATCCATTTAGTATCTCAGCCATCTGATGCCCTAGAGAGTTGATTACAGACTTGTCATGCGAATAAATGTCTACATATTGATTTATATAACATTTGAAGCCAGAAAAAAATAAGCTGCAATAGGCAGAATTAACTCTTACATAATGCATTTTTAATATAACAATTGGCATTATAAAATGGTTAGTGTATATAAGTTTTCTATAATCATGAAAAGTGTAATTTGTTATTTAAGATATTTGTTTTTATCAAGATAATGATGAGATAATTTATGTGAGTTATTTATTTAATATGTTAATTAAAACCATCTCATTATACATCTTAAATTATTATTTATTATTTGTCATTTTTTTTCTTTTGAATGAGATCAGTTTGTGCCATTGAATTTGTTAAGCCAGTAAAATTATATCACATGGGCCAGCCATGTTAATTTCATTAAAGATTGCAGGGGTAATTTATAATATAGCAATAAAGTATGTAGCGTGGTTAGTGCATGTTTTTTGAAGTGAGAGAAGAGCAGATCCATGTCAAGTTGCCTTTTTTTTTACCCAGACTTAAAAACTAAAAATGTTAAAGCAATAAAATCAAAAATATAACAATTTATTATAAATTCTGTCATTGAAACAGGAAAATCCATCCACACACACATCTCCCCCCACAACAAAAAAGGGGGCTTAGATGGCCGAATGGTTAGCATGTGCACGCTTGGATCATAAGGTCTGTCATTGAGTCAGTGGGCTTGGTTTTGCTTCCTTGGTTGTACTTGACAATGTTTAGGGTCGTCTGTCCAACCTCTTGGGTTTTCTTCAGGTCCTCTTGTTTCTTCCCATTGCTAAAGACCTCTATGCCAGAACCATATGTTAGTCCGAAAATGACTTAGTTTGTGTCGAGTGAACGTTAAACCCCTTTCTCTCTCTCTCTTCTCTCAACAATTAATCAAATGCTTAGTTAAATTAGTAATTAAATAAAAAAAAATCTGTTCAAAATTAGCATCTGTTGTCTGTTTTACTATTAGTAACTTACAACACAAATCTAACTAGTGAGTTGTGACAGAACCCAGGTAGTTTTTAATTTACATTGTTTATATGTGCAATGGTGCGAGGGAATCTAGAAACTTCCAAATTAATTTTTAGAAAATTTGAAAAAATAAAAGTTGACCAATGTTTGATAATGGTATGTATTATTTCCAACCTACATGTATTGTGTATATTTGTTAATTGGTGCAGTTTATTTTATTATTTATGTTTAGTTGATAAATATTGCTATTTTTAGAAATACTATTTTATGCTTAATTTGTTATATATTGTTTGTATACATTAAAAAAAAGAACAGATTGAAAGAAAAGTTATTATTTAAATATTCAAGCTATGATTTAAATGATCAAGCTATGATTTAAATGATCAAGCTATGATTTAAATGATCAAGCTATGATTTAAAGATCATCGTAGGCCTCTTTGTGTTACATGTAAGAACATTCAAACTGTACAAATTTATAAGTGGGTACATGTATGTGTTGAATGTTAGGATGTTCAATCCCAGGTTTGGCCGAGACAGTTCAGTGGGATTTTCCGGGGTGGTTTCCCCTTGTCAGTGGTGCAGAATTGAGCGTCTGGTAAGGACAGCTATCTATCTAGTCCATTTGGATTGGACGAAAAACTGAGGTCCTGTGTTCACATAGGTGTGCATATAAACGATTCCTTGGCAGTGGGAATTTGATGTAAGAGTAGGTCGTAGCATTGCACAATTTCCTTTATAGCACACTGTATGGCACATGCCTGTTTTCATTAGTCGAGTTGGAGCGGAACAGTAGCACGTTAAATCCCCATTTTATATTTATGTCATGTTAAATGGGAGCCACAGTGGAGTTTCTGTGTTCGATCCCTGTGTTCATTGGGATTTTCCACTCCAACCTCGTGGGTTTTCTCTGGGTACTCTGGTTTCCTCCCACTGCTAAAGACCCCTACGTGCAAGTAAATTATTGAAATAAAATTAAACCATATGTTAGTCCCGAAATGGGGTGGGTGGGATGGCCCAGTGGTCTAGAGTGCCGCGCTTCGACCTCTAGCTGGCCGGTCACCTGGCTTGCGACTGTGGTTTCGATACCTGGTGTGAGCGTATGTGCCATGGAGATGGGTGTGCCTTCTTAACCTCGTGTGTTTCCTCCGGGCACTCCGGTTTCCTCCCACTGGTAAAGACCCCTACGCGCAAGCGAATTATTGAAATAAAATTAAACCATATGTTAGTCCCAGAATGACTTAGTTTGTGTTGAGTGGACGTTAAACCCCATTTCTCTCTCTCTAGTCCCGAAATGACCTAGTTTGTGTCGAGTGGACGTTAAACCCCAATTCTCTCTCTCTTTTATCATAAGATCATGTGTTGGGATCAGTATTCGAAGTGCGAGATAATTTACATCAATGAAATTGAATTGCAATGTCATCGTTCATAAACAGCCCAGTGTGTATGTATATACGCCAAGATGACGATGAGACCATGTATTTCTCAAACTTTTCCAATGAAGGTCGAAGGGAAAGAAGACCCATCCCTCCACTCACCAAAGATACATTGTCTCAGTTACCGTGCAAACCCCCTCCTGCAAAAATTTCTGGATCCGCTCTGGGTTGTATCTATTGTATTGAGTATTATTAGTGTAGTAGATAAAGTTATCATATCTAATAGAGTTGACAGTACACGTAAATGTTTCAATGATAACTACTTATTTTAATATTTTTAAAACGCTTCACCATGCTATCATTACGTGACAAATTAATCATACAAATTAAAGAGATACTACCATCATATTTAGCCTATATTACATTCGTGTACAATAAACATGGTTTCGCTCCGGAATGTCCCGAAAAGTTCCTCTCGGGGCGAAAGTCAACGGGAACTTGATGAATAAACATTTGTGCTGCTTTGGAAACCGAACCTGATACTTCTCCGTCGTTATAAATGAAGCTGAAATGCATTTAATACTTTTGAATTATTATCGGAATCCACTTTTTATTCATATGGAATAGTCCTAAGTTGGCGTTAACAAGAAGTGGCAACAACCGACCAGCCTTGGTGGCATCGGAAATAATCGATATATACAAATCCTACCATTTGGCAATTTGGGCAATTTGGATGTGTTTTTTTATGTGCAGGTGGGAATTATATCAGTTTCTGTACTCCCTCTAATTGACAATTAGACCCCCACGGACGTAAGTGACATCAAGATACGCCCATATTTATTTGCTTAGTAAAAATGCAAATTGGCGGTTGCATAATATATTTTTTTCTAATTACAGTAATCTCCCAGTATATTTCAAACGACGAGAGTGTAATTCCCCACTATCAACTGGAAGATTTGTTTCATTTCGGAACGTCCCTATTAAGTTACAATATGAAAATACAACTTTACTCCAACCGTCGCTCTAAGCTAAGGTTATCTTGGACGGTACCGCTTACGTTTTATTTGACACATTCTTTTCAGGGGTTTTGAATCGTACGATTCGACTTGAGAGCAGTGTTGGGTTATTATAAACGGTCCGACGGGACGTCCTCCGTTCAGAGACCGTTCCAAAAGGACCTCTGGAAGAGTAACAAATAACCTAATCGGTTAAAAGATCAATAGTTTTGTCCAGTATGCCAGAAACTTAAATTATCACTTGATACATTTCTTTTGATGGGGAGTTTTGTTTCGGTACCAGTGACTTTTGACTACTTTGACCCCCATACCTGGGCAGCTCGTGGATGCCCTCGTGAGTGATTTCTAGATTTGGACTGGGTGATTCTTTTGTGGCCTCACCTAGAACAACTAGGTAGTGAGCAATGTCTAGATTTGGACAGGGTCGAATTTGTATTGTTTGGCCTCATATGGAAGATCACGCATGTCTTGGGTGCACTTATGAGTGATGTGTAGATTTGGCTTGGGTCGATTGATTCAGAATTATCAGTGCGCCATTTTGTTATTTCTGCTTTTGGACTGTAAAGGTCACAGCCTACCCGGTAAAATGATTTCTTTATTTATTAATAAAATGTACAGGTGTGGTATGAAAGACAAAGACTTATTCAATGATAATAAATAGGTGAACGATATTTGACGATAAATTATCAATAGAGAGCTTACAGGCTTTATCTTATTATTGAATTAAACGATAAATAAAAATTCATCTACCGTAGCCCACCCAACCTTATTAAAGGAACAACACGCCTGGCCTCATAAAGAATGGACTGGCTTTTAAGAAACAAAATTATTATTACTCAATTGACTAAGACGAATCAGTCATCATAGAATTGATCGGTTTGGGTGAGTTTTGGTCCAAAATGTTTTTGTTGATAAAGATAGCTTTGATGGTCTGCATAACTTTTATTCTGGCATGTTGGGGCATTAAAGTTCTTCACTAAAATACGAAACGAAAGAGTAAAGAACAGTAATAAACGGCGATTTTATTTAGATCATGAGATGCTAATTGTAAGCCGGTTGGTGGGTTCGGGACTTTCCGGTGTCCATAGTGGCCGCTTTATATGAATGAGTATTTTCGGGACACTGGAAATCCCGAACCTTCTCAACCTGCCTACAGTTAGCATCTTCCGTTTAGATCAACTTTTCTTGTAAGGGTACTTTTAATTGGTCTTTTTTTATTCCGAAGCATTGTTTCTAATATCCGATACACCAATTCAAACACTGTTAGACACCGTAGAGTTGTCTCTATCATAGTGTCGTCCATACAGAGTAGCAGATAAAAGTGGTCTTTCCTTTCCCCGATTCACGAACTCAATTCGATTATGAAGATACTTCCAATGCTCGTGTTCCAGTCTTAATTTTCCGTCATGCGACACAAGTACTTCGGGAAAGACGTATTCAGTAGTGAATGTTCCCCAAAGTTTTAAATATTCAAAATGTCCAGCAGCGAACTTAGTTGGTTGCCCACAACTAGCAATGTCGGTAAATTCACATTTTAAGAGAACACAAACTTGAGTGTACCAACTCAGTCCTTCAATCTGGTGTAATCCATCGAATACGCCTAAAGCATACAATTCGTCGTTTGACGTATTTTGTTTCTGGTAATCTAAATAACAGCAGACTTCATTTTGGCAGATCTTCACTTTCGCTTTCGGCTCTGTTAAAGGGAGGTACTGATAATTATCGTTATCGGCCATAATAGTTGCCCAACCGTTCTCAACCATATGCCGATTGACTCTATGAAGATGAGCGTGGTTATGGATACGATTTCTAATGCTCCTGTGAGTCAGTGGTCCAAGGTCATTGTTAAGTTGGACACCACTAGCCTGGTCAGCTAGCTGATGTGAAATAATTCCATTACGAGAAGCGGTATTGTAATGACCACCGTTCCTTCTGCTTTGGGCGTTCACTTCAGCTGTATCTTGGCCATGGACGAAAGACGCTCCCAAACTGTTGCCTCCCCGGAACCCATGCGCATCAGGAACAACTTGGTGTCGTCTGTAATGTGTTGGACTTGACTTTACGTCTGCTATCAACAGTTTTCCGGGACTGAAAAGACCATCATTGTAGTAGTAAGCTTCCGTTCTTCGTGGAGAATAAATTCCGCTACCATGGAAATTGAAGAGTGGAAAATGTAAGTTGGCGGCTAGTAAATTAACTTTAAACAATTTGGCAAAAGCAGAATGAAATTGGATAGCTGATAACAATGGTAAGGAGTCCATCCAGGCGGTAGGGAAAATTACGTTCTTTACTCCCAAATCCTCAACAAGATCAACGGCAGGGGATTTAAACAAAATGTCAAAACATGTTATGATGCCGAATTTTCCAAAAGGAGTATCAAAGGTGACCCTTTCGACTGTAGAGGGTGTATCAAACTGTGCCTCAAAGTATAAATGTTGCTTGTGATACCGTGCTACTAAATTACCCTGTGGATCAAACACTACGTCGGTATTGTATTGGCGTTGTCCATCATCCGGGCAAATCGAATCTGCATCACAAACCTTTTTATCACCCATATTTGCTATGACGTAGATACCGTTGTTTCGAGCCATACAACTTAAAGTTATCTGTACCTCCACGCCATTGGTGTACTCTGATTGGTTGCAGGGGTTCCATGTAATTTCTGTTGGATCTGGGATATCCTCCAAATAAGGCTTGATAGTGTCTCGGTTAAAGTTCAATCCATAAATACCATCTTCTGGAAATACTATTATATCAACATTCTGAAATTAAAAATTTTAGCATCATAAATAGTAAACATAGACATACAGTAAGAGTTTAAAACCACCAAAATAACAAACAAACCAAAAACACAACAACAACATAAAATACCCACTTTCTGATCCTTCCAATGATCGGCTTAGACTCTATACAATATCTGTATGAATTTTCCGAACAGCTACCGTAATATACTATTATCGAGGGAAACCAATTGGATCTGAATTTATAAATCAGACCCTTCTCGGGAAGCTAAATATTTGTGCAATTCACCAATATCGCTTCTAATGTGGGATGCGAAAGGAAAATAAACTGATTTTGCCACTAATGAGTTCAGTGAATTTCAAAACAAAATTTCGAAGAAGTGTTGGACTCTTGTTTCCACGGACATTCTTATAGTGCTAGTCCATTGCGGTCTATTTGAATTTAAAATGTATCTATCAGAGAAAATGGCTTCTAAAAATATAGTGCGGTTCGGGTTTATAAACAAATGTAATCTATGGACTTATCAATACCCACAGCAACATTCGAATATAAACTACTCAGAGCCGAGGTGGCTCAGTTAGAAAGACGTGTTCGATCCCCGTGTTGGCCAAAACAGTTCCTCGTGATTTTTCGGCGTGGTTCCCAATCGTTTGTGATGCAAGCTGGTCAGTGTGCTAGGCAAGGGAGAACGTAAAAGAATCCTTGGCAGCTGGCATTCAATATAGGAGTAAGTCGTAGCCCCGCTGTCCGGGGAAAATTCCCTCATATCCGATGTATGGCGTATGTCCGTAACAGAACAATAGGACGTTTTACCCCATTGCACGCCATTTCTGAAAACTACACTTACCTGAGAAGATGCTATTCTTGTTTGTTCTGCATAAATATCCAGGTTCTTTTTCATATCTCTTAATGCTTGGTTCCTGGATACAGAGCGGAAGTGGGTCGGTTGAAAAAGAGCATGTTCGTAAACTGCGGCACGATAAGACGGGCGATAACCCTCTACTAAACCCAAACAAGTATATGTGGCCACGATAAACAGCAACGCAATTTTATACATTATTTAGTCTTTATGTTGCTCTTTCTGGGTTCTTTCTTTGACCCAAAATATCTGTGAAAACTATGGCGAGCTATATACTATACTGAAAATGAAAAAGTTTTGTGTCCTCGGAGTACAATATCGTCCAACAGATCAGTATATATTCAATGTGACAGTTACGAGATTTTACAGTGGTTTAAAAAGTCAGTCCTCTTTTTCTTTAAAGCTTAAAGGTGATTGATTCTATTCTATAAAATATCCGATTGAAGATTCGTCGTTTTCTATTATGGTCCCTCCCCTTATCCAAAGACCAATCAACACGAAGTACCTGCTTATACGATAGTCGATTACAACAAATCAGACAAAAATACAGTTCCAAACTAAAAGTTGTATCCGTTCAACCAAAGAACAAGAATGGCTTTAGTATGACAAATGACACTGAAGCTTCTGTTTCGGAAAGCTTTGTTGAAAGATGATTCAACACTGACAACACGTATGATGTTTATTCAATGATGTTTGCAGATTATGTTTGCCATTTTAAGGAGTAAATTGATCAAACACGTAGTATCAGATAGTAAGATAACAAAACGTCAATTATTGGGTCTTCAGATATCGCACGATTAACCCGAGGTGGGCACACCAATCAGTTGCAATATGTGTAGCAATATGACCTTCAGATCACACCACATTCCAACACGGAAAGAATGGACTTTGGGTTTAACGTCCACGGCAGATCTTTACAAAACCAACGAGCTTAAACAAGTCCATGACAGACCTTATGATCTAAAGTCCACGCCTTAGATCACCATGTCATCACACCACTAATACGTGTGCCAAGTTGTGGGTTTGGTTTGGACATGGGGCTTCTCATGTCTTAGGGCATCAGCATTTTCTGAACTTTTGTTGCATATCATAGAATAATATTTGAATTTTCTTCAGTGAGTAACGCACTGTTTCTCTAACCATGAAGTCTCAGGTTCATTCGGAAGGGACGAACATCGATGTCTCGTGTAGGCTATATTTTGGCGTTCGCGTAGCCCAGTCGGTGCAGTGAAGTAGGACGTTCAGCCTCATTTCATTTCAATTTTGTTCACATTTTCTATTCGGTAATTCATATGAGAACGTGACCCTATTGCTTTATAAGAATAAATTTAACCCGGGTCGTTCACGATAAACAGAAAATACGTTGTAAAGTCAATGTATTAAAAACTGGATATGACAACTTAGGCTTACACAGAATGGGGCCAAACCATGAAATGGGGTTTAACGTCCCACTGTTCTGTTCCGACATAACATGGGGCCAAACAATGAAATGGGGTTTAACGTTCAACTGTTCTGCTTCGACTGGGCTACTGAAGACTGGCATAAGCCATACAGTATGCTACATGGGACATTTTGTGAATTCCAACTGCCAGGGGATCTTTTACGTGCACTCCAATGTGTACACCGGACCTCAGTTTTTCGCCCCTGTCCTAGTCAGGCTCTGCGCCCTTCATCACTGACGATAGGAAACCACGCCGGAAAATCTCGACGAGTTATGTCGACCAACACCAGGAGCGTGATACTGTCTTACACACTTAGCCACTGCGACCCCCGGGCTAAATCATTCAAACAGAATATTGATTGATTAAAATAAAGATCGTGACCTTTTTGTTTGTAAGTGTGTACTTACTAATATATAGTTTATCTTATAGTAAATAATTGATACTAGGTAATCAAAGTGATAATTGTTATATCACTGTTTTATGTATGTAATAAACACATGTGATATACACGATAAACTTATATCAGATATATATCTATATGTAACTTGTATATCTATAATAATCAAATATATAGATAATCTACATAGATAAAATGATAGCACGGGCATCACGCCATTCTTTCGGTATCATTGTTTATCAATCACGCAAATCTCAATTACCTGTCAATTATTGCAAGATCATTCATCAAAAGAATAACTCAAATATAAGTTGAAGTTTTTATCCATTGAGCTATATACTATACGAGTCAACAGATACAAATATATACAAATATTTACAAGATTATTGACAATATTAAGTCAATGCTTCATCACGCCTGTTATCTTAAATGGGAACTTCAACTATAGCCAGTTGTTAATGTTTTATTTATTATCTATTAAGAATAATTTCTACAAATAAAAACCCGAAATTTCGTTTATTAGTACACAAATTCCAAAGTAAAGGGCTATTACCCGTGCCCGCCAACTGGTGGACCTCAGTTTTCGATGTCATCCGAATGACTAGACGTATGTTACTCAGTTAATCTGCTAATTAAAATCGAAATGTTTTTTTAGAACTTTTTTTTAAGGATTAGATGAATAAAATACAAACAAATAACAAGTGACTAGAATTCCCCTTGGATGATTAAATAAATATCTTATTAAAATAATTTAACAATATAGCATGCACACTAAACGACTGGGTTACTAAACAATTTAAAGAGGAAAGTGTTTTTCAAGGAGTTACGCTCAAAGTAGATTATTGATTAGATTATAATTAATAATGGCGTGGTTATTTGAATATAATATTATATAAATCAATATACATGCATTTCAAATTTGCTTATCGTACTAAATAAGTCTAACATACAATTTGTGTGTTGAGTTTTAGACATACTATAATGAGTTATCAATTATGTATTGAAAGAAGTAAGTTCTGTGTTTAAACACTATAATTATAAACACCGGGTTGGAAGCAGGTAGAAATATGAAACATTACGCTTTCCATAATATCAGAGATAACAACAATTTTCGTTGTACTTTTGTATATCACACACAATTAAACTGAACGAGGATCTGAATTGTGTAAAATATACGCGACTTTTAGCGTAATTATCTTTGGTAGGTATTTAGTGCAATACTTACTACAGTGATATATTTAAAGCCGAATACACACGAAGCAATATTATTGATTGATTTAGAAAGCATGTTATAATAAATGGATTTTCAATTTAAAATCTGTAGACTGTAAACTATCTACTTCACCATGTTTCGGTAGATAAGGGGTACTTCGGAATGGAAGGTCGAGGGGTGCTGATTATTCACAAGGTGCGTACTCTCATGGCCTCGGTGTAAAAATCTTTATAGCCTCTATCGTAATCTGATCAAAAATACAAATCTATAAACAAGTAAAACGGAACTTTGATATTTAAGAAACGAAACGAAATATGATCTGCGATTTAATTAAATAAACTTATTGTAATGGGGAGGGGGCGTGGGACTCTGAATGTCGATAGGGTTCATCCCGATGAGTCTTATGCTTCACACTAAAATCGCTGGTTTTCGAAGGGGGAGGGGCAGGTGAAAAATCCAGAAGATTTTTTGAAGTTCACCCCGTGTTGAAATACCCCAACAGCATTCTACATTAATACGTTGAAAGCGTGTAGTGTGTGGTGGGCTTAAGAGTCGTCTCTAGTTCTTATTTAGGGAAGATATTTCTACATCGGTTCTCTGTTAATTATATTTGTGAAGAGCCTTTGATGATGTTTGGTACAAAACCATCAAAATATCATCCCTTCATCTTATTACTAAACACTTCTTGTTACCATAGCAACCATTTCATGCAGCTTTTTAAAAGAGACTAATGTTGTGTTTTATGATTGATGGACTGAGTGGGTCTTCCTCTGGTTACCCATGCAATTTAATTACATGTAATTAATGACTTGATGTTGTGATATTTCTACAAGCTTTCAGTAATTACAATAATCTAAACGTATAAACATGATACACGAATGTCATCCTTGAGTATAAGTTTGCTACACAAATAAAAACTGGGAGTATAAATTTGATACACGAATACAATCCGTGAGTATAAATTTGATACACAAATGTCATCTGGAAGTATAAAATTGATACACGAATGAAATGAAATGATGTTTAACGTCCTACTCTATTGCACCTAACCTGGGCTAATGGAAGACGGGCATACGTCATACAGTGTGCTATGTGGGAAATTTTGCCCGGGCAGCGGCGCTACGGCCTACTCTTATATCGAATTCCAACTGCCAAGGGATCTTTTACGTGCACTCCAATGTGTACACGGGACCTCCAACACAGCATTGTTGTCACATGGCCCACAATTCTTAAATCACAGTTCCAAATTTGTCAGCTTGCGTATGCAATTTGCTAAAATGTGAAGCTATAGCTGTAAACAAAAATATTCTAATCTGATTAATTTCATTTCATTTTTGTAGTTCAAAATTTCGATTTACTTGTCTTTACTAGGATCTGGAAGAGATATTATCATTTATGTGTTCTGGAAGATGTGAGGGATTAGCCAAAGAAACGGTCTGTTACGGCGAGTCCTTATGGCCTTTTAATGCACGGAGTTGTTGATAAACCACCAGTAACGTCAACGCTGATTGATTAATCAATATCTGACGTCATAGGTCAAAAGCCCCTCGCTTGACCCCGGATGTGAACTAGCACTAAAGTTGTTAGATCTCCATGTTGTGTAGGCTATCGTAAGTATAAAAAAAAAGAAATGAAATATAGATTTGTATTTGTATCAGATTGATATTAACCAAATTGAAGAGGGGTCTATAGGCTTCTGCCTGTTCTCCAATTCAGTTTCTGTGAATAAATATTGTTTAAAAAAAAAAAAATATTAACCAAATTTTATTCCCAGCTCGTTTACAGTGTAAGAATACGACCACATCCATTTCACACATAGGGATATAATGTAACATCTCTTTACGTTCTGTTGTAAAGCTTTCAAAGGCACAAGCAGGTGCCACCTTTTAAAATGTCAAAAGTCAAATTCTTTCCAACAGTTGAATTAATGAATGTCTGCCAAATCTTAGGATTTGTTTTTTTAGATAAATTCTCGAGTTGAAAATAAATCTAAAATATTTAACACAGAAATAAAAGCTATTGTTCAGCATAATTTAAAATCCGATATCCTTACAAATCTTAATACGTCAAACCTTCTCTTTAAAGAATTCAAATGTGGAAAAAAATTTATATACTTCTGTGAATAATGCTGATCAATAAAAATGAAACTTGCCACTTCGGTGTCGCTTTCACTGCCAATTCCATAGATTTACAAATACACGGGTTTATTAGGTATATCGGTTGCTATGACAGCCAGGCATTTTGGCAGAGTAAATAATCAACCGTGAACACAAAATATAAGTATACTATGTTATACTATAATGGAAAAACATGTAATGCCATGAAAATGTAATGTTTCCTCAAATGCAATGTTTTGCCAAATGCATCACACTGTTATGTAAAGTTAAATATATAATTTGTTACTTGCAAATTTATGTAAAATTGGATAAATCTTAATGCAATTCTATGCTAAGTACTTTCATGGATCTTATAATGGAGACCACAGTACAGTATATGTCGAACCTCGTGCGTTTTCTCTGTGTCCTCCGGTTTCCTCCCATTGGTAAAGACCCCTACGCGCCAATGAATTATTGAAATAAAATAACACCATATGTTAGTTCCGAAATGACATAGTTTATGCCGAGTGGACGTTATTTTTCTATTTATATTTTGACAAATGAGACTAGTAGTCACAAGTGTGTCACGACATTCGAATTCGAGAAATTATCGCAAAAAAGTCTTTGTACTTAATTCGCGATGACAAACTCCCCGACAAGAAATACCGATAGAAAAACAGAAGACTGGATCTTAAATCTATTACGACACCATGTAACCAATATTATTTTTCGAGGCTTGTCTTATGTCTTTCTAGTTGGGTTAAATTGCGCTGACGAAACAAGCTAGTTTTCGATTCATCAGTGCAATACAGAGGATGATGTTTCATTGAGATACAGCTAAGACTACATACATACTATTTATATCCTTTCACAGCAGGTAATAAAACTAATAGCTGAAAACATACAAGATAAACTCTAAGATATATTCCAACATTATAGTAGTCAGTTATTCTAAGGAAATTAAATTCTGCGAACTGGGCGAATAAGATGGGCATACGCCATACAGGTGCTACGAGAGAAATTTTGCCTGGAGAGTGGCACCACCGCCTACTCTTTTATCGAACTGCAACAGTCAAGGGATCTTTTACGTGTACACCAATGTTTACGCGAGGCCTCGGTTTTTCGTCCCACCGAACGAGTGGACAACTGTCCTTGTGAGTCCTACCGTCCTGACACGGGGGAATTACGCCGGAAAATCAGGATATGGATCGAACACCCGACCTCTAGGCTAATGAGCTTGAACCCCTACTCACCCCCTCCAAGGAAAGGAATTCGAGACTACGGACCCGAATAGTGTTATGCCTAAAATCCTGTCTTACCAAAGTTTCACTCAAATTTCTGTCGCTAACGTTGTTGTATATGCTCAAAACAAAAGATTGAAGATAAAATGAACATTTTCGTGTTGTCGCGTTACGCCAACTCAGTCCAAAAAAGAGTTCAAACTACTGTATTTTACACATGCCATGTGTTACAATTTTGAGAAAGTCTTAAAGCACCACTGTGTCACGGGAGAAATAGACATATTCGTTATTTAAATTTAACAAGCGGTTTATGGGTCTTTTAGATAGTAATCTAAACGGTTAACAAAAACAAAGTTAGACGACGCCATCTTGAATTCGATATTCAAGGATAAAACGAGTTATTCTGATTGTCGTTCTAAAGATGGCGTCACTAAATCAAACTACAGTAATAGGAAATATAATCAATTTAAATATGTGTATGGATTGAAAGTCTAGATTTGACGTTTGGTCTGGAATATTGTTCCTTTAAGTTCGAAATTTACCCGGGAAGAATCTGTATATTCTCCAACCCCAGTCCCCTCTTGTCAGTACACTCAACTGAAAAGGAAAATATTTTTGGACACCAAACAAGATACCCACTAACACTATTTATGGATTTATCATTATTAACAATTACCGGTTTATTAACATGCAACGTTTCGACGATGATACACTCGTCTTTATTTCGGCTGCATACATAACCATTAACAATTACAATTCAAAGATGAGTATGCCAAAACGTCGCTGTCGGGCAAATTTCTATTCCGTTACCGTATTCAAATTGACCTGCACGTAAAAGAACCATGGTATGTGAAATATAAAAGTAGGCGACTGCGCCACTACCTGGGCAAAATATCCCTTACAGCACACTCTACGTTACGACGTATGCCCGTTTTGATTAGCTCATACAAAGTAGTTACATTATATCAATCTATTTAGACTACAAATTCGTGACTGGATTCAAATATTTAACAGATGAATTGAAAGTTTGTTGGCATCGCTTTAACACAAACAACAAACTTCTTCTAACAAAACAGGCGTGATTCCTGATAGTCAAGAGGTAAGCTTGGTTCGCATAAGTCATAACAGGACAAACTGTTAAACTGCTCGGTAATCTCCGTCATACAGCACGTGCCAGGTATCCGACGGAGATTACCGAAGATTAAGTTACATGCCGGTCGTTGAGTTACTTGTTCAGTTGAGGAATATGGCAAACTGTCGATGCTAGCTGTTGTGTTTTAGGTGTATATATAATTTTCTGTATAAATATCGGTGAAAATGGGACCCATTTTATATTTATTTATTTTAGGACTAGCAACTTGTCAAGGTAGGTTTTCTTTTATTCATAAGATTCAAAATATAATTTTCAAGACTTTGTTATTGAGAAAATTGACCTTCTGCTTGTTATCTCATTTATCTGTGAAAAAAGCCGCAACCGGCTCCGTTTTTGGCAATTTTGCAAAAAGTTCTGATTATGTTTACAGTTTCTATTTCATAAGGTTTAAGAATTTCGAAATCAGTTTTATGGTCTAGCATTCCTGAAACCGTTAAAGATCTGATTGTAGAATTCGTCTATTTATTTTTTCTTATCAAATTAATTGTCCTAATGGTTGTTTAAACAAAGCCTAATGCGACCTTGGTTTGAAACCAGGTTTAAATAAACAAGAAAAATTGTCTAAATTTGGTGCGTATTGATATATAATGCAAGGCATATGTTATTTCTAAAGAGAAAAAAACAAGAGAAAAACAGTTAACGCCCAGTGGTTTCAGTATTCATAATAATTCTAACTGAATATTTTTGATTTTTGTTGGGAATAATTATAGTGGCGTTATGTCTTGTGTTCTTCTATGTGTTTCTAATTAAAAAACAGAAAATTGATAAAAATTGCATACTTGTTTATTTTCGTTTTGAAAGTTGTGAGTTATTTCGTGTTATGCGATGAAACTTTCTACTAGAGAAGGGGATCGGTAACGGGACTCTTTCTATAAAACCCAATGCTGTTCCACTTCCTTGTATAGCTAACAATTCTAATGTTTCACCGCGTAGGGAACGCAAAATACAACATGACAGCTGAAATTCGCGAAACAATAAATAGAACTACCCTTTAGACCTGGAAATATAGATCAAATCACAGATTTATCTTGTAGTCGAGTGGTAGGGCACTGGTGGTCTCAAATGAGACTAGGATGCCGGTTGTGGGATTAACCAGGAAATTGTACATAGTACTTCGGATGGAACGAACGCAAACGATCCCCTGGCAGTTGGGATCCGCTTTCTGGGCAAACTTCTTTCCACATTGCACACCTAATTATATAACCGCATATTATTACCATATGTTAGTTTCAAATGAACCAAAGTATTAAACCCCCATGATATTCTATTCTTGTAAACTCAAGTGTCAAAATAACCTCTAACATGATTATAAAAAGGCCGTTATCACCGTTTTGTACAACTTGGTTCGAAGGTACCCACCCCTCCTCTCATCTGAATTAAGTATATTTACCTTACGTCAAATCCAATTTACGAGTGACCGATTGGCGGTGGGTGGGGGCTTGACTCTACCGGGAGGGGTGTGGGGTGGCGGAGTGGAGTTTGCCTCCCTCGCGTGCAAGAAATGAGCTTTCTAGACTATATCCTGAGAATCAAAGCCTCAGAGACTGCAAACCATCAAACATCTCATATATCAAAAGGCAATCGGAGAAATTCATCCAAAACGACTTTTAAAGATTTTAGATTAAAAATGTCCCCCAAGCAACGTGATAACTTTAACTTTTATGTAGCGCCCTACCAGGCTGTCATACCCACAATCGCACTCTGGATTCATCCCTGCAATTAACTATATTAGTATGAATGTATGAACGTTTTCCATTTAACGAAAGCATGCCTTGATGACTTTACCATTTACTCGTAAACTACTATTTTGACTGAAGTCAAGTACACCCATGTGTGATGTATGCTAATGGGGAATATTCTTGAACAGCTATAAAAGATTACCAATGACCCTTAGCACAGTAAGTTCAAAACCGCCCAAATGCAGCATAGAAGTAATAGCTTTTGAATCCACATATCTATTTTGTTATTTATAATAGCAAGTTTATCAAATTTTTCAAACATTTCACAATTGTTTTAAAATTCCACAGATGAAAAAAAATCAAAAAACTTTGTTTAAAAAAGTTCTTATCAATTAGAACATTTAATTTGACATTTGAAGGTAAAGACCCTGTAATAAATCTAACTAATTTATCATTAAGAACCGCAGCTTTTCTAAACAATGGTCTGTGTTTTAAAGTTTAAAGGGGGTGTGGGTGGGGCGGCTAAATGGTTATTGTGTGTGCGCTGTATCATTAAGTCTGTCCAATATGTTAGTCCCGAAATGACCTAGTTTGTGTCGAGTAGGCGTTAAACCCATCTCTCTCTCTCTCCTCTCTCTCTCTCTCTCTCTCTTTAAAGTTTGAAATCATATCATGTGTTGATGCCATGTATACACCCACTGTAAACTTAGCAGGTCTATACAGAACACTATAATATATGTTAAAATCATGACTTGGGTTGGGTGTGGTGCTATGATTACATATCTGGTGATGTAAAACACGCTAAAGTTCACGTAACTCATCAATGATGGAATAGAAATTTTGGCGATGGAAATGCACCTGGATTATTTCCGAAATAGTGCCAACTTTAAAATGTTGTGTAGAATTATTGCCTGGACAACGATGATTCTGTCTGCTCGTCTTCAAAATTCAAATTTGAGGGGTTCTTTTACGTGTACACTAATGAGAACCACTGATTTTTGTCCTACCCGAACGACTACGCATAACCCTATTGTTTTGTCAGATTCGTCTTGGTCCGGTTCGCAACCTGGACATTCTAGTCGTGATGCAAGTGAAAGATGATACAAGCGAAAACATTGAACTATAATACTGTTTGTTACAAGGCTAAAGACCAAGCTATAGCCTTGTAAAGGCTGTATGAGGTTATTTACGTGACTGAACCGCCAGAATGTCACAAATAACGTTTGGATATTGTTCATGCCAGTCGTTGAGGCCATATTTGATTGATAGCTAAAGGCCGGGGTTGGTCTATTGCACGTGGTACAATATGCTTCACAGAATGCACGATACCACTTGACACTGGGCTTACCCCATGGAGAGGGTTGACGTAGCCAACCTCTTCACACAATAGTCCAACAATATAGTAGTTTAAAATATTATGTCTTTCTCCTAAAAATCTGCAGAGACTATCATCTGTGTTTAGTAAATAATTATGTTAGTTGTTTATTATGATTTATATAAACATCAGTATAAATCATGTTAATCTTTATTACGTCATTTACTAATGTCGGCTTGACATAATATACTAGTATATTTGTCTAGATGTACCGCTGTGTGTGAAATAGCTTTATTTAACGCCCCCTTCCACCGAAGTGATGCTGAAACATGAAGCATAATATATACCAAGACATTAGAACAATCGGCGAGATCATATATTTTATTCAAGACCCCCCCCCCCCCCACTCTCATTTCACAATACAACCATGTCATTAAAGAACTTTGTCATGTAATTAATACAATATGTCCCAGATGAGTGTCATTATTATAGTATGTCACAGGGCATGTTCAAGCAACGTTCGCGAGTTTTACAACATCTAACCGTTGCTTGAATACTCACAATTCCGAACTTTGCGCTCTTTGTTTTTACAAGTGACTAATTAGCATTGTCCAATCAGAGTTCGTGGCACATAACACACTATAAACAAACAGGTTTTTTTTTAAATTGAGAAACTCGTGAAAACACAGCAACCGTGACATTGATCGATCTTTGAACTTTGCAACTCGATTGTCACATGTAGGCATTTTAGCTAAAAGCAGGAGACTTGGTATTCACGACGACCGATGAATCTGATAGTTTCCCAAGCTGGGCTTGTGCCAATCGAACTTAGTGGCGAAATATGCAGAAGGGCTTGATAAGATTATGTAGTTAAGGCGAGATCAAGCCTTCTATTGAAGATGGTCACATGGGAGACTCGTACAGTACTCGTACAGCATTGGATTCATATACAATATGGCATATATGGGGTTCGAACAATGTGTCACAAAGGACACTCCTATACAATATGACACAGAGGACACTCATAATAAATTATACAAAATGTCACCGGGGAGACTAGGGAGATTATAGTGGCACATAAGCCACCATACGACATGTCATAGGGGAGGTTCATACAACCAGCCACATGCTAGATTCATACAATATGCTATAGGAATGGGATCCCATATTTCTGACGTGTTTATAATATTTCTATTTCACCATAGCTGAATTTGGCTATGAAGGCCAATTACACGATTATGGACTCTTAATTCTGGTCAGATTCCTTATATATAAAGCTATAGTGATTGAGTATACTTATACAGCCACCATATCAATCTGTTTCACAGAGAATTACTTACGAATTATCTCTGTAACGGATGCCTGTCCAAAACACGTGCGTTGACTGCCCGCCTCGTAGTGATTGGCTCAACGGCTCGTGCAATGTTTACTTAACACCTAACTGCTTCGGGCAAAATGATGCATTTTACTCATTTTAATACCCATTTACACTAAATAGGAAATATTTTTTAACTACAAATACTTCAAACGTCTTTATTTATTTTTCTTTTGCCTCAAAAGAATGTGTGAGAATTTAAATAGTATATTATATAATATAGTATATATGTGCAGTAAGTAAAAACTGTGATATTCGATACGTATATAGTGTCGTGTTTTATTATACGAAAGATGTTCATACTTTCACGATAAGTTATTTCTGTATTCCAGATAATTATTATACCATCAGTAAGCATATAACAGCTACCTGTAGGCACGGTGCCAATATTTATAAACTCGCTACCGTCAGCTAAATTATGTCAAACTCCTGTCTAGTAGTTTACTAATACCGAATGGTTAAGTGATCTCCTTCATGAAATACAAACTTTCCTTTCAGCTGCATATATTCTCCTTGTATCTAAAGTTAATTTCAAAATACGATGCAAAAAAATATCCAATTTCCTCTGCTAATAAACATTTTGTTTATTCATCTTTAACAACGCGTGTGCTAAACAGTGTTCTTTAAATAGTAATTTAGATAAGACAAAAAACTGAGGTTAGAAGCAATCTTGTCATCGATGTGCATGGAGATAAATAAATTACCCGCCAGTTCAGTAATATTTGGACTAAGTGGAGCGACTATTTATTTTATTTAATTCTAGTGTCATATTAGGCTTTTCGCCGAATTGGCTAAGTGGGTAAGGCGCTGGCTCGCTAGCCTGGAGGTTGGGTGTTCGTTCAATCCCTGCATTGGCCGAGAAAGTTCATCTCGATTTTCCGGTGTGGTTTCTCCTTGTCAGTGATGCTGAACGGGTGGGGGGGGAACAGTCTGACAAGCACAGCTGTCACGTCGTTCGGGTGGGACGAAAAACAGAGGTCCCGTGTACACATTGGCGTGCACGTAAATATCCCTTTGCAGTTGTAATTCGATATAAGAGTAGGCCGTAACGCCGCTACCCGGGCAAAATTACCCTCATAGCACACTGTCTGGCGTATACCCGTCTTAAATTAGCCCAGATTAGGTGCCGAAGAGTAGGACGTTAAACCCAATTTCATTTCATTTCATTTTTCTCGCCGAATGATGAATTATTTTCAATTGGATGTGAATGGATTACACATTTGCCATGTTACAATCTGATTCATGGCCTACACTACATAAAGATCTGATAAGTTGTACTGGAAGGTCGTGTCAGGGGTTGCACTTGACACTTTTGACCCTATGACGTCTTACATTGGTTAACCCACAGTTTGGTGCATGGCACGCCAAGAAGTCGCAGTAAAAGTCCATTCTATAGGCTAATCTCTCAATTCAACCAAAACGCCGGTAATATAACAACTCTTGCAGATCCTAGTGTAGTGAAGACAAGTAAAACAAAATTTTGAACTATAAAAAACGAAACGATATAGGATATATACAAACATGCACGAAAGCGATACTACTTCGTTAGCAATTGGAATCATTTAATAATTACTATTTACCATTTACATGTATGTTTTATTTTCTTAAAAATCCAAAATGCAATCGTCCTTCACTAATGTATGAGTTACATATAAATGATACCATCTGAGAAAATATTTACGAGCCACTGTGGCGATGTGGGTATATAAGAAGCTGGCTTACTAGTCTCGATGGGAAGAAAAACGGAGGTCAGGGGTACACATTTGAGTGCACGTAAAATATCCCTTGGTAGTTGGACTTCGATACAAGGGTAGGTCGTAGCACCGCTGTCCGGGCAAAATTTTCCTCGTATGCCCGTCTCCATTAGCCCAATCGGTGCTGAATAGTAGGACGTTAAACCCCATTTCTTTATATAGAATATTTATGTAAGCTATTTATAAAGCCACCCATGTCCCACCTGGTCTATTAGTTATATTGGATATAAAGTCGACATTCTCCCAACAATAACATTCCTCACCGGTCTCTATATACTTCTAACATTTAATCACATTACACACCAACATAACTTCACATGTTTATAGGCCAACAAAGTTTTTCTTCAGTTGGTATTAAGCTAGAAAGGAATGGGGTGTCGGCAATTTATCTGCAACATTATTTAACACTAAACAGGATTGTTTTTTTTAGTGCAGTGCGGGACAAGATGATTTTTTTTAGTTTTTCAGGCAGTATTGTATAGATCTACGTATTTCTTTTAACCCGAGCTACTATCACTTCAACCATTCTATTTGTTTACAAATACATTTTGGGAGATCAGATAAAAAGCTGACAGTTCTCACTATAATAGTTAAAAACTAGATAATGTAAAGGGAATTTGCTGACATTTTCAGTCAAATTGACCCACTCCGAACCGAGAATTTAGTGATCATTATTACTAAAGTCGGTACGACAAAAAAACTACAACATAGTCTCGATTATCCACTTCATGATTAAATCATGAATGAAAGTTAAGTCGCAAATAGGTTCCTAATCCTTTAAATATCGCAGGCTAGCGATGACATCGAGAGTGGATTATGGACTGGATAAGTTAAATAATGTCTAATTAATAATTTACCTTCTATAGGCAGATTTAGCTCTTGCATAATGTATGTTTAACGAATTCTGCCCCCCCCCCCAAAAAAAAAACCTGTCTAAAATAGGACTAGCCTTCTATCAAATACGGCCACCTTACTGTCCATAAGAAAGTCGCGCTTACTAGAAATCAGTACATCGAAATTTAATACTGGTACTGCGATGCCCGATCAATGGCTATTCTCAGGAGCCAAAGAAATATTCATTATACTTTTAAATTGGGCAAAAGACCGATGATTTTCGTTCCACTTGAATGTTGAAAATGTATCACAATGCCAGATTTGTTCATTTTCCACACCATAAATAATTCTATAAAACAAATGTGAGCCATCTTGGCACAGCGTTAAGTTATAGATATTATGTAAGCTATGCAACAGTATGGAATACGAGGCAATATGTAAAGAATGTCAAAGAGATAAGTAAAGCGTTAACGTACATCGATAATCTTCTACCCTATAAAATACACCAACCAACAGTCCATTATACACTACGCCCATTCTTTGAAAATGGACGCGTGCACGCTAAAGAACCGTTTACAGTTGGAATTCTAAATAAGAGTAAGCCCTAGCCCCGCTGTATCTTATAGCACACTATATGGCCCAAGAGTAGGACGTTGAATTATTTCATGTCATGTAAATTGGACAATTAGGCCAAAATTAATTAATACTTGGCACAAGAGGGACCAACTAGCATCGATACTCAAAGAATAATAAATAAAGCCCCGTATCGATTCTAAACACTATAATTAACACACTCAGATTAAAATACAGAGCTGTTTTTTTTATACTTTCCTTGATCACTATTACATAAAGATCTGACCAATTGTTGTGGAAAGTCGCGTCAGAAATTTGATTAACCAATCAACGTTGATGTTTCTAGTGGGTTAACCACAGTTCGTGTACCCCACGCCAAATTTTCGCCGTATCACACCGTGTCATTGGCTAATCCTTCACGGTTTATATAATAACTCTTCCAGATTCTAGACAAGTGAAACGAAATTTTGAACTATAAAAAAATGAAACGAAATAGGATCTGTGTTCTAATCATATTATGATGAACATCGACGCCCGTAAAGTCTAATTTCCTCGTAGCGGAAATTTTTGTTGGAGTGAAAATGCCCGAGAGTAAAACTGAATTGATTTTCACCTGGAGAAATTTTGAAAGAGATTTTCCATGTTATAGGCGCTTGTGTTTCCAGAGTCAAATTCGGTCTTGGTAAAATAAGGCTATGGATTCATACAAATGTCAAAACATGTCTCCCTTCAAGAATAACTAAGTGTCAAACAGAATTATACGTTATCGTATATCTAAGAAAAATAGGCCTATTGGTTCAAATATTTTTAATACAAAACTGGATAGGCCTGTCTTCCATCACTCCATATTAACGTATGCATTTCATAGGTGGGTATCATAGGTGGAGATAAATTCAAAAGTCTTGAATCCAAGGGCTATCATTCCCTGCAGGGAACATGGGAACAAATCTTTCTAGTTTAAAAAAAATATATGCAATTTATGCAGCTTAATCTTGTGTTGGTGGATGATCATAAGTTTGACTTATGAACTTCTGATTACGTAGCATGCGATACAATTTAGATGAATATTTGCCGCCCACTTCATACTCTACAAAATCACGAGGGTTTTGTCTTGAAAGTCATATAACGAAAATGTGAAAGGCATGGGTAATATCTATGTGTATATCGGTATATTCATACTGAATCATTAGGTATATAGACATGTAGATATAAATAGTAATATATTTTAACGACTATTGGCTGAATATCAAGGGTGGTGGGAGGAAATATCACATTTCACAGCTCTAATACCCAGGTTGATTCTACCGGCTGTCAATCTATTAATAGATGACGGATGACTGACTGACAGGAACATTAATTACCTCTTTAAAGAGACTATTGGCCGGGTTCGTGCACAGAGACTGCATGCTCTGCATTTTGAATGAAATAAAATGAAATGGGGTTGAACGTCCTATATTTCCTCACTGACTGGGCTGATGAAGACGGACATATACCCTACTCTTATTTCGAATTCCAGCTGGAGAAAATCCTTTCTTGTGAACACCGACGTGTACATGGGACGCCCAAGTTTTAAATCCTTTCTTGTGAACACCGACGTGTACATGGGACGCCCAAGTTTTACGTCCAATCCGAAAAACTAGATAAAGGAAAAAGACGCTTGAAAAATCTCAGGAAACAACCTCGACCAACGCCGGGATCGACTCCCAGATCTCCAGGTTACTGGTCAGCGCCTCACTCACTGAACCAATGTGGTCATGATCATGATCTCCCTTGACAACATTCAGACTATAACCTGACATCTTTTATGTACATTTGACCTCTCTTGTAACTATTGGTTAATTTTAAAGAGTTTTGTCCATATTTCCTTATGCATCTTAGGGATTACATTAAAACACAAAACCTCAGAAAATATTAAGGATATGTTTACATGGGAGGCTAACCGGAAGTTGTCACAACAAACAAGTCGCTTGCCTTATCTGGCACGAATGTATCAGTAACGTTATTACATTGTGTAAAATTACGCTTCGTGGAAGGAAATGACTTTTGTTCTGGTGACTTTAACCTTAGGACATCTCCTAGATATATTGCCCCGGCCCAACCCACTTCTAACAAGCATATGTACCCCTAGCAGCACTTTAATTTAAAGGAACTCGACTGGATACAAACAATATAAACATGCAGCAACAGTTTCAACTACATTTGTATATTGAAAATTATCTTTATTTTGAACCATAAAATTTCAAAATCCTACGTGTATCTGCATTATTTTTCCAGTTTGTGCATAATCTATTTTATCTATATTATGATACCCGAGTATCATGTGTATGTGTATCAGAAATAACAATGTATGATATATTATGTCTGTATGTTTCAGTGCCATGTGTATTAGAAAGAACATCGTGTAATGTGTTATATCTGTGTTATGTTTCAGTGTCATGTGTATCAAAAAGAACAGTGTATAGTGTATTATACCCATATATTATGTTTAAGTATCATTTGTATCAGAAAGAACGGTGTATAATGTATTATATCTATATTAATGTTTCAGTATCATATGCAAGTATATTAGAAAGGACAGCAGCGAATATATTAAATGGTTATATTAAAGAAGTGAGACCACACAATCCTGATGGACCTCTTATAGTTAAAGTTGGTCTAACAGTTACACAACTTCTTCATGTGGTAAGTGCATTAACATGTCCAAAACATAAACCATACAAGTCTTATAAAAATGTTTGTCATATATAGCAAGTACAGAAGGACCGCACGGACAAGGCAGAATATAGACATTGCAATAAACAAATATCAAAACAAGTGTCGTTTTGGAAACACTTATATATCTCCGACTTCCGGGCTAAAGTTCATGCCTACAAATGCTTGGACTAAAGGTGAAAATTATTTTAAAATATATCGAGATAAAAGGTACAATATGGGAGATTAGATAAAGAGTTGTCAGTTCTCACTATAACAATTAAAAAACTAAATAATGTAACGATAATTCGCAGAAATTTTCCGTCAAATTGATCCACTATGAACCGAGATTTAAGCGATTGAAATTTCCGCCTAGCCCCGATCAGCATTGCTAAAGTCAGTACGATGAAAAGCATAGTCTCGATTATCCATTTTATGATTTAATTATCAATGAGCGTTATCGGGTTCTATAGGGTTCTAATCCAGTCAGTATCGAAGGCTAGCGATGACATTGAGATTTCTCTATGCTCTGGATATGTTAATTAATGTCTAATTAATAATTCAGATAAAATTTCAGGTCTAAATAAAGAAAGACCTGCAATAAGCAGATTTAGATCTTGAATAATACATGTTTAATCTAGATCATTCTGAAAGCCTTACAAATGATTGCTTTCAAGATTGACATTAAAAAATTTGAAATACTGATATGTGTAGATTTGACAATATTCGAAATGTTAGAATCCAAAAATTGACAGTTGGAAAGTTAGGTATTATTTAGAATAATTGGCAGAAGACTGCTCTGTCTTTCTTGACCTTTACGTGAATTATTTGTAGTAGAATGTATATTTATATATTTACATTGTCAAGAGAATATTTATCATTCTTATCGTATTATTGCTAGTCTTATCTCTTGAGATCTGTGAAAATTGATCCTCTAACTGCCTAGTCAACATTTTAATGAAAGGTGAAAGTTGGGAGGCGATGTAACGAACTGATGACCGATTTGGCCATTCCCTATCTTCCCTATCCAAACTATGTGGACCATAACACTTTTAATAGCTGACTTAATCAAAGCAATGCTGTTTTGGAGGTATGATGGACACCGCTATGCTTTGGAGGCATTGTCACTTTACAGATCTTTGAAATTTTAATCCGTGTTTTTAACGAAAGACAAAAATACCATGGGTTTTATCGTCCTGCTATGGTACAACAGAAGACGGACATGAGCCTAATCTTCATCAAATTCCGGCTGCAAAGGGTTCTTGTACGTGCACGCCACGTGTACACAGGGCCTCAGATTCTCGTCATTTACGAACGAATAGATAGTGTTCCTTGCAAGGTGTCTTTAAGTATTTTAAACTTAGAGACAGCGCCCACCCCCTATAGTCCCATTGACGTACTTTCGACTGTGAGGGGGACTCCCTATTAAAACCCTTTAAGTGCTTTAAGCTGCGAGAGGATGCCCCCCTTTCCTCCCCTTTAAGTATACATTAAACTATCAGAGGATGCCCCCCATACTCCCACATAAAAGGCATTAGACAATGAGAGGATATTTCCCTATAAACATGTAGAGACGGCTCTTCCTTAATCCCATTAAGCACCTTCAACTGTGAGTGGGGTGCAAGCCCCCAAATACTCCACAATTTTCAATGCTAGTTTACATATAGGAAATAAACAGGTTTTTATGATCTGTAGACATCGGTATCAAATATATCATAGAAACGTTTTATACTGCAGGCCATATGTTGTTATTATTGTATAGTAAGACCAACCTTACCGTGTTTACAATAATAACACAAAACATACTTAATACTATACATCAAAGTTAAAGTAAAAGACCCAATAATTCTAACACTATTCTTTAACATTTCAAATGACATTTAAAACTATTGCAAAATGCACTGAACTAAATAACCTTATCAATTAACATAACAAATTGAAACATTGGGTGGGGTAGGGTGGATGGTTGAAACTGCTTACCGTAATTAAAGAAACACTCCGACAAATAAAACATATGTTTGTTAAAATTGTGAACAAAAAAAGAGGTGCAAGTTTTATTAGACCCCCCCCACACACACACACACACACCACCACCACTGGAAGCCCCCCTCCCATCAAAGAAAAAAAAGAAATCGGATAAATACTTTCTTGCTATCGATGTTCGTGGAAAGTAATGTAAACTTTATATCATTATGAACTTCTGTCCCAATATGCAAGTTTTGAAAATGTAAGCCTTTAAAAGTAAAGTACATACACGCACTTTACTGGTTACATTTGTGGGATAACTAAATGGTCGGGTCACACACTCTAGATCCGTGGCCATTTTTCGGGGAACAAAGTTTGACGATGGTTTCTGATAGAAGGGACCCTAATGAAGATATTTGTAGTTTGCTACCTTTGAAATCTACGGGCGTTTTCGTTTCATATTGTGAAAATTTTTCAAATTTTTATTACAGAACGAGAAAAGCCAAACCCTGAGACTAGACGGTCGTCTGTTGATGAACTGGCATGATTCGAGATTGATGTGGGATTCCACTCAATACAATGGTACCAGATCTCTGAGACTTCCCGCCGAGAGTCTCTGGCAGCCTGATATCACTCTTTACAACAGGTATATTACACTCCCGTTTTCACCACCACTATTGTTATTCTGCGTTTAAACCACTGAACCTAGTTTTATACTTCCTCACATGACTCCGTTACCAATACCAATATAAATTTTCCTGATGATAATATTATGGAAACCCTCTTGGATCCGGCACTTCTTTGCTACGCATTAATTTGACCAGAAAGGATAGGAAGAAATTTGCCACATAAATACATCCCCTTAGATATGGTTTAGATATATTACATGTTTCAAAAGTGAGCTGCTAATTCACTGTTTCTGCCAATCCGTTTTTAAAATACCTATTGCTTAGATGGTCGACACTATACATACTAGCTTCTTATGGACAAATGTTTTTTTTTTATGAAACCCAAAAGAATATTCATCTAGCCGCTCAGGAACATTGTTATCTAGGGAATGCAAAAGACACACAGGCCGCTGAAATTTCGAGAAGCCTCGCGAAAACGTCGCTGATCCGGAAATTTCCCATATCCGTCTTCTGTCTTGCACTTCCTTGGTCGTTCCCTTGGTTAATAAACCCAAGTCAGTTAATCATTAATGGTATCTTATTTTATTTCAGTGGAGGCAACATGGAGCTAAATAATTTACGATTAACCATTTTCTCTAATGGTATGGTGTCTTACTCACCTAAACTTATTATTGAGAGCCCCTGTACTGTAGATCAATGGGGTTCCATTATGGTCTGCCATTTTAAAATGGGATCATGGGCCTATGATGGATATAGTCTTGATATCAGAGACTACTATGGAAAGGGGGTTGTCAGTCTGGACGATTATAGAGACAGTACTGACTGGAGTATAGTCAATACGACCATTAGACGTAATGAAAAGTTTTACCAGTGTTGTAGTGAACCGTATCCAGATTTGACCTTCACCGTCACCTTGAGAAGGCGAGAATGCAGTGATTGTTTGATAGATTTGGACGTTCTACCAATCGTCCTTGTCGCCATTTTGGTTCCAATCCAATTCCTTATTCCAGTAGCCACCCGAGAAAGAGCCACCTTCAGTAAGTACATATATACGTTTAAAAAAGTCTAAGCATCAATACTTGTTCTAGATTCGAATTGTCCGACCATTCACAGGTTCGAATGTTTTGGGGAATATCCCCATTGTCATTGTCACACCTTAAATCATACATCTGCTAGCAATCATTTTCCAAAAATGCATCTCTCTGTAGATATACAATTCCAAATCGACAGCCTCTTTGTAGCTTTGTACGATGTAACCTGTTTAAGTGTATACTCAATTTCAGTATTAACATATTTCTGATGACGGAAACTTTGAAATTAGATGTTAATAAATACAGATTACATATAAAACATATGTCTGTTAATGGTCGAAGAAAAATGTGTTATGTACTACCGGGAAAGATAATTTCTGTGAAATTTCAAATTTGTTTGCTTAATATATTAATTGACGTGTGTGTTTTTCAGCTGGTTTATTATTTGTTGCTGGTATTTTGGTTCACCTGAGTCTACAACAGAGTATGGCCATCGCTCAACGAGTCTGGCAAACTGATATTAGTAAGTATTTTAATACAAAAAAGACAAATGATTATATACAGACCCAATTCTCCGTATTTAAAACGTCATAACCGTAGTAACGTTTGTTACATCGGTTTGAAGTCTACCTTTGATTTTACACGACACGCCCATACCCCTCGCAGTGTTGGCAAAAAAGACCTACTAAGTGATATGAATTCTAACATATATTCCAAATAGCGCAAAAATCCATCAATTGTTTATTTACGATTAATCATGAGACTACAATATATATATATATATATCATAAAATTACACCACAAGAAATGTAAAATACATATCTTGTATATTCATTGTCTATTTATATGTCCACTACTGATTATACAATTTATCTATTCAATATTTGGAGATAACTTATATATTCTGCCTCTTGTCTGCTGTTCAACCTGCGAATGAATTTATTCAGTTTCAGTAAAATGTTGCTTAAACTAGGTTTAGAGATTTGTATCTCAGTGAAGGCTACATTGTGCAACTTATTTCTTTAGAACATCCTGCAATGTTAATAAGGATGTATAATTCCAATCAGTTGTAGAAGCATTTTATGTTTAAAATGTTGTTTCGGCTGCTTATTTGTTTTGTACATTGTCTTGTGTAGCAAGTTTTAGTCAGCTTTTATAATTTTTTTTAGTCCAATCCCCGTAATATCACTATATGCACACCTCAAAGCTGTTCCAGAGAATAGCTCTATCCGACAGAGTCATATGCTGCAGCTATAGCAGGTCACTATTTTAGATACTTTGTATGAGGGAAGTCGGTCATGGATACGTAAACCGGCAGAAATCAAAACGACTCTGTCCTGACAAAAGAAACAAACAACGACAGCAATGTGTATATACCAAGACTGGATGTTGGCAGTGTAGCTCAAGGATATGGAATCAGCTTCGGCAGAAACTGCAGACCCAGTATAGCTTTTGCCAGTGTCATCGGCAAGTGCAAATGTGAAAATATCCGTGCAACCAAAATAATTTGGTTAATGGCCAGACTCGTTATGCCAGAAGCAATTTTGTTAAAGGTCGTGTTGGGTGCGACAGAAACAATTTAGTCAATGATCATGTTCAGTCTTTTTGGAACAATATGGTCCTATAGTTTTACCACGAACCCGCTTTATAGTCACCCCATGCATGGTTACCCCCCTTTAGATGGTTACCTCCCCTTAGAACTGTATATACGTCATGTTTTGCTTATTTTTACACTACAGAGACTTACTACAACTCTACCTTGGTTCTTATAGTGATATCTGTCGTAGTATCCTTGTTTAACATACAACTATGCAGTACTGATAGAAAGAGAAGCAAAATACCAGCTATTATAAAGAAGGTAAGTAGGCAAGCGCGGTTATCTCCGCTTTATGAAGTTTTAAATAAATCCTATACAAATTGTGTCAGAATTAACAATGGCAGCAAATGAATCAATGAGTTTATAATTGCTTGGAGTTGTCAGGATATCTAAAGCTAAGCTGTGTTTGATTGGAGGGGGAAGCAGCTCCTTGATTTATGTTCAGATTCCAATTTCAATCTAGACTTCCTTTCTTAATAAATCTAACGTTAGCATATATGACAAGTGCAGGCTTGGACGTGAAGTGTCACTGTGATTCAGTGAATATGACGTGGGCTCACTAACCACGCGGTCTCAAATTCGAAACCCTTATTTTCCTGTCTTTACTCTCCCAAGTTTGTGCTAGGCCCTACAGGACGGATTACACTATCGTCACCGGTGTACAGAACGAATTTGACGAAGAGTCCGCGGAAACGGTGCTTTCCGGACAAATTTGCCCTCGTAGCACATGCTTGGTAGGACATTCATTACATTCCAGTTGTATCCAATTAAGGGGATTTTTGAATTTCAATTCTCTTTACAATGGGTCATATTATATTTCAATATTCTGCTTTTTGTTCCAGATTTTCTTGAGTGGTTTGAACTATCTGGTATTGGTAAGATCTCCCTGGACTTCTCAACTCCCAGAAAATCTGGATGTCAAAGTTATTCCAGGTGACGAATTAACTACGGAAAATGACTCTCGTCTTGAACGACAGGTGGAGCATCTCATCCGGCTCGTCCAATCACTTGTCTCGTCTGACAATGGACGACAACGAGATCGTGACGTCGGAGCACGAGAGGAATGGCGCGCGTTGTCATTGGTGATTGACCGTCTGAGTGCCATCATTTTCTTCATAATCTTTGTTCTTTACACCGCCGATTTAATGGGATAAATGTATATCTAATTAGGACGGGATGGTAAAAAAAATGAAGATGGTTTCGTAACGAATTGTTTAGTAAATATGAATGAGTCACGATAATATTTGGTTTGAAGATATCTAGAGACAGCAAATGTCCCATCTGTTTGAGAAACAAATTAATTTTAAGGCAAAGTGAAGAAACGTATTTCAGTAACAAATCACAATTTTGGGGAATAACTTCATTTTCCTCAATTGATGTATTTCGAATTATATCTAGAATAATAAATTAATATTGATCATATTAATACTTATGTTTAATCACATGACTGTTCATACTTTTGTTTACAATAAGGTCTTTCGTGGTTTAAATCTTGTTGTGAAAATTATGTATTTGTTTTATTAAAGATTATAGTATTAGCTTTGAAATGAGAATAGTTTCATCTGAATGAATTTGTATTTTGGGAATTTATAGACTTAGGTCTTTAAAACAGTACAATCAAGATTACAGTTTCGTTTCATTAATGTTTTCTGTTTTTGACTTTATGTAATAAAACGAAAAACGAAACGATATTGTCATCACGCTGTTATATTCTATTCGAATTGATGTATATTCTTTTGTGATAATAATCACGCTGTTCTTTCATAGCATAGTATCTGTATATACTATAACACTGTATAATTATTTTGTATCACTGTTAGGTACATATATAAAAAAAACTCAATATAAATAACAGTATCGTTGGCTTTGTATCTAGTTTATCTTCGTGATTGTAACGATTACTTAAACAAAATCAATGGATACTGTAAAATAGCACAATATTTAAAATGGACACGTTTCACAATGACTTGATATTCCAGTTTATCCAGATGAACTGGGCACTGGTAAGAAAGTGCAGGGTAAAAAATATATCCCGAAACTTTCATGGTTACAGAGAAAAATAATATGTGTGTTACTTTATTGTGTTCAATATTTATTAATCTAGAATCTTTTAATTTTACTAGTTTCGTACACCTAATAAATACAGTAAAATCGAAAAAATACTCTTATTGGTGTTGTACTTTCAACCGTTGTTCTGGGGCCTTTTTTTTACAAAACCTTAAACTAAAATGTTTTAAGTAAGCTGTCTCTTCATTGGGTGAGTAAGACCTGGTTGTAGGATTTAAATATAACTTGACCAATGAAAGGCTGCATCACTGAAATATTTTAGTCTAAGTTTTCATAAATATAGACCCAGGGCCCTGTTTCACGAAATTTTAACTTAAGATAAAATCCAGTTTTAGTAGATACTTCAATTTTGATTGGCTAAGCACTAAAATCAATCTAATATTATCCAATCAAATTACTAAAATTGGGATCTTATCTTAGTTAAAATTTCGTGAAATAGGCCCCTGATGTCTAAATTTTAAAATCCATTGTTAAATGTATATAAATCTTTGTCTTTCATCTAGGTATTTTATATTTTATTATTGCTTAACTTCCATAATTTATTTATCAAATTAAATGTGCCATTATATAGTTTATATCTTAATTATATTCAATTAATATTATGATATAAGTGTTATTTAAACGAATATAAATTGTGTGTGCGTGTACATATATATGTCTTATGTTAGAAAAATCTACACTGTGTCTAATAATATCAGTTTATTTTACAATAGATGGTGCCAATCTAATAATGTATTAAATGCAAACATGAATGAAACATAAAATAACTTTGATAAGTTTGGGCGCAAACCGTGCATTTAGAATTTACTGGAGTTACTGAAAGTATATGGTGTGATCTTAGTGAGATTCACACCTGAACAGATCACACAAATAGCGTGGTAATGTTCTCATTGGAACACATAGATTTAACACAATAGAACCTATCGGAAGTATATCCAGAACCCAATTGAATACACAAAGTAGAACCCACCGGAAGTGTATCCAGAAGCCAATTGAATACACAAAGTAGAACCTGGAAGTGTATCCAGAACACAGTAAAACTTATTGGACGAGAATCCAGGTTATATTCTCACGAGAACACGTAGATTGCACATCGTATGACTTATCGGATGTACAAGACTTTGCCCTTTGTTAATTCTCGTTCGGAAATGCTGTTTTGGGGACAAACTTAATGATTGGTTGGTTGGAAACGTTAATGTAATTATTTCTACCTTGTCTGTTGTAAAATAATAGATATATTTCACAGTGTATTGTAATATTATAATAGTATGCTCAAACTACAAAGGAATGTTTATTTAACCGCTCATTATGTTGTAATTAACTTCTTCAATGGTCGATCCTAAAACCTATCCTAGTCAGCAGAACCTATCAAGGTCGGCTGATTTGATAGGACGGAGAGGCATAATATTAAGACAGCCCCTTGTGTACTTAACAAACTCTTGTTTTGTGTGTTTTGTGTATCGGTGAGCTGCATATAAATTACGTAAAATGTATAATGACAAAAGAAATAAAAATATTAATACATGTCAAGTAGCCTTTCTAATAGACGAAGTCTTCCGTTTTCAAAATGCTTAAATCCAATGGCGGAATTGATAAATTAATAAGTCTATTTAAACAGTTGGATATTAAAGATTGTATTTCCTGCTATTACTCCATCGCCATTTAGACTGAAGGAGGTGAAGTTCCAGTTTAAACTGAATTCCCGAAGAAAGAAAGAGTTGTTTAAATTTTAAGTATACAACACATTTTTATGCCGATCGCTAGTCTTTTTATCTCCCATTTTTCAAGAAGTATTTTTATACCGTCTGTAATGTTTTGCAAGCGAAAACCTGAAAAATTCTATTACCCGAAGGCAGTGGTTAACCAGCACGAGTCCGGATTATAGACAGGTTTATCCAAGTTAAGGAGATTGCTACAGTCAATTGAAGAGCGTCTGAAGTTCCACAATGGTATAATAATATGCATTTGAGAAAGTATGACATAGATTCAATGTGACTACAGGAATTAGTTCTCAGAACCTTTGACAAAGCACTAACCATTTTTTTTTATCAATTAAATAATATCTGGAAGTTACCCTTTAAATATTTGTCCAACCTCGAATTATCCTTGACTTATTTTATGCAATTGTAGCAAGTATCATAAAGTCTACTCCTTAACATCTCCCAAAACGCAACAATGAACCAATAATGTTCAAACAACTTATAAGAATACTAAAATGATGCAAATAATGTCCCTGTTTGGAACGGGGCGATTCCTTTATCTATCGACTGTTCTTCGTCTTTGAAATGTATGAAGAAAGGGGTCGATACCATTTTGAGCAACGAACATTCTTATTTGAACAGTTATAATGGCTAAGCAATTTATCCTTTCTGATTCTAGGGATGCTCAGTTAAAGGGAAGTAACAGCATTTCGAATGTCATGACCCACATAAGCTCGTGAATAATCTGTCCAGGCTTCCTTCCACTACTAAAAAACCGCCGAAAGTAATCTAATGAAATATATTACAATACGCTAGATTTTTAATGAACCCCCATCCTCGACAGACACACACACCGGGGGCTCCCCGCAACACATGTCAGTGGCGTAAGATACAGTTAACGTTGGTTTGATCGCATTGGGTATCAGTTAAAGTGTATGTAAGCATTTCTCGCAACCCGCTCCATGTTTTCTTTTTCATTCATTGACACTGGACGGATATAGCATGTGTAAATATGAAATGTAATGGCGCCCCAAAAACCTCGAGTTACTTGGGCCCATCACAAGGTTAACCCGGCCTTCATGCACCCAATCAACGTAAATATCCACATCCGCCATGCATACGCAGATTTGCAGGCTGTCTCAATGACAACAGAACTATTAAGGTCAGTTTTGTTGTTTATATGTTTTGTTGATTTGAATAAAAGTCGGTTAATCAGCCATGATCGTCATAGAAAACTGATCTCAGTGTGAATGTTGTCATGTAGGGAATGTATTGTTAAGTATAGGATGAACTCATTCTCTCGGTTTTAATGAACCGATCGATATTTCCGAGTTTATAAATAATCTTACTACACTTGTTTATCAGCAATAATCATATCTCTTATAATCGTAAAGGTGCATTCACACATGACATCGTTCTATGAAATACAATTTATGTTTATTATTGAGCGACGTTTCAACAAGGCTTGCTCTGTCTTTATCCGGTCGAAAAGTGGCTCATTAAAGCAGTAATTATGACTTGTACATTCCCGTTCAATTACTATATAGTATGCATTTGAAACAATTTTAGGTGTCTTAAGTGTAGGATATCGTACTGCGAATGCATTCAGGTTTAAACGTTATGTGTTTCTGCACCAACTATAGGCATACATGTAATAATGAAATGCGCTGAAAGTGAAATTATTTCCTCGGACCTTGGCGTTTCCGCCTACTCTTCGTCGATTTACGACTACCAATGATTCTTTTACGGGTTTTTATACCACCCGAACGATTGGACACCATTTCTTACGAACGGTAACCGTCCTGTACCACGGATAAAGGGAAACATGGATCGAACATACCCCGGACTCCTAATCGCTGGGCTACTGTAGGGGCTGGAAAAGTAGAAAGATATAAACAACTTAATCAACACCCCTTTAATATTGTCTTTTATAGCAACATGTATGGCCTTTTATTGAATCTATACTTTGCTGTCTGCCATATTGGATAATTTACGACTCGATCAGAAATAATTCAGCTGACATCTTTCACTGGTAATGTATTCCTTGACGATCTTACCTAATTTTTTAAGCCCGGTTTTCTTGTCGAAAACCCCATCCTCACCCGACGTCAAACTATTATTCTGCCAAATCAGAAATGAAAGGAGTCGCATAAATGTATGTAAGATATCGTATACCATATGGTTTGAACGATAATTCGTTTACTAACCTAGTTAATTCCGTATTTTTATTCAATTTAAATAGAACTGGCTGCTGTCCTCCAGGCACACTTAGGTATGCTATATGATATTAACACATAATTAAAATTCCATATTCATCTGTCTTTTAATTATTTTTTTCATTCTACAGTCCATTGCACACATGCAATGATATGAAAATGATATGTTAAGTTAGTCCCGAAATAACCAAGTTTGTATGGAGTGGACGTTAGCGCTCTCTCTCTCTCTCTCTCTCTCTCTCTCTCTCTCTCTCCTATTGTTTGATTATACATAGATTATACTAGTAATGTGTGGTTTATAATGTCCATTGTACTATTATTATAGTACTATAGTAGTCGTTATCATATAGATTTTGCTAACTCATTTCCATGTTACTTAGGTTGGCATGTGATGATGTGATCTATATGAGTTATCAGGTCAGGAGGAAATAACAAGCATGAAATATACTTCAGGCCAAAACATCACTTCTTTATTATATTATTCTGAGACTAACATATGGTTCATATTGTTTTATGGTCACGTGTGTCATGCAAGGTTTTCCTTGTCAGCCAGTGGTGTTTCTAGAGCAGGATCCTGGGATTGTTTTGAAAAAGTAAGCATTATATTATCTTCTAAATCTGATTAAATTCAGATGTCAATTTCTCGTCATTTTGTATGTTGTACTACATTGAAATATGGAACCACGGTGGCTAAATGGTCGCATGTACTATCCCTGCCTTGGCCGAGAAAGTTCATCGAGATTTTCCGGTGGGGTTCCCACTTATCAGTGGTGCAGGACGGCGGGCTTGACAGGACAGTTGTCTAGTCGTTCGGACGGGACGAAAAGCCGAGGACCCATGTATACATTGACGTGCACGTAAAAGATCTCTGGGAAATTGGAATTCAATATAAGAGTTGGTCATAGTGCCGCTGCCCGGGCAAATTTCTCCCCATAGCACACTGTGTGGCGTCTGCTCGTCTGCATTATCCCAGTCGGAGCAGAACAGTAGGACGTTAAACCTATTTCATTTCCTTGATATGACGTAATATTCTCTTGGAAGACAGCGTTAGTGTGCTACACTCCAAAAAATAATATCACAATTATCAAGAATCGAAGCACTCAGCAAGTACTGAGATTTTAATAAATTTATAACCAATACAAATGTGTATGTATTGAAACTTAAATTCGGCTCGTGTGTACAAAATGGTAGTGGATGGAATTCGAATTGCCACTGTCCGGGCAAAATTATCCATGTAGAAATATATATTACCATATATAATAATCCAAATATAAAGCGAAAACGAAACTCTAAATCTCACGCCATTCCGTGTCCATTTATATAAGTCCATTCGTGATAAATTCATTGAACTAGTTTCTACTCGAAAAAAAAGCCATTGAACGTACTATTACACATAAAGCATCCGGCAGTCAACACTATGCTTGCTACGTTTAAATAAGTATTGACTATGGTTAAAATAACTTTAATCTAAAGATCGCACTGAATTAAACAGAGTGGATTGAACATGGCCGTTTGACCTCTCTGTCTACTTAACAATGTTTATTCATTTGAGAAATATGCATTTAATTTAAGAACAGCCAGTGTCTGTACGCGTTGTGGTATGTAGAATAGTTTATGGGGAATCTCACAGGAAACAGATGCTTATTCAGTATATTTTCAACACTTGAGAATCTTCGTAGCTGGTACATAATCATTATATGGTGGTATAGAAAGTTATAATAAAAACCTTTAATTAAAAGAGTGAATGGTGACGAAAGACCAAAGTTAATTTGTAGGTGAGTTACTCACATATCATTGTCTTGGAATGTTTGGTATCGTCAGGTCTTTTTGATGCTTATGCATGCCCCAACACAGGCTTTGCAGGACTCTTTATGTGTTTTTCTTTGGGTGTTCTGTTCGGGAAGTGTAGGCGAACTTTTGTAAAATCTCTGTTCCCGCCCCCAAAAAGTACTTTGTTTGGAAAATAATAGTCGTTTAATGTAGCTACCCTGGACCCCAAAGCAGATAAGTCTCAATCAGAAAGTCAACAAACAATAACTATAAACATTTGTGGTTATCTATTAAGATGTACCATAAATGCACTATGTAAACATAGGCTGTGGGTTTTTGGAATGATAATTACAGACACGCAAAAATGAGCTGCACATTATGTAAATAAAAATGTCACGTTAACCACTGACAAAATATGTTATAGTTTTAATAAAACGCTGGGTTGTCATTAGTTGTTTAGACCTATTATTGATCCATGAAAATACTATGAATAAAGTGTGAATCAGGATTTAGCACCTTTGCCTGTACACTGCTGGTATCTCGGCTACTGTGTCATATGTCTGAATAATGTTTAAATTAGTCAAGTCTCTAACTCAGTATCGTCTAAAGTCTTCGACATTCAAAACACGAGTTTTTTTGGTCAATTTAAATCGTGATTTTACCGGGAAAAGATGGGCTTCTGATACCCAATATTTTAGACAATATAAACATTTTACCATTGGTACACGAATGCATTTCAGCGCCATTTGTAACAGGGTACTCGAAGAACGAGGCTTGACATATCCAACAAGTCATGTCAAATGGTGACGTCATATTCTTATCTTGAGAGCATACGCAACAAATACTAACGGTGTAGATTGGAATAACCAGACTCGATTAAGACTGCTGGCGTATTTCGCGGAACATAATTGATTAGAAATTGCAGTAAAAAGAAAAACGATTGAATGTAAATCAGTTTGTATATTCATCTTACAGTATTATATGCATTGCGAACCCATTTGTGTCAATTTTAGGTCCCAAATATTATCGATTTCGCTACTTTAAACGCAGATATTATAATGTTAATATTAAGCATACAAACCGGTGTGTGTAAAAAAGAGGACTCATTGTGCTTTATTCTTTTATGAATAAATTGTATATCATAATTGTTAATATATTGTTGGTTTGTAGTTTGAACTATTATGACAGGACTGTCTTAATATTATTATAAACTCCAGAGCTAATTAGTGAAATCGGGCCTCTTTCCTTCCAACCATTCAAAAGCAATGTCGACTTGTAAACACAATAGCAAATTTTATAGTTTAGTCTAATATGGTGGTTTTTTTGACAGCAAGTCGCAACATATGGATTAGCATGGTGGTCCTAGTCCTACGCTTGTGCCCCACCCCTCCGGGCAACTGCCCACCGTGCCCATGCGTTAAAACGGCCCTGTGTTATAGGGCTCCTTGCAACCATAGCAACCGTGTCTAACCACTCCTGACATACATCGATAAAGAAATTAAGCATCTTTCATTTTTCAACTAATCAGGAAATATGCCTGAAATTCAATTAAAATAAGTTAGTCGATAAAAAAGCAAAGTACAATTTTGTATTAATGACAGATGGTCTAAATATTTTTAAGGGGACGTAATTAGTTTTGTCACTGTATGGAGGGCGATAATAATAGATGCTAAAGCTTATTTAGATCACCATCAGGACATTTTTTGCACGATTCACTGATTTCGCGGGTAGTGTAATTTTTTTTGTACTAAATTTAGGCTCGAGTCCATTTGGACTAACAGGTATTGGTTTTAAAGTCAGCAAATCAGCTATATATATTTTTTTTCTATCAGAAGTCTTGCTTTGACTGGTGAGAAGTGAAGTCCTGGGACGTTTCATTCGAAAGGGGACGTATAAAAAAGAAAGGTAGTGTGAACATTTATTTATATTTGAAAACAAATGAAACAGTGAAATATATAACTCGCTTATATGATTTCAACAATGTTTTTAATATTTAGAGACTAACAAGATATTTTTAACAAGTGAAAGGCGAAAGCGGTGACAGAAAGATCGAAAGGGGTGTTTTCAAGAATAACGTAATGATAGTATTATTTTAATTATGTGACATTTACACTGGTAGTGATCATTCTGTCTACACGTGTTCGTGTTTTAAATGCTAAATGAATTTTTACGTACATCCAGGTTTTGCCTTTACACTGCTCCTCTGTTGGCTCATTCGTAAATCGGCGGTTGGAGGGAGGGGGGCTAAAATGGTTTAACACATGCACGTTAGCTCATAAGGACTGTCATTGAACTAGGGGGATTGGTTTCGACTTCTCGTGTGTACGCGACAAAGAGCGACGTCGCCTTACCAACTTCGTGAGTTTTCTTTGCTTTATCAGTTTCCATCCATTGCAGTTAAAGACAACTACATGTAGGCAAATTCTTGAAATACCCCCCTCCCCCTATGTCTCACTAACGAGGAGATCCAGGGATTGTTCACCGACAAATTTCCTCGGAATTTTATAGCTTTGTTTCCCCTTGCTGTGGTACAGCATTGGGAGTCTGGTGCCGAAAGCCGAGATTTATCTGCGGACTCGTTAACACATTTAGTTTAATTTCATTTCGACAGCATTTACTTGTTGTACTATAGTACGACAAAAGCACAGATATATTCACTTGACATTACATGCCTTGTTTGTTAGAGTCACCAGGGCAAATTAAAGATACATTATGTAAGATTTAGATAAAGAGCTGGCTGTTCTTGCTATAACAGTATAAAAATAGATAATTCAAAATGGATATATTAAAATCTCATTTAAATTACTCATTTCTAATCGATGGTATCATGCTTTAACGTGTTCACAATAAAGTCTCGATTGTCAGGTTACATTGTTACGATAATAAAACAAGTATCGTTTATATATTTTTTAATTAAATCATTAAATGGCGAACAAACACGTCACCCCCATGTTATCAAGGCAAAACCTTACTCACTTAGCTTAATGTATTTTGAATCAAACAAGATAACACAAGGTAACATTTTATGGATACACAATTACGGAGTATAATACTAAGCGACGTTTCGACGAGGATAAAGACGAGAGTATCCCCATCGAAACGTCGCTTAGTATTATACTCAATAATTGTGTATCCATAAAATTATACCTTGTGTTAATATGTTCAATTACTAAATGCCAAGATGAAACAAGATGACGTATTACCTATTTAAACATGTTTTGTAGACGGTAACACTGCTGTCTCAACTCCCTCCTTCGCTCGTGTCAAGGGGACAAGGGGGGGGGGGGGTATGTTGTGAGAGAAGCATGTTGTGTTCATGATTTATGTATTATCTTTTCACAGTATTGAGTTACGGTACAAGAGAAAGATCTGCCTCTGTGTTGAATAAACATCAAAATGGCAGATTTAGAAGGAATGCGATCTCCTCTGGACAATGACGAACACAAAACCCTATTGGTAAGTATACTTAAATGGGAGTAAAATGGGCAATCTAGGCAAGGCGTGCGTAGCCTGTTATCTGGAAATGGTTCCACTACTGAGAGCTTTGACTCCAGCCACAACAAGGGTTGGTTCTAATAACTTCCTTTGGTCAATTTTCAACTCAAAATTGTACGACGCACTGCTTAGCCTCTATTTATCTAATTCACATTAAAATAAAAGGGAAATCTCATCGCATAAATCTAGGATTTTGAAAAATACGACGTCTACTCGAGATGGGTCAGGCCATGACCACTTGTGTACATAAGCAATGTTTTTTTTTGAAACTGTAAAACACATTACCACAAAGAGAAAGTTTTCGGTGATTAATTTAATGATGGTATGTAACGTTCAAATGTTGATCAATTTTGCCTCGTTTGCTTGAGATTACATTGAGATTTGGTCAAACCGTAACGGACATGTGTTATACATGTATAATTATATATCTCCATTCCAATCGTTAAAGCCCGGCGCACAAAAGGCGACAACGGCAGTGCATGACGAGTTTCTTAACAAATGTCGATCACAAGAAACACAAACTGTCGCTTGCTTTGTCATGTGACACTTCTATTTCAATAATTAAAGGGCGGCGCACAGTACGGACAACTTAAAGTAGCTAGAAGTCTTTAACCCCGTATCACCCCCAGTCTTCGACATAGAAAACACAAATTATTTATCAATTTAAATAATCTTTGATGTTGTGATCGTACCGGGAAAAATTGGGCTTCTGATATCCAATATTTAAGAAAATATAAACATTTTACCATCGGTTCACGAAATATGTAGCAAAATGCGATTCGGCGCCATTTTTAATTCAGGACTTAAAGAATAACCAAAAATGATTTGTTTAAAAGTGGATTTCATTTCCATGGTCGTCGAGTAACTTGTGTACGCACAGTAGGCGAGTTCTTCATCGTCGACAACCGAAATCGCCTATGTCCTCGCGTAGTGTCGTCGTTTAAGTGCACGCTGTGATATTTTACATACTGTCCCCACCCCCTTCGATGTCCACGGAGTGGCATAACCAAAGCACCCGTCGTCTATGATTCTCCACATATATATGGTATATGTTGATATAAGTGCTAGTTGTACCAATGGCCCGTTTACACCAATACAGAACAAAGGCGCCGAATTCACTATCATTTGAAGAGTTGAACAAATAGATGCAATGGATTTAGGCCCTGTATGTGTAAATATTATTAATGACACAGCAATTTAAAAATACGTAAAGGGTGTATATGTGTGCGTATTCCAATGTTTTCGTAAACACGCCACAGGCCAACCAAATAATTATCCTTTAAGTGTTTTATTTTGACCTATATTTGTGTATGGTTGCTCTCTGATTGACCTACTTACACAATACTATTTGCATAATGCTCAGAATTACATTTAGCTTTTGATCATTTTTCTTTATGCTAATCCCTTTTTTAGTGAAGAACCCGGCTTGTTTAACTCGCTGTACAGTCAGTTAAACTATATTAAACTTATTTCATTCATGTCATTGATGTCTTTATATTCGTGTTGTGAATGAGGTATGACGTAGCATTTTGGGGATATTTACCTGCAGTGTATTCTGCATGCCCTTTTCTGCTTATTCACTGCACTTTATATCCCAAGAAATGGAGGCAGAAAATAAGCGATGAATTCTACGATCTAACCGTTTGGTTGGATAAGACAATGGCTGCATTCATATGCCCAGTCGGTGCAGAACAGTAGGACGTTAAACTGTGCCTCGGTTTTTAGTCCCATCCGAACGACTATACGTTTTCCGTTATATCACAGTGAATATTTGGTTATCGATATTTACGTAAGCTTAGCTCAGCTACCCATAAGTATGTGGCGCGAAAATCTGCCAAAATTCTAAAACTACATTGACGCAACGTTTCACGTGACGATACGGATACGTGATACGGATGAGAAAATTTCCACTCTCCATAAGTTTTTATTTAAGAAACCATTCCGTTTAACCATAATCGGTCAATTTGAATATTTTCTGGATATTGGATACCAGGCTATTATAACCGAGTCGGCCAATCGTGGTATTAATCTCGTCTCTAGTAACGAAACCCAATACACGTACATGCACTCGTACAGCGCTAAAGACACAATACTCAATGTCAAAAGACAATACGGGGGTTGGGATGGCCTAGTGGTCTAGAGTGCCGCGCTTTGACCTCTAGCTGGCCGGTCACCCCTGGCTTGCGACTGTGGTTTCAATCCCTGGTGTGAGCGTATGTGGCATGGAGATAGGGGCGCCTTCTCAATCTCGTGGGTTTCCTCCGGGCACTCCGGTTTCCTCCCACTGCTAAAGACCCCTACGCGCAAGCGAATTATTGAAATAAAATTAAACCATATGTTAGTCCCAAATGACCTAGCTTGTGTGGAGTGGACGTTAAACCCCATTTCTCTCTCTCTCTAAAAGACAATGCACAGGCTTCCAGGCCGTACACAATAACAAGTAGACTTATTAAAATCATATTGACCCAGTTCATTAAAATAATGGTAAATGGAACACATGTCCTAACCATATTCAATATACCTCGATTCTATTGAATACTAAAAATGTTTCTCACTAAAGAACATTTAATTTTAGACTACCTGTTGCATGTACAATTCGCCGATATGGTTACTTGTATAGGTAATTTGTACTTCATAATGCTTATATTCATATTTCATGTAACATATAGCAAATAATGACTCGTGTTGGCTTTACACAATGGTTTTCTCTGAGGTATATATTCCTGGTTATTTTCAAATTGGATTGAAATCTGTATCACTACGGCTAGCCCCGGATCCGTTCACTTAGACTTAATATGATATTATGTACGTTTGTTTCTGATTTCGGCATATTGTATCCGTAGATTTGTTTTTGTGTTAATTATATTATTATGTGGTGTAGTCCCCCTGCACTTACTATTAAGGTACGTTTATCTAAAGTTCATGTTACGTTTTACACCGCATTCTTTCAACCGCTTTAAAGTACAGAAGTAGGTTAAAACAAGAGCATAGTGTAATGGTGGGGAGTTCTGTTCACCTATGTACTATAATATGATATAAATATTTCTACACTTGTTGTTCACTGTATCATTTTACTCCATTCTCTAATAAATAAATGGGTATCGTTTTACTCTTAACGACCTTAACATCAACAGAGAGAGAGAGAGAGAGAGAGAGAGAGAGAGATAGAGAGAGAGAGAAATGGGGTTTAACGTCCACTCGACACAAACTAGGTCATTTTATTTCAATAATTCGCTTGCGCGCAGGGGTCTTTAGCAGTGGGACCTCTGGGGTAGTGAGCAAACGCTAAATGTCAGAAAATGTTTAGTCGAGCAAGTCCGAGCATAGCCAGCAAGTGGTTAATTTTTCAAAAATATACGTAAACCTGAAACGTAAAAGCATCTATGCAAATGTGTTTTTACTTTAGCCTGTTCGGTTAAATATACATTATGGGAGATTAGATAAAGAGCTGGAAGTTCTCACTGTAATGATTAAAAACTAGATGATGTGAAGGGAATTTGCTGAAAATTTCAGTCAAATTGATCCTCTGTAAACCAATAATTAAGCGATTCAAATTTCTACAGCCTCGATCATCATAAGGGAATTTGCTGAAAATTTCTGAGAATTTAGCGATTGAATTTTCGACCTTACCTCTACCATCATTGCTAAAGTCGGTACGATAAAAAAAACAACATAATTTAAGCAGAAAATGGGGTCCTAATCAGGTAAACATCGCAGTCTAGCGATGACATCGAGAGTTGGTCTGAATAAGTTAATTAATGATTTCTATAACATTTCAGGCCTAAAGAAATACCTGCAATAGGCAGGTTTAGCTCTTGCATAATGTATGTTTAAAGAGGCAGTATTTGTGGGGAAAAGCGGTAAACATGAAATGTAGTTAGATATGACAGACGTTAAATAACGATCTAATTTTTTTTTAATGTTTTTTACAATTTTATCCACCAACATCAAGGCCATGACATTAACTAACCCCCAAAAATCTCATCCGTAGACAAACAGCACACAGTTCCTACGCAATCTGGATAATATTGTTTATGACAAAATGTACATTACGTATTATCATATTATGTAAGTTATATGTTAACCCCGTGTGGCTAAGTGGGTAAGACGCTGTCTTGCTAGCCCGGAGGTCGGGTGTTCAATCCCTGCATTTCCGGCGTTGTTTCCCTTTGTCCGTGATGCATGAAGCGGGACTGACAAGGACAGCTGTTTAGTAGGTGTATGGTGTATGTCCGTCTTCATTAGCCCAGATTAGGAGCAGAACAGTTGGACGTTATAAACCCCATTTCTGTTCATCCCGATTATACAATAATGCTATTCTAAGGTTATAAATAAATATGATGTCGATTTGAGACAAAATTGGATTGAGTGACCCCCCCCCCCCCCAAAAAAAAAAAAAAAAAAAAAAAAAAATAATAAAAAAAAAAAAAAAAAAAAATAAAAATAAAAAACAAAGTCCCCGCGACAAAAAAACAAAACAAAACAAAACAAAAAATCAAAAAAATCCGTGGATTTGTTTTATGGGGAGTTCTTGTGAAAGCTTGCTTGTGTGTTTTTGTGTTTACTTATTGGTGTCCAGTGTTTAACGATTTTGGGTTTGGGTTTGCTCAGTTATTGAGTATTCTCCGTGTGTAAGTTTTTTTTTATTTGATTTGGATACACCAATTTGTGGGAAATGCGCAGCAAAACCACATACAAAACAGTGGTGGTCATTTAAATTATGATCCCTGTAGTTATAATATGCAATTTAAAAATGAATAAGATATTAATATTCATTAAATTTATGCAACGAGAACGCCAAAGGAGGCGGATGGCTAAAAGTATAGACGACCAATTAACGTGGATTAATCAGACATTTATGAATTAGGGTAAGCACAAATATAGTTCATACAGTTCGTACTGGAATAATACACCAGGCAATTTAAAAAAAATTTGTTAGTGCATCTACCATAACGCAAACTTGCGCATTTAAAATGGAATTGCAACATACAACGTAGCGCGTTAGTCCAATTTACTTGACAAAAGCTGTATTTTGAGTGATGAAAATCATCATAACAATCGCAGTATTTAGACATATTACCCTATTATTATGGTGATACTTTTCGCGCCATTGACCCCTATGCGGTTCCATAGCTATTCCATATTTGTCGGATTGTGACAGCAAATTCGACAAGTCGAAAAGGTTGCATTTTCATTTCGTTTTTTCTATAGCTTAGAATTCGTTTTACTTGTCTTTACTTCACTACGATCTGGTTAAAGCCAGGCATTAATCAATCAATTGGTCTGTTACGCCAGGATCTTTGCGTGCGATGTATGGAACTGTGGGTTTTTCATAGTTCAAAATTTCATTTTACTTGTCTTTACTACACTAAGATATGGAAGAGTTGTTGAAGCGAGGGATTGGCCAATGAAATGGTCGGCTACGGCGACATCTTGGCGCGCGATGCACGGAAATGTGGGTAAACCGCTAGAAACGTTAACGCTGATTGATTAATCAATGTCTGACGTCATAGGGTCAAAAGCCGCTCTTACGACCTTTGACGCGACCTTCCAGTACAACAGGTCAGATATTCATATAGTGTAGGCCATCGAAAGTATAAAAAGTATCAATTATTGAATCACAAACGTAAAATTATAGAGGACGTCAATACAGCCCTTTAAAGATCTTACCTATTCGTTTCTAATTTTGTGGTCCCCCCCTTGTCAGTGATGCAGGACGGAGGGCCTGACAATGATATCTGTCTATTTGTTCGGATGGGACAAAAAACGAGGTCCCGTGCAGTTGGAATTCGATATAAGAGTAGGCCGTAGCGCCGCTGTCCCGCAAAAATTTCCCTAATATCACATTGTGTATGGCTTATGCCCGTCTTCAGTAGCCCAGTTTAGGAACAAAACAGTAGGACGTTAAACCACATTACATTTCATTTCATTGTTTTCAATTTCCTTGATATTTCTTTGTAAAATCTGTAAATAGCTTACTTACATGCATCGTTGCATATTTTAAAGCAGTGCATAATGCTAAATGCTCTCCTTTATCATGAGTAGTACGCCATTAGGATTCATTGTTTTGTATCTAGAGAAACCTAATCGGGGTGAAATTTAAAGATACATTATGGGAGGTTAGATAAAGAGCTGGTAGTTCTGACTATAATAATAATAGGTAAAAACTAGATAATGTAAAGGGAACTTGCTAAAGATTTCAGCCAAATTGATCTACCTAGAACCGAGTATTTAGCGATAGAATTTTGGACCTAGCCTCGATCATCATTACTAAAGAGGGTACGATGAAAAACATTGTCTCGATTATCCATTTAATCAAAAGCGACAGACCGGGGTCTAATCCAATAAATTTGGCAGGCTATCGCTGCTATCGTGAGTTTATTATGGCCTGGATAAGTAAATTAATACCTAATTAATAATTTAGATAACATTTCAGAACTAAAGAAAGACTTGCTATTGGCAAAATTAGCTCTTGCATAATGTATGTTTAACGCTTAAATCTCTTTTAACGGCACACTAAAGGATCTTTGTGTGCGAATTTGGTTTGAATATTAGACATTGGCTATTCATAATCGTTTTTAGAACTATGGGCCTTTAATTATGCGATAGTGAATTGGACGGTTAAGAAGACGATAACGTTAAATAATTTCATGTTTGCCATACAACCCTTAGCACGTTAGTCTATTAATTTTAAGAAATCTTAAACATTTATCAAAATACTCTGAAAATTTATTCAGTTTGTGGAATTTTTTCCATTAGTTATTTATTTATTGGGGTTTGCCAAATGGTCTTAGGCGTACACTTAAGTTCATAAGGTCTGTTATTGAGTAGTTTCCATTCCAAGCATGTTGGTTGGTGACAAGGAGTAAATTCGCCTGTCACAATCTCGTGGATTTTCAAGACTGGGTTATAATAGTCGTTTTCTTGCACCCCGCCCTCATAGAAAATATAATACAAAACATATAGCGTGATGAATTAAAGTAGCCAAGTCTCTAACTCAGTTTCATCTAAAGTCTTTGACTTTGAAAACACGAATTATTTGCCAATTTAAATCAATATTGATGTTGTAATCTTAACGGGAAAAGATGGGCTTCTGATATCCAATATTTAAGAAAAAATGAATATTTTACCGTTGGTGCACGAATCGTGTATCATAATGTGTTTGATTGCCATTTTAAACAAGAGACTCGAAGAACGAGGCTAGACATATTCCACATAAACGGTGACGACATATTCTTATCTTGAGAGCGTTCTCAAAAAAACACTATCGGAGTAGACTGGAATAACCAGACGCTGGAGATTGCCATTCAATGGGAATTGTGGCGTATTTCGCCAAACTTAACTGATTTGAGAGGAACAGAAACAATTTAGTGCAAATCAGTTTATATACATTCATAATACATCATCATATGCGTTACGACCCACTTGTGTCAATATCTAGGTCCCAAAATGTTAGTAAATTAGCTTCTTTAAATAACACATCCCAATAATTAAATAGCACATCCCAATAATTCACAATACAGTGGGTCAAAATAAGCCAGATCAGTTAAAAGTATTAAGTATAGCGGGCCATCATACAGAAAATTTAAATACATGCATGAACAAAGTCACAATTATGTACATGCAAATATACAGATTGCATACGATAAGAGATACAAGCAGAAATGTCATAGAAAAAGAAAAAAAAATCAAATTGCTTCAGATAAACTATTTAAGGTAAAGAAGTTTTTGCCTGATACAATTCAAGTTATATAAGGTCTTTAAAGAGGGTAGCAACAAATTCCAGAATTTGGTCCGTTAAAGTGTTGGGGTGGATGTCCAAATGGTTAGCACGTCCATGTGATTTAGCTTCCCCGGTTGTACGTGACAAGGAGTAGAGTTGCCTGAGCAACCTCGTGGGTTTTTCTCCGGGTCCTGCGCTTTTCTCCGACTACTAAAGACCCCTACGTGCAAGCATATTCTTGAAATAAAATTGAACGTTGTGTCAGTCCCGAAATGACCTAGGTTGTGTCGAGAGGACGTTAACCCCCATTTCTCTCTCTCTCCCCCCTTTAACTATTATTAATATTCACTTGAGTGTAATAAATTTATTTTAAAGAGGGTTAAGATTAAGAGTTTGATGGCCATGTAAATAAGTAATCTGGGTTTCAGCAGAATCTTAAAGGTAAATAACTAGCGATTAGAGATTTGTAGATTAACTATAGTAAGAATTTTCAGTTTGTCTAGTCCAGGGTAAACGTTGGCAGTATGCCTTACATCTAGAAAATTAATTTTAAAGCCATTATTTGCTTGAATATTAAAGCTCCAATAGCATTTTTTTAAGTTATATTTTTAAAATGTATTAAAATAAAGCCCAAAAATAGATTGTACCTATAAACAGTCCTACCTTGTTAAAGAATAATCCTATTAATCCTGTAATTCACTATCCCCAGTTGAGAAATTGGCAAAAATATCATTTTCAACTTCAAATTCAAACGTTTGAAGATGGCCGTCCATGGAGAGGAATGGGAAAACAAGGGAGGTAATTGGTTAACTATTTCCTCAATCAATCGGTGTCTGCCCAAAAAATTTTGCCCATGATCGTATAATAGTGAGTTGACAACCTTTTGAGCAAAAAACATAGAAATAATTATGTTTTGACTTTCTTAGAAAATATGAAATTGGAACTTTAAGCGGAGGCTATTCACAATCGTCTGTAAAAATCTGTGCCTTTAGCTATTCGACAGTGAAGTGGAGTACGAATGGTCGGCTTTGAGGACGATAGCGTTACACCTTGAACAAATTTTATGTTTTGCCTTATAATCTTTTATTAACATCGCTCACGGGGTAAGTTTAATAATTTTAAGAAATTCTAAACATCTATCAAAATACTCTGAAACTTTAATCAGTTTGTGGTATTTTTTCCCGTTTTTTGTTTATTTATACGAGTTGACCAAATGGTCTAAGGCGTACACTTAAGACCATGGTTTCGATTCTAAGTATGTTGGTGACAAGGAATAGGGTCGTCTGACCCAATCTCGTGGATTTCGCACGGGTCCAACGGATTCCCCAAACTGTTAAAGACTCCTTCACGCAAGTGAATTACAGAAATGAAAATTGTACCATAATATGATAGTCAGACATGAACTATTTTTTTTGTGGATATTACTAGTTAATCTTATTTTTTTAAAGTTTTCAATTACCGAAAGTAGTCAAGCACATTACGATACAAAAACATTAGAATTAAAAAGGACAAGAAAACAGCATTATAATTATAATAATATTGTTTATCTTAAAATTCAGTTTTATAGAACCTATATTTTTCAATAAATTTATATTGGGAACTAATTGAAAAAAATATAATAATGGATCACATAATATATCATTGGAAATTTACATGAAATACTTTTAATCCAAAGAAAACACATTAACGCTTATGCACACATATTCTAAACAATGTGAATAAAATGAAAAGAGAGGAATTCTGCACAGACAGTGGTGCTAAGCCCTACTCGTATATTGAATTACAACTGCCAAGGGCTCTTTTACGTGTACATCAATGTGTAACGGGACCTCTATTTTTCGTCCCTTGCCAGGCCGTCCGTAGTCCCAGGCTACTTTTCATTTAAATATATTAAATTAAATAATTGTAGGTTTACGAGTAATTTGTTTCCAAATATAAATATTTTATTGCCACATAATACTTTATTCCATTCTCAAACTGCACCAAGGACAAAATCAGCTTCACCACTCCATCTCCATCCTTGTCACTATACTTTGTCATTAAATATACGAATCTACTAATGAAATAAATTAAAATGGGGTTTAACATCCTGGGGCCTATTTCACGACATTTTAACTAAGATAAGATCCCAATTTTAGTAATTTGATTGGATAATATTAGATTGATTTTAATGATTAGCCAATCAAAATTGCAGTATCTACTAAAATTGGATTTTATCTTAAGTTAAAAATTTCGTGAAACAGGGCCCTGCATTTCTACGACATCTCCCGTTCCAGCAATTGTCTAATTCAGCCGAATGATTATACCGTATAGATTTTATTTCTTGTTTTCTCTCTTCATTTGGGGTGTATCTTTTATTGCATTAAAGATTACGAAAAAAAAAGAAACAACATTATTTCTATGTTAACGGTTTACTGTTATTGCAAGTGTGCACAGTGTATTAATACTTTATCTACAAGCACAATCTATTCGCAAATATGACTTTTTTTTTATAATATTGGAACCGCGAAAAAATAGGTTACTCTTCGGAACATGCTCATACTTCACTGTCTCGTGTGCTATTATATTGAACCACCTGGAGGGATTATTAGTAGTAAACATATTTATATTTAACGGTTTGTTAGTCATTTTCTTTATAGACCCTTATAAATGTCATTACAAATGTATTTATAAATGGTGACACTCGATATATTAATGTTGGTATTCAGGATTCTTTGCTTTCACCTACCTTATTGAATTGCTTGTACCAATGACTTTCCAATAAAACATTTTGATAGGTATGGTTAATAAATCATGTGGAATTGAGGTAATAAGTCTGTGTGTTAAATATGGATACTGTGCGTTTATTCGATAAAATGTAAATGATTGAACGATAATGAATATTGGGTCGCGACTATGTAAGTTTGTCAAATGATGCTTCAATCGACGTCGATTGAGGTGTCATTTGACAAGCTTACATAGCTAAAAGCCACTATTTTTCGTTTTTGGGCTTGGGCGGGGACGGGGGGGGGGGGGGGACTAGTTGTCCTAAGTGTCACCTCTGGCTTGAAATTGTGGTGTCGGTCCCTGATGTGAACGTATGTGACTTGGAGATAGGGGCGCCTTCTTGAACTTCCTTGGTTTACTCCGGATACTCCGATTTCCTAACACTGGAAAGACCCCTGCGATATCACCTTCGGTGGAAGCGGTCGTTATACACTTAGAACAACGTTTTTACAAAGAAATCGTTTAATCTTTCTAGACGCTGCGTTCTCTTGCCCTATATTCATCAGACAAGCCATATTGCCCTTAATACTGTTGCATTGCATTTGCAATTTTGTTAAGGACCCTTTCATCAAACACTTGCGACTCGAGGTGATAATGGGTAGGGTTGTGGACTCTCTTGTTCCACTTTGACAGATTGCTCCAACTCATTCATTCTGTATGAAACCCATATTGTGTCGTATTCAAAATGAAGTGAATTCATTAGCATTGAGAACAGTTTTGCTGAACGCGTTTTACAATATCTGGTAAAGAAGGTTACAACTAATACCTTTTTCATTTAAATATGTTCATATATGAGCTTATTTAAAAACGAAGGGCGTTAAAAATAAAGAGAATAATCTGAATAAAATTCATCGAGATTATGACCTTATGTATCCAGAAAGTAGAATCTTTAACATTAAAGTTTAATGCATAGCAAATGTGAATAAAGGGTAATAAAACCTGCGCCATGAAAGTTAAAAATGTTCGTCAGCAAAAAATAACTTTAAAGTACCGTCCTATCCACCTTTGCACTATCAAGCGGCCAAAGGATAAAACGAAATTTCATATATATGTCATAACTAATATGTCAAGCCCAAAATTTCAAATTAACAGCCAAATTGTCTAAAAAAAAAAAAATAACAATATTGTGACATATTAGAACCCTCGAAGCTTTCTAAGAAGTTATTTTGCTCAAGTGTGTTCCAATTTAACACCAGATTTCAGTTCCCGAACTGTAAATTAAACGCATCTAAGCAAGCCCGATTCAAATGTCTACGGGGCATCCCTTTCCAAAATGAAACTATATAATACAATAGAATAAGAAAGTGGTGGTTTTGATAAGGTCATAGAATCAATAGTTATGCTTCCACCAGATATGACAATAGTGTAGAAATTAATTGGTTATGATTTCCCTTTCAGATTTCGGAAGAACCGTCGCAGCACTACGGAGCAAAGGGAACCATGGAGATGTCAACAAGTGGAAGTGGCAATGTCCAGATTAAAAGGCGGCTGTATAATCAAAGAGATTTGGATAGAGTTTACAGGAAAGATGAACCAGAAATTGGAATCAAGGATAAAATCAAAGGCTCGTGTTCGTGTTCACCAAAATCTATCTGTCATCATTTTCTCAACTACTTTCCTATAATCGGTGTTCTGAGGCATTACAAGTTGACAAAAATCCTCGTGGATGTGCTGGCTGGTCTTTCTGCAGGTTTTATGCATCTGCCACAAGGACTTGGATTCGGGTTACTCGCTTCTCTACAACCTGTTTATGGTTTGTACAGTACATTTTATCCCATTTTGTTGTACGTAATTTTTGGGACATCTCCTCATGTATCGTTTGGTACTAATGCTGTTCTTGCTGTTCTAACTGCTTCTATTGTAGAAAGGGAAGCGGGGGCGCTTGCTGCTACTGGTGCTACCGGTAATAGTAGCATAGTAAATGTTCTTACGGAACAGGATATTCTCGAATATAAAGTTGGAGTCGCTATGGCGGTAACCTTTCTCGCGGGGATAATTCTACTTGCAATGGGATTGATGCGATTGGGATTCCTGACAAGTTACTTATCCGTTTCATTTATTGGTGGATTCACGACTGCTTCAGCCATACACATCGCTACCAGCCAAGTCAGCAAGATGCTGAACATCAAGGTGCTACCCCATGCTGGAGCTGGGAAACTCGTAAAAACTTACATCGAAATATTTACAAATATAACCAAAACAAACATTGCTGATCTGGTTATATCTGTAATTTGTGTCATCATTCTGCTTTTAGTCAAGATTTGCATCAACCAAAGATTCAAAGCTAAACTAAAATTCCCAGTTCCTATCGATTTGCTGATTGTTATTGTTGGAACGATTATTTCACATTTTTCTAATTTAAATGGACGTTTCGGAGTAGCAGTTGTCGGAAGTATACCAACAGGCATGCCTGTACCAAGACTACCCAACTTTGATGTCCTACCCCGAGTTGGTATGGATAGTTTTGTGATCGCTATTTTGGCATTTGCTTTAACCATAGCCATGGCTAAGTTAATGGCAAGACTAAATGAATATGAAGTTGATGATAATCAAGAACTTGTAGCTTATGGGATGTGTAATTTTGTCAGTTCCTTCTTCTTGTGCTTCCCGTCCTGTGTTGCTCCACCCCGCACTATGATTCTCCACACATTGGGCACAAAATCAACGTTGAATGGAATAACGTCTGCGGTTTTCATTCTGATAGTACTTTTAGCCGCTGGTCCACTCTTTGTGTCACTACCCGTTGCTGTTCTCGCTGCCATGATTGTTGTTGCCATGAAAGAACTATTGCTCCAGGTAACTCACCTACCAGAGATTTGGCGAGTTTCCAAACCAGATTTTGTGATTTGGTTGATGACATTGCTAGTGTCGGTGTTTGTTGATCTGGATATTGGAATCGTTGTCGGAATCGGAATATCCATTTTGACAGTGATTATCCAGAACCAACTAAGTTCTGGATACTTGGTCGGATCACCTGCCGGAGAACGTATGTATTTAGACAAGAGATTCCGAAATACGATCAATGACGTTCCTGGAGTAAAAATATTTGCTTTCGATGCTCAGTTATTCTTTGCCAATGCCGAAAGATTCAAAAAGCAGTTGTACGAGAATGTCTTCCACCCTGCGACCCACAGAGCTGAAAAAGAAATGTTTGTCGATTCTGTTACAATCAGCGAGCCAGATTCGAAGAATGCTAATGGTGGATTGGAATCTCCGAACGAGGCAGCCCCTGTTGACCAAGGGCAAATAATCCATTTCCTTATTATCGATTGTAGCAGGATATCATACATAGATATAGCAGGTATCAATATTTTGAAGCAGATAGTAGTTGAGTTTGGTCACGTGAGTGTAGACATATTGCTAGCTCGGGTACCCAAATACACACTGGAAACATTAGAACGATCTGATTTCTTTGTCAATTATAAGAGAGATTTTATTTTCTATGATATAGTTGACGCTGTTGAATTCGCTACCCATTCCCATTCACACGACCCAATACATGTACATTTATAGAAAGGGGGATAACTCGTGTATTATAACACACTGGGGATGCTCGATTCACAGTCCGGAACGTCCCGAATCGACAGAATTACAATCGAGTGACGCGGAATTCAGTCCTGTCACAGTTCTGCCAGTCCCGACAGCTGAGGTGGAGTGAGTAGAATCGTGACGTATTCCTCGGTAAAAAATATGTTTCAGCTATCATGATTGGTTGAGATATTTTTTATACAGTCGACACATGCGTTGTACACCGAAATTCTCCTTTTCACTCGATTGACACCAGGTTTGGAATTCAATTCCGGAACTGTGAATCGTGCATCCCCAAAGAGACAAACTTTGGTCGTTGAAAACCATAGATCTGACGAGTTGTATTAGACACTGTGTTGGAATTAAGGTACGGTCGCTACCGAATTATACACGCGCCTGTATAGGAAAGACCACAGCGATTAGAATCCGAATACAACGAATTAAAGAACAGCCTACATCCCAGTATACCATAATACAACTCTTTATTAAGAGATATGAGGGTTGGAAATTTGATAAATTGGAATGTCTACATTAATTTTTTATTGTCTATGGTCACTTATTATTGCCCTTTCAGCAACAAAAAAAAAACAAAAACAAAACAAAAACAGTTCATTAATTCATTGACTAATCCATATCCTATCTCGTTTCGTTGTTGTTATAGTTCAAAATTTTGTTTTACTTTGAAACTATAACAAAAAAACCGAAACGAAGTATAGACCCATTTTTAACCAGGGATTGCGAAATAATATATACAATATATATAATTTTCAGTGCTAATTTAATATTGTAGGATTCCAGATTTTAGATTGTTTATAAACTAATACTTCGCCACATTATGTATGTATTGTGTAAATATAACTACAATATGTATGTACAATATTAAACAGTGTTCCGAGTCTTAAAATATTATAACACATTTGCTAAAATATTAAAATGAGAGTACAATGGCGTGAGTTGTGTATAATATGTTCAAATATTAATTAACACTATTTCGTTAAAAACATTTGTAAAAGTCAGATTTCGTTACAAAATATATATATTTGTAAACGTCTGAAATGTTATCGCAATTAATACAGAGCTAAACATGTTTCAAATACAAAGCTAAACGTGTTTCAAATACAAAGCTAAACATGTTTCAATTGGTACAACGCTTAACATGTCGCAATAGTGATACAAAGCTAAAATGTTCTCCCGCAATTCATAAGATATATATTAAATGTGTTGCTTTTGCTAAAATCATGCCATAATTCGCATAATATTAAATTAAAACCCTAGTATTGTTAATTATTTCAATAAATGGTGTATAAACAAAAATTTAGTGATCCGTTTTATTGATATCGTCTTTGTTTTATTTAGTGCATTTTGCCGATTGGATAAAGGATGTCACATTTTTGTCTCACCCCATGATGTATCCGAACGATTACACCCTGTCCATTGCTGGAGGGTTGATGATTAGCGCGTTGTATCATAATGCCTGTCATTGAGTCAACTGGCGTGGTTTCGATTCCCCGACTGTTCTTGACGAGGAGTAGGGTCGCCTGTCCAATCTCGTGGGTTTTCTCCGGGTCCTCCAGTTTCCCCCAACTGCTAATGACCCCTACGCGCAAGTGAATTATTGAAATAAAATTAAAACCATATGTTTGTCCCGAAATGACCTAGTTTGTGTCGAGTGGACGTTAAGCCCCATTTCTCTCTCTCTCTGTTTATTGCTGGGCACCCACGATGAGACAGGCGAGGCGCCAAATAAGGCATGTCGCTATATATGAGGTAGTCTCGGTCACCCAGAACCCCCTAGTCTTCAACGCACGGAGGGTCTGGGTCGATTCTCAATTATTGACGAAAATTACTGGATAATCTACCACATAAAAAACCAAACTCCCGGTTACACATGGGCAATGGAACCTTTTGGCTAAAGTATCGGTAAGTGATAGATATTATGAAGCCGGGCCGATTTTGATAGATTCTATAAAGCGAGGATACAATATATCCCACAATTCACTTGGCACATCTATTATTAGAAACAAAATAGAGACAATACAACAGCATGGATCACGATTAAGGAGATTGTGAGAAGCCATACGTTTGATTCATGACGAGAGAAAATTACCATTTCAATTAAAACCTTTAAAACAAAATTTTAGAGAGTGACATTGTTGACAAGCGAGATGTTTTGATAGATTCAGTACGTGGTAACTTAAAAGACTGGATAATCCAGACAGTGACCGACTTTCTGTCAAATTTTGAGGACCCATCCAGACTAATATTCGTAGAATATTTGTTTGGATGATAAGAGACTATATATGAGGTGCCCCGCAAATGGTGAGGCGCCTTATAATGAATTAACACTGAATTACACTATTAACACTAAAGCTTGATTAATTGATGATCATCTAATTCAAATTGATGGGGCGCCCAAACTGACGTGATCTGTGTGGTGCCTTATCCTGGTGGGCATGTGTGCGGGTTGCCATATAATGACCACATATGATTGTCGGAATACACATAATGCATTATGCCTAGTGAGATTGGTTGGGCGGCAGTTGGGCCCACGACTTGATCAATGGAGCGCTAGACTATGAGCCCGGATAATATAGCCTTCTATACAACACAAGAGAGAGAGAGAGAGAGAGAGAGAGAGAGAGAGAGAGAGAGATGGAGTTTAACGTCCACTCGACACAAACTAGGTCATTTTGGGACTAGCATATGGTTTCATTCTATTTCAACAATTCGATTGCGCGTAGGGGTCTTTTAGCAGTGGGAGGAAACCGGAGTGCCCGGAGGAACCCACGAGGTTGAGAAGGCGCCCCTATCTCCACATGCCACATACAACAAAAACAAATAATGCATTACATGCTACAATAAGTAGCCACGATTCCCCCGTGTGGACCCACCATAAAGTGATATCGGGTGTTCCCTGTCTGTTGAACGACTCCCGTCAATAAAGTGAAATCAGGTGTTTCCTGCCTGTTGAAAAAACCCCGCCACAACATGAAGCGATGAAACCGTGACAGACTGGAGTAAGATAAAGGGAAATAACTCCCTTTTTGACACCTGGGTGTGACGTTAAACCCACTGATTTATGAATCATATAGATCAGTGGTTAAACCATAGAGAGAGGGAGAGAGAAATGGGGTTTAACGTCCACTCGACACAAACCAGGTCATTTTGGGACTAACATATGGTTTCATTTTATTTCAATAATTCGCTTGCGCGTAGGGGTCTTTAGCAGTGGGAGGAAACCGGAGTGCCCGGAGGAAACCCACGAGGTTGAGAAGGCGCCCCTATCTCCATGCCACACCAGGGCCCTGTTTCACGAAATTTTAACTTAAGATAAAATCCAATTTTAGTAGATACTGCAATTTTGATTGGCTAAGCACTAAAATCAATCTAATATTATCCAATCAAATTACTAAAATTGGGATCTTATCTTAGTTAAAATTTCGTGAAATAGGCCCCAGGGCTCGAAACCACAGCCGCAAGCCAGAGGTGATCGGCCAGCTAGAGGTCGAAGCGCGGCACTCTAGACCACTAGACCCTCCATTTCAACGTAACCAACCTCGCAACTCTTGTATCCTTCTGCCTCAAAATCATGAATATTCACCAAAACCTGGCAGAAAATGTATTTTCAAACCTTTTTCTTCGATTCTACACCAAAAACTCAACAAAAATCGCCATGCTAAAGGGGGAATAGGGAAAGGGAGAGAAAGACTAAAAATAACTTTCGCTCCACATTCTCCGTTGACGGCCCAGGAATATTTGGTGATCTGTGTCTAGATAAGAATAGGCTGTGGTGTCGCTTTTCAGTGTAAACTTTCCCTCGTATCACGCTGTCCACTGACCGTTCCTATCCGTCCCTATACAGCTGTAATATGAATATGGTAAATCTTTGATTCATTTCTCGCCACATCTGGCACAAATTTATATTAATTCATCACTATTTTCAAATAGAATTTTGCGATTAAAAAACATACTCAAAATACATTTGAACTGATCTGACGACATGTTTTTGGGGGGTTTTTAGTCTTAAAATTCTATTTTAAAACAGAGGTAGGGAAGGGCAGTATTTTCATATTGCAGCTGTTTAGGGATCCCGGGGCTGAACCTTTACCCCCGTATACAGTGGCCATACAATGCTAGTTTATTATGCATATATTATAATATGCAAATTAATCACCATAACATGACCTAATGTCAATAAACCGGATCTTTATTACTCAATATTTCCTTAAATAGACTTGACTATCCACGTGTATAAAACCATATTTACATAAATAGCACTTCAAAATTTTAATCATTTAACAACAGGATGTAGCACGTAGAAATAAATATCCACATCCCCTACCCCTCTCCAATTATAAAAAAGCACAAGGGATATAAACAATAGAGACAATTATCTGAATGAGTTGGCATGTAGAGTATTTATATTTTAACTTAATTTATACACCCCTGTCTGTTAAAAACAAACAAAATTCGTTCATAAACATGATATAAACAATATAATTTGGGGTTACAGTATACACAAAACCGTTACGTAAAAACACAGCAATAATACAGCAAATTTAAGAATTCACACAAAACAGAACAATTAATTATGTACGCCATTAGCTAAAATTGTGTTTAGTATGAAACTATATAACCAAAAAATGTTGTTTATTATGAGAGTATATAACCAAAACTTTTGTTTTTTATGACACCTATATACAAAATTGTTTGTTTATTATATAATATTATGACACCTATACAGTAAAATGTTTGGCTATTATATGAAAACTCATTTGAACCTGTAATATTCTTATTTATAATAACCAACCATGCCATGGCCACAAACTTACCCAATCGTACAAACTTCCACATCTCAATTACACCTTTTGAAAACTCCAATTCTTAAATTGATTGACTACCATATCAATGGCGTCCTAGAGAGATAGATAATGGACATTATTCAGGACGATTGTAAGTACCAAAGCTTAAATCTTTTCGAATTTCTAAATTAAAGGAACATATCCTTATACGTTGGTGCCTAGGAATGGACACAGATGGGCCACAACGCAAAATAATAATATGAATGTATATAAACTGATTTACATTCAACCGGTTTCCGTTTTTTTTAACTGTAGTTTTTAATCGGTTATGTCCGGCAGCCTTTGGCGTCTGGTTACAGTCATGTTCCTTAAGCAACGTCCGCGAGTTTTACAACATCTAACCGTTGCTTCAATTGCCGAACTTTTGCCCCGTTGTGTTTACACGTGACTAATTAGCATTGTCGTGGAACATAACACACTGTAAACAAACATAGGGGCCTCCAAAGTTTACAGCCGTTGATTTTTTAAAAAAAAATTGAGAAACTCAACCAGCAACCTTGACATTGGTCGATCTTTGAATTTTGCAACTCTATTATCGCAGGAAGACATTTTAGCTAGAAGCGCGAGACTTGGTATTCACGAAGATCGATGAATCTGATAGGCTTACAAGCTGGGCGTCTACCCTATCGAAATTAGTGGCGAAATGCAGGGTATTACGTGAAGGGCTTGATAAAATGTGCGTAGTTACGGCGAGACCAAGCCTTCTATTGAAGATGGGTTACAGTCTGCATAGGTAGAATTCTGCTCTTGGGTATGTTTAGTCTCGTTCATCGAGTTACTTCATTTCAAATGGTGCCCGAAAGCATGTAGGCACGCGGTTCGTATGCCAATTTTAAAATTTTCATATTGACTAAAATATTAGATATCAGAAGCTCGTCTTTTCACGGTAAAATAACTGCACCCGTTAATGCAAACAGATATGCTGAAAATTTCAATCAGCTTTTCTTCACCCTGAACCGAAATATTAGCGATTCGGGTTTAGACTAGTCTCGATCGTACTTACTATCGTTAATATGATACTGAACAAAGTCTCGATTATCCATTTTTACGTTAAATCATCCACCAGTTAAATACATTAAATATCATAGGCTAGCAATGCCATCATGAGATGATTATGGGCTTTTTAAATTAATTAATGTCTAATTAATAAACTATTAATAATTTAGCTCCGGCATAATGCATGTTTAAAAGTGGTATATGTTGTATTCTAAGCATAGATACCTCGAATTAAAATTGTCGAGATTTTAAAATTTATATCAAAAAAATATGAAAAAATACCACCACTATTAAATGAAAATGTCGGTTAAAATCCATGACAGTAATTTGAACCATACTTGTATTCCTTACAAACGACTTGTCACGATTGTTGAATAAAATTCACAAAATGATAATAAAAAACCCGATAAGAGCAGTATAAGCAAGCGGATTCCGATAAACTCAAAAATATTATTTTGACTGTTAATTATTTTACACTTTAAATCAGTTTATCAACGAATGCATCCTCAAAAATGTATTTCAGTTCGACCTTCTGACAAACCGTGATTTAATTCCGAAATGCGAAAAGCGATTAGAAAACGTGATGGGTTACGAAGAATTTCTATTCAAACCAAAAAACTGAAGAATTTGAATGGATACAACCAACAAAGAAATAAAGTTAACAAATTGAAAAAAAAACAATTAAAGGCTAAATATTATGGTAAACATGCTTCAACTACCACCGATCCAAATAATATGTCGAGTGATTTTTGGTACTCAATGAAAAACTTAATAGGGCGAAATGCTAAAAATGTTATACCGACTTGAATATCAAATACAAATGGTAAGGTTGGATACACTGACAGCGACAGGGCTGAATTACTAAATTCGTTTTATTATATCTATATCAAATAATGAATCACTTAGCGACTTGTTAAAATTTGGTTCTTAAACAAACTCTAGATTTAAAATTCCTGAGATACAAAATCCTAAAATAACTGACTTAATTTTCTTAATAGAATAAGTAATCCCTTATTAAAACATGTAGCAAAACGTATTCCTATCCCCCTATCTGCTCTATTTAGTAAATCTTGACAAAAAGGAATGTTCCAAAGACATGGAAACAAGCTAATATTATGCCACTATGTATGCAAAAAAGGTGACAACCCCGATGGTACTAATTATCGACCTATATCGTTGCTTAAGTGCTGTTAGTAAATTACTTGAAAAATTACAATTATTTCATTCAAATGATTTTTTTAATTCCTATCAATCTAGCTTTAGGCCTGAATTTCGTCGTACACCAACTTAATGAATTATACGATTGCATATTGAAGTCTTTAGAAAATGGCAAAGGTTTATTTTTTTTTATCGTTTGTGATATCTCTGAGGCATTTGATAGAGTCAATCACATTTGTAAATAACGCTTACTCGTCGACCCTACCGCGTAATTCCAGAGTTCCTCAGGGTTCTCTATTGGGTCCATTTTTATTTCTTGTGTACACAAACGATATCCAAGATTCTTTGGAAAATACAACCAGATTATTTACCGATGAAACCGGCATTCGTTGCACTAAATCTCGTGTATATGAAATATAAACTTCATTAAACGCTGACTTATTCAAACTAAACTCGTGGTCCAAAGATTGGCTAATAAGATTCAATCCTTCTAAAGCAAAAGTATTATCGAATTATTAGATGTTGTAGTTATCCACAAACATCTTGGCGTCACTCTATCAAATGACTTAAATGGTCCAAACATGTCTGTATTATCTGTAAAGCTGCCTCAAAACGTTTAAATATATATTTACAATATTTTAAACCATTTTCTTTTAAACCATATTTTTATTCAGGTTGGCTGAATGGGATTTGGAAAGAGGCTTAATCTATGCAAAACCCCTCTCTCTCAATATGTTAAGAAAATATAAATATACTTTTAGCTGAAAAACATTAGAAATTATTTACAAATCTTTCATAAGAAAAATATTATACATACAAGAATGCGTCACCAGTGCAGTTCTCCATAACATTAAATTGATTAATAGCCCCCCCCCCCCCGCCCAGTGTATATCCAAATGAAAAAAAAAAACCCCAAAACCCCCCAAAACGCAAACCATTTTCTTTACAGTGTAACCAATTTGATAATGAAAAAGCAAAATTATTTGAATCCCTGGCCCTTTGCACTACGATTAAAGTGCACAACCTATTGTGGAGATACAACAATTTATCGAACCATCGAAAACAACTCTTTGTTCGAACAGGTGTGGTCATATATAAAAGCAACTAAACGTTTTAAATGTTGTTTGTTACCTAGGTACATTTGCACCTTGTTCATTACTATTATGTATATTAGATCTAAATTTGTCACAATTCTACAGGTACACTACACTATTAGAGTTTAGTTATACAATTTCTCAATATGGAAAGGACGCTTGTAAATTTTAATAACTTTTGTCCAATCCAATACTAAGCATGTTATTTCTTCTTCTTAACCTGTAGTCTATATTTAATATATCAACTACTTACTAGTTACTACATATTATCCATCATATTACTTTTAGTTTTGAAGCTTATCATATTATCATATATATTAGAATGCTTTGTTCGTGAGTATTTGTTAAGTGTCTTGTTCTATTACTGTCTTTTTCATTTCTTTGTTATAAAGGGCAAAATTGTAAACAGCCTTTAAGCCTAATTTTTCACCTTTGAAAATAAAGATATTATTATTATTATTATTATTATAGTATCATATATTTTTGTTGATGCAATAGGATATGTTTAGTCCGTTAAATATAATAAATGACCTAGTCGACGGAATGTGGTAGTGTGACCCCTGAAAGTCTGTCATTGAATCAAGAAGCGTCGTTTGGAATCCCCTCTTGTACGTGACAAGGGGTTAGGTCGCCTGTCCAACCTCGTGGGTTTTCTCCGGTTCCCCTGGTCCTATACCACCGCTGAAGACCCATGCATACGCGCTAGCAAATTATTGAAATAAAATTGAACAATATGCTAGTGCCGAAATGACATAGTTTGTGTCGATTGGACGTTAATCCCTATTTTTCTCTTTCTCTCAACACTGGTCATTATAAAGTGCAGTTATTCTTAACTACTCATACATATAGTAATCCATTTGTAGGTCAAAAATACCACCACTACTCTGTAAACGTTGATTTTATGTTTGCGTGGGAATTTCTCTCCATGTTAGCCGGTGCAAAGACAGTTTCTTTTATCGCTTGCAGCAAGTAGCCCAGTTGACCAGGACCCCCTGTGATGTACGTCAAAAAATAAAAATTCCATTTAGGATGAATAAAAGGGTGAATAAATGTATGCCCATTGTCTGTCCACTAAGTGATATGACACAATGTTTTGTATGTAAAAATAGCATCATATTATATTGGTATGTATAAAACATAATACAAAGTACTTATATTTTACTTATATACACTTATAGTATATACATGTATATAAATGTTATTGTTATACAATGTAATACTCGACATGTTACACGTATTAAAATTAAGCTGTTGATTTTAACTAATGTAATTTGGGTTTGACGTCCTACTGTTCTGTTCCCTCCGGGCTAATGAAAACAGTCATACCTCAAGCAGTGTGCTTTGAAAATGAAATGAAAGGGGGTTTAACGTCCCACTCTTCCGCTCCTACTGCGCTAATGAAAACGCTCGTACGCCATACAGGGTGCTATGAAGGAAATTTTTGCCCGGACAGCAGTGTTATGGCCCACTCTTATTAATAACTGTGAAAGTTGCGCAGGGCATTGATTACACGGAAACTCGGTTTTACGTCCCATCTGAACGACTATACGTTATCCCTTGCCAGGTTCTTCTCCCTACATCACAGATAGGGGTTGGGGCTCGCTGAAAAATTGCGATGAACATTCTTACCAAGGGTGACTCCGCGGTAGGCTATGAGGGATATTTTTTCCCGGTCAGCGGCGCTACAAAACAAAGTCCATAGAGAAACCCCGTCAAAACTAAATACAAATATAAAAAAAAGAACACAAAGCTAAAAAAAAACAACCCCCGTCTTCATAAGTTCATAAGTTCATTGCATCAGAGCAGTAGGACGTTAAACCCAATTTTATTCACTAACAAAAAAACAAAAACAACTCAAAACAAAAAGAAAAGCCAACAATGAGGATGTTCTGTTACGTTTAATTCTATTCTCTGTTATATACAACTTTATATCTTTAACAGTGTAGGTTGTATATAGCCTTCCTCTATTATAATATACAATATGCAGAGTAAGCACGTGGTTTCAAAATCATAACAATTAAACGAAAGGAAATAAAAATTATATTATGACAAGGGTAAAATACACGACAATAGTGTACTTCAACATCTTACCTGGACTCACACCACCTTGGATACACTGACAATTTTTACGTTAAAACCAAATATTCGAAGGTAAGGGTTTTTTTAAAATTGATTTTTAAAATTTTCAATCTGTTTTTGTTTGCCATTATTGAATATCTCTTACATTTCATAGATTATATAATAGTAATACAAATGACACATAGTATATACTACAAAAACTATAGTTGCCTACTTATACCAAAATATTCACAGGTAATGGAACAGTTTTGGATTCCATAGATAAAATATTAATGACATAAAAGTAAAAAATAATATTATGTGACGTCTCGAAATTAATAAGCGGTTTTATAGAAAGAGTCTACAACTTAAAGGGACAATCCCGATAAGAACAGAGTCTCAAAAATTAAAGTCCGAGCATTTATGAAATTGATGGACCAAAATATAGAGGCATGGTGTATTTACCTTGTCTCAAAATTTCAGCTCAAAATATTGAGTCGTTTTGACGTTAACGTCAACACTGCTTATCCGGACACGTAACCCTTTTAAGTTTCGTGTCATTTTTTTCATTGGGTGACCTGATAATCGATTCCCGTTTCTTGAGAGGTCTATACAGTGAATGACCCATGTACTGCACTTGATAAGAAAAGGTAAATTTCACCTATATATTATTTTTATAGAAAAAAGTTTGGTTTTATCCCTATACTGTATAATACAACGGTCTCCATTTCCAGATGAAGACTGTCAGGTTTAAGTTATTTACAAGCATATCACAAATATCGGGTTAGTTGGTAGGCTTTAGGTAATGGGTTTTAAGGGATTTTAACACAAAATTAAGCAGTTTTATTCCCCAAAAAGTTATCGGGATTGGCCCTTTAAGGATAGCCGTTTTAAGGATATTTCACACAGAATTCATCAGTTTTATTAAAAAGTACACCTGACAAATTGATTGCAGCTGATATTGAATATAAGTAACGCAAATCGTGTCTACCGCCTGCATGGTCTCACAAAACATCGTCTGTCCAGCCTCGTGGGTTTACTACGGGTCCCCCGGTTTCCTCCCGCTACTTAAGACCCCTACACGCAAGCGAATTATTGAAATAAAATTAAACCATATGTTAGTCCCGAAAGTGACCTAGTTTGTGTCGAGTGGACCTTAAACCCCATTATTCGCCTTTTCTCTGTTTGGAAAACTGACTTTTCTGGCAGACGGGTTAAATGGGAAAAAATATTATGATTTAATATAGTTAGCAAAATAAGTTCCTTGGCTCGAAGTTTAATAAAACACTAATTTTATTTTTCTGCGTATTGGATACGGATTAAAACACTCTATAAATTTCTAAAATCTCTCGGGGAGGGCGATTCTCCATAGCCTGCGAAGATCGGCGCTATGTGGACTAAACGATTGATTGGTTGTTTGGAAATGAAATGGGGTTTAACGTCCTATTGTTCTGCTCCGACTGGGTTAGTGACGATGGGCATAGCTATGACCTGTGCTACGAGGGAATTTTGCCCGCGCAGCGGCACTATGACCCACTCTTATATCGAATTCCAACTGCTAAGGGATCTTTAACGTGCATGCCAATTATACACGGGACCTCGATTTTTCGTACAGCACCCTGACAAGGGGAAACCACATATGAATTTTATTGATAATATTGAGGCGCGAAAGTTTGACACAAATAACGACTTTCTCTTTTTACAACAATGTAAATATAATACTATGAAATGTTGAAAAGAGTCGAATCTCGTTTCGTATGGTCGCCATATGTATTCCAACTTGTATTTCCCTGACCTTGCTATAAACTAATGCCTCGTGCTTAGAAAAGTAATTAAATGGCAGTAAAATGGTTTGATAGTGATAGACTTTATTTTTTCATTGCTACAGTTATTTAAAAAAACAAAACCTAAACGTTAAAGATATAACGGTTGATAACAAAAAGAAATTTTACAAGGCTGTGAAAATCTAAATAATATGCATTTTCGGACCATTTTGTTTACGTTTTGATATTGTAGTTATCTCCCTTTGCTCAAGGATTTTGATGAGTGTAAGAGATATAGCTAGAGAAATTTGGTTTAGCGTACACTCGACACAAAATAGGTCATGTCAGGACTAATATATTTTTAAATTTTATTTCAATAATTCGCTTGCGTGTAGGGGTCTTTAGTAGTGTGTGTGTGTTTGTGTGGGGGCTATCCTGGTTACGTACAATCGGGGAAACGAAATCACGCCACTTGACTCATCACCTTGTGATATAAAGGACGCGACTCCATTCGCACCCACCCTACCCTTGACACAATATATATTATGTTTAATGGGAATGGAAGAAAGATGTCATAGGTAATAGATATAAATCATCTGATGTGTAGCCACAAACACACCGCAGTCCCACCCACCACCCCCATACCCAGGTTCCACACAATCCCCACACAAAAGTGGATTAACACAACAATAAAAAAAACCCCACAAAACAAACACAAACAGTAAATAAAAATCTTACTGTCTAGGTATTGGCTTGATACTATATTTATATCCAGGAATACATACGACACAATTACTGCTTATTACTAAAGGCGTCTCTATTGTCTGTATCAGGCAATAATAAAATATAAATACTTTGTTTGTGATGACCAACAAGAGACAGGCCTATAATCACCTTGACTGAAACCTTGGTTTGATAATGAAAAGATATCTAGTCGAAACGTAGGCGTAGGGGCAATCTCAAAAATGTTCTTTTGTCATCCGAATTTTCAGAATGAATCAACCATTCTAAAACGAGTTTTACACAAATATTATTTTGCAAGGTCTTAGACACGTAAACCTCGAGCGATTTCATTTTACCTGAAATGCCTGAAAAAAAGATGGCTCCCCCCCTCTACTGGCTAAGCAGTAATTGTGTTCCATAGACACGTGGTCTATATATATTCCACTTGAAATACTAAACACCATTGAAATAATTCATTATCCAAGAGATCATGACCTTACTTCGTGGCTTAGAAAATAAATTTACAAAGTTTAAATGAACTAAATATTAACTATTTTTAGATTATTTTATTGGTAGGGTGTGAATTTTACGACCCCCGCAAACGACTCCATTGCTCCTTCTGAGGTTCATAATAAACGCTTAGTTGTGCAATAAAAGAAACTAAACAACTAAATCATTCATCTCACACATGACAACCGCTTATAATTTATTCAAATATTCTATATTGTCTACATAAATTTACTCATGAACCTCGTATTTTATTTCTCTAACTAAACCCGGACTGACTCCGTCACGACAGACATCTCACATCTCGACATTAAGCTTACTAAATATAGGGGAAACAATATAGGTGGCTGTCACTCCATTCTTTGAAAAACAGGACGTGCTCTCACGAAATCATGCCCTAAAGCTAAATGCATAAAATGGTAAGTCTGAGTTGGAGGTTTTTTTTTCTATAACGTCATACTGAGATCGTTTCAAAACTGACATAGGCCTGAGAGGGACAGCGTTAAGTCGTTTGTATGGGACGAAAAACCGAGGAAGCGGATAGATATTGGCGTACACGTAACAAATCCCTTGTATTTCTTCAAAAGGAATTACCTGGCTTCAGATGGTTGTAAAGTATCATAATAAAGGTTTCGAAGAATTTTGCACATTAGAATATGAAATGATCAAAACCTAGAACAGTGGGGTTTCCTTTAACATGTTAAAATGCACAAAACCTGGAACAGCGGAGGTCTCCTTTAACATGCTGAAGTGAAAAAAAAACCACTAGAACATGTTAGGGACTCCTTTAAAGTGCTGAAATGAACAAAACGTAGAACAGCGGAGGGCTTCTTTAAACTGCTGAAGTGAACAATACCTAGAAAATTAGGGAAATCCTTCAACGTGCTGGTATTAACAAAACGTAGAACAGCGTAAGACTCCTTTAACGTGCTGAAACGAACAAAATCTAAAATAATGGACAATAAACAAGAAATGAGTAAATATTTCATTGTTCTTTAGTTTTGTTTTATCTTTTATTGTGAATATGTCTTCCTTTAGGAAATTTGTTCTTGGTAGCGTATATAATTTATGTTCTTCAATTCATCAACAACTGTCAGAGATGAAATAAAAAAAACGACCTTCCTTGGGCATAAACTATCTCTTTCGTATAGAATACTTTCAATAGAGAAAAGTCACTGAGTATAAATAACACAGGTTTTCCTTTATATTGTCTAAGATAAACTAAAACCGCTGGAAGAGATATTTTGAATCGTTTGCTAACTGCGATATGACTGGAATCTTAGTATTTACAAACATATATGATAGGATTGAAAATTCTCAAAAAGTTCACAGATTAGTGAGGCTGCACCAGGATGTTAAAGGAACAATGTGGGGTTTAACGACCACTCGATCACTCGACACAAACTAGGTCATATCGGGACTAACATTTGGTTCAATTCGTTCGAGCATAGGTGTCTTTTGTAGTTGGGCGAAACCGAAGGACCCGGAGAAAACCCACAAGGTAGGACAGGCGATCCTACTCCTTGTCACTTACAAGCGGGCCTTGGAATTGAGACCACGCCAGTTGACTCAATGACAACCAAGCCTGGAAATAAGACACGTGTCACTGACAATGTCAGGCACAGATTCGGGCTCTGTAAGGCACACAACTTCTGGTGTCTGTAATTTTGTCTGGCACTGATTTGTTTTTCTTATTGATATTATTAATACATGTCCGACACTAAGTGGAAAACGTAAGGTTCATTTAAAAGAGTTATTTCCAGACCTGATGGCAATCCTTATGATAAAACGTGCATGCGCTAATCACTCATCAGCCCCCCCCCCCCCACCGCGCATTGTATTAAGAAAACAGAATCAAAATAGCAACGCTAGAGATAATCTCCCGGGTTAGATTCAATCGGATTTAAAGCAGACCCTTTAATCTGATTCACACAGGTATCCAAGATTTGTTACATAGGGAACAGCATAGATAGATCGGTGGAATTTTCAATTTGTCACATCTTCATAAATACTGAATGGAATTAAACCAATATTTGGACTGGCATTCCTTTTAGACATTCAACTTTTACAATTATATTGTAGCCTAAAACTGACTCTATAGCCCTAAAGATAGGTATAACGGCTTTAATTAATTTCCTGTGGTTGTGAAATAAAGTCATTTGCCTAGATTATATGTTTAAATGACATTTATAATGGGGGGTATAACATTCATCATAACACAACATTATGAATCTGTTAAAATTGTTTTAAAATAGATTATAATATAACATTCTTGTTCGAAAATAGACGCATCATGTTTTTAACAATCCCTTCCTGAACTGACTGAGCTATACAGTTTGTAATTTTATATATCGTAATATAGATTTTATGTGATCTACAACAAATGCAAAATATAACAAATCCTTAATCCAACGCCCCTCCCCTACCTCCCCAGAGCCGCTTCGTAGTAAAAAAAATGATGATAAATTAGAATTTACTGTACATAATTATGACAACAAAATCATAGCTTGTCAAACTAATTATGCATAATATAATAAATCCTTAATCCAATGCCCCTCCCCTAACTCCCCGGAACCACTTCGTAGAAAAAAAAATGATGATAAATTAGAATGTACTGTGTATAGTTATATTTCGTGATCGTTTATGTTGTAAACATCTAATGAAGTCATTATACAAGACTAGAGTTAATTTGGCCACTAATGTAGTTCATAAACAGCTGCTTGTTGTTCAACAAAAATGCTTTCAGCCGAAAAGAATATATAAATAGAAACAGGATACGGACATGAAGTAAAGTATATAATACGTAGACACAAATTTGTGTTTAACAGTCGACATGTAATCACGCTCGTCGTCTTTAGAGAAAAGTAGAACGTTAAATCCCATAAAAATTTCATTGATTTCATTTTTAACCATGATAGAAAATTTCGAGGAACTTTGTCGCCAACCCCGGATCTACTGAGCCACCGTCGCCCCCAATTTTCGCAGTCACAGACCCTTAAAAATGCAAAATATTTTAAGAGAATTTAAAATTAAAAATATAAAGCCCAAAAATTAATTTGGTGTCAGGTTCAGCGCCATGGCAATTAATATGTCTTCTTTTTACCAAATGTCACTTTATATCAGATGTCATGTAATGTCCGACTTTTCGCCTAGATATAATAAACATGTAATGTCTTTTTAACAGCTTAACTGACTCCACTTTATTACAGTGAGAGTGTTTTTGAGCCTGGAGGACACAAAATGATATATCTGGGCTAATTATTATGCGAAACGAAGCGTACAAAATTTACATTGCAACATTACCATAGTGGACAAATTGGAAATTTTTAGTTGCTTGGAAATGAAATGAAATGGGGTTTAACGCAGGGATTCAATATCGAATCTCTGGACTACCGAGACAACGTCTTCTTCATGGAGCCCCAATAGCTCCCCTGATTGGCTCATGGTTTCAACACAATACTTTGTTAATTTTGAGTCTGACATAAGGTTATTTTACCCTCATCGAGAATCGAACCCTGAACATTTTAGGTGAAAGTTCGGTTACTTCGCAAAAAGTCTTAGATAGTGACCGAAACGGCATAAATTCATAAACTCCCATTTCTTCTTGCTGGGTTGAAAATTGAGAGTTAAGGGATTATAGTAGGTGTGAATACAAGCATTTTAATCGGGGACACCTCCTTGACTTTTTAATTAACAGTCTGCAACAAGTTTGTGACACTTCAAAAAATGAGTTAAATAATATTAGTGAAAAAGATTACATGTGAAAAAAGTGTACGCCAGTGATACTAATTAATTAGAGCAGACTATAGTCCTACACCTACAATCTAGTAACCTCTTAACCCTTTATCAAAACAGTAAAATGTGGAGAAAGTGAGGATAAACCTTTTAATCCGATCATGCCGACTCTCTAACCCAGTTATTCATTAAGTGTTAATTATGTTACAAAAAAAAACCCAAAAGAAAAACACACAGGTATTATATATATGTAGGCCCCTATAAAGAAGTTCATAGTAGAAAGAAACAATATATTCCATCATACTCAATTCATTTCGGGTCCAACCTCTTGCGTGTTTGCCAGGTCCTTCGGTTTCCTCCTACTGCTAAAGAACCCTACACGCAATCGAGTCATTGTAATAAAAGTTGAACCATATGTTAATCTTGAAATGACGTGGCTTTTCTGGAGTGGTCGTTAATCCCCCCTCTCTCTCTCTCTCTCTCTCTCTCTCTCTCTCTCTCTCAGATGCAACAATTAGTCATCAATTCTGAATTAATTTATATATAAACTTTGTTTATTAATTTCATAATTCCGAAAAGTTTTGTTCACGACTCAATTAGTTCTGCTGCCTGTAGTTCGTTCTCTTGGTATAAATAATCTTTTCCCGCCATCCTAGGTGTTGTTCTGTAACTTTGCCATTGTGAGGAATATAATAACATATTGTACTTGAAGATGAATTAGATGTTAATTAAAATAACTTTCTGTAACATATTACGGTGGTGGACTGTCGAGTGGTTAACGTGTGCGTGTTGCATCATAAAGTCTGTTTATCTTCTTACTTTGGAAGTGTCTATGCAAATTGGAACAGAAAATAATTACTTTTTAACACCCGAATTGGTACAGAAAGTCTCAATGTGAGTTATTATGAGTATCACGCAGTCCACAAATGTACTCTAGAAATCGGTTTAAGATTGCATCTTTCGGTACAAACCATCCTCAATCTTCGACATGTCTATATCTAACCAGTTTAAAAAATATGTTAAGTAAAATAATGCTCCATTGTGTGGTTGTCATTGACAACCTAATTCATCACCAGACATTTTGGACAGGTGACAATCATTTCTTACGCCTCTGTTACATTTCATCATGTTATCTTTATTCATTTTGGGTCAAATATTAAGAAGTATGAAATATTCCCGTTTTCTTCAACCGGAAAGCATCTACAAATGTATATTGGATTTATAAGTCTGGTGTCCTTTTGATCGATTCCACGTTTTCTTCAACAGGAAAGCATCTACAAATGTATATTGGATTTATAAGTCTGGTGTCCTTTTGATCGATTCCACGATAACATACAGTTATTTCTTAATGGCGTAAGTCCGTCTACATTAGCCCAGTTTAGGAGCAGAACTGTTGGACGTTAAACTCCATTTCATTTCATTTCATTACCCACTGTACTGTTCCTAAACTGGGCTAATGAAGGTGGGCATATGCCATACAGTGTGCTATGAGGGAAATTCTGCCACGGGATAGTCTACGTGCACGCCAATGTGTACACGGTACCTTGGTTTTTCGTCTCATTCGAACGACTAGACAGTTGTCCATGTCCGGCTAATTTTATAAACACGACACCAATTTTCAATTGAATCTAAACGGTTGAATCGCTAAAAAGAACCTCAGTTCGAGGTACATTAAATGTCATTTACCATAATATTAAACAAGAAGGGTCTAATTATAGAACCCTGTGGCGTTCCTTTATTGAAACCATGATCGCTGCTGAGGTATTGTTAATTAAGATCCTATTCTGCCACTCGGAGTAAAATCTCTATCTCTTGAGCAATTTGTATTGAAAGAAATTTTTCTTGCCGAAATTGAGTATTGGAAATATTTCATCAATCAATTCGCCTTAGAGTTATTTACACTATTGTCTATTTCACACAAGTTCACGGTAATCGACTTCGGTGTCTGCAAGACTAGGTAAATTGCTTACGAATCTCTCGTCAGTTTTCTTAATAAATATGGCTCGACTATTAACTACGGTCTTCAGGCGTCTTTTAATTTTTATAGGATCTACATACCGACCGCAGATTAATTATGTTGCGTGTACACATAACGTGTACTTAAAAGATCCCATAGCAGATGGAATTCGATACAAGAGAAGGTCGTGGCACCGTTCTCTGGGCAAATTTTCCCTCGTAGCACACTGTATGGCATATAATTATGTGCCGTCTTCATTGCCCCATTAGCCCAGTCGGAACAGAACGGTACATAATGTACTTTTTCTAATATGTAAATATTTATTGAATACATAGTGTCAGAAACCATAAAACACATCAACAGTTGGACGTTATACCCATTTCATTTCATTTCTACAACATCCTGTTCTAGAAAAATGTTTATCAATTAGCTAATACCGTACAATAAATAATCTTTAAGTGACATTTAATAACAGGATAGAGCTAAAACAAAAAACACATGATAAACGTCTGCTAATCCCCTTAAATACGCTATTAGTTGTTTTCTAGCGTAACTAAGACATTGGTCGAGAAAGTTAATCAGAGTATTTTCCGACGTGGCTTCCCCCTTGTTAGTGGCGCGTTACGGGGGGTCTGACAAGGACAGCAGTCTACCGGTAGTGTTTCGGACGCGACGAAAGACCAAGGTCATATGTATACATTAGCATGCACGTAAAAGGTCCGTTGGGGAGGGGGGTGACCTAGTGGTCTAAAGTGCCGCGCTTCGATCTCTGGTCGGTCACCTCTGGTTCGCGGCTGTGGTTTCGATACCTGGTGTGAGCGTATGTGGCATGGAGATAGGTGCGCCTTCTCAACCTCGTGGGTTTCCTCCGGGCACTCCGGTTTCCTCCCACAAGAAAGACCCCTGCGCGTGCGCTAAGATAATAAAAAAATGAAAAGTAAGATTTGTCTGCGATATCACCTTCGGTGAAAGCGGACTTTAAATGCTAAGAACAACAAAGATCCCTTGGCAGTTGGATTTCAATGTAATAGTAGACCATCGTGCGCTGCCCGAACAAAATTTCTCCAATAGCCCCGTCGGAACAGAACAGTAGGACGTTAAACCCCATTTCATTTAATTTAATTTTCAACGTATTTACAAACAAATTAATAAATTATAAGACATATATCTGTCACCGTGCGGGGTCACGGTGGCTAAGTGGGTAAGACGCTGGGGTCGGGTGTTCGATCACTGCTTTGGCCGAGAAAGTTCATCCAGAATTTCCGTTGTGGTTCTCCCTTGCTAGTGATGCGGGGCGGGGATCCTGACAAGAACAGCTGTTTAGTCGTTCGGATGGACGAAAACAGAGGTCTCGTGTACACACGGGCGTGCACGTAAAAAATTAGTTGACAGTTGGAAATCGATATAAGAGTAGGCCATAGTGCCGCTGTCCGGGCAAAATTGTCCTTCATAGCACACTGTATGGCGTATGCCCGTCTTCATTAGCCCATGCAGTTCGGAGCAAAACAGTAGGATGTTACCCCTCACTGGACAGTGGACACTTTCATGTTCCAAGAAAAATAAATAAATTGTGCGATACCGTACATTATCAATTCTAAGAAAAATACTGTTTTAGAATATATCTGATAATCAATTGATGAACATCGCAAAGAAATCGGGTAAATATTTGCAGGTAACCCATTTGATAACCAGTTATAACATTACGTAATTAGCTTCTCTTTCATAATCTATCATCATCAAGCCGTTCTATTGTCAGTGAGTGCAGTGAGGGACCACGACCCCTAGGCATGCGCCCCGGGTATCGAATTCAGAGGAACACTTAATGAAAGAATGAAATTAATTATGTTTATTTTAATATTTAAAATTATCACTGTTAAGTTCATCGATAAGAGGAAAGAGAATACTTGTCGAAAAGTCGTGTTGCATTTGTATACACTAGTGATTGTCTTACATAAAAATGCCCTGAGCATCCGTATCGTAGGGACATCTACCCAACGAGTGACATTGATTACGTTTTTTTTCTAATTTAAATTGTTCAACTACATGTATAAGAGACTACTTGTCGAAACGTGGTGCTATATGTGTATAAACCATATAAATTGTGTTGTGTTTTTTTATGTGCCCAATCTCTAAATGTCACACAGACAATATAGCGACCATATTTAATTCGAATAAAAGGTTCATTTCATCTGTATTTGCATACTTAAAAAATATCTTCTTTTCTCAAAGAAGGGTCTGACAAGGAAAACTGTCTAGTCGTTTGAATGGGACGATAACCCGAGGTCCCGTGCACGGAAAAGATGTCCTGACAGTTGAAATTCGATAAAAGAGTATGGCGTATGTCCGTTTTCAATAGCCTAGTTCGGGGCAGAACAGTAGGACGTTAAACACAATTTCATTTTTTTCTAAAAAAAATGTTTTAGCATTAGGTCCTCTACCTAGGTCGAGCGTACGCACAATCAAACAATTGTTGTTTTGGTTGATTATAATATATATAATATTCTGGGCAGGATGATATAATTACATTATTTACACTTAAGGGGATGGAAATTGGTAAAAACAAAAAAAAATGTACGTGTATAAAAAAAATTACTCATAAAATCGCTGTGGTAAAAAGAATTGAAAAAGTGCTTCACTACTAAACCTATTTACGCTACTGTGCTAATTACTCTATATTGATATCGTTACACATGCGGATTCCTTATAATATACCTTAAACGTGCATTATGCAAGAGCTAAATCCGCCTATTGCAGATCTTTCTTTGGGCCTGAAATGTTTTCTAAAGTATTACATGTAATAAGACATTAATTAACTGATCCAGGCCTTAATCAACTCTTGGTGGCATCAGATTTCTCCGATATTATAGATTAAAAGGGTTCAGCGATACTTTGCTTTAATCAAATATGGAGGAACGAAGCTTAGCTTCGATCAACCAGTACGGTGGTTGAAATCATTGCACGCGTCTGTCAAACCTTCAAAGGCTAATATTTTCGCTTGTAATAGAGTAATCTGAATAAAATTTTCAAATTATTCATTTTACATTATCTACTTTCGAACTATTATAGCAAGAATGGCTAGTTCTTTATCTAAATCTTACATAATGCATCTTTAGTTTTAATATATAAAATAGTGACCAGCAGAAATTAAATAATGATTCTTGATTGGACAACTTGTGGCATAATTATCCCATTTTTGTACGGTTATATAAACATTTCCACGATCTTAAGTGATAGTAACTCTTGTTCGCAATTATTACACAACTCCAAAACATTCACAAGGAAACGCTAAAATTTATACCTATAATTCATCGGTACAAATTGTATGTGGTGTATAATCTGGTCAACAATAAATGGGGTGTCATATCCTAGAGGCTATGTCATAACTCGTTAATTGAGCACTATTTATAATAGCAGTTGTCTTGGTACCTTAATTTTCTAAGCATGGCGTTAAGCCCAATTTCTTATACAAAAGAATACGGCCTTGGGGGGAAAATGGGGTTTAACGTCCACTCGCCGAAAACGAGGTCATTTCGGGACTAACACATGGGTCAATTGTCTTTCAATAATTCGCTTGCACATGGGGATCTTTAGCAGTGGGTGTGGAGACCGGAGGACCCGGACAATACCGACGATGTGGACAGTCGACAGCACTACTTGTCACCTACAACCGGGGAATGGAAACCACACCAGTTGACTCATTGGCAAGCAATGATACAACCATCCCCTCCACCGCCCGCAAATAAAAATAAAAATATGTACAATAAGTGTCTGAAAGACAATGAATTCAAAATGAAAGACCTGAATAAAACAATTTTTGACATTTATAAAATAGCTTCTTTTATTTTTACAAAAAAATCAGGGAACAAAGAGAGGATAATGAGTCAAGCCAAACAGGGTACCAATTGAAACCGTGGGAACAAATGCTTTAAATTCTTGTCCATTGTTAATTTTTGTTAAATTCGTCCATTATCACAATTGTCTGTAAGAATACATAAGTCCGTAATTTCATCTAAAAACAACTGGACCAGCCAAGCGCAGAAAGTTAATCCATTCTGACACAAAGCTCAACATCAATTTAATCGAACCGACTTAATTGAAACACACATTGTGTTAAATGATATCACACAAGAAGGTTCGTTAAGAAATAGTAATCACTTGTTGATTAATAGTTCACTCTTGTTATCTAAAACCACGCTGCGGGTTGTCAGAGTGTATTCTTTCAAAAATTTTCGAGGTAACTAAAACACCCAAGCGTTGGGCATTTACTATTTTGTTTTAAGTATATGTTAATTTCTAGTGCTGCTATAAATATTGGTGTGTAGTAATTTATTGCTTCATTTTCAAAACTGACAAAGAGTGGTGCGAGTCGAATACAAACGGTTGTTTAACATTTGTAGTTTATAATTCACGGATACAGTTCTTGCACGTGAATAGCGCTGGGTTTCTTCTTGAGGTTGTTGTTGTTGTTGACTTCGTATGAATAACATATCGTCACAGGTGTTGGTGTATCATTCCGCGAAACAAAATATCCAGTTATCGTCTGACGGAGTTTGAAAGTAACAACAGACACACTACAGAAGGAAAACATCCCTTGTTTATTGTTTCCAACAGAATTGTAAGACAAGACAATGTACTTTGCATACTAAAAAGCAACATGTACAAACCCTAAACGAAACAAGTAACGTATGAACTACAACGTAAACAATTACCCGAATCTTAGTATTTAACAACGGGTTGTTTTCGTCGCTGTCGAGGGGCACTGATTCTGACCAAGTAGAGATTTGCAGAACACGAAAAACGCTAAACAACAACAATCGTTCAAGATTCAAGTCAGTTGGAGTCAATCTTTACTGAAAACGGTTTGTTTTCTTTGGTGTCTGATCTAGAGACCCCAGTTTGACCAAATTGACATTTGCAGATCACGAAAAACGCTAGACAACACGAGTCAGTCAAGATTCAAGTCAGTTGGAGTTAAAGTCGTATTTTCCTAATATGGTCATACAATATGTTGTTGATTGTAAAAGTCCTCCAAAAGGTATGAAATTTTATTTAGTTTTTAGAGACAGCAATTTTGTAAAACTCATGAGATGTGGTCACAATGATTAAGAACCATTAGCCAAAACGACCACAGTACGGTCAGAGCGGCCATAATGTAGTCATAACGACCAACATTTTGGCCATAACGGCCAAATTATAAGTCAAAACGGACAACATGCTTACTTATCAACTGTTGCCCGGGTGTGTGTCCTATATAATTTTGATTTTAAGTTTAGAATTTGACAGATTATAAAGAGTTTCCTTGAAGGTATTGAACTATTCTAGAAAAGTATGACCCATCTAGTATATATGACTGGGATCAAGGCACAGTCCTTCAGATGGCCAGAGAAACTGAGGTTACTGGTTCACATTATTGCGCACGGAAAAGAACCCTTGACCGTTGGGATTCGATATAAGAGTAGGTCGTAGCGTTGCCGCTGGGCACAATTTTCCCTATATCGCACTGTATGGCATATACCCGTCTTCATTAGCCCAGTCGGAACAGAACAAGAGGACGTTAAACCCATATTTCATTTATTTAAAGGGCCAATCCCGATAACTTTTTGGGGAATAAAACTGCTTAATTTTGTGTTAAAATCCTTTAAAATCCATAACCTAAGGCCCACCTACTAACCCGATATTTGTGATACGCTTGTAAATAACTTAAACATGACAGTCTTCATCTGGAAATAGAGACCGTTGTATTATACAGTATCTGGATAAAACCAGACTTTTTTTCTATAAAAATAATATGTAGTTGAAATTTACCTTTTGTTATCAAGTACAGTGCATGGGTCATTCACTGTATAGACCTCTCAAGAAACGTTAATCGATTATCAGGTCACCCAATGAAAGAAAAAATTTACCCGAAATCTTAAAAGGTTTACGTGTCCGGATAAGCAGTGTTGACGTACACGCCCAAACGACTCAATATTTTGAGCTGAAATTTTGAGACAAGGTAAATACACCATGCCACTATATTTTGGTCCATAAATTTCATAAATACTCGGACTTTAATTTTTGAGACTCTGTTCTTATCGGGATTGTCCCTTTAAAGTAGAGATATGTGAAAAGATTTTGAAATGAAATGGGGTTTAATGTTCTAAGCTTCTATTTCAAGACGGGTGTACACCGTACAGAACACTACGATGAAAACTTTGTTCAAGCTAGCTAGGCAGCGTCTCACCTTCTTAGCCACGGTGGCTCCCAATTTCATTTCTAAAACTATATATCTGAATTATTACGATACAGTGTCTACAGTGTAACCTAAATCAACTCCTAGTTGCGGGGTTTGGTGGTCGATTGGTTAGCGTGTGTGCGTTGCATCATGAGGTCAACTGGCGCAGGGTTGCCAATCCAACATCGTGCTTTATTTCGTGGTCCTCCCTTTTGGATAAAATCCACGTGACGAAATATTGCCGTGTCAGCAGTGCACTATGAATATTCATTAAATGCTTATATAATATAAAGATACAGCAGATAATTATGGCATCTCCAAGGGCTTATATAAACTAATCTCCCGTAAGAAATTACTTACAAAATTATTAGCATTAGAAAAATATTCTTTAATAATTGTTATATAAAACTTTAAATTACAAGGGAAACTGAGCCATAGATCTGATAACAAGTCGGGAGTTTCTATAAATTCATCTAAACTACGAAATAAGCTACAAAATGATAATCACTGTTTAAAATTTATAATTATATATATAAAGAGTTTAATATTTGCATTAATCAATGTATATTATCATAGAACCGTATTTTGCAGCTATCGAGACGCCTTTCATTTTATTAGTTATATATCTTAAAAGGTTTGTTGCTTAACGCTATGTACTGTGTTATGAGGGGACTTTCGCTCAAAAGCGGCGCTGGGGCCTACTGTTATTTCGAAATCCAACTTACTGAGGCCGATTCTTCTGCCAACAGAAATGGGTTTTTGATGAACTTCTGTTTTTCATTACCCATCGGGCAAATGCAGACGAGCAAAATTGTCCGCATAGCACACTTAATGGCTTATGTCTGTTTTCATTCGCACGGAAGGTGCAAAAAAGTAGGAAGTCAAATCCCATTTCATTTCTGAAGGTGTTCAATGCGTTAACGACTTATTGAAGTTAAATAACACCCTAATTAACGTTAGCCCCGAAGAACTAAGAAATGTGTAGAGTGTGTATTGTGATCATATATTTATATATCTGATATTCAAAATAACACAACTTTTATGGATTTCTACTTCTTGGTATATTACATGCAACGTTTCAATACTCTTACAGGTATCTTAGTTGTGTTATTTTGAATATCATACCTCTACTTCTAAATGTCATTTAAGGATATTATATCTAATATGTTTTTCAATCGCGATACTGAGTACCCACTTACAATTTGTCCATACGTGACTAAGAAAGAAACATCGCCTAAAATTACTTACAATTGTGAGTTGATGTTGGTGGGAAGAACGAGCTAGATTGTCACCGAAAACGACTGCTCATTAATAGTCCAGGTTTTCCACACTGGCATCTTAATCCATCCATGCGGGATCTTATCGTCCTCTCTCATTCGCATCTTTTGACCCAAATCAACCGTTCATAACCGCAACTGGATGAAACCACGGGGTTATTCTAGGTGGTGTGGATCTTGTTAAAGTTAACTAAAGTTATCATAGCACTAAAGCGGCGATTATGTGATAGGATATTTATGTAGGCTGACGAAGACGCCGGAACCGATACTACGGGTCTTCTAGGTCCTAAAATAGAATACTAACCGGTATGACCCCTATCATTTATGACATTATCAATAATATACTATTGTTAGTTTGACACCCGGCCAACCGGCTATTTGACACAGCATAGACACATATATATTATGAAAGTTGTCAATAAACCGCCTTTGGTCCTATTTAATGATAGATCGGCACACTATGACAGTTGTCAATTAGAGCAATAAGTTGATCAACTGCGAGGATACAGAAAGACATCAATTGTCAAACGGCGACCTGGAAACTTTCTCGACAAATTATGGATGGCTTTTTAAAGCAACATCAATATTACTGTGAAATATTTGTAATGTTCAGACAGTCAGAAAACAATCAATCATTCAGAGCTGAGCTTACCTATACTAAAAATAAAAATTAACCTTCTTTGTGGTATTTTACTGTATTTCATTTCGATAAATTTACATATTTGTTTTGACATAATATCAACCCATTAAACGGCTAGCGTCTTTAATATCAGGCGACCATTTTTTTTTTCGACTTTCAAGTTTTCGATTTGACGCATTGCGAAGGAAGGGGAGGGGGTCGGATGGTCTGACATATACGGCTTAGATCCGTGACGTGGTTTTGCACCCAGGGTTGTACGTGACAAGGCGTAGGATAGCTCGTCCAGCCTCGTGGGTTTCTCCGTGTCTTTGGTTACCTCCAACCACACCCCTATGCTAAAGACCCCTACGTGCACGCAGGGGGATTGGGATGGCCTAGTGGACTAGAATGCCGCGCTTCGACCTCTAGCTGGCCGGTCACCTCTGTCTTGCGGCAGTGGTTTCGAGCCCTGGTGTGAGCGTATGTGGCATGGAGATATGGGCGCCTTCTCAACCTCGTGGGTTTCCTCCGGGTACTCCGGTTTCCTCCCACTGCTAAAGACCCCTACGCGCAAGCGTATTATTGAAATAAAATTAAACCATATGTTAGTCCCGAAATGACCTAGTTTGTGTTGAGTGGACCTTAAACCCCATTTCTCCCCCCCCCCCTACGTGCACGCGAATTATTAAGATATCGATGTAGTCTTGTTTGTGTTGAGTGCTAAGAAGACACAACTACGCACACACACTGGCAGACACGCACGTAAATGACCCCACAGCAGATGGAATTCGGGCAGATGTATTTCATCAGACCATTTTCCTAATCCCAAACGTGACCCTAACGCTGGACCTAGCCCAAACCTATATACATTGTACAATCTCTCCAACAATCCCGTACCCCAACCTTATTTACATATCAGCGACCTTGATGAAACCTTGAGTTGACCTTAATATCTAGCCATGGAATTCAGAGAAAATTAGGCCGACAGAAACTTCACACACCGGACCATAAACATTTACGTTAGTCTCAAAATCTTAGTGCAAAAGCGATACTCGGGGTACATCCCAACCCAACATCACAGCGTCTAAAATCAGTCGCCATCCAAGTCCTTCCTACAGTATAGCTGGTAACATTTAACATGTCACAGTCAGAAAACTTATTTATGGTATTTATGGCAAAGAATTTGGGATTGCTAACATAATTTTCTCCCTTTTTTAATTGTTATGAGTAATGTCCATTTTATGTTTAAATTATTTTTAGAAAAGATTAAAAAAAAAATAAATTTGAAAAAAATGAAGCGTCAATTTGGCTACAAATAGATGACATATACACGTAAACAAGGTTGGTGGACCAGACCATTGTGAATACGACTTCATTTTAAAGAGAAGGTTACTTAGGAACATAGAGGATTCCTAATCAGTCTTTGAAAGCAGTTGACGTTTTGAATTCAGATCAGTTTTAAATTCAGATCAGTTTTGACAATTTGATAAACCAACACATAAAACACGTTGTTTTGTATAACTGTATGATATTACTGTTAGATAAAAGAGATGATGACCGGCGAACATAGCAAATTCAAAATGAGTCTTTGAACAACTACTGGAATCATGTAAATTTTACAACCTACCCCTTGTTGACATTTTAATAACCAAATGCATTAATACATATTAGATTACCGAGGACAGAGAAACTCGGCGAATTCCATAATGTATCGATCGTCTTCATTAGCCCAATCGATGCAAAACAATAGGACGTTAAACCCCATTTCCGTTTTATTTAAATATCAAATATGCATAGCTATGAACAGGTGTCATTGATTTGAAAAGGGAAAGGATAGGGAACACATCGGATTCAAAAATGTATAAATATTAATAGTATTATGTAAATTTATAGCCACGTGTATCAAAGTCTAATACAGTAGAAATTAGGAATAAATGTAAATTTTAATGACATCAGCATACATTCACCCGTGCATGACGCCTGTCGTTACTTAAAGCAAAAGTATACGAATAGTTTGATTGACAGCTCCCCTTCGCTGTGTTACATGAAATATGAATTATCAATAGAAACACGTAACACAAGATCGTATATGCAAAAATAAAGAAAAGGGGCGGAGTTATGATAAGATCAGTGATGCGAGAAATGGCTTCACGTAACCGACCATGTTTTTGATTAATGAGCAGGTATTAAAATAAAGACAATAGTCATATAAAAGACCGAGTTATACCCATATAGGTGTCATTCTGCTTTCGCACCCCAGGTTCACTTTACCTGGGAACAAAACCCAGGATTATTGTAATCTTTCCAACAACACGGAATCTCTATACGTAATTAACAGGTAAATATCCTTTTCTTTAACTAAACATTAGATTTTGTATTATTGTGAGGTTAAGATAAGTATAATTTGACAAGAAATCGAATTGTTAAAGCTATTCAACTTATACATCTTGGCTAAAAATATCCAGTCTTTCGATCAACTTTAAATTATATTCGTTGGCGCCTCGCTGTCTTTACATCGAATGCGTCTAAATAAACGTTTAATAAGAAACGCAAAACTCTTAAAAAATTTTATTGCATGGTAGTTTTCCTATATGACGTTTCTCAGGGCACTGCGCTTTGGAGATTCGTGGTGGTCGTTGAATAAAAATCGATTTACGGTGACTTGATATAAGAATATATTGAACAAAATATGAGTACACTATCTAAGTCAATCAAAGTCTTGGCATCGATGTAAGCAGAAATGCGGATAAAGAAATTGAAATTAGATAGGAAGACAAAATAATCAAAACTAATGCCAAGAATACTGTGTGACTAAGACTTGGCAACCAAGATTTAAACGTTTATAAAAACAAAATCTTCGGCTTTCCCGACTTTAAAATCATTATTTGTTTTGAGGGCGAAATTTGTCTTGTTTTAAGATATGATCTTAGTTTTGGAGTAATTCTCCATGTTCCCTTTTCTTTAAATTCTTAGATACCAGGAAAACGTTATAAAAAAATAACATATACAAGAATATTCACAAATTTATATAACCGGTTCTAAGACTTTGATAGATATGTCATGGCTCACAGAAACTTGTCCGTGAAGGCGGTGACGGAGTTCCTGGTTTGTGACCCATCATTTATCAAATAGTGTATAAATTTAAAGTGCATTATATTTCAACCCAAACAGTGACATAGTCGCACACGAAAAAGTAATTTGAATGAAATTTTCAACGCGGACGCGTTAAGCATTCGGCTACCTAAGCCCAATGATGGATGAGAAATTGCGGTTTTATAATGAATGAAACTTCCGACTGTACTTTTATTCTAACCAGACCAGTTTAATTCGCACCATCTTATCCATTTCATTATCTTGTTTCAAAATACATTTATTATGGTAATTAAATACTAAACCATATTTCGTTTGATATTCTGTTTGGATTTTCTAAAAACAAAAATCATTTTTTTGCCTTTTTGTTTGACAAAAATGCGTGCTTCGGACAGGTTTACAATTTCTAGAACACCGCCATTGCGGGGTTGGATGGCGAAATGGTTTGCATGTGTGCGCTGTATCGTAAAGAGTCTGTCATTGAGTCAACTGGGTGGTTTCGATTCCCCGGTCGGAGGTAAGGAGTAGGGTCGCCTGTTCAACCTCGTGGGTTTTCTCCGGGTCCTCCGGTTCCTTCCACAGCTAAAGACCACTAAGCGCAAGCGAATTATTGAAATAAAACTGAACCATATGCTAGTTTCGAAATGACCTAGTTTGTGTCGAGTGGACGTCCCCCCCCCAATCTCTCTGACGGTTCATACTGTAGTATATGTATTTTTTGTTAACATCAATAGTTGAGTAACCACTTGTCTTTTTTTCCTAAATGTTGGAGTGAAGCGCAATTCTAATGTCGTAATTTATATCTTTTTGTCTAAATTAGTTATTGTGTTAACTGTAGGTGCTATGTTATTTTTACTTACATCTGACAGAACAAATAAACAACAATTCCACATTAAGAGTTTTCTCTTGTTGGGTAAAGATGGATAAGACAATGTGTGACGTATTTCCATAGATCTCCCTTCGGCCATTATCCAGACAAATCAAACTAATGCAATCCATTTGTCGCAGCACTGACGTACGATGCGCACGCGAAGTTGAATGGAAATTACATCAAATTACGTCAAAACATATATTTCATCAAGTAAACTAATGATTGTTATGTGATCAAGATAATGAACATGTCATCTAACACCAATGTCGGAGTTATATCCCCGAAGCAAAAAATGTCGAAATCTAAATGACCCAGCTGTCTAAAGAGGGCCAAGATGAGACACAAATTGACGCATTAATAAATAATTCAGTTGTGATTTATGGTCACTAGTTGTCTTACACAAATTTGCTACTGTTTTTTTTTAGTTCGATCATGCCCATGGATTTAATTTAGTTCAAAATAGATTTAATAGTTTTATTATAGTTACAGTGTAAATACTAAACTCAATTTATTTTGATCATGAATATTATTGGTGGTTGACATTTTGCTAAAAAAAAAAAAAGAAAAAAAAATGTCACCTTTTTTTTTTGTTTGGTTGCAAAAAAATATGTGCTAATGCTAAGGGCATGTTCACAATTTCATCTCACCGATAATTCACACATATATTAAAGTTGTGCACGACTTTAGTATGTCATGTATTTCTTTTTAACAACAATAGCGGAGTAAGCACTTGTTTTTTTTCCACTAAATATTGGGGTGGAATTTTTGCTTGAACCGGATTATTTAAATTGATGGTGAATCCTATTATAAAACCGGTTGTCTAATGTATGCGCTGGGAATGGTTACCAAATCTATTTTGGAAATATGGAGTGAAAATGGAGACAAAAAGAAGAACCGAAATAGTTGTTTATTTAATATAGCGAAACATATAAAAAAAAACAACCTTTGTTAAATGCATGCCCTTGATTTACTGAATCTATTTCAGTAATATACATGAGCGCATAAAGACATGTGCGATTTTTTCTCCCAAATAATTTGTCCAAATTTAGATTTTGGGACCCTTTTGAGGTATATTTTTATGTCTACAATAGAAGTTTACTCATTTTTTGTTTTTTTAAAAAAGCAGTAAAGCAGAACAAAATGTATTATCTAAATACAGTAATATCTCAAATTTTATAGAAGAAACCGCGGATAATTGTCATAAAGAAACCTCAACAAAAATCAAGCTTTAAATTCGAACAAACACCTTGAAATAGTCTTAAATATTGCGTAATATTGAATTATTTAGTGTATATTTCATGGCTAGCCGCACACCGAGAGATGTCTTCATTTTTATAAATGATATTGACAAAAATTTCATGACTAACGTCACACACATGAGATATATTTATTCAATAAATAATATTGACTTTTTTATTTTCCATGACTAGCGTCTCACCCAGGAGATACCTGTATATTCATTTTATATTTCATTGCTGGGCTAAACAAGGGACGACGTTTGACAACTTTGCGGTAATTTTCCAGAAACAAAAGCCATATAAAGAAATTTTGATATTATAAAATTGTAATAACATCTTATTTGAAAAGAATCTTGGTGAATGAAAATAACATGTTTATTATTCTGATTATTATGTTGACGTTGCTTTTAACCAAAACGCAATTCTAATGTTGTCATTTATATCTTTTTGTCTAAATTAGACATTAGTTATTGTGTTAACTGTAGGTGCTATTTTACTTGGATCTGACAGAACAAATAAACAATAATTCCAAACTAACTAGTTTTCTCGTCTTGAGTGAAGATGGATAGAAAACGTGTGACGTATTTCCCCAGATCTCCCCTCGGCCATTACATCAAATTATGTCATAATAAATATATATTTCATCAAGTAAACCTATGATTGTTATGTGATCAAGATAATGAACATGTCATCTAACACCATTGTCGGAGATATATCCCCGAAGCCAAAAATGTCGAAATCTAAATGACCCACCTGCTTAAAGAGGGCCAAGATGAGATACAAACTGGCGTGTCGAGAAATAATTCAGTTGTGATTTATGATTAAAGGTCGCAGGTTTCATTGGCAGCCTAGTTGTTACTTTCATTAATCGCTATTCCATTTACGTAAAACGAAATAACAAAAGCGCTTAAAATATTTTTTTTTTATCTTACGGCGATTTTGCACCCAACCTAATTAGCAGGTTTATCGGTGACAGTTTTTTTGGCATCTTCATGTTATATTAGTAAATTAACATTATTTTATACACTAGAGTATTAATGAATGTGTAAATAACACCAGGGGGCGCTCGTAAATTAACATGGACAAATAAGGCTTAATCGCATTTAAAGACCCAGTACGTAAGCAGTAGCCTACGTAGGCAACTTGGCGACGTCAGAAAAGTTGATTTATGGTGTTTTACTGTCAATTTCTTACCAATCATTACTCTTGACAATTATTTAAAGATCTACATAGTCTGGAAATTGACCGATTACTATATATGGATGGTGAAGAATGTCCCTGGCTTGCATCTTTAAAATTAGTAAAAGAAATGTAGGCCTAATTAATGGGGTACGTAGATGTACTATGAAGTATACTGCACCACTCGTATCATATTATGATATATATTAGCATCAAGTAGTATTATGGAGAGCTCTTCGGCGTACTTATGTCATCTTACGCCATCTTACAATCAATAATTTATAAAATACTATGGTTATATATCTTCTCTATAATACACTGAAAAAGAACTCGGTTGATTTAATCAATACAGTAGAATCTGTATTAAACATCCACTCTCGGAGTTGTCATGATTGGCCGCTTAGCGGGAGTGACCTCAGTGTTTGTGACCTCAGTGTTTGTTAGTGATGAAACTGTGGTGTACTTATTCAAATAAGATAGATAATGAAAACATACATCAATTATTCTCCTCCTTATAATAAATATACTACAAACACAATTATACACTTCACATACAAAGTACATTTAGCAGTACGATATTTTTTATATTCTATTAATCGTGCATGAAAGTAATTTAATAGTTTGTGTCACTTACACGAAACGCTTGCTTCGTATGATGCATTGAACACGTCAGATGTATATTAACTCAAGACAGTAATTAAGTTAACTTGTATTTTACAATGGCTGTCGGAGTCTTTTAGATAAATGTATACATTTGTGAACTGTGTTCATGTATTATTACCATCACCGTTGGTTAGAGTAAATTAATAAAATACAATATTTGGTAATGTATTTATAGTTTGGAATCTAACAAATTTGTAAAATAAGTCCGTTCTGTCACCATAGTCTATAACATTTAGGAAATAACATATTGTCTACTTTTAAATGAATTCAAACTACTGAAATCTCTTTATGGGAACTTTCCACCTTCTATCCCAAAAGGATTACTACTACACGTCCGTGCAGACCCAGCTAGTGCTACTTTACACGAAAAGGTGGAAATAAATTAGAACAATGTACTTTTTACAGTGTAGTATCATATATTTGTTATCGTTTTCTCCATATTTCTACTTAAGCATCAATTCATCTCCTTAAAGTAGTTTGAATGGGCCCTCTGATAGCCCAGCTAGCACCCAACAGGTCAAACTGCGTCAAGATGGTATATATAAGGATTTGACATTAAGTTAAAGCACTTGTGTTAGTTCTCCAAGACTTAGCTCATTGCACTGCTGTGAGTGCCTGAAGTAATATTCTTGTGGATATTATCATTTTTAGGATTGAAGAGTATCTTAAACACTTTTCTATAATATTTATATGCTATTCAAACCGTAATAGAAAAACCAGAAATCCCCCCTCCAAACTACCAACAATTATCTATGTTATAATTAAAGTATTTTGTAGTGCTATAGTTAAATAAACGTTTCCTTATCTTTTCAGGTGATTGCGCTAGTGCTAGCGTGAGAGACGTCCGTCAAGTGGCGATAGACATGGGTAGCAAAGATCAGCAGAATGGAAAGGTCGGTTTAGACGAGAAGCCGGAGAAATTCCGTAGGTCTTCCTGTCCACCGACGATGGCCTCCGAGAACCTCATTACTGTTCGTCGACAACCGTTTACCCAAACATCCTTCGATGAGCTTCATCTGAATACCGATCAGACCCCAGTGAACCGACTCAGTAAAATAAAAGAGAACATCTATTGTTCGAAAAAGCGATCCTGGAAGATTCTAACAAGTTATATACCATTCATCAAGACCATTCGTTACTACAAACTTCGGGAGTATTTGATGGTGGATTTTCTAGCAGGATTGACTGTGGGTATCCTCCATATACCACAAGCCCTCGGATTTGGTCAGCTGACATCCGTCAAAATTGAAAATGGACTGTATACTTCTTTGTGGCCTGTACTTATTTACATGATATTCGGAACCTCGCCTCATGTTTCTATGGGTACGAGTGCTGTTATTTGTATTCTTACGGCAGCCGTCGTGGACAGACAAGGTGAAATGTTTCAATCTCTTCACCCGGACTTGATCAATAAGACGATTGCAGGAAATTATAGTTCTATCGATGACTTACCGGAGTATCTGGATTATAAGGAAAGCATTGCAATGTCTGTGACTTTATTCTGTGGTCTGATGATGATAGCTATGGGCTTTCTGAAGCTCGGATTTATCACAGCTTACCTTTCAGAATCCTTCTTTGCTGCCTTTACCTCCGGTGCTGCTGTACACATCTTCACCAGTCAAGTTACTCCCATGTTAGGCCTCAACGTTCCTCGACACAGCGGCGTATTTAAAATCGTCAAGAATTATAAAGGAATCTTCGAGCATATAACGGAAGTCAATTTTACTGCATTAATCTGCGCGGTTATAACGATGGTGGTGATTCTGATTGTTAAGGACTGTATCAACGAACGATTCAAGCACAAAATCGTCATCCCAATCCCAATTGAACTCATCGTCGTTATCGTCGGAACATTAGCTGCCTATTTTGGAGAATTTAACAAAAATTTCGGAGTAGATATTGTTGGATCTATTCCAAATTCAATTCCTGCACCAGTTCTTCCCCCTGTAGACGAAGCTCCGAATTTCTTGGTGGATTGTTTCATCCTTGCTATCTTGATATTTGCAAACACCATCGCTATGGCCAAAATCTGCGCTAAGAAACACAACTACGAAGTGGATGACAGTCAGGAGATGATCGCTTATGGCATGTGTAACTTCCTCAGCTGCTTCTTTAAATGCTTCCCATCAAGTGTCGCTCCGCCAAGATCCATGGTCTCATCTGCCATGAACACCAAAACCATGCTCAACGGGTTAGTCACCTCTGTTTTGATTCTTATGATTATCTTGTTTATTTCACCACTTTTCGCTGCTTTGCCAAAAGCCATTCTTGCCGCAATCATTGCTGTCGCCCTTAAGGGACTTTTCGTACAAATCTCCATTGGTTACAAATACTGGAAGGTCAGCAAGTACGATTTCGTCATCTGGTTATCCACTTTCCTCGCTGTCGTGTTTCTGGATATTGATGTTGGTTTGGGCATAGGTGTTGGAGTCTCCCTCATCTCTGTAGTCTTCCAGACCCAATTTGCTTCTGGATACCGAGTTGGCCGATCAAAGGATGGTGTGTTTGTCGAGCATAAAAAGTACAACGATTCACAAGAAACTCTTGGAGTAAAAGTCTTCAGATATAACTCATCATTGTATTTCGCCAATGCTGAGATTTTCCGAAGCCAAGTCTACGGTAAGACTGTTAATCCCCGAAAGTTGTTGAAACTTTTGAAGAAGAAAGAAAAGAAGGTTGCGAAGATGCAAAAAGACGGAGGATACAATAACGAATTCAGACGTGATTCCGTCATCACCAGAGAACTGAACAATGATATCGCTACAACGCCAGGAGGTGATCCTGTCAAGAGTCCTGCTTATGATAGTGTACAGAACAGATTAAATAATGCTGAAATAGGTATGAGCACATTTTCGGGCATGGATAATCCCGGGTTTTCTATCCCTGAAGAAATGTCATCCAACAGCTACACTCTTAAACAGAATGGGTTCAACAATAACACACAGTCTCGCATGGGAAGACGTCATTCCAGCATGGATTCCACTTTTCTTGATGACGAAGAGGACCCCGATGACGGTGGAGAAGTTGTTACTGATGCCAAGCTTCGTTCCTTGAGAAAGACACATCATGTTATTATAGACTGTTCAGCTATTAACTATTTAGATGTTTCTGGCGCTAGCGTTCTCTCTCATATGTTCGTTGAATATGGACACGTTAATATTACTATGTTTTTGGCTGGTTGTTCTGCTACTATGAGAGATGCTATGAAACATGCAGGTGTTTACGATAAGATTCCTCTTGAAAACGTATTCATAGAGCTATCAGATGCCGTGGCGGTAGCCAAAACACATAAAATTATTCCTCTACCATCTTCTGGTCTTGGTGACTTCTCAGATGATGAAGCTGCCGAAGATTCTTACGTTACTAATTTATAATCTTATTCTAAGCAAATAAGTTGTCTGTAAATATTTGTATGTATTTGGTTTACGTTAAGAAACTATAGTTTCAGTCTAACCTATATTATTTAATGGTGTTTGGTAGGATGTTTAAAATTAAGTTTATCAAAAATATCACCAATACTGCTTTTAAGTTGTAGTTGAGTAAGTGTGAATTAATTACAAGCTTGGGCTATTCCAATCTGAGGAAAACACAGATCCTATTTCGTTTCGTTTTTATAGTTCATTTTACTTGTCTTTGCCTTGTCTTTGAAAGTATAAAAAACGAAATATAGGCCTGTATATTAATCAGATTGGGGCTATTAGTGACTTATTGTCCAAGGATTTCATAATTGCGTGCAAAGATACATCTTACAACGTAATTCGGGTCACATTTATTTGACTACTTGTCTTGGTCTTCAGTATTATTTAATACATTTACGCGAATTTTCAGGTATTTAATAACATAGAAGTATGCAAAAGGATCTAAATATCCGATTTTAAATGTTTTATGTGTAAATATATGTAAATAGAATTGATATACCAGTAAATATAATACGTAACCTGACCAACTCTCCTAATTTGAACCTTTGGTAATCGAATAACCTAACCCAGTGGGTACTTGTTTTCTTGTGTTCTTATAACTCATTTTGACACAAAAGTGGGATATTTAGTTCAAGTATATACATTGAACAATACTTGACTTTCTGATCAAATAAAATCTCAAACTTTGAGTAAAATATATTTATCAATGAATGATAATCTCAGATGCCAGAGTTGAAATTTTAGGTCTATATACATGTAGATATTATTTTATATAAAGCGAAACGAGCGCGTGTGTGTTGGGGATGGGGGTATGTGTATGTGGATATTGTGTAAATGGAAAAAAAATCACTGAGTTTGAAAGGTTATATTTAACCCAAATCTAGATTACAGCCATGTTATTTTACATAGGTTATTATTTAGTTCAGCTATAATTGTTTTAATATAAATAAAAACAAAAAAATACTTTTTAATTTAGCTATAATTGATTGAACATCACAAAAATACTTTCAATTGTTTACATATTAAATAAATTTCTTTTCTCCCAGAATATGTTTCATATTTTAAAATATACTATATTCCTCTCTCTTAGATCTTTCATTTTGATATGTACTTAATTTCATTTCTTACTTAATTTCATCCATTGTAAAACTTACTTAATTTCTTCCATTTTAAAACTTACTTAATTTCTTTTCTAATGTCTTCCAATTATATTAGAGATCGAAAACGGGTTTATTTTTTGTTTAAATAAAACATGATTTATTTCATGTTCGTATTTCATGTTCGACATTTTCAGATATAGGGTGGGGAAGTCCAATCTCTCAAAAACTTATAAAATCGTGAATGAGTTTCCCATTTTTATGCCTAACTGTCAGCTGACATAAGATTGCCTACATATTATAAGGGGTAATTAATATACACAAGAAATTTAAATTGCCTTAAGGCCAACGCATGTTTTTTTGAAAACTTTCTCTTGAATCATGTTGATTTGGCTACTGTCTTAAAATGTACGTTGGCCTTTATGGAGGAAGCGGGTTACTGTAGGACTATGCATTTGGTTGTAATTGTAATAAAATAAACAATATTTATTTAAAGTTTTAATAACAATTATCGATTATTTGTAATTATATATATATATATATATAGCATTAGTATTATGGTTATTGTTATTATATATTTCATTGAATAACTTTATATAATTCTATTGATTAATAATGATGTATTGTTGACTTGCTTTAGAAAGAATTTTGTGCATGTTTTCAATACAAAACGTTTTAAGTCTTTCTACTCGATGGGACTTTCTAACTTACATTGTAAATAGTTGTCTCCTGTTTATTTTCCACGTATATATCTATGTTATTGTCACATATCTGCTATATATAATTCATACTTTATATATTCAAATAAAATGTCAAGACCTCAGTTTACATTGTCGATCCTTTTGTCGTTCGTTTCGAATGGGGTTTAACGTCCTAATGTTCTGCTACCAGCGGACATAGCCTACGGAAGGCGGGCATACACCATGCAAGGCGAGAAGTTATACTCTTACACCGATTTCTAACTGCCTAGGGTTCTTTTAGGCTATGTCATACTCTTACATAGATTTCTAACTGCCTAGGGGTCTTTTACGCTATGTCATACTCTTATATCGAATTCTAACTTCCAATGGTTCTTTTACGTGCACGCCGGACCTAGGTTTTCCGTACCATCCGAACGATTGACGTTGTCCCATCCCAGCTTTTTCGTTCAGCACCAATAAATGGGTCGGGGAGGGGGGGGGGTACGACAAAAACTCGTTTCGAACGGGGTTTAACGTCCTAATGTTCTGCTACCATGCAAAAGTTATACTTTTACATCGATTTCTAACTGCCTAGGGTTCTTTTAGGCTATGTCATACTCTTATATCGAAATTTGAATTCCAATGGTTCATTTACGTGCACGCTGATGTGTGCACGGGACCTCGGTTTTCAGTACCATCCGAACGATTGACGTTGTCCCACCCCAGCTCCCTCGCTCAGCACCAATAAAAGGGAGTGTGGGGGGGGTACGATAAAAACTCCCCATGACCAACACCGGGATCGAGCCAACGCCGTACTCACCAAGTCACCGCGACTCCTACTAATAAATCTATAATCTAGTCAGTCACGGTCAAGTTGGGGGTCATCATGACAAAACAGGAAAAAACGCCCAGAAAACACTCCCCGGCCCATCCACTATACACCATGGCATTGGCTATTTAAGTATATTATTACTACTTCATTTCGCTGTATTGCCATTAATTGGCGTCTTTGAGATGACGATCATTATAGAAAATCTACCTAGTCTAGATTTTAGATAATCTAACTTTATCGCTGCCTTGCCAAAAAGCCTGGTATCCAAAACAAAAGATCAAGGATAAGCTGCGACCGGCCCAAAAAATGAAATGCGGTTTAACTTCCTCTTATCTTAGGGGTTTGGGTGGCTTACCAAGTGCGCGCTGTGTCATAAGGGCTGTTTCCACCCAATTCTAAAGAGCACAACGCGCAATCGAATTATTGAAATAAAATTGACCTATATCCATCCAGTGTACAATGTTGGAAAGTTTGCTCCGACAGCAAACAAGGGGAAAATGGAATATTTCGAGTAATTTTCTCCACCTACCCCGGCATCGATCCCGGACTATCCTGCGTGGTAAGACTGCTGGTGAGACAGAGAGGGAGAGAGTGGCTTTAAAGTTTTTATGTGAATCCACTGCTCAAGCATCCTCCATTATGATATTTTTAGTTCGTTTTAGATCATTGATTTAATAAAATGTGTTTTGGAGAAATTCTGTAGATATACATCCATCAAATCTGCTTTCAAATTTCAATATCGAAAAACGAGTAGCTCGTTTATCGATCGAGATTCGCTAATATCAAAATACAACGAGAAACGACTGTTTTTATGTGAATCCACTGCTCAGGCACCCTCATTAATGATATCTTAAAGATATTATCTTTGGTTTGTTTTAGAAAACGTATTTAATAATAAGATGCGTTTTGGAGACATTCTGTAGTAATACATCCATCAAGTCTGGTTTTTGAGATTCAAGTTTGAATATCGAGCTCGTTTTTCGAGATTCGCCAATATCAAAAACAGGGAGAAAGGGCATTTTTATGTGTATCTACTGCTCAGGCATCCACATTTTTGATATCTATTTCATTTTAGATCACCGATTTAATTAGATGTGTTTTGGAGACTTTCTTTAGCTCACATCCATCAAATCTACTTTTTTGAGATTCAAGTTTGAATGTCGAAAAACAAGTAGCTCGTTTTTCAGTATTCACCAATACATGTATTGAAAAACGAAAATTGAGCTGACTTCACACTGCCTGTCGGTGTTGCGGGACAGGGAGCCTGACAAGAACAGCTGTTTAGTCGTTCGGATGGGCGAAAACCGAGGTTTCGTGTACACATGGGCGTTCACGTAAAAGATTAGTTGACAGTTAGAAATCGATGTAAGAGTAAGCCATATTGACGCTGTCCGGGCAAAATTTTGTTCATAGCACACTGTGTGGGGTATGCCAGTCTTCATTAGCCCAGTAAGGACAGTAGGACGTTAAACCTCATTTCATTTCTACCACTGTACACTATCATGTACTATGAAAAATAAATAAATTGTGCGATACCGTACATTATCAATTCTAAGATAAATACTGTTTTACAATATATCTGATAATCAATTGCGGGCCCGTATCTGGACACCATTAAGCGGGGGGGGGGGGGGGGGCATTACCTTTCGCTAAGGGGGGGGGGGTCGAACATTTTGAGGAAATTTTCGGAAAGGTCATTCTAACAGACTGTTGTAATCATCATGCTATGTTGTTACCTAGGCGTCTAATAAGCCTTTTAAAATATGTATTCAAACAAACAAAATAGCTTTTTTAGGTTAATATAAGGAACTGTGTATACTTTAATGATTGTTTGCAATTTCTGAGGCGGGGAGGGGGGGCATGCCCCCCGCGCCCGCCTATAGATACGGGCCCGATCAATTGATGAACATCGCAAAGAAATCGGAGAGAGAGGGAGAAATGGGGTTTAACGTCCACTCGACACAAACTAGGTCATTTTGGGACCAACATATGGTTTCATTTTATTTCAATAATTTGCTTGCGCGTAGGGGTCTTTAGAAGTGGGAGGAAACCGTAGTGCCCGGAGGAAACCCACGAGGTTGAGAAGGCGCCCCTATCTCCATACCACATACGCCCACACCAGGGCTCGAAACCACAGCCGCAAGCCAGGGGTGACCGGCCAGCTAGAGGTCGATGCGCGGCACTCTAGACCACTAGGCCCCCCCCCGCCCCCGCCCCCGCCCCCGCCCCCGCCAAAGAAATCGGGTAAATATTTGCAGGTAACCCATTTGATAACCGGTTATAACATTACGTAATATACGTGTTTTTCCCATAACAATTAGCTTCTCTTTCATAATCTATCACCATCAAGCCGTTCAGTTGTCAATGGGAGCAGAGAGGCACCACGACCCCTAGGCATGCGCCCCGGGTATCCAATTCAGAGGAACACTTGATGAAAGAATGGAATTAATTATGTTTATTTTAATATTTAAAATTATCACTGTTAAGTTCAAAGATAAGAGAATACTTGTTGAAAAGTCGTGTTGCATATGTATACATTAGTGATTGTCTTACATAAAAATGCCCCGAGCATCCGTATTGTAGGGACATCTACTAAACGATTGACATTGATAACGTTTTTTTTTGTTGTTGTTTTTTTAATATTTAAAATTGTTAACTGTTAACTTCACACTATAAGAGAATACTTGTCGAAACGTTGTGCTATATGTGTATAAACCAGTGATTGTTTTCCATATATAATTCGTCCATTATCACAAACGTCAGTAAGAATACAAAACTCCGTAATTTCATCTAAAAACAACTGGACCAGCGAAGCGCAGAAAGTTAATCCATTCTGACACTATAAGCTCTACTTCAATTTAATCGAACCGACTTAATTGAAACACACATTGTGTTAAATGATATCACACAAGAAGTTTCGTTAAGAAATAGTAATCACTTGTTGATTAATAGTTCACTCTTGTTATCTAAAACCACGCTGCGGGTTGTATAAGTGTATTCTTTCATAAATTTTCGAGGTAACTAAAACACCCAAGCGTTGGTCATTTACTATTTTGTTTTAAGTATATGTTAATTTCTAGTGCTGCTATAAATATTGGTGTGTATGAATTTATTACTTCATTTTCAAAACTGACAAAGAGTGGTGCGAGTCGAATACAAACGGTTGTTTAACATTTGTAGTTCATAATTCACGGATACAGTTCTTGCACGTGAATAGCACTGGATTTCCTCTTGAGGTTGTTGTTGTTGTTGACTTCGTTTGAATAACATATCGTCACAGGTGTTAGTATATCATTCCGCGAAACAAAATATCCAGTTATCGTCTGACGGAGTTTAAAAGTAACAACAGATACACTACAGAAGGTAAACATCCCTTGTTTATTGTTTCCAACAGAATTTTAAGACAAGACAATGTACTTTTCATACTAATAAAAGCAACATGTACAAACCCTAAACGAAACAAGTAACGTATGAACTACACCGTAAACAATTACCCGAATCTTAGTATTTAACAACGGGTTGTTTTCGTCGCTGTGGAGCGACACTGATTCTGACCAAGTTGACATTTGCAGAACACGAAAAACGCTAAACAACAGTCGTTCAAGATTCAAGTCAGTTGGAGTCAATCTTTACTGAAAACGGGTTGTTTTCTTTGGTGTCTGCTCAACAGTTTGACCAAGTTGACATTTGCAGACCACGAAAAAAGCTAGACAACAACAGTTAGTCAAGATTCAAGTCAGTTGGAGTTGAAGTCGTATTTTCCTAATATGGTCATACAATATGTTGTTGATTGTAAAAGTCCCCCAAAAGGTATGAAATTTTATTTAGTTTTTAGAGACAGCAATTTTGTAAAACTCATGGGATGTGGTCATAATGATCAAGAACCATTACGTCCACAATTTTCGTTTGTCAAAGCGGCCACAATTCACATTAGCCAAAACGACCACAGTACGATCAGAGCGACCATAATGTAGACATAACGACCAACATTGTGGCCATAACGGCCAAATGATAAGTCAAAACGACCAAAATATAGTCAAAACGGACAACATGCTTACTTAACAAATGTTGCCCGGGTGTGTGTCCTGTATAGTTTTATTTTTAAGTTTAGAATTTGACAGATTATAAAGAGTTTCCTTGAAGGTATTGAACTATTCTAGAAAAGTATGACCCATCTTGTAAATATGTTTGTATTTTGCTCATGTCAATCTAGTACTTGTCAGTGGCGCAGGATAGCGGGACTGACGGGCATCAAGGCATAGTCCTTCAGATGGCCAGAGAAACCGAGGTTACTGGTTCACATTATCGTGCACGGAAAAGAACCCTTGACCGTTGGGATTCGATATAAGAGTAGGTCGTATATATATAGCGTTGCCGCTGGTCAAAATTTTCCCTATATCGCGCTGCATGGCATATACCCGTCTTCATTAGCCCAGTCGACATAGAAGAAGAGGACGTTAAACCCACATGTCTTTTATTTAAAATAGAGAGATGTGAAAAGAAATGGGGTTTAACGTCCTAAGCTTCTGTACCGACATACTATTTCAAATTTTCAACGCGGACGCGTTAAACATTCGGATACCCAAGCCAAATAATGGATGAGAAATAGCGGTTTTATATTGAATGAAACTTCCGACTGTACTTTTAAAATCTAACCAGACCAGTTTCCTTTCGTATAATCTTATCCATTTCATTATCTTGTTTCAAAATACATTTATTACGGTAATTAAATACTAAACTATATTTTGTTTGCTTGATATTCTGTTTGGATTTTCTGAAAACAAATCATTTTTTGCCATTTTGTTTTTTTGTTGACAAAAATGCGTTCTAAAGCTAAGGACAGGTTTACAATTTCTAGAACATCGCCATTGCGGGATTGAATGGCCAAATGGTTTGCACGTGTGTGCTGTATTGTAAAGTCTGTCATTAGTCAACTGTGGTGGTTTCGATTCCCCGGTCGGAGGTAAGGAGTAGGGTCGCCCGTTCAACCTCGTGGGTTTTCTCCGGGGTCCTCCGGTTCCTTCAACAGCTAAAGACCATTACGCGCAACCGAATTATAGAAATAAATTGAACCATATTCTAGTCTCGAAATGACCTAGTTTGTGTCTTGTGGACGTTACCCCCCCCCCCCCCCCTCAATCTCTCTGATGGTTCATACTGTAGTATATGTATTTCTTAATACCAATAGCTGAGTAACCACTTGTCTTTTTTTTCTTATTGGAGTGGAGCGCAATTCTAATGTCGTAATTAATATCTTTTTATCTAAATTAGTTATTGTGCTATTTTACTTTTATACATCTGACAGAACAAATAAACAACAATTCCAAACTTAAGATTTTATCTCTTGTTGAGTAAAGATGGATAGACAATGTGTGACGTATTTCTATATATCTCCCTTCGGCCATTATCCAGACAAATCAAACTGATGCAATCCATTTGTTGCAGTACTGTGACGTACGATGCGCACGCGACGTTGAATGGAAATTACTACATCAAATTATGTCAAAACACATATATGCAGTTGGTCTATATTAACACAGGGTATAAATGTTATGGATAGGCCTACACAGATACTGAGTTTAAAGCTCCAATAGCATTTTTTTAAGTTATATTTTTAAAATGTATTAAAATAAAGCCCAAAAATAGATTGAACCTATAAACAGTCCTACCTTGTTAAAGAATAATCCTATTAATCCTATAATTCAGTACTGCCAGTTGAGAAATTGGCAAAAATATCATTTTCAACTTCAAATTCAAACGTTTGAAGATGGCCGTCCATGGAGAGGAATGGGAAAACAAGGGAGGTAATTGAGTAACTATTTCCTCAATCACCCTGTATCACCCTTTATAATGCCCAAAAAATTTTGCCCAGGACCGTATAATAGTGAGTTGACAACCTTTTGAGCAAAAGACATAGAAATAATTATGTTTTGACTTTCTTAGAAAATGTGAAATTGGAACTTTAATACTAAGTGACCTCTCTCTCTCTCTCTCAGCACTCCTTCCAACCTTCAACCAAACGAAGAATGGGTCGTTTATACCAATTATGGTCCCGATCAGGTGCGCAATCATCAAATTGAGCACACAGTGGCGACACCAAACGATGTCATAATGATGGTTGCTAGGTCGAAGTATCAAAATTCTAAATTTGTTTGCCGTTCATGCTTAACATGTAACACCACAATGAAGTAGACATTTTTCGCCCCAATATTAGAAATAAGATGAAATAGTATTGATATTTACACTGAACAAATAAAGAAGTTGAATTATACATTGTCTTAATTAAGAAATTACATGAATAGAAGTTAGAAGTTACATGAATGGAGGTTAGAAATTACATGAATAGAAGTAAGAAATTAGACGAAAGCATGTTAGAATTTTGGCACTAATATACCGCCATACTTTTGAGGTATATTTTCATGTCTACAATAGAAGTTTACTAATTTTTGTGTTTTAAAAAAGCAGTAAAGCAGAACAAAATGTATTATCTAAATACAGTAATATCTCAAATTTTATAGAAGAAACTGGATAATTGTTTTAAAGAAACCTCAATAAATATCAAGCTTTTAATTCGAACAAACACCTTGAAATAGTCTTAGATATTGCGTAATATTGAATTGTTTAGTGTATATTTCATGGCTAGCCGCACACCCGGGAGATGTATTCATTTTTATAAATGATATTGACAAAAATTTCATGACTAGCGTCACACCCATGAGATATATTCATTCAATAAATGATGTTGACTTCTGTATATTTCATGGCTAGCGTCACACCCATGAAATATATTTATTCAATAAATAATATTGACTGTTTTATTTTCCATGACTAGCGTCTCACCCGGGAGGACGTTTGACAACTTTTCGGTAATTTTCCATAAACAAAAGCCATATAAAATTGTAATAACATCGTATTTGAAATCTTAGTAAATGAAAATAACATGTTTATTAAAGACAATACATATTATTCTGATTATTATGTTGACGTTGCTTTTAACCAAAACGCAATTCTAATGTTGTAATTTATATCTTTTTGTCTAAATTAGACATTAGTTATTGTGTTAACTGTAGGTGCAATTTTACTTGAATCTGACAGAACAAATAAACAATAATTCCAAACTTAAGTGTTTTCTCTTCTTGAGTGAAGATGGATAGAAAACGTGTGACGTATTTCCATAGATCTCCCTTCGGCCATTACATCAAATTATGTCATAATAAACATATGTTTCATCAAATAAACCGATGATTGTTATGTGATCAAGATAATAAACACCATTGTTGGAGATACATCCCCGAAGCCAAAAATTGTCGAAATCTAAATGACCCACCTGCTTAAAGAGGGCCAAGATGAGATACAAATTGACGTGTCGAGAAATAATTCAGTTGTGATTTATGATTAAAGGTCGCAGGTTTCATTGGCAGTCTAGTCGTTACTTTCATTAATCGTCATTCCATTTACGTAAAATTAAATAACAAAAGCGCTTAAAATATTTTTTTTTTATCTTACGGCGATTTTGAACCCAACCAAATTAGCACGTTTATCAGTGACAGTTTTTTTTTTTGCATCTTCATGTCGTACTAGTAAATTAACATTATTTCATGCGCTAGAGTATTAATGGATATGTAAATAACACCAGGGGGCGCTCGTAAATTAACATGGACAAATACATGTAAGGCATAATCACATTTAAAAACTCAGTATGTAAGCAGTAGCCTACGTAGGCAACTTGGCTACGTCAGAAAAGTTGATTTATGATGTTTTACTGTCAATTTCTTACCAATCATTACTCTTGACAAAATTATTTAAAGATCTACATAGTTTTGAAATTGCTAACTGACCGATTACTATATATGGAAGATGAAGAATGTCCCTGGCTGGCACCTTTAAAATTAGTAAAAGAAATATAGGCCTAATTAATGGGGTACGTAGATGTACTATGAAGTATACTGCACCACTCTTATCATATTATGATATATATTAGCATCAAGTAGTATTATGGAGAGCTCTTCTGCGTACTTGATGTCATCTTACGTCATCTTACAATCAATAATTTATAAAATACTATGGGTATATCTTCTCTATAATACACTGCAAAAAGAACTCGGTTGATTTAAACAATACAGTAGAATCTGTATTAAACAGCCACTCTCGGAGTTGTCATGATAGTCCGCTTAGCGGGAGTGACCTCAGTGTTTGTTAGTGATGAAACTGGCTTAGAGCGAAAATTCATTGACTCAAATCTCTGATATATGTATATCAAATAAGATAGACATTGAATACATACATCAATTATTCTCCTCCTTATAATAAATATACTACAAACACAATTATACACTTCACATACAAAATACATTTAGTAGTACGATATTTTTTATATTCTATTAATCGTGCATGTAAGTAATTTAATAGTTTGTGTCGCTTACATGAAACGCTTGCTTCGTATGATGCATTGAACACGTCAGATGTATATTAACTCAAGACAATAATTAAGTCAACTTGTATTTTACAATGGCTGTCTGGGTCTTTTAGATAAATGTATACATTTGTGGACGGTGTTCATGTATTATTACCATCACCGTTGGTTAGAGTTTGTAAAGTAATAAAAAAAAAAATATTTTGTAATGTATTTATAGTTTGGAATCTAACAAATTTGTAAAATAAGTCCGTTCTGTCACCATAGTCTATAACAGTTAGGAAATAATATATTGTCTACTTTTAAATGAATTTAAACTACTTAAATCTCTATATGAGAACTTTCCACCTTCTATCCCAAAGGATTACTACATGTTCGTGCAGACCCAGCTAGTGCTACGTTACACGAAAAGGTGGACATAAATTAGAACAATGTACTTTTTACAGTGTAGTATCATATATTTGTTATCGTTTTCTCCATAGTTCTACTTAAGCATCAATTCATCTCCTTAAAGTAGTTTGAATGGGCCCTCTGATAGCCCAGGTAGCACCCAACAGGTCAAACTGCGTCAAGATGGTATATATAAGGATTTGACATTAAGTTAAAGCACTTGTGTTAGTTCTCCAAGACTTAGCTCATTGTACTACCGTGAGTGCCTGAAGTAATATTCTTGTGGATATTATCATTTTTATGACGGAAGAGTATCATAAGCACTATTCTATAATATTTATATGCTACCGTAATAGAAAATCCAGACATCCTTCCCCTCCCCCCACACACAACCACCAACAATTATCTATGTTATGATTAAAGTCTTTTGTAGTCCTATATTTAAATAAACGTTTCCTTATCTTTTCAGGTGATTGTACTAGTGCTAGCGTGAGAGACGTCCGTCAAGTGGCGATAGACATGGGTAGCAAACATCAGCAGAATGGAAAGGTTGGTTCAGACGAGAGGCCGGAGAAATTCCGTAGGTCTTCCTGTCCACCGACGATGGCCTCCGAGAACCTCATTACTGTTCGTCGACAACCGTTTACCCAAACATCCTTCGATGAGCTTCATCTGAATACCGACCAGACCCCAGTGAACCGACTCAGTAAAATAAAAGAGAACATCTATTGTTCGAAAAAGCGATCCTGGAAGATTCTAACAAGTTATATACCATTCATCAAAACCATTCGTTACTACAAACTTCGGGAGTATTTGATGGTGGATTTTCTAGCAGGATTGACTGTGGGTATCCTCCATATACCACAAGCCCTCGGGTTTGGTCAGCTGACATCCGTCAAAATTGAAAATGGACTTTATACTTCTTTGTGGCCTATACTCATTTACATGATATTCGGAACCTCGCCTCATGTTTCTATGGGTACGAGTGCTGTCATTTGTATTCTTACGGCAACCGTCGTGGACAGACAAGGTGAAATGTTTCAATCTCTTCACCCGGACTTGATCAATAAGACGATTGCAGGAAATTATAGTTCTATCGATGACTTACCGGAGTATCTGGATTATAAGGAAAGCATTGCAATGTCTGTGACTTTATTCTGTGGTCTGATGATGATAGCTATGGGCTTTCTGAAGCTCGGATTTATCACAGCTTACCTTTCAGAATCCTTCTTTGCTGCCTTTACCTCCGGTGCTGCTGTACACATCTTCACCAGTCAAGTTACTCCCATGTTAGGCCTCAACGTTCCTCGACACAGCGGCGTATTTAAAATCGTCAAGAATTATAAAGGAATCTTCGAGCATATAACGGAAGTCAATTTTACTGCATTAATCTGCGCGGTTATAACGATGGTGGTGATTCTGATTGTTAAGGACTGTATTAACGAACGTTTCAAGCACAAAATCGTCATCCCAATCCCAATTGAACTCATCGTCGTTATTGTCGGAACATTAGCTGCCTATTTTGGAGAATTTAACAAAAATTTCGGAGTAGATATTGTTGGATCTATTCCAAATTCGATTCCTGCACCAGTTCTTCCCCCTGTAGACGAAGCTCCGGATTTCTTGGTGGATTGTTTCATCCTTGCTATCTTGATATTTGCAAACACCATCGCTATGGCCAAAATCTGCGCCAAGAAACACAACTACGAAGTGGATGACAGTCAGGAGATGATCGCTTATGGCATGTGTAACTTCCTCAGCTGCTTCTTTAAATGCTTTCCATCAAGTGTCGCACCACCAAGATCCATGGTCTCATCTGCCATGAACACCAAAACCATTCTCAACGGGTTAGTCACCTCTGTTTTGATTCTTCTGATTATCTTGTTTATTTCACCACTTTTCGCTGCCTTGCCAAAAGCCATTCTTGCTGCAATCATTGCTGTCGCCCTTAAGGGACTCTTCGTACAAATCTCCATTGGTTACAAATACTGGAAGGTCAGCAAGTACGATTTCGTCATCTGGTTATCCACTTTCCTCGCTGTCGTGTTTCTGGATATTGATGTTGGTTTGGGCATAGGTGTTGGAGTCTCCCTCATCTCTGTAGTCTTCCAGACCCAATTTGCTTCTGGATACCGAGTTGGCCGATCAAAGGATGGTGTGTTTGTCGAGCATAAAAAGTACAACGATTCACAAGAAACTCTTGGAGTAAAAGTCTTCAGATATAACTCATCATTGTATTTCGCCAATGCTGAAATTTTCCGAAGCCAAGTCTACGGTAAGACTGTTAATCCCCGAAAGTTGTTGAAACTTTTGAAGAAGAAAGAAAAGAAGGTTGCGACGATGCAAAAAGACGGAGGATACAATAACGAATTCAGACGAGATTCCGTCATCACCAGAGAACTGAACAATGATATCGCTACAACGCCAGGAGGTGACCCTGTCAAGAGTCCTGCTTATGATAGTGTACAGAACAGATTAAATAATGCTGAAATAGGTAGGAGCACATTTTGGGGCATGGATAATCCCGGGTTTTCTATCCCTGAAGAAATGTCATCAAACAGCTACACTCGTAAACAGAATGGGTTCAACAATAACACACAGTCTCGCATGGGAAGACGTCATTCCAGCTTGGATTCCACTTTTCTTGATGACGAAGAGGACCCCGATGACGGTGGAGAAGTTGTTACTGATGCCAAGCTTCGTTCCTTGAGAAAGACACATCATGTTATTATAGACTGTTCAGCTATTAACTATTTAGATGTTTCTGGCGCTAGCGTTCTCTCTCATATGTTCGTTGAATATGGACACGTTAATATTACTATGTTTTTGGCTGGTTGTTCTGCTACTATGAGAGATGCTATGAAACATGCAGGGGTTTACGATAAGATTCCTCTTGAAAACGTATTCGTAGAGCTATCGGATGCACTGGCGGTAGCCAAAACACATAAAATTATTCCTCTACCATCTTCTGGTCTTGGTGATTTCTCAGATGATGAAGCTGCCGAAGATTGTTACGTTACTAATTTATAATCTTGTAATAAGCAAATAAGTTGTCTGTAAATATTTGTATGTATTTGGTTTACGTTAAGAAACTATAGTTTCAGTCTAACCTATTTAATGGTGTTTGGTAGGATGCTTAAAATTTAGTTTATCAAAAATATCACCAATACTGCTTTTAAGTTGTAGTTGAGTAAGTGTGACTTAATTACAAGCTTAGGCTATTCCAATCTGAGGAAAACACAGATCCTATTTCGTTTCGTTTTTATAGTTCATGTTACTTGTCTTTGCCATTGAAAGTATAAAAAACGAAATATAGGCCCGTATATTAATCAGATTGGGGCTATTAGTGACTTATTGTCCAAGGATTTCATAATTGCGTGCAAAGATACATCTTACAACGTAATTCGGGTCACATTTATTTGACTACTTGTCTTGGTCTTCAGTATTATTTAATACATTTACGCGAATTTTCAGGTATTTAATAACGTAGAAGTATGCAAAAGGATCTAAATATCCGATTTTAAATGTTTTATGTGTAAATATATGTAAATAGAATTGATATACCAGTAAATATAATACGTAACCTGACCAACTCTCCTAATTTGAACCTTTGGTAATCGAATAACCTAACCCAGTGGGTACTTGTTTTCTTGTGTTCTTATAACTCATTTTGACACAAAAGTGGGATATTTAGTTCAAGTATATACATTGAACAATACTTGACTTTTTGATCAAATAAAATCTCAAACTTTGAGTAAAATATATTTATCAATGAATGATAATCTTAGATGCTAGAGTTGAAATTTTAGGTCTATATACATGTAGATATTATTTTATATAAAGCGAAACGAGCGCGTGTGTGTTGGGGATGGGGGTATGTGTATGTGGATATTGTGTAAATGGAAAAAAAATCACTGGGTTTGAAAGGTTATATTTAACCCAAATCTAGATTACAGCCATGTTATTTTACATAGGTTATTATTTAGTTCAGCTATAATTGTTTTAATATAAACAAAAACAAAAAAATACTTTTTAATTTAGCTATAATTGATTGAACATCACAAAAATACTTTCAATTGTTTACATATTAAATAAATTTCTTTTCTCCCAGAATATGTTTCATATTTTAAAATGTACTATATTCCTCTCTCTTAGATCTTTCATTTTGACATGTACTTAATTTCTTTTCTTACTTAATTTCATCCATTGTAAAACTTACTTAATTTCTTCCATTTTAAAACTTACTTAATTTCTTTTCTAATGTCTTCCAATTATATTAGAGATCGAAAACGGGTTTATTTTTTGTTTAAATAAAACATGATTTATTTCATGTTCGTATTTCATGTTCGACATTTTCAGATATAGGGTGGGGAAGTCCAATCTGTCAAAAACTTATAAAATCGTGAATGAGTTTCCCATTTTTATGCCTAACTGTCAGCTGACATAAGATTTCCTACATATAAGGGGTAATTAATATCCACAAGGAATTTAAATTGACTTAAGGCCAACGCATGTTTTTTTTTTAAAAAACTTTCTCTTGAATCATGTTGATTTGGCTAATATCTTAAAATGTACGTTGGCCTTTATGGAGGAAGCGGGTTACTGTAGGACTATGCATTTGGTTGTAATTGTAATAAAATAAACAATATTTATTTAAAGTTGTAATAACAATTATCGATTATTTGTAATTATATATATATATATATATAGCATTAGTATTATGGTTATTATATATTTCATTGAATAACTTTATATAATTCTATTGATTAATAATGATGTATTGTTGACTTCGCTTAAGAAAGAATTTTATGCATGTTTTCGATAAAAAAACGTTATAAGTCTTTCTACTCGATGGAACTTACTTGACCTTAGAGAGAATCTTATACATGTTTTTGATACGAGACATTATAAGTCTTTCTACTCGATGGGACTTACTTAGCTTTGGGAAGAATCCCGTGTGTGTTTTCAATACGAAACGTTTTAAGTCTTTCTACTCGATGGGACTTTCTAACTTACATTGTAAATAGTTGTCTCCAGTTTATTTTCCACATATATATCTATGTTATTGTCACATATCTGCTATATATAATTCATACTTTATATATTCAAATAAAATGTCAACACCTCAATTTACATTCTCGATCCTTTTGTCGTTCGTTTCGAACGGGTTTTAACGTCCTAATGTTCTGCTACCAGCGAACATAGCCTACGGAAGGCGGGCATACGCGCCATGCAAGGCAAGAAGTTATACTCTTACATCGATTTCTAACTGCCAAGGGTTCTTTTACTCTATGTCATACTCTTATATCGAATTCTAACGTCCAATGGTTCTTTCACGTGCACGCCGATGTGTGCACGGGACCTCGGTTTTCCGTACCAACGATTGACGTTGTCCCACCCCAGCTCCCTCGCTCAGCACCAATAAAAGGGGGTGTGGGGGGTACGATAAAAACTCCCCATGACCAACACCGGGATCGAGCCAACGCCCTACTCACCAAGTCACCGCGACTCCTACTATAAATCTATAATCTAGTCAGTCACGGTCAAGTTGGGGGTCATCATGACAAAACAGGAAAAGCCGCATAGAAACACTCCTCACCTCATCCACAACACCATGGCATTGGCTATTTAAGTATATTATTACTACTTCATTTCGCTTTATTGCCATTAATTGGCGTCTTTGAGATGACGATCATTATGGAAAATGCCATCAAACGATTTGTACTACATCGACCTTGTCTAGATTTTAGATAATCTAACTTTATCGCTGCCTTGCCAAAAAGCCTGGTATCCAAAACAAAAGAACAAGGATAAGCTGCGACCGGTCCAAATTAGCTATCCCCACTTCCATCACCCAGCTTATAAATGAAATGAAATGCTTTAAGGCAACATTCATTCTTTTTTAATTTTTTCTAAACAAAGCCCGTTTTCTAATATGTGATATTAAAAAATGAAATAGGGTTTAGCGTCCTCTTATCTTGGGGGTTTGGGTGGCTTACCAAGTGCGCGCTGTGTCATAAAGTCTGTTTCCAACCAATTCTAAAGAGCACAACGCGCAATCGATTTATTGAAATAAAATTGACCTATATCCATCCAGTGTACAATGTTGGAAAGTTTACTCCGACAGCAAACAAGGGGAAAATGGAATATTTCGAGTAATTTACTCCACCTAACCCGGCATCGATCCCGGACTATCCTGCAGAGGGAGAGAGTGGGTTTAAGGTCCACTCGGCACAAACTAGATCATTTCGTGACAGACGTATGGTTCAAATGTATTTCAGTAAACCAAAGGACCGGGAGAAAACTAACGAGGTTGGACAGGCGACGCTACTCCTTGTCACGTACAAGCAGAGAATCGAAATCACACCACTTGACGCAATGACAGACGTCGGTATCTAACGCGCATACGTTAAACAATCGATCACCCAACCCACTGTCTATAAGACTGAACTTAGCCCGAGTAAGAAAAAAATGTCGCACATGTTTATAAGTACAAGCGAACTACAAGTGAAACCTGTGACCTTTGTCCATAAATCACAACTGAATTATTTCTTGACACCTCTATATGTTTCTCATCTTAGCCCTCTTTAAACATGTGGACCATTTTGATTACGACATTTTCGTCTTCGGGAATATATCGCCGATAGTGGTGTTATGTCTATGTCCCACTTGGGAAAAATCAACGGCGATATGGATTTAAACATAATATTATCTCCCGATGACTGCCTTTATTTTTCCCAAAAATACCCCCAGGCGAAATAGCGCTTAGTAGATAGTGACGATAGTCCCGTGATCGTTCACTAATGTTTCGATTTTGGTCAAAAAGATTCTGGGAATGTCCCCCGAACAATTGTCGTGAATCATCGGTGATGGTAATCGAGAAAGCCCGGGGTACTTTCGCCGATAATCAACATCATCGGGTGAATGGTTTTGAAAGAACATCCCAGTCCCTTGCATGGTGGCATATCGGTGAGTCCCGGGAGGCGACGGGAACACGAAATTTTAAACTCGGATAAAATCCAAATTTTAGCAATTTGATTGGATAATATTAGATTGATTTTAGTGCTTAGCCCATCAAATTATGATTTTATCTTTAGAGCTGGAAAACTCAGGAGCTGCCTCCCAAACCTCGGGTTTTCGGGAACTCGTCAGGGTACCACAATCCACATGGCTCGCGAGGGCCATCAATTTCCATCGGTAGTATATCCCCAAGGCATAAAAGTGCCCAGTAGGACCTACGCATTAGATGACATGTTCATAATCTTGATCACATAACAATCATGGGTTTACTTGATGAAATATGTGTTTTGACGTAATTTGATGTAATTTCCATTCAACGTCGCGTGCGCATCACGTCACAATGCTGCAACAAATGGATTGCATCATTTTGGTTTGTCTAGATAATGGCCGAAGTGAGATCTATGGAAATACGTCACACGTTTTCTATCTATCTTTACTCCATAGAAATATATACTGACGGGAATGTCCACCGTATGACGTCATCGCGTTATGTTGTGGGACGGCTGCGTATGATGCCGTTTTGCATTCGCTACTTCCGGTTACTGTCGAGATGCCGGAAAGCAAATGTGTTTTCGGTGGATGCTTCGCTTAACAAACGAGAAACTGTGGTCTCTCATTTCATCGACTGCTGAGAAAAGACCCAGAGTAGATGTCACAACTGTTGAACAATAATAAAATTAAAATCAAGTAAGGAGGACCCAGTATTTGTTTAGTAAAGTACCGGTAAGTTGAGTCTTAAACTACGACAATTATGGGCCTAAACGTAAACAAAAATGCAATCGCCTCGGGATTAGGCATTTGGTCTAATCGGGGTACGTTCAAATCGGAGTATCTTTATAAATATATATTTATTTTTAATTTCTAAACTACCGGTATTCTAATTTAAATAATTCGTGGAAATAAAAACGAAACAGAATCGGACTCGGAGATCACATTTTAAATTTAGTATAAGACTGGACACCTACACCTCTAGTAATATATAGTATTCTGTCATCTGTCTACTCTATTTCCAGTGTCGGTGGCTAGCAGCTAATTTCTGATACTAGGCTATAGGCAGTGTAACGAGATACATTACTATATGTATGTATTTTTTAAAAATGTTATTTAGTCATGAATTAATAACAACGTCCCATCTTCATTAGCCCAGCTGAACAGTAGGCATATAGAAATATATAGTCAGGTATTCATTAATGCATCATGTGGGTAAACCTATATGCAAACATAACAAAAATGTAAAAAAATAATCAGACCTCGATTCAAGTGACCTGTTTGGAAAAAATGAACATACATACCGGTATATTAATATTAATACATAATATATTATTCTAAATAAACAAAATTGATCTTCGCATACTCCCTGAAAAATTTCTTGGCCTTAATCTGAGGTGAGAAATGATTTATGAAAGGTATGCAGGAAGCCTTCCTCGGTATCCTTCCATTCTACTCCACTAACCTTCTTAGTTCATTCACAGGGTTTTCACGAAATCATATCATGTGTTCTTCGTTGTAGCTTGATTCTACGGACCAATCATAAAACCGTTTACAATTTGATCATATGAGTTGACTCAGAGGTTAGTGGAGTTAAATGGAACGATATACCACATAGAGAATGAGGGTAAGGATTAATCGAGCTAGTTTTGTTTTCTTGTTGTGTCATCTATTCTTCACCGCCAGTTGGTCTGACGGCCAGAGTTACCCAGTCATTCCCTAAGCAGGATTTATTAATTAAGTGGAATTTTGTTTTTGAATGTGATTTCTTTGTGAGAAGATTAACATGGTAATCGTAATCATGAAGACATAAAATATTAGATTGATGTCACTGAAAGAATGAATTAGCCTAATATGTAAATTGAGACCTTGTTTGGGTAGAATTAAAAGAGACGTCAAGTGAATAATTCTGGTTGAAGGAAGCCTTAAAAAAAACTTTTTAAGGTCTTGTGCCAATTCCAACTACCTGAACTGTGATGTGATACATGTACTTTCTTGGCATGAAGTTTGATTTCCATCTGTAATTTATGTATAACTCATGTTTTTAGACACAGAAATTCCTAAATAAACACTATAGGCCTATTTTGTTCAAACATACTAATATAATGTACATGTATATTTTTTTATTTTCAGACCACCAATACAGTCGCCATTGTATTTACTTTGAAGAGCTTTATTTTGATGCCCACAGGGAGTTTTAAACCAATAATTTCTAACATGGAAAACTGACAATAAAATATTAGGCTTAAATAACTAGTGATTTATTCATTGCTAAATCCTAATTTTACAACAGTTGTTTGCATGGAATGAAAGGCAGGCTTGTTATGTGATTGCCTAAATGACTTTAAAACACATCTTGTGAAGAATTGGAATACACTTACGGTAGCTCAGAACTGTACATCAACCACTTTAGTTATAAATTTCCAATAAATATATTGAATGAAGTCAATGGATTTTTGTGAATTATTTCTGTAACTGAATATGTGGGCAAATGTTCTAGGTATACATTAGTGCTGGGTATATTACCACTGCAGGGAGGATACGATACATATAGCGATTTATTAGGATTCATATCTCAGACTTAAGCATTCTCAGACTTAAAGCTACGTGTAGAATTTCATATTTTCTAAGAAAGTCAAAACATAATTATTTCTATGTCTTTTGCTCAATAGGTTGTCAACTCACTATTATACGATCATAGGCATTATTTCCCATACTTAAACTTCATTCACACGGGAAATAATAACACAATAATTACCTCCCATGTTTTTCTATTTCCCCGATGTAACAGCTATCTTCAAATGTTTGAATTTGAAGTTGAAAATGATATTTTTGCCAATTTCTCAACTGGCAATAGTGAATTATAGGATTTTTCTTTAACAGGGTAGGACTACTGTTTATAGATACCATCTATTTTAAGGCTTTATTTTAATAAACTTTTAAAAATATGAAATTCTCGCTTTAAGTTCAGAATTTTCTCAAAATTGTGCGGATGATTTTAACTAAAATAATATATTCCTTTATAAAACTTTTGTTGTTTTAATGTTTCTGGGTTAAAGATATTTCTCATAAACAATCTTCAAAAGTTGAGTAAATTCTTAAATCTGAGAATGCTTTGTGAACTCGGGGCCAGGTCAATGTTTAATAAATGGGACAAATGAATAATTAATATTTTTAGTCCCGATGTTGAAGAAATAAAACTGTTTTGTATCATGATATTGATATGGATCCAAATACGAACATACTAATAATGTGTGAAGTGGATAATTAAGAGTGATAAATTCTTGATTAAAGTAACAAAATAATATAGAAAAAGAATCGCAATCCATTGATTCAACCTCTAGCGATTCAATATATGCGTGTCATGAGAAAATGAATTATGATACATTGATACAACAATATATCGTACCTGCACTAGTATGCATGTAGCGACTATTATCTTTATTATGAATTCTCTTTCCTGAAAGGTTTAAAGTTTTACTGTTCTGCTCCTAAAATGGGCTAATGAAGACGGGCATATGCCATACAGTGTACTATGAGGGAAATTTTGCCAGGGCAGCGACCCTACGGCTTACTCTTATATCAAATTCCAACTGCCAAGGGATCTTTTACATGCACGCCAATGTGTACACAGGACCTTGGTTTTTCGTCCCATCCAAATGACTAGACAGCTGTACATGTCAGGCCCTCCGTCCTGATTCACTGACAAGGGGAAACCACTTCGGAAAATCTGGATGAACTTTCTCGACCAATGCAGAGATATAACACCCGACCTCCAGGCTAGCGAGCCAGTGTCTTACCCACTTAGCCACCGTGGTTCCCTGAATTCTCTTCACTCAATAAATTAAACCTGATATTTGTGTAGAGTCAATTTCTATTCAACTGATAATATACACAGCTCTCATATGTACATGTAAGCTACAAAATTTATCAAGTTTGATTTGAATTTTGTAGCATTAACTTCATTAAGCCATTAAACACAGATCATTTTACAAAGTATTTTTTATTATAGATTAGTTCACTATTGCCATTATAAAAATAATATTGTTTTTGGATTATGTGGATCTCTTGTATCAAATGTAAATCCACATATAAGCGTTCAAATCCACAATTTTTCATATTTCAAATTTATGATCTCCATTACGAATTATTTTGTACCGACAAATGTTCTTGGTAGTCTATGAGACCTGCACTTGGTGCCAATCTAAACTTAATCTTGAGATCTGTTTGCTTGTTGCTTCCAATGTAACCTGGAATGTAGAAATTTGAAATGAACTAAAATTCTAAATATTTTCCTCACCATTGCATACACTTAATTTTGAATGTCAAATGTCAAAGGGTTCTTTTATGTGCATGCATACAGGCCCTCGGTTTTTGATACAATCAGAACAACTGAACATTGTTCCTGGCCAGGCCCTCCATCCTGCACCGCACACAAAATGGGAGATCAGGAAATTGTCTCGAGGAACACTGGAATCCTGCTCAATTTTCTTTGCCAACACTGGGATGGAACCCACGACCTCCAGATCAGCGAGACAGCATCTTACTCACTGTGCCACTTTGTCTCCCAAACGTAGGAAATAAATACAATATCTTGTGCCCATTTCTTTTTTTATATATCTAATTACAGTTCTTAAGAAATGGGTAGGCCTATATCATGAGGCCTAGTATTTTTTTAATTGTACAAATCCTCACAAAATGCTGTACGATATCTTGCCTGATTATCTATTGAGAACTGATCAACTATTTTTTTTTTTAGAAATGTGTAGGCATGTATCACAAGGACTAGTATTATTTACATTTTACAAGTTTTCATAAAAATGCGCTGATAGAATTCTGCGACCATATCATGACTTTTTTTGACAGCTGATCAGTTTTTATACGCCCACATTTTTATGTGGACGTATATTGTCGTCGCCCCCGTCCGTCCGTCCGTCCGTCCGTCCGTCCGTCCACATTTTTTTTGTGAACAGTCTACAGGTCACAATTTTTATCCGATTTCAATGAAACTTAAAATATAGGTTTATCACCATAAAATCTCGGTTCCTTTCGATATTGGCATGTATCGGACTGTAACTTCATGGGTTATGGCCCCTGATTGTACGAAAAATCACGTTTTTTAGCTTGTGAACAGTGTAGAGGTCACAATTTTGAACCGATTTGGATGAAACTTGACATGTATGTTTATAACCCAAAGATCGTGGTTCCTTTCGATATTTGCGCCAATCGGATCGTAACTTCCTGAATTATGGCCCCTGATTGTCCGAAAAATCGCTCTTTTTAGCTTGTGGTCCCTCTGGAGGTCACAATTGTTATCCGATTTAAAAAATCGTTTGATTATATCACCGTTGCATGGTTGTGAAGGTTGAGTTCGAATTTCGTGAAAATCGGACCAAAATTGACGGACAAAATGGCCGCCGTTTGTACGCGAATAGTGTGAAAATATGTTATATCAAGGTTGTGGACCTTATAGAGGTCACAATTTTGAACCGATTTTGATGAAACTTGGCATGTATGTTTATAACCCCAAAATCTTGGTTCCTTTCGATATTTGCGCCCATCGGATCGTAACTTCCTGAATTATGGCCCCTGATTGTCCGAAAAATTGCCCTTTTTAGCTTGTGGTCCCTCTGGAGGTCAAAATTGTTATCGGATTTAAAAAAACGTTTGATTATATCACCGTTCCATGGTTATGAAGGTTGAGTTCGAATTTCGTGAAAATCGGACCAAAATTGATGGACAAAATGGCCGCCGTTTGTACGCGAATAGTGTGAAAATATGTTATATCAAGGTTGTGGACCTTATAGAGGTCACAATTTTGAACCAATTTTGATGAAACTTGACATGTATGTTTATAACCGAAAGATCTTGGTTCCTTTCGATATTTGCGCCAATCGGATCGTAACTTCCTGAATTATGGCCCCTGATTGTCCGAAAAATTGCCCTTTTTAGCTTGTGGTCCCTCTGGAGGTCAAAATTGTTATCGGATTTAAAAAAACCTTTGATTATATCACCGTTCCATGGTTATGAAGGTTGAGTTTTGAATTTCATGTAAATCGGACCAAAATTGACGGACAAAATGGCCGCCGTTTGTACGCGAATAGTGTGAAAATATGTTATATCAAGGTTGTGGACCTTATGGAGGTCACAATTTTGAACCAATTTTGATGAAACTTGACATGTATGTTTATAACCCAAAGATCTTGGTTCCTTTCGATATTTGCGCCCATCGGATCGTAACTTCCTGAATCATGGCCCCTGATTGTCCGAAAAATCGCTTTTGTTAGCTTTTGGTCCCTCTGGAGGTCAAAATTATTATCCGATTGAAAAAAACGTTTGACTATATCACCGTTACATGGTAATGAAGAGAGAGTTTGAATTACGTGAAAATCGGACTAGAATTGACTGACAAAATGGCCGTCGTTTGTACACGAATAGTGTGAAAATATGTTATATCAAGGTTGTGGACCCTATAGAGGTCACAATTTTGAACCGATTTTGATGAAACTTGATATGTATGTTTATAACCCAAAGTTCTTGGTTCCTTTCGATATTTGCGCCTATCGGGTCATTACTTCCTGAATTATGTCCCCTGATTGTACGAAAAATCACCCTTTTTAGCTTGTGGTCCCTCTGGAGGTCACAATTATTATCTGATTTAAAAAAAAACGTTTGATTATAAAAACCAAACAAATTCTAATGATTTTCTGATAATTCCTTAATATGCGACAACTCTTGTTGACTACCCGGACGATTTGGCTGCTGTGTGGGCGTATGTTTCGTTGCCTGGCAACCTATTTTTAGAAATAGGTAGGCATATAACAAAAAGCGTAGTAGGCCTATATTATTTTATGGTTACAAAAATGCAATGCTTATGAATGATGCAGAACTGTACTATCAATAGGCCTAGTATTATTTTTATTTTTTGACAAAATGCAGTGAGATATATTCTGCATGACTTTTTTTTTAAAGCAATATGTAGACATCTTAGGCCTAGTATTAATTATTTTATTTTTAGAAATGCTGTGAACTATTCTACCTGCATAACCGGACTTTGTTTCTGACAGCTGATTATTTGTAGGCCTATATCTCATGAAACCTCCTATTACTATTATTATATTTTTACAAATCTTTGGAGAACCATTAACTGAAAAAAAAATAAAATAAATAAATTATATTCGACAAAGCGTGAGCTCAACAATTAAAATCAATTGGTCCATTTCTTAATTCAAATTGACAAATCACGTTCTACTTTGCAGTAGGCCTAGTATTTCTCGAATCAAAACACGTGTGCTGCTACGGGTCGTTTTTCGCCAATCTTCACTTCGATAAAACCTCAAATATTGTAAGTCCCACAATATTAATTATAATGATCTATAGCACAAACTCAACAAAATCTGAGAAGAATTCCTATGACGATAAATAAACTATATAAACCCCAAAAGTTAGGTCTATTGAATAATATAAAATGGCGACACAGAAAATTTACGAACGGCACAAAATTACATATTGTCATTAAAAAATATTATTATGATATCTGAGAAGCCTCGATGTAATCTAAATCGGGTATTTAGGTTTTGAGAGCAAATGGTTAATCTTTATATTCATAATTTTACCTCATTCACGGCATCATCACGCCGTCAAATTCTGGAAAATCACTCGTGTCTGCCATTACTTCATACGGGACAGTGTTATGCCGGAAGTCACTTATGCAAAACGTGTTTCGCGCAGGCGCTGCACAACATAATATAACGTCATAACGCTGAATACGTCATGTGGACATTCCCGTCAGTATATATTTCTATGCTTTACTCGACAAGAGAAAACTCTTAAGTTTGAAATTATTGTTTATATGTTCTGTCAGATCTAAGTAAAACTAAAATATCACCATCAGCCAAAACAATTAATGTGTATTTTAGACATGAAGATATAAATTACGACAGAATTGTGTTTTGGTTAAAAGCGACGTCAACATAACAATAAGATTAAGATGTATTGTCTTTAAGAATATAACATCCATTTACCTAGATTCTTTTCACTTGAGCTGTTTTTCTTTACAACAGTTTTACCATATATGGCCCTTGTTCTAGAGAATTGTTTGCATCTCACGGATGTGACGCTAGCCATGACAGAGGCGGAGTTTTATGTCCACTAGACACAAACTAGGTCATTTCGAGACTAATACGTAGTTCAACTTTATTTTAATATTTTACTTCTGCGCAGGGGTCTTTAACAGATTGGGAAACCGGAAGACCAAGAGAAACCAACAAAGTTGGACAGGCATCTATACACCTTGGTCATAGACAAAAAAATACGTACATTGTGTAACGCTTTATTTGATTTTGATATTCCATTTACAACATATCAGTTATATGAAGAATAATGCTCGTGTCACGTTGTAGACTGGTTGGTCATTAAGAGACTTCAATTAAGGACAGAGAGAAAATTTGATTTGAAATAATTCATGGCCAACTATGTTTCTTTATAAAATTAAATCAATTAAAACTTCTAGAGTAGTAGGTTGTACTAACTGTACTATTATAATACATACTAAATCATCTAGAGGCTTCTACTAACTTTACTATTATAATGTACATCAAACGGCCAATACGGATAATATTTTGGATAATAAAACTGCTTAATTTTGTGTTAAAATCACTTCATATCCTCTACCTTGGGACCGAGCAACTAACTCAACGCAATATACGTTTTGAAACAACTTAAAGCCGTCAGTCTTCATCTGGAAATGGAAACCGATTGTCCAAGCATTATGAGATGTCTGGAAAAACCAAACTTTTATATCATCAAAACAATATGTAGATTTGATTTACCTTTCGTTATCAAGTACAGAAAATTGTATAGACCTCTAAAGAAACGGGAATCGATAATCAGGTCACCAAACGAATAAAAAGACCCGATGTTTTGACGATACAATATTTTGGCGCTTAAATTTCAGACTTTTATTTTTGAGACCCCGTTCAAACATCTAGAGTAAAACTTCCCCGATTCTTTTTTGATATCGAAAACTATCAACATAAATCGATAATGTAACGAGGTTTTGTCGATTTTGTTGATATTCTTTATCAAGCAACCCTTTCTTAAACCCACAAATAAATAAATATAATTCTTTAGTATAGATTTTATTTCATGTAAAGCGATTATGAGATATCGTTCAGTAGATCATCAAAGTTATCACACAAGCGATATCTATCGGTGTAGAAATTGCGAATAGAGAGAGAAAGGGGGGGGGGGTCCAAATCTAGGGCGCCATCCACAATCCCACCCTACAATGTATGTCAACAAACACAGGCTATAACACTGGGCGTCCCTGTATAGAAAATAGATGGCATTGCCTATTAAGTTGTTCGCTGATCGTTATCTCCCTGGATAACAGTTTTATTTCAGTTTTATTCAAGTTGATATAAAGTCCATGTCACATAGGTTGTTTGTTATTGTTCCCTCCAAAATAAAATCAGTTGAAAACACCATACCATTACAATATCCATACGAAACTAACGCTGTCTGTTTGCAATAAGCTGAACTTGGAACAGACACGAAGCTCGTTGACAGACATCTTAATTCCTATGTCGTCGACATCAGTCGAAAACACTAAGTATACTTTGAGAATGTTCAGAAGTATTGTCCCCCGCTTCCAATTTCGTACTTAATGTATACATGTATTTAGTCTGTATGTGTGAAAGCTGTAAAGCATAACAACGTTGTAGGAGCCACGGTGGCTCAGCGTGTTAGTCGGAATCCATGACCACTTGAACCAAAGACCACTTGGGCAAAGACAAGTCGGACCGACTGATAGACACTCGGTCCAAACAAAAAGATTATTCGGACCATACAAAAAGACCACTCGGACCAAACAAAAAGGCCACTCTGAATACCGTAAGGCGCTGGTTCACTACGTCTATAATGGCAAGGTTTGGGGACATTTGTGTTGTACGCAACCACAAGATTTTGAATTCAATAACCAGGTGACTTGGAATCCGATCCAAGTGTTGACCGAAAAAGTTCTCTGACATTTTCCAGCGTGATTTCTTTTTGTCACACGGTGTAGGACACGGGGCCTGGATTGGCAGTGTCTAGAACGTACAAGAACCATTGACAGCTGGAATTACCGCGGTTGGCCAGTGTGTGAAGTGTTGGTTCCCCAACCAAAAGGTCGATCCCTGTTTTGATCGAGAAAGTTCCCCAGGAAGGTTTCAGCGTATTTCCCCAATTTGTTTCTCAAAGTAAATAGCTCTTTGGGTGCAGCGTGCGCAGAACAATTACAAATACTTTTGATATGCAAAGCCCTTTAAGCAGGATACCCTACTCGCACATGCGCTTTGACTAGTGTGCAGCATTATTTTTCTCAAGGCGAGAATAAATTACTCGACATCTACGGTGTTTGCAATCTTGTAAGGAAATGTCATAATTTGACATAAAGTAATTAAATCAGATTTTTTTTGACTACTTTTTTACTGTTTACTCAATTTGACATTACATAAATTAGAGTTTTTTGTTTTTTGTTTTTTTTTTAAATGTTATTTAAATTGATTACAGGTCCTGTTTACTACGCATAAGAAGGTGTAGGAAAGTCAAAATAATGACATTGACGAGTGTAAGACACGTGTTCAACAGGAATCTATCTCAAGGTGTTTTTGAACCCTTTATTCTTAGCATATGACGGGTATACATTGTGCTATGGGAGAATTTTGTTCAGAGCGCAGCGCTAAGGCCTACTCTTATACCAAATTTCAAGACTTCTTTTGGGTCCCGGTTTTACGTCTCACCCGAACAACTAGACACTGTCTTTCTATGCCAGGCTCTCTGCCCGGCGCCACAGACAAGGAGGAACTATACAAGACACAATTCTATAAAATAAATTACTGCTTATTAATTATGATGAGCGGCGTTTCGATTCAGTAATAGGCCCTAAGGAGTAATTGTATTCCATAGGGGCGGATCTAGGAATTTTGAAAGGGGGGGGGGGCACCGCAAAATAAGGGTACTTACTGCGGAGACGGGGCACGCCGCTGCGAGGGGGTTGAGGGGGGGGGGGGGGGTCCCAACACAATTATCCGTCATTTCCTTGCATCTGTAGACATTCCAAGCGTCATTTGGCTGGTATTTTCGTCTAAGTAAACGTTTGGAAGGACATATTTGGGTCTGAAAAATGGCACTTTCAGCAGTAAAAAAGGGCACTGTCGAAAATAAGGTGGGAGGGGGCGCGAGAGGCTGCCTCTGTTCCATACAATTGTGATCTGTATATTCCAGTTCAATTAACAAATGCTATTGAAACTATTTAAGGGAAAATTACGCTGGAAATTCTTTGAGAACTTTCTCGACCACAACCGGGATCGAATCCCACCCCTCTTGGTTAGTGAGCCATACTACACATACTGAGTCACCGCGGTTCCTCACCCAAATACCTACGTGTGTCTGGATAAACCTGTATATGACCTAAAGGTATGATGACAAACATTCGCTGTTCGCGTCACTTAATTTATAAATACATAGCAGTTGACATTTACGACATGTAGTAGATTTGAGATTTGTTGTTTGTTACTTACAGGTCTGTGTAGTTTCTGTGTGGTCCGCAGGTTTGTCTCTTAGTTTTGTTTGCAGGTAGCTGTGGTGTGTATATTCCGCAGGTGTTTGTGGGTAGTGTGGTATTATCATACTGTGTTGTGGTTGAGAGTGTGTATTGATGGCCTGTTTTATTATTTAATATCTTGTGACAAAATTATGTTACGGACAAACAGACAAATTAAACTTTAATTAAGCTATCAACATGTATGATATATGCACATATAAATCATATGCTGGTCGGTTGGATAGCTTCAGGCTACACAGACTGTCCCATTTTAGAGACAGAAAAAAATGCAAAAAAAAAAAAGAAGAGCAGAAAATGAGAAATGTCGTAACATGTCTTAATGTATGATATTTAAGGATAGGTCAGAATAAAATTAATGGATTCCAGCTTACCAAATTGGTTCGGTACACTCGGTACAGCTATCAATTCAGAGCCAGGATAAGCTTGGTGGGTTCCTCAGTGACAGAAAAGGTCACTGGGACACTTGCACCAAGTATACATCTTAAGACGCCTATACAGGGCACATAGCTAAACGAAATTAAATGGGGTTTATCGTCCTGCGTATCTGCTATGAACTGGGTAAATGAAGATGGGCAGTGTTTTATATCGAATTCCAACTTTTTATGGATATTTTACGTGCACGCCAATGTGTGCTCGGGGCCTTTGTTTTTCGTACAACCCGAACGACTAGACAGCTGTCCTTGTCAGAGCCTCCGCCCTGCATCACTGATAAGAGGAAACCACGCCAGAAAATCTGGATGAACTTTCTCGGCTAATGCAGGGATCGGACACCCGACTCCCAAGCTATGGCGAGCTAGTGCCTTACCCACTTTAACCACCGTAACCAAATTACAGCTAGCTTATGATTTGATCATAATGAATTAAAGTGGTTGATTCTTTTTACCTAGACGTAATTATTATTTATTTGTGTATTTATCTACCGTAAACACTTTACATAGATTTATTTGGCACAAAAATATATACAATAAATATAATCATATGAGGGAAATTTTGCCCGGAGAGCAAGTAAATTGAATTCCAAATGTCAATGGTTCTTTTACGTGCACACTAACGTGTACATGGGACTACAGTGTTTCGTGCCATCTTAATGACTAGGTGCTGCCTTTGTTCTACAAATCAATCTTGTCACAGAATGTCATAATTCAACACAGACGCATCATAATCTCACGTTTCTTCGGATTCTAATTAGTATTCATTGTGAGCAATCTGCAATTTGCGGATGACAAAAATGTCTATCTATGCCATTTTTTCCTCTCTCAAGTGGTACCAAAACAATACAGGGTTTTAAATTGACAACAACATAGCATTCCGCTGCTTCATTTTAACAAAGAAGTGGAAATTGGCACCTCTACCTACTTCACGGAGGTTTTCGTTATTTTTCAGTAGTTTTCGGGGTTTTGGTCGGAATTTTTCTGCACTTTACGATTTTTTTTCGTTTTTTTTGCTGTATTTACTACAGCCCTATTTGAATTGTCATTATTTTTATTTGTCCAAGACACAAAAAGATGGTTATGTAAACTCAGTAGAGACCAATGCGAATTTGAAAAGGCAATAATTAAAGTTAAAACTGATCCGTCGGAAATAGTGTGGGGAGTTATTCTGGAATGTTGGGTCATGGACTTTTTCGGGAATGTTGGGTCTATATTTATTGATTTATTACAATGTGCCATTGGAGTAATCCATGCTAATATATGAATTGTTCTACCCAAAACAGTCGGGCGTGGATAATACTTCATAGATGACAAATGTAGCTTTATTGTCACTCTAAAACGCTAACAGTAACAGACATAAAGCTGAGCAATATAGTATGCAACCAACGTGGCGCCCTACTTATTTTGATTGACGTACTGTCAGTCATTATGAAGTTAGCGAGTAGATTTTTTATACATAACGGGACAATGACCCTGGCTGGGTCACCCATTTCAACTGATCATAATTCAATTATTTGTTTTTTAAATCTCGTGCAGTATATATTCTTTTGTGGCAGGATACGCGTAAAAGGCTGATTTTATAATAGCGGGTGGGGGCGAATGGTTAACGTATGCGCGTTTCATCATAAGGTCAGTCATTCATTCGTTCGGATGGTAGGAAAACCCGATATTATGTGTATACCACTGACTGTAATCTAAATAGAGTAGGTCGCAGTCTGGTTATCCGGGCAAAATGTTCCTCCACACTACATGACGTGTGATGGTCTTCCCCAGCCCGTCTGCAGCAGAAACGCAAAACGTTTAATTCCCTCTCACATCCCTTTGACTCCGCAGCGACAACAGTTTAACTCGAAACGTACAACTGTTGTATTATTTCATTTATTACAATCCGTCATTCACGATTTTTATTTATAGTTGAAATTGTCTATTATTTTATTCCGCCAAACAATACCTTTCTTCTTTTACTTTATATTTCATGTGTCTATTCGGGTACATGTTGTAACATTTGTGACAGTTATGACGTAATAATACTTATTTCCGATTTCAAATTTGAAAAATGTTCCTTCTTCATAAGAAGATTTGTGTGAGCAAAGACGCTACACTCAGACAATGGGACTATGATTTCAAGGCCGTATTTAGCGGGGGTGCAGGGGGTACATTGCCCCCCCCCCCCAGAAAAATAAGGCGCCCCGAGAAATGGCGCCCTCTCAAAAACTTTGACAACCTCTCAATTATAAAATACTACACGTGGTTATGAGCAACTGCCTCTCCTAAAAGATATTGGGCAGTCCAATTTTCAAAATTGTCGGTGGGTGGTGGTGGTGGTGATGATGTCTGGGTGTCGCCGCTCCGCTCGGGCATTATATTGACACGCCCCCCCCCCACCACCACCACTCTACTGCACCCCCAGTTTTAAAATCCTACATACGGCCCTGTATGATTTTTATAATGCTGCAGTAGGCCTATTTTTATACCTGTGATCAATCCATTTAAAGGAGCTAAACCAATTTGATTTATTTACACTAAAGCCAATTCCCGAATTAGGTATCGTTATTCGGATAACTGATGTGCATGCTCTATTATACGATTAAAATTTATTTCGAAAATTAAAACGGAGATTGGTGGTGTTCCCTAGATTTAGTTTAATTTTTGGTTGACTGGCTTTAACTATAGACGTAAATCTTGCATAAAGGTCGATTGTCGTCCTGCAAGACAAAACAACATATACAATCAAATCAAATCGACTATTTTATTTTTGATCAAAATCAAAGAGGGACCGGTTATGTCATTTCAAAGTAGCAATGTGTCGATACATAGTCGGCATAGCTAATTAATATAAGTCAGTGATCACAAAGTTATTAAAAATGCCTGTAATTATTAGATATTTTAACAGATGCCTATATAAACACCTTGTTTGACAAATAATTGTTCCTCCTCGTGCCCCAATGGACAACTCCGTCAAGTTTGAATGGAATACTTCTACGTAAAACGTTATCTTGTAAGGTGGTCTGCACCCATGTTAACGTAACAGGGAATTATCTGCCCCTGTTTCTTTATCAACATCCGGTTATTAAATGTTTACCCTAGTAACGCACTGAGAATACTAACAACAGTCTCTCCTCCATGTAAGTTTATTTTCTCCATTTACTGTTGTGTCAGTAACCCATTGAATAATTAGACATGGAGACGAATTTCGAGGAGATCCGGAAAGAGGGGAGACAGGATTGGAACCAAACTAGTACTGGCGTTGGCCATCAATATCGTCCGGGATACTATTTTCCTGACTCGCAGTATCGGAGTTTGATGAACGAACCTTTGCCGGCGAATTTAGCAAAACCTGACGAAGTTATAGAGTGTAGAAGATACGATACGACTTCTGGTAAAGCTTTTGATCGAAAATATCCTGGAACTACGTATAGTGACCCTATTCATTACAAATCTCCAGGTCATTGGAAACTAAATTATGTCAAAGATCACGTAGAAAAATTGGGCAATGGCGGCTGGAGACGTCCATTGACTATGGGAAATCAAAAAACAGAAACACAGGAAAAGTTTTGTGCCGAGCCAGGAATGCGGGATAAATATTTTTTCGAAGAGGTTTATTATCCACAAAATTTCGTTTTACAAGATCACCACAAAGATGGGCCATCCAAGGTAGGTGTAGGTAGTACTACAAATGATAAATTGAAAGGTCGTCCATTTAAAGTTGGTGATTGCGGAGTCTTGCCATTACTAGACCCTTATCTTTCCACCAGTCATCAGGTACATCGTCCCTTCAAAAGTGCAGAATTGAAGAAATACCCAAAGAAAGATGTGGCAACATATTGGGAATGCGAGGAGTATCCGAAAACTTTAGGATTTGGTTTGAAACAAAATCCTTTACCCAAGGATAATGTTCCACGAGACAGATTACCAATGAGAGATACCCTGATTTTCCCAACTAAAACTAAAATACCACGGCAACCGAAAGCATTGGTTCCTGTTCCACACTCCGGTTTAAAAACAATTTATAAAGATCAGTATTCGAGACCATCGGACGCGAGAATGAAAAATAACTTTTACTGTCCAGTTGATACTCCATATACTTTACCAGATCCTGGAAGCAATTCCGTGATGACGGCACCAAAAATGTACAAAACAGAATATAATAATGTGGGAAGTGGAAAGCCTATTGTTGTGTAAAAAATCAAATGAACCAAATTTCTTTTTAAGAGCTTTGAAAAAATCTGAGATTGACAATCTGCTCTGTGGAATTTCAATATTTCCAATCAAAGCAAATTCTTAAAATAAATGACATGCCATTGTTTTTATTAGAAGTGAAATATTTGTTAAGTTACAAAAAAACCAAACTGTGATATGATTTTAATTTAAACTTGCATGTCAATAATATTGTTATTAGAGAAAGACATTAATCTAGTTGTGGTCCCAAAGCAAGTACTAGTTATACAGGCTGTTTGTTAAATTAAGAAAATTAAAATTACCGAAACATTTTAAGCATTGTCATTTGTGTTTGTGTGTCGAGTGAACAATTTGTTATTTGAAATTTTAAATAAATTCGACATCATTTAGTGCAGGCTCTGACGATGAAAAATGTGAGATATTAATTTAATGAATAAATTGTGAATATTATGTAGCCTAACTCACCAATTATTATTATTATCACAAATTGTTAAAATATTATTTTTTAAATGTAAGGACATTTTACTCCATAAAGGTATATCATTTTGCCTTGGTTCCCACTTTGGCTAGCATCCTTGGGTATGAGACATGTCTGAAACAAGACTTGCTAGGTATCTATAATTTAATAACAGTGTCAATTTGATTTATTCTTCATTGCTTCATTTTCTTCAACTGTTTATTATTTATTACCAGTAGGAAAGTATAAAATCTGTAAAATTTAGTGTTATATTTATGAGATAAAAAGACTATTAAGACCTGGTACGGTGTTATATCTGTCATTTTCTTTGTTTAACTTGGTATAATTTCCTGCTGGGTACTGTATGTATTGTCTACCATTTTACTTGCAAATAAGTTAGGCTTATATCTCTTTATTTTATATCTTAAAAAAAACTGTGTAAAAAGCACAACACAGAATAAACAAGTTAAGTAATATTAGGTTGTGTGCATTGTATAGATGTAGATTCCTAACTACTGCTGAAAAATTTAAATTAACAAATCTATAAATTGCAAGGGAGTAATATTAAAGCCATGATTCACCTGTTGTTTATATATAACTGCTGTAATAATAAATATTCTAATACATGAACTAAGAATGATTTTTAATAAAACAAAAAGATAACATAATTTCCATAGTTGTTCTCCATTATTATATTATTCCTGCTGATGTCTGTTATGTCAGCATTTTCTTATAAACACTCTGTTTTTGGCAGTTGTTTTATTCAAATTGTACATGACAGGTTGTGGGGGTTGCCTGTCCATTCTCAAGGGTTTTCTCTTAATTCTCTGGTTTCCTCACACTGCACGCAATAAAATAAAATTGAACATGTATGTCCCAAAATGACCTAGTTTATTTTGAGTGGATGTTAAACCCCATTTCTATCTTTCAATGGATCGTAGGGAAAAATCCCAGTTTCGTTCAAATGCATGTAAGGTAAGCTTGTAATTGAGACAAGAGGACAAAAAACATTTTATTAGGGAGCTATATATTTCTTGTCATATTTTCAGTTTTGAAACCTTGTAAACACAATACAGGACAATTTTCTTTTGTCTCATTTTAAAACTAGAATGGCACACCGCAGTGAATTAGTGCGAATGACTTTGAGTCGTCAAACTTTGAGGTCTCGTGTTGGTCATGAAATTTAATCAAGATTTTTTGATCTTGTTCTGGCGGTTCCGCCTTGTCAATCATGCAGGTTGGAAGGGATGAGGTGCTGTGTACACATTAACATTCACACAAAGAAACCCTGATAATTGGAATTCAAAATGCAGCCAAGTCTTTAAATTTACATGAAACAAGCCAACAGTGAGGCTGATGTCCCCCGCCGAAATCCCAAAATAAATAGATGACACATATTAATTAATCGCACATTTATTTTTTTCAAACGTATCGACCAATCAAACTGAACACGAAGTGTCATCCAAAAATTGCTTATCTCTGCCTACCGTAAGAAGAAAATGCTCATCTTCGAACTCCATCAAGGCATTGACCTAAGAAGCATACACACCAATTTTGAACATTTTAACTCAATTCGAAGGAGAGTTATTGTGTTCCAAAGTCTCGGCAAATCAAATTGCTTATAGCTCTGCTTACCCTGAGCAGAAAATGCTCATTATCGATTATAGTCAAGGTATTACTGTAATGAAACTATACACCAAGTTTCATCACTCTCACTTAATTAGAACTAAAGTTATCGTATCTCAAAGCATCAACCAATCAAATTGCTTATCTCTGCCTACCCTAAGCGGAAAATGCTCATCTTCGAACTCCATCAAGGCATTGACCTAATAAGCATATACACCAAGTTTGAACATTTTAACTAAATTAGAAGGAGAGTTATTGTGTTCCAAAGTCTCGACCAATCAAATTGCGTATCGCTCTGCTTACCCTGAGCAGAAAATGCTCATTATCGAACTTAGTCAAGGTATTACTGTTATGAAACTATACACCAAGTTTCATCACTCTCACTTAATTAGAACTAAAGTTATCGTGTCCCAAGCATCAACCAATCAAATTGCTTATCTCTGCTTACCCTAAGCGGAAAATGCTCATCTTCGAACTCCATCAAGGCATTGACCTAATAAGCATATACACCAAGTTTGAACATTTTAACTAAATTAGAAGGAGAGTTATTGTGTTCCAAAGTCTCGACCAATCAAATTGCGTATCGCTCTGCTTACCCTGAGCAGAAAATGCTCATTATCGAACTTAGTCAAGGTATTACTATAATGAAACTATACACCAAGTTTCATCAATCTCACTTAATTAGAACTAAAGTTATCGTGTCCCAAAGCATCAACCAATCAAATTGCTTATCTCTGCTTACCCTAAGCGGAAAATGCTCATCTTCGAACTCCATCAAGGCATTGACCTAATAAGCACATACACCAAGTTTGAACATTTCAACTAAATTAAAAGGAGAGTTATCGTGTTCCAAAGTCTCGACCAATCAAATTGCTTATCGCTCTGCTTACCCTGAGCAGAAAATGCTCATTATCGAACTTAGTCAAGGTATTACTATAATGAAACTATACACCAAGTTTCATCACTCTCACTTAATTAGAACTAAAGTTATCGTGTCCCAAAGCATCAACCAATCAAATTGCTTATCTCTGCTTACCCTAAGCGGAAAATGCTCATCTTCGAACTCCATCAAGGCATTGACCTAATAAACACATACACCAAGTTTGGACATTCTAGCTCAATTAGGAAGAGAGTTATTGTGTCCCAAAAAGTGTGACGGACAGACAGACGGACAGACAGACGGACAGACAGATGGACAGACAGACGGACAGACAGACAGACAGACAGACAGACGGACGAACCCATTTTAATAGTCCCCCAACTTTCTTCGAAAGGGCGGGGGACAAATATATACCTTGTGAACGGGATACAGCATCAAACTCATGACATTTTTGTTCAGACTGATTTCGCTATCACAGGTGACAAATGATTACAAATTGAAGTAAATTTTTCTTTTTTTAAAACATTAAATTTAAAATATTCTTATAAAATAAAATTAGAATGATCATACAAAAATAGTCTCATAAAATTATATAAGTATGGTAATACAAAAATAGTTTGATAAACTCATGCTTTAATATAATTATTCAAGGCATACCATAATATTTGATGTAATAACAATTGACTTAGCCCAATAAATATATGCTCTTCTTTTCTTGGAACTAATTTGATTGGGCCTTAGCTTAAAATCAGCCCCCATCTTGATTTCCAGTATCTATTCTGTGAGTCCATATTAACATTTAACTAAGATATGGCAGACATTGTCCAATCGACTCAACATCTTGACCACTTGATGATTGTGGGACTGCCATGTGAATAAACGTCTAAATAATATGTATAGCACTGGAAGCCAGAAAAAGACCTGCAATGGGCAGTTATGGCTATAATAGTTAAAAAATAGATAATTTAAACAGAATGTGCTGAAACTTTCAGACAAATTGCTTTACTCTGAACCGAGATATTAGCCGTTGAATTATAGGCTAGTCTCAGTTGTCATTACTATTAAGTTGGAATGATAACAAACTAAGTCTTGATTATCCATTTTTCAGGTAAATTATCAATCACAAAATGTATTCAAATCTATTTACAATGGCATCCAGAGTTGATTATGCCTAGCTAATTTGTAAGTTAATTAATGTCCAACTAGTAATTTAGACAACATTTCAGGCCTAAAGAAAGACCTGTAATAGGCGATTTAGCTCTTGCATAATGTATGTTTTATATTTCACATTTTGTTTACTTGGCTGTGATTCACAATAATATTTCTATTGAAAAACGATTGAGCACCCATTAAAATTTCACCATGGCACTATAGGGATATATAAATTATTATATTATTGCACTTCTGAGGTAAACTTTGACCTTGCAATTTATTATGTCTGGTGACAAGTTTGTCCAGAACATTGAACGAGGTCCATTAAACATGATTTTAGTTGTTGAAGTAATGTTGGTGGGATTGAATATATAGTGTTGACTTCTTCCCAAACATCAGCATCTAAATTATACACTTCCACAAAATTCTGAAGAGAAATACACAAAATACAATAATTTAAGTCATGATAATATAAATGAATAGGGGTTTAATGTCTTATTGGTCTGCAGCAATACTACGGTTAAGTCACTGGTTGGTATCTGATGATTCAAATGGTTATTCAGGTGACTCAAGACAACTGCTTGGTAAAAAGACAATTTACAAAAGCTGCATTAAAATGGATGGAGAGAGAGAGAGAAATGGGGTTTAACGTCCACACAACACAAACTAGGTCATTTTGGAACTAACATGGTTCAATTTTATTTTATCAATTCGCTTCTTTAGCCGTGGGGGGAAACTGGAGTTTGGGCAGGGAATCCTACTCCTTGTCACATACAAGAAGGGAATCAAAACGCAATGACAGACGCAATGACGCAATGACAGACCTTATGATCAACCATGCATAAATTAACCATTCGGCCACCTAACCCCCACTTGTATGGATAGGGACCAACCATGGCAATAAGGAAGGGTATACATGTACATGGTGTTTCCACATACTTTTTATGAAATACCAACAGCAAGGATTCGGTTTCTTGCACACTAATGTGGAGATAGGACATCAGGGGTGTTTATGGTCCCAACTAAGCACTGAAACGCTGCTCCTTGCCAATACTCTGTGCAGTGTTTCGTTTAATTAGAGGGATTTCTCAGGCCATTGCTTCAGGAATCTGCACCTTGCCTGGCCTTTTATTCGCATCCCTGACAATGGCTAACCAGATAATCCTGAGGAACTTTCTCAGCTGACACTGGTACCCTTAGAGAGTCTGCATCTTACTCATGCACCCAGCCAACACTTGTACCTTAGTGAGTCCTGCATCTTAATCAAAAAGCTATTGTGGTTCCCATAAAAATAAACATTGGTAATTTAAATATAATTATGTTTAAGGTAAATTTAACTTACATCTAGATCCAGTAAATGACAATATTTATAATTCAGTTTGTCGGACATTATTCTTACACAATTATACGTATTGTTCCATGAATCTTCACAAACACAATCAGCATTACAATTCTATAATAAAAACATACAATCATTCTGTAATAAATAATAACAATTCAAATTCCTAAAAGAGCAATTATAATAACTGTGGACGATGGATGGGCAGGCAGATGTGCGTTCCCAAAAAAACAACCATATTTCAGTTTGGGTGCATAAGAATGATAATTTATAAATAATTCAACACAACCAAGGTAAAATTATCAAAATGGAGTATGCAAAATTAGATGCTTAATATTCATTTTAAAAATAGGAGAGAGGAAGAGAGAGAAATGGAGTGTAACGTCCACTCCACACAAACTACAACATTTTGGGACTAACATATGGTTTAATTTAATTTAAATAATGCACTTGTGTGTAGGAGTGGGAGAAAACCAGAGGACCTGGAGAAAACCAACAAGGTTGGACAGGCAACCCTACTCCTTGTCAGTTACCACCAGGGAATCGAAACCATGCCTGACTCAATTACAGACCTTATGATATAGCACTTGTGCTAACCATTCAGCCATCAAGCCCAGAATATTAGCTGAGCTGAACAATGTGCTGTAATCATGTATTATTTATTCTATATTTTGTTGAGCAGTTTTGTCTTATATACAGAATCTTTACTTACACTCATTTGTTGTCCAGTATACTGCGGACATCCTTTTACTTCCTCTGCAGTCTCGCCTGTGTGTTCTATTAAAATGGCTGTCCTATTGAAACTATTTTTACCACCACCATTTTGTATTAATGGTAACAGTGATAAACCGTCCATCTGTGGTCCTGGCTTACCTCCAGCAATTTCAATAAATGTTGGTGCTAAATCTATATTTATTACCATATTCTAAATAAAAAATAATTTGCTTTAAGAACCAGCATACAATTTAAAAGTGCCATGCAAAAGGTAAGTAATCATTGTTCTTGTTTAAAGGACAATATTGGTGTTAGCCATTATCACATGTGATATAACTGGTTAAACATGTCCCAAATATAACTTTAACACAGAAATCATTGCTACGATAGATACGTAATAAAGATTTGACATTAAATATAAAAAAAAATACTTTTACGTCTCGTGAAGATAAATACTGTGCATAAATATCGAGTCAATCGGATGATTACTTGTAAAGGGTATGTTTCCACAGGACAAAGGTGAAGACAATCTTGTTATTAAAATATCTTACCTCTACTTCTTGTCCTGGTGTTATTCCTGGTCCACGGATCATTAACGGTACTCTGATATCAAACTCATATAACTGACGTTTATCTTCTGGCATAGAAAACTGACCTAAATATAAATCAAATAACATGTGGTGGTTGACTAGAAATGAACTACCATTGGTGGGACGACATTGAAATTACATTACATGAATATCTTTAAAACTATATGAAAACAAATGTGATTCGGCACCGACTGGGAAAATGAAGACAGGAATACACCATTGTGTTATGAGGAAAATTATGATTGGAGAGTGTTTATTTGTCCCCTCTGAATGACTAGACAATGTCCTTGCAAGGCCCTCTTTCCCGCCCTATGGAGCAGGGGAAACCAAGCAGGAAAATCTTGATGAAGTGTCTCAGCCAACATGAAAATTGGCCATCTGACCCCCAAGCCAACACCCCATTTACTGCGCCAGCGCCTCGATAACCAAGCCAGCACCTCGTCCACCGAGTCATCATGGCTCCAATTAATATACAAGTAGTGTTTTTCCACACGTATGTTATAATTTATTACTTTATCGAGTTACTAAATGCCTTTAAATGATTACGAATTATCTTAGTGTTTTACATTTAAAACCATCTTACCTAAATGATAGCCATTGTCTGATGAGAAGACAACGTAAGTATTACCCAATAAGTTTTTACTTTGTAAAGTATTCATAACATCTTCTACCATATCATCAACAGATAATAACGTTCGCCATCTTGAAAATAATAATAAAGAGTTGTTTCAATGGCATTTAGCAATTGAACAGGAATATACAGTTCTATGGAGGACAATTACTGTTTATTACTGAGCGATGTTTCGATCAAGCAATGATCAAGCAATAAAGTTATAAATTAAATAAATAAATAACTTGTTTTAATATAAACTATACATCATGAAGCTCTCTATTAGGTATTTTTCGTAAAAAAGAACCATATCAATTCAGATATTTTTCTTGAGATAAACTATGCATTAAGGCCTCTATAAGTTATCTATATAAATAAATTTAAAGATATGTGTATGTATGTTTGCCTTATCACGTTTCGTTGCAATCCAACTCACACATGTGATATCAAATTAAATTAACCTGCATGACCCTATAAATGTTTTAGGTCATGATTTATGAGGTTAAGATCATTTATTAGTTTAACACACCCAAATATCAGCGTTGGATTGTGCCTGCAGCGTAATTGTTTTACTACAACTAACGGTTAACAGGAGGTACCTCCCTTTATTACGGTAATTAAATTTAATAAAAGAAAGGAAAATGGTGAGTAAGAAGATTTTGGGCTCCGGGCGAAGGGGGGTATTGAGTTAGTTTTTTGATAAAATATAAAAATATCAAATTTAATGTTTCCACAATTTTCCTTTAAACTCTCTGAAAATATTTTTTTCTTCAAAACCATTCACTGTTTGAGAATAAACATACCTGTTTCTAAATATATCATCTATTGCAGCCACTGTGTCATTAGTCATAGGAGTGATAGCATGTTCTATTAACCAATGTTTTAACTGAAATTAATACAATCTAGATACTCACAATATCTACACAGCTATTGGGTATAACATTGCCTCAACACTAACTAGGTTTAATATATGGTATACATATTTCTCATTTTAATAATACATTTGTGCTCTGGGGTATTTAGTATTGGAAGGAAAGTGGATGTACCCAGATGCAACAATGAACAAACACCTCTTTAACCTGAAGGTCTTTCTTGTAACAATCTCATGTTACAGAAGACCATCAACCGAGGCTTGGCATCAAGACATGCCTGGTACAGAAAGTGTGAACAGAAAATATAATGAGGAATGCCATTCTAATTATTGGTCCATGTTCTTATTTCTTTTATCCTAACCTAATATGTTACGCCAGACACTATTTCTACTGATCGTGGTTAGGATTCAGCCATATTGTTATTGATACCAATATTTGTTCATTTTCTATTGTTATCACAACACCACAGTGACTCAGTGAGTCAGATGGTGGTTCACTATAACCAAGTCACAGGATCTATCTGGGTGTTGACCACAAAGCTTCCTTTGATTTTCCAGCATGATGAAAAAATAAGGTCCCGTGTACACATTGCTGTGCAGTTTGAATTCAACCAAAAGTTGCCTCTCTGTCCAGTCAAAAATTGCCCTCATAGCACACTGTATTCGGTATGCATGTCTTGATTCGCCAATTTCATTTTAATTGTCACAACACAGCCAATGATAATGCCCCTTTCAAGAACACTAAACATCAAAACAGATTATAATCTGTAAATAAATTTGGAATCCAAACACTTACAATACCATGTTTATTGAAAATAGGATCCCGAGGTGCTGCCAGATCAGAGAAAACATCACTATATTGTGGAGCCGGTGTAAATGGTCCGTGACAAGCAGGAGTTGATAACATCATAAAGAACGGATCACTGTTTTCATTCTGCATTTTCAAAAAATCCATTCCACTTCTGTGCTATAATAAAATAAAAGAGTTTTGGATGCTTATCTAGTGTAAGCCGACTGAGATGGAATCGCTTAAACCTGAAATAAATCAATGGCTACGAGCATAACATAAATTGCTTGTTTTTCACTCAGACCATTGTTTTTCAGTTTTGTTGCCTTTTTAAAAAATAAATTTGGTGATGACAAGGTATCTTAGAAAAGTACACAGTTTAAATTGCCACAAGGGTTCCGCTTTGATTTGGCAATTCCCCCTTCCCCGAAAATAGAGTTGTCTCCCTTGAAGTAGACTACAGTCAGGATTTTTTATTCTGACAAAAACTGACCACACATAAATGGTTATGTGTGAGTTTAAGTTTCTGAAAAATACACAATTTAATTCATATTGCCTCAATAAATCCTGGAAGTGCATCAACTTTGAAATGAATTCATCTAAGCTATCAAACAAGTTGGAAAACAATGTTATCAAAGCTATCAAACAAGTAGCAAAACAATGTTTTGAAGATTATGTTGATTCTGGGTCGAGGTATACATCTAATACTTACAATAACATCTGTATAATAATCTGTCTCATAAACATGATCATGTGACACCTTTGTACCATTTACAGATAAACTGTATCCATAGTAACGAGAATTACCAATCTACAAACAGAGAGTATATAGTCTGAAGCTTGTTAATCCACACATTTTAATTCTAGATTTCTGGAACACATTCACTTATTTGTGAATACTTATCTATAACATGGAATCTGTTAGTCACCTAACCCTTGATGCCTAGGAAAATTAATCTTCTCAATTACCTCTCTAGTTCTAATAACTTTAAGATCAAGTCAAAAACAGTTGATTGTACGTTAACTATTTCAGTATTAAACGGTAGATTTCGGTATACATGTATAATATTATATAAAACCGATTAATTCTGTGTGAATGACCCTTAATTCTTAGCGAGATCACATCAATCTAATTTCCTGCATTCAAAAAAGGGAGATAAAGGAGAAGGGGTTTACCTATAAGTAACCTGCACTACAGACTTTTTTGGAAACAAAATAGAGGTCCTAACTTACCAAGCCATTCCACCAATCCCAACCTGGAGGTATATGACTTGGACCACCAGTTTTTTTAAACCCATACTGTTAAAATAAAATATAATATTTAATCACACTTACAATACATACAGAGCAAATATTCACTTTCGACCATTGAATTACGTGTAAAAGATCCCTTAGCAGTTGGAATTTGATATAAGAGCAGGCCATAGTGCTGCTGTCCGGGCAAAATCTCCCCATACACATTGTATATGCCATATACATACAGTCATTATTATCCTAGTCAGAACAGAACAGTAGGACGTCAAACCCCATTTCATTTCATTTCTACCATTAAAGAGACAAGCCCGATTTGAACAGAGTCTCAAAAATAAAAGTCTGAGTACGTATGAAATTGAAGCGTCAAAATATAGAGGAAAGGTGGATTTACTTTGTCTCAAAATTTGAGCTAAAAATATTGAGTCGTTTGGAGGTGAACGTCAAAACTGCTTATCCGGACATGTAACCCTTTTAAGACTTCTGGTCAATTTTTAGGTCGCTGACCTAATAATCGTTTCCCGTTCCTTTAGAGGTATAAACAATGAATGACCGATGTGATATTCTTGATAACGAACAGTAAATTTCACCTAAACATTATTGTAATCAAATAAAATCTGGTTTTATCCAGACACACGCATAATACAGCTTTGCATCCTGTCTCTATTTCCAGCGGGAGACTGTCGTGTTGAAGTTGTTTGAAAACATATCACATATATATTTAGTTAGTTGTTCGGCCTCAAGGTGGAGGCTTTTAAGAGATTTAAACACAAATATGGCAGTTTTATACTCCAAATTATTATCGGGATAGATCCTTTAAATAAACCACACAAAAATTCAATAATTACCTGGTTTAGATATTTACCAGCGAAGAAAGTTGTGTAACCTTGTTTCTTGAGATATACTGGGAAAGTATTGGGTTCTTCTTTCTGTTGCCATTGGTAACTACTACACTGTCCCGAGACCGAGTTGTTTATAGCGTGATGATTATGGAGATATTTACCTGTGAAGAGACTCGAGCGACTGGGGCAGCACAATGGACTGCTGACAAACTGAAATAGAAGAGATATAGGATATGAAATGGGGTTTAAAGTCCTACTTTTCTACACCGACTGTACTTGTCAGGCCCTGCGTTTTGCGGCATGAACAATAGTAAACCATGCTGGAAAACTTACTTAGCTAAAACACACTAGAATCAAACCTCAGATCTCCTTTCTATTGAGTCAGTGCCTTATTCACTGAGACTCCTAAATAGAGCAATGTTGTTTAACGTCACCTTGACATGAATTATACGTTATTTCGGGACTAACGTATGGTTCAATCTAATTTCAATGATTTGCTTGTGCGTAGGGGTGTTAGACAGGCTACCCTACTTGTCACGCACAAGCGGGAGAATCAAATCCAAGTAACTTGACTCGACAGAGTTTAACCATTCCCCCCCCCCTTCAGCTCCCCGCTCCCAAATAGAAGAGAGATACTAGTACATTTAATGTTCATTGTATTGTTTGACCATTATTATCAATGCTGTCTTCCTAGTCTGGAGTTCACGGTTTCTCTCCTGGTGTTGGTCTAGAAAGTTGATCAGTTACTGTTGATTACTGCAAAATCAGTAATGTTTTGTCAGTTGCCAGAGAATTGAAGATGTTTGATCAGTTACCATGAAACTGAGGATGTTTTATCTGTTGTAAAAACTGAAGACAGTTGAACAGTTACCACGAAACTGAGGATGTTTTATCAGTTTCTGAAACACTGAGAATGAGCTGTTGCATGCTACAAAATTATCAGCCAGGATTAACGGCTCTTCAACTCAAAAGTACCCAGTCGATCAGATGATACAGCCTAATGCATAATTTACAAGGGTGGATCCAGCTTAATCAAAATAGAGTGGTCGGAAAAGTAGTTGCAAGGCCATGCCACTGTTCCTATATTAGTAGAGGCCTATGGAGCAAATCAACTTGAAGCAACGCTGTTCTAAGATTTTGGACGAACCAGTATACATATAGTCCAAGGACAAGTTGTTGAATTTTAAATTTTGGACTTACACTGTTTTTAAATACTATTCCTTGTTCTCCGATTAATTCATTTATCTTCTTTATTGGAATCTGAAATACACGCAAAAGCAAAATGAATAAAGAGTAATAGAATGTCAGCTTTCAAGCAGTGCCTATAAAAAATAGCTTATTTCAGCTAGTGGTAAACATCAGTAATTTTGTGGACATGGTTACATATTGTATTGTAATAATGCCATGATCAGTGAACTTTCCCTTGAAAATTTCCATAATTCTTTGTTAGGCTTCAGAATTATTGATCATTCATTATTTGGACAATCCCTCATTTGTGACTATATTATTGTATTGACTATGTTATTGTATATACTATGTATATAGGGTGTATGATTATATTATACTGTGTATATATGGTGTATGACCAGGTATGGACTATATCATACTGTGTATATGGTGTATGATAATATCAAATTTGATGTAGCCTATAGTCGTTGTTTGGAAGTGGGAGTATCATACATGTGACATTGGCCTAGTATTATATACCATACTGTTATATGAATTACATTTATTTTTGGGGGGTTCAAAGTCATAATGATCATTTGTTGAAAATAGTTAGGGCCAGATTTAGACTAGGCAGCAACTAATAGCACATTGCATGGTGTATGCCTGTCTTTGTTAGTCCTGTAATGGTGCGGAGAAGCAGACAACACATCCCATTTCTTTTAATTTTGTAACTGTCACGTAAAATATGAGAACTAGACATGAAAAGTCCTAAAAATCACATGGTGTGTCGAATGTTTACAGTGTACAAGTAGGATATGTTCTACAAGCCGTGTACATCATACAGGTACCACTTTATAGTTCAAACAAATCTAGCGTTATCTCATCATATAATTATTTTGACTTTTGTCCTTGATCATGTAATTATTTTATCTTGTGTCCTTGATGATGTCATATAATGTCAGCTAATCTTGTGTTATTTGTAGCTTTATCAATAGATAATAAAATTATGTCAAGGTGAAATATTTAAATAAAAACAGCTTTCAAATTTTTAACTCCCATAAAATACTATTCAAAAAAAGTAGGGGATATTTGATTTTGAGGGTATAATACTAAAATATGCAAATGACTACGAAAAAAGTCACTATAGAACCTAACAGAAGAAACATTTCCAGTTACATGTGACGCCCAAACGCACCAATAGCTACCACATGGAATGCAGGTGATGCTTGGGATCATCATGGGGGTCCAACCCAAGATTTGCACGACTCTGACTTTGAATGTTACAGTCATTTTGGCATTGAATTCCAGGGTGGAAACATCAGTTTAATTGTTTGAGAGATCATCACATTCAGGCAAGACGTCGTTGGTGTAGGGATCGTCAACACTGGGATAATCGACGCTGGAGCAATGTGATGTTTTCAGATGAGTCAAGGTTCACTGTTGATTTTTTGGACAGACGTAGGAGGGTGTGCCATCGTCGAAACGAGCGCTTCCAAGACGTTAACGTCATCAGACATGATCCATTTGGGGGTGGTTCTGTTATGGTGTGGGGAGGCATCACTGTTGCTGGAAGAACGACTTTACATGTTGTTGCAGGGCGTGTTACAGGCCAGTACTACCGGGACAACATCTTGGCAGTCCATGTTGTGCCGTTCGCACGGCGTCATGGCTGCAGTTTCATCTTCCAGGATGACAATGCAAGATGTCACAGGAACAGGATCGCTACAGGTTACCTCCAAAAACAGAACATCACCACATTACCTTGGCCAGCACTGAGTCCCGACCTCTCCCCCATCGAGCATGTCTGGGATATGCTTGGACAGAGGTTACGTCAACGTCAACAACGTCCTGCCAATGTCCAGAGGAGGATTTACCCCTTACTGACTTTGTTGTGATGCTGTGGTAACTTTGCTGTTTGACCCCGGGTATCATTTTACCCTTATAATGGTCAGTCTGTGCCTTACTAGTCTAACGATCATTTGGAATAAATCGATGAATATGTGAACTTCATTTCATTTTGTCATTTGTTTCTTCGTCAGTTTCATTAGGTGACTTTAATAACACTTAAAAATCAAATATCCCCTACTTTTTTTAAATAGTATAGATTTGACTATTGGGGAAATGGGGGGGGGTGTGTGTGCAGGGCATATTTTTTTTCTATATCAAAATTAATCAAAATAACATCAACAAACAAACAAACAAACATGAATCATTGCCACCATTTGGGCGTCACTCCAATCCTATCCATGTATGCATTTAAATGAGCAGAAATATTAGCTCACAGCCTCTGATTTTATAAAATTATTGGGTACCAACCCCATCCCTACCTCATTCGAAACTTGATGTTATCTCCACCTGAACAGCCCCCTCAGCTGTGTCAGCTAGGTAAGTGTATAAATAAGTTTAATTGTAGTTAGGTATTAATTACGGTACAAACAAATTATTGAATAAATAAAATATCATTGTTTTTTTTGCAAATACAATTAATTATGATGATTGATTTGCTCAGTTAGTAATTCACAACAACTAGTACAGACAGCGTTATTTTAACAGCTAGAAACCTAATCTCGAACATGCAGTGAGTTACAAAGGGCCGAGAGAAGTGGTACTGCGCTACTGCCACTGGTACAACATTTATTCAGTCATGCCAACATCAATGTTCATTAACTCAATTAACTGATTCTGTCATCACTTTAAAGCGAGAATTTCATATTTTCTAAGAAAGTCAAAACATAATTATTTCTTTGTCTTTAGCTCAATAGGTTGTCAACTCACTATTATACGATCATAGTCATTATTTCCCACTCTTATAACTCATTAACACCGGAAATAATAACACAATTACCTCCTTTGTTTTTCTATCCCCACGCCATATGGAAAAGCTTTCTTCGAACGTTTGAATTTGAAGTTGAAAATGACATTTTTGCCAATTTTTCAACTGGCAATAGGGAATTATAGGATTAATAGGATTATTCTTTAACAAGGTACGTACAAATGTAGGACTGTTTATAGATACCATCTATATTAACTATAAGATATAAAAAATTTATCTTCAAAATATGAAATTACTGCTTTCAGTATGCTCACAATTTTGATATTTTGGGATTATCCATTTAATTTGTTTTTTTTTTTTTACTTTTTGAATATAATAAACTAGTAAGAAGAAAACTGTTGTTACTTTTTGATTTTGCACGTTATGTTATATTTTAATTTATACTATTATATAGTAATTGATCTATGTCGCAAATTGTAAAATAAAAAAATAATACCCCAGAACCTCCTTCATTAACATCTTGGTCATCTGTTAATATAAACACAATATTTGGTGGTTTACAGTTTACGAAGTAAACATAAACACTGAATACCAAATGATAAAACAAATAAACCGCCTTCATTCTGCTAAATGACAAATCTACCGGTCACATGACAGGTCATGTGATAATAACGCTTACTTTTTCATCTTTTTTATAAGAAGAGCTGAGCTGGTTGAAATTACTCCCCTTTAAATGCAATCCATATTCCGCATACGAAATATAAAAATATTATCGTAGCCGCCCCTGTTAACAATACAGATGCACACTTATCCGCAGTGAATATTCCCTTTGCAACTACAGTCGCATTAACTTCGTGAAACAGATTGATACAGATGCTGTAGCCCAAACAACTGAAATTTTATATTTTTTAGTGAAAATCTGGAGTCGCAGTGGATTCATGTGTTGGCAGAGAACATTCCTCAATGTTTTCCTTCGTGGTTTACCCCGAGAGTCGTTTGGATGGGACAAAAATAAAAAAAACAACAACGGAGGTCCTATATCCACGTTTTCGTGCACGTAAAAGAACCCTGACAGCTGGAAATCGAAATAAGAGTAGGTCGTAGTCATAACACACAGATGATGCCTTCATTAGTCCGGACCCGTAGCCAGATCATTAAATTTTGTGGCGCTACGGAATTTTTTGGAGGGGCTGAGGATGTGGCCGGCTAAGAACACTCCTAAGAAATCATTATTATTGGCGAAATATTGGGGTGGGGGAGGGGGCTAATTCGATTTTTCGGGGGTCTAGGACCAGGGGCGGATTAGGAATTTTGAAAAGGAGGGGGGCACCGCAAAATGAGGGCACTGACCGCGGAGACAGGGCACACCGCTGAGAGGGGGGGGGCCCAATCCAAGAGCTATTTGGCTGATATTTTCGTCTAAAAGTTCGGAAATAGTAGAAAGAGCCTCAAAATCGAGCAAAAAAACTAGTTGAAAGGCACTTTCAGCAGTAAAAAAGGGGCACTGTCGAAAATTAGGAGGGGGGGGGGGGGCGCCCCACGTGAATCCGCCTATGAGGCCCCCCATAGCCCCCCTCCCATGTCTGCGAACCTGCATTAGCCCGGATGGATTTTAAAAGTAAAAGTAGGACGCTATCGGTTTGATAGGTTTCTCACGTTGACGGCGGTATCTGTCAATACGTGTTTGGTTGACAAAGTACATGTAGAACAATTCTCTTATAAAATATTTATTCTTATAAAACTATTAATATATTCATGTTCCGCGTGGCAGTGCATATAGCAAGTGGTAGAATCGTAAAACAATTAACAAAACATTTCACCACATATTCCCAATTAAAAAAGTAAAAAAAAAAATTAATAAAAAAAAATAAAACAGGAGATGGGGGAGAAAAACAAAGCAGAATTCAAACCAACATACATAACCAAATAAATTAAACAAAGAGGACAAATAACAGAAACAGATCAAAAAGAATTTGAAAAGAAAAACGACAAGTCGATTAATATACCAAAAATACGATCTTATAAAGTTCTCTCATAAAATCTGCCTGGTTCGAATCTGGGCACTGTTTTTCCACACGGTTATCATTTGTGGCATTTATTAAGTGAGCCCAACCGGGAGACAATGTTTCATAAATGTTATGGGTGTAAAAAATATAGGCCTACATATTATATTATAATATCATATTATATAACAAAATTCACTTCGATTATCTATCGTAATTATAAGGATGCAATTAATTTAGATTATAACATACCACAGAAAATTATTATTAATCAAAATTTTTATCAAAAATAAAATTTCATTTCGATTATAACATACTGTAAAAATTATTTATCAAAATTATTAATAACAATAAAATATATCTAAACAATAACATTATTTATACAAATATATAAACAAATATATCAATTTAGTGTTTTTATATACAATAAAAACAACAATAATTAATGCTGAGACAATATTTAAAATCGTTGGTCGTCGTTTGTATTTCGCGAACAATATTTTATTTTTCAAGACAAAAAACCTCCAAAATATACTCAAATTGAATCATCTCTTTAACATTTAAATCACCCCCGCCCCCTACAAAATCAACATATTATCGCTTAATACTCCTTAAGCTTTGATTCGGAGGGATTAAAAAGACAACTAATCAGTTAGGATGATATAATTGACGCTGTTTTATTTTGACCATATCCCGTTTGTGTTCAATGATCAATCCATCTTTGTAAATATCCTCGAACCATCTTTGGACCGAGACTCAAATTTAAATATATTTAAAGAAGGACCAGAGAATTTAACAAACTTAACAAATAAACACGATTGATACTTTTAATAATAATAAAAATATCAATATTTCATAAATCTAAATACAAACAAACTATAGCAAATAGATTTTACTTTGCATAAAAGAGTGGCCTGTAAAGAGCTTTGATGTATTCAAATTAACACGCAAAACAGCTATGATATGCAATTGGTGATATAAACAATATGAGAAATGGACGCATGTTGTTTATCGTCTTCATAAATTGTTTTTAATAATTGACCTGGAATTACACAGGTCACAATAATATGGTATACAGTTGTTTATTACTAGGCAGCGTTTCGACACAACTTCTTGTACCTTTAACATGCATATTCCTGAAGCAACGGCCAGAGAAATTCCTCTCTGGCCATTGCTGGATTGGCTTTTGATACTTAAGCTTTTGAGCGAGTGTGTCCCGCGTTCAATCAAATTTATCCCAGGTACAGTAACATAATAGCCCTTCGTCTCCAAACAGTATTACATTGCATTCGATTTGATTTACATTGCATTCGATTTGATTGCCTCGTTTGTCGTGCAATTAATTCTTCTGCAATTTTCTATGCACTGGTTATTTGGGCATAATGAAATCGTGAGTCATGGCCGTTATGTAAACAGATTTGGTCCAATTTGGAGCTCCGTTTAAAGCGAAATGCTTTTGTTACACAGTTAGTTATTGGTTGTTAATCGGACCATTGACCAGTTATAATTTGGAACAGAAATTTGCTTTCGTTAAAGCAGTGTTTAGTGGGATTAGGTTTAATCAAGCGAAATCCTGCGGGGTGTGTGTTATCATGCAACGATACAGTTATTTGATAACGCTTAGGGAGATCTGGTCAAACGTTGCCCGGTAATAGTCATTGATATTCCAAATATTGCGACCGTTCATTGAAGTGCTATATTTTCAATCAATGACATGTAAATAATATTGAACACAATAAGGGAGACAATTCCATAAACACAGGCACAACTTTGAATAAATTGGATTCTTTGAACCGATCGAAATGTAGATACAATAAATTGGAAGACATCACTAACTATGTAAAAAATAATATATACAATTTAAAGAACCAGCATCAGAACCAACACTAATATTATAAAAGCTAAACCTCATTGTTTTAGGTCAAATTAAAGTACTCGATTTGTCTTTTGTTGTGAATATTGGTGGGGAAAGCTCTGTACGATTAAAATTTGTTTCGAACGATAAAGCGAAATTAGGTTCGTTTAATTTTGTCTTACAGTGGGTCAACAAAATGGTTATATTTCAACACTGGTTTTATCTACTGATGTAAAATTTTCAACAAAGACAGATTTCTATGAACAAAGCAAGTCCACATATAAATATGTCTGACGCGAGTCAATGAGGTCTAGCCACTTTAATTAGCAGTTCGATCACATTAAAATTAAATAACATAAATAGTGATAAATAATATAAAACATTCTACAAAATATTTTGTCCTGATCATTTCGGCATACATTGTTTCCCGTCCGACAAAAACTTATATGGTTCGAACAAAATAGCGACTGTCTGGTTTTTCGCCTATTATGGAAAATGTTGTCTCATTCCACCAGATAACAATACACTCTGTATTTCACAAATACAAGATTTGCGGATGCCAATCGTCACCTCAACCAATCGTAAGACAAGCAAAAATATCAATGTCTCCATTGACACCAATTTGAGCTATTATGTCAAGGCGATATTGATTTTTTCGAACCAGAGCAATATAGGCGGGAATGACCAAGACAAACAATAAATGCAAACTGGTAAAATATATACCTTTCAAGGACAAAAATTAAATAATATGCATCTCTTTTACATTCTCTTCAAATAATTTATTTGGAAATGGAAGTGCCGTTCCTACATGTCTCTTATTGTTAGGCCTCATTCTGATTAAATTGGGCATTGTTTTTATTTATGACAACACAGAGGCATATCGACGCTTGTTCACAGAATAAAAAGAGAATTCATACTATTATTTAAAAGGCGTTACATAAAACAGTATTGTTGTATAAAGGCTAACAAGGCTTAAACATTGATACTGACAAATGTCATGCAGTGTGTGGCGACGTGAAGTGAGCTTAGCATTTAAATTTGTGTATTTTGTCTTAAGTGCTACCGGGTTTAATTGAAACGGGTCTTTAAAGACACAAGTTAAAGGGACAATAACATTCTTGCTGGCTTGGTAGCTCCAGAAAAAAAATAATACCCTTATTCTAAGTACTAGATGTTTAAGTGTCCTACCTGTTGTGTAAATTATCCATTACAGCCTATTTTACTTGTCCAGAGGGTTCGAAAATATTTTAAAATCCAAGTCACATTTGAAAAGGTTTACGTTAGACTTTTCAAATCAATTGGTTGAATTTTTCCAATTTTTTAAAATAGGTGTGTTAAGATGAAATTTATATCATCATTTAATCGGAATATTCTAAAATAATACAATTTGTTGACCAGAATGAACATTGGAACATATTATTCAGTTACAACAAGAGTGTTATTGGGGCTTTAAATGTACACTATGAAAATAAATTATGATTCAATTGGAATTCGAGCCTGTTTAAAATTATGTAAACAGAGGTTTTCCTTGTATTAATATTTATTACAAGCTTTGTACTGAAAGAAAAGGGGATATTTGCAATCCTATTAAATAAATTCATTTCTAAAAGATTTTCCTCATGTGACAATAAACAGTCAAAAGCTGATTCTAGAATTATCTTACCAACGAGTTTAAAAAGATGATATCAAAATTGATTAACTCTTTAGAAATCTTTGCCGGGTAATAAAAAAGTAGGGTTTGACAATCTGGTTAAAATACAGACCAATATTTTGTTTCTTTTTAAGGTGGTGTCAGGGTTGGTACGAATGACATTTAACCCTAAGCCGTCAAACATCGATTAATCAATCAGCGTTGACGTTTCTAGTGGTTTACCCACAGTTCCGCGCATGACACGCCAAGAAGTTGCTGCCAGATCGTTTCATTGACTAATCCCTCACTTCAACCAAAATGCCAATCTGTTTCAGAGAATTACTAACGAATTATCCCTGTGACGGGTGGCTGTCTAAAACACGTGCGTTGACTTGCACGCCTCGTAGTCATTGGCTCAACGGCTCGTGCAATGTTTACTTAACACCTAACTGCTTCGGGCAAAATGATGCATTTTACTCATTTTAATACCCATTTACACTAAATAGGAAATATTTTTTAACTACAAATACTTCAAACGTCTTTATTTATTTTTCTTTTACCTAAAAAAAATGTTTGAGAATTTAATTTGTCGGAGTAAAAAAGTTAATATGCGGTACTCATTAAGCCTCGTCGATGTCATGCTTATCAGTGATTGTAGCGGCCAAGCGAATATTCACTGCGGGATCAGTTTGCCAAAATGCCTGTAATATAACAATTCTTCCAATTCTTAACGTTTTGAACTATAAAAACGAAACGAAATATGGTCTGTGTTTTAATCAGATTATCTTATTTGACAGTACTTATATCGATTGTTTGCAAAATGTTAATCACGTAATTTTTTTTTCAAGGCGTTTATTTATTTTGAAAATGCACCACTCAATTAGGTTGGTGCTTTAAGAATGGGCAATTTAAAATTTAAATGGTAATAAATGAAAAAATAATTACATTCATCTACTTGATAAGAACAATAATTGGACTTTTGATCAACGGAAATTGAGACCGAAATATCTGAATTTTGAGCTATACGAAAAATTACGGTATTTTGTAAAGGACGGACAACGGAGATACAGATGTATGTGACGACTAGTTACTTTCATATCAATCTAATTAAAACACAGATCCTATTTCGTTTCTTATAGTTCAAAATTTCGTTTAACTTGTCTTTACTACACTAGGATCTGGAGGGGTTGTTATCATTGACTTGTTCTAAATGGTTTGAGCGACAAGCCAATGAAACGGTCTGTTACGGACAACTTTTAGGCGTGATTTGCACGGAACTGTAGGTAATCCACTAGTAACATCAATGCTGATTGGTTAATCAAATTCTGACGTGACCCATCGCTGTATAAAAAAAAAACCCGGAACGAAATATAGATCTGTAATTTAATCAGATTGCTTTCATATACAAATTTGGTTCCAAATGCGTGTCGTCTTAAATGCTGAATTGGGGATTACTGTAGATAGTTCTATGTGTGAACTTTGTGAAATGTGAATCTTGTGTTCCGTGGTAAAATATTTGAAATGATCATCATAATATAAATTTGCCAATATGTCTTGGACGTTTTGGTAACGTGGACGGTAATTAGTTTGATGGATAGTTTATTGGATGGGTTAAGAAATTTGTTTAGCCTTGATATATAATATGATTTGGCAATATATTAACGTGGAAATGTTACAGTCGAAATAGAGGGCTTGATTGCCAGCAGTAATAAAGATATACATGACTTGCGTAAGTCCAAACTATCTGCTCATTTAGTTAAACAAAGGCACATGGAGCATCGCCTTTGCAAAAGGCAACGTGTCTTTATTTAAGGAAGCGAGAGATCTAATAGACTTACTAATCAATCCCATGTCTCCTTCCCAACCTGGTACTTGTATTGTACGCATGTGGCTTCTGTGGCAAGTTTTTTTTAGGAAAGCCCGGTCTGCGATATCATCCAAAGTGGAAGTGGACGTAAAATCCCTATTACCAGTTAACAAATTTCCATTTTCATTGTTATACCCATAACTTTAATTTGAAACCTTTAACGCCGTTGATCGTCATTTGAGTTATTTTAAATTCCTTGCAAACTAAAACAATCTCTAAAAGGAATATCTGGTCTGTTCCACGACCTACATTTAATTGGATCAAATCAAGGCCGGGAGATTATCAACAATAATGTCGGTTGTAAATACCTAATTCCCTAGTTGAGTCTGTTTTAACGTGGATTAATTATTAAGAAATTAGATATGTCAACAAATTGCAAATGACGATCACCGGCTTCAAGGTACTCCTTGGGACCACTGAACATTGTACACGGAAGTGTTGAGAACGATCGTACTTGGGTAGCACAATTCCTCAAATCATAATAGCCAGTTAAACTGTAGCCCATATTCTAATCAATTTCATACAAATTTCGTTATTAATTTGTCGACTTGAAACGTATGCGAATAATTAATTAATTTGTAAATTAATAAAATTAAAAGATCTCCATCAGGCTGTAGATTTACCAACCGTAAGAATTGGGACCAAATTTATAAACCAGTTTCTTTCCTATAACAGGTAGCAAGATCTTTCTACTGTAATAATACCTGAAATAAAGATAAATTAAAATATACGCTATGTAACAAAGTAAAAGCCCTTTACTCACAGGGAGCCACGACGCCTGAACATTCAGAGTACTGAATTCACGACCAAAGGCGCTCGCAACGTGCATATTCTCGTTTCCAGACGAGTTATGTGCCCCTGAATCGGATTCAGACCAGTTATTTTATGGCTTAGCTCACTTAGTTACAGTTTGATATCGAACGAGATTCTAATCTCCACGTGACAGACGCCCGTGTTCTCGACTAGAACGCTCGGGTTTCCAATTTCAGCGTAGGCCGAGAAAAATCCCCGGGAGATGTCCAGGTCTATGTGTGTGCAAATACCGTGAAAGGAAAATAACCGTTGGCAGTTGCATATAGATTGAAAACAAGATTAGGCTGAAGCATATAGAAATACAAATTACCATATTATGTTTGTTTTAAACTGACGAGACATTAAACTCCATCTCATTCCTCCCCATACAGACGGAACCGCAGTGGTTCAGTGAGTAAGGCACTGACTCGCTAACAAGAAGGTCTCGGGTTCGCTTTCACCGTGACTTTTTGGCAGGATGATGGATCTGACGGATGGTACGACAAACTGAGGCCCCGCTATACACCAATCGAATTATTCCGAATGTATGGCTGAAATAGTTTCGATACGGCGTCTCTTTGTGCCCAACTGAACTAATCCCATTGATCACACCAAGTTCAGGAGTTGGGTGGCCGAATGGATAACGCCTACGCGTTGCATCGCGAGGTATATCATTGAGTGGCATGGTTTTGATTTCCCGCTGTTACGTGACAACGTGTATAGTCGCCTGTCCATCCTCGTGGGATTTCTGTGGGTCCTACGTTTTCCTCCCACTTCTAAAGAACCCTACACACAAACAAATTCTGACTAGGGATATACATCTAAATTATGATATGCCTCTTAAAGTCGCGCCAATACATATTACTGAAAGGGTTATTAAGGTTATCAGTTGTCTTCCTTAAAGTGTATCTCGTGCGTTTGTAGCATTGTAAATAATAAAATATAGGATAACGAAACAAAAACTAACGGGTTTACTGTTTTGTGTAGGTACGCTGACCTATTTATTAACAATAACCACAGTGACGCCTCGTCGCTATCACAGTAGCATACGACAATCACACACACAAGTCAAGATTAAAACGAAAGGATAACCCTACGAAAACGTATTTGAAATTCGATTGCGTTCTTCTGTAATCCGAATGAACTACCCAATTAAGTTTCGGTCCTGTATCGTATTCACAAATCTTCATACATTTGAGCCTAAACGAGAAGAAACAATCTGTTTAAAACACAGATCCTATTTCGTTTCGTTTTTATATCTCAAAATTTCGTTTTATTTGTCTTTACTCCACTAGGTTCTAGAAAAAAATCTGAAGAATTGTTATATAACCCGCGTTCTGGATGACGTGAGGGTTTGTTACGGCGACTTTTTGGCGCGAGGCGCACGGAATTGTGAGTAAACCACTAAAAAAGTCAATGCTGACGTCATAAGGTCAAACGCCACCCGCATGACACTTGCCGCCACCGTCCACTTCAATTGGTCATCCGTGGGTCTCATTTTCTTACCTCATGGCTCGACTCAACTTTTCATACGTCATATTATGATTATTCTTCCTGTTGCCCCATAATAGTGCCACTGCCTTTGATTGGTTGAATCTGAAAAGACCGTTTCTCCGGTCAACCCATTCAGCCAATGAGGGGTTGTATTTTGGATTGAGTAATAACCCTCGAATGAACTCCCATAATCTTTCTGATCTTTGACCTACAACAATTACAAATTAATAGAAAAACATATTATGAGCTTCAGTTGTAAATTCTGGACAATATCTTGGTTCGTTTAATAGGGTGGGGGTGTAAGGATGTTGGGTGGGGTGGGGGTCACGTGACTCACGTCCACTAGACACAAACTATGATATTACGGGACTAACATATGGATCAACATTTTTCAATAATTCGCTTGCGCATAGGGGTCTTTATTTAACAGTGGGAGGGAACCGTAAACCCCAGAGAAAACCCACGCTGTTGGACAAGTACAAGCCGGGAATCTACGTCATTTGACTCAATGCCATCCTTTATGATCCACCCCTACCCCCGTTTTAACACGTCTGAATTAGACTGAGCAGTGCTAACACAGAATACAGTCGAAATGAAATGGGGTTTAACGTCATACTTTTCTGCACCGAGGGGAATTTTGCCGGGACAGCTTATTTCGAATTCCAACAGTTAAAGGTTCTTTTATGTGTACGCCATTGTGAAAATGGGGCCTCGGTTTTTCGTACCATTTACACACCTTTGAATTGAGCCAAGCTTGACTTTTCCAGACTCTTGTCCACACGACATAATTATATTGGAGAACGCTAGATCGGAGACGGTCCTACGCATTTTATGACGTCACATGTAGATTGTGGGTTAGGGTAAGGGTTAGGCTTGGCCCAGGGTTAGGGTTAGGGCTAGCCCCGTTTACATCTCGAGACATTGACGAAATCTACGGGTCCTAGTCCTAACCCTAACCCTAACCTACAATCAATATGTGACGTCATATGTGCTAAAATGCGTAGGACCGTCTTCGATCTAGCGTTCTCTAATTATATTGAAGTTTGTAACACATTTACGGCCACCATTTAAATTATTGTATTCATACGCTATTTACCTTTTTTGGTGTCTTTGTGATATGTGGTTTTGTTACTGATCCAATGTTTACAGTCTTTTGTTACTGAAATATATAAAATTAACATACTTTTATATTTCAAAATATAATGTCAAGATTGTCAGAGTTCAACATTTTATTTCTTGGTCTGAATTGATTGGTGATGGGATCAGCTCTGATTCATTTGGGATTTTCTTTATAGGAGGACGGGGGTTGTAGTACACCAAAAGTGATAAGGCGTACACGTAAAAGATCCACAGACTGTTGGAGTTCGATATAATTCGATATAGTACCGCTGTCCGGGCAAAATGTCCCTCATGCGCACTGTATAGTGTATGCCAGTCTTTATTAGCCCAATTCGGAGAAGAGCAGTAGGACGTTAAACCTCGTTTCATTTCCACGTGTTTATTGAAAAGGTGCCATTGGCACGATAAGTAAATCTAAGGTCTCAGATTTAGAGATCAATATATCATTTCTTAGAAAATACAGGACTTGACATATTTGCAATATTATGAACCCTCAAAACGAATTTTGTTGAAAACACACTTGAATGATCTCTCACAACAAAATCTCTAGAGCGTATACACAATAAGCGGTACTATAAACAGCACTAGCAATTACCCGAAAGTTATGACAGACGTTTCATACCAAACTGATCCCGCAGTGAATATTCGCTTGGCCGCTACAATCACTGATAAGCATGACATCGACGAGGCTTAATGAGTACGGCATATTAACTTTTTTACTCCGACAAATTAAATTCTCAAACATTTTTTTGAGGTAAAAGAAAAATGAATAAAGACGTTTGAAGTATTTGTAATTTAAAAATATTTCCTATTTAGTGTACATGGGTATTAAAATGAGTAAAATGCATCATTTTGCCCGAAGCAGTTACGTGTTAAGTAAACATTGCACGAGCCGTTGAGCCAATGACTACGAGGCGTGCAGTCAACGCACGTGTTTTGGACAGGCATCCGTTACAGAGATAATTCGTAAGTAATTCTCTGTGAAACAGATTGGTTTCATACTATACCTTTACAAAATTATTTCCGTGGAAAATTGTGTATCAATCGAATCACAATACACCCAAGGGGTTCAAGAAAAACAGATATTATCAAATTATGAAATGAAATGAAATGAAATGGGGTTTAACATCCTTTTTGCCCCGGCAGCGGCGCTACGGCCTACTCTTATACCAAATTCCAACTGCCAAGGGATTTTTCACGTGCACTCCAATGTGTACACGGGACCTCGGTTTTTCGTCCCATACGAACGACTAGGCAGCTGTCCTTGTCAGACCCTCCTTCTGCATCACTGACAAGGGGAAATCACGCCGGAAAATCGAGATGAACTTTCTCGGCCAATGCAGGGATCAAACACCCGACCTCCAGGCTAGCGAACCAGCGCCTTATCTACTTAGCCACCCGACCTCAAGGCCAGCGATCCAGCGCCTTATCCACTTAGCCACTGTGACCCCCTATAAAATTATGCGTAACTGCAGTAATAAATTAAATATATGTCACTTTATCTCGTATAAAAGATAACTACGGTATAGTCAAACACAGAGATAGAGATTGAGGCTCGTAACTATAAATCTTTCACTTTATATAGTTCCGCGTTTGTTTTGGAGAGAGTGAGAGAGAGAGAGAGAGTGTGTGTGTGTGAGAGAGAGAGGGTAACATCCACACGACAGAAACTAGGAAACCCATAAGGTTGGGCAGATTACCCTACACTTTGTCACGTACGACCTTGGGATCGAAATCATACCACTTGACACAAATGATAGCCCACATACGTTAGATTGTAACCTTAAAGTGGCCCCAACAATGATATCCACACAAAAAAAATACAATTTCTAATATATCTTACATCACGATCATCAAAGGAATACTTTCAGTCCCCCATCATGCGCGGATCTAAGAGGGGGCGTGCCCCCCCCCCCTCAGCCCCATTGACATAGTTGATTTTCATTTTCGTTTGCTTTGTTACTGTTGTAGTTCACGCATCTGCTCTTTAATAGATGCTATAAACATAATTATCACATTGTCTCCGCCCAAGCAATCCAAGGTTGCAATATATTACCCTTTGCTCCAATGTGTCCCCTCCCCCCTCGACAAAATCCTGGATCCGGGTCTGCCTACATAACAAATATCGATAAATCAATTGTAATTATTCTTAAAGATGCATTATGTATGATTTAGATAATGAGCTGGTCGTTCTTACTATAATATTTCAAAAATATATACTAACAAATGTCTAATATACTGATTTTTTTTTTCAAATTCCTTTATTCATGGGCGAAATTATAACTGTTTGAAGACGTAGGTAGCATAGATCGTTTATCATCGTAACAACGGTACCTAACAAACGAGACATAGCTTTGATTATCCATTTTATCGTTAAATTTTTAAATTTCGCAGGTGTCCAAGTCCATTAGATGGTCAAGAAAGTTAATAATAGCTTTTTCGTGTGACTAAATGTCTAAACAATAATGCATTGATGCTAAAATAAATACATGCATTAGAAAGACTTAGCTCTTACATAGTGCATCTTTAAATCGCGATTGTCAAAGGAAAACTTCCTCCCAAAATTTAAACACGTCATTATATCCACACAAAAAATATATAATGATATACTTAAATCATGTGTAATAATTCTTTTAAACTATTAAAATAGTTCCACTTTTATGACATACATATGAGTAAGTGTCAACGTTTTTTCTTTTTACTAATCATTAGAATTGAATTTTATGGTCGTTTTTGATCACTTTATTGTTTATTGGGTTATATTAAAGTACTATGTATAGCCATTAAAGATTAATACTGCATGCTCTATTAAATATTACACCAGATTTTCCTGTGTATTATTAAACCTTTCCTAATAAAAAAAATGATGATAACGCAACGAGGAAAGTCGATTTTATTAACACACGAAATCGAGGTTCTGATAGTAAAATTACCTTATTTGGTAATGTCTACGATAGTTGTGGCCTTATTAGCATATTTAAAGGAAGTGTACGATTTTATGTCAGTTCTTTTGAACTATTCAATGTCCACACGCTTTGACTCTTCTGTTGGCATATTTTGGAGAGATTGTGCACACAATTTTGTTTTTGGATAGTCTCGTGGATCAAAAAATTTAACATAATTAATAATACATGGCCTACAATGTCGGTGTATAGTTTTGTTTTGTTTCGCGAACTTAATCATATTTGTTTTCTTGGGGGAGGGGGGGATTACGTGGCTAAGTGGGTAAAACGACGTCTCGCTAGTCTGAAGGTCTGGTGTTCGATCCTGCATTGGTCGAGAAAGTTCATCCCGATTTTTCGGCGTTGTTTCCCCTTGTCAGTGATGCAAGACGGTTGGCCTGACAAGGACAGCTGTCTAGTCGTTCGGATGGGACGAAAAACCGAGGTTCCGTGTACACATTGGCGTACACGTAAAAGATCATTGGCAAAATCTCCCCCATTGCACACAGTATGGCGTATGCCTGCCTTCATTAGCCTAGGTTCGGTGCAGAAAGTAGGACGTAAAACCCCATTTCATTTGTTTTCGTGGCTATATGTGTCATGAGACATTTTGATTTAAACTCACCTGTATCCTCTTCTCGCAGGCTTTGCGGATCAAATGAATACCAGTGTCCATAAACATCAGCACCACATTCTTCACTTGCTGGCGTACAACCAATTATTGTTTGGGGAAAAGGTTCAACTAAGATAAAACGTATAACAGGGTTTTAGAAAGTTTTATACTTGTAAGAACAATTTTTAATGTATTGTGAATAACAATATTCATAGAGAATTTGACCTTCTAATATTCTAATGACTAGAAATCCCAGAAACGTATTACATAGCCCGGGCTTATGCTTTTAATCTCATAATTACGGTTTCGCACTTTTGTGTTTGTTTGGATTCACAAATAGCTGACGGAACAGACCCCAATATAGAGTTCATAGGAGTCTTTAAACTGAAATATACAATATATACCCCTGTGTTTTCAAAGTTTGATAGAGAGTTAACAGAGAGTCACCCTCTTTTTTTTTTGCTAAGCCATAATTCGTAATGTTAATATGTTAAGTTAAATCTACCTGAATCAAGTAAATCTTGTGCATCTGGCGCTGGTCTCAATAGTTCTTCTAAATCTAAAATCAACAATTGAAAAGAAATTCTTATGTGTTATGGATATTATTGTCTACCACAAGAAGATCTGATCAGTTGCAGTGAGGGGCAATTCAGATATGACTTTTAACCTCAGAATGTCATTGATTAGCAAATCAGCGTGCGCCTCATTACAAAAACTGACCGCAGCAGACCGTTTTATTGACTAATCCTTCACATCACGTAGAAGCGGATTATATAACAGTTCTTCTAGTATAGTAAAGACAATTAAAACGAACTTTTGAACGATAAAAAACGAAGCGAATAGGATCTGTGTTTTGATCACATTAACCAATATTGTAACATGCTTAAGGGTGAATCTTGCGTTTTGATTGGTCGATTAGACACTGTCGATTGGACAATAACACCCCTCTGTTTTAGCAAGGCGAATAACTGCGTATAAATATTACAGTGCACTTTTTTTTTCATTTTGTCCTCAGCCATCTTCCTCAACTCAAATTTTTATTGGCAAATATCTTCATGAAATTCTGCTCAAATGACCATCACACTATTTTCAAATTTCATCCTTTATACAAACACATCTCTGAAATACATAAAACAGAAGAAAATCAGTCATAAATTAATGAAAACCGTTTTCAGGCAACATAAATTATTCGTAACTAAGCAGTGTGGACAATTTTGTTTTTGTTTTTTGCACTCCGCAGTGTGTTTACTTTAAAGTGGAAATTTTAAATCAAAGTTTGCTCAAATTCTGAATAACATGATCCGCCTGGCAATGAGTCATTAGTCAAAAGAAAGTGTTTGGAAATATAGTAACTAGGGAAGGTGAAATAACAGCTGAGAATGGGCCAAAATAACGGGAAATTATGCCAAAATTGACAATGATTGACAACACGTCAGAACGATATACATAGCAACCACGTGAATCATAGGCATCGCATAGTTTTATAGGGTATTTTGAGGGATGTATGTAGGAACTGCTCTACTCCGAACAAGAACCAGCAATAAAATTGTGTTGACAGTCTGCAAATATAATAATAAAGGTTAAAAACTCACCCATGTTATCACAAACTGCGAAAACGAAGCCATCATTGTTGCCAAGAAGAGTTACCTCTGTGTAGTCTCGGTTAACAGGACGTAACTAATTCGTTCACGACTGGCACTGCCGGTCAAAAAGACCACACTAACGCTAATTAACATATCTTTTTAAGTCTTCAAACGTTAAAAACATTTTATTTGAAATATTCGAAAAACATTTTCTTCCATAATTTATTTACCAGAGTCCAAAGACTCAAGCATTTTAAACTTGAATTTATCTTCGCTTGGATTCGACCACTAATTCGGCACACCTCGGTAAAACGGCAGTCCGTTATCAAGTTACGTCACAACGTTGTCTGACGTCAAAATTGATTTTTACGTCATTCAAACCGATTTGCTGTTTTGCGAATTTTGAAGTTTACACAATAAAAATAAGTTCTTTTAAAATCCTGAAAAAGAACATGTTACAATGTCGATAAACACCTCCTGTTTCGCATTTAGAGGGGTGTTATTGTCCAATAGACATGTCCTGAGATCATTAGGCGGATCTAGGAATTTTGAAAATTTTAAAGGGGGGGGGGGCGCAAAATGAGGGCACTTATCCGTCATTTCCTTGCATCTGTAGACATTCCAGGAGCTATTTGGCTGATATTTTCGTCTAAGTAAACTGAGAGGACATGTTTGGGTCTGAAAAAAGGGCATTTTCAGCAGTAAAAAAGGGCACTGTCGAAAATTAAGGGGGGGGGGGCGCCCCTGGGGAGGGGGGCGCCCCTCGCGCCCCCACTGGATCCGCCTCTGCTCGCACTGTACACTATTATCAAATCAATGCCGTCTTTACAAATAATAATAATAACCATACGTAATACTGTTTTATGTTCACATAACATTTGAAAATTCACTTTAAAGATTTTCGGTGACGAATTTTTTTCGTGAAAGGGATAGAATATACCTACCCGGTGTTGTAGTGTCTGTATAATTCTGAAAGCATTCGGTTTTTTCTGGGAAGTAGTTATTGTAATCTGAATGAAGATAACGATCAGTCAAATTTTAAGCATGGAGTTAACAAATATAGAAGGATTTTACATTTATATCAGAGACAATATTCTCTTATTTTAACTGTGGAAGTTCAGTGTAGCCCATACCAAATGAAAACTTCTCACATGGGGCGTGTGAGAGAGTGCCATCCTATTTCAAAAGGGATTTAACGCCAACTCTACACAACCTAGGTCATTTATGCAATAATTCGCTTGGTCTTTAGCAGTTAGAGTAAACCAGAGGACCCAGGACCCCTTGCCATGTGGGACAAAAACTCCGTCACCTGACTCAATGACGAACGTTGTCACCCCTCCCCTACAGATTCATAAAGTATAAATATTTCATCAATTGGTCTCACCATCACAGAATATAAAAGATGTGTTGCTGGAAGATGGAGAACTACTCGGGGAGTCGCCGTCTGATTCCATATAGTGATGTGGATAAGAATCTGTAATTAATGAAATAATTAGTATCAGAACAACCATCTACGTCTGACCAAAGCTAAAGATAGTTTAAAAATAGATAATGAAAAGTGAATACATTGAACATTTCAGTGTCAAATTACTTTTTTCTTAGCAAAGTTTTCAGTGTAGGAATTTTTAATAAGATGAAGCGTAGATTGATTATTATCGTAGCATCGGTACTTGACAATCCAGACTACGTCTCGATTATCCATTTAATCATTAAATGTATAAACCTGGCGGATGTTCTTATCCATTTATGTTTCGGCCATATGATGATCTAGTGCGTTGATTATATGCTAGTCGAGTGAATATTATTTTATACATTTGAAGCCAAAATAAAGATCTACAATAGCCAGATTTAGCTCTTACATAATGCATCTGCAATCCAAATTAGAGACGCAAAGAGCAGATTTTAAATTCACATTGATTTGAGGGTAGCGTAGCGAGACTGATTTTGTTGTATCGTGCTACTTTAATGACGTAATTTGGCTATATGTTGATCTTGTTGTGCGTATTCTGAACCAATTCTAGAAATCGTATTATGGCCAGGCCCCGAGTTCACAAAGAATTCTCTGACTTATGTTAAGAATTTACTCGAAATTATTTGCCCAATTTTAACAAAAATATAGCCCTTTATAAAACTTTTGTTGGTTTGATGTATCATATACATCAATACGAAACTATGTGCAAAGCTTGTTTTTATTGATCAAAGATATTTATCATAAACGTTGATTGAAAGTTAAGTAAATTTTTAACTTAAGTCTGAGAATGCTTTGTGCACTTGGGGCCTGGTATGGACCTGGTAGTGCTTTTTAAGTGCCAAATCAGAAAATGTCCATTACCTCCTGTCCATGATGATAGGGAACAGGTTGGGTCAGAAAAACACATTCTACGATTGGTAGAATCTTGGTACCCAGAGAGCTGATATTCGGACTGGCAATCTAGAAATTAGATTAATTTATGCAATATAAGTAAAATATATGAAATAAAGAAGAGAGGACCTGGCCAAACACAAAGCAATGGACGAAGAAGCGGGAGAAGTTAGAATATTAAAAGAAATAAGCAAGAACTATAATTTAAGTCATAAAGAGGAGGGATGACGACCGGTCTGCGAACTACAAAATCCTGCGACTCGTACGTGTCAAAACATATACGGCAGATTGTAAGCAAGGCTTTAGATGACATTACGTGTGTAGTAGAGACTGCGTAAGCACGCCATCTTTTCGGCGGTCCTAATTATGTAATATCCTGGCATAGACTATTTGTACCCAGGAGCTTGGACTTTGGATGGATTCTTGGAGGGGTTCATTGGGCATGGTAACTCAAAGGGCATGTCTACGCCTTAAAGAAAATGTCTAGGCGTTAAAACGTCTAAATCGTTCTTCTATCCCCAACCTGCGACTAGCTCATCATGCAAAACACTTGTCCCTGATATCATCTTAGGGGGTGTGGTACTAAACTTGACAACAACGATAACAAAAAACGGCGAAGGAAGAGCAAAGGGAGCAATTACACTAAATTGAAAGGCTATTTTCGACGGTGTGTGCGGTGAGGGATTGGGGGGGGGGGGATTGGGGTGCAAATGAAAAAAGAACGAAATAAGATGTGGCAGAATATAATGGTAAGTGGATAGGACGAATGAAAAATTAATATATAAACATATTTACCAAAGCCGAATACACCATCTGCAGGATAAAATCTCTGTTGAAAAGCGGAACTTCTTTCCTGTATGTCAGTCATTTTACTGGGAATGTTTTTCCTTGATTCTAAATAATGTAAGTTTCAATAAGTTATGTTTAATTAAGTTATGTTTAATAAGTCGGTGGAAGTTTGTTATGATCTATCAATATATCGTTAATAATTTACAGGGTGCTAATTTTAACATTAATCAACCTTGCCTGATAAAAGATGCATTATGAGAGATAAGATAAAGAGTTGTCAGTTCTCACTATAATAGTTAAAAACTAGATAGTGTAAATGTAATTTGCTGAAAATTTCAGTCAAATTGATCCACTATGAGCCAAGAACGAAGCAGATGAAATGTTCGCCTAGCCTCGGTCATCATAACTAAAATCATTAATATAAACAGCATAGTCTCGATTATCTACATTTTGAATTTAATTAACAATAACCGTTAAGGAGCATATTATAAGAATCTAATCCAACCAACACTGAAGACTAGCCTAGGCATCGAGAGTTTATTATGGTCGGGATAAGTTAACCCCTGATGTTTTATAAATTATTATGGTCGGGATAAGTTAACCCCTGATGTTTTATAAATTATTAATTAGATAATTAATTCACTGGACTATCGGACGATCGCGATTACAAGAACGCTATTTAATAATTTTATTTAAAAATTGACAACCAAGACTTTGTTTAGAATCGTAAACATAGTACTGGACAATGCTAACTATATTGTTGATGGCTTTAGGGATTAGCCAATGAAACCATCTGTTATGGTGCCTTATTGGCGTGCCATGCACGGAACTGTAGATAAACCACTAGAAACGTCAACGCTGATTGATTAATCAATGTCTGACGTCATAGGGTCAAAATCCGCGCCTTGGACCCCTGGCAAGAACTTCCAGTACCACTGGCCAGGTCGTCATGCAGTGAAGGCCATCGAATGTATAAAAAAAACGAAACGAAACGAAATATAGATCGGTATTTTAATACGATTGATAGGTGAGATGCCTTCGGGTTGTTGTTTTTTTTTATATCTTATACTAATTCAAAATTTGTGTTATTAGAATGTCACGAATTCGAACTTTTTTATATGATATGATTTGCTCCTGAACCATTGGATTATGTAGTATGTTTGTTTGTTACCTGTTGGTGGTTGAAGTTCATGATATTGTTTACCACAGTCAATATCTGGTGTGTAAGACATCGTGTTATATAGACATAGGAATAAATACACAATCCTGAAATATTAATAATGAATTGAACGTCCTACTTTTCTGTCCCGACTGGGTTAGTGAAAGTCATTTGCCCGGACAGCAGCGTACCCTTATATCGAATTTACACTGCCAAGGGTTCTTTTACGCGCAAGCCAATATGTATACATGACAACGGTTTTCCATCCCTTACGGACGACTATATTTTGTCCCTTGCCAAGTCCCGCGCCCAGCATCAGTGACAAGGGTGGACCACGCAGGAGAACATCGATGAACTTTTTGGGCCTACACTGGGATCAAACATGGGAGCTGCGGGTTTAGCGAGCCAACGTCTTACTCTCTGGCTGAGCCACCACGCCTCCCATAATAATAATAATAACAATTTACCCTCCCCCCCCCCCGCAAAAAAAAACAACCCAAAAAACCCGAACATGTATTATAATAAAACATAAGGTTATTAGGTAAAGTTTCAGGTACCAGAAATCCTGTACTGTAAATAAAATGGTGGCCAGATAAACATAAATATATATATACATATATGTCGCCGAGGTACTCCTATTAAAATCGAAGCATCATTAAATATTAAACACTTTGAAGAAATAAGTTCTAAGGCCGTGGTAAATCTGCTCAACGGATATTGATTTTTCATTTTCTTTTTCAATGAATGTTTGTATAAAATACGTAAATCTAACACAATTTAAGTGATTCTAGTTACATTAATGATTCATGTTCTTCGAATGAATTTGTTGTTATTTTGAACTAATTTTCGTAGATTCTTAGCGATATTTAAAAATATTAAAATGCATCAATTTCTTTTATTATTATCAGTATTAATCGGTTTAAAAATATTTTGATTTATTTAGAACAAAAATATTGTTGATACTTTCAAGAATTATTAATATTTGAAGACAAACGTATTAAATCAATAACATGATTAGTTGATAGCGTATGTGGATCAGGCTTGTATGTTCTAAAATGGAAATTAAAGATTTTTTTATTATTCTGTATCAAATTAACAAAAACTGAGCTAATGACTAATTTATTGAATATGACATACGGATATTAAAATGGACAAAATTACACGTACAAATTGTTCCTATCAATATTAAATCTAGTTAATTTTTTCTACAATTAGACGAAATAGAAAACTAAAACAATAATTCCTTCTAAAAAGAAAAGTTGTTTGTACATGTATTTGGTCTATTGTGCGATGTTGACTTTACAAAATTAATGTTTGTTTTAAAAATAAATAATGCTAAATAAATCGACGATAAAATTCGCTGTTATATATAAAAATAAATATGTGCTTATATGCTGAAAACTTAAAACATATCAATACTAAAATAAAATTGAATATAAAATGTATCATTTTTAAATAGAATTAAATATGAAATGTATAATTTTAAAATAAAATTGAATATAAAATGTATTATTTTCAAATAATACATTTTATATTTAATTCTATTTCAGTATTGATATATTTTAAGTTTTCAACATAGACCTACATTTTATACAGCCGATTTATTTAAGCACAGTTGATAGTTGGATTTGGATTTACAATACAAAATAAATAAATGTTACCAATATTATTTTGTAATATCTAAAAAAAACAACACAATCTTTTGGGTGGAAATAAATCCATAAGAAATACATTGGGCTACTTCCAAAAAAGTAAATACACGTTGTGTTTAAAATGAAACATTTTAACTTTAAATGATTCCTTCATGAGATATTTACAACAACTAGATTCCAGACAGAATTATATCTTTGATAAAAAAAAACAATTAAAGAAAGTATCTACTTTATGTTAGGAAAATCTTAAAACTACGAGGAAAGTGATAATTAATGAGGAAAAAAATGAAATAAGGAAAGTAAAATAACGTTTGGGTAAATTATCAGACACATGGTTTAAAACTGTTCATTTTAAATCTAAAATATAGAAATATCATCTCTGATTTAAATTTAAAAGGTAAATCGAGTTTTTAAATAGCAAGCTTACATTACCTTTCAACGTTACCTGCCGTCTTGCCTAGCTCCCGCCAAATTGCTGCTCGCTAATAACGTGCCCAGATTATATCATGCAAAGGGGGTTAATATCCAGGCACGTAATGTGTCAATCAAAGCCCCAAGTCCCGCCCTGTTCACAGCGCACATTGCGCGTGCGGAAGCTAGCATCCCGGTAGTAGTGTAATTTACGTGAATATTTGAGGGGAATTCCCCCCGTTAGCCCAGTTAATTCGGGTTAATTTACATGTCAATAATATTGCACTTGATGATGCAGGCCAAATCTGTACAGGAAAATATATTGGTGGTTGTAAAAAGATAATTCAAGTTAAATCTAGTGAAATCCTAATGATGGGACGAATACACCGAACTTTCCTACCCGCAAAATGGACAAACTCGCTTTAAGACAAATATCATACACTCACTATAACGACCAAACTATGTTTAGTACAAAAAGGGCATCCCGTTTCCCAATTAGCTCTAAACTTCTATCCCCCTCTTCATACATAGCTTCAACTCTTCAGGACAGTTACGACTTCATTTCGAATTTTCAAATATCCGAAATCCCTCTTTTAAACTGTGTAATTCACTTCCCGATATAGATCTACGTAGGTCTACTTATCATATGAGTATTGTGAGCGCTCACTAAGTTTTCACTTGCATCCGGCATAGTACAATGTACTGATACGCTACATTGGTTGATATACACGATAAACAAGTAAACCTGATTTTCAGACTTGGAACAAAAATTACACTGGGCTTAAACACCAGGTGAACAAAGACGATTATTTCGGATTTTGATGCATGATTCCAAGGTGACAAGGAGTTTAGTCGTGAATTACAACAGATTCGAATTTTGTTGCCAGTCGAGAAAAAAATATCTGAAATTTTCGCATAAAATAGTTTTCCGGCCATCTACTGTGCAATGGTATTAGCAGGTCAAAATAGGCAACGTCGTTGCGTATAGAGTAGTTAGATTGTAAATTGTAAATAAGGAAACAAAATTCGACCACTACAAAGCCTTTCGTGATTGCGTACAAGTGCATTATAATTAGTGTACAATATCCCCTTGATCAACAACACAAGGGCACGAAAACCCACAGGGAAAAACTCGATGAAGTAGGTGTAGGGTTAAGTAAGGGCGAGCTCTTTAATGACTAGCCTCCTCCACTACGGAAAAATACCACTGACGAAAACATACAGAAGAAATGAAATTGGGTTCGACGTCCTTCTATTCTGCTTGGGCTGGGCTAATGAATATATGAAAGTATATGGAAAAGAACAATAATTATCATGCTAGTTTTGCCTGGAATCCCCATGGTATAGGGTCACCACAGCCTGATGCATAGTTTAACTCATATATTCTCTGCATTAACAAACGGGTGCATTGCATTTTTTGTTTAGATATATATGTGTGTCGCCATGCCTTTAAAAATAGCACACTATACTGCACATGTATATAAATCAAATGACGAATTTACGATTAACCTCAACTATGCGTCGTTGAGTTGTGACGATCCAGAGTGCATAGTTTCGTCTAGAAGTTTTTAAGACCGGTGTCACACAGGTGGACTATCTTTTTGTTTGGTTATATGCGTTGTATCTTTCTTGCAGCGCGTCGTCGTAGAAAACATTGATTGTGCAGAAATTTGCAAGAGGGCCGTCTCAAATAAAAGGCCAACGCTTTCATAATCTTTATTTTTTATCTCTCGTCTAAATATAACACTTAAGATATTAACTGTCACGATAAGACCTGACGGCACTTCCCCTTCTCGCGTGGGGTTTAAATGACCTTCGAGATCGTATGTCTGTCAATAAATGATACACGACTATTCCGTTACAGTACTGTCATAAAACCAATGTTCGAGTTGTCAGGGAAGTTTATAAGACTCCGACCGTTAACACCCAAACACCTAATATTGACAGTCGAGTACATCTATAAGACAAAATTAAATATCATTTATCAGCAAGATACATGATATTCGGTTGAGATCCCGAGTCCTTGGTTACCTATTCTTGTAAAACCCCTATATTGAGTACATGTATATTGATGTTTGACAGACAGGCAGACAGACAGACGGGGTTTAACGTCCCCTCGACACAAATTAGGTCATTTCGGGACTAACATAGTTTGAATATATTGTCCACTTTTATTTTGATAATTAGTTTTCGCGTCGGATTTTTAGACCGACAGAAAACCCATGTGGTTGAAAAGGCAGCCCCACTCCTTGTCACGTACAACCGGGGAACCGAAACCACGCCAGTTGACTCAATGGCAGATCTTATGACATAACGCGCTAACCATTCAGCCATTTACGCACCCCACCCCCTAATAAAAAATAACCTTCATCCTATAATCTTCGCATTTCATAATGTGGTAGTGTAGTATAACTTTTTTCAAAATGTCATGAAGCAGAAGTATTATATATAAGAGACAAATCTCTCAATTACAGTTCTTTTTTTCTGGCTGTCAATGTGATATAAATTGTATTTAGCCATTTATTCCCATTTTTGCAGCGTGCATAAAAGTTACGGGGGAAACACCCCAACTATTATTGTGGAAAATGTATATTTCGCGTTCTTTCAGATTTTTAATTTTTTTCTTTATTGATACTAGCGTGGGAATACAAGATGACATAAAACTTATTTAGGGAGTTTTTGTTGGCGTCGATATGCTGGAGTAAGCAGGATTATTTACTCATAAAAATGACATCCCACAATGTTAGGGGTTTTAAAGGGCTGCTACGCAAGAGTAAAGATGACCTTGGTAGTATTTTTTGAAATAGCACGTGTATGCTATGTGTCACACCACCGTGTCACGTGATATTTATTTGACGACGCGTGAATATCCACTTGAGATATTTTAAGTACGCGTTTACTAGGGTTATTATCAAGCTGCATTATTCAATAACCGCGAACTAATATTTTAAAGATAGATTTCGTAAGACCTAAATCCTATATCATATGTCTCCTTTTGGCTTTAAATGTTACCTAAATTATTAATTAGACATTTATTCACATAAAAAGACCACAATCAACCCTCTAGGTCATTGGATGCCGGTGATTTTTAATGGATTAAAACACGATAGTCATTTAATAATTTGATTTAAAACTGACTAATTGAGACATTGTTCATTATCGTGGCAACTGCGCTTGAAATTCGAGTATACAGTTAAAACTTCATATCCATAACTTCACTCGGAATACAATAATTTAACAGAATCTAAATTTTACATAATGCTTCTTTGGATAATTGCGAAGTAATACTTTAACAGTTTTATACTATTCAGAGCAATAGGTCTTTTTCTGCTTTTTTAACCAAAACCACGGAAAGGCTACTGAAAGAGATTAAAATAAAACTGTGGCACTATATTATTTTTCTCTCGATCATTCCAATAGATCTACCGATATTTAACTTCGGTACGGTCGAGTATCGTGGACACTAGAGAGGGAGAGATTGGGTTTAACGTCCACACGACACAAAATAGGTCATTTTGGGACTAACGTTATGATTCAATTTTATTTCAATAATTCGCTTGTGCGTAGGGCCCATTGGCTGTGCGAGGAAACCGGAGGATCCGGAGAAAACCCACGAGGTTGGACAGGTCACCCTACTCCTTGTCACGTACAACCGGGGAATCGGAACCATGCTAGTTGATTCGATTACACACCTTATGATACGACGCGCATACGCTACTGCGAAAAAAGAACCACCTTTTAAAGAAACATGTAGCCCAACAAACTATTCTAACCCTGCTCGGTTACAGTCTCCGTTTATCTTTTAAAATACTCCTTGAAACCTGTGTTAAAAAAGATTCCGTCTTCTGACATAAAATCCCAGGACCCATTAATACAAGTGTAATTTGATAGAGCAAAAATTAAATTAATAACCCAACAAGGAAATTTTTTGTGGGTGTTTTTGAGATTGTTTTGAACTGACAAGAAGCTTGTGTTATTAATATGTTATGCAATACTCGATATTATATTCGACAAAATTATTGAATTATTTTGTCAATAAAACATACATTATGCAAGAGCTAAATCTGCCTATTGCAGGTCTTTTGTGGGCCTGAAATGTTATCTGAATTATCAAATAAATATTAATTAACTTATCCGTACCATATTCAACATTCGATGGCATCACTAGTCAGCGATCATTAGTGGATTATGAACCGATTTACTGCATAACTCACTTCACGATTTAATTAATAAATGGATAATCGAGACTATGCTCTTTATCGTACTGACTTTAGTATTGATGATCGAGGCTATATAAGGTGGAAATTTCAGTCGCTTAATTCTCGGTTCATAGTGGGCTGAAATTATCAGCAAATTGCCTTTACATTATCTAGTTTTTAACTATTATAGTGAGAACTGCCAACTCGTTATCTAATCTCCCATAATGTACCTTTAAAGGAGCTAAACTTCCAACTCAATATTTCCATAATATTTGAAATTAAAAGCATGAATTAGAATTCAATATTTGTCCATTTCAATCAATATTGATATTGCTTTCTCGCCGTGAAGATATGGGATTTAATATCCAATAAAGTTAAATAAATATTTCATTATCAATCTATTCTATGTAATGAAAAAAAGAAAAACAAACCCCACAAGACAATGCGACAAAATTAGCATAGTGGTTGATTCACAAACAACAAATTTTTTAATGGTAGTAACTTTAAAACGTGCAGAACAACGCCGGATTAACCATGGTGGGGGCCCTGGGACCTTGAACATGTAGGGGCCCCTGATCACTGACCGCGAGCGCCGAAGGCGCGAAGCCCCACAAGAGGGATCTGGGGGTTTTCTCCCACAAGAAATTTTCAAAAAATTGGAGGCAGGAAACGTGATTTCCTGGCATTTCAGGCACTTGTGTCGGAGCCTTTAGAAGAACCTCCCCCAGAAAAAAAATTCTGCCACAAAATTAGCGCATTCTGGCGTTATTTCAGTGGACCAATCCATGCGAGTGTTATGAAATGATGGCATTTCTAGAGGAGGGGACTGGAGTCCATTGATCCCGTTAAATCCGCCACTGTAAGTGAGCAGAGCTACATCAAACCTAATTTTGAAGTCGCTCAGTGACAAATAATGGGGTCACTTGATTCGGAATCGTGTTATATCCCCCACGATGATTTGATAAATGGAGACCGTAACGTTAAGACCACGCCGGACTCGATTTTTTACGAACAAAATGGTAATACGAGATTTAATCAAGAAATCTGAATATTTCCTGTGATCATGATGTGCATCTCACCAAATTCAGCTTATACACACTACCAATATCAACAACAACAACTACAGCTTATATACAATCGTACGTCAATCTGAGGCAAAATTCGCGCTACTCGAAATGATGGGGACGGGTAATATGTTCGAGTTATACGATAATCCGAGTTAGACGATGTTCGGTCCGATAGAAGATCTCAGGACAATAAAAGACCATGTGTTACACCTATCACCGGATTACATCGAATTATCGGATGTCGATCGCATCACACCATGGATTGAGGGGGGGGGGGGGGGTCCTCGGTCCGACCATGCTCGAGGCGCGCAACTGAGATTTTTGTGGGGGGCCCCTAAGGTGGGTGCCCCATGGTTAATCCGGCGTTGGTGTAGAATTGACTAAGCAGTCGTAAACAACTGAAGTTCAATTTGGACTGTTCACTCACTTCACTGAACACAATACTGATAAGAAATTACAAGAAATTTTTATTACAATTTAATATGAATAACTTTATATACATTCATCATAATTACAATTACATTAATCTGTGCCTTTAGACCGATTTTGTGATATTACCCAGAGAATGGCGCTGTGGCCTACACTTCTTTCGAATTCCAAACTTTAAGGGTTGGTTACGCTCACGCCAGTGCCTGCACGGAACTATGTGTTTCGTCCCATCCGACAACTAGGCAGCTACCTTTGCTAGGCCCTCCGTTCTGCACCAATGATAAGGGAGAACCACGCTGAAAATTCACGGGGAACTTTTTCGGCAAACACCGGGATTGATCCCGAGACCCTGAGCCTAGCGATACAGCGTCTTACTCACTGGGCCACTGCGCGTCACCCCCCCCCCCCGCCACCGTTGCATTACAGTTTCATAAGATTCTATAATGCTAAAGTAAAGAAAACAAAAACAGATTTTAGTCTCAAAATGCCGAAAGAAATGCACAGAGGAGCTGCCAACACCGGGAGCGAACCCTAGATATCCAGACTAGGGAGTCAATGTCTTATTCACTGAGTCACCGCGCTGCATTACAGCCACATACAATTTGATAATGCTACCGTAAAGAAAACAAAAACTTATTTAAGTCTCAAAATAACGTAAGAAGAGTACCAGGGGACGGGTTTAATCTACATTCTATTAACACTTTGTTGGGTATTTTTCTTTTTAAAATGGTAACATAAATATAACATTAATTTTATATCTTATACTTACCCGATATTCTGATCTGCCTGGATAGTGTGTAGTTCTTCATTTAAAACTATTTATTTCATTTTGAGAATAGGCGTAGGCTCAAATATCAGCATTTTTCAATGCGGGGTTTGCGTATTTTTGTATCTGATTTAATAATAATACGAAAATTGTATATCGGCTTTACCAATAAATACGAAACTGAATAATATATTAGTCATATTAGTCATAAATGGACGTTATCAGATAATAAACCCTGTAGCTAGTCATGTCGTATAATAATAAGGCATACTTTTTCTGGAAATACATGTACACAATACGCTTAAGATGAATTTCAAAAAATGACTTATAGGTTAAGGTGGCAATGTTTGCCACAAAATATTTGTATATACTCATAATAGTGGCCTACTCCATAAAAAAGAAATCCCAGAAATATTTCAGGGAATAAAAGTAGTTCATTTTGAGGAGAAGAGCCTTTAAACCCCTTCTCTAGTTCAAATATGTCAAGTGAAATTGAAGAGCTCCTTGACCAGCAATTGTCGTATTTTAGAGGTAACTTATTCATCATGTGTCTGCAATATCACCTCGGTTGAAGCGGACGTAAAATGTCTTAACGAACAAACAAACATCACTTGTGTATTTGGAAATGAAATGGGGTTAAACGCCATACATTTTCTGTACTGACTGGTCTAATGAGGGAAAGTTTGCCCCGTAAAGCGTTGTATCATAAGGTCTGCCAATGAGTCAGCTGGTATGGTTTCGATTTCCCGGTCGTACGTGGGGTCGCCTGTCCAACCTCGTGGTTTTCTTCCGGGTTCTCTGGTTTCTTCCTATTGCTAAAGACCCCTATCACACGTAGTTCGCCTTAATGTGCCTTGAAAATTATACTGATGCCTGTTGAGGGCAATAACTGTTGGATTAATTGTTAGACAACATGATAAAAGTCACAACTGACCCAATACTAGTAACTAATAGTAGAACTAAGCAAACTAAACCGAAAATATAAGTGTATCTACTATCCTAATATACGCCAAGGGCAATAATTCCGTGACCCCGGATCCACTCACTTGTTTTGATATACGTATATTGTTTATTGCTTGCAGGGTCTATGTAATTTGTGTGTCGTGTCTGTTCTGTTCTGTTTGGTGCTGTTCTCCTGCCATTATTAGTACTGATCAACATAAACCCTCGATAGTGGCCTTCAGTTGACGAAAAGTTGAGCCATAATATACCATCACATTAAACATACATTATGCGAGAGCTAAATCTGCCTATTGCATGTTTTTTTATTAACATGAAATGACCTTATTCAAATCTTGACGACATCTTGCCGATTTGAATCAGATCTGCTGCTCAACGCTCATTGATGATTACATCAAAAAATGGACAACCGAGACTATGTTGTTAATCGTACCGACTTTAGTAATGACACTCGAGACTAGACCCAAAATTCAATCGCTAATATTTTCAGCACATTTCCGTTACAGTATCTAGTTTGTAACTATTGTAGTGAGAATTGTCAGCCCTTTATTTAATCTTCCATAATGCATCTTTAATATGAACGTGAAAGAATGTAACAAACGGTAGGCGAAAGATTATAATATAGGCCCACATGTTCAAATCTATTTCTGGTGTAATATAAAAAGAAAATATACACTCGCGCTAAACATAACAGTGCGTATTGACTCTTACAAGCTTGTAAATACACGCTATTTCCAGAGAAAGACGAATAACCACAATGGCAATGATCATCAACATAACAAATCATATCGTGCTAGAAGGCTGCGATTTTCGTACAATAGTAATAACACATACGCCCATCATAGAAAATTTTCCGTAGAAAAAACACAATCAGCCTCCTTGATCGTTTTGTATAAAAGTTTATTTTTGATTTAGATATAACAAAATATACCAGCGATCTTGGTATAACCCAAACACCTCATAGTTAAATAGCACAGAGGGGATTTTATTGTAATTTTAACAGCGTGCTGTATTCAACGAGATAAATTAGGAAACGAAAACTGAATATTAATTTAGTAGTATATCAATTTGTCTTGAAATGAGACGCTAAAATAGAAATTACAAATAATATCTTGGAATTCATAATATCAATAAATGAAAATATCTTTATAAGAATTATGAGATCTCTTGAACAGGGACGTATACTGCGATTTTTCACCGATAATGGATATTTAATAAAGTTTTCATATGCGATCGAAAGTTTCTGAATTGCGACAGCGTTCTTCTTGAAGCCCGCATTATTAACCTATGCGTTTTGTATACCCGGTTGGAAGAGCAAGGACAACGGTCGCCTGTCCATTCTCCTGGGTTTTCTCCGGGTCACGGATCCTCCCACTGCTAACGACCGCTACGCACAAAGCCAATTATTTAAAGGGGGCAAATCGCTAATATTTGGAACCTAGAAATTTACCCAAATGGGTCGCAACGCATAAAATAATCTTATATGAATGTATATAAACTGAGTTACATTCATTCATTTCCGTCTTTACTCTAATTTCAAATCACTTATGTTCGGCGAAATACGCCTGATCGAAGTCTCAATAGCATGTCAATCTCTAGCATCTGGTTATTCCAGTCTACATTATTGCGTGTGCTCTCCGTGCATCACCGTCTAGCCACGTTCTCGAAGTCCGTTGTTAAAAATGGGCCTGTAACGGATTATGGTACCAATAATAAAATTTTTATTTTGTCTTAAATATTGGATATCAGGAGCCTATATTTTCCCGGTCAGATCACAACATCAATGTTGAATTAAATTGACAAATAATTTGTGTTTTCATTGTCGAAGATTTGGGATGATATTGAGTTAGAGACTTATAGCTACTTTAAATAAAGTTGAACCTACGTTATTCCCGATTTGTGTCAACTGAACGTTAACAAGCCTTCAGATTCAAGATATGAAATTCCAGTTTGTATGTCTTACTTGCCTCATATGGCAAATACAACCAGATCTAACTTAATATTAATTGTCCCGAATGATCTATTATACATTACAGGTCTGATTCCCTCCAGTATTTTAAGAGTTGTGTCCCTTCAGTGCTTCATTTCGACCATGGGGAAGTTCTAAAATAGTTATCCTGTTAGTGTTCGTTAAGCTACCATCTTGTCGATGTAAAAATATAATTTAATTATTGTAAATTGGAATAAATGATTCTGTCAAAACGTGTGGATTGAGTTGTTTTTAAGTTGACGCTGATGGGTTGGGTGACCCAAATTCACCCAATGGTTAACGCACGCGCGTTCCATCACAAGGCCTTATGTCAGGCGCCTGACATTGCGTACAAGTGGCATGATTTCGATTGCCCGCTTGTACATATTCCAAGGAGTAGGATCGCCTGTCCAACCTCGTGGGTTTTTTCCGGGTCCCCCACACCCCCCACTCCACTGCTGAAGACCCCGAATCTATGAATTAAAATTGAACCATACTTTAGTCCCGTAATGACCTTATTTGTGTCCAATGAACTTTTAAATCCCACCACTCTCTCTCTCTTTTTCTCGCTTTCACCTTCAAACAAAATACTTCCATTTTGACTTACTTTGCACGCACTTTCGCTGTATCAGATATCGACGCTAAAGGGCATTCACATGCCACGTTTGGACTTACGATATATCATTTCGAAAACATTCACGATGACCGCAAATCATAGCTAACAAGGCTAGCCTAACCAATTAATTTTAAGTGAACACGCTACGGTACTTCCTGCACCAATCGGGCTATGAAAACAAATGGGATTTAACCTACCCTTTTCCATTAATAGTGTGCTATGAGAGACTTTTTGTAGGATTTTGTCGGATTTTATCCATTTTTCAACGAATTCGACAAAGGGTTCATTTACGTGCACCCAAAACACCCTGGTTAATAAACCAACCAGAAGTGATTTCCTCTTTAAACGGTTGAGCAATCGTAAAAAGGGCGTCAAATTCGCAGAATCCAAAAGTCAGTTTTTTGTTAAATAATAAAGCCGTTTTGTGAGAGTTAAGTCATGTGTGATGTTACATAAAAAAGAACAAGCTACATGTATGAGAAATGTACATTGTTTATTTCGATAACTATCTTTTATTACAGTTAAAAAGAAATCCCCAAAGAAATATAATCTTTTTTCTCTGTATATAGCAGTAGTAATTGTATTGCATAAAAACGCCGACGGGGAGCAGCATACAATTACAAAATGAAAGAAAAATCACATTAAAATCCGATCTTATAATGCAATTTACAAAGTACACTCACAAAAAAAGAAAAGAAAAGAAACACGAGTTACATACATACAAATAGCATATCTACGAATAGAAAATTCAAATATATTTATACATAAAGACAGGAATTAAGAGAAGAACACACAAAACGCCAAATTTGGCGAGATATAGACCTGAGTGAGGTGGGGGGAGGGTATAGATTGAAGTAAGATAATTAACGGTCATTATTCAAGGGAAATTGGAGAGTCAATTTGCTTTCGAAGATTTTCGTACTTTTTGCATTTACGTAGGAAGTGTTTATGACCTTCGACGACAGAAGGGGTACACAGGTTACACAACCTTTGTGGAACAGGTATATCTTTGTTCTCCCCTTTCCAGCTTATGTGAGCTCAGTTGGCGAGATGACATGGTATTTTTGTGGTGTTTGATAGTATAACAGAGAGAAGATAGTATGGAGGGTTATCGATTGAGGTTTTAACTATGGTATAAGTTCTTAATTTGTAATGATTATCATTAGGTAGAGAACATACATTTGTTAGCAATGAGTTAAATTTGGTTTCAAGTGACATTTGTAGTTAAGGCGTTGTTAACTAATTTATGTCAAAATAATTTCAGTATCCCGACATAAACGTGTGCAAATTAAAGACAGATAGAGTAATTTTTGTGCAAATTATTGAAATACGAGTGGACGTTAGACATAAGAACTGCAACTATTGTTTTATTGTCTTCGTAACAATCTTGTGAACCTATGCATTTAAATCACCAGAAATGAAACAAAATGGCTATAGGCCTATAATCAAGTACCTGCAACAGAAAGAACTAACACCTACACAGATACATGCCGACATGGTCTCTACTTTAGTGTGTGTGTGTGTGTGTGTGTGTGGAGGGGGGTGGGGCTGATACGTTACCGCCAACGAGTTAGAAATTACAAAAGTAGCTGCAATAGGAGTTCCAAGGCTCTTGACTGTGCATCAGAAACGTGACAGATGCTTGGCGTCCCGTGACAATCTGCACCGTTTTGAAATATCCTGATAATATTTGAACAGATGCGTAACCATGAATGGGATCTGTTTCCACAAATGAAAAATGAACTAGTCGGTCGCCATTTTCCTAGTAATGGTGACGTTATGCCGGCTGTGAACGACATTTTTAGAGTGTCTGAAGAAAATTTCTTCTTAACCGGCACCCAAGCCTTGTAACATCGTTGGTAAAAGTGTGTACACCTTGAAGGGTATAATATAGGAATATAAATAGAGAGCATTGACTTTGTAGAGGTTTTTCACAGATAGATTTAGAACTTTCTAGATAGCCCTCGTACACATTACAAATCACAAGCAGACGGTCTGTGTTATAGGATTTATTGTAATTATGCAATTTGAATCTGTTTTCCTTGTTGTTACACACATTACATTCTCCGGTAAAAGATATTTCTAGTTAATAGATTATCTATATACCATTGAAAACATAATTTGTACATGTATGTGGAATATATGATATGTTTCGTCACTATGTACTGTCATTGTTTATATTATGTATACTCCAGTTGTTTATATACATGTATGTGTAGTTTATGTCTGTATATTGTAATTGTTTATATCTATAAACATTAATTGTTTACGTCTGTATATAGACATAACTTTTTAGAAGATAATTTTAAACTTTAATCATATTACGAAACATCGTATTCAGATAAAGTGACTATTTAAAACACGAACCTAATGGATAACCGTAAAGTGGCTCGATATGTTTAAGAAAAAATAATACTTTGATTTTCTTACATTTTGACGTCTTTTCCAGTCTATTTCACACTAGTATAGAAAGCGTGTAGTCATCCGGTAAGGACGAGAAGCCGAGGTCCCGTGTATATCATTAATAACTCATTAACGATGCCCTGGAAGTTGGAAGTTTGGAACAGATATCCCTCATAGCACATTGAGTATGGCCGCCATTAGCCCGGAATCAAGCCAGATGCATCGAATGAGTTCAATGGAACCAGATCATCAAGTTGTCCTCGAGTAAATAGATAAAGTTATTTAAATGTATTAATCGTGTTATGGTATGTTGTGAACTCGGTAAGTCAATAATATTGACAATTAACAAGATATATTACCAGATTCTTTCAGACTATTATTATATTCCTTGATAATTACACTTCCTGGACATTCATCAATAACACAGTCTTATCCTTCCTTCAGATGGGCTATATCATTGAATCAATGAGATTTTACTTTTCACACAATATCATCTAATTCCTTAATATTTTGTCAGCTGACCTACATATATCTATTGTCCTTAATTAGCCACATTGTTAATGTTTAGTAATAAATTTCGGTTTCTTCGAGTCAATCCGACTACTAAATCAAACCAAAATTGGAAATGATCCAATCAGAGAATCATTAGACTGAAGGTTATTGTTTTCCAATACTTCTAACGTTATTTTGTTTACTCAGAAAATTTTGGCCTTGGGATATTTACATTAATTGGTATTTTTGCGTCTGGACAAGGCAGTATCAAACAACGTTTTATATGTTCCTTATAATAATAGATACCACCTGGAATTTCATTTGGACGTTTAAAATGTAAACACAATGTAGGCTTAATATGACGCTTAATGGCGGTCGAAAAATTAAAGAAAGGTCATCACCAACCGAAACCAAATGGTATACTGTTCGATTTACATCGACTTTTCAAATGATTGGAGCCGTTTAAAAACTATGTATGCAGAACTTTATCATAAGTATTGTTTGCGCTATGCACATCAGTATGGTTTGGTTGAAATCCAGTTTTTGAAAATTAAGACAGGTTATCTTGGACTACTGAACATAGTCTGACATTGGATGGTTTAAGTAGTGGGCGGAATTGAACCATTTTGGTAGTTTGCAATAGATTCAAAATACCCCAAATTCTCTCCTTGAAAAGTCAGTGTATACGTATGCCTATGTAAGTTAGAGACGATAATGGTATCATGCATTGCCAACTGGCCTTAACAGGAACCTGGCAAACCGCCTCCTGCAAATATTCCTGGATCCGCCCCTATACATCTTCATCGTCACCATTTCCAGTATAACAGCGACCGAAAAGAAAACAGTCTTATAAAATATACTTGAGTTTTCGTGACAAAAGAAATCCATTTATACAGAAAACAAAGAAACAGTAAAAGCAACAGAAAATCTCCGATAAATGTATTGATTTAAAGTCGCCCTTTGTTCTAAGAATAGCATCTTGTGTTGGGATTTTTCTATGAAGACCAGAATAACTGGATTTATTTTGACTTATCTAAATATCCAATAAGAGATTTGTCCATCAAACGTATACTACACAAAGTTATAGGACAGCTCCCGCAAACTGTCTGTAGATGAAAAACGTTTTGTATTGTCTGTAACGTATACATGTACCAATGGTTCTGTTTGTAACTTATGTGTACCAATTGTTCTGTCTGTAACTTATGTGTACCAATTGTTCTGTCTGTAACATATTCTTGCACTAATTGTTCTATGTGTAACAAATTCGTGCACTAATTGTTCTGTCTGTAACATATTCGTGTACACCAATTGTTCTGTCTGTAACATATTCGTGTACCAAATTGTTCTGTCTGTAACATATCCGTGCACCAATTGCTCTATCTGTAGCGTATCCCTGTACCAACTGTTCAGTTTATAACATATTCATGTATCGACTGTTCTAGCTGCCTGTAAAATATTTAACTATCATCTGTCCAGACTGTATTTGCCCGCGCAGTGTTCCATTAGTGTATTGTTGTATTATTTTTTATTGAGTATAGATAAAACTATATAAAGGGGGTGTCGGTGAATTTGGGGCCGAAATTTTGGAATGGTTAATTCTTGGGTATTATATCATTAGGTCTGTTATTAAGTAAAGTGGCGTGGTTTCGATTCACAACTTGTAAGTAACAAGAAATAGGGATCGCCTGTCAAGCCTTGTTCGTTTTTATCCGAGTTCTTCAGTTTCCTCTCACGCGCAAACGAATTAAAGCCAGGCGCAGACGGACAACTTTTTCGAGCAACTTTCAGGCAATAGTGAAATCGCTCATCGTTGAAAGAAAAAAATCGCTCGTCTGCGTCAACGGGCAACAATAGTTGCCTGCTGTTGCTCCGAGTTGCCAAATATCAAACATGTTTGTAGTCTGGATGGGTCCTCAAAATTTGACGGAAAATAGGTCATTGTCTGGATTATCCAGTCTTTTAAGTTACCACGTACTGAATCTATCAAAACAGCTCGCTTGTCAACGACGACACTCTTTAAAATTTTGTTTGTAAAGGTTTCAATTGAAATGGTAATTTTCTCTCGTCATGAATCAGACGTATGGCTTCTCACAATCTTCTTAATTCTTCATCGTCTCTATTTTGTTTCTAATAATAGATGTGCCAAGTGAATTGTGGGATATATTTCAACCACGCTTTATAGAATCTAGCAAAATCGGCCCGGCTTCATAAGATCTAGCACTTACCGAGACTTAAGCCAAAAGGTTCCATTGCCCATGCGTAACCAAATGTTTGTTTTTTTATGTGGTAGATTATCCAGTAATTTTCGTCAAAAATTGAGAACCGACCCAGACCCTCCGTGCGTTGAAGACTAGGGGGTTCTGGGTGACCGAGACTAACATGTTTGATATTCGACAACAGAAAATCGCACGTCGCCAAGAAATTGTTCATCTGTTGCTTCAAAATTGCTCGTCTGCGGCGGTAGGCGACAACAGGCAACAAGCAACTGGTTAACTGTCCAATCAGCGAGCGCTCTACTGTCATGTGATACTTCAAGATGGCGGCGTCGTAACAGCTAACAACATCACGTGATATCGGCATTCCGGATACATCCGGGGAAAAATTGCTTCTAGTAGTTCTAGTTGCCAGTCAGCGCACACGGGAGACCTCGATTTGCCAATTGCTCGGAGTTGCCAGTAGTTGCCTATTGCAGCAACAAGCGACGAAAAGTTGACCGTCTGCGCCAAGCTTAACGAAATTAAATTGAACCACGTGTTGGTCCCAAGATGACCTTTTTGTATTGAGTGGGCGGTAACCGCTCTCGTTCGAGTGACCACAATCCGTGAAATAGATTTCGTAGAAGATGAGCATATTATAATTTTATACTTGGAAACGAGGAAGGAAAAAAAATTCTAGGGAAGTTTCAAATTCAGCGTCTTTTAATTGTTTACCAGACGTGACACAATGTCTAAATTACACTAAAATAGAACGATAACATTATTAAGATACTGACGATAAAAATTAAAAAGATATGAATCCACACCCATTTGTCAAAAGAGAATTGAAGATTTATTGTGTCAAGTTTATACTATCTTATTTCTCGATAGGGCGAGATAAAATCCCGTATTTATAAACCAGTTACTTTATAGTTTAGCGTTTGTTTGAGCAGAAACTGACAGTGCGTGGCTTTGAGCATTATCGGTCAAGGTCACTTGTCAGTGGCGAATGAGGTAAACCAGACGTACATGTTGGTGTCACGTCCACAGAACACTTGCCATTGACAGTTAGCATTTGATGAGGAATAAGAGGACCCACCACGGTCGCAATATAGACAGAATATGCGTCTGTCCCTGGAAGTGGGGGCGTATAAAGTGGCCAGATTATAATATGAATCTCACAGTTGACTCTGAAGTGGTTCGTGTTTTTTCAGTCAGCACGGATGACCGTTTCTTCTACATGCGTTCGGATGGGACAAAAACGTGGGACCCCGAGTATACTATTGGCAGCACGTTCATAATCACCTGACAGGAATGACGCCTAGTCGCCGAGCTCCACTGCACATGTGTGCTATCAGTTAACTAGCTTGTGCATGTTTATCGCCATCGGAATTGGGCCCCGGGTGAGTTTGGCAGCGAGCGAATTTGGGCCCCGGGTACATCTGGGGCCCAGACGAATTTGAACCCCATGGTGAATTAGGCCCAAAGAAGAAAAATACGATCCTAAACCACATTTCATTTCATTTGTTTAGGCATTTGTTTAGCCACAAGATTCGAATTATATCCTGTAACCACTAAAATTCAGACATTATCTAAAAATCCGGCTAAATTCATGCGCTCCTCTCGTGATAATTACCGTATATGACGTCATATTATCATTGACATTACATGGTAGATGTAGGGTGTCATTGTTACCTTAACATTAAAGGCGCTAAATCTATATTCCCTTGAATCTAAAAAGGAATGAAAGGGTGCTATCAGTGTATAAAAACTGATTTGTATTCACGTTATAAAGCTGTTATTGTCAGTTACGTTCGTTGAAATGCAAGCAGTGCAAATTGAATGGAGGTCGTTTACGACTGCTTGGTCCATCTACACATCTTGTTACTATTATACTAATTATTTCCGCAGTGATATTTTGGGGTTTGTTCATTACATAGAATACATGACTCGTGGTTAGGTCTACATTGGAGGTACGGTTTAACTTTTCAATTACGCACTTGCGTTTAGTCTGGGTTATTACAAATCGCGCCTGGGGACATAGACTATAAGCCGGCGTCTGCAGATTTTAAATTAACTCACTGTGATACATTTTCACGGTAAAATAACAACATCAATAATAACTGTAATCGACTTCGCCGGTAGTATTCTCCTATGGGATATGTTTAGCCTCATCCATCGAGTCGCTTCAGTAAAAATGACACTCGATAGCATGCTGGCACGCAATTCATGTGGCAGTTTTAAACTTTTCATTCTGTCTTAAATATTGGATATCAGAAACTCATCTTTTCACGGTAAGATAGAAACACCAATGTTGATTTAAATTGACCCAATAAGTCGAAGACTCTGGATAATCTGAATTAGAGCTTTACGTCCTTTAATCGGTGACATATTGGGAATGATTGCTTACTTGTTTTCTATGGGGTTCTAATAAACAAGAGTAATATATTTGGGTTTTTTTATTGTGAGTGGTGCTATTCTCCTAAAATCAATAGTGCATGGGAAATTATTTACAGCCATGGTAAAGACTACGAGATACAAAAAAAACTATTATACAAATATAAAGCATGGCAATACGTCTTCTTTATGAGATTTTCTCAATTTGCACATCACTCTGATGTATTGCCGTCATCTTTCTGCGAGACAGTGGAAACTCTATGAATACTAAACTCTGTTCGTTTTCGGGATATCGATTTTTAGAACCGCGATACACAGAAAATTACACGCTTTTCTAGGTTTATCGCAGTGATGAATTTATAATACAAGAGTGAAGGAAAGATGTCTTAGTAGCTAACAAAATGTAATATGTATATAGTGCGTTATATAACTATTGCTAGAAAAAAACGGTAATATTTCTTCAAGAACATGTTTTGTAGGTGCATCATTGTGAATTTCTGGTAAGTAACAGATCAATGACTTGCAGTTGCTTTCATGTGATAACCAAAAATATGTAATCCAACTAATCGTCTTTCTAATATATATTCTTGAAGAATATGATTTTCAAGAGCATTTTTATGAATTTCTGATAGGTAACATTTCAGTTAGTGTCAACTGTTTTCATGTTATAACACAATATGTAGTAAAAGTCTTGGTTCTTCCGATTCAAGCAGTTTCAATGAAAAGTAATAGTTTTTCTAATATATTCTTGATGAGCACGATTTTAGGTGCATTATTATGAATTTCTGGTCGGTAACATTTCAATGGCTGTCAGTTGTTTCCGTGTATAACGAACAATTGAGTCAACGTCTTGTTAGTTGGTACCTTTGATTCAGTAAGTTTCAACTAAATGTGCCTTTGATTCAGTAAGTTTCAACTATATCGTTCATGTCATGGAATACTGTATGGGTGATTTCTGATTATGGCAGTCAACCCTAGACTGGGTTTGATGTCTTAACAATATGCTTATAGAGGGAGGAAATGGAGTTCACGTTCACTCGACACAAACTAGGTCATTCTTGGACTAACGTGGTTCAATCCTATTTATTTGAACTATTCGCTTGAGTGTAGGGGTCTTTGGCTGTGGCAGGAAACCAAGGGGGCTGAAGAAAACTCTACTCCTTGTCACGTACAAGCGGGAGTCGAAACCATACTACTTGACTCAATGAAAGACCTTATGATCTGGGGTGTTGGGATGGCCTAGTGGTCTAGAGTGCCGCGCTTCGACCTCTAGCTGGCCAGTCACCTTTGGCTTGCGGCTGTGGTTTCGAGCCCTGGTGTGAGTGTATGTGGCATGGCGATAGGGGCGCCTTCTCAACCTCGCGGGTTTCCTCCGGGCACTCCAGCTGCCTCCCACTGCTAAAGACCCATACGCGAAAGCGAATTATTGAAATAAAATTAAACCATATGTAAGTCCCGAAATGACCTAGTTTGTGTTGAGTGGACGTTAAACCCCATTTCTCTCTCTCACCTTATGATCTGAACCATTCGCCCCCCTCCTTTAATCAATATGCAAATGCACATCGAATACAGACCGAGTAATACATATTGCACAGAAGAGTCATTATTCGATGTTAGGGTACCAGTATTATCAGAATTTGCACGAAGTGATTTATCCAGTCTATATTTGAGTGGTCATTTGTACACAATCGTTTTAGTTTTACTTGAATACTTATGACGATCATAAGAAATCCGACCTGTTATCATAATTTTAAGAACTATTTAAACTTGAAACAGGTTCATTAAAACAAACGATGACCTAATTAAAGCAACCAGAGTCGCCATTGTCAGCAGCAAGGACCAATTGGAACATCTTTACTGAGTTGGTGGGTTATTATTACATGAGGTCTATGTCTGTAAATTAATCAAGGCACCTTTACTAGGAAAGACTGGATTTGCCCAGTCCTTGGATGTGGAGCCCAATTGTGATCAATTGGTACAATTAGCAAAATGACGGTTTGAGATATGTCAAAGTCCAAAGACACGGCATCAGATGATGTGGAAAGTTGATGGCTATTTTATGTCATAAGTCTTAATGAAATTGCTGGGGTGACGGGAGTAATGTTTATTATTTATCAAAATGCAATCGGGGTAGAACATCTGACAAGTTATAAAGCATCAACCGAGACAGGAAGGATGGGATAGACGATCCTTGATAATCCTTTAATTTATTTCGTCTACGCTAGCATTAAAGCTTTTAAACTACTATACAGGATACAGTCCCGTATTGGATTGAGTTACCTGTTTACATTCAAATTGATTAGATGGTGTGAAGGCGATACACGACAGAGTCCTTGAACAAATAATGTGGACCCCGATGTTGCAGAAAAGAACCTTATCGAATTTAAAAATATCTAGATCGTAATTTTTGAATGCCTTCTACCAAGTTATCTATGTATTCACATCATTTGGAAATTCAGAATAGTTTGATGAAAATTTAAACTTGATCAATCTCTCTCCAATTACGTATTAAGATCTAATTATAACACTTCTGAAATATTGATGTGCAAATTTATAATGATGCCATCCACTCCACTAAGCATTTTCCAAATACAATTACTACCACGGTCTCTTGGTTACATTCGTCTCCAGGATACAGAGAAAGCCTACCCCCCACCCCCTTGGTTATATTGTAGTAGTGCGCAGTGGTTGCTCAATGTGTAAGAAGTTTACTCGCTAACCTCATACTAGCCAAGAAATTCATTGACAGTGTTGCAGAACGGGGGGTCTCAGGGGGGGGGGGGGGGTCTCATGGTATGGGAGAGCGTATAGCCGTTCGAAACCCGTGGTTCCGTGTAGAAATTGACCTTCACGTAAAAAAAAAAATCTCTTGACATTGTAATCGTTACTATGAATTTGTTGACTAAAAAGTAGTTTCCGAGTAATAGCTCCTGACTCTTGATAACGTACATTACCGAGCTAGTAATCATTCTACAGAGTTGAAGCCCCTGACCTGAGACAAAGAGATACATTACCATACGTGTGCCCACTTTCAAGTGACAAATATTTTGTGCGCTCCCATAATAAAAACTGTCGGGTTAATATTGTCGTTGACTTATGACCCCTTAATTAAAATAAACCATATTGTATTCACTCGATTTTCTGATTTCCACAAAATGTGGATCATGATCATTTTGTGCAGTACGAATCCTTAATTCTCAAGACATATGCATGTTTTTGTTTTGTTTTTTTAAAAATGGAGAAAAACATGAGAAGTATACCGTGGACAAACTAACGTCTGTCATATTTGATGCAGGTCACGTGATCGTTTTAACCAATGAAATCCTCTCTTTTAATGTAGAGAGTTGATGTTAGGGGTGAATTACAAGAACGAGTCCATTGGATTAGTTGTTTTGAGGTTAAAACCAGTTGATAAAATGTCCGTCTTCCTGACATGACGATCAAATTCTAGTTAGATTACGAGATGGCGTAAAGATCAATAATACAATAACCGTGATCTATGTCCTTCACGACATGTTGCTCTTGGTAATTCTGAAGAGAATATATTCAACTTCCGTTACTCTCCCCTATCTCAGTTATGTACACATCTATTATTTAAAAGCATCATATCGTTTTGATAAGACAAAATGATGATTTCGATTTAATTACAGCTAATGTGATTTGCTAGGAGAGTATATGTCAACATTAAAAAAAAATTAGGTCCCCAGATAAAATACTTTACCGAAATATAACTGATTACGTTAACTAATGCAATAACGTGATTTGCGTCGAGGGAATCAGTCAACATTAAAAAATGTTAACTCATATCCTTTAACTAATGCGATAAATTTAGATTAGATCTCCAGATAAAATACTTTACGCTTCCGTATAACTGAGTTTGCTTTCAACAAAATAATTTTAAGACAAACGTGAGATTAATATTTGCTTAACAAAAAGTATAATTGTATAGAACTTGTCTAATGAATAATTTAAATAAGACATTAGTCAACCCAATTCAGTACTTCAATTTGAATCTGAACCAATGGGGTTTCTGGGTAAGATTTCGACAAAATATAGCTTAGGCCACACGAATCTAAAATTAGTAAAACAAAAGGAAATGTCATAGTATAGAACTTGCCCAGGGTACAATTTGATATAAACTCGAACCAACGAGATGTTTCAGAGAGAGCGATAGAAATGGGGTTTAACGTACACTCGACAAAAACTAGGTAATGCAGGACTAACATGTGTTTTAATATTATTCTAATAATTCGCTTGGGTGTAGGGGTCTTTAGCAGTGGGAGGAAACCAAAGAAAACCCATGAGGTTGGACAGGCAACTCTACTCCTTTTTACCTGCAACCGGAGATTCCAAACCACACAAGTTGACTCAATGACAGGCTTTTTAATACAGCACGCGCGTACTAACCATTCGGCCATCCCACCCCCGAGAGATGTCTCAGTGTCACGCAGATTTTATGCAGACGATCGGTATATGTTAACTTTATTTACATTGAAATCTATAACAAATTACAAATAGAAAACGATTTATAAATACATAAGGTCTTGAGCAGTGATAATCGAAAGCCGTAGCAGTCCTTTGGTGTGGGGTGGGGGTGGGAGAATCTAGGATGGACAAGGATGACTCGAGAATCTGGTGGATCTAGACGCTGAGCTGTCTGAAATGAGCATGCTAATCCATTAAATACAGTTCTAGTTCTACACAATTAATAATTAATCAGAGTAACATATAATATTTATATTTATCAACAATCAGATGTGAGAGTTATTTTGTCATATGTTAAAGGGTGTATTGCTCTATTATTTTTTTTTAAAAAAAAAAAACCTTTAAATTAGACAGACATCACTATAAAAGCACAAATTAATGTAATATGAACGCATGTAAAGTGATTTATATCAATTTTTAAAAACTGTAATTTTTTATCAGTTTCGATCATTCGATGAAATACGTAAACAAATTGAATGACAGTCGTTTACGCATATTTAGTGCATTCAATTATTATATTGTCGTTTGCGAAGCAGTTTTTACTAATTACTTTCACGTTGTAGGATAGGTTTCTATAATTTGTTCATTATGGCACCCGAAAACATACGGTACATGACTCGCGAACAGATTATAAATGGTTAATTCTGTCTTAAATACTGGATATTAGGATCCTTTAGTTTTACGGAAAATAAAAACACCAATATTGATTGGAATTGGTCAATATTGAATTTAATTTCTTGTGTTTGTAATTTCAAATATTTTGAAAAATAGAGATTCAGCTCCTTTAATTAAAAACACCGCTACCCGTAGAGGTAAAGGAGTCAATATCTTGTATAATCACTGTTACCACTGTGAAATGTAAACATTGGACAAATTTACTAAATGTCATTGTGCTTGATAAACGATAAGAGGATACTTGTCGAAACATCGTGCTTTCAGAATGAAATCAGGTATTGATTTCTCATAAAACAACTGTGTTAAAACACCAGGTCGACTGCGGAAAGACAAAAATGTTTATCTTTTTTTTTTTTCAAATTGCGGGGGTGGGGCCGAATGGTTTAACGTATGTGTGTTAGATCATAGGGTCTTTCACTGAGTCAATTGGCGTGGTTTATATTCCCCCACTTGAACGTGACAAAGTAAGGCGCCTGCCAAACCTCATGAAATAAAATTGAAACCATGTGTTAGTCCGAAATGAACTTGTTTTTGTCGAGTGGACGTTAAATACCGATGGGACAAAAAAAAACCCAACAAGGTCACATAAACACGTTGGCGTGTAGTCCCTACGTAAAACAACCCTTGACGGTTGAAATTCGAAATAAGAGTGGTCCATAACTCCGCTGTTCGGGCAAAATTCCCCTCATGACGTTTGACCGTTTCATTAGTCGGATTGGAGCAGGAAAGTAAGACGTTAAACCCTATTTCATTTTATTGACTGTAGGTAGTTCAAACATGTTGAAACAACATGCCTGTTTCATTTTAACAACAGAAACACGGAATCTCAAGTATGAAAATACTGTACAGACATATATATAAATATAAATAGATAATAGCAACAGTAACGATAAACGCTTGTAGAATTGATTGGAAGTAAAATACATCTGCACCAGAGTGTCTGTCTTTGTAGAACGCGATCACCACTTACATTATATGTATGTAGTTTATTTCAAGGCAGACATCTAAATTGAATTTTAGAGATGCCAAATGGAAAAATTGCTAATGAATCCTTAGGTAATCGAATCATAGGGAATTGAAAATATATAAATAATTGTCGCTATCTATTAAAGCGACAATACAGAAAAGGGAAACGGGAACTTTGGAGTTATTTCCAAACATAATTTGGTTACAAAAGACCTATTTAAATCAAACCTTGTGTATAGTCATTTTAAGTATACATGTACATCAATTTCTATTGAATCCACGACTCAATCTTTATGACATCTAGTTTGATTTGTTTCCGCTAACATCGACTCCAAGACATTATCTAACCTTCGTTTTGATATCTTCTTAATGCTTTAAATCCTGATTTACATTTGAATAATACACGTACATGTGTATAGTAGGTTCTGGCATGTTGGCTCGTATATATGGCGCCCGGTTAAAATCCCGTCGTATATAGGAGAAGAAGTAATTTCAACCCCATTCCTACGTGCCCGTTCCTACGTGGAGCTAACAATTAATAAGAAACCGAACCCATCCCATGCATCATGGCACAAGTGTCCATACAGCAAAAACAAAACTAACCGGATTTTAGTCACAATATAACCGAGTAGTTCTGTTGGCGAGCTATTAATTTCCAGTCCATGACTTTAAACAAACAGTATGTCATCTTGGGTCATGTAATTAAAATCAATATTAAACTATAAAACCTAACAACTGCTTTAAAACATCTTGACATTATTCTGTCTTCCCTGTTTTTAATTATTATTCAGGCGAGTAAAATCGATTACGATATGCTACTGTGTTTGAACAGAACATTACATCACGTATTGGTATTGGTATATATACTCCCGCCTGGCAGAATTACCGACCTGGGCCCTGTTTCACGAAATTTTAACTTAAGATAAAATCCAATTTTAGTAGATACTTCAATTTTGATTGGCTAAGCACTAAAATCAATCTAATATTATCCAATCAAATTACTAAAATTGGGATCTTATCTTAGTTAAAATTTCGTGAAATAGGCCCCAGCTATTCATTCTTATTGCAATGGGATCTGAAATGAAACAAAATGGGGTTTAACGTCCTATTTTTCTGCTTATGTAGACGGCATACGCCATACACTGTGCTATAAGGGGGATTCTTCCAAGACAGCGGCGCTACGGCAAACTTTTTTTTAAAATTCCAATGTCGATGTGTACACGGATTTCCGTCCCATCCGAACGATAGGACATTGTCATTGTCAGACCCTCCGATCTGCACCACTAACAGGGCGAAACTACACTGGAAAATCCTACTGACGACTCATAGAATGAAGTTACTGCCTACACTATTTTGTGGGTCTTTTGGTCTTTTTTATCTACACGTTTATCAATGTCGTAATTTTTCGTACGAATATCTCCAGTACCACAACTTTTTCCGGTCAAAGTATAGTCGCCCGGATTGGACGAAAACCAGTTGTCCCGTGTACACATTGGCGTGCACGTAAAAGAAACGTGGCAACTGGAATTCGATATCAGAAAAGGCCGTAGCGCCGCAGACCGGGCACAATTTCGCTGATAGTACTCTGTATGGCCTGTCATAATTAGCTCAATTAGGACGCTAAAACCATTTCATTTCCGTTTTTGTATTATCAAAAGGACTAGGAACCAGGGGCGGATTGGGCCGTCGGGCGATCATAGGTCAGTAAAAGGGATCGATTCGAAACGGAGGCCCGGGCCGGTTCCCGGACCCAATCCACCCCTGCTAGGAACGCTCGAATTGAACAACGTAGTGCCTAGCTGTTCACGAATTAAAACGCTGGACTTATCGTGTTGGAACAACCAATGACACATTGACCTATCGTGTTGGAACAACCAATGACACATTGACCGCCTTTCTTTATGTGTTGTAAATTTAATACGTTTTTTTTCTTTTTCAGATCGTCTAGATTGAATCAATAACAACGCAATGATTCTACTTAAAAGATATTTCACCAAGAAGTGTACGCTGCTGTTAATCTGTTGTGTGGCATGTTGTCATTTCATTTTAAACGCTGCAATAAATCTGATTGGTTCAAAACACCAGGGAGATGTTGTCATGGTTACTGCAGCCCCCTTGACAACAATTATTTCTAATTATTTTGCAGCCAAGGCAACAACCGAATCGTATGCTACTACAACAAATACCAGTGTTCACATGTGGAAAACGCCAAGCGATAATCCATTGTATTTCGTTCCTCGTACTGAAAAAGTAACCCCGCTTGATTTTGAAATACTGATAAAGAACAAAAACGCATGTTCGGATCCGCCATTTTTATTAATTTTCGTATTAACTATGCATGAGCATGCAGAGGAAAGGGAAGTAATCAGGCAGACATGGGGCGGTTTGGCTTATGGAGACAAATGGCCCCGAAAAGATATTACAGACAAAATCAAAATTGTTTTTTTATTAGGAGAACAACCAAACGATACTTTAAATGAAGTAGTTTCGAAAGAATCTGAAGCACATCACGACATTGTACTATTTGGTTTTCAGGAATCATACTATAATTTAACCTATAAAGTATTAATGGGGTTTAAATGGGCCAAAGAATTTTGTCCGCTGGCGAAATTTGTTATGAAGGTGGACGAAGACTCTTTTGTTGATATTCCTAAAGTGGTCAACAGGCTTCATTCTGAGGATTGGAATTCTAAAATCAGTGGTTATTATTTCGCAAATGACAAAGCATACCGGATTGGGAAATACAAAGTGTCTAATAATGTATATCCATTTGTGTACTATCCACCTCACGTTAAGGGCAATGCTTATTTTATGCCTACAACTTTTATGATGCGCCTACTGAATGTGTCTGAATACATGCCATATTTAAACATGGAGGATGTTCATATTACTGGTGTTCTTGCCCTGGCTGTAGGCGTTAATCGGTACAGGGCGTTTGCTAAAGAGGAGTTCAGTCCCTTTGGTATGGTTCGCGTCTGTGACTTTAGTCGCAGTAGGCTTGTCGTATCGGCTTTTGTTAGACCCCAGCTTGCGCGAGAGCTCTGGACAAGAATGCAACGCAAAAGTTTCTGTAAAAATTCCCATCATCTTTAAATTATATTTTTGTAAATTAAAAATTGAGTTGTTATTATTTGAAATTGGCCATATGTAAGAATATGTGTCTTTTAGAGGAGGGGGGGGGGTGGCGAGCACGTGCGCGGTGTATCATAATTAGGTCTGTCATCGAGTCAACTGGCGTGGTTTCGAATCCCGGTTATACGTGAGAATGAGTAGGGTCGTCTGTCCAACCTGGTTCGTTTTCTCCAGGCCCCCCGGTTTCCTCCCACTACTAAAGACCCCTACGCGCAAGCGAATTAGTGAAATGAAATTAAACCATATGCTAGTCCCGAAATGACCTACTTTATTTCGAATGGACGTTAAACCCTATCACTCGCGCTTTGTCTGTTTTAGACACTTTTATTTGTATAAGCCAACATTTAACAGTTTTTCCCCTTTCATGAAAGTAACTGGGAGGTTTTGTTAAAAACGCTGATGTATTAGATTTGATCGTGTTTACATACGGTTGTAGAACAATCGGACATTTAACCCAATTTACTTGTCCCATTCAAACGAGTTGAAAATGGATATTACAATATCGCTAATATAACTCATTCGTTTAAAACGCATAGACCGATCACATTGACACGTCGAACTCCAGCGTATGTACGCTAATTACAGACACATTCTTTAAAAATTTGGGGTTTGACATTTGGGAAATTTGACACCGAAAGTAGTCAACCAGGCGCGGATCCAGAATTTTTTGCAGGGGGGGAGGGGTCTAGGTTTGATAATTGCTTAACTAATTGCGCTCAACCGATTAACCCCAGAAAAAATTGGTAAATTAGATTCAATTTGGTTCATTCTGAGGTATTTCCGGAAGGTAAATTCCAAAATTACAGGTCTAAATCGCCAATAAAATCGCATAAAAAATTTTCAAGTCTGAGCAGGGGAGGGGGGGTCCGGACCCCCTGGACCCCCCCTCTGGATCCGCGCCTGTCAACATGCTTCATTTAAATGATTGGAATACCAAAAGCAGTGGTTATTATTTCAAATGACAAATCATACCGGATTGGGATTGGGAAATACAAAGTGTGTAGTATCATTAATTGAGAAACGGGGTGTAATATTACAGTATCGCGCAATTACAACCGTTTTGCAAGTGTCTTCCAATAATAGTCTAGTATCACAACAATGTCTTCCAAACGGCAGTAGCCTATGCGAGTTTGATCTACCCCGAAACGTTCGTTTCTGGAGTTTAATGACCACTTCCATCAGGGGTGATATCGTAGACAATCTACCCCGAAACGTTGCTCGTTTTACAACTTGGGGAAATATATACAAAAAATATATTGACAGTCAGTCGACGTGCACATTCATAATGCGACGATTACAGACAACACTAGAACGTCAATCGTAACTGTCACAGCTCGTTTTTTTTAACTTTTGACATTAGACTCCGGTCTCAAAGTACAAGGGAGCTAACTACAATAGACAATGTGAATTTCTGGTTGTTATGACATAAACGGGGCTTAACATTTATGTCGGTACCTGTGCACACATAAACTTCACAATAAGAAGTAAATTTTGGAATTCGAAATATCAGTAGGTCATAACACAGGAGTCCGGGAAAAAAGGATCTCGTTTCATAAGACGTTTAATTAAAAGAAATGAATTAACATGATAAATCAAGTCTCGATTGGTATCGACTAGGCTGTATGTGATCACAGACATATGAATATTATTGACACAGTGAGATAATTTAAAAGTCGTATTCTCAGAAATTTTTCTACAATTCCGAATCCACATTACACGCTCGTGTACCTCTACATTTATTTTATTTTAAGAATATTTTTTTCTATATGCTGAGCAAACAAATAAGAAAACCCTTAACTATAATTAGTACAGTCAATATATGAATAGTATGATACCAATATTGATTCAGATAGTGTCAACAAATCAAATTACTATATCATGTAAAACAACTTTTTTGATTATATAAATACTCATTTATCATAAATTGTCTGTCATGCATCGTCTCATTATCTTCTAGAATCGATCGATCGGCGTATCCGATCTCGCTTATTTAGGATTCGATTAAAATGAATAAAAAATCTTCTCGTTTATTACATTAACTTTTGACATATTTTTCTTTGAAAATAGTGTTCCGATCATATGAATTGATTGAATAATGAAAGCGTTTGTATTGATATTCACAGCTTGGTTTCACAACGAATAATAGGGAACTGATAAGCACTAACATAAAAAAAAAATATTTTTTGGGTAAAATTTTAAATTTGACTCTGATAGGATGGGGTTTCACTCTCGCTTACCCAAGCAAAGTGATGGTGCCCCGTGAGGCATTTAGCAAGGCATTGCCTTTACCCCATTAGCCCGATTAGGAAGGAGAAGTGAAGTGTTGATCCGCACTCTATTTTTATTATGTTTATTATAATAACGCATAAATTATGGGATTTATTTCCAGAAGGGGTGCAACTTCACTTCAGCCAAACAATTGCATATCCAACACGTAACCATGTACGTAATTGTAGCTTTTTATAATGGTTGATGAGTATCCAGTAAAATGTCGTCAAATTTCTCTCTTCAAGAATCGTAACTATTTTTTTTTTCATAACCACATCAACCATGCAGTAATTAACGGTAATTGCATTTGGCAGAATGTGTCCTGTGTATACCTAGTTCAACAATTACTGGAGGGGCCCCGTTTGCTCAGTGAGTAAAACCCTTGTTCATTAACCAAGAATTAAGGAGTTTGGTCACAGTGTTGGCCGAAAATGTTTGGAAGCGTAAGTCAGATAAATTCTGTAGATTCTCCCCAGGAACAAAAGTCTCTCTCTCTCTCTCTCTCTCTCTCTCTCTCTCTGTCTCGTGTTTTATTTCAGATTACACGGCGCCGCACACCAGTACCTATAAAATCACTATCAAAAGCCACGAGTAGCAATAATAGTTCTAATCTTTTAGAGACATTTAGTAACTGGATAGAGCAATAAACTATAACACATACCTAAGGAAGAACAATTACTGATTTATTTACACGACGTTTCGGAGAGTATTCTCTCAACATTTTCAAGCAAGTACAGTAACAAATATAAAGAGCAATTATACTAGACAACCAATAACAACAATTCAGAAACCATGCATGACAACAACAAGATCAAACGCATCGTTTATAGTTTATAATAGTCGATACATTGGATGAGTAACTTGTATTTTTAAAGGGTGTGGTGGGCGGGTGGCAGAAATGCCTGGTCGGCACTGAAATTGATCCCGGGACCTGGCTGGTGAAGCTCCAAATAGAAAAGGGACCTATTTCGTTATATCGAAATTTAACAAATTAATATTTCGTCATAACGAATTAATATTTCGTAATAACGAATTAATATTTCGTAATAACGAATTAATATTTCGTCATAACGGAATTAATATTTCGTCATAAAGAATAAATATTTCGTCATAACGAATTAATATTTCGTCATAACGAATTAATTTCATTTCGTCATAACGAATTAATTTCATTTCGTCATAACGAATTAATATTTCGTCATAACGAGTCAATATTTCAATGTCCAATGTTGATAGCACATACTGCCATACTAGGGAGAGTTATACTTACTGAAGAAACCCCACAAATACTACTGTCAATCCTTGAATAGTGTATCAGTTATAGCCACAGACAAGACAGGACGCGAATATAAAATTTCAGCTATGTGCCTAAAGGACCTGACAAGGTGATGCAAATTAATTGTCAAAATATCAATTAAAGGGACCATAGAAATCGGAAGTGTCTGCGACAGGATTCTAGACCATTTCAGTCTATACTCTTTCTGTGTGAATGTGAAGATTTGCCACTGTTGTAGTCATTAATATGTTATTTTTCTCAAAATATCATCTATTAAAGGGGTCATTAGTTCCATGCCTCTGGATCCGTGGGGATATAATGAAGCTCCTGTCATCATTATGTTCAGCTATTGGAAATCCTCTGTCAGCTAATCCTATTTCAGCAACAGTCTGATTGGAAAACGGATTGGTATAAAGTGGCATTTCGGATGTAAAACTGATTGGAAACTTTGAAGTTGCTTGGCTCAGTGTAGTAAAGCAGAAAAATGCATTTGTGACATTTAAATTGATAAAAAAAAAAAAAAAAAAGAAAATAGTTATGATTAAGCTGCGTTCACACTGCATGCGCATTCATTACAGTTTATTCGGATTAAATTCAGAATGAAAAGCGCGACACTGAATGCACAGTGAAGGTCATTCATATCCAAGGATGCGCCAGACATTCGTATTGGTGGTCATAATGTTGCTTATGTTTAATTTCCTGAGGCAAACAAAGCTATATCAGCGATGCCCGGTCTTACATCTTCGACACCTTGCCATGCAGCTCCGGGCACGATTTCTTTGGCACCAAAATCAAATGCAAATGAGGATGAATACTATTTAGGTAGCGTTTGCTGTACATTAACACGTATGTACATACATGTAATTAAAATGTGACAACATGGGGTTAAACTTTCTGCTGTTCTGGTCCAAAATTGTGCTTATAAAAACGGAGATATACCATTTTCCCGGGACAGCGACGCAACGGTCTACGCTTTTAATCGAATTCCAACTATCAAGGGATTGTTAATGTCCACGTCAATGTTATCATTTTTATCTGAACACACCTATCTTTGTACGTGGATTTTTATATGCCCACATTGAAATGTAGTCGTATATTGTCGTCGCCCCAGTCCGACGCGCTTGAGGCTAATGCGAATATCTGATTGACTATAAATGTATGCACAGTATTTAAGGTCATGGATGGAAAAGCCAATCAATTTTGAACAATTTACGATAATTATTGCCAGAGTTATGGCCCATGATATTTATGCACAGGTGACAGATGAAGGAGCCAATTTTGAACGATTTACGATAATTAAAGGTTAGTATAGGGCAGAATTCGTAATCAGAATTTAGTGTATGCCACAACCATTGTTGACTGCTCGGAGGACTTAGCTGTCGATGGCGTCTGTTTCGTTGCCTGGTAACCTATCTTTTAGCTGGTTATGTTACCACAGTATTTGTTTCAGTGACAAAGGGCTACATCTATATAGGGTAGGCTACATCCCAACTGATTTCTTTTTGTAATATTAATTTTTATTTATTTGAAGAATATTGGCCGGGCCGTATCCCCGTTGAATCAAGCGTATCATACTCAAATCTTGACTGCGAATAAACCGATTCGAAACACTTGTTCCGGGTTGAATTCGGAAAAATATACGGATTCGTTAATTCAGATTCAGTTCGGTTTTTATCGAATTGAGTGTGACGCCAAAGTCCGGAATAAGACTTTATTCTGAATTCAATTCAGATTAAACCCTTAGTGTGAACGCAGCTTTAGAGGCCTAAATAACCATACAACTCATGGTGGTTGTAATTATTTAGCACCTACTTGTTAAACCGTTGAAAGATTTAAAATTTGGGTTAAAGTTAAGAGTGAAGGTCAAACATGTCGGTGGCAACTATAAAGTGTACATTGAGATGTTTAAGATGAATGTTATTCCCCACTATGTCATTCTAAGGATCTGGGAAAGACAAACCAATGGTGAAATAGTATTAATAAAAGAAATATAAGTTTTATTATATTTTGGACAATTAATTTTTCTGGTTGACTTTAGCCTGAAAAATCGACGTGGCTCAATATTTTAAACTGACAATAAAAACTGGTTATATTTTTTTACTTTTGATATACTTAAATCCAGATTGGTCGATTGGAATTCGAGTCCGCCAACTATGTTGCTGTATTCACGGCCTTTAATAGCAGGAAAACTCGTTTGCGACCAAATTCTCTGTGCCCGTATGTGTTGTGACTGGGCGCTCGCAGACGGCCAGCACCAACATCTGTAATTACCCGAAATAGTTTCTAGAATTTCAAGTTTCTTTCCCTTCTTCGATTCCATTCTCTGCATGAATGGACCATTTTATGTATAAAAATAAGTATCTGATATAGATTTTTTAAACCAGTATGGCGTTACAACAAAAATAGGTGTTAATACAACTGCCTTAATGCTAAGTTCTCAGTATCACTATTATAACATAGTTTCAGTTAACAGAATAAAACAAACTGGATTCAACATTTTATTCAGTCGTATTTGGTCAGCCGCCAAAGCTGGTCTGATTTACATGAGTGTGTGAATTAGTTTTATTTAACGTCCGCTTCCACTGAGGTGATATCGCAGACAATTACGTGTTATTTGTGTATGGTGAGAATATTTACAAAGTGATTAGTGGAAAATAGATAATTGAATATATTTATATATATATGTACAGAAACATTGACTAACTGGTGTAAAGTAAAAAAGTGCTATTTGAGACGATCACAGACATAGACAGATGAGCACAGTGCAAGACATACATAAACATGGACGAACATATAGACAAAATGGACAATTACGAACAGACAAGAACATTTACACACAGAGACATGATATGTACATATATATATATTTGGTCATTTTGTCGGTCTGGTCGTTCTGTTCGGTAGAATGGCAGGGCGGTGCAACTCTTCCTTGGGGCTTGTTGGTGAGTGATAGGCCTGATCCATTCTTCCTTCCATTTGGTTTTGTTGTCCGGTATGGTGGTTCTGTTTCATCTTCGTTTTTTGTGTTCATTCCTTTTGTTTGTTGGTTCTCTGAAGGAAGAATCCAGCACCTGAAAAAAAAAAAAAAAAAAAAAAAAAAAAAAAAGTATCTGGTCTTACAGCTAATCTGGGATTATTTCGTCTGAGATAAGGCTTCAGTGGATGGGGGGGGGGCAATGGTGGCAAAGAAAAAAAAAAAAAAAAAAAAAAAAAAAAAAAAAAAAAAATGAAAGGTAGAATTAAAATAAATTGGATAGAGTCCGGTAAGAGTAGTAGTAGGCATACGGTTCAAATAAAGCATAGTATATTCATAAATACATTTTATAATTCTTTATTTCAAATCTATTTGTAATTACAATACAACATTATGTGAAATTACATGGATGTACAATCAATCATGATTTAAGTATATAATTGATGATAAACGATAATAATAATAATTTGATTTCTGCAGGACGGTGCGTTTCCCTCGAGGGGACATTTTTGCGCACCGTCCTGCATTGTGTTTTTTAATTGATTAGTTAAGTTGCCAGATGGGTTACGCTTCTCTCTAGGAGACATGTTTGCGTTCCACCTGGCTTACGCATGTTGCTATATATGTTTTGTTAAACCTATTTCCTGTATGAAGTCCCAGATGAGCTGAGAGGTCCAGTATCTGTCTTCTGGTGGTGGAGAAAGTAGGGAATTGAGATTAAGTGATTTCCCCCTTTCTTTCAGTTTGTCTATTAGCGGTTGACGTTCTGTTTTTAGTTGATTGCAGTTGATTAACAGGTGTGAAGTGGTTGCAACATGTCCACACGGGCATTTGATTGGTGTATAAGTGTAATCTTTGACTACCTCTATTGTTTTGAGCCTCGTGATGAGTTTGCATATTTTGATAGAAGGATGATTGATGTAGACCCTGTCAACAAGATTGCTGTCTAATTGATAGCGATGTGTATTTTCTTGTTCGAGACGGGCTTTCCATGCATTTTTAATCTTCTCTTTTGCTATGCTTGCAAATTCCTGACTGCTGTATTCTAGACTGTCTATTTCGTTTAATGACAAACTCTCTTTGGCCAGTTTGTCGGCCTGTTCATTTCCTAAGATGTTTACATGAGAGGGGATCCATGCTAGGATCACCTCTCTCTCCCTATTTTTGATTGTTTGAATGATTTCCCTGATTTGGTGGATTATAATCTGCCTGTTCTTAGTGGAATTTGTTTCTATTGATTTGATGCAACTCAGGGAGTCCGACAGGATAACGTTTTTTTGATGCTTCTGCGTAGCTAGCCATTCGAGTGCAGTTTTAATGGCCATCAGTTCTGTAGTGTATACCGAACAGTGTTCTGGTAGCCTTTTCCTGATGTTTAGCTTTTCTTTTGGGATGTAGATTCCGTATCCTGTGGCTCCCTTCGTGGAATCCTTGGACCCGTCTGTGAATATTTTGAGATGGTCACTCCATTTTGAGTCTATAAGTTCCATTGCTAGTGTTCTTGCTTCTGTTGGGTTATTATGCTTGTTAGTGGTTTGGCTTAGTTGGGAATTGGTTGTTGGGTTATTTAGTTGCCAAGGAGGAGTATCGGGGATATTTACATGAAAAACCAAAGCCAATTTATACTAAATTCACTTTGATAACAAAGGTAATTAATAATATGTAACAAAGGGACTTATGTAAAGACTACACAATTAAATCATTTGTCATTGATAGATTATCTCACTATAAGCATATGGCAGGCTACAGAACAATTGATGTGTGACAGCTAACGCTAGTAGACGTCATTAGTGATCAGCGGATTATCTAACTTGACCATTATACATATGGCAGCATCTGGTTCTTTATTAAATGAACAATAGTGTGGTCAATTAGAGCACAGTGGAGAGCTTATTACACATGCGGTCATAGGATAATTATAATCTTTTACCTATCACTGTCTCTCACACTATGTAACACTATTCGCGTCAGAAAAGTGCGTTTACTGTTTTACTGATATGATAATTATATAAATCATGGCATTAATTGTGTTTGACTACAGTAAATTAATATGAACCATTCTGATAGCTAGCAGATACTATAGCAACGGTGAACTTCAGATGATAACAACAGTCACAGCAAGACAGTCAACATTAGCACGGGTAAGTCTTGAGAAATTTAACAAATATATCGTTAATTCCATTTAATCCTGTGTTAATCCGAATATAATTTTAAAATGAAATTAAATGAAATGGGGTTTAACCTCCTGCTTTCCAGCATTGACTTGACTGATGAAGATATGCTAATTATGCTCGTTAGCGGCACTATGGTCCACTGCCAGGGATTTGTTTGCGTACACGGGACGTCTTTTTCGTCCCATCTGAACAACTAGACAATGTTTCTCCAGTATGCACCACTCGCAAGGGAAAATCACACCAGGCAAATCATGAGAAATGTTCTAGCCAACGCCGAGGGCAAACCCGGGACCTCATCTGGTTACCGATGTAAAAGAACATGGCTACTTTAATTTATATCAAAAATAAACATGTCGATTTTGTGTGCTAATTTGTTTGTTAAGCTTAAAGTCGTTCCTCGTGTGTGTGTGTGATGGTGGGTGTGTGTGTGTGTGTGTGTGTGGAGGGGGGGGGGATGGTTGAATGGTTAGTACGTTCGCGCTGTATTATAAGGTAAGGTTGTACGTACGTGACAAGGAGTAAGGTCGCCTTCCAACCTTGCGGGTTTTTTTCCGGGTCCTCCCACTGCTAAAGACACCTACGTGCAAGCGAATTATTGAAATAAAATTGAACTATGGGTTAGTCCCGAAATGACCTACTCTCTCTCTCTCTCTCTATCTCTCTCTCTCTCTCTCTACAAATGAAAAATTCCTATTTTATTTTCTGGGCTGCAGGTGTGTTTGTAAACTACAAAACAAATAAATTACACAAATATAGAGCATGTAAAGTGATGGGCAGAGAGAGAGCCAACTTATACTAATAGACATATACAGTATACAGGTCGACAAGATGTCGGCTAGAGTATCATTCTCTTCATTGTTTATATTATAATTTGTTTGTTTTAATAGATACCTAGTGTATCATTCTCTTCATTGTTTATATTATAATTTGTTTGTTTTAATGGATACCTTCTCCACTACGTGAGTATCGATAATAATTCTATATAAAAATAAATTAATTTCGGGACTAACATATGGTTTAATTTTATTTCAATAATTCGCCTGCGCGTAGGGGTCATTAGCAGTGTGAGGAAACCGGAGTGCTCGAAACCACAGCCGCAAGCCAGAGGTGACCGGCCAGCTAGAGTTCGAAGCGCGGCACTCTTTTTTTTTTTAACATTTTTATTCACATAATAAGGTTAACATATTAACAAGTGTAAAGGCAATAAAAGATACAGGCAATAAAAACGTAGTTACAATCTAAGGAGGAAAACTTCGTATGGTCACATGCAGTATAAAACAGGTTGTTGTAGCTGTTAAAGGTAATCAAAGAAATGGAAGCATGAAACTTGAATTAATTAATGTTAACTACCAAGTGTAATATATGATGCTATTCTTACCCCAATGTCTTAAGAAAATGATATTAAAGGGGGTGTGGACAAAAGAATAAACAGGTAAATACCCGCATCAGTTTATTAGAAAAAACAAGGATTATGCAAGAGCTAAATCTGCCTATTGTCGGTCTTTCTTTTCAATGTTATCTAAATCATTAATTAGACATTTATTTATTATCGTACCGACTTACATAATGATGATCGAGGCTAGTCCCAAAATTCAATCGCTAAATTCTCGGTTCAGAGTGGATCAATTTGACTGAAATTTTAAGCAAATTCCCTTTACATTATCTAGTTTGTAACTACATGTATTATTAGAGTGAGAACTGTAGCTCTTTATCTAATCTGCCGGACTTTTGGTGTTAAGCGCAAACGATGTAATCGATTATCTAATCCTGTGTTTCTTGATTTTCTGGATTGGAAATGATTTTTGTTCTGTGCAGGTCATTGGTTGTATGTGACAATGTCCTCCTGCACATATTAATGAACATAATATGTTCAGTAGTATACTTGTGTAATGTTTATTGTTTAGTGAAATAAGGCACCTGTCACTGACAATGTCAGACACAGATTAAGGCTTTGTCAGGCACAAAACCTCTGGTGCTTGTCATTTCGTCCGGCACTGATGTCTTATTTATTGATATTATTAATACATGTTCGGCACTAATTGAAAATGTCAGCTACTATTTCATTAGTGCCTGACACTTTGTCAGGTACATCTAAAACCGTTATTTCCAGGCCTGGTGAAAGGATAACTTAAAGATAAGCGATAAAAGTAAAATATATTAATTAACATGACTTTGAAATTTCATTTACTTCAATAATAAAAAATTCTTGATAAAGTGGTTCCCAAATGAATCAGTAGTGCAACACTCTTTTTTTTTAAAAAAAAGCAATTGATTATCATTATTATTGCATTTGACAATGGGCAGTTTTGTTGCTCTTAACATTCTTCTAAATACCACGGGAGGGGGTGAGTGGTGGATGGCCAAATGGTAAGCACGTGCGCGCTCTATCATAAGCCTGTCATTGATTCATCTGGCGTAGTTTTGAATGCCCTATTGTACGTGACAAGGAGTAGGGTCGCCTTTCAAACATCGTGGGTTGTCTCTGGGTCCTTCGGTTTCCTTCCACTGCTAAAGACCCCTACGCGCAAGCAAATTATTGAAATAAAATTAAACTTTATGTTAGTCCCGAAATGACCTAGTTTGTGTCGAGTGGACGTTAAACCCCAATCTTATATTATGAAAGTTGAATCTTTGAAAGGAATATTCGCCCCTAAAGGTTTGAATTCTGTAAGTTTCTACAAAGATTGACGAATTGAAAATTCCATCGATCTATGCTGTGCCGTATGTACCAGACACACCGCCATCTTTATTTTCCGTGAAATAAATTGATGGACCTATTTAAACTCCGATTGAATACAAGCAAAGTGACTGCCAAGCGATGGTTTATTTTGTTTTTGATTTAATTAAATCTTTAATAACCTCTAAGTACATAATTAACGTTGGAATGAAATGAAATTGGGTTAAACGTCCAACTGTTCTCCTCCTAAACTGCGCTAACTAGACGGCATACACTATACAGTGTGCTAAGAGGAAAATTTTACCCGGGCAGCGGCGCTATGGCCTACTCTTATATCGAATTCTAACTGCCAAGGGACCTTCTACGTGCACGCCAATGTGTACACAGGCCTCGGTTATTCGGCCAATCCGAACTACAGCTTCTCTTGTCAAACACTCTTTCCTACGTTGGATTAAGCCTGTGAGAAATAGGATAATTTTAGAAATATGCAAATCACGTATCATTACTTTAAACTACAGGTTCGCATCAGTCTATAACAAATAAAACAAGATTTAGTCGTGTTTTGTTATGTATTTTCTTCAAAGATTATTCTGTTTTGGAAATCCTTCTAAGATTTTGTTTTAAAATGAAGTTAACGCATCAAATAATATAATTAGGTCATGGTAGTTGCCGATTCTGGTTTGAATTAATGCCTCAAGTATTTGTTCTACGTCAAATACCCTTGTACTTGGATTTGAGCTCTTTAGACGTGGCTTTCTTCAATGTACGGTTATTCTCACACATTCGTTAATGTTACGTGACAGTTACCTTCACAGTAAATCTATAATACCCTACTCATAACATAAAAGCTCTCTATACATTTCAGTGCTATATAAGTATTATTCAAGAATTACCACTTGCATAATTCGGACATTGTTCAATTGTCAAAGTAATAAAACATTATACAAAGATATATTTAACTGTAATTGTTTGGTGTAATAACAAACCAGCTTGGATATGGTTACGAGAGGGGATAATTATATTACATGTACATAAGTACAGGATTATTAATATACAAAGTCAGCTTGTTTAATTCAAGAATTACCACTTCACATTAGAGTAGCCTATACTATTTGCAGTTGTCAAATTTGGCATGTTGGAGGAAACTTCGTATGGTCACATGCAGTATAAAACAGGTTGTTGTAGCTGTTAAAGGTAATCAAAGAAATGGAAGCATGAAACTTGAATTAATTAATGTTAACTACCAAGTGTAATATATGATGCTATTCTTACCCCAATGTCCCAAGGAAATTATATTAAAGGGGGTGTGGACAAAAGAATAAACAGGTAAATACCCGCATCAGTTTATTAAAAAAAGGATTATGCAAGAGTTAAATCTGCCTATTGTCAGCTTTTCTTTTAAATGTTATCTAAATCATTAATTAGACATTTATTTATTATCGTACCGACTTACATAATGATGATCGAGGCTAGCCCCAAAATTCAATCGCTAAATTCTCGGTTCAGAGTGGATCAATTTGACTGAAATTTTCAGCAAATTCCCTTTACATTATCTAGTTTGTAACTACATGTATTATTAGAGTGAGAACTACAAGCTATTTATCTAATCTCCCGTAATGTATCTTTAACTAATTCAGACATCAGGTGTGTCCGGTAAATAAAATAACTACTTAAAAAATACGCTGTTGTGGACTTAACTGTCGCACGACGTTTTTTCTTTTTTTTTAATAATAAACTGACAATTGGCCTTTCGTAAAACGGCTCGATTAGGAATAGTCAAAATGCATTTAAAAAATAAAGGTGAAAATTCTTTAGAGGTAGCAAAAATGACTGATTAAGAATGTTTAATACTAAGCGGGCCCTTCCCCCACCCACCACACAGCCAGACACACACACACCCGCATCTGGAACTGGAAGTTCAATGTAAATTTAAGGGGAGATAACTAACTAATCTTGTAACCGGATGATTAGAATTTGATTTGGTGAGCGGTAGTTTTGTTTGCATTTGTGTGTGCTGTATTTATGGTAAAATGGACGTTATTCAGTTTGATTTTAATGAATATTTTGGATTAGCTGTTCTAGGGCGGAATGAATGGCAATGTTAAGGGTTTGGGGGACTATTAAGGGCTCTAAAAAATTAATCGTTTGACGTCGTCATTGTCATACCGTACTGACTACTGCTTCTGTTACTAATAATAGAAGAGAGGCCTAGATGGGACCATCGTTACCGAACTGTGACGTCTTTCCTTTCACTAAAGCAATATATCTGTATAGGCCTATTCCTTAAGAAGCGTACATATTGATTTTGCTTGAGGTTTTTTTTTTTCTTTTTTTGCAAAAAAGACTGACTGATCACAGGCTCACAATATAATATTTCATACGACGAGTGGCACAGCCACGAGCTGAGCACCACAACAAAAGTCAAAAGGGCAAGCTTTCTACTCTAGGCTAGGATTAGGAATGATCGGGAGCGTGCTACGGAGAAACTTTTGAATCTAAGACGAGTTTCTGAAATGCCATATCCTGGTCTTTGGTGGTAGAATTCTGATGGTCAGAAAACGCTTATAATTTATAATTAATGAGTAAAATTGAGTAGGCTACTCTACCTACACGCATGTGGTTTCATGTTACTTATTAAGAATTTTGTAAGAATCTGTAATCTGTGACAACTTATTTCAGAAAGCAATCTGTTTCACAGAGAATTACTTACGAATTATCTCTGTAACAGACGACTGTACACAACAGGTGCGTTGACTGCACGCGCCGTTTGTCATTGGCTCAACGGCTCGTGCAATGTTTACTTAACACCTAACTGCTTCGGGCAAAATGATGCATTTTACTCATTTTAATACCCATTTACACTAAATAGGAAATATTTTTTAAACTACAAATACTTCAAACGTCTTTATTTAATTTTCTTTTACCTCAAAAAAATGTTTGAGAATTTAATTTGTCGGAGTAAAAAAGTTAATATGCCGTACTCATTAAGCCTCGTCGATGTCATGCTTATCAGTGATTGTAGCGACCAAGCGAATATTCACTGCGGGGTCAGTTTGAGATAATAGTTGTAACATCATTTACATGGACCCATTAACTTGTGGGCTATTTTCATCGAGCCTCGACTGATCTGTCAGATCACGCCTACACGCAATGAGTCAAAATCTATTAATATACATTTAAGTATTAATTGTGGGATTTTCCCTTCTATTTAGGCTTTGTTTATTTACCTCAATAATTTATTTTGTCAATGTTGCATAATTTTGAGCCCGAGGGCACTTATTTTGAGACCGACTATTCCCCACCCACCCTCTCATTGTTTGACATATCTTTAAATGTATTGAATATTTTGGTAAATTATGTATAATTTCAGTATCTGAGCTTATTAAATTGAAGATAGGCCTACTCGGTAATGCCCATAGATTTTCCTGAAAAAGGTTTTGAAGTATATTATGGTATCGCCATTGATGTTTGCTTGTCGTGAAACGCTCCGAAATTAATTAAGAAGTGTTATAAATGGAAAATCGAGTAAATACCGGGGACCGTGAGTTTGCGTACCCCCCCCCCCCCCACACACACACACACGGAACGAATAGACGCTGTTCTTGCCAAGTGCCCGTCCTGCACTACTGACAAGGATCAGTGCGGGATTAACCTTGTGGGGTGCGGGGGGGGGGGGGCATACCAAATACGCGGGGGCCCCATTGTTGTTTGTTCAAATTTTTTCGTACTACTGACCGTAGATCATATTAGTATGTGATCCACCTCCTTGAGTGCCTGGGGTGTTTTCCTCCAGGATTTTTTTTTTTTTTTAAATAAGGATTAATTTCAGTGCATCTTAGACAATTCGGGCAGCGATTTCATTGATGTTTAGATTTCGTTGACAATTTGAGTATTGTAACAGACTCTTTCTCTTACGATGTTTTCTTTTACTTTATTTTAGTGAAATTATTTTAGGTGACATAAAACATTAAACTCCGATCAGCAATGATTGTCAGTAAAGAGTTTTATAAGGCAACTTCTAACAGTTAACACACCACAGCACTATGGCGGTATATTAGTGCCAAAATTCTAACATGCTTTCGTCTAATTTCTTACTTCTATTCATGTAATTTCTAACCTCCATTCATGTAACTTCTAACTTCTATTCGTGTAATTTCTAAATTAAGACAATGTATAATTCAACTTCTTTATTTGTTCAGTGTAAATATCAATTCTATTTCATCTTATTTCTAATATTGGGGCGAAAAATGTCTACTTCATTGTGGTGTTACATGTTAAGCATGAACGGCAAACAAATTTAGAATTTTGATACATCTACCTAGCAACCATCATTATGACATCGTTTGGTGTCGCCACCGTGTGCTCAGTTTGGGAAATGAGCACCTGATCGGGACCATTCTATTGATACAAACAACTCCCTCTTCGTCAGATTGAGTGGCTTGCCTGAGTGTTAAAATTGAAAACAACATCGGGAGAGAGAGATGGGGACATGGGGTTTAACATCAACTCGACACCAACCAGGTCATTTCGGTATTAACACCGTTCAATTGTATTTCAATAATTCGCTTGCGCGTAGGAGTGTTTAGCAGTGGGAGGAAACCGGAGGACCCGGAGAAAACCCACGAGGTTGGAAAGGCGGCTCTGCTCCATGTCACGTAAAAACGGGAAATCGAAACCACGCCAGTTTATTCAATGACAGACCTTATGTTACAGCGTGCACGTGCTAACCATTCGACCATCCTACCCTCTAAACAACATTGAACGTGATATAAATGTATGGTTTGCAAATATTATTTCGAATACCGTGGCTAAGTGGGTAAGACGCAGGCTCGCTAGGCTGTGGGTCGGGAGTTCGATCCCTGCATTGGTCGAAAAAAGTTCATCCAGATTTTCTGGCGTGGTTCCCCCTTATTAGTGTGTTGTCGTTCCGATGGGATGAAAACCCGAGGTTCCATGTACATGTTGGCGTGTACGTAAAAGATCCCGTGACCGTTAGACTTCGATATAAGTCCACGTCGTAGATCCGCTCTCCGGGCAATATTTCCCTAAAGCACACTGTATGGCGTATGTCCGTCTCCATTAGCCCGGTTCGGAACAAAACAGTAGGGCGTTAAACCCTCTTTCATTTCATTTCATTTTCTATTTCAAATATAAGCTAAACGGGATTTGGAGAATTTTATTTTATTTTTTTTTACGGTTGAGCCAATAATTTATATCTATATGCAGTTGGTCTATATTAACACAGGGTATAAATGTTATGGATAGGCCTACACAGATACTGAGTTTAATATTAAGTGACCTCTCTCTCTCTCTCTCTCTCTCTCTCTCAGCACTCCTTCCAACCTTCAACCAAACGAAGAATGGGTCGTTTATACCAATTATGGTCCCGATCAGGTGCGCAATCATCCAATTGAGCACACAGTGGCGACACCAAACGATGTCATAATGATGTTGCTAGGTAGAAGTATCAAAATTCTAAATTTGTTTGCCGTTCATGCTTAACATGTAATACCACAATGAAGTAGACATTTTTCGCCTCAATAATAGAAATAAGATGAAATAGAATTGATATTTACACTGAACAAATAAAGAAGTTGAATTATACATTGTCTTAAATTAGAAATTACGTGAATGGAAGTTAGAAGTTACATGAATGGAGGTTAGAAGTTACATGAATGGAGGTTAGAAATTAGACGATAGCATGTTAGAATTTTGGCACTAATATACCGCCATACAGCACAAGGCCTGCTAAATTTGCGAGGGAAGCCTCTGTGAACGTTATTTACTGATAGGACAGTATCTGCGATCGATATATATTAACAGAAAACCAAGTTTGCTCCGACTTTGGAACTTTAGGATATTTTTGCTTTAAATGATAGAACTAAATGTTCTGAACATTATATCATTATATAATGGGACAGAAGCAGTAAATTAGTTCTTTGATCATATTTGTTTGTTGTTGTTGTTGTTGTTGTTGGTCTTGTTGTTTAACGTCCGCTTCCACCGAAGGTGATATCGCAGACAAGTCTTATTTTTTCCATTTTCATTATCTTAGCGCACGCGCAGGGGTCTTTGCTGTGGGAGGAAACCGGAGTGCCCGGAGGAAACCCACGAGGTTGAGAAGGAGCCCCTATCTCCATGCCACATACGCTCACACCAGGGCTCGAAACCACAGCCGCAAGCCAGAGGTCATCGGCCAGCTAGAGGTCGAAGCGCGGCACTCTAGACCACTAGGCCATCCCAACCCCCCATTTGTTTGTTGTTGTTGTTCTTGGTGTTTAACGTCCGCTTCCACCGAAGGTGATATCGCAGACAAGTCTTATTTTTTCCATTTTCATTATCTTAGCGCACGCGCAGGGGTCTTTGCTGTGGGAGGAAACCGGAGTGCCCGGAGGACACCCACGAGGTTGAGAAGGAGCCCCTATCTCCATGCCACATTACTGTCCAGGGTCCCAATCCTCGCCCTCTCAGCTCAGGTAATGGTTGGCCCCGTCTGGGATAAAATATTAGTATAACGCAGAATTGTGGGGGCCCCCTATATATGGGGGTCCGGGACATTCGTCCCACTTTGCCCCCCCCCCCCCCCCCCATTAGATCTGGTACAAGGGCAAACCACGCTCGGGAAAACCGGGGAATTTTCACGAACAACACAGGGGTCGAACTCCCATACCCCTTGTTAGTGGCAATAATTTAAATCTGAATAACCAGCAAACCCCCTCAAATGTTAAGATACTGTGCATGTATTCGATAAAATAAAATGGTGCTTATGGATTGAAGGTTGTGGACTCGCTCCCGGCGTTTATGGGCCGCGTAAGTTCATCGCGGTTTTTCCTGCGTGGTTATCCTGTGTCAGTGATTCAGGCGAAGCGGGGTGAGGCGCTATTTGTTTTAATGGAGCGAAACACCGAGGTTTCGTGTTCACATTGTCGTGCCCGTAAAAGAACTCTTGAAAGTGCAAATTCGATACGGTATAATTATTAGCGCCGCTGTCAGGGCGAAATTGCTTTATAACACACTGTGTGGCTCCTCCTTGTTAAACCCCATTTCATTTCTTTTCAAAAAGAAATACTTTTTTTTACAATGAAGTACACAATGAGAAAACATTTTTTATAATAAATACTTTCATGTCAGCATTATTTATAATTTTGTCTTTTTTTTTCAGAAGTTTCCAACAATGACGTACACAATGAGAAAATATTGTCCATATTTTTCTGTGCTACTAGTGGCTTTCTTCTACGTTGTAGTTAATCTTCTGAATGACAGTTTTGTTGCCGTTGACAGTCGCCATGCTATTCCTCCAAGTCCCGTCATTCCTCGACAAGAACAGAAACCCGCGAAAACTGTGTTACAAACAACAACTGCTGCTAGGCAGCAAATATGGCACCGACCGGAAAACAATCCATCGTTTTTTACACCCCGCAAATTTGTTGTTAACCCACTAAACTATAACGTCGTCATTTCCGGTGATTCCGACTGTGTCAAGGATCCGCCATTTTTGACAGTTTTAGTACTAAGTATGCACTCAAGTGGCGAATATAGAGACGCCATCCGGAACACCTGGGGTAGTTTGGCAAGGAATAACTCATGGCCAGGGTTGAATATCACAGAAAAAATTAAACTCGTATTTTTGTTCGGAACTGCTCGAAGTTCAACGCTAAATGAAGAGCTGAAAGCTGAGGCTAAACGAACTCGGGATATTGTTATGTTTGATTTTTTGGAGTCATATTTTAATTTAACATACAAGGTCCTGATGGGCTTTAGATGGGTGCAAGACTTCTGCCCAGAAACTAAATTTGTGCTGAAATGTGACGAAGATACGTTTGTGAATATCCCCAAAATAATCGAAAGGCTGCGTTCAAGAGAATGGAATACTAAAATTGCTGGACCATATTTCACGAACGAAATAGCGAGGCGTGCTGGAAAGTACAACGTTGCTGTGTCCGCTTACCCGTTTAGAATATATCCACCGCACGTTAAAGGAAATATATATTTCATGCCGACAGATATCGCAAGGAAACTGCTTAATGCGAGTTATTATATGCCGTACGTGAATATGGAAGATGCTTATATAACGGGTATTCTGGCCAAGTCTGTTGGGGGTATAAACTACATAGGACTAAATGGAAATGATTATTCTCCATCTCGTGCTTTTAAGGGATGTGAATTTATTAGAAAAGTTGCTTCACAAAAAATTCAACCAGCAGATGCTCGAGACATTTGGAAGAAAATGAACAGTAAAACTGACTGTAAATAGAGCGATCAATGACGTTCTTGTCTCACCTATGCAATGTGTGACTTCTTTGGCCTTTGGGGTCTCAACAAAACTTAAAACCTATTCAAAAAGTCCGTAAATTGTAAATTAATTGAAGTCACAACAAAGTGTAATTTCTTCATCGCATAGGCCCTTACACTGTCGGAATTAAAGGATAGAGTTGGCGTGTTTACGTGCTGTATAGGTTAGGACTGGTTAAACACAGCTGTCCTTGTCCGCCACAAGGTAGAACCACGTCGGTTGATAAATAAAGATTATAAATATAGTTTTATAAACGAAGTTGAATTGCTATTTCTATTCCACGTAGTGCAGCCTCTAGAGATGCAATTCACGTGATTAAATTGATGTACCGGTTAGAGTATCCGTTACTATGGCAGAACATGAGTAAAAGTAGGCCTATACGAAAGACAAAACAGCTCTTTATTGGGTGTCTTTAATCATTTCTGAACAAACGTTAGGCCTAAATGTTTTTCTGTGCGGTAGTGTTTGCTGTATTGCGTACTGTTATCCATGTGGACAGACATAGCATTAAACTTTTAAAATAAAAACTGGTAGTTTGAATTGATTTGACTGCCGGAATAAACTATAACTTATCGTTTAAAATATAAATCGGCCTACCGGGTAGTAGCCATTACTCAAACTGATCCCGCAGTGAATATTCGCTTGGCCGCTACAATCACTGATAAGCATGACATCGACGAGGCTTAATGAGTACGGCATATTAACTTTTTTACTCCGACAAATTAAATTCTCAAACATTTTTTTGAGGTAAAAGAAAAATAGATAAAGACGCTTGAAGTATTTGTAGTTAAAAAATATTTCCTATTTAGTGTAAATTGGTATTAAAATGAGTAAATTGCATTATTTTGCCCGAAGCAGTTAGGTGTTAAGTAAACATTGCACGAGCCGTTGAGCCAATGACTGGCGCCGTCTGCAGTCAACGCACGTGCTATGGACACTCATCTGTTACAGAGTTAATTGGTAAGTAATTCTCTGTGAAACAGATTGGCCAATACTAGGTACCGCACGAACATTTTCTATTTTCTTACTCTCTTATCTCGGAATATATTTAAGGAGTTCTATCACATTATGTAACATAATGTATTTAAGGAGTTCTATCACATGCCGATAGACGGCATTTATATTTTAATAAAATATTAATAAATTCAATTCAAACCACCAGTAGGCATATTTGTTGACATAATTGTCCTTTAATATAGTTTTCGATCATTTGTTAGTAATACGGTAGTCGAAAGGGATTTTGAAAAAAAAAATAGACTTTTGTATAATAGATTAAAAATAGAAAAAAACCCATCAAAACGTTGTAGCCTTAAGATTATTTCCTTGGAGTATTAGATACTTTTGTTTATCTTTGTCTTTACTTCGGATGACTATATTATTATGTTTACCCGATATAACATGGGAAGTAACTCTGATATTTTAGTATCACATTTTATAGTTACCTCCCTTTATATAACCACTGTCTTTTCGCGAAAAATGACAATAACTGAGTCCCAAAGTCCCTAGGTCTTTGATTACTCATAAACTAAGTAGTGACGGCAAATTCTGTATGACTACAATATTTGACAAGTAGGAATAAATTGTCGAGATATTAACACATAAACTAATATAGGTCTACATAGTGATTCAAAAAACATTTAAATGCTGACTTCTTTGTATATAAGATAAATATTTTCTTTTTGTTTGTGAATTAAACCAGGTTGTTAGACTAAATTATCTATATATATATTTAATTAAATGCCAGGATTTTAGTATATAAGTTCCAGACCATAAAGAGCACGTGACTGTCTATAATGGAGCTATATCACAACAGAATATTTTAATCTGTGTTTGTAATCGTGTTGGTCATCTTGTCACCTGTATTTATTTGTCCAGTTGGTCAATAAAGAGTTAATAAAGAGCCGATGGGGTGTTTGCTTTAACCATGTAATATAGAATTGAACAAATAAAGACATGGGCTGATGAATGTATGGTGAATAATACAACAAACTCGGTGTTAGGTTTTATTGTCCGACAATAGACGAGATTAAAGAACAAGGTAGAGTATTGTATTTGATTTGTTTGAAAACGTTGTGGAATACTTAAGACGTGTTTAAACTAAAAGGAGAGATCGTATCGTATAAAATGTAATCAACCTATAGGGCTCAATGGATGAATTGGGATTTTAGCAATTGCTACCAAATGTCAAGGGATCTTTTACGTTCTTGACAACGGGTACATCGGACCTTCGTACCGTCATCCACTTACCCTGGGATCGAACCGGGGTCGAACAATGGTTCTCTTACCGCCTTAATGGTAAATGACTGACACCATCCGAATCCTAATAGGCTAAATACCCCCCCCCCCCCCAACAAAAAACCCCCACACTCCTTAGCCTTTGTAGAAAAATCTAAATATGCTGCTTGGGCTATTCTGTAGGCCTCGAATCACTTCACTACTATACCGTGGAGTGCAGTGGGGTGGGCAGTAGGTGATTTCATTCGCGAGATGTTATACCCACACTTCAAAATTGTACACGGGAACTTCTAATTCTCCATATTCAGAACAATATATAATGTGATGAGTCTGTGTTCAATACGAAATGGTTCTGAAAGGGGGAGAACCTTGCTCAGATAGACAAGTTTGTACAAATGTATTTCATCCTACACGACAAGCTCTCGACGTATTTCAAAGCATCTATAACGACGTCGGTCACACATTTTTATCAAGTTATTTAAACGTATAGTATCAAATCAGCGGCTAGGTGGGCTATTATAGAATCGCGTAGAATCTCGGTGGTAGTTCGTGGGGATGGGGCTTAAGGATAACATTTATTGAACAATTATTAGGCGGACTATTGGTTACCTAAAAAGGTCTCCGTGTCGCCTTTAAAAGCGACCAATTGGTTTAATCTGTGGTTTGTATTTCCCCAACAGTTCTTCCCTAAGTGGAATGTTGACGGATCGGATATCGTTCTAATTGATTCGACACTTACATTTAGTGTAGTTTAATAACTCAAGTAAACATGCCGTCAACCAATAGGAATATATAATGAGAGTTAAGCCCCTTGTTCAGGCCTCCACTGAAGGAGGTAGAATTATTACTCTACACGTTTCATCTTTATCTGATATCACTTAAAGAAAGTTGTCGGAGGCCAAGAGGCGACATTCTCGTGTTCAAATATAAATTCATGAATGTTTTAAGAAGAGCTCTACAAGTGGGGAGAATAAGAATATCGGGTGACAGACAAATGAAATTAAATTCTGACCTGTCGAACATCGGCATTGACATGAATTGAATCCATTCAAATTTTCCATGGTAGGCCTTCTCATTCATTAAGGCATATTTCTCCTGTAAACTTTTCGAATAGAATGATAACTTGGACAGCTACTTTAATTAAATTTGAACGTTATTAAAGCCTACACCAGAGAGATAAGAGTAATTATTGTTCACTGGAAAGAATAAGTTCATGAATAAAAGTTATCTTGGTATACAAAATTAATCAAGTTGGCATGTTCACTCAACGACCACAGTTTTATCGGCATGTTATTAAAGGAGCTAAATCGCTAATATTTTGGGCCTAGAAATTTACCCAAATGGGTCGCAACGCATAAAATAATCTTATATGAATATATATAAACTGATTTACATTCGTTCATTTCCGTCTTTACTTTAATTTCAAATCACTTATGTTCGGCGAAATACGCCTGAAGTCTCAATAGCATGCCGATCTCTAGCGTCTGGTTATTCCAGTCTATATTATTGAATATGTTCTCCATGCACCACTGTCTAGCCCCGTTCTTGTTAAATATGGGCCTGAAACGGATTGTCTTAAATACTGTATATCAGAAGCTCATCTTTTCCCGGTAAGATCACAACATCAATGTTGAATTAAATTGACAAATAATTTGTATTTTCATTGTGGAAGATTTTGGATGATATTGAGTTAGAGACTTAGCTACTTTAAGGATCAAACGGATCTTTTTATTTTCTTACAAATATGTCGATTTTTTCGTTTTTCTTTTGAACTACGACGAGATGATACCCTTTATTTTCACCATTTCACAGTTGTAGTTGTATTACATACGATTGGTACTTTAAGTGCTTTGGCCACTTATTTTTGTATTTTAGGCTGATGGTGCAATCCCTTTTTGTCTTCTGACTCGTATTACATCTTTAAACAATTTCCACCGAGATCCCTAAGTTCAGTCAATTTTTGAGGAGGTTATTGGCTTGGCCTGATGAAGATAACCTTCCCGATTGCCACAAAGTACCGCATACGCCATGTGCTATGAGGGAAATTTTGTCCGGACAGCGGCATTACGGCCTACTCTTTATCGAATTCCAACTGTCGAGGGATCTTTTATGCACACATTCACGCCAGACCCCCAGTCTTGCTCAACTAACAAGGAGGAACCACGCCGGAAAATGCCGATGAGCTTTCTCGGTCAACTCGGGGATCGAACCAACGTCTCATCCACTGAACCACCGTGATTTCCGTGTACACGTTGGCGTGGACAGCAAAGAAACTGTGGCCCTTGGAAATCGAAGATGTATGCAGGCGTAAACGCTGCCAAGTCAAAATTACCTTATATAACACTACACAGTACACATGTAATCATAACATGACCAAAGTATTGCGTTTACGAAACCGTAAACCCCATTCTTTCCCATTCTTTGTTGTGTCATGATAATAAAGTGTGATTTTGATTCGCTTTTCCAGAACTTTAAGTTAATCTAAAAATTAGAACTAAATAAACAAGGGAAACGAAATAAAGATCACATTTTAATTATACAATAAAGAGACCAACAATACTACCACCAAGAGGTAAGTATGCACAGTTCTAATAAAATAAGCCTTGTCAATAGTGTAAGAGTCTGTGTCAATAGGAATGACGAGCGTCTATAAAACTAGGTAATCCATAATCCGTAAAGGATTAATTTGAACAAGACAGTTATAATCCAATGTCTTTTAGATATGAATATTAAATTACTAATCTTTCAACCCCATTTCTTTAGATCTTCTAATGGCTGGGCAAATAAACCCTCGAGATTTTGGAGACGTTTAATGAGTCGATGAATTGTGAAAAAGGAAACTGAGAAGTATATGATAGGGATCTCAAGTTGTGTGTTGACTATACACGGGAGTTTTTATCAACAGTTCGGTCTCTGTAAAATAGCTTTCGACATCCCTTAGGTCACCAATAGACATAGACGCGAGCTTGCCAGCCCCCATAATACGTCCAACAACAGCGAAGTCGCCCGTGTTACCTTGATGTAAAATTAAAGTCAATTTTTTAACAAAATGTAAATATGTTTTCAGTATTCCATGGAAAGATGTCTTAAAAGTTAACCCATACTCAATTTGTGTGAAACTTACAGGACCATGTAAATATGTTTTCAGTATTCCATGGAAAGATGTCTTAAAAGTTAACCCATACTCAATTTGTTTGAAACTTACAGGACCATGACCAGTTGGTTTACGATCAACATTTTCTTTATTTCGTTGGTGCAGAACATTAAACTGGTAAACCGTCCATTTCTGATCTTAAACAGAGGTACAATCCGAAAAGAGTTCACGCGGATTCATAAATATAGACTTACAACGGGTAAAATTCCGCATTTCGACCGGGTTGCTCCAGTCACACTAAGTTTTGATAGACTCCATGTTCTGTTAAGCGTATTCGATGAGGTTTTAATTCAAATCGGTTTCTCCATGCACCCAAATGGACATTGTCCTGTATCGCTTTCACAAGCATTCGTAAAGAGTAGGATAACTCCTGAATTTCCTTACGGTTATTGCGTGGGTAATATCCAACGAAATTATGGACGGACGACCGGGCGACGAACAAGGATGGGGATATGCGTCCATTTTAAATGTAACTCAACTAATAGAATTTCATGAGGGACCCCCCCCCCCCCAAGAGGGCATCATAAGCTTCCGTTTTCAATATGAGAGATGCCATTAACGTTTCCAGTCACTTTGTTTTCATTTTCCTCCGTGCTTCATCATAGAATATGAAATAATGTCGTACCTTGTAGATTCACAAACTATCAGGCTATCATCATAAAAAGGTATAATGGCGTTTTAGATGAAAGTATGGAAAAGGCTATGAGGCTTTTCCTTGAAGGTACTGATGAGCCCAATTGACTTGGTACTGATGAGCCCAATTGACTTGGTACTGATGAGCCCAATTAAATTGGGGTCCATGTTTCGATTCCGATGATGGTCGATAACTACCTTGGTAACTCTGGAATTTTGAGCGCGTTTCCCCCCTGTTAGTTGTGCAGGACAGGACAGAAGGTCTGGTGGAGAACATTGTTGGTGTGGGACAATAAAACGAGGACCCTTTTACATTTTGGTCTGCACATACGAGAATCATTTATAGTTTGAATTCTAAATAAGGGTATATAGGTCAGAAAAAAAGCCCCCGACCCAGCCCATCCATGGCGTATTACCGTCTTGGTTTCATGTTGTAGGCACAATACAAATCAAATTTAAAATAAAATATTGTGGGAACTGTAGAAAGAAAGGCACACTACAAATCAAGTTGAAAGTAAACTTGTACATTTTGTGGGAACAATATAAATCAAGTTGTAAACAAAACGTGTACACAAGGGGAAACACAAGAACACTGATATTCATTTAGCATAATTTTTATGTATTTATACATATATACAAAATACATTACAATATATATATATGATGATTATATAAACAATAATAAACAAATTGTAATAAAACTAGATTTAGCACTTTAGTTAACGAATGATTATTTATACGTGTATGTGTTTGTTAAACTTTATAACATTATACACTGGTCAAAGAACGTTAACGAGGTTAACATTCAAGCTCTATTTTACATTTTTTAACTAACCAGTATTTCAAGTTATATCAATTAATATTGGTGCTTTACAATAGATAGATACAACATCAGTTTCCAACTCTCTCTCTCTCTGTATTATCGATATAAACGATTAATAGAATTATTATTAAACAGTCAAGTGTCACAGTGGTGTGCTTAGTCTACAACTTTTCTATCTTTCTACCTTTAAATCTGGTACAGAACAACGTTTACATACATGTAGAATTAGCACATTAAAGACACATTATGTTAATAGTTAAATCTGTCTATTGTAGGTCTTTTCTCTGGCTTATCTATCATCATCTATTTTTGACAAGAACGACCAGCTCTTTATCTAAATCTTACAAAATGCATATTTAAAAGAAAATACAAGGCTCTATAACTTTCGTATAATTAGATCATATACCTACAACGTGGGGTATATAAAATTAGCCTAGTAGATGATTTATCGACTCTTTTGAAAATGGCCGACCAATGAAAATAACTGTTCATAAAAACAATTTCCCCAAATTCTTATCTGGTGACCAATGAAAATGACCGTTCAATAAAACACTCCCTATTTGGCGAAGCAATGGATATTGAACTGCTAATATTAGTACCATTGCTTTATCCAAATATATTCTTATTCTCGTCGTTATTGTAATGATAGGTGTTACGTGAAATGATCTTATGTATAGTTCACAACAGTTTAAAATTCAACAAATAATGTTCATTTATTGCACATACGTGTAGTTTTAATAGAGCATTATAAAACAGAGTATTCACTGTGTTCTGGATAATAGGATTATCCCATTCTCAAGTCACCATGCTTTGAACATAATTTGCTTTATGGTAAACTCGTGGTAACGGTAATGGAGTAGGTACCATTGGATAAAAATAGCTCAGTTCACCTTTCCGACAGATCCTACGATAAACGCCCTGCATTTATCACGCCACGAAAAACTTTGATAAGAGTTATCGTCCCTGTAACACAAGCATAGGCTCTCAGCAGCATTATACTAATGTACTCTTTTCAGCACTGAATTGCTATAATCTTAATCATTTACAACTGGAAGCTACGTGTTAGTTTTTAAGGACAAATTGTTCAAGACACATCGATTTCTTCATCAGAGTCGTCTTCTGAATGATGTAATTCATCAATTGTGTCTAAATGCTCGAGGCATCCTGGGCTGTTCGGTGCAGGGCTGTTGATAGGTGAACAATATCTTTCGTTAGAAATTCCAGCCTCGTGTTCTTCAACGTCATCAATTATGAGATTGTCATCTCTGACGTCACTTAAATCGGGGTTAGGATTGTTCTTATTTGGTAAAGTCGAGTCACGTGATCCACCAGATGATAATAGTTCGCGTTCTTTAGAATTTCTCCATTTCATTCTACGATTCTGGAACCAGATTTTTACCTGAAAAGGAAATGCATTTATAAATGTTAATATTGAAGAACTATAACGTCGTTCCATTTGCCCATTTAGCAGCACTGGCGACATGGATTACCCTTACAGCACGCCGGTGACAGCAGTCGAAAGCCCATTTGTTTATATCACGATTTCGTTTATTAAAGAGGCATTATGGAAGATCAGATAAAGAGCTGTCAGTTCTCACTCTAATAGTTAAAAACTAGATAATGCAAATGGAATATGATAAAATTCCAGTCAAATTGCTAAAATCTGAAAAGAGATATTAGCATTTGAATTTTAGTCCTAGCCTCGATCATCCATTTTTGAATTATATCATCAATGCGCGTTGAGCAGCAAATCGGATTCAAATCCAGTGAAAATCCGACACATTAGATGGCATCGAGGGTTCATTAAGGTGTTTTTATGTTAATAAATGTCTAATTAATAGTTTAAATAACATTTCAGGTCGTAAAAAGACCTACAATAGTTCCAAAATAGATAATGTAAAATCGATATATTGAAAATTTCATTCAATATTTGAAGTTTTGACATGAAGTGACATAGTTTGTTTATTACCGATGGTCTTGTTGAGCCTACAGGCTTGTCACGCGAATAAATGTCTAAATAATGGTTTATAAAGCATTTGAAGCTCTTACATATCCTATCATTAAAATATGTTCCAGTCATAAACGCCCCAAAGAGACACATTTTACCCTCATAATTCACACTAATAAGGATTTAACCAGTATTAATACTAAACATGAATTGGTATCATTAAGATCAACATTGATCCGAGGAAAACTGTGAAATTTAATTATTTCAATATTGATATTAATACCCAACAATTTACAATCTATACTTTCAATTTATTTTCTAAAAAATTCGACAGCTCTCAACTCAAATAATGTTTTGAAAGCGTTAAATGTAATTTTCGGGGCCTATTATTAAAAACACCTTCACAGATAAATCATGTCAATCGGCTAGATCAATCTATATACATTTCACAAGTTGAACTATTATAATGTCAAAACTCTTGCTTTTATGTAATTAAGCACATCCTTTATGGGTATGACGAATAGACTGGCCTATACGAGAAATAATGCAGTTATGATAACTGGTAGTGGTGACCGGCATATTTGTTTTCATTTTTATTTATGAAATTGTTTAAAATGTGGACATGGTGGGCAGCATATTAAGCATATCTATGACAGTTTCCTCGGCTGTTACATTTTGCAATACGTTGGATGCCCTTATCGGACCTTTTCGGTGATACAATAAATAGAAATCCATGTAATCTTTAAACGGCCTTAACTTAGATCTGCTAGATTTAAATAATTGTTGGGCCGAAATAGTTGTTTGCAATCTGATTCAAACCCAGGTCATATTTCGTTTCGTTTTTTGTGTAGTTCAAAATTTTGTTTTGCTTGTCGTCACAACACATGACTAGGTGTTATATAACAGGCGTTTTAGAGAGAGAGAGAAATGGAGTTTAACGTCCACTCAACACAAACTAGGTCATTTCGGGACTACAGGCGTTTTAGTTGATATGGGAAATTAGCCAATGAAACAGTGTGCTACGGCGGGTTATTGGCGTGCCCTGCGCGGAGCTGTGGGCAAGCCCCTTGAAACGTCAACGCTGATTGATAAATCAAGGTCTGAGGTCATAGGTCAAAGCCACCGTATGACACCTGACGCGACCTCTCATGAACTGTAGGCCATCGAAAGTATAGAAAAAACGAAAAAAAATATAGATCTATATTTTAATCAGATTGAGTTCTTTATTTTTTTTTAAAAAAGAATGTATTTTTGATTCTGTATGGTCAAAACGTCAATTTCAAACCATTCTTATATCATTATCTATGAAATATTAGTCATGTATTAATCGATGTAAAAGTTATTATATCAATCTATAAAGTTGTATTCAATGTATAATATATATCGGTGGTATATAAAAAGAAATGGCTATTTCTAACCATTATTTAATACAGCGGTTATCTATGAAATATTGGTCACATTATACCAATCAAGACAAAGATACCAATCTAATTTATAACATAATACAAAGACTATTAATTTAATTTCTGGTTTTGTTTTTTTTTAAACTCAAGAGAGCTTTTATGAAAATGGTTTTAATATGTATTTTGTGAAACCAAAGTCCATAAATCAAAAGGGTGTGAAATTAATTACATGTAAATAATAGTTTAATTCACAGCTATGGGAGTAAGTTCCTAACCTGTGATAATTATCAGCAATACTAAAACAATCTGTTACCCTGTTTGTATAGCAACCTATTTAATAGCATATAAAAATATCGACAATAAAATAGTCCAGGCTGTACTCCTAATTCATCATACACTTGGTTGAATTTTCAAAATACAAATAATTATCATAGGCTAAATCTCAGATTGACCACTTTAAACAATTTATTAAGTTAAAGTATTAATAAGTTGGTCTTGTATGAAACATTAAGTTTTACAATAGATGATGTTATGTTGAAGTCTATTGACGGTCACCGATGTTTAATAATATGGTAATATAATGAATATTGACGAGTAGTTTATTTTGTGTTTTTTGTTGATTTTAGGTAATAAATTGTAGTCTGTATAAACATCTGTGTATTATAGTATTTTAATTTATAATAAATATAAATAATTACTTTTTATTTCAAGATATTTCTTTGAAGGAGGCTGTGGTTTATTGCGTTACGGTCGACAAAGGCATAAAGACCTTAATCGTCGGTGTTTTCTCTGGCTAATATATATTTTCCTTTAATGATTATGAAAAGCCGGAGTGCTGTATTATTCGCTCTACCCCTGTTAAGAGATTGTCCTAAGATCATATCTGGCCCTCAAAACTTATTGTGGAAAAATTCAATAACTAATACATACAAATGACATAGCTAACCAACTTTTCTGATAAATTAACTATACAGAATGGCAACCAGTATTTTTCTATTGCCGTTCGGGCACATACTGTAAGCGCATGTCACGCATGTGACATGGCAGCTTTCGCCCACCCTAAACTAATAGTGACATTTTCAGCCACGTTAAAATCTTGAGGTTGTAAAATGATCTTAGCTTAAACATACATTATGCAAGAGCTAAATTGCGGGGCTTTCTTTGGGCCTGACATATTATCTAAATTATCAATTAGACATTAATTAACTCATCCAGACCATAATGAAATCTAGATGTCATCGCTAGTCTGTGATACTTCCTTGATTAGCATCCGATCCGCTGCTCAACGTCATTCATGATAAAATAAAGAAATGCATAATTGATACTATGTTTTTTTATCGTACCGACTTTAGTAACGATGATCGAGGCAAGGCTAAAAATTCCATCCGAAATTTTCGATTCAGAGTGAATCAATTTGAATGAAATTTTCAGCCAATTCCCTTAACATTATTCAGTTGTTAACTAATAAAGTGAGAACTGCCAGCTCTTTATCTAATCTCCCTTAATGTATCTTTAATGGAAAACAGCTACACAGGCTGCAGTGTATAAAATGATTGATATCCCAAAAATTAAATTTAGTTTTTGTTCAGGTAAAAGATATCTTATATACACACAGATGTCGCCACCAAAGTCATCATATCAGATGCCGCCATTATTATCCTTGTAAGGCGTTTAATTCACCCAATAATCAGCACGGTATCTAAACAAAATAAATCACCCTGTGTCACACAAAATTTATTATATATTTATGAATAATTTCCCCATAAGTATCATTTTCTACTGAATTCGATTAAATACACTCAATTATTCACATTTATCCGATTAAGAGATAATCGGGTTTGAATAGGGTTTAAAGTTTCTTCAACACAACAATTAGATTATTTATATAGTTACTTGTGCAATGCGAGAAGGTGGGGGTCTTATTTAGCTCGGACAGTGGCGTTTCCTACTAACCTTCTTAGAACTCCAACTGCCAATGTCTACACGGTCAGATATTGGTTTCGGCAACATTCCAACCACATGGCAAAATTTCCTTACAAGGCTCTGATGAGCGACGCCAGGATGTAAAAATCGAGAGGATGTGCAATCATGATTGATCAAGACATCCATCAAACATGCATTATATAAGCAAGCGCTACTGGAATATGATCCGATTTGCTGCACAACTCTCATTCATGATTTAATAATGAAATGGATAATCGAGACTATATTTTTTTCCATAGTACCGATGTTAGTAATGTTGATCGAGACGAGGCCGAAAATTCAATTGCTAAAATCTAGATCCAGAGTTGATCAATTTGACTGCAATTTTCAGCAAATTCCCTTTACATTATCTAGTTATTAACCATTATAAGGAGAACTATAAAGTCTTTATCCAATCTCCCATAATCTATCTTTAAATTACCCCCCCCCAAAAAAAAAACCCCAACAACACCCCCCCCCCCAAAAAAAAAAAACCCAACAAAAACCCACGAGTGTTTACCTGTGAGTCTTTTAAACCTAGTTTTGAAGCGAGTTTCTTCCTGTCTGGTTTACTGATGTATTTTTGTTTTTGAAACATCTTTTCTAAACCCTTTCTTTGGGCGTCTGAGAATACAGCCCGTCTCAACATCCCTCGTCTTGGTTTGCCTCGCATATTGCTTAAAAACGTGAAGGCGTTAGGCATTGGTAAAAACGAACCTGTAAAACACAGAAAAATATTTTTGTTAATAAAATGTAGTAGCCTACCATCCATCCGAAAGGGCATTCATTCTTAAATACTGCGTGCCAAAATAATTGACCTATCCATGACAAACTATTAGTATCAGGTTTTGGGGTACACATACTATACCTTCCCCTTGTCGCCCAGCACTACCATTTAAAAGGCATATTGGGTAATTACGCGCAGAAATCATAATTAATTATTTAGGACTGTGATGGAAGAATACCAAGAAACATCAAGTATGTCTTTATGGTGACTGTATCCCCTTTTTAATGTATCTATTAGTTTAAAGGGGAGACACGCTGGCTAAGTGAGTATGACGGTCGCGGTGTTGCCGAGAAGTTCATCGGGATTTTCCGGCATGTTTACCCCTTGTTCTTGGTGCAGGACGGATGGCTTGGCTAGACAAGTACAGCTTTCTTGTCGTTCGAATGGGTCGAACAAACTAGGTTCTTTGTACACAATGGTGTGCACATAAAAGATCCCTTGGCAGCTGGAATTCGATATAAGTCTTGACCTTAAAGCTCTGTCCTGCTGAAATTTCCTGCATAGGACACTGTAAGGCGTATGCTTCATTATCCCAGTTCGGAGCAGAACAGTAGGACGTTAAAATCCGTTTGATTTCATTTTTATAAGTTTAAATATCTATCTCAGGGGTTTGTAATAACCCACTAGACACAAAGTCATCATAAAATATGCATGCTCTGGCGTAACGGAATAAATAGATTTACCTTGTAAGCTGGTGATCATATAGATCAAAACTATGTTCTTAGAGAAGGCCAGCGTTTAGATTTCAGTTATTAGGATAGTCAATGATTATTTGAACATTATTCAAAATTGATAACATTTTTATATTTTGGTAAGCATGACAAAACCTCTTTAAGAAAGCAAATAATTTTTTAAAATAATTATTATAGAATCTACTTTCATTCAAAAAAGTATCATTACGTTTTTCTATTTATTTGTATTTTAAGCATGACAACAGCTGACTGGGATAAGAATATAATGTCAATATTATAACACTGATATTTGATGCCATTAGAAAATATTTTGTTAAAGAGACATTATGGAGAATGAAATTATTCCTAGCCTTAAAGAGAAGACAAATAATGGCGTTATCCTTGACCTGTTGGCGAAAACGCCTTAAAATTTATTCCCCTTTGTATTATACACACGCACGTCCTAAGCTAATAGAAATAAATTACCAGGATTTTAGGTAAAATGGCCGTTTCATAACTAAATTTCTGTTGACGGACTTTAAACCCTATTTCTTTCCGTATATTGTAACGTAAACTCGACTATCTATCTTTCTCTGGTATTGTTTTTCATCTTTTCTTTTTTATATAAAATTTTATTCTGATTATCTGCAGATCAGAAATTTTAATGAATTATAAAAATTGGCTTAGATAATGTTAGAACTTAATGGTTTACAATGGACTTACGTTACAATGGACTTACGTTACAATGGACTTACGTTTGCCATGAATATATTTTTACAATGAATTGAAAATGAATTTTATTTTGAAAATGAATTTTATTTTGAAATCGATTTTTATTAAACAATCAATTCAAAATGAACTTTATTTCACAATCAATTTAAAATGACTTTTATTTTACAATCAATTTAAAAGAATTTTTGTCCAACAATTAAGTTTATTTTTACAAGGACGGAGTTTAATTTTAAAGGGCGCATGGCTCTATTTTTTGGAACCTCGAAATAGACAAAAATGTATAGGTAAAGTGATTTATAGTCAAATGTTGAAAAAAATATGTAATTATGTTCGGTGAAATACGGAAAACAGTTCAAATTGGACGGCAATCGTTTATTCCTTACAAAATGCACCCGAGACCAAAGGGTACAGGACTCGTGTACCGATAATGAAATGTTAATTATGTCTTAAATATTTGATTTAGGGTCTCACAGTTTCACGGCAAGCTAACAACATCAATACTGATTGAAATTGTTCAATATTGAATTCTAATTTGTGTTTTTAATTTCGAATTTTATGGAAAATATTGAGTTAGAGACTTAGCTCCTTTAATTGTGTATGCAATTACTTTTAATATCCCAATATTTCTCTATTATTTAACAACAATGACGTGTGGGGTGTAAAATTAGCTGGCACCAATAGTATCAATAGATCCTTTATCACATATATTAATTCATCTTTGTCTAATCATCTGACCGCAGGTTGAAATTCAAATTCAAGGGAGATTGGTGTAAACATTGGTAACACTTTGTATTTCATAGTATAATCACGATTGTAAATGAATATCATTAGCCTGAAAACATTGATCACACTTTTCGCTTCGGAAATATGAAACGCTTGTTTTTTCACAGGTGGATACACGCATGCGTATAACACGCACACTAGACCACCCGTTACCAGAACTTCAAATGCTGCACATGTGCAATTAATTGCAACCAAATAAGCAGATAAAATGAAATGTTGTTTGACGCCATGCACGGTGCTATGTATGCACAGATCAGAATTCTATGGAATACAATTTCTACTTGAAATACTGAGCAACGTTTAGACTCGGCCCCTCCTGTCATTATTAAGCACTGTTAAAATATGAATTATAACAAGACAATATGTACATATTATAACCAACAATACTGTCCATCCAGAGACACCATTTTAATACTATACCAGCATCCCTGTATCGCATTAAGGAAGTAAGATTGTTACTCACTTGTACTTATTTCCCTTCTTTTCGTGGTATTCGATCGATGAGTTTTATAGCCACTACTAAATGCAAATGAAACAATTTATAAGAGTGCTAAGGTGGTGGTGGTGGTGGGGGGGGGGGGGTCTATTCGTCATCGAATTGCAAATATCCAAGTTTCTTTTACGTGCACGCCAGAGATTTCACTGGTTGACCTCGGTTGTTTTTTTTTTGTTTTGATGTTCACTGCACCACTAACGATGCTGCAAAATCCAGAAACACGATGTCGGCCCAAACCGGAATCAAACCAAGGAGTGTGTCACTGTCATGCTCACCGAGCCACCATGACTCCCCACACAAAATAATATAAAGCTTAAAGTACTGTATTTTGTCTGGGTTAAATTTCATGTCCAACGGCAGTATATACTTTGATCACCAATCTGATTAAATCCAGATCCAATTTCCTTTCGTTTTTTATAGTTCAAAATTTCGTTTTACTTGTCTTTACTACACTAGGATCTGAAAGAGTTGTTACATTGGCCTGTTTTAGATGAAGTGAGGGATTCGTCAATGAAACTGTCCATGCCTTTTCGTGTACGGAACTGTGGGTAACCGGTAAGGTACTAGAAAGGTCAACGCTGATTGATCAATCAATGTTTGACGTCATAGGGTCAAAAGCCGCTCGATTACCCCTCACCTGAACACCAACAATAACCTGTCAGATCTCCATCGGAAGTATAATAAAACGAAACGAAATATAGATCTGTATTTTCATCAGATTGTTTGTGCACAAACCATAGCACAGAAAATAATCGAAACCTTCCTTCCTAGATTCAGATAATCATTGAAAAATTGTACCTAATATGCGAAATATTTATAAATCTGTTTCTGCAAAAGGCAGGACTATAGCCACAAATAAAGACATGGTGAACCACGCCCCTGTATTTACAATTAATTATGAGAATGACAAATCTACGTTCCCACAAGTATTAGGTATATTTCATGAGTTAAAATGAAACTAGATTTACCACATAAACTAGGCATGTCTGGTAACTGATAAGCTAGATCAGTACATAAACTGGGTGTAAAGTGTTAAAATTCTACTCAAGATAACACGTTATAAGATTTATTTGGAGATTAGGAGATGCGGCTACAAAATTATTATTATTTTAATGGATCTTAGTCTCGATCGTTCCAGCGCAAAGTGTCCCCACACGGACTATAACAAAATATTCTGGGCAAAAATGTAATAAATGGGGTTTAACGTCCTACTGTTCTGTTTTTTTATCTGGGCTAATGAAGTCGGGCAAAAATGAAATAAAATGGGGTTTAACGTCCTACTGTTCTGTTTCTTAACTGGGCAAATGAAGACGGGCATACGACCTACTTTTATATCGAATTCCAACTGCCAAGGGTTCGTTTACGTACGCGTCAATGTGTACACGGTAGCTCGTTTTTCGCCCCATCCGAATGACTAGACAACTGTCCTTGTCGGGCCTTCCATCCAAACTGCATCACTGACAAGGGGAAACCACGCCGGACAATCTGGATGAACTTTCTCGACCAATGCACGGATCAATTAATTCTGAACAAAATAATATGGATTGTCTCTACAGTGTCAATAGCTATATGGAGTTTTCGTACGTCTAAAGATTGGGTGAGCGGAAAAACGATCTACAAGGTAGAATAAGAGCTATAATGACGGTTATTTTTTTATTACCATGTACGTAATTTATCCATTATATGTAATTTGATTTAATCTAACGAAGTTTAAACCCCAGGCATAACAAATAAACTAGCTAAATGCAAGAAATTAATAACGTGCGCAGGGACAATTTACATATATGTAATTACATACACACCAGCTGTGACGTGTCATTCTCTCGATGTATTCATACGCACTAGACTAACACTTACTTTATCGTTGATGGTGCGTTAATAAGCCACAGGTAAAATATACAAAACTATAGATTGATTTCTCCTGACTTGTTATTCAATATATACATAGCACTATGGTTTGTATTATTTAAAGGTCGTCCAGTGAATAAAAGAAGTCAAATAAAGTAAAATTAAGTCTATTTATCTCGGTAATGAGATGTAAGTTAATATATAGAACATATTAATAAAAATGATAAATTACCCCGAATTAGAATAACAAAAGGAGAAATATTAGTTTCAGTTAAATATCCGTTTATTGGCTATTGTTGTTATATAAACTACCAGACTTGTTCGATAATTTTGTTCTCTACTTTTGAAAACCAGACACGGTCATTGGCCTAATGTGAATACTTCCGGATTTAGTTTAATTTGTCCGTTTATTAATAACCTTTTATTTAGGGGTTCACAAATAATGTAGGTAGTAAGACCTAAAGGCTAACATCTAGGGAATCAGTTAATTGAAAAGGGGTTCACTTCCTACTTTTCTTCAGGCAGTGGGCCATAGAAGCCGCGCTTAGGTCACACGGTGTTCTTTGACGAAATTTTTCGTACCATCCATACGACTAGGAATCAATTTTAGTTACGGTGCTAGCACAAAGAAATACTTAAAAAAAACAGACCACAGAGCTTGGTGCTCAAAATTCCTAGAGCTTGAATATGAAAACGAACCCGGAGTCGGAATCGTTTCCAACCAACACACGCGTTAACGTATACCTCAATATTAGAACTAGAAACGGTCGATTCCGTCTTGACCTTCTACTACCGTAAAACAGGAAAACGTCATCAAGTTTGGCTTCCATCGGGCGAATTATGCCTAGCCCATAGTTCGTCATAGTCAAAGCTACACAGCACAATGACATGCATTTGGAACATGCACTTACTAGCTGTCTAAGAAAGTTTTCACCTTTTAATATACGTTTCTGCACTGCGCCTAAGCAGGTTAATCACCAATATACAGATATTAAATTCATTGATCTATTATATGGCGGTTCAATCAACTTTCCTGACTAATGTATAGCTAATGACTACTGTTAACTTAGGCTTCATTAAGTGATTTCAAATTGCTTACATTTCAATTAAATATATACTAACAATACAATAGAAAACTCATACAGAAGTTATAAGGTATTATCAAAGGTTTAGATCATAAACTGCATAAACGATAGTAATTTCCCCGCCCTGTTACCAATCAATATGCATTTATCCACATATATTTTCCTTTCATTCGTATTAAATTGGCTGCTAGTTACATTTAAACTAAAAAAACAGGAGCAACAAAAATCTGTCAAAAGTACATACTGCAATTATTTTGTGGGCTAAGGCCATAATTACTATGACATCAATAATAGGTCGTTCTGTTGTAGTAGGAACTTGTGCTTTTTCGTTAAAAAAGTGGTATGAATGTATAACACATGCGCGGCGTTTTAAGAATGTTCACAATTGGCACGGAGAATTGATCATGTGGTCAACAACTGCAGCGCCCATGGAATCTAGGCTAAGTACAGGGCCCTGTTTTTCGAAATCTTAATTGAAGATAAAATCCAAATTTCTGTAGATACTTTAATTTTGATTGGCTGAGCACTAAAATCAATCTAATATTATCCAATCAAATTACTAAAATTTGGATTTTGGTTTAGTTAAAATTTCGCGTAACAGGCTCCAGATAAATAGGTCTAAACATTGTGCGATACCAATAGTATTACTCGACCATTAAACTACACATAATATCCGGGTTGGATTTCCAATTTGGAATAAACCCAGATAATACAGATTTGTTCATGTCGAACACTGATTTTTTTTTTTAAACCGATTCCAGCAGGTGGTGAAAACACCTAACACCAACGCCAACATATCAATATTAGTAATCATATTTGACTTATACATAAATATTGTTTGCACATTAAAGTCTTAAATGGAATTTAATTTATATTACGTCATTAAGTTAATATTAATTCATCCAGATGTTTCCTGTGACTTGATTGGGTCAATGGGGGGGGGGGGGGGGCGAGAGAGAGAGGGGTGTAGCGTCCACTCGACACAAACTAATTGTTTCGGGACTAACATATGGTTTAATTTTATTTCAATAAATCTCTTGCGCCTAGGGGTCTTTAACAGTGGGGGCAAACTGAAGGAACCGGAGAAAAACCACGAGGTTCGACAGGCGATCCTACTCCTTGTCATGACGTACAGCCGGGGATTCGAAACCACGCCATTTGACTCAATGACAGGCCTTATATTACAGCGCGCAAGTGCTAACCATTCGGCCATCCAAACCCCTGGGTCAATAGGACACTTAATATATCTGAACGAAAGATATATGTTTAAAGGAAAATAGAAAATGAGCCGAAATAGTGATGAAATTATGAACTATTATAATATTTTGAAAAATCCTATAAATTCTTAAATGTAGTGAAACCATGGTTTTAATGGTGAAATACAATAATCTCCTCTTGGATGTAATTCCATGGATTGGATTGTAAAATGGGAGGACGGGTTGTCACTTGACAATTTATGGCTGCAGTTGTAGATCATTTAACTAGTAAATCACTGTTTGAACAGCCTGTGTGGTCACTGGGTGGTCAGTAGTCAGTGGCCACTGTGTGGTCACTCAACCATCATAATATATGCATTTTAGGAAGCTGCATTTATGTTTAAATCGTTATTGTAATCTTTAATTCTCTCTGCAACAGAGTAATACCTGTGATAAATGCTAAGGGTGGGTTCTTTCGCCCTCATCAAACCCTTTGTATTGTCAAAGTTTCATTGCCTAATCAACTTCACGGACTATTGTAACTGTTACTGCTGTAACTGTGTCTGAAGCCATACATTGGTAACTAGTAGCTTCAACTTCAACTTCAATGAAATACTTCACGAAATCCTCTGTTGGACATGGCGTGAAGGTGCTGGGTTTGCATTGGACGAATTGAGTGAATTGTTCACCAAACCTAATCTTGTTTATTTCTTTAAAATGCCACTGTAAAGTTCGATTCTTTTAGCCAACAAACTCACTTCTACTTTCTTATCTGAGCTATCACCATTAGCATTGATAGGAAATATGCGTTGATGTTTATAAATATCGGAGCTGGACCTATCTGAACAACCACTCCGATTTTCTTCTCATATTTCGAGTAAAGTACTAAAAGTGGCGACTGAAGTTTTAACACTATGTTTTATTTAATGTCCAACCCATTAAGAACAAAATCAGCTATTATAGACACAATAAGATTCAAATTCACACCCCTCACAACAATAAAACTGGTTAGGCTAGTACCTTCAATAAAGTCGTGACAACGTGTAAGTTTATCAATGGATAGTGTCATAACCTTATGACCCCATTGGGTCTCGGGGTTATCGGACATACCGTAAGGTGTGGTTATTAATAATGAAAAACCTGATTTAGGCCATTTTTATTTTCAAAAAACCCCAATAACTTATAAAACAGAATTTTCCGTTTATTGGTAAAGCGTGCAAGTTAAGGGGACATAACTCTCGTGACCATTCGACAGTCTTTGACACCAAGAACCTCTTACTCTTCAAAGTACGGAGGGTCTGGTTCAGTTGTCCACATTAAAATTTATCGAAACTGGATAATCAAACCACATTTTAAAAAAACACGGTTAGACAGGAGCATTGGCGGCTTTTTTTAAGCCAAAGTCAAGAAAGAGTTGTACCCCTTCCCGAAACAAATCCCATAATCCATGCGTTATTATAAATAAACATGAATCCTGTCGACGAATTAGGATTGACAAGAAACATAGATCCTCGAAGAGAGACATTTTACAATTTAAAAAAATTAAGAGTGTGTGATATTGAACTTGAAATGCGAATAGATTTGTCTGAAATGACAGTTCTTAAATTGATTTCATGGGCGTCGACATCATTATTACGCTCTCTGACTGAAAAGGTAGATTTTGTACTTGATAACGTAAAAGACCGGGCCCCGATTTCACAAACTAGTTCTCCCTATGTTAACTAAAGTATAGCCCTTTATAATAATTTTGTTCTTTTAATATAGCAAATACATGAATAAGAAACTATGTGCAAAGTTTTGTGCTTCTGTATCGAAGATGTGTCTCATAAACAGATATTTAAAGTTGGGCAAATTCTCAACTTAAGCCTGAGAATGCTTTGTGAACTCGAAGCCAGATAATGTAGCAAATGGCCTATTTTTTCTCAAATGTTGCCACCCCATCCAGGCTAATATTCGATAGACAGGCCTTGTGAATTCGCTAAATGATGTTATTCATGTGAGTATTTTCGGTAAATGAAAACAATTCTAAACTGTAGTAGGCTGATGGCATGACTAGATATATTCCATCAATACCTTTCGGAAATAAAATCTACTTACCCGATAAATATGGTGGTCTAAGCATGTTGTTAAAATGTGCATCGTAAATGGAACCATGCCGTGGAAGATTACATGAATTACACGGAAACCCACCATGTAGGGAATAACCACACGCTTTATTACACGCCGTGGAGAAAGTGGGAAGACTCGGTGATGTTATTGTATAAATGCCGCTACTCCCAACTGCTGGTGACCCTGAAATATATTAAACAAATTCTAATTATGCAACGTAGTCGAGTTCATATTTTATATCACCTAAAATAGCGATACTTTCGTATTAATAAAATGGTCGCTTCAATTAGATTAGAAAAGCAGACATGAACGTCCAGTCCACCTGATTTTCTATATCCGAAACTTATGGGGCGCCACAACAGACGCGGATTCGCAGTCCCTGTAAAAAAAATCGTCCATATAAAATACAAAATCGACTTTTAGATATCAAGAGAGTGGCCGAAATAGGAGTTTCTAGCAGTGTTAGTTTTTAAAATTTTCCGAGGGTGGACCTCAAACCTGGGTAGATGCGTAACGAAGATTGGTAGAAAAGGGAAGTGACGCAAAAATGGAAAACACGAGTTATCCTTTCGTGTAACAGATAGGAATTTAGTTTTAGAAAAGGTCCGTGCATTACAATGTTTTTATTAAGTAGAGGATGAATAAAAACAAGGGAATGCATGGACCTTTTCTATTTTTACTCGTTTTCTCTTATCTAGTGACATTCAGATCTTTTTCTTGAATTGTCAGATATCCTCTCACAGTCTCATATATAAGAACTTTACGTCTTCACCAGAATTATCAGTGAGCGGAAATTCGCCCGTGTCTCTGTTATCGCTCACTCCTTCAGTCATTTGTAAAAGCATAATTTTCCATTTTTTTTTTTTGCATCACTTCCCGTTTCTATCAATCTTCGTTACGCGCCTATGGTGCCAGACTGACACCAATATTGTCGTCTAAGAGTAAACATTATTTTTTAATTCGCAATAAGTAATTAAGAGGTTTAAATTTGACGTAAATAAATTAAAACAAAAATCTTTCAAAGACAACGGTGAAGTCTGGCTCGCAAAATCTGACCACTGTAGATAAAAAAAAACCCCGACGTTGCAGTATTTGGACGTTTTCAGAAAATATTGATACATATTGAAAAATAAATGTTTACCAGAACATAATTTTTTTTTGTAAAAATGTAATAACACACTCACTTACAACATATGACACTTAAACCCATATCGAACGATTTAATATCAACAATAAGAAAACCACTAAATTACACGAAAGTCTGCCAATAGTATGATGTTAAAACGTGTTACAAGTGTAAAAAAAAATGCCCAGCCATAGAAAATCCACCACGCAACTCATAAAATCAAATATCTCTATAAAAACTAATAATTCTAGATGAAATAAATAAAACATAATTTAGAAACTGATCAATGATCTACCGCTAAGTCGTTGCGAGTTATATTACATTTCTTGTTATACTAACGTTTCATTATAAAAACTTCAATTAAAATTCATATCAAAAATTCATTTCGATTATGATAAAATATTTGATAACGGGGTAACATATGTTCTGGACCTAACATAGCATCCAGTATATTATTGACGATGTTAAAAAATCCATTAAATAAATCAAAGTTAACCACGATTTATACTCTTTTAAACAGGTTGATATAGAATTTAGTTATGCTTGTGTGGTCCTCGCTTGTACACATTGACGTGCACGTAATAGAACCCGAGGACGTTGAAAGTCAATGAAGAATAGGCGAAAACGTCACTTTCCCGGCAAAATTATCTCCTCGGAAATGTAAAATGTCATAGTTCTAGGTCTTAAAATGACCTAATAGTAAGTGCAGGGGGACTGCACCACAGATAATTTACACAAAAATAAATATACGGACACGACACAATACGCAGAAATAATACAATGACAATACACCCCATTCTAATTAAGGGTGCCGTTCCTCCCCAATTTTGTGTACTACAAACTGCTTACAAATAAACATTAATGAGTCTTAATATTTAAAAGTCATAACCAATGTTATTGATTTATAGTTTTCTAATTTTGAAACCAATCATCTGTTAATTGAAGACATCTTGAGACAATTATAAATATGTATTTAAAAATCGCTATTTTTCAATTGTGTATCTTCAATCTTTTGATAATAGAATAGAGAAATTCTAAGCAAACTTGCTGGATACAAAATGACTATAATAGACAAAGCTTAATATGTATTTCGTCAATACGTATGAAATGATTAAAACATTATCATAAATAGTATTTACAATAAATATTGACGTCCTGAAGACTAAAAACAACTACTGTGCCGCATAATTTACAATCAAATATTAATTCATTCATAAACTACGACTCTAATATACCATCTAACTGCAGTTGATTAATATACCGAAACAACTTTAACGATTTTCTTTATTATAAATTGTCAGAAGGCATTAAATAAAGAGAATTGAATTTAACTAATATTATTGGTTGAAGTTGTTGAAGTCTTCGACGATGTCATCGCTAAGAACTATACGTCATACGCACGTGCGGCGTTTGATTTTCGAGTCTCGAAATGGTTGACAGCTCTCTGGTTGACAAATAGGAACACCCTGTGTTACATGAGTTTTTAAAAGCTTAATGGAAATCTTAAGTTAATAATCGTGTTTTTTTTCGATCATGTATTAAATTTAAAGTGTGAGATAGAAATACAATGCGGTTCCTTTAAAAGAAATAGTATATCAGTAGCCAATCTTAAATCAACATTTTATCCGAGGATATCAATGTGAACAACCCCGCCCCAACCCTCCTCGAACAACACCAAAATTACCCCCCCCCCCCCAAAAAAAAAACAAAAAAAAAAACAAACCCCTCAACCCCAAAACAAATATATGTATATATTAGTATTCATAATACAAATACAGTTAATTTAACGGTTGTGTATTATATAATAGAACCGATTTCTCCATGAATCTATTATAATGCCATAATATAAAATTGATAGCAATATAAACAAATTTTGGAAATTTCTAATAACAGTTTTTATTCAATAATGAATAAAGAAATAATAGTAAATGCAATCTTACCAGAATTTGATGACGCTTTAGGTGATTCTTTTCCTAGAATGGCACTAACTCCAAATTTAAGAAACGGCGCTGGACTAGAATTTGATGCTGGAGGACTGTCTCTTTCGTGGTGTATTGCATTCGTAGCCAGTCCGTGGGGAGGCCGAGTTAGAAATCCTGATGTCCTTTCGCGCAGTAAATTTTCCACTAAAAATGAAGCAGACCCGGTCACTGAGGGGGCCTGCTGCAGCAGAGGTGTTCGGAATAAGCTCTGGTATATTGGAGATGGCGCAATAATATTTGGAAACATTTTCAAGTTATTATTGACAGTCATGTATGCCGTTTAAAATAACGAAATCAAAATTTTCTCTAAAAAAAATCAAAAAAAATCTAAATTCGTTTCATATAAAAACTCATAAAATTAATGAACGTTTTTAATAAGCCTGTCACTTCATAACTAAACGTGCACGCGCAAAAATATACCATGTGTGACAGCGCGAGCAACGGATGTTTATATGTCGGAGATTTGATATAATGGCCCATTCTGATTGGACGATATCAATAAATTATTGTCGCATTAGTAGAAGCAATCTATTCAATGATTCGCTGAATCGCAGTTAGTGATTGGATCAGGACAATAGAGGCGAGGTGATTTGCGAGTCGTTACACGAACAAGCCCCCTTCTAGACATCCCAATATCTTCTTATAGCCCCAAATAAGAAACTAAACGAGGGAATTATAGAATGTTTTCTTTCATACTGAGTGTTATGAAAGTTGTTTAAAAGTTAATATTGCCTTCATGCATATATTATTAACATTATTATCAACTACAGCTTAACAATGGGAGAAGGTGGCTTCCAAAGAAGCATACCGATCTTATTTTTCAAACATCAAAGTAGACATTCTTTTAAAATCCAAATACATTGTACTTTTTTTTCTCACACATTAAAATTTTGAATTTTTAGGTAAAAGCTTTTAATTTTTTCGACACGGTCTTGGTCACCCATTTTTAAAGGGCATTAGCATATTAAAAATTAACAACTGAAATTTAGATTTTAACACCAATGGAGGTGCACACTGATACGTTACATTGTAAAGGCTTTTTTTCTATTCATATTTCTTCACCCATATACCCGACTCCCCAAAATTCTGAATCTAAAAACAAACTTTTATCTGTTATGTATATAGCATCCGTAGAAATATCCAATGCTTTTGAATTAATGTTCACAATTTTTGGTCATTAAGTATATTATTTATTACACGGCGAATATCATTCAAAATACAGTAAAAGTAATTTTAGCTATTGAAGACTTCATTAGACAAACGACTAAATTAACTTGTGACATTAAGAATATCACATAATTCTTAAATTTCTTAAAAATGAAATGAAATGAAATGGGGTTTAACGTGCTACTGTTCTGTTCCGACTGGCTTAATGAAGACGGGCTTACAGTGTGCTATGAGAAAATTTTGCCCGGGCAGCGGCGTACCATCCAAACGACCAGACAGTTGTCAGACCCTCTGCACTAAAAAGGGAAACTACGTCGGAAAATCCTAATGAACTTTCTCGTCCATCAACGGGAGCGAACCCGTTACCTTCAGACTTGCGAGCCAGCATCCTACTCACTTATCCAACGTGGCCCCCGTAAGAAATATTGAGATATTCGTGGGTTCACGGAGGGTTTCACACAGGACATGTTAAATGTTAACTGTTGGGGAGAGGGTGAGACAGGAGACTACCCAGAGATTTGTATCATGGATAGGACGATTTACAGCAAATATTAGCCGGGTGGGGAAGAATTTGGACCAAGTTTTCACAGTTTCTTATCGTTCACGTTTACGCATTAAAGTGGTTCATCGCAAATACAATGTCTGGTTGTTGTTAAATTTTATTAGATCGCAATAATACTTTTGTCAGTTTTCGATAGGCATAACTTACGTACATACTTCTAAATATATGGGTTTTTTTTACGGATAAACAGATTACTTTATCTTTATTCGTGTGTTACGTTCCTTCAAACCAGTTGAGTGTCTACTAAAAGATATTGCACGTTCATGTTACATAAAACTGTCTTCATTATTCCAGTCGGAACAGAACGGTATGACATGTCATTTCATTTCATAGATAGTTTATCTAAATATATTGTTTCCTGGGAATATATATATATTTGAATGTTCCCAACCAGAGATGTAAATAATCTTTAATAGCAGTGCCGGCCATGACAGACCACTACAGAATGCCCCTCAGAACAAAACAACTGAAACGGGTTACTCTGGCGGGAGGGCGATATACATTGGGTTTTCGCCCCATAAACATGGCCCCTTACCAGACCCTTGTCCTGCACCAATGACAAGCGGGAACCAAGACGGAACTTTCTTGGCCAACGCAGGGACCAAAAACGGGATCTTCAGGTTAGCGCAACAGAAGCTTACGCAGTGAGCCACTGCGAATCCCGAATATATTAGAATAATCACAAAAGTTTTATGGAAGACAATTCCTGAACTTTAATCCGTGCTATTATGCATCTAGAGTTATTTTGTTGCTGTTTTTAAAATTTGGAAATCTATTTTCTATTATATATAATATACAATATATTTCATTAATCATCTTGTATGGACATGTGAGTATTTTATTGCTAAAAATGAATAATATTTTGAACATAATGTTTTCTTGTAATTAATACATCTTTTTTTGGAAACTTGACTGCCTAATAAACACTGCGAGATAGATTTTGTTCTAGAAAATGTCAATCAAACAGACTATTTTTTCTATTCCTCCGTTCTAGATAATCCGATAAAACCGACATTTTAATTTTACAGACAAAAATTTTCTACATTTAATGTGTATGTTTTTCTGAATATTGCTTTTTATTATTCACCAGTTATGGTATTATTAAAATTTGTCGGTGGACATTTTAGTTTCAAACATTTTATAATTTTATAAAATCTCTCAATTCGGAAATACCGGGGAAAGAAATGTGCAACTCTACTCAAATCTCTGACAATGGCGGAATATGAAAACAATGACCATAGCCATACTAATGAAATTAATATATTAAACAAGAAAAAAACTAGCAAAATTTGTGAGCCAGCACTTAAAATCACAATAAACTAGATAATTCACATACATCTAAACATAAAAATATTGTAAATTTTAACGGAAACGTTCAAGAAAGGTGACTATATTGTACTCAGACTTACATATTGTATTAATACAATTTGTCTAAAGACACATAAAGATGGCGGTAGGAATTAAGAAGATCAATCAATATCATTATTAAATTGTTCGATCTGAATAATTCTTGGACCAGATTCAAAACAGTAAACGTGCTTTTGAATACGTATGATTTTCAACTCTATATTTACCATTTATTCTGACAGCTTGAGGGTATAATCTGTACCTATCTGTTTAGAGAGCAATATCGAACATACAAATGATACTAGCTAACAATTACCAAATTTTAACTCCGAAGATTCTGTTAAGGACAGCTTAGTATCAGATATTATAGGGTATTCATAAACGATTTTAAACACCTGGTTCCAGTTGTCAACTGGTACGTTTCCCCATTTACATAAAGTATTTATTAACTGTTCTTTTTGTTCAGTTATATTTTTTAATTTGCATGTTTGTTAAGACTGATTGTACTAACCCTCTGTTCTACTTTGCTAGTACAATTAGTGTTTTAATTCCGGATTTCAAGACTATCAAATTAATGAATAGCTTTGGTTATATACCCGTACTTTGTCGTACAGCTGAAACCGCCAAAGTAATTTATTACAATTATTTCCATCTGTCTTTGTGAAACAACGAACACAGCTTTCGCTTTAAATAAAGTTTTTATTCTTCAGATATCTAGATGTTCCATTAGAACTGTCTAGAAATCAGGCGCGGGGGGGGGGGGTGCGTAGTTTAGTGAGTAAGATGGTGGCTCACTAATCTGGAGGTCTGGACAGTGTTTGCCGAAGACGTTTCTCTGGATTTTTGCCCCCATCCCCATTGCCTCGTGGCACATGACGGAGGTGGGCTACTGGAACATGAGGAACATTATTGCCGTTCTTGTGGGACCAAACATTGAGGTTGGCGAGCTTTACTATTTGGAATTCGCAATAAGAGTTGTCCGTCGTGATCGGACGAAATTCCCCCATAGCACAATGTATAGTGAATATACCAGTCTCCATTAATCCAGTCCATAGGGCGTTAAACCTTCTTTCATTATTTCATTCCAATGTCCACCACTCGGATAGACCTTGTTAAAGTTCAGGTAACCCATGGTGTTGGCGGACATTTTCTATAATCGCCCCCTATTCCATTCTATTTCAAATCAGAATGCTTTATAAAATCTATTCTTCTGGTCTAGCTACTGTAGCAGAGTCGTGAGTCGCTGCAGGGTAATAACACAGTGAGTACGTCAGGCTGGAAGTGACAGGCGAACATGGCAACAACTCCTTTAGGACTACTTCCTATTAACGAGCGGATTGATATTTTATTATTCGACCACTTGACGGCTAACATTTTAGAAAAAATCAATACTCTAGCCATGGCCGATATTGTAAAGTAAGATGGCGGGGGGTTGTCTTTAAGAAATGAAGAATAATTATAAAGGGTAATAATGAACTAATCTAACAGCTCATGTTTTCAATTGCATCCCATAATAATCAATTTTTATCAGCTTGTAGTCCCTCTCGGTCAGGTCTGTAGTTGACAAGCTATTACTGACAATAATTAACGTCTTACTGACTCATTTACACAATAGCATTCAATATAAGGCTCGCATTGTAAATACCTTTTGGCATTTTATTAAATATTCACCCCGCTTATCACAGGAATAGCCATGGGATCCTATATGTAGTGTCCAATGCTCAATTATAGCTTAGCCTTAAACATTTAGTATTAAAGTGCACTAACTGATCACAGAGCTGAATTAAAGAAGAATCGCTGATTTTGAGATCTTTAGTGGTTTGTAAAGAAATAATTATCGTTTTTAACGCAATTTTGCTACACATGGGTTTTCAATTTGATTGCACTCTTAGTATGTGACAACGATACTTCTCCATAATGATGCGTAAACATTATTAGTTATTACCTTTATTGTTTTGCATGCAGTTCAGTAACACTGTATCTAAAGAGGACTTTGCTTTGAATTTCTATGATTAGGTGATATGTTACATGTATATTATAAACTAAATTACTGTGACAAAGTGCTCCATAACTTTTATCAAAGATAGACTATATTTCATACCTGTAATATTTGGTGACATTTTCTTGATACACTAAGGCCCAAATGATATTGACAATATTATGTGATATAGGTTACTGGCCACTACATATACATGCATACGTATTATTCGTGTTTTAATAAATCCCACATTTATTTGGCAATGTGCATAATATGACCTGTGTATTGTGATACAAATATAAAGATAACATCATGACTATTTCTTAAATAGGGATTGATACCAGTCAGTTAGTGCCATGCGATAACATTTCATATTTAAGACCCCATTTTAATAATGACATGTTATCTAGTGTTTAGAGACCAAGCTTCCAGTTTCCCTTCTATTTGTGGATTGCGAGACAAATTGTGGTCGCGATGGCAGAAAATACAGGAAATATTTGATACAGTGCCATTCACGGATATATTAAAGTGCAACTGTCATTTGCGAGATCTTTCAAAATCGGTAAATATTGAGTACAAGCTTTAAATCGATCTATACATTTCCAATATACAGACGTTACAATTATTGAAGGGTTCTAATAAAAAGTGTTCGATACTCTTGCTAATAACTCAAAATAAAATTATATGGAATACAAGTTACTCGGAAGATTTATTTCTAGTACAGTGAAGATACATATTATAAAAAATATGAAACAAAGAAAAAAAACCATTTATGTACAACGAGAGATAATCATTTAGAAACCATCAAAGGGGAGGGGAGAAGCAAAACTACCTGTAGATAAATTTTCTGGGTAAAAGTTATAATACCCCTTTCAACATCCATTCATTGACTCAGAAATGACCCATAGTTGAAATCAAATACGATATGTGAAGAAAAGTACTACTAATTTTATTAGAGAAATAGGAACTTGACAATGTACGTTATGTTTTGTCAAAATTTTAAACACTCATAACTTCGCCCAGATTAAAATAATTAATGTGACTGATATTTTCATTATATTGATCTTTAATTATCCCTTATAGCAATTACGACCAGCTAATTTTCTAAATCTTACATCATGCATCTTTAAACATACGAGTCGTAAAATTAGTTATATTCTAGTTAAATGTGTGCTAATCGATCACACGCGAAAAGGGAATTTAATGTATATTCGTATTTTACACTTCTGATCTGATTATTTAAGTTTCTTAGCAACCTGTTACCATAAATAAACATTTAAATCAATGAATATATTAACCCAATTAGAAATACAATAATGCATAAATGAACTATACATAAAGCCACCACAAAAAAATAAAATTAAATGATTGAATAAACATATAGCGGTTTATGTATTTATTCATGGGTAATGGAACCCATGATACCCCCCCCCCCGCAAAAAAATATTTAGATGGTCGTCCTTCTCTAATTTATTTATATATTCCAGAATATATATTTATTCATATTACTTTTAAAGTGGAATAAATGGCACGACATTGTTATTTTCTTGGATCCCTGTTATTTTGTTAATTATCGGTGGTGTCTAAAGGCCAGAGAATTATCGGTTGCCTCATCTTCGCGTGTATATGCTATTTCTCCTAAAACTAACGGGAATAACGCATTTAACTTAAGTTAACTGTTTGAAATTTCAAAATTAAAATAGCTTAGCTAATTGTATGGCTTAAACCCGGATGGAAAACTGATTAAAATACCGATCTATATTTCGTTTCGTTTTTTTTATACTTTCGATGGCCTCCACTGCATGGAGAACGCTAGATCGGCGACGGTCCTACGCATTTTAGCACATATGACGTCATATATAGATTGTGGGTTAGGGTAAGGGCTAGGACCTGTAGATTTTGTCAAAGTCCCGAGATATAAACAGGGCTAGCCCTAACCCTAACCCATGATCAAGCCTAACCCTTACCCTAACCCACAATTCACATATGACGTCACAATTTGCGTAGGACCGTCTCCGATCTAGCGTTCTCCCCACTGCATGAACGTCTGACCAGTTGTACGGGGAGGTTGCGTCAGGACCTATGACGTCAGGCATTGATTAAACAATCAGCGTTGGTGTTTCTATGGGTTTACCCACAGTTCCGTTCAGGGCATGCCAAGCACTTACCGTAATGCGATCTGTGTTTTAATTAGATTGACCTTGACATATCTATTTAGGCACGTGGTCGATACCGCTAAATTATGTTATCACAACTTCACGCTTACTGAATACATCGATAATGATCTATTTGAGGTGATATATGTCGGACATAATACAACTATGTAATAAAATGATTTTATCTATTTCCGTAGTATTTTTTTTTTAAAAAAAAAGAAAAAAAAAACTACGCAAACAGATAAAATAGTGAGGTGGCAGTTACAATAGGGACCTTTCGCATCGATACGAAACCAAATACGAGAACGTACACGTTATCGATTTGTGTGTACGTGTGGCGTCGATCCGTAATTAGTAATTGACCAATGAAAAAAGTTACGCGTATGGAGTTGCATTCACGTAGGTATGCAAACGAAAATGTTTTTTGTTTCATATATTAAATTTTCCACAATTTTTCGAGGCCTTGTGTATATTGATTATGTAGACTTTGTATGTGCTCAAATGCAATATTCTGTTTGATTTGTTGTACATCTACCAAAATATCGATTGAAACTTTGCCCGGACAGAGAAGTTCATGGAGTGGAAATTAACGCGATCTAGTTATTATCGTGCGTCGGATTGCGAAACCGTGTGTTAGAGGATACGAATACGAAAACGTAAACGAACATATATTCGTTTTGGTGTTCGTTTTCGTCAGGCCCGTAGCCAGGGGGTGGAAAGGGGGGGGGGGGGGCAGAAAATTTGCGGACCATAACTCTGAAATACCTACTGTAGACTGTGTCAGGTGTGCCCCCTTAAAAACTTCGCTGCCCCTCTGCAGCCAGCAAGCTGGCTACGGGCCTGGTTTTCGTACTGATGCGAAAGGTCCCGAATATGAATAGTATACATCTGTGTGATCATTTCGGTATATGAATATATATAGACCTAATCAATGTGTATTAAAGGCTGAACACGTTGTGTTTGCTTTTGTCATAATGAACATTGATTACAAGGCGTATTATGTATATAAAATGATTTATATTATTATATTAATTTTTGAGAAAAAAAATATTTTAAATCCTAATCAATTTTATTATGTTCGTTGAAATACGTTTGTGCCTGCCTAGTCGATTCTACACGCAATTTTAGAATTATTGTTTTGTTGATTGTGAATCAGCCATTTTCAACTTCCTCTGCCGCATCGTCTTCTGGCATACGCTCTTCTTTGAAATCATTACTAATTTCTGATACATTTACTTGTAGGATATGTCTTTGTTTGTTTGTAACAAATTGCGCTCGAAACCATAAAATTCACAACTAGTCTAAGCTACCGTTCTGATTATTAGGATCCTATATTTTCACGGCAAGATGAAAACATCATATTGATTGAAATGGACCAATTTTAAATATTATAATTCGTGTTTTGAATTTTGTGGATAATTAAAATTTGTTGGTAAATGTAAATACGTAAATTAATATCTACCGTCATGCTAATAAACATAAACATTTTCATAACAAATACTAAAGACTGGAAATAACATAATAAATAATCGAAATTATCTCCCTTAGTTAATACAGCGCGCCGTTAGCAACATATATCACTGCATATGACAAACAAAATAGAATCGATGAATCGGATCACCTGTTACTTGAAAGCCTGTTTCCCTGTCCACAATACCGACCAATTATAGCACTTGTAACAAAACCCAACCCTATTATCTCAATTAAAAAGATAAAAAAAATGGACACATGTACTCGCGCATGAATAATTAATGCACGGTCATTTCACGTCTGATATCAAGATGTTACCACACCTAATAAATCTTTTACTTAAACCTCCACAGTTCTGGCGCCATTACAAATGGAAAATCAACAATAATTTATATAAATTCTTGTAATTGGTTTAATTTACATATTGGGGAAATTATTACCGCGAGCACGTGCTTATGACGTATAAATCATGATTATTGACATCTTTAGTTCTATTTATACGGGTATATCAATGAAATATTCATTTGTAAGCATTGTTGCTTTTCAATAATGTAATTAAATGGTTATGCACTGTCTGGTTTCGAGAATTTATAGTAAACAGTATCGCCCATTCTTGTGATTTGTTTTTTTTTAATGATTGCGATTTTCAGTTGAAACGTAATCATTTCCATTGACCCATTAAAGTTGCGTCTTCTTTTTACTATTTCCAAAATATTAAATGGCTTAGAACAACGGCGTCATTTCATAATATGTTGGTACAATTGTGGATAATCGAGACTTTGCTGCAATGGTATTGGCAATCGAGACTATTTTCGTTAAATCTATTCAAAACTTCACACATTTATAACTTCGCTCAGAATTAATTAATACGAATTAGTTAATTTTCAATATATTCATTTGCTTGACAACCAAAGAGTATCACATAGTATTAAACTCAGAAATTGTGTATATTTTGTATTATTGCAAGAACGGAGAACGACCAGCTCTTTATCTAAATCTTACATAAGGCATCTTTAAACCAAGTATGTATAATTAAAATAATGAGTAAGTAATATGAATAATAAGATAATGCTAATGGAAATATCATCTGCTAAAAATCCCGCAAAATGGCAGAATAAATGTTAAATATAGAAACAAGCGGTCGCCATGTAAGCTGCGCCCTGTAGCCGACCGGAAAACGGGGAAAATAAGTTTTAGGAAAATAGAACATAACTGGAACGGAAGGTTCGTTGCCCACCAAAATCAAACTCATCCAAAGTCTCTTGATCCTTAACGTATATGAAGAGTTTGTTCTGAATCGGAGGGTCGACATACATTGTACATTCTTTAACAGTTTGCTTAAATGTGAACGAACTACAGCCCAATAGTTATCCAGCATCTTTTGATTTTTAACACCTTTTTTAAGTTTCAAAATTTCTGGTTTCCAGAGTGTCAACAACCTTTATGCTTTTAACGGGAAATTAACATTTTTAAACTAAAAACAGAATTATATTTAAGGTCACGTCACAATTATCTGTTCTCCAACAGGTCAGCATTTCCTCCAAAATGTGTATACTAGGAAAGGTATTTGCATTTAAAAATGTATATTTTGGATGCGCGAGGTAATATTATTATGCGAGGTATCTGGAGTTTTGCGTCTTTTAACATTAATAAAAGTTGTTACAAGATAGAAACCAGAAAAGTTCTTGGGACACATGGTGATGTCATTAATGTATATTAATAAATTATAAAAACACAATAAATTACAGATCCCACAAATCAAAAATGATGATTTGTGTCAGAAAGAATGACAATTGTAACTAAAAGAAGTTCTCCCAGTTTTAACGGTAGATTAGATTTCTAAATTCACTTAGAGAGATTAACCCGTATTAAAAACTATTACTCTATTCTCGCCTTTATGACGGAAGTTGACCGATGACCTTCTAACTATTTTCAACACAGAAAAAAAAGTTATTACAACTGCTTAATTTTGTTTTCCTTTTCCCTTGGTTATTGCGATTTGTCATTTTACATAGAATCCACTTGACAAGCGCGTGAAAGACCGGAGGTGACGAATTTAATGCATTTTGATTTTGTTTTGTTTAGGGATCGAAACACGCGTTAAACAAGTCAAATATCGTATGGTCATCGTGTTGTGGTCAGCTTGACCACCTGTGCTGTAAAAAAGCGATCATATTGGACACAGTTCGCTTCATTTAACCGCTATTCATAATGTGAAAACGGCCATTCTAAACCGATACCCATCCGCCATATTGGACACACACATTTATAGCTCCAGGGTCAACTTCCGGTGATTTATGTTGTTCAATACAAAGGAGTTACAAAAAGCTGCCATAACTCTGAAAACAAAACTCGACAGCTCTAGGGGCCACTTAGATGGTACTTAAAGTTGGTGTTAGTGATGGAGTGATGGCTAAATGGTGATGTCTCAATTATAGATGGTCGAGTTGGATTCACTGGCTAATAATTTAACATCTTGTTGCTAGTTTATCGCTAATCAAACTAGTTGACATTTTATCAACGCCATCTTGGTGTTTTATGATAAAACCCGTCAGTATTAGTATTACAGTAGTGATTAGTAACTAGTGTTTATTAGATACTAGTGACTTTCTCCCAGTGTCTAGTACTTGGTCATTGTATCACAAGCGATAATTATTATTAATTAGTTCTCTTGGTTATTGTTTGGGAAGTGTGTATACGTCTCTCAGAGAAAAAGATTTTCCGATATTGTTCTTCATCTAAATGCGACCAGTATATAAAAAAGCGCCCAGGAAGATTTTGTTTCTTTATACTTTTTTCAAACTCAGATTCAAAAGTGTGTACGGTGCTGACACTTTATTTCAGATAACCTTAGGCACATTGTCCGTTTCCGTATCTAATCTCGAAAATAAGACAGTATTGACAGTATGAGGGAGGGAAATGGTGTTTAACGTCCACTCGACACATATTAGGTCTATTCAAGACAAACATATCGTTAAGTTTTTTATTTTAATAATTCGTTTGCGGTTAGGTATCTTTATCAGTGGGTGGAACTCGGCGGACCTTGAAAACTCCCCACAGGGGTGAACCGGCGATTTTACTTCTTGTCACGTACGACGGGGGAGTCGAAACCACACCACTTGACACAATGACGGACGTTGTAATCTAACACCCCTCCCCTCACCCTAATATAACTTTATAAAATTTTACTATGATTCCGCTGCTAGAAAATAATATAGCCATTTTACATAAATAACACACCTAGTCCAAACCACAACATTAATTAACTAAAACAATAGGTGTTGTACACAGGACAGGATATATATATTATTTTCTAAAATACCCAAAACAAACGATTATTTGTGCGATTTGGGACGGAGGAGAAAGGTTAGAGGCAAATCAAGAGGACCACGGTGGCTCGTTGAGTAAGTGGCTGACTCGGTGAACCAGGTGGTACCAGGTTTGCTCGCGGCGTGGTTTCCGCTTGGAAGATGTGCAGGACAGAGACACTGGCAATTAACAGCGTCTAGCCGTTCGGATGGGAGAAAAACCGAGGTTCCTTGTACATTTTGGCGTACACGAAAAAGAATATTTTGCGTTGGAATTCGAAACAATAGTATGATAAATCACCGCTGTCCACTTATAGCACACTGTATGGTGTATGCTCGTCTTTATTAGCCAAACCGGAACAGAACAGTGAGATGCTAAACCCCATTTCTTTTTTATTTTCCGATGTGATGCAGGGCGGGGGCCTGACAAGGACAGCTGTCTAGTCTTTCGGATGGTACGAAAAACCGAGGTCCTGTGTATATATTAGCATGCACGTAAATGATGCCTTCACAGCTTGAATTCGATATAAGTGTAGGGCATAGTGCCGTGCCCGGGCCACATTTCCCCCATACCACACTGTATGGTGTATGTCCGTCTTCATTAGCCCAATTTAGGAGAAGAACAGTAGGACGTCAACCCCATTTCATTTCATTTCTTTTTAGGAATTCTTCTCACACACTAATTCAGTTAGCCCCCGTTCCCTTACAATATCGTCATCTGGGCCCTTCCAAACATTTTAGTAATATTATTTGAAAGGGAGTAATTTATTAGTTTGTACTCCCGCTCAGGGTTATAATAAAGTTATCAACCCGGGTATCACGTGATTAAGAAGTTACTGAACATTCTTTATTCTCGAATGATTATACACAATCCTGTAATAAGATATGCCCCTCTTTATATTCTTAAAGCTTGACAAGTTAGTTAGTCGCTTATTTCACGACAATAAAACGGAAAATCGTTTAGACACTTGCTAATTATTTCAGCCTAAAGATCAGATGTTTAATGTATGGTTATGCACTTGCAGGCGGTGATTTATGGTGCAAAAATATGTTAGCATGTTGAGATAATTTGTTGGTATGCTTCAGTCGATTTTTCATTGGCTTGGTTTCTTTGGTCTGTCTTTTTTATTTAGTCAAAGTTTTTTTATCGTTCTATTCATTACTGATATTACAAGCAAAATATTTCATATTACTGTAGTGGTTGGGATGGCCTAGTGGTCTAGAAAGCCGCGTTTCGGCCTCTAGCTGGCCGGTCACCTCTGGCTTGCTGCTGTGGTTTCGATCCCTGGTGTGAGCGTATGTGGCATGGAGATAAGGGCGCCTTCTCAACCTCGTGGGTTTCCTCCGGGCACTCCGGTTTCCTCCCACTGCTAAAGACACTCACGCGCAAGCGAATTATTGAAATAAAATTTAAAAAAAAACATATGTTAGTCCCGAAATCACCTAGTTTGTGTCGAGTGGACGGTAAACCCCATTTCTCTCTCTCTCTCTCTCCCTCTCCCTCTCTCATGGGAATTAACTAGTTGATATTAAGTAAATGGGGTTTAACTGCTCCAACTGGCCTAATGGAGACGGGCATACGCTATACAGTATGCTATGAGGGAAAATTTGCTCGGGCAGCAGTGGCACTATGGCCTACTCTTATATCGAATTCCAACTGCCAAGGGATCTTTTACGTGCACACCAATGTGTACACGTTGTCTTGGTTTATCGTACCATTCAAACAATTAGGTAGTTGTCCTTGTCAGACCCTCCATACTGGGCTACTGACAAGGGGAAACCACGCCGAAAACTTTCTTGGTCAATGCAGGGATCGAACACGCGACATCCGGGCTAGCGAGCCAGCGTATAGCCTCCATGGCTCCTGATATTGAAATAATTAAAGAATATTGTCAGTTTGGGTTAAATAATAAGGTAGTTTGTAGTTGTGAAGCAATGGGTTAAAATTGAGAGGTAAATTTTTAAAAACTTTTAGACGCTTGTGCAACTAATACTAAGGGGTGCACCACACATAATTTACTCAAAAACAAATATATGGATAAGACACAATACGCAGAAATCACGAACAAACGAACATATTAATTTAAAGGAGCTAAATCGCTAATATTTGGGACCTAGAAATTGACACAAATGGGTAACAACGCATATAATACTGTATGATGAATTTATATAAACTGATTTACATTCAATCATTTCCATCTTTACTCTTATTTCAAATCAGTTATGTTCGGCGAAATAGGGTCTATACACCCCAAGTCAAAATCGAATGTCTAGCGTCTGGTTATTTCAGTCTACATAGTATTTATTGCCTATGCTCTCCACATAAGAATATTCGTCACCATCTAGCCTCGTTTTTCAAGTCCCTTGTTAAAAAAATGGACCTTAAACGCATTATAGTACACGATTCGTGTACCAATGGTAAATTTTGTATGTTGTCTTACATATTGGAGATCAGAAGACCATCTTTTCCCGGTAAGATCACAACATCAATGTTGATTTAAATTGGCAAATAATTCGTGTTTTCATTGTCGAAGATTTTGGATCAGATTGAGTTAGAGACTTAGCTACTTTAAGTGAATGGATCCGGGGGCTTGTCGTAAGTGTCCACTGTTTCGGGCCTGTAGTGATAAAGACTTCACTCAAAATTGCAAACAAACAATCAGGAATACATCCCAGATTATTGCATATTTTTTTTGCTGATTTTGTAAACCACTCCATATGTTGGTATAATTCACAGGGGCGGATCTAGGAATTTTGATTTTTGTCTACGTAAACGTTCGGAATGGACATATTTGGGTCTGGGAAAAGGCACGTTCAGCAGTAAAAAAGGCCACTGTCGAAAATTATAGGGGGGGGGGGGGCGCCTCTCACGCCCCATTAAATCCGCCTCTGATTCAAGTATGCTGTCATAGTTTTAGAATACAGGGGTTCTTTGTGGTCGTATTTGGTAGTATTTAGTTTGTTTTGAGTAGTATTTCGTAAATCGTCCTGTAGTCCATTCTATAATATCAAACCATATCTCCCCTACGTCTCATTCAAAGTGTCACGACAATATATACACGGTAACGACATCAGTACTCCATGTGATCATTGCCAGTCATCCATCCAGCACAACTGACAAGGGAAATTCAGTTCAAAAAATCCCCAGAAATTAGATCACCTAGATCTATCCCCCAACCCTGGTTAGTGATACGGCGCCTTACTCTGTGGACTCTAAATGGCCCCATAATTAGATTAGGAGAATACTAACATGGACGATAAGATGTTTCCTGTATGCCAGGTACTTTTATCTATCCTTAATCTTTTGGGCGGGGAAGGGGGGAATGGTTAGCACGTGTACGCTGTACCATAAGGTCTGTCATTGAGTCAACTGGTGTGGTTTCGATTCCCCGAATGTACATGACAAGCAAAAGGGTCACCCGTCTAACCTCGTGGGTTTTCTCAGAGTCATCCGGTTTCCTCCCACTGCTAAAGACCCCCACGCCCAAGCGAATTATTGAATAAAATTGAACCATGTATTTGTCGCGAAATGACCTAGTTTGTGTGGAGCGGAAGTTACCCCCCTCCCTCACACACACACATATACAAGCATCTACAGATGCTAAGAATAGAACAATGGCAAGAGCAATCAGATTAAAACACTGATCCCATTTCATTTCGTTTTATATAGTTGTTATATTACCGACGTTTTGGTTGAAGTGAGGATTAAGCCAATGAAACGGTCTGTAGGTAAACCACTAGAAACGTAAACGCTGGTTGATTATTCCATGTATAACTAACGTCATAGGGTCAAAGGCCTCTCGTACGATCCCAGATACGATCTTCCAGTACAACCTGCCAGATCTTCGTGTAGGCCATCGAAAGTATGAAAAAAGAAACGAAATATAGATCTGCATTTCAATCAAATTGTGGCAAGAGTAGTTTATGGTCTATACAATCTGTCGTCACTGGAATCTGTATGTATGGTTGTGCACTTAAAAGATTCCGTGGCAGTTGGAATTCTATACAAGAGTAGACCATAGCGCAGCTGTCCGGAAACGATTTCCCTTGTAGCACATTGCTTTTCGTATGCCTGATTTCATTAGCCCCGTCGGAGCAGACCTGTGGGACGTTAAACTCCATTTCATTTCATTTCATAGACGATTTTTAGCCAGCAAGGGCTTGTAAAACGTAATATACAAAAATCACAGGCACACAAAAAACTTAGTATCAATAAAATAACGCCAATATCTTTTATAATTATTTTTGACATATCCTGATGATGTTCTTTAAATGGCATTTAGTGACTGGATAGAGTAACAACAAAAACATACTTTAGAAAACAGCTACCAGCTAGTGTATTTTAGGCCACGTTTCGTAAAGTATTCTCTCAACGTTATTAAGCTATCCCGATGAGTTAGTGCGTTACCATTATATCCTCAACGGGCAGTTGGTGTCCTATTTTTAAATAGGAAAACCACCGTGGCCCATTGAGTAAAACGTTAGCTCCCTAACATGGATGTTCCGCGTTCAATCCCGTAGTTGGTGGAGTGGTAAAGGACTGGGGGCCCGACAAGGGACATCGCATTGTTGGTCGGATGGGACGTAAACCCGAGGTCAAGTGTACACATAAGTGTAAACGAACCCTTGGAAGTTTGAATTCAATATAAGAGTAGATCGTAGATATGCCGTTGTCCCGGCAAAATGTCCCTCATAACACACTTGATGGCGTATATCCGTCTACATTAGCCCAGTAAGGACAAAACAGTGCGATTATAAATCCCATTTTATTTGATTTCATTCCAGCATGTGCACGATGCAGGGTATACACACTTATCAAACACGTAAATTATTACTTGTATTTTACTATAGGAACGCCGATTGTCATCTTCCATGGAGACCGAACACTACCTTGATTTGTCACTTTACGGATTGATTTTTAATACAATGTTGTTGTTTTTTTCATTTCAATACAGGATGGAGTTTAAGTAATGGGTCTCTTTACTGAGAGGGGGTGGCGTATTTAAATCCTTAAATTTTTCAATAATTTATTATCCAAACGAATGATTTAAATGGAATGGGGCAGTGGTAGTATGCAGAGATCTGCTGTATAAATTGCTATATGTTGGGCACAGATTTCACCTAGGGACCAGATTACCACCGCGCATGCGCGAATCTCTGTCTTATTTCCTTTTACTTTACAAAATTTGAGGGCGCGGATTTAAGTCTTGCCAAGGTATTTCTAGCTTAATTAACTAATTCCACTTAAATACAAGTTAAGACTTGTGTAATGTTATTAGTGATATAAACTATGAAGGGTATTGGTGCCCCTAGCCTAAGTCCACTTTGTGGACTAGTGTTGATAACTGTGAAATGAACAGTTTAACACAATTATACACAACCCAGAATACAAATAATCGTAAGACCTATATGCTACAAAATCTAAAGCATAGGCCTTAAAGATGCATTATGTAAGATCTAGATTTTACTGTAATTAACATGTAGAAAATTGCCGTCTAATTACTTTATTCTGATCGAAATTATGAATATTTTAAGTTTTGACTAAATAGCCTAAATTAATTCGATTTTTAGCCTCCAATCGTCAGGTGGCCACAATACGATCGTATTATTAATCGACATCTAGGTCATGTAAATAACTGTCTATTTGATAATAATAAATGAAGAAGTGGGGGTTTAACGTCACACTATTCTGCACCGACCGGGCCATAGTATGCACTATGCGGGAATTTTTGACACGACAGAAGCGTTACGGACTATTTTATGAAATTCAAACTGTCAAGGGTTCTTTTACATGCACGTCAATGTGTTCACGGTTTTCGTCCTATCCGAAAGGCTATGCACTGTCCATGCCAGACCCTGCTCCCTGTATTGAAAGTGGCAACTGCACCGGTAATCCAGATAAACTTTCTCATCATAAAGCGGGGGCTAATCAGAGGGCCAGTGTCTTACTCACTAAACCACCGCAGCCTCACTAACACATTATGCTGTTTAGATGTATTGATACCACCCGACACAAACCAAGTTCAATTTTATTTTAATAATTGGCATGAGCGTAGGGTCTTTAGCAGTGGGAGGAAATCGGATAATATTGTATAGGTATGCTTTGAAACTCCCTGTTGTATGTATATGAGTCAAGCGAGAAAAACTGATTTGTAAGTCCATCAACTCATCACTCTTATTCAAATGTCAAATCCCCACATTCCTACGCATTGTATAACAATAGCAGCACTCAGAAGATGCGCAGTTGCACCACTAAGAAGATGAAAGTAGTACTCCCTTTGATGTTTGCACAACATATTTGGCCACTAAAAAAAGACGATGGATGTCGGCATGTGATTGTATACGATATTTACATTTTAAATAATTTACTATTGCACACAACTGCTTTAATAGGTTGATGTGATTGTACAAAATTTTATATATGTATCTTGCAGGGTTTCAGAAATATGACGCAGATACTAATTCTACAGGACGGACGAGAACAGCGCATAACTATAGGCAAGATGAGCAAACTGGGCCAGACTTAATTTATTTTGACAAATGTAAAGCCTAATGTGCAGGCAAAAAATTACCATGTATACATCATTCATTCCCCTGAAAAGAGACTTTTGAATGGTTCATATTTATCTATTATACGTGTGTGAAGTACTATGATTACTACTTGAAAAAACTGAAAGAACGTCTACTTGAATTGTGCTTACACAGTAAGGGGATATACCAAAGACCCCTACTTTTACCTATTCTGTTTGCATTGCGTAATAGTAGTATAATAATATTATAGCAACGAATATTATCTATGAATATTCTAGTGTGGCTTTAAATACCACCATACTTTCATTACGTACATAAACTTAAGTACTTGATAAGTTAAAGATGCATTATCTAAGAGCTAAAGCTGCCTTTAACAGGTCATTATCTTGGCTTCAAATATTAAATAAATATTTCTTTATTTTGGCTTCAAATATTAAATAAAGTATACATTAGACGTTTATTTACATAGTCAACTCTACATATCATCGATTGGCCGTGATTTTGAAAGGATTAAAACACAATCACCATTTAATTATTTAAATTTCAAATGGATAATCGAGATTTTGTTGTCGTAACAATGGTACCTGATAATAAGGGCTATAATATTGTGAAAACATCAAACACTTTTAACTTAGCTCAGAATATGTTATTTTTTCATTATACAGCAAGCACGACCAGCTCATTATCTAAATAGAGCATCTTTAATAGTCCTTCAGTGAAATTCAATGTTTCAGAAGAGCAGCCCTGGAAAAAACAACACCTTACAGTGGTTGTTTCCTAGAAAAGATGAGTTATTGTGAACCGCATTGAAATGAATTATTGACATAAAATTGAACCCCATCTCTTATCTTTTAGGTCTTATCTTTTTATATTCCAGGGGCCGGTTGGTCAAAGCTCCGTTATCGTTTAACGATCCGTTAACATGGAGTTAACGGATCGTTAACTTTAATGGAAAGAAAAATTGTTGCTGAAAGCCCCGTTAACTTTAACGTGCCGTTATATTTAACGGAGGTGTTGGGCCCCATTATCTGTTTAATGATGACATTAGTGGGCTGTAGCAAAAAGTCAAAGAATACCAATATAATTTTCTATAGAACATTTTAGAGGATTGGGCGATGCCGAGTTATTCCATTTTGTATAGGATAAATTATATATTAATCTACAGAATTCTGGTGGCATGAACAGTCTTCTCTTGGATTAACTTTAATGAATCCGTCAGCTAAAGGATAATGAAAATGACTTTCTAGCAGCATAAACGGGCCGTTAACGAACGACACGTTACCAAGATAACGATCCGTTTTTAACGGATCCTTAATATAACTTAGTTTTGAGCAACCCGCCCGTGACCCTTAGAGGCGTGATATATTGACTGTATTTGGACGCGAATGTGAGTTCTAATTATTCCTGTGGTTATATATGGATTTCAAATTAAATTATATATTAGTTTGCTATTCGAGCGAGGAGCCACGTTGGCTAAGTGAGTAAGACACCTGTTTGCTAGTCTGGAGTTCACGGGTTCGCTGCTGGTGTTGGTTGAGAAAGTTCATCAGAAATTTCAGCGTGGTTTACCCTTATCAGTGGTGCAGGACGGGGGGGGGGGGGGGCTGAAAAGGGCATCTGACTAGTCGTTCGGATGGGACGCAAAAAATAAATCCTGTGCACGTAAAGGACCCTTTGGCCATTCGAATTCGATATAAGAGTAGGTCCTAACCCCGTTACTGGTCAAATTTGCTCTCTTTGCACATTGTATGAGGTATGCCCGTCTTCATTAGGCCAGTGCCAGCAGGACGTTAAACCCCATTTCATTTAATTTCAACGATCGCTTGTACGTGGTTCTTTCTGAGTGACAGGAATCTCGCTTGTTACATACAATCACGAGAAGACTTAATGAAAGGCGATTATGATTTCTTGTTTGATTTCTTGTTTCAATCTATGATCTGAGTTCCAAAAACTCTGATAATCAGACCTGATCAGAGAGAGCGAGAGAGAGAGAGAGAATGAGAGAGAGATAGAGAAATTGGGTTTAACGTCCACTCGACGCAGGCTAGGTCATTTCGGGACTAACATATGGTCTTTGGCAGTGAGAGGAAACCGGAGTACAGGGGAGAAAAGCCACGAGGTTGGACAGGCGACCCTATTCCTTGAAACCACGCCAGTTGACTCAATGACGGGTCGTATGATGCAGTGCGCGCACGCTAACCATTCGGTCAATACCCCCCCCCCCCCCCGACCTGATCACTGTTCATATCTGGGATACTGCATGAGAAAATGCCGTGTTGTGTTTTGGTAGTCTTGAACTCGGGGATAATAATTACATTAAGGGAGATTCGATAAAGAGCTGGTTGTTCTAACTATAGTTAAAAACTCGATAATGTAAAGGGAACTTGCTGAAAATTTCAGTCAAATTGATCCACTCTGAACCGATAATTTGGCTATTGGCTTTTGAGCATAGCCTCAATCAAAAACGTAGTCTCGTTTATTCATTTAATGATTAAATTATAAATGAAGTTGAGCAGCAAATCGGATCCTAATCCAGTAATTATCGCAGGCTAACGATGATATCGCGAATTGATTATGATCTGGATAAGTTAATTTATGTCTAATTAATATTCTAGATAACATTTCAGACCTTAAGAAAGACCTGCAATAGGCAGATTTAGCTCTTAACAATTACTTAACAATTACAATAAAACTATTTAGATATATATATAGAGAGAGAAATGGGGTTTAACGTCCACCCAACACAAACTAGGTCATTTCGGGACTAACATATGGTTTACTTTTATTTCAATAATTCGCTTGCGCGTAGGGGTCTTTAGCAGTGGGAGGAAACCGGAGTGCCCGGAGGAAACCCACGAAGTTGAGAAGGCGCCCCTATCTCCATGCCACATACGCTCACACCAGGGCTCGAAACCACAGCCGCAAGCCTGAGGTGACCGGCCAGCTAGAGGTCGAAGCGCGGCACTCTAGACCACTAGGCCATCCCCCCCCCATATTTAGATATAACAAAATAATATAGTATTACCAATCGGATACAGAAAAGAGGAGCGGATGGGGTTAACATTCACTTGACACGAACTAGGTCATTTCTTGACATACATATGGTTCAATATAATTTCATTATACGCTTGCACGTAGGGTCTTTAGCAGAGAGAGGAAACCGGAGAACACAGAGAAAACCCACGAAGTTGGAGAGGCGACCCTACCCGTCGTCACACATAGCCGGCCAATCGAAATCACGCTCTAGCCTTTCAACCCTCCCCAACGAATACAAGAAAGCGTGGACAGTAATATACAACCCCATTAACAGATATACAATTTACTTGTTGTTGATGATAGTGTTGGGGGGATATTTGTATTGGATCGTCTTGTGAATATTGTAGTTTCGATTAGAATTTAAGTTAGCTTCATGAAGTTGTCCATTCGATATTCTGAGTATTGTCTGAGTTGCGTGATGTTTTCCATTCGGAATTCAGTATTGTCTAGTGCGATCTATACGTCCATCTGTCAGACCGAACCGACATGTTCGTTGGGTCGTGCACTTTTAAAACAAACCAAGATAGGATGGATTAGATTTAATTATAATTACTGCATTTGCGATATTTGAGTACGTTTATGCATAATTCATTAAAATTGTGTGGTGTCTATTGTGTACACTTAACGGGTAGTGCATAACTGCATTTACCACTGTGCATTATATGCATGCACACCTTTCTTGAATACAGCTGACATTCATGGATAACAATGAAGAGTGTCTATGAATAATACATCAAAAATCCCCCTAATCCTTCAACAAATGTTTGTTTGTAAAGCTTACAGGGGGGGCAAGTTGAGTCTATTAAATATTGCAATGGGTTATATTGGCGATAATGGGCCAAATTTCGTTACATAACCTTTACATAAAAAAATATCTTATTATATAGAAACTTAAAAGTGTCGATAGAATGGGGGACATTTAATATTTCAATAGGTTATATTTGCTATAAGGGAGCAAATGTCGTTACTTAACCTTTACATGACCCCATCCCCCCCCAACATATCTTATTATATACATCGTAAAATTGTCGATAGTATGGTTTAACAGGCACTGCAAGATCATTTATTTGTCATGTTTTAATTGTTAAAGATTTTGGTTGTGAATTTAAATGCCCCTTCGATAAAGCACTGTAAAATATCTCGTTTTCGTTTTTTGTTTAATCACTGGAAAGGAAAAGGCATGCATCATTGTAATCAAATATCATACTTTCATATTTTTGTGCAAATAATTCCCAAAATAATCGAAGTGTAATTTGTCTTTTCGACTAAATTCGTTGATTTAGGCTTTAAAATGTGGGTCAACTGGCCTAGTGTCTGTTCTCAAGCGGAGCTAACTGTTGACACAAAGCCTAAGTTTAAAATGGAAGGAAAAATTTGGGCCGATCGAACGAATAGTGGTGCTTTCGAATCTTGAAATGGCAAGATGATGTAACTTCCGAGTAGATGAAAATCAAAATCTTGAATCCATAGGCAGTGAATTTCCCCCAAAAAAACCCCCGACGAATTAGGTCTTGTAGACACTATTGGGCATTAGCGTAACTTAGCTCGATAACTGTCATCATTTGGCCTCAAACCTAAAAACTAAATGAGGCAATACTTTGAACCTTGATTTCTTTAAGCCAAGGGAACTAGAAAGGAATCGTCTCACTGTTAAAGAAAGAGCCATGCATCAAGGCATGGATAAATTGTCGTCTTTATGGCCTAGCATGTCATGCCCGATTCCATAAAACTACCCCCCCCCCCCTATGCCACGTACCGGTGATATATAACACACATGGGAATGAACATGGCAAAAAATCTGTAAATAACTAACTGTAGTGGAGCATCAGCTTTTACATAGACCAACGTGGTGTTAGTAGATAAGGGTTCAGAAAAAATAGCAACCCAAAAGTGGAGTGTTTCTATTCTATTCCCAGATACCGCGACCTGTCGATGAGTCCACATTTTCTTTTCCCCAAACCTCTCGGGTCAGACTGGAGGTGCGTCTGTGAAGATGTGGTTTTGAAGAATTTTGACATACTGACTCTCACTAGCTATCAGCTAGCCAGCAGCCACCAAATGTGCCAAGGAGGAAATGAAATGGAGTTTAACGTCATACTGCTCTGCTCCGACTAGGCTTATGAAGACGGGCATACGTCATACAGTGTGCTAAGAGGGGAAGTTTGCCTGGGCAGCGGCACTATGTCCTACTCTTATATCAACTTCCAACTTCCAAGGGCTCTTTTACGTGCACGCCAATGTATACACGGGACTTCGGTTTTTCGTCCCATCCGACGAACGACCAGACAATTGTCCTTGTCCGACCCTCCTTCCTGCACCACTGACAAGGGGAACTAACGTTGGAAAATACTGTCCATTGCAGGGACCAAACAGGGGGCCGGGAAGGTATTTATATGTCCACATATGTCATACATTGTGCTCTTGGTAGAGAATTATTGACTGTCAAAAACCATGACCTCATGTTTCGTGTATCCACCTACGGAATGTGACAAAATATGAGTGGTGCACATTATTATAAGCTTCACTCTCTTTGGATTAATCATTAGCCAACACAGTTACCAAAACAGATTTTGTTCCTAATGATGTAATGATGCAAATACTCGAGATGGTAAATCAAGTCCTATTATTCCATGAGCTTCAACTGTAACAGTATATTAGTACATAACTTTGCAGAAATGTGAGGTGAAATTATATTAGGATTGCTATTACCAATACCGTTCTCAGTAGTGTACAATAACCCATGGCAGTTGGAATTCCACGAAGAATAGATGCGGCCGTCTCTTGCTAGGAGATTTTGATTGTGTTTAATCCAGTTTTATGGTGGGGGTGGTCACATTTGTTTGACATACTGTTGATTTTATGAATTTATTGACTCGAATGGCGAGTATTTAAAGGTGATTAATCTTTGTATAGATAAATTCGTGTTAGATTTCCTAAGAGATGTTGAAAAAAGACCATAACGGTATTACGCCGATATAGCTCTACATAGCTGGCGACCATGCTTTCGATCCCTGGTATGAGCCTCTGAGGTTAGGAGAGGGGAGTGCCTTCTCAACCTCGTGGGTATACTCCGATTTCTCCCACAGCGGTCCACGTGTTTGAGATATCAGCAGAATCGTCTTTAAACAGCACGAGCTGTTTATCTAAATAAATCCCCCAAAGGAATAAGAAGTGATACAAGCGCTCCAAAAATAGTAAACATGGACAATTGAAGCGAAATCCGAAACTGTTTGGTGGAGGGTAGACATTGGGCTACATGGCCACCAGCAGTCACCGGCCATATTATATGAAATGGATGGGGTCTACAAGAACGTTTCGATTAATGAAACAGAGATATATTTAAGCTATGATTAACCATACATTATGGAAGAGTTAATTATGCCTATTATTGCAGGTTTTTAATTTATCGGAATTATTAATTAGGCATTAATTAACTTATCCAGACCATAATCAACTCTCGATGTCTACACTAGCCTGCGATATTCACTGAATTAGGATCCCATTTGATGCTCAACTTTCATTCATGATTTAATCATGAAATGGACAATCGAGACTATACTTTCTATCGTACCGACCTTAGTAATGATGATTGAGGCTATGCCGAAAGTTCAATCTCTAAAATCTCGGTTCAGAGTGAATCAATGTGATTAAAATTTTCAGCAAATTCCCTTTATATTATCTAGTTATTAACTTTTATAGTGACCGTGGCCAGTTCTTTATATTTAATCTCCCATAATGTATCTACATATAACTGCCACTACCACTTTACAGCAGCCCTGCTTTATTGCACCTTTGGATTTAAACTCCCGTGTTTGTGTGCGTTTGTTGGGGGGGGGGGGGGTGACCTAAGGTTTTTTTTTGCGTGGTTGCTATAGCTTCTTCGATCCAAATAAAATTCCCTCCAAATATCTTTCACAACACATACTTTGCTACCACCCGGAATAACTTGTAATTTAAGGATATACAATATTTAATCGTTTGTAAATACCAAATAGCCAAGCGTTATCCCAAATTATTCTGTTATACAAAGCGCTTGTCTATACGTGCCCTTAGTCCCTTTTTAAATTTCTATGCAGTAGACCAGGATTCTGAGAGGTCCAAACTCTGACTTGATGTACATGTAGCTACCGACCAGGGTAGTCTTGTGGCCTGGTATGTATGATGTGTGATGTACCTACTCTGGTGTCGCTTCTCATCTGAGAAACAGCAGACCCCACCTTGTGCACAAATAAACTGTGCGATTATTTGGAAATGGACGAAAATGTGGTACAATATCCCATTTTTAGCACTAACTGGGTTAATGTGGAGGGACAGTTTTTGGGTTTAGATTTTAAAGATCACAGCTACTTTGAAAAGAGTAACTTCGAGGCAATGGAATCCTGCTTAAATACTTTATGATTAGTTAAAGTCAATATCTCGACTCTAATTATCCATTTATATTTAGGAGTGTTCGCCAAAGTTTGCAGTGAGGCAAATGCCCCATTATTGGAGCAATACCGATGATGTAAAAAGCAAATCATTAGCTGTTTGTACTAATTGAGCGATGAATAGTAGCATATTTAGGTCAAAAATCACACTTGTAACACAAAGTACAGCGCCTTCACATCCTAAAAACCCACCAAGGTTTGTGGAAACTAAATAATGAGTCTGTTGGCATGTGGGAGACAATCTCCTCGAACCTATGTCATAGTATACTAGATTCCTTAATCCTTAAAATGTCCTGCATATAGACATTCCTTCACTGTATAAGCAGTTTAAACAATTTAAATGGCACCTGGTAAAGACATAAGCTGAGTATCATCAAAAGTAAGCTTTTCCGTGACTTTGCTATTACTTTTGGTGAATCTGAAATTAAGTACTGAGCGAGAACTCGGATCCAATGTGTTCGGATAACTGGTTAGTTATCGTATTTATATGGATCTGGATCAGGTACTGGTATTCAGGGCGCCACTGCTCAGGATGAATTCTCTAATAACAAGTACTTCATCTGGTCATTGAGGTAGCTTCGTATTTCCATGAAAAGTGAAACACACACGATACGACAAAAACAGGCTATAAATATTATCATTGGAAGTACCTTTAACGCTGGTTTTAAGTTAGAGTGACCTCTCTTGTTTAAAAGTTTCTTGATGGACCAGTCGTTCAGACACAAACGTCTAATATGGAGATTAATATTAAATGACGTCATTAGTTGAATACTAATATGCTTGATCGTGTGCAGCAAAACAAACAAAGACAAAGGAGCAGTCAGATTTATGACTTTAACTTTCGAGAACAAATAACCCGTCAGGTAACTCTCGTGGGTTCCTCAAACACCAGTTGTTGTGATCGAGTTTTTTTTAGTTTTGGAATATCTTGGAAACGGCCAGGGCAATTCTTTTCAGCACGTGACAAACAGTAAGTAGCGCAATAATACGAAGAAATGGAGGCCAATGAGATATGCATGTTCACATCCGTTTTAAGATCAAGACAAACGGTAGTGGCAGGTAGAACGTCGGCCAATCTCCACCAAATCGCCGGCATGAAGCAGGCGGCTGACTCGTAGATGACAAATTAAGGAGATTTAAGGGTTGAGAGAAGTTGGCGGTAGGTTCCTTTCAAAGATAAGGTGATGATTGAATATGTAACACGTCTTTGCACTACTCCAAGAAACCTGCCATCAAATGGTCGACGTGTGCCCCTCATGACATTGCCTTTTAGCCATTTACAAGCGTATGAGTGGTGCTCATTTTTTTCTTCCTCCGTGCCGTCAATTAAAACATGTGATTTTAAAGATCTCCTTTCAAAAGTTTCTGTTCAGAACCGATTGTAAATCTGCATGAAGTCTGCTCTGCCAGCATTTTCTCCGCACCTGCATGGATGTAGTTTTTTTGAAAGTGTGCTGAAGAAGTTCGGGGGAAGTAGTCTGGCCTGTGATTAGAACAATGACTATGGGGTGGTTTGCATGCTAATTTCTCTTCTGATTGTAATCAAAATGAGTTCTAATGTGGCAGACTTCCTTCTTCGCTCCTCCTGCAATTGAACAAATTGGCAAAAAACAGGGGAGGGGTATTGTTCTAAAGGGAAGGTGAGCGCCTCATGCAATCGACCTGCTGTCGAGATACATTAGCACATCGGAGGCCCGTTATTTATCCGTTTCTTAACAAGTTCTTTATCCGAGGCAGCTGTCAGTACTGTTCTGTTATAAAACAAACGGTTAAACTTGGTCTCAAGGTTTATAAATGTAGTGACACCTCTTGTTTCTTCTCGTTTCCTTGGGCAGCTGCCTGTAACAGCTATAAAGAAATGGTAAAAGACCAACTAGAAAAATGATTAAATAAGCTGAAACTAGCTGCCTGCTATTCAACCCGATTTATACACAGATAAAGCGCCAATTGCCGTACGACAGTAAAAAAAAACATATCGGAAAAGAAAAAAAAACGCAACGACGCTTTCTACTCGAAGAAAGTACAGCTGTAAGATGTGAAAACCGGGAGAAGCGACAGACTGCAGTTAAAACATATTTTTAAGATTTTCAAATAGCTTTTGTTATGTTCCTTCATGTATTATGCTGATTATCTCAAAGCTCAATTAGTTCTTGTTCCTTTGTTAGTTTGTCGATTCCTCACAAAACGCAACGCGCCATAACTTCTTTTTCCACCTTGAATCGTCTAGAACTGCAGCCGACCACTTTTCTTTTTTAACACATAAAATTTTCTATAAATCATTAATAGTCTGAATTGCTCGTAGCATGAAGAATATTAAATTTGCGACGCAAATTACTCACTTTCCAGTCCGACCCAAGTTTTAAAACGCGCTTCATTTCATGATTTGCTACAGCGAACGGCGCGCCTCAAAGTTTTTCTAAACTTTTGTGTTTCCCGCCGCAGCTAGTGCGCAGACTCAGCTGTTGAGAGAATAACGGGTACTAAGAGCTATTGTTAACGTAAAGCCGCCATACAGAGACACAGGGGAAGCTTGTTCAACCTGCTGCTGTCAAACATGGGGGCTTCTTCTTCTTGGTGGAAATAAGTGTTGTTAAAACCGATATAAACAAAAAATCAATCGAACTATATTTGTACAAAAGATGTTTTTGTAACATAAGCTTTGTTTAATGGTTATAAACCCCATTAGTCATTTTTTAAAAATCATTTTGTCGCTACTGTCAGATGTACGGTATTGAAAAAATCACCTCGTCAGCGTCCATATTATTGTATGAAAATACATGGTAATAAATTGAGTATACAAATATTTGAAGTCCAAACAATAAAACACACATGATTAGTAATCAATATCTGCATTACAGTTCTGTTTATTTTATTTATTAGCTCTTGCAGACATCGTAAATCCGTTACCACTATCGAATACACTTTTGTGAAAGAGGGTAATTCGTTAAACAGCAGAATAATTCGCATCACCGATTTCTCGCCTTCTGTTTGGACAAAGTCTATGGAAAGAGTTTAATTTTCTGAACGGAAGTATAATATATCAAAAATTAGTTTTAGTACGCGTCGAGAAAAACAATAAGCGACACTTGTGTTTAGTGTAGGGAAATGTGCTAGTTCTAAGCATCCCGTAATGGACAAACGAGACACCTATTTCTATAGAAGCAAATAGAAACCAGTGAAAAGACTTTTAAAAGGTTTTCATTAAAGTTGGTAACAAGTGGATAAAACATACACAAACCCCAGAGACACTAGACTCAAATTTTGATTGACAGGCCCGCTTGTGTAGGTAATGCATAGCGTACAATTTTCTATCGCCAACAACACCTTTTTTATCTTCTCTTCTCGCTTTTTTTTCTCGGCGTAAATTTGCTATTGTCAGTTGTTTCCTTAGCTTGTTAAGGAGCAAGCTATCCATATACACAAGGGAGGATTGGCAATAAACTGATTATATCGGTTTACTGTGTGAAACTTTGTTTGGTGGGAGAAATAATATAGGTTAAATGTGTATTATTAGAATATACAGACGGAAGCATGTTAAAAATTACGTCCGGTTTATTGCCTGTAAATTTCTTTTTAAAAAGATATTGGATTAAATCAGTGAAAACAGCTTATAGAATGTGATGAAAGGTCCAATAGTTTATTTCTATATTTTTAAATTGCATATCGACAATATCCGTGACCGACCGATGAGTAGAAAATGAAGGACGGAATGGCAGCAATCGTAATGTCCAACTCTAGAAGTCTCCGAGAGGAGATAGAAGAATCCCTGATATCAGTTTCCAATTCTTCAGCGCTATATACGAGTATGCATTATGATCACAGTATATAACACTTATCAATTAATTTGACTCTGTGTATTACCTTGGAATTTACATAGAATAAGTTGGGTGTTTTATGAAGGTATGACTATAATCCACTATGCTGGTATATATCTTGCTATTTAATATATCTATTTATGTTTTGGGAGGAGTTGTGTCCTTATTGCCAAGTATAAAATTAAGTATCAGTTTGTTTGAGTTTGAAAGGAATTGAAGATGATGTTAAAGATTAAAAGGGAGTATCAGCCTGTGTTACAGATAACAAAACATGTAATTTAAAGGTGTTCATCGTAATCAATATATAACGATATTGATGTAGTAACGATTATTGTTTGTGGGAATAAAAATGAGATCTATTTCAGTAAATCGTATGAGAGGATATCTGGTAGAAGAAATTGCGGTTTAATCAGGTTGGTGCCCCTACCCCGAGTGACAGACAGGCCTGGTATCTACGACCATCTCTATGATGTAAAACATATATGTTAGACCGCCCCCTCCCTTTATCCTCTTAAATAATTCATCACCCCACCCCACGTCTCTGCTTAAATAGCATATCACCTCTCCGCTTTTAAAGGGCAAAGCGGCCTTTTAAGCAAAATTGCGTGCTATAATGTGTTAATGTGAATAGTAGTTAGCTTGAATTTAAGATACATACAGTGTCATATGGCATAGCATAATTAGCAATAAGTGTGTGTTTTAATTTGTTTCACCAACGCTGAACTAATTTATACCATTAAAATTTATTTAAAATTCCTTAGTATCCTTGAATATCGAGGGACATCCGCGCTGATCTTTAATACGATTAGAAAACTCAGTGTCCATAATTTTCACTACCTTTTTTAAAATGAGCTTCCGTACCAGCTTTTCGGGAATGACTAGTTCTAATCCTTCGTTTTCAGCTGATAATTAGGAACAGGACTCATCAAAACTTGCTAAATTGCCGAATATTTAAAGAACACATCGTCCATTTAAGTTGGTATAGTCCAAAATTGTGTGTCATGTCGAAATAAACAGCAGATGAAAGATCTATAGATGTATATTATGTTATATGGGTATAATTATTGAAATCGCCTCTGTAGCACCCAGTGGCGTCAACAACCCAGAAACCATCCGATATGTACGTCATATCGACATAAACGTATCTACAATTAATGCTTTCAAAGATCTGCTGATAGATACAGGTTAATCGTTAGCTCCCATATGGCCCCAACAAACCAGAAATCACCCAAATATTATGCCATATCGACTTAAACGTTTTCGAGTAAAAACGTACCTGCATAACATAGACAGCTTAATCTTCGTGTAAAGAACTAACCATAGAATTGTACGGGGTTAAACAAGTATTGTATTGACATCTTTACCTCCCGTGGAGCCCCACCAAACCAGAAATCATCCATTATTTTATGTTATATCGACATACACGTTACATATTTATTATATAGTGGAATTTAGATGGATTTAAATGTTTAGTCTCTAAAACCATGGGGGGTACATGAACCGCGTTTCGTCGGCAATTTATATCGACGTAGATATAGTTTCGAAATAGCATGGCATGGATGATTGAAATCGACAATTAAACACCAACACAGTGCTCAAGAATATAAACAAAGACCCTTTACCGGGAAAAAAGAGAGGAACTGAAATCATAACGACGTACCAAAATGACCAAAATCGACGATTTAACACCCACGCAATATTCAAGAATATCGACAAAGACGTTTTTTCGAGATACACGTACCATCGTATGACAGTAACTACTGACATTCCCTTTGAAATTTAACAAAATAATATAGAGCCATGGTGCAGATTTACCAACATCGGGAATTTAACACCAATGCAATATTCAAGAATATTGACAAAGATTTTTTTCGGGATACACGTACCGTAGAACGACAAGAACTGCTGACACTCCCTTTGAAAATTTATCAAGATGTACATAACTTAGACAATCACTTTCTTTATCACGTCAAGGACAGGTGATATTTTTTTTATGAACCAGTTAACTTGTAATGTAGTCGCGGTCGAGTGAATGAACTGATGTGATAATTAGAAAAGACTTTCCATCCGTGCCTCGTATATCAATTTTGTATCTGGATATATCCCAGCTTACAACCAATCCAACCGAGCGTCACAACTAGCTTTCGCCCCGAGCTATTTTATCGTTTTCACAGGTGACACTAACGGTTAGCATCTTTAAGTGTAGGTGAATGACTTAACGTCAGGGATAACTCCAATGACGTGTTCCCGAGTCCATCAAATATTGGGGTTGCTATTCCAGCGGTCCGTGTCGCTATAAACGAATTGCGGGTCCTACAATAGATTCGTAAGGGCATACTCAAACAGCAGTCTTTCTGACGGGTGAACGAAAGTAAGTGTTTCAAATACTAATGTGCCGCTAAATATATCTTGACAAATAGCTCAAAAATTTAGCTTTTATATAAATTTTTAAAAAATGTGAATAATCAAAATTAGAACTTTCTCATCCCTGCAATTTCTTCTATTTATTTAACTATAAAATGCCAGAATAAATGTGCTTCTCACTGAAATATTTTTGTTTTTCGCATATCCTGTATCCAAACCAATAGTACTCTTAATACCATTCCCTGCTTGTTTAATTCGCAATTCTTTAGAAATCCTTAAAAAATTAACATCTGTAATGTTAACATCAATATCTTTGTGATATGAAAAAACTATAGGTCTATTATAACCTTGACTACATGATATTGAGTTGTAGTATCGTTCAGCTATATAACATTGACTAAGATGATCTAGACTGATGTCGTCTCATTCAACCAGACACAGTAAGGTCTGCTCGCCGGTAATCGTACACAAACTTACATAAAATCGAAAACTAGCCCCACCCCACCCGTAAGATATTGCTAATAGGAGGCACCGAAATGCGCCCCGGGGTGAAAACACACTGAAAAAAACAGGGACCAGTAATTATGAAAATGACAAGAAGAAGATCAAGCGAGACATAAAGGATATCACAATGATTTAAATGTTCATTGAGACAAAAAAAAAGAAAAATGTGTTTCTTACTCAAATCTGAAAATAATACTCTAAAACCAAAGTGTGTCAACATTTCAAATTGATTCTCTCTGGGCAGTACTTTACTGTCATTAAATGATTTTTGGAAATCTGGGTTTTAGAAAGACAACACAACTTTCTCGCTTTTTACAACTTTTTAGTTTATTTTATGCAATGTTTCAATATCGATGCTTGATAAAGATACACGTAAGACTATTGAAATACTGCATGAAATAAACGACGAATTATAGGTAATAATATTCATAAAGTTGTGTTTTTGATATGAAGAGCTTTAGTAGCCTTTAAAGCTTGGTCATCCTCGGTTATGTTTCCCGGTTATATTAAATATCATTAAAACGCATTTACAATATTTAATAAAATCTTAAATGATTGACATCCCTGAAAATGGTTTCTGTACCCATACATGAAATTTTAATAGGTTGAAACTAAAAAATGGCCAACACTGAAATTGTTAAACAAACATCTTTTGTGTTTTATTATAATATACATGTTAGTTTCCGTGTTAACAAAAGAAGTTTGATACTTGCTTTTACAGTTCACTAAAACCAGTTTAACACGAATACTTTTAGATGAATATATTTGTATTATATTTCAAGGTGGGCTTGTAAATAGGAAACTTTTCAAACAGATTGCATTCACCCTTTATATTCAATTTTTATATCTTTTCAATTCAGGTTTTTTCTATCTATTACATGGGGTTATTGCACTTACATTTAACCATGAATGGGGCTATTCAATATTCTATAGACACAAAACTGATAACAGCCATATCGTCAGCGGTGATTATTCGCTGTACTCTATGATAATAATAACTTTCATTTTACAAAATATAAAGAATTGCTCCCTACAATATTCATTTCGTTATAATTATACATATATGTGAATGCCTAAATCGTCAACTGAAAGTGCTCCTCGGCACACACCAACTAATATAGCATCAATTTTATTTCAGTAATCCGCTAGCGCATATGAGTCCTTAGCAGTGGGGGAAAATCAAGGGACCCAGAGAAAACCCACGAGGTTGGATAGGCGATCCTACCCCTTGTCGCATACAACCAGTGAATCGAAACCACGGCAGTTGAATCAATGACAGCCCTTTTGATCAAACGTGCACGAGTTAATGATTCGCACCTACACCATAAAAAGCAATAGTCGTGTTATATGTTCTGGAATGACAATAGCTACGTATATAACTATGTATTATATAGTATAACCATTCATCGTAAGGAAATGAAATAAAACATCACGCTCGTGCATATAGTTTATAATAAACTACCAGTAGTTTGTAATAGTTTATCAATACATGTATTTTATAATAATCTACCAATAGTTTAAAATAATCTATTGACAATAGTCTATCATAGTTTGCAATAGTTTATAATAGTATATCAATAGTTTATCATGGTTTATCAATAGTATCAATAATCTATCAATAGTTTATAATAGCCAAACAATAGTCTATAACAGTTTATCATTAGCAGATTAACAGTTTATAATAGCATACCAATGTCTCTCGATAGTGTAGTCTATTGTTATAGTATACAATAGCTTGAAATAGTGATAGAAAAGTGTTACTTTCGACACGGAGAATGTTACTGTATTATAATTACTGAATACTAAACCAATAATAACACACAAAGAGTTCATAATATCTAATTATATCTAAATTCATAAATTACTGAAAATCGACAAAGGGTATATTTCTGAAAAATGGCTTTTTACCGCTACAATCAATGACATGTATTTTTGGGTGTTTCCCAACTTTTTCAGCATTTATTTACTGCAACTCCAGTATACGATTTATTCAGTACCTGGAATATATCAATATAGAACATTAGTACATATATATAAGTGGTATATAATCAGAACGATTTATTAGTAATTACTAATTAAGACCAAAAGATATATTATAATGTTATTAGAACCAAAAAACATCGTATTAGTAATGAAATGTAATGTACTAATAAAAACCAAAAGATTTATTATAATGCTAATTAAAACCAAAAGGAATATAAAGTCATTTACTAATAAACCCCAAAGACATAACGACGTTATTAGTAATTACTAATAAAACCCCAAAGACAATGTTATTAGTGATTACTAATAAAACCCCAACGACAAGCAATGTTATGAGCAAATACTAATAAAAACCCAACGGCATATAATGTTATTAGTAATTACTAATAAAAACCAAAAGACATTTAATGTTAGTAGCAATTACTTATAAGATCCAGAAGACATATAATGTAATTACTAAACGGAAAGGCCAAACATGACTAGAAAGGTTACTGGTAGTGATTTTTTTTAGGACCGATATTTAATACATAAATATCCATATGTATATGAACCGACAAATTTTAACCCTAACATATTTACTGAATGAACTAATAACTAATTAATGCTTGGAGCAGATATAACGGAAAGATATTGGACTATTTCTACACACGACTACCGTCTGGGTCTAATATATTTTGGCTAATACCCTGCGTAACACAACACGTAGATGATAAATCCTTTCACGCGTCCTGCACTTATAATACGTGACGTCACACTACAGGTGCAGTGGGCCATCGGGTCACGTGATACAGGTACTCGTGCAAATAATACCCATGAATGACAAGCGGTGTGGTCTAAAGTGTTTTGGGAAATCGTTGTCTGTAGATCTACGAGAGCTACATATATACATATCTATTCATATTTTTATTCCATATCATCTCATTTGTTAAGCACGCGAAACCCTGTCAAGTTAGCTATTGAAATGCGAGACTGGAACTACGAATACGATTGTTCATGTTTTGATTTACTACAAAGTCATGGCTCGAACAAAAGGTTATATCATTTGAAATAATAGCTTCCAAAATCAATTAGAGATTCTACTAGGGAGCTTAGATCCCCCCACCTTTCCTTGCGAACAGCAATTGAAATAGGCAATATTTTCGAAGACACGTCACAGGAAACGATAGAGGGGTTTCAACAAGGGGAGATAACTCTAATAACACCCCTTTCAATTCATTTGCGAGATCATTAAAAAAAATAAAATCTTAGTATAATGGAAAAAACAAAATGCCTATATTCCACACAAACATTTGCTTTCACAATTTCATTGATATAATACTATTCTCTTCCTAGTGCCGAGGCCATGGTTTGAACATTACCCTGCCCCCCCCCCCCCCAACATTTGTGCGATTAAAATCACATGCATACATAATATTCAATACTACACTCAATGTACACTTGATAACAATGTGAGAACACAAAAAAAAACGTTTTTATATCATACAGAAATAAAAATAGTAAAAAGCACTATTGCAGAGAGTTACATAAGAAGAATGGAAAACAAGTGAAGCAGTATGATGTGTTTCTTCTAGGCCGTTACAAACCAGGGGCCTATTTCACGAAATTTTAACTAAGATAAGAACCCAATTTTAGTAATTTGATTGGATAATATTAGATTGATTTTAGTGCTTAGCCAATCAAAATTGAAGTATCTACTAAAATTGGATTTTATCTTAAGTTAAAATTTCGTGAAACAGGGCCCAGGTACAAGGGAAAAATGGGTGCGTAACCATGCTTGTTCACTCAAATCCCATGCACAAGCAACCGAGTCAAACCGGGTACCGAGTTAAACTGCGACACTGCCTTTACCTGCACTGCGCCTAGTTAACCAGCTGCTGCTGCAACAGACCTACATTATGAGTACCTACCCTTAACTAAAGCTGTGTTTACACTATCCACTGTTTCTAAGTAAATCAATACATTTTTCAAGTTGCCGAATTTGCTGATTTAAAATCGATAATGTTTAAACGCTTGAAACTGGGACGCTGAGAATGTTGTACAGAGCTACTTCACCTACTTTTATTCCGAATAAATCGGGGAATATGAAACTTAAGCCAAGGTTTAGAACAGCGGGCATCCCGCGAAGTCATTTAATTTGGAAATGGATAACGATTCGTGTACTGCTCGTTCTGAGTTGGGGTAAGAGTGTCTGTATTTTCCAAGTTCGACCTACTCTACAATTGTCGTTTTAATATGTCCACAGAGCGGCCGCATGTCTTAAACAACCTCCCATGAGTAGAATTTTAGGTGGCGAGTGGATTCCTTTTGAAATCAAGCAGGCTATCCTGATTTCAGCGCCTGCAATACGTGTGATTGGTTCACCCAAGCGTAACACAAATAGGCTATAGGATGTTAAAAAACATATTTCATCATACCTCACTTAACACGCATAACCTGATCGACAAGCATACACGATTTAGAAATGTTGGCATAGCTTTATGCGGACAAACGCAATTAAGTGCTAAAAATTTCCTTTTTTATCATAAACCCATCACCGGATATGCTCGGTAAACATACAAGTTATTTTTTATAATGTTTATACAGTGCATATAAAAAAATCCAAATATTTGGTCATGCCTCAATGCCAACCAAGTTATTTCACACATACTTAACAAATAGTTAAACACAGTAAGATAATTCCTTGTAGCAAATTGTGAGTGGGTGCTAACAATGTAATTTGATTTCATGCCCAACGCAGATTGGGAGAAACTGTCATAACGGAATGTTAACTTGGCTGCGATATCCACCTATATGACCAAAGGGTAAAAAGAGCTGGAAGAAGAAGTGGAAGAAGATGGAAGAAAGAAGATGCCTTAAGTTATATACGATTCTCCCCCTTTCTGTCGAAATTATCACAGAACAGTATTTCACCAAATTCGTCGTGTAAATAATTTCCGATATATCTGTGTGTTTGAATTAGGAATTCCACTCTCGGGGGTGGGGTGGTGGTGTGATGCATGATCTGATTTTTTATTTATTTTTTAAATGTATTTTAACAACAAGACAAGTCATTCGTCACCACCTAAAAATAACGTTTTTGTGTTCATATGTGTTATATATTGACATCTATTAGATAAACTAGCTGCAGATATGGCCAGTATCGACTAGAAGAGAATGGATCATGTCATCTTGACTATACATGTATAAGTTAGTGAGTGATCAGCTGTGTAATCTCGCCCGCGTTATCACCCAGGATGGAACAAGACGTTTAGTCCGAGTATATACAATCCATCCTTAGTATTCAACATTCTTGCATTTTAATTTTCTTAAAAATAGAAATGTAAACTAATGTACTGTCTGCGAAGTTTCTGTCCCACTGTCTATGTATGTGAGCCTTTTAAGTTCCAACATGGATTCCATTACGGGTACCTATATGTTTTCTGTTTGTACGTGTTCGACGTGCACGCGATAACGTTCCAAGAAACACGGCCTAATACTTCTGGCTCTGCAAGGACAATGTTTACATATCAAAGCAGATAAAACAATCTTACCCCCTACCCCCCCCCCCCCCCCAGTTCCGATATCTAACAACACTTTTCTCAGCGGGTTTATATTTTATAAGAAAACGAGGGTTTAGGCAGGATGGGCCTTGGTCACCACCTCATCCACATAGGGAATCCTGCAGCCAAAGCAAAACTCCAACCAAGATTCAACGATTTGTCCCTTATTAAAAGCTGTATCGATTTTTCTGGGCTTATTTTTTCTATGTACAGTCATAGGTCAGGGGATATCAATTTCTTATTTTCCTTCAACAGAACCGTTTCTATTTAATTGGCAAAGATTTGACTTTTAAACGAACTGACGAGCTTGATGTAAATTTGATGAATCTGTCTGAGTTTATTGGTCTAATGTTGCCTCCAGCTCTCCGGATATTCAAATTGGATATTTTATTAACAGTTTGTCCGAATCATCAGTGTTCAATTTAAAGCTCGTTGAATATTCTTTCCTCTTCATTGACACTTCAAGCCGCCAATTAAAACAATATTAGTTCTCGTCGTAAGCCATATTGAAACTCTTTAGTAAATAAGATTACAAATAGCCGTTTCGCTTTTAGCCTCGATGACCCAGACACTCCACTGAAAATGAGATTGTTTCACGTCAAGACTGAACATCAAATAGAATACTTATGCTATTTTTATAGATCTTTATTAATTTTGTTTCAAGCACCTTAATGACGTCAGTCTTATTCTTTTAGTTACCCTTTTATATATATTTATATGTCGGAATGTATGCTGTTTATTTATATGTACAGCACAAATATTTTTAATTTTAAAATCAATTTTAAAATCGATATTTTTTATGTTCCCTTTATTTGGTTTAAAGGTGCAATCACTGATTTGGAATTGTAACCATTTGACATAAATCTAGCAATACGCAAATTCGGGGTGTGGTGATTGTGTGGTTAGGCAACTGGATTCAAGACAACCTTTGAAATTGTTCTCACTTTTCAGCGATGGTGCTGACAAAGGAAGTTCATCTAGTCGTTCGGGTGACATGTATAAAGTCTAGACATTCCGAATCCGAAGAAAATGAGACTTAAAGATACATGTACACTATGGGAGATTAGATAACGAGTTGGCAGTTCTCACTATAATAGTTAAACACTACCTAATGTAAAGGCAATGTGCAGAAAATTTTAGTCAAATTGATCCACTATGTAGTAAGTCACAAGACGCCAAACCCTATTAAATTCTATCCGCTACTAATATTTCGGAAAGTGACTGCATTCGAAAATAATTGAGTGGGTCGATTTTAAACAGTCCCCATTTTGTCCTATATGCTATACATGAACGAATCCTATTTCCCTTTATAATCATGATATCACACAAAAGAGAGAGCATAACGCCGATTTCGCCATAGGATTGAAATATCAGAGCGCCTGGTATTCAGAGACTACTATTTGCCGTCTGATTAGAGACGGATATTGAAGAAAACTGGAGTTAATTAGAGTCGAGGGGCGAGCACATGATTTCAAACGATCACTTTTAATAAAAGATAATCGAAATGTTATTCGTGGTCAACGTCAATTTGTTATTGGTAATATCGCCTTTTTCATTAAACCATCTCCGTTTTATATTAGAAGATCACACTAAGCGTGCGTCAAATAGGAAAATGGGAAATGCAATCAAGTTTATTACACGGTGTGATTGTTTTAATATGGAAACAAGTGACGGCCATTAAGCACGTGTTAATATTAACTTTAGTTTCAAGCACTTGAATTCATCCACACTGCTAGAGGCAAGAAAAACAACAGTATTTATTAAGTGTCTTGAATTCATAAATCTAAATTAGCACATAAAGTAAAACCAATGAACTAGATAGCCGAAAACAAGCCATGACATGTCATGCACTAAGACAATACGAAAGACAACAAAAGGTGTCCGATCTTAAAAAATGATATAAAAAGGCTAAAAAAATTTCTTAAGGGTGTCTCAGAGTGACAATGGATAAAGGATACAAGGAAGAAAACAGAAAAAAACAAAGCAGTCCCCATAAAACAAACAGGAGTTTACATAACGTGGCTCTCAGTGAGTAAGCCGTCGGTTCGCTAACCTGGAGATTCCGTGTTCGATCCCAGTGTTTACCGAGGAGAAAGTTCATCGGTATTTTCCGGATTGGCTAACTCTTGTCAGTGGCACAGAACAGTGGGCTTAACAAGCGGCACTGTATAGTCGTTCGGGACGAAAAACTCTAGGTCTCGAGTGCACATTTTCGTGCGTGTAAAAGAACCTTGACAGTTAGATCTCGCATAACAGTAGGCCGTAGCACAACTGTCCTGGCAAAATTTCCCGAATGGAAAACTGTATAGCGCATGCCCGTCGTCATTAGCCCACAATCAGGGGGGCGAATTGTTGGTGCGTGTGCATTGCATCATAAGGTCTGTCATTCCGTCAACTGGCGTGGTTTCGATTCCTCGGTTGTACGTGACAAGGAGTAAGGTCGCATGTCCAACCTCGTGGGTTTTCTCTCAGTCCTGCGGTCTCCCCCCCCCCCCTCTCTCTCTCTCTCATTAGCTGACGTTATATCGCTTTTGATTTGATTTCATGAGTTCACATAGTTAACATATTTTTTGTTGTAATTTTGTACCGACCAGGATTAGCGATTTTATGTACAAGAAACACAATTGGTTATTTATTAGACAGTGAATAGTATTATATACCCTGTATATAATTTAAAGGTGGTATATATAAAAGGCCATAAAAGGCAGTACGCCTTTGATGTGATAGATAATACTCCTATAGGTAAGTATATCGTATACTCAGTATATTTAATTTTATCCCCATCGTCACATCATTAACGTACATTTAACTATAATTTATAAATTATTGGGGCTCGAAATACGCTGGGAAACAAACTAAAACGACAGTAAAATACAGTGGTCTGTCACATGCAACAAATAGTCGCAGTTTTTTTCACAAGAGAATTATTTCTTTAGGGAGCGTATTAAAATTATGTTTAATGTTTTCATACTTCCATTTTTTTTATTTTGAACAAAGGCGCCCCTTAGAAAGTGCTCGAGACGATTACATAAATAAAAACTAGGTTAGATAGATTAGGATCGCGAGGTCCGTGTATAGAAAAGAGTTATTTTACTGACATTTTTAAGATATACTACAATTAATTAAATAATACAAAATAGGATTCGTCTATTGTAATAATTTTTGTACCAAGATGCTTTTATGAAATTAGCAGTTTTTAATGTTGGTTATAAAACGTATATAAATAGGTGCGGTATTCCGATGTCTTTTATCATATCATATTATGCTTAAATATTCTAAGACTGGAGATAACCTTAAAATAGGGGTGGGGAATTCCTCAAAAGTTATTGAAATTTTGTAAATTATTTGCTAATTTATAAATTCATTAAAAGTTAAAGTAAACTTGGATCAATGACATGGAAATCAGCGCTTGTCAATCAAAAGGCGTTTACGTCACTCAAAACTTGCCGACGTCACCAATAGTTGTGTGAATATTTGAAGTGGGAACACGCATGCGTTATTAATTCGGAATAATAAATCTAATCAAAATCGCATCGACGTATAACAAGGACGTCTCTAAACCAATATAACACTTAACAGTCGCCGTTAATCGTGTCTCCCACTTGATATTAAGGGCCACGTATCTGCCCATTTCAATAGAAGCCTTTATTATGATATCAATGGCCGCTCAACTTTCGCGCTCGAGTCGCGACTAATATCGCTCATAAAAGGATGACCCCATATAGGATCTTTTCTGTTCGTTTTTAAAAATAATTCTCGTAATTGTACCCTTTGTTTTAATGTTTATTGAAGTTTCAATATTCTATAAATCAAAAGGCAACTTTAATATTCCTGACCATTCCTTGTAAAATAAGCCGAATAAAAAGGCTACATACCGGTCATAGATAATGTCTATCCCTAAAATACTGAACGAAAGAAGGAACATCGAGTCCAATGTGGTATCTAACCTATTTCTGTTTATTTTAATTACCTAAATTGCTGTCTAAAGAGCATTTTCCATGGTTTAATTTGGTAAGTTTAAGATAAGGAAAAAGAAATCGTTACAAGGACATCGAACCCAAGGTAGTATCTTACTTATAGTTCTTTTTGTTTTAATCGTCTAAATTATACTTTTTGTTTTAATCGTCTAAATTATTTCCTAAAGAACACTGCTGCTTCCTGGCGCACTTTGACTTTAAGTAATTCATTCATTCATCCATTCATTCATTTCTTTACATTATAAGATGAAAAATATAGTAAGACATGGCCAAAAATATGTGTTCTTCTAAAGGAAACCCATTATATAATTAACCTAAACCAAAAGAATTTCTCTTAAGTATAAAAATATATTATTTCTATTATTTAAAACTTGTTTTCCTTTTTAATTCAATTTAAATACGATGGAATCTTTGCTCAAAGACTTTAAATAATATCAATATTATAATATAACCCAGTTGCTCCCTTTATAAATCGCGGTAGGTCTAAAAACGAAATAAATACGAATTTATAAAATGAACAATAAAAGGGTTTATCTTGAAATATTATCTCTCTTTCATTAGAAAGTTAAGTGGTTGGTCACTTTTCGGTATTATGGAGTTTGAAAAGCCTGGCGTCAACATGGCCTCTTGGATTCAAATAATTTATATATTTATCGATGATATAAACCATTTTATTTACCCAGTGGTATTGATGACATTGTTAAATCATAGACACCCATTATTAAGTTATACCCCGTTTAAATAATAAGATTATCATATTTTGTAAGTATAGAAATGAAATGAAATGGGGTTTAACGCCCTACTCTTCTGCACCTAACCTGGGCTAATGGAAGACGGGCATACGCCACACAGTGTGCTATGAGAGAAATTTTTCTCAGGCAGCGGCGCTATCGAATTCCAACTGCCAAGGGATCTTTTACGTGCACGCCAATGTGTACACTGGACCTCGGTTTTTCGTCCCATCCGAACGACTAGACAGCTGTCCTTGTCAGGCCCTCCGTTCTGCACCACTGACAAGGCGCAACCACACCGGAAACTTAAGTATAGAGTCGAATCATTGACCTATTAAGAGAACATATTCACGAAGAGCCACTTCTGTAGCTGTGGCAAAATAAACTTTTAGCTGCTGCATCCATGCAAATAATGAACAAAAATAAAATATTTATTCATGATCAAGGTTTTTTTTAAAAATGATTTAGAGGTTTGGAGTTCTTCTTACAAAACAAAATTGCGATCAAAGAGATATAAATGTTTTGTCTTTCAATTAAATCATTTAGTGCTTTTCGAGGAGTCAAACGAGCTCTTCTGAAATAACACTTTTAAGTAGCCCATGTTGCTATTGTCTTATTTGTTTAAAATTAATATGTGTATGTTTTGATGACCCCCCCCCCCCCACACACACACACACACTGCGACATATTATATAGCATAATAATATGTCTCATTCCGTCAACCAATCAACTATTCAGAAAACATTAGAAAAGAAGAAAATTGATTCAAATGTCTGCCATTTTGATAAAAACTTGTCATTTAATTAAAAGTGGGGAACACAAGATGATAAAACCACATGGAATAGAAAACAATTAAATCTATGAATAAAATACATTTTTAAATATTCCGACATTTTTTATTGTTTTGATACGGGCAAACAATAAAGATTAAATTGACAAAATATTAAGACATTTTGAATAAAAATTTTTTAATGGGTCAGTAAAGAAGATGATTATGAGTTGCCTCATCAGAATTAGAATAAAAAGATTGAATTTATATAAAAGAACCATAATACAATGCCGACATCAATGACTCGTGCATCGCGCCTGGAGGAAACTCTGTTATGACCGCGGAAGTTTCTGGTTTCTGTAACGTAAAGTCTATTTCCTACTTTCAGCGTTTTTCCGGAAAATTATTTCTTGGCTGCAATTTGAATAAATCCCGGTTGTGGAATAATCTCATTTAGGTAATGTTAAGATGTCTCTGTCATCGCCTACAGACCTTTAAAAAACACAAAAGATGTGCTAAAACAATTTAAACTCTTCATTTTCGCTTCTAGCCAAAATCTCGTTTTTATTACCAAATTAATATTATCCTATTCATTAAAATAGATTGTGTTTTTTTATATCGGTTTATTCGTCGTAATTCGACAGCGTCTCAAATTGTCTTTCTTCATATTAGAAAAATAATATCAAGTTAAATTGGTCGGGTATTATTGGCACGGAGCAATAAGGTCGGCATAAGCAAGTTGAACTGGAAAAGACGATGTCACTTCTTTCCTCACAGCTGGACGAACAACAAACAGTTTGTCTAAAGACGGAGAAAATTTAATAAAGACGATTTGAAGTGGCCTATAAAAGACCTCTAGAGTTAATTACTTTCTATATTAGCTAGAATATGGACGATTTGTGGCAATGAGACGGAGCGAAGAAAAAAAAAACATCCATCTTCACGGAATCTGGTAAAACAGATTCAATATTAACCAGTTTCCTTCCCCTAAAGAGAAAAATATTAAAACAAATCCAAATCATTTATGAGTCGGACAGAACCTTGCCCACGTGTTCTGAGAATCACTCAGTCTTAGTTATCAGACTGTTCGGGTTTTCAAACCTATAACGGTACTTAATGTCTCATATTAACATGTACATTGTCTCATTTGTTAACTACTGTACGTTAATTAATAAAAATTTGCATTGATATTCTATTTTATTTCCTTAAATAGTATCTGTTAAATTTATGCATAATATTTTTTTCGAAACGACATTTATTCACAGACACTGGATTGGAGAACAGGCAGTGGCCTATGTACCCCTTTCCATAAAAGTACAAACATAAATCTGTATTGAAAAGATGAAAAAAAGAAAAACTTAAATTTGAGGAACGATTACATTATACACGATATACATATACAATATGTACAAACCACAATCAGAAAATTTATATTTCATACATTGTCATACGGAATTTTTAAAATCTTTGGGAGATGTCGAGGAAGTTATGTACTATAGAAATAATTTCTTCCGAAAAATGAATTTTGAGAATTTTGATAAAGCTTTGATATTAATAGTTTCTGTTAAATGTTCTAAAGTAATATGATAAATTAGATATTTTAATATACATTTAAGAATGTTATTAAACCAGCAATTGTTATTCCATATAATAGGACGGGTGCGAGGGGTGTGATCTGGACAGCTCTATGGTCGTTTGGATGTTGCGAAAAAACGAGGTCAAGTGTACATGTATACATTGACGTGCACGTAAAATATCCCTTTGCAGTTGGAATTCGACTTAAGATTACACGGTATGGCGTAATCCCGTCTTTATTAGCCCAACAGCAGAACTGTAGGGCGTTAAACCCCATTTCATGGTATTTCCACATATAGATATATAGTGTTTAGTGTGTTATTGCCCCACTACTACTACTACTAAATGCCATTCAAGGACGTTCTTTATGAGTATATCTGTTATTTCTATTTTATGACACCAAACTTTCTCTTTTTTTAAATTTGTGAATAAATTTGTAATCAATTAGGCACAATGTATGGTCTAACAAAAACGACCATTCATGAACGTGTAACATTTGGTAAAATTAAAATCAATGTTATTGGAAATATGAAGTTTTTATTATGACATTAATAAATACCTTCTTTTATGTAGGCACACTTACAGAATTATTGATATAACACAAAATAATAATAATAATACCTATTTAGCGCATGACAAAAATAGCCTGAAAGAGGCTTTTGAAATCTGAATTTGGTAACATGTTGATCGGTGAAGACTGTTTGCTGTTGTCGGTTCATCAATAATAAACGAACATCCCTAACAAGTTGCTCATGCAAGAATATCACGTATAGGAATCGTTGATATTATAATAAGATAATTGTATTTATTAATAATTTAAGACAATTACGTAGGGGCTTTCATTTATTTTTTTTAAAAAAGGTGTTGAAATATTTAGTCATAGTCATTACAAAAAATCCGCGATAAACCGTTTGCTGTCATGGCTTTCTACTGTATTGTTTCGGTTGATAAGGAAATTTGACAGGTGAAATACTAAATGTGTTCCATTTAATAATTTTAGAATAAAAAAAAAATGATATTATTCAGGGTACCACCAACCAGGTTGCTATTTATATCTAAAAAAAAGTGTGATACCAGAATTATTAATGCTTGATATGGATAGAAACAAATAAAGGTGGGCTTAATAAATTGATTGGACTTTTTAAAACAAAAGTAACGAACTCTTGAATGTTTATGGTCTTACATTCAGTATTTAGCCTTTTATTCTGACATGATGGAGCTTTGAAGTCGTATTTAAAACGTAGCACACTGACTTTAATATCAGTAGTTAAACATACATTATGTAAGAGCTAAATCAGCCTACCGTGGGTCTTTCTTTAGGTCTGAAATGCTATATAAACTATTATTTAGACATTAATTAACTCTCGATTGCATCGGTTACTCGAGATTTTAACTAGATTACAACAGTTCGCCATTTAAAAATTTAATTTAATAAAGGGAAGCTAGGTTAAGTCTCAGATATACCGATACCCTGGTTGCCATAATGCACACATCTTGCCAAAACTACAAACAGTGATAACTTGGCTCAGAATTAAATAATCTGAATAAAATTTTCATTTTACATTATCCTTTTTTGAGCTACAATAGCAAGAATGACAATCTCTTAATCTAAATCTTACAACATGTAACTTTAGTTAATAAATTGATCGCAAATATGTTTAAATGGGATTAAGAAATTAAAGCGACAAAAACAAAGTATATAAAACACGTGGTTGGTAATCTGGCCTAAAATTAAAACATCGACGCGTCAGCATGTGCACTATTGCATCGTTTTGTTGTCGTATATTATTGTAATGAAATTCAAATAGGGGTTTAGCCCTTAAATCAAAATGCGACGTCAATGTAATGCACCGGGGTCATCAGCTTTCTTAACATTAATTTACACAATACATAATGTATTTCTTTGCATAATATATTATTGATTGGAGAAGACGATACGCCGCTTGAATCACATTTCATTTTAATTCAACTACTTAAGCTGTACAGTTATATTTTATCAGCTTTTAAACTTATAACTCCGTGCTATTGTAAGATCGCCAAACAATGAAATAGCGGCGACATATTTAAGCCGCAGTTGAGGGGTCGTTATAACCTTAGAAGTCGAATCCTTCCTGTTATTATGGAAACCAATCTATCGAAACCCAGTCAATGTAATCGAAGACTTCCATTTTATTTCTGTACTAAGTTCGCAGTAGAATGACTAATTTTCTCGTTTTGAACATTATTTTGTATTTGGGTTCAAATATATCGGTTTAAGACGGAAATATATTGGCCTGTTTTATGGACAGTGTGACATTCTGTTTATAATATCATTATCAAACTTCAATTTGTAAACATAATTGCTGGAACATTATTTTAGATTTCTTGAGAAAAAAATACATTTCGTTTATTCATAAATTATTGTATGATTTAGAAGACAAAGTGAATACGATAATCTACAACAAATTATAGAATAACAATGTTTGAAAAAACGGAGAAATACAAAAGTGAAATAAATCTGTTGTATAAATAGATGGGTTGATATAGCCTAAAGTTTGAGAACAAGTAAACAAAAACGAAATAAGTTTAATTGGTTTGTTCTTTGATTGTGTAAAGTTTATACATTTAAGTGAAATTAATTGATTATTTAGTGTAAAATGGGTAAGTAAATTATACAAATTTAAAAAAGTAGATTACACAAATTTACATAAATACAATTTTCAAATATATAAATACAATTTTCAAATATATAAATACATAAAAATATATATAAATATATACAAATTTATATAAATATATACAAATTTATATAAATATATACAAATTTATATAAATACATAACAATTTACATAAATATATATAAAGATATATACAGTGTAATTACCTAAAAAAAAATATACAACTACATTTCTATTTTCATATAAAACTGCATATAAATACCTAAAGATTTATATAAGTACATGGAAATCATTAGATATATGTAAAAACTAAATGAAAAAAATAGATAGTAAGTAAATAAATATATAAGCGAGATTAAACTATGGAAATAAACAGACGATAATGTTATTGAATAGGCAAGGACATAAATAGTTGACAAAATAAATAAACAGATTAAACCAAACAGATTAAATTGTTAGAAAGATTGATTGGTGAAAATAAATGAACAATGAATGAATTAATAGATTTATGAATGCAAGCCATATAATAGATCGGTAAATGTAAACAAATTCATTTATTGATGAATGTAAATAAATTTATAGATTGAAGAATGTAAACAAAGTACGGGCGTATTATAGACCGGCAACCGATCATGACGTCATCACTGTCATTTCACAGGACTGATAACAATTGGCGAGGTTATAAGAGAATTACATCTAGGAGAAAGCATAATGTTATTGTTGCTTATTTTTTTTTACCATATAGAAATAAGCAATACGACTTTAAGTAAATCACTGATATGATAATTCAGTTTCTTTTGACACCTTTTGTACATTGACTGGCTAAATGGTCGAGTCTACACGTGTAAGAGTTATTATTCAGTGGATCGAACATTCAGCCATTTCTCTAGTTGAACAATAAAAATAGCACAGATGTGGAGTGAATACAAAGCCATTTGACATGAACTCCCCCTTGTCATGGGTCGCCAACAGATCCTGGTGGGAGTGAACGTGACATCCTGAATGGACCGACCTGTGTATTTCCTTCAATTAGAATAGCCTTATAATTAGTATCTCACTTCGTTCTGTAACAAACAGATATAAATCTATTTTGTCACACAAAAACTCCTTGGGCGATAAGCAAAAAACCCTACAATCTAAGGACAACCCATTTCTACTTTAGGCGTAATTGTTTGCGTATGGCATTATTCTGCTTTGGGTCTACAGACAGATTGCGCCGAGTTTCAAAAATAAAATAAAATAAAATAAATAATAAAATAATAAAATAATAAAATAATAAAATAATAAAATAAAATAAAATAAAATAAATAATAAAATTAAATAAAATAAAATAAAATAAAATAAAATTAAATTAAATTAAATTAAATTAAATTAAATTAAATTAAATTAAATTAAATTAAATTAAATTAAATTAAATAAATAAATAAATAATAAAATAAAATTTAAAAAAAAAAATAAAATAAAATAAAAAAAAAATTAATTTTACATAGTGAATTAGATAATCCAGAAAATATGGTCATGACGAATTATTGTGTATTTTAAGACAGGTAAGTAGAAAAAACATTTTGCAATTTTGGTGAAATAAGGGAGACAACTACATATTTGTGTCACTTTTTCCCCGTCCAAAGGTGTACCCGCAAAATATTCCAGAATTTTGCCGGTGGTGACGAGAAAAAAGATCTACATGATCTAATTATTTAAAAAAGTAAAATATAATCACTACTTTCAAGTCCAATTGACAGCAGTATTTTTTTCCTGATAAATGATAAAGTATGTATAAATACGCTTGCCATACTCTTGCCATTTTTACCACGGTGGCTTAAGTTCGATTCCCATTGCTGGTCGATGAAGTTCCACGTGATTTTTCCAAAGTGTGATTGATTTCGGGCAAACTGCTTGTTAAGGAACATTGTCTTGTCGTTACAAATTGCGGAAAACTGGTGATCTGTGAAAAGCACACACTGACTGTTGTTCGCCTTTATTAGCCCACTTAAAATACTTAACCTAATTTCATTACATCCATTACAATTTTTGGTTTTATGTTGCTAATGGTGAAGCGCCTGTAAAGTAAAGTCGTGTACATACACAAAGGGGGCTAACTCCAGAAGCAGTACATGGATTCAGACTAGTAATCCTCTACAATTTGACCTCAATACGGACCTCCAGTGGCAGAGGTCACTGGTCAAACGGTTCTTGAACCGGAGGAAATGGACCTCGTTTACACCAGTGCAAGAGCCCAAGTGTATTTGTCCAGTAGTAACGCAGATGCTAAGTGGGTAACGGTGGCTAAGTGGGTAAGACACTGGCTCGCGTGTTCGATCCTTGCATCGAGATTTCCGCGACGTGTTTCCCATTGTCAGTGATGCAGCAAGTAGTTTAACGTCTACTCGACAAATACTAGGCCATTTCGAAACTAACAATATGAGGTTTAATTTTATTTCAGTACTCTATCTTTTGTGGCTAATTGGCCTTATCCACGGCTCACTGGCCTACAGAGAGAAGACATGTCTGAGTGATAGTTTTTATACCACTTATCATACTCTTATACATAAATTACAATATCCAAAATGTCATATGCTAAAATAAAACCTTAAACTTAATACACACTTAGACAATCGAAACCACCCCCACCTTCCATTCTGTAGCCTTAGCTTTCCTGTGAAAATAAAGGATATAATTTCAAAGCAAGGGCCCACCGTGAGCGAGTAGAACATATTTCAAAGATTTTATGAGAATGTTTTTAAAGAGCTAGAATTATTCCAATCGAAACAACCCCGCCTTCCATTCTGTAGCCTTAGCTTTCCAGTGAAAATAAAGGATATAATTTCAAAGCAAGGGCCTACCGTGGGCGAGTAGAACATATTTCAAAGATTTATGAGAATGTTTTTAAAGAGCTAGAATTATTCCCATCATTGTATACTACTACATTGTAATTTGACAACCCCTTAAGCTACAGTTATAGAAATAATTAGGATTTAGGAAACAATAAATTTCAACTTTAATGGAGCACCATATAACGTTTAAGGACAATTCTATAGTTCGAAAATATTAAATAAAAAAATGTTAAAAGAAACTTTAATAATCTTCTCACTACATCATCACACATCCATAGATTAATTACAATATCTTGTAAAGTGTATGGCTAATGAAATGCCTTATAAAATTTTTGACAATTTCGCATTTAATTTCACTATATAAATTAGAAAAGCTAGAAAAAACCCCACATGACTTGTTTTATTGTTTGATGATCTGTCAAATAATGACTTATAGTACAGTGAAATTGCATACATCTTAAACTGTCATGTCAGTATAGTTGAAAGGGACTCTCCCGTTTTGAACATAGTCCCAAAAATATAAGTCCGTGTACAAATGCTATTTAAACACCAAAATATAGAGGAGTGGTGTATTTACCGAGTCTCCAAATTTCAGCTCAAAATATTGAGTCGTTTGGACGTGAACGTCAAAACCGTTTTTCGAGAAGGGGGGTTGGTGGTCGAATGGTAAGCGTTCGCGCGCTGCCATTGAGTTTCGAATCCCCGGTTGTACGTGGCAAGGAGTAGGGTCGCCTGTCCAACCTCGTGGGTTTTCGCCGTGTACTCCGGTTTCCCCCCACGGCTAAAGACCCCCTACGCACAAGCGAATTATTGAAATAAAATTAAAACCATATGTTAGTCCCGAAATGACCTAGTTTGTGTCGAGTGGACGCTAAACCCCATTTCACTCTGTCACCCTTTCTTTCTCTCTGCTTCTCGGAACACGTATAGTAACCGTTTCAACATTTCGAGTCGATGTTTTCGTTGGGTGATGTGAATGTGCTGTAATCGATAATGAAAGGCAAATTTAACCCACACCTTCTTTTTATGTAGACGTCGTATAAAACAGCACGAGAGACCGGTCAACATTTCAAGATGAAGATTGGTGGGTTGAGTTAGTTGCTCGATCTTAAGGAAGAGGATTTTGATTTTTAAGGGTTTTTAACACAACATTTAGCAGGTTTATTGACTAAAATATAATCGGGTTTTGCCCGTTTAAAGAGAAACTCTTGGTAATTATATAGAACAGCATTACAATATGCATCTATCGATAATTCAAAATTCCGTAATTTACCGTCATGTTTTTGTAAGGAATCATAAAAGTTCCATGTTGATGTCTTTCAAGATAAACAAGTCTTAGCACGAAATTTTGACTTTTAACAATAGAAACGTAATACGCGGGCGTAAATATGCTCCATTGCAAAACTATTTGTTTAACAAAGGTTGTGTTGATCTAATAACGGATGAAAATCAATTTTATTAATGTTACCGTGGTTGGTAAGCGTGACCAATGTATATCTATATTCTTTTTGGCTACTTTGATTTATTCGGTATGCACTAAGTATTATCAAATTTTTGTGAAGCGGAATGACGTAATAATAGTCATTTACCGATACACCAAGTCAAGACGGCATGGTGTAGCCTATGTCACGACCATTCACATATTATAAATGGTAAACATAAAGTTTATTTATATCTTCAGAGTTATGAAAGATTATTGTTGTTCTCATCAAATACCCTGATATTTATGTCCAAGACGCCATAAAAATGTTCTCTTTTTTATGAAAGTCAAATGTTGAAGCTCAATTACAATCGATATGGATATTTGCATCTCTGTTGTTCGGAAGTTGCACATCGAAAGACATATTCTAAGATCGTTGCGATGACGTCTTGCATGGTTTCCGGTACATTGTGTAACCTGTCAATTCATGTTCCCATAGACCCAGATAGCAATCTGCTTCCATAGTAATTGTTCAATCCACTCGAATTTAATTATTTACGTGTAACATATTTTGGAAAGTCAATTATTTGTGAAAGCTGTATTACGATTTAGTCAGGTTTACATTTATCTTATACATTTACATTGTAGTATAATTATGCCCATTTAAATTTTGCGCATTGTGAACTATATGGTGTCACGTGACCAGTTTAGCCAATGAGCATTTGTCAGTAGGAAAGCTCAACTACGAAGAGCTCATCGTGGTACGCCGTATTTCAATCCTGAAGGGTTCAATTGAATGGTTGTTGCCGTAGCTTGGTTGCTTCTGGGTCCCTTTACTTGGGAGACTGTTGTCTCTGTAGATCCCTTATAAACTGGGCCCTTTTTCTCGAAATCTTAACTAAAGATAAAATCCAAATTTTAGTAGATACTTCATTTTGATTGACTAAGCACTAAAATCAATCTAATATTATCCAATCAAATTACTAAAATTTAGATTTTATCTTAGTTGAAGTTTTGTGAAACAGGCCCCTGGTTACACATGCAATACTTTTTTGTGTTTTATTGCTCAATCACGTTTATCAAATCAAAGTTCTGTCTTTGCGTAATTTAAAAAATAATTGTAATGTTTTCCTTGTACTCTGTCCGACGTCTATACGTCTGTGATAAATAATGGTTGACGACCTGTCAACAAGTTTCATGCCATTAATCAACTGTAATAGTAAGTGCAGGAGGACCGCACTACACGAAAAACAAAATCCTATAAGATTAACCTGCGAAAAACATCAAATCAAGTGAATGGATCCGGGGGCCAGCCGTAAGCGTCCACTGCGCTGTACAGTCCGGTGTGTCTCATTTTGATTTTTTGTTTATTTCATTGGTATAACACCAACAGTTTAAAAGTAAAAAAATAAAAAAAGAATTGAAAAAAAAAAAAAAAAAATGTTGAAGCCCACTGGCCTCGCAGTTATGTTTTAAAAATATTATATATAATACGGGCATACATACACATATTTGAAAGTGGGGAGTCAAGAGGTCGTATCTGGATTTTGCGAAATTGTCCAGGAGAGCCAAACTAGCACAAAGGTTAAGATTCAAAAGTCTTATAAAACCGTCACGTCAAAATGTCGCATTGCTGAAGCTTTTCTCAAATACTTATTTACAAAATGTATGTGTAGCCATTTAAACAGTATGTAACTATCTGCACATTATCGGGTTCAACATCTAGTACAGAAATAAAAAGTGAAAGTTTGTTATTTGCAATTTTCTACACAAATACAAATATTCACCTTTACCTGCTTCAAATTCATAGATTTCACACAGTAGAACCCCAACAATAATTAGTCTGCCGGATAAACACAGATTTGTGTGTTTTCCTGGAAAAAAGTCCCATCAAAGCAAACTTGGTCTCAAATGACAGGTAGGATCCGTAGGTACTCCAGAAAAAAATGACCCTTCATGATCGCTTGGGGAAAATTTTTGTGGCGGGGTCAAAGGTCAAAGTTGACCAATCAGAAAATAGCAGCCAATATCTCAAAAACTATGAATGTTAGACCCTATAAATTTATTATTAACATCGTGTACACAATTTCCACCATGCTAGATGAGTGGACAGCGGTGCCCGATACCCTGAACCTTAAGTTGCGGGTCCCCTTTACACGGGGGGCGGGGCTGACAAAATGTCATGTTTTATTCCACTTCTGTGCACAGCAATCAACTTTTGTGCATAAGTCGACCAACATCAGATATAGCCAAAAACACTGTTTAAGGAGACCTGAACATGTTTTATTCCACTTCTGCGCACAGCAATCAACTTTTGTGCATAAGTCGACCAACATCAGATGTAGCCAAAAACACTGTTTAAGGAGACCTGAACGTTGGCCATGTATTTTATAGACCTCTATAGGGACAGGAATCGATTATCGGGTAACCCACCAAAAAATTGACCCGAAATCTTAAAAGGGTTACGTGTCCGGACAAGCAGTTTTGATGTTCACTTCCAAACGACTCTATATTTTGGCGATTATTTTTCAGACTCTGTTCAAATCCAGATAGCCCCGTTAAGTGTGAGAATTTCCCCTCTATCTCTGGTAAGGACGAGAAAGCGGGGGCCAGGGTGAAATGGCCAAAACTGACGATTCTTATTTTTAAATTTGTTGTTATAACAGATTTCTCATGTTATACCAATGGACTTAAATGCGAGTGTCTGGGCAAAGTTCCACCTTTGCAAAGTTTCACCATAGAAATGATAAGTTAGGCCTATGTGGTTGTCTCAAAGTGACCGAGTTAATGTGTCGACGAAACGTTTAACTCGATCTTATGTAAGATTATATCAACGGAGCTAGGAAACAAGGGGGGGGGGCTACATCTGAAGTTGGTCGACTTATGCACAAAAGTTGATTGCTGTGCACAAAACTCGAATAAAACATGAAATTTCGACATTTTGTCAGCCCCCCCACTCCCCATGGGAAGGAGAGCCGCAACTTAAGAATCAAGGTTCAGAGTATCAGACATCGCTGTCCACTCATCTAGCATAGTAGAAATTATGTACATGATGTTAAAAATAAATTTCTAGGGTCTAACATTGATAGTTTTTGAGATATTGACTGCTATTTTCTGATTGGTCAACTTTGACCCTTGACCCCGCCCCAAACATTTTCCCCAAGCGATCATAATGGGTCATTTTTTTCTGGAGTACCTACGGACCCCACCTTTCATTTGAGACCAAGTTTGCTTTGATGGGACTTTTTTCCAGGAAATAATCTAAATCCGGCAGAGTAAATGTCAAGCAAGCGACATTGGACCCTATAACGTCAGTCATTGGATTAACAAATCAGAATCGTTGTTGCTTTGTTTTGATTTCTATCGCTGATAATCCCTACCCACAATTACGCGCCAAAAAGGTCAATTCGACGGACCTGGAGAAAAACCACGAGGCTGGACAGGCAACCACACTCCTTGTCACGTACAACCAGGGATTCGAAACCACCACGCCAGTTGACTAAATGACATTCTTTATAATAAAGAGAGCATGTGGTAACCATTAGCCCACTCCCCCACCACAAAGACGGTAAGTTGAGATGACTTTAACTGTTATAGCATCGTTTATCCGGCTGCCAATCCCTATTTTAAGCCTTGACATGGAAATATAACCTACCTAACGTTTTTTGGATGGATTATATATCTTCAATATGTGTAGATTCAGAATCCAGATGATGCCACCCTGGCACCTTAATTTTCTGGTTATTTAGTGGGATAAATACATTATAGATTCTCTCGGGTTTTGGCTTGAATATGGTTTCTGTCGAAATTCGACCCGCTGAATACAATGAGCTTGGGCATTCCTCCAAAAAAGTGACGCCGAATCACGCTAGAGGGCCAAATTCAAAATGGAGACCCAGTTTGTGCGGTGGATTATCTATCGCCAATATGTGTAGATTCAGAATCCGGATTATGCCACCCTGACACCTTTGAGGAAATTCAAGATGGCCGCTACGAGGCATTTTTTGTTTATTTAGAGGGGTAAAATTTGTGACAGATACTCTCAGACCTTGGTTTCTCGGTGGTTTCTTTAAGACGAATCCATTTACCTTGGATATTCCTCCAAAGATGACGGCCAATTCCTCTAGGGGGCCAAATTCAAAATGGAGGCTCATTTTGGCGCGAAATTTATAATGTTCTCTAAAAAGTGCGTAATATATTGAAATATAGGTTTCCGGTGTCAATTACTTCAGATATATATATAAAAACGACCAAACGTTATTCGAGGCTGAGCTCATATTCAAAATGGCAACCATATTTGGCTGGACATTTCGATGCGGGTAATGTTATAGTGTAATACGTGAAACTATAGGATTTCTGTGTCGCTGAATTCATATCTGAACAGCCGAATGTCCTATGGTCGAAATAAACGACAACGCGGTTCTCACACCCGACATTATAGCTAAGTTGAGGAGACCATGGAAATATAGTAATGTAAAAAGATTTGTATCAAGAAAATCCAAACCGGGGATATTCTTCCCCTTGTATTCTTAAAAGAACCCAACCTCACATACTTGTCGTTTAAATCACCGGAATACTCGTAATCAGCATGAGCTTTCACTGAAAGTTATTAGACCACTCGTACGCATGGGTAAAGCTGGAGTTTCGTATGACGCTGACAAACATTTTTATATCTTATTTTGTCTTGGCACATTCCGCTCGCCAAAATAAGCCCTCGTTTTGAATGTTGCCCCGTAGCGGAATTAGCCTTCATTTTTAGGAGGATTATCAAAGCTCGTTGGATTCAGTGGGCCGAATTCTTTTAGAACTCACCGTCAAACTATGGTAAGAGAGAATCTGACACTAAGTTTATCCCACTAAATAACCAGAAAAATATTCATGGTGGCCATCTTGAATATTTAAATTTCCCCATTCTGAATCTACACATATCTAGAGCTGCGTTCACACTTCACGCATATTCAATGCGAATTTCGGGGACTGGCCCCCGGTATTCGGATTGTTTTTTCCCGGATTATAAGCGGTGCGTCACATTACAGTTTATTCGGATTAAATTTAGAATGAAAAGCGCCACACTGAATGCGCAGTAAAGGTCATTCATATCCTAGATGGATGCGCAAGACAATTGTATTGGTGATCTTATGTTGCTTATGTTTAATTTCCTGAGGCAAGCAAGGCTACATCAGCGACGCCGGGTCTTATATCTTACTCACCTTGCCATGCAGCACCGGGCACGATTTCGTTGACATCAAAATCAAATGCGAGTGAGGATGATTACTCTTTTCGTAGCGTTTGTTATACATCAAATATACATTTACTTCCTTGGGAAATATTTCCAGGTTTGTCGACCTGTTGCCGGACCAATTTAACGTTTTGTGAAAACAATTCATATAATGATCTCAGTATTACCCAGCTTGTATTTGATGTTCATCAATTCATTATACCTTGGATTCCGTCAGCGAAATTGAACTTTTATCTATGAAACTGAATATTTTATCTGTACAAATGAACTTCATCTGTGTTGCCCCTTTCTTCTAAAAAGTACGGCTAAATTTCTTTTGCGAAGTCGGTATTCGTCTTCATTTGAAATTATGAAACTGCTTATAAGACTGAATGACTGGTTTCGGGAATGGGTATATATTATTGAATTTAATAAGTGGAGTGAAACCCGGGCCCGATTCCTAGAAAATTCTTAAGCACTATCTTGTGCTCAGATTTTATGTAGACTTTGCAATTAAGAAAACTTATCTTATTTTGTGTTCCCAGAAAATTCTTAAGAACATTCTTGTGTTTAGATTTTAAGTAGACTCCAGTGTAAGTACAAGCACGTTATTACAAGTATGTGTTCCAAGAAAACACTTAAGCACAACTTCGTTCTTAAAATTGTCAACCTAAGCACAAGTCCCAAGCCTGTATCTGTTTCAAACAATATGGCTGACCGTAGAGTTATTCGACGGTATTTCCCACATCTTTAGAAACCCAAGAGACAATTGAAAGACAGAAAATCCCTTAGAAACATGTTCTCGAGAAAAATGATATAGAAAATTTCGCTTCTACCCTAAAACCACTTATTTATTTACAAATTGGTCAACAACACAAATGCGGGCTACTTTAAGATCAGGCGCTTTCACAATTATTCCGTCTGCATTTATGTGCTTGCGGTTTGGTTTTTTTTTTGGGGGGGGGAGGCTCATTTTATATGTGTGGGCTTATGGGGGACGTGTCAAATACATCTAAATCGACTATTTACCGGGAAGTTAATGTCATTGATCTATTTATAACTCTATGCAGACGAATTTATGCAGATGTAAGTTGCATACCAAAATTTTTTTTATGACGTTAGAGAGCACAACAGTCTCAATTTACCAGTCACAATGTGCTTAGACTCTTACTTGACTTGTGCTTACGTAAGAACGGTCGTGAGAATTTTCTAGAGAAGGTTTTTAATAAAGTTTCTTACGTAGGCAAAAGTGCTTACGTAAGAACGGTCGTGAGAATTTTCTAGAGAAGGTTTTTAATAAAGTTTCTTACGTAGGCAAAAGTAGCTGAAGGCATGATTTTTGGTTAGTGTCTGGCACGACACGATATTGTTTTCTGCCAATAACGATGTCGTTGGTTCCATGACAATTATTTATTTATTGAAAAATCAAAGTAACAAAAGTTGCCGTGTAGGTTTATTAGTAAACTGTTATTTTACGAATTATTTTCTATTCATATATATCAGAGAGAGAGAGAGATAGAGAGGGGTGGTTTAGCGTCCACTCGACACAAACTAGGTCATTGCGCGTAGGGGTCTATAGCAGTGCGGCGGAACTGGGGGACCCGGAGAAACCCCATGAGATTGCACAGGCGACCCTACGCCTCGCCACATACAACCGAGGAGCTCTGTAAGAAGCATATATGTTCTATTAAAAGCTCATAATTATGTCGAAATTACATTTATTACGGGAAAAATTATGTCGAAAATGACATTTATTACGGGAAAAATTCTTGAAAAGTAACTGATAGATTATTCGCTATTTATCGGCAATAGCTCAAATAAGAAACGCTTTATCACAAGTTTATAAACGTTTCTTTCCAAACAAACTACATATCAGTAACATAAAACATGATTGGCATGCCTTAAGAGCACGGTGACAATTGTTTCATACACATCCGACACAAAATATGATTTATCGATTCCGACAAATACAAAAATAACAGACATAACATTTGTTCATATTTTACTCAAATGAATGATCTTGCTATGCCTTCGTAAATGTCATCTAAAATATTTAAAAAATAAAATGAAATTTTGTAAGATTTAAAGGTGTGTCGAATATAGGAAAATTTGAATACATAAGACATGTAATCTGTATTTAGCTAGACAATTAATGTACATTTATATAATAAGAAAAACAACAACAGATTTTGATGGTAGCAGAACCTTTAAAAAGTCCTCCGTGATTAAATCACACCTGCATTCTCCATGGCCAAATACATTAAAAGTTTTCAGTGAGGAGTTTCCGAGAAATAGGCGATTTAACTTCAAAGACGTATTGTCAAGATGTTTATTAGCACAGTGGCCACTCACAGCGCCCACTTTTATGAATGACATCGTTTAATGAAATTGCTTTATTTAACGTCCGCTTACAACGAGGTGATATCGCAGATATGATTTGTTATACTTCGGGTCTGTTTATTAGTTCACAGTGTCACACCAAAGTGATCGTCCAAATAAAGAATATTATATTCTATCCCTAGTCATTTAAGGGGGAGTTGTCTAGTAATCACCCCCCCCCCCCCCCCATGACAATTATTATTTCGCTTCGGTTGGTTATACCCCCTGACCAAATACCATTATCAATTTGAGGACACGCTGGATTAGTCGAATCAGTATTTTCGGCCAATCACGGGCTAGTTTTTCACCGTCGTTTTTATCATGTTGTTAGATCGAATCAACCGGGAAATGAAAATTCGTGCTGCAGTTGTAAAAAACAGGGGAAATAAAAGGTCGTTGAGACACTAAGAAGAGAAGTAAAGAAAAAAAGAAATCATTCACATGCATCCTTGGCGATTCCGCAGACACCAATAAAGTATCAGAAAATCATTTACAATTGTGTTAATTTGATTCAAAAGATGACATGTTATTATAAATTTAGACGAGATCGTATGAAAGTAAATGATAGACAGAAAAAAATCCTAACGAAGATATATCTGTGGTTTATTCCTAATAAATACGCCGCGGGCCTTTTCACAAAGTATTCTTATTTTATGATTTAACCGTATCGTAACGCCGTTGTTCTAAATAGTACGGTATTTGTTCAACCTGTGAAAAGTTTAAAGATGTATTTAACCAAAGAAGTGGTATATTTCATAACAGGTGGGATAAATATATATATTATATTATACATTTTCTTGGGGCATCTTAAAAATGCAATTTTATCACAGTTTTAATGCTTAACAAGGCAATATTCAAGAATCAAATATGTCTATTTCAGGTCTTTCTTCTGGCGTCAAATGTTATAAAATGTTATTTAGACATTTATTCTCATGCCATGTCTATTACCAAATCTCTCCATTGCAAGTCTTTCGTTTTCGCTTCAAATTTTGTATAATTTATTATTTAGACAAGCCTATAATCAATTTTCTAGACCATCGGATGGCCGAGATTTAAATGGATATAAAACACCGTGATATTTACAAATTTAACTATATAAAATGGACATTTGAGACTTAATCTACCGGTGTGACGACGATCTTACAACACGCATACCTTCGCTTAAACTAAAGTAACTTGAATAAAATTTACTATATATTCATTTTTCTATATCCGTTGTTAAACTATTATAGAACTTTTATTTAAAATAAATGAATGAATATGACTTTTCGAAAATTAAATTACCCGCCATAGTCGTTATTCTTAATACATATCCATCGTTTAAAACATAATATTTTCAACCTTCCGCGACATTCATTTATATTTATCGGCATCTGTTTGTATACGATCTCAACCCCCGTGTCAAGGAGGTCAACAATTGAACCCTCTAAACTTCCTATATGATGTTTTATTGTCAGCAATCATCACCATCTCCATAATGTATGGTTCTTGCGAATGCCAATTAAGAGATTTTCCATAATATGGTGTTTTATTTTCTGTAATCACCATTATTTCCATAATAATGGTTTTGGTGAATGCCAATTAAGAGATTTTCCATAATATATTGTTTTATTGTCTATGATCATCACCATCTGCATAATGTAAGATTCTAGCGAATGCCAAGAGATTTCCTGTAATCATATCTATCTCCATAATAATGGTTGTAGCGAATGCTAATTAAGAGATTAAGAATATTAAAAAAGACATTAAACTGTGTCATATATTGATAATAATATATGGTTCTGACTAATGCCAGTTAAGAGATTAAGAATATTAGAATTGTCTAATTGGTGAACATTTTTTTTATGAATTCCTGAGCTGAGTTTAGTCTTGTGAACAGTTTGTTATAATGATTATGTAAACAAATGTCAATGATCAATCTTTATAAGAAGTACCGTGTCTTAAAATGTCAAATTTATTTATTTATTTTTTTGTCGGAGTATGAACCCAATTGAATTTCAAATTTGGTTGAAGCATTGGGGTCGGAAAGGATCAGGGGCCCGTTTCACGATATTTTAACCAAGATAAAGATTGGGTAATATTAGGTTGATTTTAGTGCTTAGCCAATCAAAAGTGAAGTAGCTACTAACATTTGGATTTTATCTTTAGTTAAGATTTCGAGAAACCGGACTCAGCCCGGTTGATTTTATTTTAATATTCTAGAACATTCTTTTTATATTTCACAGCAGATATATTGCATGTCTGGAAAAGACTGTGACCTATTGGTTTTCAATGTTCTAGAACTTTCTTTTTGTCTGGTATATTACATGTCTTGAAAAACTCGTGACATGTTGACTTTCAATATTCTAGAACCTTCTTTTCACATATTACACGCATGGGAAAGCCCGTGACATGTTGACTTCAGTATTCTAAAACAATCTTTTTCACGTGTCTTGAACAACTTGTGGCCGCGATGAGGACTATCGTTCGATCAAAGGGGTTTCTATGTGGGTGTAACCTATTTCTACATTTCAGCATGTTAACACTATTTATAGCTTTGATATCACTGTCATCACTTGATTCACTCCCTGTCATCATAAATAACAATATGTGACACAGACAAAAAACCCACAAAAACTATCGCTTACATGTAAACTGAAGACAAATGCCGAATTCCAAACCTTTGCATGGGTTCTGTTCTGCGAAATATAATGACCAAAGGTATACAGATCTAACTGGGGATAGCGGGTATGTGGTGGGGTTGGTGGTGGTCCGACTCCTTCATTAAGCTGAAATGAAATGAAATGGAGCCTACTATTCTGCTCCTACTCCTAAACTGGGCTAATGAAGACGGCCATACGTCATATAGTATGTGCTATGTGGGGAAATGTTGCCCGGATAGCGGCACTACGGCTTAATCTTATATCGAATTCTTACTGTCATCGATTTTTTACGTACACGCCAATGTGTGCAGACCTCGGGTTTTCGTACCATCCGAACAACTAGATAGCTATCATTGGGAATTGTCAGGGATTTCGTTCTAGATCACTGACGAGAGCAAACCATGCCGGAAAATCTGGATGAACTTTCTTGACTAATGCATGGATGGAACACCCGACCTCCAAATTAAAGAGCCAGCGTCGTATCTACCTAGCCCCCCCCCCCCGGAAAAGGGCTTCTACTGCATAACGTATGCTCGGCTTCATTAGTCAGTTAGCCAAGGATGTTCAGAATAATAGTAATTATGGGGTCTTGGGGCTCCCAAATCCCCCCCCCCCCAACTCTACATTTATTTCAAAGCATCGTTAATAAAAATATTAATACACTTTATCACCCAATCATACATTATACAGTAGAAATATCGCTTATGTGATAAATTTCATAATCTACTACGATATCCCCTTACGAGATATCGCTTTACATGAATTTGGTTGGTCAGTTAAAAAATAACTACTTTTTATTTTCAAAGAACAGTTCATTTTTTATTAAAAGTATCATCTTGATGGAAACACTGGGACGATAAAAAGGACTTTGCAATGGTTGAATTGCTGTCAAAAAAATGATGTATCGGTACGCCATAATGTAATCAAGTTCAGTAAAAGTGAAATCTCTACCAAAGAATCATATTTATTTATTTGTGCATGTAACAAAGGACTGGGTGATTAATAAAATCTCCTACTCGGGTTTTTTTTTTTTTTTTTTTTTTTTTTTTGATATCCATAAATATCAAAAAAGACTCGAAGGAGATTCTTTATGTAACCAATTTATTTCAAAATAGTAGACTGGAGGAATTTGGGTCAATGAACTGCTGATGGCAAATTAAAATATGCATGGGATCACGCGAATGTAAACAAGTATGACGCAAATGACACACAGTAAGTCATTATAAAACAGCCAAGACGCGTGGAGGTATTCGTATCGGAGCTAGAAAGTCATTCAGAAATCTTCATTAAAGCACTAACGTTACTGATTTATCAATCCCTTGTCATTGAGTCAACAGGCGTGGTTTAGATTTCCAGATTGTAGGTGTCAAGGAGTAGGGTCGCCCGTCCAACCACGCGAGTTTTATCCGTGTCCTCCGGTTTCCGCCCATTGCTAAAGACCCTACGCACAAGCCAATTATTGAAGTAAAATTGAACCGTATGTTAGTTTCAAAATGACCTACATGTAGTTCGTGTTTAGTGGACGTTGAACCCCACGTCTCTCTATCGTTAGTGTATAGGTGTTTATGAGGTGCTTGCCTTGATGAACCTTTTCTGCACAGACTATTCGCCGGTGTAAGCAACTCGATGGCTCGATGCTTCACCAATACCTTGACTGACTTCGATAACGGTTTTAGGAGAAATTATGACATTGTTTCAATCACTGATATGTAACAACTTATGGCAGAATATTCTCCATTTGAGATCCCTGTGTCGACTGGGGTAGTTCTTTGAAATTTGGCAGCGTCATTTCCCTTTGTAGAACGAAGGGACGAATCGTACGTCAAGGTCGAGCGCTTGTCATTCGAATGACCGAGGTTCACAGTGTAACTTGCTGACAGTATGTAATATGATAAAGAAAATAGGCGAAACCTCCATTTCCTCGTCAAAATATCACGAAATATCCCCCATAAAAATAAAGGATCACAACATATCCTCCGTCAAAAGGCAACACCTAGTAACTCACTTTTTTGTCAAAATGGCGTTAGGATCAAATTTGTAGTTACTAGGGTATATTATGCCTCCTGTTGTTGTACTAGATATGATTTTGTAAGCAGTTACATCTATGACACAACTTCGCAACTTCCTTCATTTAACTATTATGCCACAGAAAAACCTAGTAACTCAATAATCAAGTCAGTGGACAAACTGAGGTTTAAATATTCATTAATTATGTATTCCTTTGTTTTCTCAAAATAAGAAAAATGTGAGTTACGAGGTGTTGCCTTTTGACGGGAGATATACCCATTTTTATTATCCCGATTGGTGTGAAACGTTAGACTTTAGAAACCATTAAATCGTTTTATGAACATGAATAAAATAAATGTTTATATACAGTGAACGTATTCGTAACTTGTCATAATCCATATTTTTTATGTTATAATCCATATTTTTTATGTTACCGGTGCTGTAATTTATGTCTAATACATAACGTTAATGGGTCTATACGTCTCCTTTAATTCGTTTCTTATTTTTTATATATGTTGATATTGTCAATCAATGGATTGATTTATTATACATATTATGTAACCATCGTTGACTCGTGACAAGTATATCCTGTTCTTTAAAAAACTATATTGCCCCATAACCAGGATGATAAATATCTTAAATAAGATATAAAATATCTAGATCAGATCTATCAGATTCTAAGGCGTCTAATGTACTCTATTGTTTGGAACTTTAACATGGACGAAATGGGTATATATTGTGATTCCTGCTTCCTAATCCCAATTGCATCCGGTTAGCTAGAAATGGTTCCACTACTAATGTCTTCGGTCTTACTCCAGGCACAGTAGTGGCTTTTCCTACAGAGTTCCTTTGCGCAAGTCTTTAGTCAAATGACTACAAAAAGTTTACTGGCCGATAGCTCCCTCAATTTACACATAAACTAACCCAAAACTGTACTACACTTAGATTAACATATAGTAAATCAATTCCCATTGAAATAAAGGTGAAGCTTTACCGCATAATTATATGATTTGATGAAACCCAACTGCCACGCGAAATTTGGCTGCAAGTTGCGTAATACGTCATTAGGCCTACAACATAAACATCGCTATGCAAAGAAAAACTGTTCGGTAACTATTTTAATGGTCCAGTCCTCACTATTTGTGATAGAATTACTTATTCAAATACAAACTGTAATGATATGTGTTGACAATTTTTTGAACTTGCGTAATGGTTCTTAGATTGTATCAATTGTGACCTTAACACTGTTAAGGTTGCAAGTATAGTGACTACTGTTTAGCCCATTCACCGCCAGCCTTTTTCTATTATAATTATTTTGTTTATGTTTGTGGTCTTTGAGTATGATGTCTTGTCCATATATTTGTTTTTGTGTAAAATTGTGTGTGGTGCAACCCTCCTGCACTTACTATTAGCGTTGTTTGCGAATCAGCTATTTTTAATGATTAACGCATTGTCTTCTGAGTTATACTTTTGCTTGTCCGATACATATGGAGCTGGAAAACATTATGTCCATAGAATACACGACGTCGTGTACTGGTTCCAAAATACTCATTGTATCTTTACTATATAGTGGGGAAGCTGACTAGCTTGGAGGTCGGGTACTTGATCCCAGCATTGGCCGAGAAATTTTATCCAGATTTTCAGCGATGCTGGTCGGAGAGTCTGACAAGGATAGCTGTCTGGTCGTTCGGATGGGACTCGAACCCGAGGTGCCATGTACACACTGGCATGCACGTAAAAGATCCATTGGCTATTGGAATTCGGTATAAGAACCCGAGGTGCCGTGTACACACTGGCATGCATGTAAAAGATCCATTGACTGTTGGAATTCGGTATAAGAGTAGGCCGTAATGCCGCTGGGCGTATGCCCGTCTATTAACCCAGTTTGGAACAGAACAATAGAAATTCAACCTCTTTTCATTTTATTTCGCATAATCATATGTATTGAGATCTCATACTGTTTTATAATAAAATCTATGAATAGACCCACATCGTGTTTCTAATTTTAAAAAAAAATTGGATTTAGTTAGAGGTAGAGCCTCTTTAAAGTCTTCAGAAACATAAAATTACAGGTGTTTTTTAAAAATAATCTTAATTTATTTTTGGGTAAGTCGACATCTGTATACCTCTTTACAGAAACATAAAATGACAGGTGAGCGACAGCAATACTATGGAATAATGAAATCGTTTCGTGAATTCCAGAGCTTTAAAATTAAATTGTATTTAAATTAATACTAAACGTCACTGGTGATTGTCACTATGATATTGTCTTTGATGTTTGATCCTCAAGGATGTTCCTTCGTATGAAAGTTATAGACACGTCTAGAAAATGAAATGAAATAAAATGAAACGGATTTTATCGCCCCACTGTTCTGCTCAGATTGAGCTAATGAAATCTGAAGACGGGCATACGCAGGGAAATTTTGCCCGGGCAGCGGTACTATGGTCTACTCTTCCAACTGCCAATGGATCTTTTACGTACATGCCACTGTATAGACGATACCTCGTTTTTTCGCCCCATTCAAACGATTGTCAGACTATCTTACCCGTGCACTTATATGCGTAGTCTGTTTATGTAGTTAATATTAATCCAGTGTAAGCTTGTGAAAATTATTTTGTGAATTATGTATGAAATTATTAACATGTTTTGTAGAATATGCAGTTGGTAACTACATCTACAATTACATAATGTATACTTTCGACACATCCGCCCGGAGTCCATTTCAAACTCACAGGGATTTGGACATGGAAGAACCACGTTGAAAATCGCTTAGTAATCATCCCATTTACTGTCACTTGGGGGGTTGGGATGGCCTAGTGGTCTAGAGTGCCGCGCTTCGACCTCTAGCTGGTCGGTCACCTCTGGCTTGCGGCTGTGGTTTCGATCCCTGGTGTGAGCGTATGTGGCATGGAGATAGGAGCGCCTTCTCAACCTCGTGGGTTTCCTCCGGGCACTCCGGTTTCCTCCCACTGCTAAAGACCCCTACGCGCAAGCGAATTATTGAAATAAAATTGAAAACCATATGTTAGTCCCGAAATGACCTAGTTTGTGTTGAGTGGAGGTTAAACCCCATTTCTCTCTCTCTCTCTCTCTCTCTCTCTCTCTCTCTCTCTCTCTTTCTACTGTCACTTATTAAAGCTTGTAAACGCAATGCTCTGGATTTTAATTTGTAAACTTTCTGTGATTACTTATATGAGTGTAGTGAAGAACCATATCCACTTTCAATTGGATATGGAATCGTGGTTGCTCAGTAGGTAGCACACTACGTGGTGTATATGGCAGTCATAAATTTCCCGGTTGATGCAGAAAAGTATAGCGTTAAACCCCATTTCATTTAATGTCATATTATAGTGATATTTTATACATGTATATGATTAAACATGCATCACGCGAGAGCTAAATCTGCCTATCATAGGTCTTTTATTAGGCCTGGAATTTTATTTAAATTATTGATTAGACTTTCGTTAACTTATCCAGACCATAATGAACTCTCGATGTCAACTCTAATTTAATTTTAAAAAAGTGGATAATCGAGACTATGCTTGTTATCGTACTTACTTTAGTAATGATGATCGATGCTAGTGAGAACTGCCAACTCTTTACCTAACCTCTTTAAATAGAGAGAGAGTACACATAGATAATATTTGCTAAATGAAAATTGAGTTAAACTGTCATCGTATAGAACTTGCTTTTGTTATTTTCAGTGTTGTTGATAGTTACAAGTGAAGGATGCTATACGAATTATATGAAATGTAGTCACGATTATACAATAACAGTTACAGAGGCATCTAGTAAAATAGAGCCGGACTTTTACGAAATATGCATGTAAGTAATCGATAGAAAGGGTGTGGCATATTGGTAGTCAATGTCGATATCATAACTAAACCGATTGTTTTTGATCTGCCGAAATATATAAATATGTTATTCAAATTATATTAAAAATAGCCATATTTATTAAATGGGTTGCCCTAATCTGGTCCCTATCTTAAAATAGGAATTCCCCCCCCCCCACCAACGGTATATAGAAGACACAGTAGGGTCATTTTGCATAGAATAATTGCAAAGGTTTTATATTTGCACTGCATAATTTCAAGGATGCGATATTTGCCCTGTATACTTTCCAAAGATGTTATATTTTTGTACTGTGTGTTTTCAGAGATATGATATTTGCACTGCATATTTTCAGGGCTGTAGAAAACGCTAAAAAATGCCTCGAACGGGATGTCGCCGATTGTCCGTATGGTACACCGGAAGCCGAGGACGTTAAACAATTTAGAGCTTCGTTGGCTAATGCTACGGATGTATGCACCGAAGGTAAGAAATGGGCTATTTACTGGAATATTGAAATAGCCCTGTTTAGTTAGCACAAAGCTGGAGAAATTGTTCCACTGGCAATGCAGTACTGAAATACTGTATCGTCTTTGAAATAGCCCCGTTTAGTTAGCGCAAAGATGGAGAAATTGTTCCACTGGAAATGCAGTGCTGGAATATAGTTCGAGCAAGGATGGAGAAATTGTTCCATTGGCAATGTAGTACGACGTACGCTTTTTACCATGACTGTATTCTCTGACAAGACATATTTGGGAGTCAAGGATATGTAATATTCAAGTCAAAGATGTCAAACAGCCACATGAATCCAAAATACTGTTTGGTTATCTGCATTAGAATCAGAAATCGCATTCTGGCACGAAAGGCACACCATAGAAACAAACAACACCAAGTCCACTCGGCAAATCTCGACAGATTCCGTAAACTACGTAGGTTACGGAATGTGCCGAGGTTTGCCGAGTGCACCAAGTCTGGATTATGAAAGAAATATCGCACAATTTCAAAATGGCGGCATACAGTAAATTGCAAACTTGCACTAAACCCTACTTGTCAGTGTCCTTTTAATTTTGCACAAACAACGCTTTTCGGCCCAGATATCCATGTTGCGTGAGTCTGGCGTTTTTAATAGGATTGCTTCAATTCGTTAAATAATATGTTTGTTTAAAATGTTTTACTGTAAAGTCCGCTTCCATTCTAGGTAATTTTACTTTATGTTCACAGCACCTCAGTTATCTCCAGAATGTGTTACTAAAAAACTCGAATGCGATAAAAAGGCCAGAGATTTATCAGATAGCGTTGTTGCCGTAGACTTTAGCAATATTGCAGTATTCCGTAGAATAGCCAAAAACATGTGCCCGTAAGTATAATCGTCGGGGGTTTCTCTGACTACCCACCTTTAGTTAGTTTGAAGTTTCTGGTCGTCATATGGGGTATTTTATTCAATATTGTGAAAGCCGAATCCCTAAAAAATAAAATTGAGTTTAACGTCCAACCGTTGTGCTCTGAACTGGGATAATGGAGGCGGGCATACGTCATACAGTGTGCTATGAGGGGGAAATGTTTGCTCGGACAGCGGCTATATGGCGTACTCTTACATAGCATTCCAACTGTCAGGGGGTCTTTCACGGGCACGCCAAAGTGTATACGGGACTTCGGTTTTTCGTCCTATCCGCGCGACTTGACAGCTTGTCAGGCTCTTCGTCCTGCATCATGTCAACGGGGAATCACCTCAGAAAATCTAGATGAGCTTTCTCGACCAATGCAGGGATCGAACAACCGACCTCCAGGCTAGCGAACACGCGTCTTACCCACAGTAACCCCATTGTTGATTAAGCTGAGGATGCAAACGGCTGAATTCAAAATATGAATTAAGTGTGTCGATTCCATTTGATTTATATGTTTTGAAGGATGACAATCCACTGAAAACAAATCAAGATTTGAACAAAGATTTGCTAAAACGATTTGCTCAAAGATTTCATTTCAATTTTATGTATTAATTAACGTATATATTTTTTTTCATTTTCAGACTTTTCTATAATACAACAAATTGTTTAGAAGAGTTTGAAATTCTGTGTCCGGGTGTTGAAACGTCAGCGAAGCAAGCTGTTGAGAATTTTCAGAACAGCTTGTTCACGATATGTCGCAAGAGAAATAATAGTAGGTGCAGTAAATGAAATGGAGTGGGGTTATGGAGACGGGCATACGTCATACGGTGTGCTGTTGGGGTGGGGGATTTACTGTCAATGGATCTTTCACGTGCCCACCAATGTGTACCACGTGACCACGATTTTTTTGTCTTGTCTGAACGATTATAAGGGTTGTCCTCTGCCAGGCCCTCTGTTGTGCACCACTGCAAATTGGGGGGGGGACAATCCGGAAGATCCCGATGAACTTTCTTGGTTAACACAGGGATCTGAAACAGAAGCTCCAGGTTAGCAAGCCGAAGCTATGTAAACGTTTCTGCTGAGAAGCGGTACTCTAGAGAGAATAAGATTTTCGAGATGGAACACGGGACAAAAGACCCCTGCATACAAATGACAGAATGGATTTGGGAATCATTGCGAATTTTAAACATATTTAGTGGTAATGACATATCATCGATGATGAATAAAAATATTTTCAAGTACTTACAATGTGTTGCAACTACGTTTTATTACTATTATTTTTCTTTTTCCTTTCAGTTCATCCCCCATTTTCCTGCATAATAACGGAACAAAAATGTGAGAAACAAGCAGTTAAAGCTTTAAAATCGTTACCAGAAGGTGGAGCGTATCTAGACGTTATCACTCTAATGGGTTTTTGCGCGTAGGTATATTTATGTATGTAATATTTGAAACAAACGGATGCATTATGCAGGAGCTAAATCTGCCTATTGCAGGCCTCAATTTATAACTTAATAACTAAATATTTATTAGCATGACACGGCCATAATCAACTCTCTAAACTATCAAACTTTTAATTTAAAAATGGACAATCGAGACTTTGTTTACTATCGTAACAACGGTGGTAATCGAGAATCCACTTCTCTCTAAACAGCCAGAATGAAGTAATTTGACTGAAAGTTTCAATATATTCATTATTCATTTTCTATTTTTGAACTAGAAGAATACAATCTCGTTTCCAGAGGCAGCCGCGGAGCCGAAGGCCTCTGGCACATTAGACCGTCCATTTTTTCCAATTTTTTTCAAACCTAAGCCCCGCCCATTCTGACCTCTGATTGGTCAATCATTTTGGGTCGATTTCTCGAAAACTGGAGGTCGGATCGTCGTTTCGTTTGTTATAAAATGATCCTTTAGTCAAACCAAACGAACAAATTCAAGTTTTTGTAAAGATCTATTTTTCTACGCGTGGGTATATTTTTAAGTGATTCGGTCATCCAGGCACGTAAAATCAGGGGCGTACGACGCAAATAAACGAGAAATTTCGCGCGTAGGAATTACATGTTACCCTCCGGGAAAATGGCTACCCCGATTCACCAGAGAAATTTCTTCAAAATTTTTTCTGGTTTCGAGATTGAGAAGAATAGTCATCCCTGTACCTGAATCTTGCATATGCTTCTTTAAGTTGAATCTAATCATAAAATCACCGACGTTGAACAAATTTTATTCCAGGGACATGCCTAACGCCATTGAATGTTTTGAAGAAGTGAAGAAGCAATGTCCTGATAGAGTCAAGATGGTGTCAACATTTCTCAAAACTTACTCACCAGTTAAAACCCAGTACTGTGGCGACGGTAACAGTAAGTATTGCAAGGCAAACGAGGTCTTGCTTTCTGTTGAATTCATCTTTGTCTCCACACGGTTTTAATTGGTTTACTCCATATTAATCCTTTTTAACACACCAATTATTTTTGTTGCGTATATATTACTGATTACATATATATTTTACACTTATAAGACAAAATGGTAACCCATTTATTTGAAAGATCCTTTCTTTATAGAAAAATTTCATATTTACGTACTTTGTTTAATTTCTGTTGTGTATGTATTTCGGATTTTATTGTGATGTATCTTTTGTTATAATAATATTATTACCTTTGGTTATAATGTTTATAATGTGCTGTCTTTTATTTTAATATTCTTCTTTTGTTATGTTATTATTTTAGGTCTTTGGTCATTTCATTTTATCTAATATATTCCATAGTTGTAATAAAATGTCATGCATTGTAACATAGTAAAGCGCATGTAACTATAATTTATTCATGGATTCTTCTTTATTTCTAATTATATTTTCATCCTACAGATACAGTGTGTTTTCAGAAAATGCCATCATGTATAGCACCATATATCGCTGCTAGCTGTGAGAATGTTACCAGAAACAATGTTGACAACTTTCATCAATGCTGCGGGTTCGTAGTTTTTAAAACGATGCAGTCGATGTGTATATAAAGATATATATATTAAGGATTTAAAATTGCTTTGTATCAACTGTAGACATAGCAAGGTTTGGTATCAACTGTAGTACAATGTCATGACAAGGTTTTGGTATCAACTGTAGTGCACTAGTCAATAAAATCATTATCTGTTATGACAAAGTGTGGTATCAACTTTAGTACACTAAGTCAATACAATCAGTATCTGTTATGACAAAGTTTGGTGTCAACTTTAGTACACCAAGTCAATACAATGAGTATCTGTTATGACAAAGTTTGGTATCATCTGTAGTACCCTAGATAATACGATCATTATCTGTTATGACAAAGTTTGGTATCAGCTGTAGTACACTAGTCAATACGATCAGTATCTGTTATGACAAAGTTTGGTATCAGCTGTAATACACTAGTCAATACGATCAGTATCTGTTATGACAAAGTTTGATATCAAATATAGTATACTAGTCAATACAACTAGTATCTCTCTTACAAGGTTTTGTATCAATTGTAATACGCTTGGAAATAGATTTTGATATCTGCAGTTGATGTTTTTACATTTTGTTTCATTTGTTTTTGCATTTGAAAGTTTATACTTGTATTTATTTGTACATTGCTTTACATTGAAATATAATAATTATGGCCGCTACATCTAATATCAGGTCAATCAAAATTAGAATCGTGTCGACCCTGTCGGTATCTGATATCAGTTTCCAATTCTTACAGGCATTCACGTGACATGATGACTTGCTTAAAGAATGCTGGTTGCCCTGATAAAGTGTTTCCGTACGGTCAAAAGGCCTTGTTTGAAGCAAAATACAATATCTACTGCAACCAATATCAAGGTGAGTCAAAGTGTTCCAGTTTTTAAATTACGGAAAGGAGTGAAGGTCGGGACAAAAACTACTCGTGCAAAGAAGTGGACCAACATCACTTCAATGACATTTAGTTATTAGACTAGGTACAAACGAGATACATATCTATGGAATACAATTTATTACCAGGCAACTTCTCGACTAGAAATCTCCAATCTATATCAAGCAAATGATACAATTTGAACAAATAAATTATACGTAACACACCCGATCTTATATCAACTGTTGTCTTGAAGTTGGGGGAGCCAAAGTGGCTAAGTGGGCAAGACGCTGGCTCGCTTGCTTGTCAGTGATGCAGGACGAAGGACCTGGCAAGGACAGCTGTCTAGTTGTTCGGATGGAACGGAAATCCGAGGTTCCTTGTACACATTGGTGTGCACGTAAAAGATCCCTTGGCAGTTGGAATTTGATATAAATTTTCCCCAGAGCACACTGTATGGCGTATGGACGTCTGCATTAGCCCTGTCAGGAGCTGAACAATAGGACCTTAAACCCCATTTCGTTTCATTTTTATCTTGAAGTTTGCCGAAATTATTGCTTTATATGCCACTAATGATGGCTGACTAATCAATTAATTACATTAAATCTGTTTTCAGAATATTGTCCCGGTTTGCAGGAATGTTTTAAACCGCTCAGTGGCATTGGTGACTGGATAGATATATATCCGTAAGTAGCAACAAGTTCCATTTAATTTGAATGGTCAACATTAAATATGAAAAAAAACCACGATGACGAGAAAGTTCGGAATTTCAAGGCAGGTCTGCTTGGATGACCTGAAAAGGAAAAAATCGTCTGGCCGTCTAGATGGAACCAAAGAACTCATGTCCCGATATACCATTGGCATTACGAGTTCAATATTCATTGCAGTTTGGAAAATGGAAATGAGTAGGCCATGGCGCGATTGTATAAGTAAAAAATAATATTTTCCACGTAGCCAATAACGATTTAAATTCAGGCTGCTTTGAGACACTGGTTTACTTTCAATTCATTTTCAAACCATTCTATTTTTCAGCCAAATACCCGGTGTACTTAGTTGTGTAACTGAATCGTGTAAAGATAAACCACAAAATGGCAAAATGTCCTTTAGACAGATCGGTTCCCTGTATAGAGAAGTATGTCAAGGTCAGTTAATTCGTTCCTTTTGGTCGGGTTTTATTTTGTTTATTTTTTAGTTTTTTGGGGTGGGGTGGGGACTTTTTAAAAAAAAAATAGGAGTTGTACCATTAGTACGCATTCATCGTTAAACATACATTATGCAAGAGCTAAATTTGCCTATTGCAGGTCTTTCTTTGGGCCTGAAATGTTATCTAAATTATTAATTAGACATTAATTAACTTATCCTGACCATAATCATCTCTCGGTGTCATCGTTAGCCTGCGATATTTACTGGATTAGTATCCGATTTGCTGCTTAACTTTCGTTCCCTTTACATTATCTTGTTTTTAACTATTATGGCGAGAACTACCCATTCTCCCATAATGTATCGGTAAAGTAGTCTGAAGTAATATTAAAGGGCCAATCCCGATAACTTTCTGAGGAATAAAACTGCTTAATTTTGTGTTAAAATCCCTTAAAACCCATTACCTAAGGCCGACCAACTAACACGATATTTGTGATACGCTTGTAAATAACTTAAATCTGACAGTCTTCATCTGGAAAATGGAGACCGTTGTATTATACAGTATCTGGACAAAACCAAACTTTTTTCTATAAAAATAATATGTAGGTGAAATTTACCTTTTGTTATCAAGTACAGTACATGGGTCATTCACTGTATAGACCTCTCAAGAAATGTGAATTGATTATCAGGTCACCCAATGAAAAAATTGATCCGAAATCTTAAAAGGGTTACGTGTCCGGATAAGCAGTGTTGACGTTCACGTCCAAACGACTCAATATTTTGAGCTGAAATTTTGAGACAAGATAAATACACCATGCCTCTATATTTTGGTCCATAAATTTCATAAACTCTCGGACTTTAATTTTTGAGACTCTGTTCTTATCGGGATTGTCCCTTTAAAAGGCAATTGGATGCAATTTGTTCAGTTTCGTTCAATCTTTACACACTATGCAATGTAGTGTGAACAGGTGGAATACTGAAATGCTAATTGGAAATAAACCTACTTGCGTTCACATGAGTAAACATCACGTAATCATAACTCCTCGATCAGTAAGCGCTAGTGGGTTACTACAAACAGAACCCACACCAAAATACGTTTATTATGTTATTTTTTATAAACAGTAAATTCAAACTCACTGACGATGTGGACCTAATTGTTTGTTTGTTCATAATGTTCACGGGGGAGGGCTTTGTGTTACTAGGTATAATCCAAAGGAAATCGTCTGTGGATAACTGACACTCTGAGAATTAATATTATTTGCTCATTATGGTTCTACACGCAACAGCAAAACCACGGTGTAACGAATTGGGTAATAGTTTATAAGACCTGCCCCGTAGTCCTTTAAAGCGAACGTAACCAACTGTAGAGAACCAGGCTAATGTTTACCGTAGCACATAAACGTTTACTAAGGTACTGACTTCTTGAAAGGCAAGTCATGCTTTCTGGCGGTTTGCTAAGTAAATCCCGATCGCGACAAATTTATTAAAGACGTATAGCGAAGAAAACGGCAAAATATCATATTGAGGTATATATTATTATTGTAGGTCTGGACGATCACCAGAATGTTACCAAGTGTACAGATTTCAGTAGCTGCACAATGACCTCTTTACCATCAATACCAGGATCACAACCAAACTTACAATTAGCTATTCATGGTGTAAATCCTTTATACTGGTGCAAGTAAGGATTATCTATTGTAATACATTGTCCTGAGATTGGTGTTCCTAATGTTAAGTGAAATTTATTAGACAGATACGATTGTTATTGGGGAATTTTTAATACAAAACTGAATCATTAACCAGGTTTTTCCTGAATCAGATTAAAGAGTTTATCTACATCTGTAGGTTGTAATTGGTGTTTGTCAATTTCATTTAGTCTTATTGAATAGCATGTTATGATCCATTTTGAAAATGTTTACGGATTTCAATAATTCTTTTACCAGAATGGCGAAAGGTACATCAAACTGTCTGTCATTAGAAGTTTCAGCCAACGCAGGGTGTAATGTTACGGATGATGTCAAGACGGATATTGCTATCTTAAAGAGAAAGACGGACACTATGTGCAGAGATGGTAAGCGCTGAAAAGATATTTGTTTGGGGGATACCGTGAGAAGAAGGCTAATGTGATATGAGGGAGATTTTGACCCTTTATTTCTAATTCCAACTTTCATATCACTTTGTACACAAGAGCTCGGGTTTTTGTTCTATCCGAACGACTAGACACTTTTCTTAATCAGGCCCACTGTCCTACAACTTTCTCGACCAACACCGGGAGTGAACCCGAGACACCTGTTTGGCGAGCCTCATCTTAGTCACTGATCCAACACGGCTCCACCTTGAGAAGAAGTAAGACGGCAGATACTTTTCAGGCCATGTTCTTCCAATATGCCATACATTCATATTTAATGATGAGAACGTTTTTGAACAACGTTGTAGTAAAATCTTTTTTAAAAAAAATAACTATTCTCGGTTGACTGCCATGTGTCGTAAATTGCAGTCGCCCCCCCCCCCCGTTCTCCGCGGCCGCTCGTCGTATATGTATTATGTTTTTAACATTAGTGAGAGACGATGAATCCGAAATGGTCACATGGTAAAAGTTTGTGAATGCTTTAACTACAGCATCCAGATTATGTTGATGCATTAAACAAATAACCGAAAAGGGAGAAACTGGCCGAATGTTAACAATTTCTGTTAGTTACTTCTAGAGTTATGGCCTTTGTAAATTCTTGCGAATCTGTATAGCGAAAACCTGTATCATCTGATCAGCTAAAATAGCTATCGTTCAAACTAGTTTGTTGAGTTTCAACAGTTTCTGTTTCCCTTATTCATTTTGTAGAAACCTGTGAACCATTATCTACTTTAAATGTGTGGGTTTTTCCCTGCTAATTACCTGTATTGAGTTGTTGCCCCGTATTATGTCAACTTGGGGATTCTCAAGAGACTGGAGCTGTTATTCGATTGATATGATAATGTATACATGCGTTCATGTTTCGTTGCTGCTTAACGTATATAATTTGCGTGCTGTTAGTAACTTATTATTGTTACTTCAGTGAGAGATCCATGTCCTGGTGTTGGTGATTGTGTGGATGAACTGTTTAATCTGGGAGGTACAGGATCTTTACTAACAGTATGTCGGTAAGTTATAACACACCTTGATGTGTTAGCATGTATCTTTTGGTGGGAATGCATTCAATTGATATGAGATTTAACGTCTACGAATATATGCTATTCATTGACAGGCTCTCCGTCCTGTACCATTAACAGTTGTAAACTATGCTGGAAAAAAGGGATGGGTAACTCTCTCGGTCAGCACCGGAAACTAGCGCCGGATCGTTTAGTTATTGAGCCAGCCCCTTATCGCTACGTTCCAAGTTGATGGGTGATATCAATATGTAAATAAATGGATATTATGCCATCTGTCATGTTGTTGCCTCTACTCCAATAGGAACTCCTGTGTTTTCTTCGGATCCCCCGGCGCAAGCGAATTATTGAAATAAAATTACCTAGTTTGTGTCGAGTGGACGTTAAACCCCTTTCTCTCCCTGCGCGCAGGGAATGGATTTACTTAACCTATGAATGGATTTATGTAACACATGAATAGATTTATATAACACATGAATGGGTTTATATAATTTATAACACGTGAATGGATTTATTAAAATCCCATGAATGGATTTATAACACATGAATGGATTTATATAACCTATTATTGGCTTTATATAACCTATTATTGGCTTTATATAACCACTTATGGATGGATTTATATAACAACCTATGAATGGATTCTGTATAACATATGAATAGATTTGTATAACATATGAATGGATTTGTATAACACATGAATGGATTTATAGCCTATGAATAGATTTATATAATACATGAATGGATTTATAACCCTTGGATAGATTTATATAACCTATAATAAATGGATTTCTATAGCACATAAATGGATTTATATTCCCCATGAATGAATTTATATTAAAACACAACACTATTTATAAGGAAAACGAAACATTGCGCTGTAAAGGAAAAACACTTGATTTTGTTTCCATAAAAAATCCTATTGTTTGTTTTTGTATTGTGCTCAACCCTCAAATGTCACTCAAGGATAGTCAATTTATATAACTTATGAATGCAATTATATGAATGCATTTATATAACTTATGAATGCATTTATATAATCATGAATGAATAATTTATATATTTATATAACCATTCATGAATAAATTGACTTATATGAATTACGAATAGTATGTTAGGAAACATATTTAAATATCAGATGATGATGTTATTGTTCATTTTCTTTCTTTTATAGCAACATGTCAAATTTTACGACTTGTGTGACGACAGCTTTGACGACGTGTGGCGAATCGAGTATGGTCCGTGCAAGTTACAGTTTGTCGAATATGGGAAATCTCTTCACCCAAGCATGTGATGGTAAATGAAATGCATTCTCTCTTTTCGTTAGTCGTACAGGGATTGATATTTGTTATTAATAATAAAATTAAAGGAGAACTGCAACTGTTGCGTCTTTTTTACGTTTTTGTTTTAAAGGTCCGTCCTTTAATTAACCAAGTCACATAATAACGTCACATGAGATGTCTGAATTTGTTAATTAAACACAAAAATCAAGAAAAATATGTGTTTGTTGATGCGATTTTTAAAAAGAATATTTGGAATTGAATATTTAACCAATAAAACATAGCACACGCATTTCATGATTTTATTTATAAACGAAAATTGGAGACCAATGGAGATCAGTGGGGATCAATGTTTTCCGTTGTTATTCATCGAATTGAATAATTTTGGTAGAGGTAATTTTCATTGTGCAAATACGGGCGTGTTTCCCCATTAATTTATCCTAAACGTTGATATTTTTTGGAGCTTGCCAAAATCACTGCCTTGTTACCCCTTTTAATTTTTTTCAAACGCTAATGTATTTCAGAGCTCGCCAGAATCACTGCATATATACACGACCCTTTTTTCGTGCGTGTTATCCCTATTGATTTCAAATGTTAATATTTTCAGAGTATGCCAAGTTCACAGGTTCACTTACATGTAATAATATTGAAGCATGTTTTGATGTTGATCTTCCGACACATCCACCGAATTTAAATGATAAATTATCAGATCAAACTTTCTGGTGCAAGTAAGTGTCTGCTATAATTTTAAATTTAGATTCATATTATACTTGAATAATCATTCATATTACTTGAATTATCATTCATATTACTTGAATTAGCATTCATATTTCTTGAACAAGCATTCATATTACTTGAATTAGCATTTTATTACTTATTGTAGGTCTTTCTTTAGGCATGTAATGTTATAAAAACTATTAATTAGACATTAATTAACTTATCCAGACCATAATCAACTCTCGATGTCAAGGCTTGCTTGCGATATTTGTTGGATTGTAGTTCACTTTGCTTTAAAATTTTCCATCCTGATTTAACGATTAAATGGATAATCGAGACTACTAGTTTTGTCTTACCGACTTTAGTAATGATGATCGAGACTTAGCGGAACTTCATTTGCTTAGTTTTCGGTTCATAGTGGATCAATTTTCAGCAAATTGCCTTTACGTTAGCTAGTTTTTAACTATTATAGTCAGAACTGCCAACTCGTTATCGGATCTCGCATAATGTATCTTTAAATTGACATCATATTACTTAAATTTTCAGCAGAGTAACCAAACCTGGTCTCGTGCACAGCACACGGCACTCGCCTTATACCAAATTAATCAATCGGTAACAACATGATATCGACGTCGTCAATTTCTTCGACAATTAATATTAATCTTTATTTCAGTTCATTCGTCATATGACCTATGAATCTCTTTCTTTTTAGAACGGGAGATATTTTCTATTGACCATCGAACCACCGCGGTTCCCTATTTAACATGAATCTATTAAAGGCGTGTCCTTATATCTTTATAACCATCGGGATGGGGTGGGGATGGGGGTGGGTGGGGGATTGGGTCTCCTTTCAATCATTTTTATTTACATATTATGAGATTCATATTACACAAATTAAATGATTCTCTTTCAGAACTTTAAAGAATATACTCAAATGCAGTTCCTCAATGAGTTCCTCTTGTGACCATACAGAAGAAATTTCAACTAATTTATTGTATCTATACAATAGGGTTGAAAGATATTGTCCATCACAAGGTCAGAAGAAATACATTTTTATGTTTGTTCAGAATATTATTTTAAAATCAATTTGTATTGGTTAGGTGGATTGATTTTAAAATTGGACCATTGTTTTAGTAATAATTTTTGAAAAATGCAACATAATTTATACTCAGTCACAGCGTAACGCCTGTGCGCAATCGGGATGATTTCTCGCCGGCAGTCCAATTGCCGTTGTCCAAAATACACACCATATACAATACTGGTCAACCGTTATGGCCCCCGACTTTTTATCGACGACGAATTGTTGGACTTTGTTGTACTAGGATATACTAGATATGTATACATGTATATGACTGTCCACCCTGTTTGATCCCTATATAAAAAGGTACGATCATTGCCCCACAAGATCAAATGACACGATATGGGGTTTAACGCTCTAGGCTACTTGTCTGCTTCTACTAGACTAATGTAGACGGGCATACGCCATGCAGTGTTCTATGAGAGGCATTTTGCCCGAACATCGTCGTAATGACTTACACTTTTTTTAGGATTCCAACTATCAGGATTTCTTTTACGTGCACGCCTATATATACATGGGACCGCAGTTTTTCGCTTCCAAACGACTAGACACTTGACAGCTGTCTACAGTACACCACTGACAAGGAGAAACCACACCGGAATATCCGAGGAACTTGTCAATTATATGTGGCCAATAATCCGTTTACTAGAATTCCTCGAGTTCTATCTTTTGGCACAAAAAACACATGGGAATAGTCTTAATATTCCAGTCAATACAGGATCCCAACAGTATTTTGTTAATGTACATATACACCACGAGAATCCGTGCCTAAATAACTAGTTAATAGAGAGGTGTGTAGATGGGTGTGTAGAGGGCGGTGACGGGGGTGGGGCAGGGTTGATTCGCACAACTCCGATTCTAGATTCAAATAGCTAAAGAATCCTTTCTTCTACTTTGAGAAATAAAAGTAATTTTAAAACAAAGAGATCCTTAGTGGCACTTAGTTCATTATGCCGTTTTGTTTTTGAAATTTTAAGCAAAACCTTATTCACCAGGGTCGGGTTCTAAGTCCTCGAAGAATTAGAAAAAAACTGTTTTCTTTTTTACAGTTGCAGTACCCGTGAAAGCTGGACAACGTCCTGAAAATTCGGTGTCGTCAGGTAATAAAAATCAGCATTTCTTCAAACAAGTAAACACTTCATGTTTAATACTGGCTTATTGTGAACCTATTATTGCGTCGAGGTAACGTCCACGAACAACTATATAGGTATTGCGATTTATGTTTTACCGGAGCTCAGTGTCAGTTTCGTAGCGGTGGGAAAGTGGTGAGAAGGTAGGTTGGGGCAAGCTCTATTTTTTTCCATGTTATCACCATTCTTCCACCCCGCTGTGGTCTTATACTATCTCATCACTTTCATATAGTGAACCGATCAGTTAGACAAATGATATGAAATGAAACGAAATTGGGTTTAACGTCCTACTGTTCAGCTCCTATCCATAAAGTTTGCTATGAGGGAAATTTTGCCCGGGCAGGGGCGCTACGGCCTACTTTTATATCGAATTCCAACTGTCAAGCGATCTATTACATGCCCGTCAATGAGTACACGGGACCTCGGTTTTTCGTCCGTTAAGGCACTCCCATGCATATGACTAGAAGTGATATTATTGTACCACGTTTCACGGATATGCGCGAAACTATTACACCTTCCCTTAAAATAGCGATACTCATTGTACTTTGTCAAATACACAATATAAGCATGCGCGGATCCAAAGGGGGGCGCACCCGGCGCACGTCCCCTCTATTTTTTTTAGGTGGCGAACAATTTTTAGCTCCATATATTCTCAAGGGAAAGGATAACAAAATAGTTTAGGTTGGAAATCGTAATTTACAGTATACTAGTATAAAATTAGTCCTTGTGGGCATTTGTTCCACTTAAAAATCACGGGCCGGGCTTCGCACTCCCAAGTTGGTGCAGCACGCCCCCTCTTTCTGAAAATCCTGGATCCGCCACTGATAAGTCAGTGTCGAAAGTTTCAGTTTAGTTGAATTGTCAAGGGTAAATGAAACGAAATATGTAATGGAGTTAAACGTCTGTTTTGCTCCGACTGGGATAATGAAGGCGGACGTATACAGTGTGATATTTTACCCGAACAGCGGCACTACGGCCCCACTTTTTTTCAAATTCCAGCTATCAATGGTATTTTTACGTGCATGTCTATTTGTACACAAGACCTCGGTTTTTAGACCTATCCGAACGACTATACATTGTCACCCCCCCCCCCCTTCCCCAATCTTGCATCACTGACAAGGGAGAACCACGCCAGAAAATCCCAAATGAACTTTTTCGATTAACACCAGGATCAAACACCTCCCGGTTAGCGATCAAACATCTAACTCACTGAGTCATCGCGGCTCTTGCAAGTGTATATGTAAATGTTTCAATCTTGTCTAGGGGGTTGGGATGGCCTAGTAGTCGACCTTTAGCTGGTCGGTCACCTCTGGCTTGCGGCTGTGCAGGTTTCGATACCTGGTGTGATAGTGTGTGGCATGGAGATAGGGGCGCCTTCTCAACCCCGTGCACTCCGGTTTCCTCTCACTGCTAAAGACCCCTACGCATAAGTGAATTATTGAAATAAAAAATTAAACCATATGTTAGTCCCGAAATGACCTGGTTTGTGTCGAGTGGACGTTAAACCCCATTTCTCTCTCTCCGATCGTGTCTAATTAAAACGAACACATCCAACGTTATTAGCAAGTTCGCGTAGCTAACACGGGACATAGGTCTTTTGAAAATAATGGCCATTACAATTCATAGAAAATTTCGTTTGTTTTCACACTTTCGAGCCAGGGGAATCAGGGATCGAATGACGTTATGGAGTTTCTCCGCCATAGTGACGAAAGAGTAGGCTATTACGATGTAAATATCATTTTGGTGTCTCTTGAATTTTAATTTTTATGTTGAAATATTATATTAATGAACTGGTTTTAATTTTGTTATATTGAATACATTTCAGTTGTATTCAACACTGTCTTGATCCTTGCACTACCAGCGGTTGCCTTCCTGTAATCTTATGCATAAGTACTATCAAAGACTATAAAAACAAGTTGAAGCTATGCTTTTTATCCGTTCTTTAAAGTTAAAAGCGGTGGTATACTTATTCTATATTTTAACAAAAGACAAATGATGATAGCTTCTCGGAACAATGTTTCGATTAAAGTGCTATACCATTTAAAATGGCGATGTTTAAAGCCAATGGGCCAATTTTATGTGTTCAAGTTTGTTCTCAATCGTGTTTCTAATTTTATTTTACTGATGTTACTTCTTGTGCCGTCAATGACGTCGCAAACTTAATATATCGCCCATGGTGTAAAAAAACATGTCATTTTTATCTATCTATTGTGTAAAGTATAAATGTCAAAAACAGTATTGTTTATGTGCCATTAGAATGTACGTGTTCGTGATAATTCGCGTGTCATCTACGCTAAATTTGAGATGATTCGCCTGAATAGAGAATTACAAAAGTCTTCTAATATCTCTGTAAAAAAAATGACGGACTTATTCACAAGGCGTCATATCACGCGACGTCAATCACAGGCTCAATGGCGCGTGCATTGTATACGTAGCCAATAGTGTTTTGACCAGAAATGTGCATTTTATATATATGTTACTCATTTAAATACCCATTTACACTAAATATGAAATATTTTTACCTACATCAATTATATTGTACTGTATTACAATTGTATTGTACTGTATTACAATTGTATTGTACTGTATTGCAATTATATTGTACTGTATTACATTTTTATTGTACTGTATTACAATTTATTGTACTGTATTGCAATTGTATCGTACTGTATTACAATTGTACTGTATTACATTTGTATTATACTACATCACAATTGTATTGTACTGTATTACACTTGTATTGTACTGAATTACATTTGTACGACTGTATTGTATTGTACTGTACTGTAAGCTACGTTTTAAAATGACACTGTATTTATTACAACTATAATCTGTCTGTTTTGTATTCAATTTTTGATACAATTTGTGTTATAAAGGCCGTGGGCCTGATTCTGTACTGAAACCAAAAGAATCCTGGTCTTCAAAAGATATTGTATTATTATTAAATATTTGAAAATGATTGGTTTTATTTTTTCCTTGTGATTTATGTTAGTTTAATGCGGGGTGATAAACATGAAGACATAAACATATCCTGTTGAAATTTAGAAGTGTGACGTGTCCTGTGATTAGCTGCAATCAATTCTAGATAGGGCTATACGGTTACAATGGGGATGACTTTTGTTTTTATTTCGCTTAAACTGTATACCGCTTAAAGCACGTCTTTAAACGTAAAAAACCGCACGAACAGTTCAAAGGGCCCCGAGACTTCCACTGTACAACAGACAGTCGAGTTTTAAAACTGGCATCAGCAGGTTTTATTTTAATAATAAAATCTAATGTTTATTGTCCACTAGAAAACGTTAGATTTATGCTACGATATAGTCTAAAATGTATTTGGGAACTTCTGGTAACCCTACTTCAAAATTCACGTCATCAAAGGGCGAATAGTTCTATTCTTTTGAACCTTAATATATCGTAATTTTTTAAAGGGAACAGCAGTCTTTTGCCTACATCGTTTGTGAATCAACAATTTTCAATTACTCCCACATTGTCTTCTGGGATATGTTTTTCTTTGGTCAATGCAAATGGCGCTCGAACCCATTATGTCCATAGCATACACGAGTCGTGTAGCCTAGTGATTTAAAAATGTTCATCGTTTCTCAAATATTCGATATTAGAATCACATATTAACATGGCACGAGACGAGTAAAACATCAATATTGATTGAAATGGACCAGTTGACTTCTAATTCGTGTTTTTAATTTCGAATATTATGGATAATATTGAGTTAGAGGTTTAGGTCCTTTAATGCAGATTTCAATGCTATGTAAGAAGGTTGTATAGCCCAGTAGACTCTTGGTGGGTAGTAAATTCTACCGAACGGTAAAAAAGGTGTTTATAGTTTATGAAATACTGTCAATGTAAAAAAAAAGTGATGATGATTCTGTATCTGTGGCTAGATACCAGTTTCAGCACAACGGGACGACTGTACTATCCGAAAAATACCCCAAAACAATTTTTGATAGTAATTACGGAAAAATCACGGAAAACCCCAAATACCGAAAAATATCAGTAAATGCCGAAAAACAACAGTAATTAATAAAGAAAATTGGTAGGTAGATAATGGATCAGGCTAGGTCACGCATACAAAATGTGGAGAACTCTAGATCACACCATGAAAAGGTTGGCACTCTATAGGTGGGTAATGGCATCTTCTTTGGGAACTAGTTAGAAAACATCCTAATTTAGGTTGTGAGCATTATTTCATAAAAATCGACAGAGTATTAGCTGAGGCAAAATGCACGGAAATAATTTTTGCAGCAGACGATCGATCGCCAATTTATGCGACTTTGTCTTTTCCTGCCTCCCCTCCCAATCACAATTTTCCCTTAATTTTTATTTCTCCCCCTATCTGCATTTTTTGGATGATTTTTGCTCTAGAAAGGGGACCAAATTTGCTATTTCGAAGCAGTTGAGCAAAGAGTTACAGGCTATGATGGTACAGCCATTATGGGCAAAAAATGGTTAGTCTGAATCCATACAGTATGGGGCCTGACGGGAGACAACTCTTTGAATACGGGTATTTTCAAGGATTACATGTCATTTCGGTCCCGCGTCATTTCGGACTTACGTCATTTCGGACTCCAAAAAATATGTCCTCGACATTTCGGACTCGGGTAGGTGACGTTTCGGACTCGGGTAGGTGACGTTTCGGACTCGGGTAGGTAACGTAGAATTATACAACACTGAAGCCAATTTACTTTATAAACTATTTTATTTATCAACATAATAACATCGATTTATAACAACGGACATATAAAACATTCATTTATTGTATAAAACATACACATTTAAACATTAACTCAACATTTATAACAACAGGTGTATTGATTTGATGAAAACATAGCTTTAGTCGGCTATTCATCGATTTATAACAACGGGCATATTATTTTATTATTCAACATACCATATAACGATAACATCGTTTTATAACAACGGTCATATAAAACATCATTTCTTAACGGCTTCAATGATCTCAGCTTGCTTTCATTAATCAACACCAGATTAAATACCAGTTGCAGTGTTTTTATTTCTCAATCATTGCTTAGCGGCTATTAGAAACGCCGATCAATTATCGCTATTAATCTTAAATACAACAATGGGATGGTTTCACTAATCGCTGGATTCACTAATCGCTAGATTAAAACAACAATCGCGGATCGATTATCGTCAACAATCTAAACTAATTCATCGTCAACAATCAAAACTTACTCATCAAAATACAATAATATCCGATAATTAAATAAACAAATACAAAAAAGGCAAGTAACATAGGTTTTACTTCAAGTTCAAATGCGTGTTGTCAAGTAATGGCCTGTATGGGATAAATAAAACAAGACTAACAATGTTTAAATCTTTATTAAATCTGTCTTGAGCCTCACCTACAACGAAAGAAAAACAGCTATTACAAATATATACACACATACTTTTAAGTTTTATTTGAGTCCGAGTCCGAGTCCGAAATGTCGCCGGTCCGAGTCCTAAATGTCGTTTGACTGAGTCCGAAATGACACCGAGTAAGTCCGAAAAGTCGCCATACTGAGTCCGAAACGACGTTTGTGCTGAGTCCGAAATGACGCGGAACCGAATTGACGTGCTACCTTTTCAAGATGTCAGCCCCCATGAAAATAATGCCAACGTAAATATTGATATAAATTTTCACGATTTTTCAATAAACACAGAATGGATGGTATGTATAGTTACTAGTATTTCAACAAGGCATTATCGTCTTTTAAAGACTGTGTCATTCTCTCAATAACGGCCGAAAAGCTGGAAAGTCGAACTGAATGGCCACCATAATGCCAATAATATAGTATTATTAATTAACGCGGTACTGCCAATATTAGTAATATATAGACGTTGAGTGTATTCGTCGCGTACAAGTATCAAAACGGTATCATGTTTATTGGCACAGTCAACAAGGGATAGGCCCCTAATAGAAGTCCCTTCTTCATTATAATCGTTCAAAATATTCCTTTTGTGTTTTTTCGTTTGGGGGGGTAGGCCTAGGTCTCAAAAGACTTATCGAGCATATACTATAGGATAGGGGCCTATCATTTTAAATCAGTGCCTCTCCATAAGCATCAAGTCTTGACTGTTGTTTAGAGATGTCAATACTTTATCAGTACATTACCTATCATGTTTATTGACGCAGTCAGTAAGGGATAACTAGACTCCCTTCATTATAATCATTCAAGATATTTTTTTTTAATATTTATATTCTCACCCACTTCTCATCATAAGTTGATTTGGCATGAAGACTTAATTTTGACTATAGAATAGAGTATGGTAAAATATTGATTTTTCCTGTGGAACTTGTTATTGTAGAGAGGGGAGATGTATTTGTTACACACTTAAATTAATACCTGGAGGCCTAGTTTAAAACGGTAAAGTCAGGTGATACCTTTGCTTTTAATTCTAAATCATGTATTTTATTTATCAGCATATCGAGAAGATTTAAGGAAAGTAAAAGATGAATTGACTGAAGTAGAAGTTTTATTACAAGATTTATTAGATAGACAGTCATCTTTATTACAACAAAAAGACTCACTAGAAAAAATACTACGTGAACACAGTGAATCTTCTAAAGAAGATACAGCTACAGACTGGAATAAAAATGGTAAATATAAGCATACCGATTAACCCTTTAGGCCTTTGGTAAATGATATGACCACCTCAGTTCGGTGAAAAAATTGGAGAAAATTGATGTAGTTTCTGGATGACCTATAATGCCCATGTTGTAGGACAGTAGGCCTAATCTAGTTCTCAGAGGGGCCATCTAGGTTTTCACATGATTATGGCTGGTCCAAGTGATTAAGGGTTAAATCTTTCCCATGGTTGAGTTCTAGGGCTGGATCTCAGTCATTAGGGTTCTATTTTGGTCAAAATGACAAAACATGTAGATATTCATGAGTAAACAGCAAAATCAATTCTTACCACCCAAACCTTGATTTACCCTCAAATTTCTGTTGTTTAGATTTCTTCAATTCTCTAATTTCAGATTTTCTGTGGTCTTCTGATTTAAACGATAAACTAAAGTCTGTGTTTAAATTAGAAAAATTGCGTCCCATGCAGCTGCAGACTATGAATGTTACTTTATCTGGTAAAGATTGTATGTTAATTATGCCAACAGGTGGCGGTAAGAGTCTGTGTTTTCAACTTCCAGCAGTTGTATCTAAAGGTATGTTTATAGATACTCCATTCTCTGTTCCAGTGTATTGATATGTGTAGGCTTTGTGTGGTTTAAGTGTGACATGCTACATGGGCCTCTAGGGAGCCCTAGTTAATTAGGTGGCTTTGAGTGCTAAAGGGTTTGTCATAACTTTGTAAATTTAAACTAAACGGATCTGAACCATTCATGCAACTGGCTAATTGAGTAAGATGCTGGTTCGTTCGTGCAATCCAGGTATTGACTGGGAAAATTATCTGGACTTTTCTATGTGATTTCCACTTGTGGTGCAGGTCGTGTGGCCTAACAAAGACAGCTATCTAGCTACTCATCCGGATGGTACGAAAAATTGATGTCCCATATTATACAGAAGTGTACATAAAAATTCCATTGACAGTTGGAATCCGATATATGAGTAGGACACAGTGCAAATGTCTGTGATCCCCGGTGTGAGCGTATGTGGCATGGAGATAGGGACGCCTTCTCACCCTTGTGGATTTCCTCCGGGCACTCCGGTTTCCTCCCACTGCTAAAGACCCCGAATGCGCAAGCGAATTATTGAAATAAAATGAAACCATATGTTAGTCTCAAAATGACCTAGTTTGTGTCGAGTGGACATTAAACCCCATTTCTCTCTCTCTCTCTCGCCACCGTCTGTGCAAAATTTCCCTCATAGCTCACTGTATGGCATATGCCCGTCTTCATTAGCCAAGTTGGAGCAGAACAGTAGGATGTTAAACCCCATTTCATTTCAGTTCATTTCTGTCAGAGATTATTATATTTTGAAAAGTTCTGTACAAGTACTAGTTGATTAAGGTCTTATATCTTGTCAGGTACAACAAAATTCACTATATCCAGGCCTGGACAAAATATTCCTCTTTAAACTTTAAAACCTAAACTTGAATAGATTTACCAAATATTGTCTCTCTTTTATTTCAGGCATAACGTTAGTTGTGTCACCATTGATTTCCTTAATGGAGGATCAGCTCATGGCGCTGGAGGCCTTAGATGTCCATGCCACAACTCTCAATGCGTCTACCACTACTGCTGAGGCTAAAAGCATCTTTGATGCCATGACCAATCCTAAAGCTATGTTAAAGCTGCTGTATGTCACACCAGAGAAATTAGCCAAGAGTAAAAGATTTATGAATAAATTAGAAAAGATGTATCAAGTTGGAAGGTTTGCTAGACTTGTTATAGATGAAGTACATTGTTGTTCTCAGTGGGGACATGATTTCAGACCAGGTAGGTGTTCTATCCATGATAGGGGGTTGGGTGGCTGAATGGTTAGCACATGAGCATTGTATCATATGTCTATCGTTGAGTTAACTGGCATGGTTTTGATTTCCATGGTTGTACGTGACAATGAGTAGGCTCGTCTGTCCAATCTCGTGAGTTTTCTCTGGGACTGCCGGTTTCCTTCCAATACCAAAGCCCCCTACACGCAAGTGAATTATTGAAATAAAATTGAGTCATATGTTAGTCCCAAAATGATCTGGTTCGTGTCGAATGGATGTTAAACCCCATTTCTCTATCTCTATCCATGATAAGTTCTCTAGCTGTTAACTGAAACAACATTGTTTTCTGTCACCTATCCAAAATTTACAATGAACGTCCTTTAAAATAGCTCAGTCCAGGAAAAGTTTTAGAGTTCATTTCTTGCTGAAATTGCATAATTATTTTGGTATTCGATGATTAAGCATCCAATTGGTCGACTCTTCATTTAATTTCAACTTGCCCATCAGTGTACAGTATCCAAATAACTAGACATTATTTCCCTGCCCAGCCATCTGTACTGTACCACCGACAAGAGGGAGACCAGACTGGTAAATCCAGATGAACTTTCTCAGCCAACATGATGATCAAAGCCAGAACCTCCTGGGTAGTGAGTCAGCACCATATAAACATTGTGCCAATGTTACTCCTTTTGTATATTTACATTGATGTGTTTCAAAGGATATTGTTGAAGAATGAGTTAACACTTCCAAATTTAACCAGACATGTTCAATAGAGTTACCTCCCTTTAATGTGGGACACATGAATGTGCAGTAATCAATGAGGATAATTTATTTTTTAAAAGACTAAACAGTCGTGCAGCCTTTTGTAAGTGAGTGACAATATCTGAAAAACCAAACATTTTTCTATATTATTCCTTATGATCAGAGAATAATATTATCATATTAATAACGGCACCATCTGCATTGAAATGCATCAGTGTGTAATTTGTATTATAATATCACTTCAGATTATAAATTTTTGGGAATTATGAAACGTCAATTCCCTGAAGTTCCAATACTGGGTTTAACTGCTACAGCGACTGTCAATGTATTAGAAGATGTTAAAAAGATATTAAATATACCTAAATGTCAACTGTTCCGAGCTTCCTTTAACCGGCCAAATCTTTATTATCAGGTAAGAGACGTCACTTTGGAAGTCGTCATCTGTTGATAAAGAAATAATGTTTGTACAATGTTCTATTCTTATAATAAATTACAGTCATACACAAGTACAAAAAAGAAGTGAAATGCTCTGACTGGGCTAATGAAGTTGGGCATATGCCATACAGTGCACTATGAGGGGAATTTTTCCTTGGCAGCGGCACTATGGCCTAATCTTATATCCGATTCCAACTGCCAAGGGATCTTTTATGTGCACATCAATGTGTACACTGGACCTCTCTTTTTTGTCCCATCTGAATGACCAGACTGCTGTTTTTGTCAGGCCCTCCTTCCTGCACACTGACAAGTGGAAACCATGTTTGAATTTTCCAGCATGATTTCCCCTTCTCAGTGATGCATGATGAAGGTCCTGAAAAGAACAGCTGTCTAGACATGGAACAAATAACTGAGGTCCCGTGTACACATTGTCAGGCCAAAATATCCCTCATAGCATACTATCTAGTGTATGCTCGTCTCTATTAGCCCTGTTGAAGCAGAACAGTAGGCCATTAAACCACATTTCATTCCATTTCTATTTTACCATAGATATTCAACTGTAATTTTGATTTAAGGTTCGACCAAAGCCAGCCACACAAATTGAGGCTTTAGACGAAATTCAGAAAATTATTCAAAGTCGTTTCAATGGTCAATCAGGTATGTTAATTACAAGGTATTTATAATGTTTATGTTGATTGTTCTATTTAGGGTATGTGATTCAAATCCGAATAGTATTTACCAAGACATAGATAATTGACAATTTTACAACATTTGGCACACTCTTCTAATGATATACATAAACCTGCGCCACCTATTTTTATTGGGTGAAATCTATTAATTGGCCTCTTTTGAATCTTGTTAAATTTAAACCAGTTGTTGATCTACAGTTGATTTTTTATTTTATTAATTACATGTTAAAATCCATGGTGTGTAAGACGTTGGCTTGCTAACCTGGAGGGGGGTTGGGATGGCCTAGTGGTCTAGACTGCCGCGCTTCGACCTCTAGCTGGCCGGTCACCTCTGGCTTGCGGCTGTGGTTTCGAGTCCTGGTGTGAGCGTATGTGGCATGGAGATAGGGGTGCCTTCTCAACCTCGTGGGTTTCCTCCGGGCACTCCGGTTTCCTCCCACTGCTAAAGACCCCTACGCGCAAGCGAATTATTGAAATAAAATTGAACCATATGTTAGTCCCGAAATGACCTAGTTTGTGTTGAGTTGAGGTTAAACCCCATTTCTTAACATCATTTCAATTACATATAGATGTTCAATTTAAGTACAATTTAGTTCGGATTAAGGTGTGAAAAATTATATATGGTCTCAAGATTGTCTGATCAGGATCAGTGACTTTACTTTAGCTTGGTATTGATTGTATATGGTAATTTTTACAGGTATTGTATATTGTTTCTCAAGAAAAGACTCTGAAGAAGTGACATCCGGACTGCAGAAACGTGGTATAAGATCTGGATGTTATCATGCCAATTTATCATCACAAGAAAGAAGTAGAATACATCATATGTGGAGTACTGGACAAGTTCTGGTGAGTAGCTCTCTTTGATATGTGTATACAGACTACTTGTGTGCCTAGTTTTTCAGGAAGTATGGAAAACTAAGATCCATACTTTAGGGAACCCTTGATAGATGTCAATTGAGTTACAGTAGGTACAAATGTTGCTGTCCACTCAAAATTCTCCAACCCATCCATTACACACATATCCATAAAAATACAAAAACCATAATGTCTCAAAATGTATTATATTGACGACTGTAGAGACATGAAACAAAATTCCTCTCCAGACAATTTCATTATTGTTTGCTGATAAGTATAAAATTACTTAGTAATTTACTTTTAATTTTTGTGGTTGAATCGCCCCTTTAAACTGTGATAGGTTTCTAATAGCTAGCGTGCGCTGCCTTCAGCCAATCCGTGAAGTCGATCAGCTTACCGCACGTGCGCGAGATGTTAGGTGTTGTTCACCTGTACTCTTGTATCAAAGCACTTCGTTACCTGTAGTATACTGCGGCGGGTGTGGCTGGCTGGCCACTACCTCATAACAGCAGCCGTTTTACAAAGAGGTTTTATGTAAATTAGATATCAGAATCACCGCATTGATTGCCTTATCACCACATTCATTGCCTTTATTTTCTACACCACAGCAAAGAAGGGTTAGGATTGAGTTTAGGTTTATCTCTTACAAAGAATGGAGAATCGTTTCAATATTTTTAGTTTTGTAATTTTAAATGTATAATTTGTATTTAAATGTATAATTTTAATGACAGGTTGTTGTGTAATTAAATGTATAATTTTGATTGTAATTATATGTATAATTTTGATTGTAATTATATGTATAATTTTGATTGTAATTATATGTATAATTTTGATATCAGGTTGTAGTGGCTACAATAGCGTTTGGTATGGGTATTGATAAACCTAATGTTAGGTTCGTGATACATCACTCAATCAGTAAATCTATGGAAAATCTTTATCAAGAGAGTGGACGTGCTGGTAAGTATAATTTATATCATGTCTGCGATCAGTCCTACGTGACAACTGAAAACAAAACTGTATAGTGTTCATATTTCTGGGCACAACTGTTGCTTCTGGCTTTGTGGGTTCCACTCTAATGTCTACAGAGTAAGTTATGTCTAATCCTTTACAGGTGCCTTTTTCTCAGGGATACGCCTAAAATTTCCTTTGTTCATCTGTCCCATAATTCCTTGTTTCGACTGCGATCTTGCTGTCTTATACACAGGATGCTTCTTATGAATTCAAAGCCTTTTACTTGATTTGTCCTTAGGTGTCCATCTCATGACAAAATACAAACTAGACATTAAAGTTGGAACTACATTTTGGGTTTTTATCGGATAAATGTTGAGTTGCTGTTTAATTTGTTTATTTCAGGTAGAGATGAACAGCGATCGGAGTGTATTGTATTTTATCGTTTAGCTGATATATTTAGACAGAGTACCATGGTATTTACGGAACAAACAGGATTAAAATGTTTATATGGTATATTAGCATATTGTCTAGATTCTAAAAGGTGAGTTACTAATAAACTTTAATAGTACTGTACTGTACCATATTTATAGGTATATGCATATTGTCAAGATTTGAAAAGGTGAGTTTCTATTAATTAGTATTAATATATTTAACCACCGTTAAAATGTTTATGTCATATTGTCTAGATTCTGAAAGTTGGGTAAAGGAATTTAGCCGACAGTTTCGATAATATCAATTTTCATTTTCTATATTTGTACTATTATTATGACAAGAACAACCAGCCCTTTATCTAAATTATACATAGTGCATCTTTAATGCTCCAGAGCAAGACAAGTAATATATTGAGGGCGTCAGTCCCAAGTGTTGTTCAAGACCATTAAGCAACTTAAGATACAGACACTATCTCACATTTGATCTAGTATAAATAGTATACAATGGGCATGTTGCGCTTATATTATTTAAAATATTGCTACGCCCACATGATAGGGTGATGTTACATCTGTGAAAGTCCAGGTTTGTTCATACTCCGCGCAGCGTTTCGTTTGATTAGAGGTAATTCCACTACACACTGCTATTATGAGTGGATATTGTTGTTTTAAATTTTGATTGGTCAGTAGTCCGTCTACCAACCAATCACTAGCTACCCTACAAAAGCTTTACATTTAAAACGAGTGCCAATATTGGACCAAATATGTTTACATAACGTTACGTCATGGCTCACGATTTTATTATGCCTAATTAACCCGTGCATAGCAGAATACTGCAGTAAAACTAATTGTGTGACAAACGAGACTATCAAGTCGAATGAAATGTAAACAATACTGTTTGGAAACGAACATACTTTCACCGTTTTTAATACCTTAAATCACTGTCCAAAGTTTTAGGGAAGACCCAGATTAAACGAAGGACTGTCATGTTGCTGTACTTAAGTGATAGCTTTCATTGAACGGAAAGAATAGACACACTTCCACGTAAGTTCAAGAAACAGACGCTATTCCAGCAATGGCCAGAGAGGGATTTCTAGGGACATTGCTTCAGGAATATGAGGTTTGTTATGACTTTAAAGTATATAGTATTTAAAGTAAGAAATGTTTTACTCTAGAATTATATGATTTTGTTTACAGGTGTAGACGGTCGATGATAGCGCAACACTTTGGAGAATCGTGGGATGCCAGTCAATGTGATGGCATGTGTGATCACTGTGATCTCAACTCAATATGTAAGTAAGCATTTCTGTAGATCCTGTGAGTCTACTGACGACCTGTGCTTGAACTCATTTTCTCTTCTCTGTGTGCTTTAGATCATAAGGTCTGTCATTGGGTCAAGTGGCGTTGTTTCGATTTTTAGCATCTACGTGACTAGGATTAGAGTTACCTGTTCAGCCTCTAGGATTTTCTCTGGGTCCTCCCAGTAGACATTGAACTCTATTTCTCTCTCTCTTTCTAAATGGAAATAAAATCTATTTTAAACATGGTTTCATCTTTTTCCAAACAGATAATCATATTCTTCTTCATGATTTACACTCGTAAGCATTATGTATTTGTCTTTTTTTATGTGGCTTCATGTATTTTCAGATACTTCGACTACTATTGATATTACAAATCATTGTAAGAATGTTCTGGCTATATTAAAACAAGCCACCGAAACAGATCAAAGGGTCACAGCCTTGAAGCTTGTGGATTCCTGGTTTGGCAAGGGTCAAGCCTCGCTAAAAGTGAAGGACATTAAAGTGACAACGATATCTAAGGAGAAAGCCGATATTATTATAGGGTATATGTTACTAAATGGATATTTAAAGGAAGATTTCCACTTTACAGCATACACTACCATTAGTTATATATTACCAGGTTAATAACTTTTACTTTTTTATCGTGGGGGGGGGGCATGCTAGGTAAGTGGCTATTACCAAGTTAATAGCTTTATCTTTTTGGGAGGGGGGAGGGGGTCCACAGTGTCTAAGTGGGTGACATGCTGACTCGCTAGCCTGGAGGTCGAGTGTTTGATCCCTGCATTGGGCGAGAAAGTTCATCCTGACTTTCCAGTCAAGAACAGCTGTCTAGTCGTCCGGATGGACCAAAAACCAGGTCCTGTGTACATATCGGTGTGCACGTAAAAGATTCCTTGATAGTTTGAATTTGATATAAGAGTAGAATGTAGTGCCGCTGTCCGGGCAAAATTTCACTCATAGCACACTGTATTACTCTCAAGTCGTGCAATGCTTGGACTATTTTTGGTATTATTTCATAGAATGGTCACTGGGACTGGTCAAATGAATTTTTAATATCTAGCATTGAATACTAAACTATGGTTAGTAAGTAAAGTTGTTCATTTTCAAAATTTCGTCTTGTATCCTTGACAAGGACAGCTGTCTAGTCATTCGGATGGGATGGAAAACCAAGGTCCCGTGTACATATTGGCGTGCACGTAAAAGATCTCTTGACAGTTGGAATTCGATACAAGAGTAGGCCATAACGCCACTGCTTGGGCAAAATTTCACTCATAGCACACTGTATGGCATATGCCCGTCTTCCATTAGTTCAGGTTAGTTGCAGAAGTGTAGGACCTTAAACCCCATTTCATTTCGTCTTGTATTTTTGTTTTATGTCTTTATTTTATATTCTTTTACAGGTCCCAAGGCAAATTTATTGTTGAATGGAAATCGGCAGATCTCATTTGATTTCAAAGTAAAGGCATTGGGTGCAACAAAAACATTGAAATCATCTCCAGCAGCTACAAACACACCCAAACCCTCCAAAGAATCCTCAAAAACACCCAAACCCTCCATAGAATCCACAAAAACACATTTATCATCCAATTCAGTGTCACATAATAAACTATCTAACGAATCTTCTTCCAAGCAAATACTCAATTCATCAGCAACAATAACTTCCTCAAATCACCACAACAATGGCAATATTGCAAAAGTTAAATCGGGTAAAACAAATCTAGAGACACCGAGTAAAAAACCTAAATTGGTTGTCATCAACAGAGAGAATTCTCAGCTCAGTTCCTTTACAACTGATCATGTGTCACCTAATAAAACAAAGAACAACAACTCTAAGAGCTTTAATTCTAAGGGAAATAACTCTAAGATAAAGAAGCGAAAGCCAGTGATTAGTGATAGTGACAGTGATGGCTTAGACTTTGGCGAATTAAATCCACCTAAAAAGAAAGTTTCTAAAAAAGAAAGATCGAAAAATACACCTAATTCACAAGGCAAGAAGATAACCAAAGAAAGAAACTCTGCTTCAGAACAAACAGAAACTGCTGGTTTTAATGTTAACGGTTCAATAGACAGTGTTCCTATATGTATTGGAGATTCAGATTCAGATTTTGATGCATAAAATGTTGATAATAGACTATTTGTTTGTTTTAATAATTTATTCACTAATGAATTTCAAGTATACAATTATCTTGATTATCCATTCATATGGATAATATCAGTTGCTTTTTGACAGGGGTTACGGTGGATAAGTGGGTAAGATGCTAGATCATTAACATGGAGGCTGGGTGTTCGATCCCTACATTGGCTGAGAAATTTCACAGAAATCTTGAAGTGTTTCATAAGAAATATTTTCAGATAGATAGATTTTGAGACTGTAACACAGTATATGGTAGTTCTTTGAGGCAACCATGTTGGTTTCTAGCAAGACTGCCATGGTGGGCATCTGGAGGGTCCGTTATTACTATTTCATTAAGAGCTACCACAAACGTTGTTACTTGAAAGTATGTCAATTTATTAATTTAATTTATTGATTCTTGTATTGGTTTTTCACTATTCACACGAAGTTAGATTTAAAACTACACAGTTCCAGAAGTTTAAGAACACAACGTGAAGTCAAAATGTCCAGGAAGCGAAACTCGTATTACACCCAGTTTACACATGTATCTTTGAATTTACAAGATATTGAACATCTTATATGTTCATCACCGTGGTTGTCAGACTGTTCATTAACCCTTTGTCAAGTAATGCGACATATATGACGTCACCGACGGTGAGCTTAACGACATATATGTCGCCAACGTCATACCTTATTTTAGATCAATTTTTCTGATTCCATACTAAAAGCAATCCCTCGATTTATTGTCCAATGATAGAAATAGAAATTTAAGTTACTATTTTTAGCTCCTAGCCTCGTTTTAAATAACTATTAATGGGGGTTTTCAATGGGTTTTCTTGAAAGGTCAAGTACGTCTGCTTCGACTGGGTCACCCGCGCTAGGCCTATCGTCTGCATTGTTGTCGTTAGTGCAAGATGGCGGCTTCTTGTTCTACGACCACGGATGAACAAAAACTTGACATTAAATGCTGTCTTAGAAATGTTAATGATGAAAATGAAGAAGAGAAGGTTAGTGGTAGTGATGTAGATCCACGAGACCGTGGGATGGAATGGAATCGAGAAAGGACGAAAATAGTGACGATCAAAATGTAAACAATCATCATAGTTTGATGACAGATCACGGCGGTGTGACTGATGGCAGTGATGGCGATAATCAGAGAGCGAAGAATTTTAACAAGTGAGTATTGTAACAGCTATATCTGTCCAAATAATTATTTTTGAACATTAAAAATAAATTCATGGTCTGATGAAATTTTGCAAAAAAGAGCAATAATTGTCAATCTCGGGATATTTCTATATCCCGCCATACCGGAAATGAACTTGTCAGTGGTAGGATCGAATCTATCATTCTTCATTTCCTGTTTATACTTAAAATACATGTAGCTCCCATCATTTTTCTGGCGATTGTTTGATTTATTGCGAAAACACCCAAAAATGCCTCGATATACCGGGGATGGCGATTATCTGATTTTGGGCCGATACTATAAACATAATTAAAAAAATAATTGTGATCATGCAGCATCCTCGGACTGTCGCTGCAACCTTACTTGAAAATAAAATAATGTGTATATTATGATAATTTTAGTAAATGTTATGACATGTTATCAATATAATCATAGAAATATTTCTATGAATATAATGGTATAAAAATTGTTGGCATTTTTATGTCATTTAATTAGCTTACTCATCAGAACGACTAGACAGCTGGCGCCATTGTGGGTCCCAACTATGACGCTATAAAAATTAAGACGTTATGGCGTCATATAGCTTTTTCTTGCGGTTACGTTTTACGGGATACAATTTATAACAAACAAATTGGAAAAGAAACCAATGCTGCTTGGTTCATTGATAAAAATGTCAGACAAATTCATACTCAAAATCGGCCGAATTCGGCCAAGGAAAAATATGACGTAATTAACATAATTCGATACGGCGTCACGTTCTCCGGAGATTATCGGAGAGCGATATCTCTTGTAATCAGTGTCTTTCAGTGGTGGGAGGATAAATAATTTCTTTTTAAATTCCTCAAACACAGCTACCAGGATGGATCGGCGTCGTGGGCATCTAAACTGTAGTTCGGGTAGAGTCTCTAACAGGGGCGTTTTAAGGTTTATCATGGCGGAGGCTATACTATTTTGAGGGCCCTCTTTCTCTGGGTTCGGGAGGGGGGCAGTCTTCATTGGTGATTTTCATACTAGTGCAATGACTGCATTCTCATTCAGCAGTGGATTCGACAGTAGCAGTGTAAAGAAAGGGATTGACTCGTACTCAGGGGCCCTTTACCTTGGCCAGAGGGGCTCTTTTGTCAGACGAGGGGCCCTTTTGTCTGTCTTTAGGGCCCACTCTAACTAGGGAACATTTCATTTTTCTCATCGGGTTTAGCATTTTTCTCCGGTTTTATTTGTTCAACTTCTTTGATTTTTTTCCCGAGGAGGCTGGTGCCTCCAGCGCCTCAGCTATAAAATGCCTTTTTGGTCTCTAAACCATGACACTGAGACTCTAAACCATGATGTATCCTGTAGTTCGGACAGTCTCTAAGCCATAATCTACCAGGTCGTCTCCAAAACATGATGTAGGCTACCCTGTAGTTGGGATAAACCATAGTTTTGTAAATATGAATTATAGCCTAAATTATGTTAACTCAGAAATGATATAGTTTCTCTTAATTGAATATATTGTTAACGCGCTTTAAATATCTGGTTGCAGTAGACTTGGTGTAGAAAATTCTAGGTGCACATTGTTAACCACCCACAATCTCGTTCCCAGAGGCAGCCCCGGAGCCGAAGGCCTCTGGCACATTAGTATGGCGGTATATTAGTGCCAAAATTCTAACATGCTTTCGTCTAATTTCTTACTTCTATTCATGTAATTTCTAACCTCCATTCATGTAACTTCTAACTTCTATTCATGTAATTTCTAAATTAAGACAATGTATAATTCAACTTCTTTATTTGTTCAGTGTAAATATCAATTCTATTTCATCTTATTTCTAATATTGGGGCGAAAAATGTCTACTTCATTGTGGTGTTACATGTTAAGCATGAACAGCAAACAAATTTAGAATTTTGATACATCTACCTAGCAACCATCATTATGACATCGTTTGGTGTCGCCACCGTGTGCTCAGTTTGGGAATTGAGCACCTGATCGGGACCATTCTATTGATACAAAAAAACTCCCTCTTCGTCAGATTGAGTGGCTTGCCTGAGTGTTAAAATTGAAAACAACCTCGGGAGAGAGAGATGGGGACATGGGGTTTAACATCAACTCGACACCAACCAGGTCATTTCGGTATTAACACCGTTCAATTGTATTTCAATAATTCGCTTGCGCGTAGGAGTGTTTAGCAGTGGGAGAAAACCGGAGGACCCGGAGAAAACCCACGAGGCTGGAAAGGCGGCTCTGCTCCATGTCACGTAAAAACGGGAAATCGAAACCACGCCAGTTTATTCAATGACAGACCTTATGTTTCAGCGTGCACGTGCTAACCATTCGGCCATCCTACCCTCTAAATAACATTGAACGTGATATAAATGTATGGTTTGCAAATATTATTTCGAATACCGTGGCTAAGTGGGTAAGACGCAGGCTCGCTAGGCTGTGGGTCGGGAGTTCGATCCCTGCATTAATCGAAAAAAGTTCATCCAGATTTTCTGGCGTGGATCCCCCTTATTAGTGTCTTGTCGTTCCGATGGGATGAAAACCCGAGGTTCCATGTACATGTTGGCGTGCACGTAAAATATCCCGTGACCGTTAGACTTCGATATAAGTCCACGTCGTAGATCCGCTCTCCGGGCAATATTTCCCTAAAGCACACTGTATGGCGTATGTCCGTCTCCATTAGCCCGGTTCGGAACAAAACAGTAGGGCGTTAAACCCTCTTTCATTTCATTTCATTTTCTATTTCAAATATAAGCTAAACGGGATTTGGAGAATTTTATTTTATTTTTTTTTTTACGGTTGAGCCAATAATTAATATCTATATGCAGTTGGTCTATATTAACACAGGGTATAAATGTTATGGATAGGCCTACACAGATACTGAGTTTAATACTAAGTGCTCTCTCTCTCTCTCTCTCTCTCTCAGCACTACTTCCAACCTTCAACCAAACGAAGAATGGGTCGTTTATACCAATTATGGTCCCGATCAGGTGCGCAATCATCCAATTGAGCACACAGTGGCGACACCAAACGATGTCATAATGATGGTTGCTAGGTAGAAGTATCAAAATTCTTAATTTGTTTGCCGTTCGAGCTTAACATGTAATACCACAATGAAGTAGACATTTTTCGCCTCAATAATAGAAATAAGATGAAATAGAATTGATATTTACACTGAACAAATAAAGAAGTTGAATTATACATTGTCTTAAATTAGAAATTACGTGAATGGAAGTTAGAAGTTACATGAATGGAGGTTAGAAGTTACATGAATGGAGGTTAGAAATTAGACGATAGCATGTTAGAATTTTGGCACTAATATACCGCCATACTTTAGACCGTCCATTTTGTCCAATTTTTTTCAAACCTAAGCCCCGCCCATTCTGACCTCTGATTGGTCAATCATTTTGGGTCGATTTCTCGAAAACTGGAGGTCGGATTGTCGTTTCATTTGTTGTAAAATGATCCTTGAGTCAAAGTCAACTCGCTGACATAATTGGATCCTAAACGAACAAATTCAAGTTTTTGTAAAGATCTATTTTTATACGCCCACATTGAAATGTGGTCGTATATTGTCGTCGCCCCCGTCCGTCCGTCCAATTGCTTGTGGACGCTCTACAGGCTAAAGTTAATATCCGATTTACTTTAAATTTATACACAGTGTTTAAGGTCATGAGACGAAGAAGCCTATTGTTTTTCAGCGATTTCCGATAATAACTACCAGAGTTATGGCCCTTGATCACTTCAAAAAATCTTGTGGACGCTCTAGAGGCCAAAGTTAATATCCGATCGACTTTAAATTTATACACAGCGTTTAAGGTCATAAGACAATGACGCCTATTGATTTTCGGCGATTTCCGATAATTAGTGCCAGAGTTATGACCCTTGATCTCTTTAAAAAATCTTGTGGACGCTCTAAAGGTCAAAGTTAATATCCGATTGACTTTAAATTTATACACAGTGTTTAAGGTCATAAGACGAAGAAGCCTATTGATTTTCAGCGATTTCCCATAATTAGTGCCAGAGTTATGGCCCTTGATCACTTCAAAAAATCTTGTGGACGCTCTAGAGGCCAAAGTTAATATCCGATTGACTTCAAATTTATACACAGTGTTTAAGGTCATAAGACAAAGACGCCTATTGATTTTCAGCGATTTCCGATCATTAATGCCAGAGTTATGGCCCTTGATCACCTCAAAAAATCTTGTGGACGCTCTGGAGGCCAAAGTTAATATCCGATTGACTTTAGATTTATACACAGTGTTTAAGGTCATGAGACGAAGAAGCCTATTGATTTTCAGCGATTTCAAATAATTACTGCCAGAGTTATCTCCCTTGATAACTTCAAAAATTCTTGTGACGCTATAGAGGCCAAAGTTACCATCCGATTGACTTCAGATTGATACATAGAGTTTAAGGTGTTGAAACGAACAAGTATTTTGATTTTCAATGAATTTAGATAACTGAACAGCTAAATCCATGATATTAAATGTTTCATGTATATACTAATTGTTAGCGTGGGGTAAAACTTTATAAAAAGCAATCAAATTCTAATGATTTTCTGATAATTACATAATGAGTTGTTACTCTTAATCAGTTTTTAGTGTATTACAAATGTTTCATTACCGAAAAAAGTAAAAATATGCGACAACTGTTACAAAATTGGGGGGATATATAATTGCATACCCTCACGAAATCAATTAGCAATCTTATCACAGGGCTAGTAGACAGATCACAGGTGGTCAAAAGATGGCAGTAAACATGATAAGTCTAACAGACAGACAAAGGTCGTTAGGAAGTCATTAATCATCACAGCTGTCCCGAGTTACGCAAGATCTTGAATAGTAAAGCAATCTGCACGGGAAGCTTAATCTGTTATTATATAATGACCAGCTGCCAATCCCGGTCATAATATAATCTGAAATATAATACCTGGAATTAGTTGATTGGCCAATAACTATATGTCCGTCCAGGTTATTAACCCACCCCGACCGGATACTGACCAATCAGGTTACGGTGCATGGGTGTGGTATCGAGACTGCAAGGCTGGACATGGATTCGGCCCAGGAATTAAAAGATTAGACAAACCGTTTTGGGATCAGGCAGGTCCAGGAGGCCATGCTAGGCGGGCGCCTAGTTAAGGTACCTCAGGAGTACTATAGCCAGGTCCAAGAGGCCATGCTAGGCGGGCGCCTAGTTAAGGTACCTCAGGAGTACTATAGTCAGGTCTAGGAGTCGGAGACGAGACGAGAGCTTCTGGAGTTAGCACACTCGTGCTAAGCCAGGCTAATTAAGTCATGACTCCCTCCATATAGATAGTTCTACGGTCGTTTACATTACGATGTTTGTACCTAATATGTAAGAAGAAGAATAAAACTATTATTAGATGTATATACCAGTGTTGTCATCCAAGAACCTGATTAAAAGAACAAATACTGTCACATATTAATTGATGCCGTAGATCAGACCAACGCTTGAAGTCCTATACCACTAGACGACCACAGGCTACAGATTTTAGTATTCACAGGTAAGTCTTTTCTAAATCCTACCATGGCGACGGTTCATAAATGACATAATTGCTATGGATTAAAATTTAACTGGGAAACCAGCAGTTTAGCATCACGCGTCATTCAACATCATGGTGTCGTTACTAAATTTAATATATTATATCGTCTTTCAAGCTAGTAGTGGAACAGTCTTTAACTATATGTAGGAAAATTACTGAAACAAAATTGTATATATATTATTTGTTTTAAAATGCGTCATGTTGTTTTTAAAAGATTATGAATTATAATTGTTTGTTTTGAACACATATTTTGGCTTTTAAAGTTAGTAGTAGCTAAGTATTATCAGGCTAATAACTGCGAAGTGAAATGTTTTATGATTGTTTAATTATCTGGAATAGAGTTAAGCGTATCCTTATTGAGAGATATAACTCTTTAAACATTCACACGGTATTAACGGTTTTATCTCTTATAAGTTTTTGTTGTTGTTGTTTTGTGCATATCTATTTATGCCCCGAGGTTTACGGGATTATTATTTGTGATGTAGTGCCCCAAAATGTAAAAATGGGAAGACCCGTTATTTACGGTAGAGAGTTTTATTTGTAATACCCCAAAGTTTTAATGGGAAATGCCCCGATATGTAACGGGAGAAGTTTATGTTAAGTGGTTTAACCCCAGGAGGGTTGTGCTCGGATTTAGAGCGAACGTATTGTCTTGTTTTGTGTTGTGTTTAAGAATTATAGAGATAAACCGTTAGTTCTTTCAAAAATATCTTATTTAAGATTGGTTAAATGTGTTCAGATCATTCATTATTCTTGAGATAAAACAATATGACTCCCTAATTTCAATTGTAAATATCGTTAGATCGTTATCTAAAGTCAAGTCTGTTCCACTTGCTAATTTGATTAACTATTAATTAAGTTCACTCCATGATATATATGATAAGCAGACGATAAAACTTCGGCACGGATGGCAGTTAATACTCTTCATAGCACATGTCATAACACGCCGTTTTGCCAGACGGTATGGAAAATGAAAAGACTACCGGTCAATAACAAGAGCTGAACTAAACGGAGCAGGGAAAATTCTGACCCCTCAACATTACTGGAACGAGGAAGGGCATCATATGTACCCCACCCTACAGTTGGCTACGACAGTGCAGTAGCGGTCTAAGAAGATAATTACAGTAGTTTGTGTTCGCGATTCCACCAAATAATCGGTCTAAGAAGATAATTACAGTAGTTTGTGTTCGCGATTCCACCAAATAATCGGTCTAAGAAGATAATTATAATACTAGTAGTTTGTGTTCGCGATTCCACCATTTATATGAATAATAAGAGTAGTCTGTGTTTGTGATTCCAGGATCTCGTTTGTTTTTTTTATTGACTCGCGTGTGTGACCGATTGTGTGTATATAACTTTTAAGTTCGTGTGTTTTTCATTGACCTTTTCATTTTGTTTAAAGACATTTTTGGATATTATGACATTTTACAAGTATATATAACTTTTAAATTCGTGTGTGTTTCATTTACCTTTTCTTTTAGTTTATAGACATTTTTGTATACGACATTTTACAAGTGTTGTTTGTATTTATATGTCTTTTCATTCTTATTGTTATTTTTATCTTTTAAGATTAGGGTAGATATTATCGATCCCAGTTATATTCAAATTTGTAAAGGCTTTAAAAAAATATTTCATATTTTTTTCTAAAAAGAGGGATAGGTATATTACATAATGACATATGTCATAGAAGCGTCCTGCCATATTAAAATACGTGTAAGTGATTGTAACATAAACCTGTTGCTATCAGCACTCGGCTGGGGATCTTGGTAGTATTCCTTATGTCATTGCGTAACTAGAACTTGTTGTTGGCATGTCTTATCTAACTTTATCTGATAAACTATATTGAATGTTAAACCTGATATTATGCATGATACATTAGACAGGTGTCTAATGAGCTCTTTTGTCTTGAATACGTTTATAAACTCAGAACATAAACGAATGGTCAGTCAGGTCCAGGCAGGGCTAGGAATTAGGTCCGGCCAGGACTGAGCGAAGGCCATGGGCGCCTTGGCACGAGACGGTACGAGACGACAGCTTCTGGAGTTAGCACACTCGTGCTAAGCCAAGCTAATTAAGTCATGACTCCTTCCATATAGTTAGTTCTACGGTCGTTTACATCACGATGTTTGTACCTATTGTAAGAAGCAGAATAAAATTATTATTAGAAGTCATACCAGTGTTGTCATCTAAGAACCTGATTTAAAAGAACAAATACTGTCACACAACCCTTGTTGACTGCCCGGACGATTTAGCTGCTGTGGGCGTATGTTTCGTTGCCTGGCAACCTATCTTTCTACGCGTGGGTATATTTTTAAGTGATTCGGTCATCCAGGCACGTAAAATCAGGGGCGTACGACGCAAATAAACGAGAAATTTCGCGCGTAGGAATTACATGTCACCTTCCGGGAAAATAGCTACCCCGATTCACCAGAGAAATTTCTTCAAAAATCTTTCTGGTTTCGAGATTGAACCACCCATAGATGTTTTAATGACAACAATAGTAAGTACAGGAGGATCGCACTACACGTTAAAGCAAAATCTTAAAGATAAACCTGCTAACAAGATAGAAAATAGACATTGCAAAAAATAAACAAATCAAATTGTGGAAAAATCATAATTTATTCAGATCAACATAAGACGTACAATACCGTCTTGTTGCATACCATTTATATAGTTTAATCATATCATAAAAAATGTCTTATTTCATGTAGTCTTACGTATTTGTCAACATCAAGGTGAACTTGCTCTATTACTCCATTTAGCTTATTCAGAATTGATTTTTAAATTTATTTAATACATAACGCTCTTATCTGGTGATCTTCTATTTTATTTTCTTATGAATTAGGTTATATGTATAACATACTTTTTGTGTTGTATAATAATAATGATAGTATGTTCAGCTATACTTTTCGTATATGTTTTATCTCCAATAGAATCTTTTTCGCAGAAATCTATGACATATCTATCCACACCCTGTATGTCTGGGCAGCCAATTGCGACATAACAATAAAATAGGCATATTATGTATAGGATAATAACCTACCCAAGGTTGATATGATAGAGAACACGCGGGCTGCCGCGTGTTCTCTATCATATCAATCCGAGGGAGAGTAGTTTTATATACTATTCAAAAAAAGTAGGGGATATTTGATTTTGGGGGCATAATACTAAAATATGCAAATGGCTACGAAAAAAGTCACTATAGAACCTAACAGAAGAAACATTTCCAGTTACATGTGACGCCCAAACGCACCAATAGCTACCGCATGGAATGCAGGTGATGCTTGGGATCATCATGGGGGTCCAACCCAAGATTTGCACGACTCTGACTTTGAATGTTACAGTCATTGTGGCATTGAATTCCAGGGTGGAAACATCAGTTTAATTGTTGTAGTGACCAGGAAACAAATTTTGATATGCGTCGGCTTACCCAAAATGAAAGGTTACGTGCCCTTGGCATGCTACAGATCGGCACAACACAGGCGGGTGTGGCGCGGACGATGAATGTTTCTCAGTCTGTTATAAGCAGGCTATGGTCCAGATACCGTGATACACAATCTGTACAGGACAGACCGGATCGATTTATCCATACCTTGGCCTTGAGAAATCGTGTCATCACAGCAAATCAGATCAGCGCTCGTTTTCAAACAGACACTGGTGTGAGAGTGAGTGGCCAGACGATTCGGAATCGACTGCATAGGGGTCACCTTCGCGCCCGACGTCCTCGCATGATCCCTTGTTTGAGAGATCATCACATTCAGGCAAGACGTCGTTGGTGTAGGGATCGTCAACACAGGGATAATCGACGCTGGAGCAATGTGATGTTTTCAGATGAGTCAAGATTCACTGTTGATTTTTATACGCCCACATTTTCATGTGGACGTATATTGTCGTCGCCCCTGTTCGTCCGTCCGTCCGTCCGTCCGTCCGTCCACAATTGTTTGTGAACAGTCTACAGGTCACAATTTTTATCCAATTTCAATGAAACTTAAAACATAGGTTTATCACCCTAAGATCTCGGTTCCTTTCTATATTGGCATGTATCGGACGGTAACTTCATGGGTTATGGCCCCTGATTGTACGAAAAATCACGTTTTTTAGCTTGTGAACAGTTTAGAGGTCACAATTTTGAACCGATTTGGATGAAACTTGAAATGCATGTTTATAACCCAAAGATCTTGGTTCCTTTCGATATTTGCGCCAATCGGATCGTAACTTCCTGAATTATGGCCCCTGATTGTCCGAAAAATCGCCCTTTTTAGCTTGTGGTCCCTCTGGAGGTCAAAATTGTTATCCGATTTAAAAAACCGTTTGATTATATCACCGTTCCATGGTTATGAAGGTCGAGTTCGAATTTCGTGAAAATCGGACCAAAATTGACGGACAAAATGGCCGCCATTTGTACGCGAATAGTGTGAAAATATGTTAAATCAAGGTTGTGAACAGTGTAGAGGACACAATTTTGAACCGATTTGGATGAAACTTGAAATGCATGTTTATAACCCAAAGATCTTGGTTCCTTTCGATATTTGCGCCAATCGGATCGTAACTTTCGTGAAAATCGGACCAAAATTGACGGACAAAATGGCCGCCATTTGTACGCGAATAGTGTGAAAATATGTTATATCAAGGTTGTGAACAGTGTAGAGGACACAATTTTGAACCGATTTGGATGAAACTTGAAATGCATGTTTATAACCCAAAGATCTTGATTCCTTTTGATATTTGCGCCAATCGGATCGTAACTTACTGAATTATGGCCCCTGATTGTCCGAAAAATTGCCCTTTTTAGCTTGTGGTCCCTCTGGAGGTCAAAATTGTTATCCGATTTAAAAAACGTTTGATTATATCACCGTTCCATGGTTATGAAGGTTGAGTATGAATTTTGTGAAAATCGGACCAAAATTGACGGACAAAATGGCCGCCGTTTGTCCTCGAATATGTTATATCAAGGTTGTGGACCCTATAGAGGTCACAATTTTGAATCGATTTTTATGAAACTTGACAGGTATGTTTTAAACCCAAAGATCTTGGTTCCTTTCGATATTTGCGCCCATCGGGTCATTACTTCCTGAATTATGTCCCCTGATTGTACGAAAAATCACCCTTTTTAGCTTGTGGTGCCTCTGGAGGTCACTATTATTATATGATTTAAAAAAAAACGTTTGATTATAAAAACCAAACAAATTCTAATGATTTTCTGATAATTCCTTAATATGCGACAATTCTTGTTGACTGCCCGGACGATTTGGCTGCTGTGTGGGCGTATGTTTCGTTGCCTGGCAACCTATTTTTTGGACAGACGTAGGAGGGTGTGGCGTCGTTGAAACGAGCGCTTCCAAGACGTTAACGTCATCAGACATGATCGATTTGGGGGTGGTTCTGTTATGGTGTGGGGAGGCATCACTGTTGCCGGAAGAACGGCTTTACATGTTGTTGCATGGCGTGTTACAGGCCAGTACTACCGGGAAAACATCTTGGCAGTCCATGTTGTGCCGTTCGCAGGACGTCATGGCCGCCGTTTCATCTTCCAGAATGAAAACGCAAGATGTCACAGGGCCAGGATCGTTACAGGTTACCTCCAACAACAGAACATCACCACATTACCTTGGCAGCACTGAGTCCCGACCTCTCCCCCATCGAGCATGTCTGGGACATGCTTGGACAGAGGTTACGTCAACGTCAACAACGTCCTGCCAATGTCCAAGAACTTGCTGCTGCGTTGCAACAGGAATGGGACAATCTGGACCAAAATGACCTTAGACGTCTCATTAGGAGTGTGCCACGTCGGATCAATGCTTGTTTGGCAAACAGAGGAGGATTTACCCGTTACTGACTTTGTTGTGATGCTGTGGTAACTTTGCTGTTTGACCCCGAGTATCATTTTACCCTTATAATGGTCAGTCTGTGCCTTACTTAGTCTAACGATCATTTGGAATAAATCTATGAATGTGAACTTCATTTCATTTTGTCATTTGTTTCTTCGTCAGTTTCATTAGGTGACTTTAATAACACTTAAAAATCAAATATCCCCTACTTTTTTATACGCCCACATTGAAATGTGGTCGTATATTGTCGTCGCCCCCGTCCGTCCGTCCGTCAGTCCGTCGGTCCGTCGGTCCGTCGGTCCGTCGATCCGTCCGTCGGTCCGGCGTCCACAATTGCTTGTGGACGCTCTACAGGCTAAAGTTAATATCCGATTGACTTTAAATTTATACACAGTGTTTAAGGTCATGAGACGAAGAAGCCTATTGTTTTTCAGCGATTTCCGATAATAACTACCAGAGTTATGGCCCTTGATCACTTCAAAAAATTTTGTGGACGCTCTAGAGGCCAAAGTTAATATCCGATTGACTTTAAATTTATACACAGCGTTTAAGGTCATAAGACAATGAAGCCTATTGATTTTCGGCGATTTCCGATAATTAGTGCCAGAGTTATGGCCCTTGATCTCTTTAAAAAATCTTGTGGACGCTCTAAAGGTCAAAGTTAATATCCGATTGACTTTAAATTTATACACATTGTTTAAGGTCATAAGACAATGAAGCCTATTGATTTTCGGCGATTTCCGATAATTAGTGCCAGAGTTATGGCCCTTGATCTCTTTAAAAAATCTTGTGGACGCTCTAAAGGTCAAAGTTAATATCCGATTGACTTTAAATTTATACACATTGTTTAAGGTCATAAGACGAAGAAGCCTATTGTTTTTCAGCGATTTCCGATAATTAGTGCCAGAGTTATGGCCCTTGATCACTTCAAAAAATCTTGTGGACGCTCTAGAGGCCAAAGTTAATATCCGATAGACTTTAAATTTATACATAGTGTTTAAGGTTTTAAGACGAAGACGCCTATTGATTTTCAGCGATTTCCGATAGTTAGTGCCAGAGTTATGGCCCTTGATCACCTCAAAAAATCTTGTGGACGCTCTGGAGGCCAAAGTTAATATCCGATTGACTTTAGATTTATACACAGTGTTTAAGGTCATGAGACGAAGAAGCCTATTGATTTTCAGCGAATTCAAATAATTACTGCCAGAGTTATCTCCCTTGATAACTTCAAAAATTCTTGTGACGCTATAGAGGCCAAAGTTACCATCCGATTGACTTCAGATTGATACATAGAGTTTAAGGTGTTGAAACGAACAAGTATTTTGATTTTCAATGAATTTAGATAACTGAACAGCTAAATCCATGATATTAAATGTTTCATGTATATACTAATTGTTAGCTTGGGGTAAAACTTTATAAAAAGCAATCAAATTCTAATGATTTTCTGATAATTACATAATGAGTTGTTACTCTTAATCAGTTTTTAGTGTATTACAAATGTTTCATTACCGAAAAAAGTAAAAATATGCGACAACCCTTGTTGACTGCCCGGACGATTTAGCTGCTGTGGGCGTATGTTTCGTTGCCTGGCAACCTATCTTTTGAATAGTATATCTGACATATACAACGTTCACCCTTAAATTTAATGCACTCTTCTAAAAAAGGCAACAGTGATTGGATAATTGCTCGACATCACGTGCACGTGTTTGTTTATACTTCGCCATTTTGTAGTAATTGAACTGAAGAAAGCTAAAACAAAATGGATAGTAAAACGAAGTCAGACGAATAATCAATCCTTTTTAGTCACCATATTGACGATAGAATAGATGTGGATGCAACTATGATGAGGATCTGTACAAAGCCTTAAGAAAATTTGGATCAAAAGGCAATCTTTTCCGATAATTCTGACAATGAACCGTGACTGAAGGTTACTTTTCGATATGTTCAGAGAAAGATTTGACCAACTGTTTTGAGTGGACTGTAGCCGTAGCCAAAAATACTTTACAAAGGAACTCTTGGGTGATAAATACTTTCAAGTCTTGGAGTGTGTGGAGAAATGATTTGGGCAGAAAGAAAATTCTGAAAGATATCTTAGACATGGACTGGAGTGTGGATAACCGATTTAAATAAGCCGATAAGCACGCCATCTATTTAGGTCCCGAATGCTACAAACTGTACCAAAACATTTTTTTTTCTGTGTTCTTTGTATTATTTCGATCATCTACGTCAAGAGCGGTTGATATGAGCCGAATATATCGACCTGTAATGACTTCATCAGCGGTTGATATGAAATATCAACCTGTCAGGACGTCATCAGCGGTTGATATGAACCGAATATATCAACCTCTGATGACGTCACGAGAGGTTGTTATAAGATATAACTGCTATGGACATCAAAGAAAAAAACTACAGCCAGTTGTATATAAATAGATAGTGCGTAGGTACTTGGGACCCAAGATGGCGTCTTTTTACACATAACGTCATATTGAGCTCACTGGGGGAGTGACGTCATAACATATCCACCTTCGAAAGGGTTAATAAGATTGCAAGTGTTTTTTTTTTAGAAAGTACTTGACGAAGACCTGAATAAGGCTGCCGTGGAAAAATATTGTCGGGGATAACAAGGTAGAATATGCATGCATTCCTTCTGTTAATATCTTGAATTTCTAAAACGATACAATACAACAAAACAGTGGGAATGTGTTTTGTTTGTACATATGTTACAGTGGTGTTATTCTAATTTCATTATATACACGTTTACCAGAATCTGTAACTTATTAACTGACGTGATAGGTTTAAAGACGCCTTGATAGATAGTCAGCTATATAGAATTGGGTTAAGACTTTGATTCGGTTCCCGGTGGGGGCTTGGGATGGCCTATTGGTCTAGAGTGCCGCGCTTCCACCTCTAGCTGGCCGGTCACCTCTGGCACGCAGCTGTGGTTTCGAGCCCGGGTGTGAGCGTATATGTTGCATGGAGATAGGGGCGCCTTCTCAACCTCGTGGGTTTCCTCCGGGCACTCCGGTTTCTGCCACTGCTAAAAACCCCTACGCGCATGCGAATTATTGAAATAAAATTAAACCATATGTTAGTCCCGAAATGACCTAGTTTTGTGTTGAGTGGACGATAAACCCCATTTCGGGTTTTCGTATTAGCCGAACCGACTATACGGGGATGCTCGATTCACACTTCCGGAATTGAATTTCAAACCGGTGTCAATCGAGTGAAAAGGAGAATTTCGGAGTACAACGCATGTGTCGACTGTATAAAAAATATCTCAACCAATCATGACAGTTGTAACATATTTTTTACCTGGGAATACGTCACGATTCTACTCACTCCACCTCAGCTTTTGTGACTGGCAGAACTGTGACAGGACTGAATTCCACGTCACTCGATTGTAATTCTGTCGATTCGGGACGTTCTGTACTGTGAATCGAACATCCCCTGTTTGTCCCTTAATTGCCTGCATTGGTACACTAGGAAAATCCCTATTAACTTACTCGGCCAACGCAGGGATCGAACGTGTAAGGAACCTCCAGTTTAGCCAACCGATGTGCCCCCCCCCCCCTCTTTGCAGTTAGAATTCGATTACGTGTAGATAGATCGACTGATGCAGAAATGTAGAATATTAAAGAGAAACCTGGTTTGTGTGTAATATAATTTTATTAGAAAGGAGTGTTTGTCAACATCCGAATCCAGTTCCCTCCAGTTTCCTTAAGTCTTAAAGTACGACCGATTTGACCTTGTGTGCCTTTTGGCCCTCACTCTTGATTTGCTAATGAAAATCATTCTTGGGGCAATTCCCGCGATATTCCGAGTGACAAAACATTCGGCTTTTTTCGAATTCGCCGTTAGTGTGGATGACTCCTTTCAAATAATTAGTATATTGCATAGAATTAAAAAGTACGTGACTATTCCGATTTGAACAGAGTCACAAAAATAAAACTCCGTGTTCGTATGAAATTTAAGTGCCAAAATAAGAGGAATGGTATATTTATCGTGTCTCAAAATTTCAACTCAAAATATTTAGTCGTTTGGATGTCAACGTAAAAACCGCCTATCCAGAGACGTTACCTTTTATGATTTCGGATCAAATTTTGTCGTTAAGTGACCTGATAATCGACTGCCGTTCCTTTGGAGGACTATACAGGGCATGACCCAAGCGATGTACTTGGTAATGAAAGGTAAATCATTTCACCTACGCGTTATTTTTTATAAAATGAACGTCAGGTTTTATCCCGACACCGTGTAATACAGGTTGGCACATCGGTCTCCAGTTCCAGATGAAGACTGACGGGTTAAAAGTAGCTATGTCTCTAACCTTCAAGATCATCTGGAGTCTTCGACATTGAAAACACGAACTATTTGTCAGTTTAAATCAACATTGATGCTGTGGTCTTACCGTGAAAAGATGGACTTCTGATATCCAATATTTAAGACAAAATAAACATTTTACCATCGGTACACGAATCAAGGGACCTGAAGAACAGGGCTAGACATATTCATAAGTCATATAAAACGGTGACGCCATAGTTTTATTTGGAGAGCAATGCACAATAAATACTATCGGTATAGACTAGAATAACCAGATGCTGGAGATTACCATTAGATTGAGTCTTCTGGCGTATATCGCCGAACATAATCGATTAGAAATTACAGTAAAAATAGAAACGATCAAATGTAAATCAGTTTTTATACATTCATATTACATTATTATATGCGTTGCGACCCAATTCGTGTCAATTTCTATATTCCAAATATTTGGCGCCTTTAAGTTATTTGAAAACGCATCACATCACGTTTATTGAGTTACTTACTGGGCCCTAAGGTATAGAATTTTAAGGGCGTTCAACACAACATTAATAAGTTTTATTCTCCAAAATATATTCGAGATTGGCCCTATAATTTATTCCAAAACTGACTAAATGCTGCTTGTTTGTAAAACATTATAACCTATTAGACACGCCTTTCTTACGCCTTACTTTCTGGATTTGTATTTATTTGTGTATCTGTACAATATACAAGAATATTCTATTATCATACTCCTGTAAAACTATTTTTCTACGTGTCATAACAATTTATGGCGTTCTTCAGATTTATAACATTTGAATGGAGCCAGAAACGTGGTAATATTATATCATTTGTATTTTTTATGTTCTTGTCAGTTGTAGGAAATGAATGGAATGGTAGATTGTTCTGTTGAACGATTTAAGACCCAACAACGTGGATTATCTTGGAATGGTAGATTTAACTGCTAACGAGTTTAGACCCAATAACGTGGATTATCGTAGAATACAGGAAAATTCGGGGTTTTTTTTCAAACCAGGCTCGGGTTTCACAAAACATTCTCCGACTGAAGTTAAGAATTTACTAAAAATTGTTTGCCTTATGTTAACTAAATACAGCCCTTTATGAAACTTTTGTTGTTTATATGTATCAGGCATAACAATAATAAACTAAATGTAAAGTTTTCTGTTTCTGAATCAAAGATGTTTCTTATAAACAGTGATTGAAGTGGAGTAATTTCTTATCTTAAAATAGCTAAGTCTCTAACCCAATATCATCCATAATCTTCAACTTTGAAAACACGAATTATTTGTTAATTTAATTCAACATTGATGCTGTGATCTTACCGGGAAAAGCCGGCCTTCTGATATCCAATATTTAAGACAAAATAAAATTTTGTACCATAATTCGTTTCAACCCCAGTTTTAGCAAGAAACTCGGGGAACTATGCTAGACACAATGTACCAAATCAAACGGCGTGTGTAGACTGGAATAACCAGACATTAGAAATTTGCATTCGATTGAGACTGCTGGCTTATTTCGCGGAACATTTCTGATTTGAAACCATTGAATGTAAATCAGTCTATATACATTCATATTACTGTATTATATGCGTTGCGACCCACTTCTGTCAATTTCCAGGTCCCAAATGTTAGCGATTTAGCTCCTTTAAAGTAGCTATGTCTCTAACTGAATTACATCCAGATTCTTCGACATTGGAAACACGAATTATTTGTCATCGGGTCTGTGTGACAAGGAGTAGGGTTGCCTGCCCAACCTCGTGGGTTTGGTTTTCTACGGGTATTCCGGTTTCCTTCCTCTGCTAAAGATCCATAATCACAAGAAATAACATTGAACCATGTGTTAGTTCTGGATGTTAAACCCCATATCTGTCTCTCCCTCTACATATCTATCTCTCCCTCTTTTTCAAGGGCGCAGGGCGGAACGCCTGGAATCGAAATGTCAAACGGTGACGACATATTCTTATCTGGATAGCATGCTTAATAAATACTATCACCGAACATAACTGATTATAAATTATAGTAAAAACAGAAATGATTGAATATAAACCAGTTTATACACAATCACATTACATTATTATATGTCTTGCAACCCATTTGATATTAGTAATTTAGCTGCTTTAAGTCTGAGAATGCTTTGCGAAACCGGGGCCCGGCCTGTTCTTTTCAGTGCCCGTTGATAGATTGTATCTTGATAATTGAAAGCGGAACCACAGAAAACTACAGGATTACACAACTGACTTGATGATGCAAGTTAGTTTCATTCCACTCGTTCTTTAATAAAAGAAATCACTTGATAAAAATATGATTTTCTACGAAATATACTTTTTACACCATGTAATTAAGCACCGAACCGTAATACATCTTTCTGGTATACCAACCAAACAACCTTGTAATTCCCTTAAAGAAATGTGCAAGTCAATCGGAGATAAAAAGAAGATAAACGAGAACAACGATATTAAAGGAGCTAAGTCTTTAACTCAATATCATCCAAAATCTTCAACATAGAAAATACGAATTATTTGTCAATTTAAATCAAAATTGATGATGTGATCCTACCGGGAAAAGGTGGGCTTCTGATATCCAATATTTAAGACAAAATAAATATTTTACCATTGGTACACGAATCGTGTACCATAATGCGCTTCAGCCCCAGTTCTAACAAGAGACTTGAGGAACGAGGCTAAAAACATTGTACCAAATCAAACGGCGCATGTAGACTGGAATAACTAGACGCTAAAAAAGAAATGCCTTCGGTTGACACTTCTGGTTTATTTTGCCGAACATAACTGATTTGAAATTAGAGTAAAAACGGAAACAGTTGAATGCAAATCAGTTTATATACATTCATATTACAGTATTATATGCGTTGCGACCCACTTGAGTCAATTTCTAGGTCCCAAATGTTAGCGATTTAGCTCCTTTAAGCTTCAATGTATAAACTATTTCACATTTTGACAGTTGTTTCAAATTATCACATAAAATGAGTATTACAAATCTACACAATTCATATTTTAATATCTTTAACATTAACAAAATTACTAATAAAGTCAAAAAGTAAAAGTTGAATATTTAGAATATTTAAAGCATTGATATAAGTTATGAATTATTAAATGTCATCGTAAATTCATAGCAACGAAATGCAGGCATGTATCCAATTTAGTTGGTGATAATCTCAAATTAATTTCTTAATTTCTTTTGGCCGTCTTTTATGTATTCATCTAATAATCGAGCTTATCACAGAGTATCCCAGATTGGCATCTCCTGCACAGATCCGATCGGTGGGCTATAGTTTGATCGTTATGTCCTTCTTTTTTACAGCAACAGACAGATTTGCCACAGAGAGAACATCTGATTGGTCCCATCTTGTATGGAAAACAATAGATTTTACACATTTTACATTCTTGTCCAAACTCCAAATACATATATACATAAAAGGAAAGATATTGCAAATAAATATTAAATTAATGTTGAAGAGAAATTAAATTTTCCCATTTGTTTTCACATAATAGAGAAAACATATTCTAATTATTGTTTTAAAATAGTCCGAGTTTAATTTTAAGTACGGGTAATTAAAATGTAAACAGGAAGTGAGGTATGTAGATACAAAATGTTTAGTTTCCATTCTAGTTAACTAAATAATTTAAAGTCGCTTATTTGAATGATGGCTGAATAACATCCGGGCAAATATTCAAGTTCGGTTAGTGGTTACAAAAACTGCTGTACTTCGTCGAACATAACTGATTAGAAATTACAGCAAAAACAGAAAGGATTAAAATGTTGATCAGTTTATATACATTCATATTGCACTATTATATGCGTCTTAAAATGTAGTAAGACTATTGTCTTTTAATCTTAACTGATTGATTGACTGACTGAATGATTGACTGTAAATTAACACTAATCTTTAATTAAAGTATACTTCTTTTCAAAGACTCACTTGTTAGGTTACATGTCCTACATAAAAAGTAATAAAAGAAAATGTTGAATGCCTTCTTATTATAATTTGTTAAAACTTATTTAAATCTTTTTTTAAAGAAAATTATAATAAATTGGATTTGTGTCAGGTACGCTTAATTTTCTTCTTTGGTGCTATAAAATTTCATGTTTGTCATATGGAAATATTTATATGTGCCATAAAATAAAATGTAATTGAAATGTAATTGACCATTACATGATTTTTGGAATGTAATTAATTACATTTCCATTACTTTTAAAATCTTCCATTACTCATTACATGGCCATTACTTGAAAAATGTAATGATTACATTCCATTACCATTACCCCAGCCCTGGCTGACGAACAGTTTTGTAAAGTATTTGGGTGTTACATTTATTCAATATTCCACCATAAATCACGATTTGCTAGGCTTTAATAAATATTGTTAATGATGTGTCACTGATTTCTATAATTGCTATATTCCTGAAGCAATGGCCCGATAAATACCCCAGTGCTTCGATTACAGGACAGGCCAAAGTTTTAGGGAAGACCCAGAGTAATCGAAGCACTGTAATGTTGCTGTACTCCAGGGGCGTGGTGAGGGCAATTATTGAGAAGAAATTATGAGTAACAAAAAAGATTTTGGCACAAAAACCCTTTTACTGACCGCGGAGCTGTGGCCGTCGAAGCCGGCCACCGCGAGCGCCGATGGCGCGAGCCCGCGGCGGGGGGTCCGGGGGGCCCTCCCCCGGGAAAATTTCGAAAATTAGAAGCCCAGAAACGCAATCTCCAGCAATCCGAGACAAGAAATACGGTAATAAAATATGATTAAATTTTCCAACTTGACTCTTTCAAAATTTTTTTAATTGGGTCAGATGAAACAATTTTTCCACTTACAAATGTTTTTCATTTTTTGAGTAATTTGATTGTGATTTTGGCGCAAAAACTTTTTGGCGCATGAGTATGGCTACTCATGAACTCATTCTCACCACGCCCCTGCTGTACTCAAGTGATAGAATAGGGAAGAATAGACACACTCCCGCAAAAGTTCCAGGAATCAGAAGCTAATCCAGCAATGGCCAGAGAGGTATTTCTCGGGCCATTGCTTCTGGAATATGGCAATTATAAAAATCAGTGACATATATGTATTGATATATATGTATTTGTTTACTTTAGGTGGAGTTTGGACAAGAATGTTAAATGTGTAAAATCGTTTGTTTTCCATACAAGGTGGGACCAATCAAGGATGTGGCGCCGCTATTCAATTCCAGAATTCGTTTAGAGTGGGAATAAATTTTACACCAACAACAGGTTGGATTTAGACAGCCTTTAATCAAAGAAATATCAGGAAGATCTTGAATAGTTAATGAAATTTCATGCATCTGCTGCTGTCAGTCAACTGACATCAATATTAAGACATGTTGTAATTATTTTACTGATAAACCAATCTTTTTTAGAAACATTAGAACATGGTTTTAAATCATTTCCACTTTTTTTTAATATAAGAAATAGTAATAAAGATATTTACGAACTAAAACGGTTATTAAAGAACCATTACCTGGGTTAAACCGTTTTCTTCGATTGGACTAGACAACTAGTACACCGGGGATGATGTTCCATTAGTTCGTACGCTGAAAATGTATGACAAATCAACAATTTAACTTTCACTGAAACCAGGGGCCTATTTCACGAAATTTTAACTAAGATAAGATCTCAATTTTAGTAATTTGATTGGATAATATTAGATTGATTTTAGTGCTTAGCCAATCAAAATTGAAGTATCTACTAAAATTGGATTTTATCTTAAGTTAATATTTAAAATATGTCCAGTGGATTCCATCAGTCACCAAAATAGGTCCAGAGATTTAAACACCCCCGTGGAACTCCGTATTTTAGTTCAGTATTTTTTTATGTTTTGTGTCCAATAATAATACATTGTTCTCTGTGTTTAAAAGACTTTCTTTACGGTTCGAGAGGTGGGTCATCAGCAATACCAAAATATGTTGATTCAAAATAAGTAGTTACTGAAATATGTTTATTGGATCCAAATAGTCAATAAAATATGTTCAGTGGATTCAAATAGTCACTAAAATAATATGTCCTGTAGATTCAAATAGTCATTAAAATATGTCATGTGGCTTCACGGTAGATACTAAAAAATGCCCAGTGGATTCAAATAATCACTAAACGTAACATAGATGAAAAATAGCTTGCTCTCAATATTTTACTTGTTTATCAATTTCTCGGATAACACTTGATTGAAAACGGCCTTTATCACTTTGATATGAGTTCATCGAATTGGTATATAGTGTGTTAAATAATAAAACACACTGGATGCAATTACAGTCTTACAAAAATACATTCTGTAACTCAATGAAATAGTATTTACCATAACATGGTACTTGTAGCTTCAATTTAGTGGATTAACTTATTTCAAATAAATGAAATGAGGTTAACGTCCAACTCTTTTACACCCACTGCGCTAATGAACCTATTTGAAACAATGGTACGCGAACATCAAAGGGTGGCGTCACAGGTTGAAGATCCCATAAAACATTTTGACTATCAGAGCTGATTAAATTAGAGAAAATATAAATATGCTCACCTGGGCCAGGTTAAACCGCTACTAATTAATTTAGTAACATGGTGCCATCGTTCGTTTACACTCCAGGGTTTTGAACTCTTGACGGCGAAACACATCCGACAGTCGTGGAGAGTCAACTTCCTTATTAAAATTATTTCGAATTCCACATTTATTTGACAAGGAACAATCAAGTAATTTCGTAATTAAAGGGGAAGACCAACGATTTTCAACAAGGTTTCCATAAATCTTAAATATATTTTGTTAAATAATCCCCTCTGTAACAAAGGCAAAAATGTTTTTGTAAGCGAGAAATTAATTTTTATTAAAACCGGAAGTGACATAGTTGGTTCAACACGCTCACCGGGCTCTATAGTAAGCATGTAAATTTGGTCTATGTTTACTTGCATCGTCCTTTGACCAAAAATCTGATAAAATGGGCTGTCTATTAGGATATTATAAACACGAATTTATGTTTTGTTAACGTTTAGTACACAAAACCGCTACGTAAATTCACTCATACTGAACAGTACACAGTGTCTCAATTCACGTTTATAATATCCTAATAGACAGCCCATTTTTCAGATCTTTGGTCAAAGGACGATGAGTGCACACAATACAGCCGTAAACTTATGCCAAATCTGTATGCTTACTATAGAGCCCAGTGAGCGTGTTGAACCAACTATATGTCACTTCCGGTTTTAATAAAAACCAATTTCTCGCTTACAAAAACTTTTTTGCTTTTGTTACAGAGGGGATTATTTAACAATATACATTTAAGATTTATGGAAGCCTTGTTGAAATTCGTTGGTCTTCCCCTTTAACGTAGTTTCTTTTTGTTTGATAGCAACATATCATCCAATAGATTAATTTTTGTATTGGACAGATTATTGGGTTATCTGTTGAGTTGCCGTTGCGACGACATTTAACCCTATTATTGCGTATTACCGGTAGTACTGGGTATGTTCAATTAAAAAAGTATATTAAAGATACATATATGGGAGATGAGATAAAGAGATGGCAGTTCTCACTATAATAGATAAAAAGTAGATAGTGTAAAGGTAATTTGCTGAAAATTTCAGTCAAATTAATCCACTAAGAGCCAAGAACGAAGCGGGTGAAATTTTCGCATAGTCTCGGTTATCATTACTAAAATCATTAATATGAATAATATAGTCTCGATTATCCACTTTCTTTTATTCAATTATCAATGGCCGTTAAGCGGCATATATGAATCTTATCAAGCCAACATCGAAGGCTAGCCTTGACATCGAGATTTCATTATGGTCTGGATAAGTTAATCAATGTCTAATTGATAATTTAGATAACATTTCAGGCCCAAAAAACAGATTTTGCTCTTGCATTGTGCATGATTAAATTATAAACCGACGCAGCGATAGATAGAAACCATACCTCTTTCATTTCGGTAACTTTTTATTCTTTTAATACTTTTACAGAATTTTACCAGTCTATGAAAACCAGGTCATCTCTGAAAATTGCAGAACAAGGTCGTTTATACCATTATTTCATTAGACTGCCACAGCTCGAACTAGTTACAGACATAAATTGCGAGAAAATACGTTGGGGGTTAATTATCACGGCATTTGGTCTACAGATTAATTAATGGAACTAGCGTATTATGTTTTAACCCATGTTTATATAAGATTTACATCTTCACCCAATGACTCACCAGTAGATCATCCAGGTGGCTGATTATCATCCTTTCGTGTTTTATACCAGCTGACGTTTATATTTAAAACATGTCAAATGAGTTCGAAACCAGCCTACACTGAGATCTTTTGTTGTTTTGGCCTGTTTTCTCTCAATATTTACACACGAATACCGAAGATGTCGAAAAGCAGGTTCATGTACTTTAAATACACACCGAAACCAATATAAATACATTTGCAAGTAAAGATATTAGTCCCTAATTTTGATGGGACATAATAGGAATCTGAATAGAAAATATTTCGATTGTAAATTTATTTATATTGTAAATTTGACCCTATTTTATCTTTAGTGTACATTTTTATATGATAGATGTTTCCATATTCTATCTTTGATGTTAATTTCTATTATGGTATAAATTACCCTATTTTATATCTGATGTATATTTCTATATGTTATATTTCTATATATTCTATTCTGTCTTTGGTGTACATTTTATGATATATTTTACCCTATTTTATCTGTAATGTCCGTTTCTATTAGGATATTGGGGGGTTGGGATGGCCTAGTGGTCTAAAGTGCCGCGCTTTGCCATGTAGCTGGCCGTTCACCTCTGGCTTGCGGCTGTGGTTTTGAGTCCTGTTGTGAGCGTATGTGGCATGGAAATAGGGGCGCCTTCTCAACCTCGTGGGTTTCCTCCGGGCACTCAGGTTTTTTCCCACTGCTAAAGACCCCTACGCGCATGCGAATTGTTGAAATAAAAAATTAAAACCATATTTTAGTCCCGAAATGACCTAGTTTGTGTTGAGTGGACGTTAAACCTCATCTCTCTCTCTCTATTAGGATATAATTATGTTACCCTTTTCTTTCTCTACTTACATATCTATTATGGTATAGTTTACCCCATTCTATGCCTAATGTACATTTCTATATGATAGGAGTTACCCTATTCTATCATGTCAGAGGCGGATCCAGGATTTTCAGAAAGAGGGGGCGTGCTGCACCCACTTGGGAGTGCGAAGCCCGAAACAGTGATTTTTGAGCGAAAAAAATGCCCACTAATTTCATACTAATCCTGTGAATTAGGATTTCCAACCTAAACTATTTTTGTTCTCCTTTCTCGCGAGAATATATGGAGCTAAAAATTGTTCGCCACCTCAAAAAATAGAGGGGGCGTGCGCCGGGTGCGCCCCTCTCTGTATCCGCGCCTGCATGTGTACATTTCTATTATTTATGGTATATCGTATTCTATTCTATCTCTGGTGTACATATGCATCCTATTTTATCTCTGGTGTACATTTCTATATGGTATATTTTACACTGTTCTGTCTCTGGTGTCTTTTCATTTATCTTTTACATTTCTTTTTATAGTCTACTTTTCATGTTTTTGTTTTTGGGGTTCTTTTTTTTAAAAAAAAATACTTTACTGATAACTTTTAGTGTGGCTATACTGTGGATCTCTATAAAGTATGTGCTGCCATTCTATATATTCCCGTCCGTAGTAACCCAATCGGAACCGAACAGTATGATCTTAAACCCCATTCCATTTGATTCCGTTATAGATATGACAAGATCCATCATTATGATTCCATTTTACACCTGGCTGTTTAGATATTAACACGACGGCAGTGATAGTCGTACAGCGCGAGGCACTTTCTTTTGAGTTTTGTTTAACTGGATTTTTATGGGAATATTTGGGTTAACAAATCATAGTGCGCTGTAAAACAAACCATAGTGCGTTCACATCTAAGAATTCGTCTAAAATTTGCCTAAATGCAACAAAATTCCCGCGACCAAGGGTAGAGAATATCCTATAACTAACCTCATACACACTAGCGCTCCAGATTCCTTAAGGCACTGTTAGGATTTGGGAAACAAGTTGACAGATTCCGAAATCGCTTCACAACGTATGATACACTGCAGTTAGACAGATATAAGTGTGTGGCTGCCCCTGTTGAAAGATTCCCGGGTGTTTATCTATCTATAAAATAACCAGACGCCATTGAAACACCTGTAGGAAATGTCTACCTGTCTAAATGTGATATCACGTGATAGGTGAAGATAGACAGATCAATTCAGATCAGGATGAAAACACATAACAGGATCGCATCAGTTTAACAGGAGCATTAAAGGAAAAGGTTACCCCTCTTCTTTTGTTATTTATCTAAAAAGAAATCCTCTAGGTCTAACCCCTACAGCTTACAGTTCCTAACTGATTTACACTGTAACCCCTAAGTGGGAAGCCACGATCCATTGGGGAATATGGCGCTGGTTCACTAACAAGGAGGTCCCGGTTTCGACAAGGATTTTCCGCCCTGGATTTTATTTCTGTTATCACTGGTATAAGGCAGATGGGGCGGACGCATGTTAACGATCTCCTGACATTTGAGATCCATTAAAAATTAATTGCAAAATATAATTATCCACACAGTACACTTCCATGGCATTTGTCCGTTTTCACTAGCCCTGTTGAAGTAAGAAAGTAAGAGGGTGGGAACGCCGCTGTCAAGGCAAAATCCGCCTACCCCTCCGCATAGCAACAATATATAAACCTGACAAAGCGTGGAATATCCATTGCAGTTCGTCACATTTTCTTAACCCCCATTCTATTTTGAACCGGAAGACATTAGCTTTAGAAAATACCACGAAGTCGCTTGGTTTTTATATCTATTTACTTGAAATGATAATGCCCTGTGCCATCAACTGACTCGTATTGGAATAAATAGGGCTTAACGTAAGATCGTGGCCGGATCATCTTCGAACAATAATTCAAAGGGCAACTTTTATACGCCCACATCGAAATTCAAAACACCATAGAAATTATAGTCGGTCGTCCAGTTCTTACTACAGCCGTTGGTGCATACTAGGTTGCAGAGTTTAAATGGGTGCTTATGTATAACCACTGCAATTAAGCATTTGAATGAACGAACTGGCATATCGATTTATTTGGTTTTCAAATTGTTTTGAAACTTACACTACTCTTATGGGCAGTGCTCACTCTGGGTTCCATTTTATTCCTCCAATTTTTCATTTTAATTTATTAGCCAGATATTTTTTCCGCCAAAATAAAATAACTTTTAAATTTTTCGGGAATTTTATTTCCATAAATACATACAATATACATCTTACAATTTACAAAATTCTTATCTTCTTTGCAGAAGCCCATTCTTTGAAGGCTTTCTCAAAATCTGGGGTAACCACTTTACCAATACTATGGGATCTCCAGACCTTTCTGCACTCGTTTGTTATTATCATATTGCTATACATAAATATAAGTCATTATATTAACCCCGCCACTTCCATTATCATGTCATAGCCGTTTAAATAAGAAGAAGAAATTCCATTAAAACTTTAGATAAAGCCAGCAGATAAAACCTAGCAGAGATAAAACATACCACCAGTAAGCTAACATATTCCTAATAACCATAAAATCTTGATGGTCTTCAATTAGCTGTTACCATTCCGGAGTTGGTACTTACTAAATGAAAGCCGCTCTACTACGGTCTTTACTGTCCGACACTCCATTTAGCTTTGTTTAATTACACCCCTGTCGACACTACTAAATATTTTCACACTCAATATGTCATTTATATTACATTCCCTTTCTTTTGAGGGGGGTTAGATGGCCGAATGGCTAGCACGTGCGCGCTGTATCATTATGTCTTTCATTGAGTCAACTGGCGTGGTTTCGAATCCCCGATTGTACGTGACAAGGAGTAGAGTCGCCTGTCCAACCTCGTGGGTTTTCTCCGGGTTCTCCGGTTTCCTCCCACTACGTGCAAGCAAATTATTTAAATGAAATTAAACCATGTGTTAGTCCTGAAATGACCTAGTTTGTGTCGAGTGGACCTTAAACCCCATTTCTCTCTGTCACCCTTTCTTTTGTAATTCATTATACGACCTTGGACCTATGTAATGGCGTAAAACCGTATCTGACCGCCAGCACGAATTCTAAATCCGGATTATTATTGCAATTAATCAAACAACGGTCGTCCGTGTTAAACTCTTTGAAAACTAATAAAAAATTGTTTAGCACACGTTAATGGAATGTTAAAATGTGAATGTTTCCCAATGATGACTCAAATTTACAGACATACTCTGTGTAACGACATTTCTGACATTTTTCGGCAACCGCGGTGGCTCAGTGGGTAAGGCATTGGTTCGCTAACATTCGATTTCCCGCTTGTACATGACAGGGAATAGAGTCGCCTGGCCAACCTGGTGAGTTTTCTTCGAGTCCTCTGTTACAAGCGATGTATTGAAACAAAGGTGAACTAATCAAAGTTCAGAAGTGACCTAGTTTATGTTGAAAAATACCCGTCTCTCTCTCTCTCTCTCTCTCTCTCTCTCTCTCTCTCTCTCATTTTCCACACGGCGACTATTTCCAAAGCAGTAAATGTATCTTTAATTTTAGTTATAATAAATAGAATTAGTACGTCCTGGAGGCTATTGAGTTAAGATAAGATGATCGTGTTAATAATGTTAACCTAAATGTAGAATTCCTATTTATAATCTCTGTAATTAGCCACTCTCCCATTAACAAGAAAGGTATATTTACTTAATTATATTATACATACACACTTTTACTATGGCGCTTTACCAAATACTTCAAAAACTTCAGTCTAAGAGCTCTTGTTGTGCTAGTGTCATACTTAATAAAAATACTAAAAGTCAAATTTCGAAGCAGATTCAAAATACCTACAGTTATAGATAATTATGGGAGCTAATATGTTAATTATGAAATATCAAAAGCTCACTAATTCAGGCTATAGCAAATATAGATTTTCTGAAACTATGCCTAAAATAAGAAGAACTGAAGAATAATTCATTTATATGCAAGAAGAACGAGACCAAGATGGTTTCTAACCTTATACCTAAAATAAAGTTTTAGCACAATTTCTCAATACTACGCTACAGGCATCAAAATCCGTCTTTTAATCGATTTATGATGGTCTGTCGACTTACCAAGAACAACTGATTTATATCCATGAGTATTGAGACCAAAATGGCATCTAACCAAGTATTTTTATTTTAGTTAAATTTAAAGAGGGAATTTAACACTTTTTATTGGCCTTTTTGGCTTGGCAATTCAAGGATACTAAATTTCAGACTGTTCTGCTTCATTCCTGGCATGGAAGAACTCAGATTAAAAATTAGTTCCATTCATTTTGAATTTTGTACCTTTTTACGCACCCAGGGTAGGTTGTCATGAACAAAGAATGTTTTTCGGGGATGCCGTCTAGTTAGATGAAGTTAGGGGCCATAAAACAACCTTTTCTTCCTTCATTTGAGCTTTAATTCTATAGAATGGAATGGGACTCAACTCCTACATACGCTACTTTGAAACTAAACTACGGAAAGTCATATAACAGTCTGATCTGCTCTTTAAAATATTTGAAATTGGGTAATTATAGAGGTATTACCCTTCAATCTTTTTTTTTAAAAAAAAAAATCTTTTTATAAACGCGTTAATAGTTTTTTTCACTTTCAGAATTTAAAGAAAAATTGTAAATCTTTCTAAGGAATATCTTATACTTACACATTGCTAGTAGAAATATAACCTAATTTAAAGAAGTGTTGCCTTTTGCATAATTAGGTCATTTCAACAACAAGCCACATTTTTTTTCTAGAAAGTATGATATTTTTGATATTTAGATTAAAAATAGAAGCTTTGATCTAACAATGTTGTTATGTACAAAGCATGTTTGTATCTCGTAATGAATGCATATGTTTTCCAATTGATGGAGTAGTTAGGGGTACACGTCAATGGTGGCAGGTAAAATGGCAATAATGGCGGGTAAAAATGGCACAGGTAATAATACCAAGTAAAAATGGTGCAAATAATGATGATAGGTAAAAATGGCGCAGGTTATAATCTCAGGTAAAAAGGCACGTGTAATAACGACAAGTAAAGTGGCGTAGGTAATAATGACAGGTAAAATGGCGTCGGTAATATTGACAGGTAAAAAGTGGCGCAGGTAATAATGATAGGTAAAATGACACAGGTAATAACGACAGGTAAATGGCACATTTGATAATTACAGATAAAAACTGGGCAGTAATAATGATAGGTAAAATGGAGCACTTGATAATGACATCTAAAAATGGCGCAGGCAATAATGATAGGTAAAATAGCGTCGGTAATAATGACAGGTAGAAATAGCATTTTAAAAATGGCGCAGGTAATAATGACATTTTACAAATGGCGCAGGTAATAACGACATTTTAAAACTGGCACAGGTAATAATGATAGATAAAAATGACACAGGTAATTATGACAGGTAAAATAACACATTTGATATTTAAAGGTAATAATGCACATGTAATAATGACAGGTAAAATTGGCTCAGGAATGATTGATACTAGTAAAATAGTGTAAGTTTAGAGATGCAATATTACAGATAAAAAATATTAAGGTTTGAAGCGTTACCTGTTTCATTATTATCCCCATTGGTATTTAGAAACTCAGCTGTCGAGGAACTATATCTTTAAAGGTAACGGTAAAACACGAGCTGTATGTATACACGCGCTAACACACGTGCAATATGCTATATATATATTTTCTCGTCAGTGTTTTCTAGTTAACCGTATGTTAGTGTACTTGTGTTTACGTATCTAGTATACCACTACATAACCTGTTGGTATTTTACTTACAACGTTCATGTTTTCAAACCAATTTCTCGTCTTTCATGTTCTTGTGTTCGATTCCAATTACCGAGTGTTGGGTGTGATATCGAATAATTACATTTAATTATGTATGATATATATATTCTCAAAATATGCTTTTTGTGAACATTTACATATTTCACCGAGTGACATAGATTGCTTACTTAATCAACTATAAAAAAGTTGTTCTATTTTCTAATGGAATCTTTTAATAATTAACATATTTTTGTTGTTTATTTCTTGTGCTGTACTGAACATGATGTCGCTCCCTCTAAATCTAATCTGGTGTAAGGAATGCAGTTTTCTCGTGTAGTTATTACTTTTGTATGCTCAAAAGATCATTGAAAATGTCAAAGGATTGGTTAGCTGTTGATTTTTAATGTGCATTTTAGCTATTGAGTGCGTGTAAAATTTCACCAAAATTTCAGTTTTATTCTCTCGTGATGTGCAGTGATGACGGATATCGTGATCTTGATAACAGAGTATGATTTCGTTCGACCCAATGGAAGTTAAGAATAAAAGTACGAGGGATTACATCGTAGTTTTTAATTACACATTAAAATTTTGTTTTATCTAAGCGATATCGAGAACATCACGAGGGATTGTGTTGTACTTTGTAATTACAGACTTCATTTTACTTCAATCTAAAGGATATTAAGTGAACCAAAGTGCGGATCACATTATACCTTTTGATTGCAGACTACCATTTCGGTGGTTCTAAAGACAGTGTATCTTGATATCCATGGTGAGTATATGTCTTTTTGATCGTAACACTTCGCGACCCAAAATGGTCGATCTTTCCATTTTATACAGGTTTCTAATCATAAATAGTGAAAAACGCATTTTAAACAAGTCGAAGTTGTCCGTTTGGTTGACTTCCTTTCTTTATTCTGGTGTTACGACACAGAACATTAATCTCGTCTGTAGTACTTGCTGCATCGTGGTTTTTTTACACTGCACTGTCCTACTCGTTTTCAGCTACAGGTGGATAGACTGTCGTATTCAAGAAGACAAGACAGACACCATAAGCCAAAATCAAAGACTCGGGTCCTTATTCACGAAAATTTAAACTAGCGCATTTTCGGGAAGCAGCCTTATCGTTTTTGGTAGTTAAAATTCTAAAACACATTTTATCTCTTTGCCAATAAAAAGGGTAAGTTCTTAACATATTTCAGTTTAAATTTTCGTTCATAAGGTCCCTGGTGCGTTAACCGTTCGCTAACACAATTTTCTAATATAAGAAATGTTCAGTCTAGGTTCATCGCGCACTTTCGTAAATTGCAGTCAGTGATGGATCCGGTTTTTTCTAGCTTTTCATTATATCTGTACGATTCTGATATGTTTTAAAGCCTATAAAATCCTGAAATTAACACCAGGGGGGGTAATAAAAATCCTATATATTATAAAATAAATGTATGTTTTTGAAGGGAAGCTCCCCTTTAATTCGTCTTGATGTTTTTATGTTAATGGTTATTTTATAAAGATAACACCTGGAGGACTAAATCTCTAACATTATATTTATGTCAAAGCCTATTCTCTATTAACGATTCAACTGCTGTAGAGAGTATCTCCATTCATTGCTAGGTTAGTAACCCTGGTGAGAAAACAATCATCTCGTCGATAAGTTCTTAGTGTGGAAACCATCCATTAATTTTCTTTGAGAGTTCTCATAGTCATAATCCCAACTTTGAAAAATGTATACATTTGCACCTACGTATGCCCATTGTTCCTGCTTTAACAATTGGTTTGTTTAAAAAGAGCCGATTGTTGCTATAATAATTCAAATATATAATGTAAAATGAATACTTTTGGAGATTTCCGTTAAATTACTTTATTCTGAGCTACGTTGTCACTATTTATTAACGTTTGACGTAGCTTATTCATTCGCAGCAATGTTACTTGTTAATCGAGACTCGGACTCCCGTCTTCATTTTTAAGCCAAATCATTAAATGATTATCGTAATTTAATCCGTTTACATCAGCTGTGCTATCCGATGTTCTAGACAATTGTCATGTGAATGTATAGGCGTACGAGTCAAGGGGTGGGGGGGCAGCTGTCCCCCACCCACAACTTTCGGGCAAGCTGACTTTTCGGTCAGACGGGTAAAGTGAAAAAATTCCAAGTCAGTCAGGTAGGCTATATTGGACCACATTGACGTTGCTGTATTCACCGGCTGGAATAGCATGAAAACACGTTTGCGGCAGTTAAATTTTCTCCAAACGAACCCGTCTTCGTGGACTGTAAACGATTGATTGGAATTCGATTCAGCGACCCTAATTAGGCTATAGTAGATCACTTTGAAGTTGCTTTGTTCACGGGTCGTGAAATAGTAGGTAAACGCGTTTTCAGCCGTCAAATATTCCAGGGGGGGGGGTATCCTTAGGCTACATAGTAAGCTCCGCTACTTAACCTCTCGAGGAAGACCGGCGCATCGAGCCCATACGCCTATGTGTGAATGGCTGTCTGCATAATAATCTATATAACATCTGAAGCCAAAAATAATTAAAAATCGGTAATAGAGAGATTTAATTCTTACATAATGTATCTTTAATGATGTATTTACTTAGTATACACTAAAGATATGCAATCTAATTGAAATTCAGATCTGTATTTCGTTTCGGTTTTTATAATTTCGATGGCCTACACTACATGTAGATCTAACAAGTTATAGCGAGAGGTCACTTTCAGCCAGTTCAGATGTCAAGCAAGCGACATTTGGCCCTATAACCTCAGTCATTTGATTAACCAATCAGAATCGTTGTTGCTTTGTTTTGATTTCTATCGCTGATAATGCCTACCCAAAATTCTGCGCAAAAAAGGTCAGACCCTCGATTCGACAGACAATTTGATTGGCTGACCCCTCATTTCAAGCAGAACACGAGTTAAATAACAAGTCTTTCAGATCCTAATGTAGTAAAGACAAGTAAAACGAAATTTTGGACTATAAAAACGAAACGAAATAGGATCTGTGTTTTAATCAGATTGAAAGGTGTGCTACAGTCGTATATCGCAATCCTGCGTCTCACACGTGCCCTTGGTTTGAAATTACTGGACCTACTGGTCACGCCCCGAATAATTAATGTGCCTGAAAGAAGGACAGACCCAAGATCCCATATTGGCAAAATTGATAATGACGAAAGAAAAGCGACATATTTAAACATATTTTGCGGTGGGGTGTGGTAATGTTTAGCAGTAATCAGTTGTTGTTCTAAATGTTTAACAAGTCTTTTTCATTTTTATTATCTTAGCGCACGCCCATGGGTCTTTGCTGTGGGAGGAAAACGGAGTGCCCGGAGGAAACCCACGAGGTCGATAAGGAGCCCCCATCTCCATGCCACATACGCTCACACCGGGGATCGAAACCACAGCCGTAAGCCAGAGGTGACCGGCCGAGGTCGAAGCGCGGCACTCTAGACCATCCCAACCGCAGTAATCAGGCTTTATGTTTGCTTATATCGTTTTATATCATAATAATTATGATCTATCGTTGACTTCTGATTGGATTAACTTGTCAAATGTTACACCCGTATGAACCAACTGATTATAAAACTCATTAGTTTCCATGGTTACCTAGCTCCTATATACGCCCTTTCCTGTTTGTGATTACTCCTAAAAAATGACAGAAAAAATGAAACATAATATGATAAAATACAGTCTTCATTAATCGTTGGCACCATCTGTAAAACGTTAGGGGAATTACGGTGGCTAAGCGGGTAAGACGCTGGCTCGCTAGCCTGGTGGTCGGGTGTTCAATCTTCGCATTGGCCGAGAAAGTTCATCCATATTTTCCAGCGTGGTTCCCGTTGTCAATGAGGAAGGACGGAGGGCAGGACAATGACAGCTGTCTAGTCGTTCGGATGCGACGAAAAACCGAGGCATCGTGTATATATCGGCGTGGACGTAAACGATCCCTTGACTGTTGGAATTCGATATAAGAGTAGGCCGTAGTGCCGCTGTCCGGGAAAAATGTCCCCGAAAGCACAGTGTATGGCATATGCCCGTCTTTATTAGCCCAGTTTTAGTAGAACAAGTAGGGCTTTGATTTTGTAAAACGTTGACAATTGAGTTCGAATTCGCTGTGGTTCTTCATAAAAACAATCGATTTAGGGCACGGTTTCCTTTTTGGCGGATGGATAAAGTGCTGTCTTCTGAAATCTAAGTACAAAATATTTTTTCGTTTAGCTAAATAAGGAGTGCCGAATGTGTTGTACGACCTATACCTTTTTGGATCACCTGTAAAGTTTACATAGCTAACCAGTTTGGTGTACATGTATAAAAAGTAAACATATCACAAGTAGGTTCTTCCTCTAGACTATCTGATGCATATATCATATGAAATGAAATGGGGTTTAACGTCCTATTCCTCTGTTCCGACTGTCATATTACACGTATAAGGGAAAATTTTCCCGGAAATCGGCGTTACGGCCTACTCTTATATCGAATTAAGCCTGTCTAGGGATCTTTTACGTGGACGTGCATTATGAGGCCCTCCACCCCCCACCAATGACAAGGAAAACCCTACTGGAAAATCCTGACGAGCTTTCTCGGCAAACACCGAGAGCGAACCCGCGACCTCCCACACTAACCTTCCACCCTCTTACTCTGTTAGCACCCTTTTATATGTGAAGTTACCAACTAAATTAAGGGATGTTTCAACAGAAGATGATGTGTGTAAAGCTAATTACATATAAATTTCTGGCATGAGAGTTAATGCTTCTACAAAGGAGCTAAATCGCTAATATTTGGGACCTAGATATTGATACAGATGGAACGCATTATGGTACACGATTCGTGTACCAATGGTAAACTGTGTATAATTTTGTCTTAACTTTTCCCGGTAAGATCACAGCACCAATGATGAATAAGATTCACAAATAATTCGTGTTTTCATTGTCGAAGACTTTGGATGATATTGAGTTAGAGACTTAGCTACTTTAACATACGTTATCTAAGGTAATAGTATATCTGCCTACAAGTCAACCATGCAGTATAGTGTATCTCCGCTACACATGCTAATTGAAAAATATCGGCGAAGCGATTCGTGTACATGTTTTTTTAAAAAAAGGGTTTAAAAAGGTGATTACAGTCTATAGAGGATAACCAAATAACAGGTAGATTTCACACTAAGTGAAGTGTTTTACCAACTCCGTTCATTAGTCGTTATACATATTGGAGAGAGAGAGAGAGGGGGGGGGGGGGTAATGTTCAATAATTCGTTTGCGCGAAGGGGGTCTTTAGCAATAAGAGAAAACCGGAGGACGCGGAGAAATTCCACCCAGGTTGGAAAGTCGACGCTACTCCATGAGAGAGAGAGAGGGGGGGGGGGGGGTAATGTTCAATAATTCGTTTGCGCGACGGGGTCTTTAGCAGTAAGAGACAAACGGCGGACCCAGAGAAATTGCCACGAAGTTTGACAGTCGATCCTACTCCTTGTCACGAACAAGATTGGAATCAAAACCACGCCACTTGACTCATTGGCAAACTTGTCACGAAAAAAAAATCCTTGACAGTTTCAAATAAGAGTCGTAATGACGCTGTCCGGTCGTAATGACGCTGTCCGGTCGAAACTTCCCTCGTAGAACACTGCATGGTGTATGGACGTCTTTATTGACCCAGTAAGAAGTGACCAATAGGGCGTTCGTTAAAACCTATTTCATTTCACTCGTTTGAATTTTATCGATGGAATATACATGTATAAAGGAGCTAAATCGCTAACATTTGGAACCTAGAAATTGACACAAGGGGGTCGCAACCCATATAATACTCTAATATGAATGTATATAAACTGATTTACATTCAATAGTTTCTGTTTTAGCCAGCAGTGTCAATCAAATGAAAATTTCTAGCGTCTAGTTATTCCAGTCTACATTCGCCGTTTGATTTGGTAAAATGTTTCTAGCCTCGTTCCTCGAGTCTCTTGCTAGAACTGGGGCTGAAACGCATTATGGTACACGATTCGTGTACCAATGGTAAGATATTTATTTTGTCTTAAATATTGGATATCAGAACCCCATCTTTTCCCGGTAAGATCACAGCATCAATGTTGATTTAATTGACAAAAAATTCGTGTTTTCAATGTTGAAGATTTCGGATGATATTGAGTTAGAGACTTAGCTACTTTAAAACCTGTTCGGTGCAATACATACAAGTGCAACGATTGAACGAATTTAGACAGAGGCTTACCCATTCCTATACCGCGTCTGACAGATGTTATCTCGAAGGAGGAATACACTTATATTATAGCTTGCAGTGAAAGTGGTGTTTAAATAATTATTAATAGATGGTAGTCGTGTACTTGTCTTGTAAGGTTCACAAAACTCATTTACCGTGTTGATTATTTATATATATATATATAAACACTGTACTTCTAATACTACACTCGTCAGTTTAATATCTCATGATGTACTCCTGCGCAAACACTCATTTTATATAATAACATTGAAGAGGAGTTCAAGCTTTCAATAAGATAAATATGTAATGAAATTTATATAACTGACTCCAAATATATGTAAGTGGAGAAAAAGTGGGGGGGGGGTAGCGTCCATAGTTTTTAGCTGTGAGGGGAAATCGAAGGACCAAGCGAAAACCCACGATGTTGCATAGGTTACCCTACTCTTTGACACGTAGGCCTGCAAGCGAGAATCGAAACCACGCAGTGATATAAATCTTCTGATCTAACACGCACGCTCACATCCCTTTCCAAATAAATGGAGGGCAGGCAAGGTGGGAGAGACGGAAATTGGTTGTAGCCTACCGTCCATTCAACACCCCCTAGGTCATTTCGGGACTGGCATATGTTTCAATTTTGTTTCAATAATTGGCTTGCGTATTGGGCTCTTTAGCAATGGGAGGAAATTGGAGGATCAGGAGAAAACTCACGAGGGTGGACATGCGACCCTATTCCTTGTCACGCACAAGTGCTGAATCGAAACCATGTCAGATTACCCAATGACATACCTAATGATAGTTAATTAAGTGATAAGATTCTTTACCAATACCATGCATGACTACACGTTATGTGGACATGTGGTAGCCTACATGTTGCCGCCCTTTTTATATAAGTTATAAATGCAGTCTTAATAGATCTTGGTGCTCGGTTTTAATTGGTTTTCTTGTACACACACAGAATATTAAAAGTAATGGAAGGATATTTTGACAATGATTTTACCAAAATATCACTGTTTGTTTATATATGAATATATCCTTCACATCCATTAATACGTTTGATCAATCTGATCAAAATACTAATTTATATTTCGTTTCGTTTTTTTATACTTTCGGTGGCCTACGCTAGTGTAGTAAAGACAAGTAAAACGAAATTTTGAACTATAAAAATGAAACGAAATAGGAGCTGTATTTTAATCATATTGTACGTGTGATTTGACTTAACATTTTGTTAAAGATACAATATGGTCGCAAGGACGACAGTACGACGGTAGTGCTCTCTTTTTCTTGTTCCGGAATCTCCGTTCTTGTGAGTTTATTTTCATTTTGAGTGAAGCCTGTGTCACTGCATATGGTCTGGACTGTACAGCGGATGAATTCTTGTTTGTGTCACTGCATAGTATGGACTGCACAGGGGATGGATACGTGTGATATAATTGATAGTACTTTTATAGTTTGTCTTCTAATTCTATAGGCTTACGTAACTAACGTACGAAAATTAAATGGTAGCGTGTCTCAGATGTTCAGATTGAGTCTATAGGTTTTCTCGCACCTACAATTACAAACATTGAGTGTTCGTCCGAAATATACGTATGTTTTCCTAATTATTGGCTAAATTCATACTCTCATGGTGGCGAACTATAATCAATATTTAATTTCTCTGTCTTGAATGAGTTGGAGTTGGCTACATCTATGTCATAATAAACACACAAACTTGTTATGATTCCTTCTACATATTAGCGGCGTTAGCTTTAGTTTATTTACACAAGTGCGCTTCCGTAGATATATCACTGACCATGTTGTGACGTGATGGCATCTGTTTGGCTATTAACAATAATAATATCTCACTAACATCCATGTTAACACAATTATTATTTGTACATAGAGAAATTGACATCATGTTGACTTCTCTGCGCATGTGTATCTGTCAGTGTTTTGACAGACTGGCGATATGTTGCCGTCTGTTCAAATATAAACAATAATATAAAGAATTGTCTATGCTTCAGTAATTGTGGTGGAATAATTAGTTTCACTGTGATCATGCCCAGAAAGTCATGACCAGATTGAGGTTCAGAATAAAGCCCTTCGCTATTTTGGACGAGTCTTCGAAGACAGCGCTGTGTCCAGTACGAGAGGCCTCGACTATTTAGGCCTTAACAACAGCCCGAATAACAAAACGAAATGTGGTTTAACGTCCTATTGTTGTGCAGCGACTGGGCTAATGAAGACGGGCATACGCCATACAGTATACTATGAGGGAAACTTTGCCTGGTCAACGGCAGTACGACGTACTTTTATATCGAATTCCAACTGCTACGGGATCTTTTACGTGCACGCCAACATGTACGCGAGGCTTCTGTTTTTCGTACAATCCAAATGACTAGACAGTTGTCCGTGTTAGCCCTTCCACCCTGCACCACTGACAAGCGGAAAACATGTCAGAAAATCTCGATGAACGTTCACGTACACGCGACCTCTAGGCTAAAACGCACTTAGTCACGGTAACTCCCGCACGAATAACAGCCTGGTGCATTGGTCCTTCAAGTCGATTTTAAATTTTCTGCTACGGTTTGGTGAAAATTCATGAATTTTATGGCGTAAGGAGTGAATAAATTGGAACAAGGCGTTGCAACATGTTGCTCCATCGTGGTAAAAATAACCCCAAATACAAACTGGTAAAAATGTTACACCCTGTCAAAGAAATGAAGTGACATGAAACGGGGTTGGACGTCCTAGTTCTCTACACCAATGAATGCGGACATGTGCCATGTATTGTGGCATCTGCGGAGTTTTCGCTTGCTCTTCGGCAAATTCCAAAGGCCAAGGGTTCTTTACGTACACACCAGACCTTGACTAGATACGCTTTTCCTTGCTAGGACTTTGTACGAATGACCTGTCAATATAAAACCACCCTCGTGGCCCAAATATCCTACACTTCAAAACATACTTAATTAATTCGTGTTAGTCTAAAAACGCGCATTCCTTTATTTCATCCAGCTATTAAATGACTCAGTTTTAAACATAGGTAATATAGATAAGTATTTATATAATATATATTCTATATTATCTATGATGACTGACAGTGATATATTTATTTTATCAACATAAACTAATATACTGTAGAATTAATAAGATATTTATATCCACATCATAAAGACGTATATTAGGCAATACAAAATAATTTTATTGAAGAAACATTACAATATTTCACGGGGGGGGGGGGGGTAGCACGAGCTATCTGAATCATAAGGTCTGTCACGTCCAATCAACACAAACTAGGTAGTTTCGAGTTTCGGGACAACCATATCATGGTTCGATTTTATGACAATAATTCGTTTGCGCGTAGTGGTCTTTAGCAGTGGGAGGAAACCCACGCGATTGGACAGGCGACCCTACTCCTTATCACGTACAAACGGAAAATCGAAACCAGTGACACCCTTATGATACACCGCGCATGTGCTAGCCATTCGACCACCCCAGCCCACCCCCATAATGATAGAAAAGTTGGTTGGATTACAAAGCAGTGTAAAAATATAATAGATAAGTCATTGTAATCATTTATATTTTCTGGTTTCATCTCACTCCTAAAGATTGCGCGCAAGTGAATTATTGAATGGAAGATAGATATATTGTATGGTTTAGTTGGTGTGGAACGATTGCCAAAGCCCGTTTTAATTTTTCTATAATTCAATTTATTATATTAAGTATTACATATTAATGAAAGTGATACTGTTGCTATAATCAAACACACCCACCAGATGGTGCAGAAATATAGGAGGACTTTTAACCCTATTTCATTTGCTTTAATCAAATACGTCATCACGTCGCTAGGTGTTCTACACGCGTGTTGCAGATTTCTAATCTTACAGTAAAAACAAAATACTTCAAACAGAAAATATTTAATAGAAATGCCTAAATAACTCAAATCTACAAACACATATAACGAGATAGCCCGTAGCTTTTTATGTAGTTTAACATTTTCTTTAGAACATTTAAACATGCAGTACGCAGTGTGTATATAGGAAGAATCTGGTGTTATTTTGACTAATCGCTGTTGAAAGTTGTATAATCTTCATTAGACATGTTTACAACTAACATCAAACAAAGTGTTAAATTCTACATTTACTGCAGAATAAAAAGTAAAGGTAAGGCAGATGTCTATAATGACAAAACAAACAAAGATGAGATGAGGGTTTGGAGAGAAAGAGCGAGATAAGAGGGAGAGAGAGGGAGAGAGAGAGAGGGGGTTTAACATTTACTCGACACAAACTAGGTCATTTCAGGACTAACATATGGTTTAATTTTATTTCAATAATTCAATTGCGCGTAGGGGTCTTTAGCAGGGGGAGGAAAGAGGAGGACCCAGAGAAAACCCAGTTGACTCAATCACAAGCTTTAGGACATCATGCACATGCTAACCATTCGGCCACCCACCACCCATGAGGGTTTGACATTAAAGATACATTAGTTAAGAGTTTAATAAAGAGTTGGTCATGCTTGCCACAATAGGCCTCATTCAAAAATAGATGTTCAAAAAGAAAATATTGAAAATTTTAGCCAAATCACTTCATTCTGAGTCAAATTATCACGACACTTTCAAATAACTATGCGATTTACGGTCATAAAATGTGTACTTTCTAAAGGTTTATTTTTAAACGTATAAAATATTTTTTTTTAAAGATAATGAGTATTGAATAAAGTTAGATATGTTTAAAGTTTTGACAAGAAATAGCATAATTTGTTTCAATTGTCAAGTACCACGACAGTCTCTGTGGCGGGCGTTGTCTAATCCATTCAATATCTAACCCACTGATTATGTGTTTGCCATGTGAATGAATTTCTATATAATAATTTATATAAAATTTGAGGCCAGAATAAAATACCTGTACCAGGCAGATTTAGCTCTGACATAATGCATTGTTAACTAGGCTTGTTGTTCAATGAACCCGTAAGGTTAGGTGGGGACGATTGGTTAACGCGTGCACGTTGTATCATAAAGTATGTCATTGTGTAAGGTGGCGTGGTTTCGATTCCTTCTCTGCACGTGTCCAACCTCGTGGTTTTTCTCCGGGTCTTCTGGCATCCTGTCACTGCGAATTGTTGAAATAAATTTGAACCATCTGATATTCTCACTCTCTCTCTCTCTCTCTCTCTCTCTCTCTCGTAATGTTCTTCTCCTAAACTGGGCTAATGAAGGGGGGGTCAACGGTTAATCGTGGAGACGTTTACTAATACAAGTTCCTCGGTATTTTCCTGTGTAGGTTTCCCTTTCCATTGGCTCTGGATGAATTGAACGCATGACAGAGCAGTTTCTAATCGGGTGGATGGGGCGTAAATCCAAACTTCCTGTACACATTAACTTACCAATAAAAGAACCCTTTCAGTTGGAATTCGAAACAAGAGTACACCATATGTTAGTCCCGAAGGGATGTAGTTTGTGTCGAGTGGACTTTAAATCCCATTTCTCTCTCTCTTGTGTTCCACAAAATAGTTAAACTATTCTACAAATGCAACAAATGAAACGATTCACAAACAAAATCACCAAATTCTTAAAAAAATACAGAAATGTTTTTGCTTGTTAAAGACTTACCTTTAAGATAAAAATAAACATACTTGAAAGGTAAAACTTGGTTACATAATTATAGTCATTATACAACTTAGCGGGATTTTACATCAAGGATGTGATGTTTTTACCAGCATGTATTTAATTACCTGTTGGTTAATTAACGAGTAATTAATCGTCTTGCTGCCTCATCATCAAACAAAGTTGGTTGTTAAGTCAACAATTACTAGTGTTCTGGTATTTTTTAGATTTCTGGGTGAATAGGTAAAGATTAAAGTGGCGGTCTTGAGAATGTTGGCGCAGTATATCGAGCCTCACGCACTGCAACAATTCAATCATGGACCCCAATTCAAAGCGATGCCACATTAAAATGTTTTTTTTCTACAAAAGAGTTTTTATAATCAAATCATGACTGGTCCTTTAAAACATTGACATCCTGATGCATGCCAGTAGCCTATTCTAAACAAGTACAGTGATGAAGGACGGAGGGTCTGACAAGGACAGCTATATAGTTATTCGGATGGGACGAAAAAACAAGGTCCCGTGTATATATTGAGGTGCTAGTAACAGATCCGTGTACTTGGAATTCGTCCGTAATGTCGATGTCCGGGGTCCGAGCTAACTTTGCCTCATAGCACACTGTATGGCGTATGCCCGTCTTCATTAGCGCATATCGGACTATACGTTGTCTCTTGCCCCTTCCCTTGCTTCCTTCCCTTCTACACCATTGACAAGCTGTGTGGGAACTAAGGTTGGTTTGATTAGTGCTGTGTTGGACACCCAATTAGATATAATAAATTCTAGTCTGATAAGACACCGATCGTAAATTTCAGGGAAAATTGTCAGGAGATTAAAAAAACAAAACAAACAATTTACTACAAAGGAGAATGAATTAAATCTATTTTGGACTTTAATTATTTTGTCAGTTGACTGTTTTCTGGTTTACAACGTAAAAATAAGATTAAAATTCTTTCTTGTCAGTTATTTATCAGTAGTTGATATGCCATCTGATTCCATTTTAAAAACATATGCGCCAAACAGCCAAAAACCGTTTCTTTTCAATTGTCTCCCATGGTTAACTGTCACATAACTCATTTAGATAATTAATTCTGTTTACAGGGAATATCGTTAGATTTTATATTTCCAGTTACAAATAAGTTTTAGGTCTTTCGTATGTATACTTTAAAGGCTGGCATCGCGGTTTCCAACGGCACGGGACCCTCAACTATCAATGGTCCGTGTCCGAATCCCTCCGTGGATGGAGAAGAATCCCGTCCTTATTGCCACAGGTTAGATGTATCGACTGCCATGCTGACGGGTATTAAAATAAAAGTGCTACCTAGTCGATCGAATGGTACCAAAAACCGGAATGGCGTACATTTAACAGAACCGTTGGCAGTTTGAATTCGACCAACAATATGAAGAAAATCCACTGCCCGGGCACAATTCTCCTCTGTATCATTTCACAGATGACTATAGAAAAACCAACTGAAATATTTTGTAGACAAGACTTTAAACCTCATTCCATTCCCTCTCATTTAAGACATAATACGCCATGCAGACTATGAATATATTTTCGAAGTGTTATTATTGTCTGTTCTGTTGTGTGCAATTTTTTTTTGTGTTCTACGTATACTATTCTCTGGATTTTTTTTGTATTCTACGTATGCTGATATATTCTACGAATGCAGTATGATATTTATGTCATTATTTCAGTTTCGGTTACACACTCGCGTACTTGTTAAGGATAAGCTTCTGGCACGCATCCTTTGAAATTGTTTTGCTGAATGATAAACATATGCGGATAATTCTGTTGGGATTACTTAGAACTTAGGTGGTTGTTTTCATCTATTTTGTGATTATATTGAATGAAATGCGATCTGTTTAACTTTTCAAGACTAATATCTTTATCCGCATTATTTTGCGGTAATCTTTGTAGTCAAGAAATTGATTGATTAATTAGGTAAGTTTTAGACATAAAACTCCACTAAACTAAGATTTGTTAACTATGCGAAATTCTTATACTGGTCATTCGAGTCTTAGCCTCAGTTTTGAAATTAAATCATTAATTGGCCGAAAACGTTCTTATATACTTAAAATCGGGGCCATCCAATGACATCGAGAGTTGATAACAGTGTTGTCATGTTAATAACATTGCTAATTAATGATTTATAATATATTACATCTAAGACACCCCAAAAGATCCACAATAGACAAATATAACTCTGACACGATGCCTCCATTAATGATTATTTGTTTTATTTCATAAATTTTCGTAAGACTAAATAGAAATTTTAGCTCACTTTACGGACTATAGATTTAAGGCGCATGTTACAGATGTCTATTTGTGGGTATGGATGGCCGAATAGTTAGCGTGCGCGCGCTGTATCATACGGCCTGCCATTGAGTCAAATGGGGCGTAGTTTCGAATCCCCGGTTCCACGTGGCAAGGAGTAGGGTCGCCTGTCCAGCCTCGTGGGTTTTCTCCAGGTACCCCGGTTTCCCCCCAGTGCTAAAGACCCCTACGAATTATTGAAATACAATTGATACGTTAGTCCCGAAATGACCTAGTTAAACTCTCTCCCCCCTCTCTCTCTCTCTCTCTCTCTTTCTCAGATGTCTATTTACACTTAAGTCATCTGGATACTAAAATATAATAATTGACATTTTAATGATTACGATTGCAGTAACGTTTTCAATTACCGCCCTGTTTTACGATTGCTAAACACGGTGCCGGATCATTATTCTCGATTTCGTGAATGGGGGCCGAGCGGGGACTGAATGTAGCGCGCCTACCCTGTCTTCTATTATAACAGAACTAAGAAAAGGGGAGGGGGCAAATTGGGTTTGACTTCCACTCGACATAAACTAGGTCATTTTGGGAATAACATATGGTTAAAATTTTATTTCAATTATTTGCTTATGCACTGGAATCTTTAGCACGACGTTGGACAGACGACCCTACTCCTTGTCACGTACACGCGAGGAATCAAAACCACGTCATTTGACTCTATGACAGACCGCCTGATTCAAAGCACACGCGTTAACCATTTGGCCATCGAACTTTTTTTGTTTCTATTTAGTGGTACAGATAAGTTGTATTGTTACAGAAGGAGCTTAATGTTACTAGTTCAGCTGTCACGTGACACCTGATAAAATATCTTCTTGTCGATCAACTTGTATAATATATGTATCTACAGATGTTATTATGTTGTTTTAACCATTATAGCTACCCACCTGACCACCTACCATTAGGGCCTGGTGTTGGCCTAGACAGTTCTTCTAATTTTAAATAAAAAATAAAGTTGAAGATACATTTACGGGAGATTTGTTAAGGAGTTGACAGCTCTCACTGTAATAGTTAAAAACACGATAATGTAAAGGCACTTAGCAGAGTATTTCAATCAGATTTATCCACTAAGAACAGAAAAGAACAGAAATTTCCGTCTAGCCTCGATCATCATAACTAAAATCGATTTGGTAAAAGACAGTTTCGATTATCCAATTAATAATTAAATCGATATGGATCGCAGGCCAGCGATGCGATCAAGAGTTGATTATGGTCCCTATAAGTTAAGTAATTTAGAGGACATTCCAGGCCTCAAGAAAAACTTACAGTAGACTGATTTAGCTGTTGTATAATGTATGTTTAATAATCTTCTTGTAGCGCCGTGATACCTTCTATGTAATACTACTCTGTTGCGCTTCACCTAATTCTTCATGGGTTTAAAAATGTATTATAGAGATAAATTATCACAGAATCCAAATTAATGTAAGTTTGAGGAAATATGTTTTTTAATCTAGATTTAAAAACTGAGATATTATGGCTTTCTTTTATGCCATAAGGCAGTTTGTTTAATTCACAAGGTTAAGCGTACTTAAACGCTCGTTCACCAAAACGAGTTCTGGTCAGGTGACAGGTCGTTTTGTTTTTAGCTGATGACCTGACTGTTTTGGAAGCTTTGTATGGATCATACTCCGCGCAGCGTTTCGTTTGATTAGAGGTAATTCCACTACACACTGCTGTTATGGGTTGATATTGTTGTTTTAAATTTTGATTGGTCAGTCGCCCGACTACCAACCAATCAATAGCTACCCTACAAAAGCTTTACATTTAAAACGAGTGCCAATATTGGACCAAATATGTTTACATAACGTTACGTCATATGGCTCACGATTTTATCATGCCTAATTAACCCGTGTATAGCAAAATACTGCAGTAAAACTAATTGCGTGACAAAGTCGAATGAAATGTAAACAATACTGTTTGGAAACGAACACACTTTCGCCGTTTTTAATACCTTAAATCACTGTCCAAAGTTTTAGGGAAGACCCAGATTAAACGAAGGACTGTCATGTTGCTGTACTTAAATAGTTTTCATTGAACGGGAAGAATAGACACACTCCCGCATAAGCTCAAGAAACAGACGCTATTCCAGCAATGGTCAGAGAGGAATTGCTCGGGCCATTGCTTCAGGAATATGTGTATGGATATGGTCTGGTGAATTGGGACTATTGCGGTCGTTGGATTAAGAGTCGTAATAATTCCCCTTTATTTCACGAATGTAGTGCGAGTTATAAATAGACAATTTTTCCCTTAATTTTTTTCTCTCCTCTTCCTACAATTTTTGGTTGTCTTTTTAGTCTAGAATCGGGGAAAAGGGGATCAAATTGGCAATTCTATAGCGGAGGGATAAAGGTGTAAAGTGTCTTTCTGCAGACCAATCGTTGTGTCGGAAGTGATATTTTCACCCTAGTTAACATCTCATCTCGTAGCAAAACTCTATACGGCCAAACCCCTACAAAAGTATGATTAGGAGATTACCAAATGTGGTCCGCGTTTTGTCTATAACGATTGAAACCAACGGGATATTGAGCAAAACGCTACAGCCTGTGATGTTGCAGCCATTTAACATTCAATCAATGGGCAAATAATTGCTAGTCCAGTTAATAATGAACATATTTATCCTGAAGACTAAACGGTAGTCGATGTAACTCAGATAGGATTGGCGATAAAGGGTTGCGAGACTTTTGCTCGACAGACCATCCTTCCGCTTTGTTCTATATTTTCTGTAGTTGATTGGTAAGACAGCCAGGTAAATTGTATTAAAATAAATCGTAGTACGTCATGTTACAAACACATTATTTATCATTAATTTGTTAGTCGATTTGTCTAGACATTTTCTGATTTTACTGATTTTATGCGAGTGGAAATTTGCCTTTCTATACACTTCTAACACATGATGCTTCAAATTTAGATTGTAATCCAAATTAACACCAAGACCACTAGGCCACCCCAACCCCCCTGTATGGCGTATGGAAACTGGCTTTTTCTCAAGAATAAGGAGGTGACACCACATGTACCTGGGTCATATATATTATATTACCGCCATACATCATGATAATCATCATCGTACTCTTAAAATAATATTACACGAAATACAGTAAGCATAATGATAACGTGTTGTCTTAAAATAAAACAGTTAACAAAAGAAGAGAAAAAAAGGGAAAACGTGATTTATGTACAGTTTATCTGATCTTCTACCTGTCATGTGATTATGTGATAAATACTTTATTTACACCAGTTCTATTATAATCATGAACAGTGTGTGTATGTACCTTTGTAGATAAAGAAGGTTAGTCAAATTATGAAGTATTTATCTTTTATAACATCTAAATCCGTCATGTATTGGGCGTTACCCCCGCCGCGTTAGTCAATGTATTTCAAGTAGTTCCTATTGTCAACCACTTTATATGTTCAAAAAACTAATAACACGTTCAGACGCTTAGCACGTGTGAAGGTCGGATCGTTCAACCACTTTAACTTGGCCGTCTGAACGCAAACGTGGGGCAAATAAACCAGTTTAAAAATCCCAGCTCGCGACCTGTCAAGAAGGCTTTTATTGTAAACTGGTCCATCTTGGCCGTCTGAAACGGTTGGCTTATCCCCACCCCGGGCCGACTGAAGATCGCTTTGAGCAAGCGCAGTACGCGGTAAGTTACATTCCTGGGTAAATGTGGGGGTCAGGCTGTGTCAATGTCATGTCGAAAGCGTGCGCGAACCGAATAAAGAATATTAACTACCCATGCGTAGGTGACTATATCCCCCGACCAAAGAGGTCAGAATAGTAAACTGGTTAATTTGGCTTATAGTGTCTGAACGTAACACAAAGCTGTCATAAAAACCCCGGCGATTTTGAACTGGTTTAGAAAAAAGCGCCTGAACGGTATAAATCATATTATAACTATCACAAACGTTTACTTCAGAGAGTACTAAAGTGTGTAGGAGAGAGGGTGTGAGCAATACATTATACTTTAATATGCTAAATTGCTGGTGTATCCTACTGTTAAAGGGTATTTGGCTCTATTCTTTGGAACCTTATACCAAAAGAAATTCGGTGGCATGTTCTTTAAGCTGACCCAATTAAAAAATACATCATCGTTATATTTGTGTTAATTGTATGTCAGTGTAATGGACTTTTCCATCAACTTTGACATCTTGACATGTCTGTGTTGTTCGGTGTCTGTGAAGTATTGTCTATTAAATTATCACAAATCGGTTTTCCATTTCCATCTGGTCACCTGCAAGCGTTTGCGAAAGAAATCGAAACCTCTTTTCCAGACAAGTGAGAGAGAACGAGAGAGCTTATCAACCTTCTGATCATCTCGACTGTCATGCCAATTATATTATTATATCGTCTTCCCTAAACATTAACAATCCTTAAACTATTAATAGACATACCTTCAATAAACATCATTATCGTTAACGACGACAGTAAAATACCAGACTTCCAGAAGACCTAATCCACACGATAACACAATAATCACATACGACCTCACGAACGTCACCGTGATCTTTCTTTGTAAAGGTGCATCCGCAAACAGAAGAGGTCACACTTCTAAGAGATTGTGTAATACATATTTGACATTCTATGCTCTAGATATACTTTGTGTACAGGAGAGGTTTCTTGAACTTGATCACTTTAACATGTATAAACCCTGGTATCTGTTGTTTCATTAATAGTTACACTGGATCGTTGGGATAAGATGCGTTAATTAAGGTTAGAATTTTTAAAGTTCGTATAGTTTCACTGGGAAAATCATCTATATATAAACCATGCCGGCATGTGCCGATTAATTTGCACCAAACTAAAATTAATCCTAAATGGCGCATTAACTTTTCACAAACCGGACTAAAGATGGGAGTGGGATGGGGTAACAGTATAACAACGCAAGTACGAAGACATTACGAAAAGCATTCTGAAGATGATATAGTCATCTGAAGTGGTTTATACGATATGACATTAGGGTTGTGACGATACAGAGTTGGTTTGTATCACGATGCAGAAGGGAAAATATCGCGATACAATATCTTTACCAAATTAAGAAATAAAAAACCCCATTAAATAATAGTTTTCAACCTTTTAATTTAAGATAACATTATTAATATTATAAATCTAATAACAGAATGATTTTAACAGATGAGTGACGTCATAATGGGTATTTTCCCTTCAGAATCGCTAGTACCAATTTTAAAACTAAAAGCCGCACGTTATTGTCAACTTAGAGTTATTAAAATCGTAATAATTTGAATGATAATATGTCAAATATTTATGATCTTGATGATACCACAAAAAACGTAGGCTATATTTAGTCGAAATTTAGTAAATTTCAGTCATCAAAACAGATAAATCTCACTTTCTTCGGCTGTAATTGTCAGATCTCGTGGTATCGCGAACCATAATAATCACAAAAATGTTATCTATCTATCCACCGGAAACTACGGTACGGAAATCCAACAAAGTGAGCCGTAGCAATAAAAAATTCCCAGTCTCGTGACGTCAGAGCGGTATTTTCCTGCGGGCGTCTCATGTAAAGAAACGTTAATTTCGCTTACATTTCGATAATTTTTGAGTCCGAATCTTTGCAGATATTGAGATTAACATTAAACTACTACTATAATTAATGAGGTTTAAAGCACGGACCGGGCACTACTTTGTTTTACGACTTAAATTGTACAAGAATATCCAGTCCGTAATGTTGTTAGACTGTGGTGTTCAATTTACGACTGGCTAAATTATCTAGACCGCGTGGCTGACATCATCACTCAGCTGATATTTATTTTTGATTACGCAGGTATATAACACGGCGATATAATTGACCATACTGACATTGGTAAATTTATTTCTACATGCGATTTAATTATTATTTCTTTGCCGCCGATATCGTTGTGTTTTTTGATCATCATTTGTTGTATCACGGTATACCGATATTTCAATATTTTGACGATACAAATACCGTCAAATTTTTATATCGCGGTATATCTACATACCGGTTATCGTCACAACCCTACATGACATGCCTTCTATCGTCGCATTTCTGTGTTTACCAACACTCATGTTTATGTGTTTACCAACACTGATGTTTCTGTGTTTACCAAACTTGTATTCTATTATAGTAATGTCGTCCATGAGGGGTAGAAGTGTGGTCTTTTTCAAACACCCGCTTCTACTTTCCGGTAAGAATATTTGCGCGTTTTGTAAACCACATGTACAGTAACATTTACACGTATTTGTCTTTTGATCTGTTTTCCCTTTAAAGGGACAATAACATTCTTGCTGGCTTGGTAGCTCCAGAAAATAAATAATACCCTTATTCTAAGTACTAGATGTTTAAATGTCCTACCTGTTGTGTAAATTATCCATTACAACCTATTTTATTTGTCCAGAGGGTTCGAAAATATTTCAAAATCCAAGTCACATTTGAAAAGGTTTACGTTAGACTTTTCAAATCAATTGGTTGAATATTTCCAAATTTTTAAATTAGGTGTGTTAAGATGAAATTTATATCATCATTAAATTGGAATATTCTAAAATAATACGATTTGTTGACCAGAATGAAGATTGGGACATATTTTTCAGTTACAACAAGAGTGTTATTGGGGCTTTAAGATATTTTATTTTATACTGTATCTGCCTAGTTTTGGAAGAATGGATGTGGGATGATAGTTGGGTTAACAATGCACACGTTATAACTAGACCTAGTATAGACAATTGGATTTAAGAGAAGATAGCTAAGGAATTTAACTCGTGTTTACTTGTTTGTTTTGGGTCCAGAGCTCACCATAAAGAGATGTATATAGTTCGTGTAAATATCAGATGGCGTATATCAAGTTAAAAGACAGCTCTATAGTATCACAACATCAAACTAATTAAACCACTATGTACAGTCTGATCAAATACAGGTCTATATTTCGTTTCGTTGTTTTTATCCTTTCAATGGCCTACACTACATGACGATCTGACAAGTTATAGTGGGAATTCATGTCAGGTGTCAAACGAGCGGCTTTTGACCATATGCCGTCAGAAATTTATTAATCAATCAGCGTTGGCATTTCTAGTGGTTTACCCACAGTTCAGTGTATTAAAAGGTCGTAACAGGTCGTTTCATTGGCTAATCCCTCACTTCATCGAGGACACGTCAAAGATAAAAATTCTTCCAGATCCTAGTGGCCGATTGCTCGATCACGAAGCGGACAGTCGAGATTGGGCAATTTTGGGTCTATTTAGTCCAGCCTCTGTGAATTTGATACTGGTTCTAAGTCACTAATTTGCATGTATTTGATTTATTTCAGCAGATAAGATCACGATGGCGAAAGCGATGTTGATGCTGATGCATGAGTGATAAAGAGAAGGTTATCAATATGAAAGGGCCAATACACCTACTTGTATTGGGAAAGGAAGGTGTTGGGAAAACAGGTGGGTCATTTATGTTTGCTTACACTAACATGACTAGGTAATCCCGGGGGGGGGGGTCACAATATACGACAAAATCCAGAGCTACCACCAATCATAATGTTAGATTACTGCAAGGGATCACGGAATACAAGGTGTACTACAAGCTACCACATAATACAACAGTACTACAGGGGACCACATAATACAAGGTTACTGCAATCTACCACATAATACAAGGTTACTTCAAGCTACCACATAATGTAAGGTTACTACAAGCTACCACATAGTACAAGGTTACTGCAAGTGACCACCGAACCCAAGGTTACTTCAAGCTACCACATAATGTAAGGTTACTACAAACTGCCACATAGTATAAGGTTACTACACGCTACCACATAATACAAGGTTACTACAAACGACTTTGGAATACAAGGTGTACTACAAGTGAACACGAAATACAAAGTTACTATAAGCGACCAGGGAATACAAGTTTACTACAAGCGACAACGGAATCCGCCAACATAATGTGAGTGGTGCGAGATGCGTGGCTTCCAAAGGAACAACATCTAGTAGTTCTCATGGGACGAACAATCGAGGTCCCCTATACACGTATGTACAGAAAAGTGTCATTCCATTTCAAATATATATTTTTTTTTACATTTCAGCACTTGTTGTAAGATTTTTAACCAAAAGATATTTAAGTGAATATGCCCAAACAGAAGAGGCGATATATGAAAGAAGTCTGTCCGTGGATGAAAGGAATACGGCTTTAAGAATCACAGATATAAGTGGAAAGGTATCAAACACAACGATAATATTATAACACCCATCGTATAATTAATAGAATAATCAACACACATCATATAAAGATTAACGTCACGTAGCAACGAGTTAAACTTGGCTATTCCACGAACAATCTCTACATAGCAACACCACCACTGCGTTCTGTAATGTTCTCCCTCCATTTGTAACGACAAAAAGCCCAGCAAGTCACAAATAAAGATACTGAAGGGCGATTTTTACATTCCAATGGTCTTGATGTTTATAACGACAAAGATCCCAAAATGGACAAAAAACAAATTGCTATGATTAGACGAACTGCATTCGTTAATCAGTGGAAATAATTACTAAATAACTACTAGTCTAAACTCACATGACTGATAAATGTTACCTGATTTTAAAAACTATTGTAACTTCATGTGGTTAAATATATGCATTTTTCGGTTTGAACATATTTGTTATACGCCAATATTGAAATTGTGGTCGCATCATTAATCGGAACAAAATTAATTTGTATTAATCCAAGTTAAAAGAGTCCATTATACGCCAAATCTGAATCTTAAAATGTTTTGTCTTACGATATAAAATTTTAATATTGCATACCGCTTTCCCCACTCGAGACATAAAATGTCGGATCAGCCATCAGAAAATAGGGTCACAACCTCTTTTTAAGAGAGCAATCGTCCTGGAATTTTCAGACCGCGTTGTAGGGAAATGGAAATAATGCATTGTATATGTAAAGCTGTTTTGTTTTCCCGTGTTTCTATTTATTTATCTTACATTTTAAGGACGTAGAGAGAAAAGCAGCTAACAAAGAAATATTAAATAAAGTCGATGGTGTGATAGTTGTATATTCTATAATAGACAGACATAGTTTTGATGTAGCAAAAAATATCGTACATTGGTTACAGCGAGAGCGACGACCAGCCCCTGTCATTCCAGTTTTACTACTTGGTAACAAATGTGACTTAGGACACAGACGGTAAGTATTAACTTCACCATTGGTGCATGAATAGGTGCCGCTGTGGATTAGTGAGTAAAACGTTGGCTCGTTAACTTGGAGGTCGCGTGTTCGATCCCGGTGTAGGCCGAGAAAATTGTGGTCAAGCATTGTTAATGGTACGGGGACAGCGGACGTTCTGGGCCCTGTTTCACGAAATTTTAACTTAAGATAAAATCCAATTTTAGTAGATACTTCAATTTTGATTGGCTAAGCACTAAAATCAATCTAATATTATCCAATCAAATTACTAAAATTGGGATCTTATCTTAGTTAAAATTTCGTGAAATAGGCCCCAGATACGACTAACAACCACGATCTCGTGTACTCATTGGTGTGCACGTAAAAAAAAACATTGACAGTTGGAATTTGACAATTTGAATAATATTTTATGAAGAATGGTATTTGGCTACCGAGTCTTTTTGAACAGAAATCGGCAAAATGTCTACTAATAGGTCACTCATCGGCCAATTAGGCTACATGTGGTGAAACCGATAATCCGACCATCGCCAAAAATTAAAAATACCATTTCCTTTCATTTCGTGCCTCACCCACTTCCCCACCGTGACACCCCCCCCCCCCCCCGAAAATTTCCAAATATCTCAGTCAATATTAATATTATGTTATATAGGACATAACGTTGGAGTTTTACATAGCTTGATGTGGCCTAAAATATTATTTTTCATAGTCTCAGGGAGTCACCCGTTATGCACTGGTTAACCTGACATGGAATGACCCAGACATTTTAGTAGGATGGATACGAAGAGAGTATAATTACAATTATTGATAAATTAAGATCTAAATACTCAAAAACGTCCATGTTGGTCTTGTATCTTACAGTGGTTAGGACACTGGACTCAAATCAGAATGTCTCGAATTCGATACACGGCGAGGACCTAGAAGAACCCCTTTTTATTGAAAGTAACTTGTTGGTATATCATGTAAAACATTCCTTGGTAGCGGTGAACGATACTGGTGACTCAAACATATCTCCCTAGAAAAAACCAAGATGACGTGCAGAGATCTCTTGGCGTAAGTGAACGCTAAACTCCAGAAACGAACCCTACCCTTTAGATGTGAATGTTCTGTTTTCGTTTTACTAAAGAGTACTTATCAGCTGCCAATTTAAATCGGCCGAAAACTTCCAGTTTAACCGTTAAAAATGAAAGTATTACAATTGTATTTATTGCATATTAATCTCTTTAAAGATTAAATCATGTTTTTAAACAGATTAACCAAATATAATGTAGAGATAAATGCCACAGTTATTGGCTTTCGGCGTCTACCTATTAACCGCTTTCTTTGTTAAGCGTATACAAGTTTAAAATTTTCGAATTAAGATTACAATCTAACTTGTTACTAACGCACATTCACCTTCGTTCGATTGTTTCGGTAGGATACAAAAATGAGGCATTTATTTTGTTTCTCATTAGAAATAACTATTAGTTACAATCAGCACGTGTTAACGGGCATCCATTATATTGATAAACAGTGCCACCTGTTGGTAAGGATAAGATAAATAGTGTTATTAAGGTACCGTAGTTATTTTAATTCAGACTTACGTGGCGTATGTAATCTGTGTTCTATTTTAATGCAAGTACCTATTCACGTTCTAATCTTACATCTTAAAAGTTCCAAAATTGATGATATAGAGCGTTCAACTATGCAGATAGACTTTCAATATACTGATTCATGGCTACCATTAATTTCCCCATTGACTCTAATGCCAATTATTATCTGTTTGACCATCTCTAACTTTTCCAAAATTTTCGTCGAGTTGAACGCTCTCTACCACAGATGGAGCATGACGTGGTAACCTCTTGCTCAAAACGATGTATAGGTTCATCGTGGACATCTTGAAACCACTGGAAGTAGCGGAATTGAAAACTTCTTAAGGGTGCTATCTTCCGTCTAAAACTCATGTATACCCACAAAAAAATAGCAGAATTTGTAAATTAAAACCCTTTTCCTAAATTATGAACCCAAAGCGTCAACAAAAATCGCCAAGCAGAGAGGAATACTTCAGGAAGGTAGAGAACTATGCTCGTTCAAGAATTAATGATATGCTATTTTCAATGTGACACTGATGTGGACTCCTTTACTACCAATTCGTCACATACATGGACATTTTGGTCCATTACTCACAGTGCAGCGGAGGTCAGCCCGCACACAATATTTTTACTTAGCATTAATAGCAATTAATAGGTCGATACCCCGACGACGAATCGGCCCCACCCCATAATATTGAGATAATATCGACAAGGAAAATTGACAAATTTGTATATTTATTAGTCTCAATACTTGGTTTCAGTTCGTCTTTGGTGATACACTTTGACGGAACATTATAATTAGCCCCTTTAAATTTCCATTACTGTTATTTAAAATACGGATAACAAAAAAAAAATATAATGCATTAGCAGACGGATAACTAAGAATATGGATAGCATTATACTGTTGAATTATAGTTTCTAGGAGAAGTGTGTTTATAAAATACATAAAGAACATTCTAATCATTACCGTCATGGCATGGGAACAGATAAGCTGTAAACACCAAACACCTGTGCATTATGGCTGCATTATGCTGTACTTAGCGAACCTTAAATTAGATAGTTACGTCGACCTCGGTCATCGGCTCATTGCATCCAGTTCGACTGTCTCAGAATATCAGTAACCTTTAACATTTGAGGATAGTTTATAGGTCCAGTATTGAAATGAAATGGGGTTAAACGCCCAGCTTTGCTCCAACTGGGCATACAGTGTGTCATGCGAGAAATTTTGCCCGGGCAGCGGTACTATGGCCTACTCTTATATCGATGGTTTTTCGCCCATTCGCGTGACTATACAGCTGTCCTTGTCCGACCCGCTGTCCCGCATCACTGACACGGGGAAACCACACCGGAAAATCAGGATGCACTTTCTCGGCCAATGCAGGGATCGAACACCCAACCTCCAGGCTAGCGAGTCAACGTCTTACCCACCTAGGCCGGTATGACGTATTCCCGTCTTCATTAGCCCAGTAACCATTCGGCCATCAAACCCTCACCAAATCATCATCTGGATCGAGCAAACAGTAAACATCACGTGACCGTGATTTCAGTTACATAGTACACTAAAATATACCAACAAATCTTCGGCCTTGCGGAAATATGGTTTTCATTTATTTTCCACAGCGAAGACAGAATAACATGTATACATTAAGAGTATTGGGTACCCCTATGATGTTGGCATAATAGGATGGTTGCGGGTGTATAGGAATCCCGGGTCCTACAAGCTTCCGCCGGGACATGCACGCATGGTCGTATATATATTATATAGCACACGGTGCGCATCTTATCAGACACACAATCAGCATCTATGTTACTAGCGGCAGAAATTAGCTCCGTAAACCGCGGTCGGTGAGACAAAACATGGGGTTGTCACCCCGCTCAAAAAAATCCTGGATCCGCCACTGGGTTGGACATAATAGTCTTTCGATAATTGGTTTGTTCAGGTATCAAATATATATTTGATTGTACTATTTTTTTAGGGTGGTGGAAAGCCCTGGTTTAGACAGTCCTGATTGGCAGGAATCGGACTCTTTCCTTCGATTCGAATGTTCTGCTTGTGATGACGTAGATGGTGTTGATGACGTCTTTACAAAATTTATCAGAAAAGTAAGTAATGGCTGCCCTTCATAAACTGTAATATTTTGAAAACGCTACCATTGTATAATTTCCCAGGCTAAAGACTGGTACGAATATAACTAACGTAAACATGAATGTGAAACGAAAGTAAGCAATAGGCTAGGTATATCTTGATCGATATTTTAAAAGTAAAACAATGCAGTTATTACAATTTTTGTTGACGTTTTAGTGTAGAAACGAAAGTAAGCAATAGGCTAGGTATATCTTGATCGATATTTTGAAAGTAAAACAATGCAGTTATTGCAATTTTTGTTGACGTTTTGGTGTAGGTTTTGATGAATATTCATGATTTTGAGGCGGAGTTGTGAGGTTGGTTACGTTGAAATGTAGAGCCGAAAATTGCATGTTTATTTGTCTCTACTTCAAGCTTGTGTATCTCAATTTTTTATGCGGAAAATCATACATGCTTTTGGGCTAACAGTTTGCCACATGTTGCGCAATCTGTGGCAGAAAGCGTTTTACGTAACGAAAATTTGGGGAAAAGTTAGTGTCGGTCTAAGAGACGAGAATCAACATTAAAGTCAACGGGGAAATCATCATCTATGCGATTTTATTGGCGATTTTTAGACCTGTAATTTTGGAATTTACCTTCCGGAAATACGTCAGAATGTACCAAATTGAATCTAATTTACCAAATTTTTCTGGGGGAGGGCCCCCAAATAGCGCAATTAGTTAAGAAATTATCAAACCTAGACCCCCCCTGCAAAAAATCCTGGATCCGCACCTGGTATGACATAGAAAGAGAGATAACACAATATGAAAAGACATTAGTGATAATAACACAAATTGCAATTTATAACCAATAAAACTTGTTTCTTTACAGATACAGGAAAAGAGAGATCCTTCTAGCAAACCACAGAGAAAAGTTAATCACTCGTCTGGACTCGGATCACCGACACAACTTCGTGCTGCCATTAGGCGGCGTTTCAGTGTTTTTAATCGAGATCGGACAACATTATGAAATGGTGTTTCCTGATGTGAATGCTAGGCCGTATAGTTCCTGGTCTACGTTTTATTAAATATGGAAATTAAACTATTTTCGTGAATGGGTTCTTCATTAATAGCTTACAATGGATCAAACGATTTAAAATTGTATGCGGGTTTTTCCTCCAGTTGTCTGTTTGAACAGATTTTTGAATACTTTATACGAGAAAAAAATTTGATTATATTCTGTAATATCGATAATATACTCAATTACAAACTGTCAATGAAAAACAGACTGTTATACAGATATAAAGTTGTTTTTACCTCAAAGTCATTTCGGACATGTAGGCCTACCTACAGTGTTTTCATGTACATGTATTCTGCATGCCGTTTTCTGCTTATTCACTGCACATTCTCACGGAAACAGAATGGGGGTTCGATTCGACAATATATAGCACTGTTTACATTAAATGAAAAGAGAAAACAAGCGATGAATTCTACGATCTAATCGTCTGGTTGGATAAGACAATGTCTGCCTCCATGTGTCCCCTCGGTGCAGTACAGTAGAACATTAGACTCCATTTTCCATCCAATTATACCTAATAGAACGATAACAATGATGCTATAATACCATAAGCTTAATCTGTCGTGTCTTCAACCTAATACTGTCTAGAACAAACCTATAATCAACTCTCTAGAACATCGCATGGCCGTGATTTTAATTTGGATGGATAATCTTGACTATTTGGCAAGTTCTGTTGCTACGATAATAAACAATATATATATAATATGCTACATCATATATTCGCTCATACGTCATGCAGTGGGACTTGAGGGAAGTTTTGCCCGGACTACTCTTATGTCGAATTTTGTTCATTGTATCATTTTACTCCATTCTCTAATAAATAAATGGGTATCGTTTTCCTCTTAACGATCTTAAAATCAATAGGGAAAACCTGCTAAAATAAGATAAATCTTACTGGAATTTTAATATACTTTATAACGATAGTGTTTTTACAAGTCCTGGGGTCACAGTGGCTAAGTGGATAAAACGCTGACTCGCTAGACTACATAGGGGTTTAACGTCCAACTTTTCTACACCAACCCAGGTAATGTTCACCGACGCTATGACATTCTTCAATAAAGGATCTTTTTCGAGCAATAGCAATTAGTACACGTTGCCTTAATTTTACGTTTCATCCGAACGACTATACCCCTTCTCCTCAGGACCACTTCCTCGCTCAACCCGGGACCTCTGGGATAGTGAGCAAGGGCCATATATCACAAAATGTTTAGTCGAGCATATGTCCGAGCATAGCCAACAAGTGGTTAATTTTTTTAAAAAATATACGTTTTTAACACTTTTATCCACCAAAATCGAGGCCATGACATTATCTAACCCCCAAACATCTCATCCGTGGACAAACAACACACAATTTATACTACGCAATCTGGATAGTATAGTTTATGACAAAATGTGCATTACGTATTATCATATTATGTAAGTTATTTGTTAACCCCGTGTGGCTAAGTGGGTAAGACGCTGACTCGCTAGCCTGGAGGTCGGTTGTTTAATTCCTGCATTGGTCGAGAAAGTTCATCCAGATTTTCCGGAGTGTTTTCCCTATGTCCGTGATGCAGGAAGCAGGCCTGTGAAAGCTTGCTTGTGTGTTTTTTGTGTTTACTTATTGGTGTCCAGTGTTTAAAGATTTTGGGTTTGGGTTTGCTCTGTTATTGAGTGCTCTCCCTTTCTAAGCATTGTTGTAGGCATATTTGAATTTGATACACCAGTTTGTGGAAAATGCGCAGCAAAATTACATATACAAGAGTGTTGTCCTTTAAAATATGATCCCTATAGTTATAATATGCAATTTAAAAATGAATAAGAGATTAATATCACAGTAAAGCTATACATTAAATTTATGCATCGAGAACGCCGTAGGATGTGGATGGCTAAAAGTATATACAACCAATTAATCTGCTGGGTTTCAGACATTTATGAATTAGGGTAAGCAAAATAAATATAGTTCGTACTGGAATAATATACCAGGCGATTTAAGAATATGTTATTGCATCTATCATAACGCAACATTCAACGTAGCGCGTTAGTAAAATTTACTCGGAAAAACTGTCTTTTTGAGCGATAAAATCATCGCAACAACCACCGTACTTACACATATTGCGATATTAACGTGACGTCTTTCACGCTATTGACCCATGTGCTCTTCCATCGCTATTCCATATTCTGTATTTTTCGTTTCGTTTTTTTATAGTTCAAAATTACTTGTCTTTACCACAGTAGGATCTGGGAGAGTTTTTATGTCATCGGCAATTTGGTTGAAGCTAGGGATTAGTCACACTCGGCAAATCTCGACAGATTCCGTAAACTACATCTAGTCTCGGCAGTATGACAGTAAGTGATATGTACCTACGCCCATACATTTGCGATGCGGCTACCGGTTTACTTTAACAGGAAAACTTGATGCTATTACACAAATTGGGAACCTATTCGGCTAGCGACCTATTCGACCGATCGAGCTGCAACCTGTTCGTTGGAAACCTATTTAGAATAAAGACAACAGTCGCCTTAACTCATCTATTTATCAACCAATATAATCTAACGTTATGTCTATCAAATGAAAGTAGAATATATTATTTTTTTTATCCATTCCTTTAGCTCAGAATAGAAGTGTAATTTCATCATTATCTTACAGCTGGATCGGTCGAATATGTCGCTAGCCAAATAGGTCGCCAATTTGTGTTCGGTATGGGTGCAGCCATGTTTCATCCGGGACCTTTAAAGTAGTTCCAAGATGGCGGAATTCGTCATACAGCCGAGGTTAGATGTAGGTTCCGTAGGTTACGGAATCTGCAGAGGTTTGCCGAGTGGAATTAGTCAATGAAACGGTCTTGGCGTCCGGTGCATGGAACTGTGTTTGTTTATAGTTCAAATTTTCGTTTTACTTGTCTTTACGACACTAGGATATGGAAGAGTTGTTATTGAATAGGCGTTCTAGTTGAAGCGAGGGATTAGCCAATAAAACGGTCCTGTTACGGCGAGATCTTGGCGTGCGATGCATGGAACTGTGGGTAAACCACTAGAAACATCAGCGCTGATTGATTAATCAATGTCTGACGTTATAGGGTCAAAAGCCGCCCGTACGACACCTCATGTAGTGTACACCATCGAAAGTATAAAAAACGAAACGAAATATAGATCTGTATTTTAATCAGGTTGAAATCGTTGTCACGGCAAAGAATTCTATGTTAAAAAAATATTTGGATTATTTTCATCAATTATTGTATCACAAACGTAAAATTACAGATCCCTATCTATTTGTTTTCAATTTTCTTGATATTTCTTTGTAAAATCTGTAAATGGCTTACTTAAATGAATCGTTGCATATTTTAAAGCAGTGCATAATGATAAATGCTTTCCTTTATCATGAGTAATACGCTATAAGGGTTCCTTATTAAAATGTTCAAACACGCGAGTTACTGGAATCAAATAATTATAATACAATTATTTCTTCTTTTTTTATCACGCGAATTATGGAAATCACATATTATTACAATACGAAATATTTCCATTTTCTTCTTCCGCACGTCGTCGTTGTTGTAGGGAGATACAAATTATTAGGGTTTTTTTTTTCTTTCGTCTTCTTTTATTCCTGTTTTTGGGGGGTTTTTTGTTGACGTTTTCCATAAAGGTGAGGGATCAGCACTTCCACTTCTTAGTGTTGAGAGGCTGGTTACGGTAAATTGTTAAATGGTTTTAGTATGCTACATCCAAGTTTGTGTATCCCAGAATTTCAGAGGTCAACCCCTTATAAATATTGGAGCAAATGCTTGGCTATTAACAATGTGGGAGAAAGCTGGAGTCGGGCAAGGGAACAAGAACTAACATTAGAATCAATTTAAAATTAATTGTGGTCTGTTACCAATACTAATATCAAGAGTTACGTCCCTTCACAGAAAAATACAGTTAAGTCTATTTTTCAAACAAAATTTTCTCATTAATGTTTAAACATGCAAAGAATATATATAATTTTAAGACTGATTAGTATTCCTTTAATTTTCCAGAAATAATATCATGCGATTAGTCTTTTTGATTTGAAAACAAATAGGCTACCAGCATACTGTGGTACCAGAATAATAACATTCTATTTACATGTTGAGGCTGAGTACGAACTTTGTCCAAAACGGACTGTTTTCGGCCAGGCACAAGAAGTAGTTTCTTATCTTAAGATCCTTGCAGGAGCATATTACTCGGGTATTTTGGGGCTGTGCCATATAAACATCGAAATGTATAACAATTTTTTTTAAATTTGACTCTGTAACTAACAGGAATAAAATTAGAGTTCTTTGAGGATGCTCCGAGCCCCCCCCCCCCCCCATCGGAAGTCCATGGGGCCCCCTCAATCCATGGTGTGTTGCGATTGACATCCGAAAATTCGGTGGGCGACGTATAATTAAAAATGTCATTTTTGCCTGGTTTTCACAGACCATATTTTGTTTAGTCACATAGTTAATTGTCCTGTGGCACAAATGCATCAGAGCAGATTTTAAAAAAAAACAATCTTGTAAAACAATGGGCTCTAAATTTGAAACGAATCCTTTAATAACTGCAGTGTGTGTGCGTGTATGTTCGTGTGTGGGTGGGGGATTAACTAAGAAACGACAGCTTGTGGGGCGCTGAGAATACGTTACAACTACGCGCACGCATAAAAATACCCGAGATCTGGAGAAAATCTACACAGGGTGGCAAGATCTCGAGAACATTAAGTAAAATTCTCGAGATCCTTAACACAGGATGGGCAATTCTGGAGAAAATTATTAGGGGATTGAGATCTCGAGAAAGTGTCACGGGATCGCAAGATCTCGTGGTCTTCTACAAAATTTTGCATGACCCCTATACGCTTCCGTAAAAAAACAAATCTCGAACGAAAAAAAATCCAAATGCAAATCTCAAATGTACGGAAGCGTATAGGGGTTATGCAAAATTTTGTAGAAGACCGCGAGATCCTGCGATCCTGTGATACTTTCTCGAGATATCAATAAAATGTTCTCGAAATCCCCTAATAATTATCTCGAGAATTTTGTCGGGGTCTCGGGTATATTTATGCGGGCGCGTAGTTGTAACGTATTAGTGTCGCTTCTAGTGCACCTTGTCGTTCTGGAGCTGTTCCCCTTTCCCGAAAAACTACAGTCTTTAACTGATTTTGTTTTTCAAATGAGTTGTGAAGCACTGGGGTCTTTCGATTTTATCCGTACTTTGCAAATTTATGTTCGAGAGTTACCCTCTTTGTCCGTTATTCAACATTATGTTATCTTCTGTTCCTTAATATTTCCCCCACACACACACAAACGCCCGCTCCCTTGAAGCTTTGTTTAGGTCACAGAGGCTTCACTTTTACAATTTTGTGTGAAGCTTTGGGGCCATTGATATTCAATGATAAGTGATCTTCTGTTCCGGAGTTATACTCTCCATTCTGTGAAAACATTGTTTTAACGGATTTTCGCTATTCAGTGTTCCGCGACAAGGATGATTCCTGTTAATTATCGGCAATATAAGGTTTCCTGAGGCATAGATGTTGCGTGGGCGTATCTCCACACTTTGCGTAGCTATCGGGGGCTGTCCATCGTCTTCGAAACGTAATTTTTGTTAGAAAGTTGTCAACCTAAATTTTCTAGATTTAGTTCTGTGACAACGTTAGTCCAGATTTGAACCTGCTGGTACACTAGGTGGCTGTGATATTGTAACCCAGTCGATGTATGAAATTTCCCCTCAACCCCCCAAATATTGCTACAAAAAGTTTCTCAAATGATTCTGGTAAGGTTTAATGTACTAAGGCATAACATACAATGTACTAAAAGTTTACCAAAGTAGGATGTCTATGCCCAGGTTTGGGGGGGGGGGGGGGGGGGGCAAGAAACACATTAAGAAAACTTTGGTTGTCACTTAGCTGTTGAATCATTGTGAAATTGAATTTATGACCTCCAGCTAGCTAGCTAGCTGTAGACCTTAGTCCATAGAATAAGTTTCAGAGCGTTCAGTTTTAAGTGGCATTCTCCTCTGTATGGACCTCATGAGTGTTGTTTGGCTTGTCACAGTTTCCAGCTTGGCAAGGGCCACATACAGTAGTAGAGGAGTTTCCATTGCATCTGCTGCTGCATCGAAAGGCATTGCATCCCACCAAACAGTTGCAATGGATTATTTTCAAAGCCAACACCATTTTTAATGATTTTTGATGTGTTCTCTGCTCCCAAAAAACCTAGGGATAGACACCAAGATCATCAAATTTGGGTTGATAGTTACAGAGTTATGATCATTAGGTTTCGGTGTCCGCTTGTGCGTAATCTTGAAAAAAGACCTTTCCGGGGGGGGACCTAATTGGGTAAGTTTTTAGTATGTTAAAAACTACAATGAAGCCTACCAGAATCAGTTGAGAACCCCTTTGTAGCAATCTTTTGAGGGTTAAACTATATTTTGACCTGACTGGATAAAACATTTAAAATCAGTTTTATTTAAATTTTTAAAAAAGTGTGTATTGCCACGCTGCCCTAAGCGCGACGTGGGTTTCGGAAATATTTGTTTCATCAGTGAAAATTTCTGGTGACATGTGAATGCAACAACAACAGCCTGATTGATTTGTTGATTGGAGTTCAGATGTCGTCGTTAACATGCTGTATTCGTGCCGGAAATTCGTAGTAAGACAACGCGTTTTCCGGCTTGTAATTTTCATGAATTTTGTGGGAGGGACAGGCCCGAACAAATCCCCCGACGGCGTGTTTCATGACTTCTGCACTCGACGGTGACCTTTAATTCAAAGACATCGACATCCATTTATAAGATATAGTAAAAGTCACATCATTTCGGAAAAATAGGTTGCCAGGCAAGAGAAACATACGCCAACGGCAGCTAAATCGTCCGGGCAGTCAACAAGAGTCGCATATTAAGTAATTATCAGAAAATCATTAGAATTTATTTGGTTTTTATAAAGATCTGCCCCATGCTAAGGTTTAGTATACGAAACATTTAATATTATGGATTTTGCTGTTCAATTATCGATTTTCAAGAAATTCTAACTCAACCACCATTAATGTGTAACGGGGGTATTGTCAAACGGTTTTTTAATTCGGAATAAAATTGTGACCTCCATAGGGTCCACAAGGTAAAAAAGATTATTTTTCGTACAATCAGGGGCCATAATTCAGGATGTTATGGTCCAATGTGCCCGAATATCGAACAGAACCGCGATCTGTGGGTTATAAAACTACATTTCAAATTTCATCAAAGTCGGATTAAAATTGTGACCTCTACAGGGTCCACAACCTTGATATATCATATTTTTTTTTTACACTATTCGCGTATTAGCGGCAGCCATTTTGTCCGGCAGTTTCATCAAAGTCGGTTCAAAATTGTGACCTCTACACTGTTCAAAAGCTAAAAACATGATTTGTCGTTCAATCAGGGGCCATAGCCCATGAAGTTACAGTCTGATACATCAGAATATCGAACGGAACCGAGATCTTTGGGTGATAAACCTACATTTCAAGTTTCACTGAAATCGGATAAAAATTGTGACCTGTAGACTGTTCACAAACAATTGTGGACGGACGTCCGGACGGACAAACAGGGTCGACGACAATATACGTCCACATGAAAATTTGGGCGTATAAAAATGACATTTGAGTACTACGTTCATCTGAACAATTCTGAATAGGCAAGTGGAACAATAGAACAAGGTCATCTAAATCGTGATGTAAGATGATATGAACATAACAAATGATATATGATTCAACTGAAAGGAGGAGATATATGTGCAACATATGTGATTTATATCTTCATTCAAGTAAAAAAAAACCGTATCTATTCGGTTTAAATCTTACGTCGAACTAAATAAACTAAATGTAGTCATTGAAGCGACAATGGCTGGTGTTAAAACACCGTGTAATTCAAGACTATAATTGGATCTTCGTAAAAATTTAACAGGGAAAAATGAAATGACGATTAAATTAACATCTGCTGATTTGTGTTTCTGCCATTTTGGGTTTTAGAAATTTACCTTTAAATTCAGATATCGAAAACCATATAAAAGACATTGCAAAAGTCAAATCTTACGAAATTATCGCTGCCCTTTAATTGCCCGGCACCATATGAAAAATATTTTTTTTTTAAATTGATATTTGTCAAATTCGATTTTTAGGCACATTTCGCTTGCATTATCGCTCTGTGTTTGGGGAATTTATCCTTCTACCACCGAAACACACTGATTGCGAGATATCCCTTTCCAGAAATTCCTGAAGACCGCCATTTTGAATTATGTTAATCGCCTCATTTTGCCTTGACGGAATTCAGCCGATTTTGAGTATGATTTTGTCTGACATATTTATCATTGAACCAAACTGCATTGGTGCAGTTTTTTTTAAGGTAGAGCGTTAACTCTCCCACCTACATAATACTGCATGAAGTAAATAAAACGTTTTGTAATGTTAAGTAAAGCTGTAGGCCTATGACGCCATTGTTTTTGTGCGTCATAGTTGGGAGCCAAAATGGCGCCTGGAAACGAGTTGTCGTAACTTTCCCTATATAGGACTTTGGTTACGATAAGGTCGTAGGAAAATAATGTCGGCATTTTTAACTCGTGAGTATATATTTAGCTGAACTAAAGCCAACCGTTTCGGAGACTTAGTCGATTTTCAGGTCCACTGACGGCCATCTTAGAATGATGTTGATTATGCAAATTTCCCCAAGACCGATAATGGCCGCTTTAGTTATGGGAGTACTAGAGACCACACCCGAACAGTTTCCGAAGAAATGATTTTTGTTGCAATTTGTTCGAGGTCACCCCTCTCATATTGTTATCTCTACCCACCTAATATGCTAACATCAATGACTGAAAAAAAAAACCAAACGAAATTATAGAGAAACTTCAGACGAAAGGTGTTGGTTTCTGAATCAGTACGTCTAATAATATTATATATATAATATATTACACATTGATTGATATAAAAATAAAAGGCTGATTTGTTTGTTTGGTTTTTTTTTTCTTTTACACAGATAAGATTACATTTCAATTAAACTAGTACAAAAGTTAGTATCTAGCTATAGTCCATGCCTGATATACACGTATTTCTCATTTTTCCCAAAACAAAGATGGCTGCCGGGTGAATATAAAATGAAGAGAGATTCTTACCTGCTGGTCCCAGTTGGGGTTGTTTTTGCAATTACAAGTATTTGAACAACGGTGTAGCGCCGAATAATATTAATTAAGCACGTTTTCAGAAAAATTCGTTAGACGGCTGAATTACCGGGACGCTTTAGGAACACATTTCCATGTCCGCCATTTTCAAACACACACTTCCGGTTTAACTGTTCTGTGACAATTATATTTTTTAAAAATATCACTCTCGGTTGACACTTCTACGAAACGTGGCGTCCTACAGTTAAATGTCTAACTGAATGTCGCTGATAAAATATCAAATAGAGTATAGATAACTTGGAGAACCATTGTATAAATAAATCAATTATGAGACAAATCTGGAAGATTAATTAAATTTGATTGGTTACTGTTTAGTTAACCAATATACTGTCCAATTTCGATTACATCAACCACTTACATTACTAAGAGTTTTACTCATTGTTTTCCAATACTCATTGAATCAATTTTGACAAACACAAGGGTGCTGAAAATCACATGTACACTATATATTCCTTTGATATATCAGTTTATTGGATCAATAAAAAAGACAACCAGACATTTTATCTTTACAGACAACTTAACACCAATTAACATCCAAGTCTGCCTGGCAATTGTCTGATTAATTAGTGCTCACACTCTTCCAGTGAAGAACAGCATGTAATTTTCGGGATTTGAATTAAGCCTTTTATTTTATTACTTTTCTTAACCTTGTGAACTCCCGAATCCTGACTTTGTAAACAAAAAAAAAAAAAAATCGTTGGTTGACGGTAGGCCTACACATTACGTGTGTTACTGATATGAAAACACACAAGATTTTTACAAATCTACACAAGTTTGTGTTAATGCAATGCAAAACAACACAAACTTGTGTAGATTAGTTTTAACACAAGTACTTGTGTTGAGATCCAACACAAGTATTTTTCAGTGTGACGGCGTTAAGGAGAAGAAAAGGTCTGGCTATTCATTTTATTCGTGCAAACCAATGAGGTGATACAATTGTTACACAGAAATAGAAGATGTTAGTACAATAGTCCTTAACGCTAAGTTACCACTATCACGATTCGCGCCAGGAAAACGCGATTGCTACGTCAAACTTTCGGGGCAGGCAGATATTGAAGTTTGGACCAGTCTCTAAGACGAAAGGTATGTAATATACCAATCTTACTAATGTCTTGTTAAACGCGGTACACATTTGCGAATCCTTGAAGCTGTAATTCGAAGCTGTCTTGGCATCATCCCTCTACAACATGGCCTGTGGTGATCTTTATTAGCAACATTGATATACAGCAGTATATTAAACCTCATTTTATTTGATTCATTTTTTAGCGGAAACCTATTGTATACTCGATTTGTTAATATATTCTGAATAGGTTCTGAAATTAAATAGTAATTTTTATAAAAAATAATACGCTGTCTAGTGGATACTATACACATGTAATACAATACAATTGTTTTATTTTATCTCGAAATCGGAATAAGAAATCAATCAGCCGAATTAAAATATTTATGTAACTTCCAGAGGAGCTTTAAAGATTCTAGCCTACACTCCCAGGAACGTATTTATAGGGTAGTTCCATTAAAAGTATGGCGATCAAGTGTGTCAGGCGGACTCAGTCCCTGGCTTGCTAGCCTGGAGATCGGGTGTTCGATCCCTTCATTGACCGAGATAGTTCATCGGGTTTTCTGACGTTGTTTCCCCACGTCAGTGATGCAGAATGGAGGGCCTGACAAAGACAGGTGTCTAGTCGGATAGGAAGAAAAACAAAAATCCCGTGTACACAGTGGGGTGCACGTAAAATATCCCTTGACAGGTAAAAATCGATACATACGAGTAGGCCATAGTGTCGCTGCCCGTGCAAAATGTCCCCGCGCAACTGGAACGGATAATCGAACGGCGGGGCGCTTTCCATAGGTATCAAAATGGAAGATAAGCCGACATAATTATGCTCGATGTTCTGTTAAATAAAGACGATCAGACAATAATCCATCAACAAACTTTAATTGATACTTACTTTTCATTGGCATTTCATTGGAACTATTAAATCTGGAGAAGCGGAATAAAGCCCATTTTATGCAGAACATACTTTACGATGACACGACGACGGACAGTAGTCAAGCTTAACTGATATACAAATGTACAAGACAAATTGCAATTGAAAGGTCATTTATTATCAATGACAAATAAGTATTACTAGTCCTGGGGCTGAGGGGCGTCGTGTGGGCAATCATATGTCCCCTAATTTTGACTCTTGATTCCTGTATGGTACCCATAGGAGATTGAGAAAAACTTGGGTAGACATTCCAGATATGGGACAGAAAGTTGTAATTTAAGATGGCGTCCAAGGGGGCCGCCGTACCCTTATACCTGATATAACTCTATCTGGATTTGTCCTTAAGTGATGAATTTGGTGTCTTTACCTAGGTTTTTGCGGTCAAGGAATCCATTGAAATCATTTTCAGGGTGAAAAATTGTACCGGGTAATGGTGAATTCCAAGATGGCCGCCAGACCCTTTTGGCTACCCTGCCAAGGTGCATAATTGGGCGAGGAGAATAAACTTGTCGTCTTTTCTAGGGTTTTAGGAGTCAGGGATTTCACACAGATCATTCATTCTGCCGGAAGAACAATTTATCATAATTAATTTCAGTATAGGGCAGCCAGTTGATCAGGATACTGGTTTTACTTGCCTGACTATGCGACAGAGATTGGATACTTTATTAACATCTAGCGATATAAACTATCGGGGTTTTTTGTCTTGGACGATGCTGTACACATTATTCACAAATCTACAAATGTTCACCGTAGATAAGTTGGATCACTTTTCTGACTATCATTTTTTTTTATGAACCACACCTACACTGTTAATTTCTCACAATACCACCATTATTGGTACAAGTGATGAACAGTGGGAACCATGGCATTGTAACGATAGATAATTTACGTTTCAACAGGTACCATCACAAGTCAATAACAATTATTGACCTTCCTTCAACCAGTTGTGCTACTGAAGCTCATATTCAGAGGGCATTCTATGCAACCTACATCCAAGTCAATTGTTTGGGAGACTTTTCACTGAACCCACAAGACTATGGGTTCACCATGGAAAACGAATGTCTCGTCCCAAAGAAATAACATCTTAATTTGCCAGATGAAGTGTGAAATGTGCCACACGCTCCTGTCCTTGTAGAGATAGTAGCGTCTGCTGCTGCATATTCTGTAAATGCCAGGCAAACGGTCAATGCAACCAATGCAAAAACCATGTTGGTCGTATTTTGAGAAATTGACAGAGTAGGTGTGGTTCATAAAAAGGTAGGTTGCCAGACAATGAAACATACGCCCAGAACAGCTAAATCGTCCGGGCAGTCTACAAGAATTGTCGCATATTAAGTAATTATCAGAAAATCATTGGAATTTGTTTGGTTTTTATAAAGTTCTACCCCATGCTAACGTTTAGTATACGAAACATTTAATATTATGGATTTAGCTCGTCAATTATAAAAATTCCTTGAAAATCGATATACTGGTTTGTCTCAAAATTTTTCAAAGTCATCAAGTGCCATATCTCTGGCAGTAATTATCATAAATCGCTGAAAATCAATAGGCTTCATCGACTCATGACCTTAAACACTGTGTATAGTCAGTTGGATATTAACTTTGGCCTCTAGGGCGTCCACAAGATTGTTTTGAAGTTTTCAAATGTCATAACTCTGGTAGTAATAATCGGAAATCGCTGAAAATAAATAAGTTTCTTCGTCTCCTGACCTTTAATACTGTATATTAACTTTAGCATTTGTGGACGACGGGCGGACGGACAGACAGGAGCAACGACAACATACGACCACATTTCAATTTGGGCGTATAAAAATGATAGTCAGAAAAGTGATCCTAACTGTACAACTTATTTACGGTGAACATTTGTAGATTTGTGAATGCTGTTTACAGCATTGTTCAAGATAAAAACGCTTGTCAAAATACGATACTTTATATCTCTAGATGTTAGATGTATCCAATGTCTGTCACATAGTCAGACAAATCCTTCTGAACGGAAAAAATAGACACACTCCCGCATAAGTTTAAAGGGCCAATCCCGATAACTTTTTGGGGAATAAAACTGCTTAATTTTGTGTTTAAATCCTTTAAAATCCATAACCTAAGGCCCACCTACTAACCCGATATTTGTGATACGTTTGTAAATAACTTAAACCTGACAATCTTCATCTGGAAATGGAGACCGTTGTATTATACAGTATCTGGATAAAACCAGACTTTTTTCTATACAAATAATATGTAGGTGGAATTTACCTTTTGTTATCAAGTACAGTGCATGGGTCATTCACTGTATAGACCTCTCAAGAAACGTTAATCGATTATCAGGTCACCCAATGAAAAAATTGACTCGAAATCTTAAAAGGGTTACGTGTCCGGATAAGCAGTGTTGACGTACACTTCCAAACGACTCAATATTTTGAGCTGAAATTTTAAGACAAGGTAAATACACCATGCCACTATATTTTGGTCCATAAATTTCATAAATACTCGGACTTTAATTTTTGAGACTCTGTTCTTATCGGGATTGTCCCTTTAAGAAACAGACGCTATTCCAGCAATGGCCAGAGAGGGATTTCTCGAGCCAATGCTTCAGGAATATAGTGATGCAGGAAGCGGGCCTGACATGGACAACTGTTTAGTCGTTTGGATGAGACCGAGGTCCCGTGTACACATTGACGTGCACGTAAAAGATACCTTGGCAGTTGAAACTCGATATTAGAATATGTCGTAGCGTTGCTCAAGCAAAATTTCCCCCATAGACACTGCATGGTGTATGCCCGACTTCATTAGCCCAGTTTAGGAACAGAACAGTAGGACGTTAAACCCCATTTCTGTTAATCCCGATTATAAAATAATGCTATTTTAAGATTATAAATCAAAATGATGGTAATTTGAGACAAAATTGGATTGAGTGCCCCCCCCCCCCCAAAAAAAAAAATAAATAAAAGAAAGATTAAAATGAAAATAAAAAAAACAAAGACCCCCCCCCCCCCCCCGAAAAAAATGCTTATGTGTTTTTTGTGTTTACTTATTGGTGTCCAGTGTTTAGGCCAAAAAAAAGAGTTCTGTTTCCTGTAACGGATGGAAAATAGGGTAGGGTCGGTATGTAGGGTTTTTTTTTTTCTTTTTTTTTATTAAATTATATTAGATCTTCCACCACCGTAATATGGGGGTTCAGGTCAAAGTTTCAAATGACAGAAACAATTTTTTGTCCCCCGCCTTTCGAAGAAAGTTGAGGGACTATTAAAATGGGTTCGTCCGTCTGTCTGTCTGTCTGTCTGTCCGTCACACTTTTTGGGACACAATAACTCTCTTTCTAATTGAGCTAGAATGTTCAAACTTGGTGTATGTGTTTATTAGGTCAATGCCTTGATGGAGTTCGAAGATGAGCATTTTCCGCTTAGGGTAAGCAGAGATAAGCAATTTGATTGGTTGATGCTTTGGGACACGATAACTTTAGTTCTAATTAAGTGAGATTGATGAAACTTGGTGTATAGTTTCATTACAGTAATACCTTGACTAAGTTCGATAATGAGCATTTTCTGCTCAGGGTAAGCAGAGCGATACGCAATTTGATTGGTCGAGACTTTGGAACACAATAACTCTCCTTCTAATTGAGTTAAAATGTTTAAACTTGCATATGCTTATTAGGTCAATGCCTTGATGGAGTTCGAAGATGAGCATTTTCCGCTTAGGGTAAGCAGAGATAAGCAATTTGATTGGTTGATGCTTTGGGACACGATAACTTTAGTTCTAATTAAGTGAGTGTGATGAAATTTGGTGTATAGTTTCATTACAGTAATACCTTGACTAAGTTCGATAATGAGCATTTTCTGCTCAGGGTAAGCAGAGAGATACGCAATTTGATTGGCCGAGACTTTGGAACACAACAACTCTCCTTCTAATTGAGTTAAAATGTTCAAACTTGGTGTATATGTTTATTAGGTCAATGACTTGATGGGGTTCGAAGATGAGCATTTTCCGCTTAGGGTAAGCAGAGATAAGCAATTTGATTGGTTGATGCTTTGGGACACGATAACTTTAGTTCTAATTAAGTGAGAGTGATGAAACTTGGTGTATAGTTTCATTACAGTAATGCCTTGACTAAGTTCGATAATGAGCATTTTCTGCTCAGGGTAAGCAGAGCGATGCGCAATTTGATTGGTCGAGACTTTGGAACACAATAACTCTCCTTCGAATTGAGTTAAAATGTTCAAACTTGGTGTATATGCAAAGTCAATGCCTTGATGGAGTTCGAAGATGAGCCTTTTCCGCTTAGGGTAAGCAGAGATAAGCAATTTGATTGGTTGATGCTTTGGGACACGATAACTTTAGTTCTAATTAAGTGAGAGTGATGAAATTTGGTGTATAGTTTCATTACAGTAATTCCTTGACTAAGTTCGATAATGAGCATTTTCTGCTCAGGGTAAGCAGAGCGATGTGCAATTTGATTGGTCGAGACTTCGGAACACAATAACTCTCCTTCTAATTGAGTTAAAATGTTCAAACTTGGTGTATATGCTTATTAGGTCAATGCCTTGATGGAGTTTGAAGATGAGCATTTTCTTCTTAGGGTAGGCAGAGATAAGCAATTTGATTGGTTGATACTTTGGGACAAGATAACTTAAGTTCATCTTGAATGATGATTTTTATGCCAATACAATGACTGCATTCTCATTCAGTAATGGATTCGACAGTAACAGTGTATAGAAACGATTGACTCGGACACGAGGGCCCTTTTCCCTTAGCCAGAGGGGCCCTTTTGTCAAGCGTGGGGGCCCTTTTGTCTGCCTTTAGGGTCCCCTACCTAGGGTACATTTTCATTTTTCTCGTCGGTTTTAGCATTTTTCTTTCTAACCCACTTTTGGATGACATTTCGTGTACAGTTTGATTGCTCGATACGTTTGAAAAAAAATAAATCAGGATTAATTAATATGTGTCATCTATTTATTTTGGGATTTCGGCGGGGGACATCAGCCTCACTGTTTGCTTGTTTTTAAATATTTTTTGAAAACATACATAAAATGCTAACCAATTTTTTTATTTCATCAAAATATTCCAATTATATCCAAAATCATGGAATTTTAAAATCCGAGTAATCAAAACTGTCCGTAGTGGCCGTATGCCGGCGTATGTCGTATAATATTCTGTGCGAAAATCTTCAATTTTATGTTGGGTTGAGTCGGCGCCGTGAACATAAAGTACGAATAGATTTGTGGATGGAATTCTTGGATAATTGTTTAAAATGTATCAAAGACTCGATTACGATTTAAGAGTGTGTCCGCGAGAAAACCATGCAGATGGTGCTAAGGCTTCAATCACAGATTTTGACCAAATTTGGTTTATAAGTTGAGATAGTCCCAAAACACATATATGTACAATATCAGATAAATCTTTCCATTCCTGGCTGAGAAAAGTGCAAAAACTTTTTTCATATCGTGAAATTGCCAAAATCTCTCTTTTCTCAAATACCAACTTTGCAAAGTAATCATACCTTTACTATACGTGGCAAAAAAACTAAACTCACACAGTTTGTAGATGACCTAGTGCTGTTACCATAAAATTAATTTAAGACGATTCTGACGAACATAGGCTGTATACGGACTGGATATCAAAGCCTTTCTAAATTACCCATTTTTCGTCACCCAAAGTTTGACGCTCTGTAGCTACTTCTTTCATGGCGTGGGTTTAAAAAAATTTTGCTCATGTGAACAAACAACCTCCCAACATGTGATACAAAAAATAAAAATGACCGGAATCGACTTGACAAAAACTAGGTAAAGGAAACAATAACCCATGAAATTAACCTGTAATTTCCCTTTTTTGGTGTAAATTAACCGTAGTAGAAAAAAAAACCTAACATTTTTTTTCCTTTTCATTCTTATCGTGTTTACTACCAGCCCTAAAATACATTAGTATCTGATTTATAAAAATGTCACAGAAAAAAATACTTTAAATGGCCTGTAATCGTTCATTGTTCATCTGGCGCCGATGGGAAATGGTTGCCGCAGTTGTCCACGAGCTTCCATCGGAATATCAATGTCCTCAATGAACTGATCTTAAACATATCCATTAATCTCAAATAGACATTATTTTAAATGAAATAATCTAAACAAGCTAGGTTGTCAGGCAACAAGACACACGCCCACAACAGCAAAGTCGTCCGAACAGCCAACAAGGGCTGTCGGCATCGCATATTTTTTCTTTTGTCAGTAAGGAAAACGTTTACAACACATGATCAAGGACCATAACTCTGGCAGTAATTATCGAATATCGCTGAAAATCAATAGGTCTTTTCGTCTCATGACCCCAAACACTGAGTATAAATTGAAATCAGATATTAACTTGAGTTTCTTTGTCTCATGACCTTAAACACTGTGTATAAATTTAAAGTCAATGGGATATTCACTTTTGCCTCTAAAGTGTCAACAAGATATTACAAAGTGATCAAGGGTCATAACTCTGGTAGTAATTGTCGGAGATTGCTAAAAATCAATAGGCTTTTTCGTCTTATGACCGTAAACACTGTGTATACATTTATAGTCAATCGGATATTAACTTTAGCCTCTAGAGTGTTCACAAGATTTTTCAAAGTGATCAAGCGTCATAATTCGGACAGTAAGTGAGATTCGAACCACCAACCGCATGACTTACACCCAACAGATCCCATCACCGAATCGCTTGTCCCAGGACCCCAAGGTCCATGTCGCGGGACCAGTTCAGGGTGATCGCTCATGGTCTCTCTTATTCTAAATCTGGCCATGAAGGTGTAACTGACGGCGCTCGAGGGCTGTAGCTACCATACTACACCGTTTAGCGTCGATTCAACGTCGCCCATTTCGATGCAAGACTGCCTTGCTGTTAAAATTAAAACTTCAACATTTCTGTATTGTGAAATCAGTAGATATGTCCCAAAAGGAATACTGAAAACAAGCTCTATAATTTGTAGCCATTTTAGGTAACCTGTTGAAACTTTAAAGAGACAATACAACAAATATGTTAAAGGGACAATACGACAATACCAAATATACAATAAATACAAATACACACTTATATACAGTACCACACGGTACAATGAGGGCTATGGATATGATGAAAAGGTATAAAAGCCAAAATTGTTATTTCTCTAATCAAATTAGCAAAAAAATGTATCACAAAAGCTTATTTTTATCATTTTTCAATAAGCTGTATATTTAAAGTATGTTGCATTCCGGTCATTTTTTTTACACCTATTGATACTATGTGCTTAGCACTTCAAAACCATCCAAAGAAATTCCACTTGCGACCATGAAAGAAAAAGTTACAGTGTATCTTTTGCTGTACTATTGGGACAATGTGAATATGGTACCCTAAAACAAGTCCACAAAAAAATAGTACGGACTGATTTTTTTTTTTTCAAATTTGTGCTGGAGTGGTAGTTGACAACACGATTTATCAGACAGGGTCAAAATTAGAAGGTTGTTATTGCACCATAGAATGCAGTCTATGCTTAAAAAGGGTGATAAATATAGATGTGAAAACCAAGATTTTACCCATAAAATGAATATTTCCAGTACAGTCCTTTATAGCGACATTAGGTTGAAACCACTTCAGCATGTCACTTCTTGCCCCTAGGGGATGTCATACCATAAGTTTGATCAAAAACTTCCGACCCCCCCCCCCCCATCTTAGCACTTTTTGCGATTTTTGCATGGTCTTCTCGCGGATACACTCTTAAATATTATCTTTGGTGGCAAAATAACTTTTAATTGTTCTATGAAGATAAAAACAAAAGCGTATAGGGAGGCCATTTTGTTCAAGGGAAATAACTCGCGCTGAAAACTTATTGCACGAAATCGGTCCGTAATAAATTTATTTGTCTTCTTTTAAATACCAATCGAGCAGATCCTATCCACTTGTTTTTGTCCCTTTGCGAGCCGTTACTAATTAGAACAAAAGTTGTGAGGTTTATAGCTTTTCGGAATGTGCATTGGTAAATCTATACGAAACCTGTTGTCTCGTTTTTCACGTGTTAGCAATCTCGCGTCAAAAGTATGGCAGATTTTAATAAACGTGCGCTGTACCCGCTTATTCCGATCGGTATATGCCGATTCAAAGAATGATGACATTAATATTCATTTAAAATTTATAGCAACAAATAATATATATTTTCACGAAAAAAAAAATTGAGTCTGCAGGTTTTGTAATGGATCGGTCGGGTTACCGGAAACATGACACTATTTTTTTGGCCTTAAAAATTTTGGGTTTGGGTTTGCTCTGTTATTGAGTGCTCTTCGTGTCCAAGCATTTTTGTCCCCCGCCTTTCGAAGAAAGTTGGGGGACTATTAAAATGGGTTCGTCCATCTGTCTGTCTGTCTGTCCGTCACACTTTTTGGGACACAATAACTCTCTTCCTAATTGAGCTAGAATGTTCAAACTTGGTGTATGTGTTTATTAGGTCAATGCCTTGATGGAGTTCGAAGATGAGCCTTTTCCGCTTAGGGTAAGCAGAGATAAGCAATTTGATTGGTTGATGCTTTGGGACACGATAACTTTAGTTCTAATTAAATGAAAGTGATGAAACTTGGTGTATAGTTTCATTACAGTAATACCTTGACTAAGTTCGGTAATGAGCATTTTCTGCTCAGGGTAAGCAGAGCGATACGCAAATTTGATTGGTCGAGACTTTGGAACACAATAACTCTCCTTCTAATTGAGTTAAAATGTTCAAACTTGGTGTATATGCTTTTTAGGTCAATGCCTTGATGGAGTTCGAAGATGAGCATTTTCCGCTTAGGGTAAGCAGAGATAAGCAATTTGATTGGTTGATGCTTTGGGAAAAGATAACTTAGGTTCATCTTGATTGATGATTTTTATGCCAATACAATGACTGCATTTTCATTCAGTAATGGATTCGACAGTAACAGTGTATAGAAACGATTGACTCAGACACGAGGGCCCTTTCCCTTGGCCAGAGGGGCCCTTTTGTCAAGCGTGGGGGCCCTTTTGTCTGCCTTTAGGGTCCCCCTAACTAGGGTACATTTTCATTTTTCTCATCGGTTTTAGCATTTTTCTTTATAAAACACTTTTGGATAACACTTCGTGTACAGTTTGATTGCTTGATGGGTTTGAAAAAAATAAATGTGCGATTGATTAATATGTGTCATCTATTTATTTTGGGATTTCGGCGGGGGACATCAGCCTCACTGTTGGCTTGTTTTATTTGAATTTGATACACCACTTTGTGGGAAATGCAAATTACATACAAAAGGGTGTCCTCCTCTAAAATATGCAATGAATAAGATATTAATATCACAGTAAAGCTATTCATTAAATTTATACATCGAGAAAGCCGAAGGAGGCGGATGGCTAATATACAACCAGTTAACGTGGATTAATCTGCTGGGCTTCAGACATTTATGAATTAGGGTAAGCAAAATAAATATAGTTCGTACTGGAATAATACACCAGGCGATTTAAAAACATGTTACTTCATGTATCATAACGCAAACGTGTGCATTTTAAACGAAATGGCAACATTCAACGTAGCGCGTTAGTAAAATTTACTCGGAAAAACTGTCTTTTTGAGCGCTATAGACCCATGTGCGCTTCCATCGCTATTCCATATTCTGTATTTTTCGTTTCGTTTTTTTTATAGTTCAAAATTACTTGTCTTTACTACAGTAGGATCTGGGAAAGTATTTATGTCATCGACAATTTGGTGGAAGCTAGGGATTAGTCATTGAAGCGGTCTTGGCGTCCGGTGCATGGAACTGTGTTTTTTTATAGTTCAAATTTTCGTTTTACTTGTCTTTACTACACTAGGATATGGAAGAGTTGTTATGGAACAGGCGTTTTTTTGTTTTTTTTTAAACAATATTTTATTCAGAAATTGAAAGGGATTGAGGAACAGGCATAGCCTATAGGACCACTCTCCTAAATACAAAAATTAATATGGATATGTAAAAGAAGTAGTTGAGTAAACAACAAAACAATAAAATGAATACTTAATCAACAACATTTCATATATACGTATTTACACATTGGCTACGCAGTTGTTCAAGTTCGCATTTTGGTTGATATACTTAAAACCTTCTGCTCGTGTCAAAAACATGTGGACCCTTTCAAAAATGTTGAACGAAATATCACTGCTGCTTGCACCGTATAACAGATTATGTGTATTGATAAAATTCGGTGGTAAAAGATTTATAGATATTTTTCGTGCTTCAGAATATAAGGAGCAATGTAAAAGAAAATGATCTGTATCTTCGAAGGAATGACCGCAATCACACTCGGGGCTGTCCAAAATATGCCCATTTAGGTCACTGCATGAGAGACGAAGACGACTATGTAATATTTGATTTTTACGTTTGCCAAAGTTGAAATAAGGGGGTATATTTTTATCTTTATCAGTTAATTTGGTTTTAAATTTATTTATAGAGGTCGAATTTTTAATACTTATATCAAGATTATTCCATTCTTTTATGGTAGAAGGTATAACGGATTTAGAGAATAAAGTTGTTCGACAAAAGTAATCAGTTAAAATATTGCTATTACGAAGATTATAAGGAATATTGGAAAAATGAATTAAATTGTGGAGGTATGGATGATTAATGATTTTGTACATTAAGATGAGTTTATGACGCCTTCGCCTCTCTTGCAGAGTGATAAATCCCGTTTCTTCATATAATAACCTGTGACTGGTACCCTTTACAGCCCCGCATATAGTTCTGAGTGCATCTAGTTTTTAGTTCTTCCGTGCACCCATCCCATATTACGTCACAATAGTCAAAATGTGGAAGAATAAAAGAGGTGTATATATATAATTTTCAAGGTATTAAGGCGGTGTTTCAAAGATCTAAGACAATTAATCATTTTATTCGTTTTAGTCAAAATAATGTTTACGTGTTTGTCCCATTTGCATTTTTTTTAAATGTCAATCCCAAATGCTTGTGTTGGTAAACTTCTGTAATAGGAATTCCGTCTAAATTTAGTGTAGGTAACAGTGGGTCTCGTTTAGTAGTCAGTGCAAGTGATTCAGTTTTCAGCGGGTTAAAGGAAACCAGCCACGTTTTTGCCCATTTGTTTAGCATTTCAAGATCACTATTTAAGACAGTCGCGCATGCGGTTGGGTCATTAATTTTTAGATAGATGGTAGTGTCATCTGCAATAAGTCGATTTTATGTTCTTAACGATATCATTTATATATAAAAGAAAGAGAAGGGGACCGAGGACAGAGCCCTGTGGTACACCAGCAAGGCCGGTCTTGGGATCAGAGGAGATTCCACTGACAACGACGCTTTGCTTTCTGTTATACATATAATTTTTGAACCACTAGAAACATCAACGCTGATTGATTTATCAATGTCTGACGTTATAGGGTCAAAAACCGCTCGTACGACACCCGTTGTAGTGTATACCACCGAAAGTATAAAAAACGAAACGAAATGTAGATCTGTATTTTAATCAGGTTGAAATCGTTGTCACGGCAAAGAATTCTATGTTAAAAAAATATTTGGATTATTTTCATCAATTATTGTATCACAAACGTAAAATTATAGAGGACGTCAACACAACACTTTAATGATCCCTATCTGTTTGTTTTCAATTTTCTTGATATTTCTTTGTAAAATCTGTTAATGGGTTACTTAAATTATTATTATTTACATTACTCTAAGCGCTTTACAATGCATAAAATCACATAAAATCCACAACAAAAAATGCATATATATATATAAACTCATGTATCAGAATCGTGAAAAAAAATAATTAAAATTATTAAAAGATTAATAAATAAATATGATAAAAATACACAAATAGCGTTCATTTATTGACTATTTGTAAAAAGCCTGTCTGAATAAAAAAAAGTCTTAAGGTTTTTCTTGAAAGCATTCACAGATTCAAAGTTTTGTAGTATGTTTGGTAAGTCATTCCACAAAACGGCGGCCGCTGTACCGAACCGTCTCTCTCCGTATGTTTTCGTTCTTACTGCTGGTTTGACTAAGAGCATGTTGTTTTCTGTTCGAAGAGTTCTTGATGGCTTGTAGATGTTAACAAGTTCTTGTAAGTACAAGGCTGCTTCCTCTTTCAGAGCCTTAAACACATACAGTAAGACTTTGTATTTGATTTGAAATGTTATTGGCAGCCAATGAAGCGATTGTAAAATTGGACTAACATGTTCATTTTTTTTTCTCCTTGTGATTAACCTTGCGGCGGTGTTTTGGACACGCTGTAGTCGTTGGGTTGCATTTCCGGGAAGTCCATATAACAATGCATTTCGCAGACATAAGTTCTTGGATGTGTTCAAACAAGCTTAAGTTGTTCGAAGATAAAACTGAGCTGATAATTTTCTCTCCGAAACATCGAATAAAAGAGTTTACGGATTGCCACCTCACTTTTGGTAAAAACATCGTCAGTGATTCCACATGCGTCAAGAACCTTGGTGTCTACTTGGACAAAATACTAGCAATGAACCAACAAATTAGTGCAACCTCGAAATCCTGTTTCTTCCAGATCAGAAATATCGGCCGAATTCGTCCACACATAACGGCAGATAACACGAAAACACTTGTTTGCTCCTTAGTGACGTCTAGCATGGATTGGTTCATTGCCTAATATATTGAAACAACACTCTGCTAATGACTGGTCCAGTATCAATATATTACTTTATGCCCCACTATCGACCATTAAACCACACGTAATGTCTGGGCGACGTATAATTAAAAATGTCATTTTTGCCTGGTTTTCAGACCATATTTTGTTTTAGAATAAATAGTCACATAGTTTATTGTCTTGTGGCACAAATGCATCAGGGCAGATTTTAAAAAAACAATCTTGTAAAACAATGGGCTCTTAAGTGTTCACAAAATGTCAGGCAGCGCTGCAAATCAACAAGGTTCATGGTTCTGTTCCTCTGCTTATGACACTAATGATTCAAAAGAAATCTAAACGATAGCCACGCAAAGGGTGGCGATACGTCAACGCAGCATATATGCCCCAACCGCGGATTATTCGAAAGGAAAACTTGGATGGTTAAATTGAATAAGGATCTAGCATCCACGTGCTTGTTATATTTCTGGGACAGTAAACCTTATATTGCTTGCATTTAACAGGGGTCATCTTTGTTGCTCAGCACCGATTATCGAAAATCCTTTAAAAACAAGATTCTCGAGAAAATTATTAGGGGATTGAGATCTCGAGAAAGTGTCACGGGATCGCAGGATCTCGTGGTCTTCTACAAAATTTTGCATGACCCCTATACGCTTCCGTAAAAAAACAAATCTCGAACAAAACAAAAATCCAAATGCATATCTTGAAAACATTTCTTCAAAAACCTTTTTCCCAAAACAAGCGTATAATTTAAATGGCATTTCCGGACAAGTCTTCTACCATTCACTTAACTTTTTAAATATTTGCTTATATGTGCTAATAATTCTACGCTGATCAAAAAATAATTATCATTTACAGGTTTTTAAATCAAAATTAGATTTTAAGATATGCTTTCTCGTATCTTACATTTCTTCGTTTCGTTGTGATTAACAGCAGAACAAAACGAAAGATAGGCTGGCACTGCCAGGCAGGATACGCCCACATTTTTGAGCGATGGATAGAGAACAAGCAATACCAAAAGTGATTTTTCCTACATCATTAAGTCCTGTATTTCTTACTGTATTGGGAGCAGCCATTTTGTTGGTCAGTTCCAGTCTGATATTCATGAAATTCGAAGCCGACAATGATTATGGTGTGACCTTACACAACCTAGAAATGTGACTTTTGGTCAAAATCGGATAAGAATTGTGACCGTGACCTGTAGAGAGTCCACAACCATGATATACCATATTTTTACACTATTCGCGTACAAACGGCGACCATTTCGTCCGGCAATTTTGGTACGATTTTCACGAAATTCGAACTCAACCTTTCTTACGGTGCAACAGTAATATAATCAGAGTTTTTTTTTTAAATCAGGTAACAATTGTTCGAGAGATAGATCTTTCAAGTTTCATCAAAATCGAATTAAAATTGTGACCTCTACAGGGTCCACAACCATGATATACACTTTTTTAACAGTATTCGCGTACAAACGGCGGCCATTTTGTATGGCAATTTTGGTCCGATTTTCCCGAAATTCGAACTCAACCTTCTTTACGGTGTAACGGTAATATAATCAAACGTTTTTTTTTTCAATCGGATTATAATTGTGACCTCCAGAGGGACCACAAGCTAAAAAAAGGGCGATTTTGCGTATAATCAGGGGCCATAATTCAGGAAGTTACGATCCGATATGCGCAAATATCGAAAGGAACCAAGATCTTTGGGTTATCACCATGAATTTCTAGTTTCATCGAATTAAAATTGTGACCTCTACAGGGTCCACAACCTTGATATACCATTTTATAACAGTATTTTCGTACAAACGGCGGCCATTTTGTATGGCAATTTTGGTCCGATTCGAACTCAACCTTCCTTAGGGTGTAAAGGTGATATAATCAAACGGTTTTTTAAATCGGATAATAATTGTGACCTCCAGAGGGACCACAAGCTAAAAAAGGTGATTTTTCGGACGGTCAGGGGCCATAATTCAGGAAATTACGTTCCGATAGGCGCAAATATCGAAAGGAACCAAGATCTTTGGGTTATAAAAATTCATGTCAAGTTTCATCAAAATCAGTTCAAAATTGTGACCTCTATAAGGTCCACAAGCTAAAAACGTGAATTTTCGTACAATCAGGGGCCATAATCTATGAAGTTTTGATCCGATACATGCCAATATCGAAAGCAGCCGAGATCTTTTGGGGATAAACCTATATTTCAAGTTTCGTCAAAATCAGATAAGAATTGTGACCTGTAGAGAGTCCTCAAACAAATTGTGGACGGACGGACGGACAGGGGCGACGACAATATACATCCACATAAAAATGTGGGCGTATAAAAATGATGAGAATAAAGGAACCTCAACCATCAAGTCGCATTATCCTTATTTTTAGCCGGTCGCCATTTTAGGACAATCACAGACACCGGGAAAACCCAATCGATATTCCGCAACTTCCTGTTCCAGATTCCCCGCCTCCTTTTGGCAAAATCCATGTTGTATTGAACGGATGTTTTTCAAATTTAGTGGGAAGCATTTTGGACCTAAGAGAATGTTCCCTAATTTTTCCAACATAACACCGACTTCTTGTTCCGGAGTTATTTCCCTTTTCCGAAAGCATGGGGGATGCTCGATTCACAGTTCCGGAATTAAATTGCAAAACTGGTGTCAATCGAGTGAAAAGGAGAATTTCGGAGGACAACGCATGTGCCGACTATAAAAAATATTTCGACCAATCATGACAGCTGAAACATATTTTTCACTAGGAATACGTCACGATTCTACTCACTCCACCTCAGCTATCGGGACTGGCAGAACTGTAACAGGACTGAATTCCGCGTCACTCGATTGTAATTCTGTCGATTCGGGACGTTCTGGACTGTGAATCGAGTACCCCCATAGTGAACACACTGATCTATATAATAACTGGATAGCTCATTGGCTGAGAAGTGTGAAGTCACCGGAAGTACCAATTCCGCCATGTTTAACCTCGCAAAACATTTGTTTCTACCGTTGACGTAATGTTATTTACCTCAAGTAAACTTCAATAATATTAATACCGTTATAAGTTTTTAAAATAATCCTAACTTTTCAAAATTAATAACAAGTTGTCCTGAATGAAATGTGCCGACAGTTTATGAAAATAAAATAATGTATAACGTGAAATTACTGTTTTACGTGGGCATACCTTGGTCTTTCTATACATTCATCTCATCATAATCATGGTTGCATGGTAAATCAGGCCTATTATTTTAGTAAAACTTTTCACATTATAAAGGAAGGGGTGTGGTGGATTCACGGTTGAAAAGAAAAGCAAATAAATACAGATCGGATTAATAGATTAAGCATTAAAGGCCAAACACATGCAGCTATTTATAGACCTATATAAGGCTAACTACAAGAGTCATAATCATATTTATGTATTTTAATATAGTCAAGTTCTTCATGTTTTCTTCTTTTTTTTCCCTTGGTTTTTGTTTATTATATATATTTTATCCTTTTTATATTTATTCATTTGCTATTAACTTTGATTTAAAGAGTGAGAGCAAAAAAGAAATTGGATACATATTTAGGCCTATATGAATAGCCTTTTTTAAAAATCACTACATCCGGGCTGTGATTTTTTCCTCTAGAATTAACTGTGAAATTACGGAATAGTCTATAATAATGTAGGCTTATTTGTATTTTTAAAGAATAAATTTTGACAGTGATGAGTGAATAAACAGTGAAAATACAAAATTGTAAAGTGTAGAAAAGAAAATGTGTTATAGGTAGGACTATGAAATAAGTAAGATTCTTTTAAGAAGAAGATAGGATGTAGGCCTGCCAAAGCTATGGAAGTTTTTTTTATTATACAGCTACCTCGTGTAGGCTATCCTTAAAGCCCCAATAACACTCTTGTTGTAACTGAATAATATGTCCCAATCTTCATTCTGGTCAACAAATTGTATTATTTTACAATATTCCAATTAATTGATGATATAAATTTCATCTTAACACACCTACATGTAATTTAAAAAATTGGAAAAATTCAACTAATTGATTTGAAAAGTCTAACGTAAACCTTTTCAAATGTGACTTTGATTTAAAATATTTTCAAACCCTCTGGACAAGTAAAATAGGTCGTAATGGATAATTTACACAACAGGTAGGACGCTTAAACATCTAGTACTTAGAATAAGGCTATTATTTATTTTCTGGAGCTGCCAAGCCAGCAAGAGTGTTATTGTCCCTTTAAACTTTTAAAAAATATTAGAGAATACAAAATAGGAAAAAAAAATTCTTTCTTGTTATATGTATGTATATTGATTATATTTCGTTCATTTTTATTTTTTTCCCTTTTTGTTTGTTTAAACATCAGCGAAAAAAAGAAGTAATAAAAGAAGATAGACACATATCATAAACACATGGGCCTATAATTCTTTTATTATGTGAATAGCCTATAATTTTTAAAATAAAGACTTTAAAATTACAAATTATTCTGTCCAAAATGCCAATTAAATAACTAACTAACGTCAAATCTTAGTTCCCCCCCCCTCTAAAATTATCTGTGAAATTACAGAAAAGTAAAGACGAAAATGGTATATAATGTGGGCCTGTATATTGATGAAAATATAAATTTTGAATATTTTTTTTTAATAAACAGTGAAAATACCGAATTTAAAATTTTGATATTCATGTAGGCCCCAAAAATATAGTGATACAATGTATAATGTAATCCTATTGTTTATTGCAAATAAATTTGTGCTTTTATTCTCTCTGAAATTACCATTGAAAACAACATTATAAATAGTAAAGGCGAGAATGTGAATGTGATATAGGCCTATAATATAGGTATTTATTTGTTTTAAAAAATAGGATATAGGTCAAAACTCTTAAGTATTTTTTTAAAAAAATGATATAGGCCTATAATTTATAATATAAGTAATTTTTAAAAAAATGACATAGGCCTATATAAGTAATTTATTTTTAAAGAAAAAAGATAGGCCTATGCAATTGACTGGTGTTTATTCATATATAGACCAAATAAAGAAAAATAACTTATTACAGGCCTATATTATATCTTTGAACGTTTCTAAAATTACTAGAAATCAGACGCAAATATAGGCCTATATGTGAATAGCCCAGTTTTTAAAAAAAAAAAAATAAAGACTCTAAAATTACAGATTATACTGACCACAAGACGAAAGAAAAAAGATAGGTTGCCAGGCAACGAAACATACGCCCACACAGCAGCCAAATCGTCCGGGCAGTCAACAAGAGTTGTTGCATTTTAAGTAATCATCAGAAAATCATAATTCAAACTCACCCATAACTACGGTGTAACTGTGATATAATCAAACGTTTTTTTAAATCAGATAATAATTGTGACCTCCAGAGGGACGACAAGCTAAAAAGGGTGGTTTTCGTACAATCAGGGGCCATGATTCAGGAAGTTTGGATCCGATGGGCGCAAATATCAAAAGGAACCAAGATCTTTGGGTTATAAACATACATGACAAGTTTCATCAAAATCGGTTCAAAATTGTGACCTCTATAAGGTCCACAACCTTGATATAACATATTTTCACACTATTCGCGTACAAACGGCGACCATTTTGTCCGTCAATTTTGGTCCGATTGTCACGAAATTCGAACTCAACCTTCATAACCATGGAACGGTGATATAATCAAACTGTTTTTTAAATCGGATACATGTATTTCTAAGTCCTAAGATGGATTCATAACTTAATTAATCTACATCTTTGTTGTCCACTATGTAAGGTTATGATTGTTCGTTTTATTAGCCCTTTGATCGTCCATATCAGTTATTGTTACCTTGTTAAATTGATTTCTTGTCATTATACAGTCATTACTCACCGACTGTTATCCATATTAATTTGTGTTATTTATCATATTTTCAGTTACTAAATGCCCTATAAGGATTTTATCTATTTCTAAAGAATAAATTTGGACTGTTTTGTATTTTTTAATTAACATTGAAATACAGAATTTTAAATTGTGTAGAAGAATATGGGATACACACAGGGACTTGGAGGGATTAAAATAAAACTACTTACTACTGCTTGACTATAATAGTATATGATCTAGAATTACAGATTATGAAGGTAATAATGTTATATAATACAACATAAAATAACTGTTCTTTATATCTTGACCCCTTTTCTCTCTAATAGTAAGTGCAGGAGGACCGCACTACACGAAAAAACAAAATCCTATCAGATTAACCTGCGGAAAACATCAAATCAAGTGAATGGATCCGGGGGCCAGCCGTAAGCGTCCACTGCGCTGTACAGTCCCGGGCCTGTTATGGTACAGGCTTCACTAAAATTGATTTGAAAAAAAAAAGAAAAAAAAGAGGTAACAGAAATAATGCGACGGATCGTGACAATGGTCGTCTCTTCAATGGCGATAGTCTGCCAGTTGACGTCAGATGTTAGAACGTCAAACAATTTCAACAATAAGGGCGATAATCCGGATAGAATCTCGGAAAACGCTAAAACAATAAGTGTAGTGAGCAATCAGGAGCAAAACCCGACAACGAGAACATTCTGCAGTACGAAGGGTTAAAACTCTACTCTAATAGTAAGTGCAGGAGGACCGCACTACACGAAAAACAAAATCCTATAAGATTAACCTGCGGAAAACATCAAATCAAGTGAATGGATCCGGGGGCCAGCCGTAAGCGTCCACTGCGCTGTACAGTCCCGGGCCTGTTATGATACAGGCTTCACTAAAAATGATTTGAAAAAAAAAGAGGTAACAGAAATAATGCGACCGATCGTGACAATGGTCGTCTCTTCAATGGCGATAGTCTGCCAGTTGACGTCAGATTAGAACGTCAAACAATTTCAACAATAAGGGGCGATAATCCGGATAGAATCTCGGAAAACGCTAAAACAATAAGTGTAGTGAGCAATCAGGAGCAAAACCCGACAACGAGAACATTCTGCAGTACGAAGGGTTAAAACTCTACTCTAAAAGTAAGTGCAGGAGGACCGCACTACACGAAAAATAAAATCCTATAAGATTAACCTGCGGAAAACATCAAATCAAGTGAATGGATCCTTACTGAATAGTAGAAAAAGAAAATGGGAAAATTATACAAAGATCCTAAAAGGTAAAAAAAGTAAGTAGAATAGAGGTTTAGATGTATGTATATAAGTAGAAAAAAGCTATAAAATATCAAAATTACGTATATTCTAAGGATAAAGATGTGAACATACAAAAAAAATATCTGAACAGTATTTAAATTTGAATATTGTAATGCGCCATTGCAAAGACAACGGTAGTGTAAATACGGCTCATACTTTTATTATTTTATCATGGACCCTACATGTCGATAGATATTATGCCATTTTTTTCTACCAAAGGACATGATACAATCTTGGTATTCATAAATATTTAAAATAAAGTAGAAAATTCTGGATGAATACAACTGGCTGGTTTCCAAACCTTATTAAAATCCATAATGAAAACAATAATTTAAAAAAAAAAACAAGGGATGGCATCTTAAATTTTTTTTTTATTCAGATGATTTTATTTTTTCCAAACCTTACTCTTTCATTTATTATTTTCAATTGTGTAGGCCTATTCTATAGAAATTGGATAAATTCAACGGTGTGTTATCTGATATACGGCAAATGTGTGGTTCGCTTCAAAACATTTTATAATGAGAATGTGCACTTTTAAAAATAAAATCAATGTTGTACCCTTGTGAATTTATTTTATAAAAAGCACCAACAATGTCGTCAACAAAATATAATGTTCTGTTGTTAATGTTTTCGTCGAATTTACTTGTAAACGAAGCGCGTACTTATAGTGGAGACAAAGGTGACCGGCCACGGCAAAATGAGTCGGAATGCGCGCGATCCAATAATGAGATAAAGACAAAATAAGTGAAAACATTGATTTTGATCGAAATTGAGATTTTCACAAATATGAGTATAAATATACTATCTATCTTCTCAAAATAGCAATAAAACATTTTAAAACACCTTTATTTGGACGTTTTGTAAGAGTACGGTATTCTTAAATCTGTCTTTTTCTGAATATTCTCAGCGAAATTAGATATTTTTCTCTGCTCACAGCGGGACGACCGGTCAATCCTTTTGCTTGGCATCGTTGTAAAACAGAGAATCTCTAGATTATACATATTACCACAGTATTGCCGTTGAGTTCATTTTGAAGGAATACAAAAGGGTTTTAAACCCCTAGAAATGTAAACAAACTCCGCTTGTTGCTATGCTGCCAACACGGCTCGTTTGCTGATTGGCCCAGACAACGGGTGCAAAGCATTAGCTGTAAATTGAAATGGCGGCGACTTCCTGGTCGAAGTTTCATGGCGTTTAATCAGAAAATCCCATTGTGTGCATACAATGAATTAGGCGGGTATAGATAACAATACACTTATAACAAACTGCAACAGAAATCATTTCTTTGGGAACTGTTCAGGTGTGGTCTCTAGTACTTCCATAGCAAAAGCGGCCATTATCGGTCTTGGGGAAATTTGCATAATTAACATAAATCCAAGATGGCCGCCAGTGGACCAGAAAATCGCTGAAATCTCCGAATCGGTTGACTTTAGTGCAAATAAATGTATTAACGACCTATAGGAAATCGACACTCGGGAGTTAAAAAATGCCGACATTTTTAACCTACGATCTTTTTATGACGTCGTAACGTCACTTTGATGGAATTACGTCGTTCTCATTGTGACGTCATTATCGAATTGTATTGTAACTGCGCTTGGAAAACTGTTACCTTGATGTTGGCAAATACGTAACACCAAAGTCGCAATTTGCGATAAAAATATGAAAGTGGCTATTAAAATTTGATTTTGGCGATAATTTTGGCGATAAAGTTTTGCGGTACTGGCGATACTTGTTGAGAATTGGTGGAAAAAAATCTTAAAATTCTAATCATTATTGAGTGTCAATCACGTGGCTAAATACATAACACATAATAAATTAATCAACTGGCTGATAATCCGGATCGAGTCAATGAACAATACTAATCAGTTGTCTTGGATTAATGATTAGTTGATTGACTTATCTTATCAACACTGGTCGAAAACGTAAGAACTAGTTGAATATCGGCGATTCTTGAGCGAGAAAACGGTTCGCCATTTGTATCATATTACCGTCGCCAAAATGGTCTAAAGGTGAACGACGGGTATTATTGTAAGCATCTCTTACAGATGTAATTGATGTAATATCATTCTATAAGGGATTCAGATTCTGGTACCTTTACGGTACCGGAAAATAACAATAGGTCTATTGTACACGCAACACATACATTTATAGAAAATTGTCATTCCTTGGACGAGATTTGACGTGTAACTACTGAATATATAGTGTTGTACGATGTCCAAATAGATTAAACTCACCAAAAATAAAATCTGATCTTATTAAATCCAAACTGTGCTTATATATAATGTAAAGACGGATTTTAAAAGTTGTTTTACATGTATATTGTATTGTATATATCGGTAATTATTTTATAATAAGAATAGGTGAGACATAAAATTGTTAGATATTGTATTTTTTATCACACATTTTTGGCAGATAAAATATTCAAGTTGGCAGAAAAAAATATGAACATTTCTTTATATAAAAATTATCATCCATTTTGGCGGAAAAAAATGAAAGCCAATGTAAGCCCTGCGTAACACAATATGAACATAACATGATTCAACATTCAAGTTAAACCAACCGTGTCTATATATTTTTTAAGTCTTACGTCGAGCTGAATAAACTAAATGATTTATTGTCATTAAAACTCCAATGGCTGGTTAACAGTGTGTAATTAAAGACAATAAATGGATCTTTGTAGAAATACGCATATTAATTTATTTAAGGCGTCATACCGATGCACATACCTCTCAGGTAGATTCAAAGACATAATATAAACGAAGATAACATTACATTATTTAATTACAATTCTCAGTCAAAACGATAAATCTCGTCCTATACTATAAACAAGCCATAGCAAGAAATACCTCCTATTGTCAATGTTTTAATGTACCTAGAATTTTCTACACCACCTCTATTGCATCCAGATATTTAAAGCGTGTTAACAATATATTCATTTAAGAGAAACTATGTAATTTCGAGATTAACATATCGTACAATTCATATTCATTTGATGGTCGATCACCTATTTACAAAACTATGGTTTATCCCAACTACAGTATAAACATGGTTTAGAAACTCTATCTGAACTACAGGGTACATCATGGTTAAGAGACTGAAGGGTACATCATGGTTTGGAGACTAGAGAGAAATGGAGTTTAACGTCCACTCGACACAAACTAGGCCATTTCGGGACTAACACATGGTTTAACCTTATTTCAATAATTCGCTTGCGCGTAGGGTTCTTTAGCAGTGAGGGGAAACCGGAGGACCCGGAGAAAACCAACGAGGTTGGAAAGGCGACCCTACTTCTTGTCACGTACAACCAGGGATTCGAAAACACGCCAGTTGACTCAATGACAGGCTTTATGATACAGCACGCACGTGCTAACCATTCAGCCATCCAACCCCCCATTTAGAGACCATATGAACTACAGGGTACATCGAAGTACAGGGTACATCATGGTTTAGACACTCTATCCGAACTACAGGGTACATGATTGTTTAGAGAGACTCTATCCGAGCTGCAGAATACATCATGGTTTAGAGACTCTATACGAACTACAGGGTACATCATAGTTTAGAGACTCAATACGAACTACTGAATACATCATGGTTTAGATACGCAATACGAACTACAGGGTACATTACATCATAGCTTAGACTCTCTATCCGAACTACAGGGTACATCGTGGTTTAGGGAAACTCGACCCCGGTCCGTCCCTGGTAACATCAAGACCGATAGTTACCGCGGGTTCATTTAAAACAAAAAAGTCGATATTGTCGGATAAAATTTTACTACGACGATTATCATTTCGGTTGCCATTTTGAAAAACAAAATGGCGGGTATTATCGGATTTCGCGCCCATTTTGGAAATGTTTACTACAATTTTCGTCTTCAGCATAAGTATTCAACGACAAAACAGCAAATAAATGGCTTGGTTGCTATGGGATTTTGTTTTGAAACATACCAAATCTTTGACTTGACTTTTCTCAAAACTTACTTTGGCGAGTTGGGAGGCTTCAACCAAACTATACATCAAATTGAAGGTATTGAGTTGGAGAATGTGAAAATAACAATAACTGAATTTTCAAAATTTTTTCATTGCGACTCATTATGCCATGACGGGTCACAAAGGACAACGAGTGCTTCTGGGAGGAGCATGATGCCGGACGGTGGCTTCAAGCAACGTCATTTGTTGATTGCGTCACGAGCTATCCAGTTATATAATATATAGATCAGTGGGTGAACGCGGTAAGGACTGTAGTTTTAACGGATGTGGGAATAATTGGGGTCACGATAGAGGAGGATGAATCGTAAGAGGATTTCATTCAAATTTGGGATAAGCTGCTGTTGAAACAAAGCTGCTGCTTGGGCATATTTTCCACGTTTTGCGTGTCTATATAATTGGTATATTGGTACATACAGTCCGGTTGGGAGTTTGTGGGTGTATGTATCTGTGACTTTGGTACATTCAAATTACATTATTAATTTTATGCGTTGCGACCCATTTGTGTCAATTTCTAGGTCCCAGATATTAGCGATCTAGCCCCTTTAAGACATATCTGATGTCATTTTACGTTTATCAATAACACTTTATATTCACAACATTGTGGAAGTAACAGTAAAGAAAGTCGTCTTTATTTGTTTCATAAATTCCCAAGGGATGAATGTTTTATGAAAAGATTGATTGCTTTTGTTAATAATTAAAATTCTGATCGATTATATACGGATTCAATAGCAATCAATGTGCGTGTAATAGTGAATTGCAACCACATAGTTTTATTGAAGCTTTCAGGGCAGGCAGATATTGAAGTTTGGACCAGTCTCTAAGACGAAAGGTATGTAATATACCAATCTTACCTGTGTCTTGTTAAACGCGGTACACATTTGCGAATCCTTGAAGCTGTAATTGGAAGCTGTCTTGGCAACATTCATCTACAACATGGCTTGTGGTGATCTTTATTAGCCTCATTTCATTTGATTTAATTTTTTAGCGGAAACGTATTGTGTACTCGATTTGTTAATATATTCTGAATAAGTTCTAAAATTAAATAATATAATTACGCAGTCTGGTGGATACTATACACATGTAATACAATACAATTGTTTTATTTTATCTCGAAATTGGAATAAGAACCAATCACCCGAATTAAATATTTATGTAACTTCCAAGATGAAGAGCAATCGAATATCATACATCAACCGCAAAAAGTTAACTCGATCGTACTCCAGGCTGTATTTGATCATCGAATTCATGCTCACACTAGCTTGTCTGGGTGTACACATCACGGTAGGGTTTTAAAGAATTCTTGTATTTTCTTCCCACGAGATATACAATTTCAGGAGGACCCTCTTTAGCCATGGCTTATGATTCCACACAATGATTTGGGAAAAATGACCTGTTATCAAAACAAATATTTAATAAACAACTCAGATATATCTAAAGCACATATTATACACATAAATCAGGAAATGCTATAAACTACTTTATGTTTATTTTCGGAACAAAGTAAGCGAATTATTTTGATTGTTTTTTTACACATTATTTATTCGCAATAAGATAGTTTAGTATGTGAAAAGTGTCTTTAATTGGTGGTTGGCTAGTTAACGTTAAGAAGATGAGCAAAATGATGGAAACCTAACCAACCACTGTAACGTATATCTAATATTAAATAAACATCATTTTCGGATGCAATTTTAATGTCAAATTTTTATGAGCTAAGTTATGAAAATATAACCAACCAATTAAACCTTTAAAATAATCATTTTTATTTTTCGGTTGTATACGGGAAATACAGTCCACCAATAACCACTTTTTTGTCTATAAAAGGGGCTGGATAGTCGATTGGTCCAACGCGCGCGCTGGTTTATTTTCAATACCAAACCAGCATAACTTGAATAATATATATAACACAAGTAGCTTCCACAATATATAATGTAAGTTTTCCAAAATAACCTTAGAACCGAGTTGGTATAAAGCGTTATTTTATTTTTACACCGTTACTAAAGTTACTAGGGAGGGGCCATCATACGAATGTGATCACAAAAGTTTAAGTAGGCCTGCTATATTTAATAAAATTGTTTGGACAATGATAGTAAACATTTTATGACAATATTATTAAATTTGTAGTATAGTCATTGCTACGTTTTATTGTGCATAAACAGTGTGGTTATAACGTTTTAAAAATTAAGGTTTTCGTGCAAAATTATCACCAGCCAATAATTCACGGATTTTGTAGATCTACAAATTATATGTAGACAGGTGTTCGTGTGTAAAAAAGGTATTTACTTCCATATATCTCTAACTTTAAATCATGACATCAATTCTTTTTTAAGTGAAATAAATACTTATTAGTCCCAAGTCTGCGACACGTGTCGTCAGTTTGTCGCCATCTTGCTATACCACAATTCCGTTCGCTGTTAGCATGCTCCGAAACAGTGGCCGTATTTAAGTATATCTGACATGAAATCTATGCATATATTATGTTTCTGTAATCTGTAGGCTCTGGCAAATTTTATATGCGGGCTGTATAACTACTTAATATTATAAGAATAATTAAAGAGGGACATTTGAATCTATTTCGATTCTTGTTATTCGATTGTATTTGATTAAAAGTTTTAATTCACCCACTCCGTGTACGAGGCCCTACCTCTAATAAATTTTATAAGCTTTACTTTGGTCGGTTTTCGCAACTACTATATAAACAAATGTACCAAATTTGGTACAAATACCTTCTGCTCTCTCGAGCAACTTAATTTCCAATAGAATAATTATTTTCCAACAAAACTATAGTGTTTGTGTCATCGCAATACTATAATTATTTTGGAAATGTATATATATGTAGAAAACAGGATAAATTTAATCGACGCGCGGGTTAAATGTTAAAATTAATAGTATATTATTATCTGCTTTACTGCCTTGAACACCAGATTCTGATACTGTCAGAAACTGTAGCAATAACTGTTCGGTCTGATCCCACCCATTGTTTTTTTTTTAAATTATTTATTCATTGTACTTTTGTTTTTATTTTTAAAACAGATGTATAATCTGAAGAAGTTATTGTGTTACATTGAAGTACTAACACTCATTCTAATAGTTGCTATGTTAATACATATGCAAATTGTTGGAAAAGTAGTCTCGGTTCACATCCATAACAGCGGACACAACACGGACCCTCAATCAGAAACTGACATCTGGTTCGCAAATCTTCCAAAAGTGCTCAAGACTGGAACTGAAGCAAGGAGTGGAGTACCAAAGGATAAGAAGACATCCGTACTGCTAGGAGCACAGACTCGGGATAAATATGCTGTGTCGAACATTGATGACCGGTTACGAAAATTCAGCCCGGATACCCCAACTTTACAACTAATCAAGGAAGTAGATCCAAGTAACGACCAAGTTGATAATATCAGCGATATGTCACAAAATAAGCTCCCTGGCCTTCGGAATCACATTGGGGACAATAAAGGTAGTATTTTAAAGAAACAATTCTCCAACATGGAAGTACACAGATACAAAACAATAGTTGTGTTAAATAGGCATATGTGGTTTCTCCGTGGTGCCAAACCTGGACATGGTTACTTTAGTCATTGTGAATATAAAATGTGCGAATTGTCTTTTGATGAAAGAAAAATCAGTTCCAGTGCCGCTATCATGTTTTATGGAGTCAGTTATCCGTCGAAACCGCCGCCAACACGGAATAATCCAGACCAAGTGTGGATTCTTGCTGCATGGGAATCGCCGATTTACATGCATGGTGCTTCCTGGGAAAACGAAGTTTGGAAAAATAAAATAAATTGGACTATGACGTATCGAATTGACTCTGATATACCTACCCCTGGTGGAGAAGTGGCGAAGGATAAAAGTAAAATACGGAATTATGATGTCATAATGAAGAAAAAAACTAAATTGATTGGATGGGTAGTTAGTCATTGCAGAACTCAGAGTAAAAGAGAGGACTATGTTAAACACCTGCAAAAAGTTGTGCCTGTTGATATTTTTGGTAGATGTGGAACGTCTAAACCTAATGATGTATTTGGACTTCTTAACACAACTTACAAATTTTATTTGTCCTTCGAAAATTCCCTTTGCAAGGATTATATTACCGAGAAATTATTCGCTCGTCAAAATCTAGATGTCGTGCCCATAGTTCGTGGAATTGGGAATTACACTCAGTTTTATCCGAAAACATCTTTCATAGATACCAGGGATTTTAAATCCGTGGAGGAGCTCGGTGAATATTTGCAATATTTAGACAGAAACAATACTGCTTATGTGCAGTACTTGAAAGCGAAGGAACATCTTCACACACAGAGTGCGTATTCGGTAAGAAAAATGGGTTACTGCACTATGTGTAAAAAGCTTCACAAATTAAATCAAAATAGACACAGTTACCCAGACATACATGAGTGGCTACTCAGAGATAAATGTGTGAAGCCTACGGACATTTAAACATTTCTCCAACATTCCAGGGGACTAAACGTATCTTGTTTTCACAATTTGATATTAATGAAACCAATCTACGAAACGAATTGCGCTGTGTATATAATGTTTCATTATATAAGCGTGTTACACTATCCTTTATTTAAACGCAACATTCCACGACACTAAAACTATCTGGTTTTCACAATTTGAGACCAGTATTGATGAAACAGTTATAAGAAAATGGAATCGTGATTGTGCTGGACAATCAGGTGGTGAATTCCCCACATCATTTATATAACTAATTATAATTGTTACTTTTTGTACTTCGTTAGTGTGTGTATTAAAGATATATTATGGGAGATTATGGAGCCGAAACGTTGTCATATTAAAAGAAAATATCATGGTTAAAATTGCCATAGTAAAAATGCCATTTTTGAGATATTTCCACTTGTAAAGATCACATAACACTTAATGCATTTTAATGGATATTTGGGACAGAAATGTACACCGAGTATGGCAGTGTTTGAGTGGGATTAGGTCTAAACAAACGAAACACTGCGAGGAGTGTGTCATATCGATGGCTGTCAACGGTGTAATGGGAACCAGGATTTTCATCAATTATTTTTTCTATCCCAACTCTTCATCAACCCAGACGTTGCAGAAAAGTACGATGTTAAACCCCATGTCACTTGATTTGTCATCCTGACTAATGTACATGTAGATTACAACCAGAAAGACACATGAAAGTTAGAGTTACCAAAAATGAAATGTTTTAGTTTCAAAACTGTCTGTTTCCGATATGCACTATATTTCTTGATTAATGTCTTCTGGCAACACACTGGAGGATCGAATTTTTACACTTTATTTTCGCTTTTATCTTGCCTTTGGATATTTAGCCTCTAACAAATTTATAACAGTGAGAAATATTTTTATGTATAGTAATCAATGCGATATTAATAAATACTGAGTAATCTTTAAAAAAATCGACAGGCCTACTTCAGTGTGAAATATGCATTGTTTCTACATAGAAAACAAAGGGAGAATGCGCCAATGAACATTAATGTATTTAAAAACCAAGCTCTAAATTTGAAAGTAAGCATTTCACGCTAAGCGCAACCTTTAAATTGGGTTATCTCCCGTTGATTATCGGCGCTAATAATTGATATCTGTTGGTGGACATTAAAACACAGGTGGCATTTGTAATAAAACATACGGACCTAGAAATTTCCTTCTAGTTCGAATTCGAAAACTGCAATAACAACAATAGTTGGGGATTGCATTAAAATAGATTAGTTGATACATTTAGTCGATAAAACGTTTGGCTATAAAGGGGGATAACTCCAACAGTTAACTTTGGACATCATTTTAAACAAATATAATTCATTTTTTCCTTTTAAAATTGAACCAATACAAAGTGTTCCTATGCAACACTATTGGGTTGAAATAAGAGCGTACGAAACGAATATGTAGAACAGGGGCGGATCAAGGAATTTTGAAAGAGGGGGGGGGGGGCGCCGCAAAATGAGGGCACTGACCGCGGAGACGGGGCACGCCAAGAAAATTATCCGTCATTTCCTTACCTCTCTAGCCAATTCAAGAGCTAATTGGCTGATATTTTCGTCTAAACGTTCGGAAATCGTAGAAAAAGAGCCTCAAAATCGAGCAAAAAAGCTAGTTGAAAGGCAATTTCAGTAGCAAAAAAAGGGCACTGTCGAAAATTAGGGGGGGGGGGGCGCAATCCGCCTCTGTAGAACAGGTTGATGTGTACGCTGTGGAGATCAAAGGTCCAAGTGCCTATTGCGGTAAAATATAGGAAGCATTAAGCGGTGAAACCATGTAAAGACAATCAATTCTTTATTAGACAAATTCTTCGATTAAGGGATTTTGACGGCAAATCAGCATTATAGAGACGCGTAGAAAACAGTAGATGTTAGCGTTAACGAGAGAACTTGCCAAATCTGCTGTACGGAAATCAAAATGTACGATATCCCCAGTGGTTTCATTTCTTTCTACTGGGGATACTGGGGATGCGAAAGCGAGAGAGAGAGAGAGAGAGAGAGAGAGAGAAATGGGGTTTAACGTCCACTCGACACAAACTAAGTCATTTTGAGACTAACATATGGTTTCATTTTATTTCAATAATTCGCTTGCGCGTAGGGTCTTTGGCAGTGGGAGGAAACGGGAGTGCCCGGGGGAAACCCACGAGGTTGAGAAGGCGCCCCTAACTCCATGCCACATACGCTCACACCAGGGCTCGAAACCACAGCCGCAAGCCAGAGGTGACCGGCCAGCTAGAGGTGGAAGCGCGGCACTCTAAACCACTAGGCCATCCCAACCCTCCGGATGCGAAAGCAAATATTATAAAGAACCATTAATCCTCCAGCGTACACATTTTCCAGCGGGGTTCCCCCTTGTCAGTTGTGCAAGGCGGGCTGGCAAAAACATAGTCTAGTTGTTCGGATGGGATGAAAACCCAGTGCCCCGTGTACACGTGGGGGTGTACATAATGGAACACTGACATTTCTAACGACAGGTCAAAAATACTTATACAGTAGTAGATTACATTGACTACCTTCTACAACTTGTTATGTTAGAGTTCGAAGAGTAGGATGAAATTCCTCAGGTAAAATTGCGTTACTTGGAATTTATAAATGTTTAAAGATGGGTTCCCAGCAAAGTATTTATCGGGTGGTTATTGCCATTAAAAGTGAGGCAATTTTGGTATACATTGAAAGTAGAGATATCCAATCTTACTACAAAAATACTGGATTCCCTGAAAAACACCCATTGAGCGTATACAGGACAAAATGTAAGGGTTCCCCTAATCAACAGCCCGACGATTAGGGCTATCCCCACGCGCGACGTCGAAGGCTGCACGAGTACATTGAGCGCTTTGTGTACATGTTGATAAACTCTATAAAGAGTTAGACCTACAACACTTTCTGAGATAAAAATCACGGAAAAAGACGCAAGCAGTGGATAATCCAATAATTTAATTAGGATTCGATATTTGTAATAAATAGTCTGCGATTACAGACAACGTCATCTTGTGTATGCAATGAATTCTTACTCGTCTCCGCCCGCGGTTGCCATAGGGACGGAGAGGGGTAATCTCCTGACGCAAACATGGCCTCTTTTGATCTATTTTCATAGCGGGGTATACTTGGCAATTACAGTGTTTTGGGAAGGATTTGAAGCAAAATTATGATAAATTAATTAGTTTGAATATGTTTTTAGTCCTAATATATCATCAAAGCACCCAGTTTGTACCCGGGAAAGCAACTTTAACCACACCATAAAGGGGTTTAAACGTCCAACCTTTCTGAACTGGCTTTTGGTTCTAGTGAAATCAATGGGGCAATTTAACGAAGATACACCCACTTGTTAATGACTACACGTTGTTTAAAGTGACGAGGGGGACGGAATTGCTAAAACTAAATTATTGTGATTCCTAGAAGCCATGGGTATACCGAAAATTGATTACATTTCACGCTTTTGGCAGTTTCGCAAAATTACCTCTCGACTCTTTTGAGACATCTATCTTTTCAGTAACTTACAACAATTGAGGTTTTAACATGACTAACTTTTAATCACCTTGTTGACTTGTGAATAGTCGTGGGAAAATGGGATTGGGTTTTTATCACTTGATTCCACTCGCCACAAACTAAGCCATTTCGGGACTAACATATGATTTATTTTTATTACAATAATTCGCTTGCGCATAGGGGTCTTTAACAGTGGAAGGAAACCGGAGGACCAGGATATAAGACACAAGGTTGGACAGGTAACCATACTCACGTACAACCGGGGAATCGAAACCTTATGATAGACCTTATAATAAAAGCGCGCGCACCCCTTCTACCCCCACACCCACACTCACAAACACTAAACAAGAGCGAACGACGCCTGGAAATCCAGATGAAATCGCTCAGCGCGACTCTCTATCCAAAACGAGGTAATCACGGTGGCTAAGTGGATAAGGCGCTGGCTGGCTAGCCTGGAGGTCGGGTGTTCGATCCCTGCATTGGCCGAGAAAGTTCATCTTGGTTTTCCGGCGTGGTTTCCCCTTGTCAGTGATGGAGAAGGAGGGTCTGACAAGGACAGTTGTCTAGTCGTTCGGTTGGGACGAGAAACCGAGGTCCCATGTACACATTGGCGTGCACGCAAAAGATCCCTTGGCAGTTGGAATTCGATATAATAGTAGGCCGTAGCGCCGCTGCCCGGGCAAAATTTCCCTCATTGCACACTGTATGGCGTATGCCCGTCTTCCATTAGCCCAGGTCGGGTGCAGAAGAGTAGGACGTTAAACCCCATTTCATTTTTATCCAAAACGACCGATGTGTTGACAATGGCGAGACGTTAAGATAACTTCACCGTGTTCTATTGCCATGGAATGATCTATGCCAGATAAGGTGGAAGATATTTTAGGCAAACATAAATCATGACCATGTATGTGTTATCCGCGTGGAGATTTCACACCATAAATAAACCAGTAAACTAAATTATTCTATTTTTGTGATATTGTTAAACAAAATGTTGACAGAACAAGACATGTAGCCACGCCATCTTGTAATTTTCCAAAGAAAAGATTTATGGTTAGTCTGTTTGACATAAATTTCTGTAAAATATATTATGATGTCAGATATCTGATTGATTTGTAAATTTGTACAATTTTACTCCTCCTTCAAACCAAGTGTTGTAAATTTATTCTTTTAGCTTTAAAAAAAATAATATTTATACAACAATCACATATTATATCAAAACTCGGATCATAAACGTCATGCATTTTTTTTCTGTTTTATCTTAAATTTATTCTTTTAGCATTAAAAAAAAAAAATATTTGTATGCAACAATCACATATTATAATAATCAACATTCGGGCCATAAACGTCATGTTCTGCTTTATTTTATTCTGATTTCGATAGCGTTTTATTTTGAATATGGTTAAAGATACATTATGGGGGATATATAAAGTGTTAAACTCTAGATAATGTAAAGGGAATTTGCTGAAAATTTCAGTCACATTGATCCACCAGGAACGTAGAATTTAGCGATTGAATCTTTGGCCTAGTCTTGATCATGATCATTACTAAAGTCCGGTTCGACAAAAAAAACCAACATAGTCTTGATTATCCATTTCATGACTAAATCATGAATGAAAGTTGAGCAGCAAATCGGATCCTAATCCAGTTAATATCGCAGGCTAGCGATGACATCGAGAGTTGATTATGGTCTGGATAAGTTAATTTATGTCTAATTAATAACTTAGATAACATTCCAGGTCTAGCGAAAGACCTGAAATAGGCAGATTTATCTCTTACAATAAAGTTCAAATACATGTAGTATTACAATTTACTTTGACATCATTTATATCGCTTATTTTAACGTTGAATCCCTTTTAAGTACAATATTGGGATAGTTAAATCTATCAGAGGAATATTAATCCAAAATGGGTTATAATAGGTAAATTGTCTTTTTACACAGATATGATGAATTAAAGAAGATTTCGCTACCTTTGCAATCCTCTGCAGACGATATAAAGAATCCAGCGCCACCTATCAGCTTGAAGCCGGTAGATTATCTACCGGTGATATTCGTGCTTTGATTTCAACAATAATCAGTTTGAGTACATTGTAAGATGGGCTCAGACTTGTAATTATTTGCCCATTGACTTCAATGTTAAATGACTGTAACATCACAGGCTGTAGCTTTATGCTCAACATTCCGTTGGTTCCAGTCTTTCTAGGCCCAATGGGGACCACCTTTGGCAATCTCCTCATCATAAATTTGTAGGGGTTGACCGTTTAGATTTTTTGCTACGGGAATTTGAAGTTGACTGGGGTGAAAATCTCACTTCTGACACTATGATTGCCCTACAGAAAAACACTTTACACCCCCTATCCCTCCGCTCTAATATCATCAATATTACCCCAAACTGCTATGAAATTGCAAATTTGATCCCTTTTCTCCAATTCTAGACCAAAAAGTCAGCCCAAAAATGCAGGAAGAGGGGGAAAATAGGGGAAAATTGTCTATTTATAACTCGCACTACTAGTTACTAGTCTTAGTGCAGATGGACGTAGCTATGAAGTATTGGGAGTAGACCGTAGTGCCGCTGTCCGGACAAAATTTTCACAAAATGTATTGAGTATGCTTGTCTTCATTAGCTCCGTCGCAACAGTATGTTAAGCCTTTCATTTCATTTGAATTAAACGTGCTTTCTTGAAACTTAGTTGTTTATGTCCAATAATCAAAGATAGACTGTCAACATTGACGTCCTTGTATAACGCTGGAAATAATTGACGTTTAAATAAACATTAATGTCAAATTGTGGCGCCTCTGCTTTTATAAGAAGTGTCCACATAAACAACCATTTACTAACTAGCAAACACATATACGTGTAGAGCTAAGGTGACGGTCTGGAATGGTTAAACGCCCGAAGAGTCGGTCTGCAGAAACGAAAGATAAATTAACAGGGGAAATATCGTAATTATTTTCACAAATTATATGTGGTTTGTTTTTTTTAATTGCAAAGTTGTAGCACTCGTGTCTACTATATATTCCCAGATCAAGTGCACCAAGGAGCCTAGATCAACCTCGGATGGAACGCAATTTAGGGGGGTCGAAATGTCGGGAAATGGGAGACCCGATCCACCCGATCCACGACTGTGTACGTTTTGCACCTTCGATGTTTAAGGACTTTTACTACCAGTGCCGTTATTAGTTTAGAGCAACGGGGAAGGGGTGCTGTAAAATTGACGCGGACAAATCTATTGTTTTTATGGTGAGGTTCAGACTCGGGTCAAGTTGGTCCAGGGACCTAGACCAACCTCTGTTCAAACGCAAATTAGGGGTCCGAAAATGGCAGTCCCAGATCCACTACCGTGTACTTCGACGTCCATGGACTGTTATTACAACACTGAAATGAATACAAAACACCCCCTAACTTAAATCCTACGATTCCATTCAACAACAGGCTGAAGTAGTTAAAAAGAGAATTAATCGGAATTTCAAGAAAATCCAAAAAATCCGACATGATTATAAACCCCCTTCACACTTAACAAATTTTCGTAACTTCTTCTTGTTGCCATGCTAGAAGATAATATAATTATAAAATAGTGTTTATGGGTGTATGGATTTTAGAGAAAAGCAATTGTACAGTTATGATATTCTAAGAAATCGAGTTATCCAATTAAATCCTTGACATTTTTACATCCTTCTTTCTTTTAAAGATGGGGGCTTGGATCGCCAAATGGTTAGCATTTGCGCGCTGTATCATAAGCCTGTCATTGAGTCAACTGGCATGGTGTCGAATCTCCGGTTGTATGTGACAAGGAGTAGGGTGGCATGTTCAGCCTCGTGGGTTTTAGCGAATTGTTGAAATAAAATTGAACCATATTATGTTAGTCCCGAAAATGACCTAGTTTGTGTCGAGTGGACGTTAAGCCCTCTTTCTCTCTCTCTCCTATCTCTCTCTTTATGGTTGTCTTCCACCGGCAGAGTGTTCAATGCATACTGCGAAACTTGGAGAACTGTAAAGTCGAATGAAGCACTGAACTAACCTAATGCCGGACAGTCATTGCTATTAAATATGTAAACGGTTTCATGTGCATGGGAGTTGTTTTAAACAATATTAGTTAATGTTTCAAAATCATTAGCATGTCTTATATTCGCGAACTGTTTAAACTATGGATAATAACGGATTTTATCTACCAGGCAGAGAGTACGTATTGTTTAAGAACACCTGATACCACTCTTCATTTGAAAAGGTATGATAACATTGTAACAATTTCCTTTTGTAATTATTGTACTTATTAGTGATGCCTAGAGCTGCGGTTAACCAACACCAGACAACGAACAAAACTTTATGGATAACAACCACAACGACTAGTGCAACGTTTCAGCAAGTACCCTCTTGTCGTTATCAAACACAAGGTAAACGATAATATGATACAAAAACCTGGGAGTAAGCATTGAGTATAAAAATGTAGAAGAAGCCACAAACACAAATATTATTACAGAAAAAAAAACGACCTCTAAAGTTATTAGTATTGTTGCTTAACGTCAAATAAATGCTTTTACTTAAACCAAAATAGGGATTTTGTTTTGGGGCGCGTCGTTGCTTTATCCAACGGTTATTTTGTAAAGGGTGCTATTATAATTTTATTCCCTAACATTCCCTTTAAATAATCAACGGTTTTCTAAGTAGATTAACATATCCTAAACAAAACGCGGTCAGACGACAAAATAATAAACTTGGCATTTCCGTCTTATATTATGAAGGCCCAATACTGTTCAGACATGTTTTCGTGCTAGTTAATAGCATAATTCTGTGGTCGGTTTCGGTATCGTCATGAAATGGACATGAAATGGAATGGTGTTTAACGTCCTACTCCTAGCCCGGGCTAATGAAGACGGGCATACGCCATACAGTGTGCTATGAGGGAAATTTTACCAAGGCAGCGTCGCTACTGCCTACTCTTAGATCGAATTCCAACTCCCAAGGGATCTTTTACGTACCCGCCAATGTGTAGACAGGACCTCGGTTTTTCGTCCCACCCGAACGACTAGACAGCTGTCCATCTCAGACCCTCCTAAATGCTTCACCGACAAGGGTAAACCACGCCGGAAAATCAGGATGAACTTTCTCGGCCAATACAGGGATAGAACACCCGACTTCCAGGTTAGCGAACCAGCGTCTTACCCACTTATCCACATGATCCCCACGGTATCGTCATATTACAAGCATTGTATTAATCATCGTCTCCACGGAACAAGCTAATATTTAGTTAGTATGTTCTGATTAAAGCTATATAACTTATATTGCATTTTTCATAATGTTTCTTGTTTTTTATGTTGTATTTTTCAACAGGACTCTCATGAAAAACTAACTGCAGTATACAGCTAAATCCGAATTTTAGTTGTCGTTTTGTCGGTTTCAAATATTATATAATTCACATGACAAGCTTAAAATGAACTATCTAAAACATTGGATGGCCGAGATTGTAATGGATTTACGATAACCTGGATAACCGAGACCTAGTTTCGGTTGTCACGTACCGTTACCACGACATAAAATCTACCCTGCATCTCCAAACTGTCATACCTTCGCCCAGGATAATGTAATTTTTCCGTACCTATTTCCCGCATAACGCCTCTAACAGCCCACTCTTACTTCACGAAGTCTAACTGCCAAAAATCTATTACCGTGTATACCAATGTAGCATTTAGAGAGAGAGAGAGAGAGAGAGAGAGAGAGAGGGAGCTTAACGGTAAGGTCATTTCAGGACGTACAAACTACATAGAATTCAAACAGAACACGTTAAATATAATATGTCTTTCAAATTTTAGAGAATGCTTAATTCAAAGTAAAGTGAAATAAAAAGCTGACTCAACAAAATGATTGAGTTGTTGATGTATAACTATTACGACCAAGCTGAGACTATCACATAAATCTGTAATATCTTCCTGTTGATATAGCAAACTACCAGTACGTTGTTACACTGTCGTTTATTATTTCCTGTATATACCAGGAGTCCTCTTGTCTCCCCCTTCACCTGCTTGTCCCTCTTTAAGCAGAAGCAGTCCATACTACCCCCCCCCCCCCGACACACAAAATTTCAATACCCTTTAGCGTACTATCCGATGGTTTAAAAAACGAACTTTTTGAGATGATATTCCAGATCCCAATCAACCATTTAATTGGAATTGAAATGAAATAGGGGTTACAGGCGCGGTTCCAGGATTTTTTCCAGGGGGCGGGTCTAGGTTTGATAATTGCTTAACTAATTGCGCTCAACCGATTAACCCCAGAAAAAATTGGTAAATTAGATTTAATTTGGTTTCCGGAAGGTAAATTCCAAAATTACAGGTCTAAATCGCCAATAAAATCGCATAAAAAATTTTCAAGTCTGAGCGGGGGGGGGGGGGGGGGTCCGGCCCCCCTGGACCCCCCACAGCCACCCCACCCCCTCCCCCCTCTCTGGATCCGCGAATGGGTTAACGTCCTGTTCTGTTGCTATTGGGCTGATGAAGACGGGTATATGCCATGCAGTGGGCTTTGAGAAAAATTTTGCCCGTACAGCAGTGCTGCGGCCTACTCTTAATTCGAGTTCCAACTGCCAATGGTTCTTTTACGTACACGCCAATGTGTACATGGGATCCCGACTTTTCCTTTTCACACCCACCCACCCACATCCTGCACCACTGACAAGGGGGGAAACAACGCGGGAAAGTCTCGATGAGCTTTCTCGACCAACACCGAGAGCGAACCCACGACCGCCATGCAAACAAGCAGGATTCTTACTCACTTAGAGACTGTGACTCCCGAATAATGATGGGACGAGTGCTACTTATCCATGGAAATGATGCACGAAATGGGTTAATAACGACGGGCAGACGCCATATACAGCGTCATATGACGGGAATTTTGCCCGGGCAGCATTTGAATTCCAACTGTCAAGGGTTATATTAAGTCTACCCCAGCGTCTAAACGGGGCCTCGGTTTTTCGCCTCTCTCACACGGTTGAACAACGCCGTTAGAGAGCCGGAACAGGGCTGTAATCGATAAGCCATCGTGGATTTTTTACCTGCAAAGATTAACATACTGTATACATAGTGGCACACAATTTGTTAATTCCCGATATTGGGTCTGTAGCTTTATTTATAGATGTACCATTTTCACCGACGATATATTATCACTAACACGCCATCCAATAAAATCGATACGTTTGGCTAGTCAACAGCAGTCTGATTAAATTCACACGTTTGTAGGGGTGAACAGATTTCTTTACTGTCATTAAACTGCAGTTTTAGAAGAGAGTTAATATAGTTCTAGCCCGTTCTTCAGTTTTTGTGAATAAATACATTTTACAAAATACAAAAACTACAGCCCTGGCAACGTGCAATAACGCTTGGATTTTTTTATTCAGTGTTGAAAAGTCTTCTCATTTGAAACTTTTCTTGGGGTCTGTAACGTGCACACTTAACATGCACGTCAGTGTGCACGTAATACCGCTTTTTGTTTTGGAGATCTTCTGACGGCCTCGTGAATAAAACTTAGCCCCCTCGCCTTGTCGTCTGTCCAATCACGATTACAACGAAGACTATTGATCGTGTATTATTTTCGGCATTTGCTAAAGATCTGTATCAAAATATCTTACGACAATATTTCAAGCCTCGCCTCCCCCACCCCCTCACGAAAACCGCAAACCAACAAACTACGAATACTGTGGTCGACGCCACCTTTTTATTATATTCCATTATATATATTCTAATGAGGTCACTTAATGATAGTTTTGGCTTATTGTTATACATGTATTGAAACCGTTCTTTTTATAACAAAAACAATAAAAGAATCCGAATTGTTATTTTTTTTTCTTTTGCTATTCGGATAACACTCTGCTAATTATAGGACTTGTTTTACACACACCCTGTGTACAGGTACAACATTTCTCTCACCGTTTATAGGTCTAGGCTATTTGTTTTAACTAATTGGATCAATTAATTACGTAAGCTTGTGTGTAAGTATGTGGATAAATTAATTGAATTACACCCAGGGCCTACTTATATTGTCGAGTATCAAATAACCAGCCATTTACGCGAAACGCGGGAGGAGAATAGAACAGCTAGCCGATCACATGGCTTGTCTGACGTCACGGGTCAGAGGTACAAACTTGTAAGAAGTTGTGTAGACCGTGAAAAGTTAAGACGATCTAATGGATTTCTAAAGTATAACGGGATTTTATAACGGTTTAAATTAAATATGGATGTTTTAGGCGAGGAACAGGCATTGCAGGCAGTATTAGGTATGTTTTTATCTAATTTCTAATCGCTTTCATACTACAATTTCTTAAATCGTGCGATTTCAAGATGTTTGTATTGTTAAAAAATATGGCCTCCTTTTAGCTAATATTATCGGAGGTTGACAAGGGAAAATGTGACGACGATTGGTGACATTTCGTTATGTGTAGCTGTTTAACTACTCGCTAAATATCATACAAGGAGTAGACACAAGATTTTTACAGTGTAACATATATCAAAATAATGAGACGGGGGGAACTTCAAGTTAAATATACGTGTGGCCGAGAGAAAGTGTTGACGACAAAACAAGTGTCTTTTTATGGCGAAGCAATTGCACTGGAGTAGACCTTTTATGTTCGGTCGAGAACATCTATTGTAATACAATGAACAAGTCACCATGGAGGCTTTTCCAGTATTTAATCGTCACTGTATGATTGAATGGTTGTCCCGTTGAGTTGAATTGATCATTTGTTTAGATTTAGTAACATTTTATTACTATTAACAATTAACTGTTTACATTGTATTATTTGTTAGTGAAGGGGGGAATCTGTACACTCCCTACCCCCTAACAAATGTCCTTCTCTCTAAAAAAGGGAGAATTAAAGAAAAATCCCTTGCTACACGTACATGTACCTCCAATTGGATATGCGTAAAGACATAGACAATTTCCCCTTCTGACCTAATTAAGATTTGCCTATCTCCAGTCCAAACTTATAAATCCATTGTCCAATCGAATTTCATAATTTATATTTTAGGCCAATCCCAAAAGGAAACATTTTTCTTACACAACTCTATATTGCTTTAGTTTTTAAAGTTGGTTAATTTTCTAGAACATTTGATACCACTTTTCATTCGACGATTTCACATAGCACATTTAATGGTTCAGCTAGGGTTGATGCATAAACATTCTATGCAACAAGTTGGCACCATTCCCACACGTATATTTTATATCTTCTTGGCTACAACTCTCTTAATTTCTCCCTTTGTTCTTGCATCCTCATAGCACACTGTCCCAGTCGGGGCAAAATAGTAGGACGTTAAACCCCATTTCATTTCGCTCTCGCATCGCTCTGCATCGCTCTCGCATTTCCTTGACTTATTCATGCAGTATGGTCCCGTATACAGCACGATGACAAGCTGAATGAATTTTTGACGGATTTCCTATTAATACGGAAGACGCACGACATACATATATTTTCCGGAAAGACAAAATATGTGCATTTAGGCCTAAACATTGGACATCTATAGGCCTATTTTGACGTATTCATATATAAATATTCTGTTTATTTATCATTAGCCTACGGTACTAGTACTCTGGACCCCATTGGTGCATTACTTAATGCATAAATAAAGCATCGTACATCGATCACAAACTGCATTCAAACTCTGTGTAATTCATGAATAGAGTTAGCAAATGTTACATGAACTGGCGTTAGATTAGAATTTCATGTTTCTAACAGGGAAAGCATATTCTGGTTTGTGCACGACATTCGTCACACCTATAATTAATAATGCATGTATGTAAGGTTTGTATAGCCACAATGAGCAGGGGGTGTTTGTTTTTGACCAATTGTGTTCGTCACTATGTACAGACATCATGCATGTGATTTCAAAGATAATACGTTTATACAGACATGGTATGTTGAAGTTGGCGTACGTATTGCATAATTTATAAAAAAAACCACTCGATAACACTTCCTATTTGAACTAGTAACGAGCATATTTATTCAATAACAATGAGACCATTTGCCCCAATTTATGAGCATGCCTGTTGATTTTACTTGTACATATACTCAGCAATACCATATTATACTTTGAACTTACTTGTACAAAGAAGATGTTGTATTTAAGATTTTGATGTTTTACAAGAAAATAAAACTAGAAACTGGTATTTTAACCTAAACCATATATAAACATTTAGATACAGGTTCAAATTACATGTGCAAATGTTATTTTTAAGATTTTGATAAACAGCGTAGAGTGAAAAAATATATGTACCGTCACCGTGATCGGGTAAAGTCCATCCACGAGAGAGAGAGAGAGAGAGAGAGAGAGAGAGGTTTAACGTCTACTCAACACCACAAACTAGGTTATTTCGGGACTAACAATTTTATTACAATAATATGTTTTCTCGTAGGGGTCTTAAGCTGTAGGGACAGATAGCGGGTGGGGAGGGGTGGGGGTGGGCAGAAAAACGACTCTATCCCTTTTCACGAATGGGTGGGGAATAGAAACGACGTCACTTGATTTAATGATATAACCTTTGAGTTAAAGGGACAATAACATTCTTGCTGGCTTGGTAGCTCCAGAAAATGAATAATAGCCTTATTCTAAGTACTAGATGTTTAAATGTCCTACCTGTTGTGTAAATTATCCATTACAACCTATTTTATTTGTCCAGAGGGTTCGAGAATATTTTAAAATCCAAGTCACATTTGAAAAGGTTTACGTTAGACTTTTCAAATCAATTGGTTGAATTTTTCCAATTTTTTAAAATAGGTGTGTTAAGATGAAATTTATATCATCATTTAATTGGAATATTCTAAAATAATACGATTTGTTGACCAGAATGAAGATTGGGACATATTTTTCAGTTACAACAAGAGTGTTATTGGGGCTTTAAACCATTAACTAGTCTATGTATTGAACTTTGCAGTACTCTGAATAGATATAGTTTTAGATTTTCAACTCAGTTTTTACAAAAATACGATATGCAATACGACCTACTCCTATATCAAACTCTAATTGCCAATCTATTACGTATACAACATGTATACCACATGTAAAATGATTGATTAAAATACCACACATAGAAATCAAGACCTACCTGTATACTTCCAAACCCAATTCGAAAACTGCATTATATAGGAATTACTGCTTTTAAACGCTAAGCACCCAAAGTTTATTGCGATTGATTTAGAATTAATAGAAATCACCAAAACCAGAAGGTGCAATTCATTACAATCTTAAACCAACAGGATTCGTAAACAGTGTGGACATTGATTTTCACTTTACGAAATGCTACAATATTGAACTTTGCAGTACTCTGAATAGATAGTTCTAGTTTTTCAACTCAGTTTTTACAAAAATACGATATGCAATACGACCTACTCCTATATCAAACTCTAATTGCCAATCTATTACGTATACAACATGTATACCACATGTAAAATGATTGATTAAAATACCACACATAGAAATCAAGACCTACCTGTATACTTCCAAACCCAATTCGAAAACTGCATTATATAGGAATTACTGCTTTTAAACGCTAAGCACTCAAAGTTTATTGCGATTGATTTAGAATTAATAGAAATCACCAAAACCAGAAGGTGCAATTCATTACAATCTTAAACCAACAGGATTCGTAAACAGCGTGGACATTGATTTTAAGAACTATTAAACAATACCGCTTTTCAACATTTAAGGCATACAAATTGTTTGGAAATGGAATTGATGTAATAAGAATTGAACACAGGACCTTGGTGGTTAACATTCTGTATAAATGATTAACTTATCAAGCAGTTTGAGTCTATTTTTGTTGTCGTTCACAGATGACCTAATTATTCATACCATTATATTAAAACCATTGTAATTTCTTTGTGTAGTATTTTGTTATTATTAGTTTGAGTGGTATTTATTAATTAGGTATTGATATTTCATGAAATAATTGTAACTGGTTTATACACGTTTAGGAACTCGGTTATTTTCTCCCGGTACACCGTCTTGGAATAGGGACATCATATCCAACATGGAGTCTTGGACTTTTTTTTTCGAAAAGCGTCGACCACAAGAACAAGAAGAACCACAAAATAGTTAGAGCTTCGGGTCCAGTTACTAGTCCAAAAATCACCATTGTGTAAGATTTGGATTATGAACTGACCGTTCTTACTTGTACAGTGCACAAATAGATAATTCAAAATGAATATATTGAAATGGCCATTAACATCAACTTAAAATGGGAGCCACCTGATGACACCGAAATTTAATTATTGTCTTGTCAAGTTAATGATTTATATTACGTTTAAGACATAAAGAAAAACGTGCAATAGTCAAATTTATCTCTTGAATAACGCTTGGCTTATAACATAAGTTCACAATGCCAAAAGAGTACTATTCATAACTTTATCTTTTTGGGGTTAACTAAGTATACATACAATCAGTTACTTGATTATTCTTTATGCCGGATTCGTTCAATTTCCTCCCTTCCTTCAATTTATTAAGTGACTAAGATAATATGCTGATTGAACTTTTGTTGATAATATTATTCTACTCTTATCATAAAACATTAATTTTTTTAAATTTTTAATTAGACATTAATTAACTGATCCGAACCATAAACAACTCTCGGTGGCATCGGATTTCTTCGATATTATATAGAGTAACTGGTTCAGCCATATTTGATTTAATTTACATGTAAAAATGGAGGAGCGAGACTCAGCTTCGACCAACCAGTAAGGTGGTTGAAATTATTGCACACGTCTTGTCAAAACCCCCACAGGCTAATATCTTCGCTCGAAATAGTGAAAGAAATTTTCAAATTTTCATTTTATATTATCTACCATACTCCGCGCAGTGTTTCGTTTGATTAGAGCTAATCCCAGTACTCACTGCTGTAAAGAGCGAACATTCTTGTGCTAAATTATGATTGGTCAGTAGTCCCATTACCAACCAGTAGCTGACAGCGTTACAAAGGCTTTACCTTTAAAACAAAGCGCCAGATTGGACCAAACATGTTTACATAACGTTACGTCATGGCTCACGATTTTATTATGCCCAATTAACCAGTGCATAGCAGAATATTGCAGTAAAACTAATTGCGTGACAAACGAGGCTATCAAATCGATTAAAATGTAAACAATACTGTTTGGAAACGAACACACTTTCACCGTTTTTAATACCTTAAATCACTGTCCAAAGTTTTAGGGAAGACCCAGATTAAACGAAGGACTGTCTGTCATGTTGCTGTACTCAAGTGATAGCTTTGATTGAGCGAAAAGAATAGACATACCCCCGCAAAAGTTCAAGAATCCGAAGCTAATCCAGCAATGGTCAGAGAGGGATTTCTCTGGCCATTGCTTCAGGAATATGATTATCTACAGGCGCTTGTTCTGAATTAAAATGGAATGATATGGGGTTTAACGTCCTACTGTTCTGCTCTTAACCTGGGCTGATGAAGACGGACATACAGTTTAGGAGTAGGACGTTAAACCCCATTTCATTCATTTAATTTCATTGACATCATTTATCAAAGGACAACATTCGTTAGTCTAAAATGAAACAGGCCGAGTTTAAGATGGAGGAATGAGTATGTAAACAACATTTGTATAAGGTGGGGGGTTCCCAGATCACGGCTTGTCCATGCTTTAACAATAACGTTTGATATCAAATAATTAAGTCATAACCTCATTAATGAAATCATCGTTATATAAATATTTCTTTTTAAATAATGTTAATCTAAGATAAGATATTATGAAATTTTATGGGACTTTGAACAGTGATAACAGGGTCATTAAATACATTAGTAATTACTTATATATATACATAAACAATGATGGTTAATAATAATAAGGTAATGTTATCCACTGAAAAATCGTCACGTGTTTTTATTAGTGACTCGTTATCTCTTCGCGTTACCACAAGAAATTCCCAAGTGTTTTATTCTAGAAAAAGTGAGCATGTCCTGCCTCGTGCATAACAACCTACATATATGTAGCTCATATAGTAAAGTAGATGAACTGGGTAGAAGAGAACCCCTGGGCCTAGAGAACCTCGTATCCTGGTCTTGGGGTTTAAGTACTTGAATATAATATTAAAAATCATATGAATTAAAATAGGACAATATAGGCTGTTATACTTGTTATATTATTCATACGATAAATAGGACATATTAAAGTGGCGTTATACTTACACGTAAATTCATATGATACATGTATTAAAGAGGTAGTATAATATGTACTTGTTATATTTATATGGTAAATAGGGCATGCATGTATTAAATTGGTGTTTTACTTGTAGGATAAATCATAAAAGTGAGAATGCATTTAAATTAAAAGAACAAAAATTGCATCTCTACTCACCTATAGAATTATGTTGATATTAATAGAGATAACAAAGTCTGAGATTGTTTGGCAATACAATACTCATTTACAATGTCATGTGGGGTTTATAAATATATTGTATTATACAATTATAATAATATACTTGTTGTATATAATGTACCTGTTGTATATGATATTTTGTTTAATATAATGCTTTTTGTAATATAATCCTCTCTTTTGTGTTGCCTCATTGCATGTTTATTTAAACAGGGATAAAGACTCCGTGGCCTTATGGCCATACAGCCAAGACCGGATTATGCTATCACGGCTGGAGGGTCCAGAAAGTAAAAAATACACACTTTAAAAAGTACACGATTTTGTTTACTTATGTAAATACATACAGGTTTACAGAAGAATACGATTTTTATGTTTTGCTATTTCTCAAGTTTGCTTGGGTACTAACTTACATGTGTGTACATGTATCTCACTCCAACCTGCCACAATAATTAGCAAAGTGTCTATCCTGTGATAGGTTATAGTTGTATACCCACAAAAACATTCACTTTATAACCTACGCCAAAGTCATTTGACAACAAAATAGCATATGATGGCAAAGAAAATAAAGTCAAAGAAATTGTGGTTCTTCTAAATTTGAAGTAATGAATTCGTAACTACTTTTACGTGCATCGTAAATTGTATTAAATTAGACGAATTGTCTGTTGAAGTTAAAACAAAATGGCGAGACCACTATGAACAAATATTATACGTTAAAAAGAATGAAAAAAGAATCAAAAGTCAGACGAAGGCAAGTAGTTTCAGTTCAAACAACATTTTAAAAGCAGCACACGATAACTCAAACAGTTAAAGTCAACATCTTACTCGACAAACCAGCCGACAAAAATAACCCAAGTGCATGAGTCAATGTGGCGAATTTTCTCACTAGAACACGAAATGTCCACCAACAGAAAGACGGAATACAAATTGTTTTGTTTGAACAATTTTACGCCAAAACTGACAAATATTTCAAATCAGATTGCTTCATTGCACTTATTGTTTTAAACTTAATTGATCACACATTTCTACATCTGATATAAATATGATAATATTATTACGAGGATTTTAACCAGGTTCATTTAGCTATAACCGAGTTGTTGTTGCATCGTGTGGTGTCAAAGTCAACATTATTCCAAGAACAATTGGATCGATATCCATCGATTCCATAGTTCTGAAAGGTCTTAAGTCTCAAAAATTGTCGGATTTAGTTTTTGGGATCTGAAAGGAAAACCTATCCCAATCTTAATAACGCAATAAGGATATCAACATTTTAATAGCAATGTTTTTTTTATGAAAGTTACGACCTTACAGTTCTGAAATTTTGCATAGAGAAACCTCTAAATGTGATAAGTCATCCTATGCAAAAAAGCTATTTTGGACATAAGTGGCACTTACAACCTTCCAGAACTATGGCACCGCCATGTCAATGATAGAGGGAGAGAGAGGTGGGGGGAGTAGCACTTGCAAACCCTCCAACTCATTAAGAAACACAACCAACAGTGACATCGAAAGTGTGACCCCTATTACCCTATAACTAAACAGTAGAGGCAAACTATTCCAGACTAAAAGGCAAAAAAACCCCACATTAAAATGCATTTTGGTCCACGATTAATCGTAACGAAAGTTATGCCAGTCTGGTGGAAATCATAACTTTTTATAGATTGCATGAGTTTATCATTTTCTGCGTTAGAATCTCAGTCGGTCGCTGAAGAATATCGCATTTGTATTATCATAAGTTCTTGCTCGTATTTAACCACGCTGCGTTAGGTTTTATTAGATTTTAATCTTAAAAGGTGGTGTCTAAGAACTTTATATGATTAATTAAACTTTGGTTATGTTTATTGGGTTACGACTTTTTTTTATAATTAAACGTGCGGAATTGATCCCGATTTGTGTATTTCAAAAACCCGAGGTCATTTCAGGATTACATTTATGTCAACAATTCACATGTGCCTAGGGCTCTTTAGTTGAGGGAGGAATCTATAGGACCTGGAGAAAAACATCGTGAATTAAGAAAATTTCGCAAAGCAATGATTGTCTATGAAATCATGTACATCTGATATGTACATGTACCACGCATGACCAAGTCTTCTAAAAAGGGTGAGTAAAAGAAAATGGAGGAAGGTGGAAGCGTGATTTACTGACAATGTTGATAAAAGATGTGAAAAATGAAAGAAGTGAAAAGATCGATTCCGAACATTAATTAAGAATAGGTTCATGATTTATGTCAAGTTTAATCGGCATTCAACAAATAAATGTGGGAAAGAGATGGACAGTTAACATCTGTACGACAACAGACCTGTAACTTATAGTCAGTAATATTTCTAAAATGATATTATTATCTATTTCTCACCTAATAATTAATCGATATTCGTTGTCCAGTTTTCATATTCTTGAAATTTGCAAAAAATCTGAGAACCATAAGTAAACACAGCAAACGAGTATTTCTAGGTACAAGATCACGAATACATGTAGGCTTATCAAGCAAGGATCCCGGGTTTTTTGGGCAGTTGCAAATGGGAACAAGTGGGTCCATTATATTCATTAACAAATCTTTATTAATATTTATAGTGGTCTAAAGTGTTACGTTGAGGTTTCGATTCCCACAATCGAATAATAGGTAGGATCGCTAGTTGTATTTCATTACCTATACCAATAGGAATAAAATGAGGCTTAACGTCCTATCATTCTGTGCTGACTGGGCTCCGACCGACAGCGGCGCTAATGCCTACTCTTACATCGAATTTCAACTGCCAGGATGTTGTTTACGTGCACGCCAATGTGAACACGGGACCCCGGTTTCTCGTCTCATCCGAATTACTAAGCAACTGTCCTTGTCACACCACCCGCCCTGCACTACTTACAAACTATACGTCAGAAAAACCCGATGTACTGTATCGGCCAACACAGGTAGCCGAATCTCCACCCTCCAGGCGAACCAGTGTCTTACACAGGGTATCTGCGCTAAAACGAGTATACATGTATGTAAATGACTAGGTTTAGATAGTGGACAACGCTTGATCCGAGTCGGTCATGCACAAGGGTTAGGCTGCTGCCAGGGTCAGGGTTAGGGTAGCTTTAGCGCTAGCCTTGTTTACATCTCGAGACTGACGAAATCTGTAGGTCCTAAACGGTACATGACCATCCCTGATCTAGCGTTCTCCTTAGTTAATTGACATTACAGCAAGTCTTTCTTGTCCTCCTCAGGTAGTGACAGAATGGTTAACACGTGCCCGTTTAATCATACGTTCTGTCATTGTGTCAAATTGCGTAGTTTCGATTCTCCGCTTGTACGTGACAAGGAGTAGGGTTGCATGACCAACTGCTAAAGAACCGTACGCGATAGCGGATTATTGAAGAAATATGAACCATGAGTTAGTCCCGAAATGACAAAGTTTGTGTCGAGTGGAAGTTAAACCCCATATCCCACCTGTTCTCGCCAGCTATTGTTGAATGATAGTTGACTACCGCACATAAAGTTGAATGTCGCAAACGCATGTCGTTCTGTACAAAATGTAGTTCCAAATATCTTAGACAGATAAGTAAATAATAAAGTGAAGTTTTCATTTTTTTAATTTGATGGCTAGTCGGGTCATCCGAGATATTCAACCCTAGACGGTCGTAATATTTATTAAGGAGGACAATATAGACATTGCTTGTAAAATATGCAAATAGGCAGTAATATACAAAAGGGTGATACATAATTTGCATAAATTACATACATATGTCATTACCTTGGTAATTAATGTTATTGCACGAGGTTATCACATGGGGTATATACCGTATTGAATATCAGATAATCAGAACACGTGTTACCTGTAAACAATAACAAATATATATCCAATTTACTTCTAACATAATACATCATCTCACAATTAACATTTTATAACGCGTTGCAGGTTGCTGAAATTTGAAATATACGCACAGCCAGGTCAATTAAATCTAACATCTAACTATTGTTTGAAGTCATAATATGTTATGTTTTCTATGAGATGTCAAATTTTTCAAGACCTAACAGCCCCCCCCCCCCCCCCCCGTTCCAACAGTTTTAAGTGAAATGAAATGAAATGAAATGGGGTTTAACGTCGCGCTGTTCTGCTCTGAACTGGGCTAATGGAGACGGGCATACAGTGTGCTTTGAGGAACATTTGACCGCACAGCGCCACTGGGATTTACTCTCATATCGAATTCCAACTGGCTTTTACGTGCACGCCTATGTGCACACGAGACCTCGATTTTTATCGTCCCATCCGAGCGACTAGACATCTGTCTTTGTAAAACCTTCCGTCCTGCATCACTGACAAGGGGAAACCACGCATGAAAATCTGGATGAACTTTCTCGGCCAATGCAGGGATGGAACACCTGACATCCAGGCTAGCAAGCCAGCGTCTTACCCACTCAGTTTTAAGTATTCAAACTTTCAGGACCAAAAATCAGTTCGCCCCAGCTTCCCAATCATAACGGTTCTAATTATCCGACGTTCTTCCTAGCTTTGACCTTCTAACATTGCATGCAACGAGGCTAAAATTGTTCGAATTTCTCAATTAATATGTACCAGTTATTGTAGTGAAAGCTGGTTAATTTCTTGGATACACTAATTACTCATTATCAAAATGAAAGGGAATAAACCCAAATGTAACACTGAATATTCACAAGACGTATATATTGCATAGATAAGTAGGCATTTAAAGATGTGGGTTATAATGAATAATGCCCAGTAGCGGCTATATGTAACTAGGCTAGTGGAGTGGAGTAGATGTTGGTGTTATATTATCTACATAGTTTAATAACCTGTATATTATCACTCTCTTAACAAATGCTAAACAGACCTTTGGTTGAAACCGGTATTTAATTCAGAGTATTGATGTTCGATCTAAACATGGTTTAATGGTTTGAACCGCGAGTCGCGGAAATGTTGATATTACTGTCGGCTTACGTTATCAAACAACAGCATTGTTAGTGTTTTGCAAAACGAAACATCAAAATTGTTAACGATTTGTACTATTAAACAGCAACGCTGATGTTTAATAACATTAAACATAATATAAAACAACTTCCCCCATAATTGTTGTTTTTAAAAGAACAACATTGGCGGTTTGTTTTTGTATTTAAACAATAAAATGAATGACGATTTCTATTATTTAACCGTATTGTTAAAGTGTTATGCTTACTGGGTGTTTTATATGAATAAACAAATTATGGATGTTTCTGCAGTATAGAGGAACACTGTTGTTGATGTTGTTGATGTCAAGGTTGAAAATACTGTACAGTTATTGTTGTTGCAGTTTATACACCCACTTTTTATTAACTTTGTGTAATATTAAACATGCATTAATTAAATCTGTCCATTGCTGGTCTTTCTTTAGACCTCAACTAAACTATTTATTAAACATTTATTAACAGAATAAGGCCATAATCACCCCTCGGTTGCATTGGATACTCAAAATTTTAACTAGATCAGACGGATTCTCCATTTGAAATTTTAATTAAAAAATGGGAAAGCGAGGCTAAGTCTCGAATATTCCAGTGCTCTGTTTACAATGAATGACCAGCTTTTTTTTTTATCTAAATCTTACACAATGTATCGTTTAACAAAATTCTTTGCTGCACAGTTTATGAGAATGTAACGGCACTTATGACGTTTTATGAAAATACAACAACATTGATGACGTTTGGTAACATATAAGGCATTATAATATATAGTACACAATTTTGACTCTGTAATAGAAACTAATTTACTCATGTCGACAGAATGCACAGTAAAAAAAAATCTTTTGTTTTAGCAGGATGTGTTTTCAGTACAGGTTACGACCGATGTTTTATAATTTGTATTATATTTTGTAATGGAACGATATATCTATATATTTATATTTTCTCTTTATAGGCCGGGGCGTGGATTTAGGCATTGATAATGACGGACTAGACTTTCAACAACTCGAGGATTATATTTCTGGTGAAAACAATCTGTAAGTATTAATATATTACAATATATCATACAGCATAACACAGTCAAATAAAATTGGGTTTAACGTCCTATCGGATGTAGGTGTAATGCAGTGTTCTATAACGAAAGTGTTTCCCCCCTCATTAAATTCCAACCGCCAGGGCCTACGTGCAAACATATCATCAACAGCTACATCTGACCAACCGATTTATTTTGGGAAATTCATTTACATTAGATAACATCGGACACGTGTAAATAGTTGTTACATTCATTCCACATAAATGTCACTATGCCCATTGATAGATATATTCAGGGATCGGTAATATGTACATGTAAGTCAAAAGATCGAATTACGGAGTGTGTAATCATATTATTGTGCACATACACGTAGAGAACTATCTACTTTGAGAATTGATCTATGCCAAGACTAACCGTCATATTCAAAAATTAGTATACGGTTCTGACCCTTTTATATCTTTCGAACACACACTGACTGTGTAAAAAGTGTCAATTATTTTCATAAGATGGATAGGAAATAAATATTTCTCAATATTTTTCTATTAAACATATCGTGTTTCGTCTAAAATCATCGGTACAGCAACTGAAATGCTGTTAAACTAGCTTCGTGTCTGTTGTCAACCGAAGATAATTTGAGACAAGACAGCACAAGTTTCGTACGTAATTATATGACATGGCCTTGAATAACCTATTTTTTCAATATGAGTCAAAATTCAAACAATTTGAACTGTATATTTAATCTCTACCTTTGATAGTAAAATAATCCCTGTATCTATTTCATTTGAAGTCATCACCTGATGATTATTACTAATCATCTACATGTATTTAACTTAAAGGAGCTAAATCGCTAAGATTTGGGACCTAGAAATTGACACAAGTGGGTCGCTACGCATATAATACTGTAATATGAATGTATATAAACTGATTTACATTTCAATGGTTTCCGTTTTTACTCTAATTTCAAATCAGTTATATACAGCGAAATAAGCCCGTGGTTTTAATCGAATGCAAAATTCTAGCGTCTGGTTATTCCAGTCTACATACGCCGTTTTATTTGGTGCAGTGTATCTAGCCTCGTCCCCCGAGTCCCTTGTTACAAGTGAGGCTGAGGCGCATTATGGTGCACGATTCGTGTACCAATGGTAAACTGTTTATTTTGTCTGAAATATTGGATATCAGAAGCCCATTTTTTGCCGGTAAGATCTCGGTATCAATGTTTATTTAAATTGATAAATAATTCGTGTTTTCAATGTTGAAGATTTTGGATGATATTGGGTTAGAGACTTAGCTACTTTAATTTATGATATTGATGTTTGTATCGGTGTAGCATTATTATCAAACATAAACATAATATTATCGTCTAACATTGCAAGACATTTTGACTTACATATGTGCCATTCACATATAGTTAACAGTTTATGGTTTATTATTATCCCCCCCCCCCATTTTTTAAAAATGCATTATGTTTAAGAGCTGAATGGGTCCAATGCAGTCTTTTTCTGGCTTTAAATATTATATAAATTAATAGTTAGATATTTATTCACATGAAAAGGCCATAAACAACCCTCTAAATAATCTGGTGACTGCGCGATTTAAACATTGTCTGACTTGGACAAGGAGAAGGGGCTAAAATCGTGGATCCCCCCCCCCCTCTGCCAAAGACTTTGAAGCGGAACCAAATTAATGAATATCAATGACCTAGTTTGTGTTGGGTGAACGTTAAATCCCCTCTCTCGCTCTCGCTCTCTCTCTCCCCCTCTCTCGCTCTCGCTCTCTCTCTCCCCCTCTCTCACTCTTTCTCTCTCTCTCTACTCTTTTTGACTATAAGTGTGACTTCCATAAATTTAACACTTTAAATAGCTATATTATTATACCATTCCCCTGTAGGCTATAAGTTATTGTGTTAAAGTGAATAGTAATTAAGAAATTCAGATTTTGTGATAAGTAAACAGTTATTTGTTTTGCTTCAGGGACGAAAATTTAAAACAAAAATCTGCGCTTGAGGCTCGTGTACTTTTGGCTTACTATACATATACATTGTACATATATAAAATGACAATAGCTCTTTGGAGGTCTACACTGTTTACACTGGTCATTTGGAAAATAATTTTCAATTTGACCTGATTTGTCAAATAAGGTCAAATTATATTGTACTCAGAATCAGATTCAAACATATGCAAACTCTCAGTTTCCTGAACGTTAAAATGTTATTCTTTAAAATAAACTGTATATTTCAAAGAGTTTACAAAATTCATGAACAGTGAAAATAACTATCATATTAAGTCGGTCAATGCTTGGATTTTTGATATAACAAAAACAGCAGCCTTAGTTTATTTTGTATATAATATTTCAGGCGTGGTTCCCCCTTGTCAGTGGTGCAGGGCGATGGGCCTGACACGTATATCTGTCCATAGGTTGCAATGGGACGAAAGATCGAGGTCCCTTGTCCACATTGGCTTGCATGTAAATGATGCTCTGGCAGTTAGAATCCGACGAAAGAGTAACAAAATTTCCCTCAAGCACATTGTATGGTGTATGCCTGTCTTTATTAGCCCAGTCTGAGCAGAACAGTAGGACGTTAAACCCCATTTTATTTGTTTTCTTTTCGTATACATGTAGAATATTATTACATGTAAATTACAGTTATTTTCTAGGTGATTATGACAATAGTAATGTGGGTTTCTTTGCCATTAGATAAATGAACTACTGATACATGTACTTCTAGGAAATCATGTTCATTCCGTACAATTACACTAAATTGACGCAATCGTTTTGATACATTTATAGAAAATTAGTCATGCTATAAAAACGAGTAGCGGAATTGATTTGACAAGTTGAAATTAATGTGGCCATTGAACTATTCGTGTTTCTGAGTTGTCTTTTTTTTAGAGTCATGCCTTCTTGACACGTGATGTCATGCGTGACGTCATCTTGTCACCTTCTGCTATTGGTATTGTTTTGTGACTAGATAAATTACATATGATTAATTGGCAAAGAAACACAATGTATTCATCTATACCATTGAGTACATATTTATAACAAGATTTTATCTTTATGGAGTTCCGTACTTCGTTCCGCTACCGAGATCTATTCTCGGTGGACTCAACGCCTTGCATAAAGGATAATCTTTTTGGCCTTAATATTACAGTATGTAATACCCCCGTTAGACCGATTTGACCCCCTTTCTGCACGCGCTGCTAAAGCAACGGAAAATGATCTGAGAGCGCGTCAAGATAAGCGTGGTAGAAACGCCAGATATCGTCGTCTGATCCCGGAGTCACGGCGTTTGTTTTGGGCATGTTCAACACAAACACCAAGGTTATGCGATCCGTACTTCGTTCCGCTACCGAGATCTATTCTCGGTGGACTAGATCTGACGCAGCTTTATTTTACTGCTTAAACTATAGCAAACTGTTGAAGTCAGTTGTTTGAGTCGATGGGCGAAATCCCATCAAAGATGCATTGATGCTGTAAGAAAAGACAGACGGCAACACTTTCGGAATTTAAAAGACATTTTCGTGGCATCAATATAATGATAGCAAGGCACAGATCGCGGAACCTTGACGTTTGTTTTGAACATGTTCATAACAAACGCCGTGATTCGAGGATCATTGGCGACCATGAAGACCACAGCATGATTTCTGGCGTTACCACGCTTATGGGGATCTTGACGCGCTCTGGAACCATTCTCCGTCGCCATAGCAGCACAGTATGAGCGCCATCTCGATCTGACGGGGTTATTAGTAACAGTAACCTATAAGAAATATTTTTGTTGTTGTAAGATATGTGACAGAGACTGTGTTTATTGGTATTTAAAGTTTGTGTATTTAAGTAATTAGCCAGTGAAAGAGCGATGGTCTGGTAGGTGATGATATCTACCTAACACCAATAAACAATAAACACCATCTCTTGTGGATAAATCAAAAGTTGAAAACAAATAAACAACAAGTCCTTTATTGAGACTGAAAACCAATGGAAAATCTCCACAACTCGTGAATTTAGATTTCCCCAATTATTAAGAATAAAAATTCGATTTGTAAGAGTCTGGAAATGCATTTCCGGGGAGCGGCGGGCCAAATAAAAGAGTTTGTTATATTTTGTATTTGCATTTTTGAATCTAGATTTTAATCGAAGTTGTATTTGACAGTATAGCGGGATGAACCCCATTGTATGTCAGGTCCCATTCTTGCGTTAATGGTTGTCATACGAGCTCCTGCTGGGTATCTGCTGTATTTCATGTTTTGCAATTTCCTTTCCCAGTTATAGGAGCAACTGGGTATTAAAAAAATAGCATTATTACCACCCATAATATTGTAAGAGCAAAAATGGGTGTTAGATGACACAGTTTTTTTAAAGTTCTAGCACTGGCGATCTGTTGAGTGGGTCCTAAACATCATACACCACCTCCCTTTCTTTAGCAGATTACTATATAGCCGTCAACCAGAAGGTACGTCGATAAAGATTTATTTGTGGCGCGCTAGATATTATTATTATTAAGGATAATAAGACCAACCCGGATATATATGCACCTTTAATGTTTGTTTAAAACGAAGCGTTTTTTTCTAAAATCATTGTACCAATCCACACTGCACTACGGGGCCCACAGATCTTCAAACTAGTTCATTTACATGTATATAAAGGAGTTATCCCTTTTTTCTGGAAAATAAGAAAAGAATCTTAAGTATACCTGCAGAAGATCTCATTGATACAACAAACAAATTGCTCATACACATAGCATCTTCGTGTTTGATATACCTCTTAACAAAAAAGAAAAATAGACCGCGATTAGTTATAGATTGTGGTGTAGCTGCATTCAAAGGATCTAAGATCCACTAAAAATATGTTTTCCTCCAGGGGGTAAATCTCTGTTCTTTTGTGGAAAGCAAAGAGTAGTCCGGCTATAAAAGACGCGATCCGATGTTAAGCACAATGTTATCACAACTTGAGAGGAAATACCAATATGATGACAATATTACAGATCCTTCAAACTCTCACACCACGGTGTCAAACTATAAAAACGGCGACCCTCTTTGTTGTCGTTTACTTGGTGTAGTCAAGCATAGAAATAAATATGTTCTGTTTATTTATTTATTCTTGATAACTGTGTTAAAAAAAAGCAGAGAATATAGAAGCTAGCCGTATGTATCACACATCGTCCAATCTCGATTACAGAGATGATTGGCCGTAGCTATTTTCTTTGATCAATTTCATTCGAGCTGACCTCCAGTGGGTTCCGTCGTTTTAAAAAATAAAATCAACTTCTCCATCAGTGTTGTAAAATAATATCAATTACTCCATCACAGTTAGTAGTGTCATATCTGCACCACGCTTGGTAAAGACAAACATAATGAAAAAAATATTTTGTATTACTTTATTTATTCTGGAGAAATGTGTTAAAACTAGAAGAGTATTTTCAAGGTTGGATTGACTTATATAGTTAAAAATCCTAACACAACATATATCCTTCATTCTCAATTATTGACCTTAGCTCCTGTCTTGGTCATTTACATTCGAAAGGACCTCTAGTAGTAAGTGCAGGAGGACCGCACTACACGAAAAACCTATAAGATTAACCTGCGGAAAACATCAAATCAAGTGAATGGATCCGGGTTCCGCGTGTTTTTGAAAATGATGTCAATTTTCCCATCACAATTAGTAGTTCCTCATCTACATGTTCACCACACAAAATCTGTAATATGAATATTAACCTTTGGAACTTAACTGTTATTCATATAGTCTCATTCTGATTGGTCAATTAATTTTTGAAGCGGATCCAAACTGTTTGCTCAATGAGCAGTGACGTCATGTTGACCGATATTTGTATTTGTTGCCTTCGCCGAAGGACTTTCACAAGCCCCGTGTAAGTTTATCTGAATCTTCAGGCTCCAGGTAGCAATATAGAGGGTAGAGAGGGGGGGGGCATCTTCATAATTTCCCCTAATCTCCAGATTAGTCCATGATTCATGTCTTCGCGTATGCTGATTTAAAGAATTGACATTTTTTTATTTTGTGTCTTCGGTTAGATTTCGACTTTCCATAACAACACTATGGATTGTGTCTGCTACTGTTAATTAGACCTCTGTTTCCGTTTATAAATTCACGTCCGGTTAGTATAAATAAATGTATATATAAGTATACTTAAACACTTACTAAAACTATACAGGGTACACTTTAAACAGCTGATCTTTCAAAAAGGATCTGTGTGTAATTTGCTTTGTTCATTTTTCGGAATCAAATAGGTCGATTTATGTGCCATTGTTTATGATCATTTAAAGGAGAAATCTCCAGTATATTATTATGGACAAATCTTTGGTTAATACTATGTGTGGGATCATTTAAATCTCGTTTCTAATCAGAAACAACCATCTTTTCAATGCCATGCAGTTTTTATGGTGGCATTACGATCATTTACCAGAGTACCTGGCATTGGTTTTATTGTTAACTCGGCGACGCATAACCACAGATTTATGAAATTCCGACCATTTACATATTTTATGCCTTTGCTGCCACAATCTCCTTTAAAACGATGAACGGCCACTGGCGGATGCCTGACTCAAATCAAAACAAATTGACTAAAACTCGAAATAAGTCGCGCTATACATGTAGTAGTAACTGAACTGAACACCAGATACGATAACGCTGATACGAGGGATATATCCACATAAAAAAATGAAATGAAACGACATACTGTTCTGCACGACTGGGATCCAGGTACTAAAGAACAAAACTAATTCAGAAGCTGTTCAAGTGATCCAAAGATGGAACTTGTAGCCTCGTTTTACAAGTAAACATTCGAAGCAAAATACAAAACCATTTACATGTATGTATTCAATTTGTAGGGTGTCATCTATGTACAATAGGGTTCCTTCTTATACTATTGCGTCTATTTCTTGGGTCGAACTGAGAGTTATTTTTGAACATAAGAACACCACGTCCAGGTGCGAAAATGTGGGACAGGCACACATGTACTAATGGTTACACATACAAAACGTTTCTACATGTTGTTGGGATGGAGTAAAAAATTAAAATATATTAATAAGAAGGTATTATACTATTTGGGATTCAGTGTTTCATTCTGAATGTTAGCAAAAGCTTCCGAAATTTGAATAAGACTTTGGGAAGAAAAATAAAGGTGTTATGATTCTAGGTTCAGAGGAGAGATTCCTATCTTTAAGAAAAGATATCTATTTTAACGAAGTGTATTTCATCGTGTAGATGACCACACAAGAAATCTTTCCGTCCTATGATAAAACCGCTGATCGTTATTCCTGAGATTTGGAACCTCCTGCAGATTGTTAAAGTGGAACCCCGTAAAGAAATAAGTCCAACAATATCTGTGAGTGATAAAAACACACCCGCGTCACGTGTGATGCCAGATAATCCAATTAAAGGAGCTAAATTGCTAATAATTCAGACATAGAAATCGACACAAATCGATTACAACGCGATAATAGTGTAATATAAATGTATATAAACCGATTTACATTCGATCCTTTCTGTTTTTACTTCAATTTCTAATTAGTTACGTTCAGCGAAATACGCGAAGGGTCCTAAATGAATGACAGTTTTGGGCGTCTGGTTATTCCAGTCTACACCGGTAGTATTCCCTTGTGGGATATGGTAAGCCTCGTTCATCAAGTCGCTTAATTACACGTCACTCGGAAACATTTAAAATATTCACTATATCTATGTTAGATATCAGAATCCCTTTTTTTCATGGTAAGGTAACAACATGAATGTTAATTTAAATTGACCAATAATGTCACAAATGTGGATGATATTAAGTTAAAGACTTGCCTTCTTTAAATCTTTTGTTCATGTTTTCTCGTTCAAACGTTAACTAATCAATTTGAGTACATTCTAGCGTCGATTACTCAGTGAATAATTTAAAAATTCCGAGAAGTAAGCTACAAGTTCGGGATAAGGACTTGGACCCTTAGATTTGTATAACCACTCGACTGGCCTTGGTTTATCACAGCGGAAACATGACCATAGCTCAATATACACAAGACCGAGTATTACAGTGTTATTGTTGGTATATTATATATATCTGTATATAAAATATATGATATTATTATATTCTTTATTCAAGAAACTGATATACGTGTCTAACTATTTTAAAACTAGATAAAAGTGATTCATGTTATGTTATGACAATAATAAATCACCCTCTTATAAGAAAGTATTATGGAGTTATTTATAGTTATACACTTAAACCGGGGTCCCATGTTCAAGCCTGTGGTCCGTTGGATGATGAAGACAGCAGCAGGAAAACCTGTCATACGATTAGTATAATTATGAATAAATTGGAAGTAAAGTTCATTGTCCCAGAACCTGGGGCATGTTTCACGAAATTTTAACTAAGATAAAATCCAAATTTGAGTAATTTGATTGAGTATTATTAGAAAGATTTTAGTGCTTAGCCAATCAGAATCAAAGTATCTACTAAAATTTAAATTTTAGCTTTAGTTAAGATTTCGAGAAACAGGGACTTGGTCCATTATTAGTTATGTTGTAGTCATCTGATTCCCATACAAACCTTCATCTTGAAATGCATACATTTCCTAAACTCTGTTAAATGGTATTTATGTAGTTAAACTTAAAACAGTACTTAGAATATTTAAATCCAGGAGCAGGCAAATTTTCTATGGTCAGTAATGCGGGTGGGTATTTTCCAGAACATGGCACCCTATCAAGGGTCCGAATTTCCGTAAATATAGATACATTTACGAATCGTTATACCCTTGCTTCGATTACTCGCTGTATGGAAAGCCAGTACACAACTACTAGTGTGTCTCGTTCGATCTTCCCATGTGCAGATTTATGCGAACTACATATTTTAGGGATCATATTTAGTTATAAAATGTTTTCTGAAGTCTCCGTGTCGTCAATTAATTGGATGGTGCTGGGCTAGCCGTCATTGCAGTAGTCCCCTATTCTGACAGATCTAATGCATGGCTATTATGTTAAATCTAAATTGGCTGATACGATTATTGGGGTATATTTAAATGGTTCAATGTTTGAAACCCATTAATTTGTTAGGACAGTCATCTGCAATAACCCCGACCCGTCAGTTTAACAACGAAGCTGTTGAAGTTTAGAATAACACTTTAATAGTTATTATAGACATGATAATTATTATTTATTGATGTCATGAGCCTAAAATCTTGAGTCATACATCCATACAATAACAGTGGAGGAGGAGGGGTGCGTCTATTAAGGGTTGAAGCGAAGTGACAATAAAGAGGATGCAAGGTAGCCATTAGAAGAGTAAAAGATGCAAGGGGTAGTAGCGTAATGTGAACAGGGGGAGTGAACAGAATGTCAATACGAGTATTGTTGTCGCTGGTAGATGTAAATGAGTTCATGAAAGGAGAGAGCCTGCGGCTAGTGACTTGTTCTCAATATAATGTTAATTTATCTGTTTGATGGGGCTGCGATAAAGACCTTTAATACACCTTAATAGTTTTTTCCACACAAGAATACACGTCGGCGGAGTTTTGTTTAGGGAAATGGGCGGAGAGGGACACTAGGGCAGATATAAAACTAGTAGTTATCGGTATTGTTGGAATGTCATTCTGTCTTTTTATAACGACTTCAATAAACAAACTTGACGCATTTGAAATGGTTCACATCATAATTAAATTTATGGCTATTTCTGGGGTTTTTTTTAAATTTTAGTACCAAAGATTCATTTGGGACCCTGGTTTGTTTCACCGTCGCCAAATGTTAACAGTGAAGTAAATATGTAACTCCTGTTGTTATTGTAGCATGTATTAAACTATTTTGAACTGCTTGTTTATTTTGATTGAAGTTATCAATTTGTTCTACTTTACCTTTTCCTGTATGTTTATTAAATTAATTGATTTATTGAGGAATTGTTTTATTCCATTTTTTTTCGAGGAATTGTTTCATTTGTTTTGTTTTACGCTTCCATTCACTGAGACGTTGTGTTTTGCATCAATTTAATTCTTTGGTTCGAAAAGTTATCTATTGTTACTGTTAGGTTATAAGTTCATAGTTTTCACAGAAATACAGAAAACCTCTGTAATTTACCTGTCATCGAATATTTTTTCCTTTGGAAATTCTTTAAGTGTTAGACTTTTGTCGAAATAATAGTTTTATTCAGTTTAGGTTTCTCTTTGAATTTTAAAAACGGTTCTATTTATTGATTGGTAAGTTATTTCATTTTGTTTGAAAACTTGCAGTATTCGCTACTTTTGTTTTGTTTTTTTAATTATTTTCCGTTGTTTTGTTCTTAATTTATATTATACTGTTTGATAACTTATTTACTTATTTTGTTTGTTTATTTCCAGTTGGTGGTTTCTTTTGTATTGCTTTTTGAAAATTGTTATGTTTTGTTTGAAAGTTTCACTAATTTGTTTTAAGTGTTTATTTTTGCTTGTCCTAATTATGATTGAAATTGGCGAATGATCCTGGAACACTACGCGTACCTGACTGAGTTAAAGCATTCTGCAACACTTATACCTGTGAGAATTCAGAAAGGTCAGTATTTAAGAAGGAAACAGCACGTCCCCAGTGACATTTAGATTCATAATAACTTTAGGTTAAGGTAGAGAAAAGTGACGTTAGAAATTGTTCTGGTAAGATGTGGTTAAACATGTAGATGATCAAATTTCACCAGGAGATTCTCCGTGCACTGAACTTCAGATTTGTTTTTGACATTCGAATGTAGAACACTGAGAATTTAAGTTAGTTTGAAACGAGTGTATATGTACTTAACTGATTTTAAGATGGGTATAACTATTATTTCTACCTAATAGTTAACGAGAAGACTAGCTACTGTTTCTTATAGTTAATCGAGAAGACATTATGGCCAAAAAACATTAATCAATTTTTCAAGATAATTGCATTGTGTTTCCGTTATTTTTTTTCTACCCCCCCCCCACACACACACACATTCTGAATCCGTGCATGCGGTCTTTTATTGTCCAACGTACGCAAAACGATGATTCAATATAACAAAATGTAAGAAAAGGGTCAATGGGTACCCAGTTTTCCGGGCAAACAAAGTAGTCCATGTCGGTGTCCCCCAAGCCTCCGTTCTCGGTCCTTTGCCTTTCCTCATTTACGTCAACGATATTGTTGAGAATATTAAATCTGATGTCTTGCCGATGATAACTCGCTCTTCTTCAGAATCGATAACCCGATTGCATGCGCCAATACTCTTAACACTGATGACTGGGCCAAAACCTGTCTGGTTACCATTAATCCCCTTAAAACTCTTAACACTTTGACTATCCGCAATTACGTCCATGTTGGTGTCCCCCAAGGCTCCGTTCTCGGTCCTTTGCCTTTCCTCATTTACGTCAACGATATTGTTGAGAATACTAAATCTGATGTCTTGCCGATGATAACTCGCTCTTCTTCCGATTGCATGCGCCAATACTCTTAACACTCATGAGTGGGCCAAAACCTTTCAAATAACGACAAGTGGAGTGGGGTGTCCACATAGGAAATGTATGCACAGAAGTATCAAAAGTAGTAAACTGCTCGAGAAACCTCTGAAATATCACTTGAATCAAAGATCATTACCGACTATCTTTAACGCTCACATTCTGTCTCACGTTGTTATTTTGTAGAATCGTGCGAGCGCCCTAACAACAAGAGTTCTGTGCTCTGTCTGCAATTTATGCATTATTCCTGAGAGTGAAATGAAGATGTGTCTTCCTTATTACTGCTAGATTCATGGCCGATAATCGCCTATTAGGGATACAAAGATTCCTTTTGCTTTTTGTTCTTCTAAAGAATTCTTTGTAGACTGCTCGGAACACTTAAGTTGCTGTCCTGTGGTCGTATGTTTCGATATACCTACCTTTTCATATTACGGTTTTTTATTCAGACAAATGCACAATGTATGAATATGATTATTTAGCAAGTTTTAGTGGTTGAGTCATCACCATGGAAAGAAAGAAATACTTATTAAGGCAAACAAAGTGTTTGTAAAAAAGGGAGTGTTATATATCCTCAGATGTAAAAAGTAGACAGCTCACGTGTAGACATACGTCTCACTTAACGTAGGTGGATTATAGCTTAGTTTGGTATTACACCTATGTTATGTCACATTATTTAAATTTTGATAACTGTAAACCTCACGTAGATTATAGCTTAGTTTAATATTACACCTACGATAACAGTAACGGTATAAAATGAACATTATCATTTTTGATGACCTTGATATATTCAATTACTGGTTCCAAAGTACAGTGGAAATATTCTGTATATACTTGACAGCTTGTAAATTTGGTAAGCGACCCCTTGAACGTCAAAAATGAGTAGGCGGAGACTGTGCTTCTCAGGAAAATGTGTCCATGGATACATTGAATAAATGATTATAGAGCATGGAAATAATTTGCCTGAAAATATAAATTCTTAGAGAAATGTTAAATTTCATTAAAATTGAGCCTTATTTCATTGTCATATTATTAGTACTCTGCCATACTGCCCATGGTGGGGCTGTGTAATATTTTGTCATTTGTAATCTTTATCTTCCTGGTCCATGACCCAAGTACTGCTCATGGTGGGGCTGGGAAATATTTTGTCATTTGTAGTCTTTATCTTCCTGGTCCATGGCCCAAGTACAGTGTGCCCCACAACTGTTTTGCGGGACCTATTATGATCCATGACCAATTGTATTGGGCATGATTATAAATTAGTAACAATAAGAAATCAGAATACCCAACACCCAAAAAGTAATTATCGCAGACTATGGGAGTCCCAGTTTCCCACCTCTGTCAGAAAGTACCGGGACAGGGCAGTATATTTGATGAATTCTTTGAAAACGAGGGGGAAATGTTGAATTGAAACATATTCTATGCAAGTACTGACGATGTATTTATTTAGTTAAAATATTGAATATGAGGAGCATTACTCGTGGGCGGGGGGGGGGGGGGCAGTGCAAGTTGAAACAGCGATTTGTATTTGACTTGAATACGTTACCTTCGATCTGTGTGACGTTGTACCGTTATTTAGATGGTTTATGTTTAAATACTTTATACAAGTAAGGTGTGTAATAAAGATTGTCATTCCGATATACAATGCACCAATACAAGATCTGTCAACCATAACATGATATGTTTTATTATATAGGGATGATGTACACTCAATATACAATGGACAGATTCAAAACTTTGGTCATAAAAGGCAATGAATTTAACAGGATACATGTCGTACATGTATATTTGAAATATTTTCACATATTAATTATTGAGATTATGAATTACATGGAAATGTGGTTTTCAAAATATTAAGAGAAAGAGAGAGAAATGGGGTTTAACGTCCACTCAACACAAACTAGGTCATTTCGGGACTAACATATGGTTTAATTTTATTTCAATAATTCGCTTGCGCGTAGGGGTCTTTAGCAGCTGGAGGAAACCAGAGTGCCCGGAGGAAACCCACGAGGTTGAGAAGGCGCCCCTATCGCCATGCCACATATGCTCACACCAGGGATCGAAACCACAGCCGCAAGCCAGAGGTGACCGGCCAGCTAGAAGTCGAAGCGCGGCACTCTAGACCACTAGGACATCCCCCCCCCCCCAAAAAAAAAAAAAATATTATGCATTCGTTAATAAGTACTTTGGTCTGCTTAAGTGTGTGTATCGTGCACGAGGTAGTGTATGCTTACTACTTTAGAAGAGCAGGATGTAGTTACACAATGTTGCACTTCTTTCTCACACCATAATTTCGCATAAGTTATAGAGATTATGAATTACATGTATTACCAACTAAATACATGTACTGCACCAAGTAAGAAATAAAAAACATAATTGTTACCATGATTTTTTTTTTTAGGTATTTAAAACAAATATACAAACTTAATATTGTGTTTGTAATTTATTGAATATATTGTCAACGTAATTCGTTGTTATGATATTGTTCGTTGTTATGAGATTTTCAATGTAATTCGTTGTTATGATATGGTTAGTTTTTATATTGTAAAAGTAAATCGATGTTATATATTGTTATGGTAATTCGTTGTTTTGATATTGTTAGGGTAATTCGATGTTATGATATTGTAAAGGTAATTCGATGTTATGATAATGTAAACGTAATTCGATATTATAGTATTGTAAACGTAATTCGATATTATAATATTGTAAACGTAATTCGATGATGTTCTGATATTGAAAACGTAATTCGCTGTAATGATATTGTAAACGTAATTCGTTGCATATTACAGGTGTTTTTCCCGATTTCCAATTTTGTATACATTATTATTTTTACATTTATTAAATCCACTCGGGTCGTTGAGGAAGTGTATTAAACATTATGCCATATTATTATATCCGTTAAACATTAACATGGTAATATTGAGACATCGTTTCTTATCGACCAATGGTACAATAGAGAGAATTTACGTTATTTTTTTGTCAAAACTTCAACCATTCATAACTTCATTCCGAATAAAGTACTTCGAGATTTTCAATATATCCATTCTTTGCAAGAACGATTGGCTGTTTATTTAAAACTTATATGAAGCATTTAATATTTTGTGTAACACTGTGTATTGTTTGAGGGCATTGTCATACTCGTATACAGATGGTACCAGTTTATATTGTAAATTTAATTTGGATTCCATTTCCAGAATCTACTTAATTGCAGTAGTACGTTTGTCTAAGATCGAAATTTGATTGATAGTTTCCGCTTTTAAATGTCAGTGCTCTGTAATAGTATATATTCATTTGTTCTGGTTTATCTGTATCTGGGACCATTCACAGTTTATTTATATGGGCCCATGTGTCAACAGTTTTGATTAATTCGATCAAATATAAAATTTGTCTGTCTATCGTAATTCGTAACACCTGTTTTCTTTCAAAATAATACCTTCACAATCTAGAAAAATGTACGGAGTAGAGTATAAAACATCAATGTGCAGCCGAGCATGTACCACTGCACACACTCGATGATGTTAATAATATAAACCGATTTAACACAACAGTAATGTAGTGGATGAACTTATGCAATATTTGGCAGCAATTGGGTATGGAATGCGAATGTACGCATGCACGGATAAATTGGTGCAACACTATTGAATGAATGTACATTTTAAAAAATGAGAATTTAAGATTTAAAATTATACAACATAACAAATAATGACGACTTAACCAACGAAAATATCTTACATTAAAAGAGAGTTTCTAATATTACAATTGAACCCCGATTAATTGAAAAAAAAATAAAATATCAAAATATAACAAAATAAGACGCCGAAACCAACGAAAATATCTCACATTTAAGAGTTTCTAATATAACAATTGAACACCGGTTAATTGAAAAAAAAAATCAAATATCAAAATATCGGAGATATTAAGCGGATTCGAACCCAGTCTTGACTTGAAAGTGATCTTTGTGTAGTAGAATACTTTTAAGTGTATTGGATTATGTACTTCGATCAAATGGCTTATGGGTTATCTGTTACCTTGTTAAGCGAACTGCTTTAATAAACTATAAATAAAACGTTATATATCATAACTATATATTATGATCTAATAAAACAAACAAACAATTTCTTTAAGTTGGTCTTTGAGCTGTTGTATATTAAGTGTATTTTGAGTGTTTTAGACATAGATAATTTGAAGTTGTGATCTATATCGACCAAAGAAGGAGGAATTAGAGGTGTGTTGTATGGTATATAAATCAAGCAGTCAAGTAACTTCAGTTGCTATAATTGCTCTATCAATATACAGTTTGAAGGGGCAGTTTATCATATCTGTATTTTATTTATGGCTTCTCTATAGGCAATCTGATGAAAACACAGATCCTATTTCGTTTCGTTTTTTTTATAGTTCAAAGTTTCGTTTTGCTTGTGTTTACTACATGTACACTAAGATCTGAAAGAGATGTTATATAACCCCCGTTTTGGTTTGGGGGATTAGCCCATGAGACGGTCTGTTGCGGCAAGATTTTGGAGTGAGGTTCGCGAACTGTGGGTAACCCACTAGGAACACCAGCGCTGTTTTGTTAGTTAAATATTGACGTCATAGGGTCAAAAGCCGCCTGTATGACCTCTGGTGCGACCTTCAGCTACACCCCGTCAGATCTTCCTGTTATAGTGGCCATTAAAAGTTTATGAAAAAACGAAACGAAATATAGATCTGCATTGTAACCAGATTGCTCTATAAGATATAGGTTTCCTTTTATAACCTGTAAGTCGCGATATTCGAAATGTCTATGCACCACTAGACCTGTAGTAGATTGAGTGAAGGTACCTGAACCTGCAACCACAAATAACGGCAACACAACAGATCATATAAGGTCTGCCGTCTGTTCGAGCTTTTCGTGGTTCGTTTACCAGGAAGTGTTCTTAATCCGAAGGGGTGGAGGATCTAACGTATGAGATTTTCATCTTGGGATTTGTCATTGATTCTAGTGGCGAGTTTTCAATATCCAGCTTGTGACAAGTACATGTCGTGCGTTTGTCCGTGGGTCTCCTCTGGGTACCTGCTTTCTTCTCACTGCTTTAGACCCCTACACACAAGCGGATTAATATTGAAAGAAAACACAACCATGTATGGATTTTACGGTTTGAGTTCAAGGTCGTATTGAATATGTCGGACAATTAAACATTGCCATGTAAAAGTCAACGTATATAGCCACTATCTCCCCACCCCACCTTACGCCCCACATAAGTATACAAATATTATTCCTTTTAAAAACCAGCAAAGGTTTATTAACTTAACCCCAGTAATTGATGGAGTATAAAACCATGGAAATTCTCATAAATTTACCCGGTTTGTAAATAAAATCGAACATTTTCTAATATTCTGATGTTTTATTAAAGATTTTAATATTTTGTGACACGATGTTAACATTGTGAACTTTTTGTTAAGAGTCTATAAAAACGGGAGATAAGATTTAATGATTTTGTGAATTTAATATCAACAATATTATGGCAGTCTAGTAGCTCACACAATAGTTAAAACTTGTTCTAGATATTTTAGACTTTCATTGCCCCAATGAACAGCGGTTCTTAATATTAATTTTTTCCAAGAATATTTTAATTTTGTACAAATTTATATCAATCGACTCAAAATAAACGTATATGTTATGTAACGTTGTCATAGAACCAGTTAAAGAAATTGTCTCCGTAAGTTATTATGCTTGGACTTTTTCTTTTTAGAAATCTATTTTAGGATTTTTCTGTTTTCTTGTCAAAATTCCAATATACATTTGTAAATACAAAACTAAGTTTAACTTTCTTGAAAAACTAAACAACAAAACTCTGTTGGTCATATATAAGTATTTTGTATGATGTGGACGCATGTCTTTTTAACGTTTCGTTTGTCATATGATGGTTCAATATCCTAGTTTGTGTGTTTGAGTTTGTCGTCGGCTGTTAGAGGTGCGAAAAATCAACACAGCAACTATTCTCTTGGGCGCTTGTTTGTATAGTTGAGACCGCGGTCAAATAAGGATTGCGAATACTGGCGCTAAAGTCGAAGTTACAGCGAGGAGAAGTAAGACTGGTTTTACCTCTTCAAGCATGTCTTATCAACAGAAGCCGCAAGTCTCAGAATAAATAATTTACCCTTTTAAACGATTTTCGCTGTTATTTCTTTTGTACGTCAAGTTAATGTGTGGCTTGAATGATATATTTTAAGGGATTTTGCTTGTAAATACATGTAGTGTAGTGGAGAATTATATTTATCACCCAATATCTTATTTGACAGTAGATATCGCTTGTATGATAAATTACATAATCTACTGCGATATCTCCTTAGGAGATATCGCTTTACATGAATTTGATTGGTCAATCAAAAAGGAACTACTTTCTTTTATTTTAAAGAAACCACTTATTTTAAATAAAAAGTGACTTTTTTTTTTTTGTTAAAAAGAAACTGTTTTTATTTAATTGACTTTGAAGGAAATACTGGGTCAATATATAGGACTTTGCAATAGCTAAACTGCAGTCAAAAAACTGATGTATCACTACGCAGTAATGAAATTAGGTCCAGTAAAGGTGAAATTTATACCAAAGAATTATATTTATTTATTTCTGCATGTAAGAAAGGATTGGGTGATAAATAAAATCTCCAACTCGTGTTTTTTTATATCAAAAAATATCAACACTCGTTGATAAAGTAAAAATAACTCGGCAGAGCCTCGTTTTTTTTACATTATCAACTTGTGTTGATATTTTTTGATATCAAAAAACACTCGTAGGAGATTCTCTATATATAGAGAAATTGGGTTTAACGTCCACTCGACACTAACTAGGTCATTTACGGACTAATATATGGTTTAATTTTATTTCAATAATTCGTTTGCACGTGGGGGTCTTTAGCAGTGAGAGGAAACCGGAGGACCCGGTGAAAACCCACGGGGTTGGACAGGCTACCTTACTCAATCTCAAGTACAACCAGGGATTCGATACCACGCCAGTTAACTCAAAGACAGGCTTTATGATACAGCACGCATGTGTTAACCATTCGGCCATAGAATTTTAGAGTTTGCTATTTTTATCATTTTATGTGACGTTACGAGTACTGTAAACGAAAATTGAACTTTGCAAATTAAACAGAAGTGGGAACATACCGCGTCAGGTGCTCTATTTGCATTCCAAACATCTTTGTGTTGATTAGTGGTGTTTCCTTGTAATTGTTATTACATTTCAATAAAAATATGACATTACACAAAACCAGAAAACTGTATTTCCATCTTATGAGATGTCATCTTCCATATCTGTTCCTACAAGATAGTGCCATAAGTATTGTACGATAACAAAAAACATTCAAAATCCTAAAAACTCTAAATGCATTATATCTGTCAACAAAATTCCCGATCAAAAAGGCCAGTAGTTCATTTTGCCTCATGATCTTACGACCATGGCTCACAATATCTAATGAAACTAAATGTATGCCATGAAAAATAAATATCTGATTAGGCCTAGCGGATTAACTCATTCGTCTGATGATCAATTGGTGAATGGTGCTACCGATTGAATACAAAGAAAATACGGCTCCCATTGCCAAACCTATTTCAAACTAGATCACAGGTACCCCCTTCCCACCCATTTCAGCTATTTTTTGATAACCCTTGGTGGTCCAGAATCGCCAAAATAGCTTGAATTTATAATTTGTGCTGGTTCGTCTCTGGGATTTTACGTCCACTTTCAGCTAGGATGATATCGTGTAACAAGTATTTTCTGTCAGAATTTGCTTTATATGCAAGCATAAAGTGTCATTGTGGATACATAAAGAAGGTAAACAGACGCGTCCTAGGGTATTTTCAAATAAAATCGGCCATTAAAAGCAGCCTAATTACGCGTCTCTAGAAATTTAGTTCATAGTATAATGTTCTATGAGAAGTGAAATTAAGGAAATTTGTTCGAGAAAATAATTGTGGTCTACTTCCAAGTTTTACAGTACGAGTTATTCCCCCTGTTCATTTGTAAGAATTTTCCCTTTGATTAAAGGAAAATCTGGTTTATATGTAAAGCGCTTTCAAAATCACCGGTGTTCTTTAATCTAGCCCACCTGTTTCGCAGCAATACAGGGTTGGGCAGATAAACCAGTGACCCCCACTTACCTACTGGATTCAGAGACAGGGATTTTTCTAAACTGACCGTCTGTCATATGGCATGTGTATTGGATTAGGTTTTTGGTCGGATATATAACAAGTTTTTTCTTTCATAGTACGCGTGGGCGCTACGCTACCCTGGCTTAAAAGTTCCGACGTTTTAAACGTACATGTATATCAACCCCCGAACGAATTATTCTCCTCTCATCGGTCTGTTTTGCGTGCAAAAATGTATTCATTCAATCCATTTAGTGACCGAGCACAAAAAAAGGGAAAAATAGCATACCCCGTCAACCAAACACGCACTCCTTCACACACCAAAACAAATACCTAGATATCCAAAACCTTGCCTACGTGCCATTCTCCTACACGTATTCTTGAGAGACTAGTATTTTGCACAATTATTGGTATTTTGTTAAAGGGCGTGGAACGTGGCCGATTATTCTTTGGATATCCTATTTCCTAATGAATAAAATGGGAATCGGTGTTATGTAATCACTTAATTGTGTGCCTAGAAATTTTATCGTTTTCTTTAGTGCCATGAACCTTTCCATGAAAGTAAAGCTTTTTATTTTGTATACGGGGTGATTAGTTATGTATGAATGAAATTGAGTTTATAGTCCCACTTTTTCGCATTTAATTATGTTAATACGTTTGCAATTTTGATATTTTCAGTCCAGCCTGGGAATCCCCCACATTATGGAGAAAAGACAACAGGTAGGACGTTAATATATCTTACCTGGCATTTAAAGAGGTTTTATTCTTTCCCTTTTTTTGGAGCTGGGGTTTGGGATGGCCTAGTGGTCTAGAGTGCCGCGCTACGACCTCTAGCTGGCCGGTTACCTCTGGCTTGCGCCTGTGGTTTCGAGCCCTGGTGTGAGCGTATGTGGCATGGAGATAGGGGCGCTTTGTCAACCTCGTGGTTTTCCTCCGGGCACTCCGGTTTCCTCCCACTGCTAAAGACCCCCTACGCGCAAGCGAATTATTGAAATAAAGTGAAACCATATGTTATACCCAAAATGACCTGGTTTGTGTCGAGTGGACGTTGAACCCCATTTCTCTCTCTCTCCCCCTTTTTTGAGCTACGGTAACAAAGCGAGTAAGACACTGGCACACTACCGTTATTGGCCGAGAAAATTCATCGGGATTTTCCGGTGTGGTTTCCCCTTGTCAGTGATGTAGGAGGGCTTGACATGGATAACTGTCTAATCGTTCGGATGGGACAAAAATCCAAGGTCCGGACAAAATTGCCCTCATAGGATACTGTATGGTGTATGCCCGTCTTCATTAGCCCAGTCAGAGCAGGACAGCGGAACGTTAAACCTCGTTGCATTTCATTTGCCTCTGCAATAGTTCAGTTTATTAGTTTGGTTGCGGCTGTTGAATAGGTGCGTGCATAACCCTGTTTGAAGGGGTGGGGCGAATGGCTCTTTACTGCCACTAGACAGTGCTCACTCTGGGTTCCATTTTTTTCCGCCAATTTTTCATTTTAATTTATCAGTCAGATATTTTTTCCGCCAAAATAAAATAACTATTAAAAAATTTTTTCGGGAATTTTATTTACATAAATACATACAATATATATCTTAAAATTTAAAAAATTCTTCTCTGCTTTGCAGACTCCCATTTTTTGAAGACTGATTCACATGTTGAATAAAACATTGTGGCACTAGTTATTCCATTCTTCCGTAGCCTTGAATAATATGACATATGCACCCAGTGAGCGCAAAAAATAAACCAATGTAATTTACCCACATATTTTTAACAATTCTGGCGAATTACGCGATTTACAGTATTTCCTGGATAAGAAACACATTCAACAGAAACAGAATAGTGTTGACGACTGCTGTATAAAGGGCGACAACTCCATTTTTACTCGACAATTGTTTTGTTTCTTCTTATCACATAAACATATTGAGTATTTATTGTACAATGTATATCAGGTCAGGGCGTAATAACATCACAACATTCGGTTATGGTTTCGTTTTAATTGGTTCATCAATTATCAAACTTTATCTGAGGTCATAATATACGATGTTTATATAGACGATTTTACGTATCTATAATCTGAGTTAGTAGAGTGCATTAGATAACTGAGATATTCACAGATAATAGAGGCGCATCCGAAGAGGCGGGGGATGTGGTGGTGGGGTGGGGCAGCTACATAAAATAGAAAAGTGTCATCAGATGGTTGGATGGGATAAGGCATTCAAAACGGGAGATAATAATATGGACATATTTTTATGTAAGATCACAACGAAATTGAACTTCATAATAAAAAATGACGATTACTGGGGTGTTAGATTACTCTCTTTAAAATTCTGAGTGCGTAATGTATGCCCACGTAATTTGAGACGATGATGGCATCATGCATTGTCATTGCTAATTTTTTTTATAACAGGAACCTTGCAAATCCCTTCCTGCAAAAATTCCTTGATCCGCCCCTTGATAGAAATGGATATCGTAAATTAATTTTTGCACACGGATTGTGACCTAAATTCTATGGGTTTGGTTTTATTTTTATTATTTAATGCAGAACATTAGGACGTTAAACCCCATGTTGAACTATGATATCGGACCGCATTAACAATGGCAATATGATATAGGTTTTAAAGAGCCGAGAGGCATAATTCATACTCTATGGAAATACAATTTTTCTAAATGAATGCATACTCCGCGCAGTGTTGCGTCTGATTAGAGGTAATCCAACTACACACTGCTATTATGGGTGGATATTGTTGTGTTACATTTTGATTGATCAGTAGTCCGTCTACCAACCAATCACGAGCTGCCAATACTGGACCACATATGTTTACATAACGTATACGTCATGACTCACGATTTTATTATGCCTAATTAACCCGTGCATAGCAGAATACTGCAGTAAAACTAATTGCGTGACAAACGAGGCTATCAAGTCGAATGAAATATATACAATACTGTTTGGAAACGAACATACTTTCACCTTTTTAATACCTTAAATCACTGTCCAAAGTTTTAGGGAAGACCCAGATGAAACGAAGGACTGTCATGTTGCTGTACTTAAGTGATAGCTTTCATTGAACGGAAAGAATAGACACACTCCCGCATAAGTTCAAGAAACAGACGCTATTCCAGCAATGGTCAGAGAGGGATTTCTCGGGCCATTGCTTCAGGAATATGAAATGAATGTTACAATGTTATGATTCAAACGAGCAAAATATTTCCCGAGCTTTATCTTTTATTCGATCTACTGCTATTGTATTTTGCAACTACCAGCCACAGTCGGGCTTTGGTAGTGAGAACATTCTCGAGGGCATGTTATTGAAGATATCATGGTGCATAATCTCAGAGTAAGAGCAAGGGGTTCTAAAACTAAGGTAGTTATGTTCCAGCTAAAATATATGCACTGGTTAAGGTTAGAACGTTTGCTGAAGACTGCAATTCTTATCATCCTTTCAAAGTGGTATCTTGGAACTAACTTTCAGCATATAAATCAGTTTTTAGATCAATTTACAACATAAACTATTTGAATACGATATAATCGGAAGATCATTTAAAAAAACCTGAAAGGTTAAGCTAACATTTAGTGGATATTATCTAATAAATTTAGTTCCACAAGTGATACACGTGTATATGTAAAGTGATGTGACATACTGAACGGAGAAGTGGGGTCGCCAGTCCAACCTCGTGGGTTTTCTGCGGGTCCTTCGGTTTCCTCCCACTGCTAAAGACCCCTTGCGTACTAGCGAATTGTTGAAATGAAATTGAACCATACGTTAGTCCCGAAATGACCTGGTTTGTCTCTCAAAACTGGAGCCACAGTGGCTAAGTCGATAAGATGCTGGCTCGCTAGACTTGAGGTCGCGTATTCGATCCCTGTATTGGCCGAGAAAGTTCCGACGTGGTTTCTCGTTGTCAGTGTTGCAAGACTGCGACTAAACAGCTGTCATTGTCAGTGGTGCAGAGCGGAGGGACTGACAAGGACAGCTGTCTAGTCGTTCGGATGGGACAAAAAAACGAGGTCCTGCTATAGGTTTGCAAGTGCACGTAAAATAATGCCCTGGAAGATGAAATATAAGAGTATGCCATAACGCCGCTGCTGGACAAAATTCTCCCGTCTTCATTAGCCCAGTCATGACAGAACAGCAGGATGTCGAACCACATTTCATTTCGATATACTGAACTGCGGACAAGTCCTAGGACTTGTTATTGCTATGTTGAATTTAAAACAACATAACCATTTATTCTGGAAAAGAGATAACGCAGTCTGTGGGTAAAGTATTTAAAAAAAGTTTTAGTTTGTTGAATGGAGTACCTTTTGTTCACATGGGTTTCCGCCATAGCTGTAATGCAGAGGCGTTTTACAGCTGAGGCGCTGGAGGCGCCAGACTCCTCGCGAAAAAAATCAAAGAAGTTGAAAAAATAAAACGGGAGAAAAATACTAAAACCGATGAGAAAAATGAAAATGTACCTTAGTTAGGGAGGGCCCTAAAGGCAGACAAAAGGGCCCCACGTCTGACAAAAGGGCCCGTCTGGCCAAGGGGAAGGGCCCCTCTGGCCAAGGGGAAGGGCCCCCGAGCCCGAGTCAATTCTGAATGAGAGTGCAGTCATTGCACTTGCATGAAAATCGTTAATCAAGAAATCACCTTTTCTGAAAACCTACTAATAAGCTATTCAGGAAAGAGATGGCTAGGCCGCCCAGTGTGATCTGGCTTGGCGGAGCGATCATTTCTTTGCTGTATAAATTTCCGGGGGTTATGCGTGCTGCTTGCACAATAGGCCTACTGCACCATATTCCATTAATTATTATTTGATTGAGCTCCCGATACGAACAAGTGATTTGTTTCGCATCCAGGCTTCAGACGAGTATCGAATTAGGCCCCGGCCCCCAGATTAAACCGACCTCGAAGGGCCTGGAGGATATGTCAGAATGCACCAAAAAGATTTCTATTTTGCAAAATTTCTCGACCTACGAAAGAGGGCCCTCAACATAGTATAGCCTCCGCCATGATAAACCTTAAAACGCCCCTGCTGTAATGACCACAGATGTTACAATGTTACTGCAAAATTTTTGTTGTTCATATACAGTACACTACTAAAATCGATAGGATTGTTTTGCATATGTTTGTTGAATTGATATAAGTCTCCTTTTGGACTGATATGAATTTGAATCAAGTCTAACGTCAGTCGTATTTCAAAATAAGAGTTATAATGGTCGCGGATATATTGTGGATAAAGGGAGATAAATCTTGTTGGATTCGTGGTTTCGATACTGATACCATTGCTGGTTGTGTTGTTTTCATTCCAAGCGTACATGAACCCATTTTGATGATCATTTTACACATGATCTTATTTATATCACGACTTTAAGGAAAATTTGGTGCATTATAATTTTGTCATTCAACATTTTGGATTAGCTGGGATGTTGTGCTGACAAGTCTATTTTTGAGGGGACCAATATAAAGCGTTACACCGAGGTTACCCGTGAAAGAGTCAAATATGCTTAATTCATTTCTTTGTTGTTGATCTAAGTGAAATTGTTGTCTTATACCCATTAGCTTTAAATAACATTGAAGCCATGGATTAGACGTGCACATAAAGGACGCGTCTTGTACTCTTGGAGTATTTAAAGGGCATGGAGGGTATAAGTGATGGCGAAGGGTTATTACATGTAGCTGATCTAGGGGTAATGGATACACCCACCAGTTACATCATACAGCTGCATGGGTCGACACTAAATAAAAAGTCTTTTCTGGTGTAAAATGTCTTTAACGTGCCGCAATTCTGCGTCATTGGGGTATTTGCTAATTAAATCCAGAGCTTTATGTAGAGTCTAGAAGGCGGTGGAGAGCAAAGGAGGAAGTGTGTGTGGGAGGGGGGTGTCAGCAGTCCCAAATTGGCTGTACTTTATTTAACACAAATCAGGTGCACCTTTGGTTTTTAACTCTTAGTATTTAAAACAAATACATTTTTGTTTATGAGGTTGCTTTTTACCTAATTTGCTTTACGAAGTTAGGAGTGGCAAGTGTCGTGTACAAGGTCTGGTACGGTTTCACTATATCAAACATATATTACATTTAATTATTTTCGGACGTATTTTCAATTTATTTGCTGGCAGCCATGACATGATTTATGAGTGTTTATAATGTCATCTGTAAGTGAAAGGTAGTGACATGTCATATGACATAAAATGACAACCTGAGATTGGTATTTTCTCCCTACATGTTTTCCTATTTAGACAAGGAGTCGTGGGTCATATTGTATTTGATTTCAGGGTCATCGGTCGTCTTCTATTTGTCGTGAAGGGAAGTGTAACCTTCGTTTTGTTTGAATAGTCACAAAAAAGAAAAAAAATGTACATACTCCCACAAAACTCTTTTTTTCTAATAAAAGAAAATAGAATGTTTGAGTTGTAGAGATGTGTGCCATAAACCTGATGTAAAGAGAATCTTGGGTTTTGGGGGTGTTTTTTTTTAAAAGATATGACAATATTCACAATAAAATATCTTCACTAACGAAGGTTTCAATAGCATCATATGACGGCCGACAGTCTTTGAGGTTGAAAATGGGTTCTGAATGTACGCCTCTGTATTCCTTCGTGGAGATCGAACGTTTTTCTCGACATATCGATGGTTAAAAGATTCTAGTTCAACTCACTGACGTATCTTCATAGCATACTTTTCAATGGGATCCCCCTCCCCCTTTTCTTGGGGGGGGGGGGGCAATGATTCTTATGTATTCGCTTGTCCACAATCTCTACAGACTAAATTGAAACTAGACCATGATTTGCTTAATGCACCCCCCCCCCCCATGTCTTTCAAAGGATACCAAACCATGTCTTTCAAAGGATACCAAACCATATGCCACAGTAACGATCGAGTCCCATCCACCAGGGAGCACCAGATATATCACTTTACTTGACATGTACATCTCTGTACTTTATACTGATATTGCAATACTGTGTGAACAATAAGAGTCTTTTATCAAGTCACACCAATCAAGAAAACGCCGTTTTGTATTTCATTCTAGGACCGAAATGAAGTAACTCGTTGACCGCTTCCTTTATCCGGAAGCATATTAAGCTTTTCATACTGTACTTTGTATCGGACCATGCGTGTTCATTTTCGAGATTTATTCCACTAGTCCAGAAGAATCATATAGGTTATTTTATTGCGAATGTTCAAGGACAACAAGCGTTCCCTGGAACCAAAACGAGCGGCGATGATATTTAGCTGTAGGAAGGATGTGATTTTACCGAGAGGAGATAGCTTAAGAAACGTTGACAAACGTCCAACAACTCACTTTTTTTCAATTTCAACATCCCCAACTAATTGTCGGCAGTATATGTTACTGCGAATGCGATATGTTGTGATACTGGCATTAATATGTAAATACACATGTACATTTGAGCATGCAAAGCTTCTTTCACGTCTTCGTTTTATGGGTGTGGTTATACAAAACTGTTCACAGTGAACAATAACAGACAATCGGAGAAATCTCCAGAACCCGGTACCTGACGATATATTATTATGTATGATATTTTAAAGCTAAAAGCAACCACACTTTTGTGTTTATGGGCGTGACCTCACATTAAAGTATGTTCATATTTAAAAAATAATTGAATTTGAGAAATTTAAGTAGCACGATGACTAAGTCAATACCAGAATGCAAATTGTGTAATGTGAGTAATAAATCACTTGATACGGATGAAATGTAGATTTCCACCAGATATTTAAGTTGAGTTTAATGATGCAATTTACATGGTAATAGTTGGCAATGCTCCAAATATAGCATATTGCGATATGGTAATTGCAGGTTTGTCATAATTTGCTAATAAACGTACACGACAATTGGTAGTTACTTTAATGTAAAGAATTTGCAGGGAACCAATGGCACAGTTTTTGGACAGACAAATAATAAAATGTTAAGTATGGGGCTACAGAGTTCATCACATGAAGGTGGCTTTCATGAATTAAAAATATCACATTGTGTACTTACATGTCGTATCTTCATGAGATTCCGTAGCGCGGTCTCCTGAGAGCATACACAGCTTGCAACAGCGCGAGATACTTGGTCATACCATGACTGGACCTACCACCATTGGACGGAACAGTTGTTAGCCTGATGTTCCTCGGGCAATCCCATTCGCACCACGCGAACAGACAATGCGTCGATATTAAAGACCTTTTATATACCTAATTTAAAGTAGAAAGTTTCTAACTCAATATCACCCAAATTCTTCAACATTGAAAACACGAATTATTTGTCGATTTAAATCAACATTGATATTGTGATCTTACCGCGAAAAGATGTGTTTCTAATATTTAAGACAAATGTGTTTCAGCGCCATTTGTAGCAAGGGGCTCGCACAAGTCATGTCAAACGGTGACCTCATATTCATATTTAGAGAGCGTAACTGATTAGACAAGAGATTGCCATTCGCTTAAGACTTCTGGCGTCTTCCGCCGAACATAACTGATTAGAAATTACAGTTAAAACAGAAATGATTGAATGTAAATCAGTTTTTATACCTTCATATTACAGTATTATATGCATTACGACCGATTTATGTGAATTTCTAGCGATTTAGCTCCTTTAATTTAAACCAGTATACAGACTTTGAAGGGTCTATCAAAATATAAAATAATTCGCTTGTATTATTCTTAAGATTTTCGATTTGCCAATCACCAACTTACATTGTTGGTTTTATAGTTCGTTGTTTTTTAATGAAAAGTACATTTTTGACATACCGATTCTGCCGTGTACCCGATATGTTTGGTCTAAAGAAGAAATAAGACAAAACATAGGAAGTTGGAAGAAAAGTATATACAAATGTTATTTATTTGAACACGTGAGTTAATAGATCTTGCCGCTTCGTATACATAAAGAAAAATCGGAGATTATAAAACTGTAATAGGTGAAAAAAATAGCTTGAGGTTAATATCTTTCAATTTTTATTTATACATCTAGATCTGTAGTTCCAGGTTATTAAAAAAGAAACAATTCAGCTGATCGCAATTCTTTGCCGTAGTAAGTGATCATAGATAGTATTGGTTTACCTATATAAATATATAAAGTAAATAAATTACATAAATAATTAATGGAATGTCAATTTTAACCTGACAAGATCTTATTGGGAGATGAATAATATTTGTAAAGAAGTTTTGTTCAGCGAACAGGTACAAGACAGCTAGTGTGTCTGTCCCTACTTGTATACGTTTGATCCAAAACAAACATTGATTGTGAACACAGCTAACAAATATATGTAGAGTTTGTTAGTCTAGTTAGTAGTGGCTAGAATTACTCGTACCAAGTAACGATAGGGCCAATTGTTAAACCCATGAATACCCCCTCTAGCTGTCATATCATTACCACAAAACCCGCCATTTTCTCAATTCAGCTATACGGAGCGCACTACTGTTTTATTTGCCCTCCAGTGATACAGACAAGCTCCAGTGATTTTTATTTTAATATAGAGACATAGCCTGGTGGTACGATCTCCTCATCAATTAATTCAATATAATTAAACACGTAGGATTATTAGATACCTTATTTACTGAACGCATAATTTCACTCGTAATATCCAGGTTACGGGTTCGCGGCTGTTTTTTGGACGGAACACCCACCATCGTTTGCTCGATTTGCACCTTATCTTTATATTGGAAGAGGACCGAGCTGTGTGTATCGTTTTTATTAGAGGAGTGACATGATCAAAGACTTTTAATTTGTTGACTAGCTAACGGTTTGACGTACATGTGTGGATGGTATTTATGTTATTTTTAAAAAAAATAAAAAGGAATTGTTTATTTGTTTCTTCTGTTCGATGAAGTCTATGTTTTTCGACTGGTTTGCTTCAAATAGTTTAATGAAAAGTTAAAATAGGCTATAACGTGTTGGAAATACAATTACGTCATAGATAAGTAGATGACATTCCAGATTGAAACTTAAATATATAGAAGAAGTTGAAAGTTGTGAAACCATCTATTCATTCATTTATATTCGCACACGTCAGTAATTATCTGTGATATTTGTAACGTGTTGGTTTACAAGACGGAACAGACTGGTATAACGAGATAAATGTTTAAGAATTGAGGAAGGATATACCCTATTGACATCATCTCTCATTATTGTTTATATCACAATATATCAGTAATTGCTTCTACGTACACTGTGTGACATATTGGATCTATTTCTTGTGTTTTTGTTTACAAATGGATATAAAGGAGTAAACGTCCATTTTCAGAATGATCAGGTTTGTTTATCTTTTAATGAAACTAATTTGCCACTCTCTGTCAAATATAGAACCCAACTTTTATCTTTCCCCACAGTCTACTGTTTGTATTCATGGGTTTCTAACTTGAATATCTCTTAGATTCGATAGTATGTACAACATATTTCGTTTTGTTACTTGGCTTTCCGGTTATCATTGGTTATTTTTTAACTGAAAGCGAAATCACCAGTCAGAGATGCTGTTTTGTTTTACTTCTTGTATTTGTTTTGTTGACATACATTTTAACTTTTAAGTACTTCATTAAAAACAAAAACAGGCTGGCTCGACTTCAATAAGCATTTTTGTTCATTCTAATTCCAATATGGCTCCAATGCTATCATCTACCCAGAGGTGGAAGGCAATATCGGCATAGCCTGTTCCTCAATCCTTTTCTGAGAATAAAATATTGTTTATAAAAAAAGAGGTGGATGGTTCGGTGGCAAAATGGTTCAAGCGTGCACGTTGTACCATACGGTCTATCATTGAGTCAAGTGGTGTGGTTTCGTTCCTCGTACGTGATAAGGAGTAGGTCTAGTATCGGGGTTTCTCTCTTGTCCCTCTGCCCCCTCCCCACAACACTATCACCCCCCTCCCTTCTAATATCCAGATCGAAACTATTGCTAAAATTTGCTAAACAAGCAATAGTGACCACTTCTGATTAAAGACGTTTGCACGACAATCACATATTTGTAGTTTTGTTGCGTGACTGGCATCAACTTATTTGACCGACAACCCAATTAAACCTGCTAATAAAGGGTTAAAATCTGTCGATCTCTGCAATGGTTCTGCAATGCACTTTATTCACTGATATCTTTTAATTAAATGCTTTGGCCATGACCCAGATGTTTGATGAAACATGAAACGGGTTGTTATTATAGTAATTTCAATTACGTCATCATTATGCATTCCCACCATACCTTGTAATTAGATACACGCACTAAGCTGGACCATTAGATTACTCTTCTGATTTTGCTGGGCGAATCAAACGAATAAATTCCGAGTGACAGACTCGAAATAATTGCACCTGCTCAGTTTTATTTTGATTGGTAATACGTTTACTGACTGTCAGCTGCATTTCAGTCTGGATAACCAATTCAATAACGTTGTCTCAGATTGGTTGTTACGTTTATCCGAAAACTCATTACACGTAAACAAGAGACGAAATTTCCCAGTTATGTAACCACGCTAAACAATATTTAGAGGTAAACCTTTAAAGCAAGATAAATATTTCAGTTATTTAGGACATTTGATTTGTATTCATTTAAAAATGCTAGAGATCGATTGAAATTCTTCTGTATCATTACAATCCAAATAACAGCATGGATGTTTGAATACATGTAGTATCCTTTTAATGATGACATGTTTGTGACAAAATCAGTAAATGTAATCAAATTCATTTCTTCATTTGCCATCTGACTTTGTACTCACCAATGCTCATTTCATAAAGCTCCAGTTGGGAGTAAATCATATTCCTGAAGCAATATCTCTCTGGTCATTGCTGGATTGGCTTCAGTTACTTGAACATTTGGTAGAGTATGTCTGTTCTTCCCGTTCTATACCAAGTACAGCAACATGACAGGCCTTCGGTTAATTTTGGGTCTTCCCTAAAACTGCTGACAGTGATTTCAGGTATTAAAGACGGAAAAAGTATTGTTCGTATCCAAACAGTATTGTTTACATTGTATCCGTATTGATAGTCTCGTTTGTCACGCAATCAGTTTTTCTGTAATATTCTGCTATGCACTGGGTAATTGGGCATAATAACGTAAACGTATTTGGTCCAAATTTGGAGCTCTGTTTAAAGCGAAATGATATTGATACCCATTTAGTTATTGGTTGTTAATCAGACTATTGACCAGTCATAATTTGCAGCAGTGTTAAGTGGGGTTAGCTGTAATCAAACGAAACACTGAGAGGACTAGGGGAGTAAATATAACATCTAAAGAACGAATTCTGTTAAATAGGTTTATTTGTTTCATAAATTATCCTAGAAACTCCAAGACCAGTGCGATTTAATTTGCTTGCTTTCTAGCGGCTTTGTATATTATATAGTCTTTTTAATGTAATAAAATTCGTATTATTGTTTTATAGATGTTTACCAGATGATGGTATCCCAGCCATTGCCTATGGACACAACCGACAAATGGATGGCAACTGTCTGCCCGGAGACATCAAATTAAATGCTCATCTACGTATACAGCCCCATTTACAGAATGGACCAAACACAGGGGCTCAGACCATGTACTGCAGTGTGCCCCATAACTTTGAACACTATATGCGACAAACGTAAGTATTGGACAAAGTTCTCTTTTCACTGGATTATGCTGTTATTATATGTTTTACCAACCCATGACTCTACAAATCATTAACGTAGCATGATCCCCAGTCAATTTTAAACGTATGTTTATTAGGCAAATAATAAGACATTTACTAATGCGGTTACATCATGTTCGAAATGTCGGTTGTTGTTTTGCCACTTGTGACAATGACTAGACACAATATTCAGCCCACTTGGAAGGACCCCTATACACCCGTGAATTATTTTAATAACGATATTTGATCATATTAATGCACGTCAATATATTCTGCGTTATCAGATGAAGTCGATTTTTAGATGACTGCCGATAAAAACACACCATTAATATAAACTACGTGGCCGCATCGTCTTTTAATAATAACTTCCATTTGTCTTGATTTGACGATAACATTATCAATTTTAAGAAAAATCCACCCATCCGGACCCTTTGTTATTCTAAATATTGGCCTTGTAGATGTATATTCATTTTCATAACATTACTACACCTCGAGAATGTTTGTGGGAGATTAGTACAGGGGTGAATGGTACGCGGAGCTCATCTGTGACTTGTCACAAGTAAGCTAAACCTAATTAACCCTTTCCAGCTATTCTAGACCCGATTAACTCACTCTTGAGCTGTTTTGTCAGGTATTGTAACTCTGGTGTCACATCTGTAGGACACCTGCGACGAGATAAGATTTATGTTTTGAAGGTCAGACTTTATAAGTTTATTTTTTTAAATCAAGATCGAATTACTAATTACATGCTTTTACGAAAACAGATGACATGAACAGTACTGTATTTCATTCATCGAATGGTGGTTTTAAGCGCCATTAAAATTAAGTGGCGCGGTTTTCAAGGCTTGCCTACATTCTCTTAATAAGTTTTGGTAATAGTTAAAATTTAGGTTTCTTCTTTTACTTTATGGGTATCTTCTTTTAATTCAATCCTTTCAAAGTCCACACATCTTTAGTAATCCAATATATAGAGTTTCAGATTAGTTTTAAATATTTAGTTGAAATAGTCGTATTACCATAACGCTAACTGTGCTTGTTATTGTCATGTTATTGACAGCGTATGAGAATGTTCAAGAGTCAGACGTTAAACCCCATCTCATTTATTAAGACATCCGATGAATGGAAATCTCAGTTTTTAAAATGTGCTACTTTCTTAAAATCGCCGGTAGCCTATTTGATTTGTTTTTTTTTAACAATTGTTTTTAAGATGTTAAGAATTAAATAGTTGACTTCATAACAATATGGTTAGACATGTGACTTAAGTTGTTTTAAGATGAACATCCAACTTATGTAATCTTTTTAGATATTTTCTCCGACTTCTACTACCAGTTAAAATTACAGATATACTACATAAAAATATGGTTAGACATGTGACTTAAGTTGTTTCAAGATGAGCACCCAACTTATGTAATCTTTTTAGATATTTTCTCCGACTTCTACTACCAGTTAGAATTACAGATACTGTTTATTTACACCATCTAGCGTTGTTTACTTTCTATAAATAGATTACAACCGCCGTAACACCTATTGCAATGTCATATATAAATAAGTAAATGAGATGAAATATGGGTTAAGGTCTTACGTTTGAGCATGCAACGGACTGACGAAGATGGTATATTAGCCACTTCCAGTTCGATATGAGCCCAAAGTGTTTTCAAAATTATTCGGAATTTATTTCCCGCCGAGGAGTTGCGGTAGCTCAGAGAATACGGGGTATAAGAAAGTTTTCCGGGATTTCGTAGGCTTCGGCTTGTCTGTGGTGCAGGATGTAGAGACAGTGTCTTTTGTATGGCATGAAAAAGCCAGCTCCAAGTTAGAGGAACCCTGAGAGTTGGAATTCGAAATAAGAGTAGGTCGTAACGCCACTGCCAAAGCCAAATTTCCCTCATAGCACACTGCAGGGACAGAACGTAGGACGTTAAACTCCATTTCATTTCACTTCATTTAATTAGACCAGTTAAACTCCATTTCGTAACTCCCATAACGTTGGAACTCCTATAAAGTATGTACTTAGTGCAACACGGTCACATCAGTGTAAATGAGTTATGCAAATATCTTGTTACTCGTGTTTGTGTTTCTTCCGTAATGGCTGCATGTTTTAATACGTGCATGAACAGTTTGAAATTTTAAAAGCCGCCATGACGATGTCTCCCTTAGTTCTCATTAATTGTGGGGGCGGATGGGATGTTGGTAATATGAACATATACACATAGTAATATTTTTTTAATAGTGTGACTCGTCAAAATGCACGAAGCAGTGCGATTGTTGATTTACCATTCTAAAGAAACCAATTTGCTTATATCATCGCCATTGGACATCTTTACTAAATTTGGACATTCTTACCTCAATAGGCAGCTATATTGTGTGCCGGGGCAGGGTTATTGATATCAAAAACTCTTCAGCAACCCGATATACAGACAGACGGACAATGACTTTTCTGAGCAGTCCATGTTCATCATCGAACTCGGTCTAACGTCCATGCCTGGGCACATATTTCAATATCAGTAAAATTAGGATACAGACGTCCGAAACTGAGTACATATTTTAATATCAGCAAAATTAGTTTACATACGTCTGAAGCCGAGTACTTTCTATGTTATTAGCATGAAGCGGCTGTGCTGCATTGTCATCGTAAAAGTTTAAGCTGTAGGGTAAATTTAAGAATATAAAACAGATTAAAGAAACGAAAAAATATAATTGTGTTTATATGTACGTGTACAAAGACAATAAAGACATTGTCTTTTTAATATTGTTTAGTTCCACGTGAGGATAAACTCCGACGTTAATATACATATACGTTTAATGGTATTTATCTACATATGGCTTTTAAATCTTAAAAAGCGACTAAATATATGAAGTAGTTTACTATTTAAAAATAGGGAATGTCTTTGTTATTGTTTTCTTAATGTCCATTTCGATAAAAGTCAACAAGATCAAGATAGAGATCAGCTAAATTTACATTTCTGAAAACACCTGTTTGGGTTGACCCCTTGGACAAACACAAAGTATTTGTTGCCATAGTTACAATAAGCATAGTGTACCTACATCAAACAAAAATGGCGACCGCGGTATAAAGCGTACCAACGAAGGAAAGACTTGAGATCAGCGACAGATGACGTTTGATAATTAGAGTATCCCTCCGTGTCTGTCACCAGTTGTGACGGTATAGCTCCATCTTGAAATGGATGAGATAATATGTCATGATCGGTGTTCTGTAACTTATTAACATATATTCTCCATTTATATTTTTATAACTTATTTAAATATTTATTTTGCTTTTATATGCAATACAATAATAGATCAAATAATGCTTAAAGCGTTCCCGTTGTATCAAATATCAAAAATCGGATTTTAAGCGAACAAATGCATTGCATCCAATAACATGTCCACAGAGAGAACTCGTAATACAGTAGTTTGGTGAATTAATCGGATTTAAACGTATATTTCTTTAATACATAATCGGTTAAACGGATATTTTATTTGTTACACTCCCAAGGTAAGAACATGGTTTTAAGGATTTAAGATTTCCTTGGTATTCGTATTTGCAATCTTGTATATTTACTCATAACACATTTTGTCTTGCTAAATTCTTTGTCCAAATTACCCATGTTGATTCAACTAAATGTACCCTGTCGACTAATACAGTCATTAACAGTAACGTGTTGAGAATTAGGATTTCTTCACGAAGTTGTGTTCGGATTCATGCAATCAAAATTAAATAAGATGCCGTGAAGTTATTCACACAGATTATACATCTGTAGTGTATTTTTGTATTAGAGCACTTTGCACAGTTGTGAAGAAAACACTATCTTTATCAGATGTCTTGTACCTCTATTTAACTTCGCTGTTACCCGCTATAAACGCTGACATTGTCACGCCCTACAAACTAATTTGGCGAACAGACAGTTTTTTCTTTCGCCCAGTAACAGTAGGAAGCTGCAAAAAAAATCAGGGTAAGGTTCATTTTGTGTGCGACAATAAAAAAGCACAGTCTCAGAAGGCGAATAACATTGTTGGAGTTAACGTGTTTTTCCACAAGGTCGCCTTAGGGGTCTATATTGTAAAAAATGAAAAACGGGGTTACTTTTTTGGACCAAACGAGCTAATAAAGTTGGGAATATGCCATGCTATGATGTCTGTTCTATGGAGAAACTTTGTCCGATCATAAACCTTTGCGCCTACTCCACTAAATTCAAACTGGCAAGGGTTAATTTACGTGCATCTCCCATCCAAGAGAAAGGTCTAATCGCCACACACTGTAGGTCATTTCGAGACAAGAACATGGTTCATCTGTATTTCAAAATTCGTTTGCGCCCAGGGGTCCTTCGCAGTGGGAAGGACCCGGAGAAAACTCGCGATGATGGACACGGGTCCCTATTTCTTGTCACGGACAAGTTTACAATCGGTACCACGCCCTTTGACTCAATGACAGACCATATGACCTATTACCAACACTTTAAACCTTCCCCGACTCTTTATTTAAACACGCCGACGCCGATTACTGAAATGGACTTAAGAGAAAACATGATCCATTAAGATTACGTTTTGGTATATTTCCTTTTTGAATTCACTCGACTGAAAAAGAATGCAATAGAATATATATGGAGTTTATTAAAACACAGAATTAAGTGAACAGCAGGCACGGGGTAAATACAGGGATAAAAGACCCGGCAGTTTGGCTAATATTGACATTGAGGAGTAGCCTGGCACACTACAGACCTAATTGATGGTAGTTTCACTAGAGCCGAGACAGTTAAATATTGCTTGAATAAAGAGCCGAATGTTTGCTTAAAACATCTTTCTTTCAAAGCTTGTGTAAATTTTGATGTTAACCAAATATATGGGAAAGCTCTCACCGCGTATGTTTTCAAAGTAATTGTATTATAGTTAGACCCTGCTAGTATTATATATCAATTTTACTTTAAGAAAGGTACTTCTTGTTTTAAAAGTTTTCCTAATCTTGCGTTTTACCCATAAACCCTCTCTGTTAGCCATGACACACCATCGTCGTTATTCTGGTATCAACATGTCAAGAAGATCCACTGGGTAAGGCGTTGTCATAAGAGGAGTTCATCTTACCAATATTTTTATTTGTACACCCATGGTATTTTCATTTACGTAATATACAAATGACTTTGAACCGGAAACTTTCTGTTCTGCACGATTAGCGTGCGCGGCATTAAACTAAATACCATCCTCGATACTGAGAAGGCAAACACGATGGATTGTTGCATATTGCTGGGGTTTGTCGGTTGGATTTTTTTTTAAAAAAAAAAATGATTGATTTTTACTTTCAGGCCATTACCCGACAGTCCACCAGATTCTGGAAGCGAACCATACTCTCCACATGATGGACAAAATCTGCCTCATATAGGTAACTATAATTACTAGAATACCAGTGTAATTAAACATTCAACTTAGATTGTACTGGATTATAGAAGTCAATAGGACAAATGGACATTAGATAATATATTTTATCAAAATGGTTTTGAATCGGATCTCCGTTAAACTGTCAACCAGTGAAAATGCTGGGAACATTTTAATATGTTTCCCTGAAAATTGATAATGCTAAGAAAATTATATGCATCCAACTTTCTTTTGAGAAAGCATGTATACACATTCTGTTTTAAACTAACTGGTTTTAATCGTATTATGATTAGCAACTTAAACATACATTTTTGTCTTCAGATCCTAAACACGGACACGGTCATGTGAATGGAATGACGTCATTACAGCAACCTCCACCAATGTATCCTCAGAATCATGGTGGTATGAACATGCCATTAAAACTGCCAACATCTACATATATGAACGAACCACCAAAATTAAATCACCTTCCACAGCAACAGTTGCCACCGACAACCATGCACCAGGTGTCACCACCAATCAATCACCCGGTTTTACCAAATCATTACGGCGTCGGGTAGGTTCTGATAATTTTTAGTTTTGAACAGCGCATTTGTGTGGGACTGTGGCAATTTAAGCCCCGAATAGTCCTTCGATGACCTAATTTCGGATTTTTAAGAGCTGTCTTGTCATGGTAAAAATGGATAATCAATCGAGACTTAGTATATTATCGTAGTAATGGTACTTGTCAAACGAGACCTTTTGCTGAAAATAAAATAAATAGACTGGAATTTTCTATATATTCAGTTATCTATTTCTGAACTGTTATAGCCAGAACAGCCAGCTCTGTATCTAATTCTTGCATAATGTATCTTTATGCATCTGTTAAGTCATGTTTTGTCATAGTTATGTTGTCTAGCTACATCTGGCAAGTTAAACCATACTCACGTTTTCTCTGCTTATTTCCAGTCCAATGAATATGAACAATCCTACTCACAAAAAGAGAAAATACTCGGAATCACCAAACAGTACAATAAACAGTAATATGATGAACAATATGAATGGATTACTCAGTATTAAACAGGAACCACCAGGTATGGGTTTACAGTAACTATTGAGAGATAGAATCTCCCAGAATTAAGACATCGATTTTGCAGTTCCATCTTTTGATAATTTATTCGTCTCAAAATTCTGCATTATCATAAAGTCAGATGATTTGCGTGGTTTTTCTTCCGTCGTAAGTAATGTGCGGAATGAATGTATTATTTGTCTATCTCCATACTTCAGTATCACGACTTGTTTCGGATTCACCATTTTGATTAGATAATTGTGTTTCTACAGGTGCCAACTTTCCTGGGAATTATGCTGGATTGCCTGATTGTACAGAGGATGATTACAGTTATGATATGGATGCTAGTGGAAGTTTTATGGACAGTTCTTATCAGGTTATTAAATGGCAGCTGTATCAAACATCTAAATGGGCAATACTTACAGACTCCGAACTCAAAGATTTGTGAGTAGTTCTACTTTAATAGACATATACAATTCTTGTATATATATTTTATGTGAGCAACAATAGCACTGTTTTCCATCGTTTTTATATACGTCCACACTGACTATTAGTTGAGTCAACGTTACAGCCATTTCCCGATATATTATTTGTTTTACAAAAAGGAAAAGAATGCCACATGTTTAAAGACGCATTTTGTACAAAATATCTTCTATGATTCTGTACTATAACTTAGTAATTTATGAACCAACTAAAATATGGCAATATACTTCTAATGATAAATATGGACTTTCTTTTTCTTCACCAGACCCCAGATAACATTCCGTGTTGACGCTGATAAAGGCTTTAATTACTCTACATCCGATGAATCATTCGTGTGTCAGAAAAAGAATCATTTCCAGGTCACAGTTCACATGGGTATGCACGGACATGCTAAATATGTCCGTACCCCTGAAGGCGTTAAAAAGATTGACAACTTCTGTTTACATTTTAAAGGCATTAAGGTAAGTCAACTAATTTTCTTGAATATTTATGCATTGTTGTACCTCGACTTGGATATGATTACCGACAAGAATTTTAACACATATGATTGTTTCTATACATGGGTGTCACATTTCAATCGATGCTGCTGTGATGGATGCGACTGTAATCGTTTATTGTAATGGATGCTGTATTGCAATGGACTTACTGCAGTCGATGTTGACTGTAATCGATTATGTTGTAATTCATGTTAATTGAGTTTATGTTATTGTAATCGATATTGTATTCGATGATAATAAAATGGTCGGTATCGTAATCAATGTTACTGTAATCCAGTCCAGGCCACTGCCTTCGATTCTATTATAATCAATGTTATTCTAATTGATGCTTTTGTAATCCGTGTTATTCTTATGCATGATTTTGTAATCCATATTATTCTAATCGATGTTACAGTAATTGGTAATTTTGTAATCAATGTTATTCTAATCGTCACAATTGTGATCCGTGTTACAGATGGAATCACCAACACAAAGTATCAAAGTAGAACAATCTCAATCAGATAGAAGTAAAAAGGCCTTCAACCCAATAAGGTAAGCCACAGTAATCGAAAAGAAAATTTCCAATCGTCTAACCTTCCTGTTCTTGCTATATTCAGATTCCTTTATGCAACGTTGATGTTGAAGGTCATTGAAATAAAACCAAAGGATGTAGGTTTCTCAACTAATTGTGCTATTTCTCAAATGTTTGCAATTCGGTTTATTGTAGAGTTGATTTAACACCAGAACAGGTTACCAAGGTTACCGTTGGTCGCCTACATTTCTCGGAAACCACGTCGAACAACATGAGGAAAAAGGGTAAACCTAATCCTGACCAAAGATATTTTATGTTAGTTGTCTCTCTGCATGCTCATTGCGCTGATTCTAATTATATGGTAGCAGCTAGTAATTGTGAGAGAATTATTGTCAGGGTAAGTAATTTTTTTAAGACACATGACGGTCAACTGCGTCATAGTTCTTTGTCTCTCGTGCCATTCAACTAATGTCTTAAAATCCAAACCTGGAGTGCGGCTGCTATTGGAATTAACAATTAGCAATTTATATCTTTACCCATTTCTATGAAATGCTATCGTGACTTTTACCCATTTTCACAGAATGCTTTGAGCATTTGCCCATTTCCACAGAAGTACTCTTTTGTTCCGTTATCCGTTCTCTAAAATACTGTTTCTCTAAAATGATTTATTGTCTCTTTACCCATTTCTCTAAAATACTGCCCTGTGCCTTTACCCATGTAATTAAAATGTCATATTGTACCTTTACCAATTTCTCTAAAATAGTTTATTGTGTCTCTGCTTATTTGTCCATTTCTCGAAAGTAATTCATTCTCTTAGTACATTATTGCAATTAATGTAGTCTATTTATCTTGAACATCTAGGCATCCAACCCAGGTCAGTTTGATAGTGATGTAGATGTATTATGGCAAAAAGGACACACACAGGAATCAGCTTACCATGTAGGTAAAGTAGGTGTCAATACAGATCACCCCGAAGAAGCTTTAACTGTCCATGGAAACATTCGTCTTACTGGCCATCTCATGCAACCATCAGATGTGAGAGCTAAAGAAAACTTTAAGGAAGTAAGTATGCAGGATTCAAGAAAATTAGAATGATCAATTAGACTGCTGGTTAAGATCGATTAGAATTTGGCTAGGTTGATGGTACATGTAGTTTATCTTATTAGATAATATTCACAGAATATGCCAGATTATGCCAGATTACTGTATTGAAGTACCCCATAGAAGTCTTTGTAACTAGTTTATAACTTTTCAAAAAGATATGAAGCAATATAAAGTGTTTGAGAAATTAGTAAGGAAGTGCATAAATTTGTAAACGTGTTTGCTCAAGCTAAAAATTACATGAATTTGTGACTCATCCCATTGGAACATATTTTTAAATGCGTGGTCTAGGTAATAAACATGAATATAATAGTGCATTTTTAACATTAATACAATGTTCCTAAAAATGATTTATGATGGAAACATTGCATTAAGCCCCCGAAAGTGAGCCGCGTTTTTCTTTTTTTTTAAAAATATTTTCCCTATTTTCAGGTGAATTCTAAAGAGCAGAAAGAAAATGTGGAGAAGATTATGATCTATAAATATAATTATAGTGAAGATTTTGCTGAAACTGCTAACCTACCACCCAACTTTCGGGAAGATACAGGTGTCATCGCCCAAGAGATCAGAGAAATTCTACCGGACGCTGTTCAAGAAACAGGGGACGTTACTCTACCCAATGGGTTAACCATTGATAATTTCCTAGTCGTAGACAAGGTATGGACTTTTAAACTATTTTGAAAAAACAATCAAAGACACACCTTTGCATAATACTATTACTTAGATGTTGGGTTGTTTAGGATGCCGAACTTTGGATAACATAATACAGTTGTGTTGGTAGAAGTCGGACTACAAACATAACATTGAACCGATAAGAAAGTGGTTAGATCTGAATGTACTATATATAACAAGAAACAATAAAAACACAACTGTATTAGGTTATCCAATGTTCGGCATCTGTATTTTCATTTGCTTGTTTTGCTAGTCTGTTTATTTGAGTATCATATTCTCATGGTGGTGGAATAATTTAACGGGTGGGCTTTAGAGTTTAGATCAGATGGTTTGTCATTTGGTCAAGGAGAAGGGTCGCTTGTCCAACCTCGTGGGTTTTCTCCTGTTGATGACCCCTACCCGTAAGCGAATTATTGGAATGATAGTCCCGAAATTACATAGTTTGTGTCATGTTGACGTTAAACCTTTATCTCTTTCATACTATTCAAGTTTTTTTTTTTGGGGGGGGGGGTGCTATTATGCTTAGTTTAGTGTAATATTCACATTCGGGAAACATTTTTTATTATATTTTAGGATCGGATATTTATGGAAAATGTGGGAGCTGTGAAAGAGTTGTGTAAATTAACAGACAACCTTGAGATTCGTATTGATGAACTGGAAACTATGAACACTAAATTACTCAAATTGAAACGTTATGATAGTCTGAAATCAACGGCAAGTTTTAAATCTTGCTCGAGTATTAGTACTGTTAGGTGAGTATATAAACAAATTAAGAGTCTTGTCATTAGCCATCGAGGACAACACCATTAATTCAAACCTAAATGGGTCTGCGCATGAAAATTAGTTGATTTTGCAATTCAAAATGAATGCAATTTCCTATCTGTATTTATTTTACAGTTCTTCGCAGCCACAGCAACCAACGAAGAAGAGCTCAAATCAATCGTCAACTACATCATCATCGTCATCCAACACTCGTCACCATCATCATCATCATTCTAAGAGTAAACGAAGTTGTTCCCGTCATCAACCACCCGTACAATCCAATATGTGCAGCAATCGTTTTATACAGATTACTATTATTATACTCATTCTTATAATGGCATTTTGGTAAGTCTTTCATAAACCCACTTAGGTCTAAACTTATTCTTATAATGCCCTTTGGGAAAGTCATTCATAAACCAGGGGGCGGGGCGGGGCGGGCCGGAGCGGAGCGGGGGGATGTGGCTTAGTGATATACACATGTTTATAAGATTACGTTTTGGTTTTCTAATCTTTACTGGTTTTAAGTTGGTTCTTTTTGCCTAAACTGTTGACTGATGAACACAAAATTAATAATATCTCAAAGCCAGCTTTGGCTTTTATTAATGTAGATAAACGCTTGGGAGAGAGTTCTGGTCGTTTTAAGATGGAATTGCTTTAATCCGTAAAGGTACGCGTATTTTGAACAAATGTGGCTTAGATTAAATGTCTTACTGGCATAATTTTATAGATATGCTCAGTGTTGGTATGCATGGAAATCCCATTAATATTGTTTCCTCACTTGGTATTTCTTGTCTGTATACTAAATTATCCTTGTTTTCGTATTTCAGTCTCGTAGCAATAACAACCTTATATATCATTGAACGTCACAAGACTCCTAGTTCCGGAACACCAAATCTACAAGCACAGTATCATCATACATTTTTACCGTACGTTTCAATGGGTTTTTTTTCTAAGAACACCTAATGTTACTCTAAAATTATTTGTTCAATTCAGCTTTTAAAGGTGTATGAATTGAATATGTGAGATGTAAATAGAGAACCATAAAAAGGAAGTTTAATATAAATAGTCGATTCCATTCAATCAAATTTCTTCTGTATGTATATTCCTATCGTAGGCGCTATGTATGAGCAAACCGGTGAGATATAAATAGATGAGATACAATCAAAAGTATAAAAAACGAAGTGAAATTTAGATCAGAATGAGATGTTATTACCCATAACGTCAAAATCAGAAATACGAGACAAGTAACTCATTTGTACCTATTTTAACAGGGGGCCGACGTTACCGACCACCGCCAAGACTAGGCAATTTATTCCTACAGCACCAGAATCGAAAGCAACTCAATCTCGTGATAAACCAACTTCAGCAACGTCGGTATTGCCACCGACAAGACGACCTATTATATCGGCCTACCCAGCATGTGGCGGTGAATGTGAACAGTTGTGCTGCCCTTCTCCGTTTGCTGATGATCAACCAAGTAAGTTATTTCTGGAAAGTTCAGATCCTAAACAATTTTACACCAAAAGATAACAATATTATTTTTTACGTGATGTTATTTGGGTGTTGAAAGATGGCTGTCCTTCGCTTTGAGGATGTTAATATTTTACGGACAATTATTCATCCATGTCAGTTCAACCCTTCTTCGAATGACCAATTAACCCCTATTGAAATTTGGTTTCAGGAATTAAATCATATCACATAATTATTTTTATAGTTCAGAGATGTTCAGGAAATATAACATATAACATTAGAAATGGGACAAGATATGTTATTGGTCAGATATCTAAACGTTGTCTTAGCGATCAATTATTATAATTTTTTATTTTAATTTTTGTTAACTTTTGTAGCCCTTCGTATGTTGGCCTTCCCAGGTATTAAAATTAAAATATGTATAAAACATCACATACCTTTCCCCATCCCTTACCGTATAGCATAAACACAAATGCTGTTCATGCTTGATAGGCAACATCGTTATGCACTGACGCTGGCGCGACTTATTTAGGCATAATGGGGTGTTTGATGTTCAAGGCATAGTTCTCCTCTAAATATCTAAATACTGTTGTAGTAAGTTAACAAATTCTGAAGAAGTGTTTGTGTAAATATAAAAAATCCCCCAAATAATGCCTTTCTTTTGTTTGCAAAGTGGTCTTAGCTTTATTAGTTATGTTTTGTCTATCGATGCTGTGTTATGTCTGATATTTTGTATTGACACAGTGTCAAAAATGGCATCTATGTAAACAAAGGTTAAAATGTGACCATAAATATTATAAATTTACCCATTTTGAGGGTCATTCTTAATTTCATAATTACCAATCATGATAAGTTATTTTTTTAAATTGGAATTCTTTGTTACTATTTAAGTAGGCCTTTAATTGAGACAATGATGCAAGTTGTTTATTTTGTCTGAGCAGCTACAAAAACAATTTAGTTCAGTTGAATGACATCAGATAGGTTTTGTGCACAAGCTATTTATCATTAATTGTAAAATCTACCCCCTCCCCCCAACTCACGGCATCCCCCATCCCCCAACATGAAAGGACACCACGGGGTAAGAATTGAGGATACAAGACCCCAAAAGCAAGCATTGTTACCTATCCCAGACTACACCAAATACTACATTCCCCAATGCACCATATACATGCTGCAGACATTTTTTGGTATTTCAAATTTCATATAATATTCAATATTTTATATCGAAAACAACCAGACGATTAATACTTTTATGTCATCTCGGGCCTTTATACGCGTGTCCATAAACAGTGTCAGTTTAATGAATGTAGTTTCTCCATTACTCAATTACAAGCTCGTGTCATAAATGATAGAGGGTCGTCGGATTGCGGTAAAAATATTGTCCGATCCATGGTGACTTGGTGAGTGTCATACTAGTCCAGCAAACCGGAGATATCGGGTTCGTGTCCCTTGTTTTGGTCGACCTCGAACTGACATGTTCATATAAGGCAATGGTTAAAATACAGGCGTCTAAAACATGATTACTCAGTAAGCCATTTTGGATAATACTGTTCAGAATATGGGTCAGATTTTGAATTTTGGGTAATAAGATTTGTTCATCGATCACTTAGAAAATGTCAATGGGTGTAATATTGTTAGGTTCATTTATATGATAATGGTCTGTGTCGTCATATCGCAGAACAAGTGGGTACCGCAATGATATAATTAATATTTTGTTTTGTTTAGTAAATATTGACGTCAATAATTCTGGACAGGGAGAAAGAGGTGAAGAGGTCCCAGATGTAAGTTTGTTTTATTGTCACTCTAGTACATTTCAGTAATGGAGAGGATGCATTTGCGAAGTTTGAATGAACCTCAATTTTCTTTGACGTACCGCAAATTTAGATACCATAGACAACGTTGATGACGTAATCCACTGCATATCCTATTACTAGCCAATACATGTCACCCCCTCCCAAAATCTGTGCTTGAATAAACAGACTATAACCGTTAAAAAAGAGAGAGAGAAATGGGGTCCACTCGACATAAACTAGGGACTAACATATGGTTTTAATTTCATTTCAATAATTCGCATGCGCGCAGGGGTCTTTAGCAGTGGGTGGGCGAAGGACCCAGAGAAAACCCACGAGGTTGGACAGGGTGACCCTACTCCTTGTCACGTACAACCGGGAAATCGAAACTACGCCAGGTGACTCAATGACAGGCTTTATGATACAGCGCGCACGTGCTAACCATTCGGCCACCCCCCCCCCTGGAATAAACAGGCCATAACCATTTAAAAACATCATACACCCAACAGAATATGCACTTTTCACGTTTCCATTGTACAAGACTAAATACGATTTAAACAAACGAATGATACGATTTCTATTTTGATAATTTAAAGTATAATTTATCAAAGAAGCCCTTTAGTTGTGTGCTTATATTCTATTTATGTGGGGGTTTTTGTAGATACCTGGACGTAAGGCAGTAGTAATTGACCTACCAACTGGTGCCAATGGACCGACGAAGGTCATCAATAATAACGATAGCCAGAATCCACCTTATCATGTGATCAACAACAGTCCTAACGTAGTACGATACAGAGTTAGGCGTAGTACAGGTACGGAATATTGCTTTTTTAACCCTATGGGTAAATAATGTCATATTAATACCCCCTTGTTACCTACAAAAGTAGCAACGCCGCGACAACTTTTATGAACTATCCAGCCAACATAGCATGCTTCTATGAAGTAACCCGAATGGGAAGAAAGGCAGCCTTTAACGGTTGACATATCACTTGCCGTTATCATTATCCAAAGGAATTCGTCATATATTTACATAGTTGCACGGGTACATTCAGTTGGTGTCTATTGATTTTTGATTCACTATGAAATGAAATTGGGTTTAAAGTCCAACTGTTCTGCTCCGTATCTAGGTTCACCAAAGATGAAGACGTTGGGTTTAGTGACATCGCAATTAACCAACTGTTTGTTTAATTAATGCGTTTTTTTTCTGTTTTAGATACAACGGCTGCCACGATTAAAATTAAGGAATTGAATTTTACCATTGGGAATGAATATTGTTCTCCAGGTTCCTGTTCCAGTCATAATTATACTTATTTTGCAAGGCTCAGTCCATACTTTGGCTACGGTACTGTTACACTGCAATTCTTGTGAGTAATATTCTGATCTGTATATATATATATATAATATGAGGTGGTGGCATTGGGTGAGCTAGAGGCTTTCCTCGAATACATGCATTCGTCAATTGACACATACTTATTGAAGTAACCTGTGGCCCGTACAGAACAACCTTGTGGTTTCCATCGAGCTTCTCCAGTGAGTTTCATAAGTTGCGGTCATCTACATATGGAAAATAGCGACCGTGGGCTACATCAAATTTTTGCCACTGGTCAAGGAGCTTCACCCAATTCCTTTTGCAAACGGACGGTACTGTCCAGAGGAGTAGAGAAGAGTAAATACGAACGGTGCTGCTTTGACCCAATGAGGAGCTCTTCAGGTCTAGCACCTGCTAGGTGCCAACTGGAAAAGCTACAAAGCATATCATATATAATTTGTGTTGTATTCTTTCAACAAATTTACTTTATAGATTGACGTCCCAGGCTCAAGTTATGATGTGTAATAATTATACCAAAGGGGCCTGTCCCACTACTCAAGAACAAATATCTTCAACATCTCAACAATCACAATTTGTAAGTGTTAAAGAACATTTCATAATCACAATTTATAAGTTGTAAAAGAACATTTTGCTGAGTTTGAAAGTGTATTTTATAAGATATGTAACATTTTCAGTGTGTAGGTTCTGTTACAACATTAGTTCGACAATCACAGCGTTTAGTTTTATGTGAAAGCTTCTACATATTATACGATTCATAATAAAATGTCTACTCTCACAATGTGCGCATTAATGTCCACATTTTAACAATCGGAATTTATAGCATTTTCATGTATAACCACATATTAGCAATCACAATCTATAATATTAATAGCGATAATTCGATCACATATTATTACATTTATAGTCACATTTTGGCAATCACAATCTTAAGATTAATAACAAAATTTTGATAACATATTATTATATTTATAACCACATCTTCAATCACAATCTATAAGATTAATAGCAACATTTCGATAACATGTTATTATTGCATTTATAACCACATTTTAGCCATCACAATCTATAACGTTAACAGCGCCATTTCGATAACATATTAATACATTAATAACCACATTTTAGCAATCACAATCTTTAAGATTAATAGCACTATTTCGATAACATATTATCACATTTATATCCAAATTTTAGCAATCACGATCTTAACATTAAAAGCAACATTTCGATAACATATTATTATTACATGTCCACGTTTTTAAACTATGCATCACAATAAATAGCTATTGTAGATTACTTTCTATTTGCTATCCCCTTTTATGGCACAAACATATTATATTTTTTTTTATTTTCATTTGCAGGGACAAACTTTAGAATGGCCGGTTTCTATTGGGCAGAATTTTATAACACAATTCAAATTCAGAATTTCTCAGGACGTAAGTATTTATAGTTATGTAGGTCATGGCTGACTTTTCGAAAAGAGTGTACGTTTCCATTGACCTTCAAATGACTCGTGTAATATAAATGAAATGATATGGGGTTTAACGTCCTTCTGTTCTGTCCCGGACTGGGCTAATGAAGACCGGCATTATCCATACAGTGTGTTATGAGGGAAAATTTTGCCCGACAGTGGCACTATGGACTACTCTTATATCCAATTCCAACGCCATTGTGTACACGGGACCTCAGTTTTTAGTCCGAACGACTAGACAGCTGTCCTTGTCTTGCCCTCGTCCTGCATAAATGGCTCATAGTTCATATGTCCACGTCGTGGAGCTATAATAACTTCTGCTTTCTAAAAGTATATTTCTCATAGATTTCTGTGTAATATATTAACAGTTATCATTAATATGCCTTATATTGCTTATATATTGTAATCTAAAATGAACCCTTTTCGTAAAAACATACTGGTTTCGTATAAATATGAACCCTTTTCTTCTAAGAAGTAACTCTATTCGAATAAGAATTAGATATAACTCTTTTCATATATTTTTGTACTTTTAGAATAACCATCAGCTTTGTTCCTTACCGAATACAGATGCTAGTACCTCCACCTATATAGAATATAATATCCACTTCACAAGAACCTGTAGCCGAGCAGAGGAAGAGAAATAAACCTTTAAAAAATGAGTTCATATTTCGTAGTTGGTAACAATCATATTATTCAACTGCTTGATTTACCGTGTTTTAATCACGCAGGAAGTCTTACAGTACGACCGATTAAAGGTATGCAATAGTGAAAAGGCATTGTTATTCTGCCGTACATTTGTGTATGTGCGACGTTATTGTTATTTAGTTTATTGATACATGGTTTACTGTATTGCAAAGACATATACTCCAATGACTCTGTTAGTTACCATTTTATGTCAGCAGCGAGATCGCTCTCTATCTTCAGTATATTTAACTAAGACGCACTGTAGAGCTAAGAATTAATATTGTTACTTGTAGGTATATGTTTGATGTTATGTATATTATTATTTGTAAATGAAATACGTGGACAGTGCGCTTTTTAGTGTCAAATTGTAAACTGAAAATTCACTTTGATAACCAACAACATTCCCCGTGACTTTAATGAGTTTTTGTTTTCATATTTTGTATATATACATGAAATTATGATAAAATATAACATCCCATGCACATTTAAAGGCTGTATATTTTCGTCAAAAAATTAATTTTTGCTAAAGAATACTTTATCAAATAAAATATTTTTATTAATTGAATTATGTATATATTTTGTAAATATAACTACGTATAGTCAGTCTGCTGATGTGGAAAAAATAAACAAAATAATTGCGTCTTATTCCTGATGAGTTTAGTTTTAAATATATTTGCATACTCATTTAAAAGGTTTACAGATTGTTACATACTTTTACACGTATCTGAAAATGCGTTTAAAACTGCGTGTTTAAATCTATAATACGTATTTAACACTCATTAATTAATTTCTAAAAGTTCTCCTTTAAATGTTTTACAAAATTAACTCGAAACTCCAATATAACCCTGGTCAATAAGCCACACCGAAGTCTTTAAAGTTAAAAAATTTACTCCTATTTGTATTTATTTATAATTATTAGTATTGAAAACTAATTAAAACGTATTAATTACCTCTTAATTAAGAATCTCAATCTTCAAATAGCAGACTGTAAAATTGCGAGTCATGAAAATATTTTGATTGTTATTTAGTTTGTTTTTACTTTAATGCGAATGCAATATTGCTTTATTGTTCGATAACATAAGATAAATATTTTGTTAAACTTGCTGCTTAAAGTATCAAACAAATTCGAAATCTAATAATTCTTAATATAGAATGGTGGGGAGATGAAATTGTATAATCATTAGTATATCTTGAAGATTTGCCCACGCCTATATCACTTATCAAGACAAGAGTGTGGGGCTAGTTTTAGACTTGATACATGTGCTCGGCGCTACTAAGGGTTCTAATGTGGACCCTGAAATTTCACACACTGAAATAAGATCTCACCCATGGGTTTATAAAACAAAGTTAGAACACATTCCATGTTAATTTAAATGGCCGAAAACGATCCAAATATCATTTGTATATATTTTGTACATATATTTTCAATTTAACTCATTAAATATATATAAGAAAGTATTTTATCATATTTTTTGAAATTATTGTATTATGTTTTACACCGTGTAATGCTTTATTGTATGTAGTGCTTCAATGGAACATAAATGTACATTCCTTATATATCGAGTATCTCAATATAACCGACCGGGCGTGTTGGGTTTTCTTTTTTATTAAAATATTAAACATTTATTTGAACACTTTTTTCAAATAATTAGCAATTAAACTAATAATGAACGGTAAAAGTGGTAATGATATATCTTGTAGGACACGCCATTAAAATGAGTTGACAATTCGCTTATAAGAAGGGTGCCACTTTTAATCGTCCGAGGTTCACGACCGGTACGTAATTATTATAATGGTCATCACAAAACAAAATAGAAATTCGGTTAAAAGATGAAACTTTGATTTATTTGCCTATACACAGTTTGCTGCCTATCTGTTTTCCTTATTGTTTCATTGCATCAACCAAAGATTAATTGTCGTTATCGTTCTTTGTGTCAAATCAAATGCTCTTTTTATTGAGATTTTCTGATAATTTTTAAAAAAGAAGATGGACTGGACTAATCAAAATGCGTTTTTGTTTTCTAATCTTTTATTTATAGAGCCTTTTTGAGATTTATTAAATGAACAAATTCATCTTCTACACGAGATTTGAGGCATCTTTCCTTTTGTTTAGATATTCTACACCCATCTGGAAATTTGTTTTGACGTTTGTTATCTTGTTTTGTTAGTCGTTTAGAATTGTCACGTAGCAGTCTCAAAGAATATCATAATATAGCCCATAGTTAACATATTATTTAAAGATCGAATAGAAATTAAATCGTTATTGGTCTTGATAAAGAAATCAATGCATTAATACTGTTGAATTAGTTTAAGCTGTTTCGTGGGGTAAGTCGTGTTTTATTATTAGGCTTTAATGCCAAAATGATAATATCTTATTGATTCCCACAAAAATCGTTTTTTGTTTTGTTTTGTTTTTATGCACTGATATGTGAATAATAAACGAGCGAATGAACCCAAATTTAAATGTCTGTAAAGATAGCTATACTTATTACACTTATTAGAAATAATATTATTTATGATGACAAAATGAAATATATCTTTTATATTATACTTGAATTTGTGTACATATCCTGCAACATTCCAGAACTCATCTTAAAATACTTGTTGAGACGTACATTTTAATAAAAACCGAGATTATAAGAAATGTGTGTTTTATTTGTTTTCGGGGATTTTATTTGGTATTTTGTATTGTCTTATTACAGCAAAAATTCTCCTTTTCGAAATGCTTTTATAGAATATGCGCCTACTACATGTAAAATGAAATTGGGTTTAACGTCCTACTATTATTCTCCGACTGGGGTCATGAGTGATATTTTGCCTGGACAGCAGTGCTATGGCCTACTCTTATTTCAAACTCTTGTCAATGGTCCTATTACGCGCACGTGTGCACGGTACCACCCACAGTTTCCCATGACATTAGACACTGTCCACTGCCGTCCCAACCCGCGTCCTGCATCACCGAAAAGGTGTATAAAGAACTAAGGCTGTTGTTTTACACACTTTTTGCAAGAAGGCAAAATCACAATTGACAGAAAATATACTAATAACGTAGGACGTTGATATTATAATTGATCTGCATTCTACAAAGATTTCCAAGTGGTCCAGGAGGAATATGTGAGTCAAACAACACGGACATATACGGGAACAGGGTTTTCTGGAAATATCTAGAGTTGTTTCTGAGATACGTTTACGATCGTGTATTACCATTTCAATTACCTGCCCTTACCTGACAATAGATGAAAATGGCTATAATGGTTCTAAGGCTTTAAGCCCGTTCAAAGTGACGCGGTGAATACAAAGCCATAACTGTAAGTGTTTTCTTACACAAAAATACTATGCCTTGTGGGTGGGAACACTCTCACACATCTTCAATGGACGGCCTGATCTCGATTTAACTACGTACATCTTATCAAAGCCTTCACGCAATGCCCTGCATATTTCGGTATTATTTCGATTGGGTATAATACCAGCTTGTGAGCCTATCAGATTCCTCGGACGTCGCGAATGCCAAGTCTCATGCTTTCCTGCTAAAATATCAACCAGCGATAATCGAGTTGCAAAGTTCAAGGTTCGTTCAATGCCAAAGTTTCCGTTTAGTTCGCGATGTCACAGCCTCTGAATGGCCGCGAAGTAATCTAGCAACGTCGAGATGTTGTAAAACTCGCAGTCGTTGCTTCAGGAATATGACCTTCACAAGGCTCTTGTCGTAGCCATGCTGGTGCTTTGTGCATGCCTCTGTAAATGAGAAATGGTACCAACTGTTCCATATTTCCATATACAGATTACACATATCCTGCCTCGTAATGGCCACATGCCATTACTTACAATTAGCTAACCATCCTAATAATGTGCCACTCTAGAATCTCTCATGGCACATGAAGACAGGGTACCTTGGGAATACCCAAGAATAATCGCTGATAACACGTCTGTTGATCTAGGTGTTAAAACCATTCCTGCGGGCAGTTTTGAAATTAAATACACAATATGATTGTTTTATTGCGAATAATATAATAACAGCAACCATCATTCGATAAATTAATAGCACATTTTGTTTTATATTTGGTCAAACTCTGACAAACCGAGTGTGAATCGTGGGTAAAAAAGACACTTAAAATACAATTAGTTAATGTCAGCGGTTGTATACAATACAAACATTCTGAATGTGTTCAAATGGTAAAGTATCTTTTAAAACAGTTTCAGTAACACGAAAAAATGCTCTTTGATGTCATTCACGTCAAAATCATACAAATTACAAATCTCTCATGTTTACTGTTTTAGAATACTTTTTATCTGTCAAGTCACCAGCAGGTCTTTGATATTGTTCAGTTCCAGGAATCTTGCAGTTAAACCACCACAGAAGTGAGAATCGGGGATGGTTCCAGTGTCCTTTTTTACCATCTGGCACCAAGCGATGATAATAATCTCCCTCGAAGAAGTAATACGCTCCATTCGTCCATTTAAAAGCAGCGTCGAGTTTTTTAAGATGACTCAGGGTAGGATGAGAAGCAAATGGGATGGGCTTACTAACCGTGGGTTTACCAAACGTCCTGAATTTTATCGGCCATAATTTATCACCTGAAATAAAAGAAAGTACATGTATACTAGGAGTCAACAACACGAACTGCCGGATTAAGGCATGGGCTTCAGGAAATGTTTCCCAGGGTTCACTTTCGTTTATGATTTATTAATCACGAAGAAAAAAATAACCAGAAATGATGAATAAGGATTATGAAAACAGTTAAGACAAAAACGAAATATATGTAAAGATATGTCATGAAAAATCTACTTCTTACTAATAACCTATGATGACCAACAAGAATTGTAGCATGTATAGTGGTTTATTTTCTGTTGGGTCCTTTAAATAGTGGGAGGTCAGGTTATCTCATTGGCGGACATGTTCTCGAATGATGTGAACAAAATAGCATGTTATGCTAATCAGTGTGAAAAACTATGCGGTCCTTTAGCGGCATATCAGGTCACGCGATCATTGGACACGAGGATAGGTAAAATGATAACGGAAATCAACATATAACAATAAATAAAGAAAATATCTATCATCTTCCAGTTGTGACTTTTGATGAAACAAAATTTAAAACTCAAAAGTTTGTTCATGGATTTTAGCCTTTCGGAAAATCATTTTGGTTGTAATTAACATACTACATCGATTTATTTATACCCCCCCTCCATTAATCTCTATACTGTATAATATTACTTTTATCATCGATCAGCAGATAGAGCAATGAATTTGAACCTTTTCCCCCGGTTTTAGAAATCATATACCACACCACAGAGCACTCATTTCTCTCCAACATGCTTATAATGACATACGGATAGAACGGTCTAATAGGATGATTATAGTAAGGCCCAAACGCAAGCCTAAATATTCAATTTTAAACAGTGACGAAATTGGGCCAATTTCCCCGAAACGTTAAGAAGTAGATACAAATAAACATACCTTCAGCGAAAAACGCCCACTTCGAACTCTTTAACTTGAAAGCGGCATCTATTCTTTTCAGATTAATTCCAAATTTAGATTTGATTAACTTTGGATACCCCCTTCTTAAAATGTAGCCGTAATAACCTCGAAATTTGAGGTACTGGTACTTCCATACTTTTTCACCCTGTTATAAGATAAACAGAATCGAATCCAAAAACTGAAATAAATACCCGCTCTTAAGGATATAGTATGACCCAGTGTCTTTATTAAGATTTTAAAATGAGAAGTGGGGCTATACTAATATATATTTGATGTGGGTATAAACCAAATACTATCATTACACTGACTATATCAATTACAATCGGTATTCCTTGACTCAAAATGTTAGAACATATACTCGGACTTATTGGGGTTGGAACTCTAGACTTAAAGGATCTAAGAAAATGGGCATCAAGATGAAACATATTAAAGAACCTACCTGGAAGAGATATATCCTGGCTGGCTTTAAGAAAGATTTAGAAATTGTAACAGCAGCATCCACATAGGATGGACCGTTACGAAATATTTTGCTGATTAATACAGGCGAACCCTTGACCACACCATAATTATGAAATATATAAATCTTATCGCCTGAAAATAGAACAGTTTGTATTTTAATTAAATTCATTATGTACATATACCATTGTTTAGCCCAGAAATGACCTACCCAGGTGTTCCCTGTTCGTACTATATCGATAGCATACATGTATATCCTAAAGCCAACCAATATTTTTCCTTTATTAAGTCGCTGTAACGGATTATGATTTCAACACAGATTTACGTGATTCTTCTAGATTTCGCAAATAATTCATATTCACCACCAAAATGAACGCCATAATTGTTAAAAAAATTTCGATATTTGCTCTTAACGAGTTATCCAAAATCTAATTTATTTCCACGAAGTGTTCGGCCGAGCTTTTTGTTTTCCGAAAAGTAATCAGGACTAGGTTTAGGCTACATTAACCAAGAAGTCATGATTTCAAATAAGGTTTGTGCGAAGCCCAGCTCACCTTTAAAGCCGTATGTTTTTCCATCAGGCGTGACAGTAATTGCATCTAATTTACCATCCTTTGGACATTCTGGCCTCTGTGCTGTGGCTGGTGTGGATTGAGCTGCACCAGCAGTCATCGTGGGACTTGATGTAGGTGGTGTAGTCTCGGTTACATTCGTCATGATCAAAGTAGCGTTGGTAATTTTAGAGGTGGTCATCTAGAATGAAAATGGATATACTTCAAATATGCCGATTTTACAATTAATATGTTAAATGTGAAGACAAAAAAGTCAAACCCAGTACACGACTAAGAGTGGTGTCCAAAACAAGATTTGATATTATGAACAGAATCACCAAATACGATTTCTATAGCAAAAATAACAAATAGACAAGATAACCTGTTCTAAATGACGTCATATTTGGTCAGGATGGTCGTATAGGTAATAGTTTAAGTGTAATAAAGGACGAAAGCGAAATTATAATTTATAATTACTGAAAGGGCTATCATAACGTCTAAAACGTTCTTTAAAACTATAAATATTGAGCAATAACAACTTCATTCTTACCGGTTTCTCGGTAGTCTCGACAGTAGTCATGGTCTTACCAGCTTCGGTGGTGCAGGTGTTAATAATAGTTGTTGTACAAACCGGTTCCTGTGACGTGAATGGTGTAGTGAAAGTAGGTTCTGTCTCTGGAGTCAAAGTAATTCCACTGGTTCTAAGGGTCGTTTCTGTGGTTACACTCATGTTAAAATCGGGAGAAGGCGTCATACCGGTTTTATTATTGGTTCCTAGCAATAGAAAGAATTCCGGTTAGCCCTCTAACAAACCGAGAGCAGGTGTAATTATCGATATAATCCTACCAAATAAAAACAGACTACCTTACTCGTAGATCCACATTCGTTAATGGTTGTAAGTACATTTTAACTGGTATTAAGGGTAAAGAAAAATACAGATGAATACAAATGTTAACATTAATCGTCTGTTTATACAACTATCCGCAATAGAATATTTTTTGATATATAGGTATCCCTTATACAAAAATTTGATTACCATAAATGCCTTGTATTATAACCATATCATAATCCGACAATTTAGGTGTTCCACAATCTTCCGACCAAGGGTACATAATAGAATCTTTTCTGTTAGTGTGTTTTAGACCCAGGGTATGGCCAAATTCGTGCACAGCAGAACACAGCAAACGTCTTCCTGATTAAAAAGATAAACATCTTATTTAAACATTTAACATACATGCATCTTTACACATGTCAATAATATACTTCATTTAAAATAGTTAACAGAGAAGTATCATACATTTAACAGTCCATATATAATTAAGAGATACGTATTTATGGTTTACATGTATAATCAACGTATTTAAAATAGACACCAGACATGTATATATAGTTAACATACATATTTATAGTCAACTATAGTTAACAGATGCAGTCGAAAGTTATCATTAACATATCTATAGTTAACAGCAGCACATTTGTTGACGGTCTTTATCCTTTAATAATCATTAAACAAATTATGAATTATCCTTCTATATAAAGTTAATACAAATTACTTGCCTGTGGGCTGTTTTCCATACGTCCATTCTTCAGCATCATCAAAATGTGTATCCCCGGACAGATGTACGTCTGGTCCACCAGGATAGAAAGCGTGAGCTACAACACCACCTGGTCCATCAAAGGGATCGGTATCACCATGAACACCCCTAGCAAATGATATATCCATATCAGCGTCGCTCACAGACGGCTCAACTTGAGTGAAGGTCAAGGGCGTGACATCAGACCAGATCTATTTTTTAAAAAAAATTTTTTTAGGTTTTAGTGTCTAGGTCATATCTCAAAGACCTACAAGCGAAAAAAGAAACTGTGAAAAAAGACTTACATTATATATGTTACTAAATAGCTATTAAGTTTATAGACCCTTCATTAGATGATTTCATGCTTTTAAAATACTCACTTTCCACGCTTCTTTTATAATAAGGTCAACTTCTGTAGCCGACAGATCATCACAATAAGAAGTTATACGATATGTTAAGTCAGTTTTTCTCCATCTTTGTTCGGCAACTACAAATATATAAGAGAATATAATGATCGATGCAAATCATTACACAAGAACTACGGCAATATACATAAACTGAACATAAACATTGTCTATGGATTGGTGAATATATCAATGTTATTATACAATCAACTGAAATAACACTATCCTTTTGATAAAAATATGCCAGCCATAATTCTTGAGGGTGCTTATTTACTCAGAATAGCTGAAATAAAATCGGGGGAAAGAGTGCTAGCCCTGTCCCGCACATACACACACGCCCACACCCTTGTAACCAAAGTTAAGCAACCCACTATAAAAGAAAGGTATAATTCTAGCACAATTAGATTAGGTAGCCGAGTCTCCCGATTTTGCATCCTTTTTTTAGAACAATTAATATTGTTTTGATTTACTGTATTTATTAATTGCATGCTTCACTATTCAAAGAGTTATATCTATTATCAATATTACCCGGTGATTGTCGTTTGCCGCGTCTCCTCTTTGAAACGATGGTGACCTGGACGTCATCTAGAATATCAGGAACGCCGCACCTAGATTTCCCCATGAAATCTAGCGTCTCTTTATCAAATTTACCTTAAAAAAATCCAAATATCACAATGTGCATTATATTACATAGATGTGCACTATTATTGAGTGTATTAACAATTTTTTTGACAAGAATGTCCCTAAGCGTATATGACATATAACAGGACAGGATATTATGAGAGAGCGACAATTTTGTCCGACTAAGGTCTTCGCCTCTTCGAATTCGAACTGTCATTGCATTTTTACCGCGCCTCCCGAAAGATTGAGCACCACAGAATCCCTTCCCCATCTACAACCTCCCCTTCAAGATGCTGATGTCCAGTTTCGTAAACATTATGTCAATCCCCCACCAACACAATCAAACCACCACCCTCTCTGTCAAAGAAAAAATAATACATCAAATGGAACCATGGCTCCTTAAATTTTTAGAAACTTTACCAACCTGTTATTTTCAGACCATTGTATTCTTGGAAAATAATAATAGCCTCCAGAACAGCATCTCTATATGTGGATTGGCCGGGGTTAAAATAACAACTGTCTTTGAGGTAGCCATATCTTCGTAAAACATCCTAAAAAGAAACAACATAAACTATATGGAATCACCAAATTTTAAGTCAAATAATGCCGTTAGGTCCAAGGCTGTTGAACTAATTTATAAATACAAATACAAGTCTAAACAAGAATGTTCTTACCGTTGCTGCAATAGCATTTCTTGGTCGATGTACGTTACCAATGAAGCTGGAACAATCGTGGTCTGGATGTGAATCCACGAAGAACATAGAAGCCAAGCATGTTGCAATAAAAATGATAGTATGACCTATCATGATTGTAGACGACGATAAAATGTAGAATCATCAAACCCTCAGCATTATTTATATCAAGTAGATATAATTCTAGTATTGTCTTTAATTCACCCATTTATTGTCCACGCATTCTTTAAAGGGAAAATCAACATTTGGATTATGTTTTCACATTCGACATAATTATGCTTATCTGTGTGTGTGGGCGGTGTGGTGGTGGTGGTGGTGGGGGGTAATGTCCTGTTTTATTTTCACGTTGCATTACATTTTAAAGTGTAGTCGTTGCTATATATATATATATATATCATTGCTATATCGCACGTTAGATGTCGTACAGTTGGAAATCGAAAACAAGAGTAATCCGCTAACATTTTCCCATTGCACCCGTCCCGCCTTAATTAGATCAGTTCATACTGAAACGTGAGACGCTACACACTATCTATTATTTTATTTCATTCCATATGGTATATTTACAACCTCTGTTTATGCCCCACTTGAATAAGCAGCCGCGAATGATTTTACAAGAAATATTTTCACATACTAGACGTTTTTATCGGGATAAGATAAGTATAATGAGAGAATTACTTTTCAGTCGAACCAACTTTTTTATTCAAATATTAATTTTGAATGAGGGTACATTGCAGATTAAAACTAGTGTTTGTGTTTAATTGAATGGGAATGCCACTTTAAAATTTGAAGTCGTTGTCTTATTCATATCAAAGTGAAGTGTCGGAAATCCATTGTAAGATCACTAATTATTGTACCACAAACTGTTTACTACTATGACGTCAGTAATGAAGACAGACATCCCAATAATAGATGATAATAAAGAAAGATGGGTGGAGTATCAATTATGGCTTTTTGTGGCTTTAAATGGGCATGGTAATTTTTACTATGAAAATAAATTTAATCTATTTCGAATAATACCATAATCAAATAACCTTAGACTCCCAAAATGTTTGTTATAGGCTGTCTATTCTTTTTTGCGTGAATCGTTAAGAACTGTGCCAGAAAATAGCTTCATATTCAAACCCAGTTCCAATAAGTATTCGTGTGTCCTTAAGCAATATGACTGCCTCTCTTCAAAGATTACTCGACAATTTTACTAAACAATGAACTGTTACAATTCATACAACTGTAAATATTTGTAACAGTATCATTGAAACGTCGTAGGTGTTGTCTAGATTCCAAATGGGAGGAGATGCGAGATGTAAATTGAACGATTATTTCGCAGTTTTGGAAACAATCAACGGTTTGTTATAAGCAGAATAGCTGCTTGTTTTGTTCGGGTGTTTTGTCGGGTGGGGGTCGGGGTGAATTTGTTTGTTGTTTTTTGGAGTTTTGAAACTTCAATCTATTACTAATTTGTTTTATTTATAAAATGGATTTGTTGTTTTCTACTTGTCATCATGATCGGGTAAGCTGATTATAATGACGGACCACTTAGATCGAATGGAGCGATTATTTATTTCATATTTGCACTGCGAAGCTAATTTGAAACACTATAACACTAATCAACATAGACGAATGCCCCGGTCGGACTGGGTTTGGTGTCCGCTGCGACCGTACGCCGACCAGAAAATGCACATGGTCGTTGGCAAACGTGCGAAAATACCCCAAAATTACAAACTTGAAAATAGAAGCTTTCTCACACAGAACCTTGGCGTTCGGTTTGAACATGCTCAATACAGATGCTTTGACTCCGTGATTAAGACCACACCTAGATTTCTGGAGTTTCCACCATGCTTTTACCACCTTTATGGCGATCTTGACGCGCCCTGCGACCATTTTCCGTCGTCGTATCAGCAACGTAAGGACCCTACCCCGGTCTGACGGGGGGTATGACCAAGAAATAGCCAGACATCGGTCGCAGGTGTTTTGACCTTTTGTACTGCAATTTGTTATTGGTTGATCAAAATCCAAGTTTCAATCTTCGTTCAATATTCGGAAATATCTTAAAGGGAAACTGTTGAATTTGGTAACCGTAATGATACTGATATACATCTAGTTCTACAGTACAGTGAAAGTGTTTACCATCTGCTGCACGAGTAGAACCCTGGTCCGGAAGTAGTATAATTCCGAAATATGATTATACCAATTGGTGTGAAATTAACCGATAAACCGAATTCCAAAAAATCGTTTACAGTCCACTAAAACGGGACCATCGGGAGAAAATTTTGAAAATTTAACTGCCGCAAACGCGTTCTCCTGCTATTCCAGCCTACTTGATTAACCCGAATTCCAAACAACAAATCAACCGTCGCGGGTTATGGGGGCCTCGCCTCGCGGCAAAAATGTAACCATTGTAAATGAGTTTTTCTGCCATTCTAGCCCGTGTAAGCAACTCCAAGGTTGTCCAATTGCTTTGTAACCGACATCCCACTCTATGCCGACCTGAATTCCAAACCAATCAGATTGTTGCAACTGCGCTCACAGATAATAATCGGTGCCCCAAAAATTTGAGTGGCAAAATGTTTTAATCCATAGTCAATTCAGTATAAATTCGCGGCATTCAATTAAAAGAAAAGTAAAATTAGTGTTTCATTAGATTTCGGACACTTTAGCCAAAATTTTAGGGCTTCTCTGACAGACTTGGTAGGCTATCCTGATTTTCGCTCAACACCCTCTTTAATGACTCTCAAATTATTTTACGTCATAGACTGACTGACCTGTGTTTATTTCCTTGCCAAACATGGAATAAACATCCCCCATACCGCAAAGACCGAGAGGGGAACATTACCTTATTAATTGTTGGTCTACCAAACACATATCTCAAACAAAATAATATTCGGTTGATATTTTGACAATGGAAAGGACAAAATCAGTGTCACGGTTTTTATATATATCTCTCAATTTCATTTGAGTGCGTGAGATATGACTTCTATACAGTGTTTGAATCTAATAATTAGTTAAAGATACAATATGGTCGCAAAGACCACAGTACTAATAATAATTTTAGTAATCTCAATAGGCTTTCAGACGAAAGTCTGAAAGCCTAATAATTTACAGTGAAATGAACTGGCAGCAAGAATTGCAGAGGCCTTCCATGTGTGGATGGAGAATGTGCAGGTAAATATTCACCATTCTACTTATATTCACCGGAATTCCAACCATCGTAATATGATTTACATGTAAACAAATAAGAAATGACTCAAGCAATATCTCAAGTCATTGGACCCCATCCATATCACCTCTCGTCATTCCCTTAAGTGGATCATGGTGCTCTCTTGAGCTATATGATAGGCTTACCCACTGTCTGTCATGCAGGCTACTTTGAGTACGTTCACCATAATATGATGTTGAAGTTTTGTCTGCATTTATTGAAATTTCAGAAGGATTATGACGCTTATTTATTTATAATATATTATATACTCTATTTGAATTTTCAGGTGTCTATTGCGAAGAATCATTTTGTTTTAAGCGCTAAACCAACAACTAATATATTCATAATATGTAACTATTTTAAAAGTCAATTTGTTTCGATTTAGCCAACAACTACTATGTATTCACCTTCACTCTTTTAAAGTAGCTAGATACTAACAACTTTAATATACTATTCTTTAATTCTTTAAGCAACCAGTTTAACCATCAAGATATTAAAATATAAACAAGATCGCAAATAAACAAACTATGGTTGTTGGGGAACATCTCACTGTGCCACCCACTATTGTTCTCATGGGGGGATTAATCAAGCAAGGGGATTATCGAATACAATGATGTTAAATGTATAGTCCGCTTTTTAAAACTACTAGGTTTAAACTAATTAACAACTTTATTTACAATAAATTACATAAAAGTAACAAAAAATACATGTATCCAACATGAATCATAACCCTACTAAATGTGATATGGCGTCAGTATATTCAATAGCATTTTTTACTCCATTTAACAGTTCGCTTTTTAGATCATTAATAGATTTCTCTACTCTTTTATATTTTCGCCTTTTAGGGGGCAGTCGTCCCCCGTTATCCAATTGAACTATGGCATTTTCAGTAAAAGTCTGCTGTTTCGACACAATGATAATAAGTTTAAATATATTTGGATGGCTTGTTCCGGTCTTCTTCATTTTACTGTGCCATCCCCCAAGGTGATTAGATGTCCGTGAACCATCTGTGTTGAAGTGATTCCACATACCTCCTCCATCGCTTTCTACCACTTGTTCAGTAACATAATCTGCAAACTTTATTAAAATATTGTCATCTCCAAATCAGCTTCTTAAGGCATTCAACCTAACGTTGTCTATATCAAATAATCTCACAAATGGGAGGCCGGAATAATATTTAAGATACTCGTTAACCGATGAAACGTGAACTTAACTTATATATTTTAATCATTAAAATAATTAAATCCTACTAGGTGAATAGTACTAATAAGGATACAGTCTATACTCCTTTGTTTACTTAAACTTTCACACCACTACCCTATAACACCAGTTGATTAGGTGGCACATTGAGATTAAACCTGTTGTTGCTTGTTTGTTGTTTATTTTTGTTTACGTTTATTGCTGCGTTTATCAGTCGTCCAGGTTGTCTTTCTATAACGTTTAGATAGTAAAATATGAATTGTTATTCATGGACTATATGTCGCCTGTGACGCAATCAAAACTATTGTAATATTGTGCATGGAAATTAGTACGTCACTATGAAGGAACTGTTTATTAAACTTCGAGATGGGGTTTAACGTCCACTCGATGTTAGTGATATAGAATCTTGGGCGCCATAAAGAATTTCACGTCATTGTGATGTCTTATTGTAAAATTGATGTGATTTTTGATTGACCGAGACAACAATTCAAAATGGCGCCAAAAAGTTTCCCCAAGGGATAAAGATGGGTAACTCGATAGAGAGTTGGTAGCCTACTGGACCAATAGATCATAAAAAAAACTAAAAAGCGTCTTCCCAGGAAATTTCGTATCCCAACCACGCTATATTACAAATCCAGAATAACGTCACAAACCCCAACAGAAATACCACACAATAAAAACAGTAGACTTGGAGTCGACATTCCAAGAGAATGTTTTTAAATTTATTTTTATCTAATGTTATTTAAATTTATTTGTTGTTTAAACCTCTTTTAAACACGTCTGCGTATATCCCCTCGTTGATATGTATATGACCTACGCATGTTAGCTATTGATAAGTAAAGATCGGTCAAGGTAGTTGGATAATGCTCATGACACAGATTTATATGTTGCTGGTCCCGGTTGGTCGAGAAGTTCCCTTTTCACCAATGCTGTAGATGTAAATGTGTGCATTTATGTTTTTTTAAGTTTTTTTTTTGGGGGGGGGGGACAAGAATTATCTGTATATGGCTTAAATTTTCAATGAGGATAAGGGTACTTGAATGCCACAATACACTATACATGAAAATATCCTTGAATATATTTTAGCTTAGCGCTGTCGTGTATGGAAGACCAAACAGCTCTTTATTTAATTTTCTTAGTTCTTGGTTGTTAACTCATAGTCTTTAATTCGTATATCTTCATTTGGTGTCGTATTAAATAATAATATATAATAATCTTTATTTCATGTATGATAGACCAAAGGTCCTTAGTACAATTTTTCATCACAACTTTGAGAAAAGATATACGACACAAACTAGTTCATTTCGGGACTAACATACCTGTAAGAGTATTGAAACGTTGCATGTAATAAACCAAGAAGTAGTAAATCCATAAAGTTGTGTTATTATGAACATTATACCTCTACTTCTAAATGTCATTCAAGGAACTTACTTATAAGTTGTAAATAATTAGGTATCTAATATAAATATGTCAAAATGAGCAATTATCACTGTATTTAAGAAATATAAATCTATTTTACATTGATCATTGATAGTTATGTTGTAAACGTATGTACAATATACAAAATGGATATAAATAAATTATTCAATTATAATGCGTAGTTAATTGATGATTTAATACGTTTAAATATACAATAAATACAAATGGACAAAAGACATTGAAGCTTCATACAGTGTTATTAGTCGATACTTACTAATTTTCTTTCATTAAAATACTCCTGTGACAAAAGGAATGATAGATTTTGGTAGATTGATAATTGTTCCGTAAGATTTACAAAGTTTTTGCGTTGGGAGGTGGTATTAACAATATATATATATGAATCGCGAAAATCGTTGTAAGCAGTACAAACAACCACAAAGTGACATTCGTCTTCGATGGTATCAGTATTGCATAACTTACAAAGTCTTTGTTCGTATGGGATGTTTTTCCCTTTACCCCACAGAATCATAAGATTGTGGCTACCTATTCTAAGTCTACAAAGAGATTTTACACATTTTTGATCAATTTTCAAATTAATTAGGTATCTTTCCACCTCTAGGGTTTCTTTATAACTTGAATAGTATTGCAGTCTGATATTATTTGACATACTATAAGGCTATTCTTGTTGTCCAGTATCCCATATTCTCTGTTTGAACATATATAAATAGACTTTTGAATTACCAACTGATTATACCCAACCAAAACCATAGGGAAATAATAAATCTTTAATATGTGATGCCCAATTTTAGTCTACCATTATAATCAAGATCATATAACAGTTTGTAAATTTGCTTAGGTAATCTGGTGTCTTCCATAGTTAATAATTTCAGCTAAACGAAAAATTTTGTTTAACTTACATTTATGGACATTTTGAATTTAGCACAATAGTTTTCTATACTCGTAATTTGACATTGTAGTTTATATACAGTGTCGGCGACATTTGCAACGTTTGTATACAAAAATTAACATTTATATCTTAAAATCAATATTTGTTTAACAAATCAGGCATTTGTCATATCAAATTTGTAAAATGTACTTTTGTTTAATTCAATTATTTTAGTAAATCAAAGAAAAAAAAAAATAATAATAATAATCTACATTTACATGTCACTATATACATGGGGGAGAAAATCCTTCTTGTTTGTTTTTTTTTCTGGTTATCCCTCTCCTTGTTAGTGATACATATTCCCCTCTGCAAGCAGTGGTACATGTTATAATTCTTTAACTTCTACCTGAATTCTTCCGAGAAACACATATTATCGATATGGCTTAAATTTACATTAAGGTAAGTGTCTTTGAATCCAGATACATCAACATTTGACCTAGTTTTGTTAGCGAAAATGAAAACAAACAATTTATTAAAAATCTAGGTCAAATATTAAAATTCTAATCCCCGTGATCGATTGCTATTTCTCAGTAGTTTCTAAAAATATCGCATACGAATTGTGGGATGCCATAGATTTTAAAGATTGATTTCCGTTTTCAAAATGGTTGTACTTCCGATTTGTTTTAATTTGAAGAGATTACCGTAAAAGTTGATAAATGACTACTTATGACAAGTTAAATACGTAAAATGAAAAGAGTTAAAAAATTGACATCGTTTTCAAAAGGGAGATTTTGTTGATGTTTCGAGTGTCGTCATTGCAATGGCGACGGTTAGTGTAAGTTTCGAGTCGATATCTTGAAAAACGAAAAATAGTAGGTCAAGTAAATGCATCGCATAGGCCACATTCTTTCGATCAATGTGGCATGGAGGTAGGGGACGCCTTCTCAACCTCGTGGGTTTCCACCGGGCATTCAGGTTTCCTCCCACTGCTACAGACCCCTACGCGCAAGCTAATTATTGAAATAATTTTATTTAAAAATATGTTAGTCCCAAAATGACCAAGTTTGTGTCTTTCAATCAAAACGTTTACATTAGGAACTTTTACCAATTAGTGAAAATGCATTCAAATCGGTTAACAAATAAAAATGTTGCCTTTGATGTCTTAAATGTGTGTATTTTTGTCTATGACCTCAAACATTGGTGATATTTTAAAGTTTTAAGTATTCATTGAGCACTTGATATAAATAATTTCAGGTGATACAGATTCTTTTTGTGTATTTTATGTACTTTAAAAAAATATTCCGAACCCCCAAAACAGAAGTTTTTATACGTCCACTAACAAAGTACTAAAAAGTAAAGAGTCTAGTCTCTGGAGAAATAGAAAAATGCCAAATCAATATCAATTTTAATTTGTATATTAAACTGGGTGTGTATAATTAGAGTTTTATTCTTAACAATTTAAGCATGTGAAAGAGTCTAGTCTCTGGAGAAATAGAAAAATGCCAAATCAATATCAATTTTAATTTGTATATTAAACTGGGTGTGTATAATTAGAGTTTTATTCTTAACAATTTAAGCATGTGAAAGAATCTAGTCTCTGGAGAAATAGAAAAATGCCAAATCAATATCAATTTTAATTTGTATATTAAACTGGGTGTGTATAATTAGAGTTTTATTCTTAACAATTTAAGCATGTGAAATATATGAACCTTTTATAATATAACCTAAAGATATTCGTCTCCTAATAAAGACAATTAAAACGGCGGGTAAAAATCAATAAATCATTGATATGCCTTCTTAGTTTTCATTGTAATTAAGTTCAGATAAACAGAAACGAGTTCTCTACTGGCGTACTTTCGTTGCGCTAAATTTAACAACAACAAAAATTATCATGTCGTCGCTCCTGTCCGCCCGTCCACAATTGTTTGTGAACACTCTACGGTATTATCCGATTTCAATGAAATATAGGTTTATCACCCAAATATCTCGGTTCCTTTCGATATTGACATGTATCAGACTGTAACTTATGGATTATGGCCCCGGATTGTACGAAAAATCACATGTTTTGGCTTGTGAACACTGCAGAGGTCACAATTGTGAACAGATTATGATGAAACTTTAAATGAAGGTTTATAATGAAGCTTGAGTTTGAATTTTGTGAAGATTAGACCAAAATTGCCGGACAAAATTGCCACCGCTTGTACGCGAATAGTGTAAAAAGAAATATAGCATATCAAGTTTTGATGAAACTTGAAACGCATCTTTATAACCCAAAAGATCTTGGTTCCGTCGATATGTGCACATATCGGATCGTAACTTGCTGAATTATAGCCCCTGATTTTACGAAAAATCGCCCCAAGATGCACGTCAATAACCGATAGATTTGGGGTCCTTTCGATGTTTGCGTATAACTTTATGTATTATCCCCCCTGATCGTACGAAAAATCGCCTTTTTTAGTTTGTGTTCCTTCTGAATGTCACAATTATAATCTACATTATTTAAACAAAAACATTTGATTATATCGCCGTAACACCGTAATGAAGGTTGAGTTCAAATTTTGTGACAATCGGACCAAAACTGCCAGACAAAATGGCCGCCGTTTGTACACGAATAGTGTAAAAATACGGTATATCAAGGTTGCGGACCCTGTGGAGGTCACAATGAAACTTGAAATGCATGTTTATAGTCCAAAGATTGTGGTTCCTTTCGTTCGATATTAATTTTGTGCATATCAGATCGTAACTTCTTGAATTATAGACCTTGATTGTACAAAAATCCGCCTTTTATACGCCCACACACAATTTCATGTGGAAGTAGAGAGAGAAATGGGGTTTAACGTCCACTCGACAAAAACCAGGTCGTTTCGGGACTAAATGTGGAAGTATATATTATGATTGTCGTTGCCCCTGTCCGCCAGTCCGCAATTGTTTGTGGACACTGAACAGGTCACAATTCTTATCCGATTTTGAGGAAATTTGAAGTATAGGTTTATTTCCAAAAGACCTCGACTGCTTTCAATATTGGCATGTATTGGATCGAGGTAACATTTTTAACCCGAATTTGATGAAACTTGAAATGGGTCTTTATAACCTGTCGATATTTGCGCATAACAGATCGTAACCTCCTGAATTATGGCCCCTGATTATACTAAAAATCGCCTTTAATCGCCACGTGTACGTGAATAGTGTAAAAATATGGTATATAAAGATTGTGGACCCTGTAGAGGTAACCACGTTTACCCGATTTTGATGTAACCCAAATTTCTTGGTTCCCTTTGGATATTTGCGCATATCGGATCGTAACTTCCGGAATTATGGCCCCTGATTATAGCCTTTTATAACTTGTGGTCCCTCAGGAGGTCCTAATTATTATCCAATTTTGATATAAAAAAACACGAGTTGAAGATTTTATTTATCACCCAATCCTTTCTTACATGCACAAATAAATAAATATATAATTCTAAATCTTTGGTATAGATTTCACTTTTACTGAATCTAATTACAATACGGCGTAGTGATACATCATTTTTTGACAGCAGTTTAGCTAATGCAAAGTCCTATATATTGACCCAGTATTTAATTCAAGGTCAATTAAATAAAAACAGTTTCTTATTTTTGAAAAAAAGTCATCTTTTTTTTAAAAAAAAAATGGTTTCTTCAAAGTAAAAGAAAGTGGTTCTTTTTTTTTGATTGACCAGTCAAATTCATGTAAGGAAATGTCGCAGTAGATTATGTATTTTATCATACAAGCGATATCTACTGTCAAATATGTTATTGGGTGATAAATCATCGTTACACCGTAATGAAGGTTGGGTTCGAATTTAGTGAATATCGGACAAAAACTGCCAGACAAAATGACCGCCGCTTGTACGCGAGTAGTGTAAAAGAAAATATGGTATATCAAGGTTGTGAACCCTGCCGAGGTCACAATTTTGATGAAATGTTGATGAAACTTGGTATGCATGTTTGTAACCCAAAGATCTTGGATCCTTTCGTTATTTGCGCATATCAAATAGTAACTTCCGGCATTATGGACCCTGAGTGTACGAAAAATCGCCTTTTTAGCTTGTGGTCCCTCTGGAGGTCACAGTTATTATCCGATTTTAAAAAGCGCTTAATAATATCACCGTTTTACCGTAATGAAGTTTGAGATTGAATTTCATGAAAATCGGACCAAATCTGTCGGACAAAATGGCCGCCACTTGTACGCGAATAGTGTAAACAGGGTTCCCGCGGTCCTTGAAAATCCTTGAATATCCTTAAATTTAAAATTTCATTTTCAAGGTCTTGAATATCCTTGAATTTCGCGGAAATAGGAAAATATCCGTGAATTTCAGTTGAGATCCTTAATTTTGTTGGTAATACTGGTAAGTTGATCTAAAAAACCGTTTAGATTGTAAGTAGGCCTAATGCTGGTTATACTAAACAATAACTCTGACGTATACCTGTCAATCAACTGATCTAAATAAACAGCTGTGTTTTGTCACGTAATAACAAGACAAGCCAATGACATTTACCGTTAGGCAACCAAATACTCTCACGTGACTCCATTGTCCAATTAACATACTAGAAGCCACTACACTGACTAATCAAAATCGGTATTAGTAATTACATTAAACAATGCATAATAAGGAAAAGGGAAATAACTCTGTTTTAAAAATGGCGGGAGTTTTCCCTGGTGTGCCGAAAGTCGATCTGTAATAATAAAAAAAACAGTTTATGTCTTCAATTATAACGATAGTTGGTAATGTTTTGGTTGTTTTTAAGATGAAAATTTGTAACTTTAGGCTAAAAATGTCCTTGAAAATCCTGGAATTTGACGTATAATTATCCTTGAATATCCTTGAAAAAATGTTTGACGAAGTCGCGGGAACCCTGGTAAATTAAATATTCAAGGTTGTGAATCCTGTATAGAGGTCACAATTTTGTTGCGATTTTGATGAAACTTTAAATATATGTTTACACAAAGATCGCAGTTCTTCTCAATATTCGCGCATATAGGATTGTGACTTCCTGAATTATGGACCTCGATTTTACAAAAAATCACGTTTTTATCTTATGGTTCTTCTAGAGGTCACTTTTATTATCTGATTTAAAAAAAAACGTGTTAATATATCACCGTTAAACCGTAATGTTGGTTTAGTTCGAATCTTGTGATAATCAGACCAAAACTGTCGGACAAAATGGCCGCCCCTCATACGCAAATAGTGTAAACATCTGGTATATCAAGGTGGTGGACCCTCCAGAAGTCATACTGTAGATCCGATTTTGATGTTTATTACTGTATTCAAAGATCCTTGATTCTTGTCGATATTCGCGCATATTACAAAAAAATCGTGCTTTTAGCTTGTGTTCCTTTTAGACGTCACAATTTTAATCTGAATAAAAAAAAACGTGTGAATATATATCACCGTTTACACACTAAGATCTTGGTTCGTTTTGATAATCGCGCATATTCGCACGAAATTTCCTGGATTATGGCCCCTGATTGTTCGGAAAATCGCTTTTTTTTGCTTGCAGATTCTCTAGAGTGCACAATGTTTTTCAGATTTTGAAAACTGTTAAAATATGTCACCATTCCACCATAATGAAGGTTGAATTCGAATTTCGGGAAAATTGAAACGAAACTGCCGAACGAAATGGCCGCTCTTCGTATGCAATTTGTGTAAAAGTATGTAATCAAAGTTTGTGGTGCATCTAGAGGTCACAATTTTTATCCAAAGATTTCAGTCGTCCCTTTTAATATTTGCGCATTTCAGACCATAACTTTCAGGATTATTGCCCCTGATCGTACAAAAAAAGTCACCTTTGTATTAGCTTTTTCTCTATTCATCTCTTGCAAAATGTGGACGTATCCTGCCTGACAGCCGCTGGTCATTCTCATATACAGAAACTTGTATTCTAATGGTGTATTCTCATTGCGCTAAATTTAAAAAAAAATCACTGAACAGTTTTACTCACATGATTGAAAAAAATAAGAAATGTTAAAGAAGAGTTCGGTCTGTAGAAGATGCAATGTAGTGTATAGATACAGAATGATTGCTTTAACTGCGATGTCACTAAACTGTGAAAGTTTGCGTTAAATAATGTTTTTTCATACATATGATTTACCGGAACTCCAATCATGTATATTGTGCGTTTATATGGAGAGATCATCCTGTAAAAAATACATATATAGATACATAATGATCGATCTATCTGAAATATCACTTTGTTGTAAAAGTGGGCGTGTTATAATACTATTTCATACCGGAACTCTAATCTTTCAACTCTATAGTGTATATTTTGAGTCTCTTTGTCAACATAAAATTAAATGCGCTGAACCAATTCATTTTTCTGTATCAACGGGGCTAATAAAGATGGACACACGGCTCGCAATGTTAATTGATGGAATGTTTGCCCCGACACCGGGACTTAATCCCATTTCTATACACAAGAATCCAGAGATCGGTAACGTTCTTCCAATGGTGTCCACCATACCGAAGACTAAATGCATTTCCTTAATAGACCTTACTTCCCCATTGCTCCTTGGCATTTCAAATCGAAGAAGAACCTTTCGGATACTTAAGGGTATGTTCAATTTTAAGATATGTTGGAGTCTGTGCGAATGGGCGTATGTATTCCCCACTCGTTTGGGTGGGACAAAATATGCTGTAATATGGCGAACCCTCCGACAACATACACGCCCTTTTATAAATAAGCTCAAAATGGTGCTATGTACCCAATATGAAATTATCAAAACTGGCAAGAGATAGTTAGATTGACTACAAATTTCAATACCATTCTTGGTCATGTAAAATGAAATTAAATGCAAAACTGAATAAATATAGATTTTCAGTAGAACCTGATTTGCTGAGTAAAATCTACCCTATATATTGCATGACTTTCAATTAAAAAAAACACACACCAACACATAGAAGAATTTTTTATTATTATTTTTTTATGTAAAATTCCAATTAAAGACACATTGTCCCGATCGGGTGATTATTTCCAATAATAGTATGGCAGTTATGAAACATATAGTAGCCCAATCTTAATAGAAAAATACTGGATTACTCGATATACGCCCATGGGGCAAGCACTGGGCAAACTAACTGGATTATCTGTCAGCTTGACTCTGTAAGGTGGAAAAACAAGTTGCAGAAAATAATTCTAGAATTTTCTAAGGTCTCAATATGCATGGTAAATGGACAGTAGTTAATGACGAATAGTTTATGAATAATGGCCTTCCTTTAATCACGTTAGATGACAAACGTGGTTTCTAAAAGACAAATGTGTTTTATACAAAGTTTTGAGATGGATTTTAAGCCAATTTTTTGATAGATTAATAAGTTTGAATTATGTTTTTAGTCCAAATATATCACCAAATCACACAGTTTGTACGTGGGATGGTATCTTTAAAGATGAGAGATTCCTAAGTTAATAGTGAACACATGACGTATAAAACAAGTCAACCATTTAACAAAGACTTTAAATATTGTGAATCCAACATTGTGAATCCAGTTTTGTACATGGTGTTGATTCTCAGGCTGTGGTGCAAATAGAATAACATTGTGTGAATTGATTTTCTACTGTACATAGTTTTATTGAATGTAAACGTTAATATATTTTCTAGTATAGTTATTAGCAATTAATAATGTCATTTACTGGAGTTTCACCTTCGTTGTGGATGTTATTTTTACTAATATTTATGACGATTATTCGAGAAACGACGTCAGTCTGTTCAAACCCGTTATTTAAAAGTAAATTGGGTTACAAACTGGTCAAACAGAATGCTATCGTTCGACCACCGGAGAAAAACCTGACTGTGACAAACCGATTAATGTGTGCAGTTTCTTGCCGAAATGACTCTAGATGTGTGGCCTTCGCTTATCATAAGATAACTAAAGAATGTAACTTATATACTTATAATATTAATAAATCAACTACATGGGAAAGTGAAATAGGCATTGACGCCTTCGTCATGGATATTGGTATGTATTTTAGAGTGGAACGGGGTTGTAATGTCTTTTAAGCAGAATACTTCAGCAATTTCGAAATAAACGTTTGATAGATTATATTACGTATGGATTGGAGGTAGAGCTGGCCTGGCAGCGGCCTTTTTATTTCTTCGCCTTCGATTTACAACGTTACTGTCATTGACCTTTTTACGTGCACGTGTTAAAAAACTAGTTTTCATACTATCCGAGCCACTAGGCACATTCTGCACTTTGGCCCGCAGAAACAACGCACAAAGTTTAGAAGTATATTTATTTATTCTTAATATTTCAAAGTATTTCGACATATTTATTTATTTAGACATGGACAATGCAGCCGCTTTTAAACCAGCTTATGAAAGCTCTGTTAAATCTGGACATTCGAGCTCATTAGCTGTGGATGGTGACACGAGAGCGCAACACTACAATCCTCCAGGCATTGCATATCCATGCTTTCAAACTGCTCACGGAGATTATTATCCCTGGTTCCTGGTAGATTTAGAAGCTATGTATTTAGTCGAAATCATTGTAGTCTACAACGCTGATGGTTATCGTGAGTATACTTTAAAGATATTGCCATAAAAATTCAAATGTAGATAATGCAAAATGAATATATTGAAATTTTCATACAATTTACATTATTCTGAGCTAAATTATCACCCATGAATGCTATAATCAGTTAATTTTCAACTTGCTCCCAATGATATACACGCGACTAGATGTCTTTCCTTGCAGGCTACATGAGCGACCAATGACTGATCAACTGGTTGCCCATGGTTGCGTCCAGTCGTTGTTAAATTTAGGCGTAGCGACATACGCTCTCAGTTTCAGTTAGTCGCCATCATTTTTATCGCCTCCTAAGGCGACATAAGCTAGGCTTACAGTGCATGATTCCACCCTTATAACAAAATGCTAATTCGTTATAAACAAATATTAATACTCTTCATTCCAGCTGAACGGCTACATGATGTAAGCTACGAGGTCTTTCAAACTAACCCACAGATCGACAACACAGCTGTGCCCGATTGCTGCGCTTTTGTCGTTAGCTATAATCTGGGGGCAAATATTATCCGATGTAATCCCGGGGTAACAGGACAGTTTGTAAAAATATCTATAGAAAAATCTGATTTTCTTACTCTGTGTGAAGTTGAGATATTTGGACGTTTATGTAAGTATGGTTCTTATTTTTTATTTTGTATTATAATTTATGTAAAGATTACTTTCGGCACTTGCAAACTAACGAAAATGTCCGTAAATAAAGGGTCCAGTTCCGTCATCATTGAATCCTTTGTCATATGTTCTTACGGTTTTATGCTGTGCGAAACCTCCATAACTGTCCCCTGCTTTACCATGATTCTTTACAAGGGTGCGTTATTTTATAAACGTGGAATTATATTTATAAATATATACATACTGCGTGATTTATTTGGCGTAATCTGATTACAATACAGATCAGTATTCCGTTTTTTAATTTTATGTACTATAAAAACGGAACGAAATAGAATCTGTGTTTTAATCAGATTGTGTTGTTTGAGAATGCCTTAAATGAAATGAAATGAAATGGGGTTTAACGGCCTTCCGTTCTGTGTCACTGACAAGGGGAAACCACGCCGGAGCGTCTTACCCTCTTAGCCACGGGATCCCCGAATGTCTTAAAGGTCGCCGGGGCATTTTATTTGCGAGTCGCCCAAAATGTATGATACGAACCCGTGGCATTCTAGTTGAGAGTCGTACAGAGTCCAGGATACGAACCCGTGGCATTCTAGTTGAGAGTCGTTCAGAGTCCAGGATATGAACGCCCAGAAATGTTGAAAAGGGAACAGTTCAGTGGGATTTATTTGGCGAGGCACCTCAAGAAAAATGTTAAGATAAGTGTTTCTAAAGTCAGTATATCGTTTAAAGTGTTTTAGTAGTGAACAATTTAACTTTCCCCAATTTCAGTAACTCTAGGCGAAAACACAACTGAAGGCCAGACCTACGCATGTAGCAGATTGCCAGGTAATGACTTACTGTTTGTCATAAATGATTAAATTACAGATTTATATTTCGTTTCGTTTTTTTATACTTTCGATGGCATACTCTACATGAGATCAGGGTCCGTATTCAAAGGCTTGTTTAAGTGAGAAATATCTGCTTAACATTAAGTGACCTATGGGAGGTACCTTTCGAGGCGAAACTGTAAGGCGAGAAAACGGCCCCACAATGAATGTTGATTATACATAATCTAACATGTATACAGGCGACTATATACAATTGTTTTACATAAAGTTATTTTGCTTTGTAGAGGGACCCAACATCGCTGTAAATAAGCCTGCTCAAGCTTCATCCACATTTGGCGTAACACAAATACCATGGGCCAACGATGGTAATAAAGATGGCAACTATTTTGCGTATAGCTGTCATAGTACGGGTGATCAACCCAACGGATGGTGGCAGGTCGATCTTCAAGGCAACTTTAACATAACAAGCTTTACACTATCCAACAGAATCGATGGCAAAGATTGTACGTATTTTCAATAATGGATATTATACAATATCGAGTGAAGCTGAACAGCACATATCAATGTTAATCTACATCCACAGAGAGAGAGAGAGAGAGAGAGAGAGAGAGAGAGAGAGAGAGAGAAATGGGGTTTAACGTCCACTCGACACAAACAAACATATGGTTTAAATTTATTTCAATAATTCGCTTGCGCGTAGGGGTCTGTAGCAGTGGGACGGAACCGGAGTACCCACGAGGTTGAGAAGGCGCCCCTATCTCCATGCCACATACGCTCACACCAGGGATCGAAACCACAGCCGCAAGCCAGAGGTGACCGGCCAGCTAGAGGTCGAAGCGCGGCACTCTAGACCACTAGGCCATCCCAACCCCCCTACATCCAACAAGAAAACACTATTTCAATATCAGGAGAGGAACATATATTTAAATAAAACTACTATAATGAATTAGTCGTGTCCCTTTAAATATGATACAGTATTACAATTTGAAAACACTGCACTTCCCAGTCCCGCAGCGACTTCACCTAAAGAGTTATTAAAACTAACTGATGTCGTGCAAGGTATGGACGGAGAACATTGAAATACATGCATGACCAACAGGAAGATAACCGCGGAACGGAAGATCACAGAATGCTGAACATAGGAGTAGGAGGCGGGATGGGGTATGCATGGGCGTCACACATGGGGGGGGGGCGGCAGGAAGTGGTGGTTCCATCACTGCCCTTCCACACACAAACTCCCCCTCCATTATTTATATTATCGCATTTTTCAAAATTTAGGAAAAGACAAATCTTAAAACAAAAATTGTTTTTCTTCGTTTGGTTGTTTTCTTAAGCCATTGAAATGGTGATCTGGATAATCATTTTAATTTGATTTGTTTTTAAATTGCAGTGATTTATTACCGTTTATCAAATTTGAGCATTCTTGTCTACCAGACTCAGCCATCGCAGTCAGCTCCTTACACCTTATGCAAGTTTATACCAGGAGCATTCGGATGCACCATCAGAACGTTCGAGTGTGACCAAATTACTATTGGTCGATGGGTTCGAGTCTCTATTCCAACAAACTACCTGAAGTAGAGGTAACGGGAAACGCCGTGTAGAAAGGGCGAACACTTTATTATTAATATTATTATCCTTAAGGTTTTTCGAATTGTTCCCTTTTAGATTCTGTATATTAGACTTTACAGAAATCAATGCTACTGCTGTTGCGAGAATATGCACAGTCAGTCTCGTGCACAACACATGCTATTAATTTCGTTTCAAGACACGCCCATTAGACAATATCAAAAAAGATATGCATGGACTTAAAATGACATAAGGAAGTATCTATTGAGTTGTACAGATTACGTGTTGATCGATTGATTAATCGATTGGCAGACATACAAGGCTAGAATGCTTCCAGGAGTACACAAATATACTCTACCCTAACCACACACGCCTTCTTGATTTGGAAATGGTTGTCCAACAATTTCTCGTTGCTACAACAAGCAAAACGTGCACTTGTCTTATTGTGCTTTATAGTCATGCTGTCATTAAGTATATGTTTGTTTTTATACTGATTTTCACATTATGTTTTATACACTGATTATCATGTTTGTTCTATATACTGATTATCATTACATAATATCAGTTTTTATTTTATTCACTGGTTATCACAGTGTGTTATATACCGATAATCACATTACATGTTTCTTTTATATTTCGATTATCATATTACATGTTTGTTCTGTACACTGATTATCACATGTTTGTTCTATACACTGATTATCATTACATATTATTATCTTTCTTGTTTTATTCACTGGTTATCACATTATATGTTTCTTTTATATATCGATTATCACATTATATGTTTCTTTTATATATCGATTATCACATTACATCTACTGATTATCGCATAGAAGAAAAAAACCGGAAAGGTTTCTCTATTTGATATGCTGCGAAAAAATGTTTGATATATTCATATTTATATTCATTCACTTATTAATTCATTTGATAATCTATCTAGTTAATTCTAAAAAAGACAAATAGCTTCCTTTTGAAATAATCCCGGGGGCTTTTATAATTTCCTTTTAATTAAATGTTTCTAAAATTTTAAAATATTTTTAAATGTTTTTAAAATTTTGACTTAATCTTATTTAAATTTATTTCCTGTTTAAACATCTTTAATACACGTCTGTGTATAACCCCGTGTTGACATATATACGCATGTTAGCTGGTATCTATTGACAAGTAAAGGTCGGTCAGTACAGTTGGGTTATGCTCATATGACACAGCAAGATACAAGACCTATAACTCGTAACTCTTGGTCCGGCAGAACTATGGCTGAACCTGGAAATTATATACAAAGTTTTTTGATGATTGATTTTAGTAGCCTATGGGTTTTCTTCGTTCAGAATCTGCCGGTTGAATCTCGGTGACCCTTTAGCGTTTTCAGAAATTCAAGATGGCGTCCAAGACGGCAGCCACATCAAATAACCCCCTATATCTCCCATAGTATTTATTCTAGGATGATAATTTGGGTGTCTAACCGTATGTTTCTGGGCTCTAGGAATGCATTACACTATTATGTGGTGGTGTGATTAGATGATAGTAAAATCAAACATGCCATTCAATATGGTCCGGTGGTTGGGGGCAATTATTTCATCGAACCAAACTAAATCTACAGACAAACTATATATTTCTGGATATATCAGCGTATGCGTGATAGAATAAAACCATATACAGTCCTATCAGGGTCCCAAGTAAGGGCCACATGCGTTGGTCCCGAAAAGGAAGACACAAGCAGATTGAACATTTAAAAAAGAACAAATTCTACCCGTAAAACAGGAACACAAACTCCACAAAAACAGGCAATATCCAGTTTAATCATTTGGTCGTGTTTCTGGCTGCAACGGTGACAGCACTAGCGCAAAATGTTGTATATTCTACGCTATCCCTAGTGTATCTACAAGCACACGTACTACATGAGCTGTCCCTCTTGCATCCACATCTGATGAGCCACATTGCTGACTCCGGAGCAAGTTTACCAGTTATAATGTTTTCAATTTAGTGTCCTTCTCCCAGCAATACAGTTCCGGATCACGTTTCGGCGGATTCCGATCTTCCAGTGAATGCTACAAATGCATCGTTCGTTGGAGCTAGACTACATGGTATAGGGGGGGGGGGGAGAAGGATGTCGATACATGTCCACTTATGATGCCTGCCTAGACCCCGGGTGTGTTTTAGTCATCAATTTGCAAGAGCTCGGTCCACAAAAGGCTTACATTGGAATTGCGAATCGTTGACATTGGTCAAACTACGGAGAAACTCGTGTCAATTATCATTGAAATCCTGCAAGCTTACTAGATGTGACATGGTTACATGCGGCTCGGGGGCGTTTTAAGGTTTATCAAGGTGGGGGCTATACTATGTTTGGGGGGGGGGCGCAGGTCGAGAACTTTTGCAAAATAGAAATCATTTTGGTGCATTCTGACATATGTTCGATACGTCTGAAGCCTGAATGCGAAACAAATCACTTGTACGTATCGGGAGCTCAATCAAATAATAATTAATGGAATATGGTGGAGTGGGCCTATTGGACAAGCAGCACGCGTTGTCCCGGAAATCTATACAGCAAAGAAATGATCGCTCCGCCAAGTCAGGCTATACTGGGCGGCCTAGCCATCTCTTTCCCGAATAGCTTATTTGAAATAAACAATTCGTTTAAACGAAATACTATTTCATAAAAACGAAATAATATTTCGTTATAATGATAATAGTTCGTTATTACGATATAATATTTCGTTATTTCGTTATTCCGATATAATATTTCGTTATATAATATTTCGAAATAATTAATTTGTTTAAACGAATTAATATTTCGTTATAACGAATTAGGTATTTCGTTTAAACGAATTAATATTTCATTTAAACGAAATAATTATATAAGAGTGGAATCATGTAAGGAAAAATATATTAGAATGCAATCGTGCACTTAAGGGGCTCCTTAACAGTCATCCCGATGAAAATTTTATATAAAAAGACTTCGTATTTCCGCTTCACGCGACACGTCCTTCCAGCAGGCATTAGTGCATGTCACGGTACAATACCTTAGAGTTCTGAGAAACACGAATTACCTGTGTATGGCTCACATTTTCAATAAGGGCAAGCGTACTTATATACCACACAATGCACTATACTTGAAGATTTCCTTGAATGTAATTTCGCTTTGTGCTGTTGTGTATGGAAGACCCAACAGCTCTTTATTCAGTGTGCTTAGTTTTAGTTCTTTCTTGGCTGATGATATTCATCCTGTTCCGTTGGTTTACTTGTCGACCCTTGAATGGCGATACTCATCCTGTTCCGCTGTTTTACTTGTCGTCCCTTGAATGATGATATTTATCGTGTTCTGCAGGTTTACCCGTCGTCTCTTGGATGGTGATACTCATCCGGTTCCGCTGGTTTACTTGTCGTCCCTCGTCGTGTTCCACTGGTTTACTTGCCGTGATACTTATCGTGTTCTGCTAGTTTCGTTGTTTTCCTTGAATGGTGATACTTATCGTGTCCCGCTGGTTTAGTTGTTTTCCCCTGAATGATGATATTCGTCGTGTTGTGCTGTAAAGAGAGAGGATTCTTGTTCTAAATTATGACTGGTCAATAGTGCGATTAACAACTAGTGGCTAAATGCGTTACAAAAGCATTACGCTTAAAACAGAGCGCCAAATTGGATCAAATATGTTTACATAACGTTACGTCATGACTCACTATTTTATTATACCCAATTAACCAGTGCATAGAAGAATATTGCAGTAAAACTATTTGCGTGACAACCGAGGCTATCAAATCGAATAAAATGTAAACAATACCTTAATACCTTTTAATACCTTAAATCACTGTCCAAAGTTTTAGGGAAGACCCAGATTAAACGTAGGACTGGCATATGTTGCTATACTCAAATGATAGACACACTCCCGCAAAAGTTCAAGTATCAGAATCCAGCAATGGCCAGAGAGGGATTTCTCGGGCAATTGCTTCAGGAATATGTGTTCTAATGATTTAGTTGTCTCTTGAATGATGATACTAATCGTGCTCGGGTTTACTTGTCGCCAACTGATTGATGATTACTACGATGTTATTTTGGCCATACCTACTTGTTGATGATATTTATCGCGCCAAGCTGTGTTCCATAGGTGTTACTTGGGTATATTGAATGTGTTTTAAAGTAGCTAAATCTCTAACTCAATATCGTCCAAAACCTTCAACATTGAAAACACGAATATTTGTCAATTTAAATCAACATTGATGCTGTGATCTTACAGGAAAAAGATGGGCTTCTGATATCCAATATTTAAGGCAAAATAAACATGTTACTATTGGTACACGAATCGTGTACCATAATGCGTTTTAGCCCCAGTTTTAACGAGGGACTCGAGGGACAAGGCTAAACACATTGCACCAAATCAAACGGCGTATGTAGACTGGAATAACCAGACGGCCGAAATTGCCTGTTTTAAAAAGTTGCACAAGAGGCCGTTTACAACCCAATATCAAAATGCTTGTTGCAGCGATCGATAAAATCGGATAAAATTTTGGTCCGATTTTCACGAAATTCGAACGCTTCATTAATGTGTAACGGGGATACAGTCAAACGGGTTTTTTTTTTTAAATTTAGAATAAAATTGTGACCTCCGTGGGGTCCACAAGCTTAAAAAACGTGATGTGATTTTCGTACAATCAGGGGCCATAATTCAGGAAGTTATGATCCAATGTATTATGTACACGAATATCGAAAGGCACCACGATCTTTGGGTTTTACATTTCAAATTTCATCAAAATCGGATTAAAATTATGACCTGTACATGGTCAACAACCTTGATATAATATATGTTTACACTATTCGCGTACAGTGTAACAGTGATATAATCAAACGTTTTTTAAAATCGGATAATAATTGTGACTTCTTGAGGGACCACAAGCTAAAAAAAACGTCGGTTTTTCGTACAATCAGGGGCTATAATTCAGGAAGTTACAATCCAATACGCGCAATTATCGACAGGAACCTTGATATTTGGATTATAAACATGCATTTAAAGTTTCATCAAAATCGGATTAAAATTGTGACCTCCACAGGCTCCATAATCTTGATATACCATATTTTAACACTATTTGCGTACAAGCGGCGGCCATTTTGTCTGGCAATTTTGAGCCGATTTTTCGCGAAATTTGATCCCAATCTTCATTACAGTGTAACGATGATATAATCAGACGGTTGTATAAATTAAATAATAATTGTGACCTCTAGAGTGACCACGAGTTAAGAAAGGCGATTTTTCGTACAATCAGGGGAAATAATACTGGAAGTTACGATCCGATATGCGCAAATATCGAAAGGAACCAAGATCTTTCGGTTATAAACATGCATTTCAAATTTCATCAAAATCGCATCAAAATTGTGACCTATATATTGTCCACAAGCTAAAAATGTGATTTTTCGGACAATCAAGGGGCGATAATCCATGGAGTTTCGATCCGATACATGCCAATATCGTAAGCAGCCGAGATCTTTTGGAGATAAGGCTATATTTCAAGTTTCGACAGAATCGGATCAGAATTGTGACCCGTAGAGTGTCCACAAACAATATTGTGGACGGACGGACGTCCAGACGGACAGAGGCGACAATATACGTCCACATGAAAATGTGGGCGTATAAAAACTAAAGAGTCTGGTCTCTGGAGAAATAGAAAATGCCATATGAATATAAAATTTTAATTTGTACATTATTTTTAACTGAACCTGTGTAATTAGCATTTCATTCTTAACCATTGAAGTATATGAAATATACATGTATGATACTTTCTTAATACAAACTAATTAGTTCCCTAATAAAGATAATTAAAACGGCGTAAAAAATCAATAAATATTCGTTAAGCTTCGTGAACCACAACACAAAGCTCCGATAAAACAGAAACGAGTATTCTACTGGTGTATTCTTGTTGTGCTAAATTTAACAAAAAGAATTAAATAATGCATTATTCTTTAAGCTTCATGAACGAAAATATTGATTAAAAACACCACATGTTTTAAGAACACCTTCCTGTATGATATACATAATATAGATAGATACATAATGACTGATTTATCTGCGATAGCTCTTCGTTGTGAAAGTGGACATTGAATATACTATTATTTCACACCGGAACTCTATTCATTCAACTTTAAAATGTATATTGTGAGTCTCTTGGGAATGGAATGAAATGGGGGCTGAACCATTTCATTTTTTCTAGACAACCGGAGCAAACGAAGATGGGCATACGACTATGGACGACCAAACAGCTCTTTTTTTCAGTGTTCATTGTCTAGTTCTCAATTAATAGTCCATCAATATATATAATTCCCATTTCTTCCTTTGTTGTTCTATTCCGACATGTGAACATTAAAATTATCTTAAAATCAATATTTGTTTTACAAATCAGACATTTGTCATATCAGATCTGGGTGCATCTCTCTAAAATCCTGGTGGAAAGCGCTAGACGGCTAAATTCAAAATGGCGGTCAGATTTGGCGGGAAAATATAAAATTATGTACTGTACTGTAGGCTTTTGATGTGTCTATTTGTATGCTTTAAGGGTCTCTGAATCGAAATAATGTAATTAAAAATCAAATCCGGTATTAGGTTTGCCAGTATGGCCGAAAAATCCAAGCTGTCCACCATTTTTGGTCTGGAAAATAGTTTTGTCAACTAACCCACGTTGTACACTATGTTTTCGTAGCCGAGGTCAATGGACAGTTACTTATGAGAAAATGACATTCTCAAAAATTGCCACATCAATCAAGTTGGATGAAAAACATTGCTTCCAAAATTAAATGTTTTGTAACTTGGATGATCCCCTCACAAAGTTTTGGGAGGGATTTGAAGAATATTTTTGACAGGTTGACTAGTGTATTTTGAACCACTGAAGGATAAAGGTAATTATAAAAACAAGCCAATCATTTTACAAAGAAAGGAAAGGATTGACTTTTGAAAATAAAATATTGTGAATCCAGAGCACCATCGGAAGTGTGCTTGTTTTTCTACCCTGTTTGTGTTATGCCAATCGCGTCTCTGGCAAACATATTTTGATATCGTTATGTTTTTATTACATGTTTGTTCTCTGATTACTACATTACATGTTTACCGCATTACACGTTTACCGCATTACACGTTTGTTCTCTGGTTACCACATTTCATGTTTGTTCTCTGATTACTACATAACTGGTTTGTTCTCTGATTACTACATAACTGGTTTGTTCTCTGATTACCACATTACATTTTTATTCTCTGATTACCACATTACATGTTTGTACTCTGGTTACCACATTACATGTTTGTTCTCTGATTACCACATTACATGTTTATTCTCTGATTACCACATTACATGTTACTTATATATTATACTGATTATCACATTACATGTTTTGTTTGATTTACTGATTATCACATTACATGTTTCTTAAATATACATAATGGGAGATTAGATAATGTAACGATAATTTGCAGTGGTCTAGAGTGCCGCACTTCGACCTCTAGCTGGCCGGTCACCTCTGGCTTGCGGCTGTAGTTTCGATCCCCGGCGTGAGCGTATGTGGCATGGAGATAGGGGCGCCTTTTCAACCTCGTGGGTTTCCTCTGGGCACTTCGGTTTCCTCCCACTGCTAAAGACCCCTACGCGCAAGCGAATTATTGAAATAAAATCAAACCATATGTTCGTACCGAAATGACCTAGTTTATGTCGAGTGAACGATAAACCCCATTTCTTTCTCTCTCTCACTCTCTCTCTTATTTACTGACTAGCAGGATACCCGGTTTGGTTCGGGTCAATATTCACAAGGGGCCCAAGTTCACAGGACCCAAATTCGTCAGACTTAAAACATCCACGTACTCATGCTAGTGAATTTGATACCACTTATATTGGAGATGGAGTACGTTGAAACAGTGTGGGTCCCAAATTAGCACTGACCTTAAAACATTTAAGGAGTTATGCAGGTTAATTTGATACCACATAATTATGAGCATGTGGATCACAGCGCCGAGGAGTGGTGGCCGAAAAAACACGGAAACATTTTTTTTTAATTCTATTTATATAGATTATGACTTAACTGAAACAGAAATAAGGGTTAGCTAGTTTTAGAAGGCGGGGACGTTTTGACCATGTGTTTCTCTGTTTAATATGCAATGAAAGAGATAGAGAGAAAAAATGGCGTTTACCGTCTACTCGACTAATGCGTTAATTTTATTTCAATAATTCGTTTGCGCATAGACCTATGGGTCTTTAGCAGTGGCAGGAAACCTGGATATGCTGCGAGAAAATGTTTGGTATATTCATACTTATTATATTAATTCACGTCTTGTTAATTCATATGATATTCTACCTAGTCAATTCTGATAATGATAATTGGCTGTCTTTTGAATTATTCTCAAGGTCTTTATCGAGATATGCTGCATGATTTTATCAAAAATGGCGCGAACTATAGCCCCGCTCTCCCCTACATTCGTAACCATTTCTCTGCTGCTGCTGCAGCACACTCAACACTATTTGAGGCTACTCATCCGTGAATATTTAACGAAATTGAAGACAGTATTTCCAGGATTTTTTTGAGGGGGGTGACAACCCCATGTTTTGTCTCACCGACCGCGGTTTACGGAACTAATTTCTGCCGCTAGCATCATAGATGCTGATTGGGTGTCTGATAAGATGCGCACCGTGTGCTATATAATATATATACGACCCTGCGTGCATGTCCCGGTGGAAGCTTGTAGGACCCGGGATTCCTATACACCGGTGGGAAGGGGGCTGAGTAGTCACCCTAGTCACCCCCCCCCCCTCCTCTGGATCCGCCCCTAGTGTACGCATAGTAAGATTGGTGCGAATTTCTTTACTTCGTTAAAGAAAAAATTTACTCGACGCCTCATAATATGTTTAACGAGAATCCGCCACTTCTGTTTTATAAAAAAAAACCAACCCAAAACCTCGATTCCAGTTTTTAGATGTAAAATACATGGTACAGTCACAAGATGTAATATTTAAAGAAGATTTCAGATGTATTTTGTAACGTAAGGGTTAATTCTGCGCTAGAGGGGCGTGGGAAGGATGGTGTTTAGTCGTACGGATGGGTGACGAAATATCGAGGTTTTGGGTACAGTTGGAATTCGAAGTAAGTGTCGGCCATATCACCCCTGTCCGGAGAAAACTGCACTCATAGCACACTGTATCCATGAGCACACCCGTCTTCAAAAGCAATGCAATGCTCCAACAAAAATTAACTCAACTGAGGTTTTTTTTAATTTGTCACACTTCTTACGTTTAAGATAAACCTGGGTAATAAATTATAAAATATAATCATCAAACCTTAAATAATACATAAATAGCATATTTTTTATATTCTATTTCTTAAATTAATAAGTCAATCCTTATAATATAATTTAATGGGTTGGTCCGAGTAGCAAAGATAAATTTTGGTCCAAGTGCTCTTGCACTACAAATTACTTGGTCCGAGTGGTCTTTTAGTATGGTCCGAGTGGTCTCTATTGTGGTCCGACTGGTCTTTATTTAGTTCCGAGATAAGTCCATGATCGATTGGATTGTGCTGAAATAACTCTGGACAACGAAGACTAAGGTATGGTTCAATTGGGAAGATAACTCTCAGTCACCGAACGGTGGGAAATTTCCAAAACGGAATTCAGTCGTGGATTATTAACTGCAAGGAAAGTTATTCGTCACAGTTGTCGATACGGGTATCTGTTTTTATTATTCTAAAGTTCTATTTTTCAGCACTAATGAACAATTAATACAGTTATACTTGTTTTTTTAGCGTCATAAGATTATCATGTTTCAGGAATGCCCCTTTCTTCTGTGTTTTTTTGCGGCTCTACTTTCAGTTTCGCAACCATATTAGCGCTAAACCTTTCCCCCCACTGCTAAAGACAATCTACGCGCAAGCAAATTATTGAAATAAAATTAAACCATAGTTTAGTCTCGAAATGACGTGGTTTGTGTCAGTGGAGTGTTGTAAAATTAGGTATTTATCTGCCTCTAGATTGGGTTTAGGCCCATCTATTGACCTCACCGGTGATGGCCAAGTATTGGTAAGGCTTGATGGGTCAAGGGGTATTTTCCCTGTACAGCTAAGTATATCTTCAGTATATCTGAGTGTAGATAAAAGGGTACTTATCAACCAATGGTCTGATAGTCTGATCAATCTAAGTCAACTTCTGATTTCTGTCTTATGCCTGTCTTCTAAATCACCACAACAATTCTTGTCCAACCATTCAAATCACAATGTCAATAGGATATCAAAAAGTGAGAGAGCACATGTGAATATCCAACTGGCCTTTTATCTCTTATTCAATGCACATGCATTGGACCAGTCCACTATTAAACCTGGCCCAGTCTATTATAGACATAAGGTAGACTGGGCAATTCTACAACAGGAGTTAAACTCTCTCTCTCTCTCTCTCTCTCTCTCATCAGTATTCATCACAAGACGGACCTAGAGAGGACCTAGAGAGCCTAGAGACGGACAGACACAGATTGACACTGATGACTGAATGAAGTATACTACATTACTTTACTAGTGATACTGATAGGTTTGAACATACTAAAGCAGAGTTCATTTGGCCAATATAATATGGCATATGGGTGGCACACAATATGTTTAATCACAGATCACGCATAATTGAATGTTTAGTTTTAGGGTAAAATTTAAAACTACCTGTGAAACACTGTGAATAGGCCTGATCGTAAAATCTCGGCAATAATTTATAAGCTTTAAATAATAGTTGATATGTTAAATAACTGCAAAAAAATTCATTATGAATAAAGACATCTATCTAGCTAATCAAGGTCAACGATACTATAATGCGGATTATGCTGTAATTACAGACAGGAATGCAGTTTCATAAAGATACGTACAATGACAGATTAGATATAGAGCTGGTTGTTGTCAATAAAATAGTTAAAAACTAGATAATGTAAAGGGAATTTACTGAAAATTTCATTCAAATTGATGCACCCTGCAGCAAGAATTTAGTGATTGAATTTGGGCCTAGCATCGATCATCATGACTAAAGTCGGTATTATGAAAAACATAAGTCTTGATTATCCATTTTTTGATTTATTCAACTCAATAGACTGGGTTCTAAACCAGTAAATATCGAAGTCTAGAGTTGATTATGGTCTGGATAAGTTAATTAATGTCTAATTATAATGGAGAAAAAATTTCATGCCTTAAGATAAGCCTGTAATAGGCAGATTTAGCTCTTTCATATTGTATGTTTAAACATGTCTTTAGATGTTAATGGAGTGACCAATTTTTTTCATTCGTTTTGAGAAATAGATGAATTGTTATTCAAACATACATTATGCAAGAGCTCTTAACCTGTCGATTGCAAGTCTGTCTTTAGGCCTTAAATGTTTTCTAAATTGTTAATTAATTAACTTATCCAGGCCATAACCAACTCTCATGGCATGAGATTTCTCCGATACTGAAAAGATTAGAACAGTTCCGCCATATTTTAATTTATGCTAAATATGGAGAAGCGAGACATAACTTTGAACAACCAATACAGTGGTTGAAATTATAGCATAGGTCTTGTCAAATCTTCAAAGGCGATTATCTTCGCTTGTTTTTAATTTCATATATTACGGGAAATAATTAATAAGGAGTTCAGAGATTTAGCTCCATTAAGGATTTGGATTTCAAAACCCAGAATTGACAGATACATTATACTGGATTTAAAGGGCCAATCCCGATAACTTTTGGGGGAATAAAACTGCTTAATTTTGTGTTAAAATCCCTTATAACCCATTATCTAAGGCCGACCAACTAACCCGATATTTGTGATACGCTTGTAAATAACTTAAACCTGACAGTCTTCATCTGGAAATGGAGACTGTTCTATTATACAGTATCTGGATAAAACCAGACTTTTTTCTATAAAAATGATATGTAGGTGAAATTTACCTTTTGTTATCAGTACAGTACATGGGTCATTCACTGTATAGATCTCTCAAGAAATGACAATCGATTATCAGGTCACCCAATCAAAAAATTGACCCGAAATCTTAAAAGGGTTACGTGTCCTGATAAGCAGTGTTGACGTTAACGTCAAAACGACTCAATATTTTGAGCTGAAACTTTGAGCCAAGGTATATACACCATGCCTCTATATTTTGGTCCATAAATTTCATAAATGCTCGGACTTTAATTTTTGAGACTCTGTTCTTATCGGGATTGTCCCTTTAAATAAAGAGCTAACCTACATGTATCTTTCTAGTTCCAACTTACTCTATTACATGTACAAATTGTACATGTAATAGAGTAATTTGGAACTAGACAGATACATGTACAATTGTACATGTAGATACATGTACAATTGTACATGTAATAGAGTAATTTGGAACTAGAAAGATACATGCAGGTTAGCTCTTTATTTAAATCCAGTATAATGTATCTGTCTATTCTTGGGTTTGAAATCCAAATCCTTAATGGAGCTAAATCTCTGAACTCCTTATTTCCCGTAATATATGAAATTAAAAACCAAAATTAGAATCCAGTATTGGTCCATTTTAATCAACATTGATGTTATTATCTTGCTGTAAAATATGTGTTCCTGATATTTAAAACACTTTGAAGTTTTATAATTAGTACAGAATTCATGTATTCTTGGCTGTCGCTGTATTATAATTTTCAAAGAAAAACATATCTTACTGAACAGATCCATAATGGAACATTGTCTCTTTATAATATGTAAATAGTGATGAATAAATATTGTTATGTTAGATGAAAAATATCCTACTGGACAATGTGGACGTAATTAATACTTGCTGATTCACAAACAATGAAATTATTATTAAATATGAAGGACAAAGCAAGGGTACACGACTGTTGTTCAATTCAGACCGTTTGCTGATTTCATCGAAAATAATTGACTAAAAATTAAAACAAATTTCATCGAATATAAATCACTTTACATACGTTCTGACGGTTCATATCGCTGTAGTATGTGCTTTTAGACCCATTATTGTCTGTTGTAAGGTTTCATAAGTAGTGCTGTGTACACCCTTTATTACACACACACACACACACACAAAAATAATAGATCCCTGTGGGCTTTCAGGAAAGATAATGAACCATAAGTTTTGATGCACAGGTAAAAGGCACAGATTTGCTGCATGCCAAGAGGTATTATTATTATTTAACTTTTAAAATCTAGATAAAGGTCTTGGTTGGTTACTCTTTGGTCAGTTGGAATCTGTAGAAATAAAGGCTACCAATTTTGAATGATACAAAGATTTTATCAAAGTTGTGGTCACCTACAAAACCCAACAAGGAGATTTAATAGTCGTGTTTGAGAGGTTTGTAGCCCCCATTCATAGATTATGTGGTTGTGTGTTTTGAGATACAGGGTCTAATGGAACCTTTCATTAATTTATTTAATCCTCTTTAAGAATGTACATGTATGTGAATCACCTCAGAAATACATGTACATCTTCATAAAGGTATAAGCTGCTGTCTGATTTTTAAAAAAAAAACGAACAATAGGCGAACAATAGGTTTAATAGGTTCTGGAGAAATAGTTGTTTTAACAATTTAATGAGTCTATTAGATAATTGATAGTAGATTGGATTAATTATTTGGTTTGTTATTCAGACAATAATAGTATTTAGTTTGTTTTAAGCAATACTATAGACAAAGGAGTTATATATAGCCATTACTAGAATGATGTAACGTAAGCTAGAATTACATGTACACAGCTAGATGAGCTTTAAATATACACAAAATCATTAAGAAACTATTAGTACATGTAGTAGCATGGACCTGCTGGTACATGTATTATAAGGTCCATGGTAGTAGCTGTAGTTCATCATTATCAAGTGAATTTTGATCTATAAGTTTGACTGGTGGTGTATTAATATATCTGTTTATATAATATATCTAGTTTGCCCATAGGATTCATATTTTATAAGATGGCATCTAATTCTGTAAGGTGAGAAGAGAGATAGTCTTTAATTGCCAAGATTTGTAAAAGAAATCAAACTGTTGTTGTATTTTATATGTATATTTTATTATTTACAAAATCAACAAGTAAAACTTATTTTATTCCATACATGTAAATTGTGTATGATTCAAGTATCAGTTCGGACGACATAACCATAAGTTGTGTGCGACTCAAGTATTAGTTCTGGACAACTTTACTTTACTATTAGTTCTGGACGACCTACCCAGTAGTTGTGGGCGACATATAACCAATTAATGCCTTGTGGACAACTTAACACAACAGTTGTGGACGACTTAACACAACAGTTGTTAGGGTTGTGACGATAACCGGTATGTAGATATACCGCGATATAAAAATTTGACGGTATTTGTATCGTCCAAATATTGAAATATCGGTATACCATGATACAACAAATGATGATCAAAAAACACAACGATATCGGCGTCAAAGAAATAATAATTAAATCGCATGTAGTAATAAATTTACCAATGTCAGTATGGTCAATTATATCGCCGTTATATACCTGCGTAGTCAAAAATAAATATCAGCTGAGTGATGATGTCAGCCACGCGGTCTAGATAATTTAGCCAGTCGTAAATTGAACACCACAGTCTAACAACATTACGGACTTGATATTCTTGTACAATTTAAGTCGTAAAACAAAGTAGTGCCCGGTCCGTGCTTTAAACCTCATTAATTATAAGCGAGTTCAATTATAGTAATAGTTTAATGTTAATCTCAATATCTGCAAAGATTCGGACTCAAAAATTATCGAAATGTAAGCGAAATTAACGTTTGTTTACATGAGACACCCGCAGGAAAATACCGCTCTGACGTCACGCGACTGGGAATTTTTTATTGCTACGGCTCACTTTGTTGGATTTCCGTACCGTAGTTTCCGGTGGATAGATAGATAACATTTTTGTGATTATTATGCTTCGCGATACCACGAGATCTGACAATTACAGCCGAAGAAAGTGAGATTTATCTGTTTTGATGACTGAAATTTACTAAATTTCGACTAAATATAGCCTACGTTTTTTGTGGTATCATCAAGATCATAAATATTTGACATATTATCATTCAAATTATTACGATTTTAATAACTCTAAGCTGACAATAACGTGCGGCTTTTAGTTTTAAAATTGGTACTAGCGATTCTGAAGGGAAAATACCCATTATGACGTCACTCATCTGTTAAAATCATTCTGTTATTAGACTTAAATATTAATAATGTTATCTTAAATTAAAAGGTTGAAAACTATAATTTAATGGGGTTTTTTTATTTCTTAATTTGGTAAAGATATTGTATCGCGATACAAACTTGTATCACAATATTTTCCCTTCTGTATCGTGATACAAACCAACTCTGTATCGTCACAACCCTAACAGTTGTGGACGACTTTGCATGTGGACGAGTTAACTGGCACCCTAGAACAAACTACAAATTATAGTATATTTACAAGATGTTTGTATTATTATTAGATTTTATCATGTTTATTTTTCAGTTCCTTCCTTTCAAGCATTTTACAAAAATTGAATCTCAAAATGTCTGATAATGGTAAAGATGATGGACCTCCCTGCAAGAAATTAAAAATAGAGACTGAGAAGAAGATTGGAACGCATGGTGGGAATTTTCACTGTGATGAAGCCTTGGCATGTTTTCTGTTAAAACGATTACCAGAATACAAAAATGCTGAAATTATACGGTATGTCCAGGACATTATATTCATTAAAGTTACATTATGGGAGATTAGATATCGAGTTGGCAGTCCTCACTATAATAATTAAAAACAAGTTAATGTGAAGGCAATTTGCAGAAAATTTCAGTCAAATTGATCCACTATGAACTGACAACTAATCGAATCAAAGTTCATTACTAAAGTGGGTAAGACAAAACCAGTAGTCTCAGTTATCCATTTAATAGGTTAATCACGAAGGAAAATTTTGAAGAAAATCGAACTACATTGCAACAAATATCGCAGGCTATCCTTGACATCGAGAGTTGATTATGGTCAGGATAAGTTGATTAATGTTTAATTGATATTTGTAAAATAAATCACACTGTTGTTGTATTTTAGAACTAGGGACCCAAAGTTATTAGATGCATGTGACATTGTGGTAGATGTTGGAGGTGATTATGATCCAGAAAAAAATCGATTTGATCATCATCAAAGGTAAAAACCAACTATCATGTTGGGTTTATATAACATAAATGATCTAGATCCAAAAATATTTGAAAATAGGCATTAAATGATTTTTTATTGAAATATAAAATTACGTCTTTTAGAAAAATAAAAAAAAAAAGATTTAAAAAAAAAAATGGATTATTTCTTTTTAAAAATGGAGATAGTTTTCTTTAAAATGAAAAAAACCCACAATAATTACGAAAGTCACTATTGAAGAAGCTTTGTACAATTTCCTTTATCCGAAAGAATCAGATATTTTTGTCCATGTGTGAATTTTTTATTTTCCAGAACATTTAAAGAAAATTTTAACAGCCTTGATTCAAACAAAAAGTGGGTGACGAAACTAAGCAGTGCTGGGTTGGTCTACTTTCATTTTGGTCGTCAAATAATATCAGATATTCTATGTAAACCTAAAGAAGACCCAATAACAGAATTAATCTATGATAAAGTTTATGAGAATTTTGTAGAAGAGATTGACGCTGTTGATAATGGTATCAACCCAACAGATGAAACTCCCAGGTACGTCAAACATAGACTGAATATATGGCTAAGTGGGTAAGATGTTGGTTTGCAAGTCTGGAGGTCGGATGTTAGCTCCCTGCATTGGCCGAGAAAGTTCATCAGAAGTTTCCGACATAGTTCCCCCTTGTTAGTTTTGCTGGATGGAGTGTCTGACCAGGACAGCTGTCATGTCATTTGGATGGGACGAAAAACTGAGGTCCCGTGTATACATTGGCGTGCACGTAAAAGATCTCTTGATAGTTGGAATTTGATATAAGAGTAGGCTGGCAAAAATTGCGCTCATAGCACACCATCTTCATTAGCCCAGTTAAGAGCAGAAGAGTAAGACGTTAAACCCCATTTCATTTCATAATTTGCCCTTTTCAATTTTTCGTGGGGTGGAGGGGCTGTATTTATCACAAGGACTTGTCAATAAGGCAACCAGCTGAGGGATGCCTGTCAGTCCTCATGGGTTTTCTCTGGGTCACCCAGTTACTTCCAACTGCTCAAATAACAGTTTTGCTTTACTTTCATGTTATACAGATATCGACAGACAACTGGTTTAAGTTCACGTGTTGGTGGGTTGAATCCGGCATGGAACGAAAAACAAGATGACAGAGATGTAAGATTTTATCTTCATTACCATATAGGGTGTTATTCATCCTCTTACTGCAAGGCACATGCAAAATAATAAAATAATGTTTGAATGTTAGGTCACCCTAATTTCATATTTTAATCTCCAGGAACTTTTTGTTTTTAAAACATTGCTTCCTATTCCTTCAAAAAAAAATTAGCTTTGAAACAAAAGTATGTGGTAGTTTTTCTGAAGAATTTGGTTTCAGCACCATGTAGCTCCAATTATTGACACGCATGTGGGTTTCCCAGCCTTATCTCCCTATATCACTGGTGCTAGACTTCATGCAAGGAACAGCATGACGGTATGTATGTAGGATTTTAAAAGTGGGGGTGCAGAAAGGTGATGGGGCGCCAATATAATGCCCAAGTTACTAAGCGTGGAGCGCGGTGTGGATGCCCTTAAAACCAACCGACTGACCAGTGCCTTAAGAGCATCAAATGTACTATTTTATAATTGAAAGTTTGTCAAATATTTATTTATTTTAATTATTTTTTGGGGGGGGGGGGGGCGTGAAACCAACCAACTGACCAAATGTATTATTTGATAATTGAAAGGTTGTCATTTTTTTTGTGGTGGGTGGGGGGGCATTTCTCGAGACGTCTTATTCTTCTGGGGGCGCAATGTACTCCCTGCACTGCCTTTAGGTACGACCTTGATGAACTGTGTCTAGTCACTTAGATGGGACAGAGAACTGAACCAATCTGTTTCACAGAGAATTACTTACGAATTATCTCTGTAACGGATGCTGCACGCCTCGTAGTCATTGGCTCAACGGCTCGTGCAATGTTTACTTAACACTTAACTGCTTCGGGCAAAATGATGCATTTTACTCATTTTAATACCCATTTACACTAAATAGGAAATATTTTTTAACTACAAATACTTCAAACGTCTTTATTTATTTTTCTTTTACCTCAAAAAAATGTTTGAGAATTTAATTTGTCGGAGTACTCATTAAGCCTCGTCGATGTTATGCTTATCAGTGATTGTAGCGGCCAAGCGAATATTTACTGCGGGATCAGTTTGGAACTGAACCTCCAAGTATGGGTAAATGTGCGATTGGCAGCTGGAGTTTTCTTGTCTGCATTAGCCCAGTTGATGCTGAAAAGTAACTTAAACCCCATTGCATTTAATTTCTTTTGATTATTTAGAAATGTTTTGTATTTTTAGAAATGTTTTGAAAAAGCTGTAGCACTGACAGGTTTAGAATTTATGGACCGTGTTAATCATTATAAAAATTCCTGGCTACCAGCACGTGATGTGGTTCTAACGGCAGTCAATAACAGACATAAGGTAAGATGGTGGCCCTAAATCTTGAGCTTGGCCAAAACTACAGCAGAATAATTAAAACAGGGATCACATTTGGTTCAGATTTTTCAAAAGTCAGATTTTTTCAGAGTTTGATTTGAATGTAGGGCTGGCAAACCATACTGCTTCAAGTATCAATAATTGCTGATCAATAAGCGATAATATTGGGTAATTATATTTACTTACAATTTGTTTTTAAAACATTCATAATTTGTATGTGACTAATGAATTGTGTGTGTTTTTATGATGTAATATCATTATGTATACATGCAAAATTTTATCTACTCAATCTTTGTCGCTTATTACCAGTTTTATTGAGTGGATGTTAAACCCATTTCTCTCTGTCTCTCTCTTGTTCATAATAATATTGAGTAAAATGTAGTTATTTCCCTTTGAAACAGATTCAGGTTATTTTTATGATTTTTCATGCTCACAGAACGCCTTGTGTGCATTGAATCACTTTTCTGTTTAAAATAGCATTATGCAAGAGCAAAATCTGCTTATTACAGATCTTTCTTTAGGCCTGAGATGTTATCTAAATAATCAATTAGACATTAATTAACATATCCAGACCATAATAAACTCTTAAAGTCAAGGCTAGCCTCCGATTAATGGCCGTTGATAATTAAATCAATCAAGTGGATAATCGAGACTATGCTGTTTATATTAATGATTTGAGTAATGATGACCGAGGCTATGTGAATATTTCGAACGCTTTTTTCTCGGCTAATAGTGGACCAATTTGACTGAAATTTTCAGCAAATTACCATTACACTATCTAGTTTTTATACGCCCACATTTTCATGTGGACGTATTATGTCGTCGCCCCTGTCTGTCCGGACGTCCGTCCGTCCACAATTTGTTTGTGGACTCCAATTCTTATCCGATTTTGACGAAACTTGAAATATAGGTTTATCCCCAAAAGATCTCGGCTGCTTTCGATATTGACATGTATCGTATCAAAACTTCATGGATTATGGCCCCTGATTGTACGAAAAATCACGTTTTTAGCTTGTGGACCCTATAGAGGTCACCATTTTGAACCGATTTTGATGAAACTTGACATGCATGTTTGTAACCCAAAGATCTTGGTTCCTTTCGATATTTGCGGCTATCAGAATGTAATTTCCTGAATTATGCCCCTGATTGTCCGAAAAATCAGCCTTTTTAGCTTGTGGTCCCTCTGGAGATCACAATTATTATCCGATTTAAAAAACCAGACCAAAATTGCCATACAAAATGGCCGCCGTTTGTACACGAATACTGTTAAAAAATGGTATATCAAGGTTGTGGACCCTGTGGAGGTCACAATTTTAATTCGATTTTGATGAAACTTGAAATTCATGGTTATAACCCAAAGATCTTGGTTCCTTTCGATATTTGCGCATATCGGATCGTAAATTCCTGAATTATGGCCCCTGATTATACGCAAAATCGCCTTTTTTTTAGCTTGTGGTCCCTCAGGAGGTCACAATTATTATTTGATTTAAAAAAACGTTTGATTATATTACCGTTACACCGTAAGGAAGGTTGATCATGGTTGTGGACCCTGTATAGGTCACAATTTTAATTCGATTTTGATGAGGAAGGTTGAGTTCTAATTTCGTGAAAATTGTACCAAAATTGCCGGACGAAATGGTCGCCGTTTGTACGTGAATAGTGTAAAAATATGGTATATCATGGTTGTGAACTCTCTACAGGTCACAATTCTTATCTGATTTTGATGAAAAGTCACATTTCTAGGTTGTGTACCGTCACACCATAATCATTGTCGGCTTCGAATTTCATGAATATCAGACTGGAACTGACCAACTAAATGGCTGCTCCCAATACAGTATGAAATACAGGACTTAATGATGTAGGAAAAATCACTTTTGGTATTGCTTGTTCTCTATCCATCTCTCGAAAATGTGGGCGTATCCTGCCTGGCAGTGCCAGCCTATCTTTAACTATTATAGTGAGAACTGCCATCTCTTAATTATCTTATTTCCCATAATGTAGCTTTAATTAAAGTTACTGACCTAGGCTAAAACAGGCATTACAAAGGATACTGTGGCAAAAATTATCTTTGATGTATTTCTTCTTACAAGTGACTACCTATAATTGCGTGATTTCTGATAGTTTAAATCAGTATTGATGTCGATCTTCAAAATCCTCTACTGATGATTATAGCAAAATTTTCTGCCAGCCCTATTTGGATGTGTTACGTTAGATATTCGCAAATAAAAAGATCTGTTTATTACAACAGTAAGTGTAGTCTGAAGTCTGCAATGAATTATGAGAGACATTTAGAGCAGCTAAGAATAAAACATAGGTTAAATATCTTCAGTCAATATTCCGCTATGTGACCCATGACTTGATTTTACATGCTAACGAGTCAGCACTATTTGGAGTGGAGGCCAGCAAAAGTATATAAAGATACATTATGGGAGATTGGATAAAGAACTGGCAGTTCTCACTAGAATAATTAAAAACTAGATAATGTAAAGGGAACTTGCTGAAAATTTCAGTCAGATTGATCAAATCTCAACCGAGAATTAAGCGATCAAATTTTTGGCCTAGCCTTGATTATCATTACTAAAGTTCGTACGATAAAAAAAAGCGGTCTTGATTATCCATTACATGACTTAATCATGAAAGAAATTTGAGCAACAAATCGGATCCAAATCCGGTAAATATTGCTGGCTAGCATTGATTGAGAGTTGATTATGGTCTGGATAAGCTAATTAATGTCTAATTAATAATTTAGATAACATTTCAGGATAGAGAAAGGCCTGCAATAGGCAGATTTAGCTCTTGCATTATGGGTATTTGATAACAAAATAAAACATTTAATTTTATTCAAATTGAAATAATGTAAAGTGTACCAATTTCTAATTTTCTGTAGATTGATGAAAGTGGAGAAATAATGTGTTTTGAGAATGGTGGTGCTCCCTGGAAGGATCATCTGTTCTCTATAGAGGAGGAACTTAATATTGATCCTCTTATCAAGTATGTTTTATTTGCGGACCTGAGTGGGCAATGGCGTATACAGTGTGTTCCACTGCGTTTGGGTACTTTTGACAACAGGTAATTAAGAATATATAGATTGGCTAGGAACTTTTTAAATATTAGTTGTTCTTAGACACTGCCAGAAATAAAAGTATTGTAACACAAGGTACAATTTTATGGATACACAATTACTGAGTTTGATATTAAGCAACGTTTTGACATGGATACTCTTGTCTTTATCATTTTCTTGATAAAGACGAGAGTATAGTAATTGTGTATCCATAAAATTGTTCCTTGTGTTAATATATGTTCAATTACTAAATGCCAATCAAAGAATTAAGAAGATAAAAGTATTGTAGTAAAGAAATTGTGGTTCCAAATTTGCCTTTTGTATATTGCCATTTACAGATAAGCCAATAAGTAGATTTTAGATATGTTATTAATAGTAAACACTTCTGGTGATATTATATCAAAATCGTGAAGATTTGTCATACCTTAAATGCATACAATTTTTAATGCCTTATTACCAATTACCAGTTTTTGTTTAAAAAATATATAGGCCTAAACCCTTGTAGTTATGTTTGATACCTTGGAGGTGTGATGCGTTATCCAAACATTTTAATATAAATCATAGTTTATTTTATTGTCTATTTTAGATTAACGTTACCCGAAGAATGGTTGGGTTTACGAGGAGAAGAACTGAGTGAAAAGACTGGCATTCCAGGATGTGTCTTTGTACATGCCAATGGCTTTATTGGAGGGGCAAACTCATATGAAGGGGTTCTAGAAATGGCAAGGAAAAGTCTACAGTTACACAAACAGAAAACAATTAGTTGATTTGTAATGGACATCGATAACTCTCAATTGTCATTTTGAGTCAAATTGAGTTTTGTAGTCATGTGCATTTACCTACTCCTGCATTTATGGTCATTCATTCAAACAAAACATTAAAAAAATAACGATTATATCAGCTAAAAATTTTATTCTTTTTATGTAGTATTTAAAATTCGCACAGGCCCCAAGCAATTTCCGGGACTTTGGGGATAGGGCCTATATTTTGTAGTAAAAAAACTAAAATTGAGTGGGAATTCATGTTATTTATTAAGAATTTTACACATACAAAGTTCTGTGGATCTATGAAAGTTTATGGAAGAAAGAATATGCATGGTTCGTGCATCACATCTATATTCCATATTTTTCCAGAAAATCAAATGGATTTCAGAAATTGATTTGAGGCTAGCAGCCTGTTGTCCACTGGCACTTGCGATTTGTTAAATAAAACAATATTAGATACCGTTATGTGAAACTCTAAAATAAAGGTTATCAGACGTGCTGTGATACGATTATGATAATTTATTGACAATTTGCAGAAATTCTGATCAGGAAAGATATGTTAGATACGCGTTCTGTTTATCAAGTCTTTCAATTCTGGTGAAGTAACGGGCCCGGTTAGCTCAGTCGGTAGAGCATCAGACTTTTAATCTGAGGGTCAGGGGTTCGAGTCCCCTATCGGGCTTCGATTTTGCCAGCGAGCCGTATTATTACTCAACGACAAGGTTGTTGTGCCGTTTTATGTCAATCTGTTTCACAGAGAATTACTTACGAATTATCTCTGTAACACATGACTGTCCAAAACAGGTGCGTTGACTGCACGCGCCGTAGTCATTGGCTCAACGGCTCGTGCAATGTTTACAATAACACCTTACTGCTTCGGGCAAAATGATGCATTTTACTCATTTTAATACCCATTTACACTAAATAAGAAAATATTTTTTAACTACAAATACTTCAAACGTCTTTATTTATTTTTCTTTTACCTCAAAAAAATGTTTGAGAATTTAATTTGTCGGAGTAAAAAAGTTAATATGCCGTACTCATTAAGCCTCGTCGATGTCATGCTTATCAGTGAGGAGAACGCTAGATCGGAGACGGTCCTACGCATTTTTGCACATATGACGTCATATATAGATTGTGTGTTAGGGTTAGGGTAAGGGCTAGGACCCGTAGATTTCGTCAAAGTCTCGAGATGTTAACAGGGCTAGCCCTAACCCTAACCCTGGGCCAAGCCTAACCCTTACCCTAACCCACAATCCACATGTGACGTCATAAAATGCGTAGGGCCGTCTCCGATCTAGCGTTCTCCTATCAGTGATTGTAGCGGTCAAGCGAATATTCACTGCGGGATCAGTTTGGTTTTATGTATGTCAGGTGGCGTAGTGTAATTTTGAAGTGAATTCACGGTTTTTATCCGATTGAGTACCACCAGTTGGAACATACATAGTTTCCGAGAGCAAGACTTCTTGATAATGATAAATTAGTTAGTTAGTAGCCGTAAGTAAGTCTAACAAGGGTATTACTTTTTTAAGATCTTCGATCAAAGTATGTGTCTCTGTGGCGCAATCGGTTAGCGCGTTCGGCTGTTAACCGAAAGGTTGGTGGTTCGAGCCCACCCAGGGACGGTTGATTTTGGTTTGTTATAATATATACATATAGACATAATGATGTGATGTTAAATCTTTAATGTTATTTTATTTGTATGCGTGTCATTCATAGGCCTATTCCCGCGATATTTTTCTCCGCAATAAGCAATGGACGTAATCATGATCTCCTTTGTTTTTAATATCCCAGTAGTTACCTCAAACTGTGCTCCCAAGTGGTCTAGTGGTTAGGATTTCGCGCTCTCACCGCGACGGCCGGGGTTCGATTCCCCGCTTGGGAAGTTAACTTTTCGCTCCCATAACTGCATTTATTTGATTTCTGTGAGAGAGAGAGAAATGGGGTTAAACGTCCACTCGACACAAACTAGGTCATTTCGGGAGTAACAAACGTATGGCTTAATTTGATTTCAATAGCAGTGGGGTGAAACCGGAGTACCCGGAGAAAACCCACGATCTAGACAGGCGACCCAACTCCTTGCCATTATTTGATTTCAATTCCAATTCTACTAGGTAACAAATGTCCAGTACCACAAATTGCAATTTGAAGGTCTTTTTTTTATTTCTTTTTTTTTATGATTTATTGTAGTTTAGAATTTGGTGATGTACAAATAAGCTCACTCTCACCCGGGTGCTTTTTGATGCAAAATGGATGTACCTCTTTTTTCAATTTTGCATGCTCGGTTAGCCTAGTGTGCAATATTTTAGTATGTTTACGGTAATAATATATTTTGGGGTGAAGGGTGGGGGATCTCTTACATATATGCATTTTAGAATTTTATTTTTTAATAATTATTTTCGTGATATGCTAGGTTATTATTGGCCCAAGGAATATGTGTGCTAACTTTCATTTCAAATCCGGGTGCACAACATACCGCAATATTTTTCTGTTTGAATTGATGCTAACCACAGTGACGTGTTTTTCTTTTACAAAAATCGAAGCCCGATAGGGGACTCGAACCCCTGACCCTCAGATTAAAAGTCTGATGCTCTACCGACTGAGCTAACCGGGCCCGTTAAGGTCGATTGGTTGTAATTTTTCTGATGAATCAACATCCTGCGTTCCGTTAATAATACACGGCCTCCATTCGCCAGGGTGTTAAACCTGTTAACGAATGAAGAGTGATATAAATAAATGACCTGTCTGATCAACATGCTGGTTGTTATTGCACAGTAAACCCACCCCACTGGCGCTTGTGATTACTAATAAACCTAGCGTAAACCAGTAAAAGTGTGCAATAATATTGAACATATCTGGTGTTATTCAAGTTATTGCACGGTTAAGCAGCTCCACACAGCTTGCTAAAATTGTTACTGTTAGGGCCGGCGAGAGTAGAGAGAAAACAATCTGCTCTTTTGTTCAATTCAACAGAAAGTTGAGAAAGAACACGCCATATATATATTGTTATTTCTAATTCTAAATAATGCAACCACTGGCACTAGTGCTCTGTTGTCTGCAGACACTATAGTAATTATCACCACACTGGTATATCTGTCAAACTATCTTAACAACAAAAAATATAATGGGAAAAATTGAAAACACTTTCAGGTATAAAACACGTTAAACGCGACGACAGTAGATTCCGCCTTGCTTCATATTACATGAATAGCGTCATTAGGGAGTGGCCGCGTGGCCTAATGGATAAGGCGTCTGACTTCGAATCAGAAGATTGCGAGTTCGAGTCTCGTCGTGGTCGGAAATATTTTTTATTCTATTTTTTTAAGTCAGTATACAGAATATATTATTTCTTACAAGAATGGTCTACCAAAATATGATTCTCTTCAATTACATTCTTTTTGAAAATCTCAATGTCAGTGTAACTTTCAATAATCTGAATATAATGTTATATATTATATCTAATTATATAACGTAAATTTATGCATAATTTTGTGTTATTTAAGACAAGTCTCCATGCTACAAGGACCCCTGTAGGAAAAAAAATGTTCTTTCTACAAAATTGACCCCGACGTGATTTGAACACGCAACCTTCTGATCTGGAGTCAGACGCGCTACCGTTGCGCCACGGAGTCTACATAGAACCGCTTACTAAGCTGTGAAATATTTTATGATTGTGACGTCATACACCGCTCAACCCGCAATAACCTGTTTCAACCATCGCACTATTATTATTGTATTTAGGGTGACCACCCATCCCACATTTCCATCCCACATTTCGCAGTATTATACTATTAGTTTAGTGAAAATACTGAAAGATCCACCACAAATTCCTTTGGAAGGTCTTTTGGTACCAACTTGTAGATGACCTTTCCCTGTACATCATACTGAAAATCCATCGAAACCCATTGGCGCGGTCCCCCCCTAGATAACAAACCTTATCTCTCCACCCTCCGTGTTTCGAGATAGGAATTTGGCCCATAGACTCCAACGTCGCACATCCCGTCGCTATTCACTCCCGCTGCGATTAAACAAAATTGACAATATTTTTCATCAAAACAACGATTGATTATTGTTATTTGTAATATTTCCTCCACACCCAGCTACAATTAAGCATTTCATCCTACCTGAAACGGGTACAAATTGTCGTATTTAAAATCGGGGCGTTAAGCCGTTACTAAGACCGCCATCTTTTTTAAACGGCATATTTTGACGGCTGTCATCATGAAGGCGGGGCTATATGTGAGGCTTTTATAACAGCCAATCAAAAAGGCAATTTTGGACCTGATAATAAATGGCAACATAGATCGTATCCGTCAGGATGTGGTAAACGGGCGTGTACTAGGTAAGCATTTTTTACCGTCCACCGGAGGCTGGTCTTATGACGTCATATGTGGATTGTGGGTTAGGATAAGGGTTAGGATAAGGGCTGTGGTCTGCAGATTTCGTCACAGTCTCGAGATGTAGACAGGGCTAGCCCTAACCCTAACCCTGGGCCAAGCCTAACCCTTATCCTAACCCACAATCCACATATGACGTCATAAGACCAGGCTCCGGTGGACGGAAAAAACGTTTACCGTACTAAAGGGACGTGTAGTGTTGGCGCATGTACAAAGTAGTGTAACTATGAAAGAATTTTGATGGCGGTGAATGTCGAACAAAAACAACGCTTCATTACTTTAAACGCGAATATTTAGAGTTAGGCGATGGTTTTGCCACTACATTGGCCTCTGTAAGTTTAATTAGTCATAATAGCATAAACTTATCTTATTTTAAAGATGTTACATGTATTAATAAAAAAAAATGAGTTTGCCACGTCAAACTGAAGGCTCCCAATCGTAGCTAGGTCCCCATTGCCTCTTTTGCAATACAAAGGGCCTATAATATAATTGGAGGTTGGAGAACGTATACTCATTCGGATGAGACGTAAAACAATACTCGGCAGTTGGAATTCAATACAAGAGTGGGCCGTAGGACCGGTCCCGGGCATAAATTCTCTCATACGCATAAGACACAATATGGCGTATGCACCTCTTCGTTAGCCCAGTCGGGCGTTATCGCCCCCCCCCCCCTTTTCATTTAAGTTTATGTAATAAACATACGAACTGGAAAATATGGCACACAACCAAGACAGAAATCAACGAATATAATTTATATAACATCGACACCACACCCCCTGTCTTGCACTACAACCACTGCCACCTAGGCCTACCGACAACTCCACGACTATCACCACAAAAACAAAATAAAATTAAATGAATGTAATTAATCCACATTTTATTATTGAATAAATATTGTAAAAACATACATCTTCTGAAACCTCCAACTTACAACTTACAACTTGGAAAACGTGCTTTGTCCTACGCTAGACCTTTTCTATAGAATAAACAACCAAAGTCAATCATTGTCAGTGGGCCATTTAAAACTCAAAACAGTCGAGAGAGAGAGAGAGAAAGAGAGAGAGAGAGATGGGAGGAAAATCGGATTTTACGCCACTCAACCAGGAGAAAAACCACGAGGTTAACCGCCCCCAAACACTAGTATTTGTTATATGGTGAATCACGCTCCGCGGCTGCCTCTGGGAACGAGATTGGAATTATCTCTGTAACAGATGACTGTCCACAACACGTGCGTTGACTGCACGCGGCGGTAGTCAATGGCTCAGCGGCTCGTGCAATGTTTACTTAACACCTAACTGCTTCGGGCAAAATGATGCAATTTACTCATTTTAATACCCATTTACACTAAATAGGAAATATTTTTTAACTACAAATACTTTAAACGTCTTTATTTATTTTTCTTTTACCTCAAAAAAATGTTTGAGAATTTAATTTGTCGGAGTAAAAAAGTTAATATGCCGTACTCATTAAGCCTCGCGTCATGCTTATCAGTGATTGTAGCGGCCAAGCGAATATTCACTGCGGGATCAGTTTGGCATTTGCCATGCCCGAAGGCTATGCATTTCTATTTTACATAATATATATATATATAAAAAAACTATTAGAACACGACGGATGTATCGAATTGCCTGTTTCTCTATTCTAATCTGTATTATATATACTTAATCTAATTGCATTCGCTTTCTCGTCTCTGAGTTATTAAAATTTAAATAACCTATTGATGCATAACAGATGATGGTGTAAAGGTATCTTGTAGTATCAATATAGCATGACGTGGTGATCAATCAGGGGAAGTTATTAGATGCATTACCTAAGGTTTAGATAAAAGGCCGACAGTTCTGGCAATAATAGCTTAAAAAATGGATAATGAAAAGGGAATCTGTTGAAAATGTCAGTAAAATTACTTCATTCTGAGAGGGGTCGTTTACAGAACAGTGTAGTGTCGATTGTCATTTTTAAATTAAATCATAAATCTGTTGAAAATCAAAACCATCCGAAGTTCTAGAGGGTTGATTATGGGCCTGGTATGTAAATAAATGTCGCATAAATTATTTATATAACATTGAGGTCAAAAGAAAGATCTGCAATAGGCTCATTTAGCTCTTAAATAATGCATCTTTAACCAGCATAACATCCTTATTATACTCAGTTATTATAAAATCGCAATAAGTTTCACAACATTCAGCATGATTAAACATCAGCGGTAAAATCTCAATACGTTTCAATTGACCGATCGCGGCTGTCAATCAAAATAATAAATCAACCAATCAAACAACGTCTTCACTTCTGCGCGAGCTAGCTATATTTTGTCCGTCATTATGCCCGTCAGACGTAAACAAAAACATTTCCAGCAGACGTTAACCACCAACCCGTCAAAATGGTAAAGCGATGTGCTTGGGGTACGTGTAATTCGGATAGTAGATACCCAGAGAGACTGACAGGAGGGATAACCTTTATTCCTTTCCCAAAGCTTGGAAGAACGCGTGATAAAGCCAAGCGATGGATACGGTTATGCGGGCGACCTTTCGAGCAGTTAAACGAAGAGATACTGGGTGAGCGAAGAAAGGCTAAACATCTGTTCGTGTGCTCTAAGGTTATTATTTATTTATACTTTTAGGCCTATAGATTTTCGTGCCTACTATATTTTTTTTTTCAAACAAAATGAAATAGCTGTGTCTAATGCATCCTCATCATTTTCCTGATTTAAGTATACCAGTGGGGCTATATAGGAAAGGCCTAGCAGTAGGCCTTATTATAATTATAGGCCTAGTATTTGTATTTATTTATTATAATACGCTAATTAATATGATGTTAGGCCTACATATTATGTGGCTGTTTTGACAATGTGACATTGAAATGTCAGCTCAAACATTTTTTCTAAATTTATTCTGTTATTGCGCCAGGGCAGAAGTGATAGCCAAACTCTAGATCTTATTATTTCAATTTGAATTATTTTTTTCTTCGAATGCATGTATGTATAGGCAGGCCTGCAGGCTGAATAGTTCAGACATTATTAGCATTAATTTCAAGTTTGAATAAAAAGTTAACAAAAAGCAAAAATGGCAGACAAAACAAATCAAGTTGCCAATTTACAATTTGGTAAATTTATGGGAATGAAATGGTCATGTAAACTTACTTGTATTATTATGTACTGGTATCATAATAATAATAATAATATTCTTCTTATTCTTTTTCCCTTTTTAGCACTTTGTAAATGGTCAGCCAGATCCCATCGCTGCACTGCACTATGATGATCATATTACTCAACCAAGACCACCACCCAAACCCAGAAGTAATTATATTGAGAAAACTGCAGTGATTGAATCAAAGGTTTTAAGGTAACAATGGTTTTATCAGCTTCAGAATAATTATTTCCTGTGTTCACATCAAGCATGTGTTGTCTGGAGGTTAAAATCCATTTGTCTCTGTCTTACACCTAGGGGGGTTGGATGGCTGAATGGTTAGCACACGCGTGCGTGTTGTATCATAAGGCCTGTCATGATTTCTAATCCCCAGTTGTACATGACAAGGAGAAGGGTTGCCTGTCAAACCTCGTGGGTTTTCTCCAGGTCCTCTTGTTTCCTCTCACTGCTAAAGACTCATACGCTCAAGCAAATTATTGAAATAAAAATAAACTATATGTTAATCCCAAAATGACCTAGTTTGTGTCGAGTGGACCCTAAATCCAATTTCTCTCCCTCTTTACACTACAGACTGTTCTACATATCATTTTAGATATATTCCATTTAGATCCTTGTAACACACATTCTTTATGCATAGATGTAAGCTATGGTAATGGCATGAAATTAAAATAGAGAAAGTTGTGTTAATGCTGCATTTTTTTTTATTAATGGCAAGTCTAATTATTAATTTAATAATAAGACGCCAGGTTTAGCAGCAAACAATTGTTTTACTATTTACAAAATTACAGTCTCTGGTATAAAAATACTGAATAAAGTGAATATATTTATGTACAAATTTTATATTTATGTACAAATTTTACATAATTATGTACTTCTTTACAGAGTTTCTATAAAGTCAAATAATGATATTGAGTATGAAAACTGTGAACTAAATGCCTTGAATAATAAAATGGTACAGACAGAGAATGCAGTTGATGCTGTCATAGGTTAGTTGAACTCATAGAATTTTTAATAAGAAATGGCTTTAAATGTTCAACATAAAAACATGATAATTTTGAAACAAGCTTCTGCATGGTTTCTTTTTCGGGATATATTCTCTCTATGCAGAAATCCTGTCTCGTAAAAGTGACAAAGTCGCAAAATTGAGCCCCAGTTACGAGAAGTTGTCCCTGAACCTGAAACCAGTGAATATGGTTTCTAGACAATTTAAATTCTACATCATTTTGCACTAAAAAGAAATCTTTCAGTGTATTACATGCTTCTGTTAGTGTAATATCTCGAGCTGAAAAAGGACATTTAATTTCAATGAGCCCAGTCTCGCCTTTGTCACAAACTATTGCATCTGGTGTGGCACCTAAAAATGGAAAAGCTGGATTTATTACAAGTCCAATGTCATGAATATGATTTCCGGTCTGTTTTATATACATTTGTTTAGCAATGGTTTCATTTGCTTGCCCATAAGAAGTCGGAACAGAATAAAAATTACTTTTGTGAAATGTGTTTTTTAAAAATGAATCGTTTATCTCCTTCTTTCTTTTCATAACAGCTCCAAAATTTGAGGCAGTAATACGACACTTTCTTTGGTTCATCCAGGTGTTATTATTATTTCTTGTGGATCTCTCTATTTTTATGGCTTCATCTTGATTTACATCAATTTCTTTCCACTCAACTTTCATCTTTTCTATCTGTTCTAAATCTAAATGTACAGCAACTGGTTTTGGGAAAGCTATTTCACCACATTTACCTGAGTTCTCTGCTCTTGGTTCTGTTGTCACTTGCATAAGGGGTGCCTGAAATACATATTATAATCTATTTACTGTTCATATTTTTCAGGATTTCAACCGATGGACATCTTGCCCCATGCTGCAGAAAATATAAAAATGAAGGAAGAATATGCAAAACTAATTCTGGAAAATGAAAATCTTAAACGCAGTCAAGTTAAACAAGTAGATAAAGGAACTAGTATAGACCTATCCACGCAGCGTTTTAGTTGTTCAGCTTTAACAAAAGATTCATTTCAATATTATACTGGCTTTTCATATGACCGTTTTTATAATGTATATAAATTTTTTGTACCAGGAGTTGATTTACCGTTTGAATTTTCTAAGAATATTAGTAGCTTAGTCAGTTTTTCTCTAGAAGATCAGCTTCTATTAGTGTTAATAAAATTAAGACAGGACTTTGATTTTAAACACATATCAAATATGTTTGGAATTTCTTCTCAAGATTGTAGCTGTTTATTTACTAATTGGATAAACTATATGTTTTACAGACTTGGCTCTCTTGATATATGGCCACACAGAGACATTATCATTGAAAATATGCCAGAACAATTTAAAACTGATTATCCCAACACAATGGTCATAATTGATGGAACAGAACTAAAAATTCAGAGGCCAAGTTCCCTCCATAGACAGAGCCAATGTTATTCAGACTACAAATCTTGTACCACACTGAAGGGTCTTGTTGGTGTCGACCCAAGGGGATCTATTGTGTTTGCATCCATGTTATTTTCTGGATCAATCTCAGACAAAGAAATAACCCACAGAAGTGGGTTTTTGGACACTTTAAAATCATTATTACAAAGTGGTAAACTTCAAGAAGGTGATGGAGTTATGGCTGATAAAGGATTTACGATAGAAAAAGAAATCAATAATGTCAGATTATGCTTAAATATTCCACCATTTGTGCCATCATCTGCCTCCCAAATGAGTGCCCCAGCCGTTGCAGAGACAATTAAAATAGCTAAACATAGGGTACATGTTGAAAGAGCAATATGTCGGGTTAAACAGTTTAAACTCCTAACCAATAAAGTAAGTCTGAGCTTGTTCAGCTGTGTTAATCAAATATGGCTAGTATGTTGTGTTTTAACGAATTTTATGCCATTCCTTATTGAGAAATAAAAATAGAATATAAAATACTGCATTGTGTTTTTGTTATGGTACTGACAACAGAGGGAGTTAACTAATGATATTGTTTATATTACGGTTTTGCATCAGCTCTTTGGCTGAAAAACTTATACAGGCCCAAATCATAGATACATTATTACATACATGATATGCAAGTGGAGATCCAATAAGTTGTGGGCCAATGGGTGTTGTAATGGAGTCTGCTGTGCTGCTCACCAAGTATGAGATGGGACTGTCCTTCAAGGTTTGAAGATGTAAAATATCAGCATCTGATACTTGAATTTTTCTGAAAAAGAAAGTATCAATCTATTAAACAAGCATATTTATAGAAATGGCATGCATGTGACACTCCTTGTATTTTAAAATATTTTTCGCATCACTGTCACGATAATAACATCACTCTCTAAGAACTTTTTTCTAATGCAGTGGTTGCCTTTGTCACCTGAACACTTACCTGTTGTCGTTAAAATTAGCCATCACAGGCTTTCTTTTTCTGTTTACATTCCCAGGCCTTGAAATTATTATGTGTGAAACAGGGTCTGGTTCAATTTTTGACCCCCTTGGCTTATCCCACTGCTGTGGTAAACTTGTTGATGAAGGTTGAGAAGGAACATCTTTATATCCTGCAATCTTCCATTCTTCAATCATTATGATTATTGCCAACACATGAGCACACCTTCCTCCCATTCTAAAAATACAATTATTTTTCTGGGTTAAAAGGGGTCATATATTCTAGATAATAGACAAATTTATTAACATTTTCAAGTTAACTATTTATTAGTGATAAATAAAACTAAATAATTCAGTCAATACAATTCAATTTATCCCCAAAATTGACACCTGAATATTTTTTCATGATCTACGAATATAAGCAGGTAATTTAACATCTACACAAAAGTAGCTGGGAGATACTTACAGGATACAAAATGTAAAAAAAAGAAACTAAACCGGTAAACAGAAAATGTTAAACTGAAAAAAAGCACAATAGAAATAATAAAAAACAAAAATAATGCTGGGTAGGGCCTAGATCAGATCTAGGCCTATGCAATTTTATAGTTTTTAGCCTCTCCTATTTTTCATCATGAAAAATTAAACCACAGAAATGATAAAATAATGTTACAATTTCTACAGTAAAAAAGCATACTACCAATCAAATATGAATAGGCCTAGTAGTACTAGCCTAGTACCGATAGGCTAATATTAATAGGCCTGTGACTGTGGCGAGGATAATATAAATACAGCCAGACGAGTCAAAAGAATAAAATGAATAATTATCATTTTGGAAAACGTTTAAGAAATGGATGATATTTCTATAAAAAAAATAAATAAGCTGAGGCTGATATTTACCCTGCTTTACAGCTACAAAGAGCATCTGTTATAGTCCGATCTTCAATGTTGACATCTATTGACGTCTGGTGCGGTTCGTCCGATTTTTTCATGCTTCGATAAATTCGAGCGAAAACATGAATGGATGTTACGTCAATCCCGGCCGATATGGACATGGATTTGATGTATGACCCCTTGGAAAAAGCTGTAGCTCGCTGTTTCTGCCTTAGCGAAGGTATATACGGCAAATACCTCGAGGAAAAATCGCTTGGTACATCGCTTAAACTTAAAACTGCCGCCATTATTGTTTGCCTCGCTGACGGGCTTAAATTGGGTTATCTCCCTTTATTTTAAGGGGCGTGGCTACGTCCGCACTGGCGATCCGTCAATTACGTTCGGCATGATTTAATTTTAGCGATAAACGATTAATGTACCTGGATGATAATTCGGCAGCCATTTGGTTGTAACTTAAAAATTTCATTCAACGTTATGATATATATTTACACGCACTCTTTCAAACGGTTCTGTCGTGCAAATTAATAATTTATATATTTACAGCTACAAAGGAAATTGCGTTCGCTTTTTTGAAATGCATGGTGATGCCATACTCCGCGCAGCGTTTCGTTTGATTAGAGGTAATCCAACTACACACTGCTATTATGAGTGGATATTGTTGTTTTAAATTTTGATTTGTCAGTAGTCCGTCTACCAACCAATCACTAGCTGCCAATTATTGGACCAAATATGTTTACATAACGTTACGTCATGACTCACGATTTTATCATGCCTAATTAACCCGTGCATAGCAGAATACTGCAGTAACACTAATTGCGTGACAAGCGAGGGTATCAAGTCGAATGAAATGTAAACAATACTGTTTGGAAACGAAGATACTTTCACCGTTTTGAGTACCTTAAATCACTGTCCAAAGTTTTAGGGAAGACCCAGATTAAACGAAGGACTGTCATGTTGCTGTACAAGTGATAGCTTTCATTGAATGGAAAAAATAGACACACTCCCGCATAAGTTCAAGAAACAGACGCTATTCCAGCAATGGTCAGAGAGGGATTTCTCGGGCCATTGCTTCAGGAATATGGGTGATGCTGGCATACGATATGAATATCATATGACTTGAATATATTGCTGTATTATTATCCCAAAACATTCGTTATATAGACCTATCATATGTCATACGAATACAAACCAAGCTTGCGTGAATATTTCATAGTTTGATTTTCTATTGTTGCAATGTCGAAAAGTGAAGTTATATATCAACATTGTTATGCATAATGCCCCGGGTTTTTTTTTAAAAAAAAAAAAATAATGATGTCTCGCAATATGATCAAGTAAAGGTGGTCACCCTAATTGCATTATCATTCAGAAACAAAGCCGAAATCATATTTTGCAAAGTAAAGTCGCTGCCATAATGGACATTTCAAAGACTATTCGCTCTACATTTCCATACCTCAACCTGCCAACTGTCACGCATTTAATAGCCGGAGAGAATCAGAATCACGAATTTTTAATTAAAATTACGGCCGCACGAGCACATGGGTAAATCTCACGCATTTTCAAACTATAGTATCAAAATTAAAAAAGGGGTTTTCCACGTACGAGTTCCATTCGGATACATTGTACTTAAACCATCCATGCAATGCCAATTATAGTCAAACGCAAATGTCGAGTCGCTCTTATCCGGTTAGTTTTAAGTACGACGCCACGGATTGGCTGGATGGGCTAGATCAGCCAATGAAATTATTTGTATAATTACTATTGATCACGCGCGTTTCAATGAGAGAAAAACCTACACAAAGTAGTACAAGACGACCTCGTTAAATATCACCCATTTTAGCTTGGCAGCTGTACATTTCATACAATCTTAGGCATTTTCTTGACCAACGGTTTACACACGTACGTACTTATATGAATTTGTTAATGCACTCGAATCTGACCTTCTATCCGTATATGCATTCACAATACCGAACTAGACAATAATAAAAAAAGAACACGAATGCAATGCCTGTTGAAATTGAAGCCTCGATTTTACCTGCTCTCGCTTCGGCTCGTTATTTTACAAAAATTCATAATGTCAGACAACCTATAACCTCTGCCAATTCACTCAGATATGTTTTTTCTTCAATCTAGCCTTTTTGATTTGCATAAATACTCCCCACTTGTTTTGTTTCCAATATTTACATTACTTTCCTTCGTTGACGTTTTTCCCCGACTCCATGCGTTGACGTCACACAAATACCTAACCAACCTCTGAAGTCTTGTATACTTGCGCCTCAAAATTATCATGTATATTCACCAAAGCCTGCCAGAAAATGTATATACAAACTCTATTCTTCGATTCTACACCCAAAAGTTAACAAAAATTGCCATGCAGAAGGAGGAAAATGGAATGGCAGAGAAAATCTTAAAAATATCTTTGGCACTTGTTTTAGTGATCTAGTCACTGCGGATTGATTTTGTATCACGTCGGGGACAAAAGTTAACGAAAGAAATTAATGTAATTATTGGAAACAAGTGGCAATGATATCGTTTTTGGGGGAGTATTTATGCAAATCAAAAAGGCTAGATTTGGGAAAAAAAACATCTTAGTGAATCGACAGAGGTTAGATTGACTGACATTACGAATTGTTGAAAAATAACGAGCCGAAGCGAGAGCAGGTAAAATCGAGGCTTCAACAGGCATTGCATTCCTGTTCTCTTTTATTATTGTACAATGTTAAATTTTGTGTGTTGTCTTAAATATTGGACATCAGAAGCCCATCTTTTCCCGGTAAGATCACAACATCAATGTTGATTTAAATTGACAAATAATTCGTGTTTTCATTGTCGAAAATTTTGGATCAGATTCAATTGGAGACTTAGCTACTTTAACTAAGTGGAACGACGTATCTAATCTATTGTGGAACGGAATGCTACCATGCAGATTCGACCCAACATCTATACAATCACACATAATTTATAATGATCCGTGTTGCAAGCAAAATTCATTCGGCTTTATAAGGTTTTTTAAGGGCCTATCTTTTGAGTTTTAAATAAGATTTCACTCTATTTTTTTTACTCAGAATGAAATGTTACTCTAATTTTAATATTTTGCATGGTGGTTGTTAGCTACTGTATATAGTAACCTGTCGATTTTCGATAAATGTCAGGGTTACTGCTCTGGACCCTGTTTTACGAAATTTTAATTAAAGGGACTATCCCGATAAGTACAGAGTCTCAAAAATTAAAGTCCGATTATTTATGAAATTTATGGACCAAAATATAGAGGCATGGTGTATTTACCTTGTCTCAAAATTTCAGCTCAAAATATTGAGTCGTTTGGACGTGAACGTCAACACTGCTTATCCGGACACCTAACCCTTTTAAGATTTCGGGTCAATGTTTTCATTGGGTGACCTGATAATCGATTCCCGTTCCTTGAGAGGTCTATACAGTGAATGACCCATGTACTGTACTTGATAACAAAAGGTAAATCTCACCTACATATTAGTTTTATAGAAAAAAGTCTGGTTTTATCCAGATACTGTATAATACAACGGTCTCCACTTCCAGATGAAGACTGTCAAGTTTAAGTTATTTACAAGCGTATCACAAATATCGGGTTAGTTGGTCGGCCTTAGGTAATGGGTTTTAAGAGATTTTAACACAAAATTAAGCAGTTGTACTCCTAATAAAGTTATCAGGATTGACCCTTTAAGCTAAATTTCTAAATTATAGTAATTAAGATAAGATTTTATTGTATCGAAACATTCATTGAGGACGGCATACATACAATACAAATATGTACATAAGTTTATAACGATATGACAAATAATACATATATTTACAAACAAGACAAAATTTGTCATTTAATGATAATTTTAATCTAAGTTAAGCCGGGATTCCACGTGTACGTACTGCGTAATGCGGAATGCGTAGTACGTAATGCGTATTTAACACTTTGGACTAAAATGGTAGGAGTTGATTCCATGTACACGTAAAACGTGATGCGCAGCACGTAGTGCGTGCTTCTCGGGACGCTCACAAGAGTGTCCGAATACGCAATACGCGTGTATACGGAGACCGAAATGGACATGGACATGCGCACTGCCACTGCAATAGGCATATCCGATGTAGTTTTGGGATGGCAATATTCGGTTCTCATTCACATATAATACGCCACTCACGCACACATGGAAACTGACAATACGCGTAACGCAACATGCAACACGCATCACGTATTACTCAGTATGATAATTATGTCAGAATACACATTTACTTCAAACTGGTCTGATAATGACACAACATTCAACACAAGAGTGATGAATGGGTAAAAATATTACAGAAAGACTGTTACGTCTACCCCCCCCCCCCCCCCGTTGCGAGTGATGCAATCAGGAGTCGAGCACCACGTGTGAGTTTTCTAGGGAATATGGGGTTGGGGTAGGAGCGGTTTCAAATCTAGAACGCCATCCACAATCCCACCCCACAATGAAAGTAAACAAAATACTGGCTGTAACATTAAGCGTCCCGGTAGACCATAGATAGTATTGTAGAATTATATAGGTGTTCGCCGTTCGTTGTCTCGTCGGAAAGCAGTTTTATTTAAGTTCACATATAGTTTATGTCATATTAATTGTGCCTATAACACTGAGTAATTTGAGAAAATTTTTAAAAATTGATTCAATATCCTGGCATTTGAGGTCATTGCTGGGAGAAATTCTTGTGGACGAGTGGACCAGAAATGTCAGTCAATGAGACAGAATCTCTCCAGATCTATTTTGCAAGAGTTGACATAACATCTGTACAATCTCACGCGCCACGCCCCATACACCAGTGGTACTACAAACTGGGCAGTTCACTATAATCGTGAATATGAAAGTGCTGAGACAGTATAGGACAATTGAGTGGTAGAATAGTGATTTTAAAATGGAATCGAGCGCGAAAAATTTTCAGATATGTAACCGAGTGGAAGTATGATGTTATACGGAATTGCGGCGCACAAAAAAATTCAGATATCTAACAGAGCTTTTTAATTTTTTGGGACTGGGCTTGAAAATTTGAATCAATGTCATGGCAAATGGAACCAAATTCTCAGTAACGAGAGGATAAGATATGGGACAGAATCTCGAGGCTTATCTGTCAATTTCGCCTGTTTTGTGATGGTTTGTTTATCTCATTATTACATTAATTCATTTAGTCGGAGACCGACTGCGATGAGGACTTTTTTTGAGACCGACTATTTTTTGCCATGGTAGAAAACATTTTATAGAACAACAGAATAAGAGTGACAAGCAGACATGGTTATTTTATCCTATAGTTTTGTGTGACATACTGTATGCAATTTAGGCACACGGATTCACGCAAATACATAGTATTTGGGATCTCTTCTGGCATTGTGTTTGAGACCGACTTTTTGTGACCGACTATTTTTCTCCCTGGGTGAAATTTTGTTGTTAGACCAAAATGCTCACAACAGAATAAGAGTGACGTATGCAAATTTAGGCTCACGGATTCACACAAATACATAGTATTTGGGATCTATTCTGGCATCGTGTTTGAGACCGACTGCAGTGACTGCACTTATTTTGAGACCGACTGTTTTTCTTCCTTGGTGAAATTCTGTTGTTAGACTAACATACTCACAACATAATGAGTGAGCACTTATTTTGATACCGACTGCTCCTATTGCGACCGACTGCAGTGATTTTGCGACCGACTATTTTCATACTAAAGTTTTGCGTGAGTAGCGTGACGTATACAGTGAGTACTTATTTTGATACCGACTACTCCTATTTTGCGACCGACTGCACTGATTTAGCGACCGACTATTTTTTTTTGCTAGGGGGGTGTACCACCCCCCCCCCACACACACACCCACACACACACACACACACACATTTACGCCCCTGGTGTTGACATTCGATCTGAGTGGTCAGTCATAATAATCAGCTGAACTGATCATGATGGCAAGAAGAAAACAACTTTGAGATTGGTCAAATCCATTTTATAAACTAAACAAATTAAATTAGTAATAGATTAGTCTCGGTCACCCAGAACCCCTATATAGTCTTTGTCTGATGATAGAGACTAGTAATAGATTGATGTTTCAAGAACTTGACATGAATCGCGCAATGTCACGAGTCACACTTGTGATTAAAAGACTACGATTACATGACATATATATCGGCTTATACATTATAAAAGGGAATTATAAAGACACTGGGGGGTGAGAATATTTCAAAAGAAAGTCATTCGTCATTAGCAGAATTATCTAAGTTACATGTATATAGAATATCAAATGAATTAACAATTGAAATAAACATACATTATGCAAGAGCTAAATCTGCCTATTGCGGGCCTTTCTTTAGGCCTGAACTGTTATCTAAATTATCAATTAGAACATTTCCAGACCAGAATCAACTCATAATTATTAAATGGATAATCGAGACTAGACCTACGCTTTTTACCGTATCGACTTTAGTTGTGACGATCGATGCTAGGCGGAAATTTCACTTGCTTAATTTTTGATTCATAGTATATCAATTTGACTGAGATTTTCAGCAATTTGCTTTAACATTATCGAGTTTTTAACTATTATAGTAATATACAAAATCTAAAAGGGAAGAATTCGAAAAACCGTACAGATAAAAATAATGTTCTGTTCGTCCTTTCTACACGGCATTTCCCGTTACTTCTACTTCACAAAGGGTCAGGTAGTTTGTTGGAATAGAGACTCGAACCCATCGACCAATAGTAATCTGGTCACACTCGAACGTTCTGATGGTGCATCCGAATGCTCCTGGTATAAACTTGCATAAGGTGTAAGGAGCTGACGGCGATGGCTGAGTCTGGTAGACAAGAACGCTTACGTTTGATAAACGGTAATAGACCACTGCAATTTAAAAACAAATCAAATTAATATGATTATCCAGACCACCATTTCAATGGCTTTAAATATATAGAAAACGAAGAAAAACACATTATTTAAATTTTCTGCCACTCTTTAAACATTAACTGTTTGCAATCACAGAATATCTCACAGAGTTGTTCCCAGTATAAATTCAACAGATTTGATCCTTTAATAAATTTTCAAAAAATGAGATAATATAAATAATGACGGAGGAGTTTGTGTGTGGAAGGGCAGTGATGGAACCACAACTTCATGGATTCAGGTGAATGTACAAAATCTGCGAGCCCTCCATATACTGTAGAGCGTAAAATATGGTCCCATTTCTAAGAAACTTCAAACAAATGTTAAGGATCAAATTTTATATCAGCTGGATTTCGGTGGCTACTATGTTTTTTTTTCAAATTTACCTTGAAACACTGGAAGTATGAGAGGGTGTACCCTATCGATAATCAGCGCTCGGCTATCCTCTCAGCCGACAAATTCGTGAATGCAATAGCGACAACATATTTTGAAAATTTGGAATGAAGCACTGTGACCATGAGGTGACGAAACCTAACAATATTCAGCCTCGAGGACGTAGGGAGCCGATCTCAGTTTCGAGGGGTTAAAGCTATTTTCCGAAACTTTTCTTTGTCACCTTAATTTTCAGATTGAATCAATCATTATCTAAAATTAGTTTTCCACAAAGCTCCACGTGTATTCAAGTTTCATTCTCTGATCTTTTTGCCCGAAAACTGGAAATACACTGGCCTAAAATGGATGGCTCATTGAATCATGGAAGCTGCAAAAGTAAATCGAGATTTTCCTGCGTGGTTCCCACTTGTCAGTGATGTAGGACGGAGGGTCTCAGAAGGTCAGCTGTCTAGTCGTTGGGATTAGACGGTAACCCGAGGCCACAGAAAAGTTCCCTTGATATTAGAGTAGGCCGTAGTGCCGCTGTCTGGGCAAAATGTCCCTCATAGCACACTGTATGCCGTATGCCTGTCTTCTTTAGCCAGTTCGGAGCAGAACAGTAGGACGTTAAACCCCATTTCATTTCAATTCCACATAAATGTGCTGTTTAGCTTCACTCAATATTGTATAATATCCATTATTGAAAATACGTACAATCTTTGCCATCGATTCTGTTGGATAGTGTAAAGCTTGTTATGTTAAAGTTGCCTTGAAGATCGACCTGCCACCATCCGTTGGGTTGATCATTCGTACTATGACAGCTATACCCAAAATAGTTGCCATCTTTATTACCATCGTTGGCCCATGGTATTTGTGTTACGCCATATATGGACGAAGCTTGGGCAGGCTTATTTACAGCGATGTTTGGTCCCTCTACAAACAAAATAACTTTATGTAGAACAATTATTTGCAGGCAGCTAAGAGTGAGCTATGTGGTTGTCGCCTGTAAGTAGTTAAACTTACAGGGGTGGCAACTAGAATCAGCTTTCGAATACATTCTAAATCCATTGAAATCTAATTATTTGCAGGCAGCTGAGAGTTAGCTATGCTATGTGGTAGTCGCCTGTGACTAGTTAAACTTAAAGGGAATGCAACTAGAATCAGCTTTCGAATACATTCTAGAAACCACTGTAATCTAATCTCCATTATCTCACCTCACTGAGTCATCCAGTAGACATGGTACAAGGGTTAATCAGCGAAATGGATGTATGAGATGTGTTGTTGACGTTTGGGAAAGTAGACGAGGGAGTGTAGGGAGTGATGGTTAGATGCATTATGAATGGTTAGAGTGGCTGTGGTGTTACGGTGAAATACTATGCCGCCACCGTAACACCACAGCTTTATGATTTGTTAGACAGGAGTGATGTAATAAGTGCGACAATAATAAATAACATATTTCTGATTTTATTGTCGTCTTTTCCCACTTGCACTGGTTGTACGCCATTTTGAAACTAGCTGACGAAGACAGCTCGGGCGGCGATTGCTCGACTCCGGGCTGCTCTGTCAGTATCTAACAAACGCATTTAGTTCGCGTACAACTTTTAACGAGAGTTGCCAGGCAACGAAACATACGCCCACAGCAGCTAAATCGTCCGGGCAGTAAACAAGGGTTGTCGCATATTTTACTTTTTTCGGTATTGAAACATTTATAATACACTAAAATATGATTATTAAAGTCAATCGGTTATTAACTTTAGCCTCTAGAGGGTCCACAAGATTTTTTGAAGTGATCAGAGGAGAGGGGTGATATAGGCTTTGCCTGTTCCCTGATCCCATTTCATGTATTTCTGAAATAAAATATTGTTTACAAAAAAAAAAAAAATCAAGGGCCATAACTCTGACAGTAATTATCGGAAATTGCTGAAAATCAATGGGCTTCTTCGTCACATGACCTAAACTCTGTGTATAAATTTAAAGTCAATCGGATATTAACTTTGGCCTCTAGAGCATTCACAAGAATTTACGAAGTGATCAAGGGCCATAACTCTGACAGTAATTATCGGAAATTGCTAAAAATCAATAGGATTCTTCGCTTCATGACCTTAAACACTGTGTATAAATTTAAAGTGAATCGGATATTAACTTTGGCCTCTAGAACATCCACAAGATTTTTTGAAGTGATCAAGGGCCATAACTGTGACAGTAATTATCGGAAATCACTGAAAATCAATAGGCTTATTCGTCTCATGACTTTAACACTGTGTATAAATTTAAAGTCAATCGGATATTAACTTTGGCCTCTAGAGCATCCACACGAATTTTTGAAGTGATCAAGGGCCATAACTCAAACAGCAATTATCGGAAATCGCTGAAAATCCATAGGCTTCTTCGTCTCATGACCTTAAACACCGTGTATAAATTTAAAGTTAATCGGTTATTAACTTTAGCCTCTAGAGCGTCCACAAGATTTTTTGAAGTGATCAAGGGCCATAACTCTGACAGTAATTATCGGAAATTGCTAAAAATCAATAGGCTTCTTTGTCTCATGACCTTAAACACCGTGTATAAATTTAAAGTCAATTGGATATTAACTTTAGCCTCTGGATCGTCCACAAGCAATTGTGGACGCCGGACCGACGGACGGACGGACAGCACTTACTACACTCGTCACTAGGCTTCCTATACATATTATAATATTCAATTTACACCCTTTTTAATTAACACACCTTGTCTAGAGTTATAATCCGAATGTTATTTTTTTTTATCGACATTCGTAGGTATTTACCTTGTTTGCTAGATTTTTATGCGGCAAACGTATAAAACCTTGACCTATTACTCAGTGATAGGCTTCCGCTGCAAAAAGAGTTCTCGACTTTTATTATGAGTATCATGTGCGGCAGGTTAGTTTGCTTCTAAAATCGCTGTTCTCCGTTCCAAAAAATACAAAAGTAATTTTCTACCAGACAACCATGGTTCTATTCACCGAGACTAGATAATTTCTCTCGGTGTAAGGATATTATCGCTATGAATAAATTCATACACTGTTGAGAAAATAATACCGTTGGTTTGCTTTGCAACAAATGGAGCGCGCATCAACTCAGTCCTAAAAAAAAAATTTCGCGTAATAAATATGAACGGTCTTCAGACATTCGGTTTATAATTAGCGATACACAGGTACAGTGGCAAGTGTTATGCTTCACAGAATAATAACTCAAAAGTACCTACGCGCGAAATCCCCGATTTTGGTACATGGAAAACAAAAAAAAATAGTGCCCGTGCGCGTGCCAGTAATAGAAAAACTAAGAGTTCGCGCATAAAAAATGCACGAACGTACCAGGCGCGATGTCATCCAGAAACGAACAGGGCCCCGTTTCACGAAATTTTAACTTAAGATAAAATCCAATTTTAGTAGATACTTCAATTTTGATTGGCTGAGCACTAAAATCAATGTAATATTATCCAATCAAATTACTAAAATTGGGATCTTATCTTAGTTAAAATTTCGTGAAATAGGCCCCAGATCTTTTAATATTATACATGTTAGATTATGTATAATAAACATTCATTGTGAGGCTGTTTCTCGCCTTACAGTTTCGCTCGAACTCCGCGGTTGAATGTTGTTTTGTTAGCCAGTTTCATTCCCTCAATAGAGCAGTTGGTTCAACTCCTGCTTCCACAGTATTGATATTCAGTTTAACTTGACATCCCAAATTATGAACTCATGAGCAAATAAGCCAGTTTCATTCCCTCAATAGAGCAGGTGTTGGTTTAACCCCTGCTTCCACAGTATTGATATTCAGTTTAACTTTCGCTTCCTAGTGAACGACATATTAGAAACAACTATACACGTCATGTGCAACAAACCAAATGACTTTTATTTAAAAAGTGAAATTGGCCATTTAGCACAGCATGACATAGTACGCTTTCCAAGATGTGAAACTAAAGAGAAACATTTACTTGCAGTTATGGAAATTTAATAAAATGAAAGTTGTTTTGGGAAGTTGTGATTGTGTATTTATTATCAAATTTAACGGTTCAAAACTGAAAGATCAACCGAAGTCATACAGACTTTAAAAGAAACATTTTGCGACCGATTTAACTGCGCGTCTTCATCCTTTATCATTACGATTAGGTAAAGGAAGCAGAACCTTAAACCCCATTTCGTTTCATTGCAATCTGATTAAAACGTAGATCCTATTTCGTTCTCTTTTTTATAGTTAAAAATTTCGTTTTATTTGTCTGGTGGGTTACCCCTGTTCTGAATGCTGTTGGGAAAAGACCCAATCGAAGAGTCTGCTGTGACAAGTATTTGGCGTGAGGTTCATGAAACTGTGGATAACCCACGAGAAACATCATCGCTGATGTATGACGCCATAGGGTGAAAATACGCTCGTATGAACTCTAACGCCATGTAGTGTATGCTATCGAAAGTATAATAAAAACGAAACGAAATATAGATCTGTAATTTTATCAGATTAGTTTCACTGTATGGAATATGACAAACAATAAGTCATTACCTGGCAGTCTGCTACATGTGTAGGTATGCACCTCAGTTGTGTTTTCGTCTTCAGTTACTGAAATTGGGAAAAGTTAAATTGTTCACTTCTAAAACACTTTAATCGAAGTGTTGACTTTAGAAACACTATTCTTGAAGTGCCTCGCAAAAAACTCCACTGAACTGTTCACTTTTTAACACTTCCGGGTGACTCTCAACTAGAAGGACCCGGGTTCGCATCCTGGACTTTATGCGACTCTCAACTAGAATGTCCCGGATTCGTATCCTGGTGAGTGACGAGAAGAATCTTCAGGACCTTCAAGACATTCTCAAACAACAATCAGTTAAATTAAAACACAATCTGATTAAAACACAGATCCTATTTCGTTTCGTTTTTCACAGTACATAAAAATAAATACCGAAATATTGATCTGTGTTTTAATCAGATTACGCCAAATAAATCACGCAGCATGTATATATTTAAAAATATAATCCTACGTTTGTAAAATACCGCACCCTTATAAAGAATCATGGCAAAGCAGGGGACAGTTATGGAGGTTTCACATAGCACCAAACCGTAAGAGCATATGGCAAAGGATTGAATGATGGACGGAACTGGATCATTTTTACTGACATTTCCGTTAGTTCGTAAGTGATAAAAGAAACTTTACATAAATCATAATATATATATAAAAATTAAATTAGAAATAAGAAACATACTTACATAAACGTCCAAATATCTCAACTTCACACAGAGTAAGATAATCAGATTTTTCTATAGATAGTTTCACAAACTGTCCTGTTACCCCGGGATTACATCGGATAATATTTCTCCCCAGATTATATCTAACGACAAAAGCGCAGCAATTGGGCACAGCTGTGTTGTCGATCTGTGGGTTAGTTTGAAAGACCTCGTAGCTTACATCATGTAGCCGTTCAGCTGGAATGAAGAGTAATGAGATAACAACGATGACAACGCGATCAGTGTTAATATATGGTTATAACGAATTAATATTTGGTTATAACGAATTAATATTTGGTTATAACGAATTACTCTTTGGTTATAACGAATTATTATTTGGTTATAACGAATTACTATTTGGTTATACCGAATTACTATTTTCGTTATAACAAATTACTATTTCGTTATAACGAATTAATATTTCGTTATACTGAATTAGTATTTTGTTATAACTAATTAGTACATTTGAATTTTATGGCAAGAACGGATATCTCTTTATCTCAATCTTACATCTTTAAAGTATACTCACGATAACCATCAGCGTTGTAAACAACAATAATTTCGACTAAATACATAGCTTCTAAATCTACCAGGAACCAGGGATAATAATCTCCGTGAGCAGTTTGAAAGCATGGATATGCGTTGCCTGGGGGATTGTAGTGTTGCGCCCTCGTGTCTCCATCCACAGCTTGTGAACTCGAACGTCCAGATTTAACAGAGCTTTCATAAGTTGGTTTCAAAGCGGCTATATTGTCGATGTCTAAATTAAAAAAAAATATGTGCAATTTAGCTTTAAATAATGCCTTTAAAAGAAATGGGTGTTGCTTTTGAAATGTATACATTGTCAAATAACTTCTGACTTTAAAGAACGTGGAAATACATTGAAATATTTAGAATAAATAAATAAACTTCTAAACTTTGTGCGTTGCGTTGTTTCTGCGGGCCAAAGTGCAGAATGTGCCTAGTGGTTCGGATGGTATGAAAAATAGTTGTTAACTCGTGCACGTAAAATGGTCAATCGAAGACGAGTAAACAGAAAGGCCGCTAGCCCCCCCCCCCTGCAATCTAAACGTTTGTCTCGAAATAGCCGAGGAATTGTGCTTTAAAGACATTACAACCCCGTTCCATTCTAATATACATACCAATATATATGACGAAGGCGTCAATGCCTATTTCACTTTCCCATGTAGTTGATTTATTAATATTATAAGTATATAAGTTACATTCTTCAGCTATCCTATGATAAGCGAAGGCCACACATCTAGAGTAATTTCGACAAGAAACTGCACACATTAATCGGTTTGTCACAGTCAGGTTTTTCTCCGGTAGTCGAACGATAGCATTCTGTCTGACCAGTTTGTAATCGAATTTACTTTTAAATAACGGCTTTGAACAGACTGACGTCGTTTCTCGAATAATCGTCGTAAATATTAGTAACGATAACATCCACAACGAAGGTGAAACTCCAGTAAATGGCATTATTAATTGTTAGTAACTATAGTAGAAAATATATTAACGTTTACAAACTATTAATAACTATGAATAGTAGAAAATCAATTCACACAATGTTATTCTGTTTGCAACACAGCCTGAGAATCAACATCATGTACAAAACTGGATTCACAATGTTGGATTCACACTAATTATAGTCAATCCGTGTCTTTCTTTGTTAAATGGTTGACTTGTTATACTTCAGTGGTTCACTATTAGCTAGGGAATCTCCCTTTAAAGATGCTTTCCGCACACAAACTATGTGATTTGGTGACATGTTTGGACTAAAAACATTATTCAAAAATTGGCTTAAAATCCCTCTCAAAACTTTGTATTCGCGAGGAGATACTCCAAGCTGAAACACACTTGTTTTAGAAGCCATGTTTGTCACCTAACTTGGTTGAGGGAAAGTCACATTATTAAGGTATGTTACGGAAATGCGTCTAGTCTTTCGGGCAGGACAAAAAAAAACAGGTAGCGTGAATAGCATTGGAAGAACGTTACGAATCACTGGATATAGAAACACCATTAAGTCCCGGTGTCAGGGCAAACATTTCGTTGGTGCGGAAAAATAAATAGGTTGAACCCCATTTCATTTCATTTCGAAAGAGGCATGGAATATACATGATAGAGTTGAATGATTAGAGTTCCAATATGAAATAGTGTTATAACACGTCCACTTTCACAACGAAGTGATATTCCAGATAGATCAATCATTATGTATGTATATAATATGTATTTCATACAGGCTGATCTCTCCATATAAACTCACAATATGCATGATTAAAGTTCCTGTAAATCGTATGTATGTATGTATGAAATAATATTATTTAACGCAAACTTTCGCAATTTAGTGGTATCGTAGTTAAAGCAATCATTGTGTATCTTCTACACCTTGTATCTTAATCATACGAGTAAAACCTTTCAGCGCAATGTGAATAGACTTGTAGAATACACGTTTCTATATTAGCCTAATTAGAATGAAATCTAAGAAATCGTAATTATAAAGTTCTTTCTTTTCTCGTTCATAAAGAATAATGCATTGATATTTATTTTATTTTTTAATTTAGCGCAACGAGAATACACCAGTAGAATAATCGTTTCTGTTTTCATTCTAATTAGTTTAATTAGAATGAAAACTAAGAAAGCATGTAAAATTGTTTGTGTTGTGGTTTGTGAAGCTTAAAGAATAGTTATTGATGTTTACATCGTTTTAATTGTCTTTATTCGGTTACGAATATGTTAACTTAATGTAATAAAAGTTTCATATATTCCACATGCTTGAATTATTAGGAATAAAATGCTAATTACATACGTTCAGTTTAAAAGATCTAAATAGCTAATATTTGGGACTTAGAGAAATCGACACAAATTGGTCGCAAAGCATGTACTGTAATATAAATGTCTATAAATCGTTTCTGTTTTTACTGTAATATCTAAAATTATGTTCGTCGAAATATGTCAGAAGTCTCAATCGAATGGCAATATCTAGAGTCTGATTATTCCAGTCTTCACAGATACTATTTATTGCGCCTGCTCTCTAGGTAAGAATATGACGCTACCGTTTGGCATGCAAAGCCCAGCTTAGACATGGGCCTAGGGCCCAGCGGTTTAGGGGACCCCGCGGTTCATGGAAAAAAGAGAAAAAAAAATGAAATTCCAGATGAAAGTTTCACGGTAATCAATCTAGCGGCGCAAGGGTGGAGACTTGGCTATCCCTCAACCTTCTCAGTGAAATTCCACTCCATCCTGTTAGTTTCACTTGTTATAACAGTTCCCCGTCGTTATACGTCATTTCCGCGTATTGTATGTCATTCGGAGCTGAATAGATTTTGTATGTGATCAGATATTATGTAATAATTCTTGCATTACAGACCGTTTATTTGTGTGTTACGCGTGTGTGCCATTCAACACAATGTGAAATAATCTTTTCGTTGCGTTAGGGGGAACGCGATTATAATCAGGCCCAATTTCCGCACTCCAGTTAAGCTGGGCTTCGATGGCATGATTTGTGGAATATGTCTACCCTCCTTCTTCGAGTCCCTTGTTACAAATTACACTGAAAAGCATTACGGTACATGACTCATGTGCCAAAGGTAAAGCCCATATTTCCTGCTAAGATCACATCAATGTTGATTTAAATTGATAAATAATTCGAGTCAATCTTTCCTATTTCTCAAGATAACCACTTGAAAACGGTTAAACTCCATATGTCTTTTTAGTGTCGTCCGAAATAGGCCGCATGTATTCACTTTCAATTCCGCTCCGTTTTGATGGCAGTTATGCGCATCGCATGCACAGTACCATTTTGTTATTGTAAAAGTTTTTTTTTAAGTGTTAAATGTATGGGATTTCTTTATTTTAATTCGTCGCCATGAGAAGGGACACAACTCTTTCCTGACTTTGCTCATGCATGTCCGGGAGTTTGTTTTTAGGGGTGGGGTGGGGTGATTATCCAGTCCCATTTCCTACAAGGTGGACCAATGGGCCAGGACCTCCGTACGTTAGGACTGGGTGGTTCTATGTGAGCAAAATAATTATAATCTAGCTTGTCGCGTGAATATTTCGCCACCGATCTGATTTCTTCTGCCCGAATAAATAACAAATCATAGAGCGCCTGGCATTAGATAAGGTCCAATAATCCATACTTGAATTATATACTATTCAAAAAAAGTAGGGGATATTTGATTTTGGGGGCATAATACTAAAATATGCAAATGACTACGAAAAAAGTCTCTATAGAACCTAACAGAAGAAACATTTCCAGTTACATGTGACGCCCAAACGCACCAATAGCTACAACATGGAATGCAGGTGATGCTTGGGATCATCATGGGGGTCCAACCCAAGATTTGCACGACTCTGACTTTGAATGTTACAGTCATTGTGGCATTGAATTCCAGGGTGGAAACATCAGTTTAATTGTTTTAGTGACCAGAAAACAAATTTTGATATGCGTCGGCTTACCCAAAATGAAAGGTTACGTGCCCTTGGCATGCTACAGATCGGCACAACACAGGCGGTTGTGGCGCGGACGATGAATGTTTCTCAGTCTGTCATAAGCAGGCTATGGTCCAGATACCTTGATACACAATCTGTACAGGACAGACCACGCTCAGGTCGACCAAGCAAATCAGATCAGCGCTCGTCTTCAAACAGACACTGGTGTGAGAGTGAGTGGCCAGACGATTCGGAATCGACTGCATAGGGGTCACCTTCGTGCCCGACGTCCTCGCGTGATCCCTTGTTTGAGAGATCATCACATTCAGGCAAGACGTCGTTGGTGTAGGGATCGTCAACACTTGGATAATCGACGCTGGAGCAATGTGATGTTTTCAGATGAGTCAAGGTTCACTGTTGATTTTTTGGACAGACGTAGGAGGGTGTGGCGTCGTCGAAACGAGCGCTTCCAAGACGTTAATGTCATCAGACATGATCGATTTGGGGGTGGTTCTGTTATGGTGTGGGGAGGCATCACTGTTGCTGGAAGAACGGCTTTACATGTTGTTGCAGGGCGTGTTACAGGCCAGTACTACCGGGACAACATCTTGGCAGTCCATGTTGTGCCGTTCGCACGACGTCATGGCCGCCGTTTCATCTTCCAGGATGACAACGCAAGATGTCACAGGGCCAGGATCGTTACAGGTTACCTCCAACAACAGAACATCACAACATTACCTTGGCCAGCACTGAGTCCCGACCTCTCCCCCATAGAGCATGTCTGGGACATACTTGGACAGAGGTTACGTCAACGTCAACAACGTCCTGCCAATGTCCAAGAACTTGCTGCTGCGTTGCAACAGGAATGGGACAATCTGGACCAAAATGACCTTAGACGTCTCATTAGGAGTATGCCACGTCGAATCAATGCTTGTTTGGCAAACAGAGGAGGATTTACCCGTTACTGACTTTGTTGTGATGTTGTGGTAACTTTGCTGTTTGACCCCGGGTATCATTTTACCCTTATAATGGTCAGTCTGTGGGTTACTTAGTCTAACGATCATTTGGAATAAATCGATGAATGTGAACTTCATTTCATTTTGTCATTTGTTTCTTCGTCAGTTTCATTAGGTGACTTTAATAACACTTAAAAAAACTAATTTTTTAGATAATATTTCGGCCTAATAAAGAAAGTTCTTGTATATTGCATTTTTAAGCCAATTCTTGCTTTAAAATAAACCTTCTTTACCCGAGTTGTTTATACATAATTTAGAACCCATGGGTAGATCATGATCGAACATATCGACTACTTAATGAATGGACAAAGTACACATATTCGATCATGTGGCAAATTTAGAATAATAGTTCCCAAGTTGTTTAAAACTGTGTTTACCACAGTTTTATCATTTATTATTCAAAATAGTTTTCCTTAAGGCAAAACCCATGAGTGCATCATGGTCGACGTTGTGGTCGAACAAATGAAAAGGAAACGAATGTAAATTCCATTCACCCCAACACAGTGAATCGGTCGTTTGAACACTGGCATACGGTTATTTTATAACGTGTGCAAAGTCGAGGAGGAGAGTTTTCCCCAAGACTGTGGTGTTTCCGCCATCTTTTTTTAAATTGTATTCCACATATCAAGTTTTCATTTACGTTCACGTGTATACGAGTGGACCTCTCGTTGTCTGTATTGATGTTCATAAGGGAAACTATAGTCTTTTCTGCGTTCACAAGCTTTTCGGAAAGGGGAGAGGGAGACGAAGGGATTTGATATAGAAAATGTGTAATGCTCTTCCATATGACCAAATGGGCAATAGAATGAAACGTGTTTTATGTCCCTCTGGTTCTTCTTTTACTGGGCTAATGGAGACGGACATACTGTGTTGTGACGGAAATTTTGCCTGGACAGCGGCGGTACGGTCCACTCTTAAATTGAATTCCAACTGTCAAGGGTCATTTTACGTGCACGCTAATGTGAACACGGCACTTTATTTTTCGTTCCATCCGAACGACTTTACGTTGTACTGTGTCAGGCCCTCCGTCCTTTTACACCACACCAAAGACGACGGGGAACCATGGGGGTTTGGATGGCCGAATGATTAGCGTGCGCGCGCTGTATCATACAGCCTGCCATTGGGTGAGTTGGCGTGGTTTCGAATCCCCGGTTGTACGTAGAAGAAGTATTGTCGCCTGTCCAACCTCGTGGGTTTTCTCCGCGTACTCCGGTTTCCTCCCACTGCCAAATACCCATACGCGCAAGCGAATTATTGAAATAAAATTAAACCATGTGTTAGTCCCGAAATGACCTAGTTTGTGTCGGGTGGACGTTAAACCCTCTCTCTCTCGCTCTCTCTCTCACACATACAATACAGAGATCGAATACAAAATGGCCAAACCCTGAAAATATGAATACAACCAACCAAAAACTATTTACAGTCACCACCACAAACTGTAGGCGTATAATAAAAGTATAATAGGGTACATTTCAGTTTTATTGACATAACAAACTCTCCTACACTTTGAGCCATCGCCTTTCTCTCAGAATCTTAAGACGCTAAAAATAATTTAATTTTACGAGAAGAGAATTACCGAGTACCCAAATAGTGTAGTAATATAAATCAGCGTTGTGTATTTTTCTAATCAGAGCAAACCAGTCTATTATACCGGTCTGTAAATAGCAGTTTTCAACTAGGTGTGTAAACAACCTATAGACAATTTCCAAGTTGGTAATTTGATACTAATGTCGTGTAAAGAAGATACGAGTTTATGTTATAATGGTCTTATTAAGAACTGTCCATTTCTTTTTGGAATGCTGTCATGAAATTAAAAGAAAGATGCGCCATTTGCATTTTTCGCTAAAATATCAAATTAATCTGATTAAAACACGGATCATATTTTGTTCCTTTTTTATGATTCAAAATTTCGTTTTATTTGTTTTTACTACATTAGGATCTAGAAGAGAAGAGTTATTATTGAACCCGTTCTCGGGTTGATGTGAGGGATTAGCGATTTAAACGGTCTTGGCGTGGGGTGCATGGAACTGTGGGTAAACTCCCTGAAACGTCAATTCTGATTGATCATGATTAATCAATGGCTCATCGAAAGTACAGTGTCAGATCCGACATCGTACGGGATCGTTACAATATTTCGGATCACGAAGAGTGTCGGAATACCAATTTTTGTCAAACCGGAAGTATTATTATAACGTAACTTCGAATCACCAGACCATTATTCCCTTTAAAAATGATAAACTTTTCCGTACATTCAAAATTTTCTTACATTAATTTGTATTTCATTTAACATTCGTAGGCATTTTGAGTAGGTCAAGTCTGTCGATAATTTATCTTCTTCGTCGTCTTCAGTTTATCGCACACATATGTTTGCTATCGCGTGTGAATCATTGATTATCTGTTGTTTTATGTCAAGGTCGTCGTCACTTTAAGTTTGCACTCGACAAATCTCGGCAGATTCCGACTGCCGAGATTTGTCGAGTGCAAACTTACGTTATTCGGGTTCAATCGGCATGCGCATCGAGTGTTTCAAACAGGTGCAAGGAATATTTTTATGACTGTGAATTTGTTGAGAAATTCGTGGATATGCTTGAGTATTTGTCACAAATACATCAATGCTGATCGTAAAATCAAAGGTCTGACGTCAAAGAGTCAAAGACCGCGACATCCCTCTACAACCGATCACATCTTCATGTAGCGGAGCTCATCGAAAGTGTAAAAAACAACGAAACGAAAGATAAATGTGTATTTAAATCAGCTCGATATCAAATTTCTCACTACTTAATAATCTCAGATTGATTATACAGCATTGAATTAAGAAAACAAAAGCAAAATATCAACACGGTTTGGATTCAATCGGACCTAAAACTGGTCTATCATTAAATTGTCATGGACGACAAAATGCCAATATTATTACCTACCGAACAGCCTAGATCAATGAAAAAATATTTTTACGTAATATGTTAACTTCGTTCGCATTTGAACCATTTTTGTATTGATATTCCTATTCGGGTTTTTTTTAATTGACGCATTAAGACTTTAAAGAGATATTGGTATGTTTGAAAATCGTGAATTAATTGTCTTTACAATTAAAACATAGCCCGTAACTTTGGGTTTCAGAGTATCAACGTTTAATGACAAAATGTAGCACAGATTCATTATATAGAAGGTACGTGTGACGATCCAAAAATGAAAGCCACTTATGATTAATCTGTCCAAATAAAAGCGTAATATTTAGAGTTTGTTCTATCATTCCTACATATAACCTTTTCTGCTTATGAACGGCCTCTCGGAATGAGTAAAGATAGGCTGGCACTGCCAGGCAGGATACGCCCACATTTTCGAGAGATGGACAGAGAACAAGCAATACCGAAAGTGATTTTTCCTACATCTTTACGTCCTGTATTTCATACTGTATTGGGAGCAGCCATTTAGTTGGTCAGTTCCAGTCTGATATTAATGAAACTCGAAACCGACAATGATTATGGTGTGACGGTACACAACCTAGAAATGTGACTTTTCATCAAAATCGGATAAGAATTGTGACCTGTAGCGAGTCCACAACCATGATATACCATATTTTTACACTATTCGCGTACAAACGGCGACCATTTCGTCCGGCAATTTTGGTACGATTTTCACGAAATTAGAACTCAACCTTCCTCATCAAAATCGAATTAAAATTGTGACCTATACAGGGTCCACAACCATGATATATCATTTTTTTAACAGTATTCGCGTACAAACGGCGGCCATTTTGTCTGTCAATTTTGGTCCGATTTTCCTGAAATTCAAACTCAACCTTCCTTACAGTGCAACGGTGATATAATCAAACGTTTTTTTAAATTGGATAATAATTGTGACCTCCAGAGGGACCACAAGCTAAAGAAAGGGGGATTTTGCGTATAACCAGGGGCCATAATTCAGGAAGTTACGATCCGATATGCGCAAATATTGAAAAGAACCAAGATCTTTGGGTTCTAACCATGAATTTCAAGTTTCATCAAAATCGAATTAAAATTGTGACCTTTACAGGGTCCAAAACCTTGATATACCATTTTTTAACAGTATTCGCGTACAAACGGCAGCCATTTTGTATGACAATTTTGGTCTGATTTTCCCGAAATTCGAACTCAACCTTCCTTACGGTGTAACGGTAATATAATCAAACGTTTTTTTAAATCGGATAATAATTGTGACCTCCAAGCTAAAAAAAAGGCGATTTTGCGTATAATCAGGGGCCATAATTCAGGAAGTTACGATCCGATATGCGCAAATATCGAAATGAAGCAAGATCTTTGGGTTATAACCATGAATTTCAAATTTCATCAAAATCGAATCAAAATTGTGACCTCCACAGGGTCCACAACCTTGATATACCATTTTTTAACAGTATTCGCGTACAAACGGCGGCCATTTTGTATGGCAATTTTCGTCCGATTTTCCCGAAATTAGAACTCAACCTTCTTTAGGGTGTGACGGTAATATAATCAAACGGTTTTTTAAATCGAATAATAATTGTGACCTCCAAGCTAAAAAAAAAGGCGATTTTGCGTATAATCAGGGGCCATAATTCAGGAAGTTACGATCCGATATGCGCAAATATCGAAAGGAAGCAAGATCTTTGGGTTATAACCATGAATTTCAAGTTTCATCAAAATCGAATCAAAATTGTGACCTCCACAGGGTCCACAACCTTGATATACCATTTTTTAACAGTATTCGCGTACAAACGGCGGCCATTTTGTATGGCAATTTTCGTCCGATTTTCCCGAAATTCGAACTCAACCTTCCTTAGGGTGTAACGGTGATATAATCAAACGGTTTTTTAAATCGAATAATAATTGTGACCTCCAGAGGGACCACAAGCTAAAAAGTGTGATTTTTCGGACAATCAGGGGCCATAATTCAGGAAATTACATTCCGTAAGCCGCAAATATCGAAAGGAACCAAGATCTTTGGGTTACAAACATGCATGTCAAGTTTCATCAAAATCGGTTCAAAATTGTGACCTCTATAGGGTCCACAAGCTAAAAACGTGATTTTTCGTACAATCAGGGGCCATAATCCATGAAGTTTTGATCCGATACATGCCAATATCGAAAGCAGCCGAGAACTTTTGGGGATAAACCTATATTTCAAGTTTCGTCAAAATCAGATAAGAATTGTGACCTGTAGAGAGTCCACAAACAAATTGTGGACGGACGGACGGCCGGACGGACGGACGGACGGACGTCCGGACGGACAGGGGCGACGACATAATACGTCCACATGAAAATGTGGGCGTATAAAAATATATTCAGTCTGACTTTCTGACCAAGGGAATGTGTAGTATTTTGTTATTGTAATAATTGCGTTGTCAAACAAGGAATAACGCCCACTAGTGGAAATTTGATAACAATCAAAAAATTACATAATGTAATGTGTTGTTCACATGGTTAGTTGTGACAATAAATCAACTCAAAAAACCATTGCCTTCAGGTTGTTAAATTCCAGACTCATCAACCTGCAGAAAATGTATACAACTGCCCTGAAATGTGCAATAACACTAACAAAAGTGAATATTGCTGTTTCCCTATGACCAATACCATCAGGTGTTACCCAAAAATATATTTAAAAATTATATTGGGTTGTTTGTACCCCCTAATGGCTACACCTACATTGCATTTGATAGGATCATACCATAAAGTGATTTGGTGTTGCGCAATGTGGCGCACAGAACGCAATTATTAACGCGATTAGCAAAATTTCGTAATGAAACAGGATATGACAATGGAAATAAATACTCCTCAACAAAATGGAACTGAAATGGGGTTTAACATCCTACCTTTCTGCACCGATATCGCATTTCACATTGGAGTGCACACATAAACAGTTACCAAAAAGCAAAATTATTTGGCCTGCTATATACCGATAAATGACCGATGGAGATGGAACAGAACTCAAATAATAGCATATTATACATCCGAATAATTAAAAACCAACAATAGTAACTCCGTTCAAATACGTTCATTTTAAGGTCATAATTGTAATATAATAAAACTGACCTCAGTGACTTATAAAAGCTAATGATAAGGAAACTTGGTAGATAATACGGTTATAGGGGGGTATTAACTGTATTAATCTATAATGTGAGAGTTTGTTATCCGACCAGAGTAAAAACGCCATTTACCTAAAAACCAAGTTAATATCATTATTGTTGTTTATAAGACAGGTTAATACAAGATGGAAACGGGTGTAGTAACACGTGTTTGTTAAATATCTTCCAAGATAAGGAAATCTAGATCTCGCGTTGCATGGGCGTGTACGTAAAAGATCCTTGGCAGATGGAATGCGATATAAGAATATGCCATATCCATCATTACACACTGCACGGCGTACACCCGTCTTCATTAGCCCAGTAGGGACAGAACAGTAGGACGTAAACCCCATTTCATTTAATTTCTGTTTTGCAGTCAGAGCAGAAACACAGCTTAGAGAACACCGTCATTATAAATGAGTACATTATAAAGAGGGAATAACATCTGTTGTAAAAAGTAACATTAATAATTCTACTTGCAATTCTTGTTTCATTGATACGCATGTACCCAACGTGTGGGGAATACAGCTTACAAATTCATTATAAATGCAATTACAAATACAATACGGATAGGGGAACAACATCAGTTGAAGCGTTATATTGAATGAAATTAATCAATTATTGAGGCCTTTATCGTAGTTCCGGGTGCAATATAATTTCAGAGTGCAGTTTTGCAACTGACGATGCATAACGTCTGAACGACATCCTTTACTGACGGAGGCACCCCAAAACGATGTTAGATTTGGACAGAATGTATCATACATATACATAGAGAGCGAAATGGACTTTAACGTTCACTCGACACAAACATGTGGTTTAATTTACTTGAGATTAACATACGATTACTAGTAATTTTATCGATCATGGTCACCATATCACTAAAGGCCGGACACCATCTTGTCTGGATATTGTGCATGGTTACTTTTACTTCCACAATTGCGGAGCTAGGTCTTAGTCCCATACGAGAGATGGCATAATACATGGCCCACAGACACAGACCTCCAAGCACTTGTATCAGGGTATCGCGAATATTGTGCGAAAGATCTGGGCCCTGTTTCACGAAATTTTAACTTAAGATAAAATCCAATTTTAGTAGATACTTCAATTTTGATTGGCTAAGCACTAAAATCAATCTAATATTATCCAATCAAATTACTAAAATTGGGATCTTATCTTAGTTAAAATTTCGTGAAATAAGCCCCAGGCCTTATTTGTGTACCTTTTTACAAATATTTCTATCTTTCTTGGAACCGTAAGTGACCCCGCTTTGTGTAATATAATATCCTATTTTGGAGGTTTGAACCCTAGGGCCTTAATATTTATTACTATAGGGGTTACGAGGAATTGTATTACACTTATTACATTTATAACAATAGCGGTTATACAGTGTAACCCCTATTGTAATAAATGTGTCTACGTGTAGTACAGGATATGCACACGGAACAATCCCCAGACGACAGATTTTACAGCAAACATGCTTCACGTTCATAATTAATGTCATTGGTTACCAGGCCCGTATCTAGACACCATTAAGCGGAGGGGGGGGGGGGCATTACCTTTCGGTAGGGGGGCGAACATTTTGAGGAAATGTTCGGAAAGGTCATTCTAACAGACTGTTGTAATCATCATGCTATGTAGTTACCTAAGCGTCTAATAAGCATTTTAAAATAAGTATTCAAACAAAAAAAAATTAATTAGCTTTTTTAGGTTAATATAAGGTACTGTGTATACTTTAATGATTGTTAGCAATTTCTGAGCGGGGGGGCGAGCATTTCACGTGGGGGGGGGGGGCATGCCCCCTGCGCCCCCCTGTAGATACGGGTCCGTTGGTTACAATAGGGATTGACATTCCATTAAAGACTTTTACACATGTTTTGGTGGTGATTTTTTTTTTATATTCTATACTCTTACATTCATATGGAAATGGTGATTAAAATCATTAATCTTTAAAATTAGATATCGACTTAATTATATAACAAAATACATTAATTACAATAATTACAACCAGGGTTAGTATTACAATAGAGGATAAGAGACATTTTATTACAATTATAACATTATTACAATAGGGTTTAATATTGCAATATGGATGTAGAGATATTTTATTATAGTTATTACATTATTACAGTAGGGTTTAATATTGTAATATGGATTTAGAGAAATTGTATTATAGTTATAACATTTATTACAATATTGGGTGTTATTACGATAGGAGATGTATCAGGGCTTCCGAACAAGGTGTGTGGTATTTTTGAAACTGTAATATAACCCATTCTTACACGTACTGCTGTTTTAAACATCCGCCATCATCCTCGGTTGTGTTTAAAGGGACCACTCCGATTTAACGGAGTCTCGGAAAAAAAGTCTGTATAGGTATGAAATTTAGAGGACTGATATATTTACCTTGTCTCAAATTTCCAGCTCAAATTTCGTTGGATGACCTAAAAATCTACTGTCGTTCTTTTGGAGATCTATACAGTGCATGCATCGCGTGCTGTACTTGATGACGAAAGGTATAATACAGCTTAGGACACTGGTTTTCATTTCCAGATGACGACTGGCGGATTTAAGTTGTCTGAAAACCTATCACGTACATTGAGTTAGTTGCTCGTCCCTATGGTAAAGGATTTTAAGGGCTTTTAAAACAAATTTACGCAGTTTTATTCTCCGAAATATTATCGAGATTGGCCCTTGAATACACACTGTTTATAGCATAAAACCATTCTTCAACTAAATCCGTAACTGAGCTAATTTAAGATCTGTGGTGTTTCAGTTGTGATAAATATATGTATACCATAAAATGTTGTGATCGGAACGGGGACATTCAACCATTGTGGTCAATAATATATATCTATCTCAAGACAGCGAGAATCCATAGAGAAGAATGCTGGTAATTAATAATGAGCTACATGTATATTGTTTCTAATCATGGTTATATATCCGTCATACTTCAGCAATCTTCCATCTCAAAAACAATGTTGACATCAAGTGCCAAGATAACTTTTATTCAAACTGATCTACCTTTGAGGATTTTTTTTCAAATTGTACTTATATTATCCACTAATGATTTAAATATTTTCTGTGTTTTAGATATCGGACGATAGTGTAAAAGGTATTCTTGATATCCCCAGTGATATCGTCCCGTTCTGCTTCACTAACCCCTGTGTCCATTCACGGGTTTTTTACGAATTCATGATTTCATTGGCCACGTAGGTTGATTCTACGAACCAATAAAAAAGACAGTTTAGATATCAGTCTTAGTGTCAGTGTTTTCTTTCACCACATTACATCAGTCTGTACGCTCGATTATCAGAAACTTTGAAGAAATTTAATGTCAAAAAAAGTGACATGCACAAAAAATTATGTCCTAAAATATTTTGCCAAAGTTTGCAACAACAATACGAGTAATTTCCCTTTACCCACTCTCTTACTGTTTATGAAATTTTTTGATTGGTCATAAAAACATAAGATGGGGGGGGGGGCACGGTGTCCAAGTGGATAAGGCGCCGGTTCGCTAGCCCGGAGGTCGGGTGTTCGATCCCTGCATTGGCCGAGAAAGTTCATCTAGATTTTCCGCCGTGATTTCCCCTTGTCAGTGATGCAGAAAGGACAACTGCCCAGTTCCGTCCCGAGGTTCCGTGTACACATTGGAGTGTACGTAATAGATCCCTTGGCAGTTGGATTTCGATATAAGAGTTGGCCGTAGCGCCGCTGCCCGGGCAAAATATCCCTCATAGCACACTGTATGGCGTATGTCCGTCTTCCATTAGCCCAGGTTAGGCGCAAAAGAGTAGGACGTTAAACCCCATTTCATTTCATTTCATCAAAAATAGCAAAATAAACAAGGTCGTATAATGTGAGTATCGGTCTCCCTTATGAATGGACCAAGCTTAGTTTAGTGGAGTAGAACGGAACGATACTACAGGGGATATAGGCTAAAAACATGTCAATGAATATTTAAAAAGCAAGTAATGACTGAACATTAATGAGAAGCTTAAATACTCACATTTTGTAGGTGCAAATGTTTGAAGGGGGATTCACAAATAATTGTTACTTTCAGCTTAAACCAACACTTGTGTGACCCCGGAGTTGTTGATATTAGCACAGGAAAAACCAAACGTATAACACCAGTTAAAGGGCTCAAAGTTCTCACTTAATATTGCCTAGTCTTCGAAATTACAAGTACATATTAATGGCGCATTTCAAAACAATAATGACGTGAAAAAGTTTAGAACCAGTACAAAACAAGCCGGTGAGCGCGATTTGTAATGAGGCACCTTGAGAAAGAGAAATATCAAACCGTACTTCCGATGTTGACTAGAATGGGACTGCCATTCAATTTGGCCTGCTCTCGTATTTCGGAGAACAAGTTACAATCAAATGTAAATAAGTGTATATACAATCACATTATATTAATATGACAAATGTGCCCTTTAGTCTATTTTCGTCAATTTCAGTGCCAAAGAATAAACCAAGTAGTAGAAATGCTTCCCTTTTATGTTTTGTTGTGAATCGCAGCTATTGTTATAATTATAAGTTTGTTTTCATGTAGAAGGAAGCATGTATTACAGCAAGTCCGATTGTGTTAGATTGATGGACAGATCCTCGAATAGTAAAGACAATAAAGCGAAATTTTGACTATAACAAGGCCCTGTATACACAGCAAGGGTTATCCCCACTTGAGGGACTAGCTCTTCTAAACGAGCCCCTTGCTGACGGCTTTATTCTATTAAATGATTGGTTTATAAACGAGACTTTACAAAGGAAGCGGTTTAGCGTTTCTAACCAAGCTTCCTGGTTACATTACAAGTTTCAGCTCGCATTTCAAATAACCAAAGTTGAATAATTAAGTCATTGTTCTTGGGCATATAAATTGTTAAACGGGTCAGTCCTCTGTTCTAACCAGAGTTGGCCATTCCATATAAAAATGGGATAGCTTAAGCCCAAAGGCGCTTTATAGCTGAGGCGCTGGAGGCGTCAGCCTCCTTGCGAAAAAAAATCAAAGAAGTTGAACAAATAAAATGGGAGAAAAATGAAATGTACCCCAGTTAGAGAGGGCCCCAAAGGCAAACAAAGGAGCCCCTCGTCTGACAAAAGCGCCCCTCTGGCCAATCGTTTTCTTTACACTGTTACTGTCGCATCCACTACTGAATGAGAATGCAGTCATTGCATTGGTATGAAAATCATCAACCAAGACGCCCCCACCCCCACCAGGACCCACGCGAAACAGAGCCCTCACAATACTATAGCCTCCGCTATGATAAACCTTAAAACGCCCCTGCAAGCCCTGTAGTTTTAGAGGAGATAGGGTAAAATAGCTCGCTTTAATATAATCAGTTCAGTGAACTGACTCGGAAAGCATACAATAAAAGTTTATTTAATACCTAGTCTTGTTATAAAACAAACATATTAATAATAGCAGGCGAGCTAGATCACCACGCTCAAACGTCTTGTTCAGTCTTTACTCTGAATGGGTATCCCACTCATGTGTCCTTTAATGTCCTAGTCCAGCCTACCCAGTCGTGTGGCTGTATAGGGGGTAGAACAATTCAAATTATAATTACTACAACGTGAAATTTCTGTAAAAACAGAATTTTCCTTCCAGACAAATGACATCTCATGGGAAGTGCGACGTGTCCCAAAACTACGATAAAATATGAGATAATGTGTAGTTTATGTGTATTTGTTTTATTTTAGTATCTTAAACAGCGGCGCTGTCTTTTTTTAGCAACAGTTTGTCAGACCGATTAACCTCCTACCATTCTTATCGACTTCAATGACGGCAACTTTGTTAGGCCTTCGGTGCTACGACCTTTCGAATTCAAACTGTCAAGGTATAATACAGCTTAGGACACTGGTTTTCATTTCCAGATGACGACTGGCGGATTTAAGTTGTCTGAAAACCTATCACGTACATTGAGTTAGTTGCTCGTCCCTATGGTAAAGGATTTTAAGGGCTTTTAAAACAAATTTACGCAGTTTTATTCTCCGAAATATTATCGAGATTGGCCCTTGAATACACACTGTTTATAGCATAAAACCATTCTTCAACTAAATCCGTAACTGAGCTAATTTAAGATCTGTGGTGTTTCAGTTGTGATAAATATATGTATACCATAAAATGTTGTGATCGGAACGGGGACATTCAACCATTGTGGTCAATAATATATATCTATCTCAAGACAGCGAGAATCCATAGAGAAGAATGCTGGTAATTAATAATGAGCTACATGTATATTGTTTCTAATCATGGTTATATATCCGTCATACTTCAGCAATCTTCCATCTCAAAAACAATGTTGACATCAAGTGCCAAGATAACTTTTATTCAAACTGATCTACCTTTGAGGATTTTTTTTCAAATTGTACTTATATTATCCACTAATGATTTAAATATTTTCTGTGTTTTAGATATCGGACGATAGTGTAAAAGGTATTCTTGATATCCCCAGTGATATCGTCCCGTTCTGCTTCACTAACCCCTGTGTCCATTCACGGGTTTTTTACGAATTCATGATTTCATTGGCCACGTAGGTTGATTCTACGAACCAATAAAAAAGACAGTTTAGATATCAGTCTTAGTGTCAGTGTTTTCTTTCACCACATTACATCAGTCTGTACGCTCGATTATCAGAAACTTTGAAGAAATTTAATGTCAAAAAAAGTGACATGCACAAAAAATTATGTCCTAAAATATTTTGCCAAAGTTTGCAACAACAATACGAGTAATTTCCCTTTACCCACTCTCTTACTGTTTATGAAATTTTTTGATTGGTCATAAAAACATAAGATGGGGGGGGGGCACGGTGTCCAAGTGGATAAGGCGCCGGTTCGCTAGCCCGGAGGTCGGGTGTTCGATCCCTGCATTGGCCGAGAAAGTTCATCTAGATTTTCCGCCGTGATTTCCCCTTGTCAGTGATGCAGAAAGGACAACTGCCCAGTTCCGTCCCGAGGTTCCGTGTACACATTGGAGTGTACGTAATAGATCCCTTGGCAGTTGGATTTCGATATAAGAGTTGGCCGTAGCGCCGCTGCCCGGGCAAAATATCCCTCATAGCACACTGTATGGCGTATGTCCGTCTTCCATTAGCCCAGGTTAGGCGCAAAAGAGTAGGACGTTAAACCCCATTTCATTTCATTTCATCAAAAATAGCAAAATAAACAAGGTCGTATAATGTGAGTATCGGTCTCCCTTATGAATGGACCAAGCTTAGTTTAGTGGAGTAGAACGGAACGATACTACAGGGGATATAGGCTAAAAACATGTCAATGAATATTTAAAAAGCAAGTAATGACTGAACATTAATGAGAAGCTTAAATACTCACATTTTGTAGGTGCAAATGTTTGAAGGGGGATTCACAAATAATTGTTACTTTCAGCTTAAACCAACACTTGTGTGACCCCGGAGTTGTTGATATTAGCACAGGAAAAACCAAACGTATAACACCAGTTAAAGGGCTCAAAGTTCTCACTTAATATTGCCTAGTCTTCGAAATTACAAGTACATATTAATGGCGCATTTCAAAACAATAATGACGTGAAAAAGTTTAGAACCAGTACAAAACAAGCCGGTGAGCGCGATTTGTAATGAGGCACCTTGAGAAAGAGAAATATCAAACCGTACTTCCGATGTTGACTAGAATGGGACTGCCATTCAATTTGGCCTGCTCTCGTATTTCGGAGAACAAGTTACAATCAAATGTAAATAAGTGTATATACAATCACATTATATTAATATGACAAATGTGCCCTTTAGTCTATTTTCGTCAATTTCAGTGCCAAAGAATAAACCAAGTAGTAGAAATGCTTCCCTTTTATGTTTTGTTGTGAATCGCAGCTATTGTTATAATTATAAGTTTGTTTTCATGTAGAAGGAAGCATGTATTACAGCAAGTCCGATTGTGTTAGATTGATGGACAGATCCTCGAATAGTAAAGACAATAAAGCGAAATTTTGACTATAACAAGGCCCTGTATACACAGCAAGGGTTATCCCCACTTGAGGGACTAGCTCTTCTAAACGAGCCCCTTGCTGACGGCTTTATTCTATTAAATGATTGGTTTATAAACGAGACTTTACAAAGGAAGCGGTTTAGCGTTTCTAACCAAGCTTCCTGGTTACATTACAAGTTTCAGCTCGCATTTCAAATAACCAAAGTTGAATAATTAAGTCATTGTTCTTGGGCATATAAATTGTTAAACGGGTCAGTCCTCTGTTCTAACCAGAGTTGGCCATTCCATATAAAAATGGGATAGCTTAAGCCCAAAGGCGCTTTATAGCTGAGGCGCTGGAGGCGTCAGCCTCCTTGCGAAAAAAAATCAAAGAAGTTGAACAAATAAAATGGGAGAAAAATGAAATGTACCCCAGTTAGAGAGGGCCCCAAAGGCAAACAAAGGAGCCCCTCGTCTGACAAAAGCGCCCCTCTGGCCAATCGTTTTCTTTACACTGTTACTGTCGCATCCACTACTGAATGAGAATGCAGTCATTGCATTGGTATGAAAATCATCAACCAAGACGCCCCCACCCCCACCAGGACCCACGCGAAACAGAGCCCTCACAATACTATAGCCTCCGCTATGATAAACCTTAAAACGCCCCTGCAAGCCCTGTAGTTTTAGAGGAGATAGGGTAAAATAGCTCGCTTTAATATAATCAGTTCAGTGAACTGACTCGGAAAGCATACAATAAAAGTTTATTTAATACCTAGTCTTGTTATAAAACAAACATATTAATAATAGCAGGCGAGCTAGATCACCACGCTCAAACGTCTTGTTCAGTCTTTACTCTGAATGGGTATCCCACTCATGTGTCCTTTAATGTCCTAGTCCAGCCTACCCAGTCGTGTGGCTGTATAGGGGGTAGAACAATTCAAATTATAATTACTACAACGTGAAATTTCTGTAAAAACAGAATTTTCCTTCCAGACAAATGACATCTCATGGGAAGTGCGACGTGTCCCAAAACTACGATAAAATATGAGATAATGTGTAGTTTATGTGTATTTGTTTTATTTTAGTATCTTAAACAGCGGCGCTGTCTTTTTTTAGCAACAGTTTGTCAGACCGATTAACCTCCTACCATTCTTATCGACTTCAATGACGGCAACTTTGTTAGGCCTTCGGTGCTACGACCTTTCGAATTCAAACTGTCAAGGCTTAATTCTTTTAGGTACAGTTATTGTATAAACTTCACGGTCACTACCGGAAGCAATGGTCGCCCTCCTGTTTAGCTGGTTATGGTCTCCCCAGATCGTTATGAAACCGTTTAGCTGGTTATTTCAGGCCAGGAAGTCGAATGAAGGAAGTAAAATGTTTATAATCATTCGAATTAAAGATTTAATTTTCTACATTACAATCAGGCTAATTAAAACGAGCATACGCTATCAAATGTGCTGTAAAGAAGAGTTTGTCCGAACATAGGCGATTTTTAACTGTTAATTAATGCTAAACCGTACACGTGACCTCGTTCTTTGTCCAATTTGAAAGACAGGAAGTTGCACGTTGCGCCACCCATAATTAACTAGAGCTATTTCCCTTTTAGTCCAAATCAGGATTTGGTCAGGGTCACTAAGATGTAAATAAGGTTACAGCACGTGATTGTTGGCTAGATTGTGGGTTAGGCTGTAAGAATTTGGGGCAGAGGTTCACTCTGCACGTTAGCACCGACCTATGATGAAAAAGTAGTTCGCGATATTTCCTAGTTTTATTAAAGAAATACATACAATACATTAGATGTATATACAAAGGTGATTTCGCTGTGGGTTTTTTGGTCTTCCTTGGGTGGTGCTTCTGGTATTTTTATTTCTTAAGAAAAAAGAATAAATTTGAGGCTCTCGGGGGAGAGTCACATAAGTGTGTTTCCTACTAATAATTGTATTTTCTACAAATGTGTCTGTTACACTATCACGGGGTTAGGGCTATAGATTCTTATATTTAGTTGATTTTATTTACTTACGTTTGGGGCTATGATTTAATATATGGTTTGTTTTGGGTTAGTGTGATGAATGTTTTTTTAATCTAATTTACTGTGAACTAAGATGTCGTTAACGTTTTCATTTTTAGAATTTGCAATTATAAGTTTCTGTGTGAAGATTTTCGGGTGATTTTCCTGGAGATCAGTAAAGTGTTTTCTGATGATCTTGGACGCATTTGCTGCTGGTTGCTAAAGGGACTACAAAAGGGGCTGTTGAGCTAGCCGTATTGGTATTCAGACCTAGTTAGGGGCTGTTGTTTTCAATTTGTCAATCCAGAACTCTTCTCTAGTTAGCCTAAACTGTTTAATTTCTTCCGGAGTTTCAAAGTTGCTCTTAGTCTATTCTATTGGTGTGACAATGCGATCAGAAATGTCATGGTTAAAGTGACTATGTCTGACCGTTTATTCTCTCCCTTAAGTGCATTCTGCCCCCCCCCCCCACATATTGTTTGTCACATTGTCTACCTGAAATTAGATAAATTATGTTTGAACTGCTGCATAAAAGTTGATCTAACATTGGGAACTTTGCACCAGATGTTTTGTTATGGATCTGGTCGGATATGTTTATGAGTTTCCATGTTCGACATCTGTGGTTATAGTCAGTGGCGGGGTATTGAAGGCCGTGCAATAGACAACTTCCTGTACATAATTCATTATAGTTGTTGATATCTGTTTTTACGTTGGCGGATGTTCTGCTAATCTATTATCGTTAAAAATTATTTTTGAGACATACTTTCCATTTGATGAATGTAGGTTTCATATAAAAAGAGTATGTGCCCAGACGCATATAGAACAAAGAATAATGAGGTGACATATTGGCCATTTGCTAACTACTATAGATATATATAAAAGTTCTAATCGATGGTTTCAGCTTACATAGAAACATTGAACTATTGAGGAAGGAAACACAATACTATGTAATGATGAACAGAGACTGTCACTGCTAGCAACATAATGTTTTTTTCTTTCCTTGAAGTTTTTAGCCACATTGGCTTAATAAGTAAGAAGATATTCCCGTGTTCGATTCCTTGGTTAAAGTTCCAATAGCATATTTTCTAATAAAGTCAAAACATAATTATTTCTATTTCTTTTGCTCAAAATGTTGTCAACTCAATATTATACGATCATGGGCAAAATTTCATGGGGGTTAAAATGGTTGAGACAGGCTTATTGAGGAGATAGTAACTCAATTACCTCCCTTGTTTTCCCATTCCTCTCCATGGACGGCCATCTTCAAACGTTTGAATTTGAAGTTGAAAATGATATTTGTGCCAATTTCTCAACTGGCAATAGTGAATTATAGGATTAATAGGATTATTCTTTAACAAGGTAGGACTGTTTATAGGTACAATCTATTTTAGGGCTTTATTTTAATACATTTTAAAAATATAACCTAAAAATATGCTATTGGAACTTTAAGTGCATAGAGACTTTCGGACCTGGTTCGCCCTTGTCAGTGGTACAGGTCGGAAGACTCCGCAAGGGACACTTTATATTCACTGGACTCGGACGAAAAATCGAGACCCCGTGTAAAAGAACGCTTGACATTTGGGATTCGATGTAAGAGTAGGCCGTATGTCGCTGCCGTGGCAAAAACCCCCCATAGCGTTCTGTTTGTCGTATGTCCGTTTTCAATAGAACAGCAGGAGGTTATTCATTTTATTTTCATGTATTATATATAAATATCCAAAGTAGACCAGGAAGACTATGAAAATTAATGAAAGATGTATTAAAGTAGATAAAGTACTTAAAAGTCTTTTTACCGTAGATAAATACATAAATATACACCCAGCTAAACAATTCATCCTTTTACTTCATTCAGACATACACTAAATCATATACGGTGGCTGTCTTGAGATATTAATAGTGTCTACGAAATATTAAATTTTTAACCATACATATATACATGCGTATAATAGATTTTCATGATAATAGATTATAGATAATATCCAGTAACGTAAAACAAAAGATTATAAAGTATAATACCTAATATGAGATTAACTTGCCTTGCCTTCCTGGTATAATCTGACAAAATACAATACAGGAGTAATGAGATGAAATACATTTTCATAGATCAGTATGTAATCTGACTATGAAACTTAAAGATACATCCCCGCGTACAAACTAGGTGATTTGATGATATATTTAGACTAAAAACATATTCAAACTAATTAATTTATCATAATTTTGCTTCAAATCCTTCTCAACACATTGCAATTGTTAGGGAATTCCCCTGCAATAAAAAAATCGACCAAAAGAGGTCATGTTTGTGTCACGAGACTTACATCTCTCAGTATCTAGCAACGGGTGCGAAGTCGAGGGAGAATTCGTTGTATACACAAGACGATGTTGTCTTTAATTGCTGAATATTTATTACAGATATCGAAACCTAATTAAATTCTCGGATTATCCACTGTCCGCGTTTTTTCCATGATTTTTATCTGAGAATTGTTATATAAACTATTAATCAGACATTTATTACCAAAAACAAGACCATAATTAACTATCGATGGCATCGGATACTCGGCATTTTAACGAGATTAGAACGATTCGCCATTTAAAAGTCGCAAATATACCAGTACAATGATTACCACTATCCACACATCTTGTCAAAACTACTAACAGTGATAATTTAGTTAAGAATGAAGTAATTGGAATGCAATTTTTAATATTCTCTTTTGTTATCATCTATTTTTGAATAATTATAGCAAGAATGGTCAACTCTTTTATTAAACTATAATGCGTTTCGGTGCCATTTCTAACAAGGGCCTCGAAGCTCGGCGATTGACATAATCCACAAGTCAGGTCAAACGGTGTAGACTGGAATAACTAGAGATTTCCATTCGATTGAGACTTAAATGTATATTTTGTCGAACATAACTGGATTAATCGTATTAGACTAAAACGGAAACGATTGAATGTAAATCTGTTTATATGCGTTACGACCCATTAGTGTCCATTTAAAGGCCAAAAGTATTAGCGATTTAGCTCCTTTAAATATGATTCCATATTCCATATATATACGCCAAGTTTTTCACATGTTTTGTATTACATAAAGTTCATTTTAGAAAAAAATAAGGAAGATTTACTGACCTTTCGTTATTATTTATTATTTTAAGCATTAAGAGGCGTATAGTCGAAAGAAGGACGTTGACGTAAGGATTTTATTTCTGTTCACTGATCGAAAATTACTTCGTAATACACACGTTACAAATTGAAATGAATGTGGGTTTACGTCCTACTGTTCTGCACTCGCCCAGCTAATGGAGATGTGCGTATTTGACCCCGTCCTCATTCGCTCATTCGGTGCAGAATAGTAGACCGTTAAAACCCGTTTCAAGGATTTCATGCTTACATTGGTGTTTCCGCTTACTCCAGGAGAGGCCCTTATTTGTCAGGCCCCTTCTCGGTCATCACTGACAAGAAGAAACAAAACTGATAAATCTTACGAACTTTCTCGGCGAATACAGAATCGAACCCGAAAGTTCTGTGAGGCTGAGCCAGGGCTTCACTCAATGGTGTTCCATTTCCAATACGTATAATCTAAATCTCCATTCCTGTATTCACCGGTAGATGATACCTGCTCTGTGAATACAATTCACCCGAAAAATGCCTATTTCCGCTGCTTGGTATTTATTACTAAGAAAGTAAAAACTGGATAATCGATCAAATTTCGGAAAATCATTGACCAGTCTTAAATATTGTATTTTAAAACTAGAAATTCGCAAGCTGAAAACCAAAATAACAGCGACGTTGATTTGTCACAGTATAGAATTCCGTGTCTAGAAATACCACAGACATTGAAAGCCACAGATGGTGAATGTATAATCAAACAAATGGCTACAACAATCGTAAGTTTTGAATAGATCTTATAAAAATAATTCTAATACCAAGAAGAATTTTTCCCAATTCACCCACTGGAATTTGTATTTAACCACTGGTTAAAGCCGATTGAGCTTGATTTGTATTCGTTATAATCATAATATTCTTTCCGACAAATAGCATCAGAAATGAAATGAAATGGGTTTGAACGTCCTTCTCTTCTGACCTAACCTGGGCTAATGGAAGACGAGCATACGCCATACAGTGTACATGTAGTATTAAAGGGACAATAACATTGTTGCTGGCTTGGTAGCTCCAGAAAATAAATAATACCCTTATTCTAAGTACTAGATGTTTAAATGTCCTACCTGTTGTGTAAATTATCCATTACAACCTATTTTATTTGTCCAGGCGGTTCGAAAATATTTTAAAATCCAAGTCACATTTGAAAAGGTTTACGTTAGACTTTTCAAATCAATTGGTTGAATTTTTCCAATTTTTTAAATTAGATGTGTTAAGATGAAATTTATATCATCATTTAATTGGAATATTCTAAAATAATACGATTTGTTGACCAGAATGAAGATTGGGACATGTTTTTCAGTTACAACAAGAGTGTTATTGGGGCTTTAAGGAAATTTTTGCCCGGGGCAGCAGCGCTACGGTCTACTCTTATATCGAATTCCAACTGCCAAGGGATCTTTTACGTGCACGCCAATGTGTAGATGGGAGCTCGGTTTTCCCCACATCCAAACGACTAGACAGCTGTCCTTGTCAGACCCTCTGTTCTGCATCACTGACAAGAGGAAACCAGCCGGAAAATCGAGATGAACTTTCTCGGACAATGCAGGGATCGAACATCCGACCTCAAGGCTGACAGTAGCATCAAGGAAATAAGTAGCGTCATTGATAGAAAATCTAGATGAAATTTCTCGGATAATGCAGGTATCGAACACCCGACCTCCAGGCTGACAGTAGCATCAAGGAAAAAAGTAGTGACATTGATAGAAACCCGTATGGTTTGGTGGTTGTAGACATTCAGTAAATCATGTCAGTTGTTAATTTTTCCATTAAGTCAAGTATGCTAAAAATAAATCCATTAAATACCTATTTATTTTATTAATACGAGCCCTTTCCTTGTTTAAATCTCAACACTTCCTGGTTCCTGAAAATAACAGAGTGATGGGATCAATATTACTGTTAAAGCAAGACAAGGAAGCTGCTGAGGGCGTGTGTAATGCCCCCGTCAGACCAGATTCTAAATGGTGTCAGTCCCGAAATGACCTAGTTTGTGTCGAGCGGACGTTAAACCCAATTTCCCTCTCCCACCCTCTCCCACCCTCTCTCTCTCTCTCTCTCTTTCTCTCTGCAAATGGTGTCCTTACTGTGTTGCTGAGACCGTACGGCAACCAGAATACGCACAAGGTCGCCGGTAAACGTAAACACAACGCGAGTAAATGCCCCCAAAAATTACAAACTTGAAAAGAGATGCGTTCTCAGAGCTTTCCAGGTCAGATCGCAGAACCTTGGCGTTTGTTTTGAACATGCTTAAAACAAACGCCGTGACTCATCGATTACTGTCGACAATGGAGACCACAGCACGATATCTGACATATCATCCCGCTTTTATCACTCTTATGGCGATCTTGAGGCGCCCTGAGACCATTTTCGGTCTGTCGGTTAGCATCTGACATTTGGATTCGCATACACGCTATTATTAACTGATTTATGCCATTCTACCCCCAAGATAGTCGTTTATTTAAGTTGACCATATCACTATAAAAAAATCTTTTTGTCAAGACATTTTAATTGCTTATATAATTAAGAAATAATCAAGTTGAATAGATTATTAATTTATAATGATTTTTGTTTACCTTTAGGTATATTATCTCAAATCGTGTATACATGTATTGCAATGACGTATTGTATCTTTAAGCCTATCATTGAACACAGACTCTGTCAAGGTGGTGAGCGATTTCTCTCCATTGAACAAACTCACTGATCAACTCTCACTATGACCAGATTATACTCAAAGGACCAACTTTTACAATACTCTACGTATGACTTTTTCAATAAGAACCAGATTCAATTCCTCAAATACGTTACGAAACCAATCATAAAGCGAACCAGACGAAGTGGTACTGCTAGGCGAAAATGCAGAAAAACAATTCCTGCCCGTAGTTCCCAAATACGCAACCATGTGCATACTTTGATAGCTGTAAATCATTCAAATCTAACAGAACCAAACATCGTAAATGGCCGTACGACTCAAAAAGTCAAGGTTCTACTTTTAAACGCCAGATCCGTGAACAACAAAGCTTCAGAGTTAAATGGCACTCTTATTGAGCTCGAATGTGACCTGTTTGCCATAACGGAGACCTGGCTAGGTACTGTGCATGACAATGTTACATTGGCGTCTCTGGTTCCAAATGACTACAAATTTAAGAATGCCACTCGACTTAAGAGTGGAGGGGGTGTCTCACTAATATACACATCAACCATCTCCGTAAATGTTCAGAAACGTTTAAATCTATCTCTTCCTTTGAATATCTTGATTCTATTGTATCTACAAAACACTGTAAACTAATGGTAGTGTTGGTCTACCAATCCCCATCTAAATACCACGAATCACTGTTTTTAGACGAATTTAAAGCATTGCTGAACTCATTTTCTGTATCTAAACTCGACCTACCTATTCTTGGCGATTTTAATTGTCATGTTGACAACTTATCTAATCCATTTGCGTCCAGTTTCAAGGAGGTTTTAGACCAATATTCCCTTCAACAACATGTGTCTTTGCCAACACACCAACACGGCCACACGCTTAAAACGCAGGATGGTGAACTTCCTGTAAGAAATCTTGGGGTTAATAACAATCTTATTTCTGATCATTTTCTCATCAGTTTTAACTTGAACATTGAAAAGCTCAATTTAGAGAGGAAATCCATTGAATATCGTAAGTTTAAAACATTAGATATTGAACTGTTTAAGCGAAAGCTGGAAGAGTCGCTTTCAGAAACCCTCTTGATAATGCTGATGTCAACGCGAAGGTAGATATTTATAATAGTTCAATTAAGTGTGTTATTGAGAGTGTCCTCCCGCTCCAGAAGAAATCTGTGCTGTTGCGACCTGGATCGGAATGGTATAATAACCCCGACATTGATGCGGCCAAAAATGTCAGAAATTCATAATGATCTAGCTACGACAACTCCAGTAGTTATTGAAAGAGTGATTAAAACAAACATTTGCTCTCTTGATAAATTTAGTGATCTCAGTGAAAAAGAACTCTGTAAGATAATCAACTCCAAGAAATCAGCATCTTGTTCTTTGGATCTAGCACCTACCTGGTTCATCAAACAGAACCTACCCCTTTCCTCCCTACCATATTAGATACTGTGAACACTTCCTTTGACCTCGGTATATTTCCACAGGGGGTTGGGATGGCCTAGTGGTCTAGTTGCCGCGCTTCGACCTCTAGCTGGCCGGTCACCTCTGGCTTGCGGCTGTGGTTTCGAGCCCTGGTGTGAGCGTATGTGGCATGGAGATAGGGGCGCCTTCTCAACCTCGTGGGTTTCCTCCTGGCACTCCGTTTTCCTCCTACTGCTAAAGACCCCTACGAGCAAGCGAATTATTGAAATAAACTTGAAACCATATGTTAGTCCCGAAATGACCTAGTTTGTGTTGAGTGGACGTTAAACCCCATCCTATGAAAATAGCTTACGTTGCGCCCCTCATAAAGAAGACGCCACTCGACCCTTGAAAAATGTATTGCTGATCAGTTTAAATCTCATTTGTGTCAAAATAATTTGTCTACTAAAAGTTCACAATGGTATCTTGATGTCCATGGCAACAACAAATGCGTGATGCTGGTACTATTAGATTTGTCCGCCGCGATTAATACACTGCACCACAATCTGTTAGTGTCCACGCTATATTCTGAATTTGGGGTGTCCGCCTCTTCTCTAGCACTTTTTCAGTCTTCTCTTCAATTAAGAAGTCAGGCAGTGTTGATAAACAACAAACTCTCAGAGCCCAAGGACCTCCATTATGGAGTGCCCCAAGGCTCTATTTTAGGGCCGATTCTTTTTGCAGTTTATACACACACCCCCTCGGGGACATTGCTCAAACATACGGAGTAGACTTTCACTTTTACGCTGACGATACCCAACTCTATATCGATTTTGTAATGTGTATATCAGAAATTAAATCCTGGGTGTCTGTTAAGGTTTAAACGACGATAAAACAGAGTACATCCTTTTTGGATCCAAGTCGTCTGTGTTAAAATTGAAAAGTGTTAAAAGTGATGTTAACATATTAATATAGTTTCACATTATCAATCCTGTTGAGTCCACCAGAAACATTGGTGTATTTTTTGACAGTCATGTCATGAGTACGCGAATCAATAATACATGTATTTGTAAAGTATGTTATGTTCATCTCAGAAACATAAGTAAAATTCGTTCAAATGTAGCCCCTGGTGTTGTAAAAACCATTGTAAATTCACTTGTAACTTCGAAACTGAATAGCTGTAACTCTCTCTTACTGGTATCTCTGATAATTTAATTCACAAACTTCAAATGGTTCGGAACTCAGATCATATTACCCCTATATTAATTAAATTACATTGGCTACCCATTCGTTTTAGAATCGTATATAAATTGCTTCTCTTAGTCTTTAAATGCCTTAATTGGTCTGCGCCTTCATACTTAAGGGATTTAATTCAAATTTACACACCCTCTAGAACTTTGAGGTCCTCACCTGATTGTTTACTGTTATGTCAACAGCGATCACGATTAAAAACAATAGGTGATAGAGAATTCACTATCCATGCACCAAAAGTTTGGAATTCATTACCTTTTAACATTAGAAATTCTACAACAATTACAATTTTTAAGAAACATATTAAAATTCATCTATTTAAAGAAGCTTTTGATATATAACTAAAGTATCTTTTTTGAAGAATGTTATATTTGAATCTAGATCGTGATATTTAAAGTAGCTAAGGCTCTAACTCAATATCATCGAACGCCTTCGACGTTAAAAACACAAATTATTTGTCAATTTAAATCAACATTGATGATGTGGTGTTACCAGAAAAAGATGCGCTTCTGATATCATATTCAAGACGAAATAATTTTTATTGCCATTGGTACATGAATCGTGTACCATACGGCGTTTCAGACTCATTTTCAGCTAGGGACCCACAGAACAAGGCTAGGATTACTCCACATTACATCTTAAAAGGTGAGCATGCGCAATAAATACTATATAGACTGGAATAACCAGACGCTATATATATTGTGATTCAATTGAGACTTCTGGTGTACTTCGCCAAACATAACTGATTTGATATTAGAGTAAAAACGGAAACGATTGAATGTAAATCAGTTTATATACATTCATATCAATTTATTATATGGCTTTTGACCCATTTGGGTCAATTTCTAGGCCCCAAATATTAGCGATTTAGCTCCTTTAAATAGTCTAATATTTCTATTCTATAGTTTTCTTATATTATTTCCCTTTTTTATATATAAGTTTATCAAATTTTATGTTTATTTTATTCCTGAATTATTGTATTGTATTTTGTTTGTTTTATATTGGTTTTTTACTACGTGCTCTGTAAAGCGCATTTGAGCACTATGTGAATTGTGCGCTATATAAATGTTCTTAATAATAATAAAAAAATAAAGGCTGAAAACTTACATGCAGGCGAAGACATCTTTGTTGCTAAGAGTTACTCATCTTTTAGTCTCGGATAGCAGGTCGGAATTAGTTCAACCACGCTGACACTCGTCTCTTTGAATACCACACACAATAAGACTAATTTCCCGTTCTTTTAAAAATCGTCAAACGTTAAAAATGTTTTTTGTCGATATCCAAATAACATTTTCCTTTAATAATTGATTTACCAGCAACTCGAGACTCAAGCATTTTAAATTTGCAGGATAGCAAGGGCGGTGTAAATCTAAATTGAGAATATTTTGAAAAAAGAACGCAAGCACGTGGACAAATAACGGCTTTTTAAAATGGGTGTAAAAATTCTTCATAGAGAGAGAGAGAAATGGGGTTTAACGTCCACTCGACACAAACTAGGTCATTTCGGGACTAACATATGGTTTCAATTTTATTTCAATAATTCGCTTGCGCGTAGGGGTTTTTAGCAGTGGGAGGAAACCGGAGTGCCCGGAGGGAACCCACGAGGTTGAGAAGGCGCCCATATCTCCATGCCACTCGGCCATCCCAACCCCCCTTTTAAAAAAAAACAAAAAACAAATGCTTCATAAGTAGTTCCTAAGAAAATCCCTAAAGCTACAGTAGCCTATCGATAAACACGTTCCTGTCACGTATTTATCGGGGTTTATTGTCCATTTAACCATGTTTGAATTGTCTCGTGTTCTAATGATTAAAGCATGGTTAAATGGACAATAAACCCCCTCTAAATACGTAACAGGAAGTGTTTATTTCCTAATGTTTATTTCCTATATCAGATACCATGGTGAACTAGATGTGGATAGATATACTCCATTCGTGTACTCCGGTTTTCCCACCCTGCCAAAGACCCCTACGCGCAAGCGAATTGTTGAAATAAAATTAAAAACCATATGTTAGTCCCGAAATGACCTAGTTTGTGTCGTGTGGACGTTAAACCCCATATCTCTCTCTCTCTCTAAAAGTCAAACTAATTGATTAAGAGTTAATTGATATAAAACCACAATTCCATCGATACATAATTCCCCGGCTTGTATTCAGTCGGATGAAAACAAGCAAACACGAGATTTTACCCAAGACTTTCAGTTTGCTCTGACCGAGAATGCTGAATGATTGCGAAACTTTAAAGTCATCATTTTCTTGTAAATACCGAAGGGGGTCGTTTTTAGTAATCCGACTTTCACAATATCTTAAAATGTAATCGATATTTAAATTAATTGTCCCAATCTGTCGAAATTTTCCAAACACGAGAATGTCATCCAGGCACCAATTGAATATAATATTATCTCAATCAATCATCATAGCTAAAACATTTGATTACCCAACAGTTCTGCCCACACCATATCTGGTAGAACTGTGTCATGACTCAACTCCGTGCTACTCAAGTGCAATTCTCTTCCTGATCTTGCAGTAACAAATTCTCTATCAACTTTTAAAGATATTTCAGAGATCCTAAATGCAATTCCCATGTGGACGTATTATACCGTCGCCCCTGTATGGACGTCCGTCCGAAATTTGTTTCTGACACTCTACAGGTCACCATTTTTATTCGATGTTAACGAAACTTGAAATATAGTTTAATAATTCCTGAGAAGTCGAGTCATTCCGATATTGGCATGTACTGAACCGTATCTTTATGGATTATGGCCCCTGGCGTTTTTAGCTTGTTGACACTCTAGAGGTCGCCATTTTGATGAAACTTGAATCGTAACTTCCTGAATTATGCCACCTGATTTTACAATAAATCACCTTTTTTAGATTGTGGTCCATCTGGAGGTCACAATTATTATCCGATTAAAAATAACGTTTAATTATATCACCGTCACGCCGTAATGAAGGTTAAATTCGAATTTCGTGAAAATCGGACCAAAACTGCCGGACAAAATGGCCGCCGCTTGTACGCGGATAATATTAAACTATGGTTTATCAAGGTTGTGGACCCTGTAGAGGTCACACTTTTAATCAGATTTTGATGGAACTTGAAATGCATGTTTATAACTCGTAGACCCCTGTTTCTGTCGATATTTGCGCGTATCGTATAGTAACTTCCTGAATTATAACCCCTGACTGTACGAAAAATCGCCATATTTGTCTTGTGGTCCCTCTGGAGGTCACAAATATTATCCGATTTTTAAAAAACAAGTCTGATCGAAGTGATATCGCAGACAAAGGCAATACGTTTAGTATACCTCGGATTTATTCCTACATTACAAGATAAAATAGCACCCTTGTCTAAACTTAACATTAAAATTACTGTACCCAGTTAGACTATCGATGAATATGGGAACACTAATATGAGGCTAACTGGTGATTAAATCAAATTGACCCATCACATACTCAAACGAATTCCATTCGACTGATGCCAGTGATAATAGCAATTTAGCCTGTAGGGTTCCCACCAATAATGTACGGTCGGAGGAGAACCAAATTTATTATAGGTAACCGATTTTGTTTAGGTATCCTTGGGCTATCTAAGCTAGTAGTACACTCCTGATTATCGTCCATCCAATATTACCAAAAACCCGTTCGTTATATATGATATAAAATAATCAGCCGGAACAAAAATTGCTTTCTTGTATTCATTTTTTTTTCAGTTTTATTGATACTGTGTTTTGAAACATCATACGTATTAGTGAGACTAAAACATCAAATTGAATTTCGTAGTATTCGGATAATGTCTTTTGGAATCTTGTAAATCCCTTTCATGTAAACGTTTTTATCAAAGCTCTTTTAACTTTAAATTGTGTTTAGATTTTGTTATAAGATGTCTGTGCGTACGTCATACTTAGTTCTTGACTATACGTATTAGTGAGACTAAAAAAATCGAATTTCGTAGAATTTTGATAATATCTTCTGGAATCTTGTAAATCCCTTTCATGCAAAGGTTTTTATCCAAGCATTTAATTTTGTTCAGATTGGTGAGATGAAGGAGATTACTGAATTAAACGATTTCCGATAATCACTTCCACTAGAATTATTGCTTTAGATCACTGTGTAAAAGATTGTGGCCTATCACAGCTACAAAAGGTATAACCCGATCACATTAAAATATATAATATAAATAGTTTAGATTAGTGATACAAGGTAATCAATCGAACTTCCGATTATTACTATCGGTTTCTTACTTTTGATCTAATTGAAGAATCTTATGTTTGTTCTATTTTGGTCTTTAAAACGTAAGAATGGATAATCAAGATGATTGTATTTTATCGTACAGCCCTCAGTAATAATGATCGGGGTTAGCCTAAAATTCAAAAGCTAATATCTCGGTGCAGAGTGGAGAAATTTGACTAAAATTTTAAGCATATCTATTGACGTTATCTATTGTTAACCCAATCTCGCATAATGTCCCTTTAATATACTGAGCGCCATAGAAAAACGCATCACTTAGTTTTCGTATAACAAAATGATCCTTTAAACACATCTTATTTAGTTTGCTTCTTATTGTGAACAATATTCAAATGGGAACAAATAAATAACAAAACAAAGATAAACATGGCCGTTAGCTTTATGTTAGGACTGAACGATTTGAATAACTTTTAGACCCATGATATTATTTCTAGTAGGGGTCACGGTGGCTAAGTGAGTAAGAAGCTGGCTTGCTATATCCTGGAGGTCGAGAGTTCGATCCCTGCACTGGCCGATAAAGTTCATCCCGATTTTCCGACAATGTAGAAGATCCTTTGACAAACGGATTTCGATATAAGAGTAGGCCATATTGCCGCTGTCCGTGTAAAATTCCCCTTATAGCACACTGTATGGCACATGCCGGTTCAGAACAGAACAGTAGGAGGTTAAACCCAATTTCATTTAATTCTAGTAAGATTGATTTTGGTTGTGCATGTTCTTTAACTCAATAATTATCATTTATTGTGACACGTTTTCGATTTTAAATACAATTCAGATACAGCTTATCTATCTTATATTTTAATTACATCAATATGTCAACCTTGAAGGCGGAATGATGCTTAGAGTATCAATTACCTATTTTGGCTTTGATAATATAATCTGTCTCGGCTTAGATGTCACAAAGATGTTACTAATCACATTACTCAAATCGATATTGACGAAGTGTTCACAATGATCAGTGGGTGTGTAAAACGAAAACGGTTGGCGTAGTGGTGTCTTGAAGAGACGAGCTGGAAAGTTGGCCTGAACAGATCGTTGCCATCATCCTATCATAAAACATTACTCAAGTCTCTGAAACAGCATTCTGAGATTCGGTGGAGCATAATTACGACAGATCAACTTCTGCACTCAGTAACTGCCTAAAAGTTATCAGCCTTTAACGGTAAGCAAAACTTTTATTTAGTTTTGAAGATCGATTGTCACTGATAGTTGAGATTTGACGTTTTAACGCTTATATTGAAAATTATATACTTGACAAACATACAGTGTATATTAAAGACTATAATTTGACAGGTATGATGCATATCCACTTCGGGATAACCCACATTTACTTAAATAGCATTGACGCCGAAGTTACTCTCTCTCTCTCCCTCTCTCTCTCTCTCTCTCTCTCTCTCTCTCGATCCTACGGCTATATCGAATCGCAGTTATTGTCCTTGATTTTGAGAAAACTACAAAATGGCTAAATTCTGTTCGGGATTAATAACCATGTGATATGAATTGAAACTTTGTCTACATTTCTCTATTTAATGTTTTTAATTTTTGTCAAACTCCTAAATTAATGTTGATGATAATCGAGTCATAAATTCATCTCTAATTGTCGGGTGTTATGGGCTGGTCGAAAACCAATTGTTCGACCGAGCATTGAAGTCATTTAGTACAAAATTACTGAGGTGCAGAAAATGGCATTCTTTTTAATAGCAATTTGGCGAATGTCCTTACTTAATATTTTTGATTCTGATTTTTCCTGCACAAAATACACATTGACTATTTTCTGGAAATATAACTTTTGTGGTCTCTTGTCCACAGCAGATCTTCTTTTATTAGTGCGTAACGTCCGCTTCCATGGCGGATGATATCACATAGAAGTTGTATTATGTTTAGCGACCGCGAAGGCAGCAGGGGTTTTTCCGGAGTACCCACTGTAAAACCACATACGCTCACACCCGAGGTGACCGGCCAGCTTAACCTCGACACTCTAAACCACTAGGCCATCACAACCGCCCATAGAAGATATGTTCATCTCCCGATTTTAGACTTTCGTGGGTCACAAACTCACGGATCTCTGGTTTCATCCCGACCTTAGCCGAGAAAATCCCTTGGGGGTTTCCTGAGTGGTTTCCCCAGTACAATTTGCCCATGATATAACTGGGCGTTTGAATGAGACGAAAAACTTAAATGACAGCCCGTTTAAACATTCTGTATCTGGTCAGGGACAGCATTTACTATTTTGATTCTAATATTGCATAGACGCATTTCTTAAATGTCTTAGCTCATTTAATTAGGTAATTTACCATTCCAATATTCAAACGTGTTTATGTGACAGGAACTATAATATGTTAATTTTTGGGAAATTCTAATTTTGATAATGTCGTGCTATCCTCTAATTTCTAACTTCCATTCATGTAATATCTATTAAGATAATTTAAGCGAAAATTTTCATTTTTGTTCATCTTATCTGTATCATTTGACGGAAAAAGACTTCTTCGCTGACGCTTTAGCATGAACATTGCACAAATTTAGAATTTTGACATTTCTATCTCACAAACATTATAGCATTTCAAATAATGCTATGGGCAATGTGCCAAGCGTACATTATTCATACAAACTGAAATATTGTACCCGAGTGACGTATTCCATTGAAATGTAGGTGCTGGATAGTGTTAGTACTTTAAGTTATTTAATGGTCTCGTGCAAACTTTGCCCTCGTGCTATTACACTCGTACAATATCAATATATTACTTAATGTCACGCACTTAACCATTAAACTACAAATAAACGACTCGTTCTACGTCAGGTTGAATGGGTGAACAGTGTGTTAAAATTGGAAACAACATCGAACCTGGTATATTTTTCGAAAATACTATCTCAAATAGGCTATACAACATTTGTTCATTTTATTTTTAACAGATAAGTTCAGGATTTGGAGAATTTTATTTGATTCTTTTTTAACAGTTAAGCCAATTAATGTCAGTTTATGCTATCCGCACTACAGACACTGTCCTTACCAGGCCCCCGTCCTGGATCAATGACAGTTATATCATAAAAAAAGGTATTTCTATGGGTTATATAACATCGTCAGATAGTATTTCCTATTGCCAAAACTAAACTTTAGTAAAATCTGACATTAGTTCCGTTCCCGTGATTAGTTCTCTAATCCTTCGGATCGTACGAAAACCTTTCGCAGCTGGAATTCGGAATAAGAGTGGGCCGTATGGCGTAAGTCCGACTTTATTAGCCCAGTCGGTGAAGAAAAATAGGACTTGGTTTAATATCGTCAAGAATATTGCTATCCACGAAATTTCGTAGCGCTTAATGCAAATTAATTAATATTTCGATGGAAACTAAACTAGCATAAGTAAGTCAGGAAGAAATTACATGAATAAAGGATAGAAACTAGACATGACATTAACAAATCAGGAATTAATTTGAATCTAACATATAATGCCATACGAAACACCCACAGATTTGTATAAGTTTATTTACAGTAACTGTTCGTGACATTTTAATTAAAGATTACCAATAATTCACCAACGCACATCACAAGGGTCGTGTTATATTAGTGAGCGACATTTAGTTAAGTTAAGTGAATTTCCATAATCCAACAATCTATTAGGATCTTTATGAATATGAATTGGATTTAAAAAACGATGAAAGACAAACGAATCGCCAAAATATCCAAATCGGATAACTAAATTTATATTAACATTGATGAATGAGGTTTTGTCTATTTTGACTTAAAGACTATTTTGTGAATCAATGCTACTTAGGAAACATTACCGTTATTGTCAATTGATTCGTAGATGTAAAGGGTTTTTTTTTAGATTTGATGCTACTTGACGTTGACCTGCGTGGTTTTAATTCATCGGGAGAAATGACAGTGGCAGGTTTACGTTTAAGGAAATGCTCCATTTGGACATTGAAGACACTACTTTTTCCAGAAATGATATAAAACAAATACACAAATTATTTGTGACAGCCCCTAGCATATTTTGTAGATATCGTTTGGGGGGGGGGGGGGGGTATCACTATCATAATGTCAATAAATGTAATTAATTTGAGACACTATCATTTAAAAAAGGTTTGGGTGGATGGCCGAATGGTTAGCGCGTGCGCACTGTATCAGAAGGTCTGTCATTGAGTCAACTGGCGTGGTTTCGATTCCCCAGTTGTACGTGACAAGGATTATGATCGCATGTCCTCCCTCGTGGGTTTTCTCTGGGTCATCCGATTTCCTCCACTGCTGAAGACCCCTATGCGCAAGCAAATTATTGAAATAAAATTAAACCATAAGCTAGTCCCGAAATGGCCTGGTTGTGTCAAGTGGACGTTAAACCCCATCTCTCTCTCTCTCTCTCTCTCTCTCTCTCTCTCTCTCTCTCTACCTCTTAAATATCCTGAAAACAGCAAAACGATACAATTTATTTCGAGCACCCACGATGTGTCTGTATCAAACTAATATAGCTATCATTATATAGAGAATCAGGTTACAGATTAACCACGATATTCAAGTGACTGGGCAGGGGACAGATAGGCCTGTTATATATAAATGTATTATTCTATTTTGAGGTATTGTTGAATTCTGTATTTCAAAATATTGTGATCTGTAGAAGAATATATCATTTGTGTGGATGTATGGTAGCGGGTGTTTGACAGATTACATTTTTTATAGATTCTCGTTTTTCGGTTACATATCGCCCGAAATATGTTATTATTAAAGTTGTATTACGTAAGAGCTGAATCTGCCGATTGTAAATCTTTCTTTTGGTTCCAAATGTTAAATAAATTAGGATTAGGACAATTATTCTCAAGTCTAGCTCATAATCAACCTCCCAGAACATGAATGGCTGTGGCCTATATGAATTTGAACACTTAGTCTCGGTTGTCAAGTACCGTTGCTACGATGATAAATGATCTACGCCACATCTTCAAACAGTCATAATTTCGCACAGAATACAGTAATTTAATTGGAATTTTCAATATATTTATTTTTCACTTTCCATTTTTTAACTATCATAGAACCAAGTACAACTATTTCGTCTTGTCAATATGTTTTGTTTTTTGGGGGCTTTTTTTTCGTTGTTTTTTTTTATTCTATAGATAGAAAAATTGCGTGTTTGACAATTTAATTCCCATACGTTTTCTTCTTCATTTCTTCTCTAATTGACTGTCGTGATAAAAACGTGTTTTGTGATGGCAATATTAAATAAAGCTGTCTTTATTGATCGATGATAAGATAAACAATATAATTATCTTGATATTTTATTCTAGAATTCATTGCGTAAGCTATAATATACGAATAACATATCTTTTTGTCATTAACTTATAATTGCATTAGTGCAAACTCCGGTCTTCATCAGCTCAGTCAGTGCATAAGAACGAACAATTGGAGTTACGATCACACGGTGCGTAAAACTGCCCTAGGTGGTTGGAATTCGAAGAGACGGGGGTAACGCCGTTGGTTGGGGCAAAATTGACCCATAGCTCTCTTTCTGGATTATTGTAATAGGGATATAATTCGTTCATTTATTCATTCGTTTCTTTATTATTTCATTCATTCATTTAATGTCCAATGTGTTGTTTTAATAACTTATTTAAATTTAGTCACTAATCTTGTAACTTGCTAACCGATGGTGGACAATCAACTCATTAATAGTTTAGACAGTCTGGGCCCTGTTTCACAAAATTTTATAACTAAAGATAAAATCCAAATTTTAGTAGATACTTCAATTTTGATTGGCTAAGAACTAAATCAATCTAATATTGTCCAATCAAATAACTAAAATTCAGATCTTATCTTAGTTAAAATTTTGTGAAATAGGCCCCTGATAAGCTTAATCCTTATTATTTCTATTATATGTAATTTATTGTTTCATACGTTCGTTAATTGTGTGTATTTATACGAGCTTCCTAAAATACCGAATTGTACATTCATTCAACATTCTAGGTTTCATCCCGTTTCCAGGACAGTCACTCTGCCTGTCGCCAGGGCCGTATCCAGTGGGGGTGCAGGGGATACATTGTCTGGAAGCCCCCTTCCCTGGAAATTTTGAAAATTAGACACACACACCGCCTTCGCCGGTTGCCGCCCAATAACTCGGGCATTATATTTGCGTCCCCACCACTCTACTGCATCCCCACTTTTAAAATCCTACATACGGCCCTGCCTTTCGGACGTGCTGTTCTGCGTATATGATATTAAATATTTCCCGGTAATAAATAGTCTCAAGGATAGTTCCAGTCTTTAGTTATTATTGAAGATTTACACTATGCCAGTCTCTGTTTCCCCAGTAGGTCATTAAACCGCGTTGTAATGTCGTGCGAAAAGAGAGTTCATAATTTACATACGCCTTGAATTTTACTTTATTTATTCAATAATAAATGGTTTCTGTCACGATGCGATAAATTTTGTGTAGGACTCCTGTCAAAACTGCCAATTTCCAGTGGAGCTACTGTCGCACATCGTGTCAATGCATTGTCTTTAAAATGAAAACCTGCTAGCATTATGCGGGTAGTCACAGCGAGGATCTCTATAGACCTAAATATAGTCACGCATCAATTTTATAAAAACTTATTGGCCAACCAGTAAAACATTGTAGACTGTTTTTTGGGTTGTTTTTTTTTTTAAAAAAAACGGCACAATAATAACAAATGCTACCCAGGATAGTCTACCCTATTCCGATTAATCTGGGAACATATCTCGAATCACCAAAACAATAATCACTGGAAATATTATATTTGTATGTACGAGGGAGAATACGCTTAAACATACATTATGCAAAGGCTAAATAAATCTGCCTATTGAAGGCCTTTCTTGATGCTCGAAATTGCTGCTAAACTTTAATTCATGACTAAGTCATGATTCAGCAATGAAATGGAAAATCGAGATTATGTGTTTTATCGTACCGACTTTAGTAATGATGATCGAGGCTAGGCCGGAAATTCAGTCGCTAAATTCTCGTTTCAGAGTGGATGAACGGGACAAATTTCTCTCATAGCACACTGCATGTCGCACGCCCGTCTTCATTAGCCCAGTAGGAACAGAACAGTCGGACGTTAAACCTCATTTCATTTTATTTCGTATTCTTTATATAACACCCCATGCCACTTATGTATGATCCAAGATTCGAGTCTGAACACCGAAAAAACTAATAGGTTTATGATACGACTATGCTTATACTTGCTAGAATACTCATTGCTATTCATTTATTTAAGGAATTCTCAACTTTTTGTTGCATCTTCTTGAACCAGTATTGCGTATTGTAGTCTAGCTTTATGAATAAAGGCAAAGTGGTTGATTAGGGAGCTGTCTCTTAGATCGGGATATTCTTACACGTAACTACCAATTTATTTAGATCTGATCACCATTAATTCAGGATAATCTATAATAGACTGACACGTGAAAATTTGGCTGTTGTTTCCCATTGACAGATAATACATCTAGCATAAAGGCACGATCTTCAATATCCTTTTAAAGCGATAAAGTAGTAATTTTGAGTATTTTGTTCCGACAACTTACGTAATAGACCCGACAAGACCGGCTGTGGGGGGCCAAGGCGAATTTGTAACAAAGTTGGTCAATAAATCCCATTTCATTCAGTTTTTGACAAACAAGCGGAACTAGTCCAATACAAAGATGTCAATAACATGTATTTAAAATGGCCTTTCTTTTCGTTTTATATTTGGAAATTATCGGTTGATTTCTGGGCACTTTATTATGTAATGAAGAATGCGGAAGGTTACTCCAGATCAATCTACCAAATTATCCGCCAAATATTTTGAATGCTAACATTTTCCTGGCAGCCTGAAACTGATGAGAATGAAATGAAAGGAGATGAACGTCCTACTCTTATGCATTGTTCATGTTCTATTTGCGTGTAAGTAAACAACTACCCGTACACGGGTGGATTATGGGATCGAGTCTGAGACCTAATCACTAAGCCACCGTGGCTTATTGATCAGTTTCAGTATCAGATAATACCACTTGCAATGTTTTATTTTAACGTTCAGACACATAATTAACGAAGTAACGCTTTCTCATCAATTTCTAAACGTATTCTCCATAGAGTGTCATTAAATACATTGGCGTGGACGTAAAAGATTCATTGACAGTATAAGAGTAGACCGTTGCGCATCTGTCCGGTCAAAATTTTCCTCATAGCACACCGTATGGCGTATGCCCGTCGTCATAAGCCCAGACGGAGAATAGTACTTTAAACCTCATTTCATGTATCAGATACAAAGACATAAAATATCACAATATGATTGGAAAGGTAATTCAGCGAAACGCGTTCGCAATTTACAATTTTGAATTTTCCGTTCTTTACAACCTATAGAACAATCCGTACACTTTGAAAAACAACGTTTCATGGAGCGTTTAGAAGACAATGTAGACGAACGACTAATAGTGCTGATAACAATATATTTCCACTATAAATATATGCCTATAAACAATCAATTTGAGTCCACCAAGTCCCTGAACAGATTCTCAGATTCTGGTTTCATATTTCCAACCAGTAAACACTCACTTTACATTATAGTCTACGGTTTTGCAAAGAATCGAAAAATGACCTAGCGGGCATTCGTGACGGGCACCAGTATTTACGTGACATCACTGCTCGTCATTTTTGGGGCACATATGGTTAACAAATTCGAAAGTAAAACAAAAAGCTGATTATAAAGCTCAGTAACTTCGTTGTTGATATAATTCCACTGTGATAATCTAGCACGTGCTCTAGGCCTCGGAGATTATCCATCTTACATAAAGGGGTAGGGATTATTTACTTATTTCCAGGAACAATATCTTAAGTGGATTAAGTCCCACGTTTGTTTCCTTAAAGATCATGCATAACAAAAAATAATTTAAAGATTTTTTAAATCATAACAGTAACGCGTTGACCGGTAATATGATTAAACAACTACATCAAGTCATCAAGTTCATTGGTTTAATCTGTATCCATTTTCTTTGCTCTTGGCTAAATCTTTCGCAAATTTAATTTTCGTTTCCTTATACATATTTTTATTATCATTATTGTAGAGGAATATTTAATTCATAGAACACGTTTATTGATATACACATGTCCCAGGATTATACATCACAAATAATTCTTAAATCGATATTCGGTCTTAGTAATCAAAATTCTTAAATCGATATTCGGTCTTAGTAATCAACTTTAGTGTTCAACAGTAATATGAAATTAATCGGTAATTATCATTTAATCATATAATTATCATCGGTAGCATTAAGACAAGCACCCTGTATCCGATTGTTTATAATTATACATTTACACTCACCAAAACAATAATTATCAACACATTTATCTGTCAATAAAATCAGGTGGTATTTTGACATATTTGATGGGCTATCGTCTCATATTTGCCAAGAATTATGTGACTATCGACTTAAGATACAGCTGTTACACCTTACTTCGGTGTTGAAGATAGCTGGCATGTACAATTTACATAGACGATAGTGCAGTCCGTAATTTAAAGCGTTTAAAAGTCGAGAATATTGTGTAATATTCTGAGACGCAATGAAAACGCAGCCGTTAGAAGGTACATTTTAATCTTGCATATCTGAATGTAACAGTGTTTGGTTACGACGATAACACCGGGCAATGATGTTTCCACGTTGGTGTAAACGCACCACAGATCAATTCCCTCAAATACCAGAAATTGAGTTGAACAGAATAGTTAAACTGAAAATCACTGTTCTATCGATATGAGCCAATATAATTTTAGAGTTATATAGTATGGAATACCCAACGACATGGTAAGGTTGGCTACTGAACATATAGAACATACCGTAGCACTTTTTCAAGATGTCAGGAGTATCAGATCTGTCCATGGAGACTTTGGACACCATTTCACTACACCGTAGAGACTGGTCCATTTTTTCCATCAGACAAGATCCATTAAAGATCGATGAACACGGGTTATCCGGCAACATCGGCAGAATCGAACGCTGACAGCTTCCTTACTGTTACTTCTGGGATCATCAGTGCTGACACCGCCCTGCCGAACGGCGCAGTAGACGTCCTAACGTTTTGCCTTTAGGACTGTACCAAAAGCCATGACTGTACCGGATATGCTCCATAGCTCGATACATTACGTGATTCCCCGCTTATTGTCAACTCTTATTATGTCATACCCTGTATAGTCAGCTTTCCCTATTCGTGTATCAGTACACTTCATGATATATATATATTTAGCACTGGTCGTGCATTCTAAAAATCCCTGGGGCAAATTAGACTACCCAAGTTTACACATTCAGGCGGGTATCCAAACATCTTGTTAATTACATCTATGTAGTTAAAAGGTGGATTGTATTAGGTGACCGTTGTAGATATTCATTTTGAAATTGGAGCCATAGGTCGTGGGCCATCACCAAGTACTCCGGAAAATCCCCCACTTTTAAATATGTAAGCTCAATCAAATTATTAAATAATCATATTATTATGTAAGTGTCGAAAATACGTCTAGGTTGACCTGGACTGATTACTTTTTTGAAAAACATTTGCTTCAGAACCCCTATTGTAGAACTTTAATATTATGGGGGAAAAAGAACACGTATTGCAAGCTCATCGACCCATATGAAAGGACTATCTGTGAATTTTGAGCCCAATGATATCAACGAGGTTTAAACATTTCCTTCTGTCGAGATGTTAGGCTACTGATTTACTCCAGCACTATAAGAATGCCGCAAACAAAAAAGCCGGTTTATATATGATTATACCCTAGTAAGTGACTGGAGCATTCATCTGCCCCAACGACATGGAAAGCCAGAGTCAATCTTTGTCATTTTTCGGATGAAAGATATACGAGACCAGAGACCAATCTGATAATTCAAGGCTATATATAATATTCTCTTTATCTTATAATTATCATGTTTAAGAGTAACCTGCTCCTCGTCTGTCAGCTGTTTAAGTCCATAATTAGTAGTTGTGGGTGTAGATATTATAACAGCTGTTAAGACAAGGATTAATATGACAGCGATACAAATACTTATTGATGCGATGTCAGGATTTAATGGGAAGAAGATATTACCATTATCTAATTCGCTTATCAATAGCTACTAAATTACGTTGATCGGTATTTTTACTTGTGACTTGTTTTATTTAAGATTTACGATCTATTTTCGCTTAATTTCAAACCTTGCAAATATGTTTTACAAGCCCTCCTGTCTTCAACCATCTTTTGGTCTGTGGCCCAATGAAATTCCAGAGGCAGAGCGAATGATCCTATATTCCCGTGCCTAAATAAATGGCCCTTAAAACAGACATATACACAGACAGAAATTCGCCCGTATATCTGTTATCACTCGTCACTTCAGCTAGTTATATAGAAGGATAACTCGTGTTTTCCTTTTGTGTTCGTCACTTCCGTTTGTTGATGCTTGATTACGCATATATCGTAGCATCTCTGTGTTAAAATTATATTTGGAACGTATTAAACCAGTTCTATCACATATTATGTGATAATGACTGACACCAATATTGTCCCTTAATTAAACAACGGTCACTGGTTTAAATTCAGGCATAGAACTAAAAGATAAAATGACATGAAATGGTGTTTAAAGTCCTACTGTTCTGCTCCTACATTGAGCTAATGAAGACGAGCCTTCAAACAGTGTGTTATGAGGGAAATTTTGCCCGGGCAGCGGCGCTACGGCCTACTCTTTTAGCGAATTCCAACTACCAAGGGATCTTTTACGTGCACACCGATGTGTACACGAGGCCTCGGTTTTTCGTCCCATCCAAACAACAAGACAACTGTCCTTGTCAGACCCTCCGCCCTGTATCACTGCCAAGGTGAAACCACGCCGGAAAATCTGAATGAACTTTCTCTGCCAATGTAGGGATCGAACACCCGAGCCAGCGTCTTACCTAATTAGCCCGGTTCTCATAGTAATACCTTTATTCTTGGCATTGTGGGGATGTTATCTAGCTTTGAGATATAATGTCAAGCATTTGCAGTGTACGAAGACTTCGTATATAAAATATTCTATTGTATTATACAGTTATTATACTAAACTTTTCTTTCAGTTTTATCGCCTAGTCTACAGTAGAAATGGTTGGAAAATATGTCTTGGTAGCCATTGTAGCTTGTCTGGTAATGGAGACTGTGACATCATCGCCTTTAAAAGCAATGGTAATTTTTAAACCCCCATTTATTCCCGAATGATTAACTTCGACGAGTTTTTGAAATTGATCATACTCTTAAAACGGAGAAAACCGCTAATTAAATTGGACTTTTATAGACATTATCGTATTGTGACTGTCCCAAATTTGCTTATTACGTTCGGCTTTATGTGATTCTGGACAAAACCGTATTACTTTATCACTGTCTGGCTATGAACAATACAGGGATTTCATAAATTCATTCATTGTTTTAAACTATTGTATGTTTACGTCCATTTCCTACTTCGATTTTAATTACAATCATGATGAAAAGTGTCTGTTATTCTGTTTGAAAGAGCTAGATATGTATTCTTTGGCACTTACAAATGAAAACAAATGTGTTGCAACGCATATAATAGTGTACCGTGAATGCAAACCGATTTACATTCAATCGTTTCTTTTTTTACTGTAATTTCTAATCAATCCAATTTGAATGGCAGTCTGCACCGGTAGTATGCTCATGTGGAATGTGTTTAGCCTCGTGCATCGGGTCACTTTATTACAATTCGTGTGCTTACTTTACAATTTTCACGTTGTCTTAAATGTTGAATATAAGAAACCCATCATTTCACGGTAAAATATAAACACCAACTTTGATTTGAATTGACTAATAAGCATAGGCGTACGAGCCAGGGGGGCATGGGGGGGAGCTTACTTTCGGGCAAGCTGATTTTTCGGGCAGAATGGTAAAGTGAAAAAAAAATTTATTTCATCTACTTGACAAATTAAAGTGCCCGAAATCTAATAAAACACAAATTTTACGGGCTGGAATAGCAGTAAAACGCGTTTGCGGTCGTCAAAAATTTTCTTTGGGTCCATTCAAAGTCAACCCCGCTTCTTCGCCTCTCGAAGAAAATCGGCGCCCTAACTGTCACCGAGCCCTATTAAAACATTAATTTTACTTTTCTTTTCATTGAATACCACGAATTTGTACTAAGGATTACAACATTTTGTCTAGATCCACTCTACATTTTTTCGGACATCGATTATTATTGGTGAATGCGGCTGCAACAGTCTGGATGGTTGGAATTCAGCGTCGGTTACAAAACCATTGGATACTTTTCGAGTTGCTTGCACTGGCTAGAAAAGCAGAGAACGCATGTGCGTTGGTTAAATTTTCAAAATTTTCTCCGGGAGGGTGAAGCCACCATACCCCGCTACTATTGATTGGTTGTTTGGAATTCGGGTCAGCCAGGTAGGCTATATTCTACCACATTGAAGTTGCCGTATTCACAACCTGGAATACCCGGAAAACGCGTTTGCGGCAGTTAAATTTTCAAAATTTTCTCCCAACGTCCCCGTCTTCGTGGACTGTAAACGATTGATTTGAATTCGAGGCAGCCAATTAGGCTATATTAGACCACTTTGAAGTTGCTTTGTTCACGGGCTGAAATAGCAGGAAAACGTGTTTGCAGCCATCAAATATTCCAAAATTTTCTTGGGGAGCGGGGGGTGGGGGGTCCATACATGGTAAGCATGTGTCAAAATAAATACAAACACTGTCAGCAGACTCAGCACGCATAAAAACGCCGAAGCAGACGACATACATGTCACATATAAGCTGTCAATCAAACCGCGTGATGTAAATATTTAGCCATGCGGGGTGAATTGGGCCACAGCGTACTGTTCAGTGTGAGTGAATTTATGCGACGGCTTTGTGTACTCAACGTTAAAACACCATAAATTCGTGTTTATGATATCCTAACAAACAGTCCATTTCATGAGATTTTTGGCCCAAGGATGAGGCGTGAACACAATACAGCAGTAAACTTATACCAAATTTGTATGCTTTCTATAGAGCCCAGTGAGCGTGTTGAACCAACTATGTCACTTCCGGTTTAAATAAAAATTAATTTCTCGTTTACAAAAATTTATTTACTTTTGTTACAGAGGGAATTCTTTCTGAATATATATTTAAGATTTATGGAAACCTTGTTGAAAATCGTTGGTCTTCCCCTTTAAGTTTCAAAACAAATGTTATACATAATGAAACTAGTTATCTGAAAAATAATTGACTTCAGTCTGCTTTTGTGACCATTTGTTAAATATAAACCCCAGCACTGACCCTCCAGTGGGCCCGTAGCCAGCTCATAATTTATTTATTTTTTTGGGGGGGGGGGAGGGGGCTACGGAATGTTGGGGGGTCTACGGAATGTTTGGGGGCGGGGGGGGGGCACGGAATATAACCTATACGCCACATAACAACCCTGTAGCTAGTTTTCTGTACAACGATTGTAATCATTATTATTATGTAAATCGTTATGATTTTTTTCTCTATTTTTCATGATCTGCTACATTGACGTACCATAGTTATATAAAGGTAAGTCTTTCTGCTATTTAGCTCTTACAATATTACTCCTGGTGGTGGTGGACGTTAAATCCCCTTTTTGCTCCTCAAACGTATGATATTGGTCTTGTAATTTTCGCCCTATTTAGATATTATTTCAAACAAGTTAATTTCAATTCTTAGAAACGACCCTCTTTCCTATTTGGAAAGCTATAGACAAAGTTTGAAAAATGAAATGAAATGCAGTTGAACGTCCTACTGCTCTGGGCTAATGACGACGTGTTGTAAGCAAGACTAGTGCTAAGCCTAACCCTACCCCTACCCCTGGATCTAACCCTACCCTCTGCAGGACATAAATATTATGCTACTGCGAAACATTTGATACCAGGCTGTCAAAACCTCGGAAAATAATTATATTCTATTGCACGGTTGTTAAAGTTACAATTTCATATTTTGAAATTATATTTTTAAAATGTATTGAAATAAAACATTAAATAGATGGTATCTATAAATAGTCCTACCCTAATCCTATAATTCACTGTTGCCAGTTGAGAAATTGGCAAAAATATCATTTTCAACTTTAAATTCAAATGTTTGAAGATAGCTAGTGCATGGGGGTGGGGGAATAGAAAAACAAGGGATGTAATTATGTTATAACTTCCGGTGCGAGTGACTTTTAAGTGTGGAAAATAATGCCTATGATCGTATAATACTGAGTTAACAACTTATTGAGCAAAAGACATAGAAATAAAGATGTTTTGAAATTCTCGCTTTAACAAACAACACTGGCGAGTAAAAACTCAATGTTTATCTCAAATCAATTTTAAGAAGTATGTGGTCAATAGGCCATTCAGAGCATACCAGTAGGACGTTAAATGCTAAGTAATATCTAAAAAATATTAATCATTTTCTTTCTTTAATTTCATTTTTTAAAATAAATATATATCAAGTAGCAACTTATTCCAATTTCATTTGAATCCAACTATCATCAGTTGTTATGACAACCATTTTATCAAGAATTAGGAATGATATTATCGTTACTACTTTGTCGTTTAGAAGTCTATAATCAAAGAGCAAATTTAAGTTACTAGTAGTTATAAATAATACGACCATAAATTGCGTACATCGAGTAAACGCTTACAAAATTATATTTCTTTTTAAATAGAAAGACCACAACTTGTTAGAGGTTCAAGACTAGCAATTATTTCCACCATTTTCATCATAGAATATGATTTTTGTATTTATAACAATTCTTTCTTTCTCCCATTTTCCCATTTTTATGTGGCAATTTTTGTTGACCTTTTGGTCTAGAATCGAAGAATAGATTTTGAATTTACATTTTCTATCAAAGTTTGTTAAATATTTACGATTGTTAGAAACAACGAGGAAGTAATAACGAATGACACCTGCCTACAGGTTACTTTGACTGGGGGTAGACAAACGCCGACATGTTCAACATTTTGTATTAGATTATTACGTCATGTTGGGCTTTTTATGGTTATAAAGATTTAAATCACCACAATGTTCCTAACATGTTATATGCTATTAAATGTTAGTGTTCAGAGAATTACTAGGTCTTAGCCCATAATAAGATCGACGCATACGGGTATTTGTCTTATATGAGACACAAAAAACGGGAATTGAAATCCTGCGTAAAACGTCAGAAAATGTTGTCAATATTTTGATATCGATAGCTATAAGTGTTGTGTAAACTGTTGGCTTCCATAATAAGACCAGAGCGTTGGTGGCCGTATCATTGTCGGATATGGTAAAGAGCCACTCGGCCAAGTTAGCAAAGTTATTAATATTTTTCCGAACTCATCTTCACAAGTGTCAACTTTCTCCTCAGCACCCGTGGCAGTCGTATTCATCTATGGGAATACATGTATTAAAATTTGTTTGGGCATGTTTCATGTTTTCAAGAACCCAATAACAAGATAGTTGCACCAATTGAACTCAGAAGACAAGCGCACTCGACGATGTGATAATCGCAGTAAACAGTTTAATTAGAATTCGATCTGTAGCAATTGTGAATTGTATTATTGCACAACTATTTGATTATTAATAGTCAATAGCATGGTGGGCGTTGACCTGTTGATTTTAAAATGAGGTTTATCTTCCTACTGTTATGCTCCGTACTGGGCTAATGAAGACGGGTCGACCAAAGATAGGTAATTGCAGAACTACATAAAGATATCAAGGTCACAGCGGTATAATATGTGGTAAAGAAAGAGCTGAATGTAAGCGTTTAGTTGCAGAAACCTCGAAAACTCGCTTGCGCCCACATTCGGACATTCAGTTGACATGATGAAATTGGTGCTATGGGTGTGGGTCGCTATGAAAAATAATGGTTCACATTACACCCATTGAATGTTGGTTAGTTTTTATTTATATTTTCCAACATATGTGACACAAGGGTGTCAATAGAGTGTCATATTCCTATTGACTGACACGAAAATATGACAATGTATACATTACAATTAATCTCATTTCGAAATATTCAATTTCTTTTTTTTTTTTTGATACAGCAAAGATGTTAAAAAGATCTGTTTACGACAACAAAATAGACCCAGTTCCTGTACACTCAAGGCCAGCAGCATCTGGTGTTGGAGATCAGATGTTGGATGAATTTATTACATATCTATCTCTTAAAGGTATTATACATAAAATAAAGTACAAACAATCCAAACCATTAGAGAAAATTCAAGTCCTAAAACACGGTATACGCAAAATAGTATAATCAGCGAATAGACTGTTCACCGTGTAGAAATTGCACGACAAACAGTGGTAAATGCTATTTCCCACTATCACGATCCTCGCTGCGATGGAAATTGTGGTTTTAATTTAATCGGGGCAATAGTGGTGATTCTATCAGGCCTTAAATTGTGGTCAGAGGTAGCGATCGCATTGATCATATCGATAAGTATCGGAACGCTAAAGATCATTTTCACATAATTAATTCATCATTACTAATATTATTTTGTGAATACTCTTTTCAGAAACTGGTTTACTAGACTTTTGCCTTGGCAGCAGACGTTAAGAAGAATTGATTCATTTCCGGTCTTTTTTGTGTTAGTGGTGTTACCTCCCTTTGTATATACATTATAAAAAACACTGATAAGAACGAAAACTTTACATGAGAAAGACACGGGGGAATTATAGCTTCCTATTGTGTTATGAAACAGTGTTGTAAAGCTCAGAACTGTATCAAAAGTTTTGTTTTTTTGGAAAGATGGCGGCCACCGGAATTTGTAATTTTTAATAGTGTGTGTAAAGTCAATCAATTAAATATAATTATGCTGTCACAATATAATTATATTGTCACAAATATAATTATGCTGTCACGATACAATTATGCTGTTACTTAGTCGATGTGTATATTATGTTTTAAGCGATAAAAACCTTTCTTGGGATGATATCGTTGTTGCAATTTTTAAAACATGAAATGTTGCAGGTATAATTACACTGCCGACCCAGATGTACAATATACTATACACTGGCACTACCCCTTTTTATGCACCGTAGTCTTAGACACTGGTTGCCATCTGCAACCTGCTCAATTTGGGGGTGAAATATATAGTCATTGTATAATACTGCCTGCCACGACCGAGGATTCAAATATGCGAGGTTTAATGTGTAAGACTACTGATATTTAGGCGTCCATCTCCCAGTCGCAATGTTTGTCGATACTTTTCAAATTTAAAAATTAAAATGAAATGGGGTTTAACGTCTTTTGTGCTCCATTTGGGTTAATGAAGACGGCAAACGGCATATGGTGTGCTAAGAAATCAATTCCATGGTCTACACTTATATGGAAACCCAATTGTCAAGGGTTCCTTTACGTGCACTCCAATGTGTACGCGGGATTTGTTTTTCCCATGCCAGACCCCAATTCTGCACGAACCACAGTGGAAATCCAGATGAACTTTCTCGCCAAGCACAGGAATGAGCCAATGTCTTACTCCTTGGGCCGCCGGAACGAAAACTCGTACATCTAACCTTCCGGAACACTGGTATATTTTTTGTGGTGACCGGAAACATCCGACTAGTTAATTAATACAGTACATAGTATAGTCTATCTTCATAGCTTCATCCACCATTTAAGGGAAGAAACAAATAAATAACTACCCCAACACCTACCAAGTATCAAGTATCAAGTTCGCGGAATATTCCTTTAAGATAAGATTGGCGGAGAGGGAAAGTAGGGGGAGAGAGAGTAAAATATATTTCAATTTTATTTCAATAATTCCCTTGCGTGTAGGGGTCTTTAGCGGAGAAAACAGGATTGATTAATAGGGTCAAAATATATATGTATATAGGTTATAGCCAATGATATAAAAAATACTTTTTCCGCCTACTTTTCTTCGAATCTCAACTGCAAAGGTTCATTTGCGTACAGACCAATATGTACACGGTTAGACCGCGGATTTACGTCCCATACAAACGACAGGATTCAATTTCTTTGTCAGCCTCACAAGCGCCACAAGTAAAGACTGGACTTAATGCTGCATTAATGCTCAACTTTGCCACCACTACACGGACGTTAATATAACTAGATTTATCTTTCTAGAAAAGTAAAGTTTACGATGTATTTATGTTTCATGCGTTAATTTGCTTTGTGAATAAAAATGTAAGGAAGGCCATTGACATAATTTGTTGTGTCCAAAACAACTCTCTGAAATTCTGTAATACGCTTTTTGTGACACACGGTAGGAGATGAGCTCAATGACTAGCAATCATCTTCTGTCTGGATAAACATCTATGTCACAGCTTGTCAAAACTTCAAGAACGGCAAGCTCTTTATCCTTATCATACATAAAGCATCTTTAAAATACTGTCATTGAAACGTAAGGCATGCATGTAGTTGTCACATATCTGTGAACATTTTTTTATTTTTGTAAATATGAGGGCCCTGGTTTACTCCTGGGACCAACTTTGTTAAAAGGGACTGGTTCTTCAAATTGGTTTCGATCAGCCCAAGATTTAATATCTCCTTGTAATTGAAAATTATTATCATCAGGGTCAGCAAAATCAGATTTTCGAAAAGCCTGAAAATAGAATTCAGTGAAGCATTTTTAACGTGCCCTTTTTTTATTAAAAAAATACTTCCTACAACAAATTAAGGTCAATTGTTGTGTATAGTTCAAATATATTATATTAAAGCTATATATGACATCTTAATTGTCACTCTCCGCGCAAGTCTCATCCAGATGAACTTCCTCGGTCAATGTAGGGACCTCCAGGTTACAGAACCTATGTCTTAGTCATGCCCCTCCCCCTCCCCCGCTCATCCCATGTAAAATACAATAGAAAGTATGCATTACTCACTTGTTTATTGTTATAGACATTAAAATATTGTGTTAAGTTTATAGCACCATTATAATTTAGGAATCCAGTAGTATTGGCTGTATAGTAAATGTTACTGTAGATTTGATTTCCTGGAGATAAAAATGTCGAATTTTGAACAGGCGAAAGGGAACATTCGAAACACTAAAGTCCAAATGAAATGGAAGCGGTACTGAACATCTTTGTATCTCTGATTGACGTATTGTTTAAAAACCGATATAATAAAAACGCAAACTAAATTTAGTAGGAACACATTATACATGTAGTTGCTGGTAGGGACAGAACTACATGAATACAGAGCTTTGATTAAGAATACTAATTATGTCTATAAAACGACGAAGACATCGACATGAAATAAAAACAGGTTACAACCACCATTAACATCAAACAACTTTAATTAATTTACTCAATATGATGTCCAAACTACAGCTTAAAATTGTAATTTGACCAGAAACCTTTGAAGATATACCTAATCAAAAAAACGATAAGATTTTACCAATTATTTGTAATAGTAATTCAGAATATTAAATATCATGTAGACAAGATAATGACAAGGCCTCGACGTTAGTGGGATCAAATAAAATACAATTCAGAGACTTAAATACAGCGACTTAAAGGAGCCAAGTCGATATTATTTGGGACCTAGAAATTGACACAAATGGGTCGCAGCGCATGTAATAATGTAATACGAATGTTTCTAAATTGATTTACATTTGATCGTTTATGTTTTTACTCTAATTTCTAATCAGGTATGCTCGACTAAATACGTCAGAATTCTCAATCGAATAGCGATCTCTGCGCCTGGTCTTCAAGTCTACATGGATAGTATTTATTTGCATGCTCTCCAGATAAGAATATGACGTCACCGCTTGACATGACTTGTGGAATATGTCTAGCCTCCTTCCTCGAGTCACTTGTTACAAATGGCGCGTTGAAACGCATTATGGTACACGTTTCGTGTACCAAGGGTAAAATATTCATTTTGACTTAAATATTGGATATCAGAAGCCCATCTTTTCCCGGTAAGATCACATCTTGCAATGTTGATTTAAATTGACAAATAATTCGTGTTTTCAATTATGAAGACTTTGAGTTATAGACTTAGCTTCTTTAAAATGAATACAAACTAACGTTAATTTCGTATAACGACCATACATTCTATTATTAGGCTATTTCATTAATTGTAGGACCAACAATCTTTGTTTGGTTAGAATATTGTTCGTTTAATACAATATACAACTGCAAGAATATTACCTTCGGGGGCCCCATGAGTTTTATTATTCTTAGCCATTGCTGCCAGTAAAGGATATCTTGAAGACCATAATGCATCAGTGTATGGCATTCGCTGTAAACGCAAATATAGAATAGGGTTTTAATTTTTATATACAATTAATGTGACTGAAGATAAACTATAAAACAAACATTAATTGTTTGGCTTTATTTGTGACTGTCGTTTGTTTGCATGTCTGTCTGTCCAGGTTTGTCCAGAGATGTTCCAGGCTGGGGTATCGGGAAGCTTAAATGCAGCCATAGAAATTGTGAAATTAGAGAGAAAAGACACAACGGTTAGCGATATGTTGGACCTTGACTTAAACGTAAAGTGTTATCCAGTTACATTAAAACACAAATCCTATGCCAATTCGTTTTTTTATAGTTCAAATTTCGTTTTACTAGTCTTTATCACACTAGGATCTGAAAGAGTTGATATATAACCTGCGTTCTAGATGATGTGTGGAGTAAGCAAATGAAACGGTGTGCTGCAGCAAGTTCTTGGAGTGGCATGCACGGAACTGTAGGAAACACTTCTAAAAACATCAGCGCAGATTGACTAATCCAACCAATATCTGATATCATAAGATCAAATGCCGCTCGTATGAATTATGACGCGACCTCCTACTACAACTGGTCAGACCTTCATGTTGTAGAGGCCATCGAAAATATAAAAAAAAAAACGAAATATAGATCGTTTTTTAACCAGATTGCCGTTTTGCACGAATGAGATGTAGAAGATGGATTCTTTTGAGAGGTAAAACCATCACGATACCGAGGCAGTGCATATTCACAGAGCCACTCCGAGAGGCCGAACGATAAGCGGTAACATTACACCTTTCTGGCTTATTGAGACGTTATCAAGTACTACTTACATTTAAATTTGCTTCAAGTTGATCTAAAAACTTTGCTTGTAGACCTCTACCGTCAACATCTAATCCGACACCAGTAGCATTATATAATATATTATATCTTATAATATTATCACGACCTCCTCCTATATTAGCATGGACTTCATTCTAAAAAAACAAAGATTTTATTAGGATTTTATTCAACTGTTAATATTTGATTGATCAGTTCATGGTTATTGTATTGTGTACAGGGGAGGTAACTATAGAAAACAACCAAAAAAGCAAATTTAATTGGCCGTCCAATTCGACCGATTATTGTAAGCACAGGCACAAAGAAACAATTATACAAGATAAAAATATAATCGCATGCATCTTATTTAACGAATATTCCAAATAATCTAGAATGTGAGTAAATTACATCCAACTTTATTTTTTACCTTTAATCGAAGAGATTTAGCTGACTTACATAAAAACATTACTATAGGGGCTGTAATCTACATCTCATCGATCGTTTGGCATACAGTCTAATTTATTTCAACATGTAAATATCTAACCAAATCACAACGAATCATTTTTTTTTACTGATCGTCGATGAACCCCAGGTATTTATGACTCTCTTTAGACAGTCGCCCAACATTTCTGTTATTTCATAAAGGTTATCTTTGAAATTGCCCAACTCTACACATATCGTATATATTACCAAAGAGATACGTTTAAAAGGTCCTCGTATGCATGGCTGGTTAATACTCTCTCATATTACCCATAAAGCGAACAACGTGGTGCGTATAAATTACGTGGATTAAAACGTGTCGTATATGCATCACTGAGCCGAAAACATACAACATGTAGCTTGGGAGTATTCGAATGCTTAACCGAGGAGAAACATGACTTAACATTTATCGTCTGCTTTACCAACATAGCTTTAACAATTGCCGTATACTTCACCCAAGACGAATTATGCTTAAACGTAGGCTACACAAGAGAAATGTTTCTTTATTTAAAAGTCGAATATATTGTTTAAATGGTGTGTATACATTACCGAAGAGAAGACATTGTTTTCTATAGCAACACTAGAGAACTCATCATCCAACATAATACCACGAACTTGAGCACCAGGCCAATATCTAAGTGTGTTGTGGAAATAATTATATCGGATGATATTACCTCTCTGAAACATTAAACAAAAAATTAATTGAAAAACAGATGCAAATCCTGAACATGTTTTGTAAATATACGGCTTAAGGGGGAGGGAATGGTTAGCGCGTGTGCGTTGCATCATAAAGTTTGTCAAATGACTTGGTTTCGAAATTGCCTTAGAGTGTTGTATGAAAATTAACATACAAAGACAATTTTGAGCGGGAAATGGGGGACAAATTGGAATCTTTAGTTGTCAATGTTCCAGATAAGTTTTTTAGATCAAATGTTACAGCTTATTAATTACCATTGTCCAATCTCGATCACAATGTACAGCGCCACCATCACTGGCATTTTGGTTACAATCTTGAAAATAATTGTATTCCATTATATGATCATTACCCTGCAAATATAAAAACTGTGCCATGAGATAGGGAAATAGACATCTCATCAATTTGAGACTGTATATTCCATTAATATCAAGTGAAAAGGATGACGGTTTACAACATTTTGGACATATTCACTCTTTCAGCATGGTAATTCCGATGAGCTGCAATGGGCATCATATAAGAGATAGGAGGATGTGCTTGTTAGTTCCGGAAGACATCATACCAATTCCAACAGGATTGTCGGGTGGTGATCTGTAGCAAAATGGACGGACGGTATGAGGCGAAACTAATTATTGTGCTTGAGGATATAAGGACGCATAGACAGAAATACATTAAATATACTTACGCCCCAAAAAATACACGCGTACGTAGTGTTGTGAATATGGTTATATCTGATGATATTATGAACGCCTGCTTGGCTGAGACCCATAGCACCGGTTACACTTACACGACCTACTCTCCATATATGGTTATCTTCAACCAGATTGCCAGACGGTATTAGATTAGGTCGATCACCACCTGGTAAGAAATAATAAAACATTGGGGGTACCACACACAGAAGGTGGTGGATATGTTGAATTAGATAATGCCCATTTGCGAAAGCGAAGTGGAAACCAAACTGATTAAAATACATATCTATATTTCACTTCGAAAAGTCGCGGCTTTTGACCTTGTGACGTCAGACATTGAGTAACCAGTCAACGTTGACGTTTCTAGGGTTTACCCACAGTTCAGTGCTAATCACTCGCCGTTTCATTGGTTAATTCCTCACATCAACTCGAACGCCTGATATATAACAACTCGTCCAGATCCTAGTGTAGTGAAAACATGCAAAACAAAATCTTGAACTATCAAAAACGAAACGAAATAGGATCCGTTTTAAAATAAGATTTTGTTGAAATAACAGAACAAACTATATACGATCAAGGGGCATATTATAAACTGTCGCCTGTTAGTATTAGAATCCGATGTAGGTTTTTTCAATCAAATGGTAATATCTCGACCCCCTTTTTTATTGTAAGTACTCACATTTTTGTGAGGACTGCATTCAAGCGGTTATATCTTCAACACTTATTTATTGTAAATGCTACACATTTCTGCGGACTGTTTAGTTCGACGATTACTAACAAGCGACAAACTGAGATATTTAACATCTAAACTGAAATCTACATTGAAAAACCATTTTTACGAATAATAAGATGATTCTACAAAGCAGATTACAACCCATTAAAGGTTTGCAACCTATTTATGCGAGGTCTATAAATATTTTTCATAATAGAGAAATAAAAATAATTGAAATGTTATCTTTCATTTATTGACTAATATACAATAATTTCCATTGTTGTAGTTACATATGCATTGTGGAGAGTATTATTTTAGGTATTCGCCCATATATACAATATATACAGTCTGAATACCTAAAGCACACATGACAAGTGGGAACACGACTGGAAAAATCTTGCGTGGATCGTGGCGGATACGAACAATTGCCGGACACCTCGACTATACTCACAGCCCCCATTTATATACAAATTGGTCGTAGGTATTGAAAGATTTACCTTCAATGCTTACACCGCCATCACAGTCATGTACGTCACATTTCGATACAGTAACATTTCTACAATCTCCACGACAACTTATACCAACCCATCCTGAAGTATAAAATAACAACTTTACCTATCCTGGATAAACTACATATACCAATCCATCCTGAATTAGAAAACAGTATTACTGATATCAACCCATTCGTAGGTAAATGAAATGAAATGAAATGGGGTTTAACGTCCTACTCTTTTGCACCTAACCTGTTCTAATGGAAGACGGGCATACGCCATACAGTGTGCTATGAGGGAAATTTTGCCCGGGCAGTGGCGCTACGGCCTTCTCTTATATCGAATTCCAACTGCCAGGGGATCTTTTACGTGCACTCCAATGTGTACACGGGACCTCGGTTTTCGTCCCTTCCGAACGACTAGGCAGCTGTCCTATCCATTCTTGATAAAATAAACATTACAACTTATACCAAGCCAACATGGTTAAAGAAACCCGTCAAAACGTCGCTTGAAATAAAAAGGTACTTTTATTCCATATTATCTACATAGAGACCTACATAGTTTAAAAATCAAAAACAGTTGACTAACGTACCTGTGTTTTTAACTTCAAGATTACTGAAAGTTAAATTATGTGAACTTGTTGCGGAAAACCCGAATGCACGACAGTTTTCAATTGTAAAATCTTCAAAGTTAATGTTACTTACGCCACCTTGCAATCTGTAAACATAGTTACAATTCTAAAATCCTCAAAATGCATAATATTACTTACATCATTTTGAAATCTGTAAAAATAGTTACAATTATAAATTTTCAAAATGCTTGTTATAACATTTTACAATCTGTAAAAATAGTTACGCCAGTTGCTATTCAAAAACACAAGATCCGGAAAAGGGTTTATTTGTTCGACGTGTGATGTAATATAGTCCAAACGAAATCAGGTAAAATGTCCTTACCAGTATCCCTCATCACTCTTTGCGTTGTACACGAAACCATATAAATCTGATATCACAATACAGTAGCATGAAGTTAGCCAATATTAATAGCCTCTATGCCAAGTTAGTTTAGACCCCATACACTCACGCAATAATTTTACTAAATAACATAAAGTATAAATTATAACATGATATACCTACGTGATGCAGTTTTCTAAGATAGAGGCGTAGATAACATCTGATGATTGTAAAGTACCGGTTGGTGTATTTGGCCAGAGATAAAGAAATCCCGTTGATCTATCAATGTAATATTCTCCCTAAAATATATCTACAACCTTTAACATTTGTTACAATTAACAATGAATGTAGACCAATAGGTTACTATATTTCGGGTCTAAAAGATATACGAATTCAATTTCCATATATTAGTCACACAACTCAATAGTTACTAATTAATTCCTTTTCATAATGTAAAATAAGCCACTGTAAAGATCCATACCGAACCTGTACACAAATGACGGTTTAACCCTCTTGAAATAAAAAGGGACGTATGCGATAAGGTGGGGGGGCGTGTAAATAACTGTATCGAATGGTGTAGCCAAATGATGTAGTGGTTTTGACTGTGCCCGAAACCGACAGCTATGACAGTTATGTTGTCTAATATACAAGACCTCGGAGAATGATTTGGTTGGTCCTGAAGACAATGGCGACGCGACAGGAATTAATACATGCTGACTCTTTCTAGAACCACTTCACTATTAAGTGCGACAGTCAAGCATTTATTTCATACGTATACTTTGCTATTCAATACATTCAAAACACTATGAAATAAATGTAAGAGTTTACCGGTTGGTCCAGTTCAGAGAGCATATTAAGGACACGGAAGTAACCTCCCTGTTTATCGTATCCTATATCTCTGTTATCAGTTTGAAGATGACCTGGCATCAAAAAAAATTCAATATGTTAATCTAATAGTTGCAATTCGAAAGCACAAGTGTCAGAAAAGTTTTTAGTAAACAACATAAACTACAATACATTCATCAACATTGGTTTCGGCATCAAGTGATAATTGATCGTAAGTTCAGCGAACTGAAATAGGCATACCTTCAAACTATACCCCCCCCCCCCCCATAGCAACTATTCGAAATAAAACGTGTTATTTCGAATAACAACCAGAAAAGTGGTTGACATCTACTACTTAAAATAGCATTATGCAAGAGCACAATCTGCTTATTACAGGTCTTTCTTTAGGCCTGAGATGTTATCTAAATAATCAATTAGACATTAATTAACATATCCAGACCATAATAAACTCTTAAAGTCAAGGCTAGCCTTCGATGTTGGCGGATTGAACTCCTATATGCCGCTTAATGGCCGCTGATAATTAAATCAATCAAGTGGATAATCGAGACTATGTTGTTTATATTAATGATTTGAGTAATGACGACCGAGGCTATGTGAATATTTCAAACGCTTTTTTCTAGGCTAATAGTGGACCAATTTGACTGAAATTTTCAGCAAATTACCTTTACACTATCTAGTTATTAACTATTATAGTGAGAACTACCATCTCTTTATCTTATCTCCCATAATGTAACTTTAACATACCTGTTCTTAGACCATAGTATGTTTTATTTGTCAATGTTATCATATGGTTACTGGGATCTATTTTAGCTACTTCAGCTGATGCATCTGCCCAACTCCAATACCTGGAATTAAGAAAAAGCAGCAGTCGTTTCTTAGAAATATAAACTTCTCATTGAGTAAACATACCCATTTCCTACTCGGCAATGTAGAACATTTCAAACGCGGAGTAGCAGTTAATGGATTTCGTACTTAACGTGTGGACTGGTTTCGGTTTTCTTTTTTTTTCTAGCGCTTTCTAAAGTCTTGTGACAGTCAATTATTCTTATGGTTAGTCGGTTTCAACATCCTCTCACAACCCAACACATAAATTGTCAATGATCTGACATTTGGATGCACAGCAGTTGCCGCTCTGTTTTGCAGGTGGTAACAATAATTAATTTTTTTTTCTTCTTCGCGTTACCCCCAGAACCGTTAAACCCTCATCAACATCAACAAAGATCTCTATATTAAAATGTTAGCATGAATCTGCCCAAAACTGTGGATGGTGGTATTAGCCTTTAGGGTGTTCAAACTAACCTATGTTAATGCATATAAAACATATATCAAAGATTATTTGTGTGTGCATACAAAATTCTTACCAAAATCCATAGACCCAGGGATCCTTCTCATTCATCCAATGGGTATCACGTGTTGAATTATGTTGAAATCGGAGTCCAAATTGGCCATCAGGAACGCCAACAATATTGATATAAAACTGAAAAGGGAAAATAATTTTGTTGGCAACACTGATACTCGAGACAAAATTATACCCAACAATTTGTCATTCATAAATGAATGATATTGACCTCGGTTTTTTTTTTGTTCGCCTGATGTTTTAATAACGATAGAGTAGGTGTAATCCAAAGGCAGGTTGATTGGGTAAATTTGAACATATTAATTACTCAACCTGTACTGACTGAATGTTATCAAAATTATGGTGGCAATTGCTAATATTGTAATTTTTCTAATGAAGGCGAGACGAGGGATACCTGATTGTGTCAATTTTTAGACTTTCTTCTGTTTCCGGAGTACAAATTAGACATCACCGCCTAATTCGCAACGGGCGATCAATTGATAGAACTTTTTATAAGAAACTGATACGGGTAAAATATAAAGTACCTCATTTGGCCATCTTGCTATTCTTAGGGGCGATCCATTTATGAAAACTTCCAATGGTGCTATTCGGCTGGCATGAAGTCCATAGACAGACATCACTCCATAATCTGTAATTCCAGCATCGGGAAGATGAATTTGGCGAACCTTAACAATAGTCACAACAAAATACTTCAGAAAGGTCTACATGGTTGCACATTTTCCGAACATGTAAGGACAATACACGCTGTAAGACAGTGGTTCCCAACATGATTCTACATGCTGACCCATTGGGACATTTGAAATCCAACAAAAGCTCAAAAGCTCCACTGCATCTGATTTACTATACTAAGGTCTTAGAAACCAGTTTTATCACAAATGTGGTATATCCACTCATAACCAGATGATCGCAATTCCTATCAACGCGGCCTGTAATCGCTGTGGAAATTCATTGTTTGAATACGAACAATTTCAAGCTGTAATTGTGCTTGATAACGATAAGAGTATACTTATCGAAACGGCGTGCTTTTGTATGATAATCCTGTGATTGTTTTCACGTATAACTGTGTTAGCTCTGCAATTTTATTTAACTCTGTTTTTTCATAGCCCCATTCCCTTACTGCACCTGTGTTCCACGTTTGCAGAAACACAAAATAGAAATATCTATATCAAACCTTTGAATGGGCAACTGGTGGTATAACATTCAGTATGGCTGGATCTGTGACTGGTTGAAAGAGACTTGGATTTATCCGTGTGCCACCAGTCTGAAACACAACGACAACGTGTTATGGGAGATTTTGCTTTTTGGTATATTGTAGTTAAATAATTAAAATGTATGCAGAATAGTTGATGTTTATATTGGATTACAGACACTAGATTCCGTATAAGGAATGATTCCGTATAAGGAATATACCCGTACAGTAATCAGGATATCCCTAATCCTCTGAATTATTCAAAATAGCAATATTGTGCTCGGGCCAGAAGAACATATGCCATGAAAAGTGAAGTCTAGTTAAAATCTTATTTTCGTTTCGTGTCAATTTATTTTTCGACTTTTCCGGACAGTGGCACTACGGCCTACTCTTATATCCAGGAGCGTTTTAAGATTTTTCATGGCGGAGGCTATACTATTTTGAGGGCCCTTATTCGCAAGGTGGGGGGGGGGGGTGTCTTTTTTGATGATTTTTATGCCAAGAGTGTATAGAAGACGATTGAATCGGACTCGGGGCCCTTTTCCTTGGCCAGAGGGGCCCTTTTATCAGACTTGGGGCCCTTTTGTCTGCCTTTAGGGCCCCTAACTAGGATACAATTTCATTTTTCTCATCGGTTTTAGCATTTTTCTCCCGTTTTATTTTTCCAATTTCTTTGAATTTTTTCGTGAGGAGGCTGGCGCCTCCAGTGCCTCAGCTATAAAACGCCTTTACTTATATCGAATTCCAACTGCCAAGAGATCTTGTCAGGCCCGTCCGTCCTGCATCATTGACAAGGGGGAACAACGCCGAAAAATCTGGATGCAGGGATCGAACACCCGATCTCCAGACTTGCGAACTAACTGTCTGGACAAAATTTTCATTCATAGGACAATGTATGGCATATGCCCGTTTTCATTAGTCCTGTTCGGAGCAGAACAGTAGGAAGTTAAACCCCATTTTATTACAGTTTAGAATTGACCGATGAGCCCTGTCATATATATGGCCGAGTTGGAATCAATGGTTTATACTTTTCTCGTATCTACTTACCACATGAACCTCTTGGTGCTGGTAAGATCTGAAGGTGACTGGTGCTGTATAGGTGTGATTAAAATATAAGGTAGATTGCAGGTCATAATAGCCTTGCATTAATTCTACAATAACTTCTGGAAGATAGGATTGGTAGATTAACGGTTATTCGACAATAAGGTATGAAAGAGTATTAGGTATAGGCCAACAAGTTTTATATCGTTTCTACAAGAACATCTGGTAGATTATAAGGTAGCTTTGAACTTAATCCGGAAAGATTATGAGGTAAGAATATCGGGCAACTTTGGGGTTAATAACTTCTGAAAGATTTTTATCAGAATGAAGATTACAAGTATATAATTTTACAATAGCCTTTGAAGGATAATACGGTAACTTGAGGTTAATCTACAATAGCTTTTGAAGGATATAGTAAGGTAACTTGGGGTTAATCTACGATAACTTGGGGTTAATCTACAATAATCTCTGGGTGATTATTAGGTAGAGTGGAAGTTAGAATCCTTATAATTCTACAATAGCTTCTAAACGGTAGAATAAATCACATATCCTTCGAGCAATTCTACCATAGTTTGCATGCCAATGTTCACATGGTTAGACCTCCAGGTCAAAGTGTGATTGTTGTACTCTACAATTGGACCTCTTCATATCTCGTATCTACATATTTAGGGAAGTGCAGTACCGCGTGAGAAAGGTTTGCGACCAAACGGTTTGACCGAAGGTTATCGCATCCGTTTTATTTACTACGCATGCGAATTATTGAAATAAAATTGAACCATATGTTAGACACCAAATGACATAGTTTATGTCGAGTTCTTACTTCAAACACAGCACACTACTGCGAAAACTCACTTAAGAACCATCTGCCTCTAATCGAAACACAAAACATGGACACTATGTCGATATACATTTTGTTTGAAGACGTAGTTTGTTACGACTTCGGGATGTAGCTCAGTATAATATAAGTTCGTGGATCTTTAACGTTCTTGCAGTATATTCTGTGGTCGAAGACTAATATAGAGTTTCCAATTAATTATATACTCTGATGAAGGTTCAAACCTTTATTGGAGACTGGACCATTAAAAATTACTGATCATATATATCCCGATGTAAGTAAATCAAACTTTATCATCAGTTCAGAAGTTTACTTGAAAATACATTACACATGTTACGGCGGCTATAGAATTTATAAAGAGTAACCCTTGAAAGATATTGTTACAAAACCATTTAAAATCTTAGTAGGTTAAACTAACAAACAGTGTACCACAGGTGATACGCGTATATACATGTACTAAAATAGTGTGACATACTTCACTGTGGACAATTGTATAACGATGAATGCAATCTGTTTCACAGAGAATTACTTACGAATTATCTCTGTAACGGATGCCTGTCCAAAACACGTGCGTTGACTGCACGCCTCGTAGTCATTGGCTCAACGGCTTGTGCAATGTTTACTTAACACCTAACTGCTTCGGGCAAAATGATGCATTTTACTCATTTTGATACCCATTTACACTAAATAGGAAATATTTTTTAACTACAAATACTTCAAACGTCTTTATTTATTTTTCTTTTACCTCAAAAAAATGTTTGAGAATTTAATTTGTTGGATTAAAAAAGTTAATATGCCGTACTCATTAAGCCTCGTGCATGTCATGCTTATCAGTGATTGTAGCGGCCAAGCGAATATTCACTGCGGGGTCAGTTTGCGATGAATGGTGAAAGAGACTTGCGATACGCCATATTAAATTTTGAACAATAAAATATCTATACTATAAAACTTCCATAAGGGTAATTTTGTAGTAGTATCAAGCTAACAGAACGAGTAGTGTAGTAGTATCAAGAGTAGTAGTATCAAGCACACTCTGCTCGGGCACAGAGTTTATATGGTTTATATGGTTGTATAACTACAGAACTACATATCACTATTTTATCTCAAGTTAACGTACTTCATATAAGCTGTTGATTTTGTTGACCAAATAAGCTGTTTGTTGAATACCACCACTGCCTTATATAAAGCTAATGGGTAGGAATATCGAAAACAGTATGGTGGTTAGGCCTATCCAGTCCTTGCTGCTGGTTGAACAGGGCCTTCATACCAGTTCCATTCAAGCTTCAGATCCCGAAAAGTAGGACCGATACTGAATACATAATAATATACACAATTGTTCTTCGGTTTGCATAAGTCCAAACTCGAAAGTAGCAAAGCATCTAACTCAATATCATCCAAAATCTTCAATTTTGAAAACACAAATTATTTGTCAATTTAAATCAACATTGATGTTGTCATCTTACGGGGAAAAGATGGGCGTCTGATATCCAATATTTAAGACAAAATAAACAATTTACCATTGGTACACAAATCGTGTAATTTTGTTTCAGCACCAAGAGACTCGGGGAACGAGGCTAGACACATTGTACCAAATCAAACGGCGTGTTTAGACTGGATTAACCAGGCACTAGAAATGTGCATTCGATTGAGTCTGGTGGCTTATTTTGCGGATCATAACTGATTTGAAATTAGAGTAGAGACGGAAATGATTGAATGTAAATCAGTTTATATACATTCATATTACAGTAAAATAATATGCGTTGCGACCCACTTCTGTCAATTTCTAGGTTCCAAATGATAACGATTTAACTCCTTTAAACATTTTTATTCATCGCGAGGACATCACCCTTTCAAACAGCACTCACAGTTATTCGTTTACCGATTTTTTTAGCAATAATGGACATATACCACAACATACAAGGCTCCGTCAAAACATTTTGCAAATGGGGTTTAAAGGAAACGTTTCATTTTAAATCACACAAAATCGTGGAATATGAACTGTGTTTATTTATTTGCATACATGATGTTCAAATAGATACATGCATTACTTTACTTATTTATTTATATATTTTGCATTTATTCGTACATCAGTGTACATTTCTTTACATTATTTACAAAATATATAAATATACATTTATTCAATGCATAAAAAAGTAATTATTTCATTAAGATATTTTTTACGTGAGTAAATTTCATAACTACAATTTGACCAGCTCTTTTGAGATCAGACTGGCTTACATTGGTATTATCCCGTTTATTTATTTTGTTTAAAAGTTTATTTACTTTTATATTACCGGTATATAAATCGTATCTAGAGAAACCGTATCTGTTACAGACATAACTAATGTTATTACAAGTATTGGAAGAAATTCCATGCAAGGCACGGGGATATATCATTACACATTTATTATCATTTGAATAGAACTAATAAACTGACCTTCTATAGAACAATCTCGAAAAATTAGTCTCCTCTGAATGAAACTGGAGGCGTTTTGATGTTGTCATTTCCTATAAAAGAATTTACTGACATGGGTGTAGATGTTATACAGATTGAAAACAAGTTTCACCACAGTACAAATGGATATTTATTTGTTAAGTAATGATGAACATCATACTAAATACTACATCGACAAATGATACATTCCCTTTGTTCGATTTTCTGTTTATTAAATGACAATATTGTATCAGTCATTATCATATGATACAACTGGTTAAACACTTTCCAAATATATAATTTTAACACAGGTATCATTGACACAATAGTTGCATAATTTTCCTTTAATAATATTTGCTAATTACTTCATAATTGTCATATAATTTACGATTAGATCTTGAACATATTTATGTGTGTTTAAACAAATTTACATGCATAGCACAAAACCTATTCTATGAATTATTCAATTCCTCAAAGAAGCGCAGACCTCATAAGGAACTGGTACACTACTTAGCCCAAAAATACTATCCATAGAATATTTCTCAATGTGAGCTGGTTTGGTGAATATACAGTTCTGAAATATTCCAGTTATAAATAAAAACAGTTCCATTCTGGCCAAACTCTCGCCCACACATTTTCGTCTCCCCCAGGAAAATGGGTTAAAATTGCCAGCCAAAATTGTATCCAATTGTCCCGCTTGATCGAGATAACGTTCCGGGCGAAAATTAAATGGATCACCCCACAGCTCTTTATCATGACTTATTGTATACAGGTTGATAAGGACAACAGTTCCTTTAGGAATTGTGTAACCGTTCAGCTGGGTATCTATGGTCGCTGCATGTGGTACTGAAAGTGGGGAAATGTCGGCGAACCGCGATATCTCATGTACAGTGGCCATGCAGTACGGCATCTTTGTCTTGTCTTCTAGTTTAGGCTGGCGGTTACCAAGAACATCGTCAATCTCTGCATGAACCTTTCTTTGGGCCTCTGGATGAGCTGTTAAGAGTAATATTGCCCATTGCAAAGTTGCTGATACTGTGTCAAATCCAGCTCCAGTGAAGTCGTCGAGCGTTTGAAAAATTCTTTTGGGCGTTAAAACGGAGTTGGGATCTTCTTCGGCCGCTTTTGCTGCTGCAGTGAACCCATCTGCAAGATGTCGCATATGGGAAGGAGAATAAGATTTTAAAGAATCCGCATACTTTGAACTCCTTACGGCTTGTATGTTTTTTCTTAGCTGAAGAAATGTCGAGACAATTCCTGGCATGGCAAATCTCAACCAAGGCATCACATTAACCGGATTTCCGGATGCCGCAAACTTCGCAACGGCTTTGGAATTTTCTAGAAAAGTGTTGAAATTGCCTTCTTCGCGAATATTGGTGTGGGTTCCGTAGCACACTTGATAAATAAAGCTTCCTACACTAGCATATATTATTTCGCCTGGACAGAATGGTTTCCGATTCTTATTATTGAATTCTGAAACTGCCATTTTCGCTTCATCAAATATCATTTCCTCTATAGAAGTCCTTCGAGCATTGGAAAAGAGATGCAAGCAGTTGTAGGCGATTTTTTTGTGAAGTATAGTAGAATGGTTAAAATGTCCAAAGGTTAATGAATCGTCTCCTATCAAAGTAGTGGTGTAAAAGTTTGGTCTGCCAGCAAACTCGTCACCTCGTTTCACCAAAACTTCTTTGATCAATTCTTTACCACTGATGACAACTGCTGGAAAACTTCCCATCTGGATACTGAAGACGTCTCCGTATTTTTCCCGAAGCTTAGCGAATGTCAGGTGAGGATGAGTACCGAAGTAAGGCAGGTATCCAAGTATAGGAACACCTCGTGGACCGGGAGGCCAGTTGCCTTTCCATACCATGTCGAGTATTACTTTTGCACCAATCAGTGTAGTGAGGAATATACCCAATACAGTTGCCGTCCCGTCTGTCGTGTCCTTAAGATACGATGTTATATCCTGGAGCACCATGGTTAGATTTCAACTTTATATCCCTTCGATATTAATATTCGCACATGTACTCCATCAAATGACACGACGTAATGTGGACGCGTCGCATCAGGTGAGACATATAAATATGAATGCAGGTATATATACGGAAGCCTATCGCGGCGACTTTATAATCCCTTGGGGCCGGTTGCTCAAAGCTCCGTTAACTTTTAACGATCCGTTTACATGGAGATAACGGGTCGTTAACTTTAACAGAGACAAATTGTTGCTGGGAGCCCTTTAATTTTAACATGTCGCTAACTTGCCGTTATATTTAACGCGGGTGTTGGACTCCGTTATCTGTTTAACGTTGGCATTAGTGGGCTGTCAGTCGATATATCCCCTCAGCAAAAAGTCATAGATTACCAGTGTAATTTTTTATAGAACATTCTAAAGGGTTTGGCGAGGGGGGGGGGATTCCATTTTCTATATCATTAACTTCTGTAGTATTCTACAGACATGGGGGTGGGGCTATAAGAAATAATGGCTCCAAATATTCTGTTGTGCAAATCCCATAAATTTTCCAACAGATTTATGCTAGAAGGAAAAAATAAAGTATTCTATTGTGTTTTCTGTAGTAAATTCTATAGATATCTTCTTGTCTTTAATCAAGTTATGTGAACAGACTGCACAGTTGTCCCACTGTTTTCAGTTTCTTTTTAATACTAACATCCATGAAGTTGTTATACATGTACAATGAATCTGAAAATTTAAAATTTAGCCAATGAAAAAACTATTTTCTCTTGGATAAACTTTAATCTATCCGTTAGCTAACGGATAATGAAACAGAAATTTAAAGGACCTTTAACAAACCACTCGTTAGCAAGATAACTTAGTTTTGAGCAACCGGCCCCTGGGCAAGAAGCCGAGGGAGCGCTAAGTCAAGAACGAGAGTGCGCGAATACGATGAAATAGGGTGAGAAATCGATGGCGACAGTACGAGAGTGCGGGACAACACCATGTATGAAAATGTCAGGGCAATGTATTCACAGAATGTCTTCAAAATCTAAAATGGAACTAAAAAAAAAAAATCAGTATGTCTTAGCAGTGGATTAACATAACAACGGCACTTTCTCCTTCTTTTCATTATTCAGACTCCAATCTAAAAAAAACCCAACAGATTTTAAGAATGTATTTTTGTATAATGTCTGCAATCTACAGATATCATAAATGAGGACGCTGTCTGAGCAGTGGGTTTACATTCGATATTCAAACTTGAACTCATAAAAGAAGATATCCGGTATCTTTACCCACAGAATGTCCCAAAACACATTTCGTCAATCAATCAGTCTTCTAAAATGAAGTGAAGTAATAATAAATGTGGATGGCTGAGCAATAGAGTCACATCCAAAAAGGTGCCCACAATAGGCTTCCATATATTTATAGATATATATGTATATTCGCCCTTATATAAGTTATAGTAGGAGTCTCATTTCAGTAGCTCGGGGAACATCACGGGGTCTTTATCTATTTAGCTTTATAATATCTCTTTTTTATAAATATAAATATCAAAGATGAAAAACATTTGAAATTACAACTAATATATCGCACAACAATTTACATACCAGTTAGGTTACCATATCCATTTTAAAATTTACCAAACATAATTGACAAGAAATTACAATGAAAATTCAAATATATAACATCCACTCATATGACACTGATGTATCAATTTGTAGCTTCCAAGGATTACAGTTTTACGTCCTTTAAGACTGGCATATTTCACAAACGATTTATAAATGAGCTATAGGTTTCCACAATTAAAATATATCCATTTAAAATTTAATTTATCACTTGTAAATATTTGCTAGATTAAGTCTGATTATGTATATAGGCTACCAGGTCATTATGTTTGGTTGACTAACGTCTCAAGCTGATATTGTTTGAATTCAATCCCTCCTTTACTCACATTGATAAAAATTTAATAATAAAAAAGTGGCCTACATAAATTTCTACACTGAGCCATCCAGGTTAAATTCCAAATAACTCTGGGTTAAAAGAATTTCCGCCAATTGTTCATTGTAACTATTTACCATTACATGTATATGTTTTCAATCAAAACTATTAAAATGTCTTTTTTATCATTTTCACTGCCTCTAATTACAAGATAAATACATAACATGCATAATACACTAATTACAAAATCACATCCTTTATTATATATTTTGAATTCAAACTCGCATACTGCTATTCTTAAAAGTTTAATAATTAAAAGGTGACCTATGATACCAAATTTTGTTAAACTCCAAAAGAATCGAAGTATACTCAAATAAGCACCGTGAAAGATTAGACAAAGAGCTTACAGTTTTCGTTTTATAGTTAAAGATAGGCTGGCACTGCCAGGCAGGATACGCCCACATTTTCGAGAGATGGACAGAGAACAAGCAATACCGAAAGTGATTTTTCCTACATCTTTAAGTCCTGTATTTCATACTGTATTGGGAGCAGCCATTTAATTGGTCAGTTCCAGTCTGATATTAATGAAATTCGAAACCGACAATGATTATGGTGTGACGGTACACAACCTAGAAATGTGACTTTTCATCAAAATCGGATAAGAATTGTGACCTGTAGAGAGTCCACAACCATGATATACCATATTTTTACACTATTCGCGTACAAACGGCGACCATTTTTGGTACGATTTTCACTAAATAAGAACTCAGCTTTCCTCATCAAAATCGAATTAAAATTGTGACCTATACAGGGTCCACAACCATGATATATCATTTTTTTAAACAGTAATCGCGTACAAACGGCGGCCATTTTGTATGGCAATTTTCGTCCGATTTTCCCGAAATTCGAACTCAACCTTCCTTAGGGTGTAACGGTGATATAATCAAACGGTTTTTTAAATCGAATAATAATTGTGACCTCTAGAGGGACCACAAGCTAAAAAGGGTGATTTTTCGGACAATCGGGGGCCATAATTCAGGAAATTACATTCCGATAGCCGCAAATATTGAAAGGAACCAAGATCTTTGGGTTACAAACATGCATGTCAAGTTTCATCAAAATCGGTTCAAAATTGTGACCTCTATAGGGTCCACAAGCTAAAAACGTGATTTTTCGTACAATCAGGGGCCATAATCCATGAAGTTTTGGTCCGATACATGCCAATATCGAAAGCAGCCGAGATCTTTTGGGGATAAACCTATATTTCAAGTTTCGTCAAAATCGGATAAGAATTGTGGCCTGTAGAGAGTCCACAAACAAATTGTGGACGGACGGACGTCCGGACCGACGGACGGACGGACAGGGGCGACGACATAATACGTCCATATGAAAATGTGAGCGTATAAAAATAACACTTTAACCTCGAATGTCATTGTTACTGGTTATGATGATAAACAATTCTCGATTGTCCACGTTAAGCCGTAATCATCAACAATAGTTGAACAGCAGATCAGATTCAAACCCGTTAAATTAGTCGACATGATATTTTTTTTGTTGTTGTTGTTTATTGGAGAATCTACAGAGAGGGTGTTTAAGTAGTGATAAATCCACCAGACTGTATAATTATATAATCGGAGACCTATGATTTCAATTAATGTGGATGGAAAAATAGCCAGAAAAGTTATCTGCGCGAGATTGAATTCGATTTTGTAAAAACTTATCAAATATAGCTAAACTGCTTATTTATACTGGGGCGACGATACGTATATGAAAATATAAGCATTTTAGATGATTGCTATCGACTTCTCTAAAATAGTAAGTACAGGAAGAGCAATCGATACAATGACACATTCATATATGTTTGAAGGTTTGTGCAATTTATGTTTCAAAGGTAAGTTCAGTTCATTAAGTGTGTTTAATTCCAAAATGACCTAGTTTGTGTCGGCGTAAGACAGGGTGATCCAATGTCAACAAACTTGTTTAATTTAATCATCGAAACTTTTTAAAGTAAATGATAGTATTATCTCAGGTATCACAATCATTTGTTAATGCAGCAATAATTATCGCGCTTTTGCAGATGATATCACGTGTTATTACGTGACTCTACATTAGCACGACATTTAAAAAATCAACATAAACAGGGGCGGATCCACCGGTGTATAGGAATCCCGGGTCCTACAAGCTTCCACCGGGACATGCACGCATGGTTGTATATATGTATTATATAGCACACGGTGCGCATCTTATCAGACACACAATCAGCATCTATGTTACTAGCGGCAGAAATTAGCTCCGTAAACCGCGGTCGGTGAGATAAAAGGTGTGGTTGCCACCCCCCCCTTCAAAAAATCCTGGATCCGCCACTGATAAATTCATTTCTTTCAAGTTTAGTAAGACGTAAAACCCCATGTCATTCCAGGTTTATCTGTTAACCTTTAATAAACCCCTGACTCTGAACAGTGAATAATAAAACTAGATTTGTCGCTATGTACCGCCTCAATCCAAATCCTTGGAATTCATTTTCCCTTCGGCACAAAAATCCATAATCAGTTGAACTTTGAAAATATACTTAATGAATTAAACAACATATTACTTTAAACTTATTCCACCAATTACAGTCACTTTTATTCCTGATTACATTGCCGACAAATTAAACAAACATTCATACAATATTGTCCTAAGTCTTCGACATTGAAAAGACGATTTATTTGTCAATTTAAATCAACATTGATGCTGTGATCTTGCCGGAACTGGTGGGCTCCCGATATCCAATATTGAAGACAAGATAAACATTTTGCCATTGGCACATGAATCGTGTACCATAACCTGTTTCAGCGCTATTTATAAGGAACTTGAAGAACAAGGCTAGATATATTCCACTAGTTATATCAAACTAGAATAACTAGACGTTTGAGATTGTCATTCGGCTGAGACTTCTGGCGTATTTCGTTGAATATAGCTTATTAGTAAAAATAGAAAATATTGAATTAAATAGGTTTATATACATTCATATTACATTATTATTATATGCCTATTTATTCAACGCCCGTGTTCTCAAAGGTTGTGGAATACTCTTAATGACATCTTGATTAAAAATAAATATACAGTAACTGCATGATCCAATTCTGTCATACATTTTGGATATAACAATTTACATGATGACATTAACAATTTAAAAAGAAATCTCATTTCGAATTTATAAATTATCTAATTTCTTGAAAAACAAGAATGAATTTGAAATATGTGCAAAGCATAATTTGAGTTCAAAATGGCATTATAAATCATCCTTGATCATACCGATATTGGCATGATTTAGTTTGCTAATCATCCTTGGTACAGTGTATATCATATTATTTCTATCGGTCATTTATTTGTCCGCGTTATACAATTGTCTACTCACGTATTGTTGTAATTTGATTTGATCTGTTATTTAAAGCCCCAATAACACTCTTGTTGTAACTGAATAATATGTCCCAATCTTCATTCTGGTCAACAAATCGTATTATTTTAGAATATTCCAATTAAATGATGATATAAATTTCATCTTAACACACCTATTTTGAAAAATTGGAAAAATTCAACCAATTGATTTGAAAAGTCTAACGTAAACCTTTTCAAATGTGGCTTGGATTTTAAAATATTTTCGAACCCTCTGGACAAGTAAAATAGGTTGTAATGGATAATTTACACAACAGGTAGGACACTTAAACATCTTGTACTTAGAATAAGGGTATTATTTATTTTCTGGAGCTACCAAGCCAGCAAGAATGTTATTGTCCCTTTAAGCCAATAAAAAAATATGTTCTTGAAAGCGAAAAAAGGTGGGTGGTGGTGAGTGGAGCCGGTAACAAGTATTATATGCCAAACCCCAGAGGAAATTCTGCGCCTCTCTCACAAACCTTTACCCAAAGTATACTCTACTGTATTTATTTAGTATCAGTGGGTAAGCAACCCTTGGTTGTATTATGTAAAGATTGCATGTATTATGTATCGTCACAATCTTATCTAGGTTAAAGATAGTTTAACCCTTGTTGGGTTGGTTGACCCAGCACGGAACTGAATACGATTACACTTACATGTGACTGTTAATTTATTCATCCCGTGATCAATAAAATATCGAATGTCCAAGAAGACGCAAACCAAATGCATGGTTTAGTATGCCTTCGTTAGCTTCCATTTTGCCTACATGACACTTTCTTCCATCACGTGGTGTTCTTTCCGTGGAAACGAGTTGAGGCCATTTGTAACAGCGCTCATGTCGACGGCAAGTTTTTACACTAGTTGAAGTGAGTGCAGGAAGCTAAACATGGCCAACTGGCTTATAACTGACTGGAACTAATTGCTTTGAGTTGTAATAGGCGTTCAGGTCGACCACTTTCAGTTCAAGCCAGTTGCCCACAGAAACCGAAACGTCAATAAATGATCTCAGCGGTTAGGACGACACATGTCACAGTCTTATATAAAGTCCAGTAAAAACAGGGCTTCCACTTTTCTTCCCACCCGAACGACTATACACAATTCATTTGTCAGCCTTACAAGTCCCAACCCTGATTAACCCCTTCATCATTAATAAAATACATGTAGTTACCACCTACCTGATCCTTTGATGTCTGGGTCATCTATTCTGTCTCGTGCTTTATGGAGAGTTTTAAGGGGATGTGAAGGATCTAATCTTAAAGTAGAAGAAATGTGATTTACAGTATTTCTAAACCATGACCAACAGTGGAATTATTGATAAATTAAGCATTGACATTTTAAGTAGGTGACGGACACATTCATCGCTGTGTTCGATGCGGTGCTTCTGAGACGCCGCTCGTGCCAATCTATCTATCGAGGTATGACGTGTCGTTTCAATTAGCTGCTTAAAGTGCCAATCCCGATAACTTTTTGGGGAATAAAACTGCTTAATTTTGTGTTAAAATCCATAACCTAAGGCCCACCTACTAAACCGATATTTGTGATACGCTTGTAAATACTTAAACCTGACTGTCTTCATCTAGAAATGGAGAACGTTTTGTTATACAGTATCTGGATAAAACCAGACTTTTTTCTATAAAAATGATATGTAGGTGAAATTTACCTTTTGTTATCAAGTACAGGGCATGGGTCATTCACTGTTTAGACCTCTCGAGAAATATTAATTGATTATCAGGTCACCCAATGAAAAAATTGACCCGAAATCTTAAAAGGGTTACGTGTCCGGATAAGCAGTGTTGACGTTCACGTCCAAACGACTCAATATTTTGAGCTGAAATTTTGAGACAAGGTAAATACACCATGCCACTATATTTTGGTCCATAAATTTCATAAATACTCGGACTTTAATTTTTGAGACTCTGTTCTTATCGGGATTGTCCCTTTAAGTTGAGCTTGACAATGGGCCAGTAGCCACGGGGAGTGGGGGGGGGGGGGCAACAATAATGATTTTTCTGCATGTGTTTAATTTTATCGACAATTTACATTCGTATTCCTGTGGGTGATTGTGTAGGTATGGTCCCAATGCACTGATTTGTTTCCTGGGGGCCTATAAAGCTATTACATTGGTTCTGACCCTGTGGGTAAATATACCAAATATTTTTCTCTTATATAATTTAATCTGGAAAGGAAAATGTCTTAATTACAGTAATTTACGCACTAGATAGATTTGATCCTTGATATCTCATCTGTTCCTAACCGGACATGGGATTGTAAATCCAGATTTTAACAGACAGGAATAAATTTCGACTATTCCTTTGTCTTGTCTGCGATATCACCACTGTATGAGCAGACGTAAAACGACCAAGAGACCAGAATGTGAGATCCCAAAACAATACCGGATCCGGAGTGTGAGACCCCTGAACAAAACGCATAGAGTTCGGAATATGAGTAGTGTCACGTACAACCGGGGGATCGAAACTCAATGACAGACCTCATGATGTAACGTGCACGCGCTAACCATTCGACCCCCCCCCCCCCACACGGAGTATGAGACCCTTTAACTATAGGTAAGTTCCCAATTACAGCTTTGCAAACTGAACTATTGATATAATGTTTTCAACCACACATGCCTTTATTATCCGACTAGTCTACGGATCAATCGTTCAGGGGTATGGCTACCACATATCTATACGTGCGAGATAAAGCACGAGACTGGGGTCATGTTAAGGAAAGAAAGACTGAAAGAAAATAGCCCGCCAAAAAGAAAAACCGACCGAGGCGAGGGTGTTTTCTGAAGTCTTTCTTCCCCAGCATTACCGAAGTCGAGGACTTTACCTTGCTTACAACCCGTTTATGTTTACATGTAGGCCTACGTAATATGAGAATATCCCAGAATTCCTGTAAGAAAAAACTTATATACTATTCAAAAAAAGTAGGGGATATTTGATTTTTAAGTGTTATTAAAGTCACCTAATGAAACTGACGAAGAAACAAATGACAAAATGAAATGAAGTCCACATTCATCGATTTATTCCAAATGATCGTTAGAATAAGTAAGGCACAGACTGACCATTATAAGGGTAAAATGATACCCGGGGTCAAACAGCAAAGTTACCACAGCATCACAACAAAGTCAGTAACGGGTAAATCCTCCTCTGTTTGCCAAACAAGCATTGATCCGACGTGGCATACTCCTAATGAGACGTCTAAGGTCATTTTGGTCCAGATTGTCCCATTCCTGTTGCAACGCAGCAGCAAGTTCTTGGACATTGGCAGGACGTTGTTGACGTTGACGTAACATCTGTCCAATCATGTCCCAGACATGCTCGATGGGGGAGAGGTCGGGACTCAGTGCTGGCCAAGGTAATGTGGTGATGTTCTGTTGTTGGAGGTAACCTGTAACGATCCTGGCCCTGTGACATCTTGCGTTGTAATCCTGGAAGATGAAACGGCGGCCATGACGTCGTGCGAACGGCACAACATGGACTGCCAAGATGTTGTCCCGGCAGTACTGGCCTGTAACACGCCCTGCAACAACATGTAAAGCCGTTCTTCCAGCAACAGTGATGCCTCCCCACACCATAACAGAACCACCCCCAAATCGATCATGTCTGATGACGTTAACGTCTTGGAAGCGCTCGTTTCGACGACGCCACACCCTCCTACGCCTGTCCAAAAAATCAACAGTGAACCTTGACTCATCTGAAAACATCACATTGCTCCAGCGTCGATTATCCCAGTGTTGACGATCCCTACACCAACGACGTCTTGCCTGAATGTGATGATCTCTCAAACAAGGGATCACGCGAGGACGTCGGGCGCGAAAGTGACCCCTATGCAGTCGATTCCGAATCGTCTGGCCACTCACTCTCACACTAGTGTCTGTTTGAAGACGAGCGCTGATCTGATGTGCTGTGATGACACGATTTCTCAAGGCCAAGGTACGGATAAATCGATCCTGGGCTTGAGTTGTCGCCCTTGGTCGACCTGAGCGTGGTCTGTCCTGTACAGATTGTGTATCGCGGTATCTGGACCATAGCCTGCTTATGACAGACTGAGAAACATTCATCGTCCGCGCCACAACCGCCTGTGTTGTGCCGATCTGTAGCATGCCAAGGGCACGTAACCTTTCATTTTGGGTAAGCCGACGCATATCAAAATTTGTTTTCTGGTCACTAAAACAATTAAACTGATGTTTCCACCCTGGAATTCAATGCCACAATGACTGTAACATTCAAAGTCAGAGTCGTGCAAATCTTGGGTTGGACCCCTATGATGATCCCAAGCATCACCTGCATTCCATGCGGTAGCTATTGGTGCGTTTGGGCGTCACATGTAACTGGAAATGTTTCTTCTGTTAGGTTCTATAGTGACTTTTTTCGTAGTCATTTGCATATTTTAGTATTATGCCCCAAAATCAAATATCCCCTACTTTATTGTAATAGTATATCATGTTTTCTGATGAAAGACAATCCTACCCTGGAAGATTAACCGGTTATAGGTTTAAAGAACAAGCTTCAAAATATTAACCCCAAATTCCCCTGCAGTTATCCACAGTCGCCCCCGACTTTCAGACCGCAAGTTATAGGGGCATACACTATTTACCGTTAGAGGATTCTAAAATACAGATGTGACGCCATCCTTGGATGCTGGCGTACCATTATTTGCAATAATACACGGGTAATTTGTCAATCGTACATTATCTATCCCAGATGATAGATATGTGGCGTATTTCATTAAAAGCACACGCGGGATAGGTCTGTATTTTAAGTTATTTAATAGTCTCGAGCTAAAGACATTGCGTAATATATTGAAAGAATACTCGTGTAGTATCAATATATTATTTAATGTCTCGCGCTCGACCATTAAACCATGCATAATGCATGTTAACTACTGTTCTATATCCCTAGCTTGACTTATTTAACTTACCCGGAAAGATAATCCGATCCTCCTGGACTGACATATATACTAATAGCTTCACTTGATACTTCCACTGAACAACATAATACCAGGAACAATATCACAGTATATCCAATCATAATTTATATGTCTGTAGGTAAAATAGACGTTAAGTCAACCACAATTTATGAAAATGTATATTATCTTATATGTTAAGTACTGTTCACATGTTCAAATTTCCACTTCAAAAACTTGAAGTTTGATCCTCTACAAAAACCTTGAACACAGGAACACTCAAAATAATCTATAAGATAATAGAACGACCTTGTTGGCAATTCCATTTTAAATCAGGTCATATATTATTGGCCTTTTATTCTTATCTTGAAGGAAACCTTTTTATTTATAGAGGGGAAAACAAATTAATAGGCTAAAAGTGAAATTGAATATTCGGATTATTTAATGTAATATTATAAAAAATGGTACAATTCATTCGATTTCTATGCGTCATACCCTCGTAATATCGCGTATCATCGTTCGAATCCGCTTCCACCAAAGGTGATATTGCAGACAAGTTGTCTTATTTTACTATCCTCCAAGCACGCGTGGGACTCTTTTATATATGGGGGAAAACCAGAGTACCCAGAGTAAACCCACGCGGTTAAGAAGGTGCCTCTATCTCCAAGCCACATACGCTCATTGTCGAGGTAATCGAAACCACGCTAGCAAGCCGAAGGTGACCGGGTAGCTAGAGCACTAGGCCATGTAAACCCCACATTCTAGACTGTTATACTCGTCTCGAATGCGACCGTAGACTCAACCTCCTTGATTGCTTATCTACAACGACGTAGGCCTATATGAATGAAGTCGATTATACAGACGTTAAACGCGCACACGGTTGGATATTTGTTCGTTTGGAAAACCGTTAAGATTGCCCCCAGAGTGAATTTTTGGGGGTACATTGAGCGAACGATTTTGATTAGCGAATCAAACTGCATACATCTGTAAATTTAAAGGCGTTATTGTCGCTTTCAGTGCGAACGATGATACGCGCGGATAGTTGCACCACCAGCGGTCAGTGTTCACGGTCGATTTCGGTGTGTACAATATTTGCCAGGATAGTTGCCTTGCTTTCTGTTTTATTTTCTTTTGTAGATATACAACACGGTTTACCGTCCCAGTCAAAAGACTAGAAAATTTTCCTTGAAGTGTGCTTCACGGCTTCGGTATATGATAATGATATGTAATTGAAATGGATGCTTTGCGTACAACACGAGGGTCAATTCTCCGAGAAATTTTTTCACATAATGCATGCACGTTTTATGACAGAAAACTCTTTATTTTCAACATTGCATTTATATTTCATATTAAGTTGAGTCATTTATTTTCAGTTTTTAAGAACCAGTACATACATGTTCCAGGGGAAATCGATGTGTGTACTTTATTGTTTTTATGCCTCCCTGAAAATAAAAATACACTTGGAGAAAATTCATTTCAGCAGTTCGTTTTTACCATACACAGGGTACAATTCTATGGAATACAATTATGTTTGCTTGTGCAATCAGGTGGACAAGTGCCGTTGTTTTTTTTTTTAAAAAAAAAGATCATTTGATGGTTTTTTGCAAATGAATACATTTTTTAACAACTTGTTCATTTTTATCATTCCATCCCTACATGTATTACCATAGAAATGGTTCCACTACTGATGCCTTCCGTCATACTTCAGGCACAGTAGTGGCTTTTCCTACAGGGTTCCTTTGCGCAAGTTTTGTAGTCAAATGACTACAAAAAGTTTACTGGCCTATAGCTCCCTTAATTTACACAGACACTAACCCAAAACTATACTGCACATAGCTTAACATATAATAAATCAATTCCCCATTGAAATAAAGGTGAAGCCTTACCGCATAATTAAATGATTTGATAAAATCAAATCCCTTCACGAAAATTCTCAAGTTCTGAAATTATAATGGCCGCCCAGTCAAATAGAGCATGCGCAATCCAACTCACGTGATCATACGCCCCTTTCCATATATGGCATATGACCATAATTATATGCTAATGACCTCAGCGTGGGAAAATATGTCAGAAACAATAATAGACTGCGTGTTGGGGAGGTTGGGCATAAATTTTTCGCTCAAACCTGAACAAAAACTGATAATAGATTTTATTGTTCAAAAAAAGGATGTAATGGGGGTCTTTGACATTTCAGCCGAGATTCTCTTATAGTATTTGTGCTGGGTCAGCGTATCGTAGGCATTGCCTTATATGGAAAGTGATGGGCGGAGTTAAGGCGTCGCGGTATTTGGCGAGATTTCAACTGGCCTGTGTCATGGCTGCCTGCACATTACAAGAACACCGCTAAGAAAATGTAAAACGCATTACCACAAAGAAAAACTGTTCGGTAACTCTTTTAGTTGTTAAGACTTCATTATGTATGATAGGATTACTTATTTTAATACAAACTGTAATGACAATTGTGCGTTTTAACCTATTTGAACTTGCGTCAACGGTCTTAGACTGTACCACTTGTAACGATAACCAGCTATAGTTATCGTTACATTATAGTAACTAGTATTACCACAGTATATCTATCTGTTAATTTAAGTGTTATGGTCTAAAATTATATTGTGCAAAAATACTATTTTTGTCAGATTGTGTGAAATGGTTTACTTGTCTACCTTAACGCACTAGCAATCTAAATTACTGTTGTTTTGTGCGTTTCAAGTAGGCTTCGTTCGTCATTTTCAGATAACGACTAGGAAAGCCTAGTTTCGACGTCGATAGTTTAAAGCGCCAATTCCGATAATATTTTGGGGAATAAAACTGCTTAATTTTGTGTTAAAATCTCTAAATATCCCCTACCTTAGGACCGAGCAACTATCTAAATATATGTGATACGTTTTCAAACACCTTAAACCCGTCTGGATAAAACCAGACTTTAATTCTATAAAAAGAAATAATGTTTAGGTGAAATTTACCTTTCGGGAATCGATTATCAGGTCACCCAACCAACGAATTGACCCGAAATCTTAAAAGGGTTACGTGTCCGGATAAGCAGTTTTAACGTTCACATTTTACAAAGCGAGTATATCATCAATTATTACTTTTGAAGATTTACTGGGTTTGAAAATGATAAGATACTGGGAAGATTTACAGATTTTCTATCGATAGCACAATGATCTACTTTTCTAGTGCCAGAATGCCACGGATTATTATAAGATAATTAACTATTTCTCTAGTACTTGAATACCGTTAATAACAAAAACATAATGATTAAATAACATAATAATTTATTTCTCTAGTACCTGCACATCGTTGATTATTGCAATATAATGGTCTATTTCTCTGGCACCTGAACAACTTTGATTATTATATAGAATGGCCTATTTCGCCAGTACATAATGATCTAGTTCTCCATTATCTAAACACACTGGATTATTATAACATAGATTACAATAGTTTTTCTCTAAAGCCTGAATTACAAACAGTACAGTGATAATTTAATAATTCGGAGCTGTCGAGTTATAACACGCTTCGAAGATCGAATTCGAAGGTCGCGTTATAACACGCATTAAAGGTCAAGTAAGATATAAAACATAATATCCGTACGATTTCATTCTCCTGGAATCCTCCGATTCCTAATCGTAGTCATTTCAGATCATTAATACTCTACATATTCTCGTGATGTAGGCCAAGGTTTTGAGAACTATAACATGTGCTAAACCATTGACTTAACTATTTATCTGTGCACTGTGAAATGTATTAAAATACTATATACTTGTAATTGTTGTTTGTTAGAAAGAAAGTTGGTGGTAGAATAATGTTAAGAATAGCTGTTATACTCGTGTTATTACCAACAATTTGGGCAGCTGCCATCCATCTATATGTTAGTCCACAAGGTTCAGATACCAACACAGGGTGAGTCGTTAGTCTTTCTGGTAACTCGATGATTGTGGCTCAAACACAAAGGAAGTCGTGAAATAAAGGTCTTTGGTATTTTTTCCTCGTCAGTGGAGGTCGCGAAAGGTCTTCGGGATTTATACATTGTCCATGGAGTGACTGGTAGGGAGAAGCATCTGATCGTTCAGACCGGATTAAACACTGGCGTTCACCTGTTGAATCGACATGCATTTAAATAAACCTACAGAGTAGACAGAAGCGCCTCTATCTGTTTCATTAAGCCCGTCGGTGCATAGTAAGACGTTAAACAAAATCCATTTCCGTCTTCATTAGCCTAGCCAGATCAGAACAGTGAGCGTTAAACCTCCATTTCATTTTGGAACACTTAATACTACTTAATGGGAATTCAAATTTTGAATGGTTTTAATGTTGTAGTTGTCCAAAGCGTCAATACTTTGATGGAATCCTTGTATAAGGGTTTAGCTATCCGGTCGTATTTGTTATTTTTCTTTTTTGTACTCTTTGTTAACTTGGATATATACAGTGTATGGCAATATGTCCAATTGTACTTTATTATTCAGGTTGGACCCTTCCACGCCCCTGAAAACACTACAGAGAGCACGGGATAGAATTGATGAACCTGGAATCCTCGGGAACGGTTTGTTATTTTTTTATATACCAGGACCTGATCGCTAACCACTACTAATCTTGTTCTTCTTCTTGTTCTTCTTCTTCTCCTTGCTCTTGGGGTGGCGCTCTTCGAAAAGCCTAGGGCTCCGTCAATTCCAGTCCGATCGACATGAACAATTCTGCGTCGATTTGGTGACTTATATTTTTGAATTTTATTAAAAAAATAAAAATTATGGCTAGTTTCTGGTTCCTAGTACGATTGCACTTGTCCTTTTAATTCTGCGCATGGCCGAGAAAGTGTAAAGTGGGGAAGAGATCTGATGTACCAATAAATGTCATTAGTTATAGTAACAATGCGTCATTTGTACTTTTCGCTAAAATATAAATTTTTTCACGTATTTACCATTCAATTAAGATAACAAAATCAAAATACCAACCTTAAATAGTGTTCCGACTTGGGTTCATTCAGATTTAAAACAGTGCTACCCGTGAAATGATGGCGGGTTTATTAAATAGCGAACCCCATAGATCGATGAAATTTCAATTCCACATAGCTGTCTAAAATATTGAACGGAATTGGTCCTCTTTGGACGGATATTCCTACAATATTGTAGTTTGCAAAAAGTGCCTCCTATATAGCTATAAATTGACGCATCAAGACTTTAAGACTCATTATTACACTGTTGTAGAGATATACGTAGAGTTGATGTCTGGATACCATGATTTACTGATACCCTTGAATCTCACCCATGGTTATACAGCATTGGTTACATTCAGGTCGTATCAACATGAAGAAGTGCATGTGGTAATTACAGTAATATCACATTATATGAAATATGCAAAACCTACTGCATCCATCAACTGTCGACAGTTGATATGCAGAGTGATTGCAAAGGAACTTTATTCTCAGCTGATAATCCTTAATCAAACAGAAATCGAATTAGAAGAAATTCTTGAATGATATCATATATTATAATTTTCTTTAATCATGGTCGTATCGGTTTCGTATAATGAAAAACCTTAAAGAATCTTGAATAATTTCCTGTATTATTGAACCAAGCGTTTAATGAATCATGACCAGGTTATAATTGTGCATTACGAGAAGCGCTATTTATTTTCAGACTGGTGGTAAAAGAATAAGACCTAGTCTTTTTAAACCAGTAACAGATCCGGTCATTCTTGAAAGAATTCCAGAAGAAGCCCATGAAAAGGTTAGATTATATCTCTGGCTGTGCACTTACTGTACATATCCGTCAGCGTCAGCTCTGTAGAGATTCTTGTAATGATGATGATAACCAGTTGAAACATAACTACACATATAACGGACCTCAAACCCTCAGCATTTGTTTCCTACCCACCTCAATTTATTGGGATGTTTTAGTATATGTTTAGCACAAAGACTATAAGAGGGTAGTTAAAGCCTTAAAATGCTGTTTATGTCTTAAAAGAAGTCCACAGCCGTGCATATCTTACTTAACAACACTGTTGCATCTGAAATCATTGTCCAAATAACACTCTATCTAGTATTGACGGCTGTGATACGTAAGGTGGGGTATTGTTGTTCGAAATCGTTTATATCATTCTTTCTTGTTTCTTTTGTTGTTCTTTTGAACATTATAAGGTTCGCCAAATCCACTTACCTGATGCTGGTATTACTGATTATGGAACTATGTCTGTTTATGGATTTTATCGAGAACGAATTGCACCTTTAGAATTGTTTATCAATGGAAACCCTTTACGTCTTGCTAGATGGCCAAATGATGTAAGTATTAATCCATTTTTGTGCTTGTATAGTCATTAATAAAGTAATTTATGATGGGTCAAACTAGCAAAAGTCATGTTCGTGTTTTCAGTCATTAATAAAGTAATTTATGTTTAATCAAATTAGTATTTTACGACGGATGTGTATTGAAGCTTATGTTGCGAACACAAGACATACTCGCAAATCCGCTGTGCACGTTGACTGATCGCGTAAAAGGTCCCTTGCGAGTTTGACTTTGAACATAATTCGTATATATTAGTCTTGAAACAAACCTTTAATGTTTATCGATATGGTTTATCTCTAAATTTGTTATTATACCGGTTGTTTAAATGTGGTAAACCGGTAGGCTAAATCCCGTCATCTGGTTCAATTTTTTGAATTGTCACAAGATGGAATTGAGGGGCATGCCCTATTACGACTACGTAATATTTCAATAAAACGATACACTTATATCACGCTCGCGGTCTAGGAGCCGTTAATCATTAGGAAGCAAACTTACATGGATAGAATGTTTTTTCTGTTTTAGTTTTTCATCAATATAGTGAGTGTACCTGATGGAAGAAGGGGCGTGAGATTTGGTTACAACAATTCCCGTGATGCTAGATGGGTTGGAGAAAAGGAACCCTGGGCTTATGGATATTGGTAAGTGGTGCTAACACACTAATTCATGTTGGATACTCCTACTCAATTTACGTTTTGCCAGGGGATAGTCTAAAACCCGTTAATTGTTTTAAATTGACAGCACTTCCGTTAACTTGCCGTTAGAAACGGCAATTACCGAAGCTGATATTTCATTGGAGAATTTGTCCGTATATTGCTTTTGTCGGTCGCACAAAATAAATTGATACCGAAAGTCCGAATATAAGGCGTGTCATTGAGATTACTAATATAAGTGAGATGTTTATGAGATATAATATTCGTTTTTTATAATCTGTAGGTTTTTTAGCTGGGCAGACCAATCAGCAGAAATTGCGAGTGTAAATACCGGCTCACATGAAATAACGCTGACTGCACCGACTAAGTATGGTCTAAAAACCGGTAATTATTATAATTCGTCCATCGTATCCCATTAATCGGCGATGTAGGACGTGAAGTTAATAAAAACTCCACGCGTCTAACATCTGTTATTGGCAATGACAAGAACCAGATTCCGTCAAACTCGATTTTTGTAGATTCGAAGCCGCTCCAGTGACATAGTTAAGCATCCGTAGCAACGCAGTCCAAAATGTCCTCCGTAAGAATTGGGGTTTAATATCCCATCAACACAATACTTCTATCAACTAGAGTTTTTATATGGTTACGTGTGTAATTTGAAGTGAGAGAATTTTGTCCGGACAGCGGCGTTTCGACCTAATCTTCTTTGATTATCCAACTTCTAAGGGTTCTTTTATGACCTAACTTTTAGACTATCCTGTCCCTCCTCCATATCGAGACTAATATTAATTGTAATAGACAATGAAGGCGTTTTATATTTTGAAATAGTCACTTAATGACCTAGTGTGTGTCGAGTTCACGTGCCCCCTCCCCCCTCCCAATCATCATTTCTTTATACTGTGTGGTAATCCATCATTTTAGGTTTTGTCGCTTACCATACAGTCATACTACACAGATTCCTTACTGGGTATTATTCATTTGGAAGTATGTTTATTTTAACTCATATAAATATAAGTTCATTAGAAACACTTATTTGAGAAACTCCATTGCGTACCTGCATCAATTAATTAAATATCTGTGGACATGTATACGTTTTATATTACAGGTCATTTGCAGAAAAAAGACAATATAAAAGTTGGTGACGCTCAACAAGGGGGTTACTTCCGTGTCATCAATATGTTATCAGAATTAGATCAACCGGTACGTGAAATCACAAATCACACAGAAATCAGACATAGCAGTAGAAGAAATGCAGTGAACTTTAAATAATTATGTCCTCTATATTTACGATGCCTTGGTAGCACAAATTATTAGACTTTCTTTCTGACTATCTCATATTCCTGGCAGTTATAGCGTCGGACAACTATTACTCATATTTGGTACTCAGATGTGTCTAGGGTCATTTGATATTTTTGAGCTACGATGATTCGTCTGGTATACTAGCCATATTGTCCGGATTTTCTCCTTGTCAGTGATGCAGGGCGGATAGCATAGCAATAGTAGATCATAGCGCTGCTGTCGGGACAAAGGCGCCCCCATCAGCATGTCATAAAGAAGACGCTAAACCGGTTGCATTTCATATTCCATAGCTTCTGGTTGCATTTCATATTCCATTGCTTCTGGTTGAATTAAGTCCATTTAAGTACTGTGATTTGTAATTCAATTTAGTAATATCATATAAACACCATGATTTGGTGTCTACTACAGAGCAATAAGTTCTATATCTGGTCCATTTTACAGGGTGAATACTACATCGATAGATCTACTGGTATTCTATATATGTGGCCCAACACACCAACAGGTTACCTGAATGATTCAGATATTATATATGCTTCTATATTAGATGATTGCATATCGTAAGTATTATGTCTGCTTAAAAAGAAATGATATATATTTACTCTCTCGCTATACCATACAACAATTCCCCAAGTCTTGGAAGCTTTTCAGCCAGGCCCAAATCGCCTGTAATAAGTGTCACCAACTGGAACGTCGTCCAAATAATGTAGAAATATATTAAACAAAGGCTAAATCCAATTGTCCTGACAGCAAAACGTCAATTTTGTTTTAAACGTCCCAATTTTTGTCTTTATATACAGAATAGCTAAAGGTGCTAACAATATTACATTCCAAGACTTTACCGTAGAAGCCTGTCGTCGTTTTGGTATCGATGGGACCGACTTAGAAAGCGTTTCATTTTTTAACCTTGAGGCAAAAAATTTGGGTATGTATTTTTTGTGGTGTGGTAACCCACAGTTATATTATACAGAATGATGAAGTGATCCTATAATAGTTTAAAGTTACCGGAAAAAGAGAGCACGTATAGATATGGCAAAACGGAGACACATGCACATTCGAAATAATGATTATCTTGCGATGTGTCCTCCAGACAAAGTCACATAAGTAGCCTAATTGTAAAGCACACCTCACCCAATATGGCCAGAATTCATTTATGATTGGAGCGTTGAATTCAAGTAATTTGCATACTTTAATATATGGATCTTTTTTTTATAAATTTTGATCTGTCTTCTGAGATATATTAAGATGGCTGACTTGAAAGGTTATATTATATTGAAGGTTCATATGGTATACGATCTGCTGGTGATAGTAGAAATATTACAGTATCTGGATGTGAAATACATGATACTGATGGTGGCATCAACGTCTCGGGTAAGTTAAAATAGCTTACTTAGTGAAGTGTAATGGGATTTGACGTCTTACTTTTATGACCAATTCCGTGGCATTATGAGACGAATTTTATACCCTTGACTACTCTTTTTGTTTAATATCAATGGATCTTTAATATGTCTCGAGGAACTTTCAACACAAGGATTGAAGTCGTGAAAAGTTTGTTAATGAGTAGGAACCATATTCACCGCGCTTCCATGGCTCCAGCTGTTCTGAACTTGTGAATTGAGATGTAGCTCATGCATAGCAAGCCACTATAATCGTTTATGGCCAGATATTTGTTGTTCACCTACAGGCAGATGGAATTGACCTGATACCATCAGACAGGTATTGATGTTATTGTAGGTGGAAATAGAACAGATATGATAATATCGTATATAAGTAAAATATTGTTGTACTTGCAGATGGAACAGATCTGATAGTATCGTATAATAGTTTTGTACTTGCAGATCTGATACCATCATATACACGTATATATATTGTTGTACTTGCAGGTGGAGATAGGATAGATCTGATACCATCAGGAAATGTTATAGAAGATAACCATATTTATAAAGTTGGTCGTGAAACCTCTGTTGGTGCTGACGGTATCAGTCATTCCGGTGTCAATAATATAATTAGAAACAACTATCTACATCATGGAACATATTCATGTATACTTTGGTCTGTAAGTATAATCAGTTTAGAATATACTCTTCTAACTATCTCATTATGTCGTTAGATTGCGGGCATGGTAGAAATTGTATTTTACGTCCACTCAACCTAAGCGCCTGACTAATAAATAAACTTAAAAGAAACTGCTACACGTAGAGTCATAACAATTAATTGAGTTATCGCATTTTGGGATATTTTAAAACGAATGTATTATTTAAAGAAGCCTTGATTTAGATAAAGACCTGGTCGAACATTCTATAATAGTTATTGTTCAAAAATAGATAATACAAAAAAAACATGTAGAACCTTTCATTAAAATTACTTTATTCTGGGCGAAGATATTGGCCTTTGTAGGTTGACAAGGTGTGAACATTGATTATAACCATGGAATTGGTTGTTCGAGGCTTAGCCTCCCTTCACCATTTACAGATTAAATCATTAAATGGCCGAACCGTTATAATCTACATAAAATCGGGCTCATACGAGAAAGAGTTGCAAAATGCAGGTTAAGATCTTACATAAAATATGTTTATTGTATATAATATTTAAATTTCAGGGCAATGATCATATAATGGAATATAACCATTTCGAAGATTGTTGTCAGAATGCAACCGATGGTGGTGCTGTTCATTGTGGAAGAGACTGGACAATGGTAGATATTCACATATCCTCAGTTTAGTTTAGTTCCTAGGGTATATCGATATCGAGTTTTCCCAGTCTACAATTAATCTCTTTCATATCCGGTATTGTTCGAAGGGTTGTTTATCTGTGCACCCCTAGTGCTTATTTCAACTCAAATAGTTTTGGGCCAAAATCTCCATTTAGAAATATAGTAGTCTTGAAATATAGTGAACTGTCTTACATAATCAGATAAAAGCCTTGTTTATCCAGACGGATAATCTATTAGGTTTCTGTTGGTTTTATTTCTCACTGAACACAAGGAAATAAGCATCTGTTAAATTTTGATCTTTCAGCGTGGAAATCATATACGGTATAATTATTTTCAAAATACACTACGAACTTGGCCAGGTGGACAAATTCGTGGAATTATGTTAGATGATGAATTTTCCAGTGTTACTATTGAACATAATGTTTTCTTCACAGTAAGTTGATTTTAATATATATTTATTACCTTATAGTCGCACTGGCCACATAATCTAATACTAGTACACTCAAGCAACGCTATTTTGTTATTTTAGGAAACTGCTGAATTTCACGATTCATGAAGGGTAGGACCGAGTAAGTTAGCAGTACTTGCCTAATGGGGGAAACACTAGTGATTGCTTCCGATCAAATTATTTCGTTTCCATTCCTGCAATTCTTCTCCATTCCTGCATTCTCCATAACAATTTTTATTGACTCGAAGACGTGCTTTGTATTTATTTTGATGTCGGGTTGCTCTGAATATTTCTGATGATGGGGGGCAGGGATCAGGAGGTAAACAGACACGAATCACCTTCCCAAATAACTTCATGTTATACGTCATTTGTTTCATTTCACATTTTGTGATATTTCTATTGCTACTTAGCATTTATCTTTTTGGTTTGGTGTTTTCAGAATGAAGTCCATGCCAATATTGGTGGTGGTCGTGATACTATCATCAGATATAACGTGTTTTATAATGCTACTGAAATATCAGTTGACGTTGATGGTCGAGGATTAAATGGATCAGATCTACCAGAACTAGAAGCAGCACTCAAGGTATTCAGATGTTTTAGTTTAGTCGCCATTTAAAATGAATTTAGTGTGTTTTATACAAATATGCTGTCCTGGCTGCCCTTCTAACACCTCAGTCATTTTAACAACCCACAATAAATCCCATTATAAGAGGATATTGTATGCACCCACCGAATCCCCCCACTCGTTGTTTGTCAATGGCAATACAAAAATAAACGATTTGCTGCAACTTGATGCAAAGTATGAACATTTCGTATGAGACCAAATATACTGTTATTTGTGGAATTCTGTACGTACTGAAAAGACATCCAAAGGAATCTAAATCTTGTATACGGCAAACTATGTTGATAGCAAACCAGGGCAGCTTTCTGGATATACAACTGGAAGTAAATGAGATTTATCCAAGCTTAGGATAATCTGTATCTTTACAAAAGCATCAATACGATGTACCATCGTTATTTTACTAATCATAATCATATAATGTATTTTCCAGGCTGTACCCTATACCGATGCTCTATGGTCCTCACGATATCCAAAGTTAGCAGCTATGGCATATGATAAGGTCCCTGGAGCTCCACGGGGTATCTTTGTTTATTTTGTTATCGTTGTTCGCCGATTTATTCCACTATGAAAGTTTGGTCTTACTTTTACCAGAATCCATATTATATCCGTTGATATCAATTTAGATTTGAACATTTCAGTTCACGCGGAATAGTGTGCTTCTTCTCTGGGGCAATTAATATGAGTGCTTACTCCGCGAAACAATCAACGTTTATTATTGTAATTAAGGAGTTCAAACATGGGTGTCATGTAAAATCAATAGTACTGCATGCAATTCAGATTCTAAAATCCTGGCAAGAACCTAATCGAGGTTTTTGTGCATTTGCCAGGATATACCTTGTTTTTAAACACTGTTATATTGTTCACTTTTTTGTAAATACAATTCAGTCATCCAAAACAATACAATTAATGTATATAGATACATTACAAAAGATTAACATTATAACAATTCCACTTGACAACAAGTTTATTTTTGGAAATAAACCATTTCGGTTGTAATTTGTTTATTTTAGGTAACCAAATCTACAAAAACATATATTATACCGTCAATGGTACCAGACTTATAAATTACCATCGTACCTATATAGTAAATAACACATATTTTAATCTGACAGATAATTACCAGGTAGCTTATTATCATCTATATTATATCTATATTAGAATGTTTGTATATTTTCTAGGTAATCAGATCTACAAGAATATATATCATATGGTGAAGGGTTCTAAATTAATAAGTTATCACGGTGCATATTTAGCAAATAGTACATACTTTAATGTCACAGATAATTTCCAGGTATGCATTGTTTTATTGTAAGCCATAAAAATACATATCTGCTGGCTATGGTATGCAATAAAAGTGGTATCGGTATTCCACGAAAGAGTCATGTACCTGAACCAACCGCTAGTTTTACAACACCTAGCTGTTACTAGATTGGTCATTCCCGAGCTTATAACAACGTTATCCACATTTACCGCAGACACGTGGACAATGACGTTGTCCAATTAGAGATCAAAATTGGTAAGCTCAATGTAAACCTTGACATTGAACGAACTTTGAACTTTGCAACTCGATTATCACAGGTGTGATAAATATGAGAGGTCATCAGTTGGGTCAATAACCAATCGAAGTGTAATGACCAAATATGCAGGGTATTACGTAAAGGGCTTGATAAGATGTACGGATTGCGCGATCATATGTAGCGAAGATATGTATGAAAGTAAAAATATCCTGGCTCGTACACGTGAACCATGAATCCTTTTTTACAATTTTACCAACCATGTGGACGTGAATTTCAGATGACATCGATTTAATGAAACGTTTGATAAAAACTTGTTCCATTGATTTCAATATAATTTAACACTCACAGAATGCCAGTCATGTGCATAATCAAAACAATAGAAAGAAAACCTCGTGCAGTCTTGGGGTAAAAATGCAAATGGTTCTCACATTTTGAGTACACCTAAAAACCCTTACAGCACACTGTATGGCATATAATATGCCCATCTTCATAAGCCATGTCGGAACAGAACAATAGGTCGTTTCATTAAACTGTAGGTCGTATATTGTACACAATACATTAATTCAAATCTTATAGTGTACATCGTTATATAATATTTTTTCAGGTACAATCCTCAGATTTTGTTGATCCTGAAAAGTATAATTTTCAGCTACAAGGAAAAGCTAAAGCCTGGGCAGATCAAAATGGCTTTGACGAACCGATTCCTTTCAATCAAGTTGGTCCACGATTTGCTCCCGGACCAACCTATTTAAACAAAGGTATGACCATATTATGAATGATTCAACCGGAATAGAATATGAATGGAGTTAAGCATCTCGTTAACACAATACTTCGGCCATTTTGAAACTGACGTTCGGGTTTTTTTTTTCGGCTGATTGACATTGAATTTCAAGAGGGACCTGTAATTGTCGTCCCACACTGTCCATACAGATGATTAGGCAACACTTCACGTGTTAGCATCAGATGCGCCAGTCCTGACAAGTTAGAACCGGACTTGTAAAACACTATGATTCTTCTCGGTCCATCCCGTGAATCCAAGCCGAGTGTCCATTGCGTACTCCTACATTATGACTACCTTGGCACCTTGCACTTTCAACAGGCATGAATTCCAAAACAATAACGCGTCATCAATTATCAAGACTACCAAGATTAGAGGTATTTATGAACTCGATGTTTTTCATTATCATGCCGCCATTCAAGTATATTCAGTATAAAAGATTTTGTTTTGTACCACTATTGGAAGAAGTTATTGCTGTAACTTGGCAATCGTTGTTGAATGTGAAGTTTAATCTCTTTTCTTTACAGTTCCTAGAAAATTGTCTGGAAATTGGAATTCCCGACGAACAGTTCACTGAGCTGTAAAGAATCTATTTTTTATTCATTAAATTGGCTATTGTTATAAAAACATTTTGGATAATTTGTTGCAATATTTGGATGAAAGAATAACCTACTTTACAAAAATGGTTTTATGGACAAATGTTATCCTGTGACACAGTTCTCTGTAGATGTAGGGGTTGGTGGAGGTGGGGAAACCTTGTCACGTCAAAACGTAGTTAACTGAAATAGGTTCGAATTTAATTGATGACAGACCAGAATTGTATATAAATGGGGTTTAACGTCCATCTTTTCTGCATCAACTTGGCTAATGAAGACGATTAAACGCCAAGCAGTGTGCTAACCGACTCTGGTTCATTTCTATCCATGCAAACATGTACGCGTGACCTTGCTTTACCTCCATCAAAGGGAAACCGCGCCGGGATATCCAGGAGCCAATTTAAAAAAACTATCAAGTGGGGCGTTGAAACTGTGTATACAAATATTAGAATGGTTGACACAAATTATACAACAGTGTATCTACTAAAGATAACTTTTACAAAGCTGTAGGTAGTTCGGTATTGTATGGACCTTATAAGGAAGATGAATACAAGGGTGTCATAAACTATATCTATAACGAAGAAAAACATTACTTTACATAACAAAGGAGGGGTTAAAACAGGGGTATATGTTGCGTCCAGCCTTTTCTAATTTCTATGCTAATTGACTTGTAATAATGAATCTAACGCCCCCAAGGTAATATACTGTGTACGACTTCTATAACGCAGATCAAACATTCAGGTCTTTTTACAAGGGGCTCCCGATTTCACATTAACGCCACTGCTATGTGATGTGTTAATATGAACGTTTATTTCTATTTGCCAAATCCAATCATTTTGGCAGTCAACTTACCATTCAATATGTCCATGTAATTTTGGGTCACATATTTGTGGCATACCCCAAAATTGATTCGTATTTCTTGTCAGGCCGCGAAGTTTGCAGGAAGATGTATAACCATAGTGTTTACAAAAATAAAACAAAAATATCTTTTCATTCATCTTTTTATTTCAAATAAAATAAAATATGATGACATATTTCTTTATGAATAGGATTTCTATTTTTGCATGATAATGTTATGATTTGTCAGAAAAATATTATCAGTGAATCTTTGACAGGCTGCTGGACAGTTTGGAATATTTGAAAATCTTCCAATATATTTTAACAGTGATAAACTTATTTTTGTTAAAACAAAATGTACATGTTTCTATCCTAAATGTAATATTTTATACAATCTTTAAATTTCTAAATAATCTGCTTGAGAAAAAAGCCTCATCTTTCTAAAAAAAATTCATTGAATCACCATAGATATGTTTTTCGTAAATATCGACCCGACTTAATATACACATTCAATTGACATAAATTTACATTAACAAATTCACATCACATAAATTTACATTAACAAATTCACATGATATAAATTAGCATTAACAAATTCACATAATAAAAATTTACATGATTTCGGAATATTTTTAAACATAAAATATGTATATTATATTATTATGATTTGGTATTGATAAATATACACTAAAGATTTAATGATAACATATATTGGAGACAATGTTACATTATAAATATATATCACATTTATTAGTTTGTTATTTCTTCTGTAGTCATAGTTTAGCACATGTAGACGGACAACTTAAATAAAAGAAAAAAAATATATTAATTCGGTAAGCCATTTACAATAAAAACAAATTTATGTTTGTATATTCCTTCTCTGTCAACGATTAGCAATCGTGTATGGGCCTTTAAACTGGTTAATGGTCATGTTCTCTAAGCTTTGGTAAGAAACATTTTAACCAACCACAGTCAGTGACTAAAATTAAACTTCAGGAAGAACAAAATTGATAAAGAAGTAGTTAGATATGTATTTATACTGTTGTTCATCGAAATTAAAACCGGAACAAAATACAATTTTACCAGTATGGAAACTGGACATCTTCGTGGCTATTTCCTATTATAACGACATGATGGACACGTTTTTCTATGAAATTATAATGTTTTATTGCGGGGTTTGTTTTTCATTGATATGTACTTTTTTCATTGATATGTACTCACCTCATCGATGTAACCTCGGAAATTATTAAGGCTGGTACCACGACCAATCTGTAAAGCACATTGGCTTCTCTTAACTGCACCTGGAAGTAAAAATTATCATTACCATTTGAATATTAACAAAACATTTGTATCTTTTCAAAAGTGCTACGATGCGCTTTAAATTAAAAATATATGTAAGATGAAAATATTTAAAGCCCCAATAACACTCTTGTTGTAACTGAAAAATATGTCCCAATCTTCATTCTGGTCAACAAATCGTATTATTTTAGAATATTCCAATTGAATGATGATATAAATTTCATCTTAACACACCTAATTTAAAAAAACTGGAAAAATTCAACCAATTGATTTGAAAAGTCTAACGTAAACCTTTTCAAATGTGACTTGGATTTTAAAATATTTTCGAACCCTCTGGACAAATAAAATAGGTTGTAATGGATAATTTACACAACAGGTAGGACATTTAAACATCTAGTACTTAGAATAAGGGTATTATTTATTTTCTGGAGCTTCCAAGCCAGCAAGAATGTTATTGTCCCTTTAAGACAAATAAATAATTTAATTTTTATAAAATAAAACCTAGTCAATAATAATAACCGGATTATAATTGACTGTAAATACAACCAGGTTTGGATTTTTTCTTTGATATGGTCAGACATCGGCAGCTGTCTAAATTAAACTTGTGTTTTACAATAAATGAATGGTTTTAAATTTGGTTTGACAGGATTTAATTGAACCTTCCACGCGTGGTTGTAAGAATTGTGATCTGTATATTCCAATTGTATTACAAATGCTATTGAAACAATTGATACATTTATGAATAATATTACTCGGTTTGCATTTAAGAATTTAATTAAACCGTCTGTCATGATACAAGTATTTAAATTGTTACCAACAGTAACTTACCATCGGTAACACTGTGGACTTCATTACCATTAACTGAACCAGATAGAAGGTTACCTTCTACTTTATAGACGAGATTATTCCATCCGACCTGTAAAAACAAGATAGTTCAGTGGGTTAATTTGTGGATTATAAACCGGAACCGGTGAAGAAAAGTATGTTCAAATTTTCACCACTTCAGTATATTTTTATGTAGCGCCATGGCGTTCAATGTCAGCATTATATACTTTGTACAAACACACAAACACATCAAATGATTGGTGTGCGAGACGCATCCCTCGTGCCCGCCGCCCCATCGCAAATATATCAGGAAGAAGTGTTATTTTGGGTCGTTTTCGAAGAATAATCGAAGACTTTATGTGAATAAATTTGATGATCGGGCAAAGTTGATAAATAAACATAAAATTAGTAGAGCCCTATAAACATGCTAGTTTCCTTTTAAAGAGAATTCCGCTAGAAAACTGCAGGCGCGGATCCAGAAGGGGGGGGTCCACCCCCCCCCCCCCTGCTCAGCTACATAAAAAAAAATAATGCCTTGCGTCAATGAAATTACATCACAAAGTGCTCCTACATCAGTATAAAAATGATTTCTCTGTTTAAAAAGCTCAATTTGTATGTATGCCTATGTAATTTAGAGACGACGATGGCAGATTTCCGTAACAGAAACCTGGCAAACCCCCTCCTCAAAAATTCCTGGATCCGCCCCTGAACTGTGAAATTTGATTGGTCAGTTGCAATCGCGCGTCTAACCTCGTTGTATTTTATGTGAAATAGAGGTTTGGTGTTATCCGTCATATCAAACATCTACCTCATGAAGAAGTTAACAGATGATTGACACTTCAGCTCCCGATCTGACGTTAACTGTCACTCAAAATTCTATTTTGAATAAATTGTCGCCAATTAAAGACTATTTATGTTTAATTACATAAATACAAACGGTAATCTGTGTATCATAATTTTTTTTTAGCAGATCTAGGTGTATTCGATCGAGTAGAAATTAACTTAACTCCCGACTGCTCTGCCCATACTGGGCTAATGCAGATTAACATAAGCTAAGCAGTGTGCTACGAGTGACATTTTGCCCTGACAACGGCATTTTGACCGACTTTTATATCGAATTATAACTATCAAATGGTTTCGTTTTCGTTTTTTTGTTCTATCCGAATGACTATACGCTGTCTCTTGACAACGTTCTATATGTCATCAGGGAGATCGAGTATAACTTATTGCTTTCATAGCAGTTTTTTCATTTGGAAATCAACTATTTTGATTATTTAAAGGCTTGCCGCTATAACTACAACGATCTGGTGATTCTAATTAAAATGTTCCAAAATAGAATGTTCGAATGGCTTACCACAGCGGGGACAGAAACAACTCCGGCTTTACCAGTAACGGTTTGTAGACCAAAGAGTGTGGTGTGTTGATCCAAAGCGATGAGGACGGATCCTGGTTTTCCACAATCACCATTTGATACAATAGCTTCCTGTCCATAAACAGCGCCATTCTTTCTGTAAGTCACTTTTATCACGAGTTTGGAACCGAATTCAACATTGGAGAATCTTGGGATTCTCAAACCACTGTGTCCGTCAAAGTATGCCACGCCTGCACTCACGGTGACACCAATATTCTCAACATAATTACCATTTCCAGACTGATCGCTTACATCATCGTCAAATGGCAAATAGACGATTCGCTTGCATTCTGAAATAATGATATTATAATAAAATAAAACATCTTTTCAACTCTTTAATCAAAACAAGCTAAAAAGCCGCATTACTGATTAAAAAGCTCAATGTCGAGGTTGGCATCGTCAACTGAGCGTTTGAGCCTAGATTTGAGTTCCGAAGTAATATGTATATAAACACTATTTAGGCTCAGAAATTCTTTATCACGTGGCTAAAGGGGGAAAGGCACTGACTCTCTAGCCTGGAGGTCGGGTATTCAATCCCTGCATTGGCCGAGAAAGTTCATCTCGATTTTCCGGCGTGGTCCCCTCTTGTCAGCTATGCAGAACGGAGTGCCTGACAAGGAGAGCTGTCTAGTCGTTCGGATGGTATGAAAAACCGAGGTCCCGTGTACACATTGGCGTGCACGTAGAAGATCCTTTGGCAGTTGGAATTCGATATAAAGGTAGGTCGTGGCGCTGCTGCCCGGGCCAAATTTCCCTTTCATCATCATCTTTATCATAAATATAGATGTGGAATAGCAGAAGTCTTGAATGGGGTGGGACCCATAGCATGTTGAGTTCAAGGGGTAATGACATATATCCACAACAATGAGATAATCCTCCTGAACATAATCTGGTTGATTGGTACTTACGGTCTGTGACTGGGGTATCGACAACGTCAACCAAAATAGTACATCCACACTCTACAGGGTTATAGGCGGTACCTGCTCCACATGACATTTGAACCCAGTGATAATCTGACACGAGTTGTTCAAAGACTCGGTTATTGCCGTAAACAGCTCGTTTGTCACAAACTGAAATTAAAGCATATACAAGATTATATTAAACTGTTGAATTATCTCTTGCCAGGCTTTTACGCAGTTTATGCGGTTGACCGTCATTTACATTTTTCGGACAATGCCTAGTTTATTTTTGCGGCCAAAATATGCGACAAAATGTACCCAGTTTGATTATTTAACATTAAGCTAAGAACCTGAAATGAAAATATCAACTTTAGATAATCTGCCAACTTGGTTTGAATCCGATTAAATAACGTTGGTGATTCAGTTAAAAGCAAAACTGGGGGATTTTAGTGCAATAAAATGTTGTATGTGCTTTTGGAGGGATTGGGTGGTATAGTTGATGCGGACTCGTATAAATCACTTTTGATTGTCCTGACATGACCCAGCTCAGAAAGACAGATGTATTGTGACATGTAGTTTAACGAGACGATTAGGTTTTTCATGCTTGTCTCGTCACTCAACTTCTGACTATCCCATTTACTATTTAAATATCCAGAGAATCATTTTGTATTATCAACGAAGACAATTATTGTTTGCCCCGGATTTTGTTTAGCTTAATAGCCTAAACATATCCGCCTCCACCTCCTCAGTATCTATTAAACTATACTGATTTGTACGATCTAATTATATGTCTTGGTGCGGAAAATTAAAGATCCAAATGGAGCAATTCTAGGTTAAACAATTAATTACAATATCTGCTAATATCTGCTAATATTCACTTACAAGTATTGACGACATCTCCTGAACAGTAAGCATCACATCCTTGGCTATAAACACACTGTCCATAACTGTAAGCGAAACCTTTAGCACAACACTGCCCAACAGATGAACCGTTGACGCAACCGTAAAATTCTCGACAGTTTCCACCATTTTTGTACGTCTGGGTGTACATATTTTTGCAAGGATCTAAACAAAAAACAGTAATGACATTAAAAAGGTATTATAAAGATCTTAAGTGGATGGGAAGTAGGTTTTGTACAGAATTTATATGGGTGTACATATTTTTGCAAGGATCTAAACAAAAAACAGTAATGACATTAAAAAGGTATTATAAAGATCTTAAGTGGATGGGAAGTAGGTTTTGTACAGAATTTATATCTATAATGTATAGAAAATCGTACTTAACGACAATTTTAAAACTGGATATACAATTACTGGTGGATAAAAACGATCCGTACTCACCAGCAGCACACTGGACAGCAGCAGGGTAGTTACAGGTCAAAAGATCCTGGTCCCAGAAAAGTCCCTGGCCGCATTCTCTTTCAACAGAGTTAATGACGCCCTCTAATCCGAACTCACATTGGATGTATTTCTGGCAATCTATGGGGTGTGGGTTATAACCAATACCATTGGACATCTTGCATCCTGAACAAGGGTCAGGTTTTACAGTTGTGGTGGTGGTTGTGGTTGGTGTGGTTGTGGGAATGGTTGTAGTGGGTGCTGGTGTGGTTGTAGTAGTGGTGGTGGTAGCTAAAACAAAAGGATTCATAGTTTTAAATATTATGAATGCGATCATCAATTAGGTGGCAGTATAGAAACGCATGGTCCCACTTATCAATGACATGCTAGGAATTCTTAAAACGAGGTATAAACTATCGCTCCCGTTTAGTTTGTTACAGACCATATACATTTGCCACTGGAATTCAGTTTGTTTTGAAACTCTTTGAAATACTGTATAACTCACTTGGGCATACAACTTGTACAAGGTTACTCAAAAGGGATCCAATCTGGTTAAAGTTGGCTGTGGTGAGAACTTGGTCATTGGACGCAATAGATTGGAGTTCAAGGGTGTCAACCTTAGCTCCAACGCCAATGGCGACCATATTGATTCCCAAGCCTCTGGATAATGCAGCTTGGTGGGCGGTTGCAACAGGGTCCTTAGAAATACCGTCGGTAATGACAACACCAACAACTGGAACACCTGGTCTTCGGGAGGCAGAAACCATGGCATTCATTTCAGCAATAGCAAGAGCGGTGTTGGTACCATCACGAGGATGTGCCAAACTCTGTATTCCGGAGATGAGACTGGCAGAATTTCCACTAATGTCGATTCTAGCAGTTACATCTGAACTGAATAAAACCACACCGAAACGTGTGTTTTCTGGTTTAACATTCAAATCAATAACCAACGACTCTAGAGCTGATTTCAACAGGATGAAATCATCAGCTGCAATACTATCTGAACCGTCAACGACTGCAACTACGTCTAATAAACTTTTACAATCTGGAGCAGGAGTTGGTTCCGCAACTGCAAGTAAATATACCATAAATTAAATGATTATAAATTACTAAAACTTTTATTTATGGATTCGAATTATTGAATTTATTAGCACAGCGTTAATATGGACGTCTTAGTCCGCTGCCATTTGGAGACAGTCGGCATAACAAATGATGATATTTCACACCTTGCGGTATTTTCTGTACCCCATTGGTATTTTGTGGTTATTTCGTAAATTATCGTTATAATATCTCCAACAATTTAAAAATCTCTACCACATAACTAGTAATTCATTTGGGCGACTTTAAACGTATAATGTCTGTCCCAGCGTTAAGAACACATCAGGTCGATTTTTTTATTCCCAAATCAACGCGGTTTATCGCTTTTAAAATGAATTATGCTTTAGGATATGAAATTCTTATTTTCCAGAGTAATTCTTATATAAAATTACTGTATATAAAATGCAAGATACTTTTGTCTATCAAAATATTCTAACTCTCATACCTGGTATATGTTGATATTCATCAGCTCGAACTGATAGAAAACACATCAAAAACACCAAAAATAATCGGCAAACCATCTTTATTCTGTAAATTGAAAGGGAAAAGGTGAGGTAATGAGATCGCGAAAAAGATACATTAATGTAATAATCAAATAGTAGAATATGCTTTAAAAGATCTGAGGCAATTATAAAATTGTTACTTTAAAATAGTAAATAAAATAAAAGAAAAGAAAAAATAAAAAGTATTTTCATAGAATTAAAAATGATAAACACTCAAAATCGTAGAATTAATAACGATAACAACTCTAAAATTTATATATATTTTTTTAAAAGCATCTCAGATGTATATTATATTAATAAGTTTTAATTCGGTGTCAAAGCCTCTTTGTTACCTTACTGACAAAATTATTATACTGCTATATTCCCGTTTAATGTCTTCTGAAACTCAAGTCAGAAAGTGATTTGGTTCACGGAGAAATGTTTCGTTTATATACCCTGATCAGAAACCCCTCCCTGCAGAATATAACGCTGACCTCAAATCTAACCGACGCCTGTCCTAAACCTAAACTTCCTCGTTGTACTCACACCATAGGGAAAGGGCATCTGATTGATTATATTAATGTGCAAATCTGGTAGGCCTGTCTTTCAAGGTGTGTAAAACGTCATTTGGTTTTTGAGGTGCATTCGAGCCGTGTCATGATTTGTTTTATTTTACGATAATAAGGTTTTAAGATGTCAGCAAACTCGACTTTTCCCATTAATTAGACGAATGTTGAGAGATTGATGAGTTTCCATCGTTCTGTTTTATTCAAATATTTTTGACTTGTAGTTGAACTTGCTCTCTGGGTATAACACAGTGGTGGTATGCATGAAAAAAAATTGTTCAATAAGTGTCGTGTTGCACTGACATATTTTCAGGGAGTCACGATGATTCGGTGAGTTAGGCGCTGGTTCGATCCCGGTGTTGGCAAATTTGGAATTATCAGCCTGGTTTCCCATTTCCTATCTGTAGTACACAACAGGGGGCATTGCGAGAAAATCTGTAGTCTTTTGGGTAGGACGTAAAACCGAAAAAAAATAAAGATCCCCCTAAACCTTAGCGCCGGGGTCACAGCAAATGTTCCCTCATAGCACCCCGATTTGGACTTGTTTTGATGTGGATTTTTGGGGGGGTGTGTGAAGTATACTTTGGATGAAAGTCTCATTTATTAAATAAGTTTTAAATAATGCATATTCTAAAACAATTAACTATACTGTACCTTGTATTCCACAGCCACGCTCGTACCCCACCCCACACCCACCCGCGATAAAAAAAGGTTGCCGACAATAGTTCTAAAGTACCTACTCTTTGTAAGAGATAGCAGTCATGGATTATCGTGTGGAGTATTGGCATGGAGATGTGGCACCTGGCATTCAAGTCTCACATGCCACTATGTTCATGGTTCAGAGTTTGCTAGATAATAATTTTTCCAGGATGGAAAACATTTGCGGCCGTCCAATATTCAACATTAACGTCCATAAGTCTTTAAAGAAATATTATGGACCTTGGAAAAGACTAATTCTCGTTGGCGAACTATAGCCTATCTTAAAGCCCCAATAACACTCTTGTTGTAACTGAAAAATATGTCCCAATCTTCATTCTGGTCAACAAATCGTACTATTTTAGAATATTCCAATTAAATGATGATATAAATTTCATCTTAACACACCTAATTTAAAAAATTGGAAAAATTCAACCAATTGATTTGAAAAGTCTAACGTAAACCTTTTCAAATGTGACTTGGATTTTAAAATATTTTCGAACCCTCTGGACAAATAAAATAGGTTGTAATGGATAATTTACACAACAGGTAGGATATTTAAACATCTAGTACTGAGAATAAGAGTATCCTTTATTTTCTGGATCTACCAAGCCAGCAAGAATGTTATTGTCCCTTTAACGAGCCGCCAATATAACGTCATTCTATTTATATAAAGTTTGATTTATAGAATAGTATTCATAAAACAAACAGGTTTTCATATAAATACAGTTCAGGACTTAATGGGTGGGGGGGGGGGGCGAATGGTAAGCACGTGTGCGCTGTATCATAAGGTATGTCATTGAGTCAACTGGCGTGGCTTCGACTCCCGGTATAGTATACGTGACAAGGAGTAGGGTCGCCTGTCCATCCTCGAGGGTTTTCTCAGGTTCCTTCGGTTTCCTCCAACTACTAGAAACCCCTAAGCACAATCGAATTATTGAAATAAATTTGACACATGTGTTAGTGTCGAAATGACCTAGTCTGTGGCGAGTGAACGTTACCCCCCCCCCCTCTCTCTCTTTCTCTCTCTCTCTCTCTCTCGTTCTCCATGGGATGAAATAATTCGATACATAAACATTTCAATTAACTCGGGTATCAGTACTGGTCCACATTTCGGGGCTAATCCGTCGCATATTTGAGATTTGAAATATTAATATAATTTGAATCTCTGATAACTAAAACTGTAATTTGACTGGTCATACATGAGATTGTGCAATGCTATTCGTCTAAAAAAAATATATGTAAAAAATGAAGGAAAATCCGTTTTAAAATAATGGCATATGTGATTTAATGCCTATACAATCGTCTGGTTAGTAATAATGATTTTGATTGGTTGATAATTACATTCTTCCCCCATGTTTAGCATGGGTCAAAAGGTACATGCCTTTGTTGATATTTCTGATTTTGACAAATGTTTTCGTGTTTTACTTAGTAGCGAATTGACCTCAACATTATTTGTAATATATACTCCCAGCGTGACCTTATTAGTACAGGGCCCTGTTTCTCGAAATCTAAACAGAAGATAAAATCCAAATTTTAGTAATTTGATCGGATTAAATTGAAGTATCTACTAAAATTTGGATTTTATCTTTAGTTAAAAAATTCGTTAAACAGGCTACTGACTTAACATCGAATTATACATGAGATATATCTATTAATGGTTGTGGTGCCGAGCAGGGGGTGGGACTTAATTCCAAAAACTAAATCTCTGATTTGGACCAAAATAAAGTATTGGATTGGGTTATGTCGATTAATCGTTTGGGAAGTGGCTCTTAGAGCATACCCAGTAGGCCCAGGGCTAATCCATGGGTTGAGCTACTGAAAATGCTTGCTTTAAATTAGATCTATTGGAAGATATTCAGTGGGCATGGACCCCACCCTCCCACTACGGGCCGTATCTGGGGAATAGGTAGACAATAACCAGTTGTATGAAACTGCACTTTTTCTCGAAGAATAAACAATTGTTTTTATATAAATTGAGGAGGACGGGTCGGAGTCGCGAATCATATTCCATTGGTCTAACGATAGACTGTGCCGGGTTAAAAAAAGAACCATTTAAAATTTTTATAATCCGGGTGGCAAGAAATGTAAAGGAACCCTTGAGTCGGCGGAGGCATCGCATTCCAGGAAGATTCCACTCCTCGCATTACAAACGTAATCAAGCGTTAGTCTCAGAATAACCGAAGTATTTTTTTTTGACGAGACGTTAGACCCCATTCCAGAACTTTCTTTATTCTGCACCTACCGGGTTAATGAAGGTGGCCATAAAGTTTATGAAATGAAATGAAATTGGGTTTAACGGCCTACACTTCTGCACCTAACCTGGGCTAGTGGAAGACCATACAGTGTGCTATGAGGGAAATTTTGCCCGGACAGCGGCGCTACGGCCTACTCATATTCCAACTGCCAAGGGATCTTTTACGTGCACGCCAATGTGAACACAGGTTCTCGATTTTCCGTCCCATCCGAACGACTAGACAGCTGTCCTTGCCCTCCGTTCTGCATCACTGACAAGGGGAAACCACGCCGGAAAATCGAGATGAACTTTCGCGGCCAATGCAGGGATCGAACACTCGGCCAATGCAGGGATCGAACCCCCGACCTCCAGGATAGCGAGCCAGCGCCTTACCCACTTAGCCACGTGATCCCCCATAAAGTTTATGAGGGAAAGTTTGTTGAGAACAGCATCGGAATTAAAACTAGGCCTATCCTGGTCCTTGGTTTTTCGTTCCACCCCAATGACTAGACATTTACACACACACCCCTCCCACACGCCGTACTGCATGACTGATAAGGGAAGCCACATCGGAAAATCCCCTCAAACTTTCTCGGTTAAAACAGAAATCGAACATGGAAACTCCAGATTAGCGAACCATGCCTTTATCACTTCAGAAAGAGGGATTATTGCTCCAACAATATGGCTGTTTTAAAATTTTCTCGGGGAGCCCCCGTATCCCTAGTAGGGGTTCGTGCTTTTGCCCTCGTGGACTTTTCCCCAGCTTAGCCCCCCCCCCACCCGATCACCGGCAGCTGTCGCCCCAACTGCCGGTACTGTTACAGAGATACTTTCTGCAACATCTTTTCATGTGCATGCAGCTATCGGCTTGGAACACAATATTGTCATAGTCGACACTAACAATAAAATATCTGACAGGCAACAGATTAATGTGTAGTGACAAAAATATAATTTACGTCAACATAATACTTATTATACCGGTAATAGTTATTACCACGTGATCACACTAGGCTTTATTGTTACATATTTACGCACCCCTAATATGACATTTCTGGGTCTTTTTTTAATTCAATCATTATTTCATCGGTTCACACTAAACAATGACGTACATTTAACCGTACGCCCTACACGGATAGGAGAATATGGTTGAGAAAAGAATGTCCATATAAGGCAATAAAACGGCTTTGTCGAGTATCAGTTTGCCAAATGCTTGGAATAACGCCACTGATTGCCACCAGGGTGACACCCTGCACCCAGAGAATTATTTACTTTAAGAAGTTCTCAAGCTGAGAATGTTTGAGTGAGTGTTATACTGGTATATTCGACGCTTAATCTCGCTTCTCCATTTCAAAATTAAACCATTAAGTGGCCGAAGCGTTCAAATCTGGTTAAAATCTCGTGCATCGGTCATTTTATAAATGTCTAATTAATCATTTATATAACATTTATGGCTAAAGAAAGACCCACGATAGGCAAATTTAGATCTAGGATAATGTATCTTACAGAATAAATGTTGAATCTCTGAAAAGAATATCAGTTCAGAAATGGTTGAATTATGACAATGGATATATAATTGATGACTAATTGACAATTTAGCAACATTTGGGATAGGCCTACTCTGTTAAACAAGTTATCGTCAGCTATGTTGTGTTAAGATCTCTAAATGGGACTCCCTTTAATCCGACTAAATCAAAGTCTGGAGATTATCTACCGTTAATACTTTGGTTTTATTTTCTTGATTAAGAGATAAATAATCAATTTGGGTACATTTAGAGTGGATAATGGCCGTGAAAATATGAGATATTGTCAATAAAAATGCAATTGACGATCAACAGGTTTAAGAATTTATTTTTATTTATTAATTGAATGCTGAATTTCCATGTTAATGATTGTGTAACCGTCTTCAGGCGAAATTGTTTACGATATCAACCTAGGTGGAAGTTGACGTTAAACCCCAGGAATGAACGAATCTTCGGGCGAAATAGCAATTGAGAATTTGGCTCCAAAACCAGCGAATAGACTTCTATATTCTATTCGCAGCATGGGAGTCACACATGGGGGGTTCCCCCCTAATTGTTTTCCTGGGGGGGGTCTGAATATACTTGGACCCCCCAAAAATTTGGCAAAGTAAAGTGCCCGAAATCTAATAAAACACTAATTTTAGGACTGGAATAGCAGTAAAACGCGTTTGTGGCCATCAAATATTCCAAAATTTTCTTGAGGGGTCGAAGAAAACTGGCCGCAGCCCGTAAACCTGCTTCGGGCATTTCTAGTTTTTCTACCCTAACTGTCATCGAGTCCTAATAAAACACTTATTTCACTTTTCTTTTAATTGAATACCACGAATTTGTACTGCGTTGACTATTGATTAAAACATTTTGTCTGGGGCCACTCTACTTTGTGAATGCAACTGCAACAGTGTGATTGGATGGTTGGAATTCAGAGTGGGATTTCGGTTACAGAACCATTGGATACTTTTGGACTTGCTCACACAGTCTAGAATAGCAGAAAACGCATTTGCGGTGGTTAAATTTTCAAAATTTTCTCCGAGAGGGTGAGTCTCCCATAGCCCGCGAAGATTGATTGGTTCTGGGCAGCCAGGTAGGCTATATTGGAACAAACTGAAGTTGTTATATTCACAGACTACAGGCTGGAATAGCAGGAAAACGTGTATGTGGCAGGTCAATTTTCAAAATTTCTCCCAACGGTCCCGTCTTCGTGGGTGTAAACGATTGATTGGAATTCGAGTCAGCATGCCACCTTAATTAGGCTATATCAGGCCACTTTGAAATTGCTTTGTTCATGGACTGAAATAGCAGGAAAAAGTGTTAGCAGCCGTCAAATATTCCAAAATTTTCTTAGGTGGGGGTAAGTAAGCCACACTTCTTCGCCTCTCGGGGAAGACCGGTGCCAATGTCTGTAAACATGATAAACATTGTATTGGTGTGATGTTAACAGAAGACTGAGACTTTAAACAAAAAATATGGGGGTACCCCCCCACCCCGTTGCGCCCCCCCCCCCCCCAATATATATTTCACAGCTACGCCCCTGATTCGCAGCAATCAAATTTTAAAGAAAGTCTGAAAACTCATCTGTTACAAAAAGCTTGTGATCAATTTATATTTTGCTTTGAAAATTTGCGATATACTTTTATTTTGAACTGTTAATTATCTGTTACTTCATGCATTCATGTTTTTCTTTTTTAATTTGTTTATTGTAAAAGGAACGGCTTTGAACACTCTTTATGGAAATGGAACTATATAAAAATTCTTAATAATAATTTGACAAATATTTATTTGGTACCAGGTGACTTTTGGACACTATCTGAAAAAGTGATACTGATTATTTTGTATTGAATTCCATCCGTCAAGGAATCTGTTACATGTTCATCAATGTCTATGCTTGGACCTTGGTTTTTCATCCCATGGAAGCGACTAGACAGTTGTCCTTGTCAGGCCCTCCCATCCTGCACCACTGACAACGGGAAACCATGTCGGAAAATCTGGATGTATCTTTCTCTGCTAATGCAGGGATAGAACACCAACCAGCTAGGCTAGCAAGCCAGCATTTTACCTACTTAGCAAGTGTAACCCCCAACGTGTACACATTAAAAGTACTCCTGATAGTTGGAATTCGACAAGCGGAAACACTGCTCTTTCTTACTTAGTCTTCATTAGACTGGACGCTCGTGATAAGAAATAAGAGTAGGCTGTAGAACTGTTGTCCAGGTAAAATTTCCATCATAGCTCACTGTGAGGCATATTTCCGTCTTCATTAGCCCAGTGGGAGTAGTAGAGCAGTAAGACGTTAAACCACATTTAATTTCATTTTTTTGCAGTGGGCTGGTGTATGATACGTTAAACTCAGTTCATTTCTCAGCAAATACAGGCTTTATTTCAAGCAACAAGACAGCACAACGCAGTTGGGGCAGATACATTTGTTGCGTATTATTTGAAATGTCAGTGGATTTGATGTCCTGTCCATAGGTTTGTTTTCTGTAGCCGCTTATGTGTGATACGTCCTCTTACACTTACTTTAAGGATTTGGCACCCGATTAGTGTGCTGAAAAAAAGAACATCAGTGCCAAAATTTAGCTGAGAAAATGGCTGTGCGGATTTCTTCCGAATGGGCTCACACGAGTGTCTGGATTTTAAACAAATGACGTGAATATACATCCACACTATAAGCGGGTGATTAATAATCTTTACTAAGTTTACAGATTCAATAGTTTTATTTCTATTATTTTGATTTAAAAACAATATCGATTTATATCTTTACTTTTTCTATATCGATGTCACTTTTAAAAGACAATATCGATGTTTATTTTTCATTTGGATTTAAAGACAATATCGATGTTTATTTTTTATTTGGATATAAAACAATATGGATGTATATTTTTTATTTTTGTTATTTTGATTTAATAGAAATATTAATTTATATTTATTTTGATGTATATTGATGTATATTTTTGCAGCATTCCCATCAGGTTCATGTTTATTTTTCAAGCTATTCCACCAAGAAAAGAAACACTGACTTCATCTTCGTTAGGTAGTAAGCTCACATGCCATGCATACGGAAAAAATACTGAAATATACAAACCATTCAAAAAATTCATCACAACTTTAAAAAATAGGTTGCCAGGCAACGAAACATACGCCCACACAGCAGCCAAATCGTCCGGGCAGTCAACAAGAGTTGTCGCATATTAAGGAATTATCAGAAAATCATTAGAATTTGTTTGGTTTTTATAATCAAACGTTTTTTTTTAAATCAGATAATAATTGTGACCTCCAGAGGGACCACAAGCTAAAAAGGGTGATTTTTCGTACAATCAGGGGACATAATTCAGGAAGTAATGACCCGATGGGCACAAATATCGAAAGGAACCAAGATCTTAGGGTTATAAACATACATGTCAAGTTTCATCAAAATCGGTTCAAAATTGTGACCTCTATAGGCTCCACAACCTTGATATAACATGTTTTCACACTATTCTTGTACAAACGACGGCCATTTTGTCCGTCAATTCTAGTCCGATTTTCACGTAATTCAGCCTCTCTCTTCATTACCATGTCAAACGTTTTTTTAAATCGGATAATAATTTTGACCTCCAGAGGGACCAAAAGCTAACAAAAGCGATTTTTTGGACAATCCGGGGACATAATTCAGGAAGTTATGATCCAATGGGTGCAAATATCGAAAGGAACCAAGATCTTTGGGTTATAAACATACATGTCAAGTTTCATCAAAATCGGTTCAAAATTGTGACCTCTATAAGGTCCACAACCTTTATATAACATATTTTCACACTATTCGCATACAAACGGCGGCCATTTTGTCCGTCAATTTTGGTCCGATTTTCCCAAATTCGAACTCAACCTTCATAACCATGGAATGGTGATATAATCAAACGGTTTTTTAAATCCGATAATAATTTTGACCTCCAGAGGGACCACAAGCTAAAAAGGGCGATTTTTTGGACAATCAGGGGCCATAATTGAGGAAGTTACAATCCGATGGGCGCAAATATCGAAAGGATCCAAGATCTTTGGGTTATAAACATACATGTCAAGTTTCATCAAAATTGGTTCAAAATTGTGACCTCTATAAGGTCCACAACCTTGATATAACATATTTTCACACTATTCGTGTACAAACGGCGGCCATTTTGTCCGTCAATTTTGGTCTGATTTTCATGAAATTCGAACTCAACCTTCATAACCATGGAACGGTAATATAATCAAACGTTTTTTTAAATCCGATAACAATTTTGACCTCCAGAGGGACCACAAGCTAAAAAGGGCAATTTTTCGGACAATCAGGGGCCATAATTCAGGAAGTTACGATCCGATGGGCGCAAATATCGAAAGGAACCAAGATCTTTGGGTTATAAACATACATGTCAAGTTTCATCAAAATTGGTTCAAAACTGTGACCTCTATAAGGTCCACAACCTTGATATAACATATTTTCACACTATTCGCTTACAAACGGCGGCCATTTTGTCCGTCAATTTTGGTCCGATTTTCACGAAATTCAAACTCGACCTTCATAACCATGGAACGGTGATATGATCAAACGTTTTTTTAAATCCGATAACAATTTTGAACTCCAGAGGGACCACAAGCTAAAAAGGGCAATTTTTCAGACAATCAGGGGCCATAATTCAGGAAGTTACGATCCGATGGGCACAAATATCGAAAGGAACCAAGATCTTTGGGTTATAAACATACATGTCAAGATTCATCAAAATCGGTTCAAAATTGTGACCTCTATAAGGTCCACAACCTTGATATAACATATTTTCACACTATTCGCGTACAAACGGCGGCCATTTTGTCCGTCAATTTTGGTCCGATTTTCACGAAATTCGAACTCAACCTTCATAACCATGCAACGGTGATATAATCAAACGATTTTTTAAATCGGATAACAATTGTGACCTCCAGAGGGACCACAAGTTAAAAAGGGCGATTTTTCGGACAATCAGGGGCCATAATTCAGAAAGTTACGATCCGATGGGCGCAAATATCGAAAGGAACCAAGATCTTTGGGTTATAAACATACATGTCAAGTTTCATCCAAATCGGTTCAAAATTGTGACCTCTACGCTGTTCACAAGCTAAAAAACGTGATTTTTCGTACAATCAGGGGCCATAACCCATGAAGTTACAGTCCGATACATGCCATTATCGAAAGGAACCGAGATCTTATGGTGATAAACCTATATTTTAAGTTTAATTGAAATCGGATAAAAATTGTGACCTGTAGACTGTTCACAAAAAAATGTGGACGGACGGACGGACGGACGGACGGACGGACAGGGGCGACGACAATATACGTCCACATAAAAATGTGGGCGTATAAAAACACTGAGCAAGTTTCCCCAAATAGATAAAGAAACATATACTGAGAAATTAGCTAAAGAAAAAACATATAGGAAACAAATTAATATATTTTATGTTTATTTATTTTTGAACATTAGCTGATTTCACTATCAGCAAATATTTCATAACAAATAAAATATACCATATCAAATACCATTAGTTTTTGTTCAAAAAACCCCATTCAAATTGGAGTGATTTATCGACACCATAACATGGAAGATACTATTTCAATTTGCATAAGCTGTAATATAACAATGTGTAGAATTAACACAGTTATATGGGAGAACAATCACTGGTTCTCCTGTATAACTGCGTTAGTTCTGTTATGTCTCACTAAATGCCACTAAAGGATTATAACAATGTATATTAAAAGATCACGTCCCTGTGATGAACACATATAGTTCATCTTGTATACTAACAGGGCGATCACGTTGGCTAAGTTGGTAAGACCCCGACTTGCTAGCTTGCAGGTCAGGTAATCGGTCCCTGCATTGGCCAAGAAAGTTCATTAAGATTTGCCAGCGGGGTTTCCCCTTGTCAGTGATGCAGGACAGAGGGTCTGACAAACCACGGTCCTATGTACACATTGGCGTGCACCTAAAAGATCCCTTGACAGTTAGAATTCAATAAAAAGTAAGGCTGTAGCCCCACTGTCCGGACAAAATTTCTCTAAAAGCATACTGTAAGGCGCATGCCCGTATTCAATAGACGAGTTCGGAGCAGAACAGTAGCATCTAAAAACAACATTTCATTCTATTTGTATACTTACAGACATCTCCTGGTTCTGTTTTAACTTGGAACGAGGAACAACTCTGCTCACATCTAGCACGAGGTGTAAATAATAGTGTACGAGAACCAGTGCCTTGTATATAAAACAAATCTCGACTTCTAGCTTCAGCAGTCTAAAAATAAAATGAATATATTACAGCTGGGAAAAGCACTATACAGTAGAAGACTTTAAAGGGACAATCAACCAGAAAAAATAGCATATACACAGATCAAGATCAAATACAATTAATAATTTTCTTACTAAAGTCAACAAATCATTCAACTGAATCAATTATAATTTATGTTATTAACATTAGAAGTTTTTATTGATGCATCTAATATTTAACACATTGTTGACCCCCGCCCCTATTCCAGAGTTATCCCCCTTTCTCTGAGGAGGCTCTAGTTTTTAAATGATGTTTATTTCATATTCGATGTGAAGCATTGGGAATGGGACATGATAAAGCCTATCAATATTGATCATTCTTTGACTTTTCGTTCTCATATCACCCCCATCTGTCTCTAAATATTTTATCAAGGCATTGAGGCTACAGTTTTAAAAGATTTCTCCCCATCCAAAATCCTTGTGAACTTGATATAGGATACAGTTTTCAACAGACTGGTTTCATATCTGGTCTGATGCATTTAGGTCATGAGAGAAAAACCCTCTCGGATAAGCTGCTGTTTGGGTGCAATTCCAAGCTTACTGCGGCCTTTTTAAAAAAAATATTGATGAGTTTTTATTTGTACACTCACCAATGATTCACCTTCAGATCCAGGTCCAGATATAAATAAAAACTTCTCAATGACAACCTCAAACTTCTTAGGAAAAACACATGGTCTTGGAAATAATCTCTTTAAGAACTGACTGGTTCCCATTCTACGACTTATCCTGTAAAATATAATAAGTTATTGTCCAAAAAAGTTGAAAGGCAATAGCCCTTAGAATATCCATAAACAATTGTGGATGACAGACAGACCATCCTGTGCAGTGATTATTGGGCCAAGACCTTCTTTTCCTATTCTTCATTCAAAAATAGGTTGCCAGGCAACGAAACATACGCCCACACAGCAGCCAAATCGTCCGGGCAGTCAACAAGAATTGTCGCATATTAAGGAATTATCAGAAAATCATTAGAATTTGTTTGGTTTTTATAATCAAACGTTTTTTTTTAAATCATATAATAATTGTGACCTCCAGAGGCACCACAAGCTAAAAAGGGTGATTTTTCGTACAATCAGGGGACATAATTCAGGAAGTAATGACCCGATGGGCGCAAATATCGAAAGGAACCAAGATCTTTGGGTTTAAAACATACCTGTCAAGTTTCATCAAAATCGATTCAAAATTGTGACCTCTATAGGGTCCACAACCTTGATATAACATATTTTCACACTATTCGTGTACAAACGGCGGCCATTTTGTCCGTCAATTCCAGTCCGGTTTTCACGTAATTCAAACTCTCTCTTCATTACCATGTAACGGTGATATAGTCAAACGTTTTTTTAAATCGGATAATAATTTTGACCTCTAGAGGGACCAAAAGCGAAAAAAAGCGATTTTTTGGACAATCTGGGGACATAATTCAGGAAGTTATGATCCAATGGGCGCAAATATCGAAAGGAACCACGATCTTTGGTTTATAAACATACATGTCAAGTTTCATCAAAATCGGTTCAAAATTGTGACCTCTATAAGGTCCACAACCTTTATATAACATATTTTCACAATATTCGCGTACAAACGGCGGCCATTTTGTCCGTCAATTTTGGTCCGATTTTCACAGAATTCATACTCAACCTTCATAACCATGGAACGGTGATATAATCAAACGGTTTTTTAAATCGGATAACAATTTTGACCTCCAGAGGGACCACAAGCTAAAAAGGGCAATTTTTCGGACAATCAGGGGCCATAATTCAGGAAGTTACGATCCAATTGGCGCAAATATCGAAAGGAATCAAGATCTTTGGGTTATAAACATGCATTTCAAGTTTCATCCAAATCGGTTCAAAATTGTGTCCTCTACACTGTTCACAACCTTGATATAACATATTTTCACACTATTCGCGTAAAAATGGCGGCCATTTTGTCCGTCAATTTTGGTCCGATTTTCACGAAATTCGAACTCGACCTTCATAACCATGGAAAATTTGATATAATCAAACGGTTTTTTAAATCGGATAACAATTTTGACCTCCAGAGGACCACAAGCTAAAAAGGGCAATTTTTCGGACAATCAGGGGCCATAATTCAGGAAGTTACGATCCGATTGGCTCAAATATCAAAAGGAACCAAGATCTTTGGGTTATAAACATGCATTTCAAGTTTCATCCAAATCGGTTCAAAATTGTGTCCTCTACACTGTTCACAACCTTTATATAACATATTTTCACAATATTTGCGTACAAACGGCGGCCATTTTGTCCGTCAATTTTGGTCCGATTTTCACAGAATTCATACTCGACCTTCATAACCATGGAACGGTGATATATTCAAACGTTTTTTTAAATCAGATAACAATTTTGACCTCCAGAGGGACCACAAGCTAAAAAGGGCAATTTTTCGGATAATCAGGGGCCATAATTCAGGAAGTTACGATCCGATTGGCGCAAATATCGAAAGGAATCAGGATCTTTGGGTTATAAACATGCATTTCAAGTTTCATCCAAATCGGTTCAAAATTGTGTCCTCTACACTGTTCACAACCTTGATATAACATATTTTCACACTATTCGCGTACAAATGGCGGCCATTTTGTCCGTCAATTTTGGTCCGATTTTCACGAAATTCGAACTCAACCTTCATAACCATGGAACAATGATATAATAAAACGTTTTTTTAAATCAGATAACAATTTTGACCTCCAGAGGGACCACAAGCTAAAAAGGGCGATTTTTCGGACAATCAGGGGCCATAATTCAGGAAGTTACGATCCGATTGGCGCAAATATCGAAAGGAACCAAGATCTTTGGGTTATAAACATGCATTTCAAGTTTCATCCAAATCGGTTCAAAATTGTGACCTCTAAACTGTTCACAAGCTAAAAAACGTGATTTTTCGTACAATCAGGGGCCATAACCCATGAAGTTACAGTCCGATACATGCCAATATCGAAAGGAACCGAGATCTTAGGGTGATAAACCTATGTTTTAAGTTTCATTGAAATCGGATAAAAATTGTGACCTGTAGACTGTTCACAAACAATTGTGGACGGACGGACGGACAGACGGACGGACGGACGGACGGACAGGGGCGACGACAATATACGTCCACATGAAAATGTGGGCGTATAAAAACATCAATAACAAAGTGTTTCTTCCAGGAGATCAAAATATTTGCATTAGTTAGCTGTGAGGGTTGCTGAACGAGTCAGAAACAGTGTGACACCATTTTTCCTGATGACATTTCTGTCTGGTGTGGACCTAGACAGGCACTAGATCTATCCGTCTGGACCCCACTTCAGATTTGACATACCGTGTACAGCTATAGGTTGACAAAAACAGCTGTCTAGTGGTTCAGACGGGATGGAAACTAAGGTCCTGTGTATACATTGGTGTGCACATAAAAGATCCCTAACAGTTGGAATTCAATGTAAGAGTAGGCTGTAACACCGCAGGAATCTGTATGGCATATCTGTCTTAATTAGCCTGTTGGAGCAGAACAGTATGACTTTAAACCCTATTTCATTCATTTACAGCTGTAGGTGAATGGGTGAAGCAGATCAATGATCACAGCTTATAACAGCTGTGCAACAATTTATTTATTGGTTCAAGAACTTGACAGCTAAATCATATTTAAATTCTCATTCGAATATGAATGAAATCTGTGCTGAAGGCAATAAATTTGTCAATTCAAGAACTAAAATTGTAGCTTTGCCAAATGTGAAATTTACTAATGCTCATCTCTGTTTTAGGATTACTGACAATTTGTAATAATATAAATCGGTTGGACACAATTTAAACCTCTTCATAACTAGCAATTGTTTGCTATAAATATCTAATTTCTTTGTAGTGAATGTTGTTAAACTGTGCAGAAGCGGTATACTTTTCTTTTGTCTACAGGAGCCACGTTGGATAAGTGGTAAAAACTACTAAAAACGCTTGCTCGCTTGCCTGGAGATCGCGTGCTCGATCCCTGCACTGACTAAGAAAGATCATTCGGATTTTCCGACATGGTTTTCCCCTGTAAGTGGTGCAGGACGCGTGCCTGGAGATCGTATGCTCGATCCCTGCACTGACCAAGAAAAATCATCAGGATTTTCTGACATGGTTTCCCTTTGTCAGTGGTGCAGGACAGAAGGCCTGACAAGAACAGCTGTCTAGACATTTGGATGAGACGTGGTCCTGTGTATACAAAGGCATGCACGTAAAAGATCCCTTGACAATTGGAATTTAATATGAAAGTAGGCCATAGTGCTGCTGCCCACGCAAAATTTCTCTCATAGCACACTGTATGGTATATGCCTGTCTTCGTTAGCCCAGTCAGAGCAGAATAGTAAGACGTTAACCCCCATTTCATTTCATTTCTTTTGTCCAATGCTGTTAATTCAGTAAAGTACAGTAAAAAAAAAATGGATATGACGTACCATTTGATGTGAAAGTCTTTATCATTAGTTATATCCTCTAATATACCTGGTGAATTTAAATCATTGAGAGATTTTACCCAATCAACTGATGAATAAACAGCCAATGATAAATCTTGTAACATTTCCTCACGATTGATTAAATTCACGATATCCATTACACCAATAATCTGATTCTGTAAACTCTGAAAATACAACATACATCTGTTAAAATCATAATATAAAGCACTTTGAAATGGAATGGAGTTGGGTTTTAAAAATTGACACTAAAATATCAGCCCAAAATATAACAAGTTTCAATTAACAATTTTTAATTTCTGTCTCGATCATAAAAAAATAGTATTAATGAAAACACAGAAATAAAGAAACAATCTGTACCAAATAAATAATTCCCCAACAGAGCATACTCCGCGCAGCATTTCGTTTAACTAGAGGTAATCCCACTACACACTGCTATTATGAGTGGATATTGTTGTTTTAAATTTTGATTGGTCAGTAGTCCGACTACCAACCAATCACTAGCTGCCCTACAAAAGCTTTACATTTAAAACGAGTGCCGATATTGGTCCAAATATGTTTACATAACGTTACGTCATGGTTCACAGTTTTATTATGCCTAATTAACCCGTGCATAGTAGAATACTGCAGTAAAACTAATTGCGTGACAAACGAGGCTATCAAGTCGAATGAAATGTAAACAATACTGTTTGGAAATGAAAATACTTTCACCGTATTTAATACCTTAAATCGTTTTTAATACCTTAAATCACTGTCAAAAGTTTTAGGGAAGACCCAGATTAAACGAATGACTGTCATGTTGCTGTACTTTAGTGATAGCTTTCATTGAACGGAAAGAATAGACACACTCCTGCATAAGGTCCAGAAACAGACGCTATTCCAGCAATGGCCAGAGAGGGATTTCTCAAGCTATTACGTCAGGAATATGCCAACAGAGATGCTTTTCAAAGTCTGAAGTTTTGCAAGAAATTATCAATGACAGGCAAATTATTTCCCAATCTGAATAAAACACAGATCTTGTATCGTTTGAGTTTTTTTTTAGTTCAAAATTCTGCTTTTACTTGTCTGTCTGTACTACACTAGGATCTGGAAGAGTTGTTATATAACATGTGTTCTATATGATGTGAGGTATTAGACCATGAATCAAATGTCTGACTTCATAGGGTTAAAAATCGCAGGATGACTTTTGACACAAAACTGGTCAGATCTTCATGTAGTAGAAAAAATCAAAAGTATAAAAATACAACAATAAATCTTTATTTTCCATGCCTGTCACCAAAATTGTCTGGGAGAAATTCAAGTCAGGCTTTGTCCACAGGCAATTGCCTCTTGTGCCTGTCAGTTTGTCTCAAACAGATTTGTTTTTTTGTGGCTTTATTGATTTTATTAATACCTAGATGGCACATTTTAGAATGAGAAAAATTAGATTTGTAATTCATGCAGTATAGAATGTAAGTGAATTTAAAAGTACATATCAGTGAACTCACTCGGAAGAGAATAGGTTTCTGGAAAAGATTTTCATCTAATTGCTTTTCTCGTTTCAATTTGGTTAAACGAACTGAATCAATTCCTTCACACAGAAAACAATCAGCTACTTCTTCCTCAAAGTAAGGATTTCCAATCAGACATTCTTCATTGTGGTACGCTACATAGAAAAGAAAATATATCATCTGAATTATATTCCTTTAATTTGAACAGCCTGTGAATTTTTAACAAAATTTCCACCCAAGATTATGGTTCAGAGCAGCTAACTACCCCAGAAATTCAATTTGCGACACATCAGCGACACAATGGAAACTCTGAATTCAAATCTGACTGCCATGTGCAATCTATTAATATAAGATCTAAATGTGGTTTCCGCCGCTTGACATTTCGACTCCCCGACGATCTGGCTTAATAAAACTATGTTCTTGACACTTCGGACTCGGGTAGATGGCATTTCGGAGGGGTGCGATGATTTACCCAATATCACCACATACTACCAAATACTAACACATAATAATGCAAAAATGGACTTAGTGTATCATTTGATTTTTTTTTCTCAACTGTTTTGCTCTGAACTGGGCTAATGAAAACGGGCTGACACCATACAGTTTGCTATGATGGAAATTTTGCCCAGACAGCGGCACTACGGCCTATTCTTAAATCAAATTCCTGTCAAGGGATCTTTTACATGCACACCAATGTTTACACAGGAACTCGGTTTTTCGTATCATCCAAATGACTAGACAGCTGTCCTTGTCAGGCCATCCGTCCTGCATCACTGACAAGGGGAAACCATGTTTGAAAATCTGGGTGAACTGTCTCAGCCAATGCTAGCGAGCCAGCATCTTACCCAGATAGGTAACGTGACAACTACCCAAAACAAGCAAATAATAATAACCCAATATGATAAGCACATTAGTATGCCTAGAGCCTAATTTCTGCAAATGCAGGGAATATACATACTATTCATAATGAATTAAAGAATTAATATACTTACTAACTACTTTTCAAACCTAATGGGAGGGGGGGGGATAATAATTAATTTTTTAAAACTGAGTGGGGCGATTCTTTTGACATTGGCAGCTTTTAAATCTACATGGAGGTTGAAGTTTGTTTCACTAAAAACATTTTGTACTAATGTATGGAAAATTCTTTTTAATAACCAATATCAAATATACACCTGACTGATGAAGTAATTGCAAGCAGAATGAAGAAACCATTTACTGGTTTGACAGTTTGAATTGACACCCGGTGTGTGTTAGCTACATTGTTCTAGTGATCAGTTGTTACATGATCAACGGATCAAAGTTGATTGGCTTTAAATTCATAGTTCTATCGTCCGTGATTTAAGTTGCTGTGCTTTGGGTTTTTGGGGTTGTTTTTTTTAAGCAATTAGTCGTTACATTTTTTGATGTTTTAATAATTAACTATTTAGTAGATTGAATATTGGCCTTTATATGATTGAGATTTCTCTGTATCATTGTTATTTTAATTTTGTACTTTGTTAACTTCACAATATAACCTATCTGTTTTATTATTCATATTAATATTAGGGGTTCTGGGTCACTTGACTTGAGTGTGAAATCTGACAGTCATTGGCCGAAATATAGCCCACTACAATATATGATTCTAAATTACTATTTTGTTTAAATGTATTACTAGCAATTGTGTTGTAATAGTTAATATCAATCTCAATATCTGCAAAGATTCAGACTAAAAAACTATTGAAAGCAATTTTACTGTTTATATCATCAGTCTATGCTTGTGGGAAAATATCACTCTTGACGTCACGCGACCGGAGATTTATTGGTGAATCCCGTCAATTTATTGTATTTCTAACTTTTAACAAAATAAACAACTATAGAAACTTGACATCCTCTCTTGATACATGTATAGTAATACCGGTACTGTAAAGTATAATATTGGTAGATAATTAATATGTTGTAGAAATCTATTTGACCGTAAGAAAATCGGGGGGGGGGGGAATCCTATCACAGGGAGTCAATGCATACTATGTCCATAATGGTGTGAGCTGACTCCTACAACAGCGCATGCACTACAGGGTATTCAGACATCAGGAACCATCTCGTACCCCTACTACAGCTAGGACATCACATTCTTGTTGTGACTTGCCTTTTTACTGCCTTTTACTCTACATACCAATATAGGCTGTAGTAATATACTTACTGCTGATGTTATATCTTGCATGAAGTGGCAGAGAAGCCAATCTTATCACTCTAAAAATGTGATAGCCATAAGGTTGTAAAACTTTTCCAACAGCCTTAGATATGTAGTCTGTCTGGGTAATCATAAGAGTAAATCCCGACATAATAATGACGAAGGCAAGCCATACTCGGAAAGCAAACCGGATCTTGCTCCATTTTGTTTGTGATTGTAATTTCTTGGCGATCTTTTCAGTTATACCGATTTCTAGTCTTGTTTTAAACGCAGAGTCAATGCATGAATTAATTTCCACAGATGTCAGACCCCACTGTTCGCCTAATTGGCGTAATTCAATGACTTCTCTTCGAACTTCTTTTAGGACAGACACGTCTTCGTCTCCCATCTTTGATTTTCTTTGCGCTAACTGGGGTTATCTCCCTTCACCAACAAAGATACACAAAGTAGGGGGGGGGAGGGCGATTTATTAACCCTTTATGGCCAGCACTCATAACTGGTATATGACATGACTGTGATGAATATGTACTAAACAAATCTATGGTTCTTTCTGAAGATACGAGGTATAAGACGCTGGTTCGCTAATCTGGTATATGTGACATGACTATGATGGATATGTACTAAACAAGTCAGTGGTTCTTTTTGTAGATACAAGGTATAAACGCTGGCTTGCTAATCTGGAGGGTGTTGGCCGAGAAAGTTTAGTGGGATTCTCAGGCATGGTTTCTCTGTTTGGATGGTAGGAAAAACTGTGGTCCTGTGCACACATTGGCGTGCATGTATGTTGGCCTACATGTAAATTATCCATTGGCAGATGGAATTCAATATAAGAATAGACCTTAGTGCCTTGGTCTGGGCAAAATTCCCACAAAGCACGTGCATACACCATACAGTGTGCTATGAGGGAAATTTTACTTGACAGCGGCATTACTGCCTACTCTTATATCAAATTCAAACAGATAAGGGATCTTTTACGTTCACGCCAATGTGTACACTATGGATCTCAGCGTTTTGTCCTAGACAGCTGTACTTTGTCAGGCCTTCCATCCTGCATCACTAACAAGGGGGAATCACGCCGGAAAATCTAGATTAACTTTCTTGGCCAATGCAGGGATCAAACACTTGAACTCCAGGCTGGGGAGCCAGCGCCTTACCCACTAAGCCACTGTGATTCCCTCATTTTGTAGACTTGGGAGGGGTTATTTGTCAGAACAAAATGAAATTGGATTTAATGTCCTACTAATTCTGCACTAACCAGGCTATGCAATGAGCTTGAAGGTAATTTGGCCCATACATCACCATTTTTTAGCAATCTGATAAAAACACAGAACCTATATGTTGTTTCATTTTTCATAGGTAAAAAAAAATGAAACGGCCACAAGATTTTTTGAAGTGATCAAGGGCCATAACTGTCACTCTGGCACTCACTATCGGAAATCGATGAAAATCAATAGGATTTTTCGTCTCATGACCTTAAATAATGTGTATAAATTTAAAGTCAATCAGATATTAACTTTGGCCTCTAGAGGGTCCAAAAGATTTTTTCAAGTGATCAAGGGCCATAAATCTGGTACTAATTATTGGAAATCGCTGAAAATCAATAGGCTTCTTCGTCTTATGACCTTAAACACTGTGTATACATGTAAATTTAAAGTCGATCGGATATTAACTTTGGCCTCTAGAGCGTCCACAAGATTATTTGAAGTGATCAAGGGCCATAACTCTGAAAAACAATAGGCTTCTTCGTCTCATACTCTTCAACACTGTGCATAAACTTAAAGTCAATCGGATATTAACTTGCTTGTGGATGCCGAACGGGGGCGAGGACAATATACGACCACATATCAATACTATCTGAAAATGCAATCATCATTTTATAATTTATTTTGCTTATTTATGGTTGGTGGAACAAAAAAACAATGTGGGCTTATAAAGAAAAACGCTTTGGCAAATGATTCATGAATAAATCTATTCTAATAATTTGAAAATAAATCATTTTTGGAGTAATTTTTTACTGGAAATAAAAAATTGACATTAAATGAATAACATTTACATATTATATCAAATATTGTTTCAAAAATCTTATTTTCTTTCCAACACAAAGGTGCAATTTAAAACAAGGGAAAACTGTATGGACAATATATATAAATATATATAAATGAAATGGAATTGGGAAAATATAATTCATAAATAAAATATCTGAATAAATTATGGATATCACAAAACTGTAAATATAAAAAAATAAAAGTATTTAATACTTCATCTTGTTTTTGACAGAAAAATAGCATTTAATGACTAAATGCAGTATACATTTAATTCTAGGAATATGGTCCCCACTGCAAACCTCATCTACAGTACACGTCAAATCTTGTTTCTCTATAGCATTTATCCAAGTCAAAATGAAGAGTAATTCTATTCCACAGAATTCTGCTCGATATATACTGTCACTATACATTTGTTTAGATTTCAGATTTTTTTATAAAGTGGCAATATAGATGATTAGATAGAGAACCAACAATTCTTGCTTTGATAGTTAGCGAATGAATTTTAGGCCTAGCCTTGATCATCGGAACTAAAGTCAGTACGATAAAAAATAAAGTCTTGATTATCCGTTTTGACATGAAATCATCCATGATAAAATGTATTCAACTCCAGTAAATATTGCCAGGGATGGCATCAAAGGTTGATTGTGATTTGGATTAAGTTAATTAATGTGTAATTAATAATTTAGATAACATTTACGGCCTAAAAAAATAACGGCAATAGGCAGATTTAGCTCTTGCATAATGTATGTTTAAGTTAACAGCTTATAAGATAAGACTAGACTTTTATAATCAATGTATATATCTAATAATATGTAAAAGTCTATATCTACACAAAGAATAATTCTATGGAATACAATACACATTTTGAAATAAGCTTTTCTATTTCAAGTCTTTGTCATGACAAATCAGACATGTAAAAACAATACCAGTACATACATGTAGTTAATTACCTTGCACACCAAAATTAATCCATGTAAAATTATTATGGAAATATTTTGTCTGCGATAACACTCTTGATGGAGGAAAAACAAAACGCTCAGCTGCATGAACGAACGACACTGATCGAAGGTGAATACTGATACGCCCATGGTAATGACAAAGGTTTTGTAATACCAACTTCTGAAGTGATAATAATTGATGAAATTCAAATGATAACATGCATAATACAGACAACTTTTATCTGGAAACCATTGAGGGATTCCAGAGTCATTACATACATGTATCTTATCAACAGGTACAATGCAAGTCATAATAAAAGCATGATGTGTGTGTATGTACTTGTAATGTACTATGTAGCCTAGATCTTTTTTAGCAAAACTTGATGTGCACAACAAAATTCAAATCGTGAAAAAATTCTCAACTGAAAAGAAAGCTTTGTGTGACACAAAAAAACAAGCCACTTTTTATTGATGGTTCAGCAACTTGCTTCTGTGCAGGTGGATTTACATATAGAAACACACCCCCCCCAAAAAATCCAGAAAAACCCTTCAGGCTAGTTACTTTAGGAGAATCATGAGATTGAACGGAGACAGATTTACTTGATCATTTTTAGTGCAAGTGTACATATTAAGTCACTTGGACACCCAGCCCATAATATACATGGTAAAACCTGTTACAGTCTGGATCGTGCAATTAACTTCAGAATGTTTTGGACAAAATTTGGTCTTGGATACTTGTTACATTCACAATTGGTCAATAATATATTTATATTTCCATACTTTCAACATTTGGTCTTTCAATTTGATAATTTTCCACAATCCATTTCAGTAAATTATTCAGATTTTTTCCAGTTTTAGCACTAACACTGAATATGGAAACCTTTTGTGTGGCGGATTCAACTACTTCATCGAGTCGCAGAACAGTTTCTATTTCACTCGATGACATCACAGTCATCATATCTATCTTATTGAAAACTATCGCAACTGGAACGTTAACCTCAGACGATGACATCATTGTTAGCAACTGAATACACGCAGAGGCAATCTGGAATCGATTTGAGACATCAATCACAAAAATAATCGCGGAGGTGTCTTTGTAATATTTGTTCCAAATTGGTGCCATTGATCCCCCAAGTTCACGGACGGTCAATTCACTATTTCGTCTACTTGTGATGATATTGACAATATTTGTGCCGACTGTTGGAATGGTTGATGGAACATCATCCAGGTTTTCTATTCCGCCTTTTCCACTAAAATTATGTGCTTGAAGTCTTTTTAAAATCAAGGTCTTTCCAGATCCTGTTGGTCCTATGAGCAACACCATTATCGATCTGGTTAATCAAAGCCACATGCATTTGTGGTTAACCAGTCTTGAGTTCTGTATTGAAAGAAGATGAAAATAAATTATAAACAGCACAAAGTTTGTTGCACATTTTGCATAAAAGAAATGAAATGAAATGGGTTTTAACACAATAATGTTCCGCTCTTAACTGGGCTAATAAAACTGGGCAAAGCCATACAATGTGCTATGAGGGAAATTTTGCCCAGACAGCGGCACTACAGCCTAGTCTTATATCAAATTCCGACTCTCAAGGAATCATTTACGTGCATGTCAATATGTTCAAGGGACCCCAATTTTTCATCCCATATGAACAACTAGACGGTTGTCCGACATCACTGACTATGGGGAACCAGTCCGGAAAATCTGGATGAAATTTCTCGGCCAGTGCTGGGATCGAGCACCTGACCTCCAGGCTAGCAAGCCAGCGTCTTACACACATAGCCACTGTGAACCCCCTTTGCATAAAAGACTCGGGCCAAACCCAGAAAAGTTGTGGTCTGATCAAAATCAAACTCATCCAAAATCTTTGACCATTAACATATTATTTTAAGGTTCATCTAAATTAAATGTTTTGCCATTATTTGCATAAAGAGGTGGAATTTAAAAGGTAGTTAAAGTTAGATTTTCTCCAAATTTGACCTCATCCAGGATTTTTGTATAATAACCATTTAAGTTTCAACAAAATTGTCTCCAAAGCAGATGAGATGAACAATGGACCACCACATGTACATTCAAGTGAAAATATGAAAACATAATGGACCACCGGTAATCCTTTAGGCTCCTACATGTAAATGAATAGAAAGGAATAGATGGATAATCAAAAGAGAAATTATCCTTATTTATCATGCAGGTGGTTGCCATAGTACATTACATGTATACATCAAGTGGTTGCCATGGTAGATACGCATACATTTACAGAAAACAGGGGAAAGTCCCAATGATTCACGTTGAATTTGAATAAAATTCAACTAAAATTGTAGCCTCTATCACATTCAAAAGGTTTTCGGAATGTCAGGTTATTGGACACTCATTGCATATGACCCCATCACAAAGGGGATGCTCAATTCACAGTTCCGGAATTAAATTCTCTTAATTCCAAAACTGGTGTAAATCGAGTGAAATGGAGAATTTTGGAGTGCCGACTGTATATAAATGTCTCAACCAATCATGACAGCTGAAACATATTTATACTCAAAATACGTCATGATTCTACTCACACCACCTCAGCAGTCGGGACTGGCAGAACTGTGACAGGAATGAATTGCGTGTCACTCGATTGCAATTCTATCAATTCGGGACGTTCTGGACTGTGAATCGAGCTTCCCCAAAGTTATTAGGCTAGAGGGCCATAACTCAGGAGCAAAGGTTGCTGAGGGCGGATTATCAGTAGGGTTCATCCAGGGCTTCTACTAAAAAATATTTTAATGTGTGTATGGAAGTTTGGAGATAAACTTCATATTGAATGTTGTTTATTATTTATCTATAATTGTATAATGAATCACACGATTAACTCCACAACTTGACTGATAGTGCGGCCAAAACGTTTTGATCTGTGGGGTACTTTATCCCATCGGGATGCCCATAATGATGATTGGTGGGGCGCCTAATACCAACATTATGGTTGTCAGGCCGCACATGCATGCCAAGTGAGATTCTTTCAAGCCAGCACCAGGTGTGACAATTCAAACAAGTCACACAATCTAATCTGATACCGAACTTTTCGTTTTTCACATTTTTATAATGTGTCATTTTCCTAGTTTCTCTCCTTCGTGCGGAATCTATTTTCCAACATTTTCTGGAAGAGCACCCCAAAACTTCTCTGAAAAGAGGTGCGTCAAGTGTAGGGACATCGTCAAGTGTTGATACATCGGCACCCCCAAGAAGCCCTTGCCCCCCCCCCCCCTATCATTTGGGGATACCTACGACGGGTAGGTTGTTAAGTATAGAAATAAAGCCTATTTTATACGGCCTAAAAGTTCAACCAAGTTCTTATTATCAGAGCTGAACTCTGTAGTGACTGTAGTGTTGCCTTGTCAAGCCTTGTCAGAATTATCAGACTTTGCCAACTCAACTTGAACATCCAATTTGACATTGATTGATGTAATTTGACTGTCACCCTATCAGTCATTATCCCCGTGACAACTTACACGTAACAGAAACGCCGAGACGCTCACGCTCTGCGAACATCACTCAGAAATAATTTCATCGCAACGCACGTTTTACAGTAACGTTACCCAGACTAACATTATACTTGCCGTCTCGATATTCTAAGGTCAATTTGTAAACTAACCGATAAATGTTATTTGGCCGAGATTTTTCTAAATTTAACAAATGGAAAATGAGAAACTACAAGCATACTGAGATTAGCTGAAAAGCAAACCTCAAATAGAATTCTTAATTCGGTTTTCATACACAGTCACTCAAACCAAATTTCGATCTGACGTCGTTTAATTTATCGGTTAGTAAACACCACCCTCGTCGTAAACAAACATGGCGATGCAAGATGTATAGAAAATGCGATCGTCTGCAATAATAACGACAAACTATTGTTTAGCCACGTGACTTTTTAACTAGAGGTACGTCAGTGTATATTGAATTCATCTTTTAAAATCTCATATATTTTCTTTTATTGTAGCAAGCCTTGTCATGTCATTTCTCTCAAAGTTTAAAGTCAACTAGGCTATGTCTCGGTTGCTTCTTTCGTCTGATTCATGATGCAGTGACTGAATGGCGAACCGCGGCAGGTTTCGCGAATTCTAGGTCAGCTGATTGGGAGATGGTCGGCCGTAATTTAATCCACTCGCGAGCACGTATCACCTGTGTAGCTGCATTTGGGTTTTGTTTTTTTTGAAATTGTATTATGTAAACAGATTAATACTTAATGTTGTAATTATGAAATAGAAGAAAGTACCGAACATAGCACACGACCAATTCGGCGTTTGTTCGGCTGAACGCAGATCGTGAGAACTATGAAGTGTCAAATGATGGGAGGCGCAACGTGAGAAATTGGCATTGAGCCAAGTCTGGTTTTCAAGCTCAACGCGGCTGGTTGATTAGAGAGATTGTTGTTGGTGGATAACAGTTCACTGCGACCTGTTTAGGCCATAGCAAAGTCTAACTTTAAAAGCCAGTCTGTTATTTTTTTTCCAGGTCTTTCGACTCAGTCATTATAACTATAAGTTTGTGTCGAAGCCGAAGTCAAAAAAGGTTTTTATATTATTAAGTAAATTAATCGAATTGGCCCATGCTAGATCTATCAGAGGCGATTACATGTAGATTAATCTTCACAAGGTACGTGTATTAATTAAACTAATTATTGATCATCATTATTTTATCGTGTTAATGAAAATTATTCACCGCATAAGCTTATGACATTGTTTCGTTCAATCAGTATGTTGATTATTCGTTAACTGATTCTTGTTGATATGTGCCACTGCGAAATGAAAAGTTTGAAGATCACAATGTTAAATAATGTTTTTGTTTAGCCATTCACAATGTTGTTACAGGGCATCATTTCTGTAAAACATCCAGGAGTCACAAAAAGCTCTTGCGCTTAAATTTTCGGGAGCACATAAAAACGCACCCTTAAATTTGCTCGCAAGAGCTTTTTTTTTTACCATCTATCTAAATGGTGTAGCCTAAAAAAAAATCAGTAAAAATCCAATTTATTTATTTATTTAGTCGTAATTATTTAAACTGACAACGAAAAGTTAAATACTCTTGCCTTGAGTATTGAAAGGAACAAATTCTTGCAGACAAATACGCAATCTGTGTCACAGAGAATTACTTACGAATTATCTCTGCCACAGATGACTGTTTTCAACAGGTGCATTGACTTCATGCAGCATCAGTCATTGGGACAATTGCTTGTGCATTGTTTACATAACACCTAACTGCTTCGGGCATAATGATGCATTTTACTCATTTTAATTCCCATTTACACTAAATAAGAAATATTTTTTAACTACAAATACTTCAAACGTCTTTATTTATTTTTCTTATAATTCAAAAAAATGTTTGAGAATTTAATTTGTCGGAGTAAAAAAGTTAATACTCATTAAGTCTCGTCGATGTCATGCTTATCAGTGATTGTAGTGGCCAAGCGAATATTCACTGCTGATCAGTTTGAAAACACGTACGAAAATTAAATGGTAGGTAGCGTGTCTCAGATGTTCAGATTGCAGAAAACACTACCTTGGACGTTCGAGTAAATCTCTGGCTCAATGCCCAAGGCGGGAAAGAAATGTATATATATAGTGATTATCCAGACGCTTTCTATATGACCATGACAGAAATTCATAACGTTATATTTATTCAAATTTCACGATCAAAAACTCTTACAAAACTAACGCCAAACATTTAATTTAAAAACGATCAAATGTTTATTACTAATGTAATACTATCACTGATAAAATAATAATCTATCGTGAATGCAAACGTCATGGAAAGACTTGACAACCGAGCTAATAATCTTCAACCCAAATGTCTAGATACCATAACAAAACTACTCTTCACGATTTTCGGATACAATAATATTTTATTTAACTTTTCAAGCTCGACTTTCTTGATAAAACTGCCGAAATTGTCTGAATTAGCAGGAGCTATAACCTGCGCTTGTGTTTTCAAGATTACAGGCACAGACAGGCGCGAGCGTGCAAAAGCCCATCAAAAATGATGCCCTGTTGTTATTAGAGTATGCTGGTTTCGTTTAGATGCATATAAATATAGTACATTGTACACTGGAAATTGCTCAATGGCATTGTTCGACAAATCTATCAGAAGGGCGGACAAAAGTAAATTTTTTTGTCAACTCACTTGAAATGTGGTCGTATTGTTGTTAACCCTGTAGCCTGTAGGCCTATCCACAATTTGGGGGTTGGATGGCTGAATGGTTAGCACGTGCGTGCTGTATCATAAAGCCTGGCATTGAGTGAACTGGCGTCGTTTTGATACCTCTGGTTGTATGTGGCAAGGAGTAGGGGCGCCTGTCCAATCTCATGGGTTTTCTCCGGGTCCTGTGGTTTCCTCCCACTGCTTAAGACCCCTACGCGCTAGTGAATTATTGAAATAAAATTAAACCATATGTTAGTCCCGAAATGACCTAGTTTGTGTCGCGTCGATGTTAAAACCCATTTCCATATCTCTCTCACTATATCCACAATTTTGTATTAACCTTCAACAAACTGTTTATCATCCAATCTAATAATTTACAATATGGAATTTTGGTGATTTATGATAATAACTTCTAGGCTTATAGCCATTGGCCACTTTGTAGAACTTTGTGAACACTCTTACTATAAAGTTATCATATCTGTTCGAAATTTATACGTTAATACTAGTAGGCCTATTACTGCCCACGTCATTAACAAATCGATTGTTTTCAAACTCCATATTTAGTTATTAAAAAAAAACTTACTCTGTATTGAAATCACCTCGAGTAAAATATGAATGATCGATTGTACAGTGACACAATGAAAACACTTTATATTTTAGCATGGCTCAGAGTTCAGACAGTAGTGAAACATGGACCGTAGATACAGTCCATGGTGAAACACAAATGTCTATCAAATTTCAATTATTACTTCTAAGGTTATGGTGGCGCGTTGGATGGCTGAATTTGTTAGCCTGTGCACACTGTATCATAAGGTCTGTCATTGAGGCAACTGACGTAGTTTCGATTTATGACTGTACGTGACAAGGAATAGGGTCACCTCTGCAATCTTGTGGGTTTTCACCAGGTCCTCCGGTTTCCTCCCATTGTTAAAGACCCCTATGCGCAATTGAATTTTACTAAAATAAAATTGAACCATATATTAGTTCCGAAATGATCTAGTCTGTGTTGAGTGGACGTTGAACCACATTTCTCTCTGTAGAATCTTGCCTACTGTCTGAACTATTGACTTTGTGAATTTTAGACGTATTTCTTCGATTATGAACAAACTACTTTGATTTGGTTATTCAAAAACATACCTGTGTGTTGAAATCAACTCCTGTTAAATAAAATCCATTGTACAATTAAAATAGCATTATGCAAGAGCAAAATCTGCTTATTACAGGTCTTTCTTTAGGCCTGAAGTGTTATCTAAATCAATTAGACATTAATTAACTTATCTAGACCATAATAAACTCTTGATGTCAAGACAAGCCTTCGATGTTGGCGGATTAAATTCCTATATGCCAATTAAAGGCCATTGATAATTAAATCAATTAAGTGGATAATCGAGACTATGCTGTATATATTAATGATTTTAGCAGTGATGACCGAGGCTATTTGAATATTTCACTCGCTTCGTTCTCGGCTGATAGTGCATCAATTTGACTGAAATTTTCTGCAAATTACCTTTACACTATCTAATTTTTATACGCCCACATTTTCATGTGGACGTATATTGTCGTCGCCCCTGTTCGTCCGTCCGTCCACAATTGTTTGTGAACAGTCTACAGGTCACAATTTTTATCCGATTTCGATGAAACTTAAAATATAGGTTTATCACCCTAAGATCTCGGTTCCTTTCGATATTGGCATGTATCGGACTGTAACTTCATGGGTTATGGCCCCTGATTGTACGAAAAATCATGTTTTTTAGCTTGTGAACAGTGTAGAGGTCACAATTTTGAACCGATTTGGATGAAACCTGAAATGCATGTTTATAACCCAAAGATCTTGGTTCCTTTCGATATTTGCGCCAATCGGATCGTAACTTCCTGAATTATGGCCCCTGATTGTCCGAAAAATCGCCCTTTTTAGCTTGTGGTCCCTCTGGAGGTCAAAATTGTTATCCGATTTAAAAAACCGTTTGATTATATCACCGTTCCATGGTTATGAAGGTTGAGTTCGAATTTCGTGAAAATCGGACCGAAATCGACGGACAAAATGGCCGCTGTTTGTACGCGAATAGTGTGAAAATATGTTATATCAAGGCTGTGGACCTTATAGAGGTCACAATTTTGAACCAATTTTGATGAAACTTGACATGTATGTTTATAACCCAAAGATCTTGGTTCCTTTCGATATTTGCGCCCATCGGATCGTAACTTCCTGAATTATGGCCCCTGATTGTTTGAAAAATCACCCTTTTTAGCTTGTGGTCCCTCTGGAGGTCACAATTATTATCTGATTTAAAAAAAAACATTTGATTATAAAAACCAAACAAATTCTAATGATTTTCTGATAATTCCTTAATATGTGACAACTCTTGTTGACTGCCCGGACGATCTGGCTGCTGTGTGGGCGTATGTTTCGTTGCCTGGCAACCTATTTTTAACTATTATAGTGAGAACTGCCATCTCTTTATCTTATCTCCCATAGTGTATCTTTAAATTTCCAACAAATAAAAAAGTTCTCTCTTGAAAAATTGAATTCCCACAAACTTTTTACATCAAGCAGAATAAGTCCCAGCTCGGTATCAAGTTTTGGCGATCACACACATAACTGCCCATATTCCTTTATTTTGTTACATGATCATCTTTTACATTCTTGTAAAATTTCTGAAAAGTTTATACACTGTAGCTTCACCTTTTGACTATTTTGTTTAAATTATATACTTAGTGAATCGGATGGCAGAATTTTCTTTTTAACACAAATGTGGCACAAAAACAATGACATTCGTGTGGTTACTACAGTTTCAAGGAAAACATACAGAGGGCCATTTTAATGACCCATTTGGGTTATTGCATATATCTTGATTAAAACATATTTTAAAAATGGTCTCAAAGATAAACTGATTCATCGATCGCTGTTTTTTCTAAAGAAAACATTTTAACATGAGCGTCTGACCTGGTGCTATTCAGATGCTTAAGTTAAGCTGGTTTTAAAAAAAAAACCAACATAAGCTTGCTGACTTAATCCAACTGGTTTAATTTTGTTGGTTTTAGCTAACTTTTTGTGGCAATTTTTGCGGTGTGCAAATAGTACATGTATGTACATGTGTGTAAGTAACTGTAACCACCGAGTGACAGAATGTTCAATTAAGCTAGGCGGTGTGAAGGCTAAATTCTCCTGGGTTTAAGACAATGGTTTAAACTACATGTAGCATTCTAAATTGCATAACTGAATGGCATATTGTAGATACATAGATGTATAGTGTGTCTATATACCACAGTACATACTGGTACTCTACATGTATATACCATGCTAACTGGAATTAACTATACATTTGACCTTTTGACCTTTGGTGCTGTATAAGTGATTAATTAGTTCAAAAGTAACAGTTAAAGTTGTGATAAATTTCTAGTTTTTAATACACGAACATACACCTGTACTTTTCCCCTCCATAATATGATTTGCAAAGCTTAATTTTTGTTTACAGAAAACAAAACAAAAGCAACCCCATGACAATATCGCTTTTGATAGAACTCTTGTAAACACAACCCATTTAAGGGTAATTATGTAAGATTAGATAAAAAAAAACTGAAAGTTCTCACTATATAAGTATAGTAGATAAAAACAAGATAATCTTCACCCTGAGTCAAGTTATCGCAGATACAATTACAGTGTAGTCTGATTGTCATTGCTGTGGTTGTTACGACAATCAACAAAGTCTTGATGACAATAAATCATCAACCACAAATCATATTTAAATCTATTGAAAATCTATACTATCCAATGCCATTGAGAATCGATTATTCTCTTGGGAAGTTAAACATACATTATGCAAGAGCAAAATCTGCCTATTACAGGTCTGTCTTTAGGCCTGAAATGTTCCCTGAATTATTGAATAGACATTGATTAACTTATCCAAACCATAATCAATTCTCAGTGCCATCTCTAGCCTGCAATATTTACTAGATTTGAATACATGGATGATTTAACGTCAAAATGGATAATCAAGACTTTGTTTTTAACGTACCAACTTTAGTAATGATGGTTGAGGTTAGGCCTAAAATTTGAGACTAGGCCTAAAATTCAATTGCTGTTATCTCGGAGCAATTTGACAAAAATTTTCATCATATTCTCTTTACGTTATCTATTTTGTTACTATTATAGCGACATCCATCATCTTTATCTAATCTCCCATAATGAATCTTTAATTTATGTCTAATTAATAATTTGTATAACATTTACTTTTGTTGGTAATTTAACTCTTAAGATCACTACACTGCTTCGATAGGAGTAAAAGCAAATACATGTTGTGTCCAATTCATTAAATTTGACGTGTTAATTTATTTTGTGAAGTTTGTGTCTGTCTTTAATTAATGTGATCTGAAAAGAAATGAAATTGTGTTTGTCTTCAGTTTGAGGTGTCTTCAGTTTGAGGTCACTTGTATAATTTGATTGTCTTATGGGGTTTTTTTTGGTCAAATATAACGTTTTCCCATGGTTACAGTAGCTTACCATAATAGATTTACGATTGTTAACAGCATATGGAATCACACGTTATTCTATTGTTTTAAATCAAAGGGAAGACAATATTAACTCAATTAACACCAATGCTACTATCAGACTAATCCGTTTTGTCACCATGAATACAAAGTAATAATTCCATTTGTGTAATGTTGCACACCTGTGTTTCATTAATTTCCATGCTTTGGGGCTTTGTTAAGTGATGGGGTAAGGATCACTTTCTTGACAATTAGTGCTTGGGTATCGAGAGTGATTTTTACTATTGATAACCGATAATCAATAATATCAAAACAAACATATATTTTCACATTTGTAATCTAGACTGGATTACCTGTTCAATAATCAAAGGTCACGACCACGACTTAGTGATACATCTTTTTTATACGGCCACATTGAAATGTGGTCGTATATTGTCGTCTGCCAGAGTTGTGGCCCTTGATCACTTCAAAAAATCTTGTGGACGCTCTACAGGCCAAAGTTAATATCTGATTGACTTTAAATTGATACAAAATTTTTAAGGTCATGTAAAGAAGAATCCTATTGATTGTCAGCGAATTCCAATGATTACTTATGGCCCCTGATCACTTTAAAAAAATCTTATGGACACTCTAGAGGTCAAAGTTCATATCTGTTTGACTTTAACTTCATACACAGTGTTTAAGGTCACGAGACTAGGAAGCCTATTGATTTTCAGCGAGTTCCGATAATTGCTGTCAAAGTTATGGCCCTTGATCACTTCAAAAAATGTTATGGATGCTCTAGAGGACAAAGTTAATATCCGATTGACTTTAAATCTATACACATTATTTAAGGTCATGAGACGAAGAAGCCTATTGATTTTCAGCTCGCTTTAATAATTGCTGTCAAAGTTATGGCCCTTGATCACTTCAAAAAATGTTATGGATGCTCTAGAGGACAAAGTTAATATCCGATTGACTTTAAATCTATACACATTATTTAAGGTCATGAGACGAAGAAGCCTATTGATTTTCAGTTCGCTTTGATAATTGCTGTCAGAGTTATGGCCCTTGATGATTTCAAAAAATCTTGTGGATGTTCTAGTGGCCAAAGTTAATATCCGATTGACTTTAGATTTATACACAGTGTTCAAGGTCATGAGACAAAGAATGCTATTGATTTTCAGCGATCTCTGATAATTACTGCCAAAGTTATCTCCTTTGATCACTATGATAAATCTTGTGGCAGAGGCCAAACTTATCATCCGATTGATTTCAGATTTATACACAGAGTTTAAGGTCTTGAGACAAACAAGTATATTGATTTTCAATGAATTTTGATTACTGAACAGCTAAATCCATGATACATGTATAGTATTAAATGTTTCGTATACTAAACATTAGCATGGGGCAGAACTTTATAAAGACAAAACAAATTCTTACGATTTTCTGATTATTACTTAATGAGTCGTTACTCATAATCAGATTTTAAAGTATATTGTTATAAATGTTTCATTTCGGAAAAAAGGAAAAAATATGCGGCAACTCTCGTTGTCTGGCAACCTATCTTTGTTCATGTCTAAAGGATATTTGGAATGCATTACATATTAATAATACTAATAATAGCTTCTCATATCACATAATCAATATGTAAATTGTTTTTGTTTATTATTAAAATAATGTAGCCTTGGAGGGACCAAAAGGAACACAAACTGATTAAAAACATTGCATACACATGAGCGATAGATAGCATTATGATGAACAATTTGTGTGCCAATAGTATACGAGTAGAGATAAATTAATAAAGAGCCTGTTATCGCGTATACATAAATTGTTTATTACTGTTATTAAAATCATGTAGCAAAGCCTTGATTCTGAATGAAAAAATGCCAATGTTTTGTCACCCATGCGTTCTACATGTATTTCATTTGTACTTTATAATAATGAGCAGATGAATGGTGAAGTTGGAAGTAATTAAAGTGGGCAATGCATCTACAAAGACAAAGGGTGTGATAATCGATAGTAACCCCTCGCTATCATTTTTGCTTTTCCGGCATGTCTAATCAGTAGGGCTGCAACGATACGCCAGGCCACGATACGATGCGCATCTCGATTCATACCCCACGATACGATTAATATCGCGATGCAGGAAATAAATTTAAAAACTGCTGTTAAATTTTAAAAGTCTTTATTTTTTTACGTTAAACATAATATTTTCAAAGGTTTGTATAGATTTAAATGTGTGTAATAAACCCTTTATCACATACTTGCATTATATATCAATAATTACTACTATGAATGATAATTATCAACTTTGGCCAAAGCCCAGCTTAACCGGAGCGGGGCCCTTAGCGTGAAGAAAAGATAATTTCATATCCCTCTGAATAGCATGCCTCGGTAACACAAAGTTAAACGGTTTGCAATACAAAAATAATTACATAATATCTGATCAATAAATAGGAAATCTATTCAATTCCGAACGATATACAAAGTCTAGCAGCCTAGGCCGATAACCGAGTGGAACAACACAGAGAAGGTAGTTGAAGGTTGGTGGATAGCTCAGACTCGACACTTCGCGCCGCTAGATCGATTACTGTGAAACTGTCATCTGATATTTTTTCTTTTTGCCATGAACCGCGGGGCCCTGGGCCTGGGCCCCTCAGGCAAATGTCTTAGCTGGGCTTTGACTTTGGCACATTGAATTTGTTGACGAATGCATTATTATTATAAAAATTAAGCTGCAGAATCAATATGACTGGCTCGTATTGCCACAACAAATTCAGCCAATGAAAAGCTTTCTCGTTGTCAGGTCAGTCGCAGATGTGGCAATGGCGAAGAAAATAACAGTACGGAATTTTGAATGTCAAAATATTATTATACATTAGAAATATAGAAATGATAATTGTACTGGCCAATGTATGCACCAATCGCCAATCTCGTGCATTAATCTTAGCACAATTCGCATATTACTGACGTATTTATAATAATATGCTCTATGTTTTTCCGTATATTATTCAAGTGCGTAATTTGCAAGTTACTTTATTTCAAGCTCGACTTGCTTATCCAGACTGATATTATTTATTCTTAGCGAAATCACTAAAGTCCATGTGTCGAGAGTGTGATAACACCTACTCGCTTACAGTAAAAAAAGTAATTTTGCTTATGGAATTATTTACGCATTCCACGTTAGGATATTTAAACGACAGAACGCTGGTCTTTTTTTGTGGATTTTTTGGATAATGAATCGCGATACGGACATTGATTGTATCGTGCATCGTGGATTTTTACAAAATCGCGGTTCATCGATTCATCGATGAATCGTTGCAGCCCTACTAATCAGTGGCACTATCGATTTATATCAATATGTTATCTAGCACTAATTTAATTATCACAATTTTGTAAAAGATATGTTTTATTCAATCGACACCAAAAAATTCAGTTTTTTATACACCATTTCTCCGTAAACAGTAGATGTACTTTTGAATATTACATCTTCATGATTTGTACCTACATGTACAAAGTTATAATCAATCTTATTGGATTGATTCGTAAAGAAGCAATGACTTCAGTTAGGATTGGACTGATGAATTAGCCGACAAAGGACATGTATTAAGTCAGTCAATCATGGCAGATCAAGTCGTAAATCAAGGTAGATGTATAGACCGGATCACCTAGTAAATACATGTATGTTGATCTCTTACTCACTTTTCCAAGCCGGTTTTCAGCGACAATTTGTGGTAGTTATACAGTCAGTAAACTATATTTTTTTGGAATTTTGAATATTATTCACTATGTCTTGATGTCCAGTTGGGCATGTTCCTGGTCGCCAGTGGTCGGACAATTTATGACGTTTGGAAAATAGCATCGGACATGTCCGAAATATACAGGCGAAATCCCATCACTGGTGCAGGGCCATTTTGTCAGCAACTCATATATCGAATCTATAGTCTGCAATAAAATGTTTTGATGGGCTATTTTTTTTAAACTGAACTGGAAAAAGGCGTTTTCTTATTTAATGTTACAATGCCTAGCTATAAATTAACATAATTTTCTTCATTTTTTGGTAAACAAGTTTGACAGCTCTCATAGAGTTTATTTTTAATAATAATCGTTTTTGTAATGATGATGATAATAGTTTTCTTTAGCGCTGAACATTCATTCACTTTTTTTTTTAAGAATTCCTACAAAATCGTATTACCTCTTACCAGTTTACTATTATCTTATGCAATATGCACATACATGTATGTAATTCATGTGCGTTTTTTGTTTTAAATACAAGAGTTAGTTGAATTGGACAAGCAGTACCATACTTTTTATCTGATTTCCGCTATTTGCGAACATCAATTTAATCGCTTTTACACTGTGTGCGACCACATGACAGCTGTAGCGGCTTTGTTCTAGAACAATGGACCTATTCTTGTCACTGATAAGATTCTCACATAACATTTAGTTTTTATTGTTATACTATATGACATTCCTTATTGATTATCAACAAAACACTCAATCGTTGGTTCACAACTATTTATGTTATTTACTATTCAGGTTGTTGTATGGTTAGCGCGCTGTATCATAAGGTCTGTCATTGAGTCAACTTGCATAATTTCGATTACCCGATTATATGTGACAAGTCTTCTGTCCAACCTTCTCCGGGTCCTTCGGTCTCCTCCTTAAATGCCTAACTAACTTTGTCAGCCATAGATGTTTATAATTGTTTTATGTGAGTATACAACTGCTGCACATAAATTCCATCGCAGATTGTAGCGATTTTCGCTTCAGTTATGATATGCGCATGTGATTTTGGCCGTGAATGAAAAAGTACTTGTTTGTTCTGAAAATTACCTAACAGATTGTTGGTCGTCACTTTGAATTGGCCACACAGCTCTATTTTGATACCGGAAATTCAAATTCTGTGTGGCAAAATATTGGCAGTTTTGTCAAATTTGGCAATAAACTTTTATCAAAGTTTAAAATCCCATATCATTGCAGCCATCGTATACAAAAAGATCCAAATACAAACAGCCTGTGCCACACGAATTGAATAACGTGCCTGCCTGACCTGACATTTACATTCATGAGGCTTTATACGGTTGGCACAGATCAATATTACAATGGACATAGAGTTTAAACCAATACACCCTCCTACGCCTGCTGGTTGATCATCGCGCAAAATATCAATAAAGCTTGGCGTGCATTGCTAGAGAAGGCTGGTTTACGTAAGTCTACAAGTTTTCGTAATTTTGCAGCAATTATCAAAATAATTGCTGTGTTGTGTTATCTTAAGTATCACCAAATTGTTCAAAAGTAATTTTTCGATATGAAGTTGTGACTTTTTTTGTAGACGCTAAAGTGTAGTATGGGCAGATTGTTTTTAACATGATGGTTTTTGGTTTGTTGTATCAGATGCATGACTTTTGAAGTTGCACTTTAGGAAGTCGGCAATTGTGATAATCTCCATACTCCGCACAGTGTTTCGTTTGATTAGAGGTAATCCCATTACTCACGAGTTGATATTGTTGTTTTAAATTTTGATTGGTCAGTAGTCCAACCAATGACTAACTGCTCTACAAAAGCTAACATTTAAAACGAGTGCCAATATTGGACCATGTACGTGACATGGAGTAGGGTCGCCTGTCCGACCTCGTGGGTTTTCAACGAGTTGTCGGGCTTCCTCCCAATGCTAAAGACCCCTACGATCAAGCAAATTATTAAAATCAACCATTTAAAGAAATTTATATTGATATACATATTCATGGGGATTGAATTTCACGTGCGCGCTGTATCATAAGGTCTGTCATTGGCGTGTTTTCGATTCCCTAGTTGTACGTGACAAGAGTAGGGTTGTCTTCCAATCTCGTGAGTTTTATCCAGGTCTTCTGGTTTCCTCCCACTGTTGAAGACCCCTACGCACAAGCAAATGCACAAGCGTATTATTGAAATAAAATCGAACCATATGCTGGTCCTGAAATGACTCAGTTTTGTGTTGAGTGGATGTTAAATAAACCCCATACATGTTCATGAATTAAACTAAATCCAAAAATGTCTAAATTGTCTGGTGATAAATATTTATTAGCACTCTTTGTGATCAAGCTTACGGAAGTGAGTCAGTAAACCCACAATATTTTCAATTTTATTTTACAATAGCCTCCACTCCACCAATAAATTTTTTTATCGAGAAACACATAGCACTGGTGTGCAAAGCGCCAAAGTATACAGAGAAACTGTCGCAGATCTCGTTTATTTTGCCGGTATGTTCCTGTTCATGTTAGTCTCAAAATGTCTACCGACGAGACATAAAACTCATGAAATAATTCGGTTTTTAATCTTTAAATGACTAAAGTGAAAACATTTGGATGAATGTTATTTCAGTTTTAACATTTTCAATTTCATTGCAAAAAAATTAGCGTTGTTTATTTTCTTACAGAAATTTTGATTACGTTGAGTTAAGGATATGAAAGCTTGAAGCCGTATATTATGTAGAATTTAGACTGGTATTTTGAGCGTATGAACGTGTTGTATAGGTTGGGTTTATTACTGTCCTGACCTATAAGTTTTATCAGGAGTGGAGTTGTTAACATGTGCACACAGCAAGCCACAAGCCAACTAAACACGCCAGTATGGAAGGCTGGGCTATATGATTGCCTGCTATTAAATTCGTTGGGCCTGAACAACCGTAAATAATTGCCATATGACTGACAAGATTTGTACACAGGCTAGCAGTTAGATGACCTACTGACCTATATTAGTCACTAGATAAAAGACCACATTGTTTGAGATGGCCTAAAGCATTCATTATTTTTGCCTTCCACAACCAAAGACCGGAGCCCCGGCACTTACTGATGTTTTGATTTATTATTTACCCTATGCATGACATGTAATATTAATATTAATAATTTTTTTTAAAACTCACAATGACTTGAATATCACATCCAGAACTTGAAAACGTGGGCGTGTTGCGTAGCAGACCCGTCAACCCCTCCGAGCTGAAATGCAGTAGGGTAGAGTAAAAAATGCAGTAGAAACCATAATGTGGCATGTATTCCCCCTTCCAAGGGTAATAAATTCAGAACTGATGCATTGAACTGCAGGCCCAACAATGAAAAAATTGCATTAAATGTGTAATAGAAAATATATACACAGGCAATGGTAACCATATCTAAAATTATTTATATAATTAAACCAAAATTAATATGTAGCCTAAAGAAAGAAATAATTAGTAGTATAAAAATTAATTAAAATTACCGATCCAGTAGTAGTTAGTAGTACTGGCAGTACCACTTTCCTTTTGTTTTAACTTCGCACGAGTTTTTGTCAATATTGGGTGCATAAAAAATTATTTTTGCGTAACGATTAAATATTAGCATCGATTTAATGATCCCCCCCCCTCATGGCGATTATACTCTCTCTCTCTCACAGTACAATAATGTACATGTACATGATTTTTTTCCCCCGTGATTCCGTAAATCTGCTTTTACATTTATTTGAGAGAGTGTAAGTCAGAATTGGCAAGACATATTCCCATCGTGAAATTAAAGTTCACGGTTGTATTGCATTCAAAGTATTGTATTAGAGATGCTGTTCGTACACGCGCGGTTATCCTCTCACTCTCACAATACAATAATGCACAGAATTTTTTTCCCTGTGATTCCGTAAACCTGCTTTTACATTTACGTAAGTCAGAATCAGCAAGACGTATACCCATCTGGAAATTAAAGTTCGAGGTTGTTTTGCATTCGAAGTATTGTTTTAGATGCTGTAGGTACGCGCACAAATGAAAATGTCAGCCATTACTGCCGTAAATTGGTCACTAGTTTATCGCTACATATTTTAAGAGTATTCGGAACACGTGCCAATGATTATATCCGCTTTATTAACTCTAAAATATGGTTGAATTGAAAAGTATTTGGGAAAAAATCTCTTAGCTAAATTACACATTACGATAAAAGTCACAATCTTTATTGTTTACATGCATCCATTAGTTGCTTCCCTTAGTTCCATAGTTTTGGCGTGAAAATTAAAAAAAACTCTCTTTGTTTGAAAATGCAGTAGAACTATTACTGTGCAATAGAACCGTACATGAGGCCTTTTCGCAGCACTTTTCCGCGTGATGCAGTAGAGTTAACAGTTTCAATGTGCGCCAGATGCACTTGTTATCAATAAATTTATTAACGAATCCATATGGTATGAGGACGCTGTCTCAGAGATGATGTTGATGTAAAATAGATAACATTTCGACAAAGGAAAAGTAGTCCAAAAAGGGTTAGGAGGGTTGGATGGCTGAATGGTTAGCACGCACCATGTATGATAAGGTCTGTCATTAGGGACCTTTCGCATCGGTATGAAGACGAACACCAAAACAAACATATGTTGACTTATGTTTTCATATCCTCTAACAAGCGGTGTCGCAATCCAACGTACGATAATAGCTACATGGCGTTAATTTCTACTCCATGAACTCTTCTGTCCGGGCAAAGTTTTCAATCAATATTTTGGTAGATGTACAACAAATCAAGCAGAATATTGCATTTGAGTACACAACCTCTACACAATCAACAAATATGTGAATCTAGCTCCACACGTAACGTTTTTCACTGGCCGAACACTTATTGTGGATTGACGTCACAAGTACACACAAATCAATGATGTTTTCATGTACGTTTTCGTATTCATTTTCGTATCGATATAAAAGGTCCATATTGAGTCAACTAGCATGGTTTAGATTCCCCGGTTGTACGTGACAAGGATTAGGATCACCTGTCAAACCTTGCTTCGGGCCCTCCGATTTCCTCGCACTTCTAAAGACCCCTACACACAAGCGAATAATTGGGTTGGATAGCTGAATGGATTGCACGCGTGCGGTATCATAAGGTCTGTCATTGAATCAACTGGTGTGGTTTTGATTTCCCGTTCGTCATTACTAGGAGTAGAGTTGCCTGTCCAACTTAGTGGGTTTTCTCCCACTGCTAAAGACCCCTATGCGCAAGCGAATTATTGAAATAAAATTGAACCTTTTGTTGGTCCCGACTTAACCTAGTTTGTGTCGAGTGGACATTAAACCCTCTCTCTCCAAAATGTGGACATTGAACCATCTGTCTCGCTCTCTCCAAAAAGCTCATATGACAAATTGAAAATTCCATTAATCTATGCTACTCCCAATGGAATAAGGTGATGGTCATATCTATTTGCAGTGAATTAAATTGATAGGCCTGTTTTAAATTTGATTGAAATCAAACTGTTATTTTGATTATGAATTAAATGTAAAATAATCACATATTGCTATTATTACTCTGGGTTTGACTGTGAGAAATTTTTAATTTTGTGAATCATGCACTGTTAATTTATTGAAGGGGCTTTATGGGTGATTAGATAAAGAGTTTACAGTTCTCACTTTAATAGTTTAAAAATAGATATGCTGAACATTTCAGTCAAGTTGTCTCAGTCTGAGCCAAGCTATCGGGATACAATTATAGTCTATCCTCAATTGTCATAAACAAAGTCTCGATTTGTACTGTAATTGTATGAACAACAAAACATATTTAAATCTACTCAAGATCACAGCATTGACTGTTACATGTAGTTGATTATGATCTTCATGAGTTAATTAATGTCTAATTAATAAGTTATATAACATTTCAGGCCTAAAGAAAGACTTTCAATAGGCAGATTTAACTCTTGCATAATGTATGTTTAAATAAGATATATATATCTTTTATACTATGAGTAAATTTCAATAATACATACATAGTTATTTCGATTTTGCGTTCTCAATTTAATTTTATATTTAAAATAAGTAATCTGAGTGCGTATTAGCGAGGATTAATCTGTGACCTCCAAAAAACACAAAATGCTACCTTGACAAAATTTCATTTCTTTCATTTTACCATAGTTTCAAAAGATGCACTCAAGAGTGTTTTCGTCCCTTGCCTTTTTTGCCTTTTGAAGAAAGCAGATAGAACTACAGTATTGGTATGGGTTCATCTATACATTAAGGTAGATTGTTCAAACCTGGTTTTACATGTAGTGTTCATTTGGTGGATATCTTGACCAATGACTGATGAAGATTTACTGCCTTGACTAAGCAGAGATAAGCAATTTGATTTGTTGATAATTTGTGAAACAGTAAACTTGGTTTTTAATTAAATGAGGTTGATGATATTTGGTGTATAGTTCCACTGCATATTCAGTTGAGACCAGATTTATGTCACTAAAACTCGGGTATCATTTAAAATTGTGTTGTTTTAGCAGGAATTCAGTATTTATTGTGTAGTTTCAAACCATTGTTGGAAAACTGTTCAAATTTGTTGAGAATCATAGAAAACCAGTGGGTTTCTGCTGTTAGGAATTTCATATTCTAAGAAAATCAAAACAAAATTATTTCTATGTCTTTGGTTCAGTAGGTTGTCAACTCACTATTATACATCATACGCATTATTTACCACACTTTAAAATCATTCACATCGGAAATAATAATACAATTACCTCCCTTGTTTTTTCTATCCCCCCCACCCCCACCCATGCAAAAGCTATCTTTAATCGGTTGAATGTGAAGTTGAAAATGACATTTTTGCCAATTTCTCAACTGGCGATAGTGAATTATAGGATTAATAGGATTATTCTTTAACAAGGTAGGACTGTTTATAGATACCATCTATTTTAAGGCTTTATTTTAATACATTTAATATAACATTAAAATATGAAATTCTTGCTTTAAAGGGTTTGTTTAGATTAGACAATGAGTGTTGGGTTTATAACTGTTAGGTTTCTAGAGCAGTGTTGAGTAATTAATTGCTGTTAATTACTCAACCCCTTTTAACCAGTGATAGAACTTTAAAGCTACTTTGCTGTCAGCCAGCCCAATTGTTAATTTCAACTGCAGTTGCTAAGGAAAATAATGTGTCTTTTCATAGTAAATGTAGGTCACATCATTAGGGAGACATCATATATATATAATTGAAAAGTTGCTCATGTGGGGATTGTAATGTCATATATTATGGAAAACCTGATTAGGATTTAATTTCTACTACTTGCCATGTGCAATGTGGGTAATTTTGCCTGCTGCTAAACAGTCGCTGTGAATGCATGTCCAGTGTAAATGAACATTTGGCATGTATCGGACCATAACTTCATGGATTATGGCCCCTGATTGTACGAAAAATCATGTTTTTAGCGTTTATCAGATCATAACTTCCAGAATTATGGCCCCTGATTATAGGAAAAATCACATTTTTAGCTCACAATTAATATCAGATTTAAAATAATGTTTGAATATATCACAGTTACACTATAATTATGGTTGAGTTTGAATTTCTTAAAAATCGGACCAAAACTGCCCCCTCGTACCCTAAAAGTGTAAACATCTGGTATATCAAATAATAAATATTATTATTATTATTATGATGTAAATGCTCCAGGGTTCAATTTAGTCTAAAACCAATGAGTAGCAAATTTTTTTGACGGATTCACATTTTGGCTAATCAATTCAATATTTGAATAGCATTTGCTCATATTTGAGGAGCAGTATAACGTAGCCTATAAATATTTGCAATTCAGATTTCTCGGGGTATAAGTGGATACTTTTTTCCGCCAATGTCCGGCCTTCATTGTACACTCCGCTTCGACTTATGTATGGATGAAGTTTAAAAAAAATTGACATTCCAAAAACTTTTTTAAGTTCCCGTCTATCCCCGATCGTCTAAATCAAAACTACATGTACTGTACGGTACTTTAAATTACACCATTCCAATCGAAATATTTGTAGGCGCGGCGTTGCTTGTTTATTTCTCTATTTAAAAACATCCTCCCCTCCGCCTTTAAAATATCAACCCGAGAATATGCCATCAGCATAACATTTTTGTCAGACATTCGTCAAAAATGGCACGTTTCACGCATCTCGCGAGATGTCTACTTTTAGTTTTCAGTTAAGTTAACCAATCATACAATACTGCGTCGTTTTATTCTATTTTACTAACAATTTTATAAACACATATGTGATTAAAAACAGAGTCTGCATTGTCTTCTAGTTATTGAATATATTGAAATAAAAACGGTTTCAAATTAATCACGACCACAACTTGGAATATTTAACAAGTGAAGTTAGTCCTGCATTTATAATTATACTCCACATTCATCCAAAATATAACGAATCGTACTTCACAAGTTTGAAAACAATTTTTGGCTAATGAATAAAATAATTCTATCGCTTTTACCGCGATATGAGTCGCTTTTTGCGATGCGATACCGGTTAAATTGAACCCTGAAATGCTCCCATTACCTACAAAAGCATCAATATGTGACAACCCTTGTTGACTGTTCAAAATATTTAGCTGCTGTGGTTGTACCCTTTCTATCCTGGCAACCTATCTTTTACTTTGTTATACATGTACATGTACTGTACAACTACATGTACCTACCTCCTCAGTGTTCCAACTTTGGATTTATATTTAGTCTATTATACTTTGCACTCTTGTTACCTCAACAACCTTGTCTATACATAAATATAAACTAAATATCCCTTATGTGTTTTGATAAATTTGGACACTAGCACATCAGTCTAAATTGCAAATGATCAGTTGTCAATCTGTGTAAAATCCTGGTAAGCGAACTAACTTCCCCGGTAATTAAACCCCACCCTAATATCAGTGTATTGTAAATACTCCTATTCCTATATTACAATTACATGTACCTACAAAACCATATGTGACAACCATTGTCAACTGCTTGGACAATTTATCTGCTGTAGGTGTATGTTATGTTGCCTGGCAACCTATCTTTTACTTTGTTGTGCATCGTTACTCCAAGTTAAACTTTTTTTTAGGTAGGTTTGCTTTGAAACACTTAACACATATGTGTCTGTCATTTTGTCTGAAACAAAAACCATTTTTTCCAGACGTGAATAATATTTCCAAGATGTAGAGACTCAATAATAGGCTCACTGTCAGTATGTGATTAAAGTTCACATAATCTCTATCGATATCAAATAAAATTCGACATTTGCAATTTTAGTCCCATTATCACAAGATTCTATGATTATACAATTAAAATATTAACCGAAGTTTTGACTAAAAAAATTTTTGTTGATTCCAGAAGCATTGAAGTTTTCGTTATTCGTTATGAATTATCTTTTTTTGGCAAATGTTGGAAACATTAAAGAGCCTTTCATACATTTAATTATGTAATAAGTGCAGGTATATTTTGCTGTTATACTCTCTGTGATTTGATGTACATGTATGAAGAAATCAAGGTCGTTATATTATTCTATGTCGTTCCTGACAACCACGCGGCAACAAGTTGTGATTTCAAGAACTCGTGTTGATTAGTATTGATTTTAACTTCGTCGGTCGGTCTCTGTATCCCATGATTGATTGCTGGTATTACTCATGGTCATGACAGACTCGCAGAATTACATTAATTGAAAATTTGTAGCGCGACTAGGATTTTAAGAGTCGTTGTAGGATAGCGTGAGTTTTGAAAGTAGATTGGTACGTATTTGATTTCAGACAATAACGACACGTTCATGTAACGTTTGGGTAAATTCTATTTCGCTTTGACGATTTTCTAACTGTCTATTCACATTCAGGTAATTTTAATGCGCGCCAACATTTTACACATATAACATCCCCCTAATTCTGTCCATTTATCCGCCAGTACAGTTAAATGTTTAACTGGTCAAAAAACATTTGTATAATGATATTTCTCACAGAGTTACCTCTCTTGTGACTGAAACCTTGTATGCAATGTTTAGTTCAGTCATATTTAGATTAGATTTGTGGTTGAGAATGTTCATAAGAATTGACCGTAGCACAGCTGTCTAAGCAAAATTTCGTTCCTAACACATGGGGGCGGGGTGATGATGGCCGAATGGTTAGCCTGTGCACGCTGTATCATGCGGTCTGTCATTGAGTTAACCGGCGTGGTTTTGATTCTATGGGTTGTACGTGACAAGGAGTAGGGTCACCTGTCCAACCTTTTGGGTTTCCTCCGGTTTCCTCCCTCTGCTAAAGATCCCTCTACGTGCAAGCGAATTATTGAAATAAATTTGAACCATATGTTAGTCCTTAGTTTGTTGCGAGTAGACATTAAACCCCATTTCTCTCTCTCTCTCCCTAGCACACTGTATTGCGCATTGGAAGATTATATTTTTAAAATCAGCTATTTTTCCTGAACACATCGTGTAAGCAACCAAACAAATGTTTTGTGTCTGACAAAAATTTGATAGAAAGATATTGAAGCTGTTGTTATCCATGTATACTGCATGATTGATGTGTTCAAAAAATAGAATTTAATCGCAATCTTCAAACTAGCTGTATTTCTAATAAAGATCAAATCATACAATAGGTTAATTCCAAATAAATGTTTAAAAGTATATTTATTCTGTTTTACATTAAAATTCCCAGCTTATTTATGCTAGAGTTGAAAAGTAAAAGGCATATTTTATAAAAGGAAGTATTTGATCTTATTAAGTTATATCACTTGTCATGTGAGGTCATGTGACAAAAGTTTATGTATGCAGTATTTTTATACACCCACATTGAATGGGATCGTATATCGTCATCCCATTCCTTCGATCTGTCTCGCGTCCACAATTATTTGTGGATGATCTAGAGACTCTCAAGGTTGTCATATTTGCTGAATGAACAGGTACCACAAGTCTCCGTGGACTGCCTTACATATTGTCACTGTACAGGACTAATGCCAATAGATGAAAATGACATCATAGTTTACTTTACATACAAAATATAGGTCACTAACATACAACATATATATATATATATATATCATATATATATATATATATATATATATCATGGAGAGAGAGAAAAACAAACTAGGTCATTTTGAAACTAAAATATTCAGTTTTATTTCAATAATTCACTTGTATGTAGGGGGTCTGTAGCTGTGGTAGTAAACCAGATGATCTGGAGAAAACCCACGAAGTTGGGCTGGCAACATTTCTCCTTTTCACAAACAAGCAGGGAATCAATGACAACCATTTATATTTACCATGGAAACGCTTACTATATATTATATATGGAAAATAATACATAAATTGTGACAGATCTAATCTATAATGACATGGTTTGTTCAATTTCGGTAAAAAATAATAAAAGTTTCCATCTGATTGAGTTTTTTGTATTTATTAGTTTTGTGTATATTTTTCATTAATACCTTGGCTAATACCCATTTTATAGTTTTAACCACAAATATAAACTTCATAAACATACTGATTAATGCTAATAGCTTTACCTCGTTACTGGGCAAACTTCGTTTGAAAATAATTGATATTACAAAGTTTATCATGAAAGCATGTTTAGCAATGAGTATTACCAGGTTAATTAGGAATATATTTAAACATGTCAAAGAAATATATCTTAAAATATAAAACGTGAAAGATATTGTCTTGATCACGATGCTGTGCCTTGACCAATCACTCACAGGAATGGGCGTCGATAGGAAACAAGAATGAAAAACACTCAATTAAGATTTCCATTTGCTGTTCGTGTCATGAAAACAGCTGTACATGTAATATCTGGCATATAGTATGTGCTGCCATCATCATACAAGTATATGTAGATCATCTGGAACAAAACACTTACGGACCAATGCTCAAATTAGTAGTGAACACGAAAGAGCCCTTAGATGGCTGAAATAGTGCTCTTGAGGCTAAATGCTTACTTTTAGCACCTGTGTCTAAACCTCAATCAGTATTAGCACAGACGTTTATGGTGCTGCATATCAGAACCCACAAGATTGGTCTTTCTGTCAGGGCTTTGAATTAAACAAATTTTACATTATTATAATTCGTTTCCAAAAAGGGTCTATTCTGAATCGTCTAATTCGATTTACTGTAAACTGACCGAAATTTCTTTCTTTACTTAAATATTTGGAAGACGATAACAAGTAAGGTACTTGGTAGATGTAATATTAACTAAATAGATATTTTATTAAGACACGATCAAATTTAATTCTTGCCAGCACTACATGCAAATTCGGTTTTGTAGTTTTCAGTCAGAATTTTTTATAGAATGCGCCGTGTTGCACAAAATTAGCAGCCAAGTTTCTCTTATAAAAAAAAATATGACACGGTTCCTTTAACTGATTTAATACTGCTGTCTGTTGCCACGGCAACCAGCTCCGTTTGTGTGTAACTTAATATTCTCATTCTCATGGCAGGCTATTCTCAGATGATATATCCGATCATTGCCTTCCTTAATAAACAGTGTTGTTATCCTTATTTTTGTCAAAGGGGATGAAGAATATGATTTTAGAAAATGCTGAGCAAAGAGAGGCTGGAACTTTGAGAAATTTTTAGCGGGTTATACTATTCAGCGTTAAGTGTCCGTCCAGTATGCTGTTCTATCCATGGATTGTTAAAAATTAGGGAGGTCAATGACGCAATAAAATGGCCGTCATGCGCAGTTGAATGCCACTTACTTTTCACAAATTTGACTATGTTTAACCTGCTCGTATGAAATAATTACTGTTGAAATCTTTGAAGTTTTTGTTGATTTTATAAGATTAAATTGTGTAAAATTGCACAAAAGTATTTTTTCTATCAGCCACTGTTGTTTCTGTTGGTAAAATTTTGTTTCCGTAAGTGTTGTTTCTCTCGATTATTTCAGCGCGAGACGTCAACATTCCGGGATATACCTTCATGAAAATAAATATTAACACTGGTTCCTATGGTGGCTGTTAGCGGCCATTCTACATCGTCGACTTGTCGGGTTGTGAAGGCGACAAGTCGCGGCACGACAAAGCGAAATAATTGCATTTCGTCGACTTGTCGCTTTGTCGGGTTGTGAAGGCGACAAAGCGACAAGTCGACAAAATCAACCCGACAACGCGACAAACTAACCCGACAATCGTCGCCCTCATTTTGTCGACTTGTCGGGTCAATTTTGTCGCTTTGTCGCCTTCGACTTATTCACAACCCGACAAAGCGACAAGTCGCCGAAATGCAATTATTTCGCTTTGTCGACTTGTCGCTTTGTCGCCTTCACAACCCGACAAGTCGACAAGCCGCCGAAATGCAATTATTTCGCTTTGTCGACTTGTCGCTTTGTCGCCTTGGAAGTCAATCACTGCGCATGATCGAGCAGTCTTCGGTTAAGTATGGAAGCCCAATCTCGACGAGGCGAGGGTGCGTTTATTCAACATTTGGTTTAGTTTTGCTACACCTGACCATTACACAAATATGATTGAAAACTTCATGTGGTTAAATTTGCATTTAACGACCCATAAAATTATATGTTGATATGTATTTTATGCTTTCAAAATTGAGAATAGAATATGCTAGCTTTGCTACATTAAAAAATATTTAAAATTTAAATCCTTTCTTCTTAGGATGTTTATAGGCAAGTTTCCTTTACAGAATGCACTAAAGCTTTTTCCGTTGGAATTGTTTCAAATAAGCGTAGGCCGTGGAGTTGGTGTCTGGGCAAACTTTCCTTAATAGCACACTGCATTGGTGTCGAAAAATAGTTTAAAATAATATGTTGGCAGAAAAAAGTACCCCGGCCGTATCGCCGCTGTCTTGACAGAATTTACCCCGTAATAGGCCTACACGGCATAACATATGCCTGTCTTCATTGATGCAGAAAAGTACATTGGTTGATAAACTAAGTCATAGTTTAAATAAACGTGGTCTGTCCCCAAAATGTTTGTTTTTGTTTATTAAAAGTATATAAGTTTTAACTATAAACAATATGATTTGTAATTAACAAAATAGTATATTAAGTAGGTAAGTAATTCTTTATTGCTGAAAGTTACTTATAGCAAATACAATGAATAAATTTGTAAATATGTAAAAGTGTTAATGATACAAATAGTACAAAATAAGTTAGAAAAGAATGAAAGTTCTAGGGAAGAATAGCGTCAAGAAAAGAATGACGTTTAATAAATTATAAATGTATATATTTTGCTAACGAGTTTAAAATAACTGGTGATGTGGAAGACATAATGTCTATAAATATTTGGAGTGAAGGGTGATTTCTATAATAAAAAGGAATAAGCTGTTCTTTATATAATGGACAGCAAAGTAAAAAATGATATTCGTCTTCAACGTTATTTAAATTGCATAATTTACAAATTCTATCATATAATTTTATGGGTCGTTAAATGCAAATTTAACCACATGAATTTTTCAATCCTATTTGTGTAATGGTCAGATGTAGCAAAACTAAACCAAATGTTGAATAAACGCACCCTCGCCTCGTCGAGATTGGGCTTCCATACTTAACCGAAGACTGCTCGATCATGCGCAGTGATTGACTTCCAAGGCGACAAAGCGACAAGTCGACAAAGCGAAATAATTGCATTTCGGCGGCTTGTCGACTTGTCGGGTTGTGAAGGCGACAAAGCGACAAGTCGACAAAGCGAAATAATTGCATTTTGTCGACTTGTCGCTTTGTCGGGTTGTGAATAAGTCGAAAGCGACAAGTCGACAAAATGAGGGCGACGATTGTCGGGTTAGTTTGTCGGGTTGATTTTGTCGACTTGTCGCTTTGTCGCCTTCACAACCCGACAAAGCGACAAGTCGACAAAATGCAATTATTTCGCTTTGTCGTGCCGCGACTTGTCGCCTTCACAACCCGACAAGTCGACGATGTAGAATGGCCGCTAACAGCCACCATAGGTTCCTCAGTTGTTACTATCACGAATTACGTATCAAACTGAAGGGAATTCCCTGAGGAATACTGGGATTGTTGTGAAAATAGAATTTTCTAGAGTCCCGTGACCCAATTGACCGATTATTTAAAGAAAACGCCATTTTTCCACATAGAATAACCGATAAATGAATTTTTCCTCACGTGAAATTCCCAAAATAGATAAATCACAGCCCATGAATAAATTATAAACCTTTCTTCTCCATGAACATGTCAGAATAATGTAATTTAATACTTGAGAACCAGTGTAAAAATTCAATTTAAATGACCATTCCATGAATTCGTACGCTGCGCAAAAACCAATATGGCGGACGCGTCGATGACAACGGCAAATGATGGTACCCAAATTGGTTGATAGGAACATACTAAAGCTTTGTTCTTTTGATAAACCAAGAAATATCATCGCTTATAAATGACAGTTTGCTTGAAGGTTGATCAATAATGCGTAAAATATGACGATCTTTGTAAAAAAGCCGAAGTTTTTCAGTTAGAAAATAGCTTGGTTATATGTACAGGGAGTGAGAACAAATGTGAGAACAGCTATAACTGCACGTCTTTCTGCCTGTAACAGTGTAAAACTGCTGTTCCATTGTGTATTTTACTCCCCCTAGTTTCAATGCCCGTTCTCTTCTCCGGAAAATATATGAATGAAAAATTTAGGAATTGTGTATGATATGTGATTATTCGATGTCAGAAATGACAAGAAATACAACTTCTCACTTTTATCGAGCCAGATTTATATTGTTTTGTGGTCTTTGACTGTTTGAGGTGCAGGAGGACGGTCCCACAATATAAACAATTACACACGGACAAGAAACAATTTTATATAGATAGATAGGCCCAACCCAGAATAGTATAAATATTAAAATAAATTATGCAGAATAGGCAATCAGCAAATTGAAAATAATTGTTTACAAAGCTCAATCAAACACCTTGTTTTTAGTATTTGAGATTATTCAATATGTAATAATGTTAACAATTTTATATAAAGCATTTTTACATGTGGAAGGCATAGGCTACATAAAAGGCAAACCGCAAATTAATTAGCATAAAATATGCAAATTCGCTTATTGAGAAAAAATATTCATAATTTTAATTTTAGTCCATATGTTTGAAAATTGATACGTACCAAGAAGCCTAAATCTGGTATTTTTTTTTTTAAATGAATAAAAGAATAAACAATATACAATTCTGATTTTGCATGATATTAAACAGAATATGCAAATTAGGTAAGCTTATTTGCATATAAGCTTATATTGTTTTGTATTGTTTTACTCAAAATTCACCCTAATACTTTGAAAAGGACATCAAAACCTTATTTCTCCACTTAAATGATGACAAATGTCCATTTTTATAGAAAACATTGAAAAAATTAAGACGATTACGCATAATTTATGCAAATTAATTCATAATGTATGTGCATATTTTAACTAAATTTTTATTCATTATCGTCATGGAAACTTGTGCGACAAATGTTCCAAATTTTATGTTGATCATATCAATAATAACAAAGTTATGAGTAAAAACGCAATAAAGTTGATTAATTTTGCATTGAAAGGGTATTGTCACCTTGGTAATTCTCCCTTTAAACTACTATTGTCTGTGTATGGACATATTCCCAAAATGGTGAAAAAATGACCGACTAATTTTGCTGCGAATCGAAAACTACTGAACGGATTTCAATATTTTTTTCGTTAAAATGTTCAAGTAAATGAGAACAAAATGACTAACAATATCATTTTCATAATAATTGAAGTCAAAATTTATCTTGACCTCCCTATAAAAATGTAGGAACAGAGAATGTGATTTTTGAAAATGCAGACAATTTAATCGTTTTCTTTTTTTCGAAAAAGTAAAAAGGAGAGGAGGAGATTGCCATCGAGTCATGTGATGGGGTTTTGATTTTCTGCTTGTACACGACACAGAGTAGGGTTGCCAGTCCAACCTCTTGAGTTTTCTCTTGTTTGCTTGTACTGCTAAAGACACCTACGCATTAGCCTATCTTTCTTAGAACTATTAGTAATATTTCAATTCTAATGTTAAGTACAAGGAGTAGGTTCGCCTGTCCAACCTCATGGGTTTACTTCGGTTTCCTCCCACTGTTAAAGACCCCTACGCGCAAACAAAGTATTTTAATAAAATTAAACCATATGTCAGTTCTGAAATGACCTAGTTTGTGTCAAGTGAACCTAAACCCCATTTCTCTCTCTCTCTCTCTCTCTCTCTCTCTCTCTCTCTCATCTACTGTTAAGTGTTTACGTTTTCAACATGATAACTATTGACTATTGTAAAAGCAAGCCTCGGCAGTACATTTCAATTTTATCAACTGGAATGACAATATTTTTTCGTTGTTGAGTAAATTGCTGTGACTTTATCAATCATTATTCAGATAACAAGAAAATGGCATTGCTTGTATCGATTAGTTACAATCTGTTCATTTTATATATTTGTTATGGTATGCAACTTGTACCAATCAAATCAATCAAATCAATTAAAACAAATACAAACATTGATTATTATTGTTTATCTTTCACTCTGTATTGTCCATCAGTATTCTCGATAATCATGGTATTTGTTTGAAAAAATTCTGTTACTGTTGGTTGTACTATTATAGATCCTCTTAACTAACATAGTCTATACCATCCTGTTTCATAATTCCTCATTAATAAACAGAAGCATTGATATGTTTTTATAAGTGTGAATTTAAAAACTAATTTTTAATCTACATTTTATCAAAAAAAATGGTGACTAGATCAAATCCATCATGTCCCTTCCTTTATACCTTTCCTAAGGATATTCCAGTGATGCCGGAAATAAGATGAGGCAAGGAACAGCACCTATACTCATTCAGATGTGATGAAAACCGCTGACATAAGTATATCACTGGCAATCTCAATAGAATAGAGTTAAATTGAGGAAGACAAAATAGTAAAACATTGGCTTTAATTAAATTGAAAATTGACAACTGGGTAACCATAAAATGTATTTTCTCTTTTCAGGTTCAGATGAATTGAAAATTAGAATTAAAGTCTGATCAATGATAAATAATGGAAGTGGATGAGGAAAGCGAACATGATGAAATATTTGTACATCCTGACGATCCTGTACCATGGTTCCCAGAACAGTCACCTCCGTCGTCGAGTGAAAAACCTTTACGGTTGAAACGTCGTAAGCGATGTGGAGAGTGTGGTCCGTGTCAGATTAAGACTAACTGTGGTGAATGTCCATACTGCGTTCGTAGAAGTGTATTAAAACAATCATGCATTTATCGAAAGTGTATCTATTTACGAAAAACTGTGCGTAAGCCATCACCCAAAAAAGTAGATAGACGAGCATATAAAAGAGAACTACTGTTGGCTACTCGTGTATCTAAAACCTACCCTCATGAATTGTTGTCACCAGATGAGGACAGCAGATATTCATATGAACTTATGTCACCCCCTGGGGATGGAGTTTACCCTGTGGGTCTCATACAGGTATCTCCTTCTGCAGGAGAAGGGGAATATCCTTTAGACTTAACATCCTCTCCAGAAGATGAAGAATACATTGCCGAAGCAAGAAGGCGTGTTCATGACACTATCACTTTTCCAGAATATAATAGTAATGAGTCAATTGTAATTGAACCAGTGTCAGCTTCTGAAGATACTCCAGATGATACTGATGAACCTCTCACATCCCCTGTTCCCGCTGATAATCCTCTTAAGTCATCTTGTAATTCACCTGGGAATACGCCTTTAATTAATCCTACACCTTTTGCTAGGATTGTACATACTCCACCCCATCCCATGGACCAATCGGAAAACAATGTTGAAATCGTAAATCCACAAATGGTGAATGCATTAAAAACTGTTGAAGAGCATGGACATGAATTTGTTCAGTATACAAAACCTAAAACTACAATACCTTGTGAATCTTCCAAATCAACTGAACCTTTAAGAACTCAAACACCAGAACTGTTTGAATCAAGAAATGATTATGATAAAAGAGTAACAGGGGATTCGTATAAAACTTCTGAATCTACGGAATCTAGTAGGCCATCAAGTGTTGTGTCTTCACCTTACAGTGTTGTGTCTTCGCCACATACTATTCCAAAAGTAATTCATAAACCATTTCCGTGTATTACGCCACATAGTGCAGTTTTTACAAATCCAATTCACTCAATCAACTCCACTTATAATTCACCAAAAATCAACCCGTATATCAGTCCACCTAACGTGACGGTAGGGCGCCTAGGAGGCTTCACACCAACTCATGGCTCTGCGAATAAAACTGGGTTATGGCCAGATAGATTTGGTAGCGCTTATCCTTTAAATCTCTCAAGAACTCTAAATCCTAGTGGAGGACCAGAAATTTCACGCCACAGTGCACCATCAGGTATGTGGTCGTCAGGAATACCTCCATACAATTACCCACCCAATCCCATGGCCAGAATGAATTTTCCACTAGGTACATACCCACCGCCATATGCAATGGGAGGATATGATTTCTCAGCAGGTTATCCACACCAACACCCCCTATTAACGGGATATCACTATCCACATCTACCAAGTAGGATGGAAGGTCTCGGACACCACCCACTTCCCCCTCCCCATAACCCTTTGTTTCCTCCAGAACGATATCCTGTGCCTCCACCAGGAATGTATCCAGGTGGACATTATCCACCATCAGTCTTATCACCTTTCCGACACCCACAGGAACATTCTATTTATCAGGCGTCACATGAACAGATTCCACAAGCTGAAGATTATTCCAAGTCTAAATCTTTGAAACCTCCTAAAACTCCAGATCCGTCTGAAACTGAGAAAGCAGAAATGGAAGAATACAAAAAGTACAGCATTTTCCGATTACACAGTAAGTCTGAGCATAATAATAATAAGGAATTGGATAAAAATCAAAGAAAGGATACAGCCAAAACAAATGATAAAGCTCCACGCTGTAACAATGAAACACTGAAAAAGTTGCTAAATAGTAATAACAATAATATTAATATGAATAAAAAAGACATGTCAAAATCTGACATTGATGATGATTTACGTAATGAAATTCATAAAGTGTCTGGGTATTGTGGATGTAATTTTATCACAATAGATGATTTGAAAATGCAAGCTTTAATTCGCTCCGATGGAGTCAACAATTTAGAAATTGAAATTCCTAGTCCAGACAGTCCGATAAAAGATCCATTAAATATGTGTAATAATAATATGTGCAAACAATCAAGATCAAAATCTAACGAATCTGAGTTGGCTACTAATAGCGTCCCTAAGAATCCCCCCAACCACCCTGCTAAAATAGTATCTAAACCAGTGCTAGTAACAGGTAATGTTTGCCTGAAACAGGATCTAGGGGATGAAGGCATCCTGATGCTTGAAGTTCAGTGTGAACGTGTAAAGTTAGTGCAATGTGTTTTGGATGACGAACTTCTGAAACAGTCAAATAATCCAAAGGAACTCCGTGAATATATTCGAAAATCACAGCCATCTCAGGATTATGGAGAAACTGGGACCAAACAAATTGATATAGATGGACCTTTAGATCTTTCATCAGCAGAATCGATAAATTTGACAGCATCTTCAAGGGAGTCTATATCCTTGGAAAACAACCATGGTGTGTTAACAACCATATCATGTTCAAGGGAATCTTTGTCTAGTGGGAAGGAATACAGCCAAATTACTTCATCTGCATCTTCAAGGGAGTCATCACATTTCAGGGAATCATATAATGATACATTAAGAATAATATCTAACAATGATGCTGTTAATAATCTTTTTACTTCAGCAAATCAATCCAATACAAACTATTTATCGCAAAACACATCATTTGACTTAAGTAATAAAGACTCAAGCGTCAGAAGGCTTTCGAGTTTGGATAAAGCCCAAATTATATCAGGAGTTCCTTCCAACAATACTTCAATTTTGAGAAATGGTTATCTTGTGCCTCCTTCCAAAACTAATTACTCTGACAACACACGATCTATAATGAATAGACTATCGAATTTTGTAGATACAACTATTAGCACATATAAAGATGCCATCAACAGTGCTGAACCAGAAAGTGATGCATCATTAATGTCTAGTGATTATCTCCCAAGCAGTGAAAATAATACAAATAATTCAGTGGAAGACGTGATCTGTATAGAGAAATCACAGTTTGAGCCAATGGAAGTTGGAAATGACAATCCTATGACATCAGCTTCGCATAGTATCGAACCTTGTATAGTAAAAACTGTAAGTGCTATTACGATTGAACCATGTGAAATAGAGTCATGCGAGAACTCTAACAATAATACTACTGAGTCAATATCTTCAGTTTCTACAGGGTTAAGTGTTTCCAATACATGCGACAGGTCTATTAAAATATTACCAAGTGAAGATTGTGTTATTGAGATCCAAAAACCAGACAATATTGACACTGACTTATCCAAAAATAGTGAATCTGTTATCTCATCTTCACAAGAATCTTCAGGTAATATTTTTGGTCTGTCCATATCTTCTGTATGTTCTGTGTCTCAAACAGTGCATAATGGACATAACGAAATGGACACTCAGGATTCTAATATAAATTCATTAAATAATACCAACACTGATTCTGCCCAAAACCATGTCTCTGGATTACATATGTGTGAAGGGGAAAATTTTGTTAAAGATACAAAATCCACGGGAATCAATGAACTAAGTGACAATCATCCATCAAAGCATTTTGAAAAATTACCCACTAATGAAAAAGACTGTGAGTTTGATAGTGAGCATCCAACAGGGTATTTTCCAGGAAATTATTCAAACCTAAAAGACATGTTTCATGTGACAAGTCACACCAACACAATTTTTGTATATGATGACAACAGAGCAACACCAGAAACTCCAGCATCAAGATCTGAAGCAGGTGTTTCAGTTGTTAGATAAAATATAAGTATCTGCTTTCATGTACATTGTGGAAGATTTTCACAATCTGATTAAGATCAGATGTCAGTTTTGTTTCATTTTATTTTAGATGTTGTACTGCATTTCTATCAGAGTGTGTAAAATAGAAATTCAATGAATATAAAAATCAAAAAGCTGATTATTCCTTGGTCCTTCATTAATGAAACAAATTTTAAATATTTAAAAATACATGTAGTTTACATGTAAGGATTACGACAAATAGGCTTATGTGGTATAAATGTCAGGCAGGGAGAAATAAAACAAAAATTCTTTCTAATATTAATTAAATTGATTTTTCAATTTACATGTTTACATTAATGAGATGAAAAAGCTTATTAAATTTCAACAATTTCTTTGATCAACTTCTAGAGGTGCTGGTTGCCATACAATTTTTTCTGTCATTTATGCATATAATAATGAAGTTGCAAATTATAAACACTTGTTACTGATCATACATTATACACCTGTACGTAACAATCGTCCAGTTTGTTAAAAAACAGTGATTTAATTGAGATGTACATGTACTTGTAGGTTCCCAATGGCATCATAGTGTGGCCCGTGCATATACATGTAGACAGTACATTTGCATATTAGGCTATATGCGAAGACTTTTTTTTGATTTTATGAAATGTTGGTATAATTACTATTCATAAATACTCATCATAATTCAAGTGCTTTAACATAAAGATATATGTCAACATATACCGGTACCGTACATCTTGCACTGTTAGTTACATAGTCCAATTTCTTTAAAATCACCTGACATGTTCAATAACAGTTTCCAGGGTACAATTATTATAAATATTCACTAAATAGTCCCAATAGCGTAAACCTGTCAAACCATTGTAAATGTAGACAAAGGATATATTCGATTCAGTAATATTTACCAGTTTTAAATGTCTGGCAGTGAAATTAACTGGCAGCAGAACTTTCATGTCAATCAAATTGGCCAGGGAAAGAACTTATTTGTCGTCAAGTTACATGTCGTAAATAAGAATTATATAAAACTTAAAAAAAGTGATGTATTCATCTCTGTTTACCTTTACAATCCCCAAATGCTAAGTGAAATGATGCAATTTTTTTCAGAAATTTGGCTATACAGGACTTGACTGGCAAATTGTTTCAAATGAAGGATCTGACCCCTGTCAATCATTATGGTTGTAGTTCCATTAATTGTATATTGATGTATCATCAAATAATCCTGCGTAGCTGATTTCATCAATGGCGTTTTTAAACTGGATAGGAAATTTTGGAAGCAGGAGGGGGGGGGGCATTTGTCCCCCGGCAGTTTTGTTTACTTCGTCAAAGCTCCACTGTCAGTTAAATGTTTCTGCATTTTTCCAGTTGGGTATTACCCTTATTGCATTGCACACTAATTATTAGTCTATTTACCCAATCTAGTCATTAATTGGCCCATGAACCAGGTACTTCATTTGAGACACAGTTTGTTTGCCATTTAGGAAAACAAGTGACTGACTGTATTGTAATTAAGTAAGTCAGTATGTTATCTTTGTACAAGAAGCTTTAGTGATTTTGATATAAAAAAAATTAGTACTTAACTTTGTTGTGAAACTCAAGAACACCATTGCATAAACTAAACTTGTACTAGGGAAAGGACAAAAACTCAAAAATTAATCTTATTACATTTGAAAAGGACTCTTTGTGGAGATGGAGATGAATTTATATAAGCTATGGCTTGTTTTCAGATCCACAATATCAGTATTGTAATAAATCATGAATCAATAGAAATAAAATATTGTTTAAACCAAAAGGACTCTTTTTTTACATGGACTATCAAATGTATTGCTAAAAATTTATTTGAATTTGTTATGTTGCCTTTTCCAAAAAATCCACTTGCTACTCCATGTAACTGAAATTTCGAATGGAAAGTCCAAAATATTAAATTCCCTGGTTGCAAATATTATTAAATATATTGATTCTATTACATCAAAATTATATATCTTTAGTGTTGCGAATATTATTAACTATATTGTATATAGATGAAATATCTACAGTGTATATATGTATGTATATTATACAATACAAAGTGCAAAGGTTAAGAATTGTTTACTACTGTTTGGTTATATAAGTTTATATATAACTTTGATTTAAACTATTTTCATTTTTTATGGAAATTAAAAGTATATAATACAAATGAATTGTTTATTTTTTATACTGTATTTACATTTTAATTTGCTTGATTCTAAGTCTGTAATGCACAGGTGTGTTACAAGATTGGCTACCAAAAGAAAGAGGGGGAGAGAAGCAAAGTTTAACGTCCACTCAACACATCCTAGGTTATTCCAGGACTAACACATGGTTCAATTTTATTTCAATAATTTGCTTGCACTTAGGGGTCTGTAACAGCGGGGGGGGGGGGGAACCGGAAAACCCGGAGAAAACCCAAGAGGTTGGACAAGCGACCCTACTCCTTGTGTCACATACATCTGGGGAATCGATGATAGACCTTATGATACAGCGTGCATGTGCCATTCGGTCATCCATCCCCCCATCCTTCTGACTACCAAAAGAGGAATATATGTCTCAGTTGTGATGATGTTTCCGGAATGGAGACTAGATATTGGCTGATACATATAGCAGTGACATGTCTTGGAATCTGCGTCAGCATAGTACGATTTCACCCGTTGAAATTGAGTCAAATTGAAGAAAAGTTTAATTGATAATTCATATTGTTGGACATACCTGTATGATATCCCATTGATAACAATGAAAGACCCAGAACTAATCACTGTTGAAAATCAGATAGTAGATGTATTTGCCTGATGATAAGGCGGTTGGCATTTGACAAAATAGGTAGAAAAAGAATTAACTGCCTTCCACACTTCCATACAGAGTAGGTCGGTAGCAATAGGCTATGCCATGGCTACACTACTGTACTGGTATATCAACTGTGCAATAAAATAGGCCAAGTAGGTACCGGTAACATAAACAGAGTGAAGGTCAAAAATCAGGTTAGGCAGTAGCAAGTGGTATGGAGTGTTCCAAAAAAGTAAGCCTATCTTGCCCGATGCAGGAGACGGGCATACATGTATATCTAGATGTTAGTTATTACTGTTATCGAAACTTTTGTAGGCCTATAGCACAATTTTTCGCAAAGATTTACAAAAAACAAATAGTTATGCGAACACATTAAAATATTAACATTTAATGATAATTGCATTCATTATTTATCATTTAGATTTTGTTAAGAAAATCATAAATCATACCTCCTGGTGTTTATTCTATCTTTAAAAAGAGGCCCATCAAAAGTGAAGATTATTGGTGGCACTGGCTTGTTTAGACACTAGCAGGTTTATTGTCTGCAGTGGATACACAATTAGCTCAACCTTCGGCTGGCTATAAAGGCTACATAATCTCAAGTTTATTTAGTAAATTTTCCAGTGTCAATATGATTAAAACGCAGCTCCAATTTTTTGTTCGTTATAAATTATAGTTAAAAATTTCATTTTACTTGTCTTTACTACACTAGGATCTGGAAGAGTTATAATCATTGAAGTGTTCTGGGGGGATGTGAGTGATTAGCCAATGAAATAGTCTGTTACAGCAACTTCTTGGCCTTTTGGTGCACAGAACTGTGGGTAAACCAATAGAAACATCAACGTTTATTGATTTGATTAATCAATATATGACATCATAGGGTCAAAAGCTGCTGGTTTGACCCCTAATTTGAAATCCTACTATTAGTTGTCAGATCTTCATGTAGTGTAGACCAACAAAAGTATAAAAAAAAAACGAAAACGAAATATACATCTGTATCTTTATCAGATTGTTCCAGTGTAGTCTGTATGCAAATGATGAAGTGGATTGGAGCTGGGGCGTTTAACGGGTTAATTTAACTTTTAAATGGATTCATCTCCCTTTGATATAGAATGTAAAGAATGGTATTAAAAGCTTTTTGTATGAAAACCGCGACTACCACAAAGGGACATTACTCTGCAAGATCAATGGCGTTCAGAGGAAGAAATTTACGCCTCTCTATTTATTTAAATTAAATTTTTAGCGCATTTATTGGTAAGATTATGATATTTTTCGGGTAATCATCTTCCTGAACATTTGTATATGTTTCTTAAATGAGTAGAAATGAAGATAAGAGGAACATTAACATTGTTGAAAGACCGTAAAGACACCAGCAGTAAAGCAGACGACGAGTTTTCTCCGACTAGTCACTAGTACTGTGCGTCTGTAGTAATAATAATATTATTCTAGAGAAATGAGAACTGTGTCCATTGTCGCTTTATCTTTGATCATATCATTTAATTGTTTGGATTTGGTTTATCAATACATTTATGTTGCAGTTTAGAACCAAATCAAATAAAATAAAGAGAAATAAAAGACTATATAAATATAAGGTCAATGGGACTGTGACGTCTGACAGTAGGCTTACTCATCTGTTTCATCCCACCAAAGCAACTCATTCCAATATAAGACAACTCATCCCAATATAAGACAGCTGATCCCAAGTTAAAAGACAATTCACCCCAACAAATATACGTGCCAGTTATATTTGTTTTAATAGTATTGCTTTCTTTGAAGACCACTCAGACCATTCTGATTTTGTTTTAGAAATGTGTCATCTTAATGAAATTGATAATGTTGGCCCCAGTCGTGCTGATTGTTTCCATATCATTGTGGGAAAGACATTCGACAGAATATAACATTATCCTTATCTTTATGTACCGTATGTCTTATTTTGGGCCAATTGGGATGAGTTGTCTTGGGATGAGATGCCCATGGTTGGGATGAGTTGTCAGGTATTCAATTACGAAAGTCTAGATATCTCTGTAAAAGACAACTGTCTTCCACACGTGCCGTCACATCACGCAGCATCAATCATTGGCTGAATGGCACGTGCATTGTTTACATAAGAAGTTACTGGTTCGGGCAGAATAGTGCCTTTTAGTTTTACTCATTTTAATACCCATTTACACTAAATAGGAAATGATTTTTACTTACAAATACATAAAACATCTTTATTTATTTTCTAATACATAAAAAAATGTTTTAGAATTTAATTTGTAGCAGGAAAAATGTTAATATTTTTTGTATCATTTAATTGCATCGATGTTACCCGGATCAGTGATTGTACTTGTAGCGTCGTAGTGTGAATATTTACTGATCAGTGTGAGGCTTACTATATACCGGTAGTTGTTTGTTTGTAGAAACGGGAATGACATAAGATCTGTGAAACATAACACACAATATTACCTGTTTAAGATGAAGAGTTATAGAAACAATGTATATTTATTTTCTTGTTTGAAATTATTCTTTAAATTGGTACCCAATAGGCCTAGCAGTATCTTTAAGGGTCATTGCATATTGGAAAACAACCAGAAACCACCGGAAAACACCAGAAAAGAACCGGAAAACAACATGTTATTGTTATACTAAATACCAGAAAACACCCTAAATAGGCAACTTGGGAAAACGCACAAAAAAACTAAACCTAATCCACAACAGAAAAACCTAACCCACGCACACAGAGGATCAGGCTACGGGCTACCTATTTTGTTTTCCGGTATTAGAGTGTGTTTTCCGGTATTTAGTGTTTTTCCGGTATTCAGTATAACATGGTGTTTTCTGGTTGTTTTCCGTTTTTTTTCCGGTGTTTTCCAGTATATAGTATTGCCGGTCATTCAGCAACTTTATTAGAACAATTATAAAGATATCAAAATAAAGGAAATAAAATATTATTTTGATAAGTATTTTGTTCTTTTTGTAATTAACTGATTAGATAATGTCTATGCTGATAAACATGTGGTTTTCTTCAGATGTCAAAAACTTAAGATGATGTGTTTACTGAAAATGTCAGTGGATACTGGTGTCACGGTTTGATGCTGCCCCTGGTTTGGCTTGGATCCTCGCATACATACATGATAAAGAAACATCATTCCAGATATATTTAGTATTTGCAAAATGTTTTCGTACATGGGACTTCTTTTAACAGCCAAGATTTTGTATTATCATTAATCCCAATCTTTGATTTGATCTTGCCTATCATTTTCAGAAACTGCGTTTATAAGCTGCCAGAATGACGTCAATATTAGATCAGTATGAAGCTGATTCAGCTCGGAGTACAGGAACAACATTTTCAGCACAGATGTCTTACCAAGAACCAGTGAGTTTTTCTGTTTTTATTGTCAAACTTTCAAAATATTGCTTTTGTAGACACCAACTTGGGAATTATTGTCACTGCCGTCCATTGACATGCAACAAGCAACCTTTTTTCAAATATTATTGACCATTATTGACAAATCTCCAATTGAAATAGATTAAACATAGGAATGTATGTTTCATTATATCATAAATATTTACCTAAATCAATCATAGGAATTTATGTTACAATATATCATAAAGATTTACCTAAATTATAGGAATGTAAGTTAAACATTGGTGACACCTGAAACATTGACTTGGAAGTGGACATATTTTACCTAGGATTGGGTGGGCAGTAAATAAAAAGGATATTTGTTTCATTTATCATTGTTTTTATTTTAGATTGGTGCTGGTTTTATTGATGCAAGATTAACAGAAGAGCAACCAATATTTACAAAGAAAAAAGTTAATTTCAAGTAAGTGACTGACAGATAGTAATACTAACGTTAGAAGATAAATAGGTGGAAAACTAAAGCCTGTGTCCTGGCAGACTTCTCATTCACAATACACATTTGATTGTTCAAAAGAGAAAGAAAAATGCTAGGGCTTGCACATAGCCCTGGTCTTAGACAGTGGGAGGAAATAAGAGGATGTCGAGATAACCCACGAGATTGGACAGGTCACCCCTGCCTTATTATGAACAAGTAGGGAATTGATACCACATCACTTGACTCAATGTCAGACCTTATGATATAAAGCGTATGTGTTAAACCTTTCGGCCACCCAATTCCTCTTGATAGTTCAAGTTAAAGTGTCAGTAGGACATTAAAACATCACACCATTCCATGTTTATTGAATTTACAAATGCCTTGTTTTTTGTATTTTAGACCACCTGATCAGTTAACACATCTTGTTGTTAGTAACAACTTTCTGGTGATGGCCATGAGTAGTAATATTTTATTACGATTAGATCTAGAACATCCAGATCAGCCAGATGGTAAGTGCCACTTTATTTAAATAATGTTGGCTCAGAAAGGTGCACAAAATTTTAAATTTTTCCAGCCTGGTTTCCCCTTTGCAGTGGTGAAAGGAACACTACCTGGTCATTCGGATGGGACAAAAAATTGGCATGAACATAAAAGCTGATGGAATTTAATAAATTTGGTAGTTAATCTCCATTTCATATGGTTAATCAGATGTTGGACCTAACTCCCCTTGACATATTGTTAGTGAGACCAGACTTCAATTGGAATACGAATGACGAAATGCAAGTGCTCTATTTTGACAAGCTACCATTGGAACATTGACAGCTCTGAGCATCATCTTCTTCCACCATGGCATATTGCATAACAAAAAAGGGTCAATCTCTCTTTTATTCATGTGCATGCGAAGTATGATTGTCATAATAATATCTATTTCAATCATGCTGTAAGTTTTTGAAATCTTTTGGTTTGGTCTTTTTTTAGAGGTGGAGTTACCAAGAGCATTAGATGATAAAGTTTACAAGATATTCCTTGATCCCACGGGACGTCACATGATCATCAGCATGAACTCAATGGAGAGTTATTATTTATCTCGCAACTCCAAAAAACCAAAAGCAATCACAAAATTGAAAGTATGTCTTTGTCTTTATTACTTAAGCTATCTTTGATTTTTTAATCCGATTTTGACGCAAACTTGAAATATAGGCGTATTTCCCAAAGATCTTGGTTCCTATCGATATTGGAACATAATTTCGTGGATTATGGCCGCAGATTAAATGAATAGTCATGTTTTTAGCTTGTGGTTTCCCATAGATTTTGGTTTCCTTCTATATTCGAGCATATCGGACTGTAACTTCCAGGATTATGGCCCCCAATGATTGTACAAAAAAATTGCTTTTTTAGCTTCTCAATTTTTATCCGATTTTAAAAAACATTCAAATATATAACTATTTCACCATAATGATGGTTTAATATCAGACAGAAACTGCCCAACAAACTGCCTGCTCTTCGTACCCAAATAGTGTGAAAGTATGTAATACAAAAATTGTGGATCACAATTGATATCTGATTTTGATGAAATTTGAAATATATGTTTATATCCCAAAGATCTGGGTTCCTTTCTATACTTGAGCATATCGGACTGATTGTCCGAAAAATCTCTTGCTTGGTTGTTGCTAGTTTGGTATGTTTAATTTGTCTCCCAGATATCTTACGTTTAATTTTCTACCAAGCATTATTTCATCAATCCGTTGTTTTACTAATTCTTTTATTCAGGGTCACCATATTGATTCTGTAGGCTGGAACTGGCAGAATGCTAACAATAATACAACTAGTGCTATATTGATAGGTACAAGTAAAGGTGAGTAGAAAAAGGTAAAGGACAGAGTCACAATCGTGATCCAAAATGTCCAGCCATGACATGAGTAGACTTATAATTCATTTATTTGCAATAATGAAACATGATATTATTTATTTAAAAGAAAAACCTATATTCATTTGTGGAGATAAAGCATCTTTAAGTACCACATAACCTCCCTCCTGAATCATATATTTTCAAAGGATTGGTTGAAAACCAGAATATTTGGTTTGTATGGCACAAATTATACAACTTGGGTAAATACTTTTATTTGCACCACTGGTTTCTGTTTTATGTAGACAAATTGACCAAATGAGATTTTTTTAGTATCATTATATATTGATCTGTGTTTATTTAACAGGTATTATATATGAAACAGAATTAACGGCCAATGAAGACAGTAAATTCTTCCAGGGATCTTTGGATCAGTATTTAAAACAGGTAAGCATAGATTTTAGCAATGTTTTAAACTAGTATACTACTAGGCATTTCAGATTACACTTCAGAAACAAAATGTAGAAGATTACACTTCAATAGCAAAATATAGAAGATTACAATTTAAAAGCAAAATGTAGAAGATTACACTTTAAAAGCAAAATGTAGAAGATTACACTTTAAAAGCAAACTATAGGGGATATACCCTTTCATCAATTATGGAATTAGGTCGGGTGCTTAGTTTTATGTCATTCTGTCATGCACGCCAAGAAATATGGCATATTATACCACAGACATTGTCAGGCAGTGTTTTGTCTTTTTATTGATATGAATACATGTGACGTCAGACACTAAGTTCCGTAGTGTCTGACATATTGGGAAATTCAAAATCACATTAGCTGTAGTGTATGCAATCCATAGGTAAAACTTTGAAGCACCGTGGAATAACGTTCCATAAGGAAGTGGTATCAGGTGTTCATGAAGCATTAGTTTACTTGAATTTTTAAAACTGCCATATGAATTTAGTATAAAGTCAAAAGTTTTGAGATTTGATAAAATGAAAATATTTTGATTAGTTAAAGCTAGCATGTAAGCCACACGAGGTAAGTATCTTCTGATTGGCTTATTGTTGTCATGTGACTGTACATGTAGCAGTGTATGCATTGCCAGCCATTCATGGCATGATCAAATTTGTTTGTTCTGATTGGATAAATTTATATTTACAGCTAAGACTGTATATCAAAGTACACATAAGACTAAAAAAAATTTGTTAAAATGCTTTTTAAATAACTTTCTTACTCTGAAGTTGTAATTTTGTTTCTGTTGTAAACTTTCGTTCATATTATGCCATATACAACTTGAACCATTATACAAGATGGAAAATATATTGTGAGTCCTGGGCGACCGTCTGTTGCACGGATTTTCGTACTATAGTCGAACCATCTGCATGCGAATGACATTTAGTTCAAACAGTGATCGTGACCAGCCGTAGCATGCGATAAAACATGGTCGGGATAGTCCAAAGATGGCTGACAAAACAGACACTTGAGAAGATTTTCTAAAAAATATAATAAAACTGCTGATTGCTGTTGCATTATTTACACCTTGGTCGGTATTACAGGGTCCATGTTAACACCTAATTAAAGTTAATGAATGGGCATTGGAGTATAGATCTTAAGTTATTCGAATATATAGCTTATTACTCAATTTTACTGAACACATAGTATCACAATGAAAGCCTGTTACAAAATATCATTTTTGCCTATATCATTGGTTATCTTCGAAGCTATTTATTCTGAACGGTTTTCCCAATATCACTTAACAATGTCAGCGTGACTTCACTGGTAATTAATCTTGGAGGCTATTCCAAGCATTTTTCTTAATATCGGCTTGACTTTTTATCATTGGTATTCTTGGAGGCTATAATATCCTGGCTATTCCAATCCCAGTTATAGTTAATTCTTTTATCGATAATTTTTTAAGAACTGTTAAATTATACTTTGAAATATTATAGTTTCTCTTTAGTGAACTGTATATCCTGAAATCAGTAGAGTAATAAATTAGAATTTTCATATCAAACAATATTTATGTACTCTAATTTGTAATAAAGATTCTGTCATCTCTATGATTGTCATGATATTTGTAATCTTGTAAATATTGAAATCTTTACACTGAGTATCAGTCCAATAATGGTTCAGTTTGTCAACATTCGGATTCCTCTTCAGCGATAAAAACAGACCAGTTCTAAATATAATCCTTGCTGAAATCTCGTCAAGAGGTCATCTTCATTTTAACCAATGAATATCTTCTGTCTTGATATGCATGGTAGTTATATTTCCACAAATAAACCACTTAGATATCACACTGTCACGAGTCAGCTTTCATAAAAAGTTATCTTGTTATTGTGCATATTGCCAGTAGGCCATAAAATTGAACATGATGCTTGTTAAGATTACACAATGATGGCACAAACTTAGAAACCTTTGAATGGAGGCCACAATTATTTATACATGTGTTTCTACCAATCAATCAATCAGTCAGTTCCTTTACCCATATAAATACCAGGGAGCCACAGTGGATCAGAGAGTAAGATGCTAGCTTGCTATCCTGGAGGTCCCATGTTCGATCCTGGTGTTTGTTGAGAAAGTTCATCAGGATTATCTTGTGTGGTTTCCCCCTGTCAATGGTGTAACACAGTGCCTGGCAAGGGACAATGTATATTCTTTCGAATGGGACGAAAAAACCAAGGTCCTGTGTTTGGCGTGCATGTAAAAGAACTCTTGACAGATGGAATTTGAAATAAAAGTAGGCTGTTGTTCTGGTCAAAATTTACCTCATAACACACTGTATGCAAAATAAGAAAAAATACAATTTTGTAGGAATGGAAAAGGCATTTCACAAAATTTTAAAATGTTTTGGTCTGTGTTAGTTTAGTATACATTAGTATATCCTTGTGACACTATGTAGGTTTGTGAACTTTTTAAAACACCAGATTCTAATTATATTTATTTACAGAATTGATATATTTTAGAATGTTTATTATTTTATTGTAGTTATATAATCTAGGAAGGGATGGATCAGTATCTATAACTAGTTTACAGTTTGATAGAATACCTGGTAATACCATGACAGAATATAGATATTATATACTAGCCACTACACCAGGGTAAGGATAATCTTAATTAGTATTATAGGCTCCTGACTAAGCATTTTAATAATACAGGCAGTTCATTGGTTCATCAATCTCGGTGTTTATAAATTCAGGGTTGTTGATTTTTCTTTTTTAGTGACCTGGGTTTACGTCATCACTTTTGTCCATCCCATATGGCTGCTTAAAAATGAAAAGGTTTCTAAATCAGGTTGTCCCCCTGAACACCCAAAATATTGTTTTCTCTAAACATTAATCCCCAAATATCTCCTTTCCTTTTTGCAAGACAAGTAATTTTATTCTGGTTCGTATGGGAATTTGTAATTTTTTTCATGTGAATTTTCCAGGAGATTGTATCAGTTTATTGGTAATGTTTCTACATCAGCGGAACCTCCAATGTTTTATTCCTTATTTCAACAATATGAAAATGGTTCTGGTAAGTTATATACTATAAGTGTGATCAAATGTTCTAGAAAGTAGCTTTCTCCACATCAATATCTTTATGATTATAAGTCTAGATTATCCTTAATTCGGAAATGTGAAGTCTAGTGGGAGTAACAACTTCTCTGAACCATTATGGCCTTGAATATCCATGTTTAACGTCCTGTCACCTGGCACGCACTGAGCCAAATGGGAACCAAACTGGTGAATGTGAGCAACTGTCAAGACCAACCCCACGATCCAGCCCAGAACGTCCTAGGTATTAAGCCTGCACCATATTTGCCAAGCCCCCACTATTGAAACTAACTGAGATAATTTGGTGAAAATTCATCTCACATAGTGTAATGGTATTGTTACTAAAACTTGATCACATATATTTGTATTATAATAAGATTTTATCATACCAGTAAGTAATACTGAATCTATTTTACAGAACATATTCAGTTTATTGAACTACCTGGTGATTTTGGCCATAGTGAATTACATCTTTATTTCCCTAAATTCCGTCAACCAGCTCACAGTTTCTCCTGGATGACTGGTATGTATAGTAATATTCAATCTGATTAAAATACAGATCCTTTTTCGTTTCTTTTTTTTTTAGTTCAAAATTTTGTTTTACTTGTCTTTACTACATTAGGATCCGACAGACTGGGGTCAACCAATCAAATTTTCTGTTGAATCGAGAGTTTGACCTTTTTTGCGCCGAATTGTGGGTAGGCATTATCAGCCATAGAAATCAAAACAAAGCAACAACCATTCTGATTTGTTAATCGAATGACTGAGGTTATAGGGTCAAATGTCGCGTACTTGACATCTGAACTGGCTGAACGTGACCTCCTGCTATAACTTGTTAGATCATCATGCAATGTAGGCCATCAAAATTATAAAAACCGAAACAAAATATAGATCTGAATTTCAATTAGATTGAGTAATATTGGATATACTTTCTTAATTTATTCAGATTTTATCTTTATTTTAATAAGTTTTAAGGTTAACAAGAGTGGTTGTATTTTAATGTTTTATATTTTGTAGGTCCAGGTGTTTATCATGGTACCATAGACACAACAGGAGGTGCTGGAGCGAATTCTGTTTTAGCTAATGCTAAACTCATTCCGTATCCTTTTTTAAAATATATTATTTAAACTTTGGGCTACAAAAATAAAAACCTATTTCGAATATACAAGTAGCAACTACTATATGCGAACTATGAAATTGATTTATTTTTCTGAGTAGTAAAGTACTGGAAATAAAAGTCTTTAACACAATAAAGATATCCTAAAGATAAAAGTGATAAACCAGTTTCCATGGTGATGACAGAATTCCATGTTTTGATACTGTTCAATGACAGGTACAGTATGAACCCCATCATTGACAGAGAAGTTATGTTATTTTCATGGAGACCTGTAATTAGAATAGCATATCACAAGTCAAATATAAAATTTTACTTATTATTATTCAAAAGTTAAATCTGCCTATTGCAGGTGTTTCTTTATGTCTTAAATGTTATCCATAGATTATTGATCAGACATTTATTCATTTATTAACATGCCAAAACCTTAATCAACTCTCGATGGCATCAATTGCTCTCGATTTTTAAAAGATTTAAATTTGATGTGTGGTTAATGATTTAATTCAAAAATGAATAATCACGACTTTGTTTATTATTGTAATACCAGTGGCATTTACAATCGTGGCTACTTCTAACAGCGATAACTCTGCTCAGAATTAAGTATTTGAATGAAGTAATTTGACTGAAATTTTCAACACATTCCCTTTTCTTTATTATTATTCGAAAAAATCGTTCATCTTTCAAAATCATAATGATATAATTGAAATTGGTTTAAATTATTTTAAAAAAGCATACCGGTCAATTGAATAAATTCTATGAGAATGGGTTGATCATCTACCAAACCAAACTGATCCTGCAGTGAATATTCGCTTGGCCGCTACAATCACTGATAAGCGTGACATCGACGAGGCTTAATGAGTTCGGGCATATTAACTTTTTTACTCCGACAAATTAAATTCTCAAACATTTTTTAAAGGTAAAAGAAAAATAAATAAAGACGTTTGAAGTATTTGTAGTTAAAAAATATTTCCTATTTAGTGTAAATGGGTATTAAAATGAGTAAAATGCATCATTTTTCCCGAACCAGTTTGGTGTTATGTAAACATTGCACGAGCCTTTGAGCCAATGAATGACGCGATGTGCAGTCAACGCACGTGTTATGGACAGTCATCTATTACAGAGTTAATTCGTAAGTAATTCTCTGTGAAACAGATTGGTACCAAACATGTAGAATAAAGAACTGTTCGTTATGATTTATTGAATTAAATTCATCTGATTCTATATATTGTATTTTGTAGATTAAAAGCAGTCTGTACGTTAAATGAACAAACAATTTATGATGATGTTTATCCTAACGAGGTGTGTAAAATTTCTATATATTAAAGGATGTAAATACCAGTAGTGGTCACACTGATTCTAATTTTACTTTTTGAATATTCCAAGTCGCTATGTCAAGGCTGTTTGAATATTCAAATCTATTCATTTGATCAATTTTAGGATTGTTTGATGTATTGGTATTGTAAATCTTTCAAATCGATGTGATCATTTATCTGTTATTTAATATCTAATTCACGCAGAAATTACTCTGTAATTCAATCTACTGAATGTACACTTTCGCTGCCATATTGATAACGATAAAGGATACTTGTCGAAACGTCGTGCTTTTAGAATAAAACTAGTGATTGTATATTTTAGAGGTTTGGTCTGTTGTAGATGTTTGATTTAATACCATATGATATTGTATATTTTAGAGATTTGGTAAATTACTGGGTATATGTAAAGATCCAATACGTGGAACTGTTTGGACATATACAACCAATTCAGTATTTAAATATAGAATAGTTCATGAAGACAGGTATGGATATAGGGACATTATATCTACAATTATACACACTCCATATAACAAACTATAAAAACAAGAGGAATACTCTATTGTACTTGTCTGCGATATCACCTCGGTGGAAGCGGACGTTAAATAAAACTAATTCACACTCTATTGTACTGACTACATTATGTGCATAGGAAATTCAATTAAATGAAGTTTACATCCTATTGTTCTGCTCCGTCAAGGCTATTGAAGACAGAACATACATAGAGAATTCACATGAACCCCTTGGCTTGGTTTATACTGATTTATAAATCTGGCGATAGGGAAACTAATAAGTGTGCTATTAAATTAAGATAATAAATAGTTAAAAGATTATTCATGATGTATTTATGTTTAATTTCATGATGTAGAGATGTTTGGCAGATGTATTTAGATATGGAAGATTTTGAAACAGCAAAAGACTATTGTAGGGTAAATTAATTTTTTAAGCCCTCCATTCAAATGGAATGTCAAGGTCACATTGTCCACTATAAATACATCAAACAACAACCATAGACATTGTGTCTTCCTGAAAGCTGGATCAAGCCTATTTCTATGGCTTCTTCTGGCAAGTTTCTACGAAAATCACCCTTGATTGAAGTGGACGTAAAACTCCAGGAACAAACGAACCGTAAACATTTGTCTTTGAAATAACGATGTACAGTAGAATCCGTATGAGCAGCCACTCCTATTCAGCGACATCTCCTTGTAAGCGGTCACAATAAATTCCCCCCGTAAAAATTCTATTGTTTCATCTCTTTATTCAACGGTCACTCCTCTAACGCGGCCAGCGGTCACTATTTTGCACATGAATTTAACAAAACATCGCCCATTCAACGGCCATTGTTGGATGATACCATCTTGTCGTTCTTCGAAACACCCCCGCTAATCCCGTGAGTAGTAATCAATTAACTGGACTCCCACAAATCAGATAAAAAGAAATGTGAAAATACCAATTAACCCGGGATTATCTGTTAATTAATCTTTTGTTTTATTAAACGACAAACTTGATCATTGTTTTCACACGTAACGGGACATTATTTGATACTGATTGAATAAACTGAAAGTACCGACTAAAAGCCGCTATGTTGTTAAATAGACGTTTTTAGCGCCACCTGTAATATTACCTACAGAGTTACACCCCTATGATTCGGTAGCTAAATCAGCAATGTTTTTTGGTTCGTGTGCTTCTTTGATAAAATAAAATTAATTCATCGATTTTCTTCACAAAAATGGTAAATATTATCGAATACATCACTATGATAGACAGTAGTATTGAAGGTTGGTACAAAATGACAAGTTTACAGAAGTTATGTCCGTGATTCAGCGACGGCCAAATTTACCGATGCAATTGAAGTATTGCATTGGTGTTTGCTTCCAATGCATTCAAGCGTAATATTAATTGATGTCAGCACAAAAAAACATGAGATTTTACAAAAATGGATAAATTTTATCGAATGCATGACAATGATAGACAGTAGTATTGAAGGTTGGGACAAAATGACATGTTTACGGAATTTATGTCTGAGATTCAGCGACGGCCAAATTTACCGATGCAAATGCACCCAAGCGTAATATTAATTGATGTCAGCACAAAAAACTCGAGATTTTATTAAGAGGCCACTCCCGTTAAGCGTCAATCCTAAAATTTCCCGTGGGTGGCTGCTTAATGCAGATTCTACTGTACTGTGGAAGCAGAGGTTACCACCGACTACTACTACTGATCTTAGTTGTGTGTATAACACATGGTACAATTATATGGAATACAAGTTATTTAAAAGTTTTATTTCTGGTGACATGTCAATGAGGGTTCTCTTTGTCTTATCAAGCAAACCCTAGTTGAAATTTAACTAAAATGAACCATTCAAGTAACTTGTATTTCAGATAATTGTGTTATTTTCATCCAGTTACTAAAATTTAAATGTTGCTGTAGTTTGTATTGTTTTGTGTGTAGTACAGTTCTCTGGCCCATACTAATGGACATACAGGCAGGGCACTTTATGATTGCAATGCCCTCCTATAAATATTAATGTAATATTTTCTCCTTATTTCATCCCTACCCAAACAAAATGACAGGGGCAATAAATATATCTGTGTATTAAACAAGATTATCCAGACCCTTACTTACAAAAATACAGAATTCCAGTAGTTCTTAATGACATTAACCATGTTTACATTCCCAATTTTAAATAAGCATGGCACGGTTAATTTTTTTGTAATGTAAACCGGTCAAACATAAGCGTCTTGTACTGATCGAGTATCCTGCCAATTTAGCCGACTGACTGAAGTGGATATTGTTTCATAACCGACTCTAGTGACATTAAGTAGGAGTGTGTATTCTACAAGATATAAATTGCTATATAAAACATGAATATATTGATATATGATTTCAGGACAATCCATCACAGCTAGATAAAGTTTTAACCAAACAAGCTCAGTTTCTCTTCAACAAAAATAAGTAAGTAAACCATTTAACTAGTGGACATATATATAATTGTCAACTGCAAGCTCAGTTTCACTGCAACACAAATAAGAGATTTAATAATTAACACAGGATGAAATAGGTAATTTTCAAAAGTCTTTTAACAGTGGACGTATGTCGTCATTAAAAACGTTGCCTGTCCACAGCACCATATCTTGTGAACACTCTACAAATTTGAACGGATTGTTTATTAGATGATTTAGAAGAAACCTATTGAAATTTATAAATTGGGGTGATATCTCCCTAGTTATACTAATTTTTTAAAAATATTTTTAGATATGAAGAAAGTGCGGCCTTATATGCAATCACCCAGAATTCCTTTGAAGAAATAGCATTGAAGTTTATACGCCTGCCTCAGAAAGAAGCTTTAAAAACATTTGTAATGAAGAAATTATCATCTTTAAGGCCTCAGGTAAGGTTCAATAAAATGAAGTATTCTAACAAGTCTGTAAAGTCTGTCATTTCCTAGCTTTATGCATTGTTTATAAGGTGTTAAAGTTTCAGAACTGTTGAGTTATTATTAACAGAGATCTAGCACTCCTACGAATTTCCTCATTTTTTCTTGATACATTGGTAGCCATGGCAACCAATGTCCGATTTCGGATTTGATGAAAAAAAATCAGCTAACTAAATGGTATATACAAAATTTCAACCCAAAATAACATTAAATAAAAAACAATCGCCCCTCGTTCCCCCTTGGTTCAAGTATGTAATCGAGTACTACTTTTTGGTGATTGATTAGTACTACATTTTTCAACATGCACTGAGTGTACCAACAAATACTTTTACTTCAGAGAAATGAAAACTTGTTGGAATGATAATTGAATCATGTCTGACAGTCATCTTCATACTTTGTTTTTCTCTTTCCCTCATCTCCAATAGAAATATATTTATTTCTCAACTCATCTGTGAATAGGATTCTGAATATAGAGTAATTCCCATTTCCTCAAGCCCATAGTAACCACTGTAGCATTAATTTGTTACAGACAGCAGGGAATTAAGTTTATATTTTTGTAGTTGGGTGTTTCTCCTCATATCTGCCACTAGCAGCAGAATTCAAATTTCCAACACACACTCCTTGAGAAAAACGTTTTTTTAAAGACTTCATAAGTGTGAATTTATATATTTTCTCTGTTTATAGGATAAAACCCAGATTACTATGCTGGTAACATGGTTGATAGAATTATATTTAAATCAACTTGGTGAACTTAAAGAACAAAATCAAGATGAATCACAAGAATATATAGCTATACAAGAATATTTTAGGACATTTTTAGGACAACCAAAGGTCAAGGTAAGCAGTACACTGTTGGATCGGACCTTATAATCTAAATGGCATACATTGTTACAATATTTGGACACCCAACCCGACTCTTCAAATCTAATTTTTAAAATTGTCAGTTATCTCTTGTACTATTAAAGATGCATTTTGTAAGAGCGAATTCTGCCTATGGATGAGATATTAAGTCGATTAGGCAATACCTGATATATCTTCGTTAAATGTTAAATTATATAAGTATTATTATCATAACAATGGTGCTTGAGAATCTAGACTAATAAACTAATTTGCCTGAAATTTTCAATATTTTGATCTTTCAATATCTTTTTTGAAATTATAGGAAGAATGGTCAACTCTTTATCTAAATCTTACAAGACACATATACAAATTGAAACCTTCAGATGAATTAGGGGGGTCACGGTGGCTAAGTGGATAATGCGCTAGTTTGCTAGCCTTGAGGTCGGGTGTTCGATCCCTGCATTGGCCAAGAAAGTTCATCTCGATTTTCAGGTGTGATTTCGTCTTGTCAGTGATGCAGAAGGAGGGCCTGACAAGGACAGCTGCCTAGTCGTTCGAATGGGATGAAAAACCAAGGTCCCGTGTACAAATTGGAGTGCACATAAAAGATCCCTTGGCAGTTGGAATTTGATACAAGAGTAGGCCGTAGCGCCACTGCCCGAGCAAAATTTCCCTCATAGAACACTATATGGCGTATAATGCCCAGGTTAGGTGCAAAAGAGTAGGACGTTAAACCCCATTTCATTTTATTTCAAATGAATTAATATGGAGACCATTAAATCTGATGCTCTCATATCTAAATGTTTTTAAAGTGTGTTTGTATTTATTTCTAGGATTGTTTAAGTAATAATCGAGGTGTGGTGTATGATTTAATAGCTAGCCATGGGGATGTAGAAGATATGGTATTCTTTGCTGTTTTAATGAAAGGTAACAATCGAAATCTATGAATACGTGGTTGTAATTTTTTATCTTCCTCCTAGCTGGGTATTAAAGCTTTGTGTTTTTTATGAAGACGCGTATCAGTGTCAATCCATATAATTATTATCTAAAATATATTTAACGCCAGTTCAAATTTATTGTAAATAAATGTAGCAGTTTGTTACAGAGATGTAATCTCTCATGACGACAGGTTAGAACCAGGGCTCATGTTTCCTTAATATTTACCAGTTTGACTGACTGACAGGGAACTTGACAATGCAAGGAATGGGAGGATAAAAGACAAGGTCCCATGTACACCATGGCATGTATATTAAAGAACCTTTCACATGTACATCATGGCATATGCCATCTTCATTAGCCCAGACAGAGCAGAAAAGTAGAACGTTAAATCCCATGTCATTGGAATTTGTGCTTAGCTGAAATGTTGTTTTTTTTTTATTTTAGACTATGAGAGAGTTATCTCCCATCATCTTCAACACGAGAATTACAAACGAGCTTTAGAAGTTCTACAAAATAAACAGGTATGTATATGATAGATTTCTGTTTTGACACAGTTGTGAATTGGTTTGACAGTGTTTGTGAGGAATCATAATAGTCATGTCAAATATAATAATCAATCATTTTTTGCTGAGAATGTATTTTTTTTTTATATATATTTTCCATATTGTTGTGTATCCAGGCCTAGACTCCCCTTAAGCAAAAAATATTCATTTGGTAGTCTGTGTAAATTTTACTCTTTTGAATGGTTTTGTTGATGTAGCTGATGAAATTGGATGCTATATTTGTGTCAAGATATGTGCCATCAATAACCCCAATTTTTTCCATATTTTTCGGATACCCCAACACTTGTAACCAAATCCTATATCCACCTCTGATTATACAAGGGTTTCACAATATCTAGAGCAATGTTTATCTTCTATTTCTTTTAACAGTTATTTCTTTATAAACTATTCTTCATTTGGTTTAGTTTAGTTCTATAGAAGCGAACCTATTACTGGTTAAAAACATGACTATGTGAATGTTTCAATAATTATATATTAACATCGTCACAAAATTTTCTGTGACGATAAGTATGGTAGTCTAATCCTAGTAATTTGGCTGTTGAGATCCATCTATCTACTTTCATTTTGTTTTATACACAAATCTGCCTTTAATTATGATATTGTGGTATATATTATTAATCTATTTGTTAATCTCTTTTTTCTATAGAATGATGTTGAACTATATTATAAGTTTTCACCCATATTGATGCAATATACACCGAAAGAGACAGTTGACGCCTGGATTAAACAGGGGAGACAACTTGACCCTAAAAAGTTGATACCTGCTCTAGTACAGTATGATCAAGAAAAATATAAACAACAGGTAAATTGTAATTAAAAGTATAATGGATAAACATACATTATGCAAGAGCTAAATCTGCCTATTGTAGGTCTTTCTTTAGGCCTGAAATCCTATAAAATCTGTTAATTAGACATTGATAAACTTATCCAGAACATAATCAACTCCCGATGTCAAGGCTAGCCTGCAATATTTGTTGGATTGTAGTTCGATTTGCTACAAAACTTTCCTTTGTGATTAACGATTAAATTCATACTAGTTTTGTCTTACTGACAATGATGATCGAGGCTAAGCGGAACTTTTATTTGCTTAGTTCTTCGTTCATAATGGATCGATTTGACTGAAATTTTCAGAAAATTGCCTTTACATTAGCTATAAGAAGGCTTGTATGTTGTATGTTCTTTCCTAACATTTCTGCTGGGTTTGGATACTTAAAAGGAGTCTGGTTATACCTACCACTTCTGGGTGGTTTTCTTTGAATTCTTTGGGTAATGCTGAAGACTTTATAAAGATAAAACTGTTGTTAGTCGTGAAATGATCTGGTTAATGCCGAGTCAACTTTCGATATCTATCGCCCACAATGTTTCTCTCTTTTTGTGCTAAAATATAGATTATTTTATGGAACTGTAAAAAATGTGATAGTTTTGAGAGAAAATTAATTGATGTTTATTATGTCTTCTACAGGGTAATGAGGCAATACGTTATTTAGAATTCTGTGTTCAACAACTGGATAACAAAGACACTGCTATACACAATTATCTAGTATCTTTATACGCTAAGATCCAGCCAACAAATCTTATGATATATTTAGAAATGCAAGGAGAGGTAAGAACATAAATCAGATTATATGTAATGGTAGATGGATGTATTTGAAATTGTATTCTTATTTTATGTGCAATGTATATCCCTTTTATTTGCAATATTATTTTTATTCGTGTATGCCATTTTCTCCTGTGGACGTATTATGCCGTCGCCCCTGTCCATCCATATTTGTATGCGTACACTTTACATCAGTGATTCCCAACCAGTATGCAACACGATCTTCCTAAGTGTGCCGCAAAAATTTGAACGCACACAAAGAAAATTTCTCACTAAAGAAACCAGCAATTTGACGGATGAAATTCGAAGCACTGCTATAAAGAATGTTAATAGCTGTGTTTTCTTTGTTTAGTTTGAGTCATTCTATGTGTCTATGACTAGTCTGTTTCTGTGGTTGTTTGCCATCTACGACTTGTTATATTTTATTTTGCAAAATTCAAATATTTTTCATATATTTCTAGCCAGGTTTGTCGCTATTTTTTTTATATGTTCCAAGGTATGCCGTTGGCAAAAAAGGTTGAGAACCATTGCTCCACATAATTGTTAATCTTTATTTTTATTCTATGTTTCAGAATAGTGATAATATATGTTATGATGTAAAATATGCTCTAAGATTATGTACAGAATATAAACATACTAAAGCTTGTGTACATGTTTACTGTATAATGGGTTTATATGAAGAAGCTGTGGACATGGCGCTCTCTGTAAGTATAACTGTAGATACTTTCGATTCTCTATGGTCACATGTAAAGTGTTTAAATTTTATTTACTTATTATTCTGAGAAACAGATACATTCATGACAATGGGGGTTAAAAAAAATCGTGAATGATCTGCTTCTTGAGGATATCCCATTAAAACTTGCAAAAATTACACAATGTACACTGATTTATTTGCAATAGGGTCCTAAATTGAATTGCAACTGTTACGCCCATTTGAAAAACAAATAAGATAGCTTACACACCTGGTTGCTATTATTTATTGTTCCATAGTCTTGATTTGACATTCATTTCAGATCAGTTTTCAGGGATAACTGTGCAAAAATTAATTATATTGTCATAAATTCCCTTCCAAAACTTGATCATACGCTCATAAATGTCGGGCACAATTTTTTTTTTAATCTCATGGTTCAAGTTACAACTAAATGTCACCATATAGTTCTGTATAGTATTAAATGTTTGTCCGATTTCTGCATTGGCCGAGAAAGTTAATCCAGAATTTCCATTGTGGTACCCCCTTGTCAGTGATGCAGGACAGAGGGTCTGACAAGGACAGCTATCTAGTTACTAGTTATTTGGATGGAATGACAAAACGAGGTCCTGTGTACCCATTGGCGTGCACATAAAAGATCCTTTGACAGTTGAAATTCGATATAAGAGTAGCCTGTACAGCCGCTGTCCATGCAAAATTTCTGTCATAGCACACTGTATGACGTATGCCAGTCTTCATTAGCCCAGTAAGGACAGTAGAACGTTAATACCCATTTCATTAAATGTTTGTTTTTGTTATCCAGGTGGATGTTGAGTTAGCTAAACAGATGGCGTCCAAACCTGATGAAGATGATGTCGATATCAGAAAAAAACTCTGGCTAAGAATAGGTAAGTCAACAATTCGCTCTCAATAATGGTAGATAGATAGAAATGGGGTTTAACGTCCACTCAACACAAACTAGGTCATTTCGGTACTAACATATGGTTTCAATTTTATTTCAATAATTGGCTTGCGCGTAGGGGTCTTTAGCAGTGGGAGGAAACCGGAGTACCCGGAGGAAACCCACGAGGTTGAGAAGGCGCCCCTATCTCCATGCCACATACGCTCACACCAGGGCTCGAAACCATAGCCGCAAGCCAGAGGTGACCGGCCAGCTAGAGGTCGAAGAGCGGCACTCTAGACCACTAGGCCATCCCAACCCCCCTCGTTCTCAATAAGACTGGTTCCTGGCTGTTGGATAATGCGTTGTATCGGATGTTACATACACATTGGTGCTGAATATAAAAAACTTTGAAGAAGAATAAATGGAAACATGACTATCATAGTAAAATCATATTCCCTCACCAAACACACAACTATAAGACATAAAGAAAAGCAAAGGGTTAGTCTCAAAATGCCAAAACATTGTACTGATGGGATGTTATACTCAGTTTCAAATTATTGTATTAAATTATAAGAATTAAACTTTATGTAGTTTTGTTTTATATTGCAGCCAGACATGTTGTAGAAGAAGAGAAAGATGTTAAAAGAGCAATGGAGTTTTTACATGATTGTGAACTTTTAAAAATAGAAGATATTTTACCTTTTTTCCCAGATTTTGTTACTATTGATCATTTTAAGGTAAAACAATTTCCATTATCTTTTAACCTTAAGCCTTGCATTATTGATAGCCAAGAATTAAGAACGTATGAAATTTGTTTCTTCCCATTTGTTCGGTTATCTTAATTATTAATTACACATTGATTAACTTACCTAGTCCATATTCAACTTCCAGTGCCATCATACTCAAATTTATTATTAAACATTAGATCAAAAAGTTAGAAAATGTAGAATACGTAAAAACTAAAATCGAAAAATAATCTCCCAGTGTGGATTTTAAAAAGACCTGTCAAGGATTGTATCCAACATTTACAGGTGGCACTGACTTGTTTATATATCATTGCGAAACTTTCAATTTATATGTCTTGGTAAATGAACTTACTGAACGGAATCAAACCATTTTTGACTGATATTCCTTTCAGAGATTCCAATTTTAGGATATTGTATCCTTCAATTGATGATCAGTGGCTTAAAGTAAGATCACAACACCAATGTTGATTTAAATTGACAAATAATAGCTACTTTAACATTAATTTGTTTTAAATTTAAGTCTGGTTTGTGTTTTAGGAGGCAATTATAACATCACTACAGGAATATAATCAACATATAGATTCCCTAAAAGATGAAATGGAAGAAGCTACACAAAGTGCCGAGGAGATCAGAAAAGAAATACAGAGTTTTAGAAATAAGTAAGTGAAATGACAAAGATTCCATTTTTTATAAACACCGTATTATATTGTTATCACCTATATCTGTCCCCCTCATGTTTGCTGTTTACAATTTTCATCCTAATGAAAAACTCGGATGTGTGGCTTTATATGCACGATATCAGATGAGATTGAGGTTGAATGCTATTGGTCATTGATTTTCCCATTGACTCCATAATGTAAATTTGCGCCTCTTTAAGTAACTCTAAATATTTCCGTGATTGTCATTCTACCACTGATGGAGCAACATCTTGCTCAAAAACATACATATTGTGATTTTCATCACTGAAATGTTGAGATACAGAAATTGGAAGTGTTTCAAAGTACCAGACCTCTTAAATCTTTTGCCCTTCCGCCTCAAAATCATGAAGATACACTAAAGCTTGGTAGAAAATTTAAATTCAACTCCTCTTGGATTGTAGACTAAAAAGTCATCAAAACCCAACATGCAAAATGAGGGGGGAGGTCAATGACCCTTTTTAGGTATTTTTACTTGCCTTATATCTGTAACACACACACATATTTATAAATATAATTTATGAGATGTTTTATTTGATATTGTTAGATATGGTTTTGTAAAAGCAGAAGATAAATGTTCAGCATGTAATTATCCTCTAATGGTGCGAGCATTTTATCTGTTTCCATGCCAACACAAATTCCACATGGATTGTTTAATAGCAGAGGTAAGACAATTAGAAATCAGAGGTGACCTCAAGTGGTTGGAATCTCAGTTGTCCGATTTATACGCCCATGTGGTTGTATATAATCACTAGTGATCTGCTAGTGTCGTATATATTAATTTATAAAAGTTAGTTGTGATATCAATGTTAGTGTTTGTGGATCCTTTACTTATTTGTTCAAGATAAGGCATTAATCAACCAAGCATCTTTAGATCTTTGAGAAGGCAGTTTTTACACAGATTACTTCCACCTACCATAAAGTTTAGTTTTTAGCAGTTTTTCTCCAGTCAGTGTTGTCAGGTATATCTTGAAACAGCATGACCACCTCTTACAGCTACAATGTTTTTATTTAGTATTGAATGTTTTCCAGGTTTTACCAAGTTTGCCTAGTTCTAAGAAAACTCAAGTCGAAGGTTTACAGCGCAAACTAGCTGAACGTGATGATAATAGGTTGAGAAAGCCAAGCTCAATGTCAAAAACATCCGACCTGGAGGTCAAGGTGAGGCTAAATGTATAATTTGAAGAGATATAACCAATGACTTGTAGTAAATTCATAAATGCACTTCCTTGTAGCTCTTTTAAAAAATATGGAAAACTATACCAATTAGTATTTTAAGCTACAATTTGGAATTCACAGCTCTGTTATTTGAAAAATCTCAAAACATTACAAGTGGTGAACACTAAACCTTGCATGTTTATAACGTAATTGTTTTTTTCACACAGACACAACTGGATAACCTTGTCAATAATATTATTATTTTTATTTCAAACAGACACAACTGGATAATCTTGTAGCATCGGAATGTATTTTCTGTGGTGATTTTATGATCAGGTAAGTAAATTGTTTTATACAATATTTATTGGAGGAAGGAACAATTACATTTACTATTCATATTACATACACAAGTTCAGTAGAAATGTATAGCTAATATATATACATAAACTGTACATGTGCCGTGTGTATCAATTCCTCAGAGGTTGGGTGGCCCGAGTGGTTTAGGATGTGTGCCAAGTGCCATGAATGAAAACCGGGATCTGCTTAACCACATGGGTTTTTCTCTTCGACCTCCAGTTTCCAGTCCCAAAATTTTCTCTCTCACATTCTCTTTCTCTTAAATCCCTGATATTGAGAAGAGGGTTTTTCCTTTTATAAGGATCATCTGTCCTTGTCATCTATATATGTTACATGCTTTATATAGTACAGGCTGTTATAGCATGAATTATGTCTGTCATTGATGCAAGGTTACGTGCTCTATGTTGATAGTTTTCTGAATTTTTCATTATCCTTCTAGTGATAAAAATGCCATGTGAACCATTAAAGATATTAATCCTAACATCAGACCTGGAAATGGTCTATAATTATTGTTATTTCACCTGTAATATTTTATGTGTTATCTTGTCTTACAGATGTATAGATAAATCATTTATAGAAGATGATGAATGGATAACAGCAGAACAAGAATGGGAATAAATATTCATCTGTTCAATATTATCTACTATTGGATAAATAGAATTCAGATACATTCAACAACAACATATCCTTCTTACTATTGACTTAATAATATAGGAAGACGGACCCAAAAATATATGGCGTCCGCATGGAATATCAGGAGGAATACTATAATGATTGAATTCATTCAAACACAAAAAAATATAAAGTATATCATGAATAAATATATGTCACAAATAATGAACCAACACCCAAAACTATATTTGATAAGACTGTAATACGTTACTTCATTTTATCGATGACTATAGATACAACGCACCATGGTTGTCTTCTGCTTCAAGTATTATTTAATGACTACCGAAATACTGTGTAGATGAAACATTACACCCCATTCCATGTTCTCTTTTTGTGGTAGACCCCCCCTACTGTATCGGGAATTGAAAATACCTGCACTGAACTCATGGTTATGATCTTTAAATGGCATTTAGTAACTGGATAGAGTAACAACAAAACACATACTTATGGAAAACAGCTACTGTGTATTTTAGGCGAAGTTTTGTGAAGTATTCTCTCAACGTTATCAAGCTAATGTGTTTTGTTGTTGATCTTGATTAATTAAAAAAAAAAATGCTACTAGTTCTTGCTGCTTACTGTCAATCAAAACAATAACCAATCAAACTGCATGTATTGGAGGAATAATGCCTAACACTATTCATTGTGAAGAGTCTAACATAATTGAGTGTAATGCGGTTGTAAGTTGTAAAAGTGAATTGATCAACAGGGGGGAGCCACATGATATCTACATACTGCATATTATGGGTATTATTTTGAAAAGTCATCTTATTTCCCCCATTTTATTCTATGGAAAGTTTTAAAAAGCCTTGCATATATAAATTTCTTGACCGGTGGTTAATAACTAATGTTCAAGTTGAATTTGCTATGATTTGATCAAGTTGCATGAATGGTATTCTAAGTAATAATTTTTAAATTTTAACTTCAGATCATGTGACAAGCATGTTCGTTGGATTTTCATTGCTTTATAAATAGATTATTATTTTTAAGCAACTTAATTATTATACTTACCTCCCTTTCTGTATAATGGGGATGCTTGATTCCTATAATAATGTGGGTGCTCAATTGTCAGTTTTGAACATCCAAATTAACAGAATTGTGATCAGGTAACATGGAATACAGTCCTGACAATTGAAGTGCTATGAGTGGAATTGTAATGTAATTATACAGTGGACAATGAGTATGTTTCAACTGTCATGGTTGGTTGAGAAATTAAATGAAATGGAGTTTAACGTCCTACTGTTATGCTCCTAAACTGGGCTAATGAAGACAGTATTTTCTAATGCATATTATAGCCCAAAATCTCCCTTTTCGCTATTTTGGTCTTGGAGAGAATACAATTCTTCAACATTAATTTGAGTATCTATATTGCATGTCATTGTGAAATCGCTTGTAATATTTTTTTTGTTATTGTTGAAAATGATGTACAAGATTCATATGTTATAAATATATTTATTATATAAAAATGTAAAAATATTTGTAAAAAATAAAATCTTTAGTATAATTTATCTTAGCTGTTTGTGGAGGGTCTGGATTAGTTATAAGGTATAGGGTACGTAATGGATACAAGTCCAATTTCTCACTGCAGGGCAAACACGGACAATATGTCTAGTGAAGTCTAGTCATTCAGATAGGGTGAAAAAAAACTGATGTCCAACCATCTGTGTTATAACTCTACCCTTAGTTCTTTTTTAGTACCTATGTACACACTGTGGCCAAACCATCTGTCTACAATTGTCATGCATGGTGCTATATTATAAACATCTTTGCTGACATTTGGTAAGTACCGGTACTTTCATCTCTAGAAACTAGATTCCACCAAATTACATGTTCATTGACTCTTCTAGTTCAAGGAAAAGAAGGCAATCTAAAAGGGTCTAATATTTAAATGTTATGATCCCCAGCCCTCCAATAAATATTATTTAAATCTCTTTCATAAATATAGATCAAAATTTGAAATGATAATTTTATTCATATTGGACATTTTTATTGTTTGTAAAGTTCTTTTCCCTTTATTTCAGACCTCTTTCCCTGCTTTGCTTAGTTATTTTTATTTAATTGGAAAACCGAGATTATTGGAAACCAATGTAAACAAAGCAGTTATCTCCCTTGCCTTGCTCTTCGTTATCTTTATTTGCTGGCTGTCAATATCTGTAGCCCACTCGAGAAGCATTTTGTTTCAGTTATGGAGAGGAAATTTGCCAGATTCTTTCATTCACAGGTGAGAAATAGTGATAGCTAATTGATTTACCGTCGATCATGTTTGATCCAACTCCCCTTTTCTATTTCCATCACTTTTACACTAGCGATTAGCCGTCCATATATGATACTACTAACTGTGTCTACAAAATAGACCTTCCTACATGTACTTTCTACTTTCTATTAGGGTTAGGGTCAGGTATATATAAATAAGATTAAAACCTATAACTATAACACAACAGAGTCACATCAAACATAAATGCCTATTTACCTTATATTATTATTTATATGGAGCACATTTAGTGATTTACAACCCTAAAACCAGTGCTTGCTCATCTGGGCTGGATAATTTAAAGCATAGCATATGCATTTTGCGTGGGCCTTTACAGAAAGTGTCACTAAGAATAAGATAAGAAAGAAACCTCATCTCTCATTCTCATTCACAACCATTCGTGTTTCGAGTTAACAAGGTATAGTGCAATATAGTTTTAACTGGCAAACCCTGATAACATTTTTCATCAAAACAACGATTAATATTGGTATTTATAACATTTCTGCCACAGCCAACTCTGGAGGGTAAGCGTACAAATCTACCTGAAACAGGTATATATATAAATCAATTTAATGTATATAAGATCAAGGTGTTGTAAGCCATTATAATGAGGAATGCTATTCTAAAATGCTGCTAGTTATGAACAAGGGTGAGAGCATCGGGAACACCACAGTTCTGGTTCCCTACAACTCTACAATTTACAATGAAAACTCTACACATAGTTCGTTCTTTCCTAGAGTTTTACTTCCACTTCAACCTGGCGTGATATCGCAGATAAGTGTTCCCTAAGAAACTTGCCAGAAGAAGCCACAAAAATGGGCTGGGTCCAGCTTTATGGTAAGACAGAATATCTTTGCAGGCAAGCGCCTAAGGTGAAATTCATCAGAAGGAGAAGCTCCGGCCCAGATGACACATGGAAAAGGGCAAGTCACTTCATAAAGCTAGGATTGATGGCTTGATAAAATAAAAAGCCAAGTTTCTACTTGGATACACCATAGGCCTGCTTTAATGTTTCAACAAGGTTGAGATGAAATTTGATACATGTTGTCTAGGTAAATACAGGCTGTATTACTGTATGTTTGTTTACACTTGTGCTGAGGCGAGGATTGTTAATATCGATGACGCATCTTGCTTTCACTGTCATAATTGTAAAAATAATATTAATCCTGGTCGATCCCCATTGTGGAAACTTCAATTGATAATCAGATTTTTGGAGATCTGATTTAACTCACCATTGTCGATACGCTAGTTGAATTACCATGTTATTTAGTATGGTAAAAAGCAACCTTTACTAAAGTATAATAGGCCTGTATATACATTCAGTGCAGGAGTTAGATCAGGTGAGGCGATGAACTATATAAATCATGGAGGCTCTTTGCCAGAAAATTATACCAGTTGCTAACAAAAAGCCCCTTTATAACTTTATTCATAAAAATGGACAAAATAAACCATTTTAAAAACTTCCATATCCTGTAATTTTAATAGAGGATTATGAGACCCTGATTTGTAGCTTGTTGATACCTTCTGTACTTCTGTCTAAATCGGGCAATCAATACACAGTAAAAGTAGAAGGAAAAAATGTAAATAAAGTCAATAATTTATACATATGACGAAACAGTTGATGAATCATTATGAAAATAGGAAACCATTTAGATACCGTTGAGTATAACTAATACGGATTTACTCAAGTTAAGTAGGCTTACTACTGATTCAAATGGCAACACATAGTCGAAAGACTAGATTAAGGGATCAGTAGCTCTTGCCCTTGCGTATGTTTAATCGGAAATTCAATCAAATTGAAATTTTCAGACAGTATCATTATCCCAGCCCATTGAATACTCCATCTACAATTGACTTTGTAAAGTGATTAAATCTGCAATTATAACATTTTATTGAAAGTTAAAGTACATGTCAATCATTCAACAAATTTTGGCCTAGTTTAATTAGTATCTAATTAATGATATATCTAAATTTAATTCAGGAATGCTGAATCTTTAAAATTGACAGATTGTCAAAAAAAACCTTTACTTGAACTTGAAGTATCTCAATGTAAGATTTTGGTGATGTAACGATCGCAACTACAAACGAAACTAACATAGTTACAAAATAACAGTAAGCCTACAATATATTAAGACTTCATTAATTCTGGTATTGGGTAGTTAGATTAATTATTAATTTTAAAGATTCAACATTCCTGAATTAAATTTAGATATATCTGTTGATAAAAGGGTATTTATTATTTTTTCAAATTTTGTTACAAAATTTTTGGAATTAACCCAAGTGTCATAAATTGTTGATATTGATTTAGGTTAATTAGATCTGATGTGAATTAAGTACCATTGAGGTGTTTGTTGATGTGAAACCTTGATACTCTCTATCTGTAATGAATAATTTATTACTTATATCAGAGTATCACTTTATATTATTGTAACATACCATAAATACTTGTACAACAAACACTTCAGTACGTCAGTCTATATTTGATACTTTTAAAACTTTACCCATATCTAAAATCTGTTTCTTTTATAAGCTTCATGGATTGAAATTCAAAGATTTTGGTTTGGCTTTAGTAACTGCCTACTAATACTATGCACAAGGTTTTCGCTTTGAAATTTTTGCTAGACAGTCAATTTTTGTATATATTGTGTTTTACGGTCAAAACCTTGGAAATTTAAATTTAATGGCATGTAAATTGACTAATGTACATCCCCCCCCCCCCAGTTACTCCAAGTCTTGGAAATATAAATGAATCCAGATCCCTGGCATTATGGTGTAGACAGGGAACATCCAGACTCTGTCCGTCAGCTGAGATATAACATTGGTAGATAGATTCTGTAATTGTTCAAAGATATTTAGTATTAGGTAAGATTGAAATGGTAATCCCTGGCCCATCATTATTTACAGATGTTTTATAAGGAATTAACGTATTATAAATTAAAGGATGGAATCCAGGAAAAAGTCTGGAAAACGTGACAAAAAACATGGCCCTGTCTTCCCGGCTCACCCGTAACAGTCAACCATTACATTACATTTGACATTCTTTTGATCGACTAGAGAAAAAAGTTAGACAGCTAGCATTGGTCTCTGGAGATATCTTTTCAACAGAAACAAAGAATTAGTAATTGGTCAATGTTGTACTAAATACCCTCAAACAATTTCAAGAATGTCAATAAAGTTTTATGGTTATATAACAAAAATACATGTACCTTGAAAAATCAGTACCCATTTATTTTATAGCACATCTCTAAACATCTTAATAGTTTTATCTACAATCACGTGACTGTGAAGATTGAAACAGTCTTTAATCTATGTGTAAATATTGGTTGATAAACTAACAGTTGGTCTAATCAAATACAAAATCACAAAGTTACATCGACATTTATAGATAACACAGTTAAAAACTGACAATCAACGAGCGAAATTTTTTTTATCTTGACTTGTCGATATCTGTGTCCTCACAAAATGTCTGAAGTTTCCGAATTTGGATCTAAATTCAACAATAAGGTAATGTTTTATAGCCAATCATTGTTTGTGTTTTTTTTAAAAAGAGTATTTCTGGTTCACAGGACGTTGTTCTTTGATGTGGGTTTGTTTGGTTATCTGGCAAATGGAAGAAGATGGCTCAGTAACAATTTCAAGTACAGTTTGTTAAAAAAAGTGAAAAGAGAACAGTTGTATTAAGTTTTCTCTGATAATTAAGTGATTTTGAATACCGATATTGAATTTGACGCATTTATTTTCCATGTAAAAATGATCATACATGTTTTTCTACTTTTGTTTGAAATAATGATAATGAATAGGGGTTTATTCTGGGGTCAATATCTTTTTCAGGTAAAAGAATTAATTGAAGAAGAAAATGATAGAGAATTATTGTTTGCATCATTGCGCAGTTACCAGTCGTAAGTACAATCATGTTTAATTATCTTGTTTCTTCAAGCTTAAACAAAGATTTAGTAGTAGTAAGTGCAGGCAGGAGGACCACACCACACACAAACAGAATTGAGAATTCACAAGGCATATAAGTCTCAATATACACATTGTAAACAATGAATACCATACAGGATATATCAACGTCAGTGGGTCTGCTAACGAAAGGGGACGGATGTTTCATCAATAATAGAACATTTATTATTTATGGGCATATCATGTAATTCTTTTAAGAGCAGTGTTAACCCATTCTCCAGTATGAAACTCATCTCATCATCCTCCTGTATGAAGTTCATCAAACTATTCTGTAATAAACAGCTGATCGATCAACTACTGTCTAATACTAATAGTCATCGTCACCAGATGTAACATGATGTCAGAAGTTATGAATAAACTTGATGGAAAACAACTGCTCTCAACTAATATTGTCTTCTTAGTCATAGTTATAACATCCTTAATTCTTTTATATTTCTATTTTAGAGAACTGGTATTGGAGACACTGTTGGCTGATTTACGCAGATTATTTAATGATCCAACAAAGTTAGAACTTTACGAACATATCAGGTAAGAGAGAGAGAGAGACAAATGGGGTTTAAAGCTCCAATAGCATTCTTTTAAGTTATATTTTTAAAATGTATTAAAATAAAGCCCAAAAATAGATTGAACCTATAAACAGTCCTACCTTGTTAAAGAATAATCCTATTAATCCTATAATTCAGTACTGCCAGTTGAGAAATTGGCAAAAATATCATTTTCAACTTCAAATTCAAACGTTTGAAGATGGCCGTCCATGGAGAGGAATGGGAAAACAAGGGAGGTAATTGAGTAACTATTTCCTCAATCACCCTGTGTCACCCTTTATAATGCCCAAAAAATTTTGCCCAGGACCGTATAATAGTGAGTTGACAACCTTTTGAGCAAAAGACATAGAAATAATTATGTTTTGACTTTCTTAGAAAATGTGAAATTGGAACTTTAATGTCCACTCGACACAAGCTAGATTAACTCGAAAAGAACATGGTTCAATTTTATTTCAATGATTTGCTTGTGCGTAGGGGCCTTAAGTAGTGGAATGACCCGGAGAAAACCGCTGATGTTGGACAGGTGACCCTACTCCTTGTCATGTTCAACCGGGAAATTGAAACCATGTCACCAACCCCACAATCAGGAAGAGACAATCAGTTATTTATACATATCCTTAAATAAAAAAAGATATAATTTAATTTTTAAAATGAACACTAAACTTTTCGTCATTTGCACTTCAGAAATGAAATGTGGTTTAAAGTCCTACTGTTCTGCTCTGTACTGGGTTAATGACGACAGGCATACGCCATACAGTGTGCTTTGAGCGAAATTTTGTCCAGACAGCGGCACTATGGCTTACTCTTATATTGAATTCCAATTGTCAAGGGATCTTTTATGTGCAGGTCAATTTGTACATGGGCCCTCGGTTTTTCGTACAATCCAAACAATTTGACAGCTGTCCTTGTCAGGCCGTCGGTCATGCATCACTGACCAGGAAGAACCATGCAGGAACATCCAAATGAACTTTAGTGGCCAATGCAGGGATCGGCCACCTGACTTCCAGCGTCTTACCCAATTAGCCACTGTGACCCCCATTTGCAATCCTTTTTCACAACTGAATCCATTTTAAATTTTTCTCAAATTGATTATTTTTAACATATAAATTCAATAGGGTATTATCCTGTAGCTTGGATTCTTTCCGGACAAAACAAAAGTAAACCAAATGGTCTCAAAATTTGTCCTATGAATTCATTTGGTTTGACAAAATTTTGGACCGGTTTGACCTAAGTGAATTTTAAGGGATTTAACTTTCCTGAAATGACCTTCAAAGGCTTGAAGAACGATCCATAACTCTGGATCAATATACTGATTTCGAATTTCAGACCACTGATTTTGTTGAAACATCAAATAGAATATAGTCGTACAACTCCTAACATGCCAGGTGTTAAATTACGAGTTGTGCGATTACGACGGCAACTGGGAGAAAGTTTAGGATTCGCTGTAAGGGGAGGTAAGTCCTGTCTGATTGTTTAATATCAGCATTGTTTCTTTTCTTAAATTGACACCTAATAGTTTTTGTATGCCCACTCACTCCACAGATCACAATTTGATGAAACTTGAAATATATGGTTATATCCACAAGATTGATGAAACTTGAAATATATGATTATATCTGCAAAGCTTGTTCTTTATCGATCTCTTGCAAATTATGGGTGTATCTTGCATGGCAACCACTTGTTATCATAATTCTGTTTTGTATGGCAGAAGCAATTTTTAAAATCCTTTTGATACCATTGTTTTAGGATGATAGCTTTAGTTTTAATACTTAATAGTAAATGTGGGATGACCACACTACACACAAACAAAACTGATAAAAAAAAAAACATGCGGACAAAACAGAAACTACTCAAGAGATAAACAGCATCTGACCATCTTTTCAACAACATCAAAAACGTGAGAGGATGTTGACCAGGGAGGTCTATTTATCTGTTCTGAAATGATATGCTGAGTGACTGACTGATTAAGGTAAAAATGAATATCTAAAGACTAAACAAAATTTTCTACCTTGTCGTTGCAAATAATGAAGTCGGTCATGTTATATTTGTATTTCAGGTTTTGAACATGGTGTAGGTGTGTTCGTATCAGATGTCCAACCAAATTCTCAAGCCAATAAACGTGGATTAAAGGTTAGAAAAATTCTTCCTATTACAATCATTTCAAATCTTCTACATTGATGAAGCTATGACCCTTCCAGTGTTTCTATTTTGTGTTAACAATTCCATTCTTCCAGTTTGAATTAAAATCCTTTTCAAGGAATCTGTTGTTTATATCTAATAAATGTCTTTAATTTTAGATTGGTGATGAAATAGTACGTGTAAATGGGTTCACCATCTCGGAAGCCATACACGAAGATGTACTGAACCTTATTAAATCTCGAGAAGAGATTGTTCTCAAGGTCACACACATTGGCATGTTACCTAATAAGGAGACGCCTAATGAAAGCGTAACATGGTCTTATGTAGAGAAAATGGATTCGTCCAAGGCTCTGGTATGTAGGACAGTCAAACCTCTTTAATCCACATGTTTGGGTTCTCACACAATTTTGAATTCTTAGTTGATCTTTGTGAACCTTCAGTTGGCTCCCAATTCATCAAAGGGAGAGAGAGAAATGGGGTTTAGTGTTCACTCGACTTAAACATGGTCATTTCGGGACTAACGTGTGGTTCAATTTTATTTCAATAATTTGCTTCCGCATGTAGGGGTCTTTAGCAGTGGGAGGAAATCGGGGGACCCGGAGAAAATCCACAACAGGTTACCCTACTCCTTGTCACATGCAACAGGGGATCGGAAACCATTCCAGTTGATTCAATGACAGACCATTCGGCCATTCAACCCCTCCTAATTTATCAAAGAATGAAGTACGAGTTGCAATTAACTACAGTGGACTATTATAAGATTTAAAACAATCTTGTTTCAAAACCCAGATTTGTAAATAATCGGTGAATATGACAACCAACAACTTATTATAAAGTGTATTAACTCTCATTATAAATCACAATATTTTTATAAACAGCATTGATGTAATTTTTTTTAATCACTTCAATAAACTGTTTGTATTAGAATTTGGACTACTATTAGTGGAATAATTTGACTAATTAGTCAATATTTGTAGTATATTTTTGAGTCCCGTTTATCATATTGACCTATGTTTATTATAATTTTTTACAGCAAGAAGTATTGGATGGTGCTGGAAATAAAAACCGTAACCAAGGTAATGAGTTGAAGATATTCATCAACACATCTGGAGCCAGCAGTATTGGATGTGGGTAAGAAGTCTTATCCTTCTCTTATTATCAGAAAATCTGCATAGATGATTTTGATAAAATAAAACAATTGCTTTAAATCATGATACTGTAAATATATATGTGGTATTGTAAACCCAATATCTTGGTTCCCTTTGATATTCGAGCAGTTCCAACCAAAATCATAGTAACATTATGAAGACGCAAGACAGTGAAAAACTGGGTTTAGACATATTTGCCAGTCTTGGGGTTTTGCTTAATTAAATGGTATATTATCAATTTAAGTATATTTTAGCAATGATTAATTAGATAATGTGAATAATTAGATAATGTAAGAAAAAGGTGAAATGAACAAAAACTATGAGAGTATCCCAGTTAATTGAGTGATCGGTGGCAATAAAATGAAATATTGAAGCTTAATTTATGATTTGTTTTAGTATTTTGAGTGGACCAAATCATTTTCCTGGTATATTCATTGAGAAGGTGAAACCACATAGTTTAGCAGAGGAGGCTGGTCTAGAAGTCGGAGATCAAATTGTAGAGGTCAATGGAACACCCTTTCAAGGAATTAGCCATAAAGAGGTAATATTTTTTTCATTAAAATTACGTGATATCTTTGATTTTGGTAGATTTACTACACTTGATAGCTGGGATCAACATCATTTTTCTTTCTCCATCTTTTAGTATGTTTTTAAGAATATTATTCACACTATTCTAACATGTTTTAATATATTTTTCAAGGCTGTTCTAACATTGAATAAGTTAATATATTATTTCAAACTCTTTTCACATGTTATTGATATATTATTACGTTTGTAAGGATTACCCACCCTAAATAAATATCTCCAAATATCTCTAAATATTTCGACAATTATACCACAATATTAATGTATATAACAAACCTTACATTAGGTTCTAAATAAACGATCATGTTGCATTTAACAAGTTATAACCATTTAAACTCAGTCGTTAGGCAGGTCAACAATTATTTTGAGAACCTTGTTAAAAGAAAAGGAAAATACAACTAGTATTTGTGCCTAACAAAAGAACTTCAGAGATATTAATTCTACTAAACCAAACGATGCCACTCCTTAGGGTATAGTTGATAATATATCATGTTAAAATACAAAACAAAGGTAATTTTCTAAAGCTGCTGTAATAACCAAAAAGCTAAATATTACTGTTATTCAGAACAATACATTTTTCGACTTTAATAGTAGATAGACGTGTAGAAGAATTCACATGCTATCCATCTTTATAGTCTCAGTGACTATTGCTGGGTATTCTTGCACTGCCGAACTTCCAGAAATCAGTTTGGGACAAATCATTGAAGCATCGACATTCACTGTGTTAATTTGGTCTGTGTGGGGCATCCTGCTATTGTTTCATTCAAAGGATTTATATATTATTTCAGGCTGTTGTAACATTGAAAGGAAGTCATCAGTTAGACATGGTGATCAGGAAAAACGTTGTAAGTAGATTTAATATGCTGCATACAACTGTTATATTTCACTATACAACTGTTATATTTCACTATACAACTGTTATATTTCACTATACAACTGTTATATTTCACTATACAACTGTTATATTTCACTATACAATTGTTATTTTTCACTATACAAACTGTTATATTTTGCTATACAACTGTTATATATATATATTTCACCATACATGATAACTGCTTTATAGTTATTGGGAAGTCAAATAAAACATTCTGGCATGATTTCCCCTCGTCAGCATTGCCAAGGTCCTGACAAGGATGTGGTCTAGTTGTTGTTGACATTTAGAATTAGGATGTTAAACCCCATTTCATTTCATTTCTTCTCACTCTCTTCTACAAAGTTTCTCTAAATTTTCCAGTCTGGTAAACCCTTGTTATTGGTGCAGAATTTGAGGGCCTGCCGTGGAAAGGCCTAATGAGGTCTCATGTATAAGTTCGACTTGCAATTTTTTCATGCTAAAATGGATCATGATTTTTATATAGAAAGATATACATATATTATTTGAGATGATATACTAAGATCAGATTTTATTTTTGGTGACTATTGATGAATTAAGTCTTTTCGCATACCGTATTGAACAATAATATATTTTTCAGTATCCAGGATTGCCAAATTTCCTGTTTTATTTACATTTAGGCTTTGTGAGCGGTATTGACCGATTGTTATATTCAGGTACTGTAACAGTATCTGAATCGAAATCACTGATAATATAATTTGCATTAATGATATCCAGTTAGACATGCTTGTATATTTTACATGCCGTATGAAGTCACAGCAAATGGAATTCAACTTTCAAAATATTTAAGTCTCTTCAACAACTATTGTCGGACATTTTGATTATTTACTGTTATTCTCCAAAAGAATAGTGATTATCCCAAAACATATCGCACAAATTATCAGTGAAATAAAATCAGTTTTTGATCGCAAATTACAACCTTGGCGACTGATGTGTCAGGAAGGCTGCTATCCCCATTTTCATTAGGCTGGTTGGTACAGAAATGTTTTTGTACATGTAGGTTCCTGGTTCTGTTTGATTGTATTAATTGTTTATTTTCAGGGCACGGTATTGTTTGAAAAATCTCGCAGACAGACTCAACAACAACCATTAAAAATTGCAGAATCAACTGCTCCTGATGATAATGAGGCTGTAGAAAGGTACAAGTGTTGTGAGGAGGGTCTGGTTGTAGCACACGATATTGGCACCTACTAAATCACAAGTTTTTCACTGAATGTTGTCACTAGAGCTCTCATTTTAATTAAATTGACTGGAGAATCCACATGTCAGTCCGCAACGTTGTTTGTTTCAAATAATATAACTTTTAGACACAATTAATATGCGTAAGTTTATAGCATTTATGTATATAAAGTGGGATACATTATGCTAAAAACCTGTCCCTGATAAAATTGTCTTGCTAATCTAGGAGTTAAATAAGATTTGACCAACTGTTAAGTATGAAATGAGAGCTCTATATCTAGCACTGTATCTTTAGAGGCACCATGTCTAATTGTTGTGGAAATAAACAGCCAAAAGAATCCCTAAGTGGTATCAATCAGTGAAATGATTGAAATTTCACAATGAAAGCAGTGCTGTTCTGTGCTGTTCTAGTCAGTATTATGGTTTAGGATTCATTCTGTGTATCCTACGTACGGTGGCTCAGGTAGTAAGGCATGCCCAGCCTTATAAACAGTTATTTAAGACCTGTTTTTTTTAGGAAATATCCATAATAGATATTTTTCAACGTAGTGATAACAATTAGACATGGAAACTGTTAAAAAGCTTTTGATTGAACAATTGCATGATTTTCAAGTGAAAGAATTTTAAAAGATTTCTTAATTTCTTGGTCTGAATTTAGTTTGATTCTTAATGAAAGACACCTTTTTATGGAAATTTTAGATTTTAATTAAATTAAATTCAGATCATGTTTTGTGTTATGTAACTACAGCTATTTGTAAATAAGGCTTTTACTAGTTTTAGTCAACACTACTCTAACAAATCATGCTGTTTAAAACTGGGCTCTTGTTTTCATCATAACTGCCGGTCTTAACAGACTGGCATTGAAATTGACAGAAAATTAACACGAAAGTGGGTAAATAATGTATAAGTTAAAAGTGGAACCTCCCCTCAATCACTTCAAGTGACAAACCAGACTACTTAAATATTTAAAATATGGAGTAGTTTTCTTCTGATAAAATTCATTTAAGGGAGATTTAAAGCATAATTTTGATAGATGAATTAGTTGAAACGTGGTTTTAGACCAACTATATCATCAAATCATAAGGTTTGTATGTGGGAAGGCATATTTAATGATTGTTTTATAAAGTTAAATCTTGACAACAAATTTCCTGTTTATCATAGATAAGTTCCCAGGGTTAAACAGCATTTTACTGATTAATTATACTTTCTTCACAGCTTATTTATTTTTTCACTAAAATTCTGTTTTATCGCTTTAATAAAATTCTGTTTGATCATTTTAATAAAATTCTATTTGATCACTTTACTAAAATTCTGCATTGTCACTTTACACTTTACTAAAATCTGTCTGATCACTTTCCTTAAATTCTGCTTTGTCACTTTACTAAAATACTGTTTTGTCACTTTCCTAAAATTCTGTTTGATCACTTTACTAAAATTCTGTTGGATCACTTTTAATCACCTGGTGTTTTATTGTTTAATTTGTTTATTTATTTATCTTTCTGTGGTAAATAAATCTCCTTACACTTTGTCTTGGGGTTTGTTTTATGATTCTCACTAACTCTTCCCTTTTCTTTTTTTACTAACCTATTTAAAAAGATTGTATCCAAAACTGTATCATTGACATACTCTCTATGAAAATGTGATCTGGAAATATTAGTTTTGGAGTCATTAATTGACCAAGACTGCTATACTAAATGTTTGGTTTGCCATGATTGTGCCCATGTGAAAAGTACAAATATTGATTTATTAATTGATCAAAAAAAATTCAGCAAAAACATATCTTTCTTTTAAAAACTCCAACAAGTAGAAGTTATCAACCTTGTTTTAATTTCAAATGGAGGTGGAAGAGCCCAAAATATAATTCATTTATATTTGAAAACAAATTAAAAGGAGCGAGATCAAGGCATCAGGTTCACAATTATTGTATCTCCACAGTTTCAAGTGTGACAATTAAAATGTTGCCTGGTTATTTCAATGGGATGGCAAACCAAGGTCCACTCGTGTACACTTCAGCTGCCCCCTCCCCCACCTCAACACTGCACACCTAACCACAGAATTTCCATTGTCATAAGTGTGTGAGAACACCAACACTGTGCAGTACCATTGTTATAATACTAGGGTCACTTGTCCCTCAAAGGAGTTCTCATATTTTCAGAATATTAAATTAATTTGGAAACTATTTAAAGTAGCCAAGTCTCTAAATCAATATCATCTGAAAACACAAATTATTTGTCAATTTAAATCAACATTGATGCTGTGATCTTACAGGAAAAAGATGAGCTTCTGATATCCAATATTTAAGACAAAATAAACATTTTACCATTGGTACACGAATCCTGTACCATAATGCGTTTCAGCCCCAGTTCTAGCAAGAGACTCGAAGAACGAGGCTATACACATTGCTCCAAATCAAACGGTGTATGTAGACATGAATAACCAGATGCTAGAAATTTGCATTCGATTGAGACTGATGGCTTATTTCGCGGAACATAACTGATTTGAAATAAGAGTAAAAACAGAAACCACTGAATGTAAATCAGTTTGTATACATTCATATTACAGTATTATATGCACGGTGCTGAACCATTCTAAAGACAGTTTATCATCAGAGGATTATAGAATATCCAGAAATTTAAGTTTTATTCTCCCTCTTTGGGACTTGGTCTTTTAAACAGCTAACAATCATCGGCAGACAGACGGAAACAAGATTGCCACTCCCAGCAAAGTGAAAATAAATATTACTTTCCGTGCTTTAGTAGTTTTCATAACTACTGTATCTTGGAAACATGGTAGCGTGTACGAATTGTCCAACAATGTGATTAAAGTGAAGACATTATGGAATTTGGGTACTTCATTAAAACTTAAATGGCAGTGTTATTTAATACTACAATCAAGTTATATTGAGCTCAACCCAGGACCTGTGAAGTACCCATGCGAAATTTTGTAACGAAAATGTAGGCTGGAATGTGAAAGCCATTCAATGCGACAGTTGTGATATTTGGTGCTGATATTGGACTGGTCTCTTTTAAAGGGCTGAACAACTCAAATGTTTCTTGGATTTGTTTATATTGCGGGACCCGAACCTTTACTCAAGTCATTGCATTGATATAGAAAGTTTTGCTACAGGAAAGTTAATATAAGTTTTTTAATGATTTGCGACAGCTATGCTGAAGTGAGTTCATGTGTCTTTGCATGGCAACCTATTTTCTTTCTTGTAGAAAATTGTAGGCCTAACCTTGGTAAAAATTATGTCTTGTCAGCAATGAAATATAAAAACGCAGAGCGATGGGCAGACGACTTTTTGTCAGAACAAGCTGGGGCTCAAAACCATGTCCACTTGACTTAATAGATAGACCTTATGATTTAAAGACCACCCAATCCTCACAATCAGCAACGTAATAAACAAAAACAGTAACAGGTCATAATTACTGCTTATTACTGAGGGACGTTTCGACTAGGCTTGTCTAATCTTTATCAATCCTAGTTGAAACGTCGCTCAGTAATAAGCAGTAATTGTATTCCATAGAATTATGACTTGCACATTCCAGTTCAGTTACTAAATGCCATCAAAACAATTTAGCGTAATAAACATCTGAAGAACTTTTTGAACATAAGCCCTTGATATCACCCTGGTGATCAAATATTGTACCAATGTTTAGCCCTTTATTCATTATGGATATTTTCCACATGTTGAAATCCTAATATGAAACTCCGCCGACTCTTTAAAGTTACATTATGGGAGATAAGATAAAGAGATGGCAATTCTCACTATAATAGTTAAAAATTAGATAGTGTAAAGGTAATTTGCTGAAAATTGGTCCACTATTAGCCGAGAAAAAAGCGTTTGAAATATTCACATAGCCTCGGTCATCATTACTCAAATCATTAATATAAACAGCATAGACTCGATTATCCACTTGATTGATTTAATTATCAGCAGCCATTAAGCGTCATATAGGAATTCAATCCGCCTACATCGAAGGCTAGCGTTGACTTTAAGAGTTTATTATGGTCTGGATATGTTAATTAATGTTTAATTGATTATTTAGTTAACATCTCAGGCCTAAAGAAAGACCTGTAATAAGCAGATTTTGCTCTTGCATAATGCTATTTTGATTTAAATCCTTCGTAAACATTGTTTTTATATTAATATTTATAGGTATAGTTCACCAGCACTTCCAGTCAGAAATTATAAGGATGACGAAATACAATTTTCTGATGAATCGAAACACACACAACGATCATTTGGTAAGATCTATTAATGGAATTTAAAAAAATATAAAACGCCAAATGATGTTAGTGGGGCATGGTGCTGAACAATTTTGCATCCAGAGCCAATTTTTACCCTGGGAAAAGACAACTACAATTTCAACCGTTTAATGACATGCAATAATGAATCTATACCCAGGGCCAGTTTTTACCCTGGGCAAAAGCCAGCTGCTACTGTATGTGTTTAACGACATGCAACAATGAATCTATACTATTAGGGATCATTTTGGGGCATTATTTTAATTCTAATGTATAAATCGTTAAAAAATATTGTTCTTATGAATAATATGATGCAGTAGTATTCTTAATTTTTGACATTTTGAATGTTATGCCTACCTGTAGCAAGAGAAACTACAGGATGTTATAAATAAAGTCTTGCCAGGAATAAAACTGAAAGGTTGAGAACTGCAAACATGTCTTTAATTGCAAAATCCTTTAACCTTTTCATTGCGTCTACCCAGTAGTACCTACCCAGTAGTACCGGGTATTATAAAATGCTGTTTAAAAGTGCATACCCGGTATTACCAGGTACTCAGTACGGTCCTCACTAAAATTACCACCGTAGCTGCAAGTTTCATCTATTGTATTTTCTATGCACTAGAACATATTTCCATGTGTTTAAAAGCGGCAAACCGTAAAATGGCAGAGTGCATAGTAACAACGTAGACGATGCAATCTCGGTGAAGTCGTGAATGACATCTTCGTTGACCAAAACAGTGTGGACAATTTCTAGGCGTGTACTGATACACATAATTCGTTTCAAGTTAGTGCATGTGAAAGATCCATTGGTTCCAAAGATTCAGTCTCTCTTTCCTTTGCACACAAAGAATAAGTGTTGGTCTCTAAATTAAAAGTGTAGAGTACTACCGGTATGTTAAATGCCACAGCTTATGTTTCTTTTCTAAAGTCATTAAAAATCTTGGATTCTATTCAGGTGACAATGAGTTCGTAATTGTATATTTTTTCAACATTTCTAGAAATAACACCGAGTTATGAGACTAACATATACACAACAGGTTATAATACTGGCAGTGATCAAATGAAACTGGATAATCATGATGATCAGAATACACATTTTTCTAGTAAAGTTGTCTCCCATGATGAACAGAAAGCCGATAGAAGTACACTACGGGAAGAATTAGATACTCTTAAACAACGGGTAATTTAATATTTTCTTAATAAAAATCTACTAGAAAAAAAAGCCTTATGAAGAGGATTACGGTACATAAATGTTTAATTCACCCTATGCCAGTAAGTTAGAAATTTCTGGTTAACATACATTTCATATTAGATTTTATGAAATTTATTGACTTTAGAAATATTAATAAAATTTTTATTTGTGAGCATATACTTCATTGTTAGGCAATGATTGAGATGATGTCATCCAGGGCCCTGTTTTTCGAAATCTTAACTTAAGATAAAATCCAAATTTTAGTAGATACATCAATTTTGTTTGGCTAAGCCCTAAAATCAATCTAATATTATCCAATCAAATTACTTAAATTTGGATTTTATCTTAGTTAAAATTTTGTTTATAAGTAACTGATAATAATATAGTATTAAGATAATCCAGATTTCACTTTTGTCTGATTTTTACTGTATACTATTTTGCTAGAGGGAAGTGCTAGGTGGAAAGGCGGCTATACTCGCTGCACGTACTTCATCAAATGCTGCCAATAAACCAAGTCTACTAGGCGCGGCTAATGATAGACACAGACAGTTGTCACCACAAGATTTCGATAAAATTAATAATCCACGAGATTTGGTAAAAATAAAACCTTGCAAAATTCCCTCTTCTTTTGTTCAGTATATATAAATATCCTATTTAATTTCTGAAATAACTTCAATCCATCTAGTGCTTGACGACTTGTCGTATTAAAGCTGCCTCTCTTGGCTTCTGTTTGTATACACTATTCATTATTCTTTCAACCTATTATATTTTATTTTAGTATTTATACCATTGTTATCATATTTTGTCTTATTATATTAATTAGATCAGCATCTATACATTGAGGCCTCCATTTTAAGCAATATGTTTACATAAATTATGCATCTCTAATATGTATTAATGTATTGTGAGATTATTGAAAATGATGCGAAAAGTTCATATTTTATGTACGTTGTTTACATTGACTTATAGTACAGACGGCAAAGTGAAATTGGACTAAAGTAAAGATATAGGTTTTAGTAGTTACATTGAGGCCTCCGTTTTAAGCAATATGTTTACATAAATTATGCATCTCTAATATGTATTAATGTATTGTGAGATTATTGAAAATAATAATGTACATTGTTTAGATTGACTTATAGTACAGACGGCAAAGTAAAATTGGACTAAAGTAAAGATATAGGTTTTAGTAGTGTCTGATAACAATTTGTGTTACTCTTTTTAAGAGTGTATCATCAGGATAATGAATCATGACAGGTACTAGTGTACATAGATGAAGATTATTAAAGGGAAGGTCACCAAAAACCCTGTAAATAAAAGTATACATTTATGTTTGTGAATTGAATTGCCTGAAAATGTCAAAATATTGATCCATTCGGATTTGATTAATAGGATGTCCTAGTTCATACAAAGAATTTCATTCTTTAATTGCAATAGTGACTTGATAATCACGACTGTCAGTTACCACTATGAATTCATTAAGTATATGGTTATTGGTTATCCAGGCACTTGCACAGTGTTGGATTGGGAGATTCATGGACAACCCACATGGAAACTGAAAGTTTGTAATTCTTTGTTTAATGCTTCAATTAATTGCAAAGGATTTAACCGTAACTGTTATAGTTTATATATTCAGCTTAATATATGTTACTGAAGGGTTTTTAGCTTTTAACACATTAATCTTTAATGCTATTTTTCTGTATCCGAGTCATCCCAAATGGGCAATGGGTTTCCCCGATTATTTTAGTGGTGGTCCATTTTAAAATTTCTGTGCATTATTTTTATATGCCCACATTGAAATGTGGTCGTTTATTGTCGTCGAAGCCTTTCGTCCCTCCGTCTGTTTGTACGGTGTCCACAATTGATTGTGGGTGCTCTAGAGGCTAAAGTTAATATTTGATTGACTTAAAATTTATATGCACTGTTTAAGGTCATGAGACAAAGAAGCCTATTGATTTTCAACTATTTTCGATAATTACTGCTGAAGTTAAAGCTCTCTTTGAAAAATCATGTAGAAGCTCTTGAGGCTAAAGTTAATATCTAAATGATTATACACAGTGTTAAAGTTAGAGACCAAAGTTTATATCCAATTGACTTCAAATTGATACACAGGGTCATGAGACAAAGAATCTTATTGATTTCAACAACTTCTGATAATTACTGCCAGAAATAAGGCCCCTGATCCCTTTGAAAAAATCTTGTTGACGCTCTAGAGGCTAAAGTTAATATAAATAGTTTAAGATCATAAAACAAATTCAAATGTTTTCAAATGTAATCTTATAATTACTTCATGGTTTATTACTCGTAATCAGATTTTAATGTGTTGTAAATTTTCCCAGACCTGACAAAAGAAAAAAAAATATGCAACATCTTGTTGACTGCCCGGAAGACCCCAGGCGACTTAGCTGCTGTAGGCGTATGATTCGTTGCCTGGTAACCTATCTTTTTATTTCGTATAGTTTAAAGAAGAAGATATTAGAGGGAAAGATTTAGAGTTGGTTAAATTAACAAAGGTAGACATAATATATACAAATTATCAAATTTACAAATTATATACGTTCCTTGAATTAACAATATGGGGATCCATCTGTCTGTCTGTCACATCTTTAAGAAATAAAATTAAATGGAGTTTAACATCTTACTTTTCTTCACCAATTTGACTAATGAAAACAGACATACGACATGTACTGGTTTTTGAAATAAATTTTCCCAGCTAACAGTGTGTCTGGATAATTCATCCATATCTTTTAGAACACAACAACTGTGCTTCTAATTGAGCCATACTCCTTGCATTGTTTTTTTTTTTTTTTTTGATTAAACCTAATCCCACTCAACACTGCCATAATGAAAGAAAGTTTTTGTTCCAAATTATGACTGGTCAAAAGTCTGATTAACAACCAATAGCTAGCTGTGTAACAATATCATTCAGGTTTAAACAGAGCTTCAGATATGTTTACATAACACTACGTCATGACTCATAAAATTTATTACGCCCAATTAACCAGTGCATAGCAGAATACTACTGAACTAATTGTGGGACAAACAAGGCTATCAAAATAGCTACAATGTACTCAATACTGTTTAGGAGAGATTTGATTGAACAGGAAAAATAGACACACTCTGTCAAGTATCAGAAGTCTATCCAGCAATGGCCAGAGAATATGGATTGAGTTAGAATGATCAAGTTCAATAATGAAACATTTTCTGCATGGGTAGAATAATACGTAATATTTATATTTTATAGAATAAACCATTAGGTATAGGGGGTATAGGTAGAATGATATTTATGTTTATATTTTATAGAATAAACCATTAGGTATAGAGATAGAAGGGGGTATAGGTACACCATTAGCTGACCGTATACAAGTAGCAGAGATCTACACAGATGGTTGTATATTTGAAAGTGGTATGTACACACCTGCTTTACTTCATACTTGCACTTAAAAAGCACATTATTCTTTATTAAAATTTAGCAAAAAAAGAATTTCTAAATTTAGCAAAAAAAGAATTTCTAAGTGATTGAAACCCCAAAACATTGATTATAGGTGCCATTTTCATCTCAATATTTGTGGATGATGAATTTAATATCCAACTGAAATGAATTTATTTCCAGTGTGTATGTTTTATGGACAAGGAAGTCTGTTGCTTTTCAACAATTTCTTAGCTTGAGCATCTCATGTTCATTTGATTGTCATTAACAAGAGATGTTCAAGAGGCCTGGCTCTTTGATAATTAGTTTGAGGTTGATGCCCTTGATCCATTTTAGGTACAAATGGTCATGTACCTATAAACAATCAGATAACGAAAACTTTTATAAACTGTTTGGACAACTTAAAGCTAAACTCCGGTTACAAAAAATAATGTAATAAAAAAAAAGTTAACGCCCTCAAGCCGCCATACTTGTTTCCAATTTGTTGAATAAGTATGGCGGACATGGAGGCTTATGACCGGGAAAAGTTAGCAGATCTCACTTCCAGTTTGTTTCTTGTCAGCCGGCTATACACATCCGGCTTTAACTGATGTAGGTGCATGTTTTGTTGCCTGGCAACCTCTCTTTTATTTATTTAAAGTAAACAAAATGTTTTGTAGTACCTTAAAAGTATATAGAATATTGGTAGATATTTGAATTGTAAAATATCAATATACACAATCAGAACATTTTTTATGGGATCAGAGGAAGTGGAAAAATCTTTGATATTTGGCATGTCCAAGTGTGGATCTGACAATACTTGAGTCTTCTATGAGTCTTTCCATTTATACAAATTTTATGTTCTTTTCTATTTCTCCAAATTGTTGTTAATCATGTTGACCAGTTGGAGTAACTAGTTATTATCCATCTTTGGACTACTTGAAAGTTGACCAACAAAAGGTTTAATCTTATTAAAACATAGATTCTATTTCGTTTTGTTTTTATAGTTCAAAATTTTGTTTTACTTGTGTTTACTACACAAGGATCTGAATGGTGTGAAGTTTTAGCCAATGAAACGGTCTGTTACGGTGAGCTTTAAGCGTGTTTTGCATGGAACTGTGAGTAAACCACTAGTAACATCAATGCTGATTGGTTAATCAAATGTCTGATGTCATAGGGTCAAAAGCCACTTGTACGACCTCTGACGTGACCTTTCAAAACAAGCATTCAGATCTTCATTTCGTGTAGGCCATCGAAAATATAATAAAAACAAAACGAAATATAGATCTGTATTTTAATAAGATTGCAAAAGGTTGAAAGTTCCCAACTCTCTCTCGGTTGCCAAAAAAAAAAAGCCCCCTCCTGCACCAAAGTCATAATTTACTTCTGATTCTAATTGATATTGATTGTGTTTTGATGTATTTTATAGGTGATATACAGGTGGGAGATCAATTAATGATGATTGATGGCAAGAGTTTATTAAACATGTCTGTAGCCCAAGCGAGGAATATTCTAACAGAGGCTGACAATAAATCACAGGTAAATATTCACATTTGTAGTTCATTAAAGTTCAACTTTTAATAGTGCAAATTTTGACTGTGTGGCGTTTTTTTTTTTAATCAAAGATTTTATTAAATTTTCTTAACATTTCTGCCACATTCAAGATGGTTTATTTCTGTCACTATTTTTTGTTAAAACTTAATACTCACCTGGAAATGTGGTTGTATATTGCCGTCGCCCCCGTCCATCATCAGACTACATTTAACATCTGATTATTTTTGCATTGATATACATCAGTGAGCTGAAGAAGCCTATTGAATTTAAGTAATTTCTGGCAATTACTTCTAGAGTTATGGCCGCATATAGTAGATCATAGAAACCTTTACCCTAATTATTTTTTGTTTATTTCTAGGATATATTGAAGATTGTTATTGCTAAAGGTTCAATGATCAATGATGAAGATGCAGTGTAAGTTAAATGTGTTTTATTAATCTGACATCCTATTGCAGTACATTGGTTTTAATCTCAAATCATCTAAGAGAATCTTACGCCAATTAATCAAAAAATTAAAAACTCATGGATCAAACACAGGGAAAAGACAAATGATGAAGATGCAGTGTAAGTTAAATGTGTTTTATTAATCTGACATCCTATTGCAGTACATTGGTTTTAATCTCAAATCATCTAAGAGAATCTTACGCCAATTAATCAAAAAATTAAAAACTCATGGATCAAACACAGGGAAAAGACAAAAAAAACACAGATATTATTTTCTACTGTTCTGCTCTTAATTTATGGTCTAAATGCAGATTGGCATACACCAGTGTGATATGAGCGAAATTTTGCCTGTACAGTACTGCTATGATCTGTTCTTATTTTTAATTCCAACTGTTATTAGCAGTATTAAGGGTTCTTTTAGTGTATACCAATGTGTACACAGAACCATCCCATCTGAACGACTATTGCCCCTTGCCAGGCCCACACATCTTACTCACTGAGCCACTGTGACTCCTTGCCAGCCCCCCACACACCTACCCACACATATACACACACCATCACCCCCCACCACCCCCATAATAACAATCTATAGAATTTCTATGGAAAGCTACAATGGTATTTCTATTAAAGTCTATAGGACTTATTTCTAAGGGTAATAGTACACTAGAGGACTTGGGCTGAACTGGTAGGTCAAACCATGAAAGCATCCACCAAACTGTATGTTCTCTGGCCTGTAATGATAATTTTTAAGTGAAAACATCATAATCCTTATAAGACATATAGAAATAGATTTCACTAAAAATAAAACACACTTATATGGATATACTACTTCTGAATTTATTAACATGCTACGTTTCGATACACATACAGATATCGTTTTGCTTGAAAACGATATCTGTATGTGTATTGAAACGTAGCATGTTAATAAATTCAGAAGTAGTATATCCATATAAGTGTGTTTTATTTTTTTGAAAACATCATGTCTTAACTTGACATTATATCAAGTTTAACATCCACTTCCACCTAGGAACTAGGGTGACAAAAAAAAGACTAGTGTCGCTGTGTAACAATTATATGGCATAACCATAGTCAGTTCCTAAAAACTGACATGATATTACATATAGTTTTTGGAGTTAGTTAATTATTTGTGAAGTCCAGTTTAGTGATCCCCCTCCTGGCAAGTCTATTGACAACAATAATATACTGTCACATAAAATATAGACATATAAGAAAAAGTGTAATAAATTGTAAAATAGTATGTAATTTGCAAAGGAATTGAAAATTGAAGCATGAGCTAAACAATTAAATATAGAGATACCATCATATATTGATATCTTTCTCATTCCAAACAAGTATATATCATTTAATGTGTGTGTGGGGGTGTGAATGGCCAAATGGTTAGCATAGTCAACTGGCATGGTTTTGATTTGCTGGTTGTACGTGACAAGGAGTAGGGTCGCCTGTCCGATCTCGTGGGTTTTTTCCCACTCCTATGGTTTCCTCCCACTCCTATCGTATCTTCCCACTACTAAAGACTCCTACACGCACACATTGAAATAAAATTGAATAATATGTTAGTCCCAAAATGACCTAGTTTGTGTCGAGTGGATGTTAAACTCCATTTTTATATCTCTCTCTTACCATTTAATGTATCTTGTTTGGTTTTTTTTTCTTTTTTAGAACTTTCTTTTAGAAGAGTCTGACCACCACATTTTTACAAATTTCTTAGTCTCTGTCAGCATTCCTTTTACAACAACAACAAATAAAATCTGGACAAAAAAGCCCTAAATTTGTATACAGTGTCAAAGGTCATACTGAGATTCTCATATGTCTTAGAGGAAAACTGATCTCTGCGTTTGAAATATACAGATTAATTGTTTACTGATGAATTGAGACAACATACTTGAACGGCCAGTCAATTTCTTACTATCAGGCGCGGATCCAGGGGGTCCGGCCCCCCCCCCCCTGCACAGACTTGAAAAAATTTTATGCGATTTTATTGGCGATTTTTAGACCTGTAATTTTGGAATTTACCTTCCGGAAATACGTCAGAATGCACCAAATTGAATCTAATTTACCAAATTTTTCTGCGGGAGGGCCCCCAAACCCCCCGCTAATGGTGGCTGTGGCAATTATCAAACCTGGACCCCCCCCCCCCCTGCAAAAAATCCTGGATCCGCGCCTGACTATATACTTAATTGTTGTTATTTTGTCCAGGCTTTATACTGGAATGATTGAGACTACACCATTTTAGGATCAATATTAAATATGATTTCATTACTGGTAAAATTATTTTAATAATTCTGTAACTATTATAAACTAATATTAAAGAAATAAACTATGTTAAAGAAATATTAACGAAAAGTGTATTCAGTGTTAAAGAAATATATACTAAATTATAAATTTCTACACTAATTAGAAAGAGAAGTGGTATCAGATTTCCGGAGAAAAATTAGATAAACCTTGTTTCATGTCAACTATTGGTATGTATGCCTCATTGAAACGATCTTGGAACTGGATTATGGAATTTTAAGACAAAGGAAAACTATTCTGTAAAAGATAACTTCCAGCAGAGTCATTAACACATTTTTGAACACAAAACATGGAATATTAATACTATAAAGCTTAGCTTAGAAATAATATGAGTTAAACGTTAGCCTCTGTTGGTACTCTAGAGAACATCTCATACCATTTCTCATTAATTATTTCATCTGCTTTTTACAATCGAAAATGTTGAACTCTGATTATGATATTTAGTAATTTTACTTATAATAATCTAAAGTATTAATATTTGAAGTAATCAGAGTTGATTCGAATAAAAGCAATGTTTTTTTTTTGTGATAAATTATTCTAGAAACTTTATGGATATTCATCAGTTGTAACACCTGCCATTTATGTATTGTTTAATATATTATACTTGACTGTGAGGACCATGTTCAGTTGTGTTTTAATTTTTTAGCTGAAATGTTCATGAACCTTTCTTATTTAACATCCCATTGCCACTAATATTTAAGGGCACTGACTACATTGGAAGATGGAAATATGACGATTTATTATCCAAAATATTACATAATGTTGTTGAGACAAATGTTTAAAAAAATCATTCTTAATAATTCATTCTTAATCCTAACACTGGACGAATACTTAAACATACATTATGCAGGTCTTTCTTTAAGTCTAAAATGTTATCTAAATTATTGATTTTCAGCAAATTCCCTTTACATTATCAACTTTTTACCTTTTGTAGTGAGCATTGCCAGCTCTTTATTCAACCCCCATAATGTATGTTTAATGAACGGATAACATGTTGAAATATTTATACTTGACATCTCAACCTATCACCTGTCTGAGAAGTTTAAATATGTCAACCCAGATGATATACTATGAACATACATGTAACTTAATAATCAGTTGGCATAAGATATACTTTTCATAATAAATCTAGATTCCTACACATAACCAGAAAATATACATGAAAATGAAGGAACTCTGTCAAATCTAAATTCCTATCAATAACCACAAGATATACATATATTAATATATTCGAATGTACTCTTTCAAATTCGAAATGCGAAACCCTAATTAAAATACAACGAAATCGTTGTTATATTCAGCATATTTTCATTAATAAACTTCACAAATCGGAACACATTATTTCACAGCCGATTCCCAAACACCATTTACTCACATCGGTCATTTTGATCGTTATTAATATAAGGCCGTATATAGGATTTTAAAAGTGAGCGTGCAGCCGAGTGGTGGGGCCCCAATTTAATGCACTTGGAGCCGCAATCAAGGCGCAAGCAAGTGATCCCGTGTGTCAATTTCGGCGGCACCTTTTATCATTCTGATGCGAAACACACCAAAATGAGAAATTTCTTGTCGTCTAAGCTAGAAATAGGCACCAGGTACTTCATGAGTAGATCAAAACTAGACATCAAGATGAACACTAATCTTATAATCCGAATGTGATAACAGGATCCACGCCATGAGTGACGATGTGTGATGTATAGGGAAACAATAAACATAAACTATAACCAACCAGAAAATTTTGTGATAATCAACTCTGCAATTAGTGGAATAGACGGTTGCCAAAAGGTCGTATGGATAGGGTTACGAGAACGAGAACCTCTAATAATGGCATTTGGTGGCTGTGCCCCCCAAAGGTCGAGAAGGCCCTATCGCCTATGGGTGCCGCCATCAGAAATTTTTGAAAAAATTGTCGTTGCTGGAAACACGATTTTCGGCCACTATGGTCTAAGAGTCGATTTTATATGGCCGATCCTTTTCAAGGGCGTCAGAATTTTTAAGAGGGTCGTTTGCTCCTGGTGCCCCGACCTTGGATCCGTGTCTGTGGTGGCGCCCCATAGCATCCACGTAATGGTATGATAAAGTTTGGTTTAGGGCAAACGGACCAGGTACCCATTGGTGTGTGGGCGCTCTTAATACTGGCCGACTGATCAGTGCCTTGAGAGCATGATCAAGTGTACTAATTTATAATTGAAAGGTCAAATTTCTATTATTGTTTTTGGGGGGAGGGGGGATTTCTTAGGGCGCCTTTACTTCTCTTAGGGTGTAATGTAGCCCCAACACCCCCGCTAAGTACGGCCCTGTATTTGCACATGAAACGGGCTGCTACGTCAACTTCTTGGCCCTGTATTAATATACTTTACATGGCCGTACATTGAATCTATTAAACTTAAAAAAACGTCATCGAAATCGACATTAGTATCATTACCACTCCCATCGTCCTCATCATATTCGTCAAGTGTATCATCGAAATCGACATCGGTAGGTCTATCACCATTACTACTACCCCTATCTCCTATCTGATCTTCGTGAGTAACAAAATACTTGGGGTACAAAGTAACGTGTCTCTCCCCTCCGCTGCTTTGTTTAAGAAACAAGAAGTCCTGTAAATGTTTTATGTTGGAAGCTACAATAAAGGTGTGAAGTCTGGAACCAACAATCTGACGGATGACCCTCCGGCATCGCGACTGAAGTGAAATGTTATTGCAAAATAAATTAAATTGTTCCAGGTGACGAGAGTGAAGCATGTCATCAGAAAAACCGTCAGCTTTATTTTCTCTTTTGAAATTCAAGGACAGGACGATCTCTTCTTCACGTGCCCCACTCAGATATAACAATTTCCTCAATCGATCTCTTTCATCAATGTTTAAATCATCAAGGTCGATATCTTCCATGAAATAATTACGTGCAGTAGAAACTGACTGAAGATGCTGTAGATTACAGTTTACAGCACATAAATAGCTGATGATATCCACAGATTCCAGGGGATCCCAAAATAATGGAAACAGCAGAGCTCTTTGAATCAAAGGGTTACCATCTTTTCCTGGTAAATTTACCAGAGCATTGCGATCTTTAGATAGCAGTTCTGGAAGACAGTCACAGCTGGACTTAAAGTCAAGATACTGCAACGCCGACATCTCATATTTATAATCTAGAATTGTTATGTCCGCCCCAAACTTCATACAGTAGTTTATCAGTATTTTATCTTCTATCATTGCAGCCATCATCAAAGCTGTAACGCCATTATTGTCTTGAATATTTACATTACTTCCAGCAATAAGCAGAGACTTCACACATTCTCTGAACTTTACACGATTTTCACCTCTGTTCCCAATGAAACCTAACATACACATATGAAGAGCAGTATGACCGTTTTTATTTTGTATATCAAGGTCCCTTATTCCTCCATCGGTTTCGATCACGTCCAAATATCCTCCATTTAACAGAAATGAGGCTTGCATTAGGGGAGTGCATCCATTTTTGTTTTTCTCATTTTGAAGTTTCTCAAACTTCTCAAACAATTTTTCTACTTTACTACAAGGGAAACCATTCACCGTGGATAGAATATGAAATATATTGTCACCATTTTCATTAACGCGATCTAGGTTTGTAATTGAGTTTAATAAAAGCTCAAATGATAGTAAATCGTTGGCGCCGAGAGCTGTATACAATATTTTATTTTGATAGTTCACTTTATCAATATTAAAACCTTGATCTATAAATAATTTGACGAGGTCAAAACTTGATTTTCGGCCATCTTCGTCTTGTTTATGAAAACAATACCCCCATACATTTTCGCCCCTATAATTTATAAAGTTTACATCAGCATTGTCTTTCGTAAGGAGTTTTACTAATTCCACATTCTGGCATTCGGCAGCTTTCATTAAAACACTGATTGATCTGTTGTCTCTTGTATTTACATCAGCACCACATGTTAATAGAAGTTCCGCCAGCTCCATGTCCTCCCGTTCAACAGCAATCATTAAAGCACTGGACCCCATGCGGTCTTTTACGTTCACATCGCACCCAACTTCCAATAACAACCTGGTTATGTTTATGTTATTATTTACACATGCTGTAAATAGCGGTGTCTTGCCAGAACAGCTGGGAAGATTAACGTCTATCTCCCGCCCAATAAGTGACTTTGCAAACTCAACACTTTGATCGCTATTATGCAATGCTACAAGGTGTAGAAGGTTCTCACCCCTATCATCATCCAAATTGACATCCACAGGGCAAGTTCCCATTAAATCAGTTGCCCGTTGAAACTTTCCATGTTTTACTGCAAAACGAATGTATGGCATTAGATCTAAAATTGATCTATAATTGTAATTGGATTTGTAATCATTGATTACTCGTTCTATTTGGGAGGACATATCTGAATCGGATAATATCAAGTAATGAAGAACATTTTGATATTTGTTATCAGAATGATTAACATCGGCTCCGTTATCTAGTAGATAGTTAAATATTGTAAACAATCCTTTCTCAGCGGCTACCATTAAAGGCGTTTGACTCTGTTTATTTTTTGTATCTAAAGATGACCCTGCGTCTACCAATACTTTAATCAATTCAAGTGTTGTCTCTTCGTCCACAACTGTGCCGTATTCTTCGTCATCACATAAGCATAAATATATGTGAGGAAGATAAATTGGAGTATCAATACGCCTCTGCACTTTAGCGTAACTTAAAAGAAATTTCACCATTTGGATGTCTTTTCGGGTAATTGCAATAGCCAGACTTTCGTGGAATGATTTTGAACTTATTACATTAGCAATAGATAATAAATATTTCGTTGATTTATACTTAATTTTCTGAACAGCCTCATTCAAGGCATTCCATCGGCTTGGATTTGATTCTAATCTACGATCGTCTGATTCTAAAACTAATCCACGATCATATAAATAAACGAGACCCTCGACGAAATCGGATTCTATAGCACTTGATATTAATTCTCGGTTAGCAGTTAAATCTAGTTCATTGTCACAAGAGAGAACACATCTTCTTGAAAAAACAAGTTTCAATATTTCCAAAGATTTTCTTTTTAGAGCTAATTTACAAAGTTGTTTCTTTTCACCCAGACTGAATTCAGCTCGCTGCCTGCCATATAGGTCATTTTCTAACCTGAAATATTTTGATAAAGACACAGTCATATTGAATAATTTCGGGTCAATTTTGGTGACGGCATTAAGAATACTGCTTATAATACAACTTAGAGACATCCCCGTCTATAATCCGTCTTCTTAAAGGAACTAAACCTATAAATCAATATTTTCCATAATATTCGAAATTAAAAACACAAATTGTGGCCCATTTCAATCAATATTGATGTCGTTATCTTGCTGTGAAAATATGGCATCCATTGATCAAATATTTAAGACACAATGAACATATTAAAATCACTGCAATGTGGTAGTAGTTAGAAATGACAATGTGATTAAAATACAGATCTATATTTCGTTTCGTTTTTTTATTCTTTCGATGGCATATACTGCATGACGATCTGACAAGTTGTACTGTGAGGTCGTGTCAGGGGTCGTACGAGGGCTTTTGACGCTATGGCGTCAGACATTGATTAATCAATCAGCGTTGACGTTTGTAGTGGTTTACCCACAGTTCCATGCATGGCACGCAAAGAAGTCGCCGTAACAGTCCATTCTATTGGCTAATCTCTCACTTCAACCAAAATGCCGGTAATATAACAACTCTTCCGGATCCTAGTGTAGTAAAGACAGGTAAAAACGAAATTTTGAACTATAAAATACAAAACGAAATAGGATTTGTCTTCTAATCAGATTGTTAGTAATGGCTAATACGACAAAATAATATTTCTAGAAATAAATAGTGTAGAATGAACTAAGGAGGCGTAAACGACTGCCGTCCTAATTAGAATTTTAACGTAGTTTGCCTAACATAATTTATTAAAATTAAAATAAAAATTAAAGAAAATTTAATATAAATAACTTTAAACACATTCTTATGACATTAATATGTGCCTTTGGGCCCATTTCCTATGGCTCTAAAGAATAGGGCCATACGATCTTTACGTGGACACAAATTCGTCCCATGGTTGCAGGGAGGCAGCATCAAACCCCAGTTCACTTCTTCTAATTACATTTGAAATCCAGTCACTGACTCATTACCTTATAACCAAGCGGGGAATTTGATAAATATCGGGGTGTAGAGGGTGGGGGGAGCAAGTATGGCGGGGGAAAGCGGCAAAAACCTAATGCTATGTAGAAATGTCTAATTCAAAACACACATGTAACATAATGCCATGCCAAATAGCTAAAACGTCTAATGCAAAAAACAAAATACAAGAAACCTCTAATACAAAATACCTCATACGTCTATTGCAAAAGACAAAATACAAGAAACCTCTAATACAAAATACATATAACCTCTTATGCACAATTGATTTTACAATCTGAAACATCTACCATAAGCATTAGATGACATATCTCGTTGTCATTACTTACATTTCTCCACTGAATTATCTTTATTTAGGTCAATGTCAAGGTCACCGAACACAACTTGGCGACCTATTCGGCTAGCGAGCTATTCGACCGATCCAGCTGGCAACCTGTTCGTTGGCAACCTATTCAGAATTAAGACAACAGTCACCCAAACTCATCTATTTTTAACAACCAATAAAATCCAACGTTACGTCTATCAAATGAAAGTAGAATAATATATTATTTTTATCAATTCCTTTAGCTCAGAATAGAGATGTAATTTCGCATTATCGTACAAAATTCTAGACATCCAACTAAATATATTCCGAAAGGTAATTAAATAGGCTTTCTAAGTATTATCAGTAAAAAATTGGCACATTCATATTAAAGGGGTGCACTCTCTTCCTGAACATGACCAATTTTTTAAAAATTTTAAAGGGAAAAACTGTTAATATCCCGTGTCAAAATTCGGACCATCGTACAAAATTCTGGTGATCCAACTATTCTAAAATTGGCGATGTTCAGGTTGAGAGCGCGCCACTTTAATATGATTGTGCCAACTTTTACTAATAATACTGAGAAAGCTTATTCAATTACCTTTCAGAATATATATAGCTGGATGCTCAGAATTTTGTACGATGGTCCGAATTTCGACTCGGAATATTACCGTTGTTTCACTTTAAAATATTGGCTATGTTCAGGTTGAGAGAGCGCCCCTTTAATATGATTCTGCCAACTTTTACTATTAATATTTGGAAAGCTTATCCAATTACCTTTCAGAATATATATAGCTGGATGGTCAGAATTTTGTACGATGGTCCAAATTCGGACTTCGAAAAAAATTCCGGTCTATCTTTACATATAGAATATTGAAAAATTGGCTATGTTCAGGTTGAGAGCGCGCCCCTTTAATATGATTGTGCCAACTTTTACTAATAATATTTGGAAAGCGTATCCAATTACCTTTCAGAATATATATAGCTGGATGCTCCAAATTATATGTATTTTGTATTAGAGGTTTCTCGTATTTTGTCTTTTGCAATAGACGTATGAGGTATTTTGTATTAGAGGTTTCTTGTATTTTGTTTTTTGCATTAGACGTTTTAGGTATTTGGTATGGCATTATGTTACATGTGTGTTTTGAATTAGACATTTCTACATAGCATTAGGTTTTTGCCGCTTTCCTCCGCCATAAGCAAGATCCCCCAAGAATTAGAAAAGTCATAGAATATTTCCAAAACTTTAACCAGTCGGCGTTAGCATGCATGTCAATATTGCGTACACAACTATGTAACACTCTTAAAGCTGAACTCCGGTTACAAAAATACCGAAATAATTTGATAAAAAAAAGTTAACGCCCCAAAGCCGCCATACTTGTTTCGAGTTTGTGGAATAAATATTGCGGATATGGAGGCTTATGACCTGGAAAGGTTAGCCGATCTCACTTCCACATCATATAATTATTTACAGGCTTATACCTGATCAGACATTTCGCAATCTTCAATAATTTGGTATACTGCTGTTGGGAAAAAATAGAGTAATCAGCGAAGCGTGTGTAGAGAATAAGGCCGGATGTGTGCAGCTGGCTGACAAGAATCAAACTGGAAGTGAGATCGGTTAACCTTTCCAGGTCATAAGCCCCCATCTATTCCACAAATGTGAAACAAGTATGGCGGCTTGGGGTGTTAACTTTTATTTATTAAATTATTTCGGTATTTTTGTAACCGGAGTTCAGCTTTGAGTAATACTAATAAGTCAAAATCATTTTGCCTGACAACCTATCGTGATTACAATTATTAAGATAATTTTTACCTGTTATATTTATCTTCAATAGCCTGAGATTCTCCGACCACTTCAGCATCAACCATCTTAACATCATCCATTTTTGGACAAAGTCTAGACCTATTTCTAAATTTCGCCTGTCCAACCTCGTCAGCTTTCTTAGGGTTCTCTGGCCTCCTCCCACTGTCAAAGACCCCAGCGTGCAAGAAAAATATTGAAATAAAATTGAACCATATGTTAGTCCCGAAATGATCTAGTTGAAGTTAAACTCCATTCCCCGCCCCCACTCACAAAAGCATACAGTTGGAGGGAACGTTGTTATTCACAAAGTTCACATTCGATCCCGACACAAACTACATACCACCGATAATCACAGAGAACAAACATATCTACATACGCTATATATGTAAATGATATATGACCTGCATATTCGATAACAAGTATTCAACATAACATTGACTATTCCCTTTATGTATAAAATAAGTCAGCTGTGATTTTATGCACATCTGTAACACTATCTTAGTGATAACATAGATAAGTTTTGTACATATAGGGTTTATTTACATAGGAACAGAATATAGCACATCTACATACAAAACAATACAGAAACTCAAAGTACATGGTACATAACTGTATTAAATTCACCATTCCGCCCATCTGCCAAGGCAGTGGCTGAACTCAGGCGAATCCACGCGCCGGTGTCTGGTTTTCTCTCGTCTGCGTCTCCCCTGCCCCTGCTCTCGACTCGTATTTCCTGATTATATAGCGCCGGAGAATAGACAAGACTTGTGCTCATACATGCCAGACTCGTGCTCTCTTTATCACGTCATAGTATGCTTACTGACCAGTGCATATTCTTGCTAATCATGTGGAGCTGGTACACAGAGCATAGGGGGGGGGGGGATCACGTGGCTACAGCGCTGTATTTTAATCGGATTGACAGTTCTCTTGATCCCCGATTAACCGCTGGTTATTTTGGATATAACTTTTAATTAACTTTGACACAGTTGATAAAATCATAAGGGTGAAGGTAGGATTTTGAGGGAATAATAAATATCCATTTCTATAGCACAAAAAATACCTCTCTGGCCATTGCTGGAATAGCTTCTGATTCTTGAACTTTTGCAGGTGTGTGTCTATTTTTCCCGTTCAATCAAAGCTATTACTTAAGTACAGCAACATGACAGTCCTTCGTTTAATCTGGGTCTTCCCTAAAACTTTGGACAGTGATTTAAGGTATTAAAAACAGTGAAAGTATATTCGTTTCCAAACAGTATTGTTTACATTTCATTCGACTTGATAGCCTCGTTTGTCACGCAATAAGTTTTACTGCAGTATTCTGCTATGCACGGGTAAATTGGGCATAATAAAATCGTGAGCCATGACGTAACGTTATGTAAACATATTTGGTCCAATATTGGCACTCGTTTTAAATGTAAAGCTTTTGTAGGGCAGCTAGCCATTGGTTGATAGTCGGATACTGACCAATTAAAATTTTAAAACAACAATATCCACTCATTACAGCAGTGAGTAGTGGGATTACCTCTAATCAAACGAAACACTGCGCGGAGTATGGTAGCGCTCGACACAGCATATTTATGCCATCGTGTTGATTTCTGGGGGTTGTAGCTTATTCCAACACTAACGACGAAAACTCAGATAAATAGCTAAAATTGTACTTTTAATAAACGAGTGTCCAAAACTGGCTAACGGTCACAATAACGAGCCGGTCACCAGACTAAAGTTACAGTAGAATATAGAACATATATACATGCTTAGGATTAAAATAATTATATAATGATATTTGATAAGATGTTAAATTGCACATAGGAAACAGGGGCTTATTTCACGAAATTTTAACTAAGATAAGATCCCAATTTTAGTAATTTGATTGGATAATATTAGATTGATTTCAGTGCTTAAATTAGCCAATCAAAATTGAAGTATCTACTAAAATTGGATTTTATCTTAAGTTAAAATTTCGTGAAACAGGGCCCAGATGTTTAAATACAGAAGAAGATATGGACATAGCCAGAACGCGGGTTAACTATAATTACGTAATATATATCGTTACATTAAGTTTAAACTCAAACAGTTAAAAGACTTGAAAGATTAGTGAGATATCAATTCGGGCATTGGTCAATTACTACATTATCAGAAATCATATAATAAAATATATACAAAGATACACTATGACATTTACATAAAGTCTTTAGCTCTATAACTTGTTTAGAATGACGATATAATGGAGTCCAGTTGAGTATGTTAATAGGTAACGAGTTCAATCGTCTAGCAATAGCTTCTTCAAATGAACCATAACCAAAAGTCAAGAATTCCCTTTTCCCTTAGGGTATCGGATGTCTGAATGGGATTGGGGAACAGGCTTTGTCTATGTAAAACCCTTCTCCCTCGATAGCCCTTTGCATTTTAGTTTGCTTACAAACTTTCGAGGTACACACATCAACCAAAAGGGCAATAATTTATGTAATTGATATACTGGAGACACGATTCATGATTCATCTATAAATTATGGAAAATGAAACATTTTGCTAATCTCCCTCGAACCAACATTCTCAAGGTCGATTATCACCGACAACAAAGATATTTCCATTCTATAATAAAAAGGGGCTATATATTTAAATATATACGACCTACATATTGGCTTACATGTATTTTAAAGAACAATGACTATCTTTTTGTATGAAATTAGTCATCTGTGTAGGCTATCCCTTATTTTGATGTGCACCCTAGAGATATTATAGTAGGATGAATTACGACCCAACAGTAAACGTTTATTACACAGTATTACATTTTCAATAAACTATATTTTAATGGATCATAATCCATCTGCCCCCATCTTGTATATATCCTTAAATCACCCGTCTCCAGTGTTCTTTGTTTTACACTTTAAATTTACCCTATCAATTGTAATTGACGTCTATGGGCTAAAGCGTTTTAGTTACCATGGTATACTGTTTGTATAGACGGTAGATTTATAGGATTTATGCCCTAGGTAATGCAGGGGGATACATAGACCCAAATGACGCAGTTCACAGGAACCTTGCTATAACACGTGTCATTGGAAGTTCAGCTTAGATCACATACCTAAGGACAAACCTTATTTACCTATATTGGCTGTATTTGGATATTTGGGGACAGAAGTTTGTGTCAATTCCCATATATCCATATTGGAGCTAATCTGTTAAGCATTGAACCAATATTTGTACATTAATTGTCGTCTGTAAGTTATGCTGATTATTTGTTAACCAAAGAATAGAGAAATATTAACAGCCAACAGGATTCATGTCTTCATTTAATCAAAAACGAGAAATCCAGAAAATACGCAAGAATTGCACCTATACAATAAATAGAACTATAACATGATCAACCAGATCAACCATAATATGTTAACCCATGACTGGTCCGCGAGTCCTGGAGACCATACCCGCAATACCGGGGCTATCAATGATTATCAATTCAATATCCGCACTAAATATACCTCAAAATTATCTCAGTTAATCTTTAATAATAACAAAGTAAATATATACATATCTGTGAGTGTGTTATCAAAATATGTATAGTTAATTAACGTACTGAACTAATCATTAATAATAATAAATGAAATAAAAATAAACACCACTGACGGAGAGGGAATACGCCCCAAGTGAAATTATATAATATAGACCCATGTAGACAAAATTTAATATCAAGAGGTAATGCAAGAGCTAAATCTGCCCATTGCATGTCTGTCTTTCTTTAGGCCTGAAATAGTTATCTTATTTGTTAATTAGACATTAATTAACTTATCCAGACCATAACTCTCGATGTCAACGCTAGCCTGTGATATTTATTGGATTAACACAGTGGTGGTATCCACTAATAGATTGTTTGAAGGGATTTATTGCTGGTTCTCTCATGTAAAAAAAAGATGGATTATATAAGAGCTAAATCTGCCTATTGCAAGCCTATTGGACCCCCCCCCCCCCCCCCGCTCTGACTTGAAAAATTTTTATGCGATTTTATTGCCGACTTTTAGACCTGTAATTTTTTAATTTACCTTCCGGAAATACGTCAGAATGCACCAAATTGAATCTAATTTACCAAATTTTTCTGGGGGAGGGCCCCCTCCCCCCAAAAAAGAAAGCCTTAATTGGTTGAGTGACTTTTATCAAACCTAGACCCCGCCCCCCCCACCCTGCAAAAAATCCTGGATCCGCGCCTGGATTTATTAGATATTTATTAACATGACAAGACCATAATTAACTTTCTGGACTATCAGATACTCGCGATTTTCACTGGATTTATACAAGATAGTCATTAAATATTTAGATTCAAAGATAGGTTGCCAAGCAACGAAACAGGATTGCCGCATATCTTTTCCTTTGTCAGCAATGAAAACGTTTTCAACACACTAATATCTTATTTCGAGATACAATCATTAGAATTTGTTTTGGTTGTTTGTCTTATGACATTAAACACGGTGAATAAATTAGCGTTAGCCTCTAGCGACCCGACAAAATTTCTCCAGTTACCAAGTGCCATAACGCTGGCATTAGTAATCGAAAATTGTTAAAATGCAATAGCCTTCATAATCTCATTTTATAGCCTTTAGAGTGTCCACCAAATTTTTTTTTCAAAGTGACCAAAGGCCATAACTCTGGCAGTAATTAGCGGAAATTGTTGAAAGTAGGCCTTTTCGTCTCATGACCGTTAATATTCTATAAAAAAAATTCAAAGTGACCAATGGATATAATTCTGCCTTAAACACTGTGTATTATTGCGAGAACTGTCACTCCTTATTTAATTCTTCCATAATGCATCTAAAAATATACACTTATATTAATCTACACATTTTGTATTTCCAAGTGTTATTAGAAAATTTGGATTGACCGGAAATAAATGAGCACTCTACCCCCCCCCCTTCTCCGATGTCAATCGAATGGGAGCATGGGCATGTCATAGGTCAAGAGCGGGGGACCATCAGATCGACGACACATGAATATAGCCAGATTTATAATACTAAGCGCAAGAATTACACACACGTAAAATAACATTTCTTTTCTTGAAATTCCTCTTGAGCGTGGAACGGGTCTGTGTAGAAGAACATTTTCAAGTTCTTCCCTTTCATCGTCATGTCGTAGCTGTAGATCTCTAAGCTGAGCATCCAGTTGTTGTGCTATTTCCCTCAGTCTTACTGACATCTGATGTGGAGTTGCTTTATGGATATCTATTGAGTTGGAAATTAAGGTGACAATATCCAGAGGGAGTGTGATCAGGTTAAAAACAGCCCCTACAATAGGGACGGCATCAACAGCAGCTCCAACTGTCCTAACTGTGGCACCAGAAGCATCCAATAGCATGTCAGCCAATCGCACTAACTGTATAACAACATTACCGATAGGCAACACCCCTCTTACGAATAATCTCAAATCTTCAAGACAGTTTTGATAATGCACTACAGCTTGATTATCTGCCGCCAGCACTTGGTTGCATTGCTTTCTTCTTTTTCCACTCACAACAGCATCGCCTATGTTAGCCCCGGCACCTGTGGCCCCGGCAAGGGCGCCTACAATACCTGCCGTAGTCAAAAAACCAGCACCAACCCCACCTACAGGCAAGGTTGCCAATCCTACAACAGCTAAAACACCAGAAAACATTCCACCAGATGACCCAGCAATTCTGCTGACCCTGACCCTCCATTTGCTTGTATCTAAGTCATCAGCCACTTCTAGTAACACCCTGATGGTGTTCCGTCGGTGGTTAACAAACAGAACAAAATCTATCTCATGTTGTCTGATCCTTTCAATGAGTCTGAAAGATATAATATATTTAAAGGGAATTTACAATACTGTATATCGGAAATTCGCAATTTTCCAGTTGTAAAAACAACTCTGTCACCTGGTATAAATGTAATGGATAGGCCTACACAGATACTGAGTTTTAATACTAAGTGACCTCTCTCTCTCTCTCTCTCTCTCTCTCTCTCTCAGCACGCCTTCCAACCTTCAACCAAAAGAAGAATGGGTCGTTTATACCAAATAATGGTCCCGATCAGGTGCGCAATCACCCAATTGAGCACGCAGTTTCAACACCAAACGTCTTCATAATGATGGTTGCTAGGCAGAAATGTATAAATTCTAAATTTGTTGATGTTGATGCTAAACATGTAAAGCATCTATTAAGAAGACATTTTTCGTTTAAATATTAGAAACAAGTTGGAAAAGAATTGAGATTTACGCTGAAACAAACAAAGAAGTGTGGGTTATACATTGTCTTAAATTAGAAATTACATGAATGGAATTTAGAAGTTACATGAATGGAGGTCAGAAATTACATGAACAGAAGTAAGAAATTAGACGATAGCATGTTAGAATTTTGGCACTAATATACCGCCATAGTGCTTTATCCATTATTATCAAATGGTGTAATGGGATTGCCATTCAAAGCGTGAAATAATGATATTGACATTGATATCACAATAATTAATACTTTCTTTTAAAAAAAGATCAACGTGTATGTGTGCCTACGTATAATTATGAGGCGTTAGTGGCATTATTATGGAAGCCTAGAAGTTACGACAAAATGTGATGCGAAAGCACGGTACAGGCCAAAATGAATTCGAAAATTAAGAAATAATACACAGCAATAATAGCGCCCACGTTATTTCTTAATTTCTCATTTTCGACTTGCATTTTGCCTTGTGTACTGCAATGTTAGGAGGCTTAGAGTCTTGTTATTCTTGTCTAATTAGTAAAAAGCTCGGTGATGATCGGAAAAAAAAACGTATATCTACGCAGATACTAAAAGGTTGGTAAAATAAAAAGTGATAAATGGATTCGGCTGAAATTTATCATGGGACCATCTCTGGGGCGGATCTAGGAATTTTGAAAGGGGCGGGGGGCTCTGCTGATCTCTTCTCATCCCCTGAATATGTCAACTCTCCGCGACAACGATAACTAGCACTAGCAGAAGTGCAATATAACACACTGAACACTGTATCGTGAGTTAATTTTAGGCTTAAAAATTATACCCTTAAAATTTTTTAAAATTATACCCGATAGTGATGATACTTACTGTCGTTTTACCTGTACATCGGCCATTGTGTGTTTTTTTAACACTGTCAGATGTCTTTCTAATCTACAAAAAAAGCATTTTCCTAGAAATTGTCGAATTATTTTCCTAACATTTTACAACCGCCCGGGCAGAAAGGATAAATTAATTGCGCACGCACAGCCCCACGACGCGTGATGTCTGCACAAGAGCTATTGGATTTTCCACACAATTTATAAATAACTCATTACGACAGTTTTACACACTCGGCAATCCTCGACAGATTTCGGAACCTACAACCAGGGGCCAATTCGATTATGCAGTCCGGACTCTCCACGTTCTCCAATCCGGATTGTCCGCGTTTACGGTGTAATCGAGTACAGGTGGAGAACCAAAATGGCGACTGTAACTCTAGTTTTGATTCTAGAGAATCTCCTGGATCCATCAAATTGCCAGCGAGAGCACGTCAAAAGAAGACGACGTATTGCTTTATTGTCAACATTGTAAGTCGGTTAAATTAATCATTTGGGGGTATAATAAATATCTGGATCTCCGGTTATGGGCTGTATTTTGAAGATAGGTAAAAAAATAAATTCAAAATCAAATTTAGTTTATGCCTGATTTTGAGACAGACAACTGTTTTTAGCTGAAATGCAGCGATTTGACGTGAGGCGAGGCAAAATTATATCGACAAATAAGATTACAAAGCGATTGAGGCGACTGTAGGGTGAGATTATCGCCAGAAAACAACGAAACTGATTCATATTTGTAAAATATTTGTAAAATTTGAAAGGAAATTTCTTACCTTGCCGCCATCTTGTTACGTCACTCTCCGCAATCGCACCGGTCGAAAAATTGGAGAGGTTGGACGATCCGAACTCTCCAAAAATGGTCACGTGACCAATAAACGAATGGAAATGGAGAGTCCGGACAGTCCGGACTGCATAATCGAATTGGCCCTAGATGTAGGTTCCGGATCGTTCCGGAATCTGTCGAGATTTGCCGAGTGAGTTTTACATTGCTAACAATTGGACAAAGATGAATGTTGGAGATCATGGCGACCTAGCGGTATATGGGGCGGAACACACGTAATAATTCTAACCACACTCATTAGTAGTGAATATTCGCTATTTCACTACAATCCGAGAACGCTAGATGGAATGTTGGGCGAGGGTTGGCGTTAGGGTCAGCGTTAGCCCTGTAGGGGAGGTAGGGGTACGGCCTTGTCGTGGAAGGCTATGGTCTTGTCGGGAATGAATGCTCGGGAAGCGTCGCGCCATCTGTCGGGTTTTGAATATTTTTAATAATAATATGGAAGCGGAAAGAAAGCAGTCTCATGGGATTCTCAGTTCTTGAGTGCTGTGTTCCTGTATACTGGCATCCAACTCCATGCACCGGACGAGCCCAGTGATAGAAGTGAGCAGCTGAAAATTTGCTTTAATAATAATTGATAAGTTTGTAATAATATTGTACCTTGTAGTCTCATATAATATACATTTACGATGGTTCAATAGGCCTTAAATAATTCGATATTGAGCCCTTTTCTTTGGAAATAAATATTCATAGATGAATGTAAAGTGCCACTGGCAAGAGTTATACAAAGTTAATGTGCTCAACAACGGTTATTTTACTTATAAATCCCTCAAAGAAAAAGTTCCAAAACCACTATGATGTAGATGTCAAATATCATTAAATACGCTTTTTATTAAATTATGTAATATTTGAATCCAATTTTTGGTCCTCCTGCACTTACTATTTGAGTAGAGTTTTAGCCCTTCGCACTGCAGAATGTTCTCGTTGACGGGTTTTGCTCCTGTTTGCTCACTACACTTATTATTTTAGCGTTTTCCGAGATTCTATCCGGATTATCGTCCTTATTGTTGAAATTGTTTGACGAGAAACATCTGACGTCAACTGGCAGACTATCGCCATCGAAGAGACGACAATTGTCAAGATCGGTCGCATTATTTCTGTTACCTCTGTTTTTTTTCAAATCATTTTAGTGAAGCCTTACCATAACAGACCCGGGACTGTACAGTGCAGCGGACGCTTACGGCTGACCCCCGGATCCATTCACTTGATTTGATATTTTCCGCAGGTTAATCTTATAGGTTTTTGTTTTTCGTGTAGTGCGGTCCACATGCACTTACTATGCGGACGGCGCTCGCGGGCGGACGGCTTAGCCTCCCCCCGCTTCGCGTACTCTAAAGAAACATATTTTTCGGGAAAATATGCTACCCCCCCCCCTCAAACAAGTTCGGCTTCGTACGCCTATGACCATCACAAATCTGCAGCCTTAAGCTAATAGAAAATTCACAGTATGACGTCATGTGTGCTAGAAAGTCTCCGATCTAGTGTTCTCGGCTACAGTCACTGAGAGTCAGGGATCACATTTCTACATGAGATCTACAGGTCGCCGAGATGTAAATAGGGTTAGTGCTAGCCTTGTTTACATCTCATAACCTTGGATCAAACCCGCAGGTGGCCTTATGAAATAGATTGAACCGTTATTGAACGATAAATTATTCTCCCCGGCGCATGCTCGTTCTATTGGATTTTCTATTACATGATAAAAAAAAAACACAAAAAAAACGCGTAACTTAATGGCATATTACATAGCTAAATGTAGGACAAAAAATGATTATTGTGACTTTGGTGACCTAACGGTATATGGAGCGAAATGTGCGTCAATATTTTTACTCATATGCATGTAACGACATAAAATATAATCCATCCGAAATATTTTTGCCTGTATTTCTAGTTCATTCAATTTCAATTAATACTTTTTATTTATTGTCATTTGTTTGATATTGAAGCTCGCCGCGAACATTTTGACATTTCACGTATCTAAGCGGTAATAGCGACATAATTCTAAGAAGCGGCGGAGGAGGCTCGATGACTACGGCGGTGTCTCGCTGGGTACTGGTTCGATCCACGAGATAGTACCCCGGTATTTTCCAGCGTAGCGCATACGGAGGTCCCAGCAAGGACGGTGTCCAGGTGTTCTGGTGGGAAAACACCGAAGCCCCACATAAAGGGGGGACACTATATGATGTACGTCCGTATTCATTAGCCCCGGATGTTAAACCCCATTTCATTAATTCATTCTCATTATGAAGACAGGTAAACGCGTTAGTCTGTTCCATTCCTGGTGCAGTGCATAATCCAAATCGTCAATATCGTGTTCTGGGCAATCCCTCTAACCATGTTCAATTGGATTCGTGTCTAGGTTTCTGGCTGACGTCTTTTATGTCATTGGTATGTTGATGTTTTGGCAATAATCAACTCAGTCGAGGAATGGTGACCAAAGTTTCGAACAAAATGCCTTAGTGACACCCTAACATTCCCCGTACCAACAACTTGACATAGTTTCGCTGTACTAATATAATTGTTCATAATGCTTTCCTTGTGCCATGGGTCTGTTTCGTGCTGCACTGGTAAATAATAGAGGTCCGATCGTGGAAGCGGATGTTAAATAAAGCTATTTCACCCACACGTCAACATGTCCAATTCACTTACGTATACATAAATATCTACTTACGTAATAAATTCCCCCTGAGCTCCCAGAATCAAGGATGACCATCGCTTACGTTGGGTTTTTGCAGAATAATTTAGTCTGAAATTTTACAGTTATATTTTAGTCTAGAATACCGTGTCTTACGCGCGGGTAAAGTGGGAGTTTAAAATATCACATACCTTGGGATGTTTCTGATGCATTTTCGGCGTAGTGTCCCTTTAAACCACGTTGGCTCGCTAATCTGGAGGTGGCGTTTTCGATCCCAGGGTTGGCCGAGAAAGTTCATCGGGATTTTCCGGCGTGGTACCCACTTGTCAGTGATGTAGGGCGGAGGGCATTGTAAGGAACAACGTATAGACGTTCGGATGGGACTAAAAACCGAGGTACTGCGTACACATTGGCGTGAACGTAAAAGACCCCTTGACAGCTGGAATTGGAAATAAGAGTATATAGACCATAGCACCGTTGTCGTCGCTAAATATTCCTCCAAGTACACTGTATGGCGCGTGCATGTCTTCATTGGCCGTAAGCTCAGGACAGTAAGACTTTACACCCCATTTCGTTTCGTTTTGTCCCTTCCCCACCCTCTAAAAAAAGGTTTAAGATCATGTACAATCATAAGTACTTTCATATTTTAAAAAAATGATTTAAGTTTACATTAATATTTATTGACGGATTATTTTCGTACATGATGACTTTTTCAAGGTTCTTTTAAATACGCATGTGCTTAATTACACAAAATCAACGAGATTAACATTAAAAAATAGCACATTTTTGAATATTGAAATATATGTGAACTTGTGAATATAATAACAGTTTTCCATTTAGTTTCTTTTGTTGGTGGCCCTTCTTTAATATGATTTATTATCATGCCATTTGTAGGTGTTAAATGTTGTATATCCATCACACTTAAACCATCTGAAAACAGAATTAGTTGCGTGTTGCATTAAATATGTTGAAAGGTTGAAATAAAACCGAGTAAGTCTTCTTCGGTAGTGCAATTGGGTAAGTAGGGAGGTCAGGGGGTTAACCTAGCTGAACAAGGTAATAATTTACTCCTATATGGTATAAATGTATGTAGTATATCTGGTATCACCAGAATGTAAGTCTGTCGGGTTTCTTGTTGTGGGTGTGATATTCTAGTGGGGGGCCGTGGCATTTTGGGCGTGTCAACCAAACGCACAAACTGTCTGGCAGACTTCCCTACGAGTGCAAACCGTCATTAAAACTTTTATAATAACCTAGATTCAGAAGAACGTATGTGAAATTTAAATGGACATTTCACTTCTCTAAGTTTGGTAGATTTTAATAAGTTATGGATCAAAATTCATTTTGAGATGCCTATATGTTGATTGTGTGTGGTTTGAAAGTTTTTATTTGCCTACCGCTCTCCGATATTGGGCCTTTAAGAAATACTAGTATAAATACACCACCAGATTAAAAGTAGAAGGCTTTGAAAGAAGTGTCTTTTTTAAAACCACAATGACGACCTCTTATCGATTACCATATAAACTCTGATGACTCACCCCAACTTTGTACATATTCTATAAGAATGTTCTTTAAAGCATTTGGTGTTGGTAACGTGAAAGTAGGCGAAACCCGCTATATCTGCGACAATTTTCTCGGCATTGTTAGTATTTCGTGCACTTTTTAAACAGCTATGAAATGCATTATCACAATCACAGTGCAATCTACAAAATAAACACATCATAACGAAATGAAATGAAATGTGATTTAAAGTCTGCTCCGAACTGGGATAACGAAGACTGACATACGCTATATATACAGTGTGCTATAAGGAAATTATTGCCCCGACAGCGGCATTACGGCCTACCCTTATATCAAATACCAACTGTCTAGGGATCTTTTACGTGTACGCCAATGTCTAAACAGAACTTCGGTTTGTCGTACCATCATAAAGACAAGATACCTGCCCTTGCATTGACAAGTGAGAACCACAGCGGGAAATCTGGATGATGAATTTTCTCAGCCAATGCAGGGATCGAATACCCGACCTCCAAGCTAACGAAGGAGCGTCTCACCCACTTAGCCACCGTGACCCCCCCCCCCCCCCCACATATTATCATTACCAGTCAATATATCATACAGCCAACAAAATAATAACACTTGTGATAATTAGTCATTATACAATACAAAGTAACCTACACAATAAACAAGAATAATTAAATCAACCTGACCATAACACTATGTATTATGTATTGGACGTTACATATGGGCCAGATCTAAATATTAAGGCCACCTCCATATTTCGTTAAGGTAGCGAGATGTATGCTAGTCCTGTTTACATTCCGTGACATCGACGAAATCTGGAAGTGGCCTTAATATTTAGATCTAACCATAAACAACTTGTAATAAACAACAATAACTTGCAGTCACGGGAAAAGTTTAAAACTAACCTTGTCCAAGGTAAAACATTTATGAAGGTTCCTTTTCTTCCAAATCCATCAATATCAGGTTCACATTTATCGTGTGTGCGACAACAAGCATCGGTGACAGCATTTGATCCTAAATCATCATCATTTTTGGCAACATCACCAGTGCCGCACCATTTAGTTCCTGTAATAAATGGTAAATTATTTGAATATGCATGGGAATGTAAACGTGACGTATCCACCGAGACGGGTAGTACTGATAAACTGAAAAGCCAATCTGTTTCACAGAGAATTACTTACGAATTAATTCTGTAACAGATGACTGTCCACAACACGTGCGTTGACAGCAGGCAGCGTCAGTCTTTAGCTCAACGGCTCGTGCAATGTTTACTTAACACCTAACTGCTTCGGGCAAAATGATGCATTTTACTCATTTACACCAAATAGGAAATATTTTTTTAACTACAAATACTTCAAACGTCTTTATTTATTTTTCTTTTACCTCAAAAAAATGTCTGAGAATTTAATTTGTCGGGGTAAAAAAGTTAATATGCCGTACTCATTAAGCCTCGTCGATGTCATGCTTATCAGTGATTGTAGCGGCCAAGCGAATATTCACTGCGGGATCAGTTTGCTGAAAAGCTTGTAAGCTGTATAAAGAATAATATTTCCCTACCAATCTGATCAAAACACAGATCCTATTTCGTTTCGTTTTTTTATCGTACAAAATTTCGTTTTCCTTCTCTTTCCTACACTAGGATATGGTAAACGTTTTTTCCGTCCACCGTAGCCTGGTCGTATGACGTCATATGTGGATTGTGGGTTAGGATAAGGGTTAGGGTTGGCCCAGGGTTAGGGTTAGGGCTAGCCCTGTCTACATCTCGATACTGTGACGAAATCTGCAGGCCACAGCCCTTATCCTAACCCTTATCCTAACCCACAATCCACATATGACGTCATAAGACCAGGCTCCGGTGGGCGGTAAAAAACGCTTACCCTAGGATATGGGAGAGTTGTTATATTACCGGCGTTTTGGTTGAAGGATGGATTAGCCAATGGAATGGTCTGTTAGAATGACTTCTTGGCCTGGAAGAGTTGTAATCATTAAAGTGTTCTGGGGGATCTGAGCGATTATTGTTCAAAAAGGTCTGTTATGGCAAATTCTTGACCTTTTGGTGCACAGAACTGTGGGTAAACCACTAGAAACATTAACGCTGATTGATCAATTAATGGCTAGCGTCATAGGGCCAAAAGCCTCTCATACCCAACAATACAAATTGTCAGATCTTCATATAGCGTAGGTAATCATTATTCAATACTTTCGATTCAATCTGTAGTCAAACAATAATATTGGATCATTGCGGTATTTTTAATGTCATTTTTATTTTGTAAAATTCGAAAACGAAATTGGGATGGACGGAACTCGTGTCAATATATCCCACTCTAACCCTGATCGGCGCTGGATAATAAAAATGAAATAAAAAATTAGTTTGTAATTTCAGAGGTAATTCGTATGCGATACGTTCGATTTAACCAGTAGTCAAACGGATTTTAGCGGTATGTTTAATGTAATAAATATTGACAATAAAAGTTACAAAAATAATATCATGGTGATTAAGTGAATTATTGAAAATATTGTCTTCCCCAACACCTGAGTGAACTCTTGCAAGACTCTAGATCGCATTAACCAGACGCGAGCAACTGTCATTCAATTTGGACTGCTCGGCATTTCGACGAAAATAACTGACCATATATTTCAATAAAAGTTAATAAATAAGCTTTAACGTAAATTTAGCCCCTCCGCTCACAGAAATATGGACCATACCCCGAATTAATATTATGTGCTATGTAATCAATTTTTGTCCACATGAGGTTCCAAAGATTAGACATTAAGCTCATTTGAAATTATTTTGAAAATCACCTGGGGCTATGATGTTAATGACAGCTCGTTTTCTTCTTCCATCACCACCACTGCAAGACTCGGTCATCCTGTCCAGTTCATTGATCGTTACTTCTAATGCATTTTCAATTTCACTGAAAATAACATACAAAGCTTTAACAGCACAGATAGATACATTGGGGACATGTTTTTACGTCCAAAATCTATGTCTATATATTCTTTTCGTTCCTGATTCGAAGGGTATTTGATGACCGAATGGTTAGCACGTGCATACTGTTTCATAAAACCTGTCATTGAGTCAACTGGCGTGGTTTCGAATCCCTACATGTACGTGGCAAGGAGTAGGGTCGCCTGTCCAACCTCATGGATTTTTTCCAGGTCGACCGGTTTCCTCCCACTACTGGGGAGATGGATTTATATAAGCTCAGGCTTGTTTTCAGTTCCCCCTATTGTATATTGTACTTTTATATTATGTAAATATTTATTGAATAAATAGGATTATAAAAACCTTGAATTCCTCAGCAGCGTATAACAATCTATACCAGCGTTAATTACGTCGGTCACATACACTACTCCAAGATCTTCCGTACTATTAAAGAAAAAATACTCTTCAGAAAGACCTCCAGGAATACTAATAGCAAGCACAACAGAGATTAATAGAGACAACATGGTTGCTTCTCAATAATTACTAAAAATTGGTAGAAATATGAATTCACATTTTATTTATTTGTTGATCCTGTGAAAATCAATAAAGATAATACGAATTGTTAATCGGTTTTTCAAACAACTTTCAATTGATTGAATAATTACCCGGATAGAAAGGGGTGAATTGTAATTTGGGATAGTGATCATTTATTAATTCTATAGTATATTATAAACAAGTCCATAATGGATATTCTAATATGGCTGTAATTAATACAAAAGTATGTGAACATCACCATTTAGAAATAATAGCACCAAATCGTCTAGAAAAATTAAGCTAAACGGGGCTATTATTTCATTAGATGACAGCCGATAGGGAGTTAAAATGCCCCCGCCTCCTTCATCTGATATATCACATACGCCACCAACTGTGGAAATTTTAATTAGAGTGGGACGTAAAATTGTCTATATTTATATGAAAAGAGTTTAAATTCCTACTTTTCTGTACCAACGGGTATGCGGTGTGCTATAGGGGAATATTGCCCAGGCAGCGTCCTTCCCATCTAGTCTGCATCGAAATCCTACTGTAAGGGCTTTTTACGAGAACACCAAAGTGTAAACGGAACCTCGATTTTTGTCATATCCGAACAACTAGATCCTCTGCATTGACAGGAACTGTCTCGAACAAGAAAATAGCTTCCATAAACAGTTACAATTTAACTTGACCAGTCGACGTCGACCACCTTTGAGTGGTTTTGTGCAAACGCTCTAACATGCGCGCTATATACCGGTCCTCCGGTTTCCTCCAACTACTTCGGACCCTTACGCAAATAAAATTGAACTATGTTAGTCCTGAAATGACCTAGCTTGTGTCGAGTGGACGTTACCCCCACCCCCCACCCCCGCCCCGCCCCGCCCCGCCCCGCCCGCTCTCTCTTTCTCTCTCTCCCACACACCCTCTCTCCAAGCCCATCCTAAGGTTGCTCGTGACAAGCAATAGGATTCCCTGAGACTTTAGGTATTTAATTCTGAAGAACTCAACGCTCCTTAGTATCCCCACCCCCACCCCCAATCCCTCTCTCACAAACACGCACTCCCTTTCTCTGTGTGACTCTGTCTCCAGTCGAGATATTAAATATTATGTCAAGCTACATCAGCCACATGGTATTTTTTAAAGTTACCACATGACTCATATTTGTATATATATATAAACATCACGCCACTTTCTCGTGACAATAGGTGATGAAATGTTAATTGAAGTACGTTATATAGTAAATGAAATAACACACCAGTAACACTGTCGACAACACGACAGCAGACCAATACAATAGCTCACTAATATCGCAGGTTGTTAATTTCCTAATTTCTTCTTTGCACTTTGGCTTGGTATGCGCGTTTTTACGCTATGAATAAATACAAATATATGTCTAACTGACATGTAAAAGGGGTCTTCTCGACATGTTACTGAAAAACACATTACAACAAACATTTCGTTTTAGTGCAATGTCATTGAAGATGAAATTGCATTATGTCATAATTTATGAATGATGATGATTAATATTGTAGGAAGGCGAGATTAGGCCTAGGCCTAGGCTAATTGATATATTATTTGCATTAATGAAATTGGGGTCTGTGTTTTGTATGCTAGAGTAGATAATTCAAGTAAGCCGGTCTATTATAATATATTATTATGGTGATTGCCATTTTTTAATTTTCAGTCTTCATCAATGGTTATTCAAATCATTGTCATTTCAAATTGATACTTATATTTATGATTGATTTAAATTTGTTGAAAGAAATGTCTTTTGTTTTTTAAAGGCAAATCTTGCTGTTATTATTTGTCTGTTGAACCCTATCAATTTTGAAGAGACATATTTTAATTATTTAACATAAACATTTCGATTGTCAAAACATTGTTATTATAAAAGTAATAGTCATTTATTGATGTTTTATACACCCACATTATGAATGTGATCATATTCAAAAAATTCATGTAGTTCCCTGTCTGTCGGAACGAATCTTTTAAAACTTTGAGCCATAAAGTATTTTCTGGTGTGAACATTTCGATTGTCAAAACATTGTTATTACATAAGTAATAGTCATTTATTGATGTTTTACACACCCATATTGAATGTGATCATATTCAAAAATTTCATGTAGTACCCTTTGAGCCATACAGTCTTATTTGGCAGTGCCCTTTTTACTGCTGAAAATGGCTTTTCTCAGACCCAAATAAAACTTACGTCCGTTCCGAACGGTTACGTAGACGAAAATATCAGCCCAAGAATAGCTCCTGGAAAGTCTACAGATGCAAAGAAGTGGCGGATAATGATCTTGTGGGACACCCCCTCCCCCCTCTCATCGGTGAGCCCCTTCTCCACGGTCAGTGCCCTACTTTTTGCCCCCCCCCTTTTAAAATTCCTAGTTCCACCCCTGCACATTCAGGTGTTTTGTCAATCTCGAAACCAGAAAAATTTGTGAAGAAATTTCTCTGGTGAATCGGTGTAGCCATTTTCCCAGAAAATGACATGTAATTCCTACGCGCTAAAGTTCTAGTTTATTTGCGTCATCCGCCCCTGGTTTTACGTGCCTGGATGACCGAATCACTTAAAAATATACCCACGCGTAGAAAAATAGATCTTTACAAAAACTTGAATTTGTTCGTTTAGGATCCAATTTTTATGTAAGCGAGTTAACTTGGACTCAAGGATCATTTTACAACAAACGAAACGACCTGTAGTTTTCGAGAAATCGACCCAAAAAGATTGACCAATCAGAGGTCAGAATGGGCGGGGCTAATGGATGGTCTAATGTGCCAGAGGCCTTCGGCTCCGCGGCTGCCTCTGGGAACGAGAATGGTGTTTTGTGTTAACTATCATAAGTGAAATACTTTTCCAAATATAGTGTACAAGCTTACACTAGGCCTTAAGAGGCCTATAGTCACAAATCGGTGTAAAGTCGCCTATTATTTTTAACTGAGTAGCATTCCTAGTTACTTAGGAACTGTCCGCTGACAGGTTATATCCCTTTCTATATAATAGCTGCAATATAAAACACAAAATATGTCTGAAATGATCAGCCATAACGAGACTCGAACATGCACAGACCGCATGTTTATTTAATCGCTAAATTATACGTGAAAATAACGTCTAATTTTTGATAATATTTTGTGTATAGATATGTTGAAAAATGACTACTTTTGCGACTCGAACATGAGACCGTGTGTTTATTTAAACGCTAAATTATACGTGAAAATAGTGTTGAATTGTTAATAATTTATGTCAGAAATGTTGAAAAATGATCACTTTTGCGAAAAATAGAAGGTTAAAGTTCCAAAATAGCCTGAGAACAGAGGTGAGAAAGAGTGGTATTTTACTGTATTCTGCTATATATGAAGGAATATATAGGAACTGTCTGCAAATACCTTCCGATCAGAGACAGTTCCTAAAGCAACTATAGTATTCCGAAACATCCAATATAACTGTAACAATTCTCGCAGCGTGTTACAAGATTGTGTATTTTGTGTTATTTTTTTTAACAGAAACTCGGCCTCAAGCGTTCTTATTGTTCTGGTTTTTCTTTGTCTTTTGCTCGTACTTGTAGAGAATTGAATTCTCTAAATCTCCAAAATAATGACAATCGGGTGAAAAAGGGAATTTCGAGCCACAACGCATTCGTTGATTGCATAGAAATATCTCAACAAGCCATGACGGTTTATGAGTGGTGCCTATTACATGTTCAGTCAAGGGTTGCGGCACACCGTTTCATTCTGTGGAAATGTAATAGAAGAAAAAAGGAAATTGCTTTCCAAAAAGACATAACTTTATCCATTTTATCTGAAAAACCATCACGCTTTTCAAATTGAAGGGTCCAGGAGAGGCCAAACAGACTTTTGGACGAGAATGTTTGACGCGAACAGAACAATGAGTGGGTTTATATCAACTTCAAAATGACTTAACACGAACCATAATTACTAGTACAGCCGATATCAACTGTGCTGACAAATTAAAGTTAAATAAAGGGTACAATGGACTTGTATTTGTCCGAGAGGCCATTTTAGAAGGGCCTTGGTACGATATGTACACGGGACCTCGGTATTTTCGTCCCATCCGAACTACAGCTGCCCTTGCCTTGTCAGACTCTCCGTTCTACACCACAAGGGGAAGAAAGCGCCGGAAAAACCCGATGAATTTTTCTCGTCCATTGTTGGGATCGAAAAAGCACTCGGTCTCCGATAGCACGATCTTGCCTTTTGTTAGAATACCAGTAGATGTAGCGTTATGTTTAACATACCGCATTTCAATATGGAAAGAATGAATAATATGAATTTAACGTTCATTTTTGCACCGACCTGGCTAATGAAGATGGGCTAATCGAACATTTTTTGCGGAAGTCCCATAAAATTTATCTGCAATAACATGACCGAAATTATTCGATGGGGCGATGCAGAAAAAAACAAGTTGCAGAAATAATATTAATGGATCATGATAGAGGCATCCGTTGGAAATCACGGTGGCTAAGTAGCTAAGGCTCTGGCTCGCTAGCCTGGAGGTCGGGTGTTCTATCCCTGCATAGGCCGAAAAAGTTAATCTAGATTTTCCGCCGTGCTTTCCCCTTGTCAGTAATGCCGAACGGAGGGCCTGACAAGGATAGCTGTCTAGTCGTTCGGATGAGACGAAAAACCGAGGTCCCGTGTACTCCTTGGCGTGCACGTAAAATATCCCTTGGCAGTTGGAATTCGATATAAGAGTAGCACACTGTATATGGCGTATGTCCGTCTTCCATTAGCCCAGGTTCGGTGCAGAAGAGTAGGACGTTAAACCCCATCTCATTTCATTTATCGTGAAATACACCATTAACAATGTTTCGACTGTGGAAGAATGAAATGGGGTTTAACATCCTACTGTTCTGCTCCTATACTGGGCTAATGAAGACGGCAAACGCCAAACATTGTGCTAAGAGGTAAATTTTGTCCAGGAAGCGGCACTATGACCTACTCTGATATCGAATTCTTACTGCCAATGGATATTTTACATGCACGACAATGTATACACGGAAGGACTAGATAACTGCCCTTGCCAGGACCTCCCTCCTGCAACACTAACATGGAAAAATCACGTCCTTTCTCGGTCAATGCAGGGATCGAACACGCGACAACCAGGCTAGCGAGCCAGCGTCTCAAATTTTAATCCAACATGGTTGCAATGAATAGGATTTAAAGTCTTCCAGTTCTGCGCCGAGTTAGGCTAATGAAGACGGGGTCATCCGGGTGGTCACTGTACTACTACAAGTCACGCCAAATCGCTAAACATATAGCATTCTTAGCTTTTATAATGACACCCATCTTTACGTATTTACACAAAAGCTTTGTTTATAACATTTATTCATAAAATCTATGATAAAAAACGATAAGTTAAAATACATTTATATTATAAATACATATTTCTTTAAAAACTACACAAATTACAACATATAAATAAAAGTAGTTTCTGCAAAACTCGTACAATACAATAAAGTATATAGCACTAATGTATAATTGCAATTAATGTTTCTAATTGAGTTTTATTTCATTTGCGCTTTACAAACAACGCGGAGCCAGCTGTCATCGCACTTTGTATTTTCCCACGCATGCTCAGTATCCCATGATCTCATCTTTGCGCAGCCACCATTGTTCAAATTACCCACACCGTTTCCGGAAGCCCAGATTGAGTATCCAGTTGTGGATCCGTCAATCCACGTGAATTTATCATGATGAGTATTATACTTATAACCTGGAAATTAAATATTACACAATTAATTTAAAGATACGTTATGGGAGATAAGATAAAGAGTTGACAGTTCCCACTATGAAAGCTTAAAACTAGATAATGTAAAGGCAATTTGCTGAAAATTTCAGTCAAATTAACCCTCTCACTCTGAACCGAGTTTTAAGCGAGTGAAATCTCGGCCTAGCGTCGAACATCATTACTTAAGTCGGTACAGTAAAACATAGTCTCGATTATCCATTTCATGATTAAATCATGAATGAAAGTTAAGCAGCAAATCGAGTAATAATCAAGTCAATATCATAGGCTAGTGATGACATTGCAAGATGATTATGGTCTGGATTAGATGATTATATAACATTTGAGGCCTAAAGAAAGACCGACAATAGGCAGATTTACCTCTTGCATAATGTATATTTAATTGTTATAAAATTGTCGGCGATTTAGAAATTCCATCCTACATATAAAATTTTCCGCCCGGAATAACCAGATGAACATTCTCGGCGAACGCAGGGGTCGTGGCGAATAAAATTTTATTTAAATTGAATCCAATATTAACCTACCCAAAAATATATCCCCAACATCATCTCTGTCTTTACTTCTCACCAGTTCAGACACAAACTCGTTTTCATCTTTGGATATTATACTTAAGAGATTACTTGTACCACTAAAATATATGACATAATATAAAAATACCTGGTGATTGAATGAACATTAACTAAAAAAAAATCTTCCGGCCTTGATATTGTGGGGGGGGGGGCACTGGAGAGACAGAGAGATAATGAGAGAGATGGATGGGGTTTAATGTCCACTCGACAAACAAGGTCATTTCAATTATTCGCTTGCGCGTAGGGGTCTTTAGCAGTGACAAGAAGTCGGAGGACCTAGAGAAAACCCACTAGATTAGGCAGCCGACCCCACTTGTCACGTACAACCGGAAAATCGAAACCACGCCAGTTGACTCAATGATAGATCCTATGATACAGCGCGCACGTGCTAACCATTCATGTGCCAACAACTTCTTACAATACAACAATTACTTACCCATTACATACCAGGATAGCTCTCCTATGGCAGGGTATTGCTGCCAGTATTAAATGCTCTGCTAAAATGTCCTTGCCTTTGATTACGTGTAAAAATTACAATGTACAAAGTCTCAAATACCGGCAATGATAAAGTCAAAATACTCCTAAGACCAAAGTTAAATGAAAAAAGTCAAATCTATCGTGTCAAATGACAATTAATGTGTTATTGGAAAATGCTGTTTTTTTTTTTTGACTTGTCTACATTTTGCATTCCCGATATAACATTTTACATTTGAGCTCTGTCGCATCTCAGTTGTCCTTCACGCTTTCTACATAGCATCTCTACATAGCATCTCACACAGCATTAACTTTGATATGCAAAATTAGGATATCACGTGACTTATTTACATATACGGAACAAGGCTGAGATCAATGTTTCTTAGTGATATAGGAATGCATATGGCTAATTTAAAATCTTACCCATTACATAGCTGTGTAGCCCTCTGATAAGACCCAGCAACTTTACCAGTATATAAATAACACGAATCATTGAATGCTACCCAACCTATAAAATATAATTTATATATTTATAAAGGTGAGATAAGCTAAAGAACTGGCAATTCTTGCTATAGTAGTTATACAATAGATAATGAATTTGGAATGTGGTGAACATTTTAATAACATTACTTAACGCTGAGTGTCTGTCAGTGATACAGTTATAGTGTAGCCTTCGATTGTCACTACCATTATTACGATTATATAATTATAAACAAGGTCTCGATCATTGACGGCAAAATGAATTTAAATCTACTTAATATCAGAGACATCCGATGGCATCGAGAGTTGATAATAGTCTTGGTACGTTATTTAATGTTTACTTAATAATTTATATCACATTTAAGCCCAAAGAAAGACTTGATTATACTGCAAGCATAACAGAGGCGGATGTTCCGATGGGATGTAGGCAGCTTGACCAGCAGGGTCGTTCAAAAGGCGAAACTGTTGTATATGAGCTTTCCTGTAGGTGAGGCAATACTGATGTACAGAAATATTGTACCATATGCCTCGTATAAAATGAAAACTAACGTAATACGTGATCTTATTTTTGAGAAGGGTGTTAATAGTATGTGGCTAAGATTCGCTTTATTTCAGTCACAATTTCTTGTGTGGCATCTTATTAATTTTGGATGTGAAAAGGTCATTTTTTGGCCGAATCATTTGAAACCATCGAGCCGAGATAAATATTGAGATATACATTTTGGGTTCATTTTCTGTGCTTAGGTGTCGGTTTCTTAATCTCAGTAAACAGATGCGCGATTAATAATATCGTATACGCATAGTGTTCGTGTTCCGGTTAAGAGAGTGAGATAAATGAATGGGGTTTAACGTTCACTCGACACAAACTAGGTCATTTCGGGACTAACATTTGGTTCAATTTCATTTCAATAATTCGTTTGCGCGTGGGGGCATATAGCTGTTGGAGGGATTGAGAAAACCGAAGGACCCGGAGAAAGACCTACGAGGTTGGACAGGCGACCCCTCTCCTTGTCGCGTACAGCCTGGGTGTCGAAAGCACGACATTTGACTCAATGACAGACTTTATGATACAGCAGACACGTGTTGCAATGAACATTCGAAAGCTTAGCCAAGGCTTTCTGTAATTGGAGACTTGGTTGGGAATTATGAGAAATACACATACACTGTGATATCATTTCATATTACTTGGACCTACCTTCGGGACAGGGGAGATAACTTCCTGTATAAAATATAAAAAGATTATAATTCAGCATATGCAATTAAACTCATATTGATTTGGAGGAGTTCAGCGAAAAGACCGTTACCTCTACAACGAGGTGGTCTCTGTTTCTATCCGGATGCCGTCAGAGAAAAATCCTCAGGAATTTTTAGAGTGCCGTTAAGCACTGATATACTTTTACTCTGATTGGGCTTTGGTTAACAAATAAATAACCATGATATTTTCAAACAAGATGACTAGTCATCAAACAACCCGCACCCATGCACTTGTTTGGAAAAAAAAGGAAAAATAACTTCTTTATGCTATTAGTAATCAATATAAAAATGTATCATATTTCGCAAACAGTGCCACTGGTCATAATATTGTGTTCCTGTTTAATAGATATTGCTCTCTATTTTTGAAAACTAATGACTGATTGCTATTTACTAGAAGATTTGAAATAATTTGTGATTAAGCTCTGGTTTTAGAAATTAGACATGACTACATGGCAAATAGAGATATTTTGCAAGTGAAGAAGAATGTAGCTAAATTAAAAAAAAAAATATCTGTTATTTATACATGTACATACATGTAATGACTTTATGTATTATATGTGTATTATTACAAAGTTTCGAACCAATCAATAAAAGAATAGTACAATTGCAAATACCCAAATAACCTAGAACAGGCATCATATATACTATCATTCATGCAAAGTATCATTAGGTTGTACTGCAGACATTTACGCTGGTATGTAAATGATTTAGTACACTCCTCACATTTATTCATGTTTCATTCTCTCTTCTACACTAAATTATGTACATGTATGTACATAATTTATTACAAGCAAGATTTTTAAAATTAATGATGAATAAAAGAATGATCTTTATGAGGCACAACTACAGTAATAGGTCGACGTATGTACAAAGTTTCATGAAGATATCTTGCATGGTTTATGAAATATGCCCCAGAAAAAAAATTGTACACCAAAAACTAAGTCAAATTTGTTTCCATGGAAACACAAAAAATATGAATCCAAGAAATTCCTAAATAGCAAAAGGCACAGCCACTATAATGTGTATACAAAGTTTTAACAAGATATCTGAAACGGTTTATGAGATATGCTCCGGAAACGAATTCGGGACGGACGGACGCCGTTTCAATATCCCCCCCCCCAATCTTCGTTCGGCGTGGGATAATAAACAAGAAGTGGATTCGAATATGTAAAACGTAAGCCCCCTTGTACCTCAAACACGGGAGTTGCCACTAGTGAATTTAAGACTTGAGAAATAGTCAAAGACAAATCCTAGAACGATATTTCTTCAGCAAACAAATGTCAGTAAAATGTAACTGACTTACCAAGATGACAAATCGCGCCATTTGAATCAAATTGATCGACACTGTTCGGTTTAAACATTCGGCTGTATTCCAGTTCTGAAATTATTATATATTTATTATAATGTATGGTTATAATTTATGGTTATAATGTATGGTAATATATTTTATATTTATAGTTATAGGAACTTTTTTCTATCCTTTTTATTTCTCTATAGTTTTATATATTGCGTTTAACCAAATTGTACTCAAAGGGGGCCTGAATTGGAAACAAGACTGGAGATCTTGGGTCGTACAAACTTAACTCGATAACTGATGGGTCCCTGTATTCATGAACAAGGTTCTGGTTTAAACTTACCAATAAAATTACCAGATGATTCGTCCTTTTCGCCTACCCAATAATCCATCTCAATACCAAACTGATACAGCTGTTGAATAACCTCGCCCTGTAATATACAAAATGATATAACTGTTGAATAACCTCGCCCTATAATGTACAAACTGATATAAATTATAAATCTGGTCTAGGGGTTTAACGCGCGCCCGTGAAATCATCAGGTCTGTCATTGAATCAAGTTACGTGGTTTTGATTCTCCGCTTGTACGTGACCGGGAGTAGGGTCACATGTACATCCTCGTCGGATTCTCCATTGCAGAAATAAAATTAAACCATAATGTGTAGTAGTAGTAGTACCGAAATGAACTAGTTTGTGTCGAGTGGACGTTAAACCCTATTTCTCCCTCACCTATAATATACATACCAATGGAACCCCAACTTCTGTTCGAGATCATAAACATTTGATAATGTATTATTTCAGTGGCATTGACGTGACGCGGAGAGGGGGGGGGCATCTATATAAAGTCCATAATTCATGGACCATATCACGTTACAGTATTAAACATCTTAGTAATGCAGCTAAACTATGCAGGAGAAGTTCGAATGCATTTATCAAATTCATTCCCCTTGCGTTCGTTCTTAAGACCCTCGCGTAAGCTGCTCTTTAACTGTTTACCTTGTCTGCTTCTAGTGTCAATGAGTAAACTATAAATACCTTGTCTGCCTGTGTTGCAAAGGGAGCTAACACACCAAATCTAGTAAAACATGAATATTCAGCATCTTCTCTCGTCATACCAGTATTAACAACAACATAACACCCGCCTGTTGATCCTAATTTTACACCCTGGTTCTTAAATCCACAACTTTCTGTCAAATATAGATACCACAATATTATCCGTATATCAGATATAATATCAAATATCTGTCTAATATTAGTACCATAGATTTCTATACAATAGTGCTTAAAGATACATTATGGGAGTTTAGATAAAATGCTGCCAGTTCTCACTATAATAGTTAAAAATTAGACAATGTAAACGGAATTCGTTGAAAATTTCAGTCAAATTAATCCACTCTGAACCGAGAAATTAGCGACTGAATTTAGGTCTAGCCTCGGTCATCAATACTAAAATCGGTACGATAAAAACAGTCTCGATTATCCAATTTTTTAAAAATTTTATTGATTTAATCATCACTAAGCAGATCCGACTCCAATCCAGTAAATATCGCAGGCTAGCAGTGATATGAAGAGTTGACTATGGTCTGGATAAGTTAATCAATGTTTAATTAACCGTTTAGATCACATTTCAGACCTAAAGAAAGATCTGCAATATGCATATTCAACTCTTGCATAATGTATGTTCATTAATATAACTTAAATCTTAACTGAGACCACTCAAACCGCTATTTTGTTTTAATAAGTTTTCATATCTGATCCCTCGAGCGATGAGAGGGAGGTGCCAATACATTTCGTCGAATTCCGCATACTAAAGCTTCTTTTAATAACAGAACATTGTGGACTGTGGTTTGCCGGTCAACCCAAACTAACAAATAGTCCAGGAATGATTTCCTACATTGATATTTCTTGAATATAGGCAAATTCGATGACACTGAAGACTCGTCAATGAAGTGTTTTTTCATAAAACGCAAAAGAAAGGCCTGATAAAATTTATTAAACTCTGTCTGGATTAAGTCCAGTGATGTAAGCAAATGTCCAATTAATCTGTTTGATGCCCATATTGTAGCCATTTCTGTAAAGTATTGCCATTTCATATTATGTTTATTTATACGGGGTATATTCTATAAAGCAATGAGGGGAAAATGCTTTGTTTAAAATATAGACATTCTGAAATTTTATATTATTGATATTAAGAGAATATCTTATGAACATACCCATAGTGTTTGAAACGTACAAGATCGGAAGTTGACATAAAAATCTATTTTCTTCATTTTGTAGACGTTTATCCCATTTATACATAACTTTACTATCCATTACTGAAAATACATTATAACCATAAATACAACTTTACTATCCATTACTAAACTATTGTATACTACTCAAAAGAAGCTAAGGGTCAACCAATTATTTTTGTTTGACATTTTATTAGACACAGGGAACAAGAAAATCAAAACTTTTAAGCACACTTTTGGTCAGAATAAGTTCAAGATGTCTCAATGTTGAATCTTATGCAAAGCATAGGCACTTTTTATACACAACTATTCTGAGAATCTGGTGAAAATTCGCCATTTTGAGCACAATGAGGTCCTTCAAAACTCTCAAATTCGACAACTTTGTTAATAACGAGTGAAACCACCACGTGCTTGTAAGCAGTCGACGCGAGGCATGTTGTCAATCGGACGTTGAAATTTCAGCCCACACGATTACCGTACCACCTCCAAAGCGATGGCCTTGTCTGACGTTAACATCAGCAAATCTTTCTCTTTGCCGCCTATAGACGCGAAGTCTGTCATCATTGAACTATAATGCAAATCAGCACTCATCAGCAAAGAGTACCCGTCCCCATTGTCGCCGTCTTCAGTCTATGACATGTGCACCACAGGCACTAGGCAAACCTCGTAAGATTTCGGACAATCTAAACTCGGCTGTATGATGAATTCTGCCATATTGAAACTACTTTAAAGGTCCCGGACGAAACATGGCTGCGCCCATTCCAAACACAAGTTGGTGACCTATTTGGCTAGCGACCTATTCGACCGATCCAGCTGTAAGATAATGACGAAATTACACTTCTATTCTGAGCTGAAGGAATGGATAAAAAATAATATATTCTACTTTCATTTGATAGACATAACGTTAGATTTTATTGGTTGATAAAATAGAGACTGTTGTCTTTACTCTAAATAGGTTTCCAACGAACAGGTTGCAGCTCGATCGGTCGAATAGGTCGCTAGCCGAATATGTTCCCAATTTGTGTCAAGTTTTCCTGTTAAAGTAAACCGGTAGCCGCATCGCAAATGTATGGGCGTAGGTACATATCACTTACTGTCATACATCCGAGACTAGATGTAGTTTACGGAATCTGTCGAGATTAGCCGAGTGCACCACAGGAGGAGGTGGTCAAACCGCTTGTCGTCGAGGTCCAATGTTGTGGACTCGCATACGATTTATGGTCTGGTCTGGTACTTGAACACCACCTGCATTTCGCAGTTCATCTCTCAGACCTCTCGATGTAACAACGCGCTGACGTAAGGCCATTTGAATGACATGCCGGTCTTGACGTCGCGACGTTGATCTTGGCCTACCAGACCGTGGGCGATTCTGAATTGAATTGGTTGCCTGGAATCGCTGCCATAGTCTCCCAATCACACTTTGGCTACAACCGATTCTCTGTGCCACATTCCTCTGCGTAAAACCACGCAATGGCTCTTCCATTGTCAAGTTCACTGAGCTGACATCTGACCATGTTGAAATTTCAACTGAGTGCAACATATTCATGGATGTTTTTTTTATGCCAAAACTGTTCATGGAAAATGCATAGTGCCCATGCAAGGACATAATCAACTCCAAAAAGTCGTACCCTATTGCGTTTGGGCGATGCAAACAGTTTTGTGGAGCCTTGTTTTGAGCTTCAGTTTATGGTTTCTAAGGAGACTGTCAAAATCGTTTTGTTTGAAAATGACATTGTACACAGGTTTTCTCGTCAGGATATCGTGAACCAATTTTGACACGAATTGCGCCAATAATTTTATTTATATATCTGATATGTGCATAGACAATTACCTGGTAGTAAAAAAGGTTTGCTACTTTTGAGTAGTATACATCAAAACCCTAAATACAACATTAGGAAAAATAATGAATCAAAATACGTTACAACAAATAGAGGTAGCATAATTATAGGCACGCTAGCCCGGAGCTCTTGGATTCCTCCCAGAGTTGGCCAAGACATGGAAAGGTGTTTAGCATCCTACTGTACTGTGAAGACGCACACAATGTTCTATGAATGTAATTTTGCCTACTTAACAATTTCGTTTGGGGGGGGGGGGGAGGTGTTTAGCCAAAATGCGACCGCCTGATGCACCCCCCCCCCCATTTACGGCCCTGCCTGGACAGCGGCACAATGACGTATTTCTTTCGAATTCCAAATGCCAAGGAATGTTTTACGTGTGTACACTGGACATCATTTTTTTGTACCATCCGAACAACTAGACAACTGTCATTGCCAGGCCCTCCCGTCCTTTATCACTTAACTTTCCCGATGAACACTAGTAGCGAACCCAGCGGCTTACTCACTTAGCCACCGTGACTCCATTAGCCAAGCAAGTGGTGTAGGATGGAAGTTCTGACAAGGACAGCTGTCTAGACTTCCGCATGCGACGAAAAACCACGTAAAGTAGCTCATATCAGTTGGAATTCGATATAAGCGTAGGTCGTCGCGCCACTGTACAGTCAAAGTTTATTTCCTAACATTACAAGCTTCTAAACATACACTGAACATTAATAAAATGTACACCGCCTTACTTCCATGAACGTCTTCGTTCCATCCTTTACTAGGAGCGCCATTTTTAAAATAGGAAAACTCAGATGTGACCGTCTATAAATTCCAACTCCCTTTCAGTTGTGACGTCATTTAACCCAAACCAGACGTCACCCGAACCTTGTCGAAGATAACCAGTGATCAATTCTTGCTCTTTGACAGATTGTATGGTAGCCAAATTACCACCTAATAAGGCACATCCGCGTTGTGCTGACATATAGTTCCTCTCTTCAGATACCAGATAGTAACATTTCTGATTAACGAGAATACCACGTGATCCAGGACCGCAGCGGCTTGGTTCTTGTGGCAAAACTGAAATAAAATATATGTATTGAGAATAGCACCACGACAGTATGCGCAAATGGTAAACAATGTATGGCTCTTCAAAACAGTTGGCTTTGTTATTTACAGGTGCTAAACCTATTTGATCTTGGTCTTTCTGAAGTGTTATACCCATTTTGTAACATAATACAGTTAGCATAGGCAAACAGGGTACACATTGAAATAAAAATTAACCATATGTTAGTCCCGAAATGACCTAGTCTGTGTCAAGTGGACGTGTGACAGGTTTATTATCAGGAACACAATTTTTAAAATCTGCTGCCTTAAATATAGATTATATTCCTTTTTGTAGTTAACCATCGGCTACCAGGCAGGATACGCCCACATTTTCGAGAGATATAGAGAACAAGCTAAAAAGAAAGTGATTTTTTCTTACAATCAAGGGCCATCATTCAAAAAGCTACAATTCGCATATGCGCCAATATCGAAAGGAATCAAGATCTGTGGGTTATAAACATGCATGTCAAGTTTCATCAAAATTGGTTCAAAATTGTGACCGCTATAAACTCCAAAACCTAAAAATGTGATTTTTCGTACAATCAGGGGCCATAATCCATTAAGTTTCCATACGATACATATCAATATTGAAAGAAGCCGAGATCTTATAGGGATAAAACTATATTTCAAGCTTCGTCAAAATCGGATAAAAATTGTGACCTGTAATAGAGAGTCCACAAACAATTGTCGACGGACGGACGGACGGGGTGAGAGGAGCGACGGCATAATACGTCAACATGAAAATGTGGGCCTATAAAAAGATAAATACACGATGCGGCATTTCAAGACCTGTGGCTGACCTCTATATATTATACTCTTAGCATCCAACTTGTCTGTCTAGTCGTTCGGATGAGACGTAAAAATTAATTCACGAGGCAAAATTTCCCTCGGCACACTGCATAGCGCGTGTGCATCTTCATTAAACCCAATTTCCTTCCAATTCATTTCAAACTTGTCTGAATCTTAGGGACTGTAATCGTTTGCTTCGTTATAAATTTGAGTCATTGGATCATGCAAGATTATTGCATCGTCCACTGACAAATATTTCAAAAGAAATTAGATACATATGAAGAGTTAGTAATTCACCGATTTCTATTACATTTTGCTCGACACGTCACTCACCTGCTCCCGTTGAAAAAACGTCATTGGCCCAAACTCCGCCACACGTTTCCGACTTGTTTCCTGTACAGGGCCTATCACATCCAGCTGGTTTCGTTCCATAACGTCCAAAACCATTCCCACATCTGCATTCATTGCCCCGTTGTATACCAGCATAAATATACCCTTTACGATAACATCTAGCTATACAAATCTCTGGCGTCATGGATGTAAACAGTCTCACTAGTTCGAGGCTAAAATCTCTGAATTTCCAGTGATCTTTGTAACATCCACGATATCTCAACGAAACATCACCGACATCTTAAAAGACAATTATCTATTATAAATATAATTCGTCGATCTATTCTAAAAATAATACATTAGCCAATATTAATAATTTTTCACAGAGCAATGTTATGTCTTCATAATCGGTTTCAATTCCATGTATTAAAGCTACACCAATTTCCTGAAGCAACGACTGCGAGTTTTACAACATCTTAGATTACTTCAGAACTTACAGCTATGTTATCAACAGTAGCGTCTGATCAGAGATTGTGACATCGCTATCTCCATGGAAACTGACATTGAAAGAACCTTGAACTTTGCAACTCGATTATCACAGGTAGACATTTAAGCATGCAAGCACGAGACTTGGTGTTCGCGAAGACCGAGGAATCTCATAAGCTTGGCATGTACCCAATTGGTATAACGCGAAGGACTTGATAAGATGTACGTAGCTAAAGCGAGATCAAGCCTTCTATTGAAGATGGATAACACCTGGTACCCGGTATTAATCCGTTTTGGTCCTTGTCATGATTTTGCAGCCAGTTTCGTAATATAGTTGAAGCAGTTTAGACCTTTATACAAACTAAATAGCATCGTCTACCTGTAGATCGTAGACTAGGACAATGTGATTGTTCTGGAGCTGGTGGAATGTAGGATGTTGTCTTCTGTGGCCCAGCGCCATATCCCTAATATATAAAAATACACACATCTTTGAGCAGGTCAATCTCGAATTTATGTGCAGTTTCGTCGATCGTTCTTTAAAAAAACCCCGAAACGCTGTCATCTTTTAACTCACTAAAATTGCATGAAAATGAAGAGGATACACGATGCCTAAAATCTTTTGTACCATCTGAATAAGGCACATAATTTAAGTTGATTGTAACAATTGACGAATCATTAACACGGGGAGCAAAGCTAGTATTAAAGACACGTTTCTTTTAAGTTTGTTGCCCATGTACTGATGTTTAATATATATAAATCATCAACTGGGTGGGAGAGGGATAATGTAATCATTCCCCTTGGATCCACACCTTCACAGTTGTGTATTTAAAAAGATGTTGGGGATTATTTTCTATATTCAGTAAATTGCCAAATAATTATTACCTGTGACGACTTAGTCTGACACGGTAAAGCTTCTAGTTTGGTTTCAGCAGCCTGAAATATTAGATAACATTTAACAAAAGGGGCAATGTTTCAAGTTTGTGGTCATGCGTGCGAGATAGGTCTGGGTTTTTGAATCGTGCAGTCAGATAAATAGGAAAGCCATGTTGTTTTGGGCAGACTTTCCTCTTTTCAGTGGTGCAGGAAGAAGTACCAGACAAGGCAAACCGTTGACGTACATATATTACAGATTTGAGGAATTGACGCTGAAAGGTCTTATATAATGGTAAAATATGCCTATATATTAGCACGCATTACGGCGTGTTCACGTCTTCACGACCAGATGGTGCAGAGTAATAGTACACCAAACTCCATTACATTTCCATACAAAGAATCGTGAGAGCAAAATAAAATGGAATTACAATCGAGGCCATTGAATAGCAGACGCCAAATAAATGAAGTTTATGGAATAAAAACCTACCTCTGGTGATTTTGAGTACGGCCCATAAGCTGCTTCCAGACAGTCATTGGTAATTCCACCGTCAAGACGGTTGATTATAAAATTCGGACATCTTCCATTTGGGCAATTGCGTCGATCTCTTCTCGTTTCATTAGACGTTAATTTGATGAAGAGTAACCTGCAAAAAGTCATTTATTTGACGTATTCATTGTTAGTTTCGGGACATCAACAATATTCACATGCAGGATGACCCCTTAAAAAAAAGAAAACAGAACCATAAAAGGTCAAGGTCAAAAGTCAACAGACGGTTGAACCACCGCCCAGTGATCTTTTCCCGAATTCTACATTTTTAGCGAATATTCCCCAGCAGCACAAAATATCGCTACAAATCAGATGATCCAAAATACACAGCTTTGGAGTCATCCAGCATTTGGTCAAGGTGTAGACACTTAACAGCACAGTTCAGTCGCAGCCGAATGTCAATCGATTGATGACATTGGTAATCCTAGTAAATCATTCTTCGAAACGCATGAACAATACATAACTCACCCGATATTAGAGTCCCAATAGTAGGCTCTTCCCGATTGGTCGGCGTCAAGTTCCTCTATAGTATAAACTTGTACAACGGGTGTCCGTCTATTGATGGAGGGGTAGGAGCTTCTAATATTGAACCGAGTTGTATCTTTTGGGAAACAGAGACCAACACGGATAAAATCCCCCCTAAAACAAGAATATTAATTATGGACTATTATTGATGTATATAAGAAGAATGGAAGTTATGGCCACATTCACAGAATGGAGGCATAAAGGCAAATTTTGATATGCGATCCATTCACTTGTTAAATCAAATAGTAGGATCAAACTCAATGCTTGTATAGACAAAGCCCCCCCCCCCCCCCCCCCGCCATTTGTCGAATCTAGTAGTAGGATCAGTAAATCGACAGCATGAAATGTGGACTGAGTAAGGCGCCAGTCCATTACCAGAAGGTCACGGGATGATTCGATCCCGATATCTGGGCAAACTTTCCACCATTGGACACTGCGAGGTGCATGCACATTTTTATTTCACTTGGACGGAAGAAAGTTTATCGTCCACGCGACACAAACCGGTACATAGGACATAGGTTGTACAAATAATAGGAAATCTGATAGGCCGTAGGAAACGCATGAGGCTAGTCTGTTGGCCTTAGGAAATCCATGAGGTTAGGCTGAGACTATGTTGGTTTGACTTACTTTACAAGATTATCAGCAAATACTATAACAGTAGTGGGTGAATTGCCGTTAAAATGAACTGTGTAGGTTTTATTCAGCATTAAAAGATAACCTAAACCATGGTCACCTAGAAACAATATAAAACACAAACGTCAGCAGCTGTTTCCAGCGAGATTCATACAAACTTTCTGACGTTTAAGTATCACCGTTAGTCTGATAATTGGAAAGCAGTGGATGCAGTAAGTAAAGATTTCTAATCATTGGCTTAACATCAAAGGACAATATTAGTGCTCACATCAATTTTACACGTGATAGAACTTTTTAAACATTTTTCTATTCTTACCAACCAGTGTCACTTTTTTTTTAATGAATAGCTGATTTTTTCATTCAACCTATTTTCGCTCGCTATTTCAGTCAGTAACGGTAACTGTTTCCACTATTCTTCAATTTTTTTATAACGGATCAATCGTAAAACAGATTATATTTGGAGTGTGTGTGTAACCAGCTTTATAGGACATGTAACAATGTCCTTTAAAGAATAACACGGTCCACATAATTATATCTATGTGATAAATAAAATTTGTTAAAATATAAACGTTTATATTCTAGAGAGAGAAATGGGGTTTAACGTCCAATCGACACAAACTAGGTCATTTCGGGACTAACATATGGTTAATATTATTTCAATAATTCGCTTACGCGTAGGGGTCTTTAGCAGTGGGAGGAAACCTGAGGAAACCCACGAGGTTGAGAAGGCGCCCCTATCTCCATGCCACATACGCTCACACCAGGGATCGAAACCACAGCCGCAAGCCAGAGGTGACCGACCAGCTAGAGGTCGAAGCGCGGCACTCTAGACCACTAGGCCATCCCCCCTTATATTCTAGAAGTCACTCAGAAGGTTGTAATCATTTCTCAAATCGATGTATGTAGGAATAATTGATAATTTAAAATTGTAATATTTTGGACTATACACTTGTCTTTAACATGATCAATCATCACAGTAAGAAATCTGCCAAATAACATTTATAACCAATCATTAAACTTCACCACTGTGGTTTCAATCTGCAGGGTAGAGTAATAAATACCTTTAATTGAATATGGATAATGGATGACGTCATCGCGCACCATTGTTATTGGGCATTTCCCTCGTTTATCAGTAACAGCGCCATTACCACGGAAGCTCATCTAAAATTTAAGAAAGCAAATTTATTTTGCATTATCCATGCTAGAATGCGGCGTTGAGTAAAAGGAGAGGGGGTGGGGTTGAATGGGTTTTGACGTCCACGTATCACAATCAATGTTATTTCGGGACTAACACGGTACAATTTTATATTGGTAATTCGTTTTTCCGGAGGGCCTTTGGGGTGGGGGCTAAGTTTAAGTTTTATTCGAGTCAATTCCTATATGCATGGAAACTAATTAGAATACAAATCCAATACCTTGGCATATCTATGGGGACAAACATACATCTGCCAACCAGGTCGATCAGAACATTTGGGGGACGTCATAAAAGGTACATTCTTGACAACTTGCGTCCCAGCATGCCCCGTTACACTTCCGTCAGCATCATAAAATGTCGCCTCTAGATCTCCAACTTCTTCGCCAAAACCTACAATACTGTTATTACCATCAAACACCCTATTACCCTGCTCCTGAAGTAGAATAAAGATGGGCAGTCGAAACAAAAAAACCTACTTTTACTTGAGAATGGATACAAGACCTCGAATTATCCCTGTCGAGCTACTAGATGCAATGAAATGGGGTTTAACGTCCCGCTCTTGCTCTTCTGCACCTAACCTGGGCTAACGAAGACAGGCATACGCCATATAGTGGGCTATGAGGGAAATTTTGCCTGGACAGCGGCGCTACGGCCTACTCTTATATCGAATTCCAACTGCCAAGGGATCTTTTACGCGCACGAGGTGTACACGGGACCACTGTTTTTCGTACCATCCGACGAACTACACAGCTGTCCTAGTCAGGCACTCCGTTCTGCATCACTCACGGCACAAGGGGAAACCACGCCGGAAAATCGAGATGAACTTTCCCGGCCAATGCAGGGATCGAACACCCGACCTCCAGGCTAGCGAGCCATCGCCTTACCCTCTTAGACACATGATCCCCGCTACTAGATACGATACGGTACGTTTTGAAACCTCCATGTTAGCGAGGCATCAATTTAGTGAGCTACCGCGTTCTGCAAACATATTAAAAATCTCTCACCTTATCACAAAAGCTAAATGAGGCACCCGACACCTGACTCTGGGCCCGTGATGATGGTAAATGGTTTTTCTTCTTAAAACCGATTCCACCAGCTGGTCTGAATGCAGGAATGCCCCAATCGGCTTCATACGACTCGTTCCAGAACAGGTTCTTGAAGTTCTTGAAGTGACAATTAGTGACGTAGTTTGGTCCGTCATAAAATATGTATCCTATCAAAGCCACATTCCTGCAAAAAAAAAACCCAAAACAATCAAATAACGGTTTAACAAAAATAGCCTACTGTACTTTGAACTGTTTACAACTCATCACCAAGAATCTGTTTGTGATTGGCGTGTCATTAAATCTCCCACGAATCACAGAAAATTTTGGATGATCTGGCACGATCAGTACAAACAGACAGATATAATTAAAAGGTCATTTCAGTGCCGATAATTCGTGCAGGAATCCCACAACACACAACCCATCAAATATGAGTATAATGTCTCTAATAGTAAGTGCAGGAGGACCGCACTACACGAAAAACAAGACAGAAAACAGACATTGCAAAGAAAAATAAACAAATATCAAATCAAGTGAATGGATAATGGAGAGAGAAAGAGAGCGAGAGAGAGAGAGATAGAGATGGGGTTTAACGTCCACTCAACACAAACTATGTCATTTCGGGACTAACATATGGTTTAATTCTATTTTAATAATTCGCTTGGCGTAGGGGTCTTTAGCAGTGGGAGGAAACCGGAGTGCCCGGAGGAAACCCACGAGGTGGACTCGAAACCACAGCCGCAAGCGGCACTCGAGTCCACTAGGCCATCCCAACCCCCCGAATGGATAATGGGGCCAACTGTAAGTGTCCACTGCGCTGTATTGTCCCGGGCCTGTTATGATACAGGCTTCACTAAAATGATTTACAAAAAAAAGCGGCAACAGAAATAATGGGACCTATCTTGACAGTAGTTGTCCCTTCAATGGCGATAGTCTGCCAGTTGACGTCAGGTGTTAGAACGTCGAACAATAACCCTAACAATAAGGGCGATAATCCGGGTAGAATCTCGGAAAACGCTAAAATAATAAGTGTAGTGAGCAAACAGGAGCAAAGCTCGACAACGGGAGCATTCTGCAGTACGAAGGAAGATCGAGAAGAATTAAATTTGATGGCAAAGCAATGTGGGGGAAATCCAGAATACTGGGATGTTTGGTTAAAGCCGGTAAATGAAGGTCGAATGTGACGTATTTTTGTTCTATAACTCTTAATACATATACGACGCATTTTGGAACTGCATGAAGTCGAGACAATTGATATTGAAGAACCGTAACTAAAGTGTGATAGAGATACATCGAGTTTAACGTCCACTCGACACAAACTAGGTCATTTTATTTCAATAATTCGCTTGCGCGTAGAGGTCTTTAGCAGTAGAAGGAAACCGGAGGACCCGGGGAAAGTCCACGAGATTGGACAGGCGACCCTACTCCTTGTCACGTACAACCGGGATTCGAATCAATGACGTTACTAAAGTATACGTGGATTGCGAATTTGACCAGTAAACACACACTACGCTATCGCCATAACTATAGCCTTCTTAGTAAACCAAACACTATGTAACAAACGTTTATGATTGAATCAAGATACTCACGGATCATAAGATGGTAAAGATCTGGGAAACTCCTGTTGAGGTTTATTGGCACCAGGGTAAGACCAGTTACGATACATTTGTGGCATTCCAAGATTTAACGTTTCTCCAATAAACAGTGAATTCGTCACTTCCTGATCTGAGTTACCGGCAGATTTCACCATAGTTAAACCTCGAATGGAATCAGCAAATCTGGAATTATTCAGATGAACAAATCAATAATGAAATGAGAAACAACCTAACTTTAGAGACTACGCCCTGAAAGTTGAATTTAATAAACAAAAACTTACGTTGAGTTTTCAAATAAGAATTTTCCTGCTCGTATCCATGCATTTTGACCTCTGTTTTTATAACCAGTAAATCTAAAACAAGATTACAATATATTATAAATAGAAGTAATTTATTAAACCCATAGAGAGCGTCATGAAAGTTGAACGAAAGAAACTTGATAAGTATGAACAAGAGAGCAAAGGTAGGTGGAAAGACTAAGAGATGGCGGGAGGGGGTGTGTGCTAGATTGTCAATCCGGGACGTCCCGAATTGACAGAATTGCAATCAAGTGATATAAAATTCAGTCCGTTTTACATTTACACAAATGGCGGCCATATTGGATTTATGCTACAAGATTCCATGAGAAAAATTCTGTTGCAATTTGTTCTAGGTACCCACTTCATTCGGTTTATCTTTACCCGACTAAGAGAGAGAGAAATTGGGTTTAACGTCCACTCAACACAAACTAGGTCAATTCGGGACTAACATATGGTTTAATTTTATTTCAATAATTCGCTTGCGAGTAGGGGTCCTTAGCAGTGGGAGGAAACCGGAGTGCCCGGAGGAAACCCACGAAGTTGAGAAGGCGCCCCTATATCCATGCCACATACGCTCAAACCAGGGCTCGAAACCACAGTCGCACGCCGGAGGTGACCGGCCAGCTAGAGGTCGAAGCGCGACACTCTAGACCACTAGGCCATCCCAACCCTCCTTACCCGACTAAAGAGCAAGAGTAAGATCAAACGCGAGGAGCAAGAGTGCAAGGATAAGAGGGAACAGCTAACAACAAATCCAGAGCAAGAGTGAGAGCAAAGAGGATCATGACGGCTTGAAAATGCTTGAAGGCAGACATCGAATGTTCATATGCTCACAGATTAAAGGGCCAAGCCCGATAACTTTTTGGGGAATAAAACTGCTTAATTTTGTGTTAAATCCCTTAAATCCCATTACCAACTAATCCGATATTTGTGATACGCTTGTAAATAACTTAAACCTGACAGTTTTCGTCTGGAAATGGACACCGTTGTATTATACAATATCTGGATAAAACCAGACTTTTTTCTATAAAAATAATACGTAGGTGAAATTTACCTCTTGTTATCAAGTACAGTACATGGGTCATTCACTGTACAGACCTCTCAAGAAACGGGAATCGATTATCAGGTCACTCAATGAAAAAATTGACCCGAAATCTTAAAAAGGTTACGTGTCCGGATAAGCAATGTTGACGTTCACGTCCAGACGACTCAATATTTTGAGCTGAAATTTTGAGACAAGGTTAATACATCATGCCTCTATATTTTGGTCCATAAATTTCATAAATACTTAGACTTTAATTTTTTAGATCCTGTTGTTATCGGGATTGTCCCTTTAAGGCAATGTCGACAAAATAAAACTACTCTAATTATTCTATCGATATTTATTTGAACATAGATTTCCACATCGTTCAACCTATAACACAAGTTCAAATGAAAGACGTCCTGTAGTTGTAAGGAGAGGAAGTAACGGATAGCTTTACCTGGTTAATGTGGAATAAACCTTCTTTCCAGCTCTTGTTGGTGGATCACGTGCATCTAGCATATTACTATTTATGATACCCATTGAAGGAACAAATACTTTACCGTCATACTGTCCATATGATATTCTGTTATCCATAAACAAACCTGCCTATAAAACAATTGTCTAATTTAAAGAAAGTTTTTTGCAGAAAGACGCCTTATCCCTCACACATGTTTTTTTTTAAAAAAATCATTCCATACACGAGTTTAATGTTTTTCAAGTCGACACCGCACGGTCTAATTTCAAAAAGTATTAAATCTGTCTGTGTACATAACATCCATATGTCTACAAAACTGTTACTGTCTTAACGTTAGAATCAGTGATATTATGAAATTGTCGCTATATATATACCTTCATATTTGAATGAGTGATTGTATTTTAATACTGTTAATACAGATACCATCATATTCGAATGACATTATAAAACTGTCGCTATATATACTTTCATATTAGAATGAAGGATATTATAAAACTGTAGCTATATATAATTTCATATTAGAATGAAGGATATTATAAAACTGTAGCTATATATAATTTCATATTAGAATAAAAGATATTATAAAACTGTTAAAGAATGAGCAAGGTTTTTTTTTTTTTTTTTTTTTTTTTAAATGACTATATAGATACCTTAAAGCTGCAATTTCATATTTTTATGTCATATTTTTAAAATTTATTCAAATAAAGCCTGAAAATAGATGGCATCTATCAAGAGTTCTACATTGGTTAAAGAATAATCCTATAATTCATTATTATTATTGTCAGTTGAGAAATTGGCAAAAATATCATTTCCAACTACAAATTCCAACGTTTGAAGATAGTTATTGCATGGGGGGCAATAGAAAAACAAGGGATGTAATTGTGTTATCATTTCCTGTGTTAATAAGTTATAAGAGTGGGGAATAATGCCTATGACCGTATAGTCGTGAGTTGACAACCTATTGAGCAAATGACATATAAATAATTATGTTTTGACTTTCTTTGAAAATATGAAATTATCGCTTTAACGTTAGAATGGGTGACTTATATAAAAAAACTGACTATAGATACCTTGACGTCAGAATGAGCTACGTTATTATAAAATTTACTATAGATACACTGACATTAGTATGAGCGACGTTATCAAAAAACATAACTATAGATACCTTGACGTTAGAATGAGCGACGTTATTATAAAACTCTGTTACTGGGGTATATCGGGTACTATTTTCTGTAACTAAACCCCGCTCTAGTTGTCTGGCAGCTGATGGTCCCAGCGGTCTATCAGAATTAATAAACCAAAACCCTGCTACCTTAAACAAGAATTCATATATTCCATTGTTTTATCAATTCATTATCGGAGTATTTGTTGCATCATTCAGCTAACTTGTCTGGTCTTCGGTATTATGAAGTTGTCTGTGCTATGCAAATGTAAAACAGGTTTAAATTGAACAATAATTCCATTAAAAATTCTTTATAACACTACTTTCATTTTTTGTTGCTTTCATAGTATATGTTTTATATTTCACCATCAAAGATGTTACTAACGTGAATCTACCTTGATTGCCCCCCCCCCAAAAAAAAAACAACCCTAGAAAGAATAGGTCCTAGTACTGTAAGATGTTTATAATAGGACAACATTTCACGTGGTCAAACCGGTGAAATAAACTGTTTAAACCAAATCAAGTACGGCAGCTTGTATGATTAAGTTATCGGCAAGAATTTCAAATATAAAAAATAAATTAGTGTAATATTCCTTTGATGTACTGTAGAGAATGAGAACCATGAAGACCATAGGCGTACGAGCTGGGGGGGGGGGGCACCAAATGCTGGGAAAATTTGGGCACACAATTGTACTTTGTAAAAGTTGTATAAAAAAATATTGTGTTCTTGAATGTGTCCAATTTAACAGCGAATTTAAATTCAGAGTGTCTATAGTTAGGCAATTAAATAGAAATCTTATGACTCGAACCCTCTCTTGTTTGCAGTACAGTAAGCCACGAGTTACAGTTACATAAACAACCGTTTCTAGTTGTGTATATTACAAGTAAATAAAATTTAGTCTTCTTTTATTGATGATTTAGAAATCAAGAACTTATTCATCGCAAAAGAGATATTGTAGAACCTGTCATGGGCCTTCAAATAAAAATTGAACTTTTTTCTATTTGGTAAAAACTCCTTAGAATCACTTAAAATGCATATTTATTCATACGTGATTTGGTTAAATAACAACACAGACACCCTTAGCAGCATTCGGATCGGAAATATAGTCGGTACTCGGTCCGTTAGCTTTGTAAAAGAATCTGCACACTTCGTTTTCATCCTACAGGCCTGGTACGTGAACCTATATTTTGTATTAATAATATTAAAGTAGCTAAGTCCCTAACTCAATATCATCCAAAATCTTCAACATTGAAAACACGAATAATTTGTCAATTTAAATCAACATTGACCCCCTAACTTTCTGGCAAGCTGACTTTTCGGGCAGGCAGATAAAGTGTGAAAATAAATTTCACATACTTAGCCCGAAATCTAATAAAACACTAATTTTACTGATTGGAATAGCAGTAAAACGCGTTTCGTCAAATATTCCAAAATTTTCTTGGGAGGTCTATCAAGGTCAACTCCGCTTCTTCGCCTGTCGAAAAAAACAGGCGCAGCTGTCTGTAAACCTGAATTTCTGTTTAGTTTGCTTCCCTAACTGTCCTTGAGTCCTAAAACACTAATTTTACTTTTCTTTTAATTGACAACCACGAATTTGTACTGAGTCGACTATGGATTAAAACAGTTTGTCTGGAGCCATTCTACTTTGTGCGACAGTTTTCGGGCATCGATTAGTATTTGTAAATGCAGCTACAACAGTCTGGTTGGATGGTTGGAATTCGGAGTGGGATTTCGGTTACAAAATCATTGGATACTTTTGGAGTTACTGACATGGGCTAGAATAGCAGAAAACGCATTTGCGGTGGTTAAATTTTCAAATTTTTCTCCGTGGGGGAGGCCCCCATACTCCGCGACGATTGATTGTTTTTAGAATTCGGGTCAGCAGGTAGACTGTATTTGACCAAATTGAAGTTACCCTAATTAAGCTAAATTTGATCACTTTGACGTTGCTTTTTTTCACGTCAATATTCCAAAATTTTCTTGAGGGGGAGGGGGGGGCGTCTGTAAACCCGAAAATTTTTCGGGCAATTTGAGTTCTGCCCCCCTAACTGTCATTGAGTCCGTATGCCTATGAATAGTATTGTGTAACATACTAAGCACCTAACTATATTTTTTGGGCACCAACCACCACCGCCCCCCCCCCCCCAGTCAAAAATTTCCCCGTACGCCTATGATGAAGACCATACCAAATAGAAATATTCACGATAGTGGGAGAAGGGTAAATTTGAATTTGTCTCTACCTCTGAACCAGCAGCTACGTTATTTCTGATGTAGTTATTAGGATGGGTTATCCAAAACGTTGATACACCACTACAAAAAAAAAAAAAAAAAAAAAATGAATTTAAAAAAAAAAATGTTGAGACACCACAGATAATAAAATAATAGAACAATATTTTTTTTAGCAGTAAATGAAATCAGGTTTAAGGTCCTACTCAATCTAATTAAAATATAGATCTATATTTCGTTTCTTTTTATACTTTTGATGGCCTACACTCATGTAGATCTAACAAGATATAGTGGGAGCTCACGTTCTATGACGGTTAGGTATCAAGCACGGGACATTCGACCCGATAACGTCAGTCATTCGATTAACCAATTAGCGACAACCATGCTTTTTAAAATCTACTTTTGTTTTGATTTCTATCCGCTGGTAATATCTACCCACAGTTCCACGCATGAAAAGGTCAAACGGTCGATTCGACAGACCATTTGATCGGCTAACCCCTCATTTCAGGCAGAACACGAGGTAAATAACAAGTCCTCCAGATCCAAGAGTAGTAAAGACAAGTAAAAACGAAATTTTGAACTATAAAAAACGAAACGAAATTGGATCTGTGTTTTAATCAGATTGAGGTCCTACTCCGACTAGGCTAATGGGGACACGCATACGCCATACAGTGTGCTATGAGCGAAATTCTGCCAATTCAACAGCACTATGGCCAAAAGATCTATCAAATGCACGGGACCCCTGCCCTCCGACCTGCATCACTGACAGGGGGGGTGGAGGCACGCAGGGTTTAGCAGTAAGGAATGTGACATCAATACGGAAATATAGAATGAACTGCATTAAGGCCTTACTTTCCTACAATATCCGCACTTATGATCGGAATACACCATGCAGTGCGCTATGACTTCGAATTAGGACAGTCAAAATTTACTCAAGGGTTGGTTTATTATATTCCAACAAGTTCGCTGCAACCACGGTGCTCCTAGTCAGAGCGAGATGCGTGTTGGGGAAGGGGTGGCGGATGGAGTAACTAGGATTAATAAGAACTTTAAAAAGTATTAAACATATCTTACTTGCAGTATTTTCTTAGTTTTGTATTGCACCAGCTTCTTTTGCGGTCAGATAATGTTTGAGCACCATTTTTGGAAGAGATACCAATATTACCGTCAAGTATATTTCTTTGTTCTGCACTGTCCTCCAGAAAATATCCATGACCCAGATGATCGTAGCATACATTATCAGATACCTAAAATATAACATATCCATGATGATCAAAGTATACACACCCCAGGTGATCATAGCACACATTATCAGTTACCTAAAATATAACATGTCCCAGATGATCATAACTTATATTATATAACATGTACCAGTAAATCATAACTTATATTATATAACATGTACCAGTAAATCATAAATACTACAAACCTAGAATGTTCCAGAAAATCATAAGATACATTAAACATAGCATGCTCCAAACGATCTTAACAATATCTAATAATAATACATCGCCTTATTTGTGTCCTATAACCATTCGTGGCAATGCGATCGTAAAGGGAATTGGGGTGGATTATTGGACAAATCAAGACTATTCCTACTAGCATAGATTTAACTTATCTCACCTCTAGACCATCCGTACCATGGATTGTTAAACATCGACCCAATGTATGATGTATTGAGTTGTTACGTACCCATGAACCATCTACGTCATCGCACATGTGAAAATGTATGGGATAGGTGCCTTTAAAAAAATATTAATGGAGGAAATGAGGTAAATTGTTTTTATTGTGTAGGTAATACAACATTGTTATTTTGTGGTAACTCTAAAATGTTTTATCGTGCAGGTTATACAGCATCGTTATTTAATGGTATCTTTAAAACCCCTACCTATTTCATGCTGTTGGCCCATGTGATAAAGTTCTGCTCCCTCAATATGTACCGAGTTAAAATTCTGTCGAACCTGTTAATATATTAATACAAGTTATAAAAGATGAGCCCAATTATGCTTTATGAAATCTGTAGTTAGACGTGGTGCCCCATGGACACTAACGTATTCAAATTCAACAATGAATTGCATGGAATTGACAAGCGTCAAATGCGAGAGGAGGATGGATCGAGTCCTAATAAACATGTCAATCTGATGATCATTTTAATCACAAGAGCGATGACTAAAACCATGGACGGTCGGACCAACGCAGCCATGCGAAAACAACACAGAGACAAGCACTGATGGGGATGAAGATATCATCGGTTTATTAGCACCAGCTTGGTATGAAATGAAATGGGGTTTAACGTTCTGAAACTGGAAAGATAAAGTCGTCATGCATTGTGTAATAAAGGTTATATCAGGGGCGGATCCAGAAGGGGTCCCGCCCCCCCGCTTGGCTACATAACAAATAATGCCTTGCATCTATGAAATTACATCACAAAGTGATCCTACATCAGTATAAAAATGATTTCTCTGCTTAAAAAGCTCAATTTGTATGTATGCCTATGTAATTTAGAGACTATGATGGCAGTTTTCCGTAACAGAAACCTGGCAACCCCACTCCTGCAAAAATTCCTGGATCCGTCCCTGAATATTGCCTCGACAGAAGTGTTACCTCTCTTCATCAAATTCCAATTTTCAAGGTCAACGTGTACACGGGACCTACGGGTACCTTTTTAAAATGATACACTTCTCAATGCATTAAATTTAAGATAATACATACTACCAAACAGGGGCTCGAGTCACAAATTGTTCTTTAGAAGGTTAGTTTTGTTGGAACAATATACCTATTGAATAACAAACCTTTAAGTGGCCACCAAATGTATCAATATTAAAAAATCCACACAATTCTTTTTCCCGTTGACTATCACCATAGCAACCGTGTTCCATCTTTCCTTCTATAACAATATTCCGTGTTAACAGCGCCACTTCGCCACGTTCATCAGCGCCATCTACTATTTGACCAAAATGGCTGTACTTGAAAGCACCTAAAACAGTGATCAACGCTTAACAGCACATAAATATACAAATAGACGTTGGTGTGGTGTACAGCACCGGTCCAAACACATGAAGAAAAAAGTTCATCTAACCTGAATATAATGACGATAAAGGACGCTGGTGGTGAACTGTCAAATGTCGAAATCAACTGACATAGAATTGGACAGCAGACGTCTCCGATTATATACCACTGGTATTTTGATTTTGTTTTAATTAAATGTTAAATAATCAATTTGAATACTTTTAGCGTAGAATAATTACATAGTTTCCACAAAATATAAATACCGACCAGCATTGATTTGTTCCAGCACCTTTGTGAAAACGGAATATTTGTAATTAGCACAATAAATTGGACAAAGGGTTCAGATGAAATTAAAACCTTCACTAGCTTCATCGAACACATGACAAGCTTGGGTTTATTTAATTAAAACCGGTAAAGCTACTACGAATGCTTCTATAAGGGAATGTGTGCATTAGGTTAACTTTTACTCCAGTAGGTAAAAGTGTCAAATAAATATCTCACCATCAACTCTGAATTGGTTATTATTACAATCTGTGCAAGGATAGATAGTTTTCTCTTCAGCTTGTTTCCAATCAAAATCAGTTGACGCAAATACAACTTTATCACCTACACGACAAAAATAACATACAAATAAAGATACATTATGGGAGATAACATAAAGAGCTGACAGTTCTCACTATAGTAGTTAAAAACTAGATAATATAATGTAAAGCCAATTTGCTGAAAATTTCAGTCAAATTGATCCACTTTGAACCGAGATTTTAATTATTAGCCATGCCTCGATCAACATTATTAAGTCGGTACGATAAAAAAAATACAGTCTCGATTATCCATTATTTGATTTAATTATTAATGGACGTTAAGCAGCAGATCGGATTGTCATCCAGTAAATATCACAGGCTAGGGAAGCCATCGAGAGTTGACTATTGCCTGGGTAAGTTAATGTCGAATCAATAATTTAGATAACAGGAAGATGTGCAATTGACAGATTTAGCTCTTGCATAATGTATGCTTCAAAGGTAGTAGTTAAGCCACGAACTTACTCCTCGGATATCCTTTGAATATGGACCTTGGTGTTATAAGCTTTCCTAAAAAGTATAGTTTGTTCAGCAGGTAGAACCTATATAACCTAGTAAACAAAACAAATCATATACTTGTCTTGCTCGCAAGACTGCAGACTTACACCGTAGCCAGACGTTACAAAGTCTCCGGGCGCAAGACATATAGTACCCCCACACCCCCCAAAACACACACATGCACAACTCAGATATTGACATGTTCTTGCGTGTGCATGACAATAGAAGGAAAGTGAAAAGTATAGTTGAACAATTCACAACATAATAATCTTAGATTGGTAGAATCGGACAGACGCTGGCAATCCAAATATGTAATTGGAAACTCCAAATTCCAAGAAATAGGAATTTTAGGACATTTTCAATTTTTTACGAAAAGAATGAGAACGGCATGGTATTTCAATTCCTTCGTTATCGCATCCGCAATAACCCCGGCCTTGCAAAAATACAACTTTTTCGAAAATCGGTCGGTACATACTTATATCACTTCCTGTCTGTTCACAACTTTCGCAATAGTTGTGATTACTAACTGTTTAAAACATGCGGAAAATCATAATTCAGAGCTCTGTGCGTTACGCCGCATTTCCTGTAGTACGGATCCGGTCGAAAATTGGAATTTCCCTATCTATTTTTAGCTTTTTACCGTGCGGGCTACCCAAACTGTTGCCTTATGTGCGTCATGTGTGTTTACGGACACGGTTCCGCATGCGTTTCCGTACTGAACGCGACATGGTCCGTTTCGAAAAACCGTACCGGACGCCGCATAGAGAACCGTATCCACCCCCGCACATAAGGAAACACTCTTGCTAAAATTCTATGAAAGTGTTTTTTTCCGCATCCGCACCCGGAATTGTAAAGGGAATAAAAAAACCAGTTCTCTATGTGGCGTATACGTTTTTTTTACGAAACGGACCGTGTCGCGATCGGTACAGAAACGCATGCGGAACCAAGTTCCAAATTTTCACCAACAGAATGATAGCGACAAAGTTTCCAAATTCGACATTGTTGAACTGATATCTGCTCATAAATGGCTACAGCTATCCAAAAATGTAAATATTTGAAGAATCGGTTGAGAATGAACGGCTTAATGAGCGATTTTCAGTTTTCGTGCATGTTAAAAATTTGACACTGTTCCGCTATGCGCACATATCTCAAAATAGTTTTAAAGAGTAACCACCACCCATTTTCCAGAATGAAAATCAATCTTCAGAGTTGTATCTCTTATAGCTGAGAAATAGGTTCCCCCAATAAGGAAAACGAATTATAATCCTAGTCTTGCACCATTTTCAACGGTATTACCAATATGACAAAAAATGGTGGAGTATGACTTTGTTGGATGGAAGACCTTTACCGACGAAATTCACTATCTCATTAACAAGTACCTGCTTTCCATGACGATACGCCATCAATGACATCAATTTTAGGATAAGCAACCTCCGTTGTTAGAACCTGGAAGTCGACTTTATCATACATTCCCTGCCTTCCCTGCCACCTTACAGTGCTCTTGACGCTGAACTTTAACCCCTGATCCCACAGGTCAATCTTGACTGATTCATCTGTTTGAGTGTAGTTTTGTGACAGTATTCTAGTCACATGCTGTTCTCTGCTGTATTTGGGTTTGCCTGGCGGAAAGAAAAATTAAATAAAATGGGTTTTAATATCTAAATTGTATGCATCTACCGTGCTATGTAGATGGGCATACGTCATACAATGTGCTATGAGGAACTTGTTACCCAGACATCAAATGAGTTCCAGGCCGCCCGTGCCAGGGCATTAGTCTGGCGGAAAGCACGCCGGAAAATCCGGGGGAACTTCAGCTGTCAGGGGTTCATGCGTTGAATAACTATCAAGCAGACGTGCGTCTATCGGATTATAATTCCAAACGCATCCATGATCAATATATACGAACCTTTGTATGCTATAAGGGCATATGCTTCCAGGTCTGCAGCATTCCTAATTTTACTGACGCCGGATGCCAGACCTGCTAATCGTTCAACAGCACTGTAAACCTTTTCAAAATCCCTTCCTTCAGATCCCAGTCCTAGACCTCGCTTTACTGCCATGGCAACGATTTTATCATTTTGTATTGCTAAAAACAAGAGAAGGAAGAGTTTATAATTTGTAAATTTAACGTAGAATGCATTTTAACCGAATTAAGTTTCATTCAAGAACAACAAAACATACAGGCAAAGATAACTCTGATAGCCTCGTGTCATCAACATATATTCCGATGAAGCCCAGAGTCTGATGAAGCCCAGAGCAAACAACAACATCAAACAGATGAAACGTTACCTAGTTAGTGGCTAACATCAACATATCGTTCATTAGATTGAGACTTGAGCAAAATAGGAAAACATAATTCTAATTTCGGCGTCCTACTGTCAGCATACATAATAGACAAAACACATATGAAAAGGCAAATCTATTCAACGTCCTACTGTTAACTTGACAAGCGAAAAAAATAGTAAAAGATGCTTTCGACACATTGTGCAAATAGTTCTGACACAGGAGGTATGTTCCTGAAGGGGGGGGGGGAATTGCTGGCGCGTGCTGGTTTGGTCAGTCGGGTTACAAGGGGTAGGGTCCGCCTGTCTATCCCTAGTGGATTTTCTCCGGCTCCTTTAGATCTTTCGCTATGTAACAGAGCTCTGCGCGAATTGTTGAAATAGAACCGAACCATAGGTTAGTCCCGAAATTTGCTAGTTTGTGTCAAGTGAACGTTAAATCCCATTTCTTTACCCTGAACATTCCAGAATTCAGTTGAGTAAAAAGTTGGATTTCGAGCTACAACGTATGCACCGACTGCATACTCACGACTTGGACGTAGCAGACTGACAATCGAACACCCCATAATCAAAGGCAATCAAAGCGTGTAGAATAGCTTCTTACCATCAACATATTTTTCAAAGAGTTCATCAGAAACTTTATCCCAACGTTCACCAAGAGTAAATATATTAAAATCATGAATAGAACCGTCTAGATTCCATACCATGACATGTAGGCCTTTACCCCATTCTCGCCAATACGGAGACGACTGAAATGTAACAATTCAACAGTGAGGTTAGTGTTCTCGTTGCAATCCCGAAATATATAGATACCACCGGTCACATACTTTATTACTTGTACAGTTAACATTATTATTTTTTTCCTTTATAATGCACCGAGCAAAACTTGCTCCTGCTCGAACTTATTCAACGTAATGATGTAAACAAATTATCATCGTATCCAGTCAACACATTCACCTAAGAACCACACTTTCAATTTGTATGGTGTGGTTTCCGATATAATCCTTCTCGGTCGAGAGTCGAACCAAGAAAGCATAGATGATAGCGTAGTGTCGCAACTGCTCTACTCACGGTGGAATGTTGATTAAGGTCGCGCCTTACTAACATGGCAGTTCCGGGTTCAATCCTTTTGTTGACCAAGAAAGTTCCGAGATTTTAAGCGCGGTTTTCCATTGTTAGTAGAGCAGGGCGGGGGTTTAGCAAAGAACGGAGTAAGGTGACAATGATCTATCCAGTCTAACCTGATGATTATACACAACACCACAGGTTTGTGACAATGCTGGAATAGTTCGAGCTAATTTTGTCCAGGATAATTTGTCTTCTCCATGGACCTCTAGTGTCCCTCCTGAACCAACACCGATAAACTTTCTGCCATAACCTTTTACAGATGTACCGTCATTACTTAAACCTGAAAATATTTCATGTGAAATCAATTTTAAACAATCCGAGATATTTGTTTGTGGACCCGCTACAGGTCCTAATTCTTATCCTATTTTGACGTAACTTGAAATATATGTTTATCCTCATAAGATCGCGGCTGCTTTCGATATTGGCATGTATCGGATCAAAACTTAATGGATTATGGCACCTGGTTGTACGAAAAATCACGTTTTAGCTTGTGGACCCTATAGAGGTCACAATTTTGAACCGATTTTGATGAAACATGACCTGCATGTTTATAACCCAAAGATCTTGGTTCCTTTCGATATTTGCACATATTGAATCGTAACTTCCTGAATTATGACCCCTGATTTTACGAAAATCGCCTTTTTAGATTTCAAAAAAAAAGTGTTTGATTATATCACCGTCACACCGTAATTAAGGTTGAGTTCGAATTTCCTGAAAATTAAACCAAAACTGCCGTACAAAATGGCCGCCGCTTGTACGCGAATAGTGTAAAAATATGGTATATCAAGGTTGTGGTCACTGTAAAGGTCACAATTTTAATTCGATTTTGATGAAACTTGAAATGCATGTTTATAACCCAAAGATCTTAGTTCCTTTCGATATTTGTGCATATCGAAATGTAACTTCATGAAAAATGGCCCTTTATTGTAGGAAAAATCACTTTATTTTTAGCTTGTTCTCTATCCATCTCTCGAAAATGTGGACGTATCCTGCCTGGTATCCTGCCTGGCAGCCGCTGGTTTAATTGTATATTGCCTAGTTGTCTAGTAAACAGAATGGCCGCCGTAATCACAAAATACATTGATGCTACCGATTAAATACTTTGTTACTTTGTACATTTATTCTCGATTTTACCTGTCAATAGAATGTTGGCTTTCTTGGTGAATTTACAATCTTTACTTCCAATAATAAACTTTCCGTAAACCAAGATATGATCAGTAGTTAGAGTTATCCCCTCCTTGCTGTCCCAGATTAAGGCGCCGCCATCTTGTATTTCTATCCCAGTCAGAGCTGGTGGTGATTCGTCCAACAAAATGTGTCTATCAGATATAACAACCTGTCAAGAGAAATAATCGGACGCTGTGGGCTATATATTCCCACGCCCCATCCTCTCCACATGTAACAACAAAAGAAATCACAAAACAAAATCAGTTTATATGAACACATTTTCAAATTATTTTAGCACGGTAGCAGATTGTATCCATCAATGGCATTTCCAATACATGTATTTATTATTAATTACAAGCAAAGGGTTTGGTTTGGAAAATTAGTGGACAAATCATAACATACATGTAGTTCCATACGGGTGGTCTGGGCCCTTGCCTGCTCGCGAGCAGAGCTTTTTTGCCTCCAACATTTATTGAAACACCGTCCGAAATAAAAAAAAAACAAACTTGTAAAGCAATGCCGACACTTTTACCTCATCCCAGTTTAATCCTATTCACACATGAACGGAAATGAGCCTAAATATGGTCTCAATGAGCTTCTGATGTTATAAAATTCTCATGTAGAATTTGATATTGATATATTAAGATCTAAGTAATTATTTTCTGCCAACTTATTTTTCTGTGTTTTAATTGCAGAGTCTGCTATACGTTTACACCTACACCATACAACGCTTCCAAAACAGCCTAACGATTCAAGCTGACAGGACAATAAGTCATCGTGATACCCTGACATTTTTCTATGTTTGCATGAGTGTTTTTTCGGGTTATCCAGTAATTTTCTAATAAGATTGGGCGTCTATGCTTTATTAAACCAAGCTGCCAAAATTTATTGGAAATAACTACCCGATACATACTTTCGTGAGAATGTACCTTTAACAATATTAAAGGACAATATTGGCGTAAGTCATTATTACATATGTGATAGAACTGGTTAAACCCGTTCCAAATATATTTTAACGCAGATCATTGCTCCGATAGATGCGTAATAAGCTTCAACAAAAGGAAGTAACGAACGCCAAAGGAAAAAAGGAGTTATCCCTCTATATAGCCGACTGAAGTGACGTATTTGATAAGCAATGACACCAATATTGTCCTTTAAAGTTACACCTTGCGATTGGCGCAAAATAGCCTGGCTCGCACCAATGTTCCATGCATTCACGTCTCTTGACTATTTCAGAGTTATATCAGCTATGTTTTGGTTTCGAATTCATGTGAATGGGTCATTAAAACTTACCCTAGTATTCGGGGCTGGTTTCGTACCACCCCATGTTCTATCATCACTCCATCTCTGTAGTCCCGATTCAAGATGGGGGCAAGTTCCCCGAACATCTATAACCGATAAACATATTATTATCGATATTACAAAACAACCAAACATGTTGTTCTATCTCGATTTCAAAGTAGCTGTTCTTATTTTGGACCGTTTGCCCTTGACTTGATTCAAATGGAGCTATTTTTATTCTGGGTCTGAATCCGAATTGTGAGTTTAGGCATTCAGTCAATGGCTGATGTTCAATGACAATAATATCTACAAGTGATCGTGAACATGAACTCAATACAGCCTAAAGCAACGATCACGTGATCAAAATAAAACTCCTGACTTGACGCACGAACAGTTCGGGATATTAATCTCGGCAAGCAAGACGCAGACGGGCTACGTGAAATCGACAACTTCGATTAGCCAGTCTATTTCATGATGCCATTTTTATTTTTGGGTCAAATCTTCAAAATGAATTGTAATAAGTTTAACGTCCCCGTGTTCTCCATTGACTGGACAAGTAACCTTCTAGGCGACTGAAATGAAAAGCGATGAAATGGGGTTTAACGTCCCACTTTTCTTCACAAACCGGGATAATGACAACTGGCATACGACATGCTGTGTGCTAATTGTAGAGTGGTTCAGAGACACAGTATTTGTCCTTATAAAAACTGACCCGCTTATCTGTGTGATTGCTCCGTCGAGAAATCTTCTGAAGTGAGCAGAAGTTAGCGCCGCGCACGTGGTTTAGGAAGTCGCAGCAAATATACGTCACATGAGGTATTTTTACAAACCTGTATTGGTATATAACGCGGAGTAAAAAATACACTCATTACGGGCTTCGACTTACGTGTTTATTTAATAGCGAACGTGAGCAAAAATTTCGATTTCACTCCTTGATTTGATTTTTGATTTTGGCGATTTTGGTGATTTAAATACAGAGCTAGCTATAATAGCTTCGTTTCATTTCTAACTTTCAAGTAGGTGAAAGCGCCCAGATAAATTCACTACAACCTTTCGAGATTTACTTTTATTAAGTGGCTACATTCTTGGTTTACGCTGGCGACTATTGTGGTTAGGAAATAAATATTTGTTAGCTCTAAATACGCAGAACTATTTGAGACCGGAAAATAACCGAAACAAACTTTTTATTTGTAGTCTTTATTTTCCAGACCCTTTTCGGTAACATGGTGTAAATTATTTTTATAATCATAGTATATTATCTAACCATCCTGTAGCCATAGACTTTGATCGACGGACTTATTTTTTTCTAGATTTGAGACTGAGCCCTGCAAGATATTAATAAACAGAGAGACTCGGACATCTGCCGATGCGACCTTAACTGATTTAGATAGAAAGAAAAGTATTTGCGGCGATTGTCATAAAAGCACAATCACCAAGTTTGAAAAAAAAATCAACTTCCGAAGACTAAAAAAGAAATGATTCACATGAAGGCTAATAATGAAAATAAAAAACAATTGGCAGGTAAAAAGAATGGTTGCAAGTCCAAACCTTTTTAGATGAACGAAGGAATTTAGTATGATGTCAAAAATCAAAGATACACAGCAGAATGCCATAATTTGGTCATGAAACTTAAAAATCTAAACGTTTCCAATGGTAACGTAGCAGTGGTTATAAACGCATGTTTGGCTCTCGCGGAAAAAAAAATATAATTACACTCCATCAAAATCTACAGTTCAAAGAATATCATGTGAGCGCGTCGGTGTCCACATGTTTAGGAAACCTTGAAGTTGGCGAAAAATACCACCCTTTATAGGCCTACAGACGAAACTACAAAATTTGGCTCTAAATTCGGTACATACGCAATAATCGCTGGCTCGGCGCATACGCCACTTACCCAGCAATGTGGTTTTTTTTCATAACAAACATCATGCAGTACAAAATATTTATTTATCTGAGGCACAAAAATAAAGTCTTAATTAATAGTTTTATTGGGGTGTTTATCCCCCTCTCTCACTCCCCGTATTACATGTCATTATATTTTCCTCGTACTTTACCCGGCAATTTATTTTTCATAACAAACATCGTACTGCACAATATAATATTTAGTTATCTTTGAGATAAACATTAAAATGTTACATTATTAGATTTATAGACCCCTCTCTCTCCCTCGCTCCCTCTGTATAACATGCCGTTATAAATAGGCCACTGTCTGGGTATAAATAAGTAAACGCACTGTTCATTTTAATATATGTATGAGGCTAATCTTGAAATAATTCATGTCAAATGCCGATCTTTTCATCTCCAGCTTAACATGTATTTTAATTTCTACTGTAGCATTATAAACACGGTTAATATAAAGACATTTGAAGGCGCGGGTTTACTGTTAAAACAACGAAGCGTTCGCGCATGCGTACATATGTCAAATCCAATCGTCTCATAGAGTGTATTCGGTTACTTTGCAGTATGGAAATAAACGATATTTTGCGACTGCGATCAAGTTATTTCGTTTCCGGGACGTGCGTAGCTTGGAGCATATTTTTTTTAGTACAACCAAGGGACATAGCTCTTATTCTCACTAAGAGATAACTCCTTTGATTATGGAAGCCGGGAAGATTTTGAGCCATTTATAATATATGTCCAAATGATTATATATCCTCAAAATTCAGAAGTGGCCAGACTTCCATTGTTGATCAATGAAGTTTTTATAGTAAGTCTTATCATATAATGTCTTTACTGTCCCGAAATAGTGTCTGTTTGTTATAAAACATTTTTAGCCTGAACCACTCTACTAATTGTCAACAAAAACCAGACACGAGGTCCTGGCAAGGGGCTTTGTCTAGTCGTTCTGATGGCACGAAAAAACAATGTTTATTGTACAAGTTGACCAAATCATGAGGTTTTAACTCCACTCGACATATACTAGGTCATTTCAGGACTAACATAGGTTCACATTTATTCCATTAATTCGCAATCGCGTACAGTTAAGTGATATAGTCTCTATCATCTAGAAAATATTCTATAGATATTAGTCTGGATGCGTTTTCAACATTTCAGAATAATATACGCCATTGGTTAGATTTCCCGTCTTTTATATTACCATAAACAAAGTCTAAGGGGGTAACTAGTCGTAAGGTAGCTAAGTCTCTAACTCAATATCAACCAAAGTCTTACACATTGAAAACACGAATTATTGGTCACTTTAAATCAACATTGATCTTGTTATCTTACCTTGAAAATGTAGGCTTCTGATATCTAATATTTAAGACAAAATAAACATTTTACCATTGCTACTCGAATCGGGTACCATAGTGTGTTTCCCGCTCATTTGTAACAAGTCAACTCATGTCAAACGGCGACGCCATAATTTATCTGAAGAGCAAGCGCAATAGACTGGAATAACCAGACACTCTAAATTTCTATTCGGTCGAGACTGATTTGAAATAAGAGTCAAAACGGAAACAATTGAATGTAAATCAGTTCATAGACACTCAGATTACGTTATTATATGCGTTGCGATCCATTTGGGTAAATTTTTCAATTATAAGCGATTTAGCTCCTTTAAAACACGATGTCGACACCAATGAAATTAATTTAAGCAAGCCATTTCAGAAAATCCATTTAATTGCATTGCTAGTTCAACCCAGCACTATTTAACTTTTTTTCATTGTTACCACTAGACAAAATTTTTAACACTTAAACGGATGTATCTGTAAGCCCGTCTTTATAATGCATGTTTAAATTACCGGTATATATATATATTGGAGACGTACAACTCTGTAAATCACCGTTCACACTGATATTTGTCTTATACAACTGTGCTAATTGTCCATACATAAACCACACCAACGATATTATCTACGTCATCATCCATCAATTTCATAACATTTAATAGTCTCTATCATCCAAACAAATATTCTGCGAATACCACATGGTACTCAAAATTTGACGGAAAGTAGGTCATTGTCTGGAATATCCAGTCTTTTATGTTACCACGTAATACTGAATCAGACTGGTAATTTTCTCTCGTCGAAAATCAGACGTGTGGCTTCTCTTCATCGCGATTCATGTTTAGTCCCCATCTCTATTTTGTTTCTAATAATAGATGTGCCAAGTGAATTGTGTGATATATTTCGAGACTTTATCCAAAAGGTTCCATTTGCCATGCCTAACCGGGGGTTTGGTTTTTTATGTGGTAGATTATCCAGTAATTTTCGTCAAAAAATTGAGAACGGACCCGTACGTTGAAGACTAGAGGTTTCTGGGTGACCGAGACTAAATATTTAATATACCAATGATAATAAAACACAGGAAGCCATCCTTGATTCAACTTGTTCACATGAAGAGTCCGCTATCGGTATACATGTTACTGGAGTTCACTATTTTCAACAATATCTCGGAGGATGACCTGAGCGCCCTCCCTGGTAGGGGGTAAGAGACCCCCTAGCCCCAACCCCACCCCGATTCTTTCCGTCTGCCATAAAATCATTCCGTAAATTTAAATTAAAAGGCAACAGTTCGTTTTTATGTTCATCAAAATATATTCATACAATATATATATAAGTTAAAAATATTAAAATAACATAAAAAGTTAAATATAACCAAAATACATTCTGTTAAAAGTTAAAACAAACCCAATTAATTATTATCACAGTACAATACATCATAAATAGCATCTTATACATTGTTACGTAATTCCTGTATTGTTATCCCACGTGCGATTGAGTATAACCCCATGTTATTAATAATAGACTGTATAGTATAACTACGTGTTATTATAATTACCCTGTATACGTGCTATTATTATCCTAGTTGTCAACATCGAGTATAACAACATGTTCTTATCATCAACGTATTATAGCACAATTACGTGTTATTATTAATGGTGTATAGTATAACAGGTGTTATTATAATTATCCCATATAGTAGAACCACGTGATATTATTGGTATCCAATAGGACCACGTATAATCACGTGTTTTTGATTAATATCCAATAATATCGTATAACCACGTATTTTTATTATCCTGTATAGTATAACCACGGACGTGTCGTTTTTAATATCCTATATAGTATTATCATGTGCTTTTATTATATCCTAAATAGTGTAACCACGCACTGTTACTAATATCCTATAGATTTAAGCGAGTATAACTATGTGTTCTCATTATCAATATCCTAGTATAACAATGTGCTTGTATAAGTACATGTATGTGTTTCCATAAAATTTAAATTGTCATATCATTATTATCATAGACGATCTCGGATATATTATATTAAATAATAAACGGTGTTGTAATTTGTATAAAACTATTCCTGGATTGTGTTATAGTGATCTCGTTTGATTGTAATTAAATATTTATCGACTTTTGTATTTATATTAGGTTGCACAGCACTATGTATATTTTACTTATTATGTATAAATTCATATTTTAGTTCATTTTAGCTTTACAAACAATGTACAGCCAACTTTTATCGCAGCTTGTATTTTCCCACGCATGCTCAGTGTCCCATGACCTCATCCTCGCACAGCCGCCCTTGTTGAGGTTACCCAGACCATTACCGGAAGCCCAGTTTGAATAACCAGTAGATGAACCATCGATCCAAGTGAATTTGTCATGGTTGCTGCTGTATTTATAACCTGTAAAAATAATAAGAAACGAAATGAAAAAGGCAATGTGATACATTATCGACGCGGTCGTTTCCACTATAACCCAGACGATTTAAAGATACATAAAGAAAGCGCTAAATCTGCATATTGTAGGTTTTTCTTTAGGTCTGAAAATATTCTAAATTATTAACTAAACATTAATTAACTGATTCAGGCCATAATCCACTTTTTCAGATATTAAAATAGTTTAGAACGGTTCAGCCATGTTTTTATTTAATCTAAAAATGGAGGAGCGATACTTAGCTTCGAACAACCAGTACGGTGGTTTAAATTATTGCACGACACGTCTTGTCAAACCTTCGAAGACTAATATCTTCGCTCGCAATAGAGTAATTTGAATGAAATTTTCAAATTATTCATTTTACATACCTACTTACGAATTATAATAGCAAGAATGGCTAGCTTTTTATCTAAATCTTACATAATGTATCTTTAATCTTTAATATCATAATAACATGGTGTAGCTATTTTGTATCCACCATTTTGTTTCAAAAGTACCATGATAATTAATTTGGCTAGTTTAAAAAAATAAAAATATACAGGTGAAGGTTATTTTTAAACGCTTTTCACACAAGAGGCGGTGTTTATTACTTATGGTTATTTGTACAGACCTCCAGGACTGTAATTAAGTGTGGACTTTGTTTATAAAATATGGCTAAATTAAGAACCGACATCTTCTCGTGGTTGATATTATATTATCATGACCGATGGCTTCCGGGAGTTTACGTACTTTTATATATAACTAGCTGGCAATAGTTTGAACCTTCTGAATATTTCTGTTTAAATATAACTGACATGTACGGATACATAAGATAACGGCCGCGTTTTAAATCGATGCGTTCAAGGTCTACTTTATATTTACATTTTCCCGGACATTCAATTCAATTGAAAACTTCGCGGTCAAAACATATGCAAGGCGATGTGGTTTGCAAAATCATCAAAGTAGTGCAACTGTGTTAGATCAATCACTATATCGAACACCGATAATCCGGCTGTAGGTAAATGTAGATACCTTTATACTCCTCAGATAATGGACTGACCGACAAAAGAAACTTACAACCGATTGTCTTTCCAATATGTTTAATAATTGCATCAACAGCAAATACTGCAGGTCAATGATAAGATTGACAAATTCACCTACAACACATCCTACCTAACAAGCGCGATCGTGATTTAAACGGCGATGATTAGGCATATCTCCATCGCGGTATAAAACATTCCAAGTTTAGTTGTTGATTAGGAAGGCTAACCTTTGGATGCTGGATCGTACATTTTGAAATCACCCCTTTCATGTTCAGCAATAATGTAATGTAATTCGGTAATTGTTTATATAGTCTGACGATTGTACCTACCTAAATAAAGATTCTGAGCTTTTCCATTTTCTATTTTCTTCACAAATTCATGTACAAAATCATTTTCTTCTTTGGTTTCTATGGTTACCAGGTTACTGCGTCCCCTTTAAAAGTAAAAGACAATATTAAACAGATACATACACATTATGTTTCTTGATATGTCCGACCACTAATCGACTATAGGCCATATCGGGTGTAACACGCGGTTCAGTTTTATCTAAGTAATTCTCTATCATGTTCGGGTCTTAACCAGTTTTAGCAAACCGGACGACAAGGAGAAACCTCATTGGATAGACAATGCTACACTTTGCCACTACAAGCTGTGACTCGACAACACGCAACTTAACTCAATGATAGACATTATGATCTAAAGTGCAAGTGTTAGTCCATTGAGCCCCCTCCCCCCGCCAAACTGAAGAAGAATTTGGAGAATTACTTTTTGCAAGATTGGTTGTGTACTGCGGTATACAATTTGATAGGATATACAATAGGTTATAATGTGGTTGTGTATATAGCTTGATAGGATATACATGTACAATATGTTATAACGTGGTTGCTTATATAATTTGATATGATATACAATATGTTATGATGTGGTTGTATACTGCGGTATATAGTTTGATATGATATACAATATGTCATAATGTGGCTGTGTACTGCGGTATATAGTTTGATGTGATATACAATCTGTTATAATGTGGTTGCGTATCCGTGGTATATAGTTTGATATGATATACAATATCTTATAATGTGGTTGTGTATACATGCAGTTAGATATGATATACAATATGTTATAATGTGGTATATAGTTTGGTATGATATACAATAAGTTATAATGTGGTTGTGTATATAAATTGATATAGAATACGTTATAATATGGTTATGTATATAACTTGACCGGATAAACAGTATAATAATATGGCTAATTTAAAATCTTACCCATTACATAGCTGTGTAGCTCTCTGATAAGACCCAACAACTTTACCAGTATATAAATAACATGAATCATTGAATGCTACCCAACCTAAAATAAAACATAAAATTTACTCTAATCAGACATCGCACTTAAAAAAATATTAAAACAAAACAAGATATCGGCTTGAATTCAGTGACACGCGGTCTACCAAGTGATTTCCTGATGTCGTTTGCTGGTTTGTATTGTCTGTAGCATCTTAAAGCGAGAATTTCATATTTTCGAAGAAAGTCAAAACACATTTATTTCTAAGTCTTTTGTCCAATAGGTTGTCAACTCACTATTATACAATCATAGGCATTATTTTCCACACTTAAACATCTTTCACAATGGAAATAATAACACAATTACCCCCCTTGTTTCTCCATTCCGCCCCATGCAATAGCTATCTTCAAACGTTTGAATTTGAATTTGACAATGATATTTTTGCCAATTTCTCAACAGGCATAGTGAATTGTAGGATAAATAGTATTATTCTTTAACATGGTAGGACTGTTTATGAATACCATCTATTTTAAGGATTTATTTTAATATATTTCAAAAAATATATCTTAAAAATATGAAATTGCAGCTTGATCTTGCTTTAACTATGTGCATCTCATCAAAGCCTTCACGTAATACCCTGCATATTTCGGCATTAATTTCGATTTGGTACAAGCCCAGCTTGAGAGCATATGCCATGTCTCTCGCTTTCAAGCTAAGATGTCTACCTGTGATAATCGAGTTTCAAAGTTGAAATTACGTTTTACGAGATTAACATTGTGCGACTCTTGGTTATGCATTTTCCACACTGTCAAAATTACAGATGCAGCAATCCTCTTTCTATATGTCATATTTGAACGGTTCACTCCCATTTCGACTACACTCCATTTTGACTACACCCCATTTCGACTACAAATTTTATTACACGCCCCTCCCCCAATCCTGACCCCAATTATCAACATTGAACTATTCCACTGATTAAGAGATGTAATGACAGATGGGGGGGGGGGGGGTATTAATACATTGCCATCCAGTAAATAAACACTCCGATGTCTTCAATCTGCCATGAATTTTTTGTTTTTTCCATTGGCCACTTTGGACTGGTACTTAAAGGGTGACAATTGACGTTGAACGTAATAATCCATTACAGTCCATTTCTCACTCGCCCCCACTGGCACCTGATTGACTGGCTTCATCACTTGGACTAACTAGTTACCCATTCGCCACAGTGTGCTATGATGGAAATTTTGCCCGGACAGCGGTACTACGGCTTACTCTTATATCGAATTACAAATGTCAAGGGATCTTGTACGTGCACGCCAATGTGTACACTTGACCTCGGTTTTTCGTTCCATCCGAAGGACTAGACAGCTATCCACCGCCCTGCGTCACTGACAAGTGGGAACCCCGCCGGATAATCTGGATGAACATCCGACCTCCAGGCTAGCGAGCCAGTGTCTTACCCACTTAGCCAACATGATCCCCATTAATTTTAATAAATAATGTCACATTATTCTTACCATCAGGACACGGTAAATGATTTCCTGCAAAATAAAAATTAAATAAATGAAATGTCGTTGTAGCTTAATTATTCATATAAAATAATAAAATAAAATCAAGCACGAACAATCCAAACCATTAGACAAAAAACGGTACAGGTAAAATAGTGCAATCAGCAAATGGACTGGTCACCGTGTACAAATTACACGAGGGACATGCGTAACAGGTGTACAGAGGAGTAAATACGCATTAGTGGATGGGGAAAACATCTGCTCATGGACACCCACATGCCAAAAGTACAAATTATACGACGAACACCGATAATAGGTGTCCGGAAGAGTAATTATCCATTAGCGGGTGAGAAAACTGGACACCCACATGCCAAGGTCGAGTCGTGATTAGGAAATGAAATGAAATGGGGTTTAACTTCCTACTGCACTGCATGGACTGCACGGCTAATGAAGACCGTCATAAAGGGGAGTAAAGGTGTGCGTGTGTGTGTGGGGGGGGGGTATACCCCCAGGAAAATAAAAGGCAGTCTCAAAAAAGTACAGTCGGTCTAAAAATTATGCACCGGCGACTAAATGAATTAATGAGGAGAACCAACAATGCCAAAATAGAACGGAAAATCACACAAATTTTAAATGAATGAATATATCTGTGTAAACATTTGAATGTTATGATTGGATATAATATCACAATACACAACATTTTTTCGAAGCTCAAATTAGTAAAAACAGTTATGCGTTCAGTAATGAAGCCGGAACTCCTCAATGAACTAATTGACTCTTGCGTATGAGTTTGATCCCACGGAGACGGTCGATCTTGACAAAATTGCCGATGGTGGTCAAATTCATTGGGCATTATGTTTAGACTACTCGGAATTATTTTTCCATATTGAACAATACTTTATTGCCAACGATTGTAGAACAATTTGGGTTATAGTAATATACAATTTTGCTTACCTAGAAGACAAATAGCACCATTGGAATCCCACTGACCGATACTGTTAGATTTAAACAACCTGCTGTACACTAATTCTGAAATTACAATACGTTTGTAGAGGCTCAAATTTTTATGTCAGATACTGCTGTCACCATCTTATTATTTCGAATTACAACTCCCGGGAATGCTTTTACGTTACGCCAACGTTTACACGAGAGTCCTGCACCACTGGCAGCGGAAAAAGTCACTGGACATCCCGAGGTACTTCTTGGCCATCACTAACACCTAAGGCAGAACCTCCATGTTTGCTTTCCAAGTAACCGGGGGTTCTGATGTAGTTAATGTATTTGCAGAAATAAACACTGTCCAGGCAGGCTGCCACCAAAGGTACAACGGTTAACGTCAATAACTAGAAATAAACTTACCAATAAAGTTACCAGATGATTCGTCCTTTTCGCCTACCCAATAATCCATCTCAATACCAAACTGATACAGCTGTTGAATAACCTCGCCCTGTAATATACAAAATGATATAACTGCCAGGTTCTCCGTCCTACATCCCTGGCTACCGAAAAGCAGTTTGGTAAAGGCCCTGTCACGTCAAACTAGTTATCCCTGCGTTCTTGACAAGGCCTAAAAAAATCGTAAGATAGGCTGCCAGCCAACGAAACATACGCCCACAGCCGCTAAATCGTCCGGACAGTCAATAAGAGTTGTCGCATATGTTTACTTTTTTCGGCAATGAAACATTTATTATAAAACACTAAAATCTGATTAAGAGTAACAACTCATTCAGTAATTATCAGAAAATCGTTCGAATTTGTTTGATTTTTAGACAGTTCGGCCCCATGCTGACGTTTAGCATACAAAACATTTAATATCATGGATTTAGTTGTTCAAGTTATCAAAATTCATTGAAAATCAATATACTTCTTCGTCGCAAGACCTTAAACTCTGTGTATAAATTCAAAGTCTATCGGATATTAGCTTTAGTCTCTAGAACGTCCACAAGATATTTTGAAGTGATCAAGGGCCATAAATCTGGCAGTAATTACCGGAAATCGCTGAAAATCAATAGGCTTCTTCATGACCTTTAACACTGTGTATAAATTTACTCAATCGGATATTAACTTTAGCCTCTAGAGCGTCCACAAGCCATTGTGGACGCCGAACCGACGGACGGGGCAACGACAAAATATGACCACATTTCAATGTGCGCGTAAAAAAGGTCTATAATATGATCCTAGTACGTTCTGAACAGACCTCCATACGTCAATCTCATCTGTACTTCGTTCACAGTCAGTTCAGATCGAGTAAATGTGCCATTTTCAAGCAGTCTTTCATTTTATTTCCGTTTATAAACATTTTCCAGAACGTAGTGAGAACTAGTTTGATGTTATGGGGGTTAAATCCTGGAGAAACGGCTCGACCAACACCGAAATGAACCCCCTTACTCACTGGGCCACCGTAACTCATTTCTATTTGATATGAATTTGATATGAGTTTCAAGATGAGTAAACTATAAATACCTTTTCTGTCTGTGTTGCAAAGGGAGCTAACACACCAAATCTAGTAAAACATGAATATTCAGCATCTTCTCTCGTCATACCAGTATTAACAACAACATAACACCCGCCTGTTGATCCAAATTTTACACCCTGGTTCTTAAATCCACAACTTTCTGTCAAATATAGATATCACAATATTATCTATAAAATCTATCAAATCTGTTAATGGATAAACGGAGTGGGTTTAACGCAATACTTCGGTAATTTTGACATAACTATGGTTACATGTACAATGCAAGTTTTGCCTTTCCAGTTACAGGTCTTTGATTTCGAACAGTTTTACGTACACACAGTTGGTACACGGCTTTGTTGAATTTCCTTGTCAAACCCACAGGCGCCATCACTGAAAAGTGAAGATGGTTTTGAGCATTACTGGTGGTTCTTCTCCTAATCTTAATCCCGGAAAATGCTCGTCGATAATTCAGTACGTGACGCTATATAATTCAGACGAGACTTCAAAACCGAACATTTGCCAAAAAATTAAAATCTTGAAATTTTGTTTCAAGACCAAACTGAAAAATAATCAAGTGGTGGATTTTAAAAAACCCACCAAAAATGCAAAATTACCTATAACGCTTGAAACGGGGGTAGATGGAAGTTGACACAGGAATCGTTTTTTCTCATCTCGTCCGCGGTCATCCCATTTATACATAGCCTTGCTGTCCATAACTAAAATTACAACAAAATGGAATTGAATGTAATAGTATTAAAAACCTCGTGAATACAATACTTCATTTCTATCTCAAGAGTGGGCGACTTTTTGTTTGGACAGTGAATGCAGGGGCGGATCCAGAGGACCCCCCCTGCTCAGCTATATAAATAAAATAATGCCTTGCATCAATAAAATTACACCACAAAGTGAACCTACATCAGTAAAAAAATGATTTCTCCGTTTAAAAAGCTCAATTTGTATGTATGCCTATGTAATGTAGAGACGATGATGGCAGATTTCCGTGACAGAAACCTGGCAAACCCCCTCCTGCAAAAATTCATGGATCCGCCCCTGGAATGCTTTGCCATCTACTTATCGTCCACTTCCCAAGGATTCCTTTAACCGCACGCGAATTATTTGAGGCTTCACACAATATAGCTTCTTGTATCAATATATAAGCGCACGCGCAGAGATCTTTACTGTAGAAGGAAACTGCAGTATCGGGAGGCTCCAAGCCACATACCCTCACCCTAGGTATCGAAACCACGACCGTAAACCAGAGGTGACCGGTCAGCTAGAGATCAAAGCGCGGCACTCTAGACCACTAGGTCATTCCCTCCCTGTTGGTCTTAGCAACTTTAGTCAAACTATTATCAAAAGAGTTATCTAGGTCAGTATTTCCCATCGTTTTCCAAGTCACGAACCCTTTGATATATTTTAGGAATCTCAAAGAGATCTACAGTTGTTCAGAAATATTTCCAGTATTGGGGGTCTTATGACTCAGGCATCGTAAAGTCTTAATCTGAAACATTGAATTATTTATGAAACAAAACTCATGCCTTTTTCTCCAGGACATTGTGACCGCCATTCGTGTTATCGTAACTCTCTGATATTTTTAGCTACTGAAATTATACTTATTTACGCGACCCAATGCCGTATCATGGATCGGCTGCGGGCCCCTTTGATACCGCAAATGCACAACAATGTTATTGCGATCCCTACTATAGTAATACAACGTATGGGAACCAAGAACGGAATTCCACTGAAAGTTCACTTAACCATAAAAACACACTATCAGTGAAACACGGGACTTCACAGAAACTTGTTTGACATTGGTACGTATTCATGATAAAATATTTCACAGATTTGTTGGACAACTAAATGATATATTATCTTACTTCCATAGTCTTCTTCACCCCACCAGTTGCTAGGGGCGCCATTTTTAAAAAAGGAAAATTCAGATGTTGTGCTACCGTCTATAAATTCAAACGTCCCCTCCTTTGAGACGTCATTTAACCCAAACCAAACGTCACCCGAACCTTGTCGAAGATAACCAGTGATTATTTCTTGCTCTCTGGCAGAATTTATGCTAGCCAAATTACCACCTAATAAGGCACATCCGCGTTGTGCTGACATATAGTTCCTCTCTTCAGATACCAGATAGTAACATTTCTGATTAACGAGAATACCACGTGATCCAGGACCGCAACGGCTTGGTTCTGGTGGCAAAGCTGAAATATGAAATTTTATGAAATTAGTCTTTTAAAAATAATTAATTCTAAGGTAATAATAACTTGCAACTGAACTAAAATCACTTTAACCTACCCTCAGTTTCTCGTAAAGCAAAATTACGAAATATTTTGATCACCATGGTAAACAACTGGGTTTATGATGACGTAAATACGTCATGCAGTGCACTATGAGAAAACGTATGTCCTGTCCATATTGTCGTTTGCGCTCCCTCTTCAAGAAATTCCCACTACAAGGGTCTATTTTGCATTCAAAAATGTGTACACAGGTCACCGAATTTTCGCACAATCCGATACACTAGACGCTGACAAGTGGAAACTAGGTTTTAAAAATCTCAAGGAAAAACATCTTGACGCCCATCTAGTGGCCCTCACAACACATAATCATGATTATGGGAATGATGGTAATTATATGACCTTCAGTAGACTGTTTGTAGACGGTAACGTAACCCCGGGCCTTAACTGGTAATAATAGCTCCTAAATAGCTGGATTTGTCTTACTTTTGGTGGATGGAAACCTTAACGCCGCAGTACTCACCAATTCCTGTAGCAAACACGTCATTCTTCAAAGCACCACCACATATGTCCGCCTTGTTTCCCGCACACGGCTTGTCACAACCAACCGGATCCTTCCCATGTTGTCCAAAACTGTTCCCACATCGGCATTCATTGCCGTTCTGAATACCAGCATATAGGTAACCTTTGCGGTAACACCTACCGATACAAATCTCTCGTGTCATGGATGTAAACAGTCTTACGAGTTCGAGACTAAAATCTCTGTATGTCCAGTCATCTTTGTAACACCCACGGTACTTCAATGATACATCACCGACATCTAAAAATAAAACATCTGAACTGGTTTCAGGTGCAAAATGTTGCATATCTTGTAAAATGGTCCGTTTCCACATTTGTAGAAATATTGTAGTTGCAACAAATTGTTGGACAAGGAATAGAGAAAAATGATAGCATTGTATTGCATTATATTGGCAAGTCGTGGGATTCAAACATACTGTGTAATATGCACTTAAATCAAATAAGAGGATGAATGACAGATTGTTATATAACAAAGCTGTTTCTGCGGGAATGAGAAATTCATGTATTCCACATAACTAGAAATTTACTAATTGCATCACTTGGCTTAAGTAACCAATCATATCAGTAACTGCACAGGTTCGGGGCCATGAATAGTCTAGTATGTGCGTCATGTCCATGGGTCCTATAAAAGGAATAATGGCAAAGTTTTAAGGTATATTTTCATTAGAATCCGGAGAGATTACCATCTGACGTAGCAATTTCTATCAGCAGATTTAGACCATAAGACGTAGTAATTTCTATCAGCAGACTCTCCCCACCGAGTCTTGGTGGATGGGGTTTGGGAGAGTGACTGTATTTTATTATGCATTGCACCATATGTAAACAGCTTGCATTGTTATTCTTGGTAAGTCAAAAGTCTCACCGAGAAGACAAACGTCTTAACTAACTATTTTTATGCGAAGAAGAGAAGACACAACATGAAAGGGATGCTACTGAAATATATAGTAAGAAAAGATGCATGGGCATACGTAAGATGTGGTTCTCAACGTCTGACAAAAGACCCATGATGCTACACATTAAACAATTCGATGTGATCAGACAAGATGATCGCGCTTACCTGTAGGTTGCAGACTCGGACATTTAGGTGGCTCCAGAGTTGGTGGAACGTACGACGTTGTTCTTTGTGGTCCTGCGCCTAAGCCCTAATACACATAAATATCAACGTTTATATAGATGCCAGATGTTTGGATCGCAGAGATCAATGTCAAATAAAAAATTTTTTATAAAATAACAAAACTGTTTACTGTAACATCAAAAATGCAAAAATTCCAAAATATAACTCAGTAAATATCCAGAAAATATACAAGTTCCATAATCAGAGGCGGATCCAAGAATTTTTGCAAGATATTTTGAGAAATAGGCTACATGGTCTCTATCGTCAATTTGGAGAATATAGATACACATTGAGCTTTTAAACAGAAAAAATCAAACATCCCGTTTGACGTTAATTTTTATTAGGAATTAATACGATGACATTGTGATACAATTTAATTTATGCAAAACATTAAAGATGCATTATGGGAGATTAGATAACGAGTTAGCAGTTTTCAGTATAATAGTTAAAAAGTAGATAATGTAAAGACAATTTTCTGAACCGAGAACTAAGCAAATGAAAATTCCGCTTAGCCTCGAACATCATTACTAATGTCAGTAAGATAAACCTAATAGTCTCGATTATCCATTTAATCGTTAAATCACGAAGGTAAATTTTGTAGCAAATCGGAGTATAATCCAACAAATATCACATGCGAGCCTTGACATTGAGAGTTGATTATGCCTACAATAGGCAGATTTTGCTCCTTCTTAAGGTTATTATGTGTGGTATGGACAGAATGCTGTTTCAAGACACAGTAATTACCGTTATTCACACCCTCAACCAGGTAATCTATTTAACCTATCAAACCTCAGGTGATACTAGAAGAAAAGTATTTGGTTACCTGTGACGATTTAGTCTGACATGGTAAAGCATCTGGTTTTGGTTCTGCAGTCTGAAATATTATTATATATTATAGTAGTTGATAATTAAATTATATGGAAAATTCTAAAGAAAAAACCTTCAGTAAATTTAATATTCATTTTAGAAGGACAATAATATTACCAGGTCAAATTAAAAAAAAAGAATACTAGCATTAGTTTATGATCCTGAATGTGACTGTGCCATTAAATAGACCATATTTTAGAAGACATCATTTAAATGCTGTAAATAGACTATATATCTAAAATGGCATGCTATATATCTAAAATGGTTGCTTGTCATCTTTTGATGCGGTCTCTAATTTTCTCAAGATTGGACTATTGCAATAGTGCTCTGGCTAGAATATCTCAACATTTATTAAAGCGACTTCAAATAATTCAGAACAACTGTGCCAGAATCATCACAAGAACAGCAAAACGCCAACATATAACATCTGTCCTTAAATCGCTTCACTGGTTACCAATAGAGGCTCGTATAAACTTTAAAATCCTAACACTGGTCTACAAATCTCAGCATGATTCAGCTCCATCATATGTCGCAGATCTTATGCAGCCGTATGTACCAAACCGACCACATTATTATTATTATTATTATTGTTATAATTATACTATAATTGAAATGATGTAAATGTACTTTTAGAATGTGTCATTAAAATGCCGCCGGCCTGAGAACTGTATTAGAGGAGATGCATATCACAGGAAGCGCATATTGCGACTGCGTAATGGAAGTGTCCGCCATTTTGCTTGCGGACTTGGCCAGCCATACATACGTACTAAACGAATATCTTTCAATGGGTACAATACAATCATCTGATAAATATCCCACCTCAGGTTGTTTCGAGTATGGACCATAAGCAGTTGTCAGGCAGTCACTACTAACACCACCATCAAGACGATTGATTTTAAAGTTGGGACATTTTCCATTCGGACAGTTCCGGCGATCTGTTCTCGTTTCATTGGACGTTAATTTGATGAAAAATAATCTGAAATGTTTTGAAAAATGTATGTTTTTTATAAGGAATTAGTATACATAACGCTCATAATAAAAGATTCAACACTTTCTTCCAACTCCAATATTTAAAGGTGGGAAGGGTGAAATATAATAATAAGTTGTGTGGAACATTTTAGCGTTTATTTAAAGTACATCTGAGTCACGGTATTATGTTCGTTTGTTATCCAGATTTGTGATTAGGATGTAACGTATAAGAACATAAGTCGATAGAGTTGAAGACCGCAGTGGAACTTTTGTGGGGCAATATGAAGTAATGAACGTCATAATCTGCAAAAAGCGGTACATATATTTTTGAAACCATGGTATAATTTCAATATTTGGGAATAGGCGCAAAGCTCTAAATGCGGGACGCAGAGTACATCATTGACTCCCATGATTCCTATTAAGGAAGCTGGCTTAAGATTTACATTATTTCTTATCCTGTGGAATCACTGCCACCATTTAAATAATAATGAACATTTTTTTATTTTCATTGCGCCTCATGAAGCCCCATTCATGACGCAAGAGTGTTTAGTTCTCTATAATCCAAAACAAATTTTATTTCACTATTTTTATAAAATTATAATACTGGTTTATAGTTTTAAGTATAACATTTCTGAACATTGTGATAAAAAAAAATTATATTTCACTACATGTATTTATAGTATGGGTTTATAGTTTTAATTTGAACATTCATGAACATTGTCAAACTTTAAGATTAAAAGGTAAGTTTACCACAGTATTAGCACAATGTGTGTATCGGTCCAAATTCAAAAAAAAAGAAGATGTATCCAACATAGTACTGTTAGGAGGCGATCATTTTGTGACCTTGGGGTGCATTTGGGGTTGGGGATATATTTTGACATTTACGTTATAGTCAAGCAATGTATCAAAATGAATGATAATCGTAATAAATTCTGACCATTAGAGTTTTAAAGAAACAATGAAAAGATATATGACCTACCCAATGTTGGAGTCCCAATAGTAGGCTCTTCCTGATTGGTCGGCATCAAGTTCCTCTATAGAATTAACTTGTTTAGTAGGCGCCCATTTGCTACTGATGTAGGGATACCAACTGCTTAATTCAAATTGAGTTGAATCTTTCGGGAAACAGAAACCAAGTCTGATAAAATCTCCCCTAAAATATTGAATAAAATAAAATAAAGTCCACAAGAGCTTCAGATGGTTATATATTTTAATATTAATATCATTAGTATCAATGCAAGGGAAATTTGTCTAATTTGGAAGCCATGTTGGCACAGTACTATAGTTTTATGAAATAAGTCCACAAGTGCCCAGATGGTTATATATTTTAATATCAATATCATTATCAATTCAGGGGACATGGATCTGGTTCCACTAGTTCCAGAGCCATTGTGGTCCAGTACCTATAGCTGTAGCACACTAAACCATTACGTTTGGGTTTTGGTTTCCAAAAAGTCAGTAACAAATTTCCTTGGCATTTCCGATTTTGGTTTCCCCTTGCCAATGGCACAGCACTTTTAGTTATTCGAAGGCAGAAAGGCCGCCGTCCACTCGACACAAACTAGGTCATTTCGGGATTAACAAATGGGTTTTTAATTTCATTTCAATGATTCGCTTGCGCGTAGGGGTCTTTAGCAGTGGGAGGAAACCGGAGTACCCGGAGAAAACCCACGAGGCTGGAAGGCAACCCTACTCCTTGCTACGTACAACCGGGGATTCGAAACTACGCCAGTTGACTCAATGACAGGCCGTACGATACAGCACGCGTACCTAACCATTCCATTCGGCCACCTAATCCCCGCCGTCTCCAGGACATACAGTCCTTCACAGCACGCTGTATGGTGAATGGTCGTCTCAATTACTGTTTTTGTTGCAGACGTTTAATATTAAAAGTTGTTGACTTACTTTACAAGATTATCAGCGTAGACTGTAACAGTAGTGGGTGCATTACCGTTAAAATGAACTGTGTAGGTTTTATTCAGCATGGTAAGATGGGTTAAACCGTGGTTACCTAGAAACATAATAAACGACTGGTTATATTCATGTTTTGTGTCATCATAGGAAAAGGCTATGGACATAGCGGGTACCAGAAGAATATAACATTCTTTGACGGTAAGATAATGAACAGATGGCAGAAATTTCCATATTTTTGAGCCTTCAAAACGGATTCTGTTTTATAACAATAGGAACTATATTATTTTTAATCGGCCAGTATGGAATATCAGGCCGGATGGATAGATGAGTTGATTTCCAAACCAAACACACAAGTTACCAGGCTCGAAACATAAGTTTCTTCTAGTTCCACCCGTAGAATTGTTTATTTGGACCAAGTAATTATGATAAAACATTGAAAATTAATCGACTTCTTCGCTTGTGTATGAATATTAAGTCAATCGGGTGACAACGTTTGACCCTGGAGCTCCAACATGATGTACTTTTAAAATTGTGATCAAGACCGGCAACTCCATTGGTAGTAATCAGAAATCTTTATCGATAATATGTAGCTTCCAGAGCGCTCACAAGCGACGGACAATTCATTATCTTTGGCATGTTATATTATTTTCAACCAATAGGCCTACAATTTTTAAATTACAATTTATGTTTTACACACTATTTGTAATCGTTTTACGTTTTATGGAAGTATAGGACACTCTTAGTGAAATTGACGTTATATAAAAACCCATTATAATATAAAAATAAAAAATATACCTTTAATGGAATATGGAGCATGGCTGACGTCATCACGCACCACCTGAATTGGGTACTTCCCCTTTTTATCAGTAATAGCGCCATCACCATAAAATGTCATCTACAAAACGAGAGGTTACAGTGTGTATATGTTTTGCTTGTTTTGATATGATAAATTTCATTTCTCTTGCGTTCATAATTATATTCTGAAATTATCTTTTATTGAAAAGGGTATGCCCCGTAGTTATTTATAATAGGTTGGTTAGGATAATTGAACGCAAAACTCGATACTGTTGTGTGTCTTGGTCACAAAGTATCATTTGATTTAGATTATTAAAGATGCATTATGTAAGATTTGGATAAAGAGCTGGTCGATGTCGCTATACATGTAATAGTTTAAAAAAAAATATATTGAAATGTCAGTAAAATTACGTTATTCTGAACGAAGTTATGAATGTTTGAAGTTTCAGCAAGAATAGCGTAGTCTCGATTGTTGTTGTTAGGCCTACGATAAAAAATGAGGTCTCGATTTTTCACTTTTCCGTTAACCGATTAAATGGCGAGTAGCTGGTCTAATCCAATTAATATACAAGTCACCTGGTGGTTTCGAAAATTGACCATAGACTTGCCATGTGATGTCTAATAATAATTCAAATTTGTAGCCAGATTTCACTCTCTGATAATGCATCTTTAACTGATAAAGTTCGCGTTTTATTAGATTTAATTCGCAACATCCCAGTTAAAATGGTTATTAAATACCTTAGCATATCTATGGGGACAAACATACATCTGCCAACCAGTTCGATGAGAACATTTTGGTGACGTCATGAAAGGTACGTCCTTGACAACTTGCGTTCCAGCATGACCCGTTACACTTCCATCTGCATCATAAAACGTTGCCTGGAGATCACCGTCCATTTCATCAAAGTCTACGTTACTTCTATTACCATCAAATACCCAGTTACCTTCTTCCTATAATTGGAAACCTAACAGAATTACATACATAAAAAATAGGTTGCCAGGCAACGAAACATACGCCCACACAGCAGCCAAATCGTCCGGGCAGTCAACAAGAATTGTCGCATATTAAGGAATTATCAGAAAATCATTAGAATTTGTTTGGTTTTTATAATCAAACGTTTTTTTTTTAAATCATATAATAATTGTGACCTCCAGAGGCACCACAAGCTAAAAAGGGTGATTTTTCGTACAATCAGGGGACATAATTCAGGAGGTAATGACCCGATGGGCGCAAATATCGAAAGGAACCAAGATCTTTGGGTTATAAACATACCTGTCAAGTTTCATCAAAATCGATTCAAAATTGTGACCTCTATAGGGTCCACAACCTTGATATAACATATTTTCACACTATTCGTGTACAAACGGCCGGCCATTTTGTCCGTCAATTTTGGTCCGATTTTCACAAAATTCATACTTAACCTTCATAACCATGGAATGGTGATGTAATCAAACGTTTTTTTAAATCTGATAATAATTTTGACCTCCAGAGGGACCACAAGCTAAAAAGGGCGATTTTTTGGACAATCAGGGGCCATCATTCAGGAAGTTACGATCCGATGGTCGCAAATATCGAAAGGAACCAAGATCTTTGGGTTATAAACATACATGTCAAGTTTCATCAAAATCGGTTCAAAATTGTGACCTCTATAAGGTCCACAACCTTTATATAACATATTTTCACAATATTCGCGTACAAACGGCGGCCATTTTGTCCGTCAATTTTGGTCCGATTTTCACACAATTCATACCCAACCTTCATAACCATGGAACGGTGATATAATCAAACGGTTTTTTAAATCGGATAACAATTTTGACCTCCAGAGGGACCACAAGCTAAAAAGGGCATTTTTTCGGACAATCAGGGGCCATAATTCAGGAAGTTACGATCCAATTGGCGCAAATATCGAAAGGAATCAAGATCTTTGGGTTATAAACATGCATTTCAAGTTTCATCCAAATCGGTTCAAAATTGTGTCCTCTACACTGTTCACAACCTTGATATAACATATTTGCACACTATTCGCGTACAAATGGCGGCCATTTTGTTCGTCAATTTTGGTCCGATTTTCACGAAATTCGAACTCGACCTTCATAACCATGGAACAATGATATAATCAAACGGTTTTTTAAATCGGATAACAATTTTGACCTCCAGAGGGACCACAAGCTAAAAAGGGCAATTTTTCGGACAATCAGAGGCCATAATTCAGGAAGTTACGATCCGATTGGCGCAAATATCGAAAGGAACCAAGATCTTTGAGTTATAAACATGCATTTCAAGTTTCATCCAAATCGGTTCAAAATTGGGTCCTCTACGCTGTTCACAACCTTGATTTAACATATTTTCACACTATTCGTGTACAAATGGCGGCCATTTTGTCCGTCAATTTTGGTCCGATTTTCACGAAATTCGAACTCAACCTTCATAACCATGGAACGGTGATATAATCAAACGGTTTTTTAAATCGGATAACAATTTTGACCTCCAGAGGGACTACAAGCTAAAAAGGGCGATTTTTCGGACAATCAGGGGCCATAATTCAGGAAGTTACGATCCGATTGGCGCAAATATCGAAAGGAACCAAGGTCTTTGGGTTATAAACATGCATTTCAAGTTTCATCCAAATCGGTTCAAAATTGTGACCTCTAAACTGTTCACAAGCTAAAAAACGTGATTTTTCGTACAATCAGGGGCCATAACCCATGAAGTTACAGTCCGATACATGCCAATATCGAAAGGAACCGAGATCTTAGGGTGATAAACCTATGTTTTAAGTTTCATTGAAATCGGATAAAAATTGTGACCTGTAGACTGTTCACAAACAATTGTGAACGGACGGACGGACGGACGAACAGGGGCGACGACAATATACGTCCACATGAAAATGTGGGCGTATAAAAATAGCTGTCTGGTTCAGACGTAGGTACAGTGTACATATTTATGAGCTCAGCTGGGGTAGGAAAATAGGGCACGGTGCTTCATTGCACGCCTGGTGCTTCATTTCACGGCGGGAGATCCGAAGGGCAGGTCGGACAAAAAATTTTTTTTTTTTTTTTGCCAAATTCGTTTAAAAAACCACATTTTTCTGCTGAACATTATATGTTGGGTGGGTCGAGGGGAGAGGGTATTGGACTGGCCATAGAGCGATGATGATAATGTTGTATATGGCCGGTGGCTATTACGGACCGCCACGCCATCACTGGAGTCTGGAATGAGCTGGTATAATAGACGTTCTGGGCAGGGTGTGCTGGGTGTAGGCCGGAAATCGTAATCATGCAATCCGAAAATTTAATCCGATGAGTCAGATATGCCATCAAATCGCATATTCTGCGTTCACTTTTCAAAATTTTCCCGGGGGTGGGGGTGGGGGGAGCGCCCCCGGACCACCCGTCCAATTTCAGCGGTCAGTAAAAGCGGACCCAATCCGCCCCTGTTTCACATGTTTACTGCATATCATAGACATATATGGATAGTGTCGGTGCTTTAGCAGAAACGGGGAAATCGAAGAGAACCCAAGACACTCTATTCTTCCTTGTCACTCAGGGGGGTTGGGATGGCCTAGTGGACTAGAGTGCCGCGCTTCGACCTCTAGCTGGCCGGTCACCTCTGGCTTGCGGCTGTGGTTTCGAGCCCTGGTGTGAGCGTATGTGGCATGGAGATAACCCACCCTAATAACTACATCAGAAATAACGTAGCTGCTGGTTCAGAGGTAAAGGATAGGTTTCTATCATTCTAGTTTTATATTTTACTTATCCAAACTCTATTGGTAATCTAAACACCAAATGCCTCGTAAACACAATGGTTTGGTCATCTGGAGACAGCCATTTGTTATGTTACGTATGTTATTAAGTGTGCAATGCGAATCGGTAGTTTTACTCGGTTTCGAAGGGTGGTTGGGATGGCCTAGTGGTCTAGAGTGCCGCGCTTCGACCTCTAGCTGGCCGGTCACCTCTGGCTTGCGGCTGTGGTTTCGAGCCCTGGTGTGAGCGTATGTGGCATGGAGATAGGGGCGCCTTCTCAACCTCGTGGGTTTCCTCCGGGCACTCCGGTTTCCTCCCACTGCTGCTAAAGACCCATACGCGCAAGCGAATTATTGAAATAAAATTAAACCATGTTAGTCCCGAGTTGACCTAGTTTGTGTTGAGTGGACGTTAAACCCCATTTCTCTCTCCCTCTCTCTCCTTGTCACTCAGGTACGAGCGTGGTGGGATTGGAACCACGCCACTTGACTCAATGACAGACCGTTAGACCACCGAGCCTCTGCTGGGAAAGAACTGGCATGGTAATAAAAAAGTGCTGCAAAGTTTGTTTTTTTTTACGTTATTAATATCTACGTAAACGTGTTCAACAGTAGTTTATCAATACAGTTCAATTGCTAACACATGGTTGTCAAAGAGGTGCCTAAAACAATTCAACTGTACTGTAAATTTATAAGAATATGTCCGAAGCTTACTCGCTATAAATTCAACACACGTTCGCTGCGATTCATTACAAGAACTATCATGGTTTAAAACCAATTTGGAGGCCCCTTTTATATTGGGTTCCCTGGCTACTGTTCAGTCCGTTTCCCCATTAATTCGACACAAGGTACCATCACTACTCTAGAAGTAAATGTTCTATTGCTGTTACATTATTATTATTAAAAAAGAACCAAGTAAGAACAATCCAAACCATTAGTCAAAAAAAAACATTCGAGGCAAAATAGTGTAATCAGCAAATGGACTGTTCACTGTGTACAAAATACACGACAAACAGTACAGGTGTCCGGAAGAATGATAACTTACCACATCACAAAAACCAAAAGACGCACCAGCGACTTGACTTTGAGCCTGCGATTGGAAAGCATTTTTCCGAAGAAAGCCGATACCGCCAGCGGGTCTGAATGCCGGAATTCCCCACTCGGCTTCATACGAATCGTTCCAGAACAGGTTTTTGAAGTTCTTGAAGTGACAATTAGTGACGTAATTGGGTCCGTCATAGAAGATATATCCTTGTAAAGCATAATTCCTGAAAATTTGTAAAATAAACGCTTAATTACCTCTTCTCTACAAGATAGGAACGTTATGCCTGCATAGCATCTTTGAAACAAACTCACCCATACTTACAGATGCATTTTCAAAAAATTATAAAAAGCTGGACTTTGTTGCTATGATAGTTTGAAAATAGGTAATAAAAATGAATATTTTAAAAGTCATTCAAATTAATCTATTGGGAGTGAAGTTTTGACTGTTTGAAGATATAGCGTAGATCGATCATTGCAACAGTACATGAGAAAAGATACTTCGCCTCGATTGTCCATTTTATCGTAAAATTTTTGAGTCTCGCAGGAGATTTTTAAATCTATCTAAATCTCGACCATAACATTTAAAGCCAAATGAAAGACCTGCAATATGCATTTAAAGCTCTTAAATAATTCACATATAAGTATGTTTGTCATGATCTAATTCATGAAGGCATCCCTGTAGCAGCAATAAAGTCTCAGTACCTAAACGGTAATCTGATGGATTATTTAACAATTAATAACCAATATAATACCAACATATTATCACATGTGATCTGTAGAGAACTATCAAACAGAATTTACCCAACACATAAAGATGGTAGTCAGTGGCACTGGTTTATTTATATCTTCTCAGTTCGTCATTGCTATGGAACTACTAATGCTATGTTCAAACTATTACTGTTCACGCTCAGATCGTGGTTTTAATCGTGGGCTTATCGTGGCGATCGTTTCAGGTCTTATATTGAGGTCAATCGTAGGAATCCTGTTCACCATATCGAAAGTAGGGGCAACCCTATCATAACGATTATCACGACAGTGGGAACCTATCTTAAAAGAATTGAGCCTTCCTTGGGTCGATATTGCTTTTAGAGAATCAACTTTCACAATATTGTCGTTTAGAGGAGTTCCAAAATACATTGGATTAAGTAATGCTAATCTGAAATATAACTGTATTACATTGAATCTGTATGCATCTATCGAAATTATCAATAAACTTTGATAATATTGATATACTCACGGATCATAAGATGGTATAGATCTTGGAAACTCATGTTTCGGTTTATTGGCACCAGGGTAAGACCAGTTACGATACGTTTCTGGCATTCCAAGATTTAACGTTTCTCCAATAAAAAGCGAATTCTTTACCTCCTGGGCAGTGTTACCGGCGGATATCGCCATTGTCAAACCTCGTATGGAATCAGCAAATCTGAAATTCATTTTAGTAGCAGTAGCAGTAGCAGTAGCAGCAGTCGTAGTAGTGGTGGTAGTAGTAGCAGTAGTAGTAGTAGTATAGGAGTTTACTTTATCGCCCCCCCCCACCATGTGGTTATATCTCAGACCAGTCTTAGTAGAGTGTTATTAGAACACATCAGAGCAAAGTAATATTTTACAAATATCCTTACTTTTATAAAACAAAAAATAAAACAAAATAAATCTCTTATTTATGATTATCAAATACTTTAACTACGAAACTTACGTAGAATTTTGAATTAAGATATTTCCTGCTCGTACCCACGCATTTTGGTTCCTGTTTTTATAGCCGGTATATCTGTAATATAAGAAATATAAGTTACTGGTAGAGTGGTTCAGGCTAAAAATGTTTTATAACAAACAGACACTATTTCGGGACAGTAAAGACATTATATGATAAGACTTACTATAAAAACTTCATTGATCAACAATGGAAGTCTGGCCACTTCTGAATTTTGAGGATATATAATCATTTGGACATATATTATAAATGGCTCAAAATCTTCCCGGCTTCCATAATCAAAAGGAGTTATCTCTTAGTGAGAATAAGAGCTATGTCCCTTGGTTGTACTAAAAAAAATATGCTCCAAGCTACGCACGTTCCGGAAACGAAATAACTTGATCGCAGTCGGAAAATATCGTTTATTTCCATACTGCAAAGTAACCGAATACACTCTATGAGACGATTGGATTTGACATATATACGCATGCGCGAACGCTTCGTTGTTTTAACAGTAAACCCGCACCTTCAAATGTCTTTATATTAACCGTGTTTATAATGCTACAGTAGAAATTAAAATACATGTTAAGCTGGAGATGAAAAGATCGGCATTTGACATGAATTATTTCAAGATTAGCCTCATACATATATTAAAATGAACAGTGCGTTTACTTATTTATACCCAGACACTGGCGTATTTATAACGGCATGTTATACAGAGGGAGCGAGGGGGAGAGAGGGGTCTATAAATCTAATAATGTAACATTTTAATGTTTATCTCAAAGATAACTAAATATTATATTGTGCAGTACGAGGAAAATATAATGACATGTAATACGGGGAGTGAGAGAGAGGGATAAACACCCCAATAAAACTATTTTAAGACTTTATTTTTTGTCCCTCAGATAAATAAATATTTTGTACTGCATGATGTTTGTTATGAAAAAAAAAACACATTGCTGGGTAAGTGGCGTATGCGCCGAGCCAGCGATTATTGCGTATGTACCGAATTTAGAGCCAAATTTTGTAGTTTCGTCTGTAGGCCTATAAAGGTTGGTATTTTTCGCCGACTTCAAGGTTTCCTAAACATGTGGACACCGACGCGCTCACATGATATTCTTTGAACTGCAGATTTTGATGGAGTGTAATTATATTTTTTTTTCCGCGAGAGCCAAACATGCGGTTATAACCACTGCTACGTTACCATTTGAAACGTTTAGATTTTTAAGTTTCATGACCAAATTATGGCATTCTGCTGTGTATCTTTGATTTTTGACATCATACTAAATTCCTTCGTTCATCTAAAAAGGTTTGGACTTGCAACCATTCTTTTTACCTGCCAATTGTTTTTTATTTTCATTATTAGCCTTCATGCGAATCATTTCTTTTTTAGTCTTCGGAAGTTGATTTTTTTTTTAAACTTGGTGATTGTGCTTTTATGACAATCGCCGCAAATACTTTTCTTTCTATCTAAATCAGTTAAGGTCGCATCGGCAGATGTCCGAGTCTCTCTGTTTATTAAATTAATTTCACTTGTGTCTGCCGATGGAGTAACGTAAACTATCACGGAAAAAATGGGGTGTCAAGAAAATCATCGTATGATTTCATACCTTTTAGTGGACTTAACCTTACATTTACTCACCTTCCTAGTCTTTGTCGTCAGTCTGACCAGTCTATTTTGAATGTATTTGTCACCAAAAGTCACACAGTCGTCATGTAAAGCAGTCATGATAGACCGATGCTCCGAAGTTGTCGGGAATTTATTAACATTTGTCTAGCATAAAGCCTATTTGTGATTTTTGTCATAGGTAGTTTGTTACAGTTCCCAAATCATAGGGGTACTTGTCCAATCCAATGCTAGATAGCAAATCATCCGTGGACGATATCTTGCAGGGCTCAGTCTCAAATCTAGAAAAAAATAAGTCCGTCGATCAAAGTCTATGGCTACAGGATGGTTAGATAATATACTATGATTATAAAAATAATTTACACCATGTTACCGAAAAGGGTCTGGAAAATAAAGACTACAAATAAAAAGTTTGTTTCGGTTATTTTCCGGTCTCAAATAGTTCTGCGTATTTAGAGCTAACAAATATTTATTTCCTAACCACAATAGTCGCCAGCGTAAACCAAGAATGTAGCCACTGAATAAAAGTAAATCTCGAAAGGTTGTAGTGAATTTATCTGGGCGCTTTCACCTACTTGAAAGTTAGAAATGAAACGAAGCTATTATAGCTAGCTCTGTATTTAAATCACCAAAATCGCCAAAATCAAAAATCAAATCAAGGAGTGAAATCGAAATTTTTGCTCACGTTCGCTTTTAAATAAACACGTAAGTCGAAGCCCGTAATGAGTGTATTTTTTACTCCGCGTTATATACCAATACATGTTTGTAAAAATACCTCATGTGACGTATATTTGCTGCAACTTCCTAAACCACGTACGCGGCGCTAACTTCTGCTCACTTCAGAAGATTTCTCGACGGAGCAATCACACAGATAAGCGGGTCAGTTTTTATAAGGACAAATACTGTGTCTCTGAACCACTCTATTACTGGGCTAATAAAGTCATACGCCAATACAGTGTGCTATGAGGGAAATTTTGCGCAGGCAGCGACACTACAGCCTTCTTTTATATCAAATTCCAACTCTCAGAGGATATTTCATGTACACGCCAATGTATGAACGTCCCACCCGAACGACTAAACAGCTTCCTTAACAAGCCCTCCATTCTGCATCACTGACAAGGGGAACCCCGTCGGAAAATCCCAATGTACTTTTTCGGCCAATGCAGGGATCGAACACGCGACCTGTGGGTAAACGAGCCAGCGTCTTACCCATTTTGCCACCGTGAGCTCACTCCACATCATTAGGTAATATGCACATGGATAAAATAAACATTAAATGGGAGCAGAAGTTTACTTATGTAATGTTTTCAAATAAAATTGTGGATATGGAAATTAAATTAGCTCCCTGAAAGCTCAAAGTTCGTATCACATCCGGACAACGTCCCTGTCGCTTGTAGCTATGCGAGTTGGGATGCTTTTTGTAGACTCTATCAATGACAATGACCGAGTTACGGTGGCTCGGTGAGTAAGGCCTTAGAAATAAATAGATGTACTTGTAACCTGGTTAAAATTGAATGAACCCTTTCACCAGATAGAGTGGGTGGGTCTCGTGCATCAAGCTGATTCCCGCCAATAATTCCAGTCTCAGGAACATAAACACTGTGATAGTCCTGACCATACGATATCTTACTGTCCATAAATAATCCAGCCTAAAATAAATATACACACAATCCAGTCTAAAATATAAATAATATCAACAATCCAGTCTAAAAAACAAATAATATCAACAATCCAGTATGAAATATAAATATCAACAATCCTGCATAAATTATAAATGAATCCGTGTATTAAAAAATAAAAAAAACCCGATAGCATCAGGGTCACTACACGGACAACACCGAATTTGTCTCCCCCTCCTTTTGCGTCACTGTTTTGGCAGATTTTCGAGCCGCTTACATATGACTTCAGATTTTTACGTTCTAGATACACATAGATTCACAAAAAACGCTATAACACAACCTTTCAGGGTCTAAAATTTAAAAAAGACGGTAAAAAGACGAGGATTTAATACGAACCTTTTCCATGGAAAACTGTTCGACATGTGCTGCCATGTCTGCGTGCCGCTTCACGTGTGCGATCACAAATTGATTAGTTTTTCTGTTTCATATCTTGTTATGTATAAATCGTCTGATACATTGACGTTAGAATGAGCGACGTTATCAAAAGACTAACTATAGACACATTCAGTGCCTTAATATAAGGCCCTGGATACATTGACGTTGGAATGAGCGACGTTATCAAAAAACCTAACTATAGATACCTTGACGTTAGAATGTGACTACAGATACCTTGACGTTATAATGAACGACGTTATAAAAAACCCAACTGACTATAGATACCTTGACGTTAGAATGAGCGACGTTATTATAAAACTCTGTTACTGGGGTATATCGGGTACTATTTTCTGTAACTAAACCTCGCTCTAGTTGTCTGGTAGCTGATGGTCCTAACGGTCGATCAGAATTAATAAACCAGAATCCAACAAGCTGAAAAGGACAGACAAAGCATATACCATAGAGCATACGTATTTACTGCTGCAACAACCAGATAAAATCACATGATATGGTTTAATGCCTTGTCAACACAATACGTCGGCCATTTTGAGATACGCATATTATGGTAATTTGTAGTTCTATGGATATGTGTACAAGGTGGGGAGGGGTATTTTACCCCAACCTACTGCAAATGTTGTTCGGATGAGACGACAATCCTAAGTCCACCTGTGGATACATTGACGAGCACGTAAAAGAGACCCTCCCAGTTATTATTCGAAACCGAGAGAGAGAGAGAGAGAGAGAGAGAGAGAGAGAGAGAGAAATGGGGTTTAACGTCCAATCGACACAAACTAGTTCATTTTGGGACTAACATATGGTTTCATTTTATTTCAATAATTCGCTTGCGCGTAGGGGTCTTTTGCAATGGGGGGAAACCGGAGTGCCCGGAGGAAACCCACGGGGTTGAGAAGGCGCCCCTATCTCCATGCCACATACGCTCACACCAGGGCTCGAAACCACAGCCGCAAGCCAGAGGTGACCGGCCAGCTAGAGGTCGAAGCGCGGCACTCTAGACCACTAGGCCATCCCAACCACCCTTCGAAACCGAGTAAAACTACCGATTCGCATTGCACACTTAATAACATACGTAACATAACAAATGGCTGTCTCCAGATGACCAAACCATTGTGTTTACGAGGCATTTGGTGTTTAGATTACCAATAGAGTTTGGATAAGTAAAATATAAAACTAGAATGATAGAAACCTATCCTTTACCTCTGAACCAGCAGCTACGTTATTTCTGATGTAGTTATTAGGGTGGGTTATCCAAAACGTTGATACACCACTTAAAAAAATACAAAACGATTTTAAAAAAACATTGTGACCATTAAAAATATAGAAAATGCATAAAATAAAAAAATGTTGTGCAGCTACTAGAAAGAATAGAAGTACATAGATATTCAGAGCATTTCTGATTCAATTTAGTATATCATTTGTATTTATTGTTTTTGAAAGAGGGAGATAGAAATTGGGTTTAACGTCCCCTCGACACAAACTAGTTCATTTCGGGACTAACATATGGTTTAATTTTATTTCAATGATTCGTTGCGCGTATGGGTCTTTATCAGTGGGAGTACTCGGATGAAACCCACGAGCCAGAGCAGTCGATCCTACTCCTTGTCATGTACAACCGGGGAAGCGAAATCACGTCATTTGACTCAGTGGCAGGCCTTATGTTTTGAAAGGATTCTCTCTGTACAAAACTAAGAAAACTTTAAATATCTTACTCGCAGAAATTTTGGAGAGTTGAATTACACCAGGATCTTTTACGGTCAGATAAAATCAGAGCACCATATTTGGTAGAGATGCCAATGTTCCCATCAAGAATATTTCTTTGTTCTACACTGTCTTCCAGAAAGTATCCATGACCCAGATGATCGTAGCATACATTATCAGTTACCTAAAATATAACATATCCATGATGATCAAAGTATACACACCCCAGGTGATCATAGCACACATTAGCAGATACCTAATATATAACATGCCCCAGATGATCATAGCATACATTATCAGTTACTCAAAATGTTCCAGATGATCATAGCATACATTGTCAGATACCCAAAATACAACATGCCCCATCACATCATAGCATATACTATCAGATACCTAAAACATAGCATACACTAGATGATCATTGGCATACAGTATCAGATATCTTAAACATAGCACACACTAGATGATCGTTGGCTCCATCGGCAGTTCAACATCGTAATACTGTAAAACACTTACATTAAGACCATCCGTACCGTGAATAGTTATACAACGTCCAAACGTGTGGTGTATAGAGTTGTGACGTACCCATGCTCCATCTACGTCATCGCACATGTGAAAATGAATGGGATAGTTACCTGTAACAAAACAGTTTTATATAAATTATAAACGAAAAACAAAAACAAATAATAGATAAAGGAGGACCACACTACACACAAATAAAACACACGACAGATCTGCAGACAAGACACACAAACATTGCAAGCAATAAATAACAAACGTATATTAAATCAATTCAAGTGAAATGATCCATGGACAGCCGCAGGGGCCAACTATACAGTGTACATCAATCCATACAGGGATGGTAGATGGGGTGGGGTCTTACGTCGTGTTATTGATCATATTGTTGACCGCCATTAACTTATGGGGTCTGACCAATCTTGAGGGTTTTCTCAAGATCTTTCGGTTTCTGTCGAAGTAGAACCCTTTGCACAAGAGCATTATTGAATCATTATTACAGTCGAAATGGCCTAATTTGTGTCGATTGGACTTTAAAACTCCATTTCTCTCTCTCTCTATTCCTAAAAGGGGTAGTCAGAAGCGATTGTTACTTATACTGCATCGAGATCATTATCTACTCTGCATCGAGTTCATCATCTATTCTGCATCGAGTGCATCATCTGTTCTATCATTGTATTTTTGTTCAATTATCCTGTATTGTAATTTTCGATGGCATATACTCTTACTGACTCGGGTGCGTCGTTTTGTAGGAGGAACTATGTAAGTATTAGAAAACCCAAACAATACGATTCCTTACCTATATCATTTTGTTGTCCCATGTGATAAAATTCTGCTCCTTCAATGTGAGCTGAGCTAAAATTCCTGTGAACCTGCGATTAAAGTTATACAGAACTTATAATAAGAAACACGTTTAGATTAGAAGATTGATTTCCACAACGATGCAGTCCAAGAATTGGGCAAATTTAACTTTAATTAACAAATAGCAAAATTTTCACGGACATCAGCTCCAAGGCCTGCACTTATTTCGCATTTATCTGTCAAGGGTTCTTTCACGTGCACGCTAGTGTGTACTTCGATTTGTCAGTTCATCAGAACGACTAGACATTTTCCTTATCAAGCTCTCCACCAGGCACCACTGACATGAGAGAGGCACGCAGGAAAATCCCGAGGACCTCCTGTTTGACGTTCCAGCGTCCTACTCACTTAAGTATAAAGTTGTGTAATTATAACACAAACCTTTAAGTGGCCGCCAAGCGTATCAATTTTAAACAATCCACACAGTTCTTTCTCACGCTCACTATCACCATAACAACTCTCCTCCATCTTTCCTTCTATAACAATATTGCGCGTTAACAGCGCCACTTCACCACGTTCGTCAGCACCATCTACGATTTCACCAAAATGGTTGTACTTGAAAGCTCCTATGAATATAACAGGAAGAATCAAAACAAAGCACGGGAATAAAGATAAGTTTGTTTGATCACATTAGGTGTTTCAAACTACAGTCATGTGTTCAATGTATTTCTCCAACATAGATACAAAAAAAAAGAAGCCAACATCCTCCATTTTTGATTGTTGGAGTGACCCGAAAAATACCAGGCATTTGGTAACAAACAAAATGGGGTTAATTGCAATACGCTTCTGCGCCAACAGGCATAATGAAGACTGGCATACGCCATGTCTTGTGATACCAAAGAATTTTTTCAAACCAGAGGTGCTCCCACCTACCCTTATGTCAAATCCCTATGACATGGGATCTCTGCTTCACGTACCACCCAAATTATTAGCAGTTAGTTATTTACAGGACCCGTCTTTCTCAACACTTACCATAGAGAAACGAGTCCGTAAAACCCCGAGGAACTTTAGGACCAACCCAGGACGACCAGGTTCATGAGTCAACACCTCCTTTTCTTAACGTTAACGATAGTTCATTCAGCCCACTTGATTCTTTGTAACATAAAGGGTCATAAATAAAAATAACTCACCATCAACTCTGAACTGGTTATTATTGCAATCTGTACAAGGATAGATAGTTTTCTCTTCAGCTTGTTTCCAATCAAAATCAGTTGACGCAAATACAACTTTATCACCTTGACGATATAAATAACATAAAAATATTGTAATTGTACCACCTTATTGACAAAACAAATAAAATCAACGTTATCTACACAACAAAAAGTAACTTAAATACATTAGTAAATCAACTTATTACATAGATGACAAAATGAAAACTATATCACCTGGGTGAGAAAAATAGATAGCATATTGGTAATACAAATTTATTTATAATATAGCAGGTACATGAAGTAATACAACTTTATCACCCAATAACACATTTGACAGTAGATATCGCTTGCATGATAAATTACATTTGATTGGTCAATCAAAAAGGAACTACTTTCTTTTACTTTATCACCCAACTTTATCACCCAATAACACATTTGACAGTAGATATCGCTTGTATGATAAATTACATTTGATTGGTCAATCAAATAGGAACTACTTTCTTTTACTTTAAAGAAACCACTTATTTTAAATAAAAAGTTACTTTTTTTGTTAAAAAGAAACTGTTTTTATTTAATTAACCTTGAAAGAAATACTGGGTCAATATATAGGACTTTGCAATAGCTAAATTGCTGTCAAAAAATGATGAATCGGTACGCTGTTATGTAATTAGATTCAGTAAAAGTGAAATCTATATCAAAGAATTATATTCATTTATTTGTTCACGTAAGAAAGGATTGGGTGATAAATAAATCTCCAACTCGTGTTTTTTGATATCAAAAAATACCAACACTGATCGTTGATAAAGTAAAAAAAAAACTCGAAAGAGCCTCGTTTTTTTTCACTTTATCAACTTGTGTTTATAAACTAATAGCATAATATAGTAATTACATGAAATATTGCTCTTGTAACAAATATTAACCTACATCAAATATCACCCTTGTATCAAATATCATATATCGCCCTTGTATCATACATGACCCGTGTATAAAATATCAATCTTGAATCAAATATCAATCTTGTATCAAATATCAATCCTGTATCAAATATTACCAATGTGTAAAAAGTGACCATATGTATCAAACTCTGGACCTCCAAGTTAGTGAGCCAGTGGATTACCCTTCTGAACACTTTAAGTAGTGGAAATATATCATAATTAATTTACCTGGTTTCCATGACGACACACCATCAATGACGTCAATTTTAGGATAAGCAACCTCCGTAGTAAGAACTTGAAAGTCGACGTTTTCAGGTGTTCCCCACGGCCCTTGCCATTTGACGGCGCTCTGGACACTGAATTTCAACCCTTGATCCCAAAGGTCAATTTTTACTGATTCATCTGTTTGGGTGTAGTTTTGTGACAGTATTTTAGCCACGTGTTGTTCTTTGGTGTATTCTGGTTTGCCTAGTGGAAAACAGGATATAGAGTAAAAACTCAGATTGTTCACAATGTGGATCGACAGAGAGACAAGAGTGACACTCCACAATAAAGTTGTTAGCTATGTGGCACAGTATGATGCAGACATGACCACTAATGTTACTAATCATCCTACGTTTCGGCCATGGCACGTAGTGTCCAATGCAATGGGGTAATTTCACGGATAATAGCGTTTCCTCATCGAATTCAAATTGTCAGGGCTCCTTTGTGTGTGCCCTACGAAGACACGGATGGACAATGGCGTTCATAGCATTCAAACCAAAACGCTTGGACACGCTAGAATAACACGGGAACCCTTGTTTTATGGATGATTTGGTATGATCTCACAATTCCAAGATGGCCACAAGCAGGCCGTCTTGCTTGGCTTCTGGCATCTTCAATAGAGGGCTTGATCTCGCCTTAACTACGTACATCTTATCAAGCCCTTCACGTAATACCCTGCATATTTCGCCACTAAGTACGATTGGGTAACACGCCCAGCTTGGGAACTTATCAGATTCATCGGTCGTTGTGAATACCAAGACTCGCGCTTCGAGCTAAAATGTTTACATGTGACAATCGAGTTGCAAAGTTCAAAGATCGATCAATGTCAAGGTTGCTGGTTTTCCGTGAGTTTTTCAATTTAAAAAAAAACAAACTTTCAACGGCTGTATACTTGTTTGTTTACAGTGTGGTATGTGCCACGACCTCGGATTGGACAATGCTTATTAGTCACGTGTCGGGAATTGCTTAGTATTGAAGCAGCGATTAGATGTTGCAAAACTCGCGGACGTTGCTTAAAAAGCATGGGCTTCTGGCTGATTTTTCCATTCTATCAACAGCAATTAATTCTACTGGGTTAGACATCGGACAGGCGGTTTGAACTTTAAAGCTACTTCTGTTTGATATTTCAAATTATATATATAAGCTGTTCTGAACCAGTATTAAATGGGCGTCCTGAATATCCGTTATAAATGTCATGGTAGATCTAAATATCAACAAACCTTTATAAGCTATAAAAGCATATGCTTCCACGTCCGCTGCATTTCTAATTTTACTGGAACCAGAAGTCAGGCCTCCTAATCGCTCTACAGCACTGTAGACCTTTTCAAAATCCCGTCCTTCAGATCCGAGTCCCAGACCTCGTTTAACCGCCATGGCAACTATTTTATCATTTTGTATTTCTGAAATAAAAATAAAGATACTCACGAACTTAAAACAAGTAATTTTGAAACCATTTGTGTTTTTCTAAGCCAAAGACGGAACATAGACTTTGATCCGCCATGCCTGACACTTTCCAATGAAACCATTTCATATTACCATTTTTAAATACATCTAAAAAAAAACAGATGTAACGTCATCCATTGATGTTGGCGCTCTATCATTTCAAATAATGGTATGGGCAATGTGTCAAGCGTACATTATTTATATTTGTTGAAATATTGGACCTACGTGCTAAACACGTGTGAATGTTTGTTTGAACATTAAAAGTCTATCCTATCATCTTTGTAAAACGTGGGGAAAATATATTCTAAAAATTTTTTCGGTGTTGTTTTTCCAAATATTCCTCTCAGACTTCCTTATATGGAACTCCTGTGGTATAAAACACACGCCCATTGATTTTTTTACCTCAACAGTTCCACAAGATATTGGGCTTATATGTAGTAAAAAAAATCAATGTCCATGTGTTTTATACCACAAGAGTTCCATATGAGGAGGTCTGAGATTAATTTTTTTTTTTATCGAAGTCCAATATCTTGTGGAACTCTTGCGGTTGAAAATCTTGTGGCATGTGGTACCACACATGTACAGAGGGGGGGGGGGCGGAGAAGAATGTTTGGAAAAAAATGGATTATAACCACATAACAAAATAGAATGATAATGTTTTTGAATATGGCGGCTATCCCAGGAAGTGATTTATTCTAAAAGTATCATCGTTCTTATCGGACTAGAACCAGAATGACGTTGAACGCCATTTCATCCCACTCCCTTATTTATAGGGCCAAGACGAATGACTGACAGGAAACGTCTAATTACCAACTTAAAAAAGCCTGTAAAGTAGAATCCTGAAAAAATATTCAAGTTTGCCACACCCAAGGTGTTAATCCAAAGAATGTTTATGGCACCAACTTACAAATAAAAGACCAAACGTTTGACGGGGATTGCCAGTACATCTTTGGCACCCAAAGAGTGAAATTCTAGAATTTAGTACAGACAAGATTGTGCCGTCATAAGCTGAAAGACCCCGAGTACTGACCCTGGAAGCCTTGCATTGGTAGATCCCAAGAACTACTGTTACTTTTGGTGCTGCAGTGACTTAAAGATATAAGGTAGGTCAGTTAAATGTGCCAAAAACTGATATTTCAAACAGTCCTTTTATCCGAACCTTTAGTGGATTTTGTTTCGTTGAAATTGCGTTTCGCTAATATTGCTGACCACTCGTTCTTCTTCCAACTACAATTCACACCCTTTGATAAAATTTACTTTTTTATGTTCGTAGTAGATTTTAAAATTTGAAATAAACCAACTATTACGTAGTGAACTATCTTTATTCATGATGAACATATTTCATTAAAATTGGTCTGACGGCATTACAGGTTTGTTGAGGCCCAGTGCCAGCGCCTAGATTGGCCGAGAAAGTTCATCCAGTGTGGTTCCCACTTATCAGTGATGCAGGACGGCGGGCACGACAGGGACAGCTGCCTAGTCGTGCGGAAGAAACGAAAACCGAGGTCCCGTGTACTCATTGGCGTGCACGTAAAAGATCCCTTGACAGTTGGAATTTCATATGTACGCCGTAGTGCCGCTGCCCGGGCAAAATTTCCCTCATAGCACACTGTATGGCGTATGCCCGTCTTCGTTAGCCCAGTTGGACGTTAAACCCCATTCCAATAAAATATTGTTTACAAAAATATATTTATATATTTCATAGAATGGGAAGACTCAAAAAGAAAACAACTACCTCTACGTCTGTCAAAGAACATGAAGTTGGGACCAGGGTAACCGATGACGACATCAATAAACTATGGATGACACAATACGGAAACCTGAACTCCAGTTCCGACGAGCACATGGACGATGATGACGTAAACATAGATTTCCGTGGATGCGACCAATTCCGCGACAAATTTGAACATGCGAACGGATAGAGCGGACTTTGTCTTCATTCGAAACATGGCCGAGATGAAAATAAGTTGGGATCATATAAATAATATTCTGGAAATACATTTACGGGGAACGAGCATGACTTCTGTCGACATTAAGGGCAAGACGAAAAAGAAAGTGTTTGCCAGTTTTACCTATCTACCGGACAAGCTTCAGTATCAGGAGACAAAGGCAGTACCGTGGCAAAGAGACATATTCTGGGATGAAAAAGTACACTTCAAACGGTTAACGATGAGACAGCTGGAAACTGGAATTATCCGAGTGAAACTCTGTATTCCAACCAAATTAGGTTTATCAAAGAAATGTATACATCCATATGAAGAGGTGTGATCATCGTAAATCTCACACAAAGCATCTGATAATAAATTCAGGCTCCTTGTTCTTTAGCCATGACTAAAGACTAATATAGACACTTTCCAGATACAGTGTTCACCACGATATCACAAGATTTTTCGCACAGTTCCCACTCCTCACACAAAACAATGATACTGGACACAGATTGAAATACCTATTGATGGAAAATACAGCGTCCCCTTCTCACCCAGACTCCATCGGGCAGCAGAATTGTGTTCTACCCAAGCACACAGAATAGCGGATACTAGAAACATACCGAATGTACAATTCGCAACCTTCTGGTTCCCACCGTTCCAGATTCCCTCGGACAACCCCTTTTTCTGACATACAACCGTTGACAAATATGGACACGTTACGGTTAGAGATTTATTTTTAGCATTATTCCGAAGGTGTATTCATATCCCAGGGACAGGCCTATGTCCCAGGGACATGCGGGTGTACATGACCTCTAGGGGATCGGCGAATGTGGCTGACGTGTCATGCAAAAGGGGGTGTCGATAACGTTTCGGGCATAGGCGGACGGGGTTGGCGTGTGGGGGTAGACCAGTGTGGATTATGTCCCAGGGACAAGCGGGTGTAGGTTGCGTCTCGGGTAAATGTTCTGTCATCCACGCAAGAATGTATTCAATTCATTCTTCATTAAGACAGCGAGAGCGGTAGTCAGTTGTACTAGTGGACATGAGATATGCACACACTATGTCCCTCTTTAAAACTTTTAGTCTGTTCCCCCATCCAATCCCACCCTCGGTCTTTCACTTGTGTTGATCATCATGCTTTCAGATTTATCGCATTATTGGTCCCCAATACTTAATACTTCTGGAAGCTGGAGGAACTGACATGCTGAGAATTGGTGTACATCCTCATAAACTAAATGTTATGTGATCAAGATTTGTTTCATTTGTATCCTCCTCATAAAAAAATCCTCTACTAAACTCTCTTTAACGTGTTGCTCATAACTCAACCGTAACATTTAATATGTAAAAGTCATGAAAAAAATATGAATACGGCACCCCCTGACTTAAACATCGTAAACATTGTATTGGTGTGATGTTTTAGTTTAACCCCGTACAATATGCCAAAACGGTATTTACAGAAGACTGAAACTTTGTGGGATATAATTGATTTGGGGAGCCTTTGTAGTTCGGTAAGGCATTAGCTCAATGATAAGCAGTTCCTGAATCCAAGTGTTGACCGATGATGTTCCTCCAGATTTGACAGTCTGGTTTCCCCTTATCAGTGTTGCAGAGCGGGTATGTCAACGTATACTGTCTAGTCCTTTGAATAGGACAAAAAATCGAGGTCAGGAAACCATGACAGTGGTTTAGATTTCGATTATCACGTGACAAATAATAGGGACCATTGTTCTTCACTCGGAAAACCTCTGCAGATTCTAGTACCCAGAAGCTCTTGTTGTTTCAATATATTACTTGGTGTCTCGCTCTCGGCCATTAAGCCACACTTTAAAGTCTGAAGATACAGGATAAGATAACTCTAAATAGAGGCTTACCATCAACATATTGTTCAAAGAGTTCATCAGATGCTTTATCCCAAGATTCACCAAGAAGAAAAATATTAAAATCATAAATAGAACCGTCCAAATTCCATACCATGACATGTAGACCTTTACCCCATTCAGTCTGGTATGGAGACGTCTGAAATATAACATATCTTAAATATATATCTTAACGGTCATCGACATTATACGGGAAAACGAAATTTTGTTTTCTACCGTTCCCAATATCATAATATCACCCTTACACCATCTCATCCCACCCTAAACACAATTGATTAACTTATAAAAAAGCCTCGCTTCGCCATAAAGATCTGCATTATAAAGCTTATGACTTAGGAAATCCAATAAGCAAAAAAATTATTACCATAATATGAGTTATGGGAAGTCACATTTAAGTTACTCGACCGTTTGGATACTACTTAAAACGTGAATGCTCTAGCATAACATTACGATTGTTATATGTGGAATACAAATTTTACGAATATGATAGAGTTAAATTCTAACTTTATGAATATTATAACTTTGAATACTTATTTTTACGAAATCTTCTCAGGTTGAATGCCAACTTGGCGAATATTTTAACGTTAAATATAAACTTTAAGAATATTGTAAATTGCATACATCTGTGATGAGCGATAGGTAGTTCATGAATACAGTAATTTGTTTGGGATTATTTTATCATTCAAACTGCTCCAGTGTGGCAATTCCCACGAAATTTGTCAGTTTTAGGTGTTTAACCGGATGGCTTTATAGGTTTGTGATGACTGCATACAACACTATCGGTTTGTGACGATACTATACACAATCTTACCTGGTGATTGTACACAACACCGCAGGTTTGTGACGATGCTGGAATAGTTCGAGCTAATTTTGTCCAGGACAATTTGTCTTCTCCATGGATCTCTATTGTCCCTCCTGAACCAACACCGATAAACTTTCTACCATAACCGCCTACAGATGTACTATCGTTTGTTAAACCTGAAATTGTGTACATTTTAAAATGACAGGATTCCAACCGGTCACCGGATAAATGAAATGAAATTAAATGTGGTTTAAGGACCTACTGTTACAAAACCTTAGGCATTTTTAGACTAACATATGGTAAGATTTGTATCTATGAACACATGTGCAATGCGGGTTGGTGGGGGTAAGGCAAACAATGATACGGATCTTTTACGTCCACACTAATAATAATCGAATGCATGGGCCGTTTACCGTGGCAAGAAGTTTCATAATTGCAAGATCTGACAAGTGATAGCCTCCATAAACATTTCCAAGGGTAATTAAAAGACTTTTATAATTGTTATACACAAACCTGTTAATACAATGTTGGCTTTCTTGGTGAATTTACAATCTTCACTTCCAATAATAAACTTTCCGTAAACCAAGACATGATCAGTAGTCAGAGTTATCCCCTCCTTGTTGTCCCAGATTAAGGCGCCGCCATCTTGTATTTCTACACCAGTCAGAGATGGGGGTGACTCGTCGAGTAAGATGTTTTTACCTGATATAACCACCTGCAAGACAAAATTAGAAAGGTCCAGCAATGGCGAATGGGCGCGAAAGTTGGGGCGTCGCAATTCGAGTGTTGGTAGGACTGGCATTTTTTTGATTTCTCTCTATCGTTCAATTGTGCACGTGCTACAATTCTGTCCTAATTAATCGGGCTAATGATCTGAGGAGGAGAGTACACAATGGGACGGGGTGTAAGGGACCTTTAACCCGGACCGGGTTGAGTGTTCTTTTACGTGCAAGCCATTGGTTTTCTTTTTTCTAAGATATTCATCCAGTGCCACCGACATACACACTGAAATCCCCGGGTTCATTTGTTCTTAAGTGACAAGGATACATACAAACGTACAGATAAAAGAATCATTGATGGTTGATACGTATGTATACCGTAAGTACTGACATTAAAATAATACGTTTTTGTGAATTTTGAGATATGTGGAGGACCTAGTCGTTCGGATAGAATACAAATCCGAGGTCCCGTGTACACATTGGCATGCAAGTAATGAAACCATTGACAGGTTGATTTCGAAATAATAGTAGATTTAGCTGTAGCGAAACGGATGTAGCAAAATTTCATTTATAACACATTGCATGGAGGGTTTAACCTCACTTTCCCGACATTTGATTGTTTTGATAAAGGATCAGGAGGTTAGTAGACCGTGGGTGTAGGACTATAGTCTGTTTTAATTAATATCACTGGTGTACTGTAAACTTCTCACACTAATTATTGTTACTGAACACGTCCCACTTCCCATCAGTAGATTGGACAAATTAGTGAAATCAGTTTACTAATAAATTTACATTTTGAGCTATTTCGATGTAACAATTATTTTGAAATAAAATCAAATGAACTACTGATATTTCATCACAGATTATCAATTGATATATATCTCCTCTGAATCGCAAATAAACAACAACAACACAACTGGTCTGCTAAACTTTAAATACATTGCATCCCCAAATCAACCACTTTGCCGGCTATTTTACAGAGCAGTGGATCGATGGTGACAGAGAAATCTGGAACCATTTCGCCACTGTTAGGCCAAAAACAACAAATCATTTGGAAAGTTGGCACTGTAAACTACAGAAACTTTGCCCGGACCATACAAATATATACAAGTTCCTAGACTTGATTAAGACTGAACAGGAAGATGTAGAACTAACCATCAGACAAATAGAATCTGAGGGCAGACTTGCCCCCAAAAGAAGAAAGTACCGCCGCCTTGATGAGAGAATCGTAGACGAGAAGAATTTATTATTATTTATACTATAAAAATGTATTTATTTATTTAGTTAATATATGTATTTATTTATCTATTCATTTATTGAGTTAATATATGCTTCTGATATCCCATATTTAAGACAAATAAACGTTTTATCATTGGTACACATCATTTGTAACACGTGACCAGAAAGAACGAGGCTAGACATATTCCACAACTTATCTGGGGAGCATGCGCAAAAGACTTGGATACCCAGACACCAGGAATTTCTATTCGGTTGAGACTTTCGCTGGACATAACTGATTTGACATTAAAGTCAAAACAGAAGCAACTGAATGTAAATATACAATTAGATTACATTATTGTATGCGTTGCGACCCATTTGGGTCAATTTCTTGGTCCCAAATATTAAGAATTTAGCTCCATTAAACTTGCACATCATATCCATCTATTTTCCACAAAATCTTTTTGCTGTCTTTCACAAAAATCTTCGCCGATAACCAACAAAACACAGGAAAACATTCTACAAATGCTTACAAATTTAAGGTTTTATTTTTTAATCAACATTTAATAACATTTTATAGATAATAATCTCAATCATACAGTCTAGGCTAGAAATTAAGCACGGCATATCCGGCAAAACTTCGTAAAAGCTGACGCAAACACGGACTGCTGCTATGATTATAAAAATAGCCTAAATAATTGCAGTTATCCACGTGTTAACATATCAAAAGTGTATGCCTTTTATATATGAATGCATAGGTCATAAATTTTCGCGATTGGGCTTGGAATTAGGTCAGTGATTCAGCTATGCAAGATTTAGTGGTAAAAAGTGTTCAGAGCCTACCCTTACAATTTAGTATTCCTGTTCACTTTTTAAAATAGTGCCTTAATTTTATGGGAATTTTATGTATCAATTTTGGTTATGGTAGGCATCTTATCGCAACCACGGGAAACAACAATAACTAAAAGTTTGAAAGGAAAACAAATTTCGATGACTTTATTACTCCACCAAAACTCTGTGTAAATGTTATTCTTTATGACAGTGCCATGATTAGGACCAGATTAATTGACACAGAAAATCACGTACGAGCCGTTAGTCTATCTACGAAAATAAAAATTGTGCGTTCCGTGATGGAAAATGGCAACAGTATGTGTTAAATGTGATGAAATGAAGTTGTGCCCTGGCTATTAATTTTAGCTACGGCATTTTAAATTTTTGGTGCCGTTGCAGAAGAATAAAGATCTAGGCCTACTGTTTAATCATAATTAAAAAGTTCTCAATATATACTACTCAAAAGAAGTTAAGGGTCAACCATTTATTTTTGTTTGACATTTTATTGGACACGGGGAACATGTAAATCAAAACTTTTAAGCACACTTTTGGTCGTAATGAGGTCAGTATGTCTCAATGTAGAGTCTCTTATGCAAAGCATATGCACTTTTTATACACAACTATTCTGAAGATCTGATGAAAATTCGCCATTTTGAGTATAATGAGGTCCAACAAAACTTATCAAATTCGATAACTTTGTTAATAACGAGTGAAACTAGCACGTGCTCGTAAGCAGTTGACACAACGACGAGGCATGCTGTCGATCAGACGTCGAAAAAACATCTGGGGAATGGCCTGCCACTCTGCCTGAAGGAATTGCACCAATTCTTGAAGATTATCAGGTTGCCCATGATTGTCTCTCACACGTCTACCCAACTCATCCCATGCATGCTTAATTGGTGCCAAGTCAGGAGAGTATGCAGGCCAATCCATTCGTTCAATACTATTTTGGGTGAGAAAATCATTAACAACTCGTGCTCGATGCGGTCTTGAAGAACAGAACCTGCTGCAATTTGACGAAGACTTGGGATGCCAAAAGGCTGTACAATTTCTCATCTCTGTACCGGATACCCGTCAAATATCCCTGGACTACGAAAAGGGGAGTCCTGTGATGTACCGAAATTCCAGCCCACACCATTACCGTATCACCTCCAAAGCGATGGCGTTGTCTGACGTTAACATCAGCAAATCTTTCTCCTTGTCGCGAAGTCTGCCATCGTTGAACTGTAATGCAAATCGGGACTCATCAGTGAAGAGTACCCGCTGTCTCCAGTCTTTATGGCATGTGCACCAGTCACGACGTGCTGCCCTATGTCGGTGAAGAAGAGGTGGTCGAACCGCTTGTCGTCGAGATCGAATGTTGTGGGCTCGCAGACGATTTCTTATGGTTGTGTCCGACACCTGAACACCACTTGCATTTCGCAGTTCATCTCTCAGACATCTCGCTGATACAACGCGCTAACGTAAGGCCATTTGAATGACATACCGGTCTTAACATTGCGACGTTGATCTTTGCCTACCAGAATGCGATTCTGAATCGAATTGGTTGCCTGGAAACGCTGTCATAGTCTCCAAATCACACTCTGGCTACAACAACCGATTCCCTGTGCCACATTCCTCTGGGTAAAACCCTGTTGAAGCCACGCAATGGATCTTCCTCTGTCAAGTTCACTCAGCTGACGTCTGACCGTTTTGAAATTTCAACTGAGAGCAGCACGGTCATGGAAGGTTTTTTTATGCCAAAACTGTTTATGGAAAATGCATAGTGCACGTGCAAGGACATAATCAACTCAAAAGTCGTACCCTACTGCGTTTGAGCGATGCAAACAGTTTTGGGCTTCAGTTTGTGGTTTCTAGGAGAATGTCAAAATCGTTTTGTTTGAAAATGACATATTCCTTGTACACAGGTTTTGTCGTCAGGATATCGTGAACCAATTTTGACACGATTTCCGCCAATAATTTTATATATATATATATATATCTGATATGTGCACAGACAATAACCTGGTAGTAAAAAAGGTTTGACCCTTAACTTCTTTAAAGTACAATGTAGTATATTTAAAGTGAGAATTTGATATTTTTAAATAAAGTCAAAACATAATCATTTCTACGTTTCTTGCTCAACAGGTTGTCAACTCATTATTATACGATCCTAGGCATATTTCCCACACATTAAATATCATTCAAATCGGAAATAACAGAATTACTTTCCTTGTTTTTCCTTTTTTCCCCATGCAATAGCTATCTTCAAAGGTTTGAATTTGAAGTTGAAAATGACATGTTTGCCAATTTCTTAACTGGCAATAGTGAATTATAGGATTAATAGGATTATTCTTTAACAAGGTATGTCTGTTTATAGATATCATCTATTTTAAGGCTTTATTTTAATACATTTTAAAAATATAACTTAAAAATATGAAATTCTCACTTTAACAGTTAATTGTACATCAATCAACATAACTGCCATATATAAACTAAATACAGCCGTCCCTGCCCTAAAATCTGTCACCTTTCCTCCTAATTTAAAATAACTTTCAGTCTATCATTATTAATACAACATAAGTAATTAACTAGAATATGCACGGGTTAATGTCATACAGTTGGGCGGTATATTGGTTGGATGCACTTCGAGTATTGGCTGTCCAGTGATCTGTGACGTAAAGAGATGGAGAGAAATGGGGTTTAACGTCCACTCTACACAAACTAGATCATTTCGGGACTAACATAAGGTTCAATTTTATTTCAATAATTCGCTTGCGCGTAGGGGTCTTTAGCAGTGGGAGGACAGTTTGGACAGGCGACCCTACACCTTGGCACGTACAACCGAGGATTCAAAAACCACGCTAGTTGACTAAATGACAGGCTTTATGATACAGCACGCACGTGTTAACCATTCGGCCATCCACACACCCGATCTTTGACGTACAGCCAATTTGACGTCCACTCGGCACATACAAACTAGGTTATTTCAGAACTAACGTTTGATACAGTTTTATTTCTATACATGTAATTCGTTTTCGCGTTGCGGTCTTTAGCATAGTGAGGAAACAGTGAAAAAATCCATGCTGTTGTACGGCGCCCATATTCCTTGGTATCGAAACCATGCCATATATGTCAAAACATAATTATTTCTGTCTATTGCTCAATAGAAATGAAGTGAAATGAAATGGGGTTTAACGTCCTACTCTTCTGCACCTAACCTGGGCTAATGGAAAACGGGCATACGCAATGCAGTGTGCTACGAGTGAAATTTTGCCCGGGCAGCAGCGCTACGGCCTACTCTTATATCGAATTCCAACTGGCAAGGGATCTTTTACGTGCACGGCAACGTGTACACGGGGCCTCGGTTTTTCGTCCCATCCGAACGACTAGATAGCTGTCCTTGTCAGGCCCTCCGTTCTGCATCAATGACAAGGGGCAACCACGCCGGAAAATCGAGATGAACTTTCTCGGCCAATGCAGGGATCGAACACCCGACCTCCTGGCTAGCGAGCCAGCGCCTTACCCACTTAGCCACATTATCTCCCTTTGCTCAATAGGTTGTCAACTCACAATTATACGATCGTAGGCATTATATCACACACTAAAGAATCATTCACACCGGAAATAATAACACAATTACCTAACTTGTTTTCTTCCCCCCCCCAACCCCCATGCAATAGCAATCTTCAAACGTTTGAATTTGAAGTTGAAAATGACATTTTTGCCAATTTCTCAACTGCCAATAGTGAATTATAGAATTATTCTTTAACACTGTTGGACTGTTTATAGATGCCATCTAATCTAAAACTTTATTTTAATACATTTTAAAAATATGACTTAAAAATATGAAATTCTCGCTTTAACAAATATCAGACCCTTTATTATCTGAAACGCGCTAAACCATTCGATCGATCAATCTACTCGACCACAAGGCTGGCTTTATCTCAAAAAAATGTTACACTTACCTTAGTATTCTTGGTTGGTTTGGTACCTCCCCATGTGTTGCCATCACTCCATCGCTGTAGACCGGATTCAAGATGGGGGCAAACACCGTGGACATTTGTAACCCCTAAACATACACTCAACACAACCAACAAATATAACCACATGTTGATTGACAAGTTATTGTTGTGACGTAGTACACACTTTTAATATGTGTTCATTTATACTTTGTAGATTGTTTCCTTTTTATTTCAGTAGGAAGTCGTAAGTCATCTAATGAAACCTGTCCCGACTGTAAACTTTTCAACTTAATAAATTAGCCAGGTTTATCGTTTTAAAGGTAGGGCCAACAAATCGAACACTAAGTCTAAAAGCCTGATTTGTTAATCATAATGGATGCTACAGCTCAACTCCAAACGATAATCTGTACATAAAGGTGCAGCGCTGATTTAGGAGCACTAACTTTCACCCAACTTGGTTCAACTTGATTACTTATAGACTCCCACGAATGTCACGTGATCAAAATAAAAACAGTTGTTACCTTCAAGTGCGGAATAAATTTATGTTTACGTTGTGGTTGAACGCGTCTAGATTTGTCACCAATCTGTTGACATTGGTTCACGGGTCAAAATAATTCAAGAGCAATATAAATATGTCGACCTAAACCAAACCCTAACCCATGTTTATTGTGGTAGTAGTATGAGGAACGAAGGCCAGGGGATGAAGACGAATTGGTAAGGGGTGGGGGGCTAAAAAGCCAAGTGTCTCCCTTTATCACTACATGTCAAAATGAAAGTAACTAAACATAAAATTAACAAAAATAGGGTAAGTAGAAGAGGAAAGGAAATATTTCGGAGAATTTTGGGGGTGGTTATTTTGCCGAGTGGGTAGTGAGGGCCCGGGTGCATCTCATCCAACTATTCCTGGATCTGCGTCTGAAAAACTCCACGGCAACGGTTTTGGGGCGGTACCTCCAGCTATTCACGAATGGACGCCTGTCAACCCTGAGGTGGGGGTTCAGGGGCGGTTACATTTATGTGTTCTTGCAATTATAATTTGCGTATAGTCTGGATAAATTTTAGAAAGATCAATGAACGCTGTACCTAATCCGTTCGTTTGACGCTTTCCTCTCTGGGGTCGGATAATCTAGTGATCATTTGGGGAGGTCCTCAATACCCCCTGTAACTGTAAGGACCCGCTACTTCGGCATTTATGAGGGGGCTTCGTTGAGGTACGCAGTCCGTTCGTTTGACACTTTCTTCTCTGGCCGGAATAAACTACAGTGATCAGGCAATCAGCGCTTGACTGAATACTGCTAGACAGCATTTCGGACGGTCTTGTTTTTCAACATTTTCTGGGGAGATCCCCCATACCCACAGTAACGACTCCCTGCTTTGGCGCTCATGAGTAGACTTCGTCGAAGTGTGCAAGTCCGTTGGTTTGACACTTTATCTCAACCGTCAGTGCATTTCCGGCTGCCTGTTTTTCAAAATTTTCTGGGGAAGACCCCCGCCCACGGTTATTCCTAATTTCAAGCTCCCATCTTTGCCGCAACTGAAAATTAGAATTTATATCGGATGTGAACATCCTGTGTGAACTCCTTTAATCAGAAAAGGTATCTGGTATTCAATAATTCTCTAAAAAGTAAGTGAACTCCTAAAACGAGAAATGAAATCTGGTGTTCTAAAAAGAGTAGATAAACCATGTTCAGTGCACGACGAACGTCTATAACTAATTAAAGCGACCGTTTATGTGTTACAATCCGAGTCCTGGATATGCAAAATGGCGGATATTCGATAATGACCTCAGTAGATAGGCCTAACACTGATAGAAATAGATTAATAATAATATAGTTCGGTGAACCAGAAACTGTATTGTTATCTTACTGTATGCATCAGTGGTCGTGATTTTATTAACTCGTGATAAACAGATTAACCACGTCATAGATAAAACAACAACAAGTTCATTCAACCAATGATGTAACAATTTCAAGATGGCGGAGAAGACGTCATGTAAGGTTCCAACCTGTTTCACAGAGAATTACTAACGAATTATCCCTGTAACGGATGGCTGTCTAAAACACGTGCGTTGACTTGCACGCCTCGTAGTCATTGGCTCAACAGCTCGTGCAATGTTTACTTAACACCTAACTGCTTCGAGCAAAATGATGCATTTTACTCATTTTAATACCCATTTACACTAAATAGGAAACATTTTTTAACTACAAATACTTTTAACTACAAATACTTTATTTTTTTTCTTTTACCTCAAAAAAATGTTTGAGAATTTAATTTGTCGGAGTAACAAAGTTAATATGCCGTACTCATTTAGCCTCGTCGATGTCATGCTTATCAGTGATTGTAGCGGCCAAGCGAATATTCACTGCGGGATCAGTTTGGTAAGGTTCCTGGTTCATATAGTATTACTGTATTTGCAATTAAGGGCATTAAGTATTCCTGGTCCTCCATTGGTCGGGAATTGAGTGGTGCATTATATTATAAAATATGCCGTGAAAAATATGTGGCGTGGCTTCGGTCCAAATTTTGTCATGTTACGTGAAGTTTGTTTTATGTCGGGAGTTGTGTTGTCGAATGTTTCATGTATGTACTTTAGATCACGAGATCTGTCAATGAGTTATATGTGGCATGTTTTCATCCCAAGATTGTTATTTCTGGTCTCTAATTTTCGGGAGTTGTGTGGTCGAGTGGTCAAACGTAGATCACGACGTCTGCCATTTAGTGGGGGGGGGGGGCTTAGTGGTCTAGAGTGCCGCGCTTCGACCTCTAACTGACCGACCACCTCTGGCTTGCGGCTGTGGTTTCGAGCCCTGGTGTGAGCGTATGTGGCATGGAGATAGGGGGGGGGGACCTTCTTAACCTCGTTGGTTTCCTCCGGGCACTCCGGTTTCCTCCCACTGCTAAAGACCCCTACGCGTAAACGAATTATTGAAATAAAATTGGACAATATGTTGGTCCCGAAATGACCTAGTTTTTTTTGAGTGGACCGTAAACCCCATTTCTCTCTCTCTCTCTCTCTCTCTCTCTCTCTCACCCCAACGTCGGGTTCCCTGGTTTTCTTGCACTGGTAAGCACTCCTATGCCCAAGCAAATAAATATAATATAAATGAACCATATGATAGTACTGCAGTGAGCTTGTTCGTGTTAAGTGGACGTTAAACCCCAAAACCCCTTCTCTCCCAAGACGTTCCCATTCCCATCCCTGCCTTCAATGATCTATTTATGCATAAAACCATGTCGACCATTTAATGTTGTTGATATAATGTATCCGAGAAGGTCAGTTGACTCGATTAAGCTAATCCTCTTGTCATTGTCGATTATAATCGAACCATGAATATGTATATTTGATCAACATTTATTTCAACATTTTTGTTCGCAATTATAATAACCCAGAGCGATAGCCTGAATTAATGGCCAATAATCGTTATTTTTTGTTGGATTCATGTAAACAAATTTTACTGATGAGCCTTAAGGTCACCGATAGTTATTTTGGGAATTATTTTGAATCCTTTGCAAACTACAACATTATTTTAAAAGGAAAATCCCTCCAAACGATTCAATTCAGTTCCGTGGCTGCATGTTAGCGATCGACTGAGAGCTGGAAATAAAATGAAACTGGGTTTACAACATCATACTGTTCTGGGGGTTGGCTTGGGGGTTGGGTAGCCGAATAGTTAGCATGTGCACGCTGCATCATAAGGTCTGTCATTGATTAATCTGTCATAGTTGTTCGATTCTCCGTTTGTACGTGACAAGTAATTGGGCCGCTTGTCCAACCTAGTGTGTTTTTTTCCGGTTTCCTCCCACTAATAAAGACCGCTACACACAAGCGAATTATTGAAATAAAATTGAACCATTTGTTAGTCCCGAAATGGCCTAGATTGTGTCGAGTGGACGTTAAACCCCATTTATCTCCCGCTCTTATACTATTCTACTTCGACTGGGATACTAACGACAAACTGAAAGTTGGAAAATCCAAGTAAGAGTAGGCCTTATTAGCACGATTGGGGCCATGGACACAACAAGTACATTACCGATGTGTATCACGCTTTGTACACGTCAACACATCATCCTAGTTGTTGCTAATTTGAAATTTCCTGAATTTAACAGTTTGTGGGGTTTTTGGGTACAAAGGGGGTCGGATGTTTGTTGGCCGAGTCTCCTATTCAATAAATAGTTGTTATTTGGGATTCTTCGGCCATTGAAAAGGTCACCCCAATCCAGCCCCAGCACTCAAGGTTTTCATAAGAGGGACTGGGGGTATAATCACACTTTGTTTCAGAGTAATAATATGTTGGGTTTTTGTTTTTGTTTTGCCGCAACGTAAACAAAACACTCCAGTCATTTTCCTAGCTATTTCCATACTTAAATGCACACTCGTCTTCGCATTTGAACTGCCAAAGGTTTGTCATTCCATCCACCCGGACATGAACCATCTCAGGGTTATCGTTGAAGCCGGGACATTCTATAGAGTCAAACACATCAACCACCTCTCCTGACAATAGTAAGATGAACGCATAATAACATAATAGTCAATTCCTTACCCCCGCTGTAACCGATTTGTTGGCTCTTTATAAATGCATTATCGCCCACAATCAAGTGGGAGTGATAGTAGTAGGTATACAGAGTAAATTGTTAATTCGTATCTTAGTTAATCTTTCTATTAGATTGGTCAATTGATATTAGTAATATGGTTTGCATACAAGATAACTCGTTTATACATATTATAATTATTTCACCAATCTTTTAAGGAAAACTTTCTATAAAAATGATTAACTGATATAGTGAGTGTGTGTGTATGTGTGTGTGTGTGTGGGGGGGGGGTACTAAATTGTTAGTCAATGTTATATTTCACCAGATATGTGTGCATGTGATGGGGGGGGGGGGGGGGGGGGGTAAAATTTATACAAGATAGGTTTTTAATTAATATTATATAAGACCATATATTCCAACAAAGGTTTTATATAATAAATGATCAACTGATATCGGTAATGTGATAGGTATACAAGGTAAGTTATTTATTTATATGCAAGTTGTCTTTTCACCGTATGTGCAAGTTAAACTTTCCATAAAATGTTTACTGTACGGCTTACCAGACTATCAGATTAACAAACTACAACATGTTCAAAATTCAGCAGCTCGACTCCTCACTAAAACTAGAAAACCCCAACACATCTCCCCTGTATTGCAATCTTTACATTGGCTCCCAATTCAGCAAAGAATTAAGTTCAAGTTACTGCTTTTGGTCTTCAAAGCGTTAAACGGCCAAGCTCCATCTTTTATAAAAAGTCTTGTGGACCCTATACTACCAGTAGAAATCTCCGCTCTCAGAAAAAAACATCTTCTAAAATCTCCAGCCATTAACTTACAACTTGGAAAACGAGCCTTTTCTATGGAATAGACTACCACAGTCAATGAAACTACCGTCTGTGGGCCATTTTAAATCTCAACTTAAAAATATTCTTATTTCAAAACCCTGATCTGTAAATAATCAGTGAATATAAAAACCAACAGCGCCTTAGAAACTGATTTCTTCAGTATTAACGCGCGTTATAACTGACGATATTATTATTATTATTAGAACCATGGTGACTTTACGAGTGGCTGAGTTTGAAGTTTATCTAAGAGTCTAATGTTCTCCACTGTCATATCTTCGATGATAGAAACACCTGATTTTTATTTAATGAACATGGTTGTTCTTATCATTTTATTCAATTAACAGGTTCTTCTTATCACAGTTAATGTAAATGGCTACATGGAAACTTATTCAGTTACATGTACAATAGCTAGTTGACAAACTGTACAAATGTTAAAATGTGAACATTTTAATTCTCTAAGAATATTTTTAGAGGAAATAGTGGTTGGGGTATTAATGCCCTACTTGTCTGCATATAAACCCAGGCTACATCTGTGTCCTTGTGCAGCATTCACGGCATTAAAAGTTCAAATGTATCGCAAAAACAATGTTAAATATCCGAATGTCCCGTCACGTATTCAGACTTTATAATTCACACGTACCGTATCCACAATCTTAAAAAATCAAACGTACCGCATTCACAATTTTAATGTACAGCATTCACGATCTTATAAAAATCAAATGTACTACATTCGTGAATCTCACGAAATCCATATTTGACAACATATCAACGGGGAAAGTGGGGGTGAGAATGGGAGACGTTATGCGTCTACATTGCATTACATATACGTGATAAAACATAATATATTCAGTTTCAATGGCACTAACGACTCAAATATTTACACTCGCATCGCTTGTAAACGGAAAAAATATCATTCACTGCCAACTAAGAAATAAATCTAGTAATCACAACAATCACCTTTTCCACACCTATCTGCATCAAAAATATGTCCAAAATGCAATCTACCTCTTCTTCTTCTCTTGTCCATCTTATTCAACGATCAGAATCGAACTAATCTTGGAACAACCCATATTCCTGAAGCAATGGCCCGATATATCCCTTTCTGGCCATTGCTGGAATAGCGTCTGTTTCTTGAACTTATGCGGGAGTGTTTCCATTCTTTCCGTTCAATGAAAGCTATCACTTAAGTACAGCAACATGACAGTGTTCGATTAATCTGGGTCTTCCCTAAAACTTTGGACAGTGATTTAAGGTATTAAAAACGGTGAAAGTATGTTCGTTTCCAAACGCAATTAGTTTTACTGCAGTATTCTGCTATGCACGGGTTAATTAGGCATACTAAAATCGTGAGCCATGACGTAACGTTATGTAAACATATTTGGTCCAATATTGGCAATCGTTTTAAATGTAAAGCTTTTGTAGGGCAGCTAGTGATTGGTATGTAGACGGACTACTGACCAATCAAAATTTAAAACAACAATATCCACTCATAATAGCAGTGTGTAGTAGGATTACCTCTAATCAAACGAAACGCTGCGCGGAGTATGGGAACAACAGTTCGTTGTGGTAGAGTACGTCTATAACACAAGGTACCACTGATCATTTAATGCGTTGGCGTAGCTTGAAGATTTGAATTACACCTCTTGTAGAAAATATTCCTGGAAGAACCATTCCATACGATACAGTACTTTTAGATCACCAGATACCACGTGTCATTTAACCTGATTTAAGGCGTTGACGTAGCTTTGGGATTATTGTTGGTGCTATCATGGTAGTTTGATACCGGTTGCTATTGACTATAGAATATGACCGGTGAATAGTTCTTTTCAACAGAGCGCATGTACCATTCTCTGTGAGTACCCGTAGTGTCAAAAGAGTGTAGCAATTCTCTCTGGTTAGCTGAGAGGCTGTCCATCAGATTTCCAATAGCGTTTCGTCTTGACCTCTGCGAGTACGCGAAAATAATGTTGAGGTATTCCCCATCGGTTTGCGAGAAACTATCCGTGTGTAACTGACCTCCAAAGTGATTTTCTCCTATGGAATAGCTGCATTTACTCGATATTCTTTTGTTGGCAAAGGTAAAGTGCTCATTTCGAGTGCCGATTGAGTCCTTTCTATGGGTATTATAAAGTTCTTTACAAAATTTCCTGTGTTCAAGTAGAGACTGGCTCCAGCCCAATTTATTTAAATAAGATATATCAACACGTTCTAGAAGGTCCCCTACCGCGTTTCGTCTTGCTCCGAATTTACGACCACCAGACATTCTTTTGTGGATAAAGCCTTTTACACTGACGGTGTTCACAGAACTAGTACATTATTATTGTTCATCTTTTTAAAGTTTACTTTTTTAAAAAGTAATACAGCTCCACAATGTTGCAAAGTTAATTAATTAACTGCCTGCCTGAATGGTTGGTGTTTAAAATCTGCCTCCACAATGTTGATATAGCAGACGATTTCGTTACACAAACCTCTTTGTAAAAACTTGAAGTCGTTATGTTATCTCGGGGTTTAGCAGTCACTGCTCCTTCATCCTTGATACGTCTTTCACTGTCAAAATACTTCTTAGAATGAGCAGAAGACGACTGGGTTTCGATGTTTTGATTGCCAATGGAAATGCTCATAAAACTCGCCAGTGACGTCCCTAAAACTGTTAAATGTCATATAATTATGTGTGTAGTGCGACGTCAGACGCTATTTTTAGTATGCTGTCAAGTAATTAATGTGGTCACTTTCTAACAGTTATTAAGAATACGTAGGTGTTCGAAATGTTTTGTTGAACGCAAGGGAAATGACGAGCTCTATAGTATACGTAAATATTGGACGTGTTGGTGAACTCTTTTGGAAATGATATTGTTCTAAGTAAGAAACAGGATACGAATCCGGTTTAACGTCGCGTCTACACAACTCGTTCAGGCGTGGATCCCCCCGTCAGCCGCAGTGACATAGTTGATTTTCATTTTCGTTTGCTTAGTTACTGTTGTAGTTCACATATCTGATCCAATTTTAGTAGATACTTCAATTTTGATTGGCTGAGCACTAAAATCAATCTAATATTATCCAATCAAATTACTAAAATTGGGATCTTATCTTAGTTAAAATTTCGTGAAATAGGCCCCTGTTCTTTAATTGATAACATAAACATGATTTACGCAATCCAAGGTTGCAACTTATTACCAATGTGTGCCCCCACCCCTCCTTCGACAAAATCCTGGATCCGGGCCTGTCGTTTGCTATTCATATTATTTGGGTTGTCGTTTGGGGTTTTATGGGGGAAGCGAGGGGGTCTGAGGCGGGGGTCTAGGGTGCGTCACACAACTCAAACTGGACTGTGTAAATAGGGTGTCTTTTAAAGTACAATCGCGTTACCGTTGATAAAAAAAATGTATGTTGAGTCCGCTACTAAACAGATGTAACAATAATGCCGATGGTAAGAGCTGGGCCCTGTACGAAATTTTAACTTAAGATAAAATCCAATTTTAGTAGATACTTCAATTTGATTGGCTAAGCACTAAAATCAATCTATTATTATCCAATCAAATTACTAAAATTGGGATCTTATCTTAGTTAAAATTTCGTGAAATAGGCCCCAGAGCAGTATCTCGATGTCATTGTTGAAGATGTCTGTAATATTGTCAGTTTTGATGTAATATTGATGTTATGATTGTGATGATGTACATTGCTGCACTGTTCATGGATAATAAATTTATATACACATTTTGGGGGACAGAGCCGGGTTAAAACCCAGGGCCTCAAGATGTCAGGGGCCTCTGACCAAGGTGTATACTATTAAAATGGGTTCGTCCGTCTGTCTGTCTACCCGTCACACTTTTTGGGACACAATAACTCTCTTCCTAATTGAGTTAGAATGTTCAAACTTTGTGTATGTAAAGTTCCCATTAAGTGAAGGTGATGAAACTTGGTGTATAGTTTCATTACATCGATACCTCGACTAAGTTCGATAATGAACATTTTCTGCCCAGGGTAAGAAGAGCAATAAGCAATTTCAGTCCCGTGAATTTGGAACACAATGACTCACCTTCTAACTGAGCTAGAATGTTTAAACTTGGTGTAGGCGTTCATTAGGTCAATGTCTTGATGGAGTTCGGTGATGAACATTTTCTGCTTACAGTAAGCAGAGATAAGTAATCTGATTGGTTGATGCTTTGGTGCACAATAACTTTGGTTATAATGAAGTGAGAGCGATGAAACTCAGAATATGGGTTCATTATATCATTACCTTAACTAAGTTCGATAGTGAGAATTTTCTGCTTAGGCTATGAAGCGATAAGTAATTTGATTGGTCAAGACTTTAGAACTTGGAACACAACAACTCTGCTTTTATTTGAGGTAGAATGTTAAACTTGAAGTAGATGTTCATTAGGTGAATGTCTTGACTGAGTTCAATGATTAACATTTCGAACTGAAGCTAAGCAGACAAGATAAATGAAATGAAGGTTTAACGTCCTACTCTTCTGCACATAACCTGGGCTAATGGAAAACGGGCATACGCCCTACAGTGTGCTATGAGGGAAATGTTGCCCAGGCAGCGGCGGTACGGCCTACTATTATATCGAATTCCAACTGGTAAGGGATCTTTTACGTGCACGCCAATGTGTACACGGGACCCATCCGAACGACTAGGCAGCTGTACTTATCAGTTCCTCCGTTCTGCATCATTGACAAGGCGAAACCACGCCGGGAAATCAAATGGGACAAGATAATCTTCATTCTATCCTGATAGAGAGCGAGGAAACTTAGTGTAAAATAGTTTGATAGCTCGATACTTTTGAAAAAATAAATAAATGTGCGATTAATTGATATGTGTCATATATGTTGACTTGTTTTAATTGTAGTCATGTATTGGCAATATCAACGATCCGAGTCATAGTGGAAAAGGTTGCAATCTATATATCGGCCGCGTTTAGAATCGGCTCTTTACACTGGTTATTGGGATTCCAATAGCTAGCTCTGTGTTACATTTGTATAATGGTCGATCACTTTAACAATTGGGAATACAACCCAAAGAAATAATTATTTAATGTCAGCATGGGTCATGATCTGTCATATGTTACAAGAAATACGAATGCAAACATATTGTATTAATTCCGTTATACAAGTAACCATACCGGTAAATGTATCAGAGAAGTAGTTCAAAAAACTAAATGCACTAAATCGATAAAGAAGAGGATCGATGTATATTGAATGTATTTAGGGCACACATTACAACTGTCACAGAGACAAACAAAACTGAAGCAAAGGAATGTAGACAGCCGTCTGCTGCCTGAATGGCGTGACGTGAATTTGCCGTTATAGCGGTAATGACGTCGTAGCTTACAAGGTGCAAAGTTTCCCGATAAAAAAGGGCAAAACTCCAGATAAAATAACGTTAAAATCTTTAAAAAACACTATTAGTTTTTGTGACAAACTGGAATTATTAAGTTATGCAATTGTAGAAACCATAATATAATTATTATATAATACCCCACGCAAGAAATGCAAAACAGGAATCCTGAAGACATCGTAGGCTATTAGTGTATTTATAAAGGCATAATAAATAAGGGCTATAATCCAGACAGGATTAGACAACTACAGAAGTAATTTAAATAAATATTATATTGAATCATTATCCAATATGTAGTCAGTAATATATTTATAAGAAATGTCAAACTTAATATGATGAAGAAATTTCTTTAAAAATGCGTAATTGTGTACCGCCTTTGGCAGTGCACTTAAAATTAACCGTTTTTATTCGGGAAAGAAATAGTTCTTTATTGTTGCATATTTTCAAAAATCGTAATGCCTGTGAATAGCAAACATTATATAGTGTAGTATCTGGTATGTTACTGTAAGTTGACGGATATTTTACTACATTTACTTCAAAACCTAATTTGTCTGTTTTATCGAATATACCGACATTAAATTTATCGTTAATTATATTGATGTCCAGGTCAAGAACAGATGCATTTATAGTGCCCGAATTTTCTTTATTTAATATAAGTTCAGGAGGATATATTTCACCGTTATATTTATTGAAATTACCATTATCATTGATGGGTGTTATGTCATCAATGTAACGGAAGGTATAATTTAGACTTTTAGCTATACCTTGTAATCTGTTTTTCTTTTATGGTCTTGAAAGCAGAATTGGTATTTATATAAATGTGCATTTACAATAAATGGGGCGGGGTCAGTTCCCATTGGTAAACCAATAGTTTGTTGTATTATCTGATCCCCAACCTCAAATATGACATTGTCAATGAGAAAATGTATGATATTTTGAAATTTTTCTTTGTCAAAAACTAGTGTTGGCATTGCGCCGTTTTATAATCCATCTCGCTTTTTGTGAGTAGATGGCCATCAAGTTTCTGCCTTTTCCGAAAGCTCCATTAAAGGCTTTATCTACGAACCAATCCAAATTATTTTTTAGATCTGCATGATGTGGCATAGTATATAAAGTAGAAAAGTCGAAAGTTTCTATTGATTTTGCATTGTCTTTTTTTTATTGATTTTATCTAGAGTATCTACTATGGGTTTATTTTTATCAATTATGAAAAAAATGTTAATTCCGGTATAATTACGAAGTGTTTGGCACCATATGGCATGTTGGGCCTGGCATAATTTAAGTCACTGCTAAAGGTTATGTCTGGCAGATGCTGTAGGAAATTATGTACATGTATCTGAATTTTACTGGGTATAGAATAAATATAAGGCAGCGCATCTATTTTCACATTGTCTCTTATATCATTACTCCTGTTAAACGAATATTGGTTATGCAAAATCTCTAGTTTAGATAAATCCGTAATACATTTATAAGTGTCATTATTGGTGTAACACAACTTGTGGTCTGCATCCGTGTAGTTACCTCCCTTCCACTACGCCACTCGTACAGACCCGTTTAAAACTGCTTCGTGCCGCGCTTTGTCTGTGATATCAGTCTCGGTAGAAGTTGACACAGAGCTCCATGAACAAACAAACTAACTCTTTATGGAATCAAAAATAGGTAACTAAAGATATTTGGGAAAATAGCAGAAGTCACAAGAATTGGTGAGAGCGGTCTGCATTATCAGCTTAAAACTGAGCCACATTCATAACACATCTATTTCGAGTGCTGTATAGAGAATCTCCTACGAGTCTTTTATGACGTCAAAAAAATATCAATACTAGTCGATATAAAAAACAGGAAGATGTTATTTATCACCCAATCCCTTCTTACATGCACAAATAAATACATATATTTCTTTGCTACAGTTTTCACTTTTGCGAAATCTGATTACATTATGGAGTAGTGATACATAATTTTTTGACGACAATTCAACCCTTGTAAAGTCCTTTAGAATGGCCCGGTGTTTCCATCAAGGTCAATTAAATAAAAAAAAATAGTTCCCGTTTAATAAAAAAAAGAAGTTACTTTTAATAAAAATGAACTGAAATTAAAAAAGTAGTTCCCTTTAACGTCCACTCGACACAACCAGGTCATTTTGGGACTAACATATGGTTCATTTTATTTCAATAATTCGCTTGCGCAGTGGGAGGAAACCGGAGTGCCCGGAGGAAACCCACGAGGTTGAGAAGGCGCCCCTATCTCCATGTCACATACGCTCACACCAGGGCTCGAAACCACAGCCGCAAGCCAGAGGTGACCGGCCAGCTAGAGGTCGAAGCGCGGCACTCTAGACCACTAGGCCATCCCCCCCCTTCCATTTGAGATTTGAAATAAGAGTTGACCGTAGTGCCACTGTCCTGGCAAAATTTCTATGTCTCGCCAGTTTTCATTCGCACAGTCGGTGTAGAATAGTAAGACATAAACCATATTTCATTTTCCCCGATGTTCATTGCAACGATTCCATGCACAAACGTCGGACATGACCATTTTCACGGCAAAAATAAGCTTTCACAAGGCAGAAAATGTCACTGGGCCCCTTGGGACTCCTGCACTAGAAAAAGGAGGCATTATTCTGGTTATAGTCTGTCATGCACATTCACACAAATGTCATTTGTTTCGCGAAAAAAATAAACAATATAAAAAATAACATATTTATTTATGGTACGGTACAAAAAATATTTGATAACTAATTGACTACTTTAACATCGTCGAATAAAGTTAACCAACTGAATGTCGTATGTCTGTCTGTCAATAGACCAACCGGAGCAGAAAATTAGAACGCGTTAATCCGTAACAGTTGCCACGGCTAAGCCCCCCCCCCCCCAAAAAAAAAAAAATAAAAAGAATAAAAAAAATAATCGAACAATATTGATTTCTTAGGAGTGTTCTTAGACGGCCACATCCTCAGCCCCTCCCAAAAATTCCGTAGACCCACCAACTTTTATGAGCTAGATACGGGACCGCGTTAACCCCGTTTTATTTCATGTCCATTTCCAATCTAAAGAACTAAAAATATCTCTGTTATTATCAATATTCATAGCCTATGGTAAAATTGTGAAACTCACATTTAGTTTATCACGTTTAGCTAAAATAAAGACATTCAAGCACCTGCCTCCGAGGCCAAAGCTATAGTTTATAACAGTTTGTCATACAGATAACTGATATTAAAACTTAAAACAAAATGTTGGGGATGGAATTATCGAATCCGATTTTCAACATGCAGGCTACACAACAGACGATATTACATCTCACCAGTTGGACGGCTGAAACATATCATGAGTGAAATTGCATGGAATAACTTTGCCGCCGATAAAGCAAAACAAGTCTGCTGGTGTACCTCGGACCCAGGCAGCATGACGTCCAACACCACTGTGACTAATCACCAGCACATTACATGTACTTAAAATATGCTGATCTAAAATAACTTTCTTAAACCCCTCACAAGATTTCTTTTGGTCCTTTTCTTGGTCCACGTGTGCTATAACACCTTCTGTATCTATGGTAACGCCTGGGAATGAATGCTTCACTTTTACTCTGACTTGTTCAGCATCAGTTGTCACAAATATTCTAAACCGTTCAGGATCATTATACTTTCTAAAAAAGTCTAAAATGTTTATCAAGTTATTCATATCATTTCGATTACGAAAATCGTCTGGCATAGAAGGATTACCTCCCATTCGAACCTGGGCGCAAATCAGTTTCCTGCCGTTAGTTCTTTTCATAAAGCTTTGATAACTTCGTTCCAAGTCTGCGGTAAGTGCCATATTTTCCTGCCAAATTGTAGCAAATATTTGCCCCATGCTAAGTTTTTTTAACCATTTTAAATTATGGCTGTAAAGTTTGTTTTGTCGAATATAATGACTAAACTCACTATTTATTGTTACATAATTAATATCCTTATTAAAGAATTGTGAAATGTTGGTGTTTTTTAGATTTTGACGGAGTTCTCTCCCGTATCCGTCAATAAAAACTCTTTCTTCTGTACACAGATCCTTTGTCTTGCCTTTATCCAGTCTCCAGTCTCGTGATTTGGGTTGTAAAAACGATTTTACGTCACACGGTTTGTCTATCTCTATTCTAAATCCAGATTGGGTAGCATTAGCCATTAGATAAACAGCTATTAAGCCTTTCTGTCTGTCGGCCCAGCCTCCACATGTCACCCCCTGTCTGCACGTATACACTAGAGTCCTATCATTTGAGACTGCCTTGCATGGCAACAAATTGAAGACACCAAAAGTCAAGCAAATGGCAAAGAGAAGCAGACAAGCACATATTTTAATCTTTTTCTGAAAATAATAATAAAAAAATAAAATTCAATTTATAAAGATAAGCAGGTATACGCCCACGCAGCAGTTGTGTCTCGATTACCATAGTCAGCAGCCAATCCGAAAGGAGATCCAATTTCTATCGTGTACACAAACGTTGCCGGCTACATATATCTCTGGAACAGAAAGTCCCAGAATGAACAGGGCTTATCTTCTCAGATTCGAAAACCTCTCACAGTTCTAACCTTCACAACAAATTTGAAAATAATCTGTTAAAACCGTGAACTCTTTAGCGGTGGGGTACCTCGGGTCTCAAGAGTGGCGAGGTGCTGAGTATGTGTTATGTTCATCCTCTCATCACCTTACTAAATCACGCCAAATTGCCAAACATCCAAAAACCGCGTTCACTATCGCGTTACCAGGGCTTTCGAAAAGGGGTGTGTGTAGGGATGGGCGGGTGTAATTCCGGTACCGAATGTCGTGGTTCTCGCAATGATTCATATTAAATTTGATTTAAAATCAGACCAGCCTTTATTAATTGCATTAACTAGAGTTTTCAGGACAGGAGGTACGTGGTGTGGTTGAGGGGGGGGGTGTCAAAACGCTGAATGTTGACAAGGCTCGTCCGCTTACGACGCCAGTCATGTCTCACACGGCATTTTCAACAAAATCCATTAAAACTGTTGACTATATCGTGTTAACAAGGTTATCAAAATGAAGGCGGGTAACTCATCGAACAAAATATGGTGAACGTTGTAAATCGATATGGTTCACCTTCTCATGACAGGAATGAGAATTTAAAAATAATCAAATTTAAAAATTGTCTTCGGAAAAGTAGAAGTACGCTGAATCTTGATCGATATGGCTTGTTCTTTCACTATCTAATACTTCACCACACAAAGTTTGAAATCAATCTATCCAAAACTTAGTTCCGTGATGTCGCCAGAAGTTGTTTGTGGACATCCGACGTTGTTCATGTTATTTACTGTTACGGCAAAAATGAAATGAAATGGGATCTAACGTCCCGCTGTTCTTTCCCGACTAGGCTAATGAAGACGGACAGCGGCACTGGGATTCACCCAACCTCAAGGGATCATCTACGTCGCCGCCAATGTGTACACAGGATCTCGTTTTTGTTGTCAAAACCGAACGACTATTACTCGGGGGAGGGGGGTCGCGATCAACTTTCTCGGTCAATGCAGGGGTCGAAAACGCGACGGCTAAGTAAGCGAACCAGCGCCCTACCTGCTGAGCCACCACGGCTCAATGTTACGGCAAACCAGCCCTTTTCTGTTCATTGTGAAGTCATGGTGGCTTGATCGATCTCGGTGTGCACGTAAAAGAACCCTTGGCAGTTGGAATTGGATACAAGAGTATACCATATGACCGTCTTCATTATCCCAATTGGACGTTAAACCCCATTTCATTACATTTCCTAAATATGGGCGCATGCTTATAATAATATTTGCCCAGACAATAGAAATCCAATAATCCCATGTATTTTGAAATGATTGTTCTTATTTTATCTTACCTTCAATCGAGTTGTCCTACAGTCTCTTGAGATCATTTTAAAAAATCAAAATCACCTTAAATATAATTAATTATGGTATGAAAGAGTAGAATGGGATAGGGGTTAAACAAGTGCTATGTGTAAGTGGGAACATTTTCATAATATTAGACTCTCCGTCCTGCAACAATACCAAACGAGCAGGGAGGAGACACGGTCTTGGCCCACTCTGGCATAGAAGATGGGAAACTCCTGTTCGAGGATCCATATTCAGTTGCGTGCTCTTTGGCATGCATGTAAAAATCCATTCGGTATTGTTACTTCGAATATGTAAATATATAATTTACACTGAGTCCGTTTGTGTTAAATCTCATTCATGCATTTCACGAAGGACATACTTTGATAATTCGGTTGTATTTAGGAGGGGGACAGAAACTTAATGATTAAGTATGACAGAACATCAATTCATACGCTGGATTCAGCACATACAGGTGGTCTCATCTATTGTAAATAAACACGAGTTATGCCCCTTGTCCATGACCATTGATGCCAAACTGATCCCGCAGTGAATATTCGCTTGGACACTGATCCCGCAGTGAATATTCGCTTGGCCACTACAATCACTGATAAGCATGACATTGACGAGGCTTAATGAGTACGGCATATTAACTTTTTTACTCCGACAAATTAAATTCTCAAACATTTTTTGGGGGTAAAAGAAAAATAAATAAAGACGTTTGAAGTATTTGTAGTTAAAAAATATTTCCTATTTAGTGTAAATGGGTTTTAAAATGAGTAAAATGCATCATTTTGCCCGAAGCAGTTAGATGTTAAGTAAACATTGCACGAGCCGTTGAGCCAATGACTACGAGGCGTGCAAGTCAACGCACGTGTTTTAGACAGCCATCCGTTACAGGGATATTTCGTTAGTAATTCTCTGTGAAACAGGTTGCATTGATGCAAGTCCTACTTTTTCACACAAATACGAGATAATAAAATATTAAATCAAAAATGAGATTTGCAACAAATAACGCTCGATAAACGAAATATGGTAGTTATTATTGTGATCTAACTTGGACTGTTCGTGGATTTAAATAGAAATTTGTAAATCTTACTACATATGTAAGTACGCCCCGCCTTTATGTTTATCTGGATAAAAATAAAAATTGTCGAGTGGAACCGAATGTGTTATAAGGGTCGTCTTATCATCATTGATAGCAAAAACACGCGCCGAATCAAGTCAGATCAATACTTGAAATACGTTTGGTTCGTAGAAATTAACAACAATAACCTACCGTATATTCAGCTCAATAGGAAAAAAACAGCTTGCGTTTGAGGTCAATACAGGTATACGTTGTGTCTGGTTAACTAGGTCTTCACGGCAGGTGGCTGTCAGGACAAGTTACAGTTGACCTTGAACAAATAACAATCGCCACAGGCCACACCAATATGACTGCTGTATGGTGTTCTTCTGGAAAACCGGTTTTAATTTTGTTTATTGTTCCTCCTGCACAAATGCTAAACTTTAAATCTAAAATTATTTGGTTGCGTCCTTCAAAAGCTTTGAGTTCCAAATTTTTAAGTTTAAAAATTTGCAATTCATTCATCAAGCCCCCGAAAAACTGAAAATTGAATCGGTTTCGCCTACAGTATATACATGTTCAGGGATTTGTTGATTCCCGTAGTCAGCTGATTGGTTGCATTGTCATATAGTGTGCAACAATTTACAAACACTTTGTACACTAACAATTAATTAATTAACTTAAAGCTTAAGCCATTATTTAGCTTTCAAATTGATAAGCTCTCTTGTCCACTTAAACTTCGGTTGTTAACATGTTTTGGTCTGGCTTACAATCATCTCCATTAGAAACGGATTAAATACTTTAGAATGCGAGCCAATCAAATCTATGGTGACTAAAATTAGGATATGAACCCAGAAACTCAAGAAGCATAATACCCGCTCATCTGAAATATTAAAATGTGTCAAAGTCACAAGTCGACTGACAAAACTTGCAATAAATTCATTGAAATAAAAGAAATCCACAGAATTCAATATACCAGGAATATTTCGTTTAAGGAAGCAAAAGATGAAAACCAACGGGGTAGTTGGGGTGGTGCACATGGGTCCCATCTGGCACTTAAACTAATCAATTAAAAGAAACACAGCCGACCGGAGCATAAAATTGTCCCCAAAGATGGAATCGTAAACTAGTACAACAATCCAAGCGGGGTGGAAAGTAAAAGTGTCCCCATAGATGACAACGCAAACCACTTTGCCCCCATCGATGTTTCATTCTTATCGTATCTTATATATGTATTATATGAGTGACTGTACATCCATGTATCTATTTTAAATGTTTTATTGTATCTGCATACAACCTTAAAATAAAGGTTGTTTTTACAAAAAGTATATACATTTATGATCAATCATATTTTATATTATCTATCCATCCCCCCCCCCCCCCGCCTTTTCAGACAAAATATTATAAGCCCAGATAATCGCCTTTCTCTCTTTTGAGCCCGACGAAAGAGTTGCACCGCCCTATCACTCAACCGGACAAATCGACCAGACGGTCATAAATGACTTGTATAAATATATAAGTACACTCAATGATTATTTGGCTAAACGTTAGTCTCTAACAATGTTTGTTTTGTGAAATGTTTGTCAACAACTGAGGTGAGAGGACGTGTTAGCGTTCTGTCCAGGAACCAACCAACCGTGACGTATATGGTAAACCCGAATTCAAGCTGGAAAAACAAGTTTTAAATGGATAATACAAATATGTACACATGAGTTCCCCAAAGAAGAAGAAAAGGAAAAGGAAAGCTAAAGGCATAAACATAAGTGGTGAAAGTCATTGTAAAATACAGGCGAATGAGACTGAAAACTATAGGAGCTTTTATGTGTGACGTATTTCCGGTGTCTATTTTTAGCCTGGCCTTTTCACTGCCGTATCTTAACATAGAAAATGCTAAGGAAAAAAAGGGTTTTCCGTCTTTATCTTTTAATATAAAACGTATTCTTGATTGCCACCCTTTGTTATAAGATGTGTGTAGCATTCGTAATAAATTACCGATTTCAAATTATGCCTAAATTTTTTTTTTTCGTTTTATTGACGATATATACTGCGTTGTAGCAGACGATATCATGCTAAGCTCGCACGCGGTCTGCAGTTGACCGCTGTACGCAAAAGATTACAAAGATGCATTGATGTATGAAGCCGATTTATATGTTTTGTGTTAATTTTATTGCTAACAATTAATAGCTAACATCTGTTTGGTTGTAAAATGCCACGAAATCGAGCATATGAGTAAATAATAGAATGGGTTATATAGAGTGGTGATCTGTGGCTTCACGAAAGAATTATTCAAGACGATATTAAAATTTTTAAAAGCAGGACCGTAGCAAATCTAAAAAATAGAGCAAATAATAATCACGCTGTAAAAAAATAATTCTGTATAGAATGCACCGAGTCCAGTTATATATTTGCATTCAACATTTGTTCTCTGAACCAAATACTGAATTAGAAATTGATAAAATGGTCGCAAATATATCGTTCTTCATTCTTGGGTTGCGACATTGGAGATAAACTGACTGGATTAAAATTTCACAGTGTCAAAAGTTGTGCCAAGACGATTAATGTTGTTGGAAAAAAAGGGTTTTAAACATATTCACAGATTCAAATTGATCATCGTTTTATCCTTTTCTGTTATTCATATTCCATCAAGAGTTTTTTTTTTATAAAATGGCTGACGTTTTACTCCGTGCATCAAACAATTATTTTATCATTGGTTAGAGCCGCCTAAACGCGGGGAAATTTATAGTAGCTATTGGTTAACAGCAGGGTTGCCAGATGCTTACAACGTAGGGGGGGGGGGGCAAATCATTACCCAATATAGGCCAAATAAGAGGTTCTTGGGGCCAAACACACCTAACCCCCCTTAGACATCTACAAACTCATCTGTTTTGTTAAGAAATATATTCTTCTCCTGGTTTTTTTTTTAAAAGAAGTAAACAGAGTGAGAAATAAAAAGGGGGGTTATGTGTCTATTTTGAAGTGTTATGTTTATAATATAGTATAAAACATTATTTATATTTCTATCATAATACCCTACCTTCAAGATCCTACTTAATACTTACGATAAATTCAAATTCAAATTCAAATGATGAAGAAACAAAGTCACAATCACAGAAGTAGCAAGTTGCGACAGGCAAAAGCAGACTAAGACTAAGCCCTCAGCAACTCAGCAGGGCCAATTGAAACTAACATCGTCGTTAGATATTCTAGGAAATTGGAACTGACTGACATCATCAGAAATTCCAGGAAATTGAAACAGAAACTATGTCTGTAATACAAAATTGAAACTGGTAACTGGGAGCCAGAGTGATGGGCGAGAAAGGGCCAAATATAATTTGAGTGGGGCCAAATTTAGGGCCAGGGGCCTAACACAATTTAATGGGGCCAAAAGACAGGTCATGGTGCCAAATGGCAACCCTGGTTAACAGCACGTATAAACAATCTTATTTGCATATTGCATACTATTTATAGTATCATTAGCTGGAATTATTTCAAGTCGATAGCATCAATGCCCAACATAACCGTGTTTTGTGTAAGAGTATAGCATGCAGCGCTATAGCAGACGATATATCAACCGCGCAGGTACTGTCCAGTCGGCAGTTGAATGTAAATATGATCTAGACCAGATCTTAAAAAAAAAATCTTACTGTTAATAGTCCTGTAATTAATAGGTAAAATTTGTTTGGTCGTAAAATGCGTAATAAATTTGAGACCAAATTCTAGTTCACGCCATGAGCACGGACCAGTCTAAACTTGTTTTTCTAAATTGCAATTGCCATTAGGCCTACGGATCTGGTAAACTTGCCGTATCTTTTCTATATCGAAGTTTTTGTAAATATCGGTATCTGGCATCGGTCGGTAAACCGTACATGTATATAGAAATGGCGACCGGGTCCATTTTATGTAAAACAAGCTCACTGTTCGGCGGTATTTTCACAAAAAAACACACAATGGCCTATGAGTTACAGTCTAGAAATAAGGCCAGGGTCTGCGCATGACCGAAAATGACGTCAAAATGGAAACCCGTAAAAGCTCCTATACCAAGAATGAGTTTAATGAATAACAACTCACTGAACTCTTCACAGCAATACCAGCTTCACTCTACACCACTAGCAGGTTACCAACAATGTCAATATGGGCCACCGGGCCCACAAGGACAGTTTGTAGGTTATATGTCACACACTGTGATCGGAAACGATTTAAATTCAAAGTTAGACATGCTAACAAACAAAATAGATGAGCTGTGTATCAAATTAAATAAATTGGACATTATTGAACGGCGCCTGGCCTCTGTTGAAGCAAAAGTCGATAGTATAAACGGTGAGATGAAAGAGGTTAAAGAAAGAGTTGACGGAATGGATAAAGGCCTTGATTTCATAAACGGCCAATTTGAAACAAATAGACAAGAGCTACATGACATAAAGTTAAATATGAAGGACTTAAAGGTGACAACAAATATTTTACAGACGCGAAACGAATTCACTCGAACTGAACTCACCCGGCTCAACACAAACGTGACTGAGATGAGAAATACTCAGATCGACATGCAAATGCGCTCGATGAGTAACAATCTCATATTTACTGGAATTGTAGAAATGGCCGACGAAAATACAGAGTCGGAACTAAACAACTTTTTGTCCCCCGCCTTTCGAAGAAAGTTGGGGGACTATTAAAATGGGTTCGTCCGTCTGTCTGTCTGTCTGTCTGTCTGTCCGTCACACTTTTTGGGACACAATAACTCTCTTCCTAATTGAGCTAGAATGTTCAAACTTGGTGTATGTGTTTATTAGGTCAATGCCTTGATGGGGTTCGAAGATGAGCATTTTCCGCTTAGGGTAAGCAGAGATAAGCAAGTTGATTGGTTGATGCTTTGGGACACGATAACTTTAGTTCTAAGTGAGAGTGATGAAACTCAGAATATGGGTTTATTATATCATTACCTTAATGTTCAAACTTGGTGTATATGCTTATTAGGTCAATGCCTTGATGGAGTTCGAAGATGAAAATTTTCCGCTTAGGGTAAGCAGAGATAAGCAAGTTGATTGGTTGATGCTTTGGGACACGATAACTTTAGTTCTAATTAAGTGAGAGTGATGAAACTCAGAATATGGGTTCATTATATCATTACCTTAATGTTCAAACTTGGTGTATATGTTTATTAGGTCAATGCCTTGATGGAGTTCGAAGATGAGCCCTTTCCGCTTAGGGTAAGCAGAGATATAAGCAATTTGATTGGTTGATACTTTGGGGCAAGATAACTTAGGTTCATATTTTTATGCCAATACAATGACTACATTCTTATTCAGTAATGGATTCGACAGTAACAGTGTATAGAAACGATTGACTCGGACACGAGGGCCCTTTCCCTTGGCCAGAGGGGCCCTTTTGTCTGCCTTTAGGGTCCGCCAAACTAGGGTACATTTTCATTTTTCTCATCGGTTTTAGCATTTTTCTTTATAAAACACTTTTGGATGACACTTCGTGTACAGTTTGATTGCTCGATACGTTTGAAACAAATAAATGCGCGATTAATTAATATGTGTCATCTATTTATTTTGGGATTTCGGCGGGGGACATCAGCCTCACTGTTGGCTTGTTACATACTATAATGGGAATCGAAAAAAATCTGGTATTCAACAGAGTGCATCGGATTGGTAAACAACAGCCTAATAAAATCAGGCCAATAATAGCCAATTTTGTCTTCTCAAAAGACAGGGATTTAGTTAGATACGAGGCGCCAAAAACATTGAAAGGTAAACCCTATGATAGACGAAAGGCATTATACCCACATTTTAAAGCCGCGAAACGAATGAATAAGAAAGCCGTATTTAAAGTCGACAAGCTGTTTATTGAAGGAGAGTTGTTTGATCCAGATTCCAACTTCCATGATGACGATTATCTGCGCAGAACTAACCGCTTGGATATGGAAATCACATGTGTAAAACAACCAGTTTTGGGAGCAGCTGTAGGCGAATAGGACAACCAGGAGGGACAACCATCATTAACAGTCGACAATAATCAACTGACACACGGGAACCCCGTTATTAAAAAGTCTTTAAGCTTATTATATGTGAATGTATGCGGACTCTCAACTAAACTAAACTATCCGGAGTTTAATGATGAAATAACCAAACATGATATCATATGTTTTGCTGAAACAAAAACTGATGAAGTGGATGATATACACTTAGAAGGCTACAAACTCTTAATTAAACACCGGTGGCAACTTGCGAAAAGAAAATCTGGAGGAATAGCAGCACTGTTTAAGGATAAAATATCGAGTAAAGCAAAGCTGATTGATTTTAAAAGTGAATACGTTCTATGGATTAATTTTGAATTACAAAAAGACAAAAACCTACTTATCGGAATTATATATATCCCCCTGCTAACTCTAAATACTCGTCACTCGAGGCTTTCGAAGAAATAGAACGAGAGTACATGTTCTTATCGAATAATTTTAAATACGTGTGCCTAGTCGGAGATTTCAACAGCAGAACTGCAGCAAATGGTGACATCATAAACGACAGTGAAAGTGAAAACTATAACCAACTTATAGCATGCGACCCTATAAACATAATTAATAATGTCACGCACTTAATTTGTGTAAACATAACAATTTTGTAATATTAAATGGCCGTTTAGGCGAGGACTAAGGAATTGGCGAATTTACCTGCAATGATGCAAGTATTGTAGATTATTGTATATCTAATTCTGAATTCCTATTTAAAATTGAGGGTTTCTCAATACTCCCATACTCCAACCTTTTTTCAGATATCCACAAACCCATTTGTTTGCTAATTACAACCAAATTCTATTGTGATAACGAACAAAGTCAAAAGAAAACCAGACCTATCACCAAAGAAATTGTCAATAAATGGGATCCCCAAAATAAAGCTAAATATTGTCTTATGATAAATGAAAACCTACCTATACTAGATGAAATAAATAATATACTAAGGAATGTGAAACTTGATACTGATATCGTCGATAACTTAATGCATGATGTCTGTAATATTCTTGTAGATGTTGGCAAGTCCACATTTGGTACCAGACATGTATGTACGAATAAAACTTCCCCCAAAAGAGTATTTAAGTATAAACAACCATGGTTTAATAGAGAATGACAGTTAGCTTCCTGATTATGTATTACCAATGCATGAATTGAATGAAATATACGATATAGATAACAATGTTTGTATAAACGCGAGCAGAACTGCTGACGAAATCTTCAAAGCTGTCAAAAAACTAAAATTAAATAAATCTTCTGGCGAGGACGCTATTATTAACGAGTATATAAAACATAGCATTCATGCATTGGTACCGACTTTTATGTTCTTATGTTTAACATTGTATTTGACACAGGAATAATCTCGTCCGACTGGTTAATCGAACATATCATCCCCATTTATAAAAATAATGGAGAGGCTTTAAACCCAATTAATTATCGACCAATCACTTTACTGAGTTGCCTGGGCAAACTGTTCACTTCTATTATTAACGAACGACTAAACCAATTCTCCGAAAGCTATCAGATTATTTTAGAAAACCAAGCAGGCTTTCGGAAACATTATTCCACAATTGATCATATTTTTAACTTGTATACTCTAATACAACTTAATGAAGGGTTTCGTAAGAAACTATATTGTGCATTTATTGACTTTGAAAAGGCGTTTGATACTGTTTGGAGGATTGGTTTATGGAACAAATTATTACAAAACTATATAAATGGAAAATGGTTTCAATGTTATAACCAATATTTATAAAGACATTAAGGCCAAGGTCAAACTAAACGGCGAAGAATCGGCTAGTTTCGAATGCACTAATGGAATCCGACAGTGCGAAAATCTCTCCCCATTCCTATTTTCCATCTTCTTGAATGATTTAGAAGAATTTCTAAATAAAAATAATGTAAACGGCCTTAGCACTATATCTAGCAAAGCCCGAAATGAACTGCGGATCTATTTAAAACTATTTATATTGTTGTATGCTGACGACACTATGCTGCTTGCAGAGTCAAGCGAGGACCTACAACAACAACTAAATGTTTTTAATGAATGCTGCCTATTATGGAAATTAAAAGTGAATACACATAAAACTAAGATAATGATTTTTAATGGAAAAGAACCAGATGATTGTACATTTTATTTTAGTAACTCTAGTATTGATATTGTTGATAATTTTAAGTATTTGGGTGTTCATTTCGCGAAAAATGGATATTTTAACTATCATAGCAAGAATAATAATGACAAATCTACGAAAGCTATGTACGGATTTTATCAAAATGTACTAAACATAATTTAAGTATAGAATGTAAATTGGATATGTTTGATAAAGTAGTAAAGCCTATATTATTATATGCCTGCGAAGTTTGGGGCTACGCTAACACTAACAATATCGGACGAATCCATATGAAATATTGTAAATACATATTATCACTAAATAATTCCACTAGTTCGTCGATGGTCTTAGGTGAAATGGGCAGGTACCCGTTAATTATTGATAATAAAGTACGAATGGTATGCTTCTGGGCTAAAGTAGTAACGGATGAAAACAAACTGACAACTAAACTGTATATACTGTCAAAATCGTGCAATACACCATGGATGAAATGTATCAAAAACATCCTTGACGAATGTGGCTTATCGTATATATGTAACACAAACCTTTCTAAATATTAAATGGCTGAAAACCCGAATTACCCAAACCCTGCAAGACCAATTTTTACAATCATGGCATAGTAACATCGCATTATCTCCAAAAAGTTTAAACTATAGGTTATTTAAACATAGTCTTGATCTAGAAAAAATATCTATCAGTTTTACCCATGTACAAATCTAAATTAATATGTAGATTTAGAACTTGTAATATCAAGCTACCCATAGAAACTGGCCGATGGAAGAAAATCCCAAGAGAAAATAGAATCTGTAAACTATGTAACCTAAACGAAATAGGCGACGAATTTCACTATTTATTCATTTGTACAGATTCGGTTATTTTAAAGAAAAGGAAATTGTCAATATCTCCTAAGTTCTACTTACGACCAAATACACACAAGTTTAGCGAATTGTTTAATTGTACTCACCCTCATGTACTAAACAGTTTACACGGATTAATTAAGGTTATAACACAAAGGTTACACCCCCTGGTTAATTCATATCCACACATGTATATATATATATATGTTATACTCATATTGATGTAAATATGTTATTGTTTCTACACTGTATTTATGTACGGTTTGAGAAATAAAGAATATCTATCTATCTAACTAGTACATGTGAACATGTACGTGACAAGAAGTAGGTCGCCCGGTTTCCTCCCACTACTAAAGACCCTCTACGCACAAGCGAATTAATGAAATAAAATTAAACCATATGTTAGTTCCGAAGTGACCTGGTTTGTGTCGAATGGACGTTAAACCCCATTCCCCTCTCTCGCTATGTGTATATTATTTATAGCAATTGTTATATAACTATTATCATCACGTCATTAATTGCTTTTTAGTGAATTACCCACAGTTCCGTGAACCCCACGCCTACGCTGAAAATCCATCGTAACATTGGCTAATTCCCCACACAATCCAGAACACGGAAAAGGCGGTCTTCGGGAAGTTTCTGGGAGTGATATCTAGTGCATTTAAGTGGTGGGACAGTAGATACGTTTTTTTAAAAAAAAAAATCTTACAGTACAAAGTGGTAACAGAGGCGAAATGTTCCGAAAATAAAGAATTTGACAAAACAATTTTTAAAAAAACAAAAAAAATATTTTTCAAAATTTGGTAATAAAATTGCGTTGTTCCGTATATAAACAGTTACTATCTCGTAAGATATCACTTTTTGAAAATCAAACATGGTAGACATTCAATTCTGATTCCCAAATCTAAATTTGAATAACCCCGATGGTATAAAATTAAAAGGGCATTTAAAATAGAATCCATTCTAGCGGTTTTTTTACATGTGGATATTTATGGAAAACCAAACAGCTCTTATTCAATGTTCTTAGTTCTTAATTCATAGTCCTTAATTCTTACTTCTTCATTTGTTGTCGTATTTCGACATTTGTACACTAAAATTAACATTTGTATCTTAAAATCAATATTTGTTTCACAGATCAGACATTTGTCATATCAGATTTGTAAAATGTATTTTAATATAAGATATTTATTTTTTTTAGAAAATCAAAAAATTAGTCTATACATGTATTTACATTTCATCAGAAAAATACAACGAAAAACAAATATCGAACAACAAATTTCAAAATACAAATCTCCAAATACAAATCTTGCAAAACATTTCTCTAAAAACATTTCTCCAAAAACATTTCTTCAAAAACATTTCTCCAAATACATTTCTCCAAAAACATTTCTCGAAATTCATGAACCGGAACATTAGAAATCAACCTGGCATACAATAAGTCAGCATTAGGCTGTCAACTTGAAAATGACTTTTTACCAATTTCTCAACTGGCAATAGTGAATTATAGGATTATTCTTTTATACGATAATGAGTTGACAGCTTACTGAACAAAAGACATAATTATGTTTTGACTTTCTTTGAAAATATGAAATTATCACTTTAAGTATTTGCGACCTAATAGTAGGTCAGAAATGGTTATGGGATGGTCCGTGTTTCCAGCCCTTGTGCTATCAATTCCTGGGATGGACTCAAAGGAGGTATGGTAGTTTCAAGGGTCTCTAAACTGGTTAATGCTCTTGCACAGTCTAGGGTCCCCTGTTAGTCATGAATTTACGTTGTTTTTGAAGAACTGTTAAGAATGTCACACGTTAAATTTGCATAAACTAGAAACCCCATGATTTACCATAGAAAGTATCATTTATATACTTTTTTTCCAAAACCGCTTCGCTTCCGTTTGGAGAGAGCAGCCTTTCCCCATAGTGTGGTAATCCATAACGGAGCAAGGATCAGGACCCCTATATTATAGTCCGCTCCTGGTATCTTATAGTCCGCTCCTGGTATCTTATAGACAGATAGCAACCCGCAAGTTCATTTAAGAAAACACACGTTTAAGGAACATTTAAATATGGCCTACCGCCCGTAGCACTTTCTCTTCGAACTCAAAATATTTATTTACTGGTATTTTGGATGACACGGAAATGTTTGTTCCTAATAGGAAATAGCTTAGAAGGAACAAATACAATTTGTAGAACCAGATATTTAATGTTATTGAACCCACTGTTTCCATGACACCTGTTTCTCACAAATTCTCATTACACATCCAAACGGAATCTTCATATAATAATCTATCTGCATACAAACTTTATGAAAATACACATTTCAACAACATATAATATGGTCTACCAAATGTTAGACTCAATTCAACTCAAACCAGCTACTGCCAGGCAGGATACGCCCACATTTTCGAGAGATGAATAGAAAACAAGCTAAAACGAAAGTGATTTTTCCTACGACCAAGGGTCATAATTCATGAAGTTACAATTCGATATGCACAAATATCGACAGGAACCAAGATCTTTGGGTTATAAACATGCATTTTAAGTTTCATCAAAATCGGATTACAATTGTGACCTCTACGGGGTCCACAACCTTGATATACCATATTTTTTACACTATTTGCGTACAAGTGGTGGCCATTTTGTTCCGTAGTTTTGGTTTCATTTTCAGGAAATTCCAACTCAACCTTCATTACAGTGTAACGGTGATATAACCAAACAGTTTTTAAATCGGGTAATAATTGTGACCTCAATAAAGGCGATTTTTCGTACAATCAGGGCCATAATTCAGGAATTTACGATCCGATATGCGCAAATATTCTACAAGATTTAAGTAAAACTTCATAATTTCAATTTTACAAGATTAAAGTATAACTTTCCGAAAAACTCAATCGATCCTCATTTTACATTGGGTGATGTATAATATCATGTACAACGTAACATGTAAGACTATTTTTATTATCAGCTTGATAATTAGCAGATAGTGAAATTAGTGGCTCATAATGTTAGCACAGCTTCGGTCATTTGAGTATCTGTTGGTACTATTAGATTTCATAAACCACAAAACTCCTGCGATTAATTCATTTTTTTAAAATAAATGAGGATCGTATGCGTTGACGTAGCTTGAAGATTTGAATTACACCTCTTGTAGAAAATATTCCTGGAAGAACCATTCCATACGATACAGTACTTCTAGATCACCAGATACCACGTGTCATTTAACCTGATTTAAGGCGTTGGCGTAGCTTTGGGATTCTTAATGGTGCTATCATGGTAGTTTGATACCGGTTGCTATTGACTATAGAATATGACCGGTGAATAGGTATTTTCAACAGAGCGCATGTACCATTCTATGTGAGTACCCGTAGTGTCAAAAGAGTGTAACAATTCTCTCTGGTTAGCTGAGAGGTTATCCATCAGATTTCCAATAGCGTTTCGTCTTGACATCTGCGAGTACGCGAAAATAATGTTGAGGTATTCCCCATCGGTTTGCGAGAAACTATCCGTGTGTAACTGACCTGCAAAGTGATTTTCTCCAATGGAATAGCTGCATTTACTCGATATTCTTTTGTTGGGAAATTTCCTGTGTTCAAGTAGAGACTGGCTCCAGCCCAATTTATTTAAATAAGATATATCAACACGTTCTAGAAGGTCCCCTACCGCGTTTCGTCTTGCTCCGAATTTATGACCACCAGACATTCTTTTGTGGATAAAGCCTTTTACACTGACGGTGTTCACAGAATTAGTATACTATTATTGTTCATCTTTTTGTAAGTTTATTTTTTAAAAAAAATAAATACAGCTCCACAATTTTGCAAAGTTAATTAATTAACTGCCTGCCTGAATGGTTGATGTTTAAAATCTGCTCCCACAATACTGTTATCGTAGACGCTTTCGCCGCACGAACCTCTTTGTAAAGACTTGAATCCGTTATGTTATCTCTGGGTTTAGCAGTCACTGCTCCCTTATCCTTGAAACGTCTTCCACTGTCAAAATACTTCTTGGAATGAACAGAAGACGACTGGGTTTTGATGTTTTGATTGTGGGTGGAAATTTTCAAAGAACTTTCCAATGATGTCACTAAAACTGTTAAATGCCATCTGCTGTGTGTAGTGCGACGTCAGATGCTATTTTTCGTACTTTGTCAGGTAATTAATTTGCTCATTTTCTAACAGTATGCGTAGATGTTCGAAATTCTTTGTTGAACGCAAGGGAAATGACACACTTTATAGTATACGTAGATATTTGACGTGTTAATGAACATAAAAGCTATTAAATGGATGTCTCTTTTGGAAATACTATTGTTCTAAGTGAGAAACAGGATACGATTCCGGTCTAACGTCGCGTATATTCTTATTTGGGTTGTCGTTTAGGTTTTATAGGGAAAGCGGAGTCTAGTGTGAGTTGTATGACTGTATAAATAGGGTGCCTTTTAAAAGTAAAATCGCGTTACCGTTGATAAAAAAAAGAATAAACCCTATATTATATTACTTCCTGATATTTTAAATGTATGCGGTGTCCGCATACCTATAGGCTGATCAAGGTGTATACTATTCTTTTTAAATAGTAGTCCTTTGTTGGCAATAATATTAACGACCCAAGTCATTGTGGAAAACGTTACCATCTATATAGACCGCGCTTACACTGAGCTGGTCATTGAGGTTCCAGTAGCTATTTGTATGAGGATCGATTTGATCTAAATCTCACTTTTTAAACAGATAACATTACATGTAATAATATAAATTATTAATAATGAAAAGAATGATATTTTGAATTAGTTGACAAGAAAATATTCAAGTTGACGAGGGTTGTAATTAGGGACAAAAATATATCACTTTGTTGCTGTGGGACTTCTACTCTGTCTCGTCACTCTCATAAAGACACTCCCAAAAGCCGTCACCAGTTCGAAATTTACATACAAAGACCGCAGAGAAAGCAAATTCTGACGTGTGGTTAAAATACGAAGAAGACGACGATTTTGTGACTGCACTTAATGCAAATTATTTATAATTACCCTGTCAGACCAATATGACGCCCTTACTGTGCTGCTGCAACAGGACGGCGACCAGAAACACACAAGGTGTCCGGCAAACGTGAATACAGCGCGAGACACAAACTTAAAAAAGGTCGAGTTACCATAGCTTTCCAGGTCAGAACCTTGGCGTTTGTTCTGATTATGAGCTTGCATATCATGAATTAAATTTAAGCACCGAACAGTTTGAGACCAGAGTAACCAGAACGAACCGAGAACCCTGCTGTAGCAGTAGTGAGTGTAGAGTAGGAAACCCAAGGGAAGTGATAATAATGAGGCCCACAAATTAGTGTGGTAACAGGATTAGTGTGGTAACAGCTGAGAAAACCGAAAAAACGTAACACAATTATCAAATAAATCGGGGTAATTAGAAGCGATTTGGGGAGGTATAAGAAGAGGTGCAGATTCCCTAACTAGAGCAGAAACACGAAATCAAGGAATCGTTGGAAGTAATTACAGGAGCAGAAAGGAAGGGTGAGCAAACGATAGTAAAGAAAAACACACCAAACCCACGTCAGTTCATGAATAAATGGTTTGGCCGGAGAAATTCATAGCGATTTAGGGGATAGTATAACAATCTTCGGCTCGTGGCCCAAATTTTACTTCTTACAGACTATATAATAATAAAATAAAACCAAGTACGAACAATCCAAACCATTAGACAGAATTCGAAGTCCTAAAAACGTTATTAGGCAAAATAGTGTAATCAGCAAATGGACTGCTCTCCGTGTAGAAAATACACGACAAACAGTGGTAACAGGTGTCCGGAAGAGTAAGCTTACCCTGCCTGGCGCCACACCCGCCATAGCTGCATCCAAACTATTGGACGAAATTTCAATATAATAGCATGTTTGGCCAATGAACTATCGGTATGCAAAATGCACGTGATGAACTGTCTTAACGATGTAGTAACATAATTAGGGAGATAGTAATAGTAAACGTGTCAATTAAATATATCTAGAATAATAGCTGAGAGAGACACATTATATTTACTAATCAAGTCAATGTGACGGCCATAAAACTTTTTAAAGGTTTTTATAAGTTTAGTGCGCACGTATCCTTGTAGTTGAAGTTTAGACGACAAATGCCTCGATCTAATTAAAAAATCAGAATAAAAGGAACAAGCTCTCGCGTAACGAATTAGCTGAGACACAAACACTCCATAAGCTGGTGATATTGGAATGTTACTACTAATAAATGGAAAGTTAACAATCGGAAAGTCATAAAAGAATGTACGAGCTGGTTTCAGTCACATATCCTAAGAGAAGCGCGTGGTGGTCTTTAGCGGTGAGAAGAAACAAGAGCACGCGGAGAATAAGAACGAGGTTGGACAGGCGACCCTACACCTTGTCACGTACAACCGAGGAATCAAAACCACGCCAGTTGACTCAATGGCAGATCTTATGATACAATTTGCACACGCTAACCATTTGCTGGAATTAGTAACGTAATGGGTGTGATCATTATAGATATCCCCTGACACATCTTGAGCCATGGTCCTCATTTAGTTCCTGGATCAGCCTGATCACATGGACCGTTTCGCCTCTGGAGGTGCAAAAACAACCGAGGGTGGGGGACTAAACCTGATGATGGAACTGGGTCAGCAACACATTGTTGTTTACAATGTAGTCTGTAGACAAATCTGCTACAAAACTTAAAATCATTAGTAGTCAAGAATTGTGTCACGTGTATATTACAAACCTAATCACCATATACAAAGTAAACACTGCAGGACATTCATGTTTACTTTTACATAGCTCCGTTATCAGTTGTAGATATGATCTTCAAGTGCAGAATGATAATGACAAAATATATATAATGGACATTCGAGCCTATATCTGTAAAGAGGATGTATTTATATGGACAGAGGGATAAAGAAATTCAATAAAAAGTAATGGGAGTGGTGTCTTAATTCTGTATTCCTGTGGGATAAGTACATGGTTATGTAGGATCCCCCCCCCATTTCACCAGAAACTGTTGATCTACACACAGGTAAATCTTTAATTGTTTTATTCATATCAACGTTTATCACAAATCATGTACTGTAGGTTGTTAACACGACTGGCTAATCAAGAAGCGGACACAAATTATAACTGTATTCCAAATCTTGTTGATAATGTATGGTGGTCGGGTTGTGTAAACGACTTGGTGTGTGATATCCGCTTCCCAGGAGCTTCTTCGGAGAAATAAACCTGTTTTACTCCATTCTATCACACATGTAAATGTGTCGGGAATCATTACTGTTGAGTACATGGACTGATATCCTCGCTTCCTGCATCTGCACCACTGACTGCGCTTACAAATGCTTTATCAACATTAGAGCCTGCTAGTTTTCTGTGGAAATCCGTTGACTAGCAGGCAACACCTAAAAGACACATCAATGTTCATATTATTATCAAGTTTGACACTTGCAACTAAACCAAACGATTGTGTTTAGAGATAGGAAAATCATTAACGACATTTTGAAATGATTTTTTTCTATGAATTCTAGGTAAAGACAGTTTTAAAGGAAGACTCTTGGGTACCGGGAAGCAAACTTATATAAGTCTGTTTCAGCATAAAGGTGAACAAGTTATGATGTTAAGATCAAATATCATCTGATGTTATCAAGCACGACCACGCCGAACATTTTATCGGGTAAGCCTTATTGTTCTTTTAATGAGAGCAAAAGTTCTTCGTTTTTCTTTAGCCTGTATATGTGTTATTTTAAATCAGTTCTTGTTGTATTTTATACATGTTTGTATACTTTTTATATTTAAGAAGGTCCTTCTGGCAATACAATTGCTCTGTTAGTGTGTGGTATAATTGCGGGAACTTTGGTATTTGCTTTCTTTTGGTATTACTGTTGCTGTAAGAGAGACAATCCATCGGACTTGGATGAAGAGAACGACCGAACAGTTAATAACAGATCTAATAGTGCAATATTTATTGTTTCCCCAGTCTATAGATCAGACGGTGAGTCGACTTAATTTCTAAATATAGAAATGGTGCTTTTCTATATCAACCGATAGGCATTATCTCATGTGCAGTGCCGGATTTACTTGGCTGACTCGCGTCCAGGGCCCCAAGGTCGAAGGGTCTCCTGACAAAGACCCAAGCTCAATAATATTTGATGACCGAATGGTTAGCGTGTGCGCGCTGTATCATAAAACTTGTCATTGAGTTGTACGTGACAAGGAGTTGGGTCAGCTGTCCTACCTCGTGGGTTTTCTCCGGGTCCTCCGGTTTCCTCCCACTGCTAAAGACCCCTACGCACAAGCGAATTATTGAAATAACATTAAACCATGTTAGTCCCGAAATGAACTAGTTTGTGTCGAGTGGACGTTAAACCCAAATTCTCTATCTCTATATAATATTTTTGACACTGTTATAAGTCTTTCATATACATACACCTGTAGATGTAACACCCTTCCATTGTGATCTAGTCCTGAAGTAGAATAGACACTCCTCATATACCACACCTATAAATAACGAACCGGACATTTTGCAATGTCCTTTTGTATTTTTAAAATAATATATTATCATTTCTTTGTTTAAATTATTGAGCTATGAAAACTGTTCATTCAATTTGTAATGTATTTTGTTTGAACACAGATAGTACCTTGCCCCCACCTTATACCAGTGTAGTAAATGACGACAACTCATCTGTTTCTGAACCAGTCCTAACTATACCACGCGAACGACCTCCATCTTATTCAGAATTACCAAGCTACGAAAATGCGGCTCAATTTGTGATAGCTGATAACAGAAATAATGAGGATGCGGTTCGAGATTTCAGAGCGCCGCAACGTCACATATCGAGGGAGAGTTTGAGAATTCGAAGACCACCACGCCAGTTGCGTATACAAAGGCATATTAGTTCCGAAAATGACGCTCGTGGAATCATTATTTCTAACCAAGAAACTGATCCTTTGGAAATTGATAACCCTACCGGACCCCAGCATTCTTCCGATACGAGTGTCTAGTGTATGAAAATATAATAGTGAGATCATGTTTTTTTCTGCAATTATAGACCACCGGTATCTAAGATGGACCTATATATTGATACCGTCGTGATAAAAAAATCCGGAATCTTTTTGGAAAAAGAGGGGGGGGGGCCCTCATTTAATGCCGTGATGTTTGAGAGCCAAATATTTATGTGACATTGTGCAAAATTGTCCATTTGAAAAGCAGCCTGCATTTGAAACAATAGTTGACATCAACCGAGCAAATTTTAAATGCTATGAATGCTTTACTTTTAAAACAACATTTGGTTATGATTTTAACAACCACAATTAAGCATTTTCCAGACACGGTTTCAAATGATCTAATACCCATCCAAGCTGATTAACTATATACTTAGTCTAAGCAATGTTCACGATCGAACACAGGTGAGGGAGGCGGGATGATTTCCACTTGACACAAACTAGGTCATTTCGGGACTAACATATGATTCAATTTTATTTCAATTTTCGTTAACCATTCGGCCATCCGACCCCCGGTCAAACCTCGTGGGTTTTCTCCGGGTTCTCCGGTTTCCTACCACAGCCAAAGACCCCTACGTGTAAGTAAATTTTTGAAATAAAATTTAACCGTATGTTAGTCCCGAAATGACCTAGTTTGTGTCGAGTGGACGTTAAACCCCATTTCATAATTTCATAATCAATCTCGATCAGTTAGAATCAAAGTTGATTCAGCGCGCACGTGCTTACCATTCGACAACACCACCACCCCCCTCCCTTACCCTCAACCAATTAGAACTGGGCGTGCTCAGTTCCGAAATGATAGTCGTATCACATTCTCGATATCGATGCTACAAGATTTAATTAAAACTTTTCGAAAAACTGAATCCCTCCTCGTATAACATAATGTACAAAGAAACATGTAAGACTATGTGTGGATTTTTTTTATTAGTCCGCTAATTAAATTGGCGCTCATAAGGTTAGCGCTGCTACGGTAATTTGAGTATCTGTTGGTATCATAAGATTTAATAAACCACAAAACTCCTGTGATTAATTCCTTTTTTTAATTATCAAAAATAAATGAGCAACATATCAAATGTTTATAGTTACATGTATGTTAACTTTATATATATCATTGTTTTTAATAGTTACCAAACTATAATGTACACAGGTTACAAGACGAATTATAAAACACAACACATGGTGTAATGTGAACAAAATAACAAAACAAAATAACAAATAGTTCACAAACAAACCTATTACAGCACAAATTAATTTTGGGTGTTGAATCTAACCGAGCCCCAATACTAAGTCCCACATTAAGATATACTTAGTGAAAATGATACATTATTTCATCATGAGTCAAATACCACCCATTCCCTGGTCCGTTTGGAAAAGAAATCAATACACAAAAATGTTAAAAGGGCACGTCTTTGGTTAGCAATATAATATTATAAGTGTCTATTTGATTACATTTAATGTGGTTTTTTTAAACAATATTTTATTGAATGTTAGGATTGGGAAACAGGCAAAGCCTATATAACCCCTCTTCCCAAAATTATAACATGTAAAATAATAAAACAAGGGAAGTATGTACACTATTTACAATAAAATACATAAGAATAGCTATGTTTATAATCAATCAGTCAATTGCACATGCATTCATTTAATGTGTTAGTTTTCGTCGAGATTTACTAGCTATCTACAGAAATTATGAAAGATGAACACACCGTAAGATTTGTTCCACGAGTTTTGTTGAAACTGAGTAACAAACAGTTATAATATGACCCCTACCGTCACTATTTAAAATAATACATGACACAATTATGGAATACATGTTACTTAAAGGTCAATTTCTGGCGACGTTCGACGGGGGTTTATTTAGAAGCAAGGGTAATAAATAATCATTTTATAGAAGGAGTTAATTGCACAGATCATTGTGTAGGGCTTGGTTTTAATGTTTTATTGACATAAGCAAACACAAGAAACACAATGAATATCTTTTCATTTGAGTCGATCCACCGATCGACAGAATAATCCATTGTTTTGGTGGGAATCAGACCACTCTTCATTCGCTTTACAAATTGAAATCTGAAACGTAAATGATTCCTAACTCCAATAATGGTTACTATCGATCTATATTTGTGTATTTTCTGTTTGATAAAAGTCAAATATTTAAGCGGGAATGGAACAGTTTTATGTGGGAATAAAGTCTAAATATATATTTAATGTACATGTAGTTTATTAATGTATGTAAGTATGGGAGCATTTAACAGAGCATTAGGTCGTTTTCCATGCAGAAAGTGGACCTACAACATGCGCTTCCTTTCAAACAAATTACATTGGTATCTTCACTATTATACAAATAGTTGTAATCACCAATATTGTGTTTGATAAAGTCAAATAGTTATGCTGGAATAAAATCTATCATATAATCCAGTGTACTTCTGAAAACTGACCTACACATTCTGATATCTTCGGTCGATGTAAGATATAACCCTTACAAAATAATTAAATTTACAACTTAACTATTATGCAAATAACTGTATTCAACAATTTCTTTAAATAATATTTTCTACGTTAAACAAATCTTTGGATTTAAAGGATTTTCGCCGATATCATCAAGGAAAATATATTTGATTTTAAAAATTCATATAAAACTTGGCGAATAGTTAAGTTATAGTGGAATTGAATAATTTGGGTGATTGGTTTGATTGTCAATACTTGTCACACCCCTTTCGTCTACTAAAGCTAAGTCCTCTTGGCTGTCTATGGACTGGGTTGAATTGTTACGCCTTCGTACTTGGAACTGTTGTGGATTGCTTCTAATCCTCAAGTCATCTCTTGATATCTGCCGTTGTGGTCCTGGTACCCGAGTTGGATCTGGGTGGCTTCTAGTATCGGGTATTTCATACTTGGCCGCGTCTTCATAGGTTGGTAATTCGGAATAGGGTGGTGGTGGTATTGAGGGTATGTTTCCAGGATGTTCTGGATTAGATGCCCCGGAGTATGGTGGGGGTGATGATGTATCTATAATATAGAATATAAATATAGCTTGTATTTTACTTCTGGTATATTCTATTAAAGCAGTGGTTTAAATGTGATTTTAAAAAAAATAAATCGCTTCCATGTTTACTACATAATTGCGTATGCGCATCCATTGTTGGCTTCCATTTTTGATATGGCGTAACAATTCCAAAATGGCGGCGATAACGCCATGCCCTCTTCTTGGTCCATAGTACGCTGGTAGAAATGTGATAACAAAAATATATATACCCGGCTTACAAATGCAAAGAATCGCCCCGAATAGAAGAGAATAGAGAAGTTCGTGGAGATTCGGCAAAAAATTTAAAAAAGATCATAGAAGATCTTGATCAGGTACGAAGCAGTTACGAATAGTTTAAGAAAGAGTTACGATAATTCGGGTGTAATCGGCTGAAAAATATGCCGGGTGTCAATATAGGGTTGTACGAAATGAAAGAAATATTTATACGAATTGAAGCGATTCAATTACGAATGAGTTACGTATATGCTAAATTGCATCAAATATGCCGAATTCAGTTACGAATAGACTATGCTCTCCACGAATGATGCCGAAAAAGCTTCGAAAAGCTGTTACGGATGATAAGAAAGGGCTTCGACGGGTTATGATACGAATTCCGAAATTCGTAGACCTTCCCCGAACAACGAAATGACACGAACAAAATAAGAATCAATCACGAATTTCAAGAACCCTCTACGATTATTTACAAATTGTTTGGATTCGGAACGATCCATGACATTCGTAGCCCACATGGAAGTGGGCCACGAAAGGTTTATTTTTATACATGACCTACGAACTTAAAGAACCGTCTACGATTTATCTACGAATCGGAAAAAGTTTGGGTTTGGTATGAATCGTATTAGTGATCTTAATTAAAGGTAAATAAGCGATTTTTCCTACAATCATGTGTCATGATCTAGGATGTTACCGTCCGAACAATATCAAACGGAACCAAGGTATTTGGGATGTAACCATGGCTTTCATCGAATAACTGTGACCTCTCTTATGGAGTAACGGTCATATACTTGAAACCTTTTATTTTATAAAATTGAATAAACATTGTGACCTTTAGGATGGCCAAAAGCCAAAAACGTGACTTTTCGTACAATCTGCGGAAATAGCACAGGAAGTTATGGTCCGATGCATATCAGTATCGAAAGGAGAGAGAGCGAGCGAGCGAGAGAGAGAGAGAGAGAGAGAGAGAGCGAGAGAGAGAGAGATTGGGTTTAACGTCCACTCGACACAAACTAGGTCATTTCGGGGACTAACACATGGGTCAGTTTTATTTCAATCATTCACTTGCGCGTAAAAGGCTTTAGCACTGTGGGTAAACCGGAGAAAACCCACGAGGTTGGACAGGCGACCCACTCCTTGTCACGTACAATCTTCTAATCGAAACCACCCTAAATGTTTAAACCTAACCCACAATCCCGTCGGCTATCACGTGTCCTAGCCCTATGTACATTTCGCGACCATGGCCAAATCTGCAGTTGACCTTATTATTAAGACCGGATCCCTTTGGACGATTAAAATCCGATTGAAACCAACCGGGTGTTTATCTAGTGTTGCTATTTCGCTTTCTTAATTAAATGTTAAATAATCAATCTCGGTATATTTCATGTTTTAGCGAACATGGAAATGGCGCACCGGACGTTTATTAAAGATACATTATGGGAGATAAGATAAAGAGATGGCAGTTCTCAATCCAATAGTTAAATACTAGATAGTGTAAAGGTAATTTGCTGAAAATTTCAGTCAAATTGATCCCCTATTAGCCGAGAACAAAGCGAGTGAAATATTCACATAGCCTCGGTCATCGTTACTCAAATCATTAATATGAACAGCATAGTCTCGATTATCCACTTATTGATTTAATTATCAATGGGCATTAAGCGGCATATAGGAATTCAATCCGCCAACATCGAAGGCTAGCCTTGACATCAAGAGTTTATTATGGTCTGGATATGTTAATAAATTTCTAATTGATTATTTAGATAACATTTCAGGCCTAAAGAAAGATCTGTAATAAGCAGATTTTGCTCTTGCATAATGCTATTTTAATAGTATATTACATATATTTTAGATACTTACTATTTGCGTCAAAACCTGGTGGAACAACAAATATGGTATTATTAGAAGTGTTAAAAACAACCCTTTGGCTGTTTGCTTGTAATTGTCGCCGTGGAGGGTTTTTTCTTTTCATACAGAAACGACATAGACATACACACATAAAGACGAACAACAGTGCAATGCCGGTGAAGACTCCAGCTATAACTCCATATTGTGGTTCTGAAATAATAACACAAATATGATTACCAAAAGAGGGTATATATTTGTCAATTTGATCTGGATCATAAGCAATCTGTTTCACAGAAGCTCACGAAAGTCTTTAAATATGTCTGTTAAAGATGAATACCTTCAATACGTGACGTCGCATCACGAGGCGTCAATCAATGGCTCAATTGTTTACAGAAAACGTTACTTGTTCGGGCAGAATCAGTACCGGATCTAAGGGGGGCAAAGTTGGACAAATGTCCCGCCCCCCCATCACATTAGTGATTGTAGCGGCCTATAGTGTGACAGTATTTGATTCTTTAAATCAACTTGTGGATGACAACACTGGTATAACTTCTAATAATACTTTTATTCTGCTTCTTACATATTAGGTACAAACATCGTAATGTAAACTATCCCAGAACTAACTTATGAGGGAGTCATGGCTTAGCTTGGCTTAGCACGAGTGTGCTAACTCCAGAAGCTCTCGTCTCGTCTCATCTCCTCGAGCCCTGCCTAGTACCCATGAGGTACCTTCTAGGCGCCCGCCTAGCCTGACCTCCTGGATCTGACTGTCGTATCGTTTTTGATCTGGGTTTATAAAACCCTTCAAGACAAAGGAGCTCATTAGACACATGTCTAATGTATCATATCAGGTTTATCATTCACTAAAGTTAGCTTATCAAAGACAGTTAAATGAAACAAGTAAAGGTTACATAATGGCATAAGGAATTCTACCAAGACCTCCAGGGGTGTCGATGGCAGGTTGATATGTCGAGATAGCACAAGCGTCTATGACATCTGTCATTATGTAACACGAGCGAGTATTCACTGCTGATCAGTATGCTCTACTATGAATCTCGATAGGCTTCCTCCCCAATGCCAAGGCAAACACATCCTAGAAAGATTTTCAAAGCCGTCACACCAAGATTGATACATAGATTGTTCACAGGAATTCTGAACAGACGGAGTGAAGTGACGACAACATACTTCCAGAATTAAATAATAATAAGAAAAAAGCACTTTGTTTAGCGCTAAAGAAATAACTTGTTTTAAAATGTAAAAAGTCTTATTTAACACATATTATGATCGCTAAAAGCCATTCGAAAAAAATCAATGAGAACTTACTTGATGAGCCACTTTCCTCTGGAAAACTATCTGACGTTGTGTAATATTTTACTTTGAACCCTTTATAAACACCGAATGCATTGGAGTTAAATTCAATATAAAGATTGGGGCCAGAGCTAAGATATGTTGGTGTATATGTATCGTATAGTTTACCCAATAGGTCGCTATACCTATCATAACCTAGAAAAAAAAAGAGATTACTTAAAGCATATGTTACTTGAAACTAGAGATGGCGACAGATGGTGGAGTAGGGGGCAACTGCCTCGAACAGCCAGTTCAGAGATAGTGGGCGGGGGCGGGGGGACACAACCAAATAGTGATATTTAGTGATGTTTTTCGAAATTTGGAATAACTACTGTTACTTTGTTGTAAAGATTGCTTTTTTTCCCTCTTTTTTTAGGGGCGGGGAGGGGGTGATCTTAACTACGTCATCTGACTTCACGTATTTTTAATGCCTTTCTTTCTCACATTTCGCTGTACTAGGTCGTATAATTGCGTATATTCCGGCATACAATTACATGTAAATCGAAGGTTTCATATTTTTAAATTATATTTTTAAAATGTATTATAATAAAGCCTTCAAATTCGATGATGTCTATAAACAGTCATATCTTGTTAAATAATAATCCTATTAATCCTACAATTCACTATTGTCAGTTTCGAAATTGGCAAAAATATCATTTTCAACTTCAAATTCAAACGTTTGAAGATACCTTTTCCATGGATGGGGGGGAGGGTATAGAAAATCAAGGGAGGCAATTGTGTTATTATAAGTGTGAGAATGATACCTATAACCGTATTATAGTGAGTTGACAAACTATTGAGCAAAAGACATAGAGATAAAAAATGTTTTGACTTTCTTAGAAATATGAAATTCTAGCTTTAAGGATTTGGACCTAGACACCCACTCGGCAATCCTCGACAGATTCCGGAACCTACATCTAGTCTCGGCTGTATGACAGCAAGTGATATGTACCTAGGCCCATACATTTGCGATGCGGCTACCGGTTTACTTTAACAAGAAAACTTGACGCTATTACAAACAAACAAGACACTATGGGCGCAGCCATGTTTCACCGGGACCTTTAATGTAGTTCCAAGACACCATGGGCGCAGCCATGTTTCATCCGGAACCTTTAAAGTAGTTCCAATGTGGCGGAATTCGTCATACAGCCGAGACTAGATGTAGGTTCCGGAACGTTCCGGAATCTGTCGAGATTTGCCGAGTGCTAGACACCGCCAAACCTCTACAAGCCACTGCTAGAAACGTATCTTAAAGGGAGTTAGAAATCTAGCTACTTTAATTGATGAATTGTTATTGTGTTAAAAACATCCAAAAATAAATGAAACATGAACTTTGGACATTCAAGTAACACTTAACTTAACATAATTTGAAATGTGAAATACGTAGCAAACATGAATTTTAGATACAATAATATGAAATATCAAACTTGCATTACATTATGCGATATAGGGAAATAAATATTAAAATGGGAAAAACTTTAAAAGCAATGTTTTTATGAGATATTCGCCGCTTACCGTCATAGACCTTGGCATAATCTTCATTATCATAGGTAGGTTTAGGTCCTAAATCGGAGTCTATCACTTCAAATCGAATCGTTTTGTAATTGGAAGTTATACGCCACTGACAGTACTGGTCACTGTAATATATATATACATGCATCCAATAATAGTTTTTATAACATGAATCGTATAGCTCTGAACGAAGCAAAAGCGTACGAACAGTTTAACGTGTATGATTTAGATCATTGGGTCAGGAGGCATGACTTCGATTCAAAGTTTGTACGTGACAAACAACAAAGCCATCTGTCCAACTTCGAGGGTTTGTTCCCACCTCTAAAACACCAACTAATACGCGCAAGCAAATTATTGAAATAAAATTGGAGATTATTAAAGTTTCTAAATTACCTAGTTTGTGCCAGGCGTACATCTAATTTCTCTATAATTATATACCCTCACGTTACAAGGGAACTTTATGTTAGCTGTCATGAGAGTTTTTGTTTGTACTATAGAAGTGAACAGCGCTAGCGTGATGCCACAAATTGGTATTGTATGAACATTTTTTAGGGTCAATATCAAAGATGCATTCATTATATACGATTCAAATCTGCCTTGTGCAACTTAAACTTACTTTTCATAATTATTGGGATAATTTGGTGAAGTGAAATACTGAGGAGTTGACAAAGCTACTAGTTCAAATGGTCGTCCTGCAGAACATGTTGTTTTTCCTGAAATAAGAGACTCTAAAATAAATTACTGTAATTTGTCTTAAAGACGAATCTATTCAACATGTTATATTCCAAGAAAACGTGATAAAATATATGCAATCTAATTTAGTGTCTGAATTAATTTTGTCTGAAGCATAATGGTGTGTTGGACGGCTGAATGGTTAGCATAGGCGCGCTGTATCATAAAGTCTGTCATTGAGTCAACTGGCGTGGTTTCGATTCCCCAGTTGTACGTGACAATGAGTTGGGTCGTCTGTTCACCATGGTGTGTTTTCTACCTAGTCTATATCGAGTGGACGTTAAACCCCATTTCCCTCTCCCTGAAGCATAATTATGTGAAAGAATCATCATATCAAACCTGAATCCACATATTCAACTACGCCTCTTGATTAAATTAGTTATGTAATTGTCTAATTGTCTTTGTTTAGATTTATCACTTAAAATTACATAATCTAAATGATACAGTTTGTTCAAAATGCTTATTTTCTCTAGAACTCATAAGTATAGATAAAAGATATTGATAGTAATTATGTTAGACTATGCAAGTGATTCCAGAGTCAATCTGTTTCGTTTACCAACAAGGCAAGTTTAAAAAACACAATGAAGAATCCGTTATGAATCATAAACGGTGTTCAGTTCAACAGGAAAATAATCCAAATGTTTCAAAAGCAAACAAACTGAGAAAACGTTAAATTGATGGTCACACGTGCGTTGTTTACACCAAACGTAGTAATTTGAACTGGTACCGGCAGAATTATATTTTTGTACCTATTTTATGCTTCCGCTCACTATCTTCTGTACCTATTTATGCTAAATGTGGAATATTTTTTTATCCAGATATACTTCAGACACCTTTATTTATTTTTCTAATACTTCATAATTTAATTTGTCGGAGGAAAAAAAAGTTAATATTTCTGAATCATTAAGTCTCGTCGATGTCATCCTTATCAGTGACTGTAGCGGCCTAGCCACTCCACTATTCACTGCGGATCAGTGTGTTCCAGAGCCTGTAATATTTCTTATTTAACCCATTGCTGGAGCGTGTCACATTTTGGGACATGGTACCAAAACATAAAGTGTGAATTAAATATAGTCGTATAATGACAGTTTATCAGTCATAAGAATGTTTTTGATAAATCAAGGCAAATTTAGTTCTGGGGAGCCAGCATTCACAAATCGGATCCATACACAACAATTAGATTATTTATGTATAATACATCATGAGCTATAACTCCATCACGGTGCGTCCAATAAATGGAACGCTGGCCCACGAAAGACCACGTTAATTATCATATAGATTCTTTTTTTTTCATTTATTTAGGAAAATTTTCAATGTATGTGATGGTGTTCACTTAATAATTTGTGTACCAAATCATTTAACGGTTACTGAATGTAATCCAGGATCTTGACTTGCTATTTAGTGATTATACATGTATTAAAGCCCTGTATCCTTGCCGAAATAGCGTCTATATTTTTAACATATATTTTTTGGGGGGATATTTGGTGTTAATCATTGGGCTCATCCGACGACGATCACTGCTAATGGATAGACCTATGCTAGTCGATCCTATGTTACTTGGTGTTACGGTAAAAACAAATCTATTCTAGAAACCCACATTAATATTCTTACTTGTAATTTTCTCGAGGACATACTTTATTCTAAATCCCTTGTAATAATATCCAGAAGTTGTTTCAGCAGTTACAAAATCGATCAAAACACTCATCGACTTGGCCGTCACGGTGAACGTATTTTCATTCCCACAAAATGTTCCAACTTTATCTTGAGAATTTTTAACAGGACCTGTAAAAAAAATTAAGGAATCTGTCATTTCACTTCTTGGATTAAGTAAAGCGTTTGAAAAATGAAAAGTTTTTTTTTTGACAAATGAAACTAATTACTTATCTTTAATAAAGCATGTATAATTAAATTACTTAGTTTTTAAACATATTTTTTTGACACACATCTTAATCACGGTAATGGAGAATAAACCTATAATACACCAAGTTTCATCACTCTCGCTCTGAAATTACAATTAGAGTTAACGCCAAATTGTTTATATTTAAAGGGGTGGATGGTTAGCACGTACGCGCTGTATCATAAGGTCTGGCATTAGGTCAACTGGCTCGGTTTTGATACCCGATTGTGCGTGACAAGGAGTAGGGTCGCCTGCCAAGCTTCGTCGGTTTTCTCCTGGACCTCTTGTTACCTCTCCCACTGCTAAAAACCCTTACGCACAAGCGAATTATTGAAATAAAATGGGACCATATTTATGTTAGTCTCGAAATGATCTATTTTGTGTCGAATCTTTTCTTGAATATCAAAAAATGGCTACTCAAATCGCTAATATAACGAAAGCATCGCTAACGCTGCAATATACGTCTACATTGGGCAATAACCAAAAAACAACAGGGATCATCCTTAGGGTATAAGGAATAGGTAAGCAAAGTTTCAAAAGGATCTGTTAAGAATTGCGTCCTGTAGGCGAAACACAAGTAACAAACATTGGGCGTGGTTCTGTCCCAGGGGGTCGGGCATGCACCAAAAATAAAAGTGGTCAGCCTTAGGGTATAAAAGTATAAAAAGTTTTCAAGACGGTCGATTAAGAATTGTGGCCTGCACCCCAAACGATATGAATGTTCCTTGGAGTACAAAGAATAAGTATACAAAGTGCCAAGATGAAACGTTAAGAAATGCGGCCTATAGACGACAAACAAACAAATATAAGAAATGGGCGTGGCTTTGTCTTTGGGGTCGGGCACCAAAAACATAATGGATCATTATTTCATGTTCTCATTTAAAAAAAACATTTGTTAAGTTCATACTATCATTATCTTCATAGTCCCGCTAATTTCATTCTCGCCTCCATGCTACGGAACGACATTTATATTTGTCAGAAAATTATGTTAATCCAAGCTAGAATGTATACAAATTGATCATTAAACAAATCAAATTCATTTGACAAATTTCGAAGTCCTAAAAACCAGTAGAGGCAAAATGTTGTAATAAGCAAATGGACTGTTCACTGTGTACAAAATACACGACAAACAGTGGTAACAGGTGTCCCATAAGAGTAGGCTTACCGTGCCTGGCGCTATAACCGCCACAGCGGCATCCAAACTATTTGACGAAATCTCGGTAAAATAGCGTTTTCGGCAAATGGACTAACCGTATGAAATGATATCGATGGATGGCGTATTTCTGTCTTCATTAGCCTAACCGGGACAGAACAGTAGAAGGGAAAGAACGAATGATATCAAAGGGAGCATGACATGAATATGCCGATTCTGCAACATAAAATAAAGTACGACTCTTTTTGAAGATATCTTATTTACGGTTTAACACAGAAGTAATACAATTCAAACTACAGAAATTTAATTGTAATAAAATACATTACCATCGTAGACATTAACGTAGTCGCTTGTACATTGTTGATTTATTCTTGGAGGTAGATCACAAGATACTACAGAGATAACGATATTGTAATCATTATCAGCAATTAAAGCTTTATTCAATCTGTAAACACATTCAAATCCTCTGAAATGTGAACAAATTTTTTTTTATAAATTAACCTTTACATAAGGTTTTTGTGGCGGAAAAAAAGACTGTAATTGTCTGGCTTAAACATCTAATCAGGGGACAAGCCTATACTCAATTCTCTACATCATGATTTAGATATTGAGTGGACTATTAAAGAACAGAAAAACGAGACTTCGTTTATTATTGTACTTTTCAATCGAGAATATAAAATGTCAATCAGCCAGATCCGCCCAATAATCAATAATAAACTCTCAAATTATAAATTAACCTTTATAATAATAAACCGGCAGTTGATAGTAAACTGAACGTTCATTGTTAACATTAAAACGGAAATTCATTGTTAACCGTTACAATAATAAACTTGGGATTTATTGTTAACCGTTAACATATTAGTAGTTACAATATCAAAACGGAACTGCATTGTTAACCGTTACAATAATGAACCGGTGTTTATTGTTAATCTTTCCAGTGGTAAACTGGATGTTTATTTTTAACCTTTCCAATAATAAAGCAGAATTTTATTGTTAATCTTTCCGATAATAAACCAGAGTTTATTGTTAATCTTTCTAATAATATACTGGAATTTTGTTATTAATCTTTCCGATAATAAACCGGAGTTTTATTGTTAATCTTTAGCAATAATAAACCCGAATTTTATTGTTAATCTTTCGAATATAAACCGGGTGTTTATCCGACTTTCTAATACTAATCCCGGTGTTGTTTGTTAAAGTATTAAGTAAGTATTTAAACTTTACCGTCCATACATGCGGGGATAATTTGTAGAGTTAAGGTATCTAGGAAATATACCCACAATAAAATCTTGATTGCAATTTCCTGAAATATATATTTAGATAAGTTTTGCTATTTCAGTCAAATTGATCCACTAAGAACCGAGATTTTAGCGATTGAACATTGGGGTTAGCCTCAGTCATCATTACTAAAGTCGGTAGGATAAAAAAAAAACATAGTCTCGGTTATCCATTTTTATATTTAATTATGAATGGAAGTCGAACAGCAAATCGGAACGTAATCCAATAAACATCGCAAGCTAGCGATCCCACCGAGAGTTGATTATGGTCGGGATCAGTTAATTAATGTCTAATTAATTAATTTAGATAACATTTCAGGTCTTACGAAAGACCTACAATAGGCCGATTTAGCTCTTGCATAATGTATGTTTAAGTACTACAGATACCGTTAAACCATGTAGCAACATTGTCCTATTGAAATAATAATTGTATAGTATTTTATGCAACTTACCACCACCGTCAAATTTTTGATAGCTGATGTTGAAACCTCTTGCTGTATTACTACCATCACTATAAAACTCTACTGTTGCCCAATTATACTTGGTAACCAAGTTGATAGGTTGAGCAGTGTTGTTGTAGCATATTTTGTTATTTTGTGGCAAACCTTAAGTGTTTATGGAAAATAATGTAAAATAGATATAGCCATAAAAATCATGAGAAACGCCGAACACAGCAGCTACGTCTCACAAAAATATAGATAGCAGATTTCTGAATGGAAAATTTAGATGTTGATCAAATTTGAAAAGGATTCTTTGCGCCCTAAAGAAATCCGAACTTTTGCATACGAATCAGACCTATTGGAAGTATCACTGTAAGTTTCCCACAAGCAGTCATACCGGGTCTGACCCCCCCCCCCGCGACATCCACACATGGCGTATAGTAATTTACGTGTCACTGTAAAGTACATATGGCCACAGATCACCAATGATTTTTCCATTGACTTAAGTTTTAATTCTAGTCCCCCAAATGTTCGTTTTCTATCTCAGATGGGGCAACATTGGGCAACATCTTGCAAACTTGTGCTCTAAAGCACGTATGAGGTTTATCATGGAAACTAACCTCTTAATCCTCGTACCTTTCCGTCTCAAAATCATGGTTATTCGGTCCAACCTCACAGAAAAAAATATTCAAACTCTTTTCTTCGGTTCTACACTTAAAAGTCAACATAGGTCGCAATGCATAAGGGGGGAAAAGGGGGAACCGGAGAGAAAGACTAAAAACAGCTTTTGCTCTGGTGAGCTAGGTCCAAATGGTATGGGGTCTTTGTGGTTGTTATTGAATTGGTAAATGTCCAGCCTACAATCATAACAACACTGTCAGCTGTATCATACAATTATTGTAATACTTTTAGAAGAATTTTTGCTCGAGAAATAAGATGGCATATTATTTCATTAATTAATATCTTTGGTTCACATATATGTAGGTGTGTACTAAAATCAACTTAGTCAATGATTGACATGGTTACATAAAAAAGATTTGTATAGCCATAACAAACTAGTTTTATCTTTCAACAAATTACATGTGCATAGAAGTTTACCTATTGCGTCATTTGGCTTGATTTATCCAATCATATTCTTAATTGCACAGGTTCATGGTCATGAACACGCTTCGGCCTGCATGATATCCGTTAGGCTATAAAACAGCCTATATTTTAACTTTAAGACAGACTTCGATTAGATTCCAGAGGGTTACCATCTAATAGTCCTAGACACCGCGAGGTGTCTAGGTTGAGAAGAGTTTAGTTAGTATTGACTATAATTGTAATATGTACTATGCTTGTATGTATACCTATGCTACATTAAAGGTAAAAACGAACTGTTGCATTGTTATAACTGAATAAGACAAACGTCTTAAGAAACCAGTAAGAAGTAAACACAACGTGAAGGAGAAAAAAAGACGATCTGAGACAAATTCTAGACGATCACAAGGCTAACGGTAATATGTAGCAAAAACAAGATGCATGGGTCATACGTAGGATGTGGCGACCGGACCTGACAACACACGCTCTCCACGTCAGACAGAAGACTCATGGTGCTACATATTCGATTTGGTGCCGTGACGAAGTTTCGACCTATAGGGTTCATACCATTTTTCGAAGAAGAAGAAGAATACATATTTGATTTGGTGCCGTAACAGTTTCGACCTTTTGGGTAGGCTGCAACAGAAGAAAATTCAGGTGGAAAAAAAGCAAATTCTGGTAGAAAAAAATTGGCAGTAAAATTCTGGTGGAAGACATTTAGAAGAAGAATACATAAATATTTGATTTTGCGCCGTGCTGAAGTTTCGACCTTTGGCTTACGACGTTACTATAGAAGAAGAACACGCTAAGAAGAAAAATACAGCAACAGAGAAGAATTTTTGGTTGAAATACAAGAAATCGTATGATATTCACAAAAATTTTGGTAAATACATTTTGTTTGTTAAATTAGATATGTTACATTTGTTAACAGACCAAATAATAATAATTTAAGTTTAAAAATCTAATTAGAAACTAAATTGTTAAAATTTAACTGTAGGAAATACATTATATCCATTCATAAGTTTTGATGGACAGGTTTGGTAAACAATATAATATCACTGGTTATCGGGTTAACATGACCTGTAGTAAATTCGAGTAATTAAAGTTAAAGAGAGTCTCTACGGAGTAAGTTTTAAAACAAACAAAATTTTCTTTGATATAACTACGAATTAATAAAAATAAAGAAACGGAATAGGAATTAAATAGGAACTAATGTTGTCTCCGGATTGCAGTGGTGAGATGGCAGATCTAAGCATGACGTTTGTGAGTGTTTAACTCTAGTTTTCAAGATGGCCATGCTCTCTACTGTAATTCGTTAATATGTGTTATTTGTTGTTTCGTATATAATATAATTTTTGAGATCCTTGTCCAAAGTCTCAAGAATAAGGATTTTAGTCGAGTTAGGCTAAATGTGGGTAATTCAGCTTTTGACTAAAAGGTTGAATTGCTATTGTTTGTGTTTTGTGTCGTTCATGTATGTGGTTAGATAAGTAGAGTAAGGTAATTTTGAAGCTATAGTCCAAGGTTTCAAAATTAAATAATCAACTTTTGAATAAAAAGTTATAGATTATGTTAAAATCCCGTGTGGTTAACTTTAGGGATTTTCGGTATAGTTTTTCTTGGGAAAAACTAAAATTAACGGCTCGTTAAATTGTGAGATTATCGCAAAGTCATTAATACGAGTTTTATACGAGGTTAAGGTACGATTAGGTCACTTTTTAGAAAAGTGTGAAATATACGGTATCTTTATTTGTCCGTATATATTTTTATGAATTTTTGCTCAGGAACGTGATATATAGGCTACGTTTAATATATTTTTGCTATTATACGCTGTCGACATAATACGCGATGATTAGAATGTGTAATTTGACATTAGGTCGAATTACTACAAACACTAGGTTCTAACACTTGTGTTAATGTATATAGAATATAATATATATTGGATATAGTATTATATGTGTAATTAAAAGCTAGGTATATTCTGATTTTGGTGTTTACAGAATATGTTCTGAGTGCATGATTTCCGGACTCATTCACTTGGGACATAGTATCTGGGTAAATTAAATGAAATGGGGTTTAGCGTCCTACTGTAGGATAAAATGGAATGTCATTCATGTACTGATCATATTTGATTGACAGTTCTATTCTAGATAAATTATAGTCTGATATTGTCATAAGTATGAGCTCAGCTTGTGTCAGTGTCAGTCTGGTTGGTATGTTTATGTAATAGTGGGTAATGTTTATAAAAAAAACTGCTGTTAAAATTGTAAATGATTAGGTCAAAAAAAAAGGTCACATTACTGACGTGTGAATTATAAAATTGTTATGATGTTATTCTAAAACACTAACGGAAATTACAAAATGAAAACGCAATTATAAAATTATAAACTTGTCACTTTTCGAGTTCAGGTCAAGATGTCAAAGTTAGTTTGCAAATTTATAATTAAAGAGACACATCAAAGTTTATTAATAATTAATTGAAGTTTAATTTTAATTAAGAGTAAGAGTTACTTATAAATTTTAGGAATAATATATTAATATAATGTTAAACTAATAGCAAAATAAGGTTTTAAATAATTAGGAATGGTTAGTTCTTGGTCTGATGGCAATGACATGTTTGATTGACGGATAAAAATTGTATTTTGTCTCCAACCAATCATACTTAGAAGAAAAATAGAAAGTTTTCAACTTGAGACTATGGTAGCTGAAACAGACCAATAGAAATCCAAGAAGAGAAAAGGGTTTACCTGTTTACCAAAATTGAGATATCATGTGACAGAATTTAAAGTGAAACTGAACTTTTAAAATTTGAAGTGATGTGTTATAGTGTTTTGAAATTAGGACACTTGAAGATTTAAAAAAAAGACAATTGTGTTTTCTGTGTTTAGGCTTAAATGAATTTTCATAGGACTTTGAAGTACATTGGTGAACTTTTGGAGAGTTTTTGCATGCGACTTTTGATCTTTGATTATATTTTTTTTAATTGATACTTGTATGTTTTTAGAACAGATTGATGCAGGTTGTGGTTATAATGTAATCTTGTATGTTAATCATATAGTAATCACACATATGTGCCTGTTGCATGACTAATTATAGGGTTTATATATGGAAGTTTTTAGGACTCTCCTACCTGTTCATTTCGCATAAATCTTAGTAGTGGGGGAGGTGATATATATTGACGTTCCAGATTTCTGCTACATTTATGAATATTTATATAGTTCTACAATTTTTAGTATGTTTATTGTAAAGGATTCAAGGGATCTTTTACCTAATACCGAGCAAAAAATCTTAAAGAAAGGGACGAATGTAATACTTTTAGAAGAATTTTTGCTCGAGAAATAAGATGGCATATTATTTCATTAATTAATATCTTTGGTTCACATATATGTAGGTGTGTACTAAAATCAACTTAGTCAATGATTGACATGGTTACATAAAAAAGATTTGTATAGCCATAACAAACTAGTTTTATCTTTCAACAAATTACATGTGCATAGAAGTTTACCTATTGCGTCATTTGGCTTGATTTATCCAATCATATTCTTAATTGCACAGGTTCATGGTCATGAACACGCTTCGGCCTGCATGATATCCGTTAGGCTATAAAACAGCCTATATTTTAACTTTAAGACAGACTTCGATTAGATTCCAGAGGGTTACCATCTAATAGTCCTAGACACCGCGAGGTGTCTAGGTTGAGAAGAGTTTAGTTAGTATTGACTATAATTGTAATATGTACTATGCTTGTATGTATACCTATGCTACATTAAAGGTAAAAACGAACTGTTGCATTGTTATAACTGAATAAGACAAACGTCTTAAGAAACCAGTAAGAAGTAAACACAACGTGAAGGAGAAGAAAAGACGATCTGAGACAAATTCTAGACGATCACAAGGCTAACGGTAATATGTAGCAAAAACAAGATGCATGGGTCATACGTAGGATGTGGCGACCGGACCTGACAACACACGCTCTCCACGTCAGACAGAAGACTCATGGTGCTACATTATACCAACACTTTCATCTCTATGATATCTTAGCGGCACTTCCAGTCAAATCCACGTTACGTTTCTAATCTGTCTCAGTACGTAATTATATACAAAAAAACATTTTGATCATTATTAAGAAACTGACTATAATTACCATCATTAATCCTCAGATAATCAGTACATCCATAAGGTATGTTGCCTAGTAGAATATAATTGATATTTATCTCGATCCTAGTCTTTTCATCTGATCTTATATACCATTTACAGTCCATTAAACTAAAAGAAAAAGTACGTGCGTGCTATATGGACCTAGAACAGATCATGACGTCATCGCAGCCATCTTGACACCGTGGCGTTATATCAAAGTTCAAAGCGGTCAATGGAAGATCGTCTCTTCCACGAACCACAACAGTAAGGTAAATAACGCTTTGCGAACGGGCCCAAACCCCCCTTACTCCGCGCAGTGTTGCGTTTGATTAGAGGTAATCCAACTACACACTGCTATTATGAGTGGATATTGTTGTTTTAAAATTTGATTTGTCAGTAGTCCGTCTACCAACCAATCACTAGCTGCCAATATTGGACCAAATATGTTTACATAACGTTACGTCATGACTCACGATTTTATTATGCCTAATTAACCCGTGCATAGCGGAATACTGCAGTAAAACTAATTGCCTGACAAACGAGGCTATCAAGTCGAATGAAATGTAAACAATACTGTTTGGAAACGAACATACTTTCCCCGTTTTTAATACCTTAAATCACTGTCCAAAGTTTTAGGGAAGACCCAGATTTAACAAAGGACTGTCATGTTGCTGTACTTAAGTGATAGCTTTCATTGAACGGAAAGAATAGACACACTTCCGCATAAGTTCAAGAAACAGACGCTATTCCAGCAATGGTCAGAGCAGGATTTCTCGGGCCATTGCTTCAGGAATATGAAACCCCCAGACTACGCGGCTTTGTAGAAGACAGACTGATCCCGTAATGATTTCACTTACTCAAATTTTTCCCTTATTATACTTATAGACGAATATTTTTGCGCAAGGGTCCAACGAAAACCAACACATTCTAGTATATTATAGCACAGCATATATCAGTTGCCATGGGACAACAATAACACTGAAAATAAAGTAACATCAATATTTCTATCAAAATCCTTAAACAATTTCCATTGGCTATATCTACCAAATTGTAGGACATTGTTTAAATATGGCTGCTGATATTTAGCTAATTTACAGCTGAATAAAGTACATAATATTGATAACAATAAATCAACGAGTACTTACTTTGGATAATGGCCAGGGTAGAATGGTGAAGTTATATACTGGGGGAATGTGGTGGCTATTTTATTTCCATTAGAACATTCAACTGAAAATTTTTACCCAATATGTATATTTTCTTTTTAATCAAATTACAACAAAAACGGGTGAGCTATCAGCTATGTGAAATCCTCTAATAAAAAGTGATATTATATGTTCTAGAGAGGAAAGCGTACCCTGCCTCCAACAGAACACCTTGCATAAATCTGGTTATATTGCAGCAGTGAATTCGGGACTTTAAGTCGACAATATATTACAGTAATTATCGGAAAGCTTTTAAATCAATAGGATTCTGCATCTACTTAGACAATGACCACTTTGTGTGAATTCTTAGCCTTTCCTAAGTGATCGCTCTCGTAGTAATCATCGAAAACCCATGGGCTTTTTTGTCGTCCTGAACATACAAACTGCGCCTAAGTTTCAGGGGCGGATCTAGGAAATTTGAAAGGGGGGCGCAAAATGAGGGCACTTACCGCGGAGACGGGGCACGCCGCTGCGAAGGGGGTGGGGGTGTCTCCCAAGACAATTATCCGACATTTCCTTGCATCTGTATAGATTCAAAGACCTATTTGGCTGATATTTTCGTCTCGAAGTAAACGTTCAGAGAGGACATATTTGGGTCTGAAAAAGGCACTTTCAGGAGTAAAAAAGGCATTGTCGAAAATCAGGGAGGCGCGCTGGATCCGCATTTTTCACGTGATCAAAGGCCAAAACTCTGACAGTAAGTATCGGAAATCGTTTAAAAGCGATATTTTGGCTCCAGTTTCGAATAACATGTATACCCCATCTTCAGAGTGTAAGTAACAACGATTGATCTATAACCAACGTTTGACATTACAATGAAGTAAGTGTCACTAAACTATGTAGTAATTTAAATTGATAAAGACACTTACCTACATTTCTCTCTGATAGTAACAGTTTGAAAGGTTCAATAAAGCTGTATGACCGGAGGGTTAAATACATAGCTGTGCCAGATGATACATAAGTCTCCTTGGTTTTTAAGCACCACCTAGAGATGAAATCACCACGGCTATCTGAACCTGTCAAAAATTAAAAGCTTGAAGCTTAAAATTAATGTTTTTTAATACATAGATTATAAAACGTCACATGGCCGTGTTCCATAGGCCTCTCACCATGTAAATCCTAGCTAGCTATCGCGTCTTCAAGTACGTCTCAAAATTCTGTGCACACGAAGACGAATCTATTTATTTTGGTCCAAGACTCGACTAGAATATAAGTGGTTGCCATGTAAGACACGTCCAGATTTTGCAATAGATGACCGGATAACGCAAAAATCAATAGGATTTATCCTCTCATTTTTCCAATGTTTCACATCGAATTAGAAAAAACAACCTATAGCCTCTATCGGGCTGAAACGGTTTTCGGAAAAGAGGGTACTTCGGAATGGAAGGTCAGGCGGATCAAAGAAAGGGAAACGCTTAGTATATCGATATGGTTCCTTATTCCGTAGCCAAAATGCTTCAAAGCAAATTTGACACATTTCCGTTAAAAATATAGCTTTTATCGTGTTCACAAGATTTTCGGAAAACCAGAATCCATATGCGCTGATAGTCAATGTTGCGAAATATGTCTTTGTTTTGTTCGAGGAGGGGACAGAATATTAAAAGATTTTGTACCAACCATCATATATCAGAAGCTGATTTGTACAGTTTCTTCTGGTTGTGGTTATGACGGGATCCGTGCTTAAAGAAACCACTTTGTCGATACTTTCAGTTCTAATTTGCCAATACAAAGATTCAAAACTGTAAAAAAAATGACGAAGGAAGTGTTGTCACTTGTTGAAATAAACGAGATTTATAGTGTCAAATGAAAATCATACACAGAGTTTATCAGTCTTCCTATTACGTCCACCTTCAGCTATTCCCTGCCAGATAGAACTAAAACCATTGTCAACAAATCCCAAAGAACAGGTTTTAAAATAAACGCACTATGAACAACTAAGATATCTCCTTAAAAATACTTGAAATAGATCAGAGTATCTTAAAATTGGAATGTTTTCTTCTCTATGCCATCCACATCATGTTCACAAGGTTTCATAAACTGGAAAAGGACGCTTGTGATCCATTTACAATGTATTTCGCGATTGTGCTCATCTCTAGTGCCATGTAAACAATTCTGCCATCTGGAACTTCGGCCATTATGGAGTTTTAACAATAGATTTCATAAAATTTGAATAAGATAGGGGGGGGGGTTAACTCCCGCATATGGTTGAAGATAGAAAGAGAGAGAGAGAGAGAGAGAGAGGGGGTGAGAGGGAGAGAGCTGGTTAACGACCACTCGTACAAACTAGGTCATTTCGGGACTAAAAAATGGTTCATGTTTATTTCAATAATTCGCTTGCCCGTAGGGATCTTTAGCAGTGGCGCCAGAGGACCCGGAGAAAACCCAGGTGGTTGGACAGGCGACCCTACTCCTTGACACGTACAGCCGGGCAATCGAAATCACGCCAGTTGACTTAATGACAAAAATGAAATAATCTAATAGACAGGTACCGATGATCCCCTTAAAATGAGACAAGACAAAATGTAAGGATAATTTTTCTTTAGAAATTTATATGGCATTTATTGTTTTCCAAGTCGTTTTCAAGAACTGTTGTCCTTGCTAGACCCACGTCATTACTTACCAATAAAAAGGCTGGGGATACCCTGGACTTGTAATCACTTTAGGTATATTCCCAACAGTTAAATCTTTTAGGTTACTATTCAGTACAATTTTGTCTGCAAGTATAAGAACAATTTCAATACAATTGCCATTTTTAAACGTCCACCCTGTCTATAATACTAGAACATTTCTTAGTTGAACCCCAATGACCACCCCTTACTATTGTTGAACAAACCAACAGTTAAGCACACACCCCCCCCATCGGTTAATCAAATGGCTTATCTCTACTCAACCTAAGCATAAAATTATTATGAAAGAACTTAGTCAACATAAGGATATATTATCATTCAAAGTTATCGTGCCCCAAAGTATCAATAAATCAAATTGCAGAAGTTGCTCATCATCGAACTCGGTCAAGGCATTCATCATAACTCACTCAACACAATTTGAATTATCGTGCCCAAAAAATATCCAAATAATCAAATCGCTTAACTTAGCAATGATGATTAGCGAATTCAATCACGGTATTCGGATTATAAACACCAAGTTTGAAGATTCTAGAGCAGTTAAAACAGAGTTATTGTTGCCCAAAAAGTTTTACTGATAAATAAATCCCCTTTTAATTGTCCTAAAAATTTACTGACCAACATCCTAAAACTTTACTGGCCAATATTAATAAACAACATCATATATTTTTAATTCTATCTGCACATTAGCAGACAGCTTTAGACATTATCTTTAAGAAGAATAAGGTTTATCAAAATACCGATGTGTACACAATCTGATTCGAAGACAGATCTATATCTTCTTTCGTATTCATTATACATGTACTTTCGATGGCCTACACTACATGGAGATCTGACCGGTTGTTGCAATAGGTCACATCAGAGGTCATACGAGAGGCTGTTGACCCTATGACGTCAGATATGTGATTACCCTATGACGTCAGACATTTGATTACAAGCGGATTACCCACATTTCCGTGAAAAACACGCCTAAACCTCGCCGTAGCAGACCGTTTCATTGGCTAATCCCTCATGTCATCGAGAACACAACAACTCTTCCAGATCTTACTGTAGTCAACGAAATTTTGAACTATAAAAACGAAACGAAATAGGATTGATGGCACAAATTTAATCATCTATAGCTATTCGTTATGTTTCTATTTCACTGAAACTATTATTACCTGTCGCTTCTGCTTTTATCCATATTCCAGCATTTATATTATTTGGTCTCGTCTTGATGAGTATTGAGGTACTGCTTCCTGTTACTGAATTAGACTTCATTCCACAGGCAGCATTTATTTTCTTCACATAATCGTAATAACCTATAAATAAATAATAATTACAAGTTAAAGGTATTATATTGTCCGTTACCTATATGAAATATAGGTTGCCTGTTTATAAAGTTTTAAAAACGTTGTCTTGTACGGGAGTAAACACGGTGTGACAACACCAGCAAGCGGGGTGTAGCTCAATTGGGTTAAAATACAGATCTATATTTCGTTTCGTTTTTTTTATACTTTTGATGGACTTCACTAGGTGAAGATATGACTAGTTATAGTGGGGGTTCACGTCAGGGGTCATATGAGCGCCTTTTGGCCCTATGACGTCAGACGTTTGATTAATCAGCATGGATGTTACTAGAGTGTTACCCCTGCGCTAAACACGCATAAAGCTCGTCGTAACAGACCGTTTCATTAGCTAAATCTCACACCATTCAGAAAACGACAAAGATAACAACTCCTCAAAATCCTAGTGTAGTAAAGACAAGTAAAACGAAATTTTGAACTATAAAAACGAAACGAAATAGGATCTGTGTTTTATTCAGATTGGGTACAGCTCTGAACGTAGATAGTCGGAAAATATATCGAAATACATGTATCGTCAATGGTCTTTATCCAAAATAACCAACCGTTTTCAGCTACAAAAAGATGATGTCATTACTAACCATCAAATACGTCTATATAATCATGCAGATTTTCAACTTCGGACAAATTCGCCATTAATCCTTTGATATGAACAGACTTTTCGGAAAAGTGGGATTTTAGAATGGCCGATTGGATAACATCTTTCCTGAAACATACACATTAGTCAATAAATCGGCAATACACACGCGACATAATATTATACTGATTTTAAAGATACTCTGCTCATCTCGTGGCGGATTGATCAATCCACAAGAGTCTCCGTGAAATCGAATTAAACTTTCTCACTTTGTGAACAGTAAATTTCTGTTTTATTAATTAGTTTGTTTGAAAAAAACAATGCCGTCAAAGTCAAACTGGTTAACAAATTATATATAGTGTGTGAGGATAGTAAGGCCAAAACACATTGGGGATGCTCTATTCACTGGTGTCAATCGAGTGAAAAGGAGAATTTCGGAGTACAACGCATGTGTCGACTGTATAAAAAATATATCAACCAATCATGACAGCTGAAACATATTTTTACCTAGGAATACGTCACGCTTCTACTCACTCCACCTCAGCTGTCCGTTCTGGCAGAACTGTGACAGGACTGAATTCCGCGTCACTCGATCGTAATTCTGTCGATTCGGGACGTTCTGGACTGTGAATCGAGCATCCCCAATTAAAATAAAAGAAAATTAATCTATGTATAGAGTTGTAAGCAAAGCTATTTTAAGCCCCCCCCCCCCTTTCTTTTGGTCTCCATTTACATGGCCATCTTTGTTGACTTTTTGTTGTAGAATTGAAGAAACGGGTTAGAATATATATTTCCTGTCAGATTTGGTGACCATTCATCATTTTGAGCGGTTGAATAGGTCGAAATGTAGGGCGGAAAATTGGTATGTTTATTTATCTCTACTTCCAGTTTGTGTATCTCAAGTGTTTCATGATGAACCTCAAACGTGCTTTTGAGCAATAGGTCGCCACATGTTGCCCCTTCTGTGGTAGAAAGCGTTCTATCCAACAGAAATTAGTGGAAAAGTTATAGCCGGTCTTTGAGACGAGAATTAACATTAAAGTCAATGGAAATTTCATCGGTGATATGTGCCCATTGTCCTTTTTTTCAAGACTGAACGCGATGATTTTAGTCCTCAAAGAAAAACATCAGTCCACAAATCGTTCAGTTCCATTCAGTGCTTACAAAATGACAAATTGGAAATTCCATCGATCTATCCTGATTGTATTATTAAGAACAGGAGAACTGCACCACAACATTTACACAAAACAACCAAGTTGACACTACACCCAATGCTGTCCTCCTGTGCTTATTATTACCTTGTCTGACTTAATAAACTTGGAATCCAGATATATGATGGTATAGTAGTGATAACCGTAACAGAATCAGCCAAAACGTCTGTAAAAAGACAAAAATTAATCTTAAAAATACAGAAACCTATTTGTCCAGAAAAATAGTATGATCGGTACTGCTTGTATCTTGTCCTGTAATAGTTGAGTTTATGTTTCCTTGAACACATTCAACAGACAGTCTTCGACGTGGTTATAATCAGTGCCGGATTAACCTTGTGGGGTGGGGGACATACCAACTATGCGGGGGGGGGGGGGGGGCATTGTTGTTTGTTCAAATTGTTCGTACTGACCGCGGATCGTACTAGTATAATATACTCCGCCCAACTGATTGCTGGGGGTGTTTTCCCCCAGGATCTTTTTTTAGAATTAGGATTAATTCCAGTGCATCTGAGACAATTTAGACAGCGATTTCATTGACGTTTAGTCCCGGGAGCCCAAATACTACTGCCCAGGGCCCCAATCCTCACACCTCGCAGCCCAGGTACTGCTTGGTTCCGTCCAAGATAAAATATTACTATGACCCAGAATTGTGGGGGACCCGGGACATTTGTCCCACTTTGCCTCCCCTAGATCCGGTACTGGTTATAATTATTCGTGACATAAGTGGGTGTAAGACGGAACAAGTAGAATATGTGTTAATCAAATTAGATAATAATTTGCTCTGTAATAGTCGATATGTTTTGAATTGGATTCTAAACTACAACCTAAAACTTTTTAGTTACCTTCAGCCAAGCTCTACAAATATAAGGATATTTAATGTCCCACTTCTGTGCATCGACTGGGATAATGATGACGGGCTATCGGAGAAATGTGCGCTGCTGCCTACTCTTCTATCGAATTTAAATTACCAAGCCCCCTTCCCCACCGCCATATGCACGGTAACGTATACACGGGGCTTCGGTATTGCGTTCCATCCGAACGAGTTGACGTTGTCCTTGTTAGCAGAATCCCTGCTCTGGACTACTGACGGCGGGAAACCATGCTGGAAATTGCCGGGCATCGAATCTCTCTTACCTCCTGATTAAGCAGTCCGTTCCTTAATCACTGAGTGAGCCACCGGGGCTTCCGCCATGCCTTCGAAACTGATGAATAAATAAGTAAATAAAACATTGCCTACCTTGTGGTATACTGTAAAAACTAAATGACAAGCCTCCATAATGTTCAAAATATTGGGACTTGTCCACCATATCTATTATAATTTTACTTGTTGATGAACGATAATAATTTACTGATTTTTCAATACAAGTGTATAATCGTAGCGGATCGTTGACTGAAAACATATGGAACATAAAACTTTAGTAATTTGATTGGATAATATTAGATGGAGTTTAGTGCTTAGCCAATTAAAATTGAAGTATCTATACTAAAATTTGGATTTTATCTTTAGTTAAGATTTTGAGAAATAGGGCCCAGAACATATTTAGATTTTTTCCACTATGCCATGCTTTGCCTAATATATCTTCTAGGTGATTAAGTATCATACTCCTCTTCCCCCCCCCCCTCCAACAAATATCCCTACATAATTACCTTGACCATTCTCTTCAGTAATGCGAAGTCTTAAATAACAGTTATATGCTTTTGCTTTATATGACAGAAGCTCATATATGATCACATCAGAAGAATTTTCAGCTTCTACATTCCAGGAGCAACTTTTACCGCTGTAAAATGAAAACCAACTTATGTTGAATTTAAAAGTATATATTGTGTACTTTAGATTTGGGCGTAAAGGGTTGTTTTGTGACCGGTAGATAATGCGAGATCAGGAATTTTCGACCATTTAAGCTCTCGCCAAATTGCGTGATTGGCAATGCAAAATTGCGAGACTGGGCACGTAAGGGTTAAAAGAATAACCTCTTAAAATAATTAGATTAGCAAAAATAGATGGAATTATAGTCCCTGAAAATAAATAGATTAAAAGAATAATCCCTTAAAATAAATAAATTAACCAATTAGATTGAAAATAATTAGATTAACAGAATAGATTGAAATTTTGTCTCCGAAAAAAAATCAGATTAACAGAATAATCTCTTAAAATAAAAAGATTAACAGATAAGACTGAAAGATTAACAGATTAGATAAAAATGAATTAGATTAACAAAATAATTAGATTAACAGAATAGATTGAAGAATTGTCTCTTAGAAAATAAGATCAACAGAACAGATTGAAAAACTCTTCTTAAAATACCTAAAGTAACAATAAATACTCTTAAAATAATTAAATTAACAAAAAAGATTGAAAAAGTCTCTCAAATCAGAACTAAACAATTTTATTGAGGTTCTTTTGATTTCTTACATACCTTGTCCCTATAACATTTACCACTTGTGAGCGACCTCGGTATGCTGTTAAAGTTTTACTGTCTGTGCGTCCAGTACACCCGTAGTCGTCTGTAAAAAGAGCGCACAATAATTCATTTTTTTCCGAAATCATTCTTGATGAAAGTGGACGTAAAAATCCAGGAGCGAATGAACGATTTATCTTTCCCAATGTCACGAATGATGACGAAAGCAGAATGTATGAGAATGCCCGAGATTCGCTTCTTTTCAAAATAACCCTCGAACTTCCTAGTTATTTGTTTAATGATTTATTGTTTTAAAAAAAACATAATTAAAATTATTTACGCCTTTCTCTCATATATAGCAATGACATGAAATGAAATGGGGTCTAACGTCTTACTGTTCTGCCCCGAACTGGGCTTATGAAGATGGACATACACCATACAGTGTGTTATGGGGTAAATTTTGCCCGGCCAGCGGCACTACGGCCTACTCTTATATCGAATTCCAACTGCCAAGTGAACACGGGGCCTCGGTTTTTCGTCCCATCCGAACGATTAGACAGAGTCCTTTATTTCACTGCGGCGTTTCGACAAGATTTCCCTGATTGGATTCTGAAATGCTCCTAAATTGAAAATCGGGCCGATTTTGTCAATGAATTATTATTATTCATTGGGATATTTTATAACGACATCATCTATTGTAAGTAACTGGGGAAACAGCAAGATTATTTGTAATTGTTTCAATATCGTTTTGGAGTAAATTGAAATCTCCTTCTTCTGTCGATGGCCCAGGCAGTATTAGGCGTTTCATGTCTAGGCATTCGAAGATATTATACTAATTTTACTATTTCAAAGTCCGAAACTATTCAACTAGTCTCTTATTATCAGCTCTCTTTCAGTTAAAAGACATTTATCTAACAAAATGTGTACTATTATGGCGATACAATTGTGTAAAATCCAACTTACATTTAGGAACAGTGTAATATCTAATAATGAAAACATTACGACGAACTTTATAAGCTAATTTTCTAAAGTTAATTGATACAGTGCTATTGGTGGTTTCTAGAATCAATTTGTTATACTCTCCATCACATAGTTTAATATATGTTTTACCTGAAATAGATTTATAAATAATAATATCAGAGAGATATATGTAGATTTACGGTGATCTCAACACAGACATAATGAGAGAGAGAGAGAGGGGGGGGAGAAGGAGAGAGAGAGGGGGTAACGTCGACTCGATACAAACTATGTTATTTCGGGACTAACTTATGTTTCCATTTTATTTCAATAACTCGCTTGCGCGTAGGTGTCTTTAGCAGTGGAACGAAACCGGAGAACCCGGAGAAAACCCACAAGGTTGGACAGGCATCCCTACTCCTTGTCACGTACAACATGGGGAAATTGAAACCACGCCTGTTGACTCAATGACAGACCCTACGGTACAGCGCGCACTTGCTAACCCATTGCAAACTGAAATGAAATGGGGTTTAACGTCCTACTGTTCTGCTCCGACTGGGTTAATGAAGACGGGCATATGCCATACAGTTTACCATGAGGGGAATTTGTTTCCCGACAGAAGCACTATGACCCACTCATATCGAATTTCAACTGTCAGGGGATCTCTTGCGTGCACAACAATGTGTACACGGGACCATCCGTTGCGAATTATGAAATTGTAAATGTTAGAATCTCTAAGAGTAATCCCAGTCCGAAATTGGTTCATTTCAGTTCAGTATTTACGAATGATATGATGACTGAAAGCAGGCGCGGATCCAGAGGGCCCCCCCCCCCCCTGCTCAGGCTTGAAAAATTTTTAAGCGATTTTATTGGCGATTTTTAGACCTGTAATTTTGGAATTTACCTTCCGGAAATACGTCAGAATGCACCAAATTAAACCCCCGTAAATCACTTGAGCGCAATTAGTTAAGCAATTATCAAACCTAGACCCCCCCCCCCTGCAAAAAATCCTGGATCCGCGCCTGGAAAGTTAGGAAAATATTCAGCATCAACTTCACTTTAGTTCACTTGTAAAGTGAACACATTACGTATATGAAATAAAACATACTCCCATGAACCTTCAAGCCATCGATATAACATGTAGATTCTTCAGTAGGTGTAGTTGGGGCATTTTTCCCAATCTGTGGGTCAAAAAGCAAGAATTCGAGAAGAATTACTTCTTTCTGGTCTGTGGCGTTAAAATCCCACCTGCAGTCTATATCACTGAAACATACAAATAATCTCCTAATTGAAAACTTTTGCACAGCTCTATACGAACAGCACCTTTATGGAAAGAGAAAAGGTGAGAAGTGGTGTTAAACGTCCACACGATAAACCCACTAGATCATTTCAAGAATTGGCTTGCGCTTTCGGGTCTTTAACACTGGGAGGAAAACCGAAACCGATGTTGGATAGGCGACCTTAGAAAACGTTGTCAAGTAGACTTCAAGCAGGGAATGGATGGATGCTTAGTTAAAGCATGCCGTTCAATTTAGACTGTTCACCTTCTTCACTGAGCATAATTGATAAGAAATTGTAATATTTTTTTTTTAAATTGAATATAAATCACTTTATATACGTTCATGTTACATTGATAAGTATTTTATACTCATTTTAAGGTTTCAGATAATATTGACATACGTTGTTTAATACTTACGTTCCGTAGTCATCTTCAGAAATGGGATACCCAGGTGAAGCAATGTATAATGGTGTATTCCCAACATTTAACTGTTGTTCGCTTTCACATAGTGACCGGCCTGAAATATTTAATACATTAATAGTCATATATTGTTTCCTATACTCTCTTGGAAATTATATGTTTCCCAAACGAATATAACGTACTTCTTTTGTTAAATCTTAGCTGAAATGTTTGATGCACAATGGCATATCTGATAAGGAGGATGTTAACATATTTGGGAACTGGTCCAGGTATCTATTAATGGATGAGATGGGAAGAGACAACTAGAACTGAACAATTGATATCCACAGCTCTTTCCACATCCAATAATATCTAACTGTCAACTGGTTTTTCTATATCCATTGTTTCTCAGTAAACTTTAGTCAACTGGCGTGGTTTCGATTCCCCGTAAGAGTAGGATCGTTTGCCCAACTTCGTTGGTTTTCTCTGGGCCCCCGGTTTCCTCCGACTGCTAAAGGGCCATACGCGCACGCGAATTATTGAAATAAATAGAACCATGTTTGTCCAGAAATTACCTAATTTCGGTTGAGTGGACGTCAAACCCCAATTCTCTCTCTTCTCTCACCATGTCAGTGGTGCAGTGCAGGAGGATGTCTATGTGTTCGGGGTGACAAAAACCGAGAAAATAAGACTATGCCATAGCGCCGCTGCCCGGACAAAATTTCCCTCGTATCACATAGGATGTCCGTCTACAAAAACCGATCGGTGCCGCAAATTAGGACACAGTGCATTTGTTTGGGTAATTACGTAGTAAAACTCACTCTCTTCAATCCGTAACTTAAATCCATTTTCCGTCCCCAATAGATCCGGATTAAAGGTGTATAATATTTTAATATAGATGGGATCCAGATAAAGCACCTTCGGATAAGATGATCCACAAAATTTCAAATCTTTCCGAATATCACCTGCAAAAAATGTACATACTATATTATCAAACGTGGCCAACAATCCATCATTAACAAAACAGCAAGATCAATGAATTTTCAAATATCGTGCACGACATGAAACGTATGCCGAGTGTTTTGTGGGACTGATTTAACATCTATCCATCGTTATTCCTAATCAATAGAAATGATTGCAAACTTCAAATGACCGTAACTGGGTTTAGGCCTGGGTAATGTTGGGACTGTAGGGTTAAACGTATTAAGTTGCTATATTGTTATATTCGATAGCCGGTTCCAAAATGATTTGGTGATAAACATAGTGTGTCCAAGCTAATTTTCTTACGATAAATTCGTCATCTAATTCATGTCTCAATGACGACAGAATTGAAAATTTTGATAAACAATTAAGTTATAGTTTTCTTATTTAAATATGTCAGATTAGGTCAGAAGGTCCCTGAACAAAAAAATTAAAAAATGCTGTGTACACCGACTAGCGCATTGCAGGAGTTATATTCACAAAATAAAATGACAATGATTCCAAAAGTTCATTCTTGAAGTTCTTGAGAAGGCCATTGTTTGACTTACCATTGAACTTAAACGCAAGATATTCTGTTGGGCATCCAATGCCATCAATAAGGTTAAACTTCTCAAAACCGATTTTTAAACTAGGTACATTATAATTTAAAAGCCAAACACAAAATTTCTTTCTGAAATAAAACAATAATGCGTGTACAACCTTTAAAGGTTGGCCATTACAAAAATACAAAGGACATGTATTAGAGTTTTTAGTGTTTTAACGCTAGCTTCCACCGAAGGTGATATCACATACAAATTGTCTTATCTTAGCATAGCGCACACGCAGGATTCCTTCCCGAGGGAGAGAACCCGGAGTAAACCCACGGGGATGAAAAGGTGTCCCTATCTCTAAGCCAGTGCCACATACGTTCACACCAAGGATGGAAACCACCACCGCACGTCAGAGGGGACCGACCAGTTACAGTTCGAAGCGAGACACTTACGATTTTATTGCATGATGTTTCAAGTTGTTTGAGTTTATTACCAGTTACTTTTATGCTGTTCTTATGTTCCAGGGGCCTATTTCACGAAATTTTAACTAAGATAAGATCCCAATTTTAGTAATTTGATTGGATAATATTAGATTGATTTTAGTGCTTAGCCAATCAAAATTGAAGTATCTACTAAAAATGGATTTTATCTTTAAGTTAAAATTTCGTGAAACGGGGCCCTGGGGCCTATTTCACGAAATTTTAACTAAGATAAGATCCCAATTTTAGTAATTTGATTGGATAATATTAGATTGATTTTAGTGCTTAGCCAATCAAAATTGAAGTATCTACTAAAATTGGATTTTATCTTATGTTAAAATTTCGTGAAACAGGGCCCTGGTCTTGCGAGTTTATTTCATGATGTTTTTGGTCTTACGAGTTTACCACACGATGTTCCTGATCTTGCGATTTTAATTCATGATGCTTACGTGTTAATCACATGATGCTCCTGGTCTTACCAGTTTATTGCATAATGCTCCAAGTTTTACGAGTTTATTGCACGATGTTACACGTTTTAAGTGTTTATTGCATAATGTTCCAGTCTTATGAGTTTATTTCATGATGTTACCGGTCTTATAAGTTTTTTATCTCGTGCTCAAGGTCTTACGAGTTATTTCCTGATGTTTCTAATCTTCCGATTGTATTGCATGATGTTTTGGGTCTCAAGAGTTTATTGCATGACATTTTGGGTCTTACGAGTTTAGTGCATGGTGTTTCTGGTAATGCAATAAACTCTTGATTTATTCTAAGTCCATGAATTAAATCTCCATTTAAAGATCTTTAAAATCATCTGGAAACAGTTGTAGCTGAAGTGCAGGGATAACTCCGAAATCCTACCTTCTGGTACTGGTTATATTGAGAGCATCAGATGATATGAAGAGAGGTTTGTTATTTGGAAAAACAAACTTTAGTTCTGTACTGAAACGGTTTGCGTCTGCTTCCGTATCTACACAACTTGGGTACAAAAAGTCATCATATCCATTGACTGAAATAATAAAGAATTTCTAGTAACAAGAGGGCACAAGCTGTTGAAAAGTTCGTATCATAGCATCTCACAACCCGAGCCTATCTTAAATTCCATATCATTATCAGATCTATTTTGTAACTATACAAAAGCATCTTCTGCTTGGTTATGTTTATTTTGGTATAGTTTATTTATATACAAGCCCATCTCCTCTGTAACAAAATACATCCAAATATCTACACATTTATTAGTGATTTCTAAATCAGCCCGATTAAAACACGGATCCTGTTTATAAATAAAAGAGTCAAATGAACTTATCCAATTTTAGAATGTTATCAGCAACCCCTTGAGGAACAGTCAAAGGACAAAAAATGTCCAATTTGAAGTATTTGTCAAGCTTAGTACCGGATGATTGTAATTTTGATTCTCGTTTATGAATAAAATCAAGAATCCTTGAAAATACCAGTGCTGATGATAAAGATTTAAATAACACCAAAATAACAAAGGGGGTTCACTTTCATTTTATCAAATAAAAAAGCACATGAAAAACTGGCATGTTTGAACTTTTACTATCAAGTGGTAAAAAGTGGGATCACCTTTGCAACCCCTTGGGTTCTTCCAGCGTCATAAAGTTTTCTACAACTACTAAAGACCCTTCCCCGCAAGTGAATTAATGATATGATCGCTCAGATAAGAGCAATATATATTTTACATTATCTATTTTTTGAACTGTTATAGCAAGAGTGGTTATGTATTGATCTAACGAGAATCGAATAAAGAATATGAAGCTCTAAACATGCGTAGTTAATTGTAACCTCAAACCGAAAAGTTCAGAGCAGTTAAACTGGTTTGGCTTATAGTATGTGTGAACGCAACACGACCGTGTCTTAAAAACCCCGTCGATTTTGAACTGGTTTTGAAATAAGCGTCTGACCGGTATATTAGTTGGTTTAAAATCATCACTCACCTAGATTGGTACTGATAAATATCCAGAAAACAGCAAATACGGCCGACGTCATCTAAATAATAGATAAATAGCAGCATTACAAATTACGATCTAAATTGCAATTACCATATAAAAATATTTATATCGTCATTTGTTAATCTGATATATTATCTATATCGCCATTTGTTAATCTGGTATATTATCTATATTATGTTAATCTTATTATCTATATTGTCTATATGTTAATCTGATATATCGCCTATATGTTAATCTGATATATTGTCTATTTGTTAATCTGATATATTATTATCTATACCGTCATTTGTTTATCTGATATATTCTATATCGTCATTTGTTTATCTGATATTTTATCTACTGTAAGACCTTGGTCCTTAAGACAAAATTGGGTCTTCGGAAAATTCTTTAGTCAAATCTCACGCACTAATAAAAGCGGACGACGTGTTTATATATATATAAAAAAAAACGATAAAATATCCATCAAATTTTATTTGTTTATGACCAAATAGGGAATTAAGGAAGTTTATTCCATATTTGGGATGGATATTAACGTCAAGGTCAGTCTAAGTCGTACATAAATAAGGGGGTTATAAAAGAGGGTGTTGAGAATGTGGAACATAGAAGCCTTGCAAGCAGTTTAACAATAAAGCTGTCAAAAACATTCAACCTATAGTTTTATATTACGATTAAGAAGAAAACACAAAAGAAAGTCCGATGTTACTACACTACCCACAATTTTAGCAAAAACACTAAATTGAATGACAAGAATAGAATTCATTTTTGTTATTGATATCTAGTTTGGGTTTCTTAATACTCAACAACATGAATGTATTGCACAATAAAAACACGGATTTTCGATTGATTTATATTCCACACTTGTAACGATAGACCTACTACGCGTCCTTGTTGATTTCATATGTAAAATGGATCAAAAATTAAAGTGGAGATTTGATAGAATTTTTTATGCGTTGATTTGATGGCAGTCTTTCTTCGTTAAAATTAATTTTGTGTCCAAATGTAAACAAATCGAATGAGATAGAACTAATTTGGCTTTTAAAGTTCCAATAGCATTTTTTTAAGTTATATTTTTAAAATTTATTAAAATAAAGCCCCAAAATAGATTGAACCTATAAACAGTCCTACCTTGTTAAAGAATAATCCTATTAATCCTATAATTCACTATTGCCAGTTGAGAAATTGGCAAAAATATCATTTTCAACTTCAAATTCAAACGTTTGAAGATGGCCGTCCATGGAGAAGAATAGGAAAACAAGGGAGGTAATTGAGTAACTATTTCCTCAATCAACCAGTGTCACCCTTTCTAACCCCCCAAAATTTTGTCCATGATCGTATAATAGTGAGTTGACAACCTTTTGAGCAAAAAACATAGAAATAATTATATTTTGACTTTCTTAGAAAAAGTGAAATTGGAACTTTAACAGTCGACCTAAATCATGCTAACTTAAATTGGAACGAGTAAACACGAGGATATATAAAAATATATATATAACTAAAATATATATATATATATACAATGCGAAAGAATGAATTACAATTAACTATATATAATCATAGGTATACAATGAGGGGAATTTGTTATCGTGGTCACAACTGACAGCATTTGTTATATTGGCTGGGTTTATAGCGGGAGGTGAATAAACAAGGAAGTAATTAGGTGATAAAACTAACTTGCTGATTACCTTGTTTATTTTCTGTGAAAGACGGCCCTTTAATTTATCCATTGTTCATTACACACCGATTTGTGTATGGTTTATGTGTGATTAAAGATACATTATGGGAGATTAGATAACGAGTTGGCAGTTCTCGCTATAATAGTTAAAAACTGCATAAAGGCAATTTGCTGAAAATTTCAGTCAAATTGATCCACTATGAACCGAGAACAAGCATTAAAAAAAAACTACAGCATCTGATATTCACATTTAGCCTGAGAAAAATTAAATAAATAGAACTAACTCATCTGGAAGATTTTAATTCAATTTAAAATATGACGTAGCTTACATGTTTATACCGTACGATGTAACTTGTGTAAAGTTTACATTTTAAGACTGTATAATGTAGCTTATGCCAAGACCGTATGATCTACCCCATATAAAGTTTTCATGTTTTAACCGTATGATGTACAGATGTAGTTCATAATATAAACTTTGCACCAACATTATTTAGATGGCACTGAAATTAATTTCAACTTATTTGCGAATTTCAAATAAAACGTGAAAGGTTTATACAAAGCATTCTTAAGTCAATTAGCTTTAAAATATCATATTAAATTGTTAGCTTGTCGTATGCACTATTTGTGTTTGAATGGTCGATTATTGAAAAATAAAGAAGGGCGTGACTGTGCGGATGACTAAGCAGTTCTCTCCCATATTTTAAATTTGTTGGCCAGGGCATTAATATACCATTGTCACCATTTAGCTCCTGTTCTGTAAAATTCTGCTCAATATTTGCGAGATTTATATAACTCCATATAAATACTCACTCAGTGTAAAATGTAGATACACATGGATATATAATGAGAATGACAGCCTTTATGTCACTCGTGTGCTGTTAGCTAGAAGGTAGATAGGTAAAGTAGGTCAGCATACATACCTGTCTAATAACACGCCTTACGAGCAGGTAACAGTTAGATATATTCCCATCATTTGTTAAACTAAAAACGTCAATATTACAACGAATTCCTTTAATGCATTGTTTAGCATATCCTTTTTAATATCATAGTATTTCGCAGGAGCTGACAGTGTTTAGTTTCGCAATAATAGACTGGATAATCTAGGATATGACTCATCGATATTATTATTAAACCTCTTCACTCAATGGTCTTGACTACATATTATGTTTTCTGTAAAAAATGTTTTTACTTAAATTTCAGACAGTTGCTGTTCGGGTTGAAGGTAAACTATGCAATTTATGATGGTATAAATATTCAATCACGTGAAAATGGATGTGGAGTTATTGTAATGGTTAAGACTCCATTAAACCGACCTGGATTGTATTGATCTAGTGTCTCACTTTACCTATATGTAATTTGCTTTTCTACTTTGTATCTTAAGTTAAATCAGACATCAAGAATATTATATATATATATATATATTGGCTGTAAGAACTGCGAGGACATAATGTTATATGCGTAAATTATATGTAGAAAATACATTATGCAAAATTTATAAATTACATTATGCAAAATTTATAAATCACATTATGCAAAATTTATGAATTACATTATGCAAAAATTTAAAAATTACATTATGCAAAAATTATACATTACATTATGTAATATTTAGAGATTGTATTACATATTATGCAATATCTAGACATTGTATATGCAATATTTACAAATTGCGTATTATGCAATATATAGAAATGGTATATGCAATATTTACAAATTACATATTATGTAATATCTAGAAATTGTATATGCAATATTTAGAAATAACATAAATAGAATTGGGTTTAAAACATCCTGTTGTTATGCATGTGATGCATTAGATGAACAAAAGGTGGCGCGTTGCATTCCTGTGATAATATTAAAGATACCTCCCCATGTACGAAATGAGGCCTTGGATAGTATATTTGTATTAAAAACATATTCAGACTATTTAATATATCGAAAATGTGGACCAAATCTTTCTCAAGAATTTATAACAAAAAGAAGTCGCTTTTGTGTCACGTGTGACTTGGCGGCCGCGGTAAGTAGCAACCGCTGCGAAACCGGATGAGAATTCATTGCATATAAAATATGATGTTTTATTTAATCGCTGCCGATTTGCCATTAATATCAAATCCTAAGTAAATCCAGTATTTTTTCTATACTTTTAATGGGCATAACTACCTCCTTCACGTTAATCTGTTTTGAGCTTTTAGAAAATGTCCTAAATTAATCGGCAAAGGTGGACTTACGAACAAACGGATTTCGTTCCTTTTTTAGAATTCACAATTTAGTTTACTTGTCTTTGATACATAGAAAGTATAAAATTATTAAACAAAATATAGATCAGAATGCAAGCTTTAAAAGCAGTAAACCATTTAAAGGACCAAAAAACTATGAAATTCGTTGCCGCCATCTTTAAAACTTTAAAAACTTCTTCTTAGCCTTACATCTACTCCAAATATATCATCCAAAAAAAGCCCCCACCCCCTCCTATATTTCTTTTTATGTATTTCGTGTATCGCTATATTATACGGAAGCCCATAAGGGTCAATCAAATGAAAAAAAAAATATTCTGACTATCTTGTAATTACAAGATAGCTATCTTGTAGTTACAAGATAGCCAAAGCCCATAAGGGTCACTCAAATGAAAAAAAAAAATTCCTATCTTGTAATAATTACAAGATAGCCAAATTAGTTTTTTTGTATTACAAGATACGGAGAAGCCCGTTAGGGTCAATCAGATGAAAAAAAACCTAATTTATTTCAAGGTCGTCCCACACTGATTTATCGGATAGTTATAGACCAAAGAAGTGTGTGTGGGGGAGAGAGAGAGTGAGAGAGAGAGAGAGAGAGAGAGAGAGAGAGAGAGGGAGGGAGGGAGAGGGGAATGGGGTTTAACGTCTGCTCGACACAAACTAGGTCATTTCGGGACTAACATTTGGTTTAATTTAATTTCAATAATTCGTTTGCGCGTAGGGGTCTTTAGTAGTGGGGTGGGGGTTGGATGACGAATGGTTAGCATGTGCGTGCTGTATCATAAAGCCTGTCATTGAGTCAACTTGCGTGGTTTCGAATCCCCCGTTGTACGTGACAAGGAGTAGGTTCGCCTATCCAACATCGTAGGTTTTCTCTGGGTCCTCCTCTTTCCTCCCACTGCTAAAGACCCCTATGCACAAGTGCATTATTGAAATAAAATTAAACCATATGTTAGTCCCGAAATGACCTAGTTTGTGTCGAGTGGACGTTAAACCACATCCCTCTCTCTGTTTAGTAGTTGGAGGAAACCGGAGGACTGACAACCTGATGATGCCGATCCCGTAACATACAATAATACTTTGTTGAGCTGGAGGGTTGGCAGGTCGATTTGTTAGCACGTGCGTGCTTTATCTTAAAAGCCTGTCATTGAGTCAACTGACGTGGTTTCGAATCCCCCGTTTGTATGTCACGGGATCGGCATCACCAGGTTGTGCCCTCATTAAATACTATTCATACTCTCATTAACTTCATTCCCTCATTAATATCATTTATGATACATTGATTTCATGTTCTCCTTAAAGATACCTTCCCCCGCGTACAGACTGTGTGATTTGATGATATATTTGGGCTAAAAATATATTCAAACTAATTAATCTATCAAACGTTTGCTTCAAATCCCTCTCAAAACATTGTATTCATCAGGAGATACCGCAAGCTATAAATAAACTGCTTTTAGACGCTATGTCAGTCAGCTCATTTCATTGAGGGAGGGTCCGTTTTTCAGAATATCCTTTTCCTTACTTACTTTCCAAAAATCAAAATTTAAAGAAGTTTTCCGAAAAATAGAAATAGCGTTCTGTGGCTTCAAAGAGCGCATTAAAATTGATGAGTCATGATATAAATATGTAGTTGGTGGGTGTATGAAGTCAATGGTATTTATGGGTGCATGAAATCGGTGTATTGTGACCTTTAAATTGGCATCTCGGTATCTTGTAATTACAAGATAGCTATCTTGTAAATAACAAGATAGTCTATCTTGTAATTTACTAAGATAGGTTATCTTAGGCTATCTTGTAATAACAAGATAGCCTATCTTGTAATTACAAGAGAGTAATTACAAGATAGTCAGATTTTTTTTTTCATTTGATTGACCCTTATGGGCTTCCGTAATATTATATGCATTGCTGTATATTTGTTAATACATGTTATGCCAACTTTCTGTATTATTATTATGAACTGGCATATAATACTGTATTTAATCTTTTTACGAGATTTTGTATACTCCCCTCCCCCACTTTATTGTAAATTATTGTGGTGTTTTTTTGTTGTTTTTTTTTTTGATTTATCAGTCTATATCTTTTGTATTATATTTTCTATACGGGACAGGGTGTTAAAAAGGCTATTATATCTTCGAACCTTCTTAAATACAGTCATCATCATTATTCTTAAAGGGTTAACCGCTCCAGGGAACCTGGGTTGTATGATATTCTTGACACTGTCTTATGCCTTCCTTACTGAAAGAAACGAGGTTTAACGTCCTACTTTTCTGCTACGAACCGGGCTCATGAAGACTGATATACGCCATGGATCGAACACGCGACATCGATACTAGCGAGCCAGCGTCAAAAGGGAGTTGGATGGCCGAATGGTTAGGGTGCGCTGTATCATACGGCCTGTTATTAAGTCAACTGGTGTGGTTTCGAGTAGGGTCGCCTGTCCAACCCCGTGGATTTTCTTCGGATACTCCGGTTTCCTCTCACGGCTAAAGACCCCTACGCGCAAGCGAATTATTGAAATAAAATTAAACCATGTGTTAGTCCCCAAATGTGGCGAGTGGACGTTAAACACCATTTGTCTATCTCCCCGTATACAAGTTTATAAAATAGATATTATTTATATTTCCGCTGTATTGAATCGTGGAAAAGGTATTTCAACAATTACAAATCCACAAAGCTAGTCTTCATAAAGTATTTTCCTATGTCTCAAAACCAGGGGCGTGGTGAGAATGAGTTCATGAGTAGCCATACTCATGCGCCAAAAAGTTTTTGCGCCAAAATCACAATCAAATTACTCAAAAAATGAAAAACATTTGTAAGTGGAAAAATTGTTTCATCTGACCCAATTAAAAAAATTTTGAAAGAGTCAAGTTGGAAAATTTAATCATATTTTATTACCGTATTTCTTGTCTCGGATTGCTGGAGATTGCGTTTCTGGGCTTCTAATTTTCGAAATTTTCCCGGGGGAGGGCCCCCCGGACCCCCCGCCGCGGGCTCGCGGCTTCGGCGCTCGCGGTGGACGCCTTCGCCGGCCACAGCTCCGCGGTCAGTAAAAGGGTTTTTGTGCCAAAATCTTTTTTGTTACTCATAATTTCGTCTCAATAATTGCCCTCACCACGCCCCTGCTCAAAACTCTCAAGTAATAAATGTTAATGATTATTGCATGATGATTTACTAACGGCATATCTTTTATTGTATATAAATTATCTCTGGAATATGATTTTCCAGTAGCCTGGGGGTATAATAAAACATTCTTCACATAAAAAAAACAATAGACCCACGATTCTCCAACACGGGCAACAATACGTATATGTAGATTATAGTCACGAACATCATCACTCATCCAAACCAACTAATATTTAGTGCTGAGTCAAGAAATCTCACCTCCGCCCGTCTGTAATTGTTCAAGTTTATAACGCTACCCTTGTCAGAGATAGAGCATCGGTGTTTTATTTGTTTTGTTCTAGTAATAATTTTTTGCTCTCTATTCGGGATCAATAGGAGTTGATTTGGCTGAACCAACGCGGGCATCTGGCTGAGTAGAGGATTGCAATAACCTAGTTATTGTACTATTGTCTAATATAAATAATATGAAATAGGGTTTTACGTCCTACCCTTCTTCTCCGACTGGGATAATACAGACGGACATGCGCCATACAGTGTGCTATGAAGGAATTTATGCCTGGGTAGCAGCACTTTGGCCTACTTTTATATCGAATTCCAACTGCCAAAGGGTATTTTACATGCATGTCAATGTGTACACGGGACCTCGGTTTATCGTCTCATCCGAAGCTAGCCGTCATGCATCACTGACAAGTGGAAACGACGCCGGAAAATCTGGATTAACTTTCTTGACCAATGCAGAATAGCGAGCCAGCGTCTTACCCACTCAGCCACCGTGACCCCTGTACTATTATAAATATGAAATGAAATAAAATGAAATGGGGTTTAGCGCCCTACTAATAAAGGCGTACACACTTCATATAAGGGAAATTTTGCCCGGGCAGCGACACTTTATATCGTTTTATATAGTTTTATATCGAATGGGCTAATAAAGACGGACACGCGCCATATAAGGGAAATTATGCCCGGGCAGCACTTTGGCCTAGTTTTATATTGAATTCAAACTGCCAGAGATGTCACGTGCATGCCAATATGTACACGGGACCTCGGTTTTTCGTCCCATCCGAACAACTATACACCTGTCCTTGACAGGCCCTCCGGCCTGCACCATTTATATAATAACCACTTCGGAAATATGAAAACTAATTGTACATTTTTAAATTACGAATGTTTTCATGTTTAGATCCTGGCAAAATGCTACACATAGAGATATTGCAGGTTTAGAAAAACTGTATATCGGCGTCATCAATGGAGAGAGTCTTAGTTATTAGTTGATTAGTCCAGTATTGAGTCATGAATCGGAAGTACTACCATATTATCAATAGCAAATATGATGTAGACATCATGCACCAATGTCGTATTTTCAAAAAATGTATACACATGCACTAACCAACACTGGACTCGACACAGAGCCCTGTGGAACACCAAATGAAAATCAATATTGACTACTGAGGGTTCGATTTATTAGATAGGAGCTAAACCTGTCCTAAACATTTAATTGGACACCAAAGAACTGGTACCCACACAGTGATGTCTTTTTGTCGAGATTGGAGATAATATCCTTATCCAGTGTCCAGATTTCTTTTCACGAAGACTGGTTTCACTGAAATGGAATGATAAATAGAATTTTTCCAGAAGTTTAAATACTGTGCGCACTGTTTACATCCCCAGAAACCAATAATATAAGAGGGAAAGGGATAGGGTTTAATGTCCATTCAATACAAACTATGTCATTTCGGGACTAACACGTAATTCAGCTGGTTTTTTTTAACAATTAGCTTGAGTGTGGGGTCGTTAGCAGTGGGAGGCAGTGGGCCGGGGCATCGGAAAAAAATGTACGAGGTTGGAAGGCTACCCTAATGCTTGCCACGTACATGTGAGAAATCAAAATCTTGATTCAATGACAGACCTAATGATTTCAAGTGCACGGGGTAAAGTATCACCCAGGTTAGTAGACATGTTACAGTAAGTTATTATTACCAATTTGCAATATTTATAGTAAGAAAATTTGCAATCGTGGAAAGATGACAATCTCTCTGCAATATCTGTAATTTGTGGGAAGATATTCCTAGGTTTTCTGTAAATCTATTTTAACCGGAAATATAATATACAATGCTGGAGTATGAAGTTTACAGTAAAAGATGCGACACTTTTCCCGCCCCAACAGCCCCACTATTCCAGCAGCACTACATGTACTATTCCATATCACCACCACCACCACTAAAACCAAAACCTGTTGCTTTACAAAAGATATGTATATAATGGTTATGTTCTTAGAACCCATGATTTCCAAAGAATATATCTTTAAGAAATTTTATAAAATCACTTCCATTATTTCAATATTTTACCGTTTAATATATAAAAAAAGAATTACTAAACATGTAATTTTTGTACTTTTAACAAATGATATAAACAAATGATATAGTAACAAATGATATAGTGTACAGATGATTTAGTAACAAATGATACAATATAGTAACAAATGATATAGTAAAAAATGATATAGTATACAGATGATGTATACTCAGCCAAATTAAAAACTTGACACTCGGGATTTTTGGGACTAGATTTTTAATATTTGGTTTAAGGGTTATGTTGTGCACAGACGACCTTGACATCAACAGAAAGCAAGAATACGTCTCGCCGAAAGTCCTTGACATTGGTAACGTTGGTGATGTCACAGTACCCCCCAAAATGAAATTCACAGACTTGGAGAACAATCGGAATAAAGTGTTTAGTAACGGTTGTGGCCTCTAGCGTCTCGTACTGCCACACAAGGTCCTGCAACGTCAGTGGTAGATTCACTTGCTGACGAACACGTCGACCCAGTTCGTCCCAGATGTGTTCAATAGGATTAAGGTCGAGGCTAAGCAACGGCCAATCCACGACTTGGACACCGGCATTTCTGGGTAGCAATTGCCGTTAGTCCAGGCCCATGTCTCTCTGCATAAACTGAAGAAGAACAGGTTGCATACTTGAGCGTACCGTTCACCTCGTCTGCGGTACACTCGGACCCTGCCATCGGCAAATCTCAAAGTGAATCGAGATTCGTCACTAAAGACAACCGAATTCCACTGTCTTTGAGTAAATCTTATGTGTCTTGTGGCCCACACAGGTCGGTTACGGCGATGAAGAGGTGTCAGTATTGGTCCATTATAGGGCCTCCGGGCTCGAAGACCAGCAGCCTGCAAGCGATTTCGAACAGTTTGTGCAGTTACCCTTTCACCAAACATCTCTCTACTTGTGGAGGTTGCAGTGACAAATCTGTTTCTAAGATGACGTAATCGTATTGCTTGATCTTTCTGGAGTGACGTCACACGTGGCGCTCACGCCCTTGGGCGGTCGGCAATAGTCCCAGTTTGAAGCACTCTCATTCTAAGATTGATTATTGTCTGGCGTGAACAATTAAAGGCTCTTGCAACAGTGACCACATACTGACCAGCATATAGACTACCTATAGCACGTAGACGTTCTAGATTTGAAAGGCACGGTATTTTCTAATAAAGATGAAAATAGCAATTTTAATTTGTTTTTCCAGTTTAAGTTACGTGTGCGTGTTCAGTTTAAGCAAACTTGCATCGATTGACCGCACGGGTTTGTGTTTGCACGTGTTTTTCAGGTTTTTCATCTTTATATGCTCAAAAGTCACGTGATCCACGTGACTTTACAATTTTATGAAATTAAAGGCTTCTTACTACTTACTATCGTTAGAAACACTTTAAAATTTATTTGACTTACCAGAAAAAAACATTTGTTGAAATTCATCTGTGTCAAGTTTTTAATTTGGCTGAGTATAGTATACAAATGATATAGTATACAGATGATATAGTAACAAATGATATAGTAACAAATGATATAATATAGTAACAAATGATATAGTAACAAAGTAACTAACATTACAATGTATGATTGTCTATTTTATATAACAATATAATTGCAGCAAAATTTCAAAGAGGTAGAATTGCTATTGTCTCCAGTAGTCCTCGTTGGTCCATGTTTACGACCATTTTGTCTTCTTTGCTGATCGCGTGAATATCCCGACGAATGGTTTGATTGTCTTGGATGAACCTTTATAATATTCACTCAAAACAGTAAAATATTCAAGTAAATACCAATGATTTTAAATAAGAGGCACGACGACGAAATAGGGGAATTGTCTGAGCAGGAGAACGTGGCGCACTTGCTGTAACCGAAGTAACCGACGCAGATGTTGTAGAAAGTTTATCCGGGGAGTTTGTTGGGGTGGACTTATTCGACTATCTAAACTATTTAAGATACGTTGATGACAATTTACTGTTCTACAGCGCTGCCATCTTTGCTGCAAAATAAGCAAGAAAGGTCAAATAAGCAAATCAAATAGCTTTACTAAATTGTATTAATGTCCGTTACTAAAGCTAAACCATCCCTTGGTTTATTAAGACTAAAAGCATTAAAAATAATTAACAAACTACACGCATTTTAAAAATTCACAATAAATGTTTGTAATATTAACTTACCAAGAGTGAGATACTATCGGCGTTCAATAAACCACTGGATGTATAAAATGGTTGACTTTGTACACTAGGCATTTGGGCAGGTTGCTGAGCGTACACGGTAGATACAGGAACTCTGTCATTGGCGATCACTTGCTGTTGAGTAAATATCATATTGTTTACATCTGTTGGCATGCTGATCTCGGTATTATGTCGAATGTCTTGTGGCATTGAATTGGTGTCCATGATACTTATCTGAGTAGAAAATGTATTATCGGAGTTCCCAATAAGATCTGACAAAGACCTTCCTAAAATTGTTGTCACCGTGCTGGGTTTCTGGCTTGTCAATGGCTGTTTATTTTTGACGGGCAACCAATTCTGTATTCCAGATACAACGACACCAATATTATTCGAACCATCAACATTGTTTAAACCATGATTCGTTGCAGAATTTTGCTGATTATTCGACGGCAATTGCATTTGGTTGGCGTTTACGTTGCCCGAAGTTTGGGGAATAACCAAATCCAGATTGAAAGGATTTGTCTGGCCTGCCCTTTGCATGTTAAGCTGTTGATAATTGTTTATCTTTCCCAGAAACGGCCTATTTGTGACCGATGCTACATTAGTATGTTGGTCTATTATCGGAAGTGTACGTGCATATATGTTTTGGCTTGACGTCTGTGGTAACGCTTCTATCTGACCAGGTGCACGCTGTGGGTCACCATTCACCAGAGAATCATTACCACCGACTCCTCCAGTGGTGTGTCGATGAACGTTCCTCTCTACATATACGACCACCTGTGGTTCTTTTATAGTTTGTGTGCTGTTTAGTGCTGGGTTGTGTGTGAGTGGATTGGTTGATGGAAATTGTACTTGTAGAAGGATATCCTTGGGATTTGACGTTGTAGTAGCTGTAACAATTGAACAGTAAGCGTTAGTGACATTTTCCCAATATCGGTACTTGACGTTCAAAACAAATACCAATCCTCTGCTTCATATATATATATCTAACCGTATCGTGTAATAAGCAAAAAATTACTCACCGAATAAGATATTTGGTGGATATCTCGCTAGGTTTATTAAAGATTTACCACCAATTGCTGAAACTAACAAATTCTATAAGATAATACATATCTGGGGTTTTTTCTGCCCACGGTAGCTCTGGTTTGTTTGAACAGATTCGAAAAATGCTTTGGACTAAATTATTTTTATGTATTATTTTCAGGTTAAATATACATGTATACCAATAAAGCACATGGACGTCAGACCAACAATCATTTTTGGAATTTAAATTTAACAAAATAAGGTAAAGAAGAATAAAAACGTCCGTAAAATGAATCATTTTGGATTCGACATCAGAACGTCAGTTGGAAGTGATCAAATTAAATTATTTTTGGAACAATTAGTTGGGTTTTTTTTGAAGACCAACAGTCTCCATTTGCCTGGAATATTGTGCTTTTACCGGGAGATAAACAGAAACAAAGAGTCCAGTGTTGGTATTTGGTTGTTTTGAACTATAGCTTTACGTTTCGGATCTTAACCTTAGCTTGTGTTTCGCTAATTCAAAACAATGGTTCTACTACTCGCCGAAAAGGAACGACATGGGCGTTTCTGTTGTCGATCCATGTCGGTAATAAGTAGGTCCCTTGTAATATTAACAACACCGGTGCCACAAACGATTTTTTGTATCGGAACTGTCTCCATTCAAAGGGGTATTTAATATTTGATGGTGCATACCAAGGATTATATAGTTTTACATAGGTGCCCATACCAGGGGCGGATGCAGAAGGGGGGGGGGGACATAAAAAAAAAATGCCTTTTATCAATGAAATTACATCACAAAGTGATCCTACATCAGTATAAAAATGATTTCTCTGTTTAAAAAGCTCAATTTGTATGTATGCCTAGAAATACGAAATATTACTTTACCTTTGGCTGGTGATCTATTTAAAATATAACAAAATGTTATACAGGCAACGATAGAAACTTTGACAGATATCATCTGAAAATTAAACAAAATCGACATCTAGGCAATAATAGAGACCCAAAGATATACTCGATGGGGTTATTGCTGTAGTAAAATCAGTATGAAAACGGCATATTTATATGATAAAAAAATAAAGACTTTTTAATTTTGATTTCCAATCTATGCGAGGAATGTCGTAGTACAGATGCTAGAATATTTCATGGAAATCAATTGCTCTTACCAATATTCAATTTACATCTGAAAATATCTTAGTGATTCTTACAGTCTATAGTTGTTAAATTGCCATTCCTTGTTTTATTATAAGGAAGTCACGGTGGCTCGTGGGTAAGACGTTGGCTCGCTAAGCTGCAGGTCCAGTGTTCGACCCTTCCGTGGGCCGGTAACCTTCATAATGATTTCCAACGTGATTGTTTCTTGTCAGTGGCGTAGCAATCTGTTTCACAGAGAATTACTTACGAATTATCTCTGTAACAGATGACTGTCGACAACACGTGCGTTGACTGCACGCGCCAGTAGTCATTGGCTCAACGGCTCGTGCGATGTTTACTTAACACCTAACTGCTTCGGGCAAAATGATGCATTTTACTCATTTTAATACCCATTTACACTAAATAGGAAATATTTTTTGAACTACAAATACTTCAAACGTCTATAATATTTATTTTTCTTATGCTCCCAAAAAATGTTTGAGAATTTAATTTGTCGGAGTAAAAAAGTTAATATGCCGTACTCATTAAGCCTCATCGATGTCATGCTTATCAGTGATTGTAACGGCCAAGCGAATATTCACTGCGGGATCAGTTTGGTGGCGTAGATGACCTAGCAAGCCACGACGTAGAGTCCACCTGTCTAAATTCAGCTGGGATTTTTTTTAAGATCACTTCCGAAATCATTAAAACTTGGCTACGGGGCAAACCCATGCAATCACCTCTGAATTGGAAACTGTTAACCAATTCTATTATGTAAAATATGCATTCTGATTAAAGCATAGATTCTGTATGGTTTCGTTTTTATAGTTCAAAATTTCGTTTTACTTGTCTTTACTACATTAGGATCTGGAAGAGTTGTTATCATTGACGTGCTCTGACTGATGTGAGGAATTAGCCAATGATACAGTCTATTACGACGAGCTTTTGGCCTTTTGGTTTACTGAACTGTGGGTAAACCACTAGAAACGTCAACGCGGATTTGACGTTATAAAGTTGATCGTCTGACCCCTGACGTGAACTATGTGGAGTGTCCTTAAAACATTATTAGTTCTATCCTATTTTGAGTTTTTGCAGTTTTAAAAACAATTGACAACTTTGACTGACAGTGATGTAGAATTGACTTGTTTATAGAAATGAATCTCCATAAAACAGAAAACCGTTGATGATAGTTGATAATTTTGATTTATTATGACTGATGTGCAATTAAAACGTTTGAATTGGGTATTAGCAGTTTCTATATTTGTTTTATAATTCCCCGAAGCAGTTGTTTTGCTCGAAGCAGTTAGGTGTTATGTAAACAATGCACGAGCCGTTGAGCCAATGACTGACGCCACGTGAAGTCAATGCACGTGTTGTCTGAAGCCACGTGAAGTCAATGCACGTGTTGTCATCTGTCATCTGTGACAGAGAAAATTCGTATGTAGTTCTCTGTGAAACAGATTGCTCAAATCTGTCTTCGGGGGGCTGCAGATTTGATACGGAAGATGAAGTCATCCGTGCTGTTGAGGTTTATTAGCAGGGGCGGATCCAGGGGGGTGACTAGGGTGACTAGTCACCCCCCTCCCCACCGGTGTATAGGAATCCCGGGTCCTACAAGCTTCCACCGGGACATGCACGCATGGTCGTATATATATTATATAGCACACAGTGCGCATCTTATCAGACACCCAATCAACATCTATGATGCTAGCGGCAGAAATTAGCTCCGTAAACCGCGGTCGGCGAGACAAATCATGGGGTTGTCACCCCCCTCAAAAAATACTGGATCCGCCACTGATTAGTATCAACTGACAAACAGTTATCTGGTGGGTTTATAATACTGGAGAAGCAGAGGTTGTCAAGGGGGATTATGTTGAAAAGTAAATTAAAGTATAACAATAAACTGATCCCGCAGTGAATATTCGCTTGGCCGCTACAATCACTGATAATGAGTACGGCATATTAACTTTTTTACTCCTGTTATAGTGTATATTTGTATATATTTTATTTTATGATTTTAGTTAAAGTAGTAATTGACCAATGTCCGAATTGATATCTCATTAATCTTTCATGCCTTTAACTGTTTGAGTTTATACTTAATGTAACGATATATATTACGTAATTATAGTTAACGCGCGTTCTTGCTATGTCCATATCTTCTTCTGTATTTAAACATCTGTTTCCTATGTGCAATTTAACATCTTATCAAATATTCTTATATTATCATTATGTAATTATTTTAATCCCAAGCTTGTATATATGTTCTATATTCTATTGTAACTTTAGTCTGGTGACCGGCTCGCCCTAGCGATACCTATCTCGTTATTGTGACCGTTAACCAGTTTTGTACACTAGTTTATTAAAAGTACAATTTTAGCTATTTATCTAAGTTTTCGTCGTTAGTGTTGGAATAAGCTACAACCCCCAGAAAGCAACACTACGGCACTCCGACAAATTAAATTCTCAAACATTTTTTTGAGGTAAAAGAAAAATAAATAAAGACGTTTGAAGTATTTGTAGTTAAAAAATATTTCCTATTTAGTGTAAATGGGTATTAAAATGAGTAAAATGCATCATTTTGCCCGAAGCAGTTAGGTGTTAAGTAAACATTGCACGAGCCGTTGAGCCAATGACTACGAGGCGTGCGGTCGACGCACATGTTTTGGACAGGCATCCGTTACAGAGATAATTCGTAAGTAATTCTCTGTGAAACAGATTGGTATAACAATTGTCATATATATCGCAAAAACGTTTTGGATCCCCCGTAAAATAAATTTTAGATCATTATTTATAAACTGATATACAAATTACACGATGAGTCCTACCAAATGAACAACGAGATTATCACCATGAAATGCCTCAATCAATTTTATTTTAAATGAAATGAAATGGGGTTTAACGTCCAACCCTTCTGCACCTAACCTGGTCTAATGGAAGACGGACATACGCCATGCAATGTGCTATGAGGGAAATTTTGCCCGGGCAGCGGCGCTACGGCCTACTGTTATATCGAATTCCAACTGCCAAGGGATCTTTTACGTACACGCCAATGTGTACACGGGACCTCCGTTTTTCGTCCCATCCAAACAACCAGACAGCTGTCCTTGCCAGGCCCTCTGTCCTGCATCACTGACCAGGGGAAACCACGCCGGAAAATGAAGATGAACTGTCTCGGTCAATGCGGAGATCGAACACCAGACCTCCAGGCTAGCGAGCCAGCGCCTTACCCACTTAGCTACGTGATCCCCGAATTTATATTAAAGCAAAGCAAACAAAATGTAATACCATTACCTTTTCTGACAAAAGTTGACAAGAAGTAACTTTTCTTCAGCAACGATGTGTCAACTTTCCCTATCGCCTGTTACAATGGCGAGAACATCAAGCCAAATTAGATTTTGTGGGGAAAACTTAATGATATTAATACGAAACGCGACAATTTGTCAGATCTGTCAAGTAAGAAATAATGTAAATGAATTGATTGTTCTGAGTGAATATCTCTATTGTCTAGCCCTGGGGTACTTATAATATTATATATATTGTAAGTCTATGAGAATAGTTGAAGATAATTATATACATGCTTAATATTATCGTAAGACAATAATCTGTAAACATATTAATATCTGTACAAAAGGGTAATGCATAACAAATCTTCTAAAATTGTGTACAGGGATTTCAGGCACGAACTCCAGCACAGAAGGTCACAGATGCTGATTATCGTAAGAGTTTGCCCTCCCGTGACCTCAATGCTTCCCACAAAATTCAAAATAAGATCTGTTAAAAACTATATAGGCTAGCTTCTATCACGTTCACAACAGCTTCGAATAATGGTGCATAACTCTGGAAAGTCTTGGAAAGCTGAATATCAACAGGTCTCATCCCCTCATGGCCCGAAGGCTTCACACCAACCTTGAACAAAATCCGATAAAATCTCTAGTCTCTATTGCGTTCACAAGGTTTCAATAAGCGGGAGGTAACTGCGGACTGGATGGTCAGAATGTTATTAACGATTGGGTTCTCCCTATCGTGATCGCAAGGTTTCACACCAAATTAATAACTATCGGCTTTATACCGTTCAAATGTGTTTGGAATAATAGGGCTTATCTGGAATGCTGAAATCGTATGTTATCGCGTGACCCCAGTGACTTTCACGATCAATTGATAACGATCCAATGTGTACAAAGGACTTCGGTTTTTCGTCCAATAGGAATTAGTGTCTTTGTCAAGTTCTCCGTCCTGCACAACTGACGAGGAAAATTAAAGCCGGAAAATCCTGATAAACTTTCTCAGCTAACCCCTTGATGCTAGCCAGCCCCTCACCCAGCTAGCCAACGTGGCTCCCAAATTTGAAAAGGATCTATTAAAAATATTAGCTTCTATCCACAATTGTTGATATTCGGCCAACAGAGAGGGTGACAGCAAGATAAAACATGGGCCCATATAAAGACACCTCCATTTACAAAGTAGCATTTTATTTTGGCATGATTATTGAATGAATGGATGGATACGTTACATTGTGAACCCTGCGTATAATTATATTTATAAAAGACTACATCAAACCTATCCATCTGTTAAATCACTAATGAATCCACACAAAATATTTAGGACAAATCAAATAAACACTTTCAAACCAGTTACATGTATACATAAACTCGACAGATTAATTCATTTCACCTGACTTTTAAACTTAATTCTTCCAGATTTTAGTTTTCTTTGGAATGCATAATTCAACACATTTTTAGTTTATTTTTCAATAAAGTATGTTCTGATTTCTAATATCTTAACACATGGATAGCTGAATACTATGAAATAAACTGTCACTGGGAATACAATATCAGATATCTAAAAATAGGTTGCCAGGCAACGAAACATACGCCCACACAGCAGCTAAATCGTCCGGGCAGTCAACAAGAGTTGTCGCATATTAAGTAATTATCAGGAAATCATTAGAATTTGTTTGGTTTTTATAAAGTTCTGCTCCATGCTAATGTAAAGTATACGAATCATTTAATATTATGGAACAAGCTGTCACCTCCACTGGCGACTTTTCATACAATCAGGGGCCATAATTCAGGAAGTTACGATCAGATATGTCCAAATATCGACAGGAACCAAGATCTTTCAGTTTGACCAAAATCGAATTAAAATTGTGACCTCTACAGGGTACACAACCTTGATATACCATATTTTTACCATATTCGTGTAAAAAAGGCGGCCATTTTGTTCATCAATTTTGGTCCGATGTTCACAAATTTAAACTGAAAATTCATTACATTACAGTGTAACGGTGATATAATCAAATGTTTTTGAACTCCAGACCGATCACAAGATATTAGAGGCAATTTTCCGTATAATCAGAGGCCATAATTCAGGAAATTACAATCCGATATGCGCAAATATCGCAAGGAACCAAGATCTTTAGGTTATAAAAATGTATTTCAAGTTTCATCAAAAACGAATTAAAATTGTGAACCCAACCTTGATATACCATATTTTTACACCTTTCGCGTACAAACGGCGGTCATTTTGATTGTCAATTTTGGTCCGATTTTCATGAAATTCAAACTCAACCTAGATTCCCCTGTAACGGTGATATAATCAAACGTTTTTATAAATCAGGTAATAATTGTTACCTCCAAAAGACCACAAGGTGATAAAGGCGATTTTTAGTACAATCAGGGGCCATAATTCAGGAAGTTACGATCCAATATGCGCAAATATCGAAAGGAACCAAGATCTTTATGTTATAAACATGTATTTCAAGTTTCATCAAAATCGGTTCAAAATTGTGACCTCTATAGGGTCCATAACCTTGATATAACATATTTTCACACAATTCGCGTACAAACAGCGGCCATTTTGTCCGTCAATTTTGGTCCAATTTTCACGAAATTCAACATCATCTTTTATAACAATGTAAAGGTGATATAATCAAACGTTTTTTTAAATCGGATAAAAATTTTGACCTCCAGAGGGACCACAAGCTAAAAAGGGTGATTTTTTGGACAATCAGGGGCCATAATTCAGGAAGTTACGATCCGATGGGCGCAAATATTGAAAGGAACCAAGACCTTTAGGTTAGGAACATACATGTCAAGTTTCATGAAAATCGGTTCAAAATTGTGACCTCTATAGGGTCCACAACCTTGATATAACACATTTTCACACTATTCGCGTACAAACGGCGGCCATTTTGTCTGTCAATTTTGGTCCGATTTTCACGAAATTCGAACTCAACACCCATAACTATGTAACGGTGATATAATCAAACGGTTTTTTGAATCGGATAACAATTTTGACTTCCACAGGGAACACAAGCTAAAAAGGGTGATTTTTCGGACAATCAGGGGCCATAATTCAGGAAGTTACGATCCGATATGCGCAAATATCGAAAGGAACCAAGATCTTTCGGTGATAAACATGCATTTCAAGTTTCATCGAAATCAGATCAAAATTGTGACCTCTACACTGTTCACAAGCTAAAAACGTGATTTTTCGTACAATCAGGGGCCATAACCCATGAAGTTACAGTCCGATACATGCCAATATCGAAAGGAACCGAGATCTTAGGGTGATAAACCTATATTTTAAGTTTCATTGAAATCGGATAAAAATTGTGACCTGTAGACTGTTCACAAACAATTGTGGACGGACGGACAGACAGGGGCGACGACAATATACGTCCACATAAAAATGTGGGGGTATAAAAAGTTTATATTCAAACAGGTTGAACTTCGTAAATCCTCTGTATCTGATTATTGCTAGATGTAACTGTAACTGTTTTACTATCCTTTGTTGTTGATATTTTCTGTCCATTACCATTTATAACTTGTATACATTTCCACTTACCAGCATAATTAGCTGAAATTATATACACATAGTTAACATAATTAGCTGAAATTACATATTTGAAATGATTAGCTGCAATTATATATCTAAAATAATTAACTGCAATTACATGTCTAAAGCAATTAGCTAAAAAATATATATGTTGAAAATAATTAGCTGAAATTATATATCTGATAATTAGCTGAAAATATACACTTAAAATAATTAGCTGAGATCAGTTAAATTAAAAATAATTAGAAAATAATTAGCTGATTATCCATTAGAGCCCCACACAGGAAATTTTATAGGTGTTAATATTGTAAAATGTAGACTATCAAAAGATGGAATATATTATGTATAACTGATTTTTATTCAATAAAAATAATAATAAACCTCACCTTTCCATAATCGAACTCTACCATCATCCCCAGATGAAGATAAAACTGTTCCTAAAACATTCCAACTTAATCTCCATACCTGATTATAATAAAAACAGTAGAAGCTATAAATACATGCCTGTTTAAATATCATAATTCGTTATTGTTCTATTCAACTGGGATCCTAATTGTACGTTCATTAAAGATAAATTCCCACAAAAGTAGTCATAGGGTGGTTATATTTACAATAAAAAATATGGCATATTTTGCGTATATGGATTGTGGTAACCAATCTTACTAAAAGATTACTGGATTCCATGAGGAACCCCCATGGGGCACTCACAGGACAAAACTGTAATTGTGTCACTAATACACAGTCTGTCAGCTCAAGTGACCTAAGGAGAAGTTGTAACTTTCCATAAATAAACAATCTGTAACATCATATTAGTCCTTCTGCTCCATAAAATACAGACTAGAATATGAGCTGGGGGACTAAAACGATGTCACAGATTGTTTATTTACGGAAAGTTACGACTTCTCTCACAAAGAATAACAGAAAATTATTTATATTGAAATTTACCCGGTAATATTGCTATTTAGGTTAGGGTTTAAAATAATTAACAAATAGATAATGTAATGGGAATATTCTGAAAAATTCAGTCCAATGACTTCACTCAGAATTGTAGAGATATACTTATTTTAATAACACTGTAGCCTCAATTGTCATTGTAACCTTGTAACAAAATAAAACAAAGTTTTGATTATCCATTTTTATGGTTAAACATCAACAGCTGTTGAAAGACAGATCGGATTCAAATCTGTTGAAAATCGGACCCATCAAATAACATCGAGTATTGATTATGGTCTTGCCATGGGAGAAGATTCGTAAATTGTATAATTTGTTCTGATCCCGTTTGTATATACACATATACTTCTATGTATGTATTTGCAAATAAACTATTTACTATTTAAAAAAAAAAAAATAAAAGTTTATATAACAGAAAGATCGGCAAGCTGCTTAATTTCTCTGCCGATAGACAAGTCGGTTTCTACAAGGCGTACGCCGATCAGGTTACCGTATCAGAGCAAATCAAGTGTCCCAGCTGATGAACCGGTTGTATTACATGGTTTAATAAAAACAGTATTCGTGAAAACATGACTATTTGACTTTTAAGTATATGACCACAAAATAAGCAGAAAAATTATTAGTAGTAATATTTCCTTAAAAAATAAATGACATATGAACATCTGGTTTTACCAAGCTCCTATTAAACTTCAAAACATTTGGTTTAATTTTAACGCTTTAATATTCATGTTTAATAGCATTCCTAGCTAGCATGATTTTTATCTCATTGACATGTTCACCATCTTGAGCCGGTGATCGCCGCTGCCGACAAAGTGGTGCATTCATTGTACACCACAGCCGACCTTTGCCCCATTCGAAAGACTAGACACTTTTATAATATACAATTGGACCTTTAATCATTCATACCTGTGATTCATGATCTGAGAATTCTGCAACTCTGTGCATTTCAAATTTACTTATTCCACCTGATCCTAAAGATTCTTTACTGTAATAAAAAGGTTTAAACATGAATATTTCAGATACACCATAACATTATACTTACTAGATATATCTCCACTAAATAAAAAATTAAATTAAGCATACAAAATATAATTATGTTGCACTCAGATAACGCCTCCATAAAGACGAAGCGATCGGTGATTATCCAATGTTTTGTTTTCCTATGTAAACGACTCAAACGAGTGTACAGACCACTAATTAATGAAGTGAACTAGAGTTACCCCCCTTTATTACAGGTACTATTATCCCAGCCAGCAATTAATGTAGTTGTTTTGAACGATTTTAGGTATTTTAGCAACATAAGAGGACAATAAAATTACTTCAATTCACATTGACTTTAAAGATGTTAGAGACATCACTGAGGGCTTTAATCCTTAATGGCTTTTGGTGCTTTAAAATAAAAGGTCAATATTTACACCAGTTATTCTCTGACTTCTTAGAATCTATATATATACTGGCCCTAAAAAACGCTGACAATATCAGATAAACAACTTAATAATGAACTTACCCCAGAGGTTTAATACTGAAAATACTGAGATCTTTAGAGGCTACGGCTAGTGTATGATACGAACGACCAACATTTGGAGCAAAAGCTAAATCATGCACTGGTTCTGTAGACACTGGTATTATCTCTACTCTCTTCCATTTCCTGTCAATATCAAGAGCACAAAAGGGTTTTAATTTGTCATACATAACCTACACATAAATTACATATTCATGTTCCTAGCCATGCACATGATGGTTTGATATTAAACAATCAGTACAGTGACTTAGGCCAGGAACTAAATGAGAAATCTAAAGATATATTATACAGGGAATAACAATGGTTAATTCTGTGTGGAGAGAGAGAGAGAGAGAGAGAGAGAGAGAGATAGAGAGAGAGAGAGAGAGAGAGAGAGAGAGAATTGGCTGACCAATCTTGTTAGAAAATACTTACCGACTATTTTCACTATATTCATATATATGTACTTTTCCTCCAGTAGCTGGAGATGGGTCATCACTACCTACAGCTATCATCATTGGATGCATTCTGAAATATTTTATTGACAAATATTCAAGGACTTATAATATATAAACAAAAACAATAATAAGAAAAAAGATAGCCACACAAAGTGTAGAAATATACCCACATAGCAGCTATGTCTTGACAGTAGGTTATCCCAAAAGATAGGTTCTCCGGCAAAAAAAAATATGCCCACAGCAGCTAAATCGCCCGAGCAGTCGACAAGGCTTGTGGCATATTTATTCTTTTGTAGTTAATCATTTCATACTGATAAGATAACAATTTTCGACATTCGAGCATTCAAAACATTCATCAAAGAGAAACAAGGGCCATAACAAATAATAAACAGAATGAAAATAAAGAGGATTCTCTGTCACACTAATTCAAATAATATAACAAGGTTCAACAAACTGAAAGAAGGGCAATAAATCTACACATGATTAAGGGAAATTGATGAAATTCAATAGGCTTCTTCTTTTCCAATAATCTAAACAATACATATCAATTTCAGTCAGATCGAATGATAACTTTTGTCGTTACAAGGGCAATAACTCTGGTAGTAATAGAAAGAAATTGCTTCAATTAAATGGGATTCTTCATTTCAATGATTTAAAGGACGCAAATACAGTTCATTCAAATCGGATGATAATTTTTGGCATTAGAGCATTCACAATGGGCATTAAAGTGTAATAAGGACAATAATTCTAGACGAAATAAATGGAACTTATAGAAATTAAACAAACTTCTTCATCACGATAATGTAAACAGCATACCGGTAATCAAAACAATCAGATAATAAATGTAGTCTGTAGAATATTCACAAGAGATGGACGGGGTTGGGGCGTATAAGAATGAGTTCTTTCTGCCTCTGTCATGATTTAAGCACATGAATTCTTAAGTCAGATGAGCATCAAGCCTTCTGAATTTTATAGTGTCAAATAGTTTGTAAAAATCATCAATGATATTTAAATGATCGATTTTAAAGCATGCAAGAATCTTTGCACAAATGAAATTCTACAAGCTTCTTAAATCTAAATACTGAGATTTTAAAAATAAGTCAATCTCTTACTCTCATTTAAAGATATTTACCTGGACAATGATGGATTCCATGATAGACAGCTACAAGTTATACCACACTGTATTTCATATTGCAAGGACCACTGACTTAGATTTAATACATTCTGTGCTTCATAAATACGTACAATACAGTCAGCTGAACATGTAGCCTAAAAATATATTCAAACAACAATTATACTCATTAAATTATGTATATTCAAAATATATGTAAATATTTATTGTATGCGTGCCATCTGGTCATTTTGGATGTGGTCATGGGTGGCCAAATGGTCTAACAAGTGCACTTTCGATCATAATGTCTCACATTGAATATGTGGTACGGTTTCGATTCAACCGTTGTACATGACAAGGAGTAGAGTCGTCTGTTCAACAGAGTGGGTTTTCTCTACAGGTACTTCTGTTTCCCCCCAGTGCTAAGATCCCTACAAGCAAGCAAATCATTAAAATAGATTTTAACCATATGTTAGTTCCAAACTAACCTATTTTGTAATGGAAGGAATGATTTTAGATGTATATGACAAAATGACACACACTAATAAACACTAGACATTTCGAACTTGTACCTGACAGGTCATATAATAAATATCAAAAGAGCACTGAGAAGTCAAAATGTTTTATTCATCAGAAAAACCGACTTCAAACTAAAGATGTCAGGTGTCAATGTGACTGTAGCAAAACAAACAAAATATTTATGCCATTATGTGAGAGCTAATCTTGTCCACTACCTGACATGATTCTGCTTTAAATGCTACTTAAATGAATATTTAGATGCACATGGCAAGCTAATAACTAATTATCAAAACAATGAGATGGTCTAGATAGTAAGTGGATTAGACAATGCATGCCAGATCTGTGCTAAAAATTGATATGGCTGGTAACTGCCAATGAAAGGACTGACAATCATCATGGAAATGGTATTTGACAATTGAGAGTTTACATCTGCCAATTATGGCTATTTATTGTCAAAACTTCAAATATTCATAACTTTTATTAATTTTTCATTATCTATTTTTAAACTGCCCCAGCACTTTCTCTAAAGATTGCCTAATGCATCTTTAATGTAAAATAAAAAAAGTTTTACCATTTGATTTAAAAGCAGATGAACAAAGATCAAAAAAAATAAAATTACAATAAGAAGTTCATACCAGTTGTAAACCAAGATGTCTAGGCCCAAATTTAACATCTGTAACTGAAGTTCTACTATCTACCAGACTCGTCTTTCTAACCCATTGTGTCTTCCCATCTTTAGCCTGATCACCAACTAGTTCTTCCCATATAGCTGCTGTTCTATCAAACGAACAAGTTGCAATAACTTGCCCAAATTCTGGATGTGCCCATGTTACTCTCCACACTGACCCATTGTGAGCCTACAAAAACATAATATATCAAGTTTTCTTTTGAAATAAAACATTTACTTTGAAGTCTAACAAAGATCATTGAGTATTAGTGCTAAGACTACCACAATTTCATTTCCTGTTGTTCAGGAACACCTGTAAAAAAGCCCTTCGTATTTGTATTAAAAAAAGGAAGTTGTTGTACCTGGTACTGTTTAAAGTTCCAATAGCATTTTTTTAAGTTACATTTTTAAAATTTATGAAAATAAAGCCCCAAAATAGATTGAACCTATAAACAGTCCTACCTTGTTAAAGAATAATCCTATTAATCCTATAATTCACTATTGCCAGTTGAGAAATTGGCAAAAATATCATTTTCAACTTCAAATTCAAACGTTTGAAGATGGCCGTCCATGTAGAAGAATGGGAAAACAAGGGAGGTAATTGAGTAACTATTTCCTCAATCAACCAGTGTCACCCTTTTTAACCCCCCCCAAAATTTTATCCATGATCGTATAATAGTGAGTTGACAACCTTTTGAGCAAAAAACATAGAAATAATTATATTTTGACTTTCTTAGAAAAAGTGAAATTGGAACTTTAAAAGCTTTTAGTTCCAAATTTTTAAGTTTTCAAAATTTAAACAAAACCTCTATCACATGATTTTCAAGTGGCTATTTTTATTCTTATCAAGACCCAGAATACGGAAAATTAAATTGGCATAGCCCATGTGCAATAATAAAATTTATTTATGCTTTTTGTACTTACTTTCCAACTTGCTGTGCATTGCCATTGATCTTTTTCATCAAAATCCCACACCTAGAAAAAAAAAAATCTTAATAGAGGACTACATTTATGGCAGATAGATTTATTATAGATTGGTATTTTATTCTATAATTGTAGTCGGAAATCGTTCGGATAATGGATGCAGCGGTAGCTAATGAATGTCATGAAACAAAACAATAAACAAGATATAATTTCATACTTTTCATTATTAATCAAATGATTAATTTGCCCAAAATATACACGTAGATTGAAGGTTGTTGTACCTAACGTTTTGCCAATTCAGCTATATTAGTAGCCTACTAAACACAAAACAATTTGTAAAACTGGTGGCGCGAAGTTCAGTTAAAAAGCGATCCCCAGACCAGATTGCCTGCACTACGAAATAAATAATGTCAGAGTTATTATTGTTCAATTTCAAAATAATACCTTTACAGTGTGGTCACTTGAGCATGTTGCCATTCGTCTTCCATGAAAATCGTATTCGATATCATGAATTAAATCTTCATGGGCAGCTGGGAAAGCTTTTGTAGCCAACATTTTTTTCTCGTTCTTGCTTTCGGATTTCTAAGTTTCTTTGGGCGACTTTCGATTTCTTGTTAGACTTTGATATCCAGACTTTTCACTTTCAAACAGGAATCTTTTATGTATGACATTCCTGACACAGGGAACTTCCGCTGAACTATTAATTAGAGTTATTTCCCCTAGACATAAAATGATTTATAATTTATAAGTGGATTATGGTTTTGAAAAATAAATTAAACGCAATATATATGCAACTATGTGCTCAATCAGTTGCATTCAGAGAAATTTACGTCTCGAATAACTGATAAAGCAAATAAATGAGGCACGAAAAAAGATTTCGTCCATATAGCAGAGTGACTAGGTAGGCCTCTCTTAGAGTGGCTCCATGGACAGATTTTGTGGCAAGAAAAATTCATCGACATGGTTAAAAAGTTCTGGCCAAAAATTTCGCCAGATTGAATATATTATCGACAAAATTATATTGGCGGAAATGGCGATCGACAGCGTGAGCGCTGACGTGTTCTGTTGTTAAACAACTTTACGTATAGAATTTCCCCCCTCCCCCCCAAAAAAAACCCGCAAAAAAAGTGTTTAGGCCTACCCAATTTTGCGAATATTTCAACCAATTTGTTTTTGCGCAACATTTTTTTCCACCAATATTTTCCACCAGATTTCTTTGGGCCACTGGTTTTACGTTTTTTTTCTTCCAAAGTAGCTGTTTACCCTAAAGGTCGAAACTGGGTTACGGCACCAAATCAAATATGATCGAGGTACCACGTCTTTCTGTCAGACGTAGAGAGTGGAGGACATGTTGGAACCGGTCGCCACCTCCGGCGTATGACCCAGGCATCTTTTCTTACAACACATAGGCGTACGAGCCAGGGGGCCAGGGGGCAGCTGCCCCCCTAACTTTCGGGCAAGCTGACTTTTCGGGCAGACGGCTAAAGTGAAAAAAAATTATTCCATCTACTTGGCAAAATAAAGCGCCCGAAATGTATAAAACACACATTTGCGGCCGTCAAATATTCCAAAATTTTCTTGGTCAGTTCCGCTTCATCGCATCTCGAAGAAAAATGGCGGCGCTGTCTGTAAACCCAAATTTTTTTTTCGCGAATTTCTAGTTTTGCTTCCCTAACTGTCATCAAGCCCTAAAATAACATTAATTTTACTTTTCTTTTAATTGAATACCACGTATTTGTACTGAGTTGACTATGGATTACAAAATTTTTTCTAGAGCCACTCTACTTTGTGCGAGATCTTTCGGGCATCCTTTGTTATTAAATGTGAATGAAGCTGCAACAGTCTGATTGGATGGTTGGAATTCAGAGTGGGATTTCGGTTACAAATCCATTGGATACCTTTGGAGTCGCTTACACGGACTATAGCAGAAAACGTATTTGCAGTGGTTAAATTTTCAAAATTTTCTCCGGGAGGGTACGACCCCCCAAACCCAGCGACAATTGATTGGTTGTTTGGAATTCGGGTCAGCCAAGTAGGCTATATAGGACCAAATTGAAGTTGCTGTATTCACAGGCTGGAATATACGGAAGCGTAATAGGGCCACATAATTTTTTTTTTATTCTATTTTCAATTTTCAAGTAAGTAACTTGAATTTTCAAGATACTAACTTAACTTGAATTTTCAAGTTAGTAACTTGAATTTTCAAGTTAGTAACTTGAATTTTCAAGATACTTACTTGAATTTTCAAGTTAAATAACTTGAATTTTCAAGTTAACTAACTTGAATTTTCAAGTTAACTAACTTGAATTTTCAAGTTACTAACTTGAATTTTCAAGTTAACTAACTTGAATTTTCAATATACTAACTTGAATTTTCAAGTTACTGTTACATTATAAAATAAGCGTTTTGATCTAATGATATAGTATGTCATGCAGTGCTTTAGTCAATGGACGGCACGGTTATAGACCTCAATGACAAGGTGCGGGAGTAGCCTATTCGATCACGCAGGTTTCCCCCCTGCAGTGAAATTAATCCCCGCGCATTAGACAAATCATCTCCGATAGCACATAGATTGGCGCAAATTGACCAGATTATTATGGTGTTGACGTCAATAAAACACCATTTATTCATTCATTCATTCATTTTAACAGTATTGAGCCCTATAGAAAACCTTTTTGAATTCCGAAAAAAAATTAAATGACAAATCAAACGTCCCAGTTCCCAGTTCTAAAAATAGTCTTTAGTGTCCCCCGCCGGACATCTGCCCCCGGATACCCCCCCCCTTCTTTTTAGGACTTTTACTCCGAGGACATTTCCTGCTGAAGACATCTTCACTCCTAGGACATCTCTCCCCGGACTTTTACTCACCGGACATCTGTCCCCCTGGGATACATACCCCCAACCCCTAGGACATCTACCCCCAGAGTTTTACCCCCCCCCCCCCGCCGACATTTTTCCTCTGGAACATCTGCCCCTAGGACATCTCTGCCGCCACCCACCCTTTAGAGAGAGAGAGAGAAATGGGGTTTAACGTCCACTCGACACACACTAGGTCATTCCGGGACTAACATATGGTTTTAATTTTATTTCGATAATTCGCTTGCGCGTAGGTGTCTTTAGCATTGGGAGGAAACCGGAGTGCCCGGAGGAAACCCACGAGGTTGAGAAGGCGCCCCTATCTCCCTCCATGTCACATACGCTCACACCAGGGATCGAGACCACAGCCGCAAGCCAGAGGTGACCGGCCAGCTAGAGGTCGAAGCGCATTATTTTACAGGTCAATAGTACAGAGTTAGATTGTAGAATGCGTCCATCGCCACATTCCTAGCGTGTCGTAGAAGGCGACTCTTGGGGAGAGGGTAGGGTGGCTGATAAGCTACGCCTTGGTCTGCCATCAATGATGTCGAGGGTATCTTGAAAATTCAAGTTAGTAACTTGAAAATTCAAGTTAGTAACTTAATTCAAGTTAGTATCTTGAAAATTCAAGTTACTAACTTGAAAATTCAAGTTACTAACTTGAAAAATTGAAAATAGAATAAAAAAATTATGTGGCCCTATTACGCTTCCGTAGGAATAGCAGGAAAACGTGTTTGCTGCAGTTAAATTTTCAAATATTTCTCCCAACGGTCCAGTCTTCGTGGACTGTAAACGATTGATTGGAATTCGAGTCAGCCACCTGTATAGGGCTGTATTAGACCGTTTTGACATTACTTTGTTCACGCAAATATTCCAAAATGTTCTTTTGAAGGGGGGGGGGGGTCCATACAAGGTAAGCCCCGCTTCTTTGCCTCCCGAGGAAGACTGGCACCACTCTTTGTAAACCCGATTTTTTTTTTGTTCGGGCATTTCAGTTTCTGCCCCCTAACTGTCATCGAGCCCGTACGCGTTTGTTACTACATATCTTAGTAGTCTTATGATCGCATGTGCTTTTTCTTTACGTTGTGTATGCCCTTCTTCTTATCTATTTCAGTCAGTTAAGAAGTTTATCTTACCAGGAATAACAATGCAACAGTTTTTACATTGTATCTATCATAGCCGGATACACAGATACAAGCATAACTCAGTGCAATAACAGTAAAGTCATTTTCTCAAACCCAATCCAGCCAGACTCGCTGTATGTGGCGAGTCTGCTGATATAATTGCTACATATTTTCCCTTCTAGAATCAAGCTGCTGTCGAACGAATTCTCACAAATATGAAAGTTTTGTAGCTTCGAGCCCTGGCGTTCAATTATCTAATTGGTCAAATATGATGTAAATAAATAGAGAGATTGGTCAATTATCCTAATGACGTAGAATCCCACCCTTGTATGGACAGCGGAAACTCACAGAGAAATTACCCACAAGATATCTGTTATCAACCTAGAATTAATGTTTACCACATTATGACTCTTTTTTATGTAACAATCTACCCCTCATTCGCTAATTTTGATTTAAATACATATATGTGAATCTTATATTTGACAACGATATTAATTAATTCAATGCTACTAATTGAAAGAGCAACGATTCTTCAAAAGTTTTACACAAAACAAAGCGAAAAAATTCATCATCGAACATTGTAAACGTATTCTATATATACACCAATTCCCACCACTTTTACTCGTATCAAGAAAGTTATGCTCCAAAGTCTCGACCAATCAGTAAATGGTCATTATCGAACATAGTTCAGATATCGATGGAGTGAAATTTTACACTAAGTTTCACCACTCCTACTTAATTAGAGTTAAAGTTATCTCACCCCAAACCCTTGATAAATGAAACTTGGCGCAAGAATACAATGTTTTTTCGTCGAGTTTAGTCACGTTTGAATAATGTAACTCAATTATAAGTTATTGAGCCCGAAAGACTGTGACACATTTATTGGCAAACAGACAAAAACTGGAAAATCCATGGACCCCTGCTATCGTCGAAAAATACTAAAGTGTTCCAGAGAACTAAAAAAAAAGCCAGTTGTGTAATGCCATAGTTTGCTATGATGCTCTGTGGAAATTTGTAGAAAACTTGCACTGGCACACAACTGCTTAATACCTAGAAATGGTTCCACTACTGATGTCTTCCGCTTTACTCCAGCCACAGTAGTGGCTCGTCCTACAGAGTTCCTTTACGCAAGTTTTTAGTCAAATGACTACAAAAAGATTACCGGCCTATAGCTTCCTTAATTTACACATAAACTAACCCAAAACTGTATTGCATATAGCTTAACATATAAAAAATCAATTCCCATTGAAATAAAGGTGAAGCCTTACCGCATAATTATATGATTTGTTGAAACCCAACTGCTACGCAAAATCGCTATGCAAATGTAGAACGCATCACCACAAAGAAAAACTGTTCGGTGTTTATTTTAGTTGTCCAATCTTCACTATTTGTGATAGAATTACTTATTTCATTACAAACTGTAATGATATGTGTTGACAATTGTGGGTTTGTTCCTATTTGAACTTGCGCAAGGAGTCTAAATCTGTAATAGTTGTAGCGTTAAACACACCGTTTAACGATACAATTAACAGTAGCTACTTAATACCATGTAACAATAGTTGTATACAGAATAATATACAATAATCTATATCCCAAATTCTACAGTCTGGACATCTGTTCTATAATGTTTATTTTAGGCAATAAGCGGAAAACTACAATGGTATGGCTAAACCTAGAATTTTCTCCAAACAAATGCCATTATGTTTTCCCGAAAGGCCGTCATTTAGGCAAACCTTCGTGAAATCAATATTACAGGGTTAATTTGAAACGAAATGGAATATAATGACGAATGCCATGTTCAGTGCAAGATATGCTTTCTAAAGCCAGGCTGACACTTGCACGACTTTTGGCCACGATTTTGTCTTGACCATCAGTGTCCACATTGACACGAACTGGCACGACGAGTTCACGCATGGTTTGCGCATTGTTTACTCACTTCCCGCATTGGCACAACGAGTTTGCAGCAAATCGGACGGTGTCGTGCCGACTCGAGTCGTGCCAATGCGTGCCACGGAATCGTGCAAGTGTCAGCCCGGGCTTTATTCTATTTAATGCTAGGTGCCCATTGTCGTGCGATGCGTTGCGACATGAGTGCACTATGGTTTACTCTTATATCGAGACTGCCATGGGATTTTTTTTACGTGCACGCCAATGTATACATGGGACTTCAGTTTTTCGCCCTAGCCGATTGCTACGACCGATCAAAATATATATATGATGACACCTAATACGATCACAACGATTACTCCCCGATTTCAATCGCAGCACGAATCTTGATAGTGGGAACGTAGATTAACCATGAGTGGCATGCATGATATAAGGTATGCACACTCTTTTAAAAAAAATCAATTAATATCTTTGTTTCATTTTGAGTAAATTATAAAAACTGTGTGGATTTATTGACTTTTACTAAATAGCCATAATTATAATGGCTTGATTTTACCCATTATGCCATCTGTTGCGAACCATCACAGTGTCAAATTAAATTGTCTAGCATTAAATAGCGAATTTACACACCAGACGTGATTTTGTTTCCTAACTGGCCAGTAAGTATTTTCTTTCGCTTTTTATTTCTATCCATTTTAAAGTTCCAATAGCATTTTTTTAAGTTATATTTTTAAAATGTATTAAAATAAAGCCCAAAAATAGATTGAACCTATAAACAGTCCTACCTTGTTAAAGAATAATCCTATTAATCCTATAATTCAGTACTGCCAGTTGAGAAATTGGCAAAAATATCATTTTCAACTTCAAATTCAAACGTTTGAAGATGGCCGTCCATGGAGAGGAATGGGAAAACAAGGGAGGTAATTGAGTAACTATTTCCTCAATCACACTGTGTCACCCTTTATAATGCCCAAAATATTTTGCCCAGGACCGTATAATAGTGAGTTGACAACCTTTTGAGCAAAAGACACAGAAATAATTATGTTTTGACTTTCTTAGAAAATGTGAAATTGGAACTTTAAGTTTTTCTTTATAATTTGTATCCCCAATTTGTATGGTTACCTTCAGTAAAATTAATTAAATGTATATAGCACATGATATTCTAATTATTCGAGAAGTAAGTGGTCGAATTCTGGTATTTCATAAAGAAATAAAACATCGGCTAGACCTGAATGCCAGATTCTTGAGTCTTTGAATAAAATACCTTGTATCCCTGCTAAAGCCGAACGCAAGCGATCAAACATTTTAGCCGAACAGCCTTTCAAACTCTTCGCCGTCCATGGGTTCAGAAAATACGAACAAAAATATTCCGCGAAAAAATGCTCGTGAAATCGAACGTGTTAAATATTTGGAATTCAGTTAGTGGTTTTGCAGAGGGTGGCCTCGCCTCCTTTGAGAAGATAAGGACATAACAGTTTCTACATTATAATAATTAATCTAACAACGAAATCTTATTATTTAATGCCAACAATTCTTTAGTTTAATCTCTTAACTGTATTTTTTAGGAACAATATGTCAAAGAAGATACTACTTGTGGTGATTTTAACAGCACTGACTGTGAATATAACCATGTTTTACTACAAGGTGTTGCCTGAATGGAGAAATTCTTTACTGGTAAAGATTCACAATTATATTGTTTTGAATAATGACATCCAATATGACGTAATAGATTCCTACTATCAAAGTAACTATGGATCATGTCAACATTCTGTAGTTAGAGAAAACAAGATAAATTGTAAAAAGCTTATTGAAAATGAAACCCCGGTGACACAAGTTATACCCGTTAATGGAAGTAGGATTTGTAATTTAACTAAAATTACAGAAAATTGTCAGTTATTTCGCCATATTAACGGATATGAAGATAAAGTTATTACACAATTGGAAAAAGATTTTCCTTTGGCTTTTGGGATTCGTTTATATAATTCTCCGGAACAAGTAGAACAAATTTTAAGAATTATTTATCGTCCACATAATTTTTATTGTATACATGTTGATACTGGCAGTGATAAAAGCATATTTAATTCTTTAAAAGCAGTCGCCCGATGCTTTGAGAACGTGGTGGTTTTATCTAAAATAAGAACCGTGTATTCATCAATTAGACTTGTAGAAGCTGATTTATTGTGTATGAAAGAAGCGTTGAAATCGTCAGTTCAGTGGAAATATTTTCTCAACATGGCTGGAGAAGAAGTCCCGCTTAAAACAAATCTTGAAATAATTCAAATTTGCCAACTGCTTAAAGGCAGAAATGAAATTGAGTCGGAACCGGCACCATATTTCGCCAAACGTAGAATGAAGTGGAGGTATAATCTAACTGAATTCGAAATGATACGAACAAATGTTCTTAAAAAGCCATTTACAGGAAATGTTCGATTAAGAAAGGGATGTGCCTATGGGACATTTGCTAGAAAATTTGTTCAGTTTGTACTCAACAACGACAAAGCAAATGATTTTTTCGACTTTTTAAAAGATACATATGCCCCTGAAGAGGTTTTTTTTAGTACTCTAAACTCGGTTGGTGGTGCACCGGGTGGCTACAATATTACCATTAGGAATTCCCAGAGAGATTTCCTATCACGCACTATTTTGTGGCAATGGGATCGGCATATTATGTGTCCCGGGAAATATCGTAGGACTGTTTGTGTATTTAACAATAAGGCACTGCCATGGCTGGTGAAACAACCCGAACTTATCGCCAATAAAATGGATGGGGATTATGATCAAGTAGTTATTGACTGTATGGAAGAATATCTGCGTAACAAAACATTACAGGCTGATATTACTGGTTTCAATAAGACGCGTTATTTACAATATCCACATATCAAAGACTTGCATAATAGGAATTTATGGGACAAGATCTAGTACAGAAATGTCCCCTCCCCACCCCACCCCCCATTTGAAGTATTTTCCCATAAAGCATGCTGTAATTCATTTGCATATTCGAGAACAAAAACTCATATGAAGAATAAGTTTGTCTCGGCCTGTATGAAAATGTTAAGAACAGACTTATAGATTTGAAGTCAATAGAAACTGGTTCAGAAGTTATTCATCCAATAGAAATCAAACTGCTGTTGTTTATAGTACCTCCTCCTCTACCTTGACTGACCCGGCTGTGTTCCGCAGGGTTCTATCCTCGGACCAGTCATCGTTCTTAAATATGTGAGGGCAAACGTTCCACTTTAGTACACCGCATTGTGTTACTGCTAAGAACTACGTCTACATTCGTATTTTGGCTTAACTTTTCATAACGACTGTAAATTTGTTAGGTATATCAACTATATTGAAATAACACAAACAGTGCTGGATTAACCCTGAAGCAAAATAAGCAGGTGCTAAGAACGCCGTGGCAACGAAACACCACAGTCCACAGAATGTCTACTTTGGTAGATGCCAAATTTAAATTTTTAATCAAAAATTAATAAAGATCTATGAAACAGTTTCTCATTGTATTTTGTCTTTTCATACTGTTATCTGCTTGATAATGACGTGTATAAATCCCAGAAAACGGGTGTTTGCCGTTGTTTGTTGTTTATTTTTTGTTGTTTATACATTATATAATAAAACAGAACTGCTAGTAATTGGAACCAAGCAACAACTCCGAAAAGGTGATCAAACGCTATTTAATTTTGATAAAGAAATAATATCATGAACCAATATACCTCGAAATATCGTTGCTATATTAGACTCGAACCTATCGTTTAAAGATCACATACAAAGTATTTGTTCGACTGCCTTCCATCATTGTCGCTGATACTCTCTTCTTCCTAGAGCACCCCTGACATGATTCCTGAAATCCCGACACAAGAATTTAATTGTCATGTACAAAGTATTATCTCCCATTTCACAAAGTCTCAAAATAAAATGGTAGAAATTCCCTAAAATTCTTACACCGCCCCTCCTTACTGAAGCAATGTCCGCGGATTTTACGACATCTAGACGTTGTTAGACTTGTTCGTTCCTTCGTTCCTAGAGTTTTAGGCCACTGCCATGAAGAGTGATATGGCCACAGACTTTAATTCTCGTCTCTTAGACCGGCTGACACTTTTCCCCAAATTTTCGTTGGGTAGAACGTTTTATGCCACAGATGGCACCTTTTAAAATATAATCGTACATATCATTTTCTAGTTGATCCAAACTTTTAACGTTTGGTCTTTGACATTTATTACTGAAATAAACTTATTTTTATTATCAGTTCAAACGTATTTTGTGTATGTTTCTTATGGCAGTGTGTAAGCTGTGGCAAGAAATGATTCCTTTGGCGAATAAAGTAGAATCAAGGTGAAAAAAGGTTGCCAGGCAACGAAACATACGCCCACACAGCAGCCAAATCGTCCGGGAGGTCGACAAGAGTTGTTGCATTTTAAGTAATCATCAGAAAATCATAATTCAAACTCACCCATAACTACGGTGTAACTCTGATATAATCAAACGTTTTTTTTAAATCAGATAATAATTGTGACCTCCAGAGGGACCACAAGCTAACAGAAGCGATTTTTCGGACAATCCGGGGACATAATTCAGGAAGTTATGATCCGATGGGCGCAAATATCGAAAGGAACTAAGATCTTTGGGTTATAACATGCATGTCAAGTTTCATCAAAATCGGTTCAAAATTGTGACCTCTATAAGGTCCACAACCTTTATATAACATATTTTCTAACTATTCGCGTACAACGGCGGCCATTTTGTCCGTCAATTTTGGTCCGATTTTCACAAAATTCGAACTCAACCTTCATGGAATGGTGATATAATCAAACGGTTTTTTAAATCGGATAACAATTTTGACCTCCAGAGGGACCACAAGCTAAAAAGGGCGATTTTTCGGACAATCAGGGGAAATAATTAAGGAAGTTACGATCCGATGGGCGCTAATATCGAAAGGAACCAAGATCTTTGTGTTATAAACATACATGTCAAGTTTCATCGAAATCGGCTCAAAATTGTGACCTCTATAAGGTCCACAACCTTGATATAACATATTTTCACACTATTCGCGTACAAACGGCGGCCATTTTGTCCGTCAATTTTGGTCCGATTTTCACGAAATTCGAACTCAACCTTGATAACCATGGAACGGTGACATAATCAAACGGTTTTTTTAAATCGGATAATAATTGTTACCTCCAGAGGGACCACACGCTAAAAAGGGTGATTTTTCGGACAATCAGGGGCCATAATTCAGGAAATTACATTCCGATAGGCGCAAATATCGAAAGGAACCAAGATCTTTGGGTTATAAACATGCATGTCAAGTTTCATCAAAATCGGTTCAAAATTGTAACCTCTATAGGGTCCACAAGCTAAAAACGTGATTTTTCGTACAATCAGGGGCCATAATCCATGACGTTTTCATCCGATACATGCCAATATCGAAAGCAGCCAGGATCTTTTGGGGATAAACCTATATTTCAAGTTTCATCAAAATCGGATAAGAACTGTGACCTGTAGAGAGTCCACAAACAAATTGTGGACGGACGGACGGACGGACGTCCGGACGGACAGGGGCGACGACAATATACGTCCACATAGAAATGTGGGCGTATAAAAACGTGATTTTTCGTACAATCAGGGGCCATAACCCATGAAGTTACAGTCCCATACATGCCAATATCGAAAGGAACCGAGATCTTAGGGTGATAAACCTATATTTTAAGTTTCATTGAAATCGGATAAAAATTGTGACCTGTAGAATGTTCACAAACAATTGTGGACGTCCGGACGGACGGACGAACAGGGGCGACGACAATATACGTCCACATGAAAATGTGGGCGTATAAAAATAGCCTCAGTTTATGTAAGATTATGTAAATGGAATTTACTGAAAATTTCAGTCAAATCGATCCACTCTGAACCGAGATTTTAGCGATTGAATTTTCTTTCCTGTAGCCTCGATCATCACTACTAAAGTCGGTACGATAAAAACATAGTCCCGATTATCCATTTCATGATTAAATCATGAATGAACGTTAAGCATCAAATAGGATCTTAATCCAGTTAATATTGCAGGCTAGCGTTGACATCGCGAGTTGGTTATAGTCTGGATAAGTTAATTTAGGTCTAATTGATAATTTAGATAACATTTCAGGGCTATATAAAGAATGACCGGCAATATTCAGATTTAGCTCGTGCATCATGTTTAAGAGAGCTACCGTATGTACAATGCATATGTTTACTCCTTCTGGAGAACCTGATGCAGATTCTTGTTGGTTTTTTTTTAGAAGTTCCAACACACAATCTGGAGTTACAAATAATAGTTAATATAACTTATATAAGGCATGCTTAGCCTCTCCACGAAACATTAACTCTCGATTTCCATTTTTATACGCCCACATTTTTATGTGGACGTATATTGTCGTCGCCCCTGTCCGCCCGGACGTCCGTCCGTCCGTCCGTCCACAATTTGTTTGTGGACTCTCTACAGGTCACAATTCTTATCTGATATTGACGAAACTTGAAATATAGGTTTATCCCCAAAAGATCTCGGCTGCTTTCGATATTGGCATGTATCGGATCAAAACTTCATGGATTATGGCCCCTGATTGTATGAAAAATCACGTTTTTAGCTTGTTGACCCTATAGAGGTCACAATTTTGAACCGATTTTGATGAAACTCGACATGCATGTTTATAACCCAAAGATCTTGGTTCCTTTCGATATTTGCGCCTATCGGAACGTAATTTCCTGAATTATGGCCCCTGATTGTCCGAAAAATCACCTTTTTTAGCTTGTGGTCCCTCTGGAGGTCACAATTACTATATCCGATTTAAAAAACCGTTTGATTATATCACCGTCACTCCCTAAGGATGGTTGAGTTCGAATTTCGGGAAAATCGGACCAAAATTGCCATACCAAATGGCCGCCGTTTGTACGCAAATACTGTTAAAAAAGGTATTTCAAGGTTGTGGACCCTGAAGAGGTCACAATTTTAATTCGATTTTGATGAAACTTGAAATTCATGGTTATAACCCAAAGATCTTGGTTCCTTTCGATATTTGCGCATATCGGATCGTAACTTCCTGAATTATGGCCCCTGATTATACGCAGAATCGCCTTTTTTTTTAGCTTGTGGCCCCTCTGGAGGTCACGATTATTATCCGATTGCAAAAAACGTTTGATTATATTACCGTTACACCGTAAGCAAGGTTGAGTTCGAATTTCGGGAAAATCGGACCAAAATTGCCATACAAAATGGCCGCCGTTTGTACGCGAATACTGTTAAAAATTGTATATCATTGTTGTGGACCCTGTATAGAGGTCACAATTTTAATTCGATTTTGATGAAACTTTAAATGCATGGTTATAACCCAAAGATCTTGGTTCCTTTCGTTATTTGCGCATATCGGATCGTAACTTCCTGAATTATGGCCCCTGATTGTCCGAAAAATCGCCTATGGTCCCTCTGGAGGTCACAATTATTATCCGATTTAAAAAAAAACGTTTGACTTTATCACCGTTACACCCTACGGAAGGTTGAGTTCGAATTTCGAGAAAATCGGACCATAATTGCCAGAAAAAATGGCTGCCGTTTGTACGCGAACAGTGTAAAAATATGGTATATCAAAGTTGTGGACCCTGTAGAGGTCATAATTTTAATTCGATTTTGTTGAAACCTGAAATGCTTGTTTATAACCTAAAGATCTTTATTCTTTTCGATATTTGCGCATATCAAATTGTAACTTAATGAATTATGGCCTTTGATTGTAGGAAAAATCACTTTCGGTATTGCTTGTTCTCTGTCTATCTCACGAACAATTATTATCTGATTTAAAAAAAAAACTCTGATTATATTACTGTTGCACCGTAAGGAAGGTTGAGTTCGAATTTCGTGAAAATCGTACCAAAATTGCCGGACGAAATGGTCGCCGTTTGTACGCGAATAGTGTAAAAATATGGTATGTCATGGTTGTGGACTCTCTACAGGTCACAATTCTTATCCGATTTTGACGAAAAGTAACATTTCTAGGTTGTGTACCGTCACATCATAATCATTGTCGGCTTCGAATTTCATATATATCAGACTGGAACTGACCAACAAAATGGCTGCTCCCAATACAGTATGAAATACAGGACTTAATGATGTAGGAAAAATCACTTTCGGTATTGCTTGTTCTCTATCCATCTCTCAAAAATGTGGGCGTATCCTGCCTGGCAGTGCCAGCCTATCTTTTAGCTTGTGGTCCCTCTGGAGGTCACAATTATTATCCGATTTAAAAAACCGTTTTATTATATCACCGTTACACCCTAAGGAAGGTTGATTTCGAATTTCGGGAAAATCGAACCAAAATTGCCATATAAAATGGGCGCCGTTTGTACGCAAATACTGTTAAAAAATGGTATATCAAGGTTGTGGACCCTGTAGAGGTCACAATTTTAATTCGATTTTGACGAAACTTGAAATTCGTGGTTATAACCCAAAGATCTTTGTTCCTTTCGATATTTGCGCATATCGGATCGTAACTTCATGAATTATGGCCCCTGATTATACGCAAATTCGCCTTTTTTTAGCTTGTGGTCGCTCTGGAGGTCACAATTATTATCCGATTGAAAAAAACGTTTGATTATATTACCGTTACACCGTACAGAAGACTGAGTTCGAATTTCGGGAAAATCGGACCAAAATTGCCATACAAAATGGCCGCCGTTTGTACGCGAATACTGTTAAAAAATTGTATATCATGGTTGTGGACCCTGTAGAGGTCACAATTTTAATTCGATTTTGATGAAACTTTAAATGCATGGTTATAACCCAAAGATCTTGGTTCCTTTCGTTATTTGCGCATATCGGATCGTAACTTCCTGAATTATGGCCCCTGATTGTCCGAAAAATCGCCTATGGCCCATCTGGAGGTCACAATTATTATCCGATTTAATAAAACGTTTGACACTATCACCGTTACACCCTACGAAAGGTTGAGTTCGAATTTCGAGAAAATCAGACCATAATTGCCAGAAAAAATGGCCGCCGTTTGTACGCGAACAGTGTAAAAATATGGTATATCAAAGTTGTGGACCCTGAAGAGGTCACAATTTTAATTCGATTTTGATGAAACCTGAAATGCTTGTTTATAACCTAAAGATCTTTATTCTTTTCGATATTTGCGCATATCAAATTGTAACTTAATGAATTATGGCCTTTGATTGTAGGAAAAATCATTTTCGGTATTGCTTGTTCTCTGTCTATCTCTCGAACAATTATTATCTGATTTTAAAAAAAACTCTGATTATATTACTGTTGCACCGTAAGGAAGGTTGAGTTCGAATTTCGTGAAAATCGTACCAAAATTGCCGGACGAAATGGTCGCCGTTTGTACGCGAATAGTGTAAAAATATGGTATATCATGGTTGTGGACTCTCTACAGGTCACAATTCTTATCCGATTTTGACGAAAAGTAACATTTCTAAGTTGTGTACCGTCACACCATAATCACTTTCGGTATTGCTTGTTCTCTATCCATCTGTCAAAAATGTGGGCGTATCCTGCCTGGCAGTTCCAGCCTATCTTTTAAATAACATATAATACCAAACATTTGTCCGTAATATTTAATCGAATAAATCAATAATTTAGACATCTGTTGTGAGCCAGATTTAAACTTCTTAGTGAAATAATATCAGGCCCGTAAGTATTACTTTTCTACGCTCTCCATTTCTGTATATATATTATCATTCCTGTTATTTTATCCTTAAATCAGACGTATTTTAAGAGCATGTGTACGAACAATATCTTAATTATTTATTTCTAATTTACGCGATCTCTATTATTTCATTCTTGCCGACAATATCTTAATTATTCAATTCGAATATGATATATCTTAATTATTCAATTTGAATATGATATATCTTAATTATTTAAATCATGCATATACAAGGATAATGAAATAGACATCAAAGGAAAAAGTCAATTTATACGATAATTACTTACTTCTGTACATATTATCTACCATGTCTAATTTAGTTTCAGCTAGCTAGTATGAGATATTCTCATACCATCATACATTATCATAATTAATTTAGAAACGAAATAGTAAGCATACATTGTGCAAGAGCTAAGTATGCCTCTTATTAAAATTAGACATTAATTAACTAATCCAGCCGAATCTCAACTCTGGATGTTATTGCTAGCCTGGGATATTTCGCTGATTGGGTATGCACTTTTCGAAAAATATTTAAAAGTAGAAGTGAATAATCGAGATGTTTATTGTACCGACTTTAGCAATGATGATCGAAGCTAGCCTAAAATTTAAAGGAGCTAAATCACTAAAATTTGGGACATAGAAATTGACACAAATTAGCCACAACGCATAATGTTATATGAATGCATATAAACTGATTAACATTAAATCGTTTTCTGTTTCTACAGTAATTTCTAATCAGTTATGTTTAGAAGTCGTAATCGAATGGTAATCTCTAGTGTCTGGTTATTCCAGTCTATACCAATACTATTTATTGTGCATGCCCTCCAGAAAAGTATATGAGGTCCCCGTTTGACATGACGTCTGAAATATGTTTAGCCTCGTTCTTCGAATCCTTTTTTGCAAATGGTAGTAAAACACAGTATGGTACACGATTCGTGTACCAATCTTTTAGAGGCATTAAGTAACTGGAAAGAGCATTAAACTACATAAATCAGTAATTGTTCTTCCATAAGTATGTGTTATAGTTTAATTCGTGTACCACTGGTATAATGTTGATTTTGTCTTTAATATTAGATATCAGAAACCCATCTTTTCCCAGTAAGAGCACAACATCAATGTTGATTTAAGTTGACAAAGACTTTGAATAATATTGAGTTAGAGACTAGCTACTTTAAAAGCTAATATTATCTCAGATCAGAATCAACTCTGGGTGTTATCACCAGACTGCGATATTTAGCTGATTGAAATACATTTTTATTTAAATAATTAAATGTAGAAATGGATAATCGAGACTTCGTATTTTATCTACCAACTTTAGTAATGATGATCGAGTCTAGCCTAAAACTCAAAAGCTAATATTATATAAGTTCAGAGTAGAGCATGTTCTATTTACGTTATCTATTGTTTAACTAGTATAGCGAGAACTGCCAACTTCTTACCAGCGTTTTCTCTTTTTTTTTAATTGTTTAATTTTTTAGGACGCCATGTTCAAGAATAAAATATTTGGAAGTCTGTTAATACTGGTGTCTGTATATGTGGTTGCGTTTTATTACAAAGTGCTGCCGGAACTATGGAAAAAATCTTTACGTCTGACGAAAAACAATTCTGTTTTGAATAATGACATCCAGTATGACGTAATAGATGCCTACTATCAAAGTAACTATGGATCATGTCAACATTCTGTAGTTAGAGAAAACAAGATAAATTGTAAAAAGCTTATTGAAAATGAAACCCCGGTGACACAAGTTATACCCGTTAATGGAAGTAGGATTTGTAATTTAACTAAAATTACAGAAAATTGTCAGTTATTTCGCCATATTAACGGATATGACGATAAAGTTATTACACAATTGGAAAAAGATTTTCCTTTGGCTTTTGTGATTCGTTTATATAATTCTCCGGAACAAGTAGAACAAATTTTAAGAATTATTTATCGTCCACATAATTTTTATTGTATACATGTTGATACTGGCAGTGATAAAAGCATATTTAATTCTTTAAAAGCAGTCGCCCGATGCTTTGAGAACGTGGTGGTTTTATCTAAAATACGAACCGTGTATTCATCTATTAGACTTGTAGAAGCTGATTTATTGTGTATGAAAGAAGCGTTGAAATCGTCAGTTCAATGGAAATATTTTCTCAACATGGCTGGAGAAGAAGTGCCGCTTAAAACAAATCTTGAAATAGTTCAAATTTGCCAACTACTACAAGAAAGAAGCGATATTGAATCGGAACCAGCAACCCCTTTCGCCATAGCCAGAATAAAGTGGGAGTTTATTGTCACTGAATTCAAAATGATAAAAACAAGTGTTTTAAAAAAAGCCATTTACCGGAAATTTTTTACTAAGAAAAGGGTGTGCTTATGGGACATTTGCTAGAAAATTTGTTCAGTTTGTACTCAACAACGACAAAGCAAGTGAATTGTTCGAGTTTTTAAAAGATACATATGCCCCTGAAGAGGCGTTTTTCAATACGCTAAACATCGTGAATGGTGCGCCGGGTGGTAATAATATTACCATTACACATTCCAAAAGAAATTTCCTATCACGCATAGTCTTGTGGAGCTGGGACAGGCCTAAGTGTCCAGGGTCATTACGTAGGAGTGTTTGTGTATTTAACAATAAGGCACTGCCATGGCTGGTGAAACAACCCGAACTGATCACCAATAAAATGGATGGGGATTATGATCAAGTAGTTATTGACTGTGTGGAAGAATATCTACGTAACAAAACATTACAGGCTGATATTACAGGTTTCAATAAGACGCGTTATTTACAATATCCACATATCAAAGACTTGCATAATAGGAATTTATGGGACAAGATCTAGTGTGTAAATATCTTAAACTTAAAGGACTAATCCCGATAAACTGGTGAATTTTTTGTTAAAATCCTCTACATAAGGGCCGAACAACTAACTAAATATTTATGATATGTTTTGAAACAATTTAACACACCAGTCTTCATCTGGAAATTATGGAAGCCTATAACTACCATTCATAATTTCTACTTTTCGCCCCTTCAAAACACGAAAGTCGAAAAGTAGAAGTTACGACAAAATGTAAGGCGACAGAGAGAGAAAGAGAAATGGGCTTTAACGTCATGTCGGGACTAACATATGGTTTAATTTTATTTCAATAATTCGCTTGCGCGTAAAGTTCTTTAGCAGTGGGAGGAAACCGGAGTGCCCGGAGGAAACCCACGAGGTTGAGAAGGCGCCCCTAAATCTCCATGCCACATACGCTCACACCAGGGCTTGAAACCACAGCCGCAAGCCAGAGGTGAACGGCCAGCTAGAGGTCTGCACTCTAGACCACTAGGCCATCTCAATGCCCCGTAAGGCGACAGCCAAAATGAACTCGAAAATAGGAAATTAAGAAATAATACACTGCGATAATAGCGCCTCTTGTTATTTCCTATTTTTTTATTTTCGACTTGCATTTTGGCTTGTATACCGTCTTTGCGACTTTCGACCTAGTCATATTTTTGTATTTTTTGAATAATTTGTCTCTGATTCTATAGGTTATTGCGTTTCTCCAGATGTTTTCAACAATCTTATACTATTCTTATTTATGATCGATATGGGTTTATAATCTTACTGAAAGTTGTGTATTTCACTGTTGACTTGTTATTAATTTTGGCGTGAAAAAGTCATGAATGAATAGACATATGTTCATGAAATGAACTATAATTGATCTATTAATCAATACTGGTGATGGTATCACATATGCGTTGAAGTTCCGATAGGGTTAAAAAAAAGTTCCCTACTCGATTCCTTTTTTATCGGAGACTTGGCAATTTATCTACCACCAAAATAGAAAAAATAAAATTTTTCATCGAGCCCTTTCTATAAAAACAGTAAATATTCATTTTTTCAATGTGATTTATCGAATCAATCCAATATTTCAGATATAACAATCTGTAGAGCAATTCCTGTCAGTTCACAGTTTTATATATGCCTTGAACAATATGTTACAACACATTTTAACAGTTGTTTAGCGTATTCCGGATGTCTCATGTCACGCTCATACCCCCCCCCCCCCTCCACCAACACACATACACACCTTCCTACAATTTACTGAAATCGGAGTGAATAGACTCCGAAATCCAAGCCCGCGATTGAAGGATTGCCTCTCCATAGCTAGTAATCGACTCTGGTTCTGATCGTCCTTAAAAGAGGAGTCCATGTTGAGCGTGGCAGTCAAATAGTACTCGTCCAGTTCCCGCTCCCGCTCTACCAGCTTCTCCATGACACTGGGTTCAAGTGCTTTCCTACATGTCGTGAAGAACGCTATGCGTTCGGTCTGATGGAGGGACATGTCAAGAGTTGTCTGCATCTTGATGAGTTCATCTGCCGCTATAGGCGTGTCAGGAAACATGCACGTTGCTCGGGGTCCTGGCTTTCTGGTCGTCAGATCCGTACCTCTCGTACCGATTTTGACTGTTGAACCATCGCTGGTTGAAGCTTTGTCTCTAATCAAATCGGAAGCAATGATTTCACTGGCGAGAGGAACATTTTCCAAGACCACTGACAGGTTTTTGCGTGAATCATTTGCGGTACAAGGTCTTGGGTGAGCTATTCCTCTACCCACAGGCTAAAAACAGTGCTGGCGTACTCTGACAGGCCTCGACGAAGGTAGCTGCGGTTCTTTCACTCCTGGCGGTCGTCCAAGTGGAAAAGGGTTTGAAGGTCAATGACCGACACTGATGGTATTTTCCCTGGCAACGTCACACAGGACACATGTGCAGGTTGGACTTGTACGTGTAATCGCAGTAAGCAAAATTTTTTGAGAAATCATAAGGTTCTGGTAAATCTTCCAAAGCCTTCTCTCCCCTTTCTAACCGTATCAGCAGATTCCAGCATCGTCCACAGATTGCTCCATGTAACAGAATTACACTCTGATCATAGTTTTCAATGTAAAACTGACGTATTCGACTTAAAAGCACTGGTCCAACTGCCGTCATACCTGCGCCTTTTTGAAAGCAGACGCGGCAAACTTTCAGTCGGCCTTTTTGAAGTATTTCAAGTGAATATCCGCAAAAAAAAAATACTTTCCCGGAAAATCTCAGAATTCAATAAGATCACAGTTATTCACTCGCTATATGAGGATCGGGCCCGTACCTAGAAAAGGGCTCGATGAAAATTTGTAATTTTTCCGTTTTTGGCATACACCAAGGATACCAATTGCCATAAAAAAGGATTCGGGTTGGGAACTTTTTTCTTTGGGCCTATCCGAACTTCAAAGCATATGTGGTATATTGTAGTAGACTGCACCCGCTTAACAGAAATTTTATGTGAATACTATTATACCTAACTGGTTTCTTTCCCGATTTTTCTGTACATATTAAATAAAACCAACCATTGGCATTGGTTTGGCGTCCAATCTGATTAAAACACGGGTCTTATTTCGTTTCGTTTTTTGTAGTTCAAAAATTGGTTTTAATTGTCTTTATCACCGATTTTTGGTTGAAGTTAGGGATGATTAGCCAATGAAACAATCTGCGATGCTCAGAATTGTAGGTAAATCAACAGAAATTAATGCATGGCATCACAGGGTCAAAAGCGGCTCGCACGACCCTTGACGCGACCTTCCAGTACAACCGGCCAGACCTTCGTGTAGTGTGGGCAACTGAAAGTATAAAGATAGGTTGCCAGACAACGAAATATACGCCCACAGCAGCTAAATCGCCCGGACAGTCAACAAGAGTTGTCTTATATTAAGTAATTAACAGAAAATCATTAGAATTTGTCTGGTATTTATAAAGTTCTGTTACCTGCTAATTATGTAATAAAATAATATAATATAAGTTGTATGAAAGTAATAAATGTAGATTTAAAGCGAAATGCTTTAAATAGCTTTATTATTTATTGACTATATGTATAAATAAGATGTAGTTGCACAATGTAATTAATAAAAACCAGAATAACTTAAACTTCTAGTAACTTTTACCTAAAACCAACATGGCCGCCATTTAACAAAGCCCATTTACACAATGAAATATAAAAACTATTAAAACAAATAGCAACACATACCTTTAAATTCTATCACTGGAACTTTATTAAAACACCTGCTCTCAATAATACACTATATTATACTAAATTGAAGAAGATTCAACTACAAAACTCTATAAAATTAAACACAAACTAACCATGAATTACAGAGAATGAAAATATCCTCTGACCTTCATGAAATCATTCCTAAGAAGTGACCATAGTGATGATGATACAAAACTAAGAAAACCTCAGGTCAAAGTTGAAATAAACTACCAGTGAGCTGAGTGAACTGGAACTCACTGGAAACCCCTTTAAGAAGAGTGTATAGGACAGGATAGTTTAAAGAATCAGTGATGTGTAACATATTACTTAAAATTACATTAGTATTGTGATCATATTAAAATACCCATAAAATAAATAAAATCACTCTACCACATTTAAACGAAAAATGTCTTCTTAATAGATGCTTTACGTGTTTAGCATCAACATCAACGAATTTAGGATTTATACATTTCTGCCTAGCAACCATCATTATGAAGACGTTTGGTGTCGCCACTGCGTGCTCAATTGGGTGATTGCGCAGCTGATCGGGACCATTATTTGGTATAAACGACCCATTCTTCGTTTGGTTGAAGGTTGGAAGGCGTGCTGAGAGAGAGAGAGGGAGAGGGAGATAGAAGAGAGAGAGAGGGGGGGGGTCACTTAGTATTAAACTCAGTATCTGTGTAGGCCTAGCCATGACATTTATACCCTGTGTTAATATCGACCAACTGCATATAAATATTAATTATTGGCTCAACCGTAAAATAAAAATCAAATAAAATTCTCCAAATCCCGTTTAGCTTATATTTGAAATAGAAAATGAAATGAAACGAAAGAGGGTTTAACGCCCTACTGTTCTGCTCCGAACCGGGCTAATGGAGACGGACATACGCCATACAGTGTGCTTTGTATAGGATATTAACCTACCCAAGGTTGATATGATAGAGAACACGCGGGCGCAGCCCAAGTGTCCTCTATCATATCAATCCGTGTGTGAAATAGCTTTATTTAACGTCCGCTTCCACCGAGGTGATATCAATCCGAGGGAGAGTAGGTTTATATCTGACACATACAACGTTCACCCTTAAATTTAATGGACTCTTCTAAAAAAAGGCAACAGTGATTGGTTAATTGCTCGACAGCACGTGACGTGTTTGTTTATACGTCGCCATTTTGTAGAAATTGAACTGAAGAAAGCTAAAACAAAATGGATAGTAAAACGAAGTCAGACGAATAATCAATCCTTTTTAGTCATCATATTGACGATAGAATAGATGTGAATGCCACTATGATGAGGATCTATACAAAGCCTGAAGAAAATTTTGATCAAAAGGCAATCTTTTCCGATAATTCTGACAATGAACCGTGACTGAAGGTTACTTTTCGGTATGTTCAGAGAAAGATTTGACCGACCGTTTTGAGTGGATTGTAGCCGTAGCCAAAAATGCTTTACAAAGGAACTCTTGGGTGATAAATACTTTCACGTCTTGGGATGTGTGGAGAAATGATTTGGGCAGAAAGAACATTCTGAAAGATATCTTTAGACATGGACTGGAGTGTGGATAACCGATTTAAATAAGCCGATAAGTACGCCGTCTATTTAGGTCCTGAATGCTACAAACCGTATCAAAACAATTTTTTTTTTTTTTATTTTCAAAAGAATAAAATTTTATTTCTGTGTTCTTTGTATTATTTCGATCATCTACGTCAAGAGCGGTTGATATGAGCCGAATATATCGACCTGTAATGACGTCATCAGCGGTTGATATGGAATATCAACCTCTCAGGACGTCATCAGCGGTTGATATGAACCGAATATATCAACCTCTGATGACGTCACGAGAGGTTGTTATAAGATATAACTGCTATGGACATCAAAGAAAAAAACTACTACCAGTTGTATATAGAGAAATATTGCCCGGAGAGCGGATCTACGACCTGGACTTATATCGAAGTCTAACGGTCACGGGATCTTTTACGTGCACTCCAATGTGTACATGGAACCTCGGGGTTTCATCCCATCGGAACGACAAGACACTAATAAGGGGGAACCACGCTAGAAAATCTGGATGAACTTTTTTCGACCAATGCGTCTTACCCAGTTAGCCACGGTATTCGAAATAGTATTTGCAAACCATCCATTTATAGCACGTTCAATGTTGTTTAGAGGGTAGGATGGCCGATAGTTAGCACGTGCACGCTGTAACATAAGGTCTGTCATAGAATAAACTGGCGTGGTTTCGATTTCCCGTTTTACGTGACATGGAGTAGGGCCGCCTTTCCAACCTCGTGGGTTTTCTCCGGTTTCCTCCCACAGCTAAACACTCCTACGCGCAAGCGAATTATTGAAATACAAATGACCTAGTTGGTGTCCAGTACTTAAGTGATAACTTTCATTGAACGGAAAGAATAGACACACTCCCGCATAAGTTCAAGAAACAGACGCTATTCCAGCAATGGTCAGAGAGGGATTTCTCGGGCCATTGCTTCAGGAATATGCTCAATCTGACGAAAAGCGAGTCGTTTGTATCAATAGAATGGTCCCGATCAGGTGCTCAATCGCCAAACTGAGCACATGGTGGCGACACTAAACGACATCATAATGATGGTTGCCAGGTAGAAGTATCATAATTCTAAATTTGTTTGCCGTTCATAATGCTTAACATGTAATACCACAATGAAGTAGACATTTTTCGCCTCAATAATAGAAATAAGATGAAACAGAATTGATATTTACACTGAACAATTAAAGAAATTGAATTATACAGTGTCTTAATTTAGAAATTACATGAATGGGAGTTAGAAATTACATGAATGGGAGTTAGAAATTACATGAATGGGAGTTAGAAATTACATAAATAGAAGTAAGAAATTAGACGATAGCATGTTACAATTTTGACACTAATATACCGCCATAGATATAGTCTACTTAATTGTAACTACATAAGTATACGTATTTATACAGATATTTTGAAATGTAAGTTTATAAACACGCGTTTAAAAAAAAAGTATAATCAGACACGTTTATACATGTAGTATTATATTTTAAATATTTCATATTTGTATAGCAACCTCCAATTGTCAACAATTAATAATTTCGTAATGCATAGCACCTTTTAAAATATAATTGTACATATCATTTTCTAGTTGATCCAAACTTGTAACGTTTGGTCTTTGACATTTATTACTGCAATAAACATATTCTTATTATCAGTTCAAACGTATTTTGTGTATGTTTCTTATGGCAGAATTCTACTTGAAAATAGTGTTGAATCATTATAATTGTGTGTAAGCTGTGGCAAGAAATGATTCCTTTGGCGCATAAAGTAGAATCAAGGTGAAAAATAGCCTTAGAACAGAGGCGGGGAAGAGCGGTATTTTCATATTGCAGCTATAAGATAGGAACTGTCAACTGTGGACATCGTCCGTCCAAAGAAAGTTTCTAAAGGAACTAGGTCTGTCCTTACTTGTGTGTGGGTTAATTCAAAGAGTATTTATTATGAGGAGTCTAATTTGTACATACCGAATGATCGTTATACGGATGCCTAGTTACCAGATATAGAAGATATAGATACATATGATATGGAATATGTCAGTGCATATAAAAAGTATATAACAAGAATATACTACCAATACTGGACTTTTAATCATACCTGCGTATCATGATCACAGAATTTTGTAATTTCGTAATGCATAGCACCTTTTAAAATATAATTGTACATATCATTTTCTAGTTGATCCAAACTTGTAACGTTTGGTCTTTGACATTTATTACTGCAATAAACATATTCTTATTATCAGTTCAAACGTATTTTGTGTATGTTTCTTATGGCAGAATTCTACTTGAAAATAGTGTTGAATCATTATAATTGTGTGTAAGCTGTGGCAAGAAATGATTCCTTTGGCGCATAAAGTAGAATCAAGGTGAAAAATAGCCTTAGAACAGAGGCGGGGAAGAGCGGTATTTTCATATTGCAGCTATAAGATAGGAACTGTCAACTGTGGACATCGTCCGTCCAAAGAAAGTTTCTAAAGGAACTAGGTCTGTCCTTACTTGTGTGTGGGTTAATTCAAAGAGTATTTATTATGAGGAGTCTAATTTGTACATACCGAATGATCGTTATACGGATGCCTAGTTACCAGATATAGAAGATATAGATACATATGATATGGAATATGTCAGTGCATATAAAAAGTATATAACAAGAATATACTACCAATACTGGACTTTTAATCATACCTGCGTATCATGATCACAGAATTTTGCGACTCTGCATTTCAAATCTACTTATTACTTGAATACAGAATACTACCAAGAATAGGCTAAATCTGCCTATCGCAGGTATTTCTTTAATTTTACTTATCGGTATATCGATGATGTTCTATCACTGAATAATCCTAAATTTAGTGATTATGTAGAATTCATATATAATGATGAGCTTGAAATTAAAAATACTACCGACAGTGTAATACCATGGGTCTTTCTGTCTGACATGAAGAGCGTCTATGGGTAACCGGTCGCCACATCTTACATATGACCCATGCATCTTTTCTTACTACATATTTTCGTAGCCTTGTGATCGTCTAGAATTTGTCTCTAGCTGTCTTTGCTTCTTCTTTACGTTGTGTTTACTTCTTACTGGTTTCTTAAGACGTTTGTCTTCTTCAGTTATAACAATGCAACAGTTCGTTTTTACCTTTTATGTAGCATAGGTATACATACAGGCATAGTACATATTACAATTACAGTCAATACTAACTAAACTCTTCTCAACCTAGACACCTCGCGGTGTCTAGGACTCTTAGATGGTAACCCTCTGGAATCTAATCGAAGTCTGCTTAATTCTCACGAGTATCCTAATTTTGTATCAACTGGTTTTGGACATTCAATTATCTAATTGGTCAAACATGATGTAAATAATTAGAGAGATTGGTTAATTGAGCCCAATGACGTCAAAACACACCCTTATATGGTTATGGAAATTTACTCTAGAAATTGCGCATAAGATATATGTTACCATGTTGTTGAGATATTATTATAGAAACAGCTATGTTTTGTTTCTATAACCCTTTTTTTATATAACAATATGTCAATCAAATGTTAGTTGATTTCAGTACACACCTGCATATATGTGAATATGTTAGAAACAAAACTATATCTTATCTCCTCATTCCTTGTCTATAATCTTTAAAAACAATGTCACCACGACTATATTGCTACAACAGTGGCAATTACGCTTCCTACTTGGATCTGCGTCTCGATTTTGACAATTGCCATAGACTGAGTGTTAAATTGCATGATAAACGTGATTACTTTGACTTTCCGATTGTTAACTTTCCATTTATTAGTAGTAACATTCATGTATCACCAGCTTATGGAGTATTTGTGTCTCAGCTGATTCGTTACGCGATAGCTTGTTCTTTTTATTCTGATTTTTTAAGTAGATCGAGACATATGTCAACTAAGCTCCAACTACAAGGATACTTGCGCATTAAACTTATAAAATCCTTTAAAAAGTTTTATGGCCGTTATATTGACTTGATTGGTAAATATAACATGTCTCTCTCAGCTATTATTCTAGATATATTTAATTGACGCGTATCCTATTTACTATCTGTCTGATTATGCCTACTACATCGTTAACACTGTTCATCACGTGCATTTTGCATACCGATAGTCCATTGGCCAATCACGCTATTTTACCGAGCTTTCGACTAATAGTTTGGATGCAGCTATGGCGGGTGTGGCGCCAGGTAGGGTAAGCTTACTCTTCCGGACACCTGTTACCACTGTTTGTTGTGTATCTTGTACACGATGAACAGTCCATTTGCTGATTACAGTCCAATTGCCTTTACATTATCTAATTTTAGTGAGAACTGCCAACTCGTTATCTAATCTCATGTATCTTTAATTTTGTACATAACATTTAATGGTTTTGAAAACAAATATTATAATCATATTGTTTCAAACTGTCTGTAATTAGATGATAATTTATACGCGCTTGTGTCAATTATTGGAATATAGATAACCGCCATATTACAGAATGAAATCTAAACTTAAAGATACATTATGGGAGATTAGATAAAGAGCTGGCAATTTTCAATTTAATAGTTAAAAACAAGATTATGTAAAGGGAATTTACTGAAAATTTCCGTCAAATTGATCCACTCTGAACCGAGATTTTAGCGATTGAATTTTCTTTCCTGTAGCCTCGATCATCATTACTAAAGTCGGTACGATAAAACCATAGTCTCGATTATCCATTTCATGATTAAATCATGAATGAACGTTAAGCAGCAAATATGATCTTAATCCAGTAAATATCAGAGGCTAGCGTTGACATCGCGAGTTGATTATGATCTGGATAAGTTAATTAAAGTCTAATTGATAATTTAGATAACATTTCAGGGCTAAAGAATGACCGGCAATATTCAGATTTAGCTCGTGCATAATGTTTAAGAGAGCTACTGTTTGTTTTCTGGGGAACCTGATGCAGATTCTTGTTGGTTTTTTTTAGAAGTTCCAACACACAATCTGGAGTTACAAATAATAGTTAATGTAACTCTATATAAAATGCTTAGCCTCTCCACGAAACATTAACTCTCGATTTCCATTTTTAAATAACATATAATACCAAACATTTAAGTCCGTGTTTAATCGAATAAATCAATAATTTAGACATCGCATCTGTTGCGAACCAGATGTAAACCTTATGTGAAATAATATCACGCCCGTAAGTATTACTTTTCTAATTTACGCGATCTCTATTATTTCATTCTTGTCGACAATATCTTAATTATTCAATTCTAATATGATATATCTTAATTATTCAATTTGAATATGATATATCTTAATTATTTAAATCATGCATATATAAGGATAATGAAATAGCCATCAAAGGAAAAAGTCATTGGATACGATAATTACTTACTTCTGTACATATTATCTACCATGTCTAATTTAGTTTCAGCTAGCTGGTATGAGATTTCTCATACCAGCATACATTATCATAATTAATTTAGAAACAAAATAGTAAGCATACATTATTCAAGAGCTAAGTATGCCTCTTATTACAATAAGACATTAATTAACTAATCCAGCCCAATCTCAACTCTGGATGTTATCGCAAGCCTGGGATATTTCGCTTATTAGGTATACACTTTTCGAAAAATATTTAAACGTAGAAGTGGATAATCGAGATGTTTACTGTACCGACTTTAGTAATGATGATCGAAGCTAGCCTAAAATTAAAAGGAGCTAAATCACTAACATTTGGGACATAGAAATTGACACAAATTAGCCGCAACGCATAGTGTAATATAAATGCATATAAACTGATTTACATTAAAACGTTTTCTGTTTTTACAGTAATTTCTAAGAAGTCTTAATCGAATGGTAATCTCTAGCGTCTGGTTATTCCAGTCTATACCGATATTGTGCATGCCGCCCCCCCCCCCGAGAAGAATATGAGGTTCATTTTTGACATGACGTCTGAAATATGTCTAGGCTCGTTCTTCGAGTCTCTTTTTACAAATGGCAGTGAAACACATTTTATAATGTATAATGGTATAATGTTGATTTTGTCTTTAATATTGGATATCAGAAACCCATCTTTTCGCAGTAAGAGCACAACATCAATGTTGATTCAAGTTGACAAAGACTTTGGATAATAATGAGTTTGTGACTTAGCTACTTTAAAAGCTAATATTATCTCAGATCAGAATCAACTCTGGGTGTTATCGCCAGCCTGCGATATTTAGCTGATTGGGATACATTTTTGTTTTTAAATAATTAAATGTAGAAATGGATAATCGAGACTTCGTATTTTATCTACCAACTTTAGTAATGATAATCGAGTCTAGCCTAAAACTCAAAAGCTAATATTATATAAGTTCAGAGTAGAGCATGTTCTATTTACGTTATCTATTGTATAACTAGTATAGCGAGAACTGTCAACTTCTTACCAGCGTTTTCTCTTTTTATTTAATTGTTTAATTTTTTAGGACGCCATGTTCAAGAATAAAATATTTGGAAGTCTGTTAATACTGGTGTCTGTATATGTGGTTGCGTTTTATTACAAAGTGCTGCCGGAACTATGGAAAAAATCTTTACGTCTGACGAAAAACAATTCTGTTTTGAATAATGACATCCAATATGACGTAATAGATGCCTACTATCAAAGTAACTATGGATCATGTCAACATTCTGTAGTTAGAGAAAACAAGATAAATTGTAAAAAGCTTATTGAAAATGAAACCCCGATGACACAAGTTATACCCGTTAATGGAAGTAGGATTTGTAATTTAACTAAAATTACAGAAAATTGTCAATTATTTCGCCATATTAACGGATATGACGATAAAGTTATTACACAATTGGAAGAAGATTTTCCTTTGGCTTTTGGGATTCGTTTATATAATTCTCCGGAACAAGTAGAACAAATTTTAAGAATTATTTATCGTCCACATAATTTTTATTGTATACATGTTGATACTGGCAGTGATAAAAGCATATTTAATTCTTTAAAAGTAGTCGCCCGATGCTTTGAGAACGTGGTGGTTTTATCTAAAATACGAACCGTCTATTCATCAATTAGACTTGTAGAAGCTGATTTATTGTGTATGAAAGAAGCGTTGAAATCGTCAGTTCAGTGGAAATATTTTCTCAACATGGCTGGACAAGAAGTGCCGCTTAAAACAAATCTTGAAATAGTTCAAATTTGCCAACTGCTACAAGAAAGAAGCGATATTGAATCGGAACCAGCAACCCCTTTCACCATAGCCAGAATAAAGTGGGAGTTTATTGTCACTGAATTCAAAATGATAAAAACAAGTGTTTTAAAAAAGCCATTTACCGGAAATTTTCTATTAAGAAAAGGTTGCGCTTATGGGACATTTGCTAGAAAATTTGTTCAGTTTGTACTCAACAACGACAAAGCAAGTGAATTATTCGAGTTTTTAAAAGATACATATGCCCCTGAGGAGGCGTTTTTCAATACGCTAAACACCGTGGATGGTGCGCCGGGTGGTAATAATATTACCATTAAACATTCCAAAAGAGATTTCCTATCACGCATAGTCTTGTGGGGCTGGGACAGGCCTAAGTGTCCAGGGGCATTACGTAGGAGTGTTTGTGTATTTAACAATAAGGCACTGCCATGGCTGGTGAAACAACCCGAACTGATCGCAAATAAAATGGATGGGGATTATGATCAAGTAGTTATTGACTGTGTGGAAGAATATCTACGTAACAAAACATTACAGGCTGATATTACAGGTTTCAATAAGACGCGTTATTTACAATATCCACATATCAAAGACTTGCATAATAGGAATTTATGGGACAAGATCTAGTGTGTAAATATCTTAAACTTAAAGGACTAATCCCGATAATCTTTATGAGAATGAAACTGGTGAATTTTTTGTTAAAATCCTCTACATAAGGGCCGAACAACTAACTAAATATTTATGATATGTTTTCAAACAATTTAACACATAAGTCCTCATCTTGAAATTATGGAAGCCTATAACTACCATTCATAATTTCTACTTTTCGCCCCTTCAAAACACGAAAGTCGAAAAGTAGAAGTTACGACAAAATGTAAGGCGACAGAGAGAGAAAGAGAAATGGGCTTTAACGTCCACTCAACACAAACTAGGTCATTTCGGAACTAACATATGGTTTAATTTTATTTCAATAATTCGCTTGTGCGTTGGGGTCTTTAGCAGTGGAAGGAAACCGAAATGCCCAGCGGAAACCCACGAGGTTGAGAAGGCGCCCCTCCATGCCACATACGCTCACACCAGGGCTCGAAACCACAGCCGCAAGCCAGAGGTGACCGGCCAGCTAGAGATCGAAGCGCGGCACTCTAGACCACTAGGCCACCCCAACCGCCCAATCTGATTAAAACACAGATCCTATTTTGTTACTTTTTATAGTTCAAAATTTCGTTTTACTTGTCTTTGTACACTAGGATATGGAAGAGTTGTTATTCACGTGCTTTGAATGGTGTGAGGTATTAGCCAATCAAACAGTCCGTTACGGCGAGCTTTAGGCGTATTTAGCACGAAACTGTGGGTACTCCATATTAGTAACATCAATGTTGATTGCTTAATCAAACATCTGACACCATAGAAACAAAAGGCGCTCGTATGACCTTTGACGTGACCTATCGCAACAACCAGTTAGATCTTCGTGTAGTGTAGTCCATCGAAAGTATACAAACGAAATGAAATAAAATCTATATTTTGATCAGTTTGGCATTGGTTTGGCGTCCAATCTGATTAAAACACGGGTCTTATTTCGTTTCGTTTTTTATAGTTCAAAAATTGGTTTCAATTGTCTATATTACCGATTTTTGGTTGAAGTTAGGGATGATTAGCCAATGAAACAGTCTGCGATGCTCAGAATTGTGGCTAAATCAACAGAAATTAATGCATGGCATCAGAGGGTCAAAAGCGGCTCGCACGACCCTTGACGCGACCTTACAGTACAACCGGCCAGGCCATCGTGTAGAGTGGGCAATGGAAAGTATAAATATAGGTTGCCAGACAACGAAACATACGCCCACAGCAGCTAAATCGTCCGGGCAGTCAACAAGAGTTGTCTTATATTAGGTAATTATTAGAAAATCATTAGAATTTGTCTGGTTTTTATAAAGTTCTGTTCCCTGCTAACAGTGTAACCGTGATATAATCAAACGTTTTTAAAAAACGGATAATAATTGAGACCCCTAGAAGATCCACAAGCTAAAAAAAAGTCGATTTTGCGTACAATCAGGGGCTATAATTCAGGAAGCTACAATCCAATATGCGCAAATATCAAAAGGAACCATGATCTTTGGATTTTAAACACGTTTTTCAAGTTTTATCAAAATCGGATTAAAATTGTGACCTCCACGGGGTCTATAACCTTGATATACCATATCTTTACACTATTCGCATTCAAGCGGTGGCTATTTTGTCTGGCAATTTTGATCCGATTTTCGCTAAATTCGAACCCAATCTTTATTACAGTGTAATGGTGATATAATCAGACGGTTTTACAAATCGAATAATAAAGGTCATTTTTCGTACAATCAAGGGCCATAATTCAGGCAGTTACGATCCGATATGCGGAAATATCGAGAGGAACCAAGATCGTTGGGTCATAAACATGTATTTCAAATTTCATCAAAATCGGTTCAAAATTGTGACCTCTATAGGGTCCACAACCTTGACATAACATATTTTCACACTATTCGCGTACAAACGGCGGCCATTTCGTCCGTCAATTTTGGTTCGATTTTCACGAAATTCGAACTCAACCTTAATTACCATGTAACGGTGATATAATCAAACGGTTTTCTAAATCAGATAATAATTTTGACCTCCAGAAGTACCACATAGCAGCTAAAAAGGGCGATTTTTCGTACACTCAGGGGCCATAATTCAAGAAGTTATGATCCGATATGTGCAAATATCGAAAGGAACCAAGATCTCTGTGTTATAAATATGCATTTCAAGTTTCATCAAAATCGGTTCTAAATTGTGACCTCTACACAAACGTGATTTTTCGTACAATCAGGGGCCATAATCCATGAAGGTACAGTCCGATACATGCTAATATCGAAAGGAATCGAGATGTTAGGGTGATAAACCTACATTTCAAGTTTCATCGAAATCGGATAAAAACTGTGACCTGTAGACGGTTTACAAACAATTGTGGACGTCCGGACGGACGGACGAACAGGGGCGACGACACTATACGTCCACATGAAAATGTGGGCGTATAAAAATAAGGAGAGAGAGAGAGAGAGAAATGGGGTTTAACGTCCACTCAACATAAACTAGGTCATTTCGGGACTAACACATGGTTTAACTTTATTTCAATAATTCGCTTGCGCGTAGGAGTCTTTAGCAGTGGGAGGAAACCGGAGTGCCCGGAGGAAACTTACGAGGTTGAGAAAAATAAGGAAGTTAAGAATACTTTGTGTGAAAGTACACAGAGAAAAGTATCACAACACCCGGGGTGTTTATGCGCTCGAGATGACTTTGTAACGTAAATAAATATAGTGGAACTTTGTGCCATATTTTGTCCTCCATGAATGACAGTGAAAGCTGTCAGTGTGACACAAGATAATGATAGAAGATGTTGGAATTGAGCCAACCAGGACAGTTTTAAAATCTCTACGTTCACTGTCTGTATTTCTGAATTGAACTTTGACAACTGACTACAACTCAAAGATGGCAAGTTATTGAAAAGGGGAATGTTGAATTTCAATAAGAGACCTTTTAGGCGACATCTCATCAGGTCCGTAGCTATCCCAAAATTGTTAGGGGGGGGGGGGGCAAAGGATTCTGAGGGCTGAAGGCGCCGATATACCTACACTTAACCGTCCACGGCGAACGGTACCGTGGGCATGCTTTCGTTAGTGTTTGAACCTGAAAATGATGGTCAATTTCAATATGAATTTGAACATTATAAACATTTGAAGGAAGGAGTATGATTTTAACATACCTATAATAGTTTTTAAGATAAAGGTCGCAATCAGGTTAGAGTCGGCGTGTTTGCATTTTGAAGATTACCACGCCGTTTTGGGCGACCAATTCATTCGTGGGTACCTAACCAATCTCACTCGGCACTGTAGGCGCCCCGCCAATTATATTATGGACGCCCCCGGGGTGAGGCACCATACCAATTTTGAAGATTATCATGCGACTTGGGTGACCAACTCATTATGGGCACCTAACCAAACTCATGATGTCGTCGTGGGAAACCCACCAATCTCGGCATTATGGTTGCCCCTCCGGGATGAGATACCATACCAATAAGCCCCCCCCCACACACACACACTCACCAAACCATTTTGGGCGCCCCATCAATCAAATTTGATGTTAATAGTGCGAGCCATTATGAGGCCGCTCACCATTTCGGGGGCGCCTCATATATAACTACCTGATTGGCGAGGCGCCAATAAACCAATTGGCATTGCTTGAGTGCCCAACCAATGTCAATCGGCACGTTGGTCGTTGGCTTCGTATTACGCCCAATGGAAAGGGCGCTTATGGGGGCGCCGGTTAGCTGCCTGCCTTTTCTTGACCTTATTCCATACGTCTGCACGACTAGCATGGTAAACCGTGTGGAAAAAGTCACGGAGCGGATAAGAGGCCATTTCTCATGTTTATGACTAATAGTAGAACGAAAACAGCATAAGTACAAAGAAATGTCCTAGAGCAGGTTCCATTCGGTGGCAGCTGTTTCATAATAAGGCTTCTACTATTAACAGTTACGGACCCTGGATAAGGTTTGTAGTGGCCCAATTTGTCAGTTATGGACACTTGGGTGTGCCGTTGCGCATTTTCTGTGTCAAGAGGTCGCTGTTAGAATGATTTTGTCAGTCAGAATACCTCGCCTGAATCCTAGGACATTCTTAGAAAAATCCGGACAGGAGGTTATCATATTCAAAGGTAGAGGGTTCATTTATATCAGATGTTCCCCATCAGTAACAAATTTCCAAAGTTAAGGTGCGTAGAAATATCCAAAGAGAGATAGAGAGAGAGATAGATAGAGATGGGGTTTAACGGCTACTCGACACAAACTAGGTCATTTTGGGGCTAACATATGGTTTAATTTTATTTTGATAATTCCTTGCGTGGGAGGAACCGGAGTACCCGGAAAAAACCCACAAGGCTGGACAGGCGACCCTATTCCTTGCCACGTACAACCAGGGATTCGAAATCGGACCAGTCGACTCAATGGCTGGCCGTATGATACAGCACGCGCACGCTAACCATTCGGACATCCAAACCCCCGAAATATCTACATACTTTATTCCTGTTATAATAAATTTTGTAACCATTTCATATACATATACATGTATGTCTATATTTCTGATAATATATAATTACAAGTACACCCTTGTTGGGACTTACTTATAAAATCATAATCGATATTAAACAAGTAAATAATATACCTTTTATTACAGCTGTTAAAACCAGCATTTGATTTTTTACAAAATCAACATGAGAAATAATATTTGAAATTGTGTATAGAATATTCTACTCGTACGATTCACCGTGAACGTAAACAGAATCCAACTACATGCATCACTGACAAAAGGGAAATCACGCCGGAAAATCGAGATGAACTTTCTCGGCTAATGCAGGGATCGAACACCCGACCTCCAGGCTAGCGAACCAGCGCTTTTTTTTTTCTCTTGTAAAGCGAACCAGCGCTTTATCCACTTAGCTACCGTGACTCCCTTACCATGGCGGGATTTATCCATACAACATATCAGAATGTCACTTAGCTGCTTTTAGCAGACAACGACGACAAGCTTTCCTTCATGGGAGCATTCATTTTAACAAGTGTACATGTAACCCTATGACCATTGACCGTTGACCGTTAACCTCAAAAACTCAAGACGCAAAAGACAAAAGACAAATGTCATTTTGCAAAGTTGCTTTGTTGAAGTGTATATGTGAAAAGGTTGTGCACACTAGTGGATTTTTTCCAAAAAACATTTGTAATTTGACATTTGACTTTTACTTTAACGGTATTATGTATTCATCATTATAAGTATAACTACATATATATTTTGCATCTTAGGTATTAGGTATTTTCTCTGATGTATAATAACACTTTTAACATACATTTAGTTTTGGCCCTTAAATCCCGCCATACCTTACAACATAGAAGTGCGACTTCTAGAAGTAGGAAGTAGATTGCCAGAAGAAAAAAATAGGTTGCCAGGCAACGAAACATACGCCCACACAGCAGCTAAATCGTCCGGGCAGTCAACAAGAGTTGTCGCATATTAAGTAATTATCAGAAAATCATTAGAATTTGTTTGGTTTTTATAAAATTCTGCCCCATGCTAACGTTTAATATACCTAACATTTAATATTATTTCTAAAATTGGATAATAATTGAGACCTCTAGAGGGACCACAAGCTAAAAAAGTCAATTTTGCGTACAATCAGGGCCTATAATTCAGGATATTACAATCTGATATTATCCGTTGAATATCAAAAGGAACCAAGATCTTTGGGTTATAAACATGCATTTCAAGTTTCATCAACATCAGATGAAAATTGTAACCTCTACAGGGTCCACAACCTTAATATACCATATTATTTTTTATAGTATTCGTGTACAAGCGGCGGCCATTTTGTCTGTCAGTTTTGGTCCAATTTTCACGAAATTCGAACTCAGCATTTATTACATTTAACGGTGATATAATCAAACGTTTTTTTAAATCGGATAATAATTTTGACTTCCAGAGGGACCAAAATCTAATAAAGGCGATTTTTCGTATACAATCAGGGTCCATAATTCAGGAAGCTATGATCCGATATGCGCAAATATCGAAAGGAACCAAGATCTTTGGGTTATAAACATGCATTTCGATTTTCATCAAAATCGGTTTAAAATTGTGACTTCTACAGGTTCCACAACCAATATACCATATTTTTACACCTTTGGGGTACAAGCCAATCTGTTTCACAAAGAATTACTTACGAATTATCTCTGTAACGGATGACTGTCCAAAACACGTGCGTTGACTGCACGCCTCGTAGTCATTGGCTCAACGGCTCGTGCAATGTTTACTTAACCCCTAACTGCTTCGGGCAAAGTGATGCATTTTACTCATTTTAATACCCATTTACACTAAATAGGAAATATTTTTTAACTACAAATACTTCAAACGTCTTTATTTATTTTTCTTTTACCTCAAAAAATGTTTGTGAGAATTTAATTTGTCGGAGTCATGCTTATCAGTAATTGTAGCGGCCAAGCGAATATTCACTGCGGGATCAGTTTGGGTACAAGCGGCGGCTATTTTGTCTGTCAATTTTGGTCCGATTTTCACAAAATTTGAACTCAACCTTCATTACCATGTCACGGTGATATAATCAAACGGTTTTTTAAATCGGATAATAATTTTGACCTCCAGGGGGATCACAAGCTAAAGAGGACGATTTTTCGGACAATCAGGGGCCATAATTCAGGAAGTTACGATCCGATGGGTGCAAATATCAAAAGGAGCCAAGATGTTTGGGTTATAAACATGAATTTTAAGTTTCATCAAAATTGATTTAAAATTGTGACCTCTACAGGTTCTACAACCTATATACCATATTTTTACACCTTTGGGGTACAAGCGGCGGTCATTTTGTCTGTTAATTTTGGTCCGATTTTCACAAAATTTGAACTCAACCTTCATTACCATGTCACGGTGATATAATCAAACGGTTTTTTAAATCGGATAATAATTTTGACCTCCAGGTGGATCACAAGCTAAAAAGGGCGATTTTTCGGACAATCAGGGGCCATAATTCAGGAAGTTACGATCCGATGGGTGCAAATATCAAAAGGAACCAAGATTTTTGGGTTATAAACATGCATTTCAAATTTCAAGTTTCATCAAAATTGATTTAAAATTGTGACCTCTACAGGTCCACAACCTATATACCATATTTTTACACGGTACAAGCGGCAGCCATTTTGTCAATTTTGGTCCGACTTTCACAAAATTTAAACTCAACCTTCATTACCATTTAACGGTGATATAATCAAACGGTTTTTTAAATCGGATAATAATTTTGACCTCCAGGGGGACCACAAGCTAAAAAGGGCGATTTTTCGGACAATCAGGGGCCATAATTCAGGAAGTTACAAGCCGATGGGTGCAAGTATCGAAAGGGACCAAGATCGTTGGGTTATAAACATGTATGTCAAGTTTCATCAAAATCGGTTCAAAATTGTGATCTCTATAGGGTCCACAGTCTTGATATAACATATTTTCACACTATTCGTGTACAAACGGTGGCCATTTTGTCCGTCAATTGTGGTCCGATTTTCACGAAATTTGAACTCAACCTTCATTACAATGCAACGGTGATATAATCAAACGGTTTTTTTAAATCGGATAAAAGGGTGATTTTTCGGACAATCAGGGGCCATAATTCAGAAAGTTACAAATCAATGGGAGCAAATATCCAAAGGAACCAAGATCTTCGGGTTATAAACATGCATGTCAAGTTTTATCAAAACCGGTTCAAAATAAAATTGTGATCTCTATAGGGTCCACAACCTTGATATAACATACATTTTCACACTAATCGCGTACAAACGGCGGCCATTTTGTCTGTCAATTTTCGTCCGATTTTCACGAAATTGGAACTCAACCTTCATTACCATGTAACGGTGATATAATCAAACGGTTTTTTAAATCGGATAATAATTTTGACCTCCAGAGGGACCACAAGCTAAAAAGGGTGATTTTTCGTACAATCAGGGGCCATAATTCAGAAAGTTACAAATCAATGGGAGCAAATATCCAAAGGAACCAAGATCTTCGGGTTATAAACATGCATGTCAAGTTTCATCAAAACCGGTTCAAAATTGTGATCTCTATAGGGTCCACAACCTTGATATAACATATTTTCACACTAATCGCGTACAAACGGCGGCCATTTTGTCTGTCAATTTTCGTCCGATTTTCACGAAATTGGAACTCAATCTTCATTACCATCTAACGGTGATATAGTCAAACGGTTTTTCAAATCGGATTATAATTTTGACCTCCAGAGGGACCACAAGCTAAAAAGGGAGATTTTTCGGACAATCATGGGCCATAATTCAGGAAGTTGCGATCTGATGGGTGCAAATATCGACAGGACCCACGATCTTTGGGTTATAAACATGCATGTCAAGTTTCATCAAAATCGGTTCAAAATTGTGACCTCTATAGGGTCCACAACCTTGATATAACATATTTTCACACTATTCGCGTACACACGGCGGTCATTTTGTCCGTCAATTTTGGTCCGATTTTCACGAAATTTGAACTCAACCTTCATTACCATGTAATGAGGATATAATCAAACGGGTTTTTAAATCGGATAATAATTTTGACCTTCAGGGGGACCACAAGCTAAAAAAGGCGATTTTTGACAATCAGGGGCCATAATTCAGGAAGTTACGATCCGATGGGTGCAAATATCGAAAGGAACCAAGATCTTTGGGTTATAAACATATATGTCAAGGTTCATAATTGTGACATCTGTAGGGTCCACAAGCTGAAAACATGATTTTTCGTACAATCAGGGACCATAATCCATGAAGTTTTGATCCGATAAATGCCAATATCGAAAGCAGTCTAGATCTTACCGGGATAAACCTATATTTCAAGTTTCGTCAAAATCGGATAAGAATTGTGACCTGTAGAGACACTGACAAGACACTAATAAGGGGAAACCACGCCAGAAAATCTGAAGGAACTTTTTTCGACCAATGCAGGGATCGAACTCCCGACCCACAGCATAGCGAGCCTGCGTCTTACCCACTTAGCCACAGTATTCGAAATAGTATTTGCAAACCATACATTTATATCACGTTCAATGTTGTTTAGAGGGTAGGATGGCCGAATGGTTAGCACGTGCACGCTGTAACATAAGGTCTGTCATTGAATAAACTGGCGTGGTTTCGATTTCCCGTTTTTACGTGACATGGAGTAGGGCCGCCTTTCCAACCTCGTGTGTTTTCTCCGGTTTCCTCCCACTGCTAAACACTCCTACGCGCAAGCGAATTATTGAAATACAATTGAACGGTGTTAATACCGAAATGACCTAGTTGGTGTCGAATGGATGTTAAACCCCATGTCCCCATCTCTCTCTCCCGATGTTGTTTTCAATTTTAACACTCAGGCAAGCCACTCAATCTGACGAAGAGCGAGTCGTTTGTATCAATAGAATGGCCCCGATCAGGTGCTCAATCGCCAAACGGAGCACATGGTGGCGATACCAAACGACATCATAATGATGGTTGCCAGGTAGAAGTATCATAATTCTAAATTTATTTGCCGTTCATAATGCTTAACATGTAATACTACAATGAAGTAGACATTTTTCGCCTCAATAATAGAAATAAGATGAAACAGAATTGATATTTACACTGAACAAATAAAGAAGTTGAATTATACATTGTCTTAATTTAGAAATTACATGAATGGAAGTTAGAAATTACATGAATGGACGTTTGAAATTACATGAATAGAAGTAAGAAATTAGACGATAGCATGTTACAATTTTGACACTAATATACCGCCATAGATATAGTCTATTTAATTGTAACTACATAAGTATACTTATTTATACAGATATTTTGAAATGTAAGTTTATAAACACGCGTTTAAAAAAAGTATAATCAGACTCTTTTATACATGTAGTATTATATTTTAAATATTTCATAATTGTATAGCAACCTCCAATTGTCAACAATTAATAACTTCGTAATGCATAGCACCTTTTAAAATATAATTGTACATATCATTTTCTAGTTGATCCAAACTTGTAACGTTTGGTCTTCGACATTTATTACTGCAATAAACTTATTCTTATTATCAGTTCAAACGTAATTTTTGTATGTTTCTAATGGCAGAATTCTATTTAAAAATAGTGTTGAATCATTATAATCAGAGACGGGGAAGAGTGGTTTTTTCATATTGCAGCTATAAGGTAGGCACTGTCAACCAGGGGCGTGGTGAGAATGAGTTCATGAGTAGCCATACTCATGCGCCAAAAAGTTTTTGCGCCAAAATCACAATCAAATTACTCAAAAAATGAAAAACATTTGTAAGTGGAGAAATTGTTTCATCTGACCCAATTAAAAAAATTTTGAAAGAGTCAAGTTGGAAAATTTAATCATATTTTATTACCGTATTTCTTGTCTCGGATTGCTGGAGATTGCGTTTCTGGGCTTCTAATTTTCGAAATTTTCCAGGGGGAGGGCCCCCCGGACCCCCCGCCGCGGGCTCGCGCCTTCGGCGCTCGCGGTGGCAGGCTTCGCCGGCCACAGCTCCGCGGTCAGTAAAAGGGTTTTTGTGCCAAAATCTTTTTTGTTACTCATAATTTCTTCTCAATAATTGCCCTCACCACGCCCCTGCTGTCAACTGTGGACATCGTCCGTCCAAAGAAAGTTTCTAAAGCAACTAGGGCTTTCTTACTTGTGTGTGGGTTAATTGATCTCAAAGAGTATTTATTATGAGGAGTCTAATTTGTACATACCGAATGATCGTTATGCGGATGCCTAGTTACCAGACATAGATATGGTATGGAATATAGTCAGTGCATATAATAAGTATATAACAACAATATACTACCAATACTGGGCCCTGTTTCACGAAATTTTAACTTAAGATAAAATCCAATTTTAGTAGATACTTCAATTTTGATTGGCTAAGCACTAAAATCTACTTATTACTTGAATACAGAATACTACCAAGAATACGCTAAATCTGCCTATCGCAGGTATGTCTTTAGACCTGAAATGTTATCTAAATTATCAGTTAGACATTAATCACTTCTCGAAAGCCTGCGATCTTGAGTGGATTATGACCCGGTTTAATGCATAACTTCCCTTCACGATTAAATCAAGACAACGCTTTTTATTGTACTGGCTCTAGTAATGATGGTCGAGGCTAAGCTGATCAGTTTGACTGAAATATTCAGCAAATTGCCTTTACATTATCTAATTTTAGTGAGAACTGCCAACTCGTTATCTAATCTCCTGTATCTTTAATTTTGTACATAACATTTAATGATTTTGAAAACAAATATTATAATCATATTGTTTCAAACTGTCTGTAATTAGATGATAATTTATACGCGCTTGTGTCAATTATTGGAATATAGATAACCGCCATATTACAGAATGAAATCCAAACTTAAAGATACATTATGGGAGATTAGATAAAGAGCTGGCAATTTTCAATTTAATAGTTAAAAACAAGATTATGTAAATGGAATTTACTGAAAATTTCAGTCAAATCGATCCACTCTGAACCGAGATTTTAGCGATTGAATGTTCTTTCCTGTAGCCTCGATCATCATTACTAAAGTCGGTACGATAAAAACATAGACTCAATTATCCATTTCATGATTAAATCATAAATGAACGTTAAGCAGCAAATAGGATCTTAAACCAGTTAATATCAAAGGCTAGCGTTGACATCGCGAGTTGATTAGTTAATTTAGGTCTAATTGATAATTTAGATAACATTTCAGGGCTATATAAAGAATGACCGGCAATATTCAGATTTAGCTCGTGCATAATGTTTAAGAGAGCTACCGTATGTACAATGCATATGTTTACTCTTTCTGGAGAATCTGATGCAGATTCTTGTTGTGTTCCAACACACAATCTGGAGTTACAAATAATAGTTAATATAACTTATATAAGGCATGGTATAGCCTCTCCACGAAACATTAACTCTCGATTTCCGTTTTTTAAATAACATACATGTATAATACCAAACATTTGTCCGTATTTAATCGAATAAACCAATAATTCTGACATCTGTTGCGAGTCAGATTTAAACTTCTTAGTGAAATAATATCAGGCCCGTAAGTATTACTTTTCTACGCTCTCCATTTCTATATATATTATCATTCCTGTTATTTTATCCTTAAATCTGACATATTTTTAAGAGCATGTGACGATCAGTATCTTAATTAGTTATTTCTAATTTACGCGATCTATTATTTCATTCTTGCCGACAATATCTTAATTATTCAATTCTAATATGATATATCTTAATTATTCAATTCGAATATGATATATCTTAATTATTTAAATCATGCATATACAATGATAATGAAATAGACATCAAAGAAAAAAGTCAATTGATACGATAATTACTTACTTCTGTACATATTATCTACCATGTCTAATTTAGTTTCAGCTAGCTAGTATGAGATATTCTCATACCAGCATACATTATCATAATTAATTAGAAACGAAATAGTAAGCATATACATTATTCAAGAGCTAAGTATGCCTCTTATTACAATAAGACATTAATTAACTAATCCAGCCGAATCTCAACTCTGGATGTTATCGCTAGCCTGGGATATTTCGCTTATTGGGTATGCACTTTTCGAAAAATATTTAAAAGTAGAAGTGGATAATCGAGATGTTTATTGTACCGACTTTAGTAATGATGATCGAAGCTAGCCTAAAATTTAAAGGAGCAAAACCACTAACATTTGGGACATAGAAATTGACACAAATTAGCCGCAACGCATAGTGTTATATGAATGCATATAAACTGATTTACATTTAATCGTTTTCTGTTTCTACAGTAATTTCTAATCAGTTATGTTTAGAAGTCTTAATCGAATGGTAATCTCTAGCTTCTGGTTATTCCAGTCTATACCGATATTGTGCATGCCTCCCCCCCCCCCGCGAAAAGAATATGAGGTTGCCGTTTGACATGACGTTTGAAATATGTCTAGGCTCGTTCTTCGAGTCCCTTTTAAAAATGGCAGTGAAACACGTTATGGTACACGATTCGTGTACCACTGGTATAATGTTGATTTTGTTTTTAATATTAGATATCAGAAACCCATCTTTTCCCAGTAAGAGCACAACATCAATGTTGATTTAAGTTGACAAAGACTTTGGATAATATTTAGTGAGAGACTAGCTACTTTAAAAGCTAATATTATCTCAGATCAGAATCAACTCTGGGTGTTATCGCCAGCCTGCGATATTTAGCTGATTGGAATACATTTTTTTTTAAAAATAATTAAATGTAGAAATGGATAATCGAGACTTCGTATTTTATCTACCAACTTTAGTAATGATGATCGAGTCTAGCCTAAAACTCAAAAGCTAATATTATATAAGTTCAGAGTAGAGCATGTTCTATTTACGTTATCTATTGTTTAACCAGTGTAGCGAGAACTGCCAACTTCTTACCTGCGTTGTCTCTTTTTGTTTAATTGTTTAATTTTTTAGGACGCCATGTTCAAGAATAAAATATTTGGAAGTCTGTTAATACTGGTGTCTGTATATGTGGTTGCGTTTTATTACAAAGTGCTGCCGGAACTATGGAAAAAATCTTTACGTCTGACGAAAAACAATTCTGTTTTGAATAATGACATCCAATATGACGTAATAGATGCCTACTATCAAAGTAACTATGGATCATGTCAACATTCTGTAGTTAGAGAAAACAAGATAAATTGTAAAAAGCTTATTGAAAATGAAACCCCGGTGACGCAAGTTATACCCGTTAATGGAAGTAGGATTTGTAATTTAACTAAAATTACAGAAAATTGTCAGTTATTTCGCCATATTAACGGATATGACGATAAAGTTATTACACAATTGGAAAAAGATTTTCCTTTGGCTTTTGGGATTCGTTTATATAATTCTCCGGAACAAGTAGAACAAATTTTAAGAATTATTTATCGTCCACATAATTTTTATTGTATACATGTTGATACTGGCAGTGATAAAAGCATATTTAATTCTTTAAAAGCAGTCGCCCGATGCTTTGAGAACGTGGTGGTTTTATCTAAAATACGAACCGTATATTCATCTATTAGACTTGTAGAAGCTGATTTATTGTGTATGAAAGAAGCGTTGAAATCGTCAGTTCAGTGGAAATATTTTCTCAACATGGCTGGAGAAGAAGTGCCGCTTAAAACAAATCTTGAAATAGTTCAAATTTGCCAACTGTTACAAGAGAGAAGCGATATTGAATCGGAACCAGCAACCCCTTTCGCCATAGCCAGAATAAAGTGGGAGTTTATTGTCACTGAATTCAAAATGATAAAAACAAGTGTTTTAAAAAAGCCATTTACAGGAAATTTTCTATTAAGAAAAGGGTGTGCTTATGGGACATTTGCTAGAAAATTTGTTCAGTTTGTACTCAACAACGACAAAGCAAGTGAATTGTTTGAGTTTTTAAAAGATACATATGCCCCTGAAGAGGCGTTTTTCAATACGCTAAACACCGTGGATGGTGCGCCGGGTGGTAATAATATTACCATTACACATTCCAAAAGAGATTTCCTATCACGCATACTCTTGTGGAGCTGGGACAGGCCTAAGTGTCCAGGGGCATTACGTAGATATGTTTGTGTATTTAACAATAAGGCACTGCCATGGCTGGTGAAACAACCCGAACTGATCGCCAATAAAATGGATGGGGATTATGATCAAGTAGTTATTGACTGTATGGAAGAATATCTACGTAACAAAACATTACAGGCTGATATTACTGGTTTCAATAAGACGCGTTATTTACAATATCCACATATCAAAGACTTGCATAATAGGAATTTATGGGACAAGATCTAGTGTGTAAATATCTTAAACTTAAAGGACTAATCCCGATAATCTTTATGAGAATGAAACTGGTTAATTTTTTGATAAAATCCTCTACATAAGGGCCGAAAAACTAACTAAATATTTGTGATATGTTTTCAAACAATTTAACACTCCAGTCTTCATCTGGAAATTATGGAAGCCTAAAACTACCATTCATAATTTCTACTTTTCGCCCCTTCAAAACGCGAAAGTCGAAGTTACGACAAAATGTAAGGCGACAGAGAGAGAAAGAGAAATGGGCTATAACGTCCACAGAAGCGAGGTCATTTCGGGACTAACATATGGTTTAATTTAATTTCAATAATTCGCTTGCGCGTAAAGTTCTTTAGCAGTGGGAGGATACCCACGAGGTTGAGAAGGAGCCCCTAAATCTCATGCCACATACGCTCACACCAGGGCTCGAAACCACAGCCGCAAGCCAGAGGTGAACGGCCAGCTAGAGGTCGGCACTCTAGACCACTAGGCCACCTCAATCCCCCGTACGGCGACAGCCAAAATGAACTCGAAAATAGGAAATTAAGAAATAATACACTGCGATAATAGCGCCTCTCGTTATTTCCTATTTTTTTATTTTCGACTTGCATTTTGACTTGTATACCGTCTTTGCGACGTTCGACCTAGTCATATTTTTGTATTTTTTGAATTTGTCTCTGATTCTATAGGTTATTGCGTTTCTCCAGATGTTTTCAACAATCTTATACTATTCTTATTTATGATCGATATGGGTTTATAATCTTACTGAAAGTTGTGTATTTCACTGTTGACTTGTTATTAATTTTGGCGTGAAAAAGTCATGAATGAATAGACATATGTTCATGAAATGAACTATAATTGATCTATTAATCAATACTGGTGATGGTATCACATATGCGTTGAAGTTCCGATAGGGTTAAAAAAAAAGTTCCCCACTCGATTTCTTTTTTATCGGAGACTTGGCAATTTATCTACCACCAAAATAGAAAAAATAAAATTTTTCATCGAGCCCTTTCTATAAAAAAAGTAAATATTCATTTTTTCAATGTGACTTATCGATTTCAGATATAACAATCTGTAGAGCAAGTCCTGTCAGTTCACAGTTTATATATGCCTTGAACAATATGTTACAACACATTTTAACAGTTGTTTAGCGTATTCCGGATGTCTCATGTCACGCTCTACCCACAGACTGAAAACAGTGCTGACATACTCTGACAGGCCCCGACGAAGGTAGCTGCGGTTCTTTCACTCCTGGCGGTCGTTCAAGTGGAAAAGGGTTTGAAGGTCAATGACCGACACTGATGGTATTTTCCCTGGCAACGTCACACAGGACACATGTGTAGGTTGGACTTGTACGTGTAATCGCAGTAAGCAAAATTTTTGAGAAATCATAAGGTTCTGGTAAATCTTCCAAAGCCTTCTCTCCCCTTTCTAACCTTATCAGCAGATTCCAGCATCGTCCACAGATTGCTCCAGGTAACAGAATTACACTCTGATCATAGTTTTCAATGTAAAACTGACGTATTCGACTTAAAAGCACTGGTCCAACTGCCTTCATACCTGCGCCTTTTTGAAAGCAGACGCGACAAACTTTCAGTCGGCCTTTTTGAAGTATTTCAAGTGAATATCCGCAAAAAAAAAATACTTTCCCGGAAAATCTCAGAATTCAATAAGATCACAGTTATTCACTCGCTATATGAGGTCCGGGCCCGTACCTAGAAAAGGGCTCGATGAAAATTTGTAATTTTTCCGTTTTTGGCATACACCAAGGATACCAATTGCCATAAAAAAGGATTCGGGTTGGGAACTTTTTTTTTTGGGCCTATCCGAACTTCAAAGCATATGTGGTATATTGTAGTAGACTGCACCCGCTTAACAGAAATTTTATGTGAATACTATTATACCTAACTGGTTTCTTTCCCGATTTTTCTGTACATATTAAATAAAACCAACCATTGGCATTGGTTTGGCGTCCAATCTGATTAAAACACGGGTCTTATTTCGTTTCGTTTTTTGTAGTTCAAAAATTGGTTTTAATTGTCTTTATCACCGATTTTTGGTTGAAGTTAGGGATGATTAGCCACTGAAACAGTCTGCGATGCTCTGAATTGTAGGTAAATCAACAGAAATTAATGCATGGCATCACAGGGTCAAAAGCGGCTCGCACGACCCTTGAAGCGACCTTCCAGTACAACCGGCCAGACCTTCGTGTAGTGTGGGCAACTGAAAGTATAAAGATAGGTTGCCAGACAACGAAATATACGCCCACAGCAGCTAAATCGCCCGGACAGTCAACAAGAGTTGTCTTATATTAAGTAATTAACAGAAAATCATTAGAATTTGTCTGGTATTTATAAAGTTCTGTTACCTGCTAACGTTTAGTAAACGAAACATTTAATATTATGGATTTGGCTGTTCAATTATCAAATTTCATTGAAAATCAATATACTGTACTCATTTGTCTCAACACCTTTAACTACAGCCACGAGATTTTTCAAAGTCACCAAGGGCCGTAACTCGGGCAGTAATTATTGGAAATTGCTGAAAATCAATAGGCGTCTTCACGTCAGGACCTTTAACATTGTGTATAAATTTAAAGTCAATCTGATCTTAACTTTGTCCATAACTCTGGAAGTATCGGGAATTGCTGAAAATCAATAGGATTCTTGGTCTCATGACTGTAGGATTCTTGATCTCATGACCTTAAACTGTATAAATTTTAAGTCAATCGGATTTAACTTTGACCTCTAGAGCGCCCACAAGATTTTTTGAAGTGATTAAGGGCCATCGTTATCGGAAATTGCTGTAAATCAATAGGCTTCTTCGTCTCGTGATCATAAGCACTGTATAAATTTAAAGTCAAGCGGATATTAACTTTAGCCTCTATAGCGTCCAAAAGCAATTGTGGACACCGGATCGACGACAATATTTCAATGTGGGCGTATAAAAAGGAACGAAATAGAGATCTGTATTTTAATACGATTGTTGGGCGTCCAATGGAAGGGGCGCTACCTACAGGCCTGGGGGTTCGTACAAACCCAACTTTCGCCCGTATCCACAAGGGTTTTTTTATTATTTCAAACATAACAAGTAATTCTGGAGACACATCGCAGAGTTTAACAATCCATATGCGATTCATCCCCCATCTCCATGTTCGAAAGCGCCCCGGAAATATGACAACCACGGGAAATGTAGGATACAAAAATTACAAAGTATTTTTTTTATTCAATAATATATTTTCAGTTCAGCAAACTCAAAATCTTAAGGAGTCATTTAATATTCCTCGCCTTCCTCTTCTCCTTCTCCCTCGACGGAATCGACACCAACTTCTTCGTAGTCTTTCTCAAGAGCAGCCAAATCTTCACGGGCTTCGGAGAATTCGCCTTCTTCCATGCCTTCACCAACATACCAGTGGACGAAAGCTCTCTTTGCGTACATAAGATCGAATTTATGATCGAGACGGGCCCAGGCTTCAGCAATGGCCGTAGTGTTGCTCAACATGCAAACGGCTCTCTGCACCTTGGCTAAATCACCCCCTGGCACAACAGTTGGTGGTTGGTAGTTGATACCAACTTTGAAACCAGTGGGACACCAGTCGACAAATTGAATGGTTCTCTTGGTCTTGATTGTGGCAATGGCTGCGTTGACATCCTTTGGCACTACATCTCCTCTGTACAACATACAGCAGGCCATGTATTTACCATGACGGGGGTCGCATTTTACCATCTGGTTGGCGGGCTCAAAGCAAGCGTTGGTGATTTCTGAGACAGATAATTGTTCATGATAGGCTTTTTCGGCCGAGATTACTGGTGCGTAAGTAGCTAGAGGGAAATGGATACGTGGGTATGGTACCAAGTTAGTTTGGAACTCAGTCAAGTCGACGTTGAGTGCACCATCAAACCGGAGGGATGCAGTAATAGAACTGACGATCTGGCCGATCAACCTGTTCAAGTTCGTGTAAGTTGGTCGTTCAATGTCCAAGTTTCGTCGGCAGATATCGTAGATAGCTTCATTATCAACCATGAAAGCACAATCGGAATGTTCCAGGGTGGTATGTGTGGTCAAGATAGAGTTGTAGGGTTCGACGACAGCTGTGGAGACCTGTGGAGCTGGGTAGATTGCGAATTCCAGTTTGGATTTCTTGCCATAATCGACACTGAGACGTTCCATAAGAAGGGAAGAGAAACCGGAACCGGTTCCTCCACCAAAGGAGTGAAAGATGAGGAAACCTTGAAGACCGGTACATTGATCAGCTAATTTTCGGATTCGGTCTAAAACCAAGTCAACGATTTCTTTACCGATGGTGTAGTGACCTCTGGCGTAGTTGTTTGCGGCATCTTCCTTACCGGTGATGAGTTGTTCTGGGTGGAAAAGTTGTCGGTATGTACCAGTTCGCACCTCATCTAAAAAGATAAAATATAAGAGAAAAATAAAAACCAGGAGTCCCCATGGAATTGTGCATGATTAACCAGCTACAAAAGGGTTTTTTCAAACATTCTGCCATCTGGTGTGGTGCCGTTTGTCGATATTTGTCAATATCATTTTTATGCTATTTTATATCTGCTATATAAATAGCAAGATATATCCCCCAGCTGTGTTACACTAAAGTACACTGATTAGATGTACAATATACAACATAAATCCATATTGAAACTATTTAGAGCAGCTAAGTCTGTATTCGTTGGAACCTAAAAGTTGACAACGCATAAATGTAATATGTAAAGAAACTTATTTACATTCAATTGCATCTGTTTAACTAACTTTTGAACAGACGTGTCCATAGTCTCGGTCACCAAGAACCTCCTACTCTTCAACGTAAAGCGGGTCCGGTCTATAACCGGGATTTCGGTTTGTTTAAGTGCCTGATTATCCAGTATATTTCGCCAAACCAGGCAAGATCCCCCCAACTCATGCATTATTAAAAACAATGAATTACGATAAATTTTAAAAAAAACCAGACATGGTCCATGTAGAGATAGTGCACTGACAATACAAATGCATTTTCTGAAATGGCAATTCTCAAATTCATTTCATGGACGTCCGCATCTTATTTGTGACCTAGTTACCTCCCTTAGACTTGTCTCATGATAATGTAAAAGATCGGATAAAAGGATTGACAAATGATTAGTGTTTTCAATGTCGAAGACTTTGGCCGATTTTGAGTAAGAGACTTCGCTACTATATTACACTTTAAGAACTCTTAATATATCTATCTACTTACCTACGACGGTTGGTTCCAAGTCAACAAAGACAGCTCTTGGTACGTGTTTTCCAGCTCCAGTTTCACTGAAGAATGTATTAAAGGAATCGTCCCCTCCTCCAATAGTTTTATCAGATGGCATCTGACCATCAGGTTGGATACCATGTTCCAAACAGTACAATTCCCAGCAGGCATTGCCCATCTGGACACCGGCTTGGCCGACATGGATAGAGATACACTCACGCTAGAACGATACAATATTACATATTAGTCAAAATAATTCACAAATTCTGCCTATAAATAAGCAGCGTGTAAATACGCCCGCATAGCAATATACAATGTATTAGGCTATATATAAATGGGAAACATGCTATCGTCTAATTTCTACGTCTAGCCTTTTCATACATCTACTCAAGTAAATTCTAAATTAAGACAATGTAGGCCCTATAAATCCAACTTCTTTATTTTTTCGGTGTACATTTTAAAGGTTCCATCGTATTTCTGTTATTAAGACGAAAAACGTCTATTTTATTGTCGCTTATGAACGTGCGATCAATATGGCGATTGAGCACCTGGGGCCTATTTCACGAAATTTTAACTAAGATAAGATCCCAATTTTAGTAATTTGATTGGATATTCTAAATTAAGACAATGTAGGCCCTATAAATCCAACTTCTTTATTTTTTCGGTGTACATTTTAAAGGTTCCATCGTATTTCTGTTATTAAGACGAAAAACGTCTATTTTATTGTCGCTTATGAACGTGCGATCAATATGGCGATTGAGCACCTGGGGCCTATTTCACGAAATTTTAACTAAGATAAGATCCCAATTTTAGTAATTTGATTGGATAATATTAGATTGATTTTAGTGCTTAGCCAATTAAAATTGAAGTATCTACTAAAATTGGATTTTATCTTAAGTTAAAATTTCGTGAAACAGGGCCATGGTCGGGACCAGTACAAACGACTCGCTGGAAATCGTTGGGACTCGTCTTCTCGTGGCAAAACAACGTGTAAATGGACAATCGGTTTTAGTTTGGCCTGTATTTAGTTCTACCATTTTATTGATAATCGTTCGACCGTATTCAATATTAATACGAATATAAATTTCACTCTTACAGAAACCCTTCAAAATCGCAGTGAAAATATATTATCTACTACGAAATCAATGCCCTATTTATTATTGAACCACAGTAGTCAGTAAGCCTACTCTTATTACATAACCTTGCCAAGGGCAATTAATTTATTGACAATGTATTGGAGGCTGTGTAGAGATCGATGTATTCATGCAGATTTCGACAAACATTGAAATTGAATAGAAATATTAGAACGCGGGGGTAGATATAATCAAATAGCTATGACCCATTTAAACAATTTCAGACCTCAGTTCAGGTTTAAAGCTCCAATAGCATTTTTTTAAGTTATATTTTTAAAATGTTTGAAAATAAAGCCCCAAAATAGATTGAACCTATAAACAGTCCTACCTTGTTAAAGAATAATCCTATTAATCCTATAATTCACTATTGCCAGTTGAGAAATTGGCAAAAATATCCTTTTCAACTTCAAATTCAAACGTTTGAAGATGGCCGTCCATGGAGAAGAATGGGAAAACAAGGGAGGTAATTGAGTAACTATTTCCTCAATCACCCTGTGTCACCCTTTCTAATGCCCCCAAAATTTTGCCCATGACCGTATAATAGTGAGTTGACAACCTTTTGAGCAAAAGACATAGAAATAATTATGTTTTGACTTTCTTAGAAAATATGAAATTGGAACTTTAAAATAAAAATCAATACCTTCAAAAGTCTAATTATTAATAAATCTTTTTGTTATATTATAAATATTAAAACTTACCATGTTGTTAAATTAGAAGTTAGAACCGGCTACTGGTTTATGGTAAGAGGTTGTCGAAAACCCGTGATTTACGCTCAATAAGACTGTTGTAGTCAATATGAGTGCCCACTAAGGTATGAATACAATTGGCGCACATCTTGAATTTATACCCTCGTTTGTTTTCGTGTCGTTGCTATGGTTTAAATTATGTTGTGCGCGCCATCGTAACCAGTTTGTTTGTGGTTAATCTCATGTCACGTGATGCCCTGGTAACCAGTACTCTTCTTGCATTCCTTTCAAATGTCGTGTCTATTTTATTCTAGAAAAATCATACTAGTCTATTGTCATACAGCATACATTGTGTGGCTTGTTGTTCAAAATAATTAAATACCAATGCGAATACGAGTCGTCCTAGAATATTTTCGTTCTTCAAACTAGCACTAAATAGTATTTAAGCCGTTACAACACAGTGGCGACTGAGGATTGGTAATGCACGGGACCACCTCCTTGATTGTATTCACTCAAAACTATTAGAACCTTTCGAAATTTTCAAATTTACAATGTAAATATTATATTTCAAGATTACTGTTGAATAGAGTACAACAAAACTATGTTAGAACCTTTCGAAATTTTCAAATTTACAATGTAAATAATAATAATAACAGTTTATTCACAACTACATGTACAAGCATGAGTATGGAAGTTACAACAAACATTGTGATACATAACAATATTTAACTACATGTCTTACAAAATATTAGTAATTTTCAAGACGAGTGGTACATATTTATCTAATCATCAATATTTAATGTTACACATCAATGGACAAGGCTATATTTATATTCCTCTTTTCTTAAAAGCGTGTAATACAAAACTTCCCACATTTACTATAGATTCTACATTATTCATTAATATATTAAGTTGAATTGAATCAGTTATATTAGGTTTGATGAATGTTGAGAGATATTGTTGTCTCAAATTATCATAAAATGGACAATACAATAAGAAATGTTTTTCATCTTCTACTAATTGAAGGTCGCAGTTTTTACACAATCTTTCATTACGTGGAATAAAGGGTTTACTGTATCGTCCCTTTTCAATTTCCAGTTTCATCTTTGTTCAATGTACATAAATAGTTTTCCATGTTATATGAATTCTTAATATTATAATAAAAATCATGTTTTGAATTTGTTTTCATATGTCCATTTAAATGCTGGATAGTCTTACTCTGGTCATTGTGTTTCCAGGACTGGATATACATATCGTGTAATCGGGTTTTAAATAAGTGTAAAAAGAATTCTGTATTAAAATTTTCATTTTTTGCGGCAGTAAATATTTCACCCATTCCCGTTTCCTCCAGTATAACTTGGATTTGACTAAGCCATTTGCTATTAGAAGTCTTCATCTCTGTGATAGCTAGCAACAATAATGAATTATGACATTTAACTTCAGATTCTATCCATGTCTTTACCATTCTATATTTCACATCGAGAAAGAGAGGAAATCTGCCTAGTTCAGCAAGAACAACTGAGTTCGTAGTCTTTTTGTGGATTTTTAAGATACTCTTACACAAATTTAAATGTAGCTTTTCAATTTTTAAGGTGTTATTAATGTTTGTGGTAATATAATCATATTTCAAGATTACTGTTGAATAGGCACAACAAAGTATACAGTGACAATTTCAAGTTTAAAAAAAAAAATAATGTTAATTCCAAGTGTAGCAACATATAATAACATAATAGGCTATTGCCCCTTCTACACAGCAACATAGTTATAGACTACCAAAAGAATAAAGTTTGTTAAACCACCCTGTAAAATTGTACTTAAAATTACTTTTAGACTGACAACGTAGAATTATAGGCCACAAGCGAGATTCTTTTCGCATTACAAATCATAATTTATCATTAAACTGGAATGTTGTTACACTGTAGGCCTATATTATGGAAGGATGTATTAAACCCACCCTTTAACTAAACATATTATTTGAACTGGAAACTGTGTGTAAGCAGTGTACTTTATAGGGCCTATTCAAATCAAAATACCCTCGATCAGCCAGGCGCACCCTGTATTAAAGAGTGTGTGGTCTCACGATTATAACACGTATTTTATTTCGACGCGCCCTTTTCTTTACGTCCGATTATTAAACGGTTATAAGATGTATTATACGTCCTTTAGCATGTCTATTTGTATTAATTTATTAAAGGTAAGTCTACACGTGTTTTTGAAGGCACGTGTGTGTGGCGTGGGCAATATATTAAAACATTATGTACCTTACTTGCTGTATAAATAAATATTTACAGTTTTATCTCATTGTCTTTATTACTGTGAAATTAACTGCGTCAGAACTTGAGTTAAATTTATTTCAACAAGAAAACTGAATCTCTAATTAAATATAGTCATATGAAACTATTACTATGCGTATATGTACCAGATAACAATACGCTTGAGCATTCACAAAAGAGATATTAAATTACCCGTGGTATTTTATTAACCTAGCGACGAGTTTTTGCGTGTCCAAATTGTTTACCTTGGTTACGACTGTTTATGCGACCGGGCACAGCATTAACCAACCTGTTTCTCTATAACTTGTATTGATCACAGTTGGAATGGGACGAGACTAGTGTTTAGATGACATGGCGTATTAGAATCTATATTTAAATAAGTTGCATTTTCCGTAGAAACTCAACATCCTAATAAGTACGATCGAGGCCGCACACACCCAAGAGAGAACCCACACATGAGAGAAACTGGAGAAAGCGTATATAACAAATCTCTAGACATTTTCTGCGCTAGACTACTTTATTATTTACTACACAACATCTTCAGGAAATGTCATTCTTAACTACCATCTGTACGCCCGACGACACTCAAAGTTATGTATAGCTTTTGAGCTTTTTTCTGAACCATCTTGGAAATGCAAACTAGAGGCCTGTTTATCAGATATTCGTAAATGGATGGACTCAACGATGACAAAACAAAAATAATGCAATTCGGCAGCAGTCAGCAACTACTAAAATCTAAAACAGAAAACTATCAAATTGGCAATACCTCTATACACCAACAGATTCTGTAAAAATCATGGTGTTTTATTTTGACTCTAATCTGAACATGAATAGACACGTTTCTGCCACGTGTAAAAGTATTGATTTTTAGATTTATAATATTAGAAAAATTAGATCTTTCATTGATAGTGACACGACTGAAACGCTGGTAAACATTATGATTACATCTAGATTCGACTGCTGTTATTCACTTTCATACAATCTATACCTGAAAATAAAACTAAACGATTACAGACATTTAAAAAAAGGGGGGTGGGGGGTCGACCCCCTAGCTTGCGGCTGTGGTCTCGCTCCCTGGGGTGAGCGTATGTGGCATGTAGATAGGGGCTCCTTCTCAACATCGTGGGTTTCCTCCGGGCACTCCGGTTTCCTCCCACTGCTAAAGACCCAAACGCGCAAGCGAATTATTGAAATAAAATTAATTATGTTAGTCCCGAAATGACCTAGTTTGTGTCGAGTGGACGTTAAACCTCATTTCTCTTTCTCTCTCTCTCTCTCATAAAAAAGCTGCCCGGATCATAACCAAGACTAAACCAAATGACCATATGACTCCAATTCTGAAAGATCTCCACTGGCTATATAGTGTAGGCTCATTTGTCTTGAAATAAATATTCGTGTCATTTTTTTGGTAAAAGCAAAAACTCTGTTGATTCTGAAAGAAGACATCATAAGTTTTCAAAAAAATTAGGGTGCCATTTTTTTTTCACGTGCTAGGGGTCCGAAATCCAAGATGGCGTCCAAAATGGCCGCCGTTCAGCAATAATTCAATATCTTCGCAAGTACACATGCTATGATGCAAAACAAAGTATCTAAATATAGGTTTTCTGACATAAGAAAACCAATGGAACCATCAAATTTAGGCTAAAATGTGATTTACATGCCTTATTTCAAGATGGCGTCCAAAATGGCCACCGTTTAGCAATATAAATAAGGAATATAAATGAGGAACCCGATGATGATAATAATAATTTTCATTTGTAATTCCATCCATATTGCATGCTCTAAGAGCGAGGATAATAGCTAATCCTGATAATATGTCACAAACAAATGAGTTTTGAGTTTGGATTTGAACACAGCTAATGATTGAGAACTCTGTATCTCCAGTGGTAAGTTGTTCCACAAACGCGGTCCACAGACACTGAAAGCTTTATCCCCATATGATTTCAGTTTAGCTTGCGGCACAGCCAATGAGGGCTTATTTTGTGAGCGAAGTGATCAATTTGGTTGATATGTTTTAATGAGATCAGTGAGGTAAGATGGGGAAAGATCATGTTGACACATATAAACCAAAGATAGAATCTTGAAATTTATCCGGGCTTCTATTGGTAACCAATGTAATGATTTTAAGATGGGAGTTATGTGAGAATACTTTTGTGTTCTTGTTATTATTCTGGCAGCGGTGTTCTGAATTTGTTGGAGTTCTGCACACAGGTTTTGGGGAATTCCAATCAAAGCACTGTTGCAGTAATCAAGCCTCGATAATATCAAGGAACGCACAAGCAGCTTACAGGCTTCCACTGTCAAGAGGTGTCGAATATTGCCAATATATCGAAGATGGTAATTGCATGTACGGCAAAGTTGTTCGACCTGTTTCTCCATGGTTAAGGAAGAATCCAGTAGAACACCAAGATTCTTTACACATGATGAAAACTGAATTTTGGTTTCACAGATTACCACACTTGAATTTGGAATAGACCTAATGCGTTTAGATGTCCCTACGACGTTAAACCCCATTTCTTACTCTCTCTCAGATGTCCCTACAAGCATAGCTTCCGTCTTGTCATCATTCAGTTTGGGCTTACTCTCGTTCATCCACGATTTTACAGATTTAGAGCAGAGTGTTACCTGATGAAGAGACTCATCAATTTTGTTTTGATATGTGTCACCAATTAATTGGGTGTCATCAGCGTAGGGGTAGTGACTGATCACGAAACTGTCTAATACATCACCAAGGCATTTTGTGTATAAGACAAACAACACGGGCCCGAGTACGGACCCCTGAGGCACACCACAATCAAGTTTAACAGGATTTGATTCGGAACTGTTTACGAGAATCTTTTGACTTCTATCTGACAGATATGATGATATCCAACGCAAAGCCGTTCCAGATATATGAAAATATTCACGTAATCTAACAAGGATCTGGAGGTCAACGGTATCAAATGCTGCGGACAGATCCAAGAGAATTAAGGATTCAAGCCTACCGCCATCAACTATCCGCAGGAGATCATTCAACACCCGAACTATAGATTTTTCAGTACTGTGATGAGATCGGTACGCCGATTGAAATTTGTCCAATAATTTATTATTGTTGACAAAAACCTGTACTCGATTGTTAACAGCCCTTTCTATTAATTTGGAGAGAAAGGACATATTGGACAGGGGTCTGTAATTTTTGAGGATGTTGCGATCCAGTCCAGATTTTTTTGATTAGACGTCTAACCACAGCCTGTTTAAATAATTCTGGAAAATAACCAGTTTTCAGACTGGTATTAATAATTACTGTACTGACCGGCAGAAGAAGATCTAGGTGTTCAGTTAAAAGTTTGGTTGGTATGGGGTCTAGTGGACAAGTTGTCTTTTTGGGTGTATTTATAATCCTTACGATTTCATCTTCACTATAAGGCTCAAAATCAGTCAGATAATTATCACATGGTGGTAGTATGAGTTTCAGTTACTGAATGGGACTGATCAAGTTGCCTTCTTAGTATATCAATCTTATAAGAAAAATATTCTGAGAACGTGTTAGCAAGCTTCACGTCATTATCTGAGTCTGGAAATATGGTTTCTGAGGTGATACCTAATAAAGATTTTATAACTGGTGCTTCAAGGCATTCATGTCTTGTGACGATGAGATCCTGGATGCACTAGCAAGGCTTGGAAATGACAACGATCTGTCGTCTGATGTATGCTCTCAGCTGGAAAGTTTTGTTTGGGTGCTGTATCGATCAAAAATCCACACAACAGAGAAAGAACTTCGCTGGTTCCTCTTCTCAAATCGTGCAAAAATTCCACTAACTTCTGGTTCGCTGGATTTACATATTCGGTGTGCACACTACATAGCCATGATTTGGAAGAAAGCTGATAAAAATCACCCATGCCTTCCAGCACCTGCTGAATTTGGTTGGACATTTGACGCATGTTCAAGTCACTTCTCTGCCGTTCGGTGTGTGAATCCACCAGCTCTTGGGGCAATATTACACCTGATCAAGTGCGGATGTAAATCTGGATGTGAAGGGAGCTGTAGTTGTCTCAAAAACAAAATATCCCATGTTCAGAATTATATGGACTACTGTTATGAAATACGCAGAATTTAGTGTAAAAGGCGACCATTTTGGGCGCCATCTTGAAATTAGGCATGTAAATCACAACTTTAGTGAAATTTGATAGTTCCATTGGTTTTCTTGTGTCGGAAAACCTATATTTAAGTACTTTGTTTGACATCATATCATGTGTACTTGCAAAGATATTGAATTATTACTGAACGGCGGCCATTTTGGACGCCATCTTGGATTTCGTGAAAAAAAAATGGCACCCTAATTTTTTAAGAAACTTATGATGTCTTCTTTCAGAATCAGCAGAGTTTTCGCTTTTACCAAAAAAATAACACGAAATTACAAATGAGCCTACACTAATATCAGTCCGTCAACGTAATAGTTTTTAACTATTGTCTATTACGTATCCTGCTCTAAATGACAATTCTTCACCTCAATACCTTAGAGACCTTCTCAACCTCAATAAACCCTGCAGAACCCGTCGATAACAACCAGACAACTTCTCAATTAAGTACCTTTCAAAAACCAACTCCGGTGATAGATCTTTCGCAGTCGGTGCTCAGACGATATGGAATTCAATATCAAACGAAACCAAAAGAGCAAATTCTATTAAAGGTTTTAAAATGTATCTGAGAACTGAACATTTTAATCAAATATAGACTACAGGTGATTGAATACGGTGCTAGTTGTATTTGTGTCAGACTTTTAATTACCATGTGTACTAAATAATGTTCTCTGCTTTTTGTGTATGTCTTTTTGATGGATTAATGTGTTGCGATTGTTGTAATTTTATATACGAGTTGAATTATCGGCCCTATATAAATCGCTTTACGCTTATTCGAATAGCGTAAAATGTCGATCACCGCGAAACCGGCATGAAATACGTATCTTGCCAGATAAGTTTTTCTTTTGTTATAAACTTTTGTGAAGCAGTCCCAGATTCTTTACGTCAAGCAGCTTTGCGTGGGTAGAAGATGCCATTCTGTAATCTGTAGCGATAAAGAAAAAAAACTTTCACCAGTACCGGTAAATGGAATTGTACCTTTTCAGGTTTATATTTTCTTCTTGCTTGTAGATACGAACATAGCAACTAGTTTTGGGGGTTTTTTTTGTTTTTTGTGACCTTAAGCGACAATTTTCTGTGGAAATAAATTCAATTTTGTGCTTGCTGTTTTCGAGCGAGAGAGAGAAATGGGGTTTAACGTCCACTCGACACAAACTAGGTCATTTCGGGATTAACATATGGTTTAATTTTATTTCAATAATTCGCTTGCGCGCAGGGGTCTAGCTGTCTTTAGCAGTGGGGGGGGGGGGGGGTACCTGGGGAAAACCCACGTGAGACAGGCGCCCTACTCCTTAAGTCACGCACAACCGGGAATTCGAAACCACGCCAGTTGACTCAATGACAGGCTTTATCTTTATGATACAGCACGCTCGTGCTAACCATTCAGCCATCCATCCCCCCATGTTTTCGAACGAACAAAAACCTGCATCGTTGGCATGTGAAATTTTCAACATAATCCCCGACTTCATGTTGGTACTCCACGCACAGCTTTGTTGAACTGAGTTACATGTGTTAAAAGCAAATTTGGTAGGTATTTTGCAACTCAAAAACATAAAACAAAATACGCTTGAAATGGTTCGCTATTACGAGACGTCAGAATTCAGTGTCTAGATATGTGTACAATTTAATAAATTCGTTTCTATTAGGCATACGAAATTATCACTTTCATATTTCTTAATCTAAACTGGTCATAATATATACATCGATAAAAAAGAAGTACGATCGATCGTACTAGAACCAGGAACTTCCCATGTTTTTAGATGAAATTCAAAAATCTAATTCATCAAATTGGTGCAACATTGTTCAAAGAAGAAGCATGCCAAGTTTCATGTCAATCTGGCTTGAACTGCCAGAGTCTTAGGCTTTTTTGAAGACCTTCACTCCAAGAACAAGAAGAGCAACATGAGTAGCGGTTAATGACCCGGGGCCCTGTTTCATGAAATCTTAACTAACGATAAAATCGAAATTTTAGTAGATACTTCATTTTTGATTGGCTAAGCACTAAAATCAATCTAATACTATCCAATCAAATTACGAAAATTTCAATTTTATCTTAGTTAAAATTCTGTGAAACGGGCCCCAGGTTCCGGTCCAAAATCACTGACGACCAATTAATGACTGATCTTCTAATGAAGGGATTCAAATTTGTTTCCATGGAAACATAATAAAATGATCCAATATGAGAAATTTCTATTAAGCGAAATATAAAAGGCTGATGTGTGTACAGGGTTTCCTGAAGATTTATGAGATATGCTCCAAGACAAGGGTGACACAACCTATTTAAACATACATTATGCAAGAGTTAAATCTGCCTATTGCAGTTCTTTCTTTAGGCCTGATATATTATCTAAATTATCAATTAGACATTAATTAATTTATCCAGACCATAATTAACTCTCAATGTCAACGCAAGCCTGCATTACATATTGAATTAGGATCTCAACTGCTGCTCAACTTTCATTCATAATTTTATCAAGAAATGGATAATTGAGACTACATATTTTTTATTGTACAGACACCTAGTAATGATGATCAAGGTTAGGCCGAAAATTCAATCATTCAGAGTGGATCCATTTTAAATTTTCAGCAAATTCCCTTGCATTATCTAGATTTTTTAAAACTATTATAGTGAGAACTGCCTGCTCTGATCTCATCTCCAAGAATGCATCTTTAAATATACTGCCCTTATCTTGTGGATGTGTGTCCTGCAGGATAATAATAAAACGTGAACACATATAGATAGTTATCTATGTGCATGTCCTGTAATTTAATTCCAATAAAACAATGAAATATTATTTAATGAAAATGAATAATTAATAAGGAATGTACAATAATGAATTAAATATATAATATTATTAACAATATAACATGAAATAGAATAAAGTTTGTATAATAACAGAACAATGCTCTAATGTCGGATTTACATGTACATGGTTTACATATCAAAATTTGACATTTACTCATAACATCCTTCCATATATCATCAACTGCATCTATATTTATTTTTTATTTTTGGAACTCAACCATCCAATTTCTGCCAGAAAAATCAAAATATGGTGCAGGATTATATACAAGAGGTGGTATGATACACTTTGGCTACCCAGAATTAAAAATTTATACTTCATTATAAATGTCAGTTAAAGATTTGTAAATTTAGAAGACTTTTTAAATTTTGATTTGTAAAACCAGTGGCACAGTCAGTATAACTACAAATACAAATACATTCAAACTAATCTAATAGTCATAGATTATCATGAACTTAATGAAAAATGAGAATGAGACATGAAAATATCAGTCAACTCTAGAGACAAATCAACGCCCTGCAAAATACTCTGTCCGTTTAATTGGGCTAAAATATTTATTAGACTGAGACATCAATAAAACAAATAATATAAGTATTATGAAGTGATTATGACATGGCAGTACCGATATCACCATGATTAACAATATAATACAATCATAAATGCAACAAACATACACAACCTCCAGTCAATTCCCTTCTTAATTATTCATAATAAATCTATTCCCTTTAATTTGCTCATTTAATTATTCATAATAAATCTATTCCCTTCAATTTACCAATTCAATTATTTATAATAAATCTATTCGGTTTAATTTACTCATTAATTATTCATAATTAAATTAAGATTCCTATATTTGAGCACCTGTCCATTATAATTTCAAGGCTGGTAAAATACCAAACATATTTGATTAAAGTCAAACATTGAATGTTCATAAACCAATATACAGGAATGTTCTTAAAATTCATAACAAATATCTAATTATTCAATTTTAATAATAACAAATTCAAATAGATTTCTTTCTATTTAACAATAACATTTTACCTTCATGTGGAATTTATATTTCAATATACAATATTTTAATAAAGTTAAGAAAACTAAATATATACTGGTAATAATATGGATTTCTCAAAAAGGAGGGGGGGGGGGGAATTCAACTTTTTGAATAGTAAGCTATTCAAAAGAATAGAAAAAGAAAAAGAATAAACAGAATATATTTATAGATCCATAAAAATAATATTTAATATTAATATTATGTTTTGAATTCAAGAAAAAAAACCATGGTAATTTCATAAATATCACACCAGAATGTAATATACAGTAGGCTATAACTTACTAACTTATTACATTAGAATGTAATATAGTATAACTTATCACATCAAAAATATATGTAAGTACAGGAATATGTAAAGTAGAATGTAAATAAAGTGGACATAATATTATCACAATTAAAACAGGGTTCAATAAAAAATAAAAATATTATCAACCTGATTATAGCAAATCAAAAGTAGACAGACCTCTCTCAACAAAGAAAGAGTATCAACCAATAAACAGTTCTGATCCATTCAGATACAGAATTGAAAATATATTTTTTATAACAATATAAGTTAATCAAATTCGATTATAAATAATTTATGAAAAATTAAGTTTTTAAAGATCAGATTTCACTTTCATTTCAAACAGAAAAATAGAAATGGTTGTTTCACAAAACTTTGTATATAACCTTGATTAAACAGTATGAAGATTAACATTGATTCCCTTCATTTTTTTATGCATTGGTTTGTAATGAATTTTGATTGGCAGCATTTATTAATCATACACCAATCAGGTTCTTCCTATTCATGAATGAATGTGTGATTATATGAGTATACATGACATTTAATTTGATAAGCTTTAATCATGATTACAGAATGTTTCTGTGTAGATGAATAGTCTCATTAAAATCTATATAACAGGAATTCTACTGCAAACCCAACCAGAAGCCTAATTGCTAGTGTACAAAGATTTATCCCCCTTTAGTGCACAATATATTTCCCCTCTTAAAAATCTATAATTATATCTCTCTGTCATATTGGAAATGGAATAACAAGCCTTCTAAAAACAATCAGTAACTATGGCATGCTTGTTACAAAATGTTACTATTGTAACCTGTCAATTCTTTTACTGTTATGTGAAGACATTGAATGATTGAGCTAATTGAACAGCTACCCTGGTCTGTACCCAAGTTATAACAATAAATGATAATCCTTCATGCTTCATCCTTCCAAAAAGTATGGTAACAATATATACAATATCAACAAATAGATCTACTATCAAGCACCAACAATTAATGTACCAATGTTACTTTCGTCTTGAATAAGAATATTTTACAGCTTGAAAAAATTGAAAATGTTCTAAAAACAAATTGTAAAGCATTAAATTCTATAGATCATTTGTCATTTTATTATATGGGATTTAATTGGGCAATAATTAACCTGGATGATATTGGTTTAGTTTTTTAAAAATATAACAGTATAATTATTAATATAGGTCAAATTAAAATGACCTGGAGTGTTATTTTGATTGATGATAGGGGAAAAATTTCTTACAATTAAATTTTCACTTCAAATGACATTGTTTACTAATTTCGGTTTCATTTTTGTCTCTGAAAATCTAAATTTAAAATGTCCAGAGATATTCACAGCATAAAACAAATCAACACCAATTATTATTATAGTCAATATTTTTTGTTTTTTCTTCTTAAATCTACGAGGTATGTTTATAATGTTGACCTCATACAACTATCTACTGGTGAGGGAGTTCAAATTATAATCTTGTGACCACAGAAATAAGTTCATCAGAAAACAAACAACAATTCTCAGTATTCTATCACAAATAACAAATATATAAATCTAAATAATATCAAAATCAAAATATTTACTCTTTTAGAAAATTGATCAATATTCTTTTACCGAACAAGATATTTCATAATCTATTTAATTACATGTACCATATATGTGACCTTTAACCTTGTTTTAGTACTGAATTAAGGTGTTTTTTTGATAAGATGTGTTGAGTCTTAGAATAGTTTTAAGTACCAATATACTAGTAATATCTATATATATCTAGTAATAAATTAACATAGACAAATTAGTCAGAAAATCATAAATCATGATACTATTGAATAATTTATAACTTCACCACCCAAAAGATCAGTGACATTTAGTACAGTAATTGAATTGGAAATACATCAGCCATGATTTTATGAAATACATTTGGTGTTTATTACTATGTGACTAGGATTTTTCAACACCCAATATTAACATTATGATATCCTGTGATGTTAAAATGGTGTTGAAAAATCATAAACTTCAACTCACTATGTAAGTATCGTTTAATTTATTAATTCTCTAGTCTTTTGCTATATAATAATCAATGCATTAAATTAAGCATTGTGCTCAGAGTGCAAGTATCCTCATTTACGAATCTATTGCAAGTTCACTGTTGTCTATTAATGGTCTTGAATAGTTAAATACATGTATATGAACGCAGAAGAGGAAATATCCCTATAAAAATCATCTCAATGTTCTTAAGATCTCCATGTTGAATTCTTATAAAAAATATGTGGAATCTTATAGTTATTGAGAACGAGAAGCGAAACAATTATTAAAATTTTATAAGGATATTTCTGTCAACATATATCTTGTGAAGAATGTAATAACTTCACTAATACAATTGAAAATTTGTTACAAATGAACATGGTACAAACTAATTTGAACATCTTGATTACAAATTTTATAAATTTTAATAATAAATAATAATAGAATGTGAATATAATTACTTCAAGACCTCTGTATGTTTTGTTCTCTTAATTTTATCATTCATATGTTCTGGGATAACGTACTTTAATCATTTCATATATTAAATGGCCAATGACTATCCTGATAAAATTTTAAATTTTTTAATATATGTAGACTTATATAATATGAGTAGGCCTACCATGAATGATAATCATCAATGAAATTTATTTTGTTTAAACAGAAACGTGTGGTATAGTTAAGGAATTTAAAAAACACAAACTCCACAATAATTCAGATCTTAAAATGCAGTCATAGGATAAAACGAAGATTTCTGATAACATGGAATAACTCTCAGCTGTTTAATTATCTCCCTTGTTTCAGAATAATAATGTGTAGACTGACTAGAGATTCTGTGCGTAACATGATGATCTGTATATATTGTAATATATCAGGTTTTGTAGCAGTAGATTCTATGTACGTTTACTGTAGTATTCTAATACTCGTCAGGCTAAAATAGAGAAAAAAACACATTTTTATAGGTTTATAAACGGATTATATTCAATTTTTATGTACGTATATAATCATCAAGACAGCATCTTTCCTAGAAAAATCTTCTATTCAAACCAGTATTATTGTCGATTCCACCTCCCTAGTCGAAGTCAACTTTTAAACCCAAAAATAGGTTAATTAAATTTGCAACTTCAAAGTACACGATTTGGCGTATGTCCTACATAAAGACTGCAAACAACAAAAATAATTAATAAAAGCGTAATTTTGTGGGTTGGCATTAAGATTGATAATATGAACTGTCATCGCATTTAAATCACACTTATCAAAATCTTTGGAGTTATCATCCTTGATGACTATTGATATTGCCCTTTTAATTACTTGGCTGCCCTTTATCAGAATTGATGAAACATATCTCAATTATTCTGTCAACGTTTAAATCTAAAAGGAAAGCTTGATCAACTCGCACCCCTCCCGTCCACCTCCCTCCACTGAATTTGCCATGTCAATAAATAGAATTTGAATTGCAGATAGTTGACTCGAAATTAAGCAGAGAACAACTTTTCCAGGAAGTGGGTTTAAAAGATGCAATAAATGTTTTAGACATGATTACCAGTCAGTGGCCTATTATGATGTATACTTATATTTCATGAAGATGACGATGACAGGAAATAAATGCATAGAATAGTGAATATATATGCCACTATAGGTTTTTGGTAGATGAAAGAATTTGATATCAGTCAAACTAGTTCAAGGTATAGTAATTGTGGTGTTATTTTAATAAGAAGTTAAAAATAAATATTATGGGTACCGGTACTTCATGCAATGGATTATACAATATATTGTATTTAATAGATATAATTATATGTAAATATTTATAAATATGTACATGTATAATTAGCATGCATGCATTCAACATTCAGTCCAATAAATTTCACATTCAAGCTATCAAGCATTTATGGTAAGTTTATTTTTGTATTTTATTTACAATGGTTATCTAAAATATTGATGTGTAGCATGCTTTAATGTTTGAATAACATCCATTTCCTGGAGTAATGACCTGAGAAATCACTCTATGGGCATTGCTGGATTGGCTTCTGATACTTGAGGTTTTGAGGGAGTATGTCTATTCTTCCCATTCAATCAAACATGACAGCCCTTTGTTTAATCTGGGGTTTCCCCTAAAACTTTGGACAGTGATTTAAGGTATTAAAATGGTGAAAGTATAGTTCATCTCCGAAGAGTATCCATGTTGATCGATTCGTTTGTAACGCAATTAGTTTTTCTGCAATATTCTAGCTGCTATGCAATGTTTAATTGAGAATAATGTAAACATATTTGGTCCAATTTGGAGCTCTGTTTGAAGTGTAATGATTTTGGAGACAGATTAATAAAAGCTTTATAGCTTGTTTCCGAATCCATATGATTTATTATGTATTGTTAATATGTCATTATATGTTAAATAAATACTGTTTAAACCAAGTGTAATGATTATGTTACACAGTAAGCTATTGATTGTTAATTAGACTATTGACCAGTCATAATTTGGAACAGAATTGTGCTTCCTTTACAGCAGTGGGATTAGTCTCTAATCAAACGAAACACTGCAAGGAGTATGAAATAACATATGCCTATCATAATTTATGCTGTAACTGAACAACATATTTATATCTTAATTCATGAATAACATATATTATGTCTATGAGAATCCATGTTGTAACTTGCAATGTTTGAGTAACAAATGCCTATCAGAATCAATACTATTTGAATAAAAAATGAATCCATGCTTTGAATTAAAATATATGAATAGCATATGCCTGTGAAAATCCATGCTGTACTTGTCTTATAACATTTGAATAATATATGTATATTAGAATCCATGCCGCAACTTGTAATATTTGAATAACGTCAGAATCCATGCTGTAACTTGTAACATGCCAAGATAAAAAAAATGAAATAAGATCAAGTCAATTCTGTAACTTATCAATAACTGTAGACTCTGTATAGTAGATAAAAATATATAATTGTTCTGTTAGGACCTCAACTCAAAGAATGTAGTAACTCAATGGAAGCAGTGCTCATGCTTACCTCAGCATGTACATTACATGACTTACTTCATCAAGAATGCCAGGATTATCATGGTTCAATGTCAATTCAAAATTAAATCGAATTGAATTCTTTGTTGGTTATTTGAATTCAAAATATATTAAAGTAAAATGCACAAGGTATGCCCTCACCCACCCTTCATCTTTCTATTTATTCATAGCCCTCCGGATATTGAAAATGACCATCCAGCCTTATAAATTCTTGTACTACCCCTGCTTCACAATAATATTTATCTGTACTTATTTTGAAATAGTCATCTAGATCCTTCATTTTGAACATTGAAGATATTTAACTTGATACATTTAATAAATTCAATCATGAGCGAAATTAAAATTAAAACCTTGTCATCAAAATACTGGTTTAGACCTGACAATAAGACAGAGACATTATAGTATGTATATATACATGCAAGAATAGAGCTTATTATATATTGAATTAGAATATAGTATTAGTTGGGATATTATATTAAGTGAATTAAGAATAGGTAAGGGAAAGTAGAAGGAATGAATATGATGGCATTAATGAACATGTATTTAGGGAAGCACAAATATAAATATATACAATCACTGTAACTCGGGTATCATTTAATCTTGGGTATCTAGCGTTAATTTCTTCATTTAATATCACATCTTTGTTTAAAAATTCGTAAAAATCATTTAAAATCACCCAAAATCATCTTATTTGTACTTGTGTCCAGTTTAAAGCTGACCGATTGATTTTGATAATGAGTGTCCAATTTATAAGTACCGGTATTAATTTTCCTGACCACTGTTCCAAAATTAATCATTATACATTGAATGCTTGTAAATTGCACACTCATTATCAAAATTGAATGTTCAGCTTTAAACTGGACACAAGTACAAATTAGATGATTTTAGTGATTTTAAACGATTAAAACAATTTTTTAAACAAAATTTGATATTAATTGAATTGTGATAGAAATTAATGCTAAATACACAAGATTAAATAAAACCCGGATTACAGTGATCGTAATATATGAGAATGTAATTTATACGTTACATTCTCATAACTTCACTCTTTAGAGTTTCAAGGAAAGATAACTGTTTGAGAACCAATCAAACCATCATTATTTTCTTATTATATGTGTAAGATAAATCTTAAAAAAACCATTGGTGTTTTTATTTTTTTATCGGATTTAAAAAATATTTTAACTAAAGTTTTATCTTAAACTCAATTAATTCAAATAAAATAAACAATAGTGACCACTCACATTGAACAAGACACAGAATGGTTACAACATGCAATAGGATTAGGTTATGTATAAACCTCAGGAGTCAGTTCTGCCGATAAAACATGCCACTGTCTGAATTCACGATCAGGATTCTTCAATGCGTTAAACCAATGTCTTAACCGTTCACCTTTAGCGTTAATACCAATTTGAACACCACCTAAAATACAGAAGCAAATATTAATCTTCAGGGCCACAATAAAATAATATTCTGGTTCTCAGACAATCCTTCGAACAAATATATTGCGGGAGTTAGGTTTATGTTGCTGAATTTAAAGGTTCTCCCATCTGTTTATTCACCATGTTTATCATAATTACTGATTCTGGTATTACATATTTAAACTTTACTGTTTGCTACGTTTTTTGAAATGAAAATGAAATGATTACCATTTCGTCATATTGATTGCCATTTACATATATTAAGATTGTGTAATTGATAATTGAGATTAAAAGACACTTTCAATTCAAACAACATATAACAGAGCAACCTCCTTTTTAATACAAGAAATATTACTGCTAGTTAACAATCTAGTGATTGCAAAAGCCCTTTGCAACAGTGTAATAAGCAATTGACCAAGTACAAAACTGTCCACAGAGTGCAAGAGAGTTTAACATCCACTCGACACAAGCTAGGTCATTTGGGGACTAACATACATTTCAATTTTATTTCAATGATTCGCTTGCGTTTAGGGGTCTTTAGTAGTGGGAAGAAACTGGAGGACCCAGAGAAAACCCATGAGGTTGGACAGGCGTCACATACAAGAACTATCTTGTACATTCATGTGTACTTACCAATAAAATCATTGGCTTTTCCTATATCTTTATCCCACACAGTCACTTCTAATGTCTTCTTTGGCAGTTCATTATGTTTGATTTCATAGACAAATTCCTGTAAATAAAACAAAATAAAAAATTTTACTCAAGAGACAATCTGATGGTGGGAAAGATGTAGGGTAAATATAGCAGTCAACACAGCTGATTGAATTAGGAAATCAAAGACATATTTTCTTCATGTCAAATTGTATAATTTATTGACAATGAATGATGCATTACTAACAATCACCAGTTATATCGCAGACCTACAGTAATTCCTTTGTCTCTGAAAGCAAGATTGATGCATACTTTATAATGTCTGTTTGCCGAGTGCAACACCACTTACTGTACGCCATCAGGATCTGACCCAGATAAAATATCAGTAGTTATGGCCATATGCACTATCTGTGATTAAACGGTTCTCAACATGTGTGGAATATTCACAAGAACTTTAAATTAAGTGACCGTTGTAGGGAATAAGGAGATGGTCATTGCTCATAGTGCATGTCTTTTGACTGGGTACGATTTGGACCCATTTACACAACCATAAAATTCTATTTTTGTAGTTCAAATAGGGTTCATGAAGCATGCACCATTTGTGTACCAAATAAAACAGTAAATGATATAAAATACTGTTAGTATTAGATGATGATGAAACAGAAAAAATCACTCATAACGCTCACCTCATTAAATTCTGGATTAAGTGTTCTCTTCTTTACTGATGTTTTATATTTCGATTTCTTATCTTTATCTGGTTTTAAATATCTATAAAATTACAAACATTGATATAAACCATTTAATCTTTACCCCATTCAATAGGGTCAACTGATTCAGTCTATGGTAATACTACATTCAATAGGATAAAGTAGAAAGAGAGAGAGAGAGAGAGAAATGGGGTTTAACATCCACTCAACACAAACTAGGTCATTTCGGGACTAACATAATGGATTTTAATTTCATTTCAACAATTAGCTTGCGCGTAGGGGTCTTTAGCAGTGGGAGGAAACTGGAGTGCCCGGAGGAAACCCACGAGGTTGAGATGCGCCCCTATCTCCATGTCACATACGCTCACACCTGGGCTCGAAACCATAGCCACAAGCCAGAGGTGAACGGCCAGCTAGAGGTCGAAGCGCGGTACTCTAAACCACTAGGCCATCTCAATCCCCCGATAAAGTAGAAATACTACATTCAATATAGGATCAAATCAACTGATTCAGAAAAATTCATTCTACCATAGCATTTGTGCTAGTCTGGCTTCTTGTCTATGGAAAAGAAAATACTTCCCTCATAACACTACGTTCGTTTTGTTTTTTATAGACAGAACCAAAATAGAGCAGAGATCAAATCTTTGAGCAAAATTTTGACCAGATCTGGGCAGTAAACCACACTAGTTTGGCTAAATGTGTACAGCCCTTTAATGTGAGTAATTGTAAACAAAATGACAATAAAACCATATATAATACATGTTAGGATGGTATATATACAGTCGACATTTTTCCACATTCTTTAAGTTGAGAATGTTTCAATGGCTTTGTCAACATGTGCACACAACGTGTTTTTTGTGTCATTTCCACTGCCGAACATATGTATCCATTTTGTAGGGGACTAACCCACAACCTGCTAAACAGGATCGATTATGGTAATATCAATCACAATACAGAATAATCAAAAACTTACACTTTTACATATGGATCTGAATAACCATTTGAATCCATTGATGCCAGTTCAGCACATCGTATTATACGTACTATAAGTGATTGTCTAGACGTAGCATATCGTAATGATAATAATATCTTTCCTCTAATAGCTATTAAATCATCATCTTTTTCTAACTGAAAACAAAAGTTAAATCTGTCAATTACCGAGTGAAATTGAGAATTCAATCATTTCAAGGGTTTGGATGGGCAAATGTGCACGCTGCATCATACGGTCTGTCATTGAGTCAGCTGGCAGAGTTTCGATTCCCCGGTTGTATGTGACAGAGAGTATGGCTGCCTGTCCAACCTCGTGGGTTTTCTCCAGGTCCTCCGGTTTCCTTCCACTGCTAAAGACTCCTACATGCAAGCGAATTATTGAAATAAAACTGAACCGTGTGTTAGTCCCGAAATGACCTAGTTTTTGTCAAGTGGACATTAAACCCCATTTCTCTCTGTCTCTAATTCTCATTCATTTTATTATAAGAGATTCCTGGAACATACAATTGACTTAGATTTCATTATCCAAATGTTATAAATCAATTATAAAGATCCACACTTTCTTTCATGAATTTTAATGTTTGCATTAACGAAAATTAAAAATTTGGACTTACCGGGAATGTTTTTTCTAGGTAGACGTTGAAGGCTTTAGTTTGATGTGGTTTGAGCTTTTTTAATGGTACTCTTGTTTCTCCGATAAAATCAAAACCAAAATGATCTTCATCTAACACAGATAACCTGAAATCATTCATTTAATATAGTTTTATTTTATTCCATGCATACAAGGAAACATCTATAATTAATAAACAAAAGAGGGGGGAGACGAGCATATACCATGCAGTATGTTATATGAGATAAATTTTACCCGAACAGCAACTGAATTCCAACTGTCTAGAGTTCTTTTATGTGCACAGCAAGGTGTACAATGGACCTTGTTTCTGTCCTGCACCAGTTATAAGAGGACTTCACACTGGAACCTTTCACTGCCAACACCAGAATCGAACACCAGACTTCCTGGCTAGCGAGCCAGCATCTCACACAATTATTCATCTAGCCTCTCAATTAAAATAGATTGAAAGGACATACCTCAGAGTTTTTTTAACAATATCTTCCTCTGTAATTCCATAATAAGTTAACGTTTCATTCCATTCAGGATTCAATGTCTTATGAATAGTTTTTGTTCGTAGTTTAGTTGACTGAAAATAACAAATATTAAAGGAAATCAAGGAAAGAAAAGGATTAAAAATCATGTCATTATAAAGTTGGTTCATTTGGGACCCACATGTGGTCATTGCTGTATTCTGTTATTATGTAATCCGATGTCTGCACAGGAGCTCGGTTTTCATTAATACAAACGACTAATATTGTCAGTTGCCAGGGAACCATGCCTGAAAATCCAGATGAACTTCCCCGGCCAACATTGAACCTCAAGGTCAGCGTGCCAACATCTTACTCGCTGAGCCACTGTGGCCCCTACTCACTGAGCCACTGTGGCTCCAAAAATTGAAGAAAAGTGTAAGAAATTGAATTATATCCTTACCTTGTTGGCACCAGGTAAAAGATGAAGTTTAACATATGGATCCGATAGACCATTAGAATCCATTGCTTTTAATCCCTAAAATAAAAAATCATCTTGTTACAAAACATTCAAGTGAAAAAACAGAAAATGATTTACCATAATGACAAATATTGGATCAAAAATATATACTGATACTATGATGTGTGGTAGTATTTTGTGGTGAGGACAATATTAAATTCCAACTATTACACACAAAGATATGAAATTTGAAACATATGAAATAAATTGGGGTTTAACATCTTATTTTTCTGCAATGAAAACGGACATATGCCATGCACTACAGCCTGTTTATATTTCCATTTGTAAATGTGAAATCTTTAACATAATGCCAATGGTATACCCATCTGACCAACCTGGCTCTCTGGCTTGTCTAGAAAAGCCCAAGGAAGTTGGTTCGTCAACATTAGGTTAGAACCCAGACCTCTTGGTTTATGTGTCCATGACTGTCTGGTTACTCCAGGTAATTATTTGATTTTAATTTCCACCATAAAAAGATTAAATATGGATTTTGAACACAAAATTGAATAAAAACAAAGTTGTTATAGATTAAACTTACCCTAGCTCTGACTATTGTACAGTATAAGGCATTGTTAACAGAATCATATAATAAAGAAAATTCTAAGCAACCAAGAGATGCTGAAAAAGATGAATTAAGATAGGTTGCCAGGCAACGAAACATACGCCCACAGCAGCTAAATCGTCCGGGCAGTCAACAAGGGTTGTTGCATATTTTTACTTTTTTCGGTAATGACACTAAAACTGATTAAGAGTAACAACTCATTATGTAATTATTAGAAAATCATTAGAATTTGATTGCTTTTTATAAAGTTTTACCCCACGCTAACAATTAGTATATACATGAAACATTTAATATCATGGATTTAGCTGTTCAGTTATCTAAATTCATTGAAAATCAAAATACTTGTTCGTTTCAACACCTTAAACTCTATGTATCAATCTGAAGTCAATCGGATGGTAACTTTGGCCTCTATAGCGTCACAAGAATTTTTGAAGTTATCAAGGGAGATAACTCTGGCAGTAATTATTTGAAATCGCAGGAAATCAATAGGATTCTTCGTCTCATGAACTTAAACACTGTGTGTAAATCTAAAGTCAATCGGGTATTAACTTTGGCCTCCAGAGCGTCCACAAGATTTTTTGAGGTGATCAAGGGCCATAACTCTGGCACTAATTAATGGAAATCGCTGAAAATCAATAGGCGTCTTTGTTTTATGACCTTAAACACTGTGTATAAATTTGAAGTCAATCGGATATTAACTTTGGCCTCTAGAGCGTCCACAAGATTTTTTGAAGTGTTCAAGGGCCATAACTCTGGCACTAATTATCGGAAATCGCTGAAAATCAATAGGCTTCTTCGTCTTATGACCTTAAACACTGTGTATAAATTTAAAGTCAATCGGATATTAACTTTGACCTTTAGAGCATCCACATGATTTTTTAAAGAGATCAAGGGCAATAACTCTGGCATTAATTATCGGAAATCGCCGAAAATCGATAGGCTTCTTCGTCTCATGACCTTAAACACTGTGTATAAATCTAAAGTCAATCGGATATTAACTTTGGCCTCTAGAGCGTCCACAAGATTTTTTGAGGTGATCAAGGGCCATAACTCTGGCACTAATTATCGGAAATCGCTGAAAATCAATAGGCGTCTTCGTCTTATGACCTTAAACACTGTGTATAAATTTAAAGTCAATCGGATATTAACTTTGGCCTCTAGAGCGTCCACAAGATTTTTTGAAGTGATCAAGGGCCATAACTCTGGCACTAATTATCGGAAATCGCTGAAAATCAATAGGCTTCTTCGTCTTATGACCTTAAACACTGTGTATAAATTTAAAGTCAATCGGATATTAACTTTGACCTTTAGAGCGTCCACAAGATTTTTTAAAGAGATCAAGGGCCATAACTCTGGCACTAATTATCGGAAATCGCCGAAAATCAATAGGCGTCATTGTCTTATGACCTTAAACGCTGTGTATAAATTTAAAGTCAATCGGATATTAACTTTGGCCTCTAGAGCGTCCACAAGATTTTTTGAAGTGATCAAGGGCCATAACTCTGGTAGTTATTATCGGAAATCGCTGTAAAACAATAGGCTTCTTCGTCTCATGACCTTAAACACTGTGTATAAATTTAAAGTCAATCGAATATTAACTTTAGCCTGTAGAGCGTCCACAAGCAATTGTGGACGCCGGACCGACGGACGGACGGACGGACCGACGGACCGACGGACGGACGGACGGACGGGGGCGACGACAATATACGACCACATTTCAATGTGGGCGTATAAAAATAATAATTACTGTCGGTCACATTTCATAAATAGTGGTTGAAACCATAAATCTATTATCATGAAATGAATCAAAATGGGGTTTATTAATGTCCTATTATTGTGTACCACCTGGGAAAATGAGTGAAATTTAGCCCAGGCAGCAGCAATATGGCTTACTCTTAAATCAAATTCCAACTGTCAATAGTTCTTTTACGAACACGCCTATGTGTACATGTACATGGTACCTCGATTTTTTTACCAATCCAAACGACTATATGTTGTCATTTCCCATGCCCTCAATCCTACACCACTGACAAGGGGAATCACACTGAGATCAAACACAGGACGTCCATGTAGCACGTCAACAGCTTACTGAATAAACCATCACAGCTTACACACCAAGTACAAACAATATGATAGAATTAGAATTGCATCATTAAAAATAAAAGCAGAAACATCTATCTACTGTGCCACATTAACTTACTTCCACTATCACTATCAGGTGATGAAACAATCTCGTCATCTTCTTGATGTTTATTATACTGGTTTATAGCAACATCTATATTATCATGTTCATCATCATATCGTGTACTACCAGCAACACCACCAACACCATGTGATCTTGTAGAACCATCTCGGCTAAAACCTTAAACAGATAAAACCATTGATCATTTGCTGTCACTTAATCACTTTACAAGTAAATATACAATTACAGTAATTTAGATACAGTCTAGTGATATAAAATCGAGATCAAGTTCTAGAAAAGAAACCACAGCGAACTGCGCCTCAAACTTTAAAATGTAAAATGTGAATGGCAAGAAAACTCTTCGAATTTAAGATTAAAATATTCTGAAATGCTTTGATATATTGTCTTGAGTAATCTATCCTGTATTGCATTGATGTGAACAGAGAAAATCTCTGCAATTCGTTACCAATAAATTCCTTAGGATTCCTCCTTAGACCCAAATGAACGGTACCTTCACATTTTGACTACATTCAATTTTGACTAGAGCTTACAACAGCAGATTCTACGGTCTGGTGTTTTATTATGCCTACTTATCCCTTTCTGGAGTTAAAATAGATTCTTCCATACAAATGTCCCATTTCAACTACAGCTTAATTTCATAACAACAGATTATAAGGTCAACATTCTTCCATAAAAACAATATTGAAAAACAAAAATAAATGGAAAAGTAATTCATATATAAATCATAAAAAATAAACAAAAAGTAGATTATAAAGATTTACACAAAAAGTAATTTACATATAGATAGAAACACAAAAGTAATTTACATAAAAAAATCATACAGAATAGCACTCATTTCGTAGACCAAATAAAAATCATATAGAAGACCACTAGCAGTCCAAATAAAATAGCACTAGCAGTCCAAATAAAATAGCACTAGTAGTCCAAATAAAATAGCACTAGCACCAGTAGTCCAAATAGAATATTTACAAAGCAAGAGAGAGAGAGAGAAATGTGTTTTAACATCCGCTCGACACAAACTAGGCCATTTTGAAAATTTGCTTGCATGTGGGAGGAATGAAGGGCATGGTGAAAACCCATCCACCCCTCACCCACCCCCACCCTATTCACAAAGCACTAGTAGTCCAACCAAATATTTAAAAAAACTCAATTTAAGAATTAGTTCACAAAGCCTATAACAGAGAGATTACTGTGTGATTTGCAATCACAAAATTGTGAATTTCAACAGGATTCTTCCTTCTGGCCAAACATATATGCCGATAATAACATAATATATCCACATTTATTATTTCAACAGAAGGAAAAAAGTGACAAAATTTTGTATTGTTCACTCTATCTGGAGTGTTATTGGGAAGTTTTGTTTGAATATTTCTCATCATAAAAATAAGTTCAAACTCTTATTCTAATACTAATACTAAATTTTCCTGTTCTGGGGATTTTAAACTCCATTTTAGCTCTATATTCCCCTTGTTGATTGTTTCTTTGGTCAGGCTAGTTTATATGATATGAATTATACATAGAGATACAATTGAAAACTTAAAGATACATTATATAAGATTAAGATAAAGAGCTGGTGGTTTTTGCTATAATAGTTCAAAAATATATATTAGATACTCAATTAATATATATTGAAAATGTCAGTCAAATTACATTATTCTGAGCAAAGACAGTTGATTATGGTATTGTCATGTTAATAAATGTGTAATTAATAATTTATATAACATTTGAAGCCAAAGAAAGACCTAAAACAGGCAGATTTAGCCGTTACATAACGAATATTTAAATACCCATTCAATATGCCATTTATCACAGACATGCAATCAAATAGAATTGATTTTACCAAGAATAGAAATAAAATCAATATAGATAGATCAATACTAATTTGAGCATTCAAATTTGATCATTTCACATTCCATAATGGATAGTTCATGGATAATAAAAGTTACAACCTAATAATATAAAAAAACACAACAGAAAGGACATGACATAGAAAGCTGACTATAAAAGAACAATATTTGATACTACAAAATACCAATTTAAAAAAGAAAAGCAGAAAATAATATTTCAATATGTTCAGAAGAAAATGTTATATACTCATATACCTACTAAGAAGTACTAGCTTATATTATATTTTCTTGATAAGCAATGGGGGCAAATTTATGGAGAAACTCAACTGATTGTGAAATGTTACTAAAAATGTGTGGTGTTACACCGGTACATGTTAGTAAAGTGACTTGGCATTAAATTTTTACCATAAGAAAATCAAAAGATAATGTTATTATCTGCATAGATCTGTGTATTTTGCCAAAAATATTTGAATTAATGGAATGATTTCAATTCAAAGTCATTTTTCTTTTAAAATTTGTAACATATGACCATGTACGGTCCAAGGTATGACAAAATCTATAAATTTGTAATCTGCTACTTTTTGAAGTTTTGAAATATAACATTTCTGATAACATAAGTAAATAGGTGTGACATAGAGAAATCAAACAAGCCACACAGTCTAAATAAGGTAACAGGTAGCATGCAATATTTGTAAATCTGGGTTATCGAATATAGTTAACAGAATCTTTATCCTAAGTATGACTTATTTGTAATTTCAAATACATGTATAAAAAATCTTGCTAATTTTAAAATTCACAACCTTGGTTTATCTATAAAATATGATGTCAGATTATTATTTGATCTGCTCAGTTTATTAATGAATTATTTGAACTTTAGGATGTCTATTTGGATGTGATATTTTTATTTTACGCTATTCATCTGTTTCATTCCTCCTTTAAATGTACCCTAGCATATTGATTCTACAAACTTTGATTTAAATACTGAAAAACACACCCATCTAGCAAAACAAATTAAATCAATTCTTTCATTTCTGGACCAACTAAAAGCTGACACAAGGTCATTGAAACAAAAATCTGAGAAAATTAATTAGTTTTAGATTAATTAATTAATGTCGCATTTTAAGTTAAGATCTATACAGGGGGATCAGCTCTTTTTAATCGATGACATCTATATTTATCGATAGAATTATATGATTTTTAATCAAATATATTGGCAATCAGGAAGTTTTGTAATCTACAGGGATATTGAGGCATATTAATTACACTGAACTCTCTTTTTATTCAATATATATGGGATTATTTTCTTTCGTTATGTTTAGTAAAATGTCAGTAAGTCAAGTTTAATATATAATTCTGACAATGCCTCGGAAAAAACTTAAGCCAGTTTGTAAGGATAAAAATTATGGATTGGGTCATGGTTCAGTATTCCTGACACAGTTTCTAAAACAGCTACCTGCCATCATTTATCCTAGAATTCTCTCTTAAATCAAAATGTGTTCTGTATATGGCTAACAAAAAATGTTATTAGACTCCACCAAAATATGCACCGACAAGAAGCTTTGTAATTCCCTGTGTATGTAAAATGAAAGAAATCTAGAACACAATTGCCAAAATTTAATATTCCAATTAAATTGTGCAATACATGAAGCCCCAAAATGTTTTGAAAGTTTAATTGGGTGTAGAAAAACTTCTTTAATTAAGATTGTCTTTTTGTTCTTAATTACCCCGCCAAAAGTAATAAAAGATCTCAAGAGTGCTAACATGATTTTGCATAACTCGGCTAGTTTTAAATTAAAATGATTAGAAATCAATGTGACACTTCCTTTTTATAAAGATTTCCAAAACATTGAATCGTTGTAACAAGATTATTTTCTTGACATTCACTTAACTCCTTAAAACAACTAACAGACGTAAAAACTTTCAGCCATAGATTGACAAATTAAATATGTCTCAAGTTTTACATCTATGGTCATTTGAACATTCTTGTCAAAGAATTTACCCCAATCCACCATTTTACCATCACGCCAAAATCTCTGAGGTGCTGGTACCTCTTTTAATATAAAAACAGAGAAATTAATGGTAAAATTCATTTTTTCAAGGGTGGTGGGAGGCATGGTGGCTAAGTGGGTAAGACGATGGCTCGCTAGTCTGGAGGTCGAATGTTCGATCCTTGCATTGGCCAAAAGAGATCACCCAGATTTTCTGGTGTGGTTTCCCTTTGTCAGTGATGCAGGACGGAGAGTGACAAGTACAGCTGTCTAGTCTTTTGGATGGGACGGAAAACCGAGGACCCATGTAAACATTGCTGTGCATGTAAAAGATCCCTTGGCAGTTGGAATTCGATATAAGGGAGGGCTGTAGTGCCACTGCCCAGGCAAAATTTCCCTCATGGAACACTGTATGGCATATGCCCATCTTCATTAACCCAGTTTAGGAGCAGAACAGTAGGACGTTAAACCCCATTTCATTTCATTTCATTTTGTCGAATCTGAACGCATTTTCTGTTGAGACATTAATTCTACTCAATTAAAACATAGAAACTTTGTTTGAGCCCTAATTCTCCCGTAATCTGGAAAAACCTAGTAACACTGTTGAATGTAGTTGTGAGTAAACAAAGAAAAACTGTTTTGTTAAGCTACTGAATATATAACAAATTTCATTTTGTCTTTTTAGATGAAGATAATTAGAAGCCCTTTCGGTGAAGGAGAAAAAAAACTATTATTATTTACATGTCCAAATATGGGTCTAACTCAATTTTCACCAAAATTTGACTTGCTAGGTTTTTCCAGATTACGGGAGAATTGATGGTATAATTAATTTTCTCCAATTTGAATACAAAATCTGTTCAGACCTTAATTCGACTCAATTAAAATGTACAATAGGAATTTCATTTGAATAGACAGATGGAAGACAGGTCTGGATTTATATTCCTGAAGTTTTTGTCTAAAGATAACACAACTGTGTCTTATCTGTCCTTATTTTAAGTCTCTAGCCATACACAATCCAGTCTATTATCACGTCTGAGATCAATAGAGACAGACGACCAGGAAACCAACTCCTGTATTTAATTACTGTACATAATTAAACAATCTAATTGAATATAGACGACAGCGGGTGATTAAAGACAACCCTTGTCTACGTGATTAAGAAGAATAAGTTGAAAGGAGAAATTTGAATACCCTAGTTTCATATTAACGTTCTCTTTTAATAATATTTCTTTACATATATAAACTATAGATTTTTAGATCATACACGTCAAAAAGTTTTAGATCAATCAATCCTAACATCAGTCCTGGCCATCTAAGTTTATATTGCTTTATACTGGTCTTAAGGCCCCATCTTTTTTTGTCAGGTACTTAAAAATAACTTTTTTCTATCTGTGAACATCAGGGTTAATATGGTATATGTATCTAACTTTCAATCATCTAACCATGTTAATCATCTAGTTATCTAAAGAATACTATTAAGGCTTCATTTTTCAGTCCTTAGAAGGACTATACCAATTTGAACAGAGTCCTAAAAATAAAAGTCTGAGTACGTATGAAATTGAAACGCCAAAATATAGAGAAATGGGGTATTTAGCTTCTCTCAAAATTTCAGCTCAAAATATTGAATCATTTGGACGCAAACTTCACACTGCTTATCCGGACATGTAATCACATCAAAATTTCAGCTCTTTTCTTATGTGGGTGACACCTTATAATTGATTGCCGTTCATTTAGAGGTCAATACAGTGAATGACCCATGTGCTGTACTTGATAACGAAAGTTAAATTTCACCTACACTACACATTAGTGATTTTATCCAGACACCATATAATACAACTTTATCCGTTTCTAGATGAAAACTGACGGGCTTAAGTTGTTTGAAAATGTATAACGTTTATTGAGTTAGTTGCACAGCCCTAAGGTAGAAGATTTCAATGGCTTTTAACACAAAACTAAGCAGTTTTATACTCCAAAATATAATCGGGATTGACCCTTTAATTTCATTAAATTTAAATTAGGACAATGACTCTTCAGGTGCATTAATGCCTTGAAATTGTTAATTGCCCTAACTTTAAAAGGCTTGGAAAACTGATATGGTTATCTCAGATTAAAATTTATTATTTGAGAGTCTGAGAATAACAAAATAAATTATTTTTGATCCTAAAAAGGATTCATTTAAAAGTATCAAGTGTAAGTAGATTGATAAATTGAGGAAACCTAAGACCACAAGTTAATCTAACATCAGACATTTCTCAACTTAGCTACAATTTAGCTATTTGTAGACAGGTAACAGGAGATCCTGTTGTCTTGACAAACAATTGTACAAATAGAATGTCTTTATTTTCTTCTTAAAATAACTTAATGTAGCATGATTTTTTAGCAGAAGTGTAGTGTAAACTGTCAGTCTAAATAGAGAGAAACAGAGAGAGAATTGGGGTTTAAGTTAAACCGTTTAACATCAACTTGACACAAACTAGGTCATTTTGGGACTAACATGTGTTTAACTTTATTTCAATAATGAGATCGTACGTACAGGTTTTTAGCTATGGGAGGAAACCTGAGTACCCAAAGAATTATTTCTATATTCGACACAATTTACACAGATAGAGGGAGAAGGTTTAACATTCACTTGACTCAAACAAAACAAGGTAATTTCGGAACTATCATATTTCAATGATTTGCTTGCATGTAGGGTCTATAGTGGTGGGGGGAAACTGGAGGACACAGAGAAAACCCACAAGGTTACCCGGTAGACAGAAAATTCAAATAAATTAAACTTTAATTGTAACACATTGAAAAAAAACCCAAAAATATAACACAACTAATTTTCCAAGCCAAAAATTATAAATAGCGTAAATCTAATTTTAACAACATAGCAGTAGTACATGACATACTGCCCAGGTTACCCGGTAGACAGAAAATTAAAAAAAATTAAACTTTAATTGTAACACATTGAAAAAAAAAAAAAAAAATATAACACAACTAATTTTCCAAGCCAAAAATTATAAATAGCGTAAATCTAATTTTAACAACATAGCAGTAGTACATGACATACTGCCCAGAGGAGAAAGTGGGAGAAATGGGGTTTAACATCCCCTCGACAAACTAGGAAATTTCGGAACTAACATGTGGTTCAATTTTATTTCAATAATTTGCTTGCAAGTAATGGTCTTTAGCAGTGGGAGGAAACCAGAGGAGCAGGAGAAAACCCACGAGGTTGGACAGGTGACCATACTCCTTGTCAAGTACAACTGGTTGCCCGGAGACCAACCAAACAGAGGTCATTTGGCCTGCACTGTTAAAGTGCCAATCCCGATAACCTTTTTGGGAATAAAACTGCTTAATTTTGTGTTAAAATCCTTTAAAATCCATAACCTGAGGCCCACCTACTAACCCGATATTTGTGATACGCTTGTAAATAACTTAAACCTGACAGTCTTCATCTGGAAATGGAGAACGTTTTATTATACAGTATGTGGATAAAACCATACTTTTTTCTATAAAAATAATATGTAGGTGAAATTTACCTTTTGTTATCAAGTACAGGGCATGGGTCATTCACTGTATAGACCTCTCAAGAAACATTAATCGATTATCAGGTCGCCCAATGAAAAAATTGACCCGAAATCTTAAAAGGGTTACGTGTCCGGATAAGCAGTGTTGACGTTCACGTCCAAACGACTCAATATTTTGAGCTGAAATTTTGAAACAAGGTAAATACACCATGCCACTATATTTTGGTCCATAAATTTCATAAATACTCGGACCTTAATTTTTGAGACTCTGTTCTTATCGGGACTGTCCCTTTAAGGGCTTTTGTAGTTGTGGGAGGAAATTGGAGAACACAGAGGAAACCCACATAGTTAAACAGAACAAACAAAACTAAGATACAACAATTTCCTGGCTCAAACTTCTAAATTTAAGAAGATACACTTCTTTGCTTTATGTATGATTTAATGGTTGAGAGCGAGACCTCAAATAATATATTGATACTGCCTGAGGCGATAGCAGAGTGTTGCTTCAATATATTATGCAATGTCTTTAACTTGATATTATTGAACAACATAAAATACAGACACTATCCAGCAGGTGCTTAACAATGTCACAAGAAATAATGGTATGCCAACATCAAAGAATGACGTCAAATCTGTATTTTAAATCCGAAAAAAATATTGACTTGGATAGATATGATGTGTTTTTTAGATTATATTGATGGGGTGTGTTTTACTCTATTTACAATTTACATTTTGTGGCTTACAGTGTCAACAATGGAACACAAAATCAGTTACATCTACATCCAAACATTGACTTTATCTTTGGATATGAAATTGTCAACAAAATGATGCGAATCAAGAATTTTACTCTTCAACCTAAATTAAAACAAGTCCAATTATCTTCCTTGTACGATTCTCAATGCAAAAGGGCTTAGTTTTAAAACCAAAAACAATTTTTTGCAGTGTAGACTAACCCCTTAAAACAATAGCCCTAAAATTTGACATTTGGGACAGGGTTTATGCTACAAATAACTAAACAAACTAAATGTACTATCAATTCTTTGCTTGGAAGCTAAATTAAGATCATCTATAATTTTCTATTTTTTAATCTAAATTTGAGTGCGAATAAATGTTATTACATATAGAATAAGAATTGAGTTCTATGTACTAAATCGAAACTTTTTGATAATTGTGATATGGGAATTAACTGATTGATCGCTATGCAACTAGATGGAAAATTGTGCGGTGGTTTAACAGAAGCGGAGGAACCAACACCAGATTTACAAGGCACTCATCAAACGGAGCACAAATCTAACCAGACAAACTTGATTTCTCACTGTCAGTTTCGTCGTGATAGTCATCACCGCGACTACTCTCTGTTGCGCTCAGTTGTCCAGCTCCACCATAATTTCCACTTGTTATACTAGTCTTACTGTCGGCTAAATTATGTGTTCCATACAGATGACTACTTCTTGAACTACCAATACTTATATTATCACTTTCTGTAATATAAATAAATAAAACAATGGTTATCTACATGTAAACCGTAATAACAGACAGCTATATGGATAACATCGTTGCTTGTCTGGCGAACCAATGAATCTGAAATATTTAAGTATTGAGAATTATGCGTTTGAAATTTGCGCTCTGTCGTTATCTCTATGTCCATTCAATAATAACGTTATATGTAAATGGTGTCATGTTTCCTGTTGTATATGTATGAAATATTAAATCATAAATAAATATTAATATTTGATGGCTACAGAGATAACAACAGAGCGCAAATTTAAAACGCAAAATTCTCAATACTTAAATATTTCAGATTCGCCAGTTCGCCAGCAAAGTGACGACATTAACTAGGCTTCTTAAGTAAAAAAATCTATAAGCAAGTAAACCTCCTTCCCAGATTTCTCTCAGGAAGTTACCGGTATTCAAATTCTTCAGACTTGATTGACGATGTGCGGTTGTTGTCTATGTATACTTGGTTGGGACTGGAGCACATGTGACATCACAAGTGTACTTGAGTCATTTATCAAAAAAATGTATAAAGATGTCTGAATTATGCATTATGCCTTTAGAAAAGCCAATGGCATTAACAGTAAGATATAGTCATGAAGGGTCCCTAACTTTATTGTTTACTCAAAGTTTATTAAGAGCAAATCTTCAATTAGGGTACTCTAACCGTTATCGAGCCACACTGATGAGAATACCTTTATTGAAACCCAGTAATCAATTTTATCCATTTAATACAGATATCATATAATTCAAAGATACAAAATATTTAAGATTAGATAAAGACCTGATCGGTCTCGCTATAATAGTGAAAAAATAGAAAATGAAAAGATATAATATGTTGAAAATTTAAGTTAAATTAATTCACTCAGGGCCTTGTTATCGTCATTAGGAGAACAGTGTAGCCTTGATTGTCGTTGCTACGATAATAAACAAAGTCTTGATTATCCATTTTAGCGGTAACAGCATCAACCGCAAAACGTATTTAAATCTATTGAAAATCTAAACTATACCATGGCATCTGGATAAGTGAATTAATGTCTAATTAATAATTTAGATAACATTTAAGACCTAAAGAAAGATCTGTTGCAATGCCTGTTTAAATAAAATTCATCAAAGTAATTTAACACAAAATGAATTGGCAAAATTCTAAGTTTACGTCATTTACAAGATTTATCAGAAATCAAAATTAGATCTTCTTTATCTGTTTTCTTTGAAATCTAATTTAGCCATTGCCATTGGTCAAAATCATTCTTGCACAAGCCAAAGTGTTTGTCATTGTCTAATTGAAATGGCAGGACAGGTTTTAAGCACAAACTTACTATAGATGTTCTTAGATCTAAATGTTGCATAAATGTTCACAACATAAAATAAATGGAAACAGAAGGTAGATCTTATTTTATATGCTCTTTTGATTTGCTTTATTCCAATCAAATATAAGATAGCTACCTTTTTAAAAATAACTGATTTTCTGATAAACGAGTTGATAGTAAAAAACCGTTTCCAGCACAGCACAATATTTTTCCTTGATAATTGTTTCATTTTTTTCTCAAATTGATTTCTATACACCCACCTGATTCAGCACCACGTTTGTTTTTATGTTTAGAGTTAAAATTAACTTCATCTTCGGAGCTACTGGAAGAGTCCTGTTCACTGCTTTCACCATAGCTAGCTGGAAAACGGAATAATAAATTGCATTAAAACATGACATTTCCCAATCTATACAAACATCAGCAAATCATAATACAGTTTATTTCCCCAAGCACTTTATTTTTTATACTGTAATGATCTAGTGACTTTTTTAATCTCTTTTCAAATTATATCATTAATCATAGCTATGATGACACAACCTTTTTTCTTAATCTATTGTATAAACCGAAATGAAATGGGTTTTAATGTCTACTTTTCTTCACTGACTGGGCTCCCATCATACAGTATGCTACATATTATGTATGGGGGACATATTGCCCACACAGCGGCGCTACGCAGGCACGGATCCAGAGGGGGGGTTTGGGGGGTCCAAACCCCCCCTGCTCAGCTATATAAAAAAAATAATGCCTTGCATCAATGAAATTACATCACAAAGTGATCCTACATCAGTGTAAAAATGATTTCTCTGTTTAAAAAGCTCAATTTGTATGTATGCCTATGTAATTTAGAGACGATGATGGCAGATTCCCGTAACAGAAACCTGGCTAACCCCTCCTGCAAAAATTCCTGGATCCGCCCCTGCTACAGCCTATACTTATTTCAAATTCCAAATGTCAAGGATTCTTTAACGTGTACACCAATCTGTAAACCTGACTCAATTTTTTGTCCCATCCAAACAACTATACATTGTCCCTTGCCTCGTTATCTGTCCTACACCACTGTCAGAAAATCCAGATGACTTTCACGACTAACTCTGTTGTATAAACAATTTTGCAGCTGATTGCATGTGATATTAATCAGTCGGACTGAGCACTGGCAATTATTCACGTCCTGCGTCTTATCTACACAAATATAATTGTAGAATAATGAAGTTTGATTGGTGGACAATTTAATATTTGTGCCCTGGGTCTTATCTGCAAAAATTTAATTGTAGGATATTGAGTTTTGAATGGTGGACAACCTATTTGTGCAAGTATGTAGTATAAGATAATCATAGTTTGCCTTCATGAATAATAAATACCTCCTGCAAAGAAACACAGTTTATTTGAATCCAGGATAACTATCAATCAAATCATGAAATTCAATCGATAAATAATAAATTGTAACCACCTGTACCTGTACTGGTACTCCCCCTTCCCCGATGCCAGGCTGGTGATGGACCACCTGGTCTTACCCGCCGGGATCCCTGTGTCTGTATTCGACCCCTAGCTTGGTATTTGGCACAGTCTGTTTTTTTCTCAGGGATAACATAGCGTGGAATGGCTTTAAAGAACCAGGCACCAGATCGTTTCCAAACCTGAAAATAGAAAAGGAATAAGTCTAATGGGTACAGATATATGTTCAAATATTAAATCTTTCAAATGTCATTAATTATTACTTTTTGAATGTAATCATTACAATTACTTTTTCATTTTAGCAATTAATGACAATTTAATCGTTTCCTTTGATAGTAATTAATTACTAACTCGTTATTTTTACGACTTGTCCACATGCAAGGAATAATTACTACTTTTACACCTATAAGCATCTGCTTTTGTGCCCATAATTTTCCAATCAAAAATACCCCATCCCTATCTTATGCCTTTGTTTAAAAAATTCTGTATTGATCAGTCATAACAAATACTTGTCTTATCTATAACAAAAAACATTTTTTCTCGACAATTACAAATGAGTGTGTACTGAGTGTTCTTCAACAGTGATAATGAATGACCCGTTTCTAGCAATAAAACTTCAGCATAACGATCTAAGTTTCATTAACGGCCATCCCACCACTCTATATAAGTAGCGATACCATAATCAATAGTCTGCTATGAGCTATTTATTATCTGGTTCTCCTCCAACATAATATATCTCATTAATCAGGGTATAATCCTGTTAGTTCATTATTCCACGTAACACAACCTATTATATAAGATGATTGAGCAATCGTAAAATGTTCCATTACATATTAAGTACGTCTGGTTTTACTCTACACAAAAATGCAGAAACAGCCTCTTGGTTATATAACGAGCCCTAGATATTGATATACTGTTTATACTGGATACATGCAACATGTTACAAATTTAGAGGGATGTTTTTGTGTGCGAGAGAGAGAGAGAGAGAGAGAGAGTAGCTAATATCCTGAATGTAAATCAGTTTATAGTATACACATTCATATTACACTATTATATGCATTGCTACCTATTTGTGTCAATTTCTAGGTCCCAAATATTAGTGATTTAGTTCCTTTAAGTATAACTATAAGATGTACTTTTTGTCTAATACATGATAACAGAATAACAGGAATTTTGTATCGGATTCTCAAAGTCAATCTGTCATATAATTGGTGTATTTAATCCAGGTCTAAGTTTCAAAGACGATTGTCTTATTAATTAGTGCGAATATCACCTTATATGTAATTATTATAATGCTATCAGTTTGCTCAAGTCAGTAGTGTTATAGTTAAAGTCGTATTCTGATTGTATCTGTTGGCAATTAATTAATGTAAGGAATATATATAGCTTTACTAAGACAGGTTAGATCAGTGGTTCTCAACCTTTTTTCGCCAACGACACACCTTGGGACACAAAATAAAAACATAGCAAGTCGTAGACGGTATACAATCACAAACACAGACAAATCATACACACATCAAAATGAAGAAAAACACAGCTATGAACTTATACAAGTAGACACCAGTGAATACTCAATTAGTATCATATGGTTTTTCACAATTTCTTAAGTGAGCCGTTCCAAATTTCGCGGCACACTTGGGAAGTGTTTGTGGCACACTGGTTGAGAACTGGGTTAGATACACATAGCCTTGGAAATGCCAGCTTTCAAAAGCTATGAAAGCAATTACTATTCAAAAATCCCTTGAAAGTAAAACAAATAATTTACTCATTTCCTGTTCACAAACTATTTTGGACAAATTTTGAGTAAACCAAGGGTAATAACTCAGATATTTAAGACTACAAAGTTCAATACAGATCTGATGAATTATGTTGAAACTATTTGCATTCACAAGCAAAGTATGGTCGAATTGGTTAGCTTGTGTGCACTGTATCATAAGGTCTGTCATTCGGTCAACTTGCTTGGTTTCAATTCAGCGGTTGTACGTGACAAGGAGTAGGGTCGCCTGTCCAACCTCGCTCGTTTTCTCCTGGTCTTCCGGTTTCCTCCCACTACTAAAGATCCAAAAGTGCAAGCGAATTACAAATGTATTGAAATAAAATTGTACCATGTGTTAGTCTCAAAATGACCTGGTTTGTGTCGAGTGGACGTTAAACCCCATTTCTCTCTCTTTTTTCTGGCATCACAATAAACAATTTGAAATATTTCTGATGCTTGCTGAAGTTTTCTTGATTTTATGCTACGTTTTTAAATCATAAATAGTTTCATTGAATTCTGTTTTCCCCTAGCGGAAATATCAATGTATGCTATAAAGATCAAAGTGTGCAAGAAATCAATTTTATTTCACAATCTGAAATGTTGTTCCCGACCGAGATAAAATTAGCTCCACATTTACACAACAGAATATGTCAATTTCCTGTAGCGCTACAATAACCTATTTCTTTAAGGTTACCTAACCTTATTAAAAATTCATTACTTTAGGCAAGGCTCTAAGGTATTAAGTCTGGTTTCTTGATTTTAGAGCACACGTACTGTATAACAGCATGACCTCTGTTTAGATATAAACAGAAAGAAAATATTCATTGATGGCATGGATGGTAGTCCTGGTTTCTGCCTTAAAGCCTTAAGATCATACAATTTAAAACTAAGCACAATAAAAAGATAAAAAAAATCAAAAAACATTTTTGGTTTAAAAATTAATCCAATCATCAATCACTATTAACTTAAAGGGACAATAACACTCTTGCATTAATTTACATTAATAATTGATATCTATGGATGTACTTGATTGCATCATATCAAAGGCCTTTACATTAGAATTTAGTACAGGACCATTAATGTATGTAAGAGACAATAAACAAAACTCTGGCTAATTCCTAAAAATCTGTACATTAGTCCACTAATTCCATCCTATTTCATCACATTTTGGCATTTGATTATTATATATATATATATATATTTATTCTATATATACATAAAATAGAATAAATAAAAGAATGCACTCTCAGGTATATAGAAATATGAAGTTTCTAGAAAGAAAAAAATAATTTCATCTTAGCTAGCGTTTTCAGCAACTACGGGGATCGCCAGGCTTTTTATTTCTATATATATTTAAAATGCTAAAATGTTACTTAGGCTTTTGATATTCATTACAGTGAGTAATGACAAATACAAGGTGAAAATGGGCCCACCCTCAACCAATTCACATGACAGGGTGATTGAAAAAGATAACTCTATGGCTTAGTAGTTTCTAGCGATTGAAATGATTTGTGTCGGCATACCTTTTATCTCTTCGTCATTTACCGTGAAACAAAGTAGTACAGCTTTGCGGTTGTACTAATAATTTTGGATATATATTATTTGTTTTTATGATGCCAGTAAAATCTTGGACTACTACTATAAAGGTAAAGTTCATCCGTGTTCATGTCTTACTTTTCTGCACCAACTGGGATGATGCAATACATAGAACCTCTTTTTCTTGTATTATTCGAATGACTAGACATTTTTACCTGCCATGTCTACTCCTCTTTGTCTTCCAACTCCAACAAGACTGGAAAATTCTAAGTAACTATCTCATTCAACACCAGGAAAAAATCCTGGACCAAGTCAGTATGGCTCCACATTCAAAAAAAGGAAGAATAAAATCTTCTTTTAAAGTCAAGCCAACAGGATTCAAATTTACTTCACAATATGCTTTTAGGTCATCAGATTTTTTTTAATTCTTGTTGTCTATGACAGCCATGAAGATGCTGCTATATTATTTCAAGTAACAGAAAAACAAAAAGATTACACCAAGTTGAACAGCGTCAAATTGGAAAATCTATTGGAATAGGTTTTTTATGTCTTCCAGTTGTCTGTCAATTTCATTCAACAAATTTCTTTCTAAACCAAACACGCAAGCTATATTGTATTTCCATCAAAAACGGCCATACAAGAAATCTATTTCCTAAGAGATTGCGGTCGAAATAGATGCCTTCACACATACAAACTGTGTGATGTGATAATGTATTTAGTAAAAACATATTTAAACTAATTTATCTATCAAAAGCTTGCTTCAAATCACTCTCAAATCATTTCAATCGCTAGAAACTACTAAGCCATAGAGTTATCTTTTTCAATCACCCTGTCATGTGAATTGGTTGAGGGCGGGCTCATTTTCACTTTGTATTTGTCATAATTCACTGTAATGAATATCAAAAGCCTAAGTAAATTTTTTTCCATCTTTTCATCGTAGAGTCTGCTGTACATTTTAGTATTTTACTGTATTTACCATTTGTCATCAAGCTGCATATTTTAATAGGAAATAAGAACCCTATTAAAAAATTTCGTTGGCATCTTTTTATGATATGTAATGGTCTATTTGCCAGTGTAACATGTTGTTCATTGAGCTAGTGCCATTGTAGTGTCTGGTCACATAAAATAAAGTGTACAAATTTTAGGGATTGCATTACTGAATTTGATAGTCTGAGCAACAGTTATAGAATAAATCTCTTGCTATCAAGCACAATTCTAAATTTAATAGCACCAATGTGTCTACAGTGATTCATTTATTTTTATCAAGCACTTTTAGATATGAATAACAAAAAAATTATATATATAGAAAAGCCCCAAACACAATTGAAAAACAAAGAAATTGCAGAATGTCAAATTACTTTTTTACTCTGCAAATTACTTGTCCAAATACACAGAAAATAAAGAAAAGGGATTTTTTTTTAAATAAACACAAAAACTCAACTGGAAAATAGAAGAAATTGCAGGATGTCAAATTATTTTTTTAACTTCGACAAACTTGTGCCAATATGCAGAAAACGGATGCGCAAACCTATCAATTAACATGTAATAGATTACAATCTTCTCTCTACCACATTGGATTAAAAAATCAATAAAATAGATTGGTTTAACCTACTGTTGTAAACAGTTCATCTTTAGTCATTTATATGTATCTCTCTCCATGCCAGATCGGGATAGAACTGGTTTTAATGTCATCTCAACACCAACCAGGTCATTTCAGGACTATCATGGTATAATCATATTTGAATATTTCATTTACAATACAAGGTGGTCTTTAGAAATGAAATGGAAGGCAGGGAGCCTGGGATAAAAATTGGCAGACGTCAGTACTCCTAATCCACAGGCAGCTGTTAAGGCATCATACAAAATTTTGTAGGTTCTTCGTATCTCACTATATGCAGTAACATTAAAAATTAAATTTCCTGGCATGATATATGTTATATCACATAATTGTATTGGAAAAGACCACCATGGTCTTGATACAGAAATAAGTTCTAATCAAACTGAGAACTGAAACAAAGTTTTTCCGCAGCAGCAGTCAGGATGTGTATAACATATCACTGTAAATCCAATTTCCAGTAACTTGATAAAAGTTAACTTGGTTTCCGACAAGGCTGTCGCACGATATTTACAAACTACATTTTGTGTAATGCATCAAGTTTCATTAAATCTCTGGAGTTTTTTTGACCAGAATCAATAACAGCATGATAAAATGGAGAAATTGTAATGTAAAGACATGGTATTTTCCTTTTCCGTGATCAGCAACGACAGCTTTTAGACTACTGAAGTAATCAACATTTCAAATCATTGTGACCTTTTCAAAACTTTGTCAATTCCTTTATGCAAAAAAAAAAGAAATTAAAATGTCAGCTAAATTTCCTCACTGTTCAATTATCACTGTGATTGTTAGCATTATTTTATTGTTTTGAAATGTGTTTTACTATTTGTCATGTCACAGATTAGAGAGACAGAAATGGAGTTTAATATGTACTTGCCTAGCTGGTAACTTGAAAGAGCTAAATAACTAATATTCGTGACATAGAGATTAACACAAACAGGTCATATATGTAATATGTATGTATATAATCTGATTTACATTCAATTGTTTCCCTTTTCACTCTAATTTCATATAACTTATATATGTTCGGCCGAAATACGCCAGAAGTCTCAATCAGATGGCAATCTGTAGTGTCTGGTTATTCCAGTCTAAACCGATGGTATTTATTGCCCATGCTTTCCAGATAAGAATATGGCATCACTGTTTGAATATGTCTTAAATCTTTTCCCAATAAGATAACATCAATGATGATATAAATTAACAAATAATTTATATGTCTTCAATGTCAAAGACTTTGGAAGATATCTGTGTTAGAGACTTAGCTACTTTAATTATTAAAATGATGAGATAATGCTAAAAATTGTCAAATTATGGCAAAATACTTTAAAATTTGACCATCTGACAAAATTTTCAAATGAAAGCCTTGTTTTAAATATATTACTTTGGTTAAAAAGAGAGATAGAAATGGGGTTTAACGTCCACTCGACACAAACTAGATCATTTTGGGACTAACATATGGTTTAATTTTATTTCAATAATTCGCTTGCGCGTAGGGGTCTTTAGCAGTGGGAGGAACACTGAGTGCCCGGAGGAAACTCACGAGGTTGAGAAGGCGCCCCTATCTCCATGCCACATACGCTCACACCAGGGATCAAAACCACAGCCGCAAGCCAGAGGTGACCGGCCAGCTAGAAGTCAAAGCACGGCACTCTAGACCACTAAGCCATCCCAACCCCCCTTGGTTAAAAAATCTAACAAACTTCTTACAGAATATAAAAGCAATTGACAAATCTTTGCCAGAATTAAGTAGACGCTTTCATAAAAATTGAATTACAGCTCGAGCAGTTGCCTTTAACTTTAAGTCTAACTAAATGAATAACACACACTACAGGAAACATCAAAGTCAGTCCTGTCTCTTTTATTAATAAAACCCCACAGCTTAAAATGTGTACGTAAAAATGTTCAAACAATCTTGTGTTAGGAAGATTAACCAAGAAGAAGTCACATAGAGAGTGAGAAATATGAACGTGATCAATACAAGTAAATGCTTCCAGCTGAAATTGTCACAATCAAATAATGAGACATTTTACAGTAAACTGAGTTTATAACTCCCCAGGGATGAAGGTATGGAATCTTTATTGTTATCCATGACAACATGAACACAGTTGGTTGGCTGTAATAGCCGATAAGAGCTAGTTTCCATCCCATCCTTCCATTTCACTTCTATGATTTATAATCTAAATAATAATCATAGAATACGCAAAGGTGATTGAACAGAATTTTTAGTGCTTACACAGATATTTCTTAATTCCATCATCATATAGTTGCTGCTTGGTTTCCCATCCATGTTGCTATTAAATATCTAATAGGATTTATATCAATTAATAGATTAGTAATGTCTTTAACCTTGAACACAGCGAACGCAAGCCATATGCACTATGTCTAAATCAGATTAATTTTTCCAAGGGGCAAGCCAAGCCTGGAAATGGAGATTTAGTTGACAAAAAGTTGGGCAGTAATAATAATGTTATGTTTGACATTAAAAACATTCATAAGAAATAGAAAAATCAGCGCCAGAGTAAAAACCCTTAACAGATTGTGCTCGATTTAAGCTTTATTGTTGATCAGTTTGTGACAGGTTTGCCTCAGGCTTTTAGAAACACAACATAACTTGTGCCTCTGTTTTATGGTGAAGTCATATGACTACAGGGCCAAAAAGCAAGTGGTTCTTGGAGTACCTTTAAAAATAGTGCAGAAAGATCCCCAGGCACTTTCAAATTTAATCCCAGAAAGATGCAACAATACTGTTGTTTGCAAGTTTAATTCTTTTTTAAAAACAAATAAATTGAATACGATAATAATATGGTTTTAATTCCAAAAAAGGCCAAAGGACCTTTATGAGATAATACTATATTAAATTATTTATTCCTTGAAGACATTGTTCTGCATGAGTATGTATATAATCCTACAATATGTGAGCTGGTGGTTAATATTTTCAAACCAAAAGACACATTCTACGAAACAGCTCTTATTTGTCTATAATAATTTGATAGGAAATTTCCAAGAAAAGTATGGCATAATTTAAACAAGGGCCTTAACTCATGAAGTAAATTACAGAAATTGTTGAAATGTGACAGGCTTTTTTGTTTCACTAATCTAAATATTGTACATGTATATAAATTTCATGCAGATCGGATGATACCTCTTGTCGTTTTAGTGTTTACAAGGTCAACAAAGTGAAACAAAGGCCATAACTCTAGACTCAATTAACAAAAATTGCTGAAATTCAATAGGACATCTCACTAAGTAAACAGAGAGAGAGAGAGAGAGAGAAATCGAGTTTAACATCCATTCGACAGAAACTAGGTCATTTTGGGACTAACATATGGTTTTAATCTATTTTAATATTTCTATTGTGCGTAGGCGTCTTAAGCAGTGGGTGGAAACCAGAGGACCCTGAGAAAACCCACGAGGTTGGACAGGCGATCCTACTCCTTGCCACGTACTACCAGGGATTCGAAACCACGCCAGTTGACGCAATGACAGGCTTTATGATATAGCACGCACTTGCTAACCATTCGGCCATCCACCCCCACCCCCTAATGTAAACAATATATATATATCTATTTCAAAACAATCAGGTGATAAATGTAGTCTGTAGAGTGTTCACAATAACTTGTGGACAATGGACCGATCAACAAACAGCAATAATATACGACCATATTTCCATATGTGGGCGTACAAAAAGTTTTTCCTAAAGACAATTCAAGAATTTTCTTAGGCTTCAATATTGATGATCAATGTACAGAGAGTAATGACAAAAAGTACCCTCCCTTAATTAAGTGCCATGAAAAGCATGGCTACCGGTACCTTAAAGATACATTATGGAAGATAAGATAAAGAGTTGGCAGTTCCCACTATAATAGGTAAAAACTATAATGTAATTTGCTGAAAATTTCAGTCAAATCGATGCACTATAGGCCGAGAACGGAACACGTGAAATTTCTGAATAGCCTCGGTCATCATTACTAAAAATCATTAATAAAAACAGAGTAGTCTCGATTATCCAATGTTGTGATTTAATTACAATGGCCGTTCTGCGGCATATTTGAATCTAATCCAGCTTACATCAAAGGCTAGCCTTAACATCGAGAGTTTATCATGGTCTGGATAAGTTAATTAATGTCTAATTAATAATTTAGATAACATTTCAGGCCTAAAGAAATACACGTTATAGACAAATTTCCTCTTGCAATACTTGCATAATGCAAATTTAAGCAATGTATTGAGAGGGATTTAAACAAAAATTTGTTTGAAAATCTTTTTAGTAGAAATGCTGAAATGTATCATCAAATAAGTTTGTATGTGGGAAGGCATCTTTAAACTGTTCAAATACAATTCTGATTAGCAGAAGTCTATAACCTTGAGAAAAGAGGTAATGTATATGGTTTAAATAGGTTTATATTCTAATAAACACACTCCGGATAATTCCCCAGAGCTTTCATTTAAAACTTTTGCCTGTCAGTAAATTTGTTCATGTATCAGTAAGATATTTTCCACAGAAAACATTTCAGGCCTAAAGAAAGACCTGCAATAGCCAGATTTAGCTGTTGCATTATGCATGTTTATGGTCTCTGTAATTATGTACAAGGTAGTAGTTGTGGTTTACTTGTAAGTAGATGAAAGGTTAAGAACAGGTGTTACCAGACATTAATGTAAATTATGTGCTAATAAGATATGAATGGAAGATTGGTTTGTGTGCTTTGTATAATTAACATGAGGTCTTACTTGGTAATCAGAGTCAGTAATTTCAATTCGATTTATTTCATAACAATGTTTCATAGCACATACAAGTAACATTAATTTGAAAATATTACCTGTATGTGTTACAAAACATTGTTATTTTGAGAATTATCAATATTAGGGAAACTGTTGAATATATTTTGCTTGTTGTATATATGTAGCTTCAGTAAATGAATACAGTTATATAGAGAGAGAGAGAAAGAGAGAGAAATAGGGTTTAAGGTCCACTCAATACAAACTAGGTCATTTTGGGACTATTATATGTTTTGATTTTATTTCAATAATTAACCTGCGTATAGGGGTCTTTAGCAGTGGGAGGAAACCGCAGGAGGACCCAGAGAAAACCCACAAGGTTGGACAGACAATCTTACTCCTTGTCACGCACACCCCGGGATTCAAAACCACGCCAGTTCATTCAATGACAGGCTTTATGATACAGCACGCACATGCTAACCATTCGGCCATCCAACCCCCCATATGCAGAGAGACAGAGAAAATGGGGTTTAACATCCACTTGAGGTTTGACAAACAACCAAACTCCTTGTCACATACAAGTGGGGTATCGAAACCACACCACTTGACTTATGACAGACCTCAAGATCTAAAGCGCACTGCTTAAAGATTCGGCCACCCCACCCCTATATTCATATATAATACCTTGTGTCTGTTGTTGTGAATGTTTAAAACTATTTTTCTATTTCAGAGTCAAAACAAAGATGACCTAATTATGCTCCATGGATATATCTTTGAAGTTTACATTTGTGCTTGAATTTCTGCTTTCTATTAAAAGATTAAAGTATGTGGACAATAAGATGAATAAATTTTTATCAACAGACTGTTTCTTTAAAGAACACATTCGTGCTTGAACAGGGGCGGATCCAGGAATTTTTGCAGGAGGGGGTTTGCCAGGTTTCTGTTACGGAAATCTGCCATCATCGTCTCTAAATTACATAGGCATACATACAAATTGAGCTTTTTAAACAGAGAAATCATTTTCATACTGATGTAGGATCACTTTGTGATGTAATTTCATTGACGCAAGGCATTATTTTTTTTTATGTAGCTGAGCAGGGGGGGGTTTGGACCCCCCAAACCCCCCCTCTGGATCCGCGCCTGTTGAAATTCAGTTTTCTTATATTAATATATGTGGACAAATAGATGACCAAATTATGCTCAACAGACTATCTTTAAAGCACAATATGTACATGCTTGAATTTCAGCTTTTCTATTAAAATGAATGATGTATGTGGCTATATAAAAACTGTAAATACATGCTTATATATTGGCAGTATATAATTTTCTAACCAAATCAAGGAAATATAAACTGGTGATAATAGATAATTGATAATCTACTCCAGGACAACTCACAAGGGTATAACTAAAAACTAGACAGTAGTCATAGCAACACATTTCCTAAAATCAATTCTAGTATATGAGACTAGGTGTTTGGGAGAGGTTTTTGACCAATAGATTGCTTCGGAATTAAATTCCTGCGGTGAATTCTGTGTCCTGTCAGTGTAGTCTGCTACAGATCAGTCATTGATTAAAACCTGTGTATTAATTTTTCTCTAACCTCGAACTACAGACGGTCTAGAATACCACTCTCTCATTTCACAACACGCAACACTGTTTACTGTTCACGCTTAAATATTGTCATTTACCAATCTCACTTTCTGACAGACAATTGGCTTAAAGTCTACAAATAAATTGGTTCATTATTATCAGGACACACTTGCAGTTTATCAGCAATTATACTCAAAAAGTCAGTGCTGCAGATACGGGCATTAACTTCTATAATTAACTGATCTATAGGTTAAATCTTATGCCCAACTGAATGAAAAAAATGTAAAATGTAAAAAAAAAAATGTTTGTCAAGCAAAAACAACAGTTTTGATGTCAGGGGTAATAACGCAGCAACACACAAACCTAATTATCGAAATGTCATGTCTATGACTAGTAAATTCAAAAGCGGTTTACCCTATGGCTTAATAAACCAATCAGCCCAAATAAGATCCTTTGGGTTATTTGTTTTTCTTCACTCATTTGTAATCGGCAGTGCACTATATGGAGGAAAACCCATGCGATCGAGTTATCACTAGTTAACACTTTCATTTTCAAAAGGCTTGAGCATTGTCTTTCTTTCTTCACACAAAGGTTGCATTTTGTATTTGTACAAGGATTTATGAAATATATCTAAAAGTTGATATAAATAACTGTTTTCATTATCTATCATTAACTAGAATATAGAAAAACAGACGTATAGTCTCCTTTAATGAAGGGGCTCAAGGTAGCTAAGTGGGTAAGATGCTGGCTGGCTAGCCTGGAGGATGGTTGTTCGATTTCTCCACTGTCCGATTAAGTTCATCTACTTTCTCCGGCAAGGTTCCCCCTTGTTGGTGATACAGGACCAAGGGTCTGACAGCTGTCTAGTCAATTGGATGGCACAAAAAATCAAGGTCTGCATGGATGTAAATGATCCCTTGACAGTTGGAATTTGTTATAAGAGAAGGCCATAGTGCTGCTGCTGTCTGGGCAAAATTTCCCTCAGAGCACACTGTATGGTGTATACCCGTCTTCATTAGCCCAGTTTTGAGCAAAACAATACGAAATTAAACTCCATTTCATTTCCTATAATGAAGATCATATTTAACATATACATTCAGTATAATATCACACCGTTATTTAAATATATATATGTAGTGTCTGATGAATATGTATGTATTCCATATAAGGTTACTTATAAACATGTGATCACTATTTCAATTGTTGTACCCCTCTATTGTTAATTAGAGTTGCGTGTAAGTATAAGAGGAATAAAACGTGTTAGATTAGATTCGGATGTGTGTGTGTATTTTAATCTGAGTTAAATCCAATGCAATCCTTGAGATATATGACCGGGGAGATATATATAACAATATATACTGTCGTCTGAAGTTAAATACATCTAATAATTGTACATATGTAAGTGTAGATAGAGGCACGCAAGGCCAATTGTATCATAAATCTGTCTCCCCATACACCATGAATAAGTGTCTCAGCCACTAGCTCTCATTCCAAATGAAACGAGACAACAAATATTACGTTATAACCATTTACATATCTATTAAATGGTAAGTATATATTGTCTGAGACTGTTCGTGTCTGAGAGGTTGTAATTATTCCACGTCAAACCATAATTAAATAAAAGTAAGACCAAGCCGACATAAAAACATAATGACATTTCTGACATTAAAATGAGACACTAAAACGTGTATATAACATGTGAAATGAAATGAAGTGGGGTTTTACGTTCCATGTTCTGCTCAGACTCACTCAGAGTGCCATACAGTGTGCTATCCGGGAAATTTTGCTTTAGCAGCTACTCTTCATCCTTCTATTATATCGAATTTCAATTGTCAGTGGTTCTTTAACATGCACACCAATGTGTAAAGGGTTATGCTTTCCTTGATCTGATAAAGGGTTATGCTTTCCTTGGTTATGCTTTCCTTGATCTGATAAAGGGTTATGCTTTCCTTGATCTGATAAAGGGTTATGCTTTCCTTGATCTGATAAAGGATTATGCTTTCCTTGATCTGATAAAGGATCTTATACCTCAAATTGTTATGAGGGGGCTCCCATTTCGTCTTATTCCTGTTGAGTAGGGATTTTCTCCTAGTGATAATTTAGACAGATCAATGCTAAATGTAAAATCCTTTTCAACGAATCCCAGAAAGTAAGTTGTATAGATCTATTATGAGCCCTGTACTAAGCTTTAAATCTAAAATGGAAACCAAAAAAGAATTTTGTGACCATAACATTTTGAAATTCAATACTTTTTTTTCCTTATGCACTAATGAACAATCCCACCACATGGTTTTTTTTTAACAAATTCTCTTTTGCAAAGTTTTCTGTTTATTGTGGTCACAAGTTTTCCCATTCAAAATCAGACCAGCAAGATAATGCCACCAGGCGTGGAAATAACGGTTTTAGATGTACCTGACAAAATGTCAGGCACTAATGAAATAGTAGCTGATATTTTCAAATTAGTGCCGGACATGTATTAATAATATCATTAAACAAGCCAACAGTGAGGCTGATGTCCCCCGCCGAAATCCCAAAATAAATAGAAGACACATATTAATTAATCGCACATTTATTTTTTTCAATGTATCGAGCAATCAAACCGTACACGAAGTGTCATCCAAAAGTGTTTTATAAAGAAAAATGCTAAAGGCAGACAAAAGGGCCCCTCTGGCCAAGGGAAAGGGCCCTCGTGTCCAAGTCAATCGTTTCTATACACTGTTACTGTCGAATCGATTACTAAATGAGAATGCAGTCATTGTATTGGCATAAAAATCATCAATCAAGATGAACCTAAGTTATCTTGTCCAAAAGTATCAACCAATCAAATTGCTTATCTCTGCTTACCCTAAGCGGAAAATGCTCATCTTCGAACTCCATCAAGGCATTGACCTAATAAGCATATACACCAAGTTTGAACATTTTAACTCAATTAGAAGGAGAGTTATTGTGTTCCAAAGTATCGACTACTCTCGACCAATCAAATTGCGTATTGCTCTGCTTACCTTGAGCAGAAAATGCTCATTATCGAACTTAGTCAAGGTATTACTGTAATGAAACTATACACCAAGTTTCATCACTCTCACTTAATTAGAACTAAAGTTATCGTGTCCCAAAGCATCAACCAATCAAATTGCTTATCTCTGCTTACCCTAAGTGGAAAATGCTCATCTTCGAACTCCATCAAGGCATTGGCCTTATAAGCATATACACCAAGTTTGAACATTTTTACTCAATTAGAAGAAGAGTTATTGTGTTCCAAAGTCTCAACCAATCAAATTGCGTATCGCTCTGCTTACCCTAAGCGGAAAATGCTCATCTCCGAACTCCATCAAGGCATTGACCTAATAAGCATATACACCAAGTTTGAACATTTTAACTCAATTAGAAAGAGAGTTATTGTGTTCCAAAGTCTCGACCAATCAAATTGCTGTGCTTACCCTGAGCGGAAAATGCTCATTATCGAACTTAGTCAAGGTATTACTGTAATGAAACTATACACTAAGTTTCATCACTCTCACTTAATTAGAACTAAAGTTATCGTGTCCCAAAGCATCAACCAATCAAATTGCTTATCTCTGCTTACCCTAAGCGGAAAATGCTCATCTTTGAACTCCATCAAGGCATTGACCTAATAAACACATACACCAAGTTTGAACATTCTAGCTCAATTAGGAAGAGAGTTATTGTGTCCCAAAAAGTGTGACGGACAGACGGACAGACAGACAGACAGACAGACAGACAGACAGACAGACAGACGGACGGACGAACCCATTTTAATAGTCCCCCAACTTTCTTCGAAAGGCGGGGGACAAAAAGACATATCAGTGCCTGACAAATGACAGGCACCAGAGGTTTTGTGCCTGACAAAGCCTGCATTTGTGCCTGACATTGTCAGTGACTGGTGCCTTATTTCCAGGCTAGAATGCCACAGCATACATTTCATATAATAAACATAAATAGAAAGATAACTTTGCAATCGAAGAACCAGACAAAAAATTTGTGGGAATCAGAAAAAAATTCTGACAAGAACTCAGACCTGAAGAGTGTTGATAAGAAATTGTGGACACATGCTGGATGAAGATATGTCCATATTAAAGAGAAAGAGAAACAGGGCTTAACGTCCACTCAACATAAACTAGGTCATTTTGGGACTAACATCCATATCAATGTGGGTGTATAAAAATTTATACACATGTTGAAATGCAAACTGATCCCGCAGTGAATATTCGCTTGGCCGCTACAATCACTGATAAGCATGACATCGACGAGGCTTAATGAGTACGGCATATTAACTTTTTAACTCCGACAAATTAAATTCTCAAACATTTTTTTGAGGTAAAAGAAAAATAAATAAAGACGTTTGAAGTATTTGTAGTTAAAAAATATTTCCTATTTAGTGTAAATGGGTATTAAAACGAGTAAAATGCATCATTTTGCCCGAAGCAGTTAGGTGTTAAGTAAACATTGCACGAGCCGTTGAGCCAATGACTAACGGCGCGTGCAGTCAACGCACCTGTTGTGGACTGTCGTCTGTTACAGAGATATTTCGTAAGTAATTCTCTGTGAAACAGATTGGTTGAAATGTGCAAGTCATTCGCAGAAAGAATCACATCATGTCTTGACAAGTTTTTCATGGATCCAATGCGAGTGATGAGTAGTGTTCAACTGACATCAAGTTTGCACCAGCTCCAGTGTCTGGGAGAACATTTCCCAAACTTCCATAAACCTCAAGTTGTAGAACTTCAGTTTAATCTAGGGCAACTTGAAATATGTATCACTTGTTTTGAGGACCCTTTTGCAGAAAATGGACAACACCATAGCAGTTCCTTGATATTGTGTGTGTGAATTAGTTTTATTTAACGTCCGCTTCCACCGAGGTGATATCGCAGACAATCCTTGATATTTCGACCACACCCTTTATAATGGCGGGCAGCGGTGTGTATTCAGCTCTTTTCAATTATTGGTAATCACAGCAACCAATAAAACTAAAGCCAAAAAGAAACTATCGATACCTGTAAATGATTTTAAATAAACAGTAGATCTGATCATGATGTTAATTAAATGTGCAACAACAACATAATACAATGTTAATTAAATGTGCAACGAAAACATAACTCAGAGTTAACGAAATGAAATGATGTTTGATGTCGCACTGTTTTTCTCCAACTGGACTAATGAAGATGTTCTCAACACAATATGTTTAGTATTGTGACCACTGCAGTCCAATTGGTCGAAACTAACTCTTCAAAATCAAAAGTCTTTTGTCTGCGTCATTTGTTATATCACAAATTTCAGAAAAAAAAAGATATCATTCACTCTAAGATAAGACTTCGAGAGCCATATGTGTTATGATATGATAGGCATAAAGAACAAGAAAGGTTACAAACTATAGTTATTTAAAGACAATTAGTTACAAAATAAGAATAAAGCATTGACTATAGCTCAATTATCTTGCATTTGGCATCTTGAGTCAAGTCGTATTTACATCAATATCCCTGTAACACCCGTCACAGACTAAATGTCAATGATATCGACACACAAGATCCAATCCATCATGCGGGTGGCCAGCTAAGCTCTCAAGAAAATAGAGTTATAATAAATCAAGTTAGAATAAGCTAGTCTTCTCTATCAACTTTCCATTCATAAAGAGTATATCAAACGCCAACCTTGTTGACTAAAACAGTCTGTCTTAATGCCAGGTTGAGCCCACGTCAATAAAATTTACTCAGAGATGAGAATAAACGCCAGACACATGTTTTCTTCTAACATTAAGTCAAAACCTTGTAAATTAACTTTAGCAACTTCAATGGACATGAGATGTAATAAACGTGTTCAATACCAAGTTTATGTTTAAATATATTCAGTAATCACACTACAAGATAAAATAATTCTAATGTTGAATTGTTTTCGAGTCTATGAAAAATACAAGTTATCTTACAATAGTTTGATCAAATTTATGTTTTTATTCTATAAACTAAACCAATCACAGGATGAACAATCTTTGGCAGATTTGTGCATACTAATTGGCATCTTGCAAGTGTCAGTAGACCATTATTTCTATAGTTATGACTGGCAAAAGCAATGGAGGGGGGCCTTCTGTCAGTAATAGAATATTAACGAATGGCATAATTTAGACTAACTGGTAAATCCTACCACGGCACAAAAGGTGTAAAAAGTACAGCCCATTTACTGTTCTCATTAAAGATGTATTATGTAAGAGCTAAATATGTTTATATGTCTTTATTTAATTCTTCAAATTTTATATAAATTACTATTTAGACTTATTAACACGACAAGCCAATAATCTTCTCTCTGTATCATCAGATGGCAGAGATTTAACTGGATTTGACCACCTGTGCCATTTTAACATGTAACAATAATAGACTAAGTCTCTCTTGTCCAGTAATTGCTAGCTAAAATAAACAATCTGCACTACATCTTCCAAAACTCATAACTTTGCTCAGAAAGTAATTTCAATGAAATTTTCAATATATTCATTTTTCATTATCTATTTTTGAACTTTTATATTACATAATGCATCTTGAAGTGAGACACAAAATATGAAATGATAATAAACTGAAAGAAAGTATATTAATGTAAGGATTGTATATATGAGAGTCTATTTCTATAATTACGCAACAGTAGGTATGCTGAGATTGTTTTTTCTGGAGACACTTCCTTTTAAATGCCCTCCAGATGTCAGTCATGGTCAAAGGAAACAAAACTTAAAAAACAAATTATGAACATTTTTATCATGCTGCGCCTACAGTCACAGGATATAATTTGGTTAAATAATACAATTAATTTGGTACCCTAAATAGAATTATGCTAGGAGCCTGTTGAGCCACTGCAAATAGATTTTAAAAGGCATGAAAGTTTTTGAATGAAATGCTTATTTATTTCAGCAGAAATCTCGTTTTATAATAATTGCCAATGCTTACAAAGTCTACAAACTGACAATATCTATATATTAACAATGAAAATGACATATTTTTTCTTTCTTACATCATTTAAGAATATTAGGTCATATTAAAATAACAGTATATACAGACAATTTAAATCACAGGTGCATGTCATCATATATTATATTACACTGCATGATGTGCTCTTTAAAGCCATTGATAATCATTTACATATTGTTAACTATATCTCATATTTTATAGCTCAATCCAAACATTAAAATGTACTCAAATTGATTATCTAAACATTTAATTCAACATACATTATGCAAGAGCTAGATATAATTTATGAAATAATCTGAATAAATGACAGTAACGGAAAAAAGCAACAGCAGGGGTAAAAAAGTAACATGTATGGGAAACAGGGCTGGGGTAATCATTTTTTAAGAAATGGTCATGTAATTATGAGTATTGGGGAACAAAGCCCTACAAAATGAGGGCGTTGGCGGGTGGGAATGTGAAACAATATTGTTTAATTTGAAAATAAGGAAGCTTAACTCTGTGTCAATTTGGGGGATTTAAGGATGTGTTCTGGTGAAACTTGTAAGCAAGACATTTTGACTGGAGAATGTCGTTTTTCGTGGTCTTTAGAAATTTCAAATAAAATAGGTTTTGTGGATCAAACAGGTGACCTAATGGCTAAGAGAATATGTCTTTCATGAGGGATTACAGCATCTAATTAAAACCTATAAGACAAACCTGCGGTGAAGATTGATAAACAACACAAACATTGTAAGCAACGAACAACACAACAAACATATATATATATAGTTAAACAGATCTGTACAGTCCCTGACCTGTAAATAAAAAATCAACCCACCTCTCTATGTTCACTGCATATTTTACATAACCACAATGGTTGTCGAGCACTATTTATAGTATCCACTCCACATTTTGAACACACAGCCTTAAAAAAAATATTACATTACTGATAATAATGGTAACAAGTAGTCACCATAATTGATAAAAAATAAAAACTATGAATAATTATCACATCAATTGAATTATATATTTAGCATCTAGAATGACCACAATGGTTTTCAAATTAAGCAAGGGCCATAACTCTAACAGTAATTAACAGAATCATTGAAGACCAGTAGGCTTCTTCCAGTTATGAACATAAACACTGTGCATAAATTTTTAAATTAATCAAAGGCAAGAACTCCGACAGTAATTATTAGCTTCTATCAATGTATAACCTCTAAAGTGTCCATATGACGAGAGGGACAAAAATGTACGATCACGTTACAGCGAAGGTGTATAAAAATAGATTTACCTTTTTACAGTCATCACAGAATGTAGGTGAAGATCCAAGTAAACCAAATTCATCTCCACATAATACACACTGAGTTGTACCGTTACCAATACAATTCTTCTTCATGTTATCTAATTTCTCTACTAAACGTCTGAAATAAACAAAACTTACGTACAATAAATCTGTGGTGCAATTGAAATTAAATGTAATTAAAAGAGTGTTTAACATTTTCACTATATTCTTCTTGCACTTTTAAGTGGCGTTATCAATGCTACCCAAGATAATTAATTGTAATTAATATTGAATAATATTTTATTTGCAAGAAAGCCATGCAAAGTGAGGAAATATGCTCACACAGCAGATATGTTTTGACACAAGCTTACTTAGTGATCAGAGTTCATTTATTCCTAGAAAACCACTAAAAATAGTAAACTGTTTATATCCCAAACATGATTCAAAAGATGTGTCTCAAATTTTTAGTACAATCGCCTTCTTGTAGGTTTTAGGGTAACACGCTTAAAAAGCAAAGTCTAAGGCTCTGCCAAATTGAGTACAAGCAACAAGCTTGGTTTTTTTGGACTATTATGCATTGGTGGACAAACTTCGAAATCTGATATGACATCACAATTTAAAGATAGCTTTGATGAACGTCTGGTTTGTTGCCAAATCAAAATAGTACTAACAAGAATTTTTCATTTAAGCAATGTGTGAATTACTGCATTTTAATTCTCAAGGTCTGAAATCTTACCCAATTCGTTCTTGTTCCGACTGGTCCAGATATTCTGCTCTCTGCATTACTCTCATGATTTGTTCTTGTTCATCTAAATTTAATTGTTTGGCCTTTTGAAATGATGACATACGGTTTGTGTGAACTGACCATCCAGTTCCCAGCCTTTAAAAAAGATTTAAATGAAAAGTTATTGTTCACTTGCCCATAACGATTGATGATATGAAAATGTTGAAGGAAAGAAATGGGGTTTAACATCCTACTAATCTACGCCAACTTGGCTAAAGAAGACGGATATATGTCTATCAAGTGTACTATAGGCTAAATTTTGCCAGCATCTCTAAAGCCTTCAGTTTTTTCGAATACATCATCCTCGCGTTTTTGTCCCATCTGAATGACTAAATAATGTCCTTGGCAGACTCTCTGTCCTACACCCACTGGCTATGGTAAACCATGCTAAAATGTTCACGGGAATATTCTCGACCAACACTGGGATAGAACCCTAGACCTCCTGCTTAGTGAGTTTGAACCTAATTCACGGAGCCACCACGACTCCCAATATATAATAATGTTGAATATTTTATAAGTACAACTTACAAGGTAGTGCTTCGTTTAATACCAACATTTTGAAAAATATACAATATTAATCAAGAATTAAGTTAATGTATCATAATACAAATCTTTTCAAAAATATATCTTTATAAGGATTCAGATTTTCATTTAATTCCTTATTTTGACCTTAATCTAAGCAGTATATATAGCTCCTTTAAATTTAATTGAGATAAGCAAAGTATAAAATGCAAAATAAGCAGTTTGGAGTAGAGGAGGTAGGCGTGAAATGTTTTGAATGATACCCTTTGAGTGCACCACAATTTACTATTAAATATTCTCCTTGTAAAAATAAAAAACCACTTACTTGGCTCTGAGAGCTAACTGTCTGTCATTCGGACAAACCCACCTCTCCATGATGTTGGTGGCTTATCAACTGTTCCAGCTATATAATTGTTTAACCCATTAACCACATTTAGACAGGAGCCACATTTAATGGAGTTTTGATGGGAATTCAATCTTCACAATTTACTCTGCAATACAAACGTTAACGTCAGTCGAGTTTATCAGACAGCTAATCAATATCAGTAGAATCAAGATCATGCACTAACTAATCAAATTTTACCTCGACTATCGCAGATCAACATCTAGTACCGTCAACCCATACGCACATGTATGGATGATGAAATTTGATATACAGAGAGAGAGAAAAATGGGGTCTTTAGCAGTGGAAGGAAATATGAGGACCCTAAGAAAACCCACAAGGTTGGACAGGTGACCCTACGCCTTGTCAGGTATAACAGGGGATTCGAAACCTCGCCAGTTGACTTAATGACAGGCTTTATGATACAGCAGGCTCGTGCTAACCATTCAGCCATCCAACCCCCCAAATTGACATACAAATACTATGAAAGAAAGGTTGTGATACCTCGAGTCTTGTATGTAATATGATAAAACAGCTTATTATTTAGATTAAGGCAGCCCTCTGCAATTACAGGCTAAACAACATTTGTCTTCCAATATTTTATTTATAAAATGTAAAATCAAAAATGTATTCATATTCATTGATAAATTCCATTAATTCCTGGCCTATTTGAATTAATACTCAGACATCCTGCAGACGGAAGGGTTTATCCGGAAAGTACAATTTTCAATCAGACAGTACGCGACGGAAGGGTTTAATTCAGAAAGTAAAATCGATATACACTCTATGGGGGGTGGAATTTATAGTTCAATGAAATGTTATTTTTCATTACCACTTTATGACGAAAATAAAATCGAAATACACTCCATGAGGGTGGAATAGTTCAATGAAATGTTATTTTTCTTTACCACTTTGTGATTTTAGTGTCTGCTTGAAATAAGTTAGATGTTGGGCCTCTATTGTAAAAAAAACCAAAGATTATCTGTTATTTATTCATCATAGCTTTATTTATTTGTTATGGTTGGATAATCATGTTGATTAATGTATTGTGATAGATATCGGTTATATAATAATAAGTTATAGGATCATTTGAATATTGCAATGAGTACCCTGGATTGTGATGTGGCATTATCATTAAACCTTTAACTTTTTGTACACTACTAGGTGACATTTAGAAACAAAATAAATTTCATATCCTACATTAAAACCATTCAAAAGTTATAAATGAGATGAAATGAAAAGGGATTAAACATCCTACTGTTCTACTGTGGGAAATTTTGCCCAGGCAGCGGAGTTATGGCCTACTCTTTTATCAAATTCCAACTGCCAAGGGTTCTTGTACTTGCACGCCATTGTGTACAAAGGACTCCACTGATAAGGAGGAACGACATCGGAAATTTTGATATACTTTCTCAGCCAATGCAGGGATCGAACACATGACCTCCAGGTTAGTAAGCCAACCTCTTACTCACTCATCCACTGTGGCTTCTTAAAAGTTATAGATTCCACTATAGATGTGAATCACAAAAAAGGTAAAAACTACCCAAATAAATGTGCTCCCCTCCACCAAATATCTAATCAGAAAAGCCAAAAGCAGTTTCTAAGGAAGGGAGGTGGATTTATCTACCAATTTAACCAACAATTTTTTTACATCTTTCCAAATTGTGAATATACCTGCAAAAATATATCTCTCTTATCTCCATATATAGACAATACAATATAATTGGACCGAATGAAATCAATCAATAAGCTATTAATACAATATCACTTTAAATTCTAATGCTTAAAAAATAACAAATGTTATATTTGGAGGTTAACAGGTTCTTAACAGCACAAAAGATTTAAAACCTAATTACATCCTAAATCAATTGTTCAAATTACACTAGAACACGACATGTTTTTGAAAAATAATACTATATATATCAGCAAAGGGAATAATTTTAAGTTCGTGTAACCTCTTGTGTTGTAATAAATAGCCACTTAAATGAGACAGACACGATATTTGTTTAATGACCACATTTATAACTATATTTACCATTACACAATTTTTCCTGCTTTTGTTAACTTTCAAGTTAAATAGTATAGACTGATTTAATTATATATCAGCTCTTCATTCTATTCAGTATGAAATTATTGACACAGTTTATATAGTCATTGGTCTTCATTACAAGCGCAGGCTGGTGCAGAACAGTAGAATGTTAAAAACCACTTCTTATTTTAATATCTTTTTTTTTGTCAGTTGAAAATACTTTAGGATTCATTTCAATAAATAGGTAGCAATGGAACTGGTCACAAAGTTGAAATTTCTCTATTACCAGAATATGCATCAAATGTGATTTTTTTCCAGAAACTGATAATGATCTGGGTTCTGGGCTTTGTTTCGTCATTTGTGTGCTGTGAAATAAAGACAGACATAGGCCTTTAATCAAAATTCACCCACACTCTGTTTACATGTTAACTTCATCAAATGGCGGTCTTCGAGAAAATACAACATTAAAACATATAAGTGAAGGCTCCACCAAACTCATGGAAAATAGACCCTGTGTTCATTAGTGGTGTTTAATCATAGATTGTTTCATTCACTATTGACCTTCATTAGATACTATGATAATGTTTAGTTATAAAATTAAACAACATCGTGTTTCGGGATCCCCATTTATATGCTCTCATTTTTTCTTGATCCTCCAAGAATCTGTACATACAAATACTCAAAAAATGAAATAAAATGAAGTGGAGTTTTATGGCACATCAGCTCCAGCCGGGCTATATAGCGTCAAACATATGGTGGAGATCCTCAAGAAAGCAGATTTTATGCAGAGATCTTTCACATACCAAACAACATTTATATAATTTTTAGCAGTTATAGATGCATATGTAACTAATGCAGACCTTTTGTTTAGCCTCACATGTTACATAATTCAGTAATTGGATATCTAATCACAAGCCAAGCTCATAATCATCTCGCTAGATCAGTGATTCCCAACCTGTGGTACGCAAGGACCTTTCAGGTGGTACGTGAGCACATTCGGAGTCATGAACTATTTTTAGTTATTTTTTACTTCACAAAAATGAGTTTCTTTGGAACCAGGTGGTACGTGGCGCCTGTACAGGACGTTCAAACGGTACTCTATCACAAAAACGTTGGGAACCACTGCTCTAGACCATTTGGTTCTTTTGATTTTCAACAGATTTAAACATAATTGGCAATTAATATTTTAATTAAACCAGTAGTTGCCAGGCAAGATACAACTACATTTTTCAAGAGAGAGATAGAGAACAAGTTTAAGAAAATTGTGATTTTTTTGTACAATCGTTTGGATTTAAGTTTCATCAAGATTGGATAAAAATTGTGACTTCTTGAGGGTCCAAAACCTTGGTATATTACATAGTTTTACACTATTTGTGTACAAGTTGCAACCATTATGTCAGTCAGTTTTGGTCTGATTTTCACAAAAATCAAACTCAACCATCATAAATATGTAACAGTGATACATTTAGGTGTTTTTTTTAATCAGATAAAAATTGTGACCACAATGTGAACAATGGTGATTTTTTGTATAATCTGGGGTCATGATACATAAAGTTACAGTCCGAATGTGCGAATATCGAACAGCACTTATCTTTGCATTATAAACATTTCCAGTTTCATCAAAATCAGATAAAAATTTGGGATTAACGGTGATGTATTTAAATATTTTTCAAAATGAATATAAATTGTGACTTCTAGATGGTCCACAAGCTAACAACGTGACTTTTTAAATAATCAGTAGCCATAATCCAGGAAGTTACATTCAGATACGGGCAATTATCGAGAGGAATCAAACCCTCACACTGATCAGCAGTGATATTCGCTAGGCTGCTACAGTCACTGATAAGGATGACATTGACGCAACTTGATGAGTCCCCATATTAACTTTTTTCTTCTGACAAATTAAATTCTAAAACATTATTTGAATGTATAAGAAAAATAAATAAGAGGCACCATTTTGCCCGAAACAGTTATGTCTTATGTAAACAATGCACATGCCATTGAGCCAATCATTGACGCCGCGTGGTGTCACTGCACGTGTTGAAAACAGTCATCTGTGACAGAGATAATTCGTAATTCTCTGTGTGAAACAGATTGCCAAGCTCTTTATAACATAACATATATTTTAAGCAAAGGACCATACTCCAGGAAAATACAATCCGATATGCACAAATATCGACAGGAACCAATTTCTTTGTCTTAAAAACATACATTTGAGTTTTATCTGAATTGGATGAAAATTGTGACAGTCAGATAAAATTTCGAAAGGGATTGAGATCTTGAGGAAATAGAACTATATTTCAAGTTTCGCCAAAATCTTATTAAAATTCTGACCTGTGGAGGGTCCAAAAACTATATTGTGGAAGAATGTCCAGATGGACGGGGGCGACTACAATGGATAAATGAGACTTTGTTTATTATCGTAACAACAGAAGCAATGACAATCGAGACTACACTGCTCTGGAAACGGCCATTACTAAGCTTGAAATTTTAAAATAATTTGACAGAAATTTTCTACATACTTCCTTTTGATTATCTGTATATATATTTTTTAACTCTTAAAGTGGGAACTGTCATCTCTTTATCTAAATATTACATAATGCATCTTTAACAATTTACATTTTCAAAAGAAAATTAACACATCTACAATGATTTTCTAATCAAATAAATTAAGATTTTTTTTTCATACTTATCCTGGTTTAGAAAAAGTTGTGCATCAATAAATCTGACAGACATATGTGTTCTGTGATTTATATTTCTATACAGCCATTTAATAAGATTAATAAATATATATATATATATCAACAACATAAAATCATTTAATGGGTTTTTATCTGGTACCATGTGTTGCAATAAATATTACAATGTACGTAATAAAAAATATTTAATAGCATAATGAGGTTATGATGAATGTCGTCAATCGTAGCGGTTGTGGGTGGTTTAACAGTATTTGATTCCTTCGTAATAAATATTGACTATCACAGTTACACTTGTTGATGTGATTTTAAAATAGAATAATTGATTAATATAATAATTAGAGCTGGTAATTGTTAATTGATTTAATGATTTGCAATCTCTTAATTGCTCTCAGAGAACGTGATAAACAAAAGAATTTGACAACAATTAAATCAAACAATGCTAAAAGCTAATTGAAAAAGGCATACCGAATACTGATACATCCAAATAACAATACTAGTAACGAATGGAGGAAGAAGAATTGAGAAATGTTTGCTTTAATTTGAAAAATTAAATTTTGAACACAATCTGATTTAAATATTTTGTTTTGTTTTTTTTATACTTTCGATGGCCAAAGATCTCACCAGTTGTACTGGTAGGTCACTTCAGGGTCATATGAGTGGCTTTTGACCCTATAACATCCGATGGTTTCGTTGGCTAATCCCTCACGCCATCCAGAAACAGAAAGCAGGTTGTATACAGACAAATAAAACAAAATTGTGAACTATAAAAAACGAAGGATCTGTGTTTTAATCAGATTGCTTGAACAATAAAAGCTTAACCGCTGTTTTCCTTCAATGAACAACATCTAACTTGTTCCAAGCAAAACTTGTTTCTCTTTTAGAGGCATCAAACTATCAGGTATTCCGTCCTTGTGAAAGAATGGACCTCATCGCAAAACGATTATCCAGTCTTAAATCTTAATGGGAGAAATACTCTCTTACTTCCTGTGTCAACCCTTCCGGTTGCATGATCTTCGAGTATAAATTCAAATACGTCGGAAATACCCGGAATTTATTGATGATCAAAACTGATTGATATTTAAGTAGAGTTGTAGAAATTTTACACAGTTTCGTTGGTATTGTATGTTGTCACTGCTTTGAACAACATGAAGCAGGTTTGAAAAAAAATTCTGTCCATAATTTTTTTGATGAACAATTAAGCTGTATTTTTTTGCTGAGCTCGTAAATGTACATAGTTTGATAATCTCTAATAAATCACTGCTCGTAATTCTTGATTAAGACAAATTAAGTTGTCAAATTGCACCATTTATCTATCATTATTTTTAAAAGACTGACCCAAGACTGAATCGGAAAAAATGATATGAAATGAAATGGAGTTTAACGTCCTACTCTTCTGCTCTGTAATGGGCTAATGAAGACGGGTATACTCAAGTGTGCTGAGAGAAATTGTGCCCAGACAGCGGCACTACAGCTAACTCTTACAACAAATTCCAACTGTCAAGGGATCTTTTAAGTGCACGCCAATGTATACATGTATACCATGGTTTTTTGACTTATCCGAACAACTAGACAACTGTTCATGTGAAGCCCTCCGTCCTGCATCACTGACAAGTGTGAACCACGCAGGAAAATCTTGATAAACACCCAACCTCCAGGCTAGCGAGCCAGCATCATACATACCCACTTAGCCACCGTGATTCCACGAATCAGAATAATGCAGGGTTCACTGACAAGTGGAAACCACGCCAGAAAATCTGGATGAACTTTCTAGGTCAATGCAGGGATTGAACACCTGACCTCCAGACTAGTGAGCCAGCATCATACCCATTTATCCACCGTGATCCCCTGAATAGGAATAAGCATCATCATGTCTACATAGTTCATAAACTGACCTTTCCGGGTATAATATCAGAATTTAAACAGAATAAGCATCACAATGTCTACATAGCAACAAACAGACTTGAGTGGATAATATCAGAATAAGCATTACATAGTCAATATAGCCTAAAAACAGACATTTGTAAATAATATGAAAATACATTTAAGCATCACAATGTCTATATAGCCTGCATACAGATATTCCATGTGTGTTCATTAAACTCTTTGAAAACGCCAACAAACTTAAAATTAAAACACTTTTTTCTCAAAAATACAATCTAATTCTAGCATGCCTGATGTAACCTTTTAGTCAAATTATGCCAAACCGTAAAATACGTTTTTTCCATCAGGGAAGATCTGCAAGGTCCATTACTCACATTCTCTTCAGTTGAAAAAAACAAAATTTAGAGAGGGGCAGTATATTAAAGTCATTAAGATGTTTCTGTGTGATAAACACTGATGAGAGTTCTTGGTTATTACTTGTATTGTCTATTTTTACCTATATTAGCAGTATAGTTATATAAATAATTAAATATATGGTAAGACGTGGATATATTGTTAGTCACTGGTTAGTATGTCGGTTAATACTTATAAACAACACAAGATGATCAATAAGGTATGACTATATTACACCACCTGTGGCCTACAGCATACAGGTATTGTATTTATATCTAACTTTGTACATTTTATACTACACAAACAAGTAATAAAGAGTCATATCTTGTAATCTACTCCTTCGATCAACCATAACTTTTAAAGAAAACATATCGCAATTATTCATCATCTCCATATGAACGTCAATAAAATAGAGATCAGTTAAATAAAGCCTTTGGTATCCAATATCTTAATATTATGTCACATAAACTACTCAAACTTTGGCTGTTTTTTTTCCCAGGCTTACACATATGTATCTGTAGAGAGGTATCTCATATTTTAAAATTACTTTGAAATTTCCAAATTGTGTATAAAACAACTAGAAATGATCAATTGACAACAGGTGACTATCCCCAAAGTAAGAACGACCATTTAATATTGGAATTTCATCACAACATTCTTTAAAGGGACCATTCGGATTTTGACAGTCTAAAAAATAAAAGTCTAAACGTATGGAATTTAAGTGCCAATATTTAACGGAATACTGTATTTACCTCATCTCAAAATTTTAGCTAAAAATATTGAGTTGTTTGGGCGCAAACGACAAAACAGCTTATCCAGACCTTTTTAAGATTTTGGGTCACTTTTTTCGTTTAGTGACAGTGCCTGACCGATGTGCTGTACCGGTACTTGATAACGAAAGGTAAATTTCACCTACACATTTTCTTCATAAAATGAAAATCTGGTTTTATCTCAACACCGTATAATACAACTTGGGATGAAGACTGACAGGTTTAAATTGTTTGAAAACATAATAATATCATGTATATTCAGTTGCCCGGCTCTAAGGTATAGGATTTTAAGGAGGAGAGAGAGAGAGAGAAATGGGGTTTAATGTCCACTCCAAACAAACCAGGTCATTTCAGGACAAACATGGTTCAACTTTGTTTCAATAATTCGCTTGTATGTAGGAGTCTTTAGCAGTGGACTGAAAAGCGGAGAACCCAGGGGAAATGCAAGAGATTTGACAGGTCTTTCACAACAAAATTAAGTAATTATATTCGCCAAACTTTAATCGAGATCGGCCCTTTAACATGAAACAATTGAGTTAGTATAATACTGATAACTGTAATATTTTACTATCTCATACATACTATTGTAAAATGTCTGTTAAATCATGGTCTGGTAGAAGGTAAACAGAGCAACCGTTTTCAAGAATTGCATCAAAACTCTTGTTTGTATTCAATATAAAAAACATTGACTGAAAGCTTTATCTTTTTTAGATGTTGAAAATGTGATCATTTTATATCTGCTTGAACACCATGTCCAGCAGGGCCGTATCTATCAGGGGTGCAGGGTGTACATTGCAACCCCAGAAAAATAAGGCGCCCTGAGAAATGGCGCCCCTCCCCCATCCCCCCCCCCCCCCCAAGATAATAATTTGACAAACTTTAAATTATAGAATAATACACTTGATTATGATCACACAGTGATGCTCTCAAGGTACTGATCAGTCGGTTGGTTTTAAGGGCGCCCTGATACAAACTTTCCAATATCACTTACGTGGAGGCTATGGCACCCCACCACCCTGCTGCACCCCCACTTTTAAAAGTCCAGTGTGGCATGTTGACTGGATGATACTGGATACTTTTTTAGCCATGTAAGCTTACCATGTGGCTATTCTATTTCCATTTGTTTTTTAACAGATGATTCCACCCATTAGTCAAATAAACGACAGGAAAACAACTCACTTTGTATGCCTTATTTGCCTATCATTTTAAATAATCTTTTTTCAAAACTACTTCCTTCAGAATCAAATTTCTAATAGGCTAAATATATTTAATCAAATGTAATTCACCTCCATAACTCCCACCCATATCCCTTTACACCATATGACCAGTAAGCTTACTGAGTTTTAACAGACCTACTTTTTCTTAAATCTCCAGTATAGGAATAATATCAGAGACGTGTCTTTACTCTGACTTACACACACATATACAATATGAATCTATGTGTCAATTTATTTCTAAAGCCATGTGTCCTTCTACTGACATACAATATTGTCGACTTAATCAGTCTTAATTCCTCTTTAACAACATGATTTAAACTATATCCTTCCATAAAATAAAGTACCAATTAATCTGATTTTTAGTATTGTTCCTTTTAAACTAACAGATATCGGATCGTAACTAATGTACATCGAGGTAAGCTGCGGAAGAATCATAATTACCGTTGAAGAGAAAGTCTGTGTATGTTTACACCAATTGGGATAGAATTCTCCTACACTCCATTCAGCTCCTGGTTCAATTGCTGCAATATATGATGACTGCCGACTTTTATAGCAGTTGTCAGGGTTACTAGCGAAAAAATCAATAGTCCAGTATGAGTAGAGGGAAGAAGAAGTGTGATGTAGTGATCAGAGTGGCGTAGGAATACGATATAATCTCCTATATAGTCATTGATCTATATAGATAGTGACTATATATATATCTAGCTGTAACAATAATGAGTTCATTACTTATAGTGACACACTTAAACAAATATATATACTATATATTTGTTTTATTGCTTAATTCAAAACACTTTTATGTGATTTACTGCTGGTGTCAATGAGGCTTTTTAATATTAACCCAAACTAAATATTTCACAACCATAAGAAGTAGAAAAATATTTAACAGACTATTATTCAAAAATCATTTCTGGCTCTGTTAGCAGACAGATGAAGTCGGGAAGGGAAGGGGAGGGGAGTGACGATGGATGGCTGGGTGGCCTAGGAACGTACCATCACAAATGACTTTAATCCGCAACTTTGCTACATAACAAAGTAGATGAAGAAACATTCTGAATTGCGTAATTAAAAATTTGCTAAAATACTGGATTACTAAGTCATTAACTGAAAGTAAAAGTATCCCTGGTCTACCCAGAACAATCTATGTCTACTCCTTCTCGGTTTTATATGAGGATTATCTTGCACAGAAAAGGGAGTCACAATGTCTTTGTGGGTTAAGCACTGGTTCAGTAACCAGAAAGCCGAGCTGTATGCATTTTCGGCAAAGTTTCCCCTTAACAGTGATGCAGGACAGACGGCACGACAAAGACAGTGTCTAGTCATTCGTATTGTACGAAAACCATAGAAATAAGAGTACGGTGTAATGCCGCTGTCAGGTCAAAATTCCCTCATAGTATGCTGTATGACATAATATGCCCTTCTTTCATTTTTCCCATAAAAAACCTCATCAATCACAGGTAATTTAAATTAGGTATGATAACTGAAATTTGCTGGTGAAATGGAAAATATGCTTTTGTCTGTGATCAGTTTTAAATAAAGCTATTTCTATTTTTAGATCAAAGGTTGCAGGAGTTTTAAAGTAATTCTAATAAATCAAGCCAATCGTTTCCGATCAATTGGAAGGAGAAATCAGATCAGAAGCTAACCAATAAAGCAGTCACTTCTAATAAAATGAAAATTAATCTGCCAGTGTGTATGTTTAGATACGTCCAACAATATTGTTATCGGCGATAGAAAATATCGGAAAGAATAAATTTAAAGATATGTTATCTAAGATGTAGATAAAGAGCTGGCCTTTCTTGCTGTAAAATTTTTTATATATATAATGTAAAATGAATAACTTACTTTATTCTGTGCGAAGTTATTAATGTGAGTAGATTTGACAAGATTGTGTCCATTTATTGTTTATTATCATAACCATGATGTTAGTTGTTTGGCTCTTAGCCTCACTTCTACATTTTGAAATTAAATCATTAAAGGGACAATAACATTCTTGCTGGCTTGGTAGCTCCAGAAAATAAATAATAGGCCTACCCTTATTCTAAGTACTACATGTTTAAGTGTCCTACCTGTTGTGTAAATTATCCATTACAACCTATTTTACTTGTCCAGAGGGTTCGAAAATATTTTAAAATCCAAGTCACATTTGAAAAGGTTTACGTTAGACATTTCAAACCAATTGGTTGAATTTTTCCATTTTTTTAAAATAGGTGTGTTAAGATGAAATTTATATCATCATTTAATTGAAATATTCTAAAATAATACGATTTGTTGACCAGAATGAAGATTGGGACATATTATTCAGTTACAACAAGAGTGTTATTGGGGCTTTAAGTCGTTGATTCTAACATTTCCTTCGTTGGATTCAATTGGAGTTTAAAAGATGCCCAGCAAAAGAATTTACCCAACAATTATAGGTGACACTGGCTTGTTTATATCATCTGAGCCATTATTAAACTAATATTAATATTACATTTTTGATATTTAAATTTCAAAATATTGTAGTTACACATGTTGCAGTTTTAACATATAAATGGAATATATATGTATACAAAACAAAATGAACACCTTTCTCCTATTCTTATCAAATTCCACTGGTATAAGTATTAATATTCATTTTTAGATTCTTTTTTGGACATTTAAATAAAAGAATGGTGAGGCACCATTTTACTTAGTGAAACATTTTGAATCTTGTATCATAGGGCAACACGTCTTCACACATATGGAGAGAGAGAGAGAAATGGGGTTTAACGTCCACTCAACACAAACTAGGTCATTTCGGGACTAACATATGGTTTAATTTTATTTCAATAATTCGCTTGTGCGTAGGGGTCTTTAGCAGTGGGAGGAAACCGGAGTGCCCGGAGGAAACCCACGAGGTTGAGAAGGCGCCCCTATCTCCATGCCACATACGCTCACACCAGGGCTCGAAACCACAGCCGCAAGTCAGAGGTGACCGGCCAGCTAGAGGTCGAAGCGCGGCACTCTAGACCACTAGGCCATCCCAACCCCCTCACACATATGGAATTAATCAGTAGTTTATGCAACAGCTAATCTATAGAAATAAGCCAACTGTGAGTCTGAAGTTCCCTGCCGAAATCCCAAAATAAATACATAGCATATATTGATTACCTAATTGCAAAATTATTTTTTTCAAAAGTATAGATCAATCAAACTGATTATCTATATTTATCCTAAGCATAAAATGTTCACGATCAAACTCAGTCATAGTCTTAAAGTGAGAGAGAGAGAGAGAGAGAAATGGGGTTTAGTGTCCACTCGTCACAAACCAGGTCATTTTGGGACTAACCCACAGTTCAATTTTATTCAAATAATTCTCTAGCACATAGGGGTCGTTGCAGTGGGAGGAAACCAGAGGACCCAGAAGAGACCCATGAGGTTGGACAGGCGACCCTACTCCTCGTCACACAAACCTGGGAATCAAAAGCATGCCAGTTGACTCAATGACATACGGTATAATATAGCGCACACCGACCATCAAACTGCTCCAGAAAAGAAACCACGATGAAAGGGGAGGATGGACAGGGCCCATTTCAATAAACCTTCTCAAAAATAATTTGATGATAGGGTTAATAAAATCTGTGATAGTAATATGGGGTCAGCTTACCCTAGAATCAGTGTAAAACTTGCTGTCAAGTGTAAAAGGTAGGATTTTCTAAACGGGATGTAATCAATACTGGAATCTAATTTAGGCATATACATCAATCAATCAAGGCCTAGAGACAGACATCTTACTTCACAATAATTGATAGCAAATCTCTCAGAATATATAATTGACTGGAAATAGACTTTCTTTATTCCATCAACAACAGACTAAAATAATTTCATTAGATATTCAACTCTAGCAGCTCAATTGATTTAATACAAAATTTATATTTCAATTCCTGCTACCGGTAATTAAAAGAAAATCAAATTATCAATTAAAATACTCTTCCGATGTTACGTCTTTAGAGAAAAAAATTAAGACAGATTGTCGAAATGCGATAGGGTTAACATCCATTCAACACAAACTAGGTCATTTCTGGACTTAAGAGGGAATAGAGACCACACCAGCTAAGTAAATGACAGACCTTATGATGCAGCACGCACAAGCTAACCATTCTACATTTCACACCCCACACCCACCTTGTCAGCGGCAATGGCAGGATAAAGTGGTTGACAAGGGCAGTGTAGCTTCTAAACATTCGGATGATAAAAAAAAAATCCTTGATACCGAACTAAATGAAAATGAAATGAAATGGGGTTTAACTTCCTGTTCTGCTCCGAACAGAGCTAATGAAGACAGGCATATGCCATACAGTGTGCTATGAGGAAAATTTTGCCCGGACAGTGGCACCATAGCCTACTCCAATATCAATTCCATCTGTCAAGGGATCTTTTACATGCATGCCAATGTGTACACAAGACCTTGGTTTTTTGTCCCATCCAAACGACTAGACATCTAAATGAATTGCAATACTTTTTCTAAAACATAACGGTACAGCACTGCAGACGTCATCACTATTGTGAGAAATCTGCCTGCAAAAATGCTGCAAGATGTTCTCAACCTTTGTCAATTCACCACCATCTGCTTGGCTCTACTGAGCCTCCATAGTTTTGACTTCTCTTTTTTCAAGCCTTCTGCGTTCCATTTCAGTGGAACTGGTATCTGATTTATGCAATCACAATAATTTATTGATCTGCCCTAAGGCACACCATACAAATTGATCATTTAATCATATTAATGGCCATACAAGATTGGATTATAAGTAAATGTAGAGTGACAATAAACTGGGGGGGGGTCTTTTAATTTCAACATTATAAAATCTTTTTACTAAGCACTGACATTTTTATTTCTGTCATTATGTTGTATTACATGTATACCAGATACGAAGGTTATATAATTAGGATTTTTATTGCATCGAAACATCCTTTGAAAATTCAATAAAATGTTTTAACTATAGTAAAGATCCAATAATATTTTGAAATAAAAAAGAAAACCCAACAATTTAGGAAATCAATTACATGTACCGGTACTGAAATACACTGATCAGTCACTCAGAGGGATGACATCGGTGCAGGCTCACTAACTGGCAATATTAACTTTTGCAAATCAAATTCTAGAACATTTTTTGAAGGATTAGAAGAAAGAAGTTTAAAGTATCTAGATAAAAAAAAATTCCTATTTATCGTAAATGGTAAATAAAATGAATAAAAGCATCATTTTGTCTGGACCAGTTTATATTATTCAAACAATACATGCACCATTGAGCCAATGATTGAGGGCATTTGAATCTTTCTAAAGGTCAGTCACCTTATACAGAGTTTGAAGAAGGCTTTCACAATGCCTCTGTAAAACAGATTCTTCTCAGATTAATGTTTTTTAAGTCACTCTGAAAGAATAATTATTTCTGATCATAAAAATATAACATAAACTGAATATTAAACAGGTTTACACCACAATCATTTTTATTACAGATTTTAAATTCTGTAATAAAAATAGTAAACAAAACTGGTCCTCTTTTGAGTGATTTTGAAGCCTTTACAAATTACAATATTGTGATAGTTGAATCTCTAAAAAGAATCGGCCTTAAACAGATTGCTTCTTTTCAGTATCAATATCTAGAAACAGGGGCGGATCCAGAGGGGGGGTTTGGGGGGTCCAACCCCCCCACCTGCTCAGCTACATAAAAAAAATAATGTCTTGCATCAATGAAATTTCATCACAAAGTGATCCTACATCAGTATAAAATTATGATTTCTCTGTGTAAAAAGCTCAATTTGTATGTATGCCTATGTAATTTAGAGATGATGATGGCAGATTTCGGTGACAGAAACCTGGCAAACCCCCTCCTGCAACAATTCCTGGATCTGCCACTGAGAATTTAGATATATGATAAATTGAATATTTTGAAACATAAGATATCCTCTGCAGAAGAATTACACAAGCCAATCAATTGTCGCTGGTTTTGGGGGTCTTATCCTCCCGGAGAAAATGTTGAAAATTTAACCACCACATATGCGTTTTCTGCTATTCGAGTCTAGTCCGTGAAAGCGACTCCATAAGTATCCAATGGATTTGAAACCAAAATCTCACTCTGAATTCTAACCATCCGATCAGACCATTGCAGCTGCATTCACAAATAATAATCGATGCCCAAAAAATCTCGCACAAAGTAGAGTGGCTCCAGACAAAATTTTTTAATCCATAGTCCACTCGGTACAAATTCTTGGTATACAATTAAAAGAAAAGTAAAATTAGTGTTATATTAGGGCTCGATGACATTTAGGGAAGCAATACCGGTACTAGAAATGGCTGAAAAAATTCGGGTTTACAGGCAGACACCGCCTAATTTCTTCAAGAGGCGAAGAAGTGGAAATGACCTTGTATGGATCCCCCTAGAAAATTTTGGAATATTTGGCGGCTGCAAACCTGTTTTCCTGCTATTCCAGCCCGTAAACTTAGTGTTTCATAGATTTTGGGCACTTTATTTTACCAAGTAGATGAAATAAAAAATTGTTTTTCAGTTTACGCAGCTGCCCGAAAAGTCAGCTTGCCAGAAAGTTAGGGGGGCAGCTACCCGCCACCCTTGCCCCCATGGCTTGTACGCCTATGAGCACCTATGTGCGGTTGGATGGCCAAATGGTTAGCATGTGCGTGCTGTATCATAAAGCCTGACATTGAGTCAATTGGTATGGTTTCGAATCCCTGGTTGTACGTGACAAGTAGGGGCATCTGTCCAACCTCATGGGTTTTCTCCAGGTCCTCCAGTTTCCTCCCACTGCTAAAGACCCCTACGCATAAGCGAATTATTGAAATTAACAAAAACAATATAAAAACATATGTTAGTCCTGGAATGACCTGGTTTGTGTCGAGTGGATATTGCCCCATTTCTCTCTCTCTCTCTACATCTTAATGACATCTGAAAAAGTGCGGCACTATCCAGCGTAATATAATGAAGGGCAAACAGTGTGTTACCAGAGACAGCATCACTACACCCCAATATCATGGGTTTTCTGGGTCCTCCTGGTTCTTTCCCATTGCTAAATCAAATTGAGCCATGATAGTCCCAAATGTTTGTGTCGAGTGGATGTTAAACCCTACGTCCATCTCTCTCAATCTCTCGTTGATGATCATGTCAATCTCTAAAGAGGCTGTCATAGGACCTCACATTCTGTTAGCGAGCCAGCACCTTACTTACAGAAGGGTACCCAGCATAGGATTCTTGTCTTTGGTATTATTAATGTGTATTGTAACTTCGTCTAAATGCAGGGATACTGTCCTTGTGGATGTTTTGAAGCTAGACTAGAACTCAGAAGTAGAAAAGCCATAATTGAAAAGCAGACCATAAAAAGGGTGGTCACTTTCAGTTCCAGGATAGTTTGGATAATTTTTCACTAAATTATTTATGTGCCTGTCTGTATTTCATGGAGGCAGGACAACAAATATGTCATATCATAACTGCAAATCAAAATATGCAAAAAGTAGAGATAACCCTTATAGTATAGGTGACATGAATGTCCTTGTCAATTCTGTTAGAAAAGGGGGATTGGAAGGCCGAATGATTAGCATGTGCGTGCTGTATCATAACGCCTGTCATTGAGTCACCTGGTGTGGTTTTGAATCCCTTGTTGTACGTGACAAGGAGTAGGGTCGCCTGTCCAATCTCGTGGGTTTACTCCGGGACCTCCGGTTCAATCCCCCTCACCACTGCTAAAGCCCCTACGCGCAAGCGACTTGTTGAAATAAAATTAAACCAGATGTTTGTCCCGTAATGACCTAGTTTGTGTCGAGTGGAGTTAAACCCCATTTCTCTCTCTTAGTCTTAGTCTCTATCTCTGTTAGAAACACCGGTTGATTATCTTTCTTGACAATAGTAATAAATTTGCCAGGTGAAACTGTAGCTAAATACAAGCACATTAGTATCTCTGCTTTTTAGGTAAGTCTACTACTACTTCAACTTACCTAAACATTTTCATCTTGCGACACTTACGTTTGTTTACATTATTTGGTTCTTCTAATGAAATGATGGATGACGTCTGATGTAGTCATTCATACCTACCTATAAGAATTGGCCGTACACGATACACACGTAATGCCTCTGTTTGCAGATATCAGGATAGTGGTTGTCACAGGTTACAAATAAATCAATTTGACAAAAGTTAAATAAAATGAGTGTCACTTTAGCTAAATTCCAATAATCATCTTGGTCAACAACACATACGAGATAAATAGAGATTTTTTGTTACAGGGGCAGATAACTCACAATACTTGCATTACTTTCAGGAACAAACACGCAGTTGAAATCTTTATCTTTCTATTCTCTTTCATTTTTTAGAGAGAGAGAATGGGGTTTAACCTTTGAGACAAACTAGGCCATTTCGGGACTAACATAATGGTTCAACTTTATTTCAATTATTCGCTTATGGCTAGCGGGTCTTGGGAGGAAACCGGAGGACCCAGAGAAAACCCACAAGGTTGGACCGGCGACCCTACTACTCGTCACACACAACCATGGAATCGAAATCACGCCAGTTGACTCAGTGACAGACCTTATGATACAATGTGCAAGATCTAGCCATTTGATCCCTTTAAAACCAAATATGAGAGAGAAAACTGGGTTTTAACGTCCATTTGACAACAATAAAACCGAGTCATTAAGGACTAAAAAGGTATAAATGTACCTCAATAATTTGCTTGGGCATAGGAGTATTTAGCAGTGGGATAAAACCGGACGACCCTGAGAAAACCAATGAGGCTGAACAGGTAACCGTACTTCTTGTCACATTCTTAAGTTAGAGATCATTTAACCATGCTACTTTTTTTTTAGAAACATAACATTGCAACGATTAATGTAAAAACAAAAATAATAAATAGTTTCTTTACATTTCATTTATTGTTTATGTTGTCAAATACATTCTTTATTGATGAGGAGGTGGCAAATGATTGTAAACAAAACTATGGCAATATATTAATAAACATGGCATTCAAGTCTGAATAACAAAACCCTCAGCATATATTGAGTGTAACAAGATTTATGAAAATGTATAACAAGATAATAATTTTGTATAAACTTTTGGCACATTAGAAAATTTTGGTGTATACAACCATGGACCATAAAGACCATAATACAACTTAAAGATGCATTATATAAGATTTAGATAATGATTTGGCAAAAATAATTCAAAATAGATAATGAAAAATGACTATATTGAAAATTTCAGTCAAATTATCTTATTCTGAGTGATGTTATCAACTGTCTCAATTGTCAAGTATCATTGTTATGACATTAAACAAAGTCTTGATTATCCAGTAAATGGCGATTGTGTTTCAAGCCACTGAAAATTGCAGCCATTCGATTATGGACTTGTCATGTGAATAAATGTCTGACTTATAATTTTTATACACTCAGATTTGGGTGTTACATAATGCATCTTTAAGAATGTATGAAAATATTACTATATAAATATACTTTAGTTGGTATAGAAACTATTCTAGGTATAGGTACCCTGCATTTACTATTTAAAAAATGATTAAATAATCAGTAATCCCCAAAAAGATATATTCCCTTTCAAACTGTAGTAGCACATGATTTTTCAATAAAGATACTTTAAATTATCTATTTACATTATCTTAAACTTACATATAAAGATAACATTTTAATCTTATGTTCCTTCAAAATTATTCAGGTCATCCATAACCTGAACATTAATTTTAACTGAAAATATATTTCTTACGACATGAAAAAAATAAAATTACAGCCTATAAGTAATTAGTAAGCCTATAATAAATAAAATAAGAAAGAAATCCTCTGTGCTAAAAACTCACAGCTAGTTGTGTAACCTAAAGGCTACTAATTTACAACACATTTGCTTAGCTAAGTGATGCCTCTACTTACTCATAATGGCATTTTTTTTAGATTTCAAACAGAACAGAATTTTCATACACAAGTTGTAAGTTATGTTGTCTTAGATAAGGTAGATTAGGTAAATTAGATACTGTCTCTAACTAAACAACGTCAAATAAATAGATCATTAAGGAAGTCAAAATTCGTGACATGAAATACACAAACCATAAAGGTCAAAGCAATATTGTCCTATCTAATAAGTAGAAATAATATTTGAATGGAGAAGAAACTGATTAAGCCTTCCAGGGACATAAAACACAATCAGATGAGAAAGATAAGTTCTAGTCACATGTTTACATCCCTATACATTTGTTGACATTTAGTGGAAACTGGGCAGATGGTTTAATGCTTTTATAGTTATCAGCACCTCAAAATAATATCTTAATTGCTCATTTATCTTCATAAACTGTTCAGGGAGAAAAATTAAGTGTAGGTGAAAAATGTCCAATATCCATAGTATAACTTTGTGATGCTAAAGGGCTTGGTGTACGGACATTACGAAATTTATTTTTAAAGGCTACAATTAATGCCTGATGCAATGGTTCACTAGATTCAACAACTTCTTGACGAATAGGTGTCCCTCCTGGGGATCTAAAAATAAAAGGAAAATAATGTTAATATTATAAACTGTTTTTGCTTTTACACATAATTAATATAACATTCACAGTTTCACACCCATTTAAGACATGGCAATGTCAATCTTAGATGATGACTAAAAGCTTAATAGTGTATGCTTTTGTCAATGAATTTTTTTAATGAAGTCTTAATATTTCTAGTTAAAAACAAACACCAAGTTTATATCACTAAACAATACTAACACATATTAAAACTTTTAATAAAACCACTGTCTTACTATTACAACCTTTCGTGATGCATTCCCACAAAAATCTTTATCGGGTGGTTATTTCCAATAAAAGTATGGCAATTTTGGTATATATGGAAGTAAAGGCACGTAATTTTACTAGAAAAATACTGGATTCCATGAAAAACATCCATGGAATAATCCCAGAATTTACGTAGGCTTTCATATTTATGGTAAATGGACAGCGTTTAAAGACAACATCATCTTTTATCAGCAATGAATTCTCCCTCGGCTTGGCTAGTTCCCGCTAGCGCCAAGTGACGTGGCAAACATAGCTTCTTTAAATAATTCTTAATAGATTAATTAGTTTGCATGTTTTTAGTCCAAATATATCATCAAATCACTCAATTTGAACATGGGAAGGCATCTTTAAGGAAAACTGAAAATACATTGCTGTGTAAAGAATTAGGTGATTTCTTCATGTAACATTTACTTATTCGGACTTAATATACATGTACAGTATACTATAGGTTTATATTCTTGTTCTGAATTAATATACGCTATACTTTAGCCATAGGTTTACACTCTTGTTCTGATTTAATATACGCTATACTATAGCCATAGGTTTATATTCTTGTTCTGATTTAATATACGCTATACTATAGGTTTATATCCTTGTTCTGGAATACTTTGGAATACATTAGTTAACAGTGAATATAAATTGATGCATCCAAACAAATTACATCCTACCTTATAACAGCTGTTGTACGAAGACGAGTTAATGGATTGTTAGACTGAAGATCTGATAAAAGATTGGATCGAGAAAATGTTGAGCCATTTGATGATTTGGAAACACTGGATCTGAAAAGGGGAAATACATGAAATTAATTTCTATTTGTGTTTTTTGGTTGCTATCGGATCATGCAAGGTATTACCTGAAATCCAAATATGTCATATTTAATGATTGGTGAAATTATCTATTAAGACATATCTTTCCATATTTAATGTGTAAAATTGAACATAGTTTGCCAGGTAACGAAACATAATTTCCAGCATTCAAGTCTTCCAAGTAGTTATGAGCTAAATAACTCAATAAGAGCCTGAAAAGATCTATCGTTCTACCGGTAATAAGGTTTTGTAACCAAGGGGGATACCTCTTAAGTTACATCAAAAATGGTTGGAAAATAATGGGGTTCTTTCAATAAAATAAAACCAAGTACAAACAATCCAAACCATTAGACAGAATTTGAAGTCCTAAAAAAACGTTATAGACAAAATAGTGTAATCGGCAAATGGACTGCTCCCCATGTACAAAATACATGACAAACGGTGGTAACAGGTGTCCGGAAGAGTAAGCTTATCCTGCCTGGCGTGCCATAGCTGCATCCAGACTATTAGGCAAAATGTTGGTAAAATAGCGTGATTGGCCAATGAATTATCGGTATGCAAAATGCAGGTGATGGACTGTGTAGTAGACAACCCATATAAATTTCACTTTATTGAGAGTGCCAACTCAATTTCATAACAAAAGATCATTGCGGCATGACTGTGGAAGTTATTACTGATAAATGTTGAAAATCAATAGAATTCTTCATTTCAATGAGATTGACAATAAAGATTATGCAGTCTCTATTTTTCTCTCTAATAAATGTGGACATTGGCAACAGCAATATTATACAATCACATTAAAATGGACTTTGTTACTAATAAAATCCATTAGAAATTCTTATGTCAGTATAATCCAAGAAAAGAAATCTTGAATACTAATATCATACAGTAAAGCAACAGTGCAGGATTTCTATTTTGTCGTAAAAAATAGAATTTTTCCCAACTTAATTCCCATTAATATGTACTCAAATTGATCATTTAACATCTTATTAAGAAAAATTACAATATCAACGCTGGATAATCTTTCGATTTGAATTCAATTGGATTAAAAACAGGTCCATCAATTACATTTTGCGGACACATCAAGATGACAGAATCCTTGTTATATCATGACATCAACAAAAGAACATGTCGCTCAAATCACGCTCAGGGACTTTAAAATAAAATATATTTGTACCTTGTTCTTCTATGTTTTCGAACTCTAATATCTTTAGGCGTGACAAACTAAAAGATAAATAAAAGGTATCATTCAATATTCAAAACATCAAATCAAATAAAACTATTGTTGCCAATATTCATAAAATAAAAACTTTTTAAGATTTGTTGAAATTAAATCAGATTACACACAGGCAACCTTACTCCTTGTCACATACAACTGAGTAATCGAAACCAAGCTAGTTGACTCAATGACAGACATTATGAGGGAATGCGCACGCACTAACCATTTGGCCATCACATCCCCCACCTCCTAGTATGAAGATGAATAAACTAAAAGTCTTACAGTGTTTGGTGTTGACGTGGTAACATGGGATGTACTGGAAGCACTGGAGGTGCTCACAGTCTCACTTGATTGATCAGGATTGATATTCTCTGTGTTATCATTTACCCTGGTATAAACTTCATTGTTAGGTTGTGGTGTTGGGGGTAAAGGAGGATGAACCATCTGTAATCAAAAAAACAATTAAAACACAGTATTGTGCTATGAGGTAAATTTTCCTCGACAGCAGCACTATGGCCTACTCTTATATCAAATTCCAACTGTCATGGGATCTTTTACGTACATGCTATGTGCAGGGAATATTTTAACCGGGTTCGTATCGCAATTTGAGACTCAAACGTCCGATTTTGCGAATCAAATTCATATTTGATTAGCATTATTAGCTTAAAACCCTGCTTCAGCGCGAATCAAAGTTTTCAAAATTAATTTTAACTTTAAAACCATTCAGTATCGTAAAACACATCAAAACAAATCTGAAATCTCGCAATTTTATTGTCTATATCATCAAGACTCTTTACGTGCCTCTGCAACGGTCCAGTGGAACGAGAGCAGTACATGTTGACGTCTGCTATTTATAGACGTAAAAAGTTTTGATGACAGAGATGACAACACTACATACTTTCTTTCTATATCTGTTGTAGTCACATTCGTCAAGACAGACATTCAAAACACTACAAGATAAAATTACCGGATGATCGAGGGTACGTCGCGAAATTCAAACACATGATATTATGTTCTATCTTCAAATTCGACATTAAAATTAGCAACAGTTCAAGATTGGGTGAGGAAATATGACGCAGAAAAGATCTGACTAGAGTATGAAGTAAATAAAGAATGTCCAGGTTTCGTACAAAGAATAACATGTGGTCACATACTTTTATTTTTATTTTATATATAAATATAAACAACCGTTTGGTAATACAAATAATGTGGGTATTGTTATTGTCACATACAGGCCTAATTATGTGAAATAAGAATTCTATTACATACTAAAAAACTGCTAATCAATTGGTAAATTTTGCTACTCAATTATACAATTGATTAGCATTCTTACACAATTTTTCTGGAAACTGCTAATCAAATGTAAAAAAGTAAAATATTCCCTGGCTATGTGTACACTGGACCACAGTTTTTCATCCCATCAAAATGATTAGACAGCTGTCCTTGTCAGGCCCTTGATCCTGTATCACTGACAAGGGGAAACCACACCGGAAGAATTAAACCAAGGGGCACATCTATGGAAATTAAAATCTCGTAAAAATTAGATCTTAACAAGTTAAAATGGCAATAAATCTTGTTCCAGTTTCAAGAAATGTTGTTATAAAAATAAAGTGTGGATGATTATAATTTATTATACCTCTATGTGTGCTTTTTGAGCACTTCTAGTAAACAACTTTGATGGTAGTGGTGGTAGGGGTGGAGGAGAGTAACTCTGATGTACTTGTTGCTCATCTGGTTGTATTTCTGCCATGTGAATCTGTACAAAAGGAGACTCTTGAGTCTGTAAATAATCAAGTCTCTGCTTTTTCCTGCTCTCAGGTGTCTTGGAAACAGGTGTGCTATATATACTGAAACTATTTGTAGTAGTGTCTTTAGATGCTGAACTCGGAATTGGCTTGTCTTTGGAAGCTGAATAATATATAAGGATTTCAATAAAATCAATCTGTTTAAAACACAGATCCTATTTTGTTTTGCTTTTTATAGTTCAAAATTTTGTTTTACTGGCCTTTACTAAACTAGGATCTGGAAGAGTTCTTACATAACCTGCGTTCTAGGTAATATGCAGGATTGGCTAATGAAACATTCTGTTTCAGCGAGTTCTTAGTATGCAGTGCACAGAATTATGGATATCCCTATGAAACATCGACATTGATTGATTAATCAAATGTCTGACATCATAGGGTCAAAAGCTGCTTTAATGAACCCTGACCCATCCTTCCACTACAAACGATCTGATCTTCGCGTAGTGGAGGCCATCGAAAGTATAAAAAAAAACGTAACCAAAATTAGATCTGCATTTTAAACAGAATGCAATATAATGTTCACTTTACAGGGCACATATAGAACAAATTCAACTAACATGGAAGATTAACTTTCAGATTTGTAAATGTGTTGTATTTAATTATTTAATCAAAATGATGAACTAAACATAACATTACTAAGATGGGTAAATGGTTGGTCTTGCTTTGTGTAGAATTTTCACAATGTATACTCTCTTCCCATGAATCTACCTTTACACAAACAAGCAAAGAACCTTTCTATTATAATATAACATAGATTTATTTACCTTCTGAATACTCAAAAGCCTTTTGCATTCCCGTTTTTAAGGATTCTAATTTTGATGTAGTTTCTTCTGCCTTGAGAATGCATGATGGACAGTCATTTCCATGTAACCAGCGTAGCACTGTCAACTTAAAAAAAAAAACAGATAAAAATGATTTGAGTGAAATAAAAAATTTTAAATCATTTTCAGTCGCTGTTGTTTAAATTTTAGAGGAGAGACGAATACAGCTCCCCTTAATGAACAAATTGAAAAAATCACTTCCCTGCAAAAATGTCCCAATAGCGATAATAAGAGTGATTTTAGAAATTAAGGATAGAGATCAGTTGTGTGTATGAGAAACGGTTCTGATTATCAATAACTGCATGTTAAGTGGTCATTCCTTGTTTTATAAATGATAAAAAAAAAACATGACTTTGTAAAGGAGAGCAATTTTCAAACTTAAGGCAAGAGAGAAAATTCTCTGCTCGTTCGACATTCGAGTGAGTGGCAGGTTTTGAAATATTGGTATCTACTCATTGAATTATTTTCTTTTAGGTTTTTGTAATGGGCAAAATAGGATCATAGCTTGGGGTTATCTGGGCCTTGTTAAACTACATGTAAGTACTGTCTTCTGTAACATATGTGACATTAAGTAGCTCCTTGATACCTTGAGCCAAGGGAAGAAACCTCCATTTTCAATTTCTTCAACTTTCCTCTTTAGCAGAATTTTATTATATGACTGTGGATTTTTTTCTAGATATTCCACCAATTCCTGAAAGAAAAGACACAATCGTTAAGTTTGTAAATATATCGAAATCAAGGTCAACTAATCTTCCTGAAAAACGTTCAAAAATACACTTTCAGAAGTTATGCTCCTCTAAAACAAATCAACTATTTAATTTTATTTAAATTCCATTGAGAACATCTTCCATTGTGGTAACATAATTTATTAGAGAAATTTTTAACAGAAAGATGCTTTCAAAATTTAAGATCTAATAATTGAAATTCAACAAGATAAACAAGATCACCAAATTCTAAATAACGTGATGACAATTGTGCAATCATAACACTCTGAATTTTGATGGGAGGTTTTCTTATGATCCAGTCAGTGAACAATCCCTGCTAATTTGAAAGTTATGCTGTGCATATCCTGCAAAATACATGAAAGATCAAAAATTACAATCAAAATGTTCCTTCTGTACAAATTACCTCTAAATGTTTATGTGTTTCATTTGTGATATTTTCTTTATATTCTTCAACTGATTTTTGTTCACAGAAGACTTTATCAGCAGGAATAGTCTGTGGTTCTTTGAATTCTTGCAATAATAAATCAACATTGGAATTGGGTGAATCCATCATAACCTAAAAAGTACAGAGAAGACAAAAAAATATTTTTAACATTTTTATAGTTTGTCCAGATAGCCTTTATAACAAGTATGTCAATGGAACACATAACCTACCATAGGAAGTCTCAACATAATAATAATTTCTGCTTCCTCACCATCAGCTTATAAATATATGGTTGGTTGCCAATTTCAGCTTACCCAATCAGCTTGTTTTTGTATCGAAAGCATTCATTATTAATTAATTTATTTATTATAATAACCAAACACTTTAGTTTAATAGATTTTTAATAATCCTCAAGTTTTAATGTAGAGTTGGCCGACCTTTACTCATACTGATTAATTATCCAATCATTTCCTACTCTTGTCTTAATCAACAAGGAGGCCGAATGGAAGGTTTATTGAAAAAATGTTTTTATGTCAGATTAGGCTATAGTGACGAGACCAAGCAAGACAAGAATTAGTTCCTTTTGGAACTGTCCTTGAGCGAACTTTCGCGGACGTGTACGGTGTAGCGAATATATCGTTTGTTCAAGGACAGTTCTGAAAAGAACTAGACAAGAATAAGATCATATATACCATACCTTCGCAACAGAGTTCAATTTAAGCGGTATCGCATCACAAAAAGCAACCCAAATCGCGGTAAAAGGGATAGAATTATTTTATTCATTAGCCAAAAAATGCTTTCAAACTTGTGAAGTGCGATTCATTATATTTTGAATGAATGTGGAGTATAATTAAGCCTACGAAAAAATCAATTTATAAATGCAGAACTAACTTGTTTAATATTCCAAGTTGTGGTCGTGATTATTTTTATTTCAATATATCCGATAACTAGAAGACAATGCAGACTCTGTTTTTAATCACACATGTTTATAAAATATGTTACTAAAAATAGAATAAAACAATGCATAGTATAGTATGATCGATTAACTTAACTGGAAACTAAAAGTAAACATCTCGCGAGATGCATTAAAACGATGGCATATTCTCGGGTTAATATTTTGAAGGCGGGGAGGGGGATGTTTTTAAATAAAGAAATAATTAAACAAGCAAAGCCACGTCTACAAATGTTTCGATTGGAATGGTGTAACTTAAAGTACATGTAGTTTTGTTTTAGACGAATAGTGCGTCCGGCATCGTGGAGAGACGGTAACTGATTTTTTTTTTTTATGAGATGTCAGTTTCATCTGCACATTAGCCGAAGCGGGGTATACAATCGGCGGAAAAAGTGTCCACTTGCACCCTGAAAAATCAGAATTGCAAATTTTTGTGATAGGCTACGTTTTACTGCTCCTCAAATCTGAGCAAATGCTATTCAAATTTTGAATTGATTAGCCAAAATGTGAATCTGTCACAAAAATTTGCTACTCCCCATTGTTTTAGACTAAATTGAACCCTGCTTCGCATGTTCGGTACATTTTGTTCTCCGTCTTTGCCAGACCATGGGCATGGACCTTATCAATATAATATGTGTTATTACTGTTTTAAAGTCCATGGCCAGACTTTGCCTAACTAAACTTTAAATCCCTGTTGACTGATTTATTAGAAATTTGACAAGGGTTAAGTGCTAATCAAATAACTAACCCTGTAAAAAATTAAACAAAAATGTAGACCTATACTCTAACTTGTTCTTGATCCTTTCAAATCTCGCGCACTTGATTACTATATTTTTATCTTGTGTTTGCCACTAAAATTTATAAACAAAACTAACGAAACGAACAATTAATATATATCTTATATTATTGTAAATTATTCACTGTTTTCTGCTTATCATATTATTATATTTCTTTTCATAGTTAATAATTGGGGTTTACGGTGCATATAAATTTATTTTTCAAAATCATGTGTGACTTCGTTTATTTTTTTATATCCATGTTTCTTCTACATTCCATTGATGACATCATCATCCGGGTATTGCTAGGCGGACACCGCCATTGAAAGAGACTTTAGTGCGACGAGGATCGCGCTTCTTGGCGCTTTATAGGCGACATCAAAAGTCTTTAGGGGACGTTACATCCCCTAATTGTTTTACCTGTTCACCCTCTTTAAACCAACCACCAAATTGATTATAATAATATCTTTGATCGATATTTATTTCATTTCTTTGGTTGTCAATATGGCTTTATAAAAATGTCGATTCGTCGTGGTGGAAGTTCAAGTTTCTCTGCTCAGCAGAAAGGGGAAACCCGACCTTCTGGCACTGTGTGTGTGTCACAGGACTTAGTTTATGTTGGAGGAAGAAATAAGCATGGAGAAAAAGGGATTTACTCGCCAATCGTCTGTACCGCCGCCCAAGAATGGGCCATCGGCGGAAAGTAAGAAAAATGGTACGAAACTCGAAAGTTGAAATTAATCACTTGTGCTTATTTATAATGACCTTGACATTTCACAGACCATGAAAATTGAAAGTAGAATGCATTATATTATTGTCTTTTTTTGTCCAGGAGAGTGTCACATTGTTTACACAATTTCACCAAAATCATACCACATTAATCAAAAGTTACCCTAACATAATACTATAGTTATTTCAACATGAATGTGACAATATGAGATACATGTAAATACCTGAATATTATATTGAGTTAATATTTATTAATATTTGAATTAATTTGATTACGGTAACTTCTGACAACTTAGCTATAAGATAGTTTGGCATAGAATCAGCTTGCAGGAAGTCTTAGGAATAACTTTTAAGATAGTCAAATATCGGTATAAGTAATATAACAAAAAATTGATAAACACTGATCATTGTCAAAATTTACCTACACGTAAATCGAAAATCTGGATGAAGATTCAGCTTGTGTCACATTAATCATTGATTGCTACGAAGAGTGTGGAAATACTTAATTGGGGATAACCAATCAGTTTATTAATAAGTACTCACCTACCTATGGCCTCCCTCCTTGAAAATAAATTTTCTTAGTTGGCAAGTAGCCTTTTAATTCATTATGTTGATTAATTGAAACCATGTTGTCACAATGAGTTAGTGTGTTGTTGAGTAAATCATCCTGCCCATTCTTTTGTAATACAAACGTTTCATACCTGATCTCTGCCTAAACCACATATTTATTGCATGTGCAATACATATACATGTATATAATCAGAATTATAAGAAAGCACTGGATAGATTCATTCAAGTCATATCGTGGAAAACTGACATGAATTCTGGAGTAACATGACAGTATATTGATCCATACTTTGAAATCTTGTTTTATTAAGTCCCATTGTGAGATACATTTGTACCAGAATCTATTCACCACTGATTGTATTTAGATATGAATATTTTACTTAATGCTACTGTGTAGTGATTTAAATGGTTGTTTATTTCAGATAATAGCAATAAATTTCCTCGTAATACAAGAAAAAGAGAATCACCAGCCAATGGCCGGGGAGTGTCAGATAACAATGGATCAAGAAAACCTGCCCCACAGAAGTGGAGATCATCAGGTGATAAACGACCGAGATCTAGAACATTTAATCCCTTTGACCGTCAAAGAGAAGAGGTAAATAAAATGAATAGACTGGAATATTTATCTTCTGTTTTCAAAGCATAATCAGTATCTTTTTGCAAGCAAAAGCTTTTAGCACCTACTTAAATTCCAACGTACTTCACCTACTGTTCTCACTGACTGATCATTTACATGTAGGTAACTGCTTAACCGCTTTGATAAGGGGGTAGGGGGGGGGTGTGACTGAATGGTTAGCTGATGCAAGATGTATCAAAAGGTCTGTCATTGAGTCGCAGAGTAGGGTCGCTTGTCCAACCTCATAGCTTTTCTCTGGGTCCTCCAGTTTCCTCCCACTGCTAAAAACCCTTATGTGCAAGTGAATTATTGAAATTAAATTGAACCATATGTTAGTCTCGAAATGAGCATATTTTGTTCAATGGAGTTAAACTTCATTTCTCTCTTTTGCTCTTAAACCACTCTCTCTCCATTTTGACAATAAAAGGGGGTTTATTATTATCTTAAATTAAGAACTTCAGGTGCCAATAGATTTTTATTTTGATCGAACAATAATCTTATTAACTATTTGTTGTTTGGTTAATAAATCAGATCTATATCATGGAGATTAAATCAAATTATTCATAGCTTCATGTATAAATTACACAAAATAAATGTAATCTTGTCATGCTTGAACTTGTTGAATAAAGGGAAATAACTCTAAATCTTGCACAATTCCTATGCAACCATTAACTTTTTGAGCAGTCCTGTGATGTCAAATAAGCCAACATGGATAGGGCAGTCAGACTAACAAAAATTTATTCTTTCTTTCCTAGCTGCACAGTATCTTTTAATGAAATGATGGATTTATAAAAATCCAAATATGCAGATATTTGTCATTTATTTTACTGTAAATTCAAAGAACAATAACCCTGCATGTAATTCATTATTACTGTTGATGCTGTACTATGTGGGTCACAAGAATGGTATGAACATGATTACACTGTATCTGTATTGCTGTTTCTAAAAATTAGAATGCAAGTATTGACTGATTGTTTGGATCAAATATCAATGTAGTATGCTACATGTAATCTCATTTCATGTTTTAGGTAGCAGGATATGGAGATGATTCTGGTAATTATCGTTCAAAGAAAGGAAATTTAAATCATTTACTTAACTTCTCATTTGCTCCAAGAGAAGTTGATACATTTTCTGGTGGAAGTGTGCGAAGAACAAAAACTGGTAACAGAGTCAGATTTGACAAGAAGAGATTTCTTCAAGCCAAGTACGTCACCTAGTTGTTTAAATGACGAAGACCTTTTTGATTTGTATAAAGACTAAAAGTGTTTAATTAATGTTGATTTGTTGATATGTTTTTTACTTAGTGGGTGTCTGTCTACTTGTTATATCCACAGAATCAATGTCGAATATAACTGTTGACACTTTAAACAAAAAACAAAAACAGTAAACAAACCAACTTTTGTTTTATATGTCAAAATGCACATGAGTCGTAATACATGTAGATCTTGTCCCATCACTAAGTGACACTGACCAAAATTAAACAGATTAACCCACTCTCAATATGGTAATTGTCATCCACCTGAAACTTTTTTTCCTCCTGCACATCCTAGTAGGAAACATTAAAAACCAGATGGTTTGTTGGTGACAAATAGAAATTTTCAAATCCTGTTTATTTTGCTGTAATTTTCTTGTGATTCTGCTAACATTCTTAAGTGAAGTTTTTGACATTTTTGAGATCTAAGTCATTGATAGGGTTGTGACGATACAGAGTTGGTTTGTATCACGATACAGAAGGGAAAATATCGCGATACAAGTTTGTATCACGATACAATATCTTTAACAAATTAAGAAATAAAAAAAACCCATTAAATAATAGTTTTCAACCTTTTAATTTAAGATAACATTATTAATATTATAAATCTATTAACAGAATGATTTTAACAGATGAGTGATGCATAATGGGTATTTTCCCTTCAGAATCGCTAGTACCAATTTTAAAACTAAAAGCCGCACGTTATTGTCAGCTTAGAGTTATTAAAATCGTAATAATTTGAATGATAATATGTCAAATATTTATGATCTTGATGACACCACAAAAAACGTAGGCTATATTTAGTCGAAATTTAGTAAATTTCAGTCATCAAAACAGAAATCTCACTTTCCTCGGCTGTAATTGTCAGATCTCGTGGTATCGCGAACCATAATAATCACAAAAATGTTATCTATCTATCCACCGGAAACTACGGTACGGAAATCCAACGAAGTGAGCCGTAGCAATAAAAAATTCCCAGTCGCGTGACGTCAGAGCGGTATTTTCCTGCGGGCGTCTCATGTAAACAAACGTTAATTTCGTTTACATTTCGATAATTTTTGAGTCCGCATCTTTGCAGATATTGAGATTAACATTAAACTATTACTATAATTGAACTCGCTTATAATTAATGAGGTTTAAAGCACGGACCGGGCACTACTTTGTTTTACGACTTAAATTGTACAAGAATATCCAGTCCGTAATGTTGTTAGACTGTGGTGTTCAATTTACGACTGGCTAAATTATCTAGACCGCGTGGCTGACATCATCACTCAGCTGATATTTATTTTTGATTACGCAGGTGTATAACGCCGATATAATTGACCATACTGACATTGGTAAATTTATTACTACATGCGATTTAATTATTATTTCTTTGCCGCCGATATCAATGTGTTTTTTGATCATCATTTGTTGTATCACGGTATACCGATATTTCAATATTTTGACGATACAAATACCGTCAAATTTTTATATCGCGGTATATCTACATACCGGTTATCGTCACAACCCTAGTCATTGAATTTAATTATAACTCCTCAGTAAGCAGGTTGCTGTCTTGTCCTATTTAAAAGTAAGCCTATGATATAAAAATCAATTGGATTTTATTGTAGTAAAGAATTGACTGAAATAGATTTAACAATTTTTACGGGTGCTAGGATTATACAGATACTTTTGATATTGATTTTGAAGTTGTTCCTGGTTCAATAAAAGGCCTTTTAATTTAATGAATTTTATTTTTGTTATTGTAGCTGTCAGTTTATTGTACAAGATACCGGTGATTATACTGTTCATTCTGCTGATCCTGATATACTTGTTGATTGGGATCTTATAGAATTAGTGGTAATTATATTCTTATATCCTTTTTTATCAGAAAAGTGATACATACACGCAATGTAAGGAGTAAGATGCTAGGTCACTAATCAGGGATTCCCAGATTAGTTCCTGGTGTAGTCAAAACTGGTTTTTACTTGATAAGGAACAGCATCTGGTCGTTCACCCTGGCCAAAAGAGAGAGAAATATGGTTTAACGTCCACTCGATACAAAATAGGCTATTGCAGTTTCCTCCCACTGCTATATACAGATCCCTGGTTCAACTTTACTTCATTGACTCGCAGGTATCTGTATACAACAGTGGGAGGAAACTGGAGGAGGCATAGAAAACAAACATGTTTGGACAGGCAATCCTACTTCTCGTCACCTACAAGCAGGAAATCAACACCCTGAGCGAAAAACTGATGACCAGTGTACACATTGCCATACATGTTAATGGACTCGAGATTAATGGAGTTTGATGAAAAGCAGGGGCAAACACTGCTTTCTTGCCAAAAGTTTCCTCGCCTCACTTGGTTAGTACAAAAAAATGTAAGAAGCTAAACCCACTTTCTTTTTTATTCAGCTAAAAAAGGATGCCAGAGAAATGGTGATCAAGCACTTCAAACTAATTATTAAACTTTTATTTCAGAGATTGTACAGCTTTGAGGAACCATTGTGTCCCATTTGTTTGGATTCACCGGTTGCTGGTAAGTTGAAACAGAAATAATCAGGGAGATTTCATCAGACTATTATAAAGATCATTTCTTGGATTTCGTAGCTTAAATTATAAACTGACTTGCCGCAATTAAGCGATTGAACACAATAAAAAAAACAATACGTATGGAATGAATGAAATGAAATGGAGTTTAACATCTACTGGGCCAATGGAGACAGGCATACGCCATACAGTGTGCAATCAGGAAAATTTTGCCCTGGCGGCGGCACTATGGCCTAATTTTAAATCGAATTCCAACTGCCAAGGGATCTTTTATGGCATGCCAATGTATACAAGGGAGACATTTTTTTTATGCCATCTGAATTACAAGACAGCTGCACCACTGACAAGGGAAACCATGTCTGACCAATATATGGAAACAATCACTTGTTTATATAGAAATAAAATGAAATGGAGTTTTAAATCCTACTGAGCTAATGCAGACGGGTATATGTCTTGCTGTGTGCTATGTGGATAATTTTGCCCGGGCAGTGGCACTATGGCCTACTCTTAAATCGTATTCCAATGGCCAAGGGATCTTTAATTTGCACTCCAATGTATACAATGGATATCCAAACTACAAGACAGCCATCTTGTCACATCCTCCTTCTTACATCATTAACAAGTGAAAAATACTTTGGAATAGTATATATGAAAACAATCAGATGTTTATACACCAATAGCACAACATTTAACTTAGTTCTATATGTCTACAAACCAGTGATTGCTCTCAATATATTTAGTGATACAAATGAAGAAACATGTGTTATATGATTATAGTTATTGCAATTGCTTGAATTTTATTTTTCAGCTAAAGTAACTCGTTGTGGCCATATATATTGTTGGTCTTGTATATTACATCTATTATCATTAGAAGATGGTACATGGGCCGAATGTCCGATTTGTTATAGCCCTGTTGTTGATAAAGATCTTCGAAGGTTAGTTCTTACAAATATTTATATAATTACATATGTTTGAATTCTGAAATCCAGTTGTATTTGAAGAATGGTGGGGGTTGATGGCCAAATAGTCTAATGTATGTGTGCTTTATATCATAAGGTCTGTCGTGGAGTCCAGTGGATGTAATTCGACTAACACATGTGCGTGACAGGGAGTGGGGTCGACTGTCCAACCTAGGGGTTTCTTACCACTAATTTGAAGCTTAACCATATGTTAGTCCCTGCAATTATCTAATTATTTAGTTTGTGTCAAGTGGACGTTAAATCTCATTTCTCTTTGATTTTGTAGAATTTTACGACTCGATGTAAATTCAATAAAGAGTTTACACATCTGTTATATATTCTAATAATGTAGTCTATAATGCTATTATTCATTCAGATTTTAAAACAATGGTGGCCCATTTTGAAATATTTTGAAACCAGGATAGGATCAGAACTGTCTGATTTTTTAGCATTTTATATTTAAATTGTTTCAATGGCATTTAGTGATTGAGCTGGAATTAGACAGGTCAGAATTTTATGGAATACAATTACTAAATGCCATTAAAGCAGTTTATCTTGCGTCACTATGGAGATGTGGTAGTTGAAGTCAGTAATTGTATGGTGGCCTCGTAATTCTTGTTTTAATTGAGTCTATGTATAATATGTTACAGTGCAGAGCCTATTATTGTTAAACCATATAAAGTAGGAGATAAAATAACGATGAAATTAATGAAGCGAGAACCGGATTCAACTTATTCTCTACCTGTTGATAACTGGTTAAATAGACACGGAAAACCTCACAGTATCAATGGTAAGTTTCTAACAGTAATTAATACTATAAGTGATGCTGTTTCATCAGTACATTCGTTCGTTCCTTGAGTTTTATGTCCACTTCCACCAAGGGCGATATCTTAGACAATGATAGGTTGCTATTGATAATTGGGAACTGGATGAATGAGTGGTTAATATCAGCACACTGTATCATTGAGTCTTGTCATTGAGTCAACTGGCATGGTTTTGATTTCCAGGTTGTATGTATGGGTTTTCTCAGGATCTTCTGATTTCTTCCAACTGCTAAAGACCCCTAAGCGCAACCGTATTATTGAAATAAAATTAAACCATAAATTAATCCTGAAATGACCCTAGTTTGTGTTGAGTGGGTGATAAACCGCTTTTATCACACTCAAACCTGGGACCTGGTTAATATCAGCCACCATATTGACTAAGTCACAGTTGCTCCCAAACAAGGAATTGTATTTAATTAATTTTCTATTACAGACGATGAAAGTATAACTCGTTATATGAAGATATTGACAGCATCACCAAGTGATATTTTATCTCAAGTTATTTGTAGAGAAAAGACAGGTTTAGAAACACAATTACTAGTAACTGAGGTAAGATGGAGGTTTAACATATATTTGTTTCAGTAGACACTGCATTGTGAAAATAAGGATTTTTTTTTTGTCTCATTTCTATCCTTGAAATAGTTCTGAGACAGTATTTATCAAACTTTACTAATTACTTCCTCATTTAAGAGATTTCTTTGAATTGATTAAAGTACTGTTTAAGCTGGAATTTTTATTTTGATTGCTATTTCCGATTGCTATTTTAATGGTTTTGATTTATTTGATGATGCAGTTCTGTACTTGTTGATATTCTTATTTGGGATTCTATTTTATTAATTTTTTTTTAAAGGTATCCGAAATTTGCTTCATAGAGACTGCTCAAGCCCAGTTAAAGGTAAAACAATGTCATTTAAACTGCCCATAGTCATAGGGGGGGTTGGGATGGCCTAATGGTCTAGAGTGCCGTGCTTCGTCCTCTAGCTGGCCGGTCACCTCTGGCTTGCGGCTGTGGTTTCGAGCCCTGGTGTGAGCGTATGTTGCATGGAGATAGGGGCGCCTTCGGGCACTCCGGTTTCCTCCCACTGCTAAAGACCCCTACACGCAAGCGAATTATTGAAATAAAATTGAACCATATGTTAGTCCCGAAATGACCTAGTTTGTGTTGAGTGGACGTTAAACCCCATTTCTCTCTCTCTCTCCCATTGTCATAGGTGGTGAAGTATTTCTTAGTAGCGAAGGATGTACTCTTGACTACTACAATCTGCAAATCGCTTTGGTTGTGCTTAACTATTCTGCCATATGCTCTAAGCATTTGCCCCTTAAACCAAATCTGAAGAACAAAATTAAATGAAAGGGGAGATAAAACTGGAAAATCCAACACTGATGAAATCCTAGACATCCTGGTTAGTGAACCAGTGCCATCAGAACATCTTGGTTGGTGATCCAGTGCCATCAGGACCTCCTGGTTAGTGAAATGGTGCCATCAGAACATTCTGGTTAGTGAGCTAGTGCCTTGAGGACCTTGTGATTAATGAGCCACTGCCTTCAGGACCTTATGATTTGTGAGCAAGTGCCTTACACATAGAGGCACTGTGACAAAAGCTATCGTTATTTTACTTTTTTTACACCATGATAAAATATTTTGTTGTATTCTTTGAAGGAAAGAGAGAGTATTTTACAAGTTAAAGCTGATGTAGAGAAGAATTTTAATAAAGTTTCAAGTAAAAATAGGGACAGCATTTCATCCGACACATCTAATGCTGTAAGTTTCTTTATGAATATATTAGCATACAGGACCAAACCTAAAACTCTTGTCTTAATCAACAACAAAATAACTGTTACTAACAGCATGCTAAAATGTTGATCCCTCTATTAATGTCTGAAAGATTTGAACAATGCTGATTTATTCATCCTTTCTTAAAGGATTTTATTTATTCCTTGGAAACTACACTATCAGGAAAGTTGAGTCTCTAAAGAAATATCGGGCCAAATATAGTTGAATTCATTCAGTATTTACACACAATATAAACAATTGAGCGCCACCTGAAGTTTTGAGGATTAAACCCTTCAATTGGCCTTTTATGTAAACCAATTAAATATCTTCAAAGTGAGTACATTAAAGCACGAATCAAGCCTTAAAGGGACTATCCCGTTTTAAACGAAGTCTCAAAAATAAAAGTCTGAGTACGTATGAAATTTAAACGCCAAAATTTCGAAGACTGGTGTATTTACCTTGTCTCAAAATTTCAGCTCAAAATATTGAGTCGTTTGGGCGTTAACGTCAAAACTGCTTATCCGGACACGTAACCCTTTTAAGAATTCGAGTTTTTTTTTTTTCGTTGATGCCCTGATAATCGACTGCCGTTTATGGAGAGGTCTATATAGTGAATGACCCATGTCCTGTACTTAATATCGAAAAGTAAATTTCACCTACACATTATTTTTTATATCAAAGAAGCTTGGTTTTACGTAGACACAGCACAATGCGGCTTGGGACACTTCTTTCCTTTCCAGATGAAGATTGATGGGTTTAAGTTATTTGAAAATGTATCACAAATGCTGAGTTAGTTTCTCTGCCCTTAGGTAGAGGATTTTACACAAAATTAAGCAGTTTTATTCTCCAAAAAATTATCGGGATTAGGCCTTTAAAGGCGCTAAATTGCTAATATTTGGGGCCTAGAAATTGACACAAATGGGTCGCAAGCCATATAATAATGAAATATGAATGTATATAAACTGATTTACATTCAATCGTTTCTGTTTTTACTCAGTTATGTTTGGCAAAGTATACCAGAAGTCTCAATTGAATCACAATATATATAGCGTCTGGTTATTCCAGTCTACATAGTATTTATTGCGCATGCTCACCATTTGAGATGTAATGTGGAGTATACCTAGCCTTGTTCTTTGGGTCCCTAGCTGAAAATGAGTCTGAAACGCTGTATGGTGCACGATTCGTGTACCAATGGTAAAAAAATGATTTCGTCTTAAATATTGGATATCAGAAGCCCATCTTTTCCTGGTAAGACCACACCATCAATGTTGATTTAAATTGACAAATAATTTGTGTTTTCAACATCGAAGACTTTCAATGATATTGAGTTAGAGACTTAGCTACTTTAAGCATTAGAAATTGCCCGAATAATAGAAATGTTGATCAGCAGCTCTTATGTAATGACTATTTAGTCCTGAAATGAATTGGTTGTGTGCTAATCAGTAGATACAAAACCCAATTTCTCAAATATAGTTTGGGGGGTTGGGATAGCCTAGTGGTCTAGAGTGCTGCGCTTCGACCTCTAGCTGGCCGGTCACCTCTGGCTTGCGGCTGTGGTTTCAATCCCTGGTGTGAGCGTATGTGGCATGGAGATAGGGGCGCCTTCTGAACCTTGTGGGTTTCCTCCGGGCACTCGGTTTCCTCCCACTGCTAAAGACCCCTACGCACAAGCAAATTATTGTAATAAAATTAAAACCCTATGTTAGTCCCGAAATGGCCTAGTTTGTGTCGAGTGGACGTTGAACCCCATTTCTCTCTCTCTCGAATATAGTTTGATATTGTTTGTTTTACTTTCAGAAAATTGCCACTTCCTCCGTAAGTGATGACAATATATCATCACGTACAAAAACTGTTTCTATTGGTTCAACTACTTCTTTACAATCAGATGAATATCCAGTTATATCTGCTGGGAGGTTTAAAACATTTTCTGAAAGCTCTTTATCAGATACAGATCAGCTTACCACTGACATCAACCATGACAGTTTAGATTGTGACCCCTCATCCTTGCCAAAAAGTCAGTCAGTTCCACTGGCAATGGCAATGGGAGCCTGTTCATTGGTACTACCAGAAGAAGCTGTGACTGAGCCAGAGATGTCAATTGATGAAACTAAGAAAATGTTTCAAAAACCTAAAAACAAGCAGGTTTATTCTTCTAAAAATGGCTACTTCTGTTTCCAAGGTAACTAAATATATATTGTTTTCAAATCTTTTCAAATAAGGGTTATTCTGCATAATGCAATATGAAAGGTATTTCATCGATTTTATTTGCACAATCATTGTAGCATTAGTTTGGTGTCTCAATATATTAAACACTAGCGGTTGACTGACATAACATGGGTATAGTCATGAATTGGAAGTAGCATAACTCACAAACTGGAAGGGGTTGCCCATCACCACCAGGCATACAATCATGTATGTTACTCACGGGTCCAAGCTTCCCCAATATACCATTTTATACCAAATTTATATTTTACAGCTAAAGATGGGCAACAGATTTACATCCACAATTTAAATTCTCGCTGTTTAACTCATGAATATGGAAGTTTGGAGTTGTCGCCTAAAGAAATTACAGGAACCATCATTGATATCAGATCAATGAGTATGACAGAGGAACTACGTGCAAGGACCAAGTATTTAAATCACCTGCCGTTATCCTCTGAATTTTTATTGGTCGAGTTGGCTCTGAGGCCACCAATATTGTCTAGGCGAACACTGGATCTATTTCAAGGTAACTAAAGCGTTGTGGGTATTGTTAAATGTCTTTGATAACAGTTTCACTCATTCAAAATATTGATATGCTTTAGTCATGCTCTGTTGTCTGAAGACCTGGAATATCTGTAATTTGCATTTTTCAGGAACTACAACATTTAGTGAGAGAACAAAATCCAAATACAGGCCTTGATCCAATCAGATTATAAATTGACCTATAAAAAGATTTCAGCAAAAGCCCAAGGTGGCTTTGGCTTGTGTTAACTAACTCCTGTATATCATCTGCAACCGATACTGAATTTTTGATTCCACATATCTTTGAAAAATACTGATTGGAATTTAATCATTTTTTGTACTGATAATCTGTTTTAGAGATGCATCTCGCATAAAATTATAGTAGTCAGAGATTAACATTCCCTCAAATGACAATTGAATACTTTAATGGTGGCCATGTTTGTATTTCTAGGCGAAATTGACCAGAAGAGAAGATTCCGACAAAGGAAGGCTAATACTGAGAGACAGCGCGAAAAAAAGATAGTTCTTGAAGAAAACAAAAAATTAGGAATATGTAAGTTGATTAATTTCTTCATAATGTTAAAATGCTTCTTAAATAAATGCTCGTTTGACATTTGGTCTAGTATCGGAAGTCCTCCCTAAAAAGATATCTTCAGCTCAAACATATAATCCTTTTCAAACAAACATGCAGGTCATTATAATTAAAATTGAATGTCAATATTATTTTGTTATATTATTATCCTGTACTACTTTTACATCTGATATATTTAATAGAAAGCTGGAGGGGGGAGGGGTGAAAAACCAAGGTCCTTGATCAACATTGGCATACATGCAAGGGAACCCTGGGCTGTCGGAATTCCAACATTATTAGATTTTGATTATTTATGACGTTTTATTTTACAGTTCCTGGGTTAAATATATCATTAGAAAGTGAATATCAATTTCCTTCGTATATGAATCAGCCAGAACTAGCTATTAGAGGACAACCACCATCTCCAACAGGTAGTAATGATGTACAAATATCTCCTGTAGACATATCAGGTACTTATTTTCCTCAATATTAACTGATTTTCAAAAAGAAATAAAACAAACATGAATAATCGTAGTTCTGCCCCCACCCACCTGTTTATGATTGTGAGAGTATATTGTATATAATAGGTCTGTCCATATGTTTTACAAATGTATATATTAGAGCTGCCTCTATATATTATATATAATAGGTCTCTCTCTATATATGATATATATAATTGGCCTATATGTTATGTACAATAGGTTTAGTCTTTATGTTATATATAATAGTTCTGCCTCTATATGTCTTATATATAATAGGTCTGTGTCTATATGCATGTGGGGGGTTGGGATGGCCTAGTGGTCTAGAGTGCCGCGCTTCGAACTCTAGCGGGCCGGTCACCTCTGGTTTGCAGCTGTGGTTTCGAGCCCTGGTGTGAGCGTATATGGCATGGAGATAGGGGGGCGCCTTCTCAACCTCGTGGGTTTCCTCCGGGCACTCCAGTTTCCTCCCACTGCTAAAGACCCCTACGCGCAAGTGAATTATTGAAATAAAATTAAACCATATGTTAGTCCCGAAATGTCCTAGTTTGTGTTGAGTGGACGTTAAACCCCATTTCTCTCTCTCTCTATATATATGCATGTTATATGTAATAGGTCTATATGTTATATATAATAGGTCTATATGTTATATATAATAGGTCTATCTCTATATGAAGATAACTCTTCACCCATCTCATCACCTGAGGATAATAACAGTTCTTCTGTATCTTTTGCTCAGGTAAGTTTACAAGAACTTTAGATTTTTCAATTTCCTTCTAATTAAAATAACATTGACAACCATTCGACTGTATTAAGAATTCTGGTTGAGTTCTATCTGGAAAATAGGAGCTGAGAAAGTTCATCAGGTCCCCTTATCAGGTTTGTAGGATGGATCACCTGTTGAGTTGCTGGGATTGGAAGAAAAACCAATGCCAAACCTTGACATTTAAAATTCTAAATATGAGTAGGCCATAGCACTACTATCCAATTTCACACCTTGACATTTGGAATTCTAAATAAGAGTAGGCCATAGTGCCACTATCCGGGCAAAATTTCCCATATAAGTGCCTGTCTTCATTAGCACAGTTCGTGCAGAAAAGTATGTCGTAAACCCCATTTTATTTCATTTCCATTTTGAATATAAACAAACTCTAAATAGTAAAAGATTATTTGATTGGTTATGGCTTTTCTTTTTTAGATGCTTAGACAAGGACCTGCCAAAGCTCAACAGCCTATCTGGCCCAAACCTGTAAACAAAGTTGAATCATTTCCTGCATTAGGTGCATCACGTGGTGCAGCTGCAGCTGGTGGTGTAGATAGTGATGGTAGTGATATGGAAGATTATGCACCAGTACCAGAATATGGTCGATCATTTGGTAATGCTATACAAGCTGCTTTAGATAATGCTGCTGCTGCAAAAACAGGTTAATATTTCTGTTATTATTGAAGAAATTCAATATTCCCTGTTTAGTTGTTTCACACAGTCATTATTAATTGTCATGAAATCAATATACTCTGGGTGAATATGACGTTTGTAATATACACATTTAGTTGGAATTATTGATATACCTATTAAATGACATCTTCTGGGTAAAAGACATTAGTTACTGCAATAAACTGATTATGGCTATGGACTTCGATAGAGAGAGGACGGGAGTTAATGGTGAACACATGTGTACGTTGGGTCAGAGTGTCTGTCATTGAATCCAAGTGGCATGGTTTTGATTTCTCGCTTGGACGTGACAAGGAGTAGGGTCGTCTGTCCAACTTTGTGGATTTTCTCCAGATTCTCTCATTTCTAGGGGGGTTGGGATGGCCTAGTAGTCTAAAGTGCCGCTCTTCGACCTCTAGCTGGCCGGTCACCTCTGGCTTGTGGCTGTGGTTTCGAGCCTTGGTGTGAGCGTTTGTGGCATGGAGATAAGGACGCCTTCTCAACCTCGTGGTTTTCCTCTGGGCACTCCAGTTTCCTCCCACTGCTAAGGACCCCTACGCGTAAGCAAATTATTGAAATAAAATGAAACCATATGTTAATCCCAAAATGACCTGGTTTGCATTGAGTGGACGTTAAACCCCATTTCTCTGTCTGTCTCTCTCTCTCTCTCTCTCTCTCTCTCTCTCTCTCTCTCATTTCTACCCACTGCTAAAGAACCCTACATGTTAGCAAATTACTGAAATAAATTTGAATCGTATGTTCGTCCCAAAATGACCTAGTTTGTGTTGCGTTGACATTTAACCGCATTTCTCTCTCTTGCTCTCGACTAGAACATCCCAGGTTTGAATTACGGTGTGGGCGGAGAAGAACTTTCAGAACTTTTCAATAAAAGTGAGCCTAGTCGTTTGGATAAAAAGAAAACAAAGGTCCACCCATGTAAACATAAACATTGCACATTGAACCAAAAACATCTCCATAAAATGACCGAAGTATTGTGTTAGCAAAAATTTCCATTCCATTAAACTGTTAACAAATCATTGAATTATTATTAAGACTGGAGACAAAAATAAGTTTCAAAATGTCTGCCACTAATGCTGTATTTAACATATTGATCAAAGTAAGCTTATTGGTACCTGATGTTATAATAACACCAGCCATTTTTTCTCTAATTTCAGCTACTAAAACACCAAAACAAAAAGGTGGCGGTGGAAAAAATAAAAAGAAAAGTAAGAAGACAAAGCTCCTTTTCTCTACATCCATGACACGTGGTACGATAGATTAGTATGTGGAAATTATCTGAAAGCTAATCAATGGAAAACATATAAAACCTAACAAAAACTGGTTAATGTGGCTAAAGTATAGATTTTAATTTGGACAAATCTGTGTGAACACTCAAAAACTGTTTAATAATTTGTGTGAACACTCAACTGTTAAATAATGCATGCAGTAGAATTATCAATCGAAAACATATAAAGACTGGTTTGTGCAGCTGAAGTATAGATTTTAATTTGGATAAATTGTTTTGCTCTAGTTAAGAGTAATTCAGTTATATTGGGAATGTGAAATGTTTGTTTTACAAGTAGAACATGTTGGAGACTCTGAATTATGTTTACCTCTTTGATGCTTGAAATTTTTGTTATGTATTTGAAGTTTTTTTTGATTCTAATACTGATTTCATTCTAATTTGGAGAAAATAAATACCTTTGATGCTAGATATTTTTTTTTTTTATGTATTTGAAGTTTTTTGATTCTAAATATATTGATTTCATCCTAAATTAGATAAAATAAATACCCAGCTAAAAAGTTTTGTGCAGAATGGAATTGCTGTGAAATTTGATGTTGATTTGATAAGTCTTCAATACGTATATATTTACACTTTCTTTAATAAGAAAATCAGAATATTAATAATTTAGTTAAATCTTGTGTTTAAAGGGCATACTTGGACGTGTACATTTGATGATTGTAATGATCTTTTATTGCAGAGTGATAGCCAAAATATGAGACAATGAATGATTAGTATTTTTCTTTTAATGATTTTTTTCTACATGATTTAATTGTTTGATATTTTACATTAATCTTTTATTTACAAACAGCAAAAATGTTGCATTTTTTTAAATAATTTAATCAGAATGAGAACTGATTAAAGGGCATTCGTTACATTAGTAAATGTGATTAGTTTTGGTACAAACATCAAGTTTGCAAAAATATGTTGACTCTTTTTAGTACTGCATTTTGAAAAATAAACAGGCATTATATAATGGAATATTGGATTTCACATTACAATGGGGTTCTTTGATGACATCACAGAACAGCATTTCCTAATATTTAATTCTAAAGCTTGAACTTCATTTATTTTATCAGACAGTCCAAGGAAATCCTATTCGATCCACAATCCATATATTATTGGTACTTATTTGAAATTACTGTACCTCAACTAAAGTTATCTTTCTTTAACAATTGTACTCACACTCAATAGTTCTAATGTGACATATAAGTCTACTTGAAGGGAAGTAAATAATATCAAGTGTATTATTGAATAATATGTTAAGATGATTGTCGTTACAAACATATGACATAAACTTATGAAAAGGAAGTATATAATGTCAAGTGTATTAAAGAATGATTTATGATGATGGTTATTGTGACTAAACATATAATCACATGATATGTCATTAAGGAAAAATAGTGTCATATAGATGCTGGGTTTTCTACATTGCTCTAATTTAATTAATGTTCTTTATTGTAAGTTAATGTAAAATAAGTTGCAAGTAAAATGATTACTATTGCATATTAGACAATATATTAAAGATATAGTGTATACTATTGTTGTGTACAGATACATAAATATATATTTTGGTTTGTATTTTAATGGACTATTTTGTACATTAGTTCTGATTAAATTAATAAAACATCCCTTGTTCATATATTTCACATCATATATTGTAAAGATTAGTTAAGAAAAAATCATTGGTTATATTTGGATTAACATGGAAATGGACTAATTTGTATATTAGTAGCCTACTAATTTAAGTAAATAAACATTTTCATCACATTTTGTTTAATTAAAAATGTATTATGTAAGAATTAGATAAAGAGCTGAACATTATAATACATTTAAAGGGACAATAACATTCTTGCTGGCTTGGTAGCTCCAGAAAATAAATAATACCCCTATTCTAAGTACTAGATGTTTAAATGTCCTACCTGTTGTGTAAATTATCCATTACATCCTATTTTATTTGTCCAGAGGGTTCGAAAATATTTTAAAATCCAAGTCACATTTGAAAAGGTTTACGTTAGACTTTTCAAATCAATTGGTTGAATTTTTCCAATTTTTTAAATTAGGTGTGTTAAGATGAAATTTATATCATCATTTAATTGGAATATTCTAAAATAATTTGTTGACCAGAATGAAGATTGGGACATATTTTTCAGTTACAACAAGAGTGTTATTGGGGCTTTAAAAAGAGGTAATAGATATGAATTTAGTGAAAATTTCATTCAAATTACCTTATTCTAAGTAGAGTTATGAGGATAACTTATGACTGTTTGAAGATGCTGAATAGATAATGCTATTACAAAGGTTTTATTATCAATTCTATGGTTAAATTCTTAAAACTCTCTGCAGGGCCTTTATTCACGAAATTTTAACTAAGATAAAATCCAAATTTTAGTTATTTGATTGGATAACATTAGAATGATTTTAGTGCTTAGCCAATCAATTCTGAAGTATCTACTAAAATTTGGATTTTATCTTTAGTTAAGATTTCGTGAATCAGAGCCCAGGGTGTTATAATCCATTTAAATCTCAGCTATCTGATATTCTATCAAGTTGATTATAGGCTTGTAATGTGAATTAAAAAAAGTGAAGTTGAAATAAAGACCTGTAATAGCCCGATTTAGCTTTCTTACATAATGCATCTTTATGATTATTGGTAAAATATTGTAAGTTTATGATTTATTATGTAGATAATTAGTATTTTAATTTATGTATTATAAATACTGTTGACTTTGTTTATTATTGGCTTCAACAATATTTTTATTTAATGGAAACAGATTTGGTTCAGCACATACAATTAACTTTTTTCAACTAAGCTTTTTTTTGTAATGGTATATTCAGTAATACTAGAAGAATTTTCAATATTATGAGAACCATTCTCTGTCTGGTTATTTTATTGTGGAACTAAGATTAGAACATCTATAACCTATTGAAATGTAATCAATTGTATTGAGTGTATTTATAAACTTGTATTTCTGATCATTTAACATTTGTTATTATTTCTGTTCGATCTTCTTGTTTATAAATGAGCCATCCTTATGCTAGTCTTTTAAAAGCTACTAAATAACTGATTTATATTTTCTATCGGATATCCAATAAAACATGTTCAGCTTTAAACAGGTTTTTATTTTATTTCTGTATTTGATCAAATTTAACGGTACAGCACTTAAAAAGACCTCGGGACACACTGGTTGACAAGGGCATTTCATACCTGTACTGGTCGTCGATGATGAAATAATTTTAATATCACTGGAGGTACAGTGTGGTGGTGGCAGCTGTTCACTTTGTATACTATTCAAAAAAAGTAGGGGATATTTGATTTTTAAGTGTTATTAAAGTCACCTAATGAAACTGACGAAGAAACAAATGACAAAATGAAATGAATTTCACATTCATCGATTTATTCCAAATGATCGTTAGACTAAGTAAGGCACAGACTGACCATTATAAGGGTAAAATGATACCCGGGGTCAAACAGCAAAGTTACCACAGCATCACAACAAAGTCAGTAACGGGTAAATCCTCCTCTGTTTGCCAAACAAGCATTGATTCGACGTGGCATACTCCTAATGAGACGTCTAAGGTCATTTTGGTCCAGACTGTCCCATTCCTGTTGCAACGCAGCAGCAAGTTCTTGGACATTGGCAGGACGTTGTTGACGTTGACGTAACCTCTGTCCAAGTATTCCCAGACATGCTCGATGGGGGAGAGGTCGGGACTCAGTGCTGGCCAAGGTAATGTGGTGATGTTCTGTTGTTGGAGGTAACCTGTAACGATCCTGGCCCTGTGACATCTTGCGTTGTCATCCTGGAAGGTGAAACGGCGGCCATGACGTCGTGCGAACGGCACAACATGGACTGCCAAGATGTTGTCCCGGTAGTATTGGCCTGTAACACGCCCTGCAACAACATGTAAAGCCGTTCTTCCAGCAACAGCGATGCCTCCCCACACCATAACAGAACCACCCCCAAATCGATCATGTCTGATGACGTTAACGTCTTGGAAGCGCTCGTTTCGACGACGCCACACCCTCCTACGTCTGTCCAAAAAATCAACAGTGAACCTTGATTCATCTGAAAACATCACATTACTCCAGCGTCGATTATCCCAGTGTTGACGATCCCTACACCAACGACGTCTTGCCTGAGTGTGATGATCTCTCAAACAAGGGATCACGCGAGGACGTCGGGCGCGAAGGTGACCCCTATGCAGTCGATTCCGAATCGTCTGGCCACTCACTCTCACACCAGTGTCTGTTTGAAGACGAGCGCTGATCTGATTTGCTGTGATGACACGATTTCTCAAGGCCAAGGTACGGATAAATCGATCCTAGGCTTGAGTTGTCGCCCCTGGTCGACCTGAGCGTGGTCTGTCCTGTACAGATTGTGTATCACGGTATCTGGACCATAGCCTGCTTATGACAGACTGAGAAACATTCATCGTCCGCGCCACAACCACCTGTGTTGTGCCGATCTGTAGCATGCCAAGGGCACGTAACCTTTCATTTTGGGTAAGCCGACGCATATCAAAATTTGTTTTCTGGTCACTAAAACAATTAAACTGATGTTTCCACCCTGGAATTCAATGCCACAATGACTGTAACATTCAAAGTCAGAGTCGTGCAAATCTTAGGTTGGACCCCCATGATGATCCCAAGCATCACCTGCATTCCATGCGGTAGCTATTGGTGCGTTTGGGCGTCACATGTAACTGGAAATGTTTCTTCTGTTAGGTTCTATAGTGACTTTTTTCGTAGTCATTTGCATATTTTAGTATTATGCCCCCAAAATCAAATATCCCCTACTTTTTTTGAATAGTATATTACACAACACTATTTTTAAATGTAAATATATATTTTAATTTTATTATAATTATTTTTCTATATGAATAATATTCATTCCATCCACATTATTATTACAAATATTCATACAGGCATATACGAGCTGTTAACTTTACCACAGCGCCCGTTATTTGCGTATATAGATTTTAATTTAATTACAATAATATTTGGCTATGAATATTTCATTCCATCCACATAAATATTAAAACATTTCCATACAAGCATATACAATTTGTAAATATATGACGGGCGGATACGGTCACAATGGGCCATTTATATGACTTACTAATTCCATTTATAAAGCTTTATAATTAATTTCTTACTTAGGCACGTGTGGACGCTGAAACCCATCGAAATGGGTGACTGAATTGAATATTATTTTCATAGTTTGATAAATAATTATGAAACTACGTAATTATTTATCAAGTCTTATAAATCCATTTATATAACTTAGAAAATAATCGGCAATCTCCGTACTCCTTCGTTGAGTCGGCCAATTGGCCAATGAAATCCCTCGTTACATAAAGCGGTGTTTTACCTTTCATGGCGGCTATTGTAAACATAAAATGACGAGAATAAGTTTTATGCATGATTTAGTTATCCTAGAGTCAATTTACTTTGCTAAGGTCCGAATTCCATTAAAGGAAAAAATGTACGAATAAAATGATGTATGACAGCGACGCACACAACTTGAAAACCGCGGACGGGAGTGGGAGGGGCTTGCCATTCAGTAAGACGACCTGTGATTGGCTGGCCGAAGCATCCTCGGGAATCTCCGGGCAGATGTACGAACTTTCCCGAATATTTAGTTAGAAAATAGATTTATATAGCTACCATATTATTTACAAGACTTTATAAATCATTTATCAAGCTATGAAAATAATATTCAATTCTGTCACACGCTTCGAGGGGTTTCAGCGTTCGCACGTGCCTAAGTAAGAAATTAATTATAAAGCTTTATAAATGGATTTAGTAAGTCATATAAATGGAATTAGTAAGTCATATAAATAATGGCCCATTGTGACCGCATCCGCCCGTCATAAATATATTGTTTATGACACAAAAAATAAATAAATTGAAAAAATGTAAAAATAAAAACAAAAACAATATCACAATTACAGTGGTGGAATTTCCAATCTGATTAAAATACAGATCTATATTTCGTTTCGTTATTTTATACTTTCGATGGCCTCCACTTTGGGAAGATCTGGTAGGTTATAGTGGAAGTTCACGTCAGAGGTCACACGAGCGTCTTTTGACCCTATTACTTCAGCACTGATGTTACTAATGGATTACCCACAGTTCCGTGCACAACACGCCTAAAGCTTGTCGTAACAGACCCGTTCCATTGCCTCACTTCATTAAGAACAACGCGTCAATGGTAACATATCCAGATCCTAGTGTAGTGAAGACAAGTAAAACGAAATTTTTAACTATAAAAACGAAACGAGATAGGATCTGTGTTTCAATTAGATTGTGGAATTTCCGATAGATAAAGGAATATTGCACTATGGTGTCCATATGTCAATAATATCTCTTCCCCACTTCATATCGTTTTAATAAATCCTTAATTATTCACAACAGATTGTATAAGGTTAATTTCGTTATTCATTTAAAATAATTGTAAATTTTATTATAATTACTAGGGCATAACAACTGCTACAGGAATGTGGTCATGTGCACTTTACAACGAGTCAGTACGTCAGTTAACTATTTGCTCAACCAGGGGCCTATTTCACGAAATTTTAACTAAGATAAGATCCCAATTTTAGTAATTTGATTGGATAATATTAGATTGATTTTAGTGCTTAGCCAATCAAAATTGAAGTATCTACTAAAATTGGATTTTATCTTAAGTTAAAATTTCGTGAAACAGGGCCCAGAGCTATATGATAAAGTACTAACATTTTTAAAACCCTGGTTTTCCAGTTCCACAAATAGCCCCGTTAAAGACACTCCCCCACCCCCACCCAGTATATATATTAAAATCCAAGTAGTGCACATTTACTGAACACAAAGTGCTCGGTGAATAAATCCAGAGCGAATACACAATAAAAGATATAGAATCAAAAAGTCTTTACTAATATACAATAAAAGATATAGAATAAACAGGTCTTTACTAATAGTTTCATGTGCCATGCACACTTTTCAGAAGACAATTATAAAATGAAATTCCAATGTTGACGTCATTAACGTAACTATGTTTTGTATATTCAAATTTCATTTTATAATTGTCTTCTGAAGAGTGTGCATGGCACATTAGTAAAGACTTTTTGATTCTTTATCTTTTATTGTATATATCAGAATGAAGTAAAGTGGGAAGACGCCTATAGAAGGCAGATAGCTATGACGGGCGGATGCGGTCACAATGGGCCATTTATATAATAATAATAATAATAATAATAATAATAATAATTACTTTATTTCAAAAGGGTTGAAAATTAGGCCAATGGCCTTTCTTACATTTTGCCCTTCAAACAATGAGAACATATGTACATTAATAGATAGAAAAGAGATTGAAATTTATACATTAAAAGATATATATATTATAAATATAATATAAACAAATAGACAAAAACAACAAACCATTTGATCATGTATTTACATTTTAGGCATATGAGAGGTGAAACATGGCATTGAAGAGGAATGACTGTGACAAGCTCATAATTAATACATGTAACAATGAATATATAGGTTATATATAAGGTTAATCAGATCGGGTAAAAGACAGTAATTAATTTTCATTTAAATATTTAACTACATTGGCGCGGAAGGTGTTGCTGGATTTCAAATGTTTGAGAAAACTTGGTAATCTATTCCATAGGCGTGATCCACTGAATTTAATACTATTTTTGACTACACTAAGATTTGGTCTTAATACAATCAGTCGTTTATTAATGTTACAGTAAGGGGTGGAATTATATGTCAGTGTTTCAGCAAGGTAGTTTGGGCATTGATTGTTTATAATTTTGTGCAAGAGCATGTATTTATTTAATAGTTGCCTGTTTTCTACATTCAAAACATTGATATTGTTGTCAATGGCTGCATCCGAAATTTCGACAGTGTGTCGAACATCAAGAATAAGTTTAAGAGCTGAATTTTGTTGGTGTTGAAGTAAGTCTGAAAAATGTTTATCAGAGCTGTCCCATATAGGTGAACAGTAATCAAAATAGGGTTGAATATTTGATTTGTAGAACATAGATCGGAATTTAATAGGTAGAAGTTGTTTTAATTTACGAAGTTGAAATAATTTTTGGTTAATAATTTTTGAAACATATTTAGCATGGTCATTCCACTGAAGATGGTTATCAATCATTACGCCTAATAGTTTGAAGTTGGAGACATTTTCTATAATTGAGTTATTGATAATTATAGAAAGGTTAGACTGAATATGTTTTCTTTTCCGTTTAGTCGTAATTACCATACATTTAGTTTTTTGTTCATTTATAAGCATAAGGTTAATTTGGCACCATTTGAGTAGGGAATCGGTATCTAGTTGTAATTTAAATTGGAGGTCAGACATGTTGTTAGCAGCAGTATAAACCGTAGTGTCATCGGCAAATAGGTCACAGGAGGCCCTCAGGTGGAGAGGAAGATCATTTATAAAAATGTTGAACAGTAAAGGCCCTAGGATGGACCCCTGCGGGATTCCATGTATGACGGGCTGAAAAGTAGATGTGTTCCCATTAGCAAATGTACTCTGGCATCGTTGATGTAAATAAGAACTAATGAAATTAATAGTGTTGACTGAAAGATGGTACAAATTACATTTAGCTAAGAGAATATTGTGGTTAACAAGGTCAAAAGCCTTTCTAAAATCGAAAAATATTACACCAATAAGATTATTTTTATTAAGGGCTTCATAAAAGTTTTCAGTCATATTGGTAAGGGCAGTCAGACAAGAATGTTTATTTCTGAATCCGGATTGATAGGTATTCATCAGATTATGTGCATTCAGATAACCGTAAAGATTACGATGAATATGTCTTTCAAGTATCTTTGAAATTGTTGGTAGTATTGATATTGGCCTATAATTATCTGGGTCAGTTTTTGGTCCATTTTTATGAACCGGCAACACCTTCGCCCTTTTAAATACTTTTGGAAAATAATGTGATTTAATGCACAAGTTAAATATATATGTTAAACTATGTGACAGATAATATGACCCTACCTTGAGAAAACGGGGATTTACCATGTCAACACCTACCGACTTAGTAATGTCTAGTGAATCTAAGGCCTTGGATACTTCATTAACTTTTATTAAAGGAATGTCAAATTCGGTAGTTTGGGGTAATTTTGATTTGATAAAGTTTTGGAGAAGACAGTCATTATTAAATTTAGATTTGTACTTGTTGTTATTATCCTTTATTAGTTTGTCAGCTATATTTGAAAAGTGATTGTTGAAGAGTTCAGGATCAATCGGGAGAGACTGGGTCATATTATTATTACTGTTGACAGAAGTTTTAATTGCATTCCAAATTTGTTTAGAGTTCCGACTGTCAGAAACAAGGCTTTTTAAATACTCAGATTTAGAAGATCTGATCATGGATTTGAGGCTATTTCTACATTTTTTGAACATGGCTATATTTCCTTTCTTCTTGTGATAATCCCTATTGCGCATCATTTCTAATATGTTATTGGTCAACCAGGGTGGTTTTATGGCAGTTTTTACACGTCTAGTTTTGAGAGGAGCATGCTTATCTATAATTGGGTTTAAAATATTATACCATAAGTCAAGACACTCATCCGGATTATTAGAGTGAAGTATATCATCAAAGGCTGCAGAAGCTAAGTCATTCTGGTAGTTGGCTTCGTTGAATTTTTTGAATGATCTGTAGCTGATATAAATGTGTCTTGTTTTGGGGATTTTGATACCTTTTTTCCGCCAAGTAAAGCAGATTGGAAAGTGATCAGAAATAGAGTATGTGGGGACAACAGATTCAATAATATTATTGGGAGAAGAAACAATGGCATGATCAATCAATGTAGAAGATTTATTTGATACACGTGTTGGACTTGCAATGATTTGTTTGTTTGACTTACTAATTCCATTTATAAAGCTTTATAATTAATTTCTTACTTAGGCACGTGTGGACGCTGAAACCCATCGAAATGTGTGACTGAATTGAATATTATTTTCATAGTTTGATAAATAATTATGAAACTACGTAATTATTTATCAAGTCTTATAAATCCATTTATATAACTTAGAAAATAATCGGCAATTTCCGTACTCCATCGTTGAGTCGGCCAATTGGCCAATGAAATCCCTCGTTACACGAGGGAAGTTTTCTGAACGTGCCGTGCGGCACGCGTGGGCCCAAGCCCTTGAAGACACCATACCCTCATCCTGACCATGGTCATCTTCTGCAGGAAGATTAGTGCGTCCGAATTCCATTAAAAGAAAAATGTACGAATAAAATGATGTATGACAGCGACGCACACAACTTGAAAACCGCGGACGGGAGTGGGAGGGGCTTGCCATTCAGTAAGACAACCTGTGATTGGCTGGCCGATGCATTCTCGGGAATTTCCGGGCAGATGTACGAACTTTCCCGAATATTTAGTTCGTTCGATAATTCATTTATAAGACTTAGAAAATAGATTTATATAGCTACCATATTATTTACAAGACTTTATAAATCATTTATCAGGCTATGAAAATAATATTCAATTCAGTCACACGCTTCGAGGGGTTTCAGCGTTCGCACGTGCCTAAGTAAGAAATTAATTATAAACTTTATAAATGGAATTAGTAAGTCATATAAATGGAATTAGTAAGTCATATAAATGGAATTAGTAAGTCATATAAATGGCCCATTGTGACCGCATCCGCCCGTCATAGATAGCTAGCTCATGTTTAATGTATGTCAGAATAAAGTAAAGTGGAGAATTCTGGATTTTTTATCTGTGATTTGTGTACAGCAACTCGCGATCTCAAATATTCAATAACTGGATTTTTTATCTGTGTAACTGAATATTTGAGATCGCGAGTTGCTGTACAAATCACAGATAAAAAATCCAGAATATCGCATGATATCCATGAGCGAACATCTGGACATATGTGCACACATATTCCCTGTGGATGCCGAGCTGGTGAAGACTAGTTCGATGAAGTTCACCCCACTAAATTATTCACATTACACCGCTACAGATCTAAGCTAGTCCCTTTTCAGCATCTCGTTACATACGCGCGTCACCGCTCTGATAAAAACCCATATGTCCATAAGAAATATGAAACTGTAACCATGGACCTTATAACACATTATAAGGTCCATGCTGTAACATAACAACTATTTATTCACCATCACATTAGTTATTTCACAAAGGTTCACTGGTTACAAGTCATATTCTGATAGATACATACATAGATAATCTTAGCGTTTGCATTTGTGTTAACTAGCGGTAGAAAACAGTACGCTGTCACCAGCTCACATCACGCACTTTCATCTTCACTTTTCATCGCACATGTTCTCAACATCCGCTCGGTTGCTAAGCAACTGACTCGATTTACTAGACACTAGGTACTATTCTACATGATGCAATTAGACTCTGAATTATGTTTACTTCTTTGATGCTTGAAATTTTTGTTATGTATTTGAAGTTTTTTGATTCTAATACTGATTTCATTCTAATTTGGAGAAAATAAATACCTTTGATGCTAGATATTTTTTTTTTTTATGTATTTGAAGTTTTTTGATTCTAAATATATTGATTTCATCCTAAATTAGATAAAATAAATACCCAGCTAAAAAGTTTTGTGCAGAATGGAATTGCTGTGAAATTTGATGTTGATTTGATAAGTCTTCAATACGTATATATTTACACTTTCTTTAATAAGAAAATCAGAATATTAATAATTTAGTTAAATCTTGTGTTTAAAGGGCATACTTGGACGTGTACATTTGATGATTGTAATGATCTTTTATTGCAGAGTGATAGCCAAAATATGAGACAATGAATGATTAGTATTTTTCTTTTAATGATTTTTTTTCTACATGATTTAATTGTTTGATATTTTACATTAATCTTTTATTTACAAACAGCAAAAATGTTGCATTTTTTTAAATAATTTAATCAGAATGAGAACTGATTAAAGGGCATTCGTTACATTAGTAAATGTGATTAGTTTTGGTACAAACATCAAGTTTGCAAAAATATGTTGACTCTTTTTAGTACTGCATTTTGGAAAATAAACAGGCATTATATAATGGAATATTGGATTTCACATTACAATGGGGTTCTTTGATGACATCACAGAACAGCATTTCCAAATGTTTAATTCTAAAGCTTGAACTTCATTTATTTTATCAGACAGTCCAAGGAAATCCTATTCTATCCACAATCCATATATTATTGGTACTTATTTGAAATTACTGTACCTCAACTAAAGTTATCTTTCTTTAACAATTGTACTCACACTCAATAGTTCTAATGTGACATATAAATCTACTTGAAGGGAAGTAAATAATATCAAGTGTATTATTGAATAATATGTTGAGATGATTGTCGTTACAAACATATGACATAAACTTATGAAAAGGAAGTATATAATGTCAAGTGTATTAAAGAATGATTTATGATGATGGTTATTGTGACTAAACATATAATCACATGATATGTCATTAAGGAAAAATAGTGTCATATAGATGCTGGGTTTTCTACATTGCTCTAATTTAATTAATGTTCTTTATTGTAAGTTAATGTAAAATAAGTTGCAAGTAAAATGATTACTATTGCATATTAGACAATATATTAAAGATATAGTGTATACTATTGTTGTGTACAGATACATAAATATATATTTTGGTTTGTATTTTAATGGACTATTTTGTACATTAGTTCTGATTAAATTAATAAAACATCCCTTGTTCATATATTTCACATCATATATTGTAAAGATTAGTTAAGAAAAAATCATTGGTTATATTTGGATTAACATGGAAATGGACTAATTTGTATATTAGTAGCCTACTAATTTAAGTAAATGAAACATTTTCATCACATTTTGTTTAATTAAAAATGTATTATGTAAGAATTAGATAAAGAGCTGAACATTATAATACATTTAAAAAGAGGTAATAGATATGAATTTAGTGAAAATTTCATTCAAATTACTTTATTCTAAGTAGAGTTATGAGGATAACTTATGACTGTTTGAAGATGTAGCATAGACAAAGCTATTACAAAGCTTTGATTATCCATTCTATGGTTAAATTCTTAAAACTCTCTGCAGGGCCTTTATTCACGAAATTTTAACTAAGATAAAATCCAAATTTTAGTTATTTGATTGGATAACATTAGAATGATTTTAGTGCTTAGCCAATCAATTCTGAAGTATCTACTAAAATTTGGATTTTATCTTTAGTTAAGATTTCGTGAATCAGAGCCCAGGGTGTTATAATCCATTTAAATCTCAGCTATCTGATATTCTATCAAGTTGATTATAGGCTTGTAATGTGAATTAAAAAAAGTGAAGTTGAAATAAAGACCTGTAATAGGCCGATTTAGCTTTCTTACATAATTCATCTTTAATTAAGATTATTGGTAAAATATTGTAAGTTTATGATTTATTATGTAGATAATTAGTATTTTAATTTATGTATTATAAATACTGTTGACTTTGTTTATTATTGGCTTCAACAATATTTTTATTTAATGGAAACAGATTTGGTTCAGCACATACAATTAACTTTTTTCAACTAAGCTTTTTTGTGTAATGGTATATTCAGTAATACTAGAAGAATTTTCAATATTATAAGAACCATTCTCAGTTTCTAAACATTTGATTAATAATAGGGAGGGGTTGGGGGTGAATGACCTAATGCTTAGCAAGTGCGTGCTGTATCAAAAGGTCCATCATTGAGTCAACTGGATTGGTTGGGGTTCCTTGGTTGTATTTGACGAGAAGGGTTGCTTGCCCAACCTTGTGGGTTTTCTTTGTGTCCTCCGGTTTCCTCCCACTGCTAAAGAATCCTATGGGCAAGTGATTTATTGAAATAAAATTGATACATATGTTGGTCTCGAAATGACCTAGTTTGTGTCAAGTGGCCGTTAAACCCATTTCTCTCTCTCTCTCTCTTACTCTCTCTCGCCTGGGTATGAAATAATTTGAGACTTACTCCAGAACCACAAGGAGTGTTCAGTTGACCCCAGCTGGCCTAGGTCCCTCATCTGGCTTGGATAAGGATAAATTTATACCAACCACAAAGACATCGGCGAGTGAGTGCAAATTCAAGAAAAGCCACAGGTTTAGAATCTAATGGGCATGTATTAAACACTATTAACTTGATCAGTATAGACACCAGTTGGGATCACGGTCTTTTGACCCTATTACTTCAGGTATTTGATTAACCAACCAGCACTGATGTTACTAATGGATTATCCACAGTTCCGTGCACAACACGCCTAAAGCTCGTCGTAACAGACCCGTTCCATTGCCTCACTTCATTAAGAACAACGCGTCAATGGTAACATATCCAGATCCTAGTGTAGTAAAGACAAGTAAAACGAAATTTTTAACTATAAAAACGAAACGAAATAGGATCTGTGTTTCAATCAGATTGTGGAATTTCGGATAGATAAAGGAATATTGCACTATGGTGTCCATATATCAATAATATCTCTTCCCCACTTCATATCGTTTTAATAAATCCTTAATTATTCACAACAGATTGTTGAAGGTTAATTTCGTTATTCATTTAAAATAATTATAAATTTTATTATAATTACTAGGGCATAACAACTGCTACAGGAATGTGGTCATGTGCACTTTACAACGAGTCAGTACGTCAGTTAACTATTTGCTCAACCAGGGCCCTGTTTCACGAAATTTTAACTTAAGATAAAATCCAATTTTAGTAGATACTTCAATTTTGATTGGCTAAGCACTAAAATCAATCTCATATTATCCAATCAAATTACTAAAATTGGGATCTTATCTTAGTTAAAATTTCGTGAAATAGGCCCCAGAGCTATATGATAAAGTACTAACATTTTTAAAACCCTGGTTTTCCAGTTCCACAAATAGCCCCGTTAAAGACACTCCCCCACCCCCACCCAGTATATATATTAAAATCCAAGTAGTGCACATTTACTGAACACAAAGTGCTCGGTGAATAAATCCAGAGCGAATACACAATAAAAGATATAGAATCAAAAAGTCTTTACTAATAGTTTCATGTGCCATGCACACTTTTCAGAAGACAATTATAAAATGAAATTTGAATGTTGACGTCATTAACGTAACTGTTTTGTATATTCAAATTACATTTTATAATTGTCTTCTGAAGAGTGTGCATGGCACATGAAACTATATATTAAAGTAGATAAAGTACAAGTACTTCTTTGTTTACGGTAGATAATGCATAAAAAAATAGAAAAATACGTCCAGGTAAAAAATACTCCACTTTACTTCATTCTGACATACATTAAATTATATAAGCTAGCTGTCTGCCCTCTATAGGCATATATATATATATATACATGTATTATGATATAAGTAACGCAATACATTATTACATCATAGAAATCTAAATATAAACAAATATTCTTCAAGTATAATCGTGATCTAAATCAATGAAATAAAAGAGGTTTTTTACTTAATTTATCTGGGATCACCGATGCTTTATAATAATAATGTATTGAATCCATATCAAATTTTATTCTTACAATTAATAACTTAAAATAATTTACATACAACAAGAAAAGAGACTTACCGTTAAATAAAAAATAAAATTACAATATTGTAGTTATTAGCATAGTTTATCTAAGTGACGACTCGACGATTTGTTCGCGAATTAAAAGGCTTGATTTTTTAAATAATTAGACATGTTCGAAAAAACCTAGCGTCACCATTTTAAAACTATAATATACTAAAGTAACATACATAAATTACTCTTCTGGTGTCTGTTTAATACGTCAGAGTTAAGCTGATATTTGCAACGCCAGCTTCAAGTAATTGATGAGTTAATGAAAATTACATAAGAAAATATACACTACTATAGATAATATAAACATACACAATATGATACTCCAATTTGAGTTAAAATATTACACTTGGAGAGTGTTGAAGTGCTACGAGAATATTAAATTCTCAATGCAAGAATACGGATCTTCGATTATCACATAAACATTAATTCCCACCGTTTCGCTCGTTTCTCCTTTTAATGGAAAATGTTAAACGTTACAACACAACTCAAACTCAGCACAAAACTTCTTGAACAACGCAACAGGCAACATACTGCACAGTACCATAATATCAGGAGCCAATAGGCCTGGCTGCAAGAAATGTCCGATATAATTTCACCTGTTACATAATTACACAAGCACAATGGCATGTCGATTCTTCTTTGATTGGCGATTTTTCCAGATTATTTTTAGCTTTTAAATAGTAATTGAATTTAAAATGGTCGCTTAAACGCCCTTCGTGAACTTGTCTTTCTAAATATATCGAGTCTACACTATCTGAAACCCTAAGATAGTATTTATCTGAATAAAAAGACTGAAAAATAGACTCATCGCCATTTGATAGTTCACTCGTATATTTAAACCACAATCTATGTTGATCTTTAGGAATATGTTTCGCAGTTTTATCCCAAGAGGCTGGAAGTTCATGTAGCATCAAGTCAATGCGATCTGGTTGATCTTGAAAACATCTTATATCAGGACTAATGCAGTATCGTTTTCCTTCTATTCTTTTGGTAAAACACACGACAAAGTAGTCTTCTTCCGCACCATCTTTTTTATTAATTTTCTGAAACACTTTGAAGTAGTCGTCTGGTTTAATGTCTTCGACCAATTCAACACGCCGATTTCTGACTGTCATAGTTTTAGTAACTTTCGAATGGGCTGGCAGCAAAACGCGTTTTCCCACATAGTGGGCTTTCACTACTTCGAAGTCTCTCGCCTGCATAAAATCAGCACAATTATCAACTTCGTCGCAATTTTGAGTATCTAATCTTGATAACGTTCCATTTACATTTTCATTTTCTGTTTGCTGACGGTCGGTAAAGTTATTGTTTTCTTCCGTTTCTGTTGTTTTTGTATTTGTTATATCCATTTTTCCGTGTCTGAAATATATTCAACAATTAGAAATCTGCTATCAGCACTTGTATTTATATTATAATTATGATAACGTGCATGGACAGCGCTATATATAGGCCCTACTTCGGCGTGTGGGTTTTCCCCAATTATAATATATTGCGCCTTATTTATAATACGTTTAAAGAAAAGCGGTCGACAATGGGACGCAGTGTATAAATATTGTCACAGGTATGTTTACCAGCACTTGTATTTATATTATAATAATGATAACGTGCATGGACAGCGCTATATATAGGCCCTACTTCGGCGTGTGGGTTTTCCCCAATTATAATATATTGCGCCTTATTTATAATACGTTTAAAGAAAAGGGGTCGACAATGGGACGCAGTGTATAAATATTGTCACAGCGCTATATATAGGCCCTACTTCGGCGTGTGGGTTTTCCCCAATTATAATATATTGCGCCTTATTTATAATACGTTTAAAGAAAAGGGGTCGACAATGGGACGCAGTGTATAAATATTGTCACAGGTATGTTTACACACAATGAATGGGTCTTGGTCTATATATACTTTTACCAGTCTAACACTTATTTCAATATAATACTTTATATATCAAAACTAACATCTAATCGGGTTTTTTTTTTTTACTTCAGTGTCCTGTTTATATACTTTGGTACAGGTCACCTGATTTTTTTTCATCACACTAGTGGCGTGGATTGCCGAATGGTTAGCACGTGCGTGCCGTATCATAAAGCCTGTCACTGAGTTAACTGGCACGGTTTCGAATCATCGGTTGTACGTGACAAGGAATAAGGTCGCCTGTCCAACCTTGTGGGTTTTCTCTGGGTCCTCCGGTTTCTTCCCACTGGTAAAGACCCCTACGCGCAAGCAAATTATTGAAATAAAATTAAAAACCATATGTTAGTCCGGAAATGACCTAGTTTGTGTCGAGTGGACGTTCAACTCCATTTCTCTTTCTCTCTCTCTCCCTTTCATCACACTAAAATCAAATTTCACTTACTTATTTTGGACCTGATCTTTCGTACAGGGGATTACCGTTTGCTAAATGAAATGGGGACACTCACCTGTCAAGTCTACCGTATATATTAACGCAAACGAATAAACTCACATTTCCTAGCGAACTGGGGGTAGGCTCTATTGTGGTTTAGGGAGCAGAGAATGGCTTTCATATTTCCAAATTTAAAATAAAATTTCTCGACCAACCATGAGAACTTTGGATCTGTTCACCACAGTGAGTCACTGAGTAAAACTCTGTGTGTTAACATGGAGGTCCCAGTGTTGACCGAGAAAATCTATCGGGATTTTCCGGAATGAATACTGTAAAGTTAAATATGTCTGAACTAAACCAAACAAAGATATAAAAAAAAATGACGAGTATGACGATAAGCGAATTAAAAAATTAATTCAGTGAGAAGAAGCGTCTTTAAATTGCTTTTAAAAAGACGCTTTCTCGCATTTCTGGTAGTTCTGTTAGACCGTTAAAAGTATAAGCTACAAAAGCTAAGTGAGAGGGACGAAAAGACTAGCTTACCCTCATAGTTTTGAGTTTTCGTGTCCCTTGAGTTTTTGTGCACCCTCGCCAATGTCAAAAAAACACGCAGTTTCAAAGCGGTTTTCAACATTATAATAACCATAATGCTTAACCAGTGTCAGACATACACCTTGGGTCTGATCTACAAATCGACTCTAACATGTCCAATATTAACCGACGGCAATACGAGGCTGGAAATTGAAATGGCTCAATATGTGAGACGTTGACTCGCTAATCAGGAAGTCCCTTGTTCAACCTCAGTGTGAGGCGAGAAAGTTCGTTACAATTTTCCGGCGGGGTTTTTCCTTGTCAGTGCTGCAAGGTAGAGGGTCTGGCAAGGGACAACCTATAACAGAAACCAAGGCATCGTGTGCGAATTGGCGTTCACGTCAAACTGTACAGTTTGTTTAGCAAAGAGAACCTTGTAGCGAAACTTCACGCTTCAGATTTTGGATGCAGACCTATTTAGAGTAAAAGCTTTATTTTCCCAATGCTACACATTGAATTTGAATAAAATAAAGATCTTTTGAAGTTTGCCTTATTTGTTAAGTTTCATGTGAATCGGGCAAAAATTGTGGCGTATACAATCGTCCATATATCACATTTTATATTAAAATGGCGGTGCCATAACTCACGAACAGAATGTCCCATGTGTCCCAAAACTGAACATTTAAGCGTCATCAAAATCAGACGACAAAAGTTGTTGCCTCTGGATTCAACAAACTTTGTACATATTTCATATTTTCTGTAAAAAGCATTGGCCACACCAAAACCAAACTCATCCAATAACTTATGAATGATCTTTAGCATATTACTTATGGCGGTATATTAGATTCAAAATTCTTACATGCTCTCGTCTAATTTCTAACCTCTATTCGAGTAATTTCTAACTTATATTCATGAAATTTCTAACTTCCATTCATGTAATTTCTAAATTAAGACAATGTATAATCCAATTTCTTTATTTGTTCAGTGTAAATCCTATTTCTTTTTCATCTTATTTCTATTATTAAGTCGAAAAATGTCTACTCCATTGTCGCTTTACACCAAACAAATAGAAATTTGATACTTCTACCTAGCAACCATCGTTATGATCGGGACCATTCTGTTGATACAAACGACTCGCTCTTCGTCAGGTTGAATGGTTTGGCGAGATGAAATGAAATGAAGGTTTAACGTCCCACTGTTCTGCTCCTATACTGGGCTATTGAAGATGGGCTTACGCCATACGGTGTGCTATGAGGGGAAATTCCAACAGCCATGGGATCTTTTACTGGCAAGCCAATGTATAAGATACGGGTCCTCGGTTTTTCTTCCCACCCAAACGACTAGACAGCTGTCCTTGTCAGGCCCTCCGTCCTGCACCACTGACTCGGGGAAACCACGCCGGAAATCGCTATGAACTTTGTCGGCCAATGCAGGGATCGAACAAGCGACCTCCAGACTAACCAGTCAGCGCCTTACCCACTTAGCCACCGTGCCTTAGGAATGGTTAGGCGGAGTGTTAAAATTGAAAACAAGTTAAAAGAGAGAGAGAGGGGGACCAGAGGGATGCGGGGGAGGGGGTGTAATGTCCACTCGACACAAAACTAGGTAGGGGTCTTTAGCAGTGGAAGGAAACCGAATGATCGGGAGAAAACCACGAGGTTGGTCAGGCGTCCCTACTCCTTGTCAGGTAACAACCGTGGAATCGATACCTCACCAGTTGACACGGGACCTCGGTTTTTCGTCCCATCCGAACGACTAGACAACTGTCATTGTCAGGCCCCACACCCTGCATTACTGACAAGGGGGAACCACACCGGAAACGAGGATGCTATCGTCTTTATCAGGCCCATCCCCCCTCTCTCTATATATATATTTATCTTTCTCTCTCTCTCTCCAAATTTCAGCACTCAGTCCAACCTTTAACCAGACGAAGAGCGAGTGGTTTATATCAACATAATGGTCCTTCGAACACAGTGGCGACACCAAACGACTTCATAATGACGGTGGCTAGGCAGATGTGGCGGAATATTAGATTCAAAATTCTAACGTGCTTTCGTCTAACTTCTAAATTATGTTCATGTAATTTAGCGTCGTTCTTTCCTGTCACTTGTTACAAATGACACTGAAACGCAATATGGTACGCGATTTGTGTACCAATGGTAAAAAGTTTATTTTGCCATAGATATTTGATATGAAAAGGCCACTTTTTCCAGATAAGATAACAACATCAACATTGATTTGAATTGACAAATAATATTCGTGTTTTTAACCTGTAAAACTTGTGGCATCTTCAGGGTTCACAACATTGGTTTACATGCTTTTACACAAGGCTGTCTACTATTTTGTTGGTCCGATTTTCACAAAATTTGAACTCACTGGTAATTGTAGTGTAACCAGTCATCCTTTGTCTCATATGGTTCAATAATTTGCTTACGCGTAGGGGTTTTTAGCCGTGGAGTATGACTTTAAACCCCATTTCATTTCATTTCTTGAGAAGTGGGAGAAAACCCGAGAACCCGGAGAAAACCCACGAGGTTGGACCGGCGACCCTACTCCTTTTCAGGTAAAACTGAGGAATCGAGGACGCGCCACACCAGTGTCTTTTTCTCTTGTGACACTATGAGGTGACAATGATCGTCTAGGCCTTTCTTCTAGGATTTTCTTCGGACTTCACGTTGTTTAAAATATGATCAATTATTCCATCTTCAATTAACTGACACTGGAACACTTTTTCAATATGTTTTTATATCTATCGAACATCCATAATACAGGTAACTACAATATTATTGCCTCTCAGCCGGGAAGGCTGTGGTGTTCTCCCAACCTCCCAATGGTATGTATTTTCTACCGCCTCATCATGATATCTGAATCCGGACTGTGAGCCAGGGCAGCAGCTCACGGTATGAACTTCCCCTTGAATCTCTCGAATGATATCTAAAGAGACTTAAACTTCAAATGTTCTTATAAAGAGGTTACGTGCATGAGTCAGAATTGAGCCCCGGGAAATTGACCAGGTGCTTCTTTTGTCGGATTGGTCAACTGCACAGATGCTAAACTGGATTTCAAGACAGTGTACTTATATGGGCACCTAGGAGAGCGACTAACCACGTTTTTAACTCATGGGATTACCTTTTTTGGATTATCAGACTTATGATGTCATTGCCCCACTTTAAACTTCCAGACATATTCTCGTTAGCCTAGTTCTTGTTGTCACTAACAATTTTCATACATAAACCAGAATATATTTTACAAACTAAGGTAGATCCTACAGTTTATAGCGTCTATAGTGTAACAAACACCCCTTTGCAATGCGTTGAAAAGCACAGTTGCTTAATTAACGTCGTCATCTAGCATACATTAAATATAATAAATACAAATACTTTCAGAATGACATTTCAAAATTATCATTCCATGTCGCGAACAATGTTTAAATAATCACAAGTAAACTTCTAGTTGTCCATTAAATATTTCAAGTCCTACTTCTAATATAATATCATTACACTGATATGCATGCTACAATAACATAAATACACTGATTCACGTTATAACACAATAAATAATACTGGTTAAAAGTCAAAGTCAATGCAATTTCACTGTCTAAATTTCATGTCCTATTGTTCGTTTTCTGCCAATTTAACCTAAACACAGAAAATATAACTAAAATGTTCAAAATTGTCCTGATTTCAAAATATTAATACACTTCACTTAATATTGTTAAAGTTCAGTTTCACTTTAACTTCGCCAAATCATCATCTGGATTCCCATTGGTCAGTTTTAGCTACCATGTCTTCTTCTTTTAAGTAATGTATCTCGCTTGTCAGACGTTCCGACTTCTAAGAATTTTCAATCAGCACTTCTTTTGAAGACTTGTGTTGGGATAAATTCATTCATCCTCAAATCAAACATGTCATTGTTATCAGACCAAAAACTTATTAATTTAAAAATTTATTTAAATGTTTAATGCCTAAGATTTTTTCTTAAACCAAACAATACCGTAAGTTATTATATTTCTCACTTTCAACACATACAACAATTAAATTGTAAGTTCGCGATTTCTACTGTGACATTAAATATGTTTTTTATACATTACGCATTATACACATCGGGGAATTACAAATCTATTCCACAGCTAACCGCACATTCGAATTCAAAGTTAAATTACCCTTTTTTTACCATGGTATGTTTTTAACACATATTTTGAGCTTATTCTCCTTTATACGCTTGTTTTACAAAACAACAGGAACAATCTTGAAACAGGCACATGGCTTATCGACTCGCTATTGCCGGAAATGGTGTTTCACTTTGATTGAACCTTTTATTTCAAACCTTACACTACAAAACAACAGGAAAATCATCTTGAAACCACGACACATCGCTTAAAGAAGCTAAACGCTATTGCGGGAAACCATGTTTCACTTGCACTTTTTATTTAAAACCTTATACCGACCCACACGCTATCCTGGGTAATCCACTAGAGAGAGAGAGGGGAAGAGAGAGAGAGAAATGGGGTTTAACGTCCACTCGACACAAACTAAGTCATTTCGGGACTAACGTATGGTTAATTTTTTTTCAATAATCCGCTTGTGCATAGGGGTCTTCCGCAGTGTGAGGAAACAGGAGTGCTCGGAGGAAACCCACGAGGTTGAGAAGGCGCCCCTATCTCCATGCCACATACGCTTACACCAGAGCTCGAAACCACAGCCGCAAGCCAGGGGTGGCCGGCCAGCTAGAGGTCGAAGCGCGGCACTCTAGATCATAAGGCCATCCCAACCCCCCTATAACTAAACCCAAAAAGAACTGTGTGTGTTTTCAATAAATAATGGAGGGGGCAAGTGACGATAGTATACGTCAATATTAAGTGTAAAATGGTGGATCTTGTCGTCTTACTATCTAGTACCCCGTGACCATAGAAGAGTGAACAGGATCTCCAACTGAAACATACTTTTTGTATATTTCAATAATCTTCATAGAAATTCACGTTTCTGGGTTCACATTAAACATTAGATGGCGTATAGTCTGATCTCAATAATTTGCTTTCTGCAAAGACGTCATAATATACGCTCTGGCATATCGGATAAGCTTTGATACGCACTCAGTATCAAGTTCCATTAAAACTGGATTAAACGCTTGCTGACATATAACATATAACACTTGATGCATATTTTGAAAATTGTTTATTATTTTATTCATTGAAAAATGATAAAAGATATTTATATTATTAGTAAGGCCATCTCCCTGCTTAGTATGTATAATTTAATGAAAAGGGTGGATTTAATCTACAGAAAATATAAAATGTATTATTCTTTATTTAATGTACAGATATTGTAAAATGTATTATACTTTATTTAATCTACAACAAAATAATGTCTGAATAAATATTCAAACGAACTATGTTATTCTAATTATGTTACATATTATAATATATAATATCTTATTTTAATAGTTCCCATGAAACCTGATACCAAATCTTATTCAAGAAACCTTGAAGTAATATAAACTTTCTAAAAGTACTTTTATTTCAGGATAAAATATCGAATTACTAATGATAATAACCAAATAACATATTTTAAATTTCCAATAAAGCAAAACCTTACTCAAAGGAAAACAATGTTACTCATTTTCCCTAAACTAACAGTTATAAAAAATAACTATTAGTCCAATAATCTAGTGATTATTGTATTAGTTCATAACAACATGCACATTGTAAACGAACTAATGAGAAGATAAAACATATATTAGCTGAAAATGATAATGGTCACATCTTGATATAGTTCACCTACTGCCCCCACCCCTCCCATATATTTTGATGCTGGCAATATCTTAATGTAGTTTCCCTATTGGCCTACCATATATTTTGATACTGGTAATATCTAAATATAGTTATCCTGCTTGTCTACAATACAATTTGACACTGGTATTGGTTATATCTATATACAGTTCCCCCACTGACCTACCATATATTTTTATACTAGTAATATTGAACGGCATTATCCTAGCTTAAGAGTCAATTGAAAATACAATCTCTAATCTAAAAGGACCAGCTACAGAATATGTACAGAAATATGACTTATTACACGGGCTTTAACAAAATGGGTAAAGTATAAGGCACATACGATGTGCCTGGGTTTAAAGACAATAAGTTAATAGAAGCATTTTTCTAGATTTGAGGTTCTACCACATTTTGACTGAAAAATGCTGTACATCGAAATTCCCCCATAGCTTGAAAATATTCACGTGAGGAAGGTGTTATTTAAAAATATTCTTCTGAGCCATAATTGACATTGATGAAGATTTAGTTGTTGGTCTAAAGGGTGACAGAAAACGAGGCCTATTTATTAAAAGCAATGTCTCTTTATAGTTGAAAGCCAGCATACATGAAATGGAGATTGTCCCTACCGCCTTGCACGAACGACTAGACACTGTACTCTGGCAGCCCCTTCCCCCCCCCCCCGCACCTCTGACAAGGATAAAACAAGAGGAAATTTCGCGACGAGCACCGGGATCACACCGAGCCACCCGGCGTCAGATAGCAAGTTGATGATTTACTGTATTGTTTAAAAATCTTCCTTTACAAAACGTCAACGCTCAATCTCGATTTGAAATAAACTGAACCTAGAATACCAGCATGTTTAGTAAAGATTTGTCTATTGTATTGACCGGCAAATGACCTTGGTGGTTCATCGGCCTTGACGGAGTCTTACTAATGGGTGAAAAACGGCACCAATGACATAGCGTCTAACAAACAACTCGAATCAAGCATATATATTATTAGAAGCAATGTGATTGGCCTGTTTTAATTTGAAAAGGAATCCGTTAAATACTATTGCGTTTGTTGAAAATCAATTGGGTTTCGTCCTCTCAAGAAAAAGATCCGTCAAAATGTGGAGCCTATATCTCGTTTACAAGCCAGTTATTGTTGACTGACAGGGTGACGACTATATATGCCCCAACGAAGTCTGAGAATGCTTTGTAAACTCAGGGCCTGATCGCAGATTGATTATTGGAATATTTCATATTATGCCTAATTTCTCTTGGTAATTCCAAAGAGTTCTACTAACGAGATCATTTTAAAAAAAAATGTAATTCACCCCTTACACCACCACCCCACACACACCTTCCAACCCCTAATTAAAACAGTCCATTAAAAGACCCCACTCCCATTCCAACTTTAGATTATACGGTTAGAAAGAATTATTCGTGATGAAAAAATGTTGTTGGATTAATCTCATTCTCACAAATATAATTTATATCAAAGCTGAAACTATAGATATCTTCTCTATAATGTTACCCTGTCTAACCCCCTGAAAATCCCTTTTATTTTAACAACTTAATTCTTCATTTTGATATATATAATAAGCAGGGAGAGGCGTGTATAATTGTTTCTTGGTTTTATATTATAACAATAAAGATACAGATATCATTTTTCATTTAGACAGATTAATCTTCTGCGCTTTTACCACCACAAGCGAAAACTCTGAGAATTCTACTGGCAATGCTTTGCTTTCTGCTGCCTTCTTCTGAAAACAAAATCTATGTGACTATAAAGTAATACACACGAATTGTACCTTGGACTATTGGTGGGTTACGGTAATAGTTTAAAGTACAGTAGAATCGAGCTTGGACAGGCGATACTACTCCTTAATCGAAACCACGCCACTTGATTCAATGATAGACCTTAGCATCTAACGCGCACGTGTTAAACCATTTGATACCCCCCTCCTACTCGCCTTTATAGTAAATACCAGAAAAGTACGATAAATGACGTAAGTTACCTGTATTGAATTTTTTAACTGGGGTGAAGGAAACATTTGACTTCTTGATTTTTAATCTCTGGAAAAACAGAAACGAAATGTGAGGATTTGTTTAAAGTAAAAATAACGGTTTCCTTGATTTAATTGACATAAATACCTAAATATCAATCATAATTGTAATTCAAATTAATTAGTATATTCCGCCAATTGTTCAAGACTAACTTGATTTACCATAATAATAGACTAGCCAATTAAAACCAAGATGTGTTAGTATGAAGTGTCTCTACCAGTTCGTCGTTTTTAGTTGAATGGAAACGGTCCCATTACTATTGCATTAGACGGAGTTTTTCGCCGGCGATAACGAATGCTGAAACGGCGCGAAAGCGTGTCCATGGAAAAGGGACCTTCAATGTTGTTTATATCTGAGCGCGATTTGGGAAAAGTTCGAGCGAACGATTTTCAATAACCAATAAGATTGTGAAGTCGAAAGGTATACATGACCAAATCGTCCATGTGCTAATCCTATCTTCAAATTTCCGCGCTTTAAAAACGAATGATGATTCACGAAGAAGTAGCCGTGGTCAGTTGTTGCGTTTGCTTTGCTGGTCGAGTTCATGTTCGCCCTTGGTATAACTGGTTCTTTAGTGTAACATTTCTAAATTCCTACACAATGTGTAGGCGTTCAGAATGTATGCCACAGTAAGCATACCGTTACACTTGATGTATACTAAGTCGCATTATTACACCAAGGAAAAGTTAAAATAATTAAATTAAAACTTACGATTAATAGTCTGTCGAAGAAACTGAACTTGCCTTCTACAATATCTTGTTTTGGTGTTTCCTCTGTGTTAAACTCTTTAAAAACATAGATGAATACCAACTTAAAACATACATGGAAAACCAACTTAAAACATACATGGAAAACCAACTTAAAACATAGATGTAAACCGACGTGAGAATCTGTTTAATTGACAAGTTATGTTTTACATTAATTAAAGTATTCATTGTTTTTTCTTCGTTCTTTCTATAGTGTATTAGACATATGAATGCATACAGTGATTTTATTAATGAATGATATACTTTTTTGTACCTGACTGTGAAAGTAGCGAAGCTAAGTCCAGTTTTAGTTCCCCCATTGTAGGCGCTTGTGTTTCGACTATTATTTTAAAAAGAAAAATGCATTTAAGAAGCAAGTTTTTGAACAAAACTAACTAGTTATTACAAATATATTGAGTTTGGAAACAAAACGATCACAAATAATAAATATATATAAAGGATGTGAATAGTACTGAATAGGCGTAGGTGGTGGGTGAGGTGCAGGTAAGAATGAAAAGCCTTGACCTTGTTTTCATTTCTGGGGGGTGGGGGGGGGTACGTTATTTCAAGCCACCATTCTTAGTAAATATTTTGTTGTCTGGTGCATACTTCTTGGTCAGCACCACGTGACCATATTAAAACTAAATTGGCCACTGTATTTCTCAATCTCGGATCATGGGTTATGTTAGCTGTAGTTTTAAAACACATATCTTTTGCGAACTGATTTGTAATCGAATAATCAAAACTGTTTAGGTGTGATGAATTTATCAGAAAGGGGCGCTGAATATTTTTCCGCCTTCATTCGTCTATACGGATGTTAAACATAAACAAATTATTTTCTTACCCATTCCAGGCACTCCCGCTATAATAGATGATATTGCCGCTTTTGTTTCGGCAACTATATCTGATCCAATGACCCCAGCGTCACCATCCCCACCAAGTGTGTTGTCGTCTGGAGACATCATTATCTGAAAGGTAATAAAATATCTATCAAAGTCTTCATGTGGTTGAAAGTTTCGTATTGTTATTCATCTTCGCTTTTTACGTAGCGTTTATGCCATGGTCTGGTTGTAGAAAGCATAAGATGATAAACAATCACGTCGGTCGAAAGTTTAGAACATCAATTCAGACGATTATATGAGAATTTAACTCTGGGTGAGTTTAACGTTTGACATCACGGGATCTGAATTATTAAAAGGAACGAATTCTAAGATCTGTAATTTCGATCAGGTCGTATCTTCAATCATTTTAGAATTCGATTTGAAAACTAAACATCTATATCTGTATGCCTATACTTTTTTCAATTTTGAAAGATTTTAATCAAATTCCCCATCTTATCATTATGTTTGACAAAATATGTAAATATCTACTTACGTATCAATGAGAATTGTATTTCTTTGGAGTTAAGAACTAGGTCCACAGCAACTAGTAGCGCTATGGTGAGGAGCGTAGACTTGCGCGCTTCGCGGCCTCTATTGTGACGTTGTGTGACGTCATGACAGCGAATATTTTTTTGCACCCTTGTAGTTTTTCTAATAAATAAATAAACTCGAAATAAATAGAAAGAAAAAAGGGAGAAAGAGAGAGAGAGAGAGAGAAATGGGGTTTATCTTCCACTTGACATAAACTATTTTATTTCGGTGCTAACATATTGTTCAATTTTATTTCAATGGATCGCTTGCTCGCAGGGGTCTTTAGCAGTGAGAGAAAACCGGGGGACGCGGAGAAACCCAAGGAGATTAGACAGGCGACCCTACTCCTTTTCACATGCAAGCGGGTAATCGAAACCTCGCTATTTGACTCAATGACCTACCTTCTGATATAATGCGCACTCGTTAACCAGTCGACCATCAGTCCTCTCTAGAAAAAAGGGAGAACTCGTTATGGAAAAGAACTAAAGGGCCTTAACTTTCCATATTAATTGTGCATTGATACATAACAGTACTACACCACGACCTGTAACAACACTATCCAAAATTGAACAGTTGTTCTGTTTTGGTTTTAATCCCTTTCAATACTTCAATGGTGGGTTTTAACGTAACCTTTTTTGGGGTGGGTTTTTGCAATCTGAAATTTTTGCTTTATCTGCAATAATATAATGTCTGTTTTCGAGCCCCAGATAGACTCCTTTTTTGAAGTAGAAATACATCATTATGTTAGTGACGAGAAGCCTAACTCCTGTTTCATCTGTGACCAGATCTAGTGACTATCGGAGTATCTGAGCAGTGGATTTCAGGTTAAAATTAGATATCCATCTCGTTTCAATTTTTGTGTGACGTCATGGTTTCATGAATAAGGTTAGACATCTTATAACAATTTTATTCTAATAAATGAATGAATAGGTGGCTGAATGTCATATTTTTATTATATTTATTATATACAATCAATTTATTATATGCAATCAATTTATATTTGCCTAACCTAATTTGATATTAATGATTTGCCTCGGAGAGATACAAAGAAATCTCTTTTGCACTTTTCGGTTCCAGTAACCCCCCCCCCCCCCCAGCCAATTGTTCCTGTAATAGTACCGGTGGTTGTTTTACTACGTTAATGTTTTAACACAATCTGATTAAAGTCGACCTTGTCATACAGATTATACTCTAGCTATACCAAATGTATATGTTAATTGTGTTTATTAAATTATATTAGTCTTCTGTATTTTTACGAGTCTAGCTTTATCAAATTCAACTCTACTAATTGAAAATGAATAGATTTATTGTGTTTAAATTAGTCTTCGGTATTTCTATGGGATTGGTAACAATTTTGAAAAAGTTACACTACGCTTTATCGCTCGTCAACTCTAACATAACGTAACTTTGAGATTAGCATGTGACTGTCCGTGGGAGGAACTATTCCCGCTTTCTGTATTAACCTCGGTGCCACTACTTTATTAAATTTATAATATATCCAGTATTATATTCAGAATGTTGACAAATGAATTGGTGACATATAATAAATATGAATAGGATTAAATCAAATGCGAGCCGGGTACAGGTATCATAGAAAAGAACAATTTTAGAGGAGTCGGTCGACCTGCTTTCATATCAGCATAATGGCTAGTAGTATACCAACTTTACGTAACCTCGAATTAAGACCTGTTGACCTATGACTATGAGTTTCAGCTTTTACAGACTCTCGGGGCTGTGAAAAATAGATCACGCCAATTCTTTTAAAAGATTACATACACTGTATAGCTAGAGGTATCATTTCAATCACAGAAAAAGTAAATCCAAATGCCTATGCCCTGAAGTCGTTGGTATCGGTTGAGTTCTTACCAAACCAAGAGAAGTTTCATGAAGATTGAATAATAATTGTGGTCGACGCCCTGTCTGTCCGCCAACAATTGGATTGTAAAAACAAACCTTGTCGATATTCAGCGTTCTGCAACCTTCTGTACCAGAGTTATGCCCCCTTTGGCGAAAACCTTGTGAACGCGTTGAAAGCTATGACTTTTTAATAATAAAAAAAACAAAAAGAACTGTGTGTGTTTTCAATAAATAATGGAGGAGGCAAGTGACGATAGTATACGTCAATATTATGTAAAATAGTGGATCTGTCGTCAGGGGCGTACATAATGATTTCGTTTGTGGGGGTGTTTAGCCAAAATGCGACCGACTAATGCACATATCTTTTCAAACATGATAAGTTGACAAGGTTATTATTTACTAAAGTTTTGCGTGACGTATACAGTTAACACTTATTTTGCTACCGACTGCACTGATTTTGCTACCGACTATTTTTATACTAAAGTTTTGCGTGAGTTGCGTGACGTATACAGTGAGCTCTTATTTTGATACTGACTACTCCTATTTTGCGACCTACTGCACTATTTTTAGTATCTAGTACCCCGTGACCATGGGAGAATGAACAGGATCTCCAACTGAAACATACTTTTTATAGATATCAATTATCTCCATATAATGTCCATTAAATTCACGTTGCTGGGTTCACATTAAACTTTAGATCGGCGTTTCCCAACCTCTGGGTCGCAACACAACTTGGGACTAGTCTGAAAATTTTAAATAAAAATGTTATCTTTTCACGTAATCTATCTATACATCTTCAATACATGGCAAAATAAAGTGCCCGAAATCTAATAAAACATTAATTTTACGGACTGGAATTGCAGGAAAACGCGTTTGCGGCCGTCAAATATTCCAAAATTTTCTTGGTGGTCCATGCAAGGTCAGATCCGCTTCTTCGCCTCTCGAAGAAGACCGGCGCCGCTATCAGTAAACCCGAAATTTTTTCGAATCTGTACTGGGTTGACTATGGATTAAAACGTTTTGTCGCGAGCCATTCTATTTTGTGCGACTTTTTTCGGGTATCGATTATTATTTGTGAATGCAGCTGCAACAGTCAGTTTGGCTGAGTGGAATTCAGAGTGGGACACTTTTGGAGTTGCTTACACGGGTTAGAATAGCAGGAAACGCATTTAAGGTGGTTAAATTTTCACAATTTTCTCAGAGAGGGTGAGGTCACCATAACCCGCGATGATTGATTGGTTGATTGGTTGTTTGGAATTTGGGGCAGTCAGGTAGGCTACATTGGACCACATTGAGGTTGCTGTATTCGAGTTTGGGAGCGTCAAATTTTCAAAATTTTCTCGTGGACTGTAAACTATTGATTGGATGATTGGAATTCGAATCAGCCACCTTAATATTAGGCTGTATAGATCACTTTGTTCTCAGACAGGAATAGCAGGAAAACGGGTTTGCAGCCGTCACATATTCCAAAATATTCTTGGGGTCCATACAAGGTAAGCTCAAGAGAGGCAAACAACACCGACGCCGCTGTCTGTAAACCCATTTTTTTTTGGGGGGGGGGGGGCATTTTAGTCTCTAAAGCGGTTTCGATTGCTTTTTTTCGTGTGTTTTTCAACTGAAATTGAAAACCTTTTAACGGCTGTAAACTTATCTATTTATTTTTTGGTGGAGATTGCAATGTTTGTATTTGGATATGTGTTTGTATCACGACCTGTGATTGGACCTCTTTAGTAAAGGGAAATAAAGTACCTAAAAATTCGGGAATTTCAGTTTTAAAACTGCGGCCGTTGCTTCAGGAACATGTGATCTACACAGCTCTTGTCACATTGCTAATCGATTTCCTCTCAATAATTTGTTATCAGACTTTAAATAAGTAAACGATAATAAAAGTGAATGATAACGACGTTTCATAGTAAAATGTGACTTTGTTCTTCGAGGGGTCACGATCTGATCCTGGGTCAGGATTGGAAACCTATGCTTTAGATGGTGTATAGCCTAACCTCAATAATTTGCTTTCTGCAAAGACGTCATAATACATAACATAAGATCTGGCATATCGGATAAGCTTTGATACCTATACTCAGTATCAAGTTCCATTAAAACTGGATTACTGACATATAACATACAACACTTGATGCATATTTTGAAAATTGTTTATTATTTTATTCATTGAAAAATGATAAAAGATATTTATATTATAGTAAGGCCATCTCCCTGCTTAGTACGTATAATTTAATGAAAAGGGTGGAATTTTATCTACAGAAAATATAAAATGTACCATTCTTTATTTAATGTACAGATATTGTAAAATGTATTATAATTTATTTAATATTTAATCTACAACAAAATAATGTCTGAATAAATATTCAAACGAACTATGTTATTCTGATTATGTTACATAATATTATAATATTCAATATCTTATATTAATAGTTCCCATGTTCAATTGTTTTTAGAATGCACCCCCTGTCCTAGATTATCACCCCTATTTACACATACTTTATCACACAAAAAACCTTGAAGTAATATAAACTTTCTAAAAGTACTTTTAATTCAGGATTAAATATCGAATTACTAATGATTATAACCAAATGACATATTTTAAATTTCCAACAAAGCAAAACCTTACTTAAAGGGGAGAGAGAGAGAGAAATGGGGTTTAACGTCCACTCAACACAAACTAGGTCATTTCGGGACTAACATATGGTTTAATTTTATTTCAATAATTCGCTTGCGCTTAGGGGTCTTTAGCAGTGGGAGGAAACTGGAGTGCCCGGAGGAAACCCACGAGATTGAGAAGGCGCCCCTATCTCCATGCCACATACGCTCACACCAGGGCTCGAAACCACAGCCGCAAGCCAGAGGTGACCGGCCAGCTAGAGGTCGAAGCGCGGCACCTTAGACCACTAGGACATCCCCCCCCCCCCTTACTCAAAGGAAAACAATGTTACTCATTTTCCCTAAACTAACAGTTATAAAAAAATAACTATTAGTCCAATAATCTCGTGATTATTGTATTAGTTCATAGCAACATGCACATTGTAGACGAACTAATGAGAAGATAAAACATATATTAGCTGAAAATGATAATGGTCACATTTTGATATAGTTCACCTACTGCCCCCACCCCTCCCATATATTTTGATGCTGGCAATATCTTAATGTAGTTTCCCTATTGGCCTACCATATATTTTGATACTGGTAATATCTAAATATAGTTCCTCTGCTTGTCTACAATACAATTTGACACTGGTATTGGTTATATCTATATACACTTCCCCCACTGACCTACCATATATTTTTATACGCCCACATTTTCATGTGGACGTATATTGTCGTCGCCCCCGTTCGTCCGGCCGTCCGTCCACAATTGTTTGTGAACAGTCGACAGGTCACAATTTTTATCCGATTTCAATGAAACTTAAAACATAGGTTTATCACCATAAGATCTCGGTTCCTTTCGATATTGGCATGTATCGGACTGTAATTTCATAGGTTATGGCCCCTGATTGTACGAAAAAATCACGTTTTTAGCTTGTGAACAGTGTAGAGGTCACAGTTTTGAACAGATTTTGATTAAACTTGACATGCATGTTTATAACCCAAAGATCTTGGTTCCTTTCGATATTTGCACCCGTCGAATCGTAACTTCCTGAATTATGGCCCCTGATTGTCCGAAAAATCGCCCTTTGTAGCTTGTGGTAATCGGATAATAATTACTAGGGCATAACAACTGCTACAGGAATGTGGTCATGTGCACTTTACAACGAGTCAGTACGTCAGTTAACTATTTGCTCAACCAGAGCTATATGATAAAGTACTAACATTTTTAAAAGAGACAAACTTTAATTCAAAATTTTGATTGTATATAGTTTACCATGTATTGTGTTTTAAGTGTATTTACATGATATTATTTTAATCTGTCTCGTTAAATTCACCTGCTTGGCGCAATATTGCCCGGTTGGAGTTGTAATGCCATAACATTTCATTCATTCGTGCATACTTTACAAAGACGTAATAATATTACATTTACATAATAACAATGGGATAACACAGATCATACTTGATAAAAATAAAAACAACAAAATTGTTATTGAGAAAACTTGTTTCATACAAGTCAATTGAATTGTTCATACAAGTAAAACGGTTTCACAGCGAATATTTATTACTAATCAGTTTGATGATAACCAGTATTGTGTTTGACCTAAGTGAATGAGGTTTCCCCACAATGCTCTCAATTTGAAAATGTCCAATTGTGAACTATTTAGAGTAGTTACATCAGCTCAGTTGAACTTTACCTTATCTGATACCAAATACACATAATGAATTTAAAAGGGTTTAATATGTGTAGCCGTCCATTAAGGTTTTGTCAATCTTAACGTACTTCTTTCTGGTTTTTCCCAGATTTTTTATAGTGGGAAACCCCGATTTTCAAAGCTCAAAAACTACCCCGGTTAAGCAAATCACCCGTCCGCTTAAGATTATATGGCCGTTATAGTTAAAATAAATAAAACAAACTTGATACAAAAATCAATTACAATTTGTTTTTTAATATCAATATTCTTAGAACGAATATCGCTTATATTTTTTATTTTTTTTATCTTTGAAATGATTGCCAGTCCCGAATGCCCTTAAAAACATAATGTAGGCCCTATCACACGATGACTTCTAATTTTAGACATGACGCTTGGCAGTAGGTTATTTTTTAACGTTCATTGGTTTATATACACACGCAATATGATACTCCAATTTGAGTTTAAATGTTACACTAGGAAAGTGCTGAAGTGCTACGAGAATACGACATTTTCAATATAAGAAATCGGATCTTCGACTATCACAAAAACTTAATTTTTATTAATTCCCAAGGTTTCGACTATCACATAAACATAATTCTTTATTAATTCCCAAGATTTTTGCTCTTTTTTTCTGTCAATGGAAAATATTATAAATTAAAGCACAATTCAAATTACAATAGAAACACGAAAATTCTCGGATTGTGGCGACCCGTTTTGACCGATAGGCAACATACTGCACAGTTTCGTAATATCAGAAGTCAATAGTCCTAGCTGCAAGAAATGTCTGATATAATTTCACCTGTTACATAATTACACAAAAGCATCCCGATTTCTTCAGATTATTTTTATATTTTGAGTAGTAGTTAAATTTATAATGGTCGCTTAAACGCCCTTCATGAACTTGTCTCTCTAAATATATCGAGTCTACACTATCTGAAACTCTAAGATAATATCCATCTGAATAAAAAGACTGAAATATAGAGTCATCGCCATTTGATAGTTTACTTGTATATTTAAACCAATATTTATACTGATCTTTAGGGATATGTTCCGCTGTTCCATCCCAAGAGACTGGAAGTTCATGTAGCATCAAGTCAATACGGTCTGGTTGATCTTGAAAACATCTTATATCAGGACTAATGCAGTATCGTTTTCCTTCTATTCTCTTGGTAAAACACACGACAAAGTAGTCTTCTTTCGCACCATCTTTTTTATTTATTTTCTGAAACACTTTGAAACAGTCGTCTGGTTTACTGCCTTCGACCAATTCAACACGTCGATTTCTTACTGTCATAGTTTTAGTAACTTTCGAATGGGCTGACAGCAAAACGCGTTTTCCCACTAAGTGGGCTTTCACTACTTCGAAGTTTCTCGCCTGCATAATATCAACACAATTATCAACGTTGTCGCAATTTTGAATATCAATAACTTTTGATAACGTTTCATTTACATATTCAGTGTCCTGACGGTCGGTAAAGTTATTGTTTTCTTCCCTTTTTGTTGTTTTTGTATTTGTTACATCCATTTTCCGTGTCTGGAATATATAAAACGAGTTTCTCTTACATTCAACAATTAAAAATCTGAAGTCATCACGTGATACCTGACGTTTATAAAGGGATTTCTATTAATAGAATAAATCCTGGCTCGTGTTCCTATTCAATTGGGAAAACCCACCCATCGTGTTCACAGGTCACAATTCTATGGAATGCAATTACCGCTTATTACTGAGCGACGTTTCGACTAGGCTTCTCTAGTCGTTATCAAGCAACGATGTAATAAGCAGTAATTGTATTCCATAGAATTGTGACCTGTATACTCTAGTTCAATTACTAAATGCCATTGAAACAGTCCACCCATCGAGGTCATATCAACTAATTATAGTATACTGTAAATAAGCTATGTATAGATTGTATTAGACGGAAAGTGGGTTAAAGATGTCGATACGATAATTTGTGCGCTATATTTACATTTTAAGAAAAGGACATCAAATGTGGTTGATAAATGTCATACTTTTCAGCCCCCAACTGGGATTACGACATTCACTGTGCTATGAGGGAAACTTTGTCCGGACAGCGGCTTTTTCGCCAATAGCAATTTTTTGTACCACCAAAACGACTACACATCTTTCTTTGTCCGGCCCCTTACCCGTTCTACACCAAGATAAGATTCTTTTGCATCATTGTACCCACTAAGGACAGAATACACAGTTTTTAAAAACAAAAGTCGATCATACAATTATAATATACACGTAACCCAGTGACACGGGAAACCAGCCTGGAATAAAACCAGCAGTGGGAACGAATAGTGAGCATGTGTGGCGTGGTTGGTGTCTCAACACACGCCCGGGGGTCGGGATCTCATTTATAAAACAGGCAACAGTGATCTCACAACAACACTTTATTCCCAAAAACCCAAATCCGGGCTACAAACTCAACGAAAAGCGCGCGGGAAATCCCGCTTTACCATCATAACAAGTCACATGACCAAACATCTATCACGTGATCGTGCGACAGGGATAACCTGTCAAAGAGGTACTATAAGGGGGGTACCTATAAGGAGATATTCTCTACATCACCCGGGGCCCTCTAATGGTGAGCACCACTCGAACAATTGTTATAAAAAGAATATAACAGAAGTTAAATACTCCAAATAAAAGAATCTAAATGCAACATTAACTTTCAAACACTGGATAAGGTCTGATTGTAAAATTCTTGTGCTTGTAGAATGTGACCTACATTTAACACAATACTCTTAATTCAATCATAGTGCAACCTATGTCACGAAATTGGCACAGCATGTAATAATTACGAATTGTTACAACTATTTTACATTTTCATCACTTTAAACTGATAAACAATAATCTAATTATTCCAATATTCATGGTCATATTACACCCTTTTACTGTAATAGGCCTATATTGCTATAAAACAGTTTTAGACCCATGTTAAAGCTAGTGATACTCAATACATGTAGGTAACCATATCCATGCTTAAAGCCCCAATAACACTCTTGTTGTAACTGAAAAATATGTCCCAATCTTCACTCTGGTCAACAAATCGTATTATTTTAGAATATTCCAATTAAATGATGATATAAATTTCATCTTAACACACCTAATTTAAAAAATTGGAAAAATTCAACCAATTGATTTGAAAAGTCTAACGTAAACCTTTTCAAATGTGACTTGGATTTTAAAATATTTTCGAACCCTCTGGACACATAAAATAGGTTGTAATGGATAATTTACACAACAGGTAGGACATTTAAACATCTAGTACTTAGAATAAGGGTATTATTTATTTTCTGGAGCTACCAAGCCAGCAAGAATGTTATTGTCCCTTTAAGGGACACTGAAGACTTTTATATATGCAATATAATGACAAAACTTCTCAAATATTACTATAATTCTGACGTAGGTAATATAAATGTAAAACATCAATTAGTATACTTATCATTAGAACATGGAAAAGTACAATAAGCAAATAACATAAAGGTCTCAAATAAGACAATATCAACAGTAGGAGAATATTTACTAAACTAAGGTTAAAGGACATGTACCTCATGACAATATAAATTGTTGGGAACTGCAACACTGCAGCTTAATTTAAACCTTCACCTGTATGACAGAATGAAATATTATGCAAACACCTAAATTATAAATAATACTTCTCCACATACATATTCCTTAGATTAGACTTAGAGTGACTATTTACTAAACATTTCAATTGTAAAACTGTAAAAACATGAACTCAGTAACTGTCCTATCTGCAAATAATGTTTACACACAATTTATTGTTTCTTTTGACTCCTATGGTCTGTAGGGATTGACAAATGGGTATCTTTCACTAAAGTTTGGCACGCCTTATTTAAATCATTAAATCGCACCCATGAATTGTCAGTATGAGGATAACCGAGCCATTTGACACGATAGTTCCAACATCCACCGCAATATTTCTTTTTCAAAATGCGTTCAACAATATAGTCTTTGTCCCTTTGAGAATCGAAATCACACTTATTGGCTTTATTTTTATGAACACTAGAGGTTGGTCTACTATTTTGACTATTCACATTAGAGTCCTCAATAACACTAGGCTTAAGAACCATTGCACTAGGCTTACACTTCACTTTATCACTAAATGTTTTGATTTTATTGGCAATTGGATTATTCAAATTTTCATTTGGCAAGTCATCTGCAATCTCATCACTCTGTAATATTGCAGGTTCAATATTCTCTTCATCTGTAGGTGGGGTGGGGTCATCGGGTTCAAAATTCCTCAGGTAGCCATGTTTAAGTCTATTCACATTAACTCTGTTGGTAACTAATTTGCCATCCGATTTTCGTCGAATTTTAACATGGATGTTTGACAGTTTCTCTACTATATAATAAGGGCCGGTCCAGGGACGAAGAAGTTTCTTGCACTGACCCTCCACTAAAACAGGGCGGTAAAGAAAAACCATGTCACCGACATGAAAAATGGGTTCATGTGCTTTAACTTGTGATTTTTCCACCATAGCAGATTTTCGATCAAGCAAATTCTGTTTTGCAACACGACGTGACACTTCAACCGCTTCAAGTAGTTCAACCACATAAGATGTGGCTTTTTTAGGAATGTCAACAGAGGGTAATCCTACTTCTAACAATGTTTTTGGATGTCGACCGTGAACTAAAAAGAATGGTGTATATTCAGTACTATCCAAACAGGGTGATGTGTTATAAGAAAACTGAATATAAGGTATAAATTTATCCCAATTATCATGCAAATCATCCAAAAACTTAGACAAAGATGCTGCTATCACTGACATCATACGTTCGCTTTGTCCATTGCAACACGCATGATAACTAGTCGTGAAAGTTTTGTGAATGTTGAGAAGTTTACATGTTTCCTTCACAATGACACTTAAGTAGTTCGAACCACGATCAGAATGTAAATATTGTGGAATTCCGTGACGACATATAATACGTTCTAAAAAGGCATTAGCTACAGTAGTGGCCTTAATGTCTGACACTGGTACTAGTTCCACATACTTAGTGAGGTAGTCAATGAAGACAATAACATACATATTTCCATTGTCACATTTAGGCAAGGGACCTAAAATATCAGTGCTAAGTCGTTCAAACGGTTCACTGGCAAGTGGCATTGGAGTAATTGATGTCTTGGTTGGCTTGGCTGGGGACTTTCGCTGACAACATACAATGCATGACTTGACCCAGTTATTTATATCTGTGTACATCTTAGGCCAATAAAACTTAAGTTTCGCTTTGGCCAGTGTCCTGTGAATACCAAAGTGACCCCCAGATAAGGGTTCATCATGACAATGTCTGAGCACCGTTTCCACTAATTGTTTTGGAATTGCGATTTGTACAGTCAAACGGTCTTCCCGGTGACCTTTACCTTTAGTAGCATACACATGATATAAAACGTCATTGGAAATAAAATAATCAGAGTGTAACAATAAGACCATTTTTCGCTGCTGATCGTTCTCAGGTAAAACACTATCAAGTAAATATTTATGAACATCTCTATACCATTCATCATTCTGTTGCAAATGTATTAAAGTTTCTTTATTCCACAAAGTTGACATTTCAAGTGATAACTGATTAGAATCTGACTTTAAACTGACAATCTTCATTAACTTCATAGACTTAACAGGTACTTTATCATTAGGTTCAGTGGATTCTGTAGATGTGATGTCAGGTACTGGTATATCATAATATGGCAAAATATCCAATGCAGACTCTTCATTGCTCTCTGACGATTCATATTCTCGGCGACTGACACCATCAGCATTAGAATGAGATTTTCCCTGTCTATAAACAATGTCAAATGTATATGAGGTAAGTATAGCAATCCATCTGGCAAATTTTCCAACGGGTTCTTTAAGTTTCAATAACCATTTAAGAGCAGAATGGTCTACGACAGCCGTAAAAGTATTGTATCTCAAATAACTATCAAGTCTTTTCACAGCAAAAACTAAAGCTAGACATTCTTTCTCTGTGATGCCATAATTTCGTTCAGCAGCAGAAAGTGAACGACCAATGTAAGAAATTACACGTTCAACCCCATCTTCTTGAATTTGGCAAAGTACTGCACCAATAGAAAATGAGCTTGCATCGGTATATAAAGTATAAGGCCGATTTGAAATTGGATACCCTAAGATAGGTGCTGACCCTAATAATGATTTGAGTGCATTGAAGGCACAATCGCAGTTTTTAGTCCAGACAAATTCTACACCTTTCTTAGTAAGTTCATAAAGAAGAGCAGCAATACCGGCATAGTTGTGAATAAATTTCCTGTAGTATCCAGTTAATCCCAAATAGGCACGTAAACTCTTCAAATTGGTTGGTGTAGGGTAAGTTGATACAGCAGCAATCTTCGCAGGGTCAGGTGATATACCGTTTGAACTGACAATATGACCCAGGTAATGTATTTGAGAATGACCAAAATAACATTTACCAGGATGAAGTTTTAAATTAGCAGATCGGAGTCTATCAAATACTTCACGGACATGTTGTATATGTTGTAGGGGGTCAAATTATTAGACAAAGCGACCACACAAGGGTTCAGTTTAACAGCTTTATTCCAGTATAAGAAAAAAAACCCTGAAAGTATACATTTATAATATAAGTAATACAATCAAACATATAAAAATCAATGCGTTCATATTCATTAAAATAATATATTACATATTAATAATAAAACACTTCTAATTACTATTTACTTATACTTAATGTATAATATTAACCTATAAAGGTAAAACTACCTCCTGTTAACCCGCATGACATATGCAGAAACTCGTAGGTTCCTAATTAGTATAAAGCTAATTAATAAAATCATAACATATCTTACCCTGAAAAGGGGTTTTCCTGGCTTACCAGACTTTAACAAAGGTGAAGTACCTTATGAAGTCTGTAATAAAATAATATAAGTTGTATGAAAGTAATAAATGTAGATTTAAAGCGAAATGCTTTAAATAGCGTTATTATTATTGACTATATGTATATATAAGATGTATTTGCAGAATGCAATTAATAAAAACAAGACTAACTTTAACTTATTTGAAAACTTTACCAATAAAAATAAACATGGCCGCCACTTTAACAAAGACCAATTACACAATGAAATATAAAAACTATTAAAACAAATAGCAACACATACCTTTAAATTCTATCACTGGAACTTTATTAAAACACCTGCTCTCAATAATACACTATATAATACTAAATTGAAGAAGATTCAACTACAAAACTCTATAAAATTAAACACAAACTAACCATGAATTACAGAGAATGAAACTATCCTCTGACCCTCATGAAATCATTCCTAAGAAGTGACCATAGTGATGATGATACAAAACTAAGAAAACCTCAGGTCAAAGTTGAAATAAACTACCAGTGAGCTGAGTGAACTGGAACTCACTGGAAACCCCTTTAAGAAAAGTGTATAGGACAGGATAGTTTAAAGAAGCAGTGATGTGTAACATATTATCTAAGATTAAATTAGTATTGTGATTCATTTAAAATACCCATAAAATAAATAAAATCACTCTACCACATACTCCCTCCCTTTGGGAAAATGTTGTCCCTAACATTTAAAACTAACCAAACTAGTAAAACACATCTGGGAACAAACTCTTACACAAAGATGGTAATGAATTTAAAACAACTTGTAAACGATCAGGTGACAAACTCATGAAATCAGATGGTAGTAGAGACTTCGCCAAATCTGCTCGGAACTGTGGAGTAGAAGTTACTGGTTGTTGCTGAGACATGACGTAGTCTGTATACCGGGCTGGTTGTCTTCTCTCTCTCCCTGATCTTCTGGGAGTAGGATCTTCTGGCAAGGGTGATTCATCTGATGTCCCTGAATCTGAGACTGATGCTTCAGGCCTAACTGCATCATCTTGATGTGAAATATCAAGCTCAGGTTCTACCATATCCTCTATGACCTGTGACTCTGCTGGGCTAGCTGGGTGCAGGAAATCTGCACTTTCCACCAGGTACACAAGCTCATCCTCTTCACTCTCTGCCTCTTCCGGTTCTTTGATTTCTGTCACCTTTGGTTGTTGAAGTTTCCTTGGCTTTGGTGTTGGGCCACGATGGATTGGCTCGATTACTGGAAGACTGCTGATTGGTAAAAGGTGGTTACGGTGCAGAGTTCTCTTTCGGGTTCCACCTAATTCCTGCAACTCGTACACCGGAATGTCTTGGTTTGGTCTTCTGAGGATCTTGTATGGCTTGTCCTCCCACTTATCAGCTATTTTATGTCTCCCCTCCTTGAACGCTAATCTCCTCACTAGAACTGTATCGCCAGGCTCCAAGATGTTAGCTCTGGCTCGTAGATTGTAACGCTTTCGTTGTTCCTGCTGCGTATCATCCACAAGGGCTGAAGCGGTTAGGTACGCGTACTCCAGTTTCTCCTTCAGGGATTCTACGTAGGCGTTGTAGCTTTTTACGTCCTCTTTACGCCCCACGAGTCCAAGCATAACGTCTACAGCTAATGTTGGTTTCCTACCAAACATCAACTCATACGGAGAATACCCTGTCGAAGAATGCCTGGTACAGTTGTACGCATGCACCATAGGTGCAACGTAAGTTTTCCAATCAGACTTCTGCTCAGGATGTAGAGTACCTAACATATTGAGCAAAGTCCGATTGAATCGCTCACATTGACCATTCCCTTGTGGATGATATGGTGTTGTTCGTGATTTCTCCATTCCAGTAAGTTGACACAATTCTTTAATCACACGTCCCTCAAACTGCTGACCTTGATCACTATGTATCCTTTGGGGAATTCCGTAGTGAACGACAAAGTTTTCGAAAAATGCCTTGGCTGTTGTCTTGGCTGTAGTGTTTCTTACTGGAACAGCTTGCGTATACTTTGTGAAGTGATCTGTGATGACGAGAATACTGTCATAGCCTCCACGAGATTCCTCCACACACATGTAATCCATACACACCAGCTCTAGCGGTTGACACGATGTGATGTTAATCAGCGGACAGGTTGATGGTACGCTTTTCCTCTTGATACAGCGAGAACAGTTCTTTATGTAGGTTTCTATGTCAGATGTCATCTTCGGCCAATAAAAACGTTCTCGAGCTAGACCAATAGTTCTGTCCCTGCCTTGGTGTCCCATGTCATCATGGATTCCTACCATTGCCAAATTCCTGTAAGCCTTTGGAAGCACCAGCTGAAAAGTTTCTCCTCCTGATACATGGCTGCGTCTATACAATACACCAGATTGTAGAACGAAGTGTTCAAAATCCCTGTATAGAGCAGATTCTTCAGGTGAACAGTTCCGTCGCTTAGCAGGTCTACCTTCTTGGATGTCATGGCGTAACTGTGCTAGTAATGGATCTTCCCTCTGTTTCTCTTCCCATTCATCATCTCTCACAATAGGTGTTGTAGATGCAGTTGCAGTTGGTGTTGCTTGGTGAGACATGCTGATTGTTTGTATAAATCCATCTTCTGAGTCAATGTTCTTTAAAGCACCAATAACATCAGAGTCTATTTCTTCAAAATTGTCTTGTATCGTTCTACTGAGGGCATCTGCATCTATATTCTTCTTGCCTGCGCGGTAATGGATGGTAAAGTTGTAGTTGTTTAAAGCAGCTAACCAACGGTGTCCTGTGGCATCTAACTTTGCAGTGGTTAAAATGTAAGTCAGAGGGTTGTTGTCTGTGTACACTGTGAAGGTGTTATTAAACAGGTACTGATGAAATTTCTCTGTTACTGCCCACTTTAATGCTAGAAACTCCAACTTATGCGCAGGGTAATTCTTTTCCGATCTTGATAAACTCTTACTGGCATAGGCAATCACTTTCTCCATGCCATCCTTCTTCTGGTAAAGTACAGCACCTAAACCATGTCCACTTGCATCAGTGTGAAGAATAAATGGTTGAGAAAAATCTGCATATGCCAAGACTGGTGGTTCCACAAGAGATCTTTTAAGTTGGTCAAATGCTCTTTGTTGTTCTTCAGCCCATTTCCATTTGTTCTCTTTGTCCTTAGCCGCTCTCCCCCTCTTCTTTTTAGTTGGACCTCCAACTAGCAAATCGTTAAGTGGTTTTGCTGTCTTGGAAAAATCCTTAATGAACCGCCTGTAATATCCTACAAAGCCGAGGAAACGTCTCAGTTCATCTGTATTGGTAGGAGTTGGCCAAGAAGTTACCTTGTCTGTCTTCTTCGGATCAGTACATACACCATCTGCCGAAACGATGTGACCTAAATACCTTACCTTTTCTTTAAAAAACTCACATTTCTTGGGTGATAGCTTGATACCATGTTCTGCTAGCTTACCAAATACTTGGGATAACCTCTCGATGTGTTCTTCATAGGTCTTGCTGAAGATGATTAAATCGTCTATGAAAATGGCACATATCTTCCAATTCAGGTCTCCTAGGCAATCTTGCATAAGCCGTTGGTAAGAAGCTGGTGCATTGGTAAGTCCAAAAGGTAGTCTCTTGTACTCGTAAAATCCCAATGGTCCTACAGTGAAAGCTGTCTTTGGTATATCTTCTTCCTCAATACTGACTTGGTGGTAACCGGACTTCATGTCAACTACAGAGAAATACTGTGATCCAACAAGATTATCCAACATCTCCTCTATGCGTGGTAATGCATAGGCATCACGAACGGTCTTCTTGTTCAGCATCCGGTAGTCAACACACATACGAAGCGATGAGTCTTTCTTCCGGGCTAGAACTATTGGTGACGCATAAGGACTGCAACTACGTTGGATAATACCAGCTTCCATCAAGTCTTGAAGATGATCTTTAACCTCCTCATACATTGCAGGTGGTATTCGTCGATGAGGTTGCTTGAATGGAACATCGTCGGTAAGATTGATCTTGTGTTTCACCAAACTGATGCTACCAATGTCTTTGTCTCCTTGAGAAAATATGTCTGACCAACCAAGAAGGTAGTTCTTGAAATACTTGAGCTGTTCTTCGGTCAAGGCTGATGATAAAAGATCAATGTTATCAAGAAATGTACCAGTACTAGATGTTTCATTGGTAGATGTATTTGGTAGAATACTGTTAACGGATGCTTTTCTCACCAAATCAACTATCTGTAACTCACAGAGGATGGAATGTGGATAAATCCGAACTGGGTTCAATGACAGATTGGATAACTGCACCAACACTTCTTTCCCCTCTTCATCAGGATACACCTCTAAAAGTGTAGGTGTCACTTCTACTGAAGAGGGTATCAGCGAATCAGGTGACCGCTGAAAAAGTAAACGTTGGCGACAAGTTATATTCAGTCTGTCAATCTTTCCAGTTAGGCAGATGGATTTGTTGCTACTCAGAACAATTGACGAATCTTCTGTACATTTAATTATCCCTGCGCTGTTCTTGTGTTCTTTCTCTTGTAACTGCATACATCGAAATGTCATACTCCAAATCTCTGGTAAATCAGATTGATGCAGAAAAGTATGACCCTCAGCTCGCAGTTGATTTAGCATCGGTTTCAAAACGTTGGTTCCTACTAGAGCTGGTGTATTGCTGTGGAATGGTGTATCAGGAACAACAAGGAATAAACAATCGATGGTCTTTGACTTTAAACTAGGAACCTGTATTGCAACAGAAATACATCCTAAATATGGCAAAGTATGTCCTCCTGCACCTTCTATCACTATTAGCTGTTCAAGTGGAGTTAAATAACAGTCCTCTGACTTCAGGTGTTTCTCAAAAAATGACAGGCACACTGTAGAAATTGTGGATCCTGTATCCAATAACCCGGAACATACTTGATTATTTAACATAATGACTGTGGTGTTACTGTGTCCAACCGCATTCTTGGGACTTAAAATATTCATGTCTTCTGGCTGTCCCTCGACAGAGACATCTGCTAGTTTAAATCTGGCAGTATCATTCGGCAACCTAAAGCAATATGTCCCCATTCTCCGCAGCGGTGACATCTGTAATTGTCAGCTACAGGTGAAGACTTCTGACGCTGTTTTGAAACAGGCCCAGATTGATGACGTGAAGAAGGTCTTGGTGTCGACATCTGTGATGGTGAAAAGAACGATGTTGGTTGACTTTCCTTTTCTTTCTTCATCTCTTTCATTTCCTTCTGCAAGGAATGTACTGATGCTGTCAAGCTGGTAACTAACGTACGTAAGTCATCCTCTGCAGGTTGTTGAACCATCCTCATATGGGATCTTAGAGCAGGTTTAGGCGTAGGTGATGAGGCTATGACAGTATCTCGCTCTATCCGACGCACTTCCTTTAGAAGATCTTCGAAATCAGTGATACGGTCGTATTTATGAGCTGATCTGTCCTTTAGGTCTTGATGAAGTCCGCTCCAAAACTTTACCCGAAGTTTGGAGTCAAAAGTATCCATATCAACTTCACCCTCTTCTCTGGCTCTGTCAAGAAGATCTTCAATTCTGCAGGCCCACTTTGAAACAGTTTCATCTCTGGCTTGACTGGTTGAATAAAACTGGGATAGCAAACACTGGCCTTGCTGAACATCCCCAAATCTGCCTTCTAGCTTGTCAACCAAAGTTCTTGTAGAGACACTATGGCCCAAACGCATAGCTACACGAGCTGCTTCACCTTTCAGTGACTTCGTAACAGCCATCTTGATGGAATCTGGACTGTGTTGACGATCTTTCAAAAGACTTATCACCTCAAATCTCCACAAGTCAAACGATGTATCCCCTTTGCTGGACGGATCACCTGAAAAGGTAGATACACGAGGAAGTTGTGGCACAAAACGAAGTTTGTCAACTGGTGGTGCTGTTGGTGGAGGAGCAGAAACATTTCCTGTGGTGGTCGATGGATGTAGATCTGCAGATGGTTCATCTTTTATCTTCCCCTTAGACTTGAGATAGCCGTACATCCAGTCAATTAGTTGTTCTGGCGAATCTGTCTTGGGTTTAACGCCCATTCCTGTAAACGCATCAAGCAAATTCTGTTTCTCTTCCTCTGACAAGGTGCTATCAGGGTTTTCATGTGATCCACCGGTTGCCATCTTGAAGAAAAAACGCACAAAATAATCACGGTATAAAACTAAAAATAAGAAAACGCACGCATTCCAACAATAAAATACACTAAGTTGTTGTTCGCTGAAGACGTAGTATGAAGTATGCTATTACGTTGAAATCAGGAAACAAATAAACACTAATACTAGGTACGTCCACAAATAATAATCTGTAAAATGCAGTTGATAATCAAACGACCAACTAGGAGCAAACAAAATACAATCAAATCAAAACAGTATAAACTGATATAAATCTCGTAACAAAATTCGAAATACCAAACTGACAAGTAAATCCCACAATCAATTCACAAAACTATTCAACAATTATATCAAAGTTCAAACCCAACCCTCATATAAATATTAAATAAATGAATAAGTGCAGGTTGTTAGTTAGTGGTTAAGTGCAGTGGTATAAGACGGAAATGAAGACGGAAAAATAAAGATCAGAGTAGAATATATACTTTTCAAATGTATAAGAACAAAATGAAAAGTCAAAACAATATAGACAATGAAGAAATATATCAACAAAACATGAATGCTGAACGATCAATGCTGAAAATAAATACCCACAAACTCAAGTCCAAACTTCAATACGCACAAAAAAAACCCATTTCAATTGACAATCAACACAAATGTAAACAAAACCTTTGACCTCAAACACAATTTCAAATACGGAAAATTTTCAAAGTCCAAATTCAAAAAAACAAAATTTAAAAAAACAAAATCCAAAATCTCAAAATCAAAATCCACAAATTGAAAGCAAAGACCGAAGTAAAGTTAAATTTACAAAGTCTGAAAATGAAAAATCCTAATTCTGAAAAACAAAATTGAATTCTGAAAACAAACACTAATTTCAAAACACCAATTTATAAGTACGGTATAAATTTATGTAATGTTTGTAATGTGTAGTAATGTTTATTTCCTAATTAAATATAGAATGTTATTATTTTTTTTTTTTTTTTCAAATGTATGCAAACTTACAGGAAGTGAATGCAATGGGTAAACAGGAAGTTGATAAATGTAGGTGAACAGGATGTAACTAATGTAGGTTAACAGGAAGTAGCTATAAATAAATTTATGCCAACAGGAAGTTGAAAATGTAAACCAAAATGGCTGAAGTTTTAATGGCACAAAATTTCAGATGCTCTAAATTTAATTTCCAGTAAATAGGACTTAATGCAAATACTATAGGATTACTGAATGGGCTACCTATCAGAAAATATTATTGATAATAAACTAATTTATATAGAAATTACCTAATAAACCTAAATTTACTTAAGTTAATAAATATATATAATAATAAGCTTATTGTAACTTGTAAGGGAGATAATTCACATATCTATACATATATGAAAATTAAATAGATTTTAACGAACCTTATATAGATATCCTTATATTAATCCAAATATGAAACACAACATAGAAATAAACACACACAAATAAAGTTAATGTCACTGCACTGCCACTATCTGTTGAACTGGAGGATCCCGCGAATGCGCACGCGTGTGAGCTCACTGTTGACTTGATTCAATTCACATCATTACTGTTTAAAATACTATAAACCATTACTGGACTCCAGACGTTGTACCGCTTTGAAGGCTCCAAATACTGTAGTCCCTTATCGGGCTCCAAATGTTGTAGGGGGTCAAATTATTAGACAAAGCGACCACACAAGGGTTCAGTTTAACAGCTTTATTCCAGTATAAGAAAAAAAACCCTGAAAGTATACATTTATAATATAAGTAATACAATCAAACATATAAAAATCAATGCGTTCATATTCATTAAAATAATATATTACATATTAATAATAAAACACTTCTAATTACTATTTACTTATACTTAATGTATAATATTAACCTATAAAGGTAAAACTACCTCCTGTTAACCCGCATGACATATGCAGAAACTCGTAGGTTCCTAATTAGTATAAAGCTAATTAATAAAATCATAACATATCTTACCCTGAAAAGGGGTTTTCCTGGCTTACCAGACTTTAACAAAGGTGAAGTACCTTATGAAGTCTGTAATAAAATAATATAAGTTGTATGAAAGTAATAAATGTAGATTTAAAGCGAAATGCTTTAAATAGCGTTATTATTATTGACTATATGTATATATAAGATGTATTTGCAGAATGCAATTAATAAAAACAAGACTAACTTTAACTTATTTGAAAACTTTACCAATAAAAAAAAAAATGGCCGCCACTTTAACAAAGACCAATTACACAATGAAATATAAAAACTATTAAAACAAATAGCAACACATACCTTTAAATTCTATCACTGGAACTTTATTAAAACACCTGCTCTCAATAATACACTATATAATACTAAATTGAAGAAGATTCAACTACAAAACTCTATAAAATTAAACACAAACTAACCATGAATTACAGAGAATGAAACTATCCTCTGACCCTCATGAAATCATTCCTAAGAAGTGACCATAGTGATGATGATACAAAACTAAGAAAACCTCAGGTCAAAGTTGAAATAAACTACCAGTGAGCTGAGTGAACTGGAACTCACTGGAAACCCCTTTAAGAAAAGTGTATAGGACAGGATAGTTTAAAGAAGCAGTGATGTGTAACATATTATCTAAGATTAAATTAGTATTGTGATTCATTTAAAATACCCATAAAATAAATAAAATCACTCTACCACATATATGTGACGAAAAGTTTTTACTAAACACAATGCAGTCATCAAGGTAAACTAAGCATGTTTTCCATGATAGGCCGCGTAAAACTGCTTCCATCATTCTCTGAAATGTAGCGGGAGAATTTTTCAAGCCCATAGGTAGACGACGATACTGGTATAAACCTAAGTGACATCGAAATGCAGTATATTCTTTTGAATCTGGATGAATGGACAACTGATGGAAGCCTGACTTTAAATCTAATGTTGTGAAATATGCTGGCTGATCCGCTCCAAGGCTTTCAAGTGCATCTTCTGTAGTTGGCATAGGATGAGCATCTAATACTGTACAATCGTTAAGACGGCGATAGTCAACGACAAAACGATAAGAATTGCTGGTAGGCCTAAGTTTCTGATTCCCATTTGAATCATTTGTCTTCTTACCGATCAGCAAACATGGAGCCGCCCAAGGACTTGTAGAGGGTTCAATAACTTCTTGGCTTAATAAATCATCGATTGCCTGTTCCATAACTTTCTTCTGCTTTGGGCCAAGTTTATATGCCCTCTGTCTCTGAGGTTGTACGCCAGGTGATACATGTATTTTATGCTCTAGAATATCACAGTGTCCAAGTTTATTGTCAGAAGCAACAAAAATATCGGAATATTCATCAATCATTTCATTAATGGCACTTTGCTGATGTTTAGTCAAATCATTTGATATATTTGTAGAAATAGGTTTATAGCTACTTTCTCTAGGAGATTCACAATCCTCTTTCTGATTACCAAATTCCTCAACACAATCTTTCTTAGAAAGTCCCACAAATTTACCAATAACTGTCCCTTTCAAAATTGTAATAGGCCGGTCATTAAAGTTAGTAATACCCTGGTAAACAGCTTTATTTTTCACTTCACACAATGATTTGGCAGGCAAAAGTCCTGTGGAATGTAAATTAGGTGAACCAGACACCAAACCCAATACACCATTTGGTAAAGTTTCACCTTTAAGTCGTGCTAATGTTATAACTTGAGATCGTGGTGGCACAACAATATCTTTCGTACAGGTCAATTTTCTGTGCGGATTAACAGACACCGATTTCTGTCCAAAATTTACTGTCACATTATTAGCAGTTAAAAAATCTAAACCTAAGATAATTTTTGGCATTAAATTAGGCACAACATAAAATTTAACTGGAATACGCTGATTGCAAATTTCCACCATAAGTTCTATGTATCCTTCAACTTTAACCCTTTGGTTGCAGGCTGTAGTGATATATAAGTCGCACTGTAACCGTTGAATGTTAACATCGAACAACGATACAGTTACTGCATTGATTGCACAAAAATCTGCTCCACTATCTATTAAGGCTTGAGTTAAATATTTGTTTATTTTCACGTGCACAAAATTTCCTAAAAGTCGACCATCACCATGATTTAAGATAAAAGTGTCTCCATTTAAACTGTTTCCAACAATAGGAGACTCATTATCGGAAGCTACTGGTTTTCCGGATTCCATGTAGAAGCCATACAATATTTCGCAATGTGATTTATACCTCCGCATTTCCTACAAGTGATAGGCCTTTTATTCACAGTAGATGCGCTAGGCTGATTATCTTGACGTGAATCTTGAAGGCGCCCACCGCGAGTTGGTTGATAATTATGATTTGGATAATATTGATTGCGATGATAATTAGGGTTCTGACGATGATCCAGAGGCTGAGGAAACCTGCGATAACACTTTTGAGCAGAATGTCCTAGTTTATTACATATTTGACATTGAATTTGCGATAGGCCTATTGTAGGTTGAGCGGGTGCCATCATCATAGGGTTCTCTGAATGAATAGACATAAGTGACAACTGTTCTTGAATTTTACGCACAGGATCCGAGTCCATGGATATACCATAATCATGGTCAGTCGGTTCAAATGACTGACGAACAACTCTTGAAATATGAACAGCTTGGTCAAAATTTTCTGGTACCTGTTGCAATACGGGTTGGCGAATTTTTGGTAACAAGCCACGTAAATATACACACATTTTTTCATTATCAGTTTTATTTAGGCGACAGCACATGCTCTCTATATCAGTAATGTAGTTGTCTAATGGTTCTGTAGGCAACATTCTTCGTTCCCATAATTTAGTTTCTAATAGCCATGTGGGCTGACGTGTAGAAAAATAGTTCTCAAAAGTGTGGAAAAGTCTCTGGGGACTGGCCGTAATTTGATGAGGAAGATTTTGAAACCACGTTAAAGCTGATCCCTTTAAACACAAGAACATTGCTGGACCAACCTGATCATCGCGCATTCTGTGCACTTGAGCCCAAGCTTGAAATTTCTGCAACCAAGTCCTACTGTCTTCGGTAGGGAGCCCAGAAAATGGCGGAATTTTCCAGTCACTCGTTGCCATTTTCTATTTCATCACAAATGATTCTTCAAAAAAACGTACATCTTATTCTTTTTTAAAGTCTCAGGAATACGAACCGAGGCATCTCCACCATGTGTGGCGTGGTTGGTGTCTCAACACACGCCCGGGGGTCGGGATCTCATTTATAAAACAGGCAACAGTGATCTCACAACAACACTTTATTCCCAAAAACCCAAATCCGGGCTACAAACTCAACGAAAAGCGCGCGGGAAATCCCGCTTTACCATCATAACAAGTCACATGACCAAACATCTATCACGTGATCGTGCGACAGGGATAACCTGTCAAAGAGGTACTATAAGGGGGGTACCTATAAGGAGATATTCTCTACACATGCACCAGATCACCAATCCATCGTACCTCGTTAGCCTTAAAGACGTAATAAACGGATAAGCTAAGCCGCTAGTACTTTCATGAAATCCCATTCGGTTTAACGCAATACTGTTTTGCTCCGCCTGTATGGAGCGGAATTTATCGCATAATTCTAACCCCTAACCAAGTAACACATACACCCGGGCTAATGAAGACGGACATGCACCACTGTTGTATGGGGAAAATTTTGCCCAGACCGCGGCGCGACGGACTACTCTTATATCGAATTCCAACTGCAAAGGGATGTTTTACGTTTGTTGTTGGGCCCATCCGAACGACTATAAGTTGTCCCTAGCCATTCCCTCTACCCAGCACTAAGGACAAGGCGGGGGGGGGGGGGCACAACGGAAAATCCTGACGAACTTTCTCGGCCGACACTGGGATCGAACAAGAGACTTCGTGGTAAGCGAGTCAACGTCTCACATACTGAACCATCGCTATTTCTGCTAGTACCTTTAAAGAATATATAATAAGAGACTTTAAACGAAATAATGTTGATTGGTAGACGTTCAGAGATGAAAGTCTCCAAGACACTTGGTCTATACGTAATGCCACAAGTTGTTTTATAGTTGATCGGATGGGGATACACTTTCTTTTCATCGATTATAAAGAAAATATTAGTTTTAGTATTTTGTACCCACCTGTCAGTCCACGTATGTTTACACACAATGGGTCTTGGTCTATCAATGCTCACTCTGGGTTTCAGGAAAAAAGTATCGCAAAAATTTCACCTGATTGAATATTTTATCACCAAATTTATATTTTTATCGCAATTGGCGAAAATGACGATCGACAGCATGAGCGCCGTGGTCTATATACTTTTACCAGTCTAACACTTATATCCTGGTTCAATACTAACATCTAATCTGTTTTACTTACTTCAGTTTATATACTCTAACACATCTATAATAGGTCACCTGATTTTTATCACACTAAAATCAAATTCCCATATTTACTTCCGTGGTTTGTTTATATACTCTAACACAGCTATAATAGGTCACCTGATTTCATCACACTAAAATCAAATTCCTATTACTTATTTTAGACCTCGTCTTTCCAATAGGGGATTACCGTTTGCTATATGAAATGGGGACACTCACCTGTCAAGTTTACCGTATATATTAATGTAATCGAATAATCCCACACTTCCTAGCGAACTGGGTGAAGGCTCTATTTAGGGGACGGGGTGGGTGCAGAGAATGGAATTCATATTTCCATCAAATACCAGGTTACCCATGGGAAGTTCTAATGAACACCCAAGATTTTTTTACAGAATCTATTGGTGAAAATAGATATTGCCAATTTTATAGTTTTTTGTTTTAGATTTAACATGTTGCTGCCTGCTGCCGAATTTAATTCATTCCTTTTTGTCATCGTTGAGTTTTAACAAATTTGAATACATTTACGAATACAAATGTACTTGATAAACAGTCCTCAAGCTTGCATGTCGCAGATGGTTCATTAGAAGGCAGAAAAGCTATATAAATTTGAGTGTTGTCGGCGTGCATATGATAGTTAAGACCGTGTTTAAATTTCCAATTTCATATTTTCTAAGAAAGTCAAAACATAATTATTTCTATGTCTTTTGCTCAAAAGGTTGTCAACTCACAATTATACGATCATGGGCAAAATTTCACAGGCATTAAAATGGCTGACACAGGCTGATTGAGAAAATAGTAACACAATTACCTCCCTTGTTTTCCCATTTCTCTCTCTCTCTCTCTAGTGGATTACCCACAGTTCCGTGCACTTTACGTCAAAAGCTCGTCGTAACAAACCGTTTCATTGGCCAATCCCACACATCATCCAGAACACGTCAATGAGCGAGACTCGATCACCCAGTTCCTATGCACATATAGAGTAATGATAGGTTTATAAAGGAACTGGGTGATACAGATTTCTTTTGACCTATTTTCGGATTACTTCCGGTCTCGGGAAGTTGATTGTCGATAAATGATAGCGGTTCAAGTTTGATTTGTTATCAATAACAGTGTTAAATGACCAATTTAATTAATCGGGTGGTGAATAATAATTAAATAAAGTCTCGTTAGCAATAAAAATGACATGAAGTGTTAGAACTAGTGAGTATTGTGAGATGATATCAGACGATTCATGGTAAATCAGTCAAAACAAAGATGGCGTCTGACTTACTTTCTTGTATTAAGCAGTGGTAAGAAGTTTTATTTTAATTTATTTTAATCCCTTCAAGTGCCTGTGATTGTAGCTCAATTAGGAAGAGAGTTATTGAGCCCTGAAAAGATGTGATGGACAGACGGACGGACAGACAGACAGAAGGCGGGGGACAAATATCAAAATCTTTCGTAACAAGCTTTCTCGTGACATAAGTTGATTCGGTTATTTTATTTTACAGTTGCAATTTAGATGCAAGGATTAACACAAATATTTGGGATTTATTCTATAGCTTGAAGTGCAGAAGCAATCATTTTTGGAACAAAGAAACGATTACAGGGACTATCTGAAACAAGTGTAATCATTGGAGATTCCACCATTCAAGTTTCTAGTGCCGTTAAGGATCTTGGTCAGGCGCGGATCCAGGATTTTTTGCAGGCGCTCAACCAATTAACGGGGGGTTTAGGGCCCCTTCCCAGAAAAATTTGGTAAATTAGATTCAATTTGGTGCATTCTGACGTATTTCCGGAAGGTAAAAATTCCAAAATTACAGGTCTAAAAATCGCCAATAAAATCGCATCAAATGTCCTTAAAATGTTGATGGGGAACAAAATATCTTCAGATACCATATTAGGGTTGTTCTTAACAAGCTTTATTGGCAGTTTTAATTTACTATTAGAGTAACCAGTCCATTTAAGTATAGGAAAGTTGGTCGGGGTTTTCCAAAGCACAAACTTTCACAGACGAAAATTTTATAGACTTGGTTTACTGTTTATTTTCACCGCATAAAAATAAATAATATAGCTTGCAAACAGTTGGCACAGGCTTAATCATAAATGTAGAGGTTTACAAGGAATTTTCACACAAAATTAAACAGATTTATCTTCCAAAATGTATGTGGGACCTTCACTTTAAAGCAGGTAAGTCCGTAACTCAATATCATCCAAAATCTTCGACAGTGAAAACAAGAATTATTTGTCAATTCAAAATAATATCGATGTTGTTACCTTACCGGGAATAGATGGGCTTAATGGAATGAAAGTCATGACTCAAATCAATGTATACAAACTCGCAATTTTTGGGACAGATTCAGGCTTTTAGATTTAAGTTTCAAATTTTCAAGCCTGAGCAGGGGGGGGGGGGACCCCCCTTGACCCCCCCCCCCCCCCTCTGGTTCCGCGCCTGTTGATGTGGTCCTTGATTCATGTCTTACCTTAGAGACCCAGGTTGATTATCTGTGTAGATCATGTTACTTCCAGTATATATAGCGACGTATTAGCGGTATTAGAAACATCATCACCACAGATACAAAATCATTAGTTCAATCACTTGTCTTATCAAAAATTGACTATTGTAACTGTCTACTAGCTGGTAGTACACAAACAATACTGTACAAACTCCAAAAAGTACATAATACAGCTGCCAGGATCATATCCAGAACAAACAAGTCTTCAAGATCCTATGTTTTGCGTACCAGTGTCAACAGGGTACAGCACCCGCGTATCTTTCAGAGCTACTAACTGTATACCAGCCAACTCGTACTCTGAGATCCCAGTATCAAAACATTTTGTGTCAAGGGCGGATCTAGGAATTTTGAAAAGGGGGGCCGCCGCAAAATGAGGGCATTTACTGCTGAGACGGGGCATGCCGCTTCGAGGGGGTTGAGAGGGGGGTCCCCCAAGACAATATTATCCGTCATTTATTTGCATCTGTAGATATTCCAAGAGCTATTTGGCTGATGTTTTCGTCTAAGTAAACGTTCGGAGAGGACATATTTGGGTCTGAAAAAATGCACTTTCAGCAGTAAAAAAGGGCACTGTCGAAAATTAGGGGAGGCGCGCCCCCCCCCCCCTCTGGATCCGCCTCTGTGTGTATTCCATTATCGAAATTAAAGCAGTTCGGGGATAAAAGCTCTAGTATTGCTGCACCAAAACTGTGGAACAATTTACCTTAAACACATTCGAAACATCTAAATTCTTACAATTAAAAACTCACTTGTTCACAAACAATCTTATGTTGACAAGTATATAGTTTATTGCTGTTAAAAGCGCTTTGGGCATGTTTATGGGTTGATTTAGGGCCTCAAGAAATGGACATTTATATACTGTCGCAATTTAGGTGCACGGGTTCACACCAATATTTGTGATTTTACATCGGGGGGGGGGGGGAATTGCTTACGCCAACACAGGGGCCTACTCACAGAGAGTTGACAAAATTATTTTATACTAGGCTAACAGTTTTGCGTGAATAGCGTGACGTTTGCAATATAGGTGCACCGATTCAGGTGCGTCTTTTCCGTGATTTTTATCTCAGAAAGTGTTGTACGTCTAATTAACTCTTTATAGAGTTCGTCAACATGTACACAAAGCGCTCAATGTACTCGTGCAGCCTTCAACGTCACGCGTTGGGATAGCCCTAATTATCGGGCTGTTGACAAGGGGAACCCTTATTTTTATACGCCCACATTTTTATGTGGGCGTATATTGTCGTCGCACCTGTCCGTCCACAATTGTTTGTGAACAGTCTACAGGTCACAATTTATATCCGATTTCAATGAAACTTAAAATATAGGTTTATCACCCTAAGATCTCGTTTCTTTTCGATATTGGCATGTATCGGACTGTAACTTCATGGGTTATGGCCCCTGATTGTACGAAAAATCACGTTTTTAGCTTGTGAACAGTGTAGAGGTCACAATTTTGAACCGATTTGGATGAAACTTGAAATGCATGTTTATAACCCAACGATCTTGGTTCCTTTCGATATTTGCGCTCAGCTGATCGTCACTTCCTGAATTATGGCCCCTGAGTCCGAAAAATCACCCTTTTTAGCTTGTGGTCCCTTTGGAGGTCAAAATTGTTATCCGATTTAAACATCCGTTTGATTATATCACCGTTACATGGTTATGGAGGTTGAGTTCGAATTTCGTGAAAATCGGACCAAAATTGACAGACAAAATGGCCGCCGTTTGTACGCGAATAGTGTGAAAATATGTTATATCAAGGTTGTGGACCCTATAGAGGTCACAAATTTGAACCGATTGTCATGAAACTTGACATGTATGTTTATAACCCAAAGGTCTTTGTTCCTGTCAATATTTGCGCCCATCGGATTGTCACTTCCTGAATTATGTCCCTTGATTGTCTGAAAAATCGCCTTTTTTAGCTTGTGGTCTCTCTGGAGGTTAAAATTGTAATCCGATCTTAAAAACTGTTTGATTATGTCATCGCTACATGGTTATGGAGGTTGAATTTGAATTTCGTGGAAATCGGACCAAAATTGACAGACAAAATGGCCGCCGTTTGTACGCGAATAGTGTGAAAATATGTTATATCAAGTTTGTGGACCCTATAGAGGTCGCAATTTTGAACCGATTTCGATGAAACTTGACATGTATGTTGATAACCCAAAGATCTTGGGTCCTTTCTACATTTGCGCCTGAATTATGTCCCGTGATTTTCCGGAAAATTTATTTTTTTTAGCTTGTGGCCCCTCTGGAGGACAAAATTATTATCCGATTTAAAAAAAACCTTTTGATCATATCACCGTTACATGGTAATAAAGGATGATGTTGAATTTCGTGAAAATTGGACCAAAATTGACGGACAAAATGGCCGCCGTCTGTACGCGAATAATGTGAAAATATGTTATATCAAGGGTGTAGACCCTATAGAGGTCACAATTTTGAACCGATTTTGATGAAACTTGAAATACATGTTTATAACATAAAGATCTTGGTTCCTTTCGATATTTGCCCATATCGGATCGTAACTTCCTGAATTATGCCCCTTTATTGTACGAAAAATCGCCTTTATCACCCTGTGGTCCCTCTGGAGGTAACAATTATTACCTGATTTAAAAAAAAAACGTTTGATTATATCACTGTTACAGGGTAATCCTAGGTTGAGTATGAATTTCATGAAAATCGGACCAAAATTGACAAACAAAATGACCGCCGTTTGTATGCGAATGGTGTAAAAATATGGTATATCAAGGTTGTGGACCCTGTAGAGGTCACAATTTTAATTCGTTTTTGATGAAACTTGAATACATTTTTGTAATCTAAAGATCTTGGTACCTTGCGATATTTGCGCACATCGGATTGTAACTTCCTGAATTATGGCCTCTGATTATACGGAAAATCGTCTTTATTATCTTGTGATCCGTCTGGCGTTCAAAAACATTTGATTATATCACCGTTACACTGTAATGAATTTTCAGTTTGAATTTCGTGAACATCGGACCAAAATTGCTGAACAAAATGGCCGCCACTTTTACACGAATAGTGTAAAAAATATGGTATATCAAAGTTGTGGACCCTGTAGAGGTCACAATTTTAATTCGATTTTGGTCAAACTTGAAATGATGTTCATAGCTCAAAGATTTTGGTTCCTGTCGATATTTGGACATATCTGATCGTAACTTCCTGAATTATGGCCCCTGATTGTACGAAAAATCGCCATAATATTAAATGTTTCGTATCCAGTGGAAGTGACAGCTAATTCAATAATATTAAATGATTCGTATACTTAACGTTAGCATGGGGCAGAACTTTATAAAAACCAAACAAATTCTAATGATTTTCTGATAATTACTTAATATGCGACAACTCTTGTTGACTGTCCGGACGATTTAGCTGCTGTGTGGGCGTATGTTTCGTTGCCTGGCAACCTAATTTTTGTCAATGAGTATTTTTTAGGGAATCCAGTATTTTTCTAGTAAGTAAGGATATATCTACTTTCCATATATACCAAAATTGCCATACTTTTATTGGCAATAACCACCCGATAAATGCTTTGCTGGGAACCCATCTTTAATGTCGCATCTTATTAAAAAAAAATCTTTGACTTCGATCGACAGCAATTTTCGGTTTCACAAATTTATCATTTATACCCCTTTACCATAGAATCACATCATTTACAGATTTTCAAGTTTCGATATGTATCCCTAAATCTAGCACGTAGATCAACCTGCGTGCAAGACAGATGGGAAAGGTATGAAAATTCCGAGAAAAACCCATCAAAAATTATGATTAAATTCCAGTCTTTATTATGGTTAAATTCCCATCAAATATACACCTCCGTGTTCTAAGTTACACATAGATTCATAAAAACGCTATGATATAACATTTCGGCATCTAAACAGACAACAATGTTATACGGACACATTGATGGCGTCACACACAAAATTCATACGGATACGGACCAGAAATTCACGCTTGCCAAAAGTCTCTGATATCACTGGATATAGACCGGAGGGGGGATCCCGTTCACGGTTATTCTACTTCGGGCGATTTATTGCTTATCAATATTTTAGCAATTGCTTTAGGAATATGAAATCAATATTTTAGCAATTGCTTTCGGAAAATTTTCAAACTATCGAATGGGAATCACCGATTAATATTTCATATGCTGTTTCAAACCTTTAAACCCGTAGCACAGCGAAATTCTATCCCACCCCCCCCCCCCCGCCTTTGCCAGAGTTAGTGAAAACTGATTTAGAAGTAAAATTCAATTAATTTCATGCACTTGATATCCGAATCCTCTAAACTAGAAGTGTGAGTAGAGTTGAATCTAAAGACTCGGATATGCATTACTTGTTTTCCATACCAAGTGAATGTATGGACAAGGCATAAACCGACATTACTGTGTAACCAAATGAAGGCGGTACCTGTATTATAAGCCACATGTATGGACAAAGGTAACGACCGTTCAGGAATACAATAATTTACCGTTACTCATACATATACAACTTCTTTTTTTTTATTTTTCAGTGGAACTGTAACTGTGTCAACATGGGTATAACATTTTATACTTTTAACATTTTTTGAAAATGTTGAATAATCTCATATGTTCTTAATTTAAATGACGCAAAATTGCAGCCTTATCTTTGTTACTTCATTACAATTAATAAAAGCTCCAGATATTTTAAGTAATGGAATACTTAATTATATTCTGTTAAGAGGGCGTCCATCAATTTGAATATAATTGCAATTTTGACTAATAGTGCAGATTGAAATTATACCCAATACTTGTCAGCAGCTAAAAAGCAATATGAGTGATATCAGTACGAATAATTAGTTATGTTATTTAAGGTATGCATATTTTTTGTGGGTCAAGTTTAACCAGCAGCTGTCAGCCAGGATACGCCCATATTTTCGAGAGATGGATAGAGAACAAGCTAAAAAGAAAGTTGATTTTTACTACAATCAAGGGCCATAATTCATGAAGGTACAATACGATATGCGCATATATCGAAAGGAACCAAGATCTTTGGTTTATAAACATGCATTTAATCAAAGTTTAATCAAATTTAATATTGGATTAAAATTGTGACCTCTACAGGGTCAACAATCTTGGTATACCATATTCGCGTGCAAACTTTTTAAATCGGATTATAATTGTGACCTCCAGAGGTATCACAAGCTGAAAAGATGATTTTTCGTACAATCAGGGGCCATAAATATGCATGTCGGATTAAAATTGTGACCTATACAGGGTTCACAACCTTGATATACAATATTATCAACCTTCGTTACGATACGGTGATATAATCATACGTTTTTTTGTGGGTTTTTAATTTTATTTTTGTGGGTTTTTTTTTAAAATCGGATAATAATTGTGACCTCCATAGAGACCAGAAGCTAAATAGGCGATTTTTCGTACAATCAGGGGCCATAATTCAGGAAGTAACGATCCGATATCGAAAGGAACCATGATCTTTGGGTTATAAATATGCATTTCAAGTTTCATCAAAAACCGATTAAAATTTTGACATCTACAGTGTCGACAACCCTCTTATATCTTATTTTTACACTATTTGCTTACAAGCGACGACCATTTGTCCCGCAGTCTTGTTCCGATCCACACGAAATTCGATCTCAACCTTCATTACGGTGTAACAGTGTTATAAACTTTATTTGAAATCAGATAATAATTGTGACCTCCACAGAGACCACAAGCTCAAAAAAGGGCGATTATTCGTATAATCAGAAGCCATCATTCATGACGTTACGATCAGATATGCGCAAATATCGACCGGAGCCAAGATCTGTGGTTTATAAACTCGCATTTCAAGTTTCAGTAAAATCGGATTAAAATTGTGGCCTCTACAAGCCAAAAAGGTGATTTTCGAACAATCAAGGGCCATAATCCATGAAGTTTTAATCGGAGACATGCCAAGCAGCCGAGATCTTTTGGAGATAAACCTATATAATTTCAAGTTACGTCAAAATCGGATAAGAATTGTGGCCTGTAGAGAGTCCAAATTGTAGACAGACAGGGGCGACGATAACATGGAGAACGCTAGATCGGAGACGGTCCTACGCATATGACGTCATATATAGATTGTGGGTTAGGGTTAGGGTAAGGGCTAGGACCTGTAGATTTGGTCAAAGTCCCGAGATGTAAACAGGGCTAGCCCTAACTCTAACCCATGATCAAGCCTAACCCTTACCCTAACCCACAATTCACATATGACGTCACAATTTGCGTAGGACCGTCTCCGATCTAGCGTTCTCCCGATAACATACGTCCACATGAAAATGTGGGCGTATAAAAAGCAGAGAAATTTTGGAAATTTTTTATCGAAAACCGAAGAGTGCAAGATGGTCTGTGTGACGGCGTTCAATAGGTTGAAGACACACACTTGGCAGATAAATTTTGGAAATTTTTAATTAAATGTTTATCGAAATACAAAGAGGAGAGTTCGTCATACTTCAGGCACAGTAGTGGCTTTTCCTACAGAGTTCCTTTGCGCAAGGTTTGTAGTCAAATGACTACAAAAAGTTTACTGGTCTATAGCTCCCTTAATTTAAAAAGACACTAACCCAAAACTGTACTGCACAGCGATAGTGGGCATTGCCTTATATGGAAAGCGATGGGCGGAGTTAAGGCGTCGCGTTATTTGGCGAGATTTCAACTGGCCTGTGTCATGGCTGCCTGCACATTACAAGAAACACCGCTAAGAAAATGTAAAACGCATTACCACAAAGAAAAACTGTTCGGTAACTCTTTTAGTTGTTAAGACTTCATTATGTATGATAGGATTACTTATTTTAATACAAACTGTAATGACAATTGTACGTTTTAAACTATTTGAACTTGCGTCAACGGTCATAGACTGTACCACTTGTAACGATAACCAGCTATAGTTATCGTTACATTATAGTAACTAGATGGCCTATATGTGACGACGTTGAAGAAGTTGAAGACACTTGGCAAGGCGGATGTTGATGTGTTCAATAGGTTTTTCCTTGTGAATATTCCGGAACTTGAACACAAAAATAGAAACAATATCTAGAACTATTTGTTGATTTATTTCATATGTGAAGTAAAGGTTTTTTGAAAAAGTAAAAAAAAAAATAAAATTATAACAGCGATCTAAATGTTGTTAATGAATTAAACATTGTATAATTTGTAAATAATGGAACATAGTAACAAAATCAGCGTTAAGAATACTCGTTGGCCCCGCATTTGAAGGCAAAGCCATTAACTGAAAGGCGAAATAAGGATATTCGCGACGACCTAGGAGTCTAATAGGCTCACTCTATCAGATAGAATTTGTCCCAAAGCATCTACCAATGAAATTGCTTAGCCTAAGCAGAAAATTCTCATCATCAAACTTAGTAATGTAATGAATCTATACTCAATAATCTCACTTAATTATAACCATAGTATTGTACCCCCAAATAATAAACCAATGAGATTGCTTATCTCTGCTCACCCTGAGTGGAAAATGCTCATCTTCAAACTCCATCAAGGCATTGGCCGACGACACCAAGTTTGAACATTCTACCTCAATTGGAAGGAGATTACCATGTTCCAAAGCATCAACCAATCAAATCGCTTTATTTATTTCCATATTATTTACAGTTTCCCTGTCAAAATTAGATATCGTAATAATTTAATCTCTGTGGATTTTTGCTTTACCTAGAAAAGTAGGAAAACGGTTGAACTATTCGGAATTGCCCCGTCCTTAAAATAAATAGGCCTTTCCTGCCAATGACGAACTTCATTTTTTGATACATTTTACAATTTTTCTTTTGCCAAGGCCTCCGCCCTGCTCAGTAGGTCTACGGCAGAGAAATAATTCGACAAGCGCAACGTTCATAACACGTAATTATAATTCTCAAATTATATAGAGCAAAAGTACATATTGAAGTTTATATTGCACTTTTCAGGTTTTAACAAAATCATTCACTGCTGACAAGAGTTATCATAAATTTTGTTAAGTTTTGAAGGAGCTCTGTTCTTAGGCTACCAAGCGGTCAGCTCAAAAGGAGTCGCTGTTATAAATACAACACTCAAAATGAACGAAAATCAAGATAATACTTCTCGGATTGTGCCGCCGCGTTTTGGCCGACGTAGTAATATCCGGAGTCAGAAGTCTAACCGCAAGAATTTTTGATACAGTTTCACCTGTTACACAAACAAATCCCAAATTCTTTACATTATTCTTCGGATATATTTTGTTTTAAGTAGTAGTTAAATTTATAATGGTCGCTTATATTCCCTTCGTGAACTTGTCTCTCTAAATATATCGAGTCTACACTATCTGAAACTCTAAGATAATATCCATCTGAATAAAAAGACTGAAATATAGAGTCATCGCCATTTGATAGTTTACTTGTATATTTAAACCAATATTTATACTGATCTTTAGGGATATGTTCCGCTGTTCCATCCCAAGAGACTGGAAGTTCAAGTAGCATCAAGTCAATACGGTCTGGTTGATCTTGAAAACATTTTATATCAGCACTAATGCAATATCGTTTTCCTTCTATTCTCTTGGTAAAACACACGACAAAGTAGTCTTCTTCCGCACCATCTTTTTTATTTATTTTCTGAAACACTTTGAAGTAGTCGTCTGGTTTACTGCCTTCGACCAATTCAACACGTTGATCCCTGACTGTCACAGTTTTAGTAACTTTCGAATGGGCTGGCAGCAACACGTGTTCGCCCGCACAGAAGGCTTTAATTACTTCGAAGTTTCTCGCCTGCATAATATCAACACAATTATCAACGTTGTCGCAATTTTGAATATCAATAACTTTTGATAACGTTGTCTCTTCCATAAAGTCAACACACTTTTTAGTGTCTCCTATTAATGACTTTTCCATGACATGGTTATTTTCGGTGTCAGTTTCTGTGGTTTTTGTATCTTTTACAGTCATTTTTTGTGCCTGAAATATATCAAATGAGATCCTTTCCTACATTCGTTATAGATCTGGGCAGTCGTAATTCTATATCTATGATTGGTTTAAAATCCGACGAAACTTGAATAAAAGAATACATATTATGATAGCGTTAGCAATATTGATTGGTAGAGATTCAGACATATAAGTGTCTAAGACACTAGGTCTATTCGTAATGTCACAAGTTGTTTTAACGGTTGATCGGATACAGTTTCTTTACATGGATGATTAAGAAAATATTAGTGATAGTTTTTGTACCCACCTGTTGGTCCTACGTATGTTCACACAATGGGTTTTGGTCTATTTACACTTTAAAGAGGCCAACGCTTATTTCAATACTTATATATATCATATCCTAGTTCAATACGATACTAATAGCGACAGAACTGTCAAGCTATTACTGGTAGAAGAAGAGGCAACATACACTAATATCACTTTCTGAAGAGGATATGCTATGACGTCATTCCCCCCGGTGAGCGAATTAAATGACTAACAATGACTTTACAACAATTAGGAGATAAACACCATAGAAATATATAAATAGACTATATATTTCTATGTAATATTTTCCAACATTACACCTACGAGTATCCTTACAGTTACTTCCATGATGGGACGCAGAAAGACATCGAAAGCATAACCAGTACTCCTTAGCTACTTCCCATCGATCAGAAACGTTCAATGACCTAAATTTAGTACAATCGACAAGTTTATGATTAGCATTACACATAACACATGGGACACCAGGAATGTCCTTTGAACTAAAGGTACGTGGCTTCCCTACATGGTTATTAACATTTGATGGTTTGGGATACGAACGCGATTGACTGTAAACATTAAAACCATCAACTTCTTCCTGTGCTTCTACACGAAAGCGAACTTCTTGAGACAACCAAGAATGCAAATGAACCAGATTTTCAGTTTTCTTTTCCAAAGCAGACCAACGCTTGAAATTTGCAACATTTATGGGTGATAATTTTGATTTGGCAACGGAATAATACATTGAGTTGGCTTCAAATTCTTCCACCCTACCGGCATCTTTAAGAGATATTATAGAAAGTTCTAGCTTATCAGTAAATTCCTCTAACTGTTTTAAATCATTAAAATTAATGGGTTTCATTTGACGAACACTATCAAGGTGAAGTAACACAGAACGACGATGACCGCCGAACTTCTCTTCGAGTCTATTTTTTGCAGCGGAATATCCATGTTCAGTGGCTGAAAAGCCTTCAATAGCGCGAAGGGCTTCACCCTCCAAGTATTGTCGGAGTTGTAACATCTTGTAACCGTCACTGCAATTTACTTTATACATTGTTCGAATGCATCTTTAAATAGGGGGTAATCTCGTTTGTTGCCTTTAAATTTCGGTATGGATACACGTTGTAACTGTTGGTACATATCTCTATCAATTTGAAAAGTGTTACTACTCGAAGGCGGATGGGATGGGGAAGCCAAGCCGATTTCATCATGCTCAGCGGACTCGTGGGCGGTCGATGATGTTTGTCTACTTGCATTGTTTATCACGTTCGATCGCACTTTCAACAAGTCCGAAGCTCTCAACAAAAGTTCTGATAACTTACTGTCATCTTGCACTGTAGTTCAGCTCTGAACGTCGGTCTCATTACATTCACCCTGGACGTTCAGGGACTGGCCCATTCAATCAATGTCGAAAATAATTCGACCACCAATTTTACTGGGCAACTTTTCACTGCTAAACGATGGGTGTCACTCCGTGTGGACGCTTGTACAGTGTAAAGGAACATCTCAGTGAGAAAATAAGACCTTGCTCATTTCGCTAGAGTCAGAATGAGCATCACAACACGCTGTGTCATGGTGGCGAAAGGGTAGCTTGATAGGAGGGGACGTATTTTAAACAGCGCGTTGTTTCGATCATACTGACTCTAGCGAGGTAAGCAAGGTCTTATTTTGTCACTAAGATGTTCATTTACATTGTACCGACGTCCACACGGATTGACACTCCGGTGTTTCGCAGTGAAAAGTTGCCCAGTAAATTTGACTGGGGTTCAAATTATTTTCGACATTGATTGAATAGGCCAGTCCCTGAACGGTCAGGGTGAGTGTAATGAGACCGACGTTCAGAGCTGAACTACTTGCACTGCGTCTAATTCTGCTTCAAAGCGTCCAGCGTCCACATCACACAACGACAATAGTATATTGATAACTTCGGTCTGTAATCTTAACACATTATCAATACTATTTTTCAATGGCTCTGTACTTTCTGCAGCAGAACAAATAATACCAGTAAGATGAGATTTGGCCTTAGTAAACTGAGATTTTGCTAAGCGTTTCTGTTTTAGTAAATCAGACAGTCGATCAGACTCATCAATATCAATATCTTCTGGGAGCGGGATTTTTGCCACATCGACTTCTGCTTCAGACATTGTTACTTCGAAACTATTTTACAATTACCAGATTAAGAGTTAGTTGAAAACATATTATTAAAAAATACCCAAATGATCCTGGCTGTTGACGATGACTGTCGGTTGTTGTTGACGTGGTGATGGAATGCACGTGCAGCTTTCTCTCCCGTAAGTATTCATAACAATACACCATAAACCATCTATTACGAATAACCGCAGCAACCACGCTCTGCTACCAAAAATGGTGACGATGCAAAATGCTGGGCCCTTAAAAAATTCTACTTGCTCACCATATCATGCCTCATGGCCTGTAATGCGATGAACAAAAACATTCGATGCGATCGAAAGTCTGGGAGAGAAAACAACCAACAACAACGACTGCGATGGATGATCTGACTTTCTTCAAGTAATTACAATTCATGGGATTATCAAAAGCATGCACACAAACAATCAATCAGAATACAGCGTACCACAAACACAAAATGTCTACCTAGTTCGTCCACAAACACGTTTCGTCCAAAGATCGAAGGCCTTGAGACAAACCATCAAAACTATTCTAAGATTATCATGTGTTGTAAATGTTCTCCTTACTGACAAAAGAAACAATATGCGACAATCCTTGTTGACTGCCCGGATGACTTGTGGGCGTATGTTTCGTTGACTGGCAACCTATCTTAAATGTTTTGTATACTAAGCGTTAGCATGGGATAGGACTTAATGAAAAACAAACAAATTCTAATGATTTTCTGATAATTACTTTATTAATTGTTAATCTTTATTACCTGGCGTGTTTCGTCAGATCCATGTACATTATTTGCTTTAGCTTTTTTTTTTGTAAATAACTTTTGGTAACAGATTCTATAAAGAAGCTTAGATCTATATATTTTAATCTATGATTGTGATTGTTTAATTGAATTTATGTCATATTCATGCTCCTAGCTGTATAAAGCATGATTTTGATCGTTAAATTGAATTCATAGTTATATTTTTGCTCCTAGCTGTATAAAACATGTCAATGCAGTTTTGTGTTTGTGTTAAATACCCGAAATAGATCACGAGATAACGAAAAAATAGTTCAGAGTAAAATCGAATAATAGCAAATTGGTGACCTTTGACCTCTTCTTAATTGACCTTTCCACCAAAATTTCGGGGGTTGGGATGGCCTAGTGGACTAGAGTGTGCCGCGCTTCGACGTCTAGCTGGCCGGTCACCTCTGGCTTGCGGCTGTGGTTTCGAGCCCTGGTTTGAGCGTATGTGGCATGGAGATAGGGGCGCCTTCTCAACCTCGTGGGTTTCCTCCGGGCACTCCGGTTTCTTCCCACTGCTAAAGACCCCTACATGTATTTCATTTCAATTATAAGTGGATATATGGCATATCTTTCTAGAAACACCGTCTCTATCCCAGTCGCAAATGATTTCTAGACACGACCTCGAATGAGAAAAATGACACGTTCGTATGCTTTAATTCTCTCTCATTAGATGGTCTTCTATCAGTACAAGCGGGATCCTACCTCTGGTTATGAACACTTCTACCAGTAATATGGCTGCCTCGTCCTGATCCTCTACGTGCTATCATGTAGGCCGCTACGTCAATATTTTCGCCCCCTTTATCTGATCGGACACGTTCTGGTATACCATAATCTGCAACAGCAGCTTCAAAGCATTGAAGAACTGTGCAGGATCTGTTATTATCAGATACCTTGAGATATGTGGGAAGTCTGGAAAAACCATCAATCCCACCATGGATTACAAATCGCCGACTGGAAGTTTATAAAAGATTTTATGAGGATTGATTCGTGAATCAAGAGAACGGATCGATATTATGTACTGTATCGCAAATATTTATGAATTCAACAAATACATATGCAAATATGTATAAAAACGATCTAAGAGATATGGTTCATTAGACTACAATAAAACTTACATGATCAAAATCAGTTCGTTTTTAACACTGTTCATAATTTTCTTTAAATTGTCAAAACGTGTCTAACGTCGATTTATTTACTCTATACATAATATAACCAATATAATACTTCACGTTTTTAGGTAGGTTTTAACTGGCGGTAGGGGTTTGCAGCACTACTACATTACGGAACGGAAAACTGTGTATATGTATAAATGTTTAGTTTATTTAAATATTTTTTCTTTATATTTTTTATTATTAAATATGTTTCTTGATGTATATATGTATAAATGTTTAGTTTATATTTAAATTTATATATTGCGGCATTTTGGGGGGTTATCGGAATAAATCAAATAATCGCCAGAAAACTGATTATCATGAGAATGGGAGCTATTTTAAGTATAAATAAGATTGATAGATATGATCCTACCAGTTTACCACTGACAAGTTCATGTACGGTGTGGCGGGATGTAGAGATATCCCGAGATTGACAATTGCTCCTGTGCCAAATTTCATCAATTCTTAAGATCATGTTTTTATTTTTAATGTTTAAAAATAATTATTTGGCACATATAGTATTGTTACAATGCACCACTTGTTAAAATTCTTCGCTCACTCATTATCGCCATCAGAACCAAAATTGGACCGAACCTTACCGAGAAAATGGTCGCTCCCTTTTACTCACATATAATGTAAAAGTATATATGTAATACCAGGGTTGTGGACCATGTACATGTAGAGGTCAGATTTTTCATCCAATTTTATGTTTCTGTCCTAAAGATCTCGGTTCCTGACGATATTGGCGCGTAATTTTCTGGATTAAGGCCCCTGACTGTAACCTCTATAAGTTTCGGACCGAAACTTCAGTCAAATGATCGATTCCCTTACGCAAATTGTGTACAAGCATACCAAGGCTGTGAATCCATTCAGATGAAACGTAAAATATATGTGAGAGATTAACTTATCTTGTGAGCATGGGCCATGATAATCCTTTACTTATCCTATTTCCATGTCGTCCATAATGTGGGAGTATCTTGCATGCCAACAGCTTATTTAATTATCCATAAGCAGTTAATTATTTGGATATAGACACAAGACAAGACTTCACATCTGTGCTTGCCCCCGTCCACAATTACACTAAAAATTATATTTACGAGATACTCTTCCACCTACCTACATGTACTTATTTTATTTTGTCAAATTTTCCAGTAGATTATACATAGACTTTATTTTTTAAATGATTAAATACACCTTTCAACGAGTGCTGTACATTGGAACCACAAAAATATACACCACTCATCACTTGGTTTAACAAATTAACATACATCGACTGTGAATGTTTCAATCCTTGAAATAATGATAAGAAATCTGCCAAATTTTAAAGGAGAACCAGAGTTTGATTGAAAAACTTGAAACAAATAGGTTAGGTCAGCTATTCTGGACTGCTAATACTGAATTAATAGGAAATAAAGTACGCGTAATCTCTAAATACTTAGGCTGTAAAGGTAGACAAGTTACAAACCGCAAAAGTCATTTTCGTATTCAATTGTCAAATATATTGTCTGCTGATACACAGGTTCCATCCGTTACAAGAACACCACGTGGCTCGCATCGCCATATATCATTAGTCTCGTTCTGCCAGGCATTCAATCTGGCTTTTAAATCACTAAAAATACTGAAATACTTTGGATTATAGGCTAAATTTACCAGCTCGTTCGGATCAGAGGTAACATTAAACATTTCAAATTCGGAGCGATAATAATAATCTTTGAGTGATTTAATCCAACCAGTAGGCTGGCCCGTTTGTGTATCATTTAAAAGCTTTCGGAATGTTGGAGAATCGAAAATATCTAGGGCCATTGGATATGGAGCAAAATAATTTAAATTGTGAATCAGGCGTATGTCTTTTGTTCTGATGACTCTCATTGGATAATACATGGTGACCTCGTGCAGGTTATGACTGGCAAACACGTGATCAAAGCCAGTAGCGTCAACATTAGACAGAGCTGGTAGCAGTGACCGTCCAGTCAATTTTACCTGAGTCTTGAATAAAGACCAATTTGGATATTGAACATCAAACCAGTCTAATATTGTGGGTACAATATCCGTAGTGCTGGCCAGGGCGTTGGAAGTCTGAAAATGAAACAAAATAATCAATTCAAAGTCAATTTCAAATGGTCTAAAGATACGGGGTATTTTAAGTCTCGGTGATGTCGAGTTACAGTATCGCACATCGTTTGTAGAAGAATGCCAATCTCGAAACCAGAAAAATTTTTGAAGAAATTTCTCTGGTGAATCGGGGTAGCCATTTTCCCGGAAAATGATATGTTATTCCTACGCGCGAAAGTTCTCGTTTATTTGCGTCGTACGCCCCTGATTTTACGTGCCTGGATGACCGAATCACTTAAAAATATACCCACGCGTAGAGAAATAGATCTTTACAAAAACTTGAATTTGTTCGTTTAGCATCCAATTTTTTATGTCAGCGAGTTGACTTTGACTCAAGGATCATTTCACAACAAACGAAACGACGATCCGACCTCTAGTTTTCAAGAAATCGACCCAAACAGATTGACCAATCAGAGGTCAGAATGGGCGGGGCTTAAGTTTGAAAAAAATTGGAAAAAATGGACGGTCTAATGTGCCAGAGGCCTTCGGTTTCGCGGCTGCCTCTGGGAACGAGATTGGAAGAATGCTTCTGACAGACAGACTAAACCTTAATATTCATACTACTCCTGTGCCACAGGGCTCCATTCTAGACTTCCTGCATTCATTGTGATTTGCTGATATATTTGGACTAAAGGCATATTCAAATTAATAAATCCAAGTAAAACGTCCTATTATTTTGCTCATATTGGGCTAATGAAGACGAGGCTTTCATTAAAGCTGTGACTGGGCTAAAATTAAAAACGAGCATACGCAATTCAGTGTGCTATATGTGGGACATTTTGCCATGACAACTTACTATCTAATTCAAACTGTCATGGCTTCTTTTACGTGAATGCCAATGTCTACACGGGACCTCAGTCGGTTTCCCGTCCCACCCGAACGAATATTCCTTGCCACTGACAACGGAGGACCACACTGGAAATTCCGCTGAACTCGTTCGGCCAATAACGTGTTAAACACGGGGTATATGCTCGTCTTCATTCGCCCAGTTCAGCAAAACAGCACAGAATGTTTATAAACCCCGATACATTACTTTTCAATATGTTAATTGCCACCATTTAAAATATTGGAATGATAAAATTTGGGCAGTGACGTCAGTGACCTTGTTGTATTATACGCCTACTCGTGGATTTAGAAACAGGGGAAAACCCACAAATCTTAGTATACACTACGTGTTGTGTCCTCGTTGTGATATAAATACTTTTATATTATTTTATCCTTGCTGTACTACTTTTCTTATCAATTAAAGGGCTAATCCCGATATGTTTTTGAAGAATATAACTGCTAAATTCTGTGTTAAAATCCCCTATCAAAAGGCCGAGCAACTGACTCAGTATTTCTGATACGTTTTCAAACAACTTAAACACGTCAGTCTTCTTCTGGAAATTGAGACCGGTGTACCAAGCTGTATGATGCGGTGTCTAAATAAAACCGGACTTTCTCTTAAATAAAAATAATTTGTAGATGAAATATACCTGTGTCATTCACTGTATAGACCCCGCAACGAACGGGAATCGATTATCAGGTCACCAACGAAAAAATTAACATAAAATCTTAAAAAGGTTACGTGTCCGGATAAGCAGTTTTGACGTTTACATCCAAACGACTCAATATTTTGAGACAAGGTCACTTCACCATTCTCCTATATTTTGGCATTTAAATTTCATATGTACTCAGACTTTTATTTTTGAGACTCTGTTCTAATCGGGACTGTCCCTTTAAGTGGCATTTACTAAATAATTAAAGAAAGTCACCAAAAAAAATTGTAATATTATACTTTTTAAATCTACTGTCATTTTACTCTCGAACTGTGACATAATGACGCGACGGGGGGGGGGGGGCGATTTCCACCGCGACAGCTTTCATGCACATGATACTGTGAAAAGATAGGCTTTCATATCCAATATTTACGACACAATGAATATTTTAAATGTGGCACACGAATCGCGTGCTAGAATGCGATGATAGAGGCTAAACATATCCCACACGGGAAAATTACCGGTGTTGATTGGAATAACCTGATGGCAAAGACAGTAAACAATGAAACGACTGAATGTAAATCCGTTTATATATATTCATTACATTATTATATGAGTTGCGAACCATTTGTGTCTATTTCTGGATGCAAAAGGATATCGATTTAGCTCCTTAATTCTTAAAGATATCTTGTCATGGACAAACTGTGTGATTTGCTGATATGTTTGGACTAAAGGCATATTCAAACTAGACCTGCATGCAGGAATGACGGGTTTCACTGGTGCCAAGTTACTCTTAAACATGTCACTTCCGGTGTCAAGTAACCCTTGAACATATGTCACTTCCGGTACCAACGAAACCACTAAACAGGTTTCCAAATTAACATTGCACACAAATAAAATGGACGCAGAATCAACCAATCAATCCAGCAATATCAAGTCATTTTATACATTTGTTACTTGTAAATGATCTTGACAAAATTAAATTACTCCCGTTGTTATGAAAATGTTCAATTAGTCTTATGAAATCAGAAATGGCATACGATATCATATAGTGAAAATTTTATGTAAATCGAATAATAATTGTCACTTTTAAAGACCAAAAAACTTGAAAAGGGACTTGTAGAAAATCGGCTATTTCTCGGCAACCGTACAAGTTAGAAACCATTTTGTGATATCTGTATGATCGTATGGGTTCATTCTATTTGTTGATTGGCATCAAATACCATAATTTGAAAAAGATTTCAAAACAGACTCATTTGAATAAAATATCTGTTTTGGAGGCTAAAAATACAGTTTTTGCCAAAATGACGTTACTTCCGGTGATAATGAAAATCTTAAATTACTTGTATGAAATCCCAAATGGCATTAGGTATAACATGGTGTGACGTTTATGAAAATCGAATAATAATTGACCCTTTTATGGCCCCGAAACCTTCAAAAGTGACCTGTAGAAAACCATCTATTTCTCGGCAACCGAATAAGTTAGAAACCATTTTATGATATCTATATGACCATATGAGTTTTGTTTATATGTGAATTTAAACCAAAAGTTAAAATTATTAATACATATTAAGTTATTCTTGGTTGAATAAAACATTGATTTAAAAAGTTTAAAATGCATTTTTTGACCAAATGATGTCACTTCCGGTGTCAATTTTAAATTGTAATCAACTTGATATGACGCTACGTGCTTTTTGAATCAAATGATGTCACTTTTATAAAAATCCAATCTTAATTGACTATTTTACAGGGAAAATAACGAAAACAGTGACTTGTTCAGAACTGCCCATTTCTTGGTAACTGCTTATATTACAAACGAATTTTAACATACATTTTCTTCGTATGGATTATAGCTACAAGTTTATAAAAGTTACGAAGAAATATTTTAAAATCTGAAAAGCCTGAATAGAAGGTAAATAGGCCAATTTTACACCATTTTTAGCCTCTTAATCGAATTTGCTCGAAAATGAAATCGAAATTAAAAAAACTGCTTCCTACATTTTTTGCGCCTTGAAAAGACACACTCTTTGAGTCATATAATTTTTCAAAAAAATAATATTTGTTTTCGAAATAAGAAAATAACTGTCAAAATTGTAGTTTTTGGTAAAATTATGCCACTTCCGGTGCCGACAGATAACATTATTGGTAACAAAAAAAATGACAATTGAGACAACGAAGCATATGAACTTTGTTTTATACAAATCGAACAATAAAAAATTAATCTAGGACTGAAAAACTGAATTAGCCAATGGCGGCCAAGGAAAATTACTGAGACAAAATTTTTTAACATTTTTGCACTAGTCAGATGACTCTTTAATTCTGTGCACAATACGACTAAAAAATATTCATAAATAAAAATTTTTTTAGTAAAATTTTAAATTTTCGAAATTTGGCGCCTAATATCTTCGAAGATTTGCCGAAAATCAAAAATCGAAAGTAGCGTAGCTATATGCCCTGTCTCAGGCTATGCCAAAATGTATCGAAAGTTAAAATCCAATGATTATTGTTAAAATTACTGCAATATTTTCAAAAACGATGACTTCGGTGATTTCGGACATTTCGCATTGGCGCAGAACGTTCAAAATAGCTTTATCCTCTAAGTCACACCCACTTTTCCAGTAAAACCGAAGAAATCGTAACGATGCGACACGTAGTTGCTGAGATCTATTCAAATTGGAATCTGAATAATAATAATAATAATAAGAACTAGACCTGCATGCAGGAATGACGGGTTTCACTGGTGCCAAGTTACTCTTAAACATGTCACTTCCGGTGCTAAGTTACCCTTGAACATATGTCACTTCCAGTACCAGCGTAACCACTAAACAGGTTTCCAAATTAACATTGCACACAAATAAAATGGACGCAGAATCAACCAATCAATCCAGCAATATCAAGTCATTTTATACATTTGTTACTTGTAAATAATCTTGACAAAATTAAATTACTTCCTGTGTTAATGAAAATGTTCAATTAGTCTTATGAAATCAGAAATGGCATACGATATCATATAGTGAAAATTTTATGTAAATCGAGTAATAATTGCCACTTTTAAAGACCAAAAAACTTGAAAAGTGACTTGTAGAAAATCGGCTATTTCTCTGCAACCGTACAAGTTACAAACCATTTTGTGGTATCTGTATGATCGTATGGGTTCATTCTATTTGTTGATTAGCATCAAATACCATAATTTGAATAAGATTTCAAAACAGACTCATTTGAATAAAATATCTGTTTTGAAGGCTAAAAATACAGTTTTTGCCAAAATGACGTTACTTCCGGTGATAATGAAAATCTTAAATTACTTGTATGAAATCCTAAATGGCATTAGGTATAACACGGTGTAACGTTTATGAAAATCGAATAATAATTGACACTTTTATGGCCCCGAAACCTTCAAAAGTGACCTGTAGAAAACCGTCTATTTCTCGGCAACCGAACAAGTTAGAAACAATTTTATGATATCTATATGACCATATGAGTTTTGTTTATATGTGAATTTAAACCAAAAGTTAAAATTATTAATACATATTAAGTTATACTTGGTTGAATAAAACATTGATTTAAAAAGTTTAAAATGCAGTTTTTGACCAAATGATGTCACTTCCGGTGTCAATTTTAAATTGTAATCAACTTCATATGACGCTACATGCCTTTTGAATCAAATGATGTCACTTTTATAAAAATCCAATAATAATTGACTATTTTACAGGCAAAATAACGAAAACAGTGACTTGTACAGAACTGCCCATTTCTTGGTAACTGCTTATATTACAAACGAATTTTAACATACATTTTCTTCGTATGGATTATAGCTACAAGTTTATAAAAGTTACGAAGAAATATTTTAAAATCTGAAAAGCCTGAATAGGTTCTAAATAGGTCAATTTTACACCATTTTTAGCCTCTTAATCGAATTTGCTCGAAAGTGAAATCGAAATTAAAAAAACTGCTTCCTACATTTTTTGCGCCTTGAAAGGGCACACTCTTTGAGTCAAATAATTTTTCCAAAAAATAATATTTGTTTTCGAAATAAAAAAATAACTGTCAAAATTGTAGTTTTTGGTAAAATTATGCCACTTCCGGTGCCGACAGATAACACTTTTGGTAATAAAAAAAATGACAATTGATACAACGAAGCATATGAATTTTGTTTTATACAAATCGAACAATAAAAAATCAATCTAGGACTGAAAAACTGAATTAGCCAATGGCGGCCAAGGAAAATTACTGAGACAATTTTTTTTAACATTTTTGCACTAGTCAGATGACTCTTTAATTCTGTGCACAATACGACTAAAAAATATTCATAAATAAAAAAGTTTTTTGTAAAATTTTAAATTTTCGAAATTTGGCGCCTAATATCTTCGAAGATTTGCCGAAAATCAAAAATCGAAAGTAGCGTAGCTATGTGCCCTGTCTCAGGCTATGCCAAAATGTATCGAAAGTTAAAATCCAATGATTATTGTTAAAATTACTGCAATATTTTCAAAAACGATAACTTCGGTGATTTCGGACATTTCGCATTGTCGCAGAACGTTCAAAATAGCTTTATCCTCTAAGTCACACCCACTTTCCCAGTAAAACCGAAGAAATCGTAACGATGCGACACGTAGTTGCTGAGATCTATTCAAATTGGAATCTGAATAATAATAATAATAATAATAAGAATAACTAGACCTGCATGCAGGAATGACGGGTTTCACTGGTGCCAAGTTACTCTTAAACATGTCACTTCCGGTGCTAAGTTACCCTTGAACATATGTCACTTCCAGTACCAGCGTAACCACTAAACAGGTTTCCAAATTAACATTGCACACAAATAAAATGGACGCAGAATCAACCAATCAATCCAGCAATATCAAGTCATTTTATACATTTGTTACTTGTAAATAATCTTGACAAAATTAAATTACTTCCTGTGTTAATGAAAATGTTCAATTAGTCTTATGAAATCAGAAATGGCATACGATATCATATAGTGAAAATTTTATGTAAATCGAGTAATAATTGCCACTTTTAAAGACCAAAAAACTTGAAAAGTGACTTGTAGAAAATCGGCTATTTCTCTGCAACCGTACAAGTTACAAACCATTTTGTGGTATCTGTATGATCGTATGGGTTCATTCTATTTGTTGATTAGCATCAAATACCATAATTTGAATAAGATTTCAAAACAGACTCATTTGAATAAAATATCTGTTTTGAAGGCTAAAAATACAGTTTTTGCCAAAATGACGTTACTTCCGGTGATAATGAAAATCTTAAATTACGTGTATGAAATCCCAAATGGCATTAGGTATAACACGGTGTAACGTTTATGAAAATCGAATAATAATTGACACTTTTATGGCCCCGAAACCTTCAAAAGTGACCTGTAGAAAACCGTCTATTTCTCGGCAACCGAACAAATTAGAAACAATTTTATGATCTCTATATGACCATATGAGTTTTGTTTATATGTGAATTTAAACCAAAAGTTAAAATTATTAATACATATTAAGTTATTCTTGGTTGAATAAAACATTGATTTAAAAAGTTTAAAATGCAGTTTTTGACCAAATGATGTCACTTCCGGTGTCAATTTTAAATTGTAATCAACTTCATATGACGCTACATGCCTTTTGAATCAAATGATGTCACCTTTAAAAAAATCCAATAATAATTGACTATTTTACAGGCAAAATAACGAAAACAGTGACTTGTACAGAACTGCCCATTTCTTGGTAACTGCTTATATTACAAACGAATTTTAACATACATTTTCTTCGTATGGATTATAGCTACAAGTTTATAAAAGTTACGAAGAAATATTTTAAAATCTGAAAAGCCTGAATAGGTTCTAAATAGGTCAATTTTACACCATTTTTAGCCTCTTAATCGAATTTGCTCGAAAGTGAAATCGAAATTAAAAAAACTGCTTCCTACATTTTTTGCGCCTTGAAAGGGCACACTCTTTGAGTCAAATAATTTTTCCAAAAAATAATATTTGTTTTCGAAATAAAAAAATAACTGTCAAAATTGTAGTTTTTGGTAAAATTATGCCACTTCCGGTGCCGACAGATAACACTTTTGGTAATAAAAAAAATGACAATTGATACAACGAAGCATATGAATTTTGTTTTATACAAATCGAACAATAAAAAATCAGTCTAGGACTGAAAAACTGAATTAGCCAATGGCGGCCAAGGAAAATTACTGAGACAATTTTTTTTAACATTTTTGCACTAGTCAGATGACTCTTTAATTCTGTGCACAATACGACTAAAAAATATTCATAAATAAAAAAGTTTTTTGTAAAATTTTAAATTTTCGAAATTTGGCGCCTAATATCTTCGAAGATTTGCCGAAAATCAAAAATCGAAAGTAGCGTAGCTATGTGCCCTGTCTCAGGCTATGCCAAAATGTATCGAAAGTTAAAATCCAATGATTATTGTTAAAATTACTGCAATATTTTCAAAAACGATAACTTCGGTGATTTCGGACATTTCGCATTGTCGCAGAACGTTCAAAATAGCTTTATCCTCTAAGTCACACCCACTTTCCCAGTAAAACCGAAGAAATCGTAACGATGCGACACGTAGTTGCTGAGATCTATTCAAATTGGAATCTGAATAATAATAATAATAATAACTAGACCTGCATGCAGGAATGACGGGTTTCACTGGTGCCACGTCACTTTCGGTGCCACGTTACCCTTAAACATATGTCACTTCCGATACCAATGAAACCATCAAACAGGTTTCCACATAAGCATTGTAAACATCAAATAAAATGGACGAAGAATCAACCAAATCCAGCAATATCAATTCATTTTATATATATGTTACTTGTAAGTGATCCTGGCAAAATTTCATTACTTCCGGTGATAATGAAAATGTTCAATTAGTTTTATGAAATCAGAAATGGCATAAGGCAGCATAATGGCGAAAATTGTATGTAAATCGAATGAGAATTGCCACTTTTATAGACCAAAAACCTTGAAAAGTGACTTGTAGAAAATCATCTATTTTTCGGCAACCGTACACGATAAAAACTATCTTTTGGTATCTATATGATCGTATGGGTTCAATCCATTTGTTGATTGGAATCAAATATCATAATTTGAAATATATTACAAAACAGACTCATTTGAAAAAAATGTCTGTTTTGAAGGCTAAAAGTACAGTTTTTGCCAAAATGACATTACTTCCGGTGATACTGAAAATGTTAAATTAGTTCTATGAAATCATAAATGACACAAGATATCATATGGTGAAAATTTTATGAAAATCGAATAATAACTGACACTTTTATAGACCAAAAACCTTGAAAAGTGACTTAAGGAAATTCGCCCATTTCTCTGCAACCGTACAAGTTAGAAACCATTTTGTGGTATCTGTATGATCGTATGGGTTCAATCTATTTGATCAATAGAATCAAATATCACAATTTGAAAAAAATAACAAATACGACTCATTTGAATAAAATATTGTTTTTTGGAGGCTAAAATTTAAGTTTTGAGCAAATGACGTCATTTCCGGTGGCAGCGCAAGGGGTAAAATGGTTTGACATAGTCCACTATGGCATTAGGCATCCAATGGCGAAAGAAAATTGAAAATCGAATAATAATTGATTCTTTTACAGCCAAAATTACGTGAAAAGTGACTCATGCAAAATTGCCTATTTCTCGGCAACTGCTTATATTACAAACTAATTTTCACATACATTCTCTTCGTATGGATTATAGCTACAAGTTTATAAAAGTTACGTAAAAATATTTTAAAATCTGAAAAGCCTGAATGAGTTGTAAATAGGTCAATTTTACCCCTTTTTCACCTCTTAATCCAATTTGCTAGAAAATGAAAAAGAAATTAAAAAAACTGCTTCCGACATTTTTTGCGCCTTTAAAGGACACACTCTTTGAGTCATATAATTTTTCAAAAAAATAATATTTGTTTTCAAAAAATGTACCTAACTGTCAAAATTGTAGTTTTTGGTAAAATTATGCCACTTCCGGTGCCGACAGATAACACTTTTGGTAATAAAAAAAATGACAATTGAGACAACGAAGCATATGAACTTTGTTTTATACAAATCGAACAATAAAAAATTAATCTAGGACTGAAAAACTGAATTAGCCAATGGAGGCCAAGGAAAATTACTGAGACAAAATTTTTTAACATTTTTGCGCAAGTCAGATGACTCTTTAATTCTGTGCACAACACGACTAAAAAATATTCATAAATAAAAAAGTTTTTTGTAAAATTTTAAATTTCCGAAATTTGGCGCCTAATATCTTCGAAGATTTGCCGAAAATAAAAAATCGAAAGTAGCGCAGCTATGTGCCCTGTCTCTAGCTATGCCAAAATGTATCGAAAGTTAAAATCCCATGATTATTGTTAAAATTACCGCAATATTTGTAAAAACGATAACTTCGGTGATTTCGGACATTTCGCATTGTCGCAGAACGTTCAAAATAGCTTTATCCTCTAAGTGACACCCACTTTCCCAGTAAAACCGAAGAAATCGTAACGATGCGACACGTAGTTGCTGAGATCTACTCAACACAAAAGAAGAATAATAATAATAATAATAAGAATAATAATTTTAACAAAAACAATAGTGTTTCACACAAGCTTCGCAGTGTGAAACCCTAATAAGAACTAGACCTGCATGCAGGAATGACGGGTTTCACTGGTACCACGTTACCCTTGAACATGTCACTTCCGGTGCCAAGTTACCCTTGAACATATGTCACTTCCGGTACCAACGAAACCACTAAACAGGTTTCCAAATACTTTGCTCACATCAAATAAAATGGACGCAGAATCAACCAAATCCAGCAATATCAATTCATTTTATACATTTGTTACTTGTAAATGATCTTGACAAAATTACATTACTTCCGGTGTTAATGAAAATGTTCAATTAGTTTTATGAAATCAGAAATGGCATAGATATCATATAGTGAACATTTTTTTGTAAATTGAATAATAATTGCCACTTTTAAAGACCAAAAAACTTGAAAAGTGACTTGTAGAAAATCGGCTATTTCTCTGCAACCGTACAAGTTAGGAACCATTTTGTGGTATCTGTATGATCGTATGGGTTCATTCTATTTGTTGATTGGCGTCAAATATCATAATTTGAAAAAGATTTCAAAACAGACTCATTTGAATAAAATATCTGTTTTGAAGGCTAAAAATACAGTTTTTGCCAAAATGACGTTACTTCCGGTGATAATGAAAATTTTAAATTACTTGTATGAAATCCTAAATGGCATTAGGTATAACATGGTGTAAATTTTATGAAAATAGAATAATAATTGACACTTTTATGGCCCCAAAACCTTCAAAAGTGACCTGTAGAAAACCGTCTATTTCTCGGCAACCGAACAAGTTAGAAAGAATTTTATGATATCTATATGAACATATGAGTTGTGTTTATATGTGAATTTAAACCAAAAGTTAAAATTATTAATACATATTAAATAATTCTTGGTTGAATATAACATTGATTTAAAAAGTTTAAAATGCAGTTTTTGACAAAATGACGTCACTTCCGATGTCAATTTTAAATTGTTATCAACTTGATATGACGCTACATGCTTTTTGAATCAAATGATGTCACTTTTATAAAAATCCAATAATAATTGACTATTTTACAGGCAAAATAACGAAAACAGTGACTTCTGCAGAACTGCCCATTTCTTGGCAACTGCTTATATTACAAACTAATTTTAACATACATTTTCTTCGTATGGATTATAGCTACAAGTTTATAAAAGTTACGAAGAAATATTTTAAAATCTGAAAAGCCTGAATAGGTTGTAAATAGGCCAATTTTACACCATTTTTAGCCTCTTAATCGAATTTGCTCGAAAATGAAATCGAAATTAAAAAAACTGCTTCCTACATTTTTTGCGCCTTGAAAAGACACACTCTTTGAGTCATATAATTTTTCAAAAAAATAATATTTGTTTTCGAAATAGGAAAATAACTGTCAAAATTGTAGTTTTTGGTAAAATTATGCCACTTCCGGTGCCGAGAGATAACATTATCGGTAACAAAAAAAATGACAATTGAGACAACGAAGCATATGAACTTTGTTTTATACAAATCGAACAATAAAAAAATAATCTAGGACTGAAAAACTGAATCAGCCAATGGCGGCCAAGGAAAATTACTGAGACAAAAATTCTTAACATTTTTGCACTAGTCAGGTGACTCTTTAATTCTGTGCACAATACGACTAAAAAATATTCATAAATAAAAAAGTTTTTTGTAAAATTTTAAATTTTCGAAATTTGGCGCCTAATATCTTCGAAGATTTGCCGAAAATCAAAAATCGAAAGTAGCGTAGCTATGTGCCCTGTCTCAGGCTATGCCAAAATGTATCGAAAGTTAAAATCCAATGATTATTGTTAAAATTACTGCAATATTTTCAAAAACGACAACTTCGGTGATTTCGGACATTTCGCATTGTCGCAGAACGTTCAAAATAGCTTTATCCTCTAAGTCACACCCACTTTCCCAGTAAAACCGAAGAAATCGTAACGATGCGACACGAAGTTGCTGAGATCTATTCAAATTGGAATCTGAATAATAATAATAATAATAATAAGAATAATAATTTTAACAAAAACAATAGTGTTTCACACAAGCTACGCAGTGTGAAACCCTAATAATAATTTTAACAAAAACAATAGTGTTTCACACAAGCTACGCAGTGTGAAACCCTAATAATTTTAACAAAAACAATAGTGTTTCACACAAGCTACGCAGTGTGAAACCCTAATAATAATTTTAACAAAAACAATAGTGTTTCACACAAGCTACGCAGTGTGAAACCCTAATTAATAAATCCAAGTAAAACGTCCTATTATTTTGCATACGCAATTCAGTGTGCTATATGTGGGACATTTTGCCATGACAACTTACTATCTAATTCAAACTGTCATGGCTTCTTTTACGTGAATGTCAATTTCTACATGGGACGTCAGTTGCTTTCCCGTTCCACCCGAACGAATATTCTTTTGCCACTGACAACGGAGGACCACGCTGGAAATTCCAATGAACTCATTCAACCAACGTGTTAATCGTGGAGTATACTCTTACTTCGCCCAGTTCAGCAAAACAGCACAGAATGTTTATAAACCCCGATACATTACTTTTCAATACGTTATAATTGCCAAGGTTTAAAATATTGGAATGATAAAATTCGGTCAGTGACGTCAGTGACCCTGTTGTATTATACACGTACTCGTTGGTTTAGAAACTGGGAAAACCCACAATTCACAAGTACGCCTATTTTAACACTATATAACGACAAAACACGGTTTTTATTTACAATATTGCTTTATTCAGCTGCGTCGGCCGAGCAAGTTCATCAGATTTTTTTTTTTTCGGTGATGTGGAGCAAAAACTGAATTAACTGAGATTGGTTTAACGTCCTACTGTTCTACGCCGAACTGGGCGAATCATTCGACCGAATGACAGTGGACACACCCGAACGAATATTCTTTTGCCACTGACAACGGAGGACCACGCTGGAAATTCCCGTTCCACCCGAACGAATATTCTTTTGCCACTGACAACGGAGGACCACGCTGGAAATTCCAATGAACTCATTCAACCAACGTGTTAATCGTGGAGTATACTCTTCATTCGCCCAGTTCAGCAAAACAGCACAGAATGTTTATAAACCCCGATACATTACTTTTCAATATTTTATAATTGCCAAGGTTTAAAATATTGGAATGATAAAATTCGGTCAGTGACGTCAGTGACCCTGTTGTATTATACACGTACTCGTTGGTTTAGAAACTGGGAAAACCCACAATTCACAAGTACGCCTATTTTAACACTATATAACGACAAAACACGGTTTTTATTTACAATATTGCTTTATTCAGCTGCGTCGGCCGAGCAAGTTCATCAGATTTTTTTTTTTTCGGTGATGTGGAGCAAAAACTGAATTAACTGAGATTGGTTTAACGTCCTACTGTTCTACGCCGAACTGGGCGAATCATTCGACCGAATGACAGTGGACACACCAGTTAGGTGAATTTCAACGCCAATTGATTCGGCGGACGACAGTAAGTCCACCGCTTTAGCCACCGTGACCACTGAGTACATTAAACCATTAACCTTATAATGGGGCTGCTTGATTTGTCCGCCGATAGGCGAGCCGGTTTGAACAAGGCGTACGTCGGTCCGGTTACCGTATCAGAGCGAATAAAGTGACCCGGCTGATAAAAAATTTGGCGTCTGATAATATTATAATATCAAACCGTTTACATGACATGTTTTAATAACGATAGGTTACCTGGCAACGTAACATACGCCTCATATTGTCGCATATTTGTCCCCCGCCTTTCGAAGAAAGTTGGGGGACTATTAAAATGGGTTCGTCCGTCTGTCTGTCTGTCTGTCCGTATGTCTGTCCGTCCGTCACACTTTTTGGGACACAATAACTCTCTTCCTAATTGAGCTAGAATGTTCAAACTTGGTGTATGTGTTTATTAGGTCAATGCCTTGATGGAGTTCGAAGATGAGCATTTTCCGCTTAGGGTAAGCAGAGATAAGCAATTTGATTGGTTGATGCTTTGGGACACGATAACTTTAGTTCTAATTAAGTGAGATTAATGAAACTTGGTGTATAGTTTCATTATAGTAATACCTTCACTAAGTTCGATAATGAGCATTTTCTGCTCAGGGTAAGCAGAGCTATACGCAATTTGATTGGTCGAGAATTTGGAACACAATAACTCTCCTTCTAATTGAGTTAAAATGTTCAAACTTGGTGCATATGCTTATTAGGTCAATGCCTTGATGGAGTTCAAAGGTGAGCAGAGATAAGCAATTTGATTGGTTGATGCTTTGGGACACGATAACTTTAGTTCTAATTAAGTGAGAGTGATGAAACTTGGTGTATAGTTTCATTATAGTAATACCTTGACTAAGTTCGATAATGAGCATTTTCTGCTCAGGGTAAGCAGAGCGATACGCAATTTGATTGGTCGAGACTTTGGAACACAATAACTCTCCTAATTGAGTTAAAATCTTCAAACTTGGTGTATATGCTTATTAGGTCAATGCCTTGATGGAGTTCGAAGATGAGCATTTTCCGCTTAGGATAGGCAGAGATAAGCAATTTGATTGGTTGATGCTTTGAGACACGATAACTTTAGTTCTAATTAAGTGAGAGTGATGAAACTTGGTGTATAGTTTCATTACAGTAATACCTTGACTATGATCGATAATGAGCATTTTCTGCTCAGGGTAAGCAGAGCGATAAGCAATTTGATTTGCCGAGACTTTGGAACACAATTACTCTCCTTCGAATTGAGTTAAAATGTTCAAAATTGGTGTGTATGCTTATTAGGTCAATGCCTTGATGGAGTTCGAAGATGAGCATTTTCTTCTTACGGTAGGCAGAGATAAGCAATTTTTGGATGACACTTCGTGTTCAGTTTGATTGGTCGATACGTTTGAAAAAAATAAATGTGCGATTAATTAATATGTGTCATCTATTTATTTTGGGATTTCGGCGGGGGACATCAGCCTCACTGTTGGGTTGTTTTACTTTTTCCGGTAATGACACATTTATAATACACTAAAATCTGATTAAGAGTAACAATTCATTAAGTAATTATCAGAAAATCATTAGAACTTGTTTGGTTTATATAAAGTTCTGCCCCATGCTAACGTTTAGTATACGAAAGATCTAATATCATAGATTTAGCTGTTCATTGAAAATCAATATACTTGTTTGTTGTTTGTCTCCAGACCGCAATCTGAAGTCCGTTGGATGATAAATTTGGCCTCTGGCCATCCACAAGATTTTTCAAAGTGATCAAGACCCATAACTTTGGCAGTTATTATCGGAAATCGCTGATTTCAATGTGGGGGTATTAAAGCAGTATTCATGAAAGCATGACCGCAAAATAAACAGAAAATTATTATTTGTAGTATTACCGAAAAAATGAATAAATGACATATGGTTTTACGAAGCCTCAATTCAACTTCAAAGCATTTGGTTTAATTTTAACGCTTTAATATTCGTGTTTAATGGCATTCCTAACTAACGTGAATTTTATCTCGTTGACATGTTCACCATATTGCGCATTCGGCGTACGCCGCGGCCGAACTTTTGTCGACTTCCGGTTAAATCAAGTAACCTTGCCGGGGAGACTGCCTAACTGTGGTCAGCCGGTATGGATAAATCAAGCAGACGTACCTTTCCCCAGTTCTGTTTACTATCTGGTGATGAGACAATAAAAGGTTCAATCATACCATGGTCGTAGAGATTAGTTTTAGCACCAGGAAATGGGATACCATTATCAGATGTATAGATAATTAATGTGTCATCTAGTAAATTATACTTCTCTAGAGTTCTCATAAACAAACCCACACCTGAAACACAAACATTCATATCTATTTTACAGAAGAGTAGCGTAATCCCCCCCCCTTCCCAAAGTTGGACGAAACGTGATGTTTGATGTGAATCGGTTGGAGTTTCAATCTGTCTATCCGATTGAAAGTTGGTTCACCACATTACAAGGCATGATCCATACTTACGGAATCGTACCACTGGTGGATTAACAATTTTATATGAGCCCAGCAATAGCCTTTGCATCGTCACCAAGCCTACCGAAATGCATTTTTCTCAGAAATTCAAAGGTAATGTTCTGCTACGACTGGGCTAATGAAGATGGCTCTCGCCAAACAGTGTACTGTGAGGTAAATTTTTCCTTTTGCCCGAACAGAGGTAAGGGATCTTTTACGTGCACACCAATGTCTGCACAGGACCTCGGTTTTTGTGCCATGCGAACGACTAGACACCTGTTCTTGTCCTGCACCATTGAAAAGGGGAAACCACGCCAGAACATCCGGATGAACTTTCTGAGCCAACACCGGGATGGAACTCGCGACCTCCAGACTAACGAGCCAGTTTCTTAGTCCCTTAGCCGTGGAAATTTAACGGTGGATGATATTTGTGGTTTGGAAACAGAGTCGGTATACTTTTAACGGTATAATTAACCGTGGTAGGGGCGACGTGTGCTCAGTTTTTTTTAGGACCCACTTGAGATTTTGCGCAAATAAAAGCTAGTGTTAGCACTAACTTAACGCTATTATTGGCACAGACTGGTCTTCATTACCTAAAAATCGTTTTGCTTATCCAGTGGCAATCATATATTGTGACACAGAAAACTATTATGCGACAAATAGACTTGTACATATTTCAAACGTGCAGTTCTCTAAGCCCCACGAAGGTGCCTGTAAATCCATACAATTAAATGGGAAGATGAAGTCACATGGTATATGAAAATGTAGTTCCTTTAGGAACGGTCCCTGATCAGACTGTGTCCACTGGCTGTTCTTATCCGTCCGTAAAGCTGCAATATGAAAATACCACTCTTTCCGTTACCGACTATATTTCACCGTTATTCTTCTTTGTACGACAAAGGGAATCATTTCTCGGCAATTCTGAACTGAGGTGGGGAAGAGCCTATTTTCATGTTGCGGTTATATAGGAACGGTCAGTTGACATAGTCCGATCAGAGGTCGTACCCGGAGAAACTAATAAAAATGCTAATTGCACATTACCTTGGTCTAATCGTCCAGTTACTGTATAAAGATTGGCCAGATCTTGTCTTGCAATTGAATTATCCGGAATATAAGTTTCAAGAGCCACATTCATTGGATCATAGTAATCTGGTATCCAATCAGGGATCGTTCCATTGCTCTTACTTGGATCTCCAAATTTCTCACAGAATTCTCCATAAACATCCGGGACGTTACAGCGATGCGTGTCATGGAATGCCATGTACAGGAAAAACGGCCTGAAAATTTCGATACATTGAAAAGTTAGGGTGTTTTGCCATTCAGGAATCAATAATATGAAAAGGGGTATTCCGTTGTGTCCTATCAATTAACTTCCGTGAAATTTATTCAGTTATTTTTATACAAAGGCAATAATGACATAAATATTCCAAATATCATGAAATAAAATTAAATGAGTGTAACGTCCTTTCTTCTCGGATAAGGCTGACGAAGACGGGCATACACCTTTCGTTATGCATTGAGGCAAATTTTGCCCGGGCAGCGGCACTATGGCCTTCTATTATTTCGAATTCCAACTAGCAAGGAGTCTTTTACGTGCATGACTGAATGGAATTTTGAAGTGTGGACAATAAACCTCTGCGAGTTTTATCAAATAAATTCGGCCTAATACACTCGGCGGGGATTATGAGTGTAAATGTCTCCCAGCAACATTTAAAAGCACGACACGGCAGTATATCTTCCCAAGCCTTGAGATTTGGCGCAATACAGCCCGACTGGAGTTGACGTGCCATAAAACTCTATTTCATTCATTCATGGCACAGATAATTCAACGAATCTCTGTTTCCAAAGAAATCTGGATTCCAGTATACGTCAAACTGCATGACCTCGATGATCTACGTTGCGTTGTAACAGGTTAAAGAGGCGTCATGCAGGTTTCCGTATTTGTGCATTTTAGAATTTCAAAGATCCCGGGACCTCCTCAAGCACTACGCCCTTGGAGACGACACTCCCACGTCTGCTATTTCCCCAAGAATTTTTTTTTTAGGTTTCGAGCGCTTGATGGGAGAGACGACCCATATCAATCAATTAATTTGGGGTTGGGTGGCCGAATGGTTAGTAACGCGCGCGCTGTATCATAAGGTCTGTCATTGAGTCAACTGGTATTATTTCGATTTCCCGGTTGTACGTGACGAGGAGTAGGGTCGCCTGTCTAACCCCGTGGGTTTTCTCCTGGTCCTCTGGCTTCCTTCCACTGCTAATGAAATAAATTGAACCATATGTTAGTCCCAAAATGACCTAGTTTATGTCAAATAGACGTTAAACCACTCTCTCTCTCTCACTCCCTCTCTCTCTCTCTCTCCCTCTCTCTTCAATCAATTCACCTGGAGTCATTCGTAGATATAAATTGCTCAAAATATTCATTCATTAAGGTGATGTTTCGTCCTATGCTATTACCATCGTGTGTCGCATCTGTTTGCATGAAGTCGAATGTGTACACAGATTCTGGTTGGACGTGGTATTTACCAATAATTCCTTTAATAAAATGTTATAATTCATTTAATATGATAAATATAATTATAAAATGTGATAATAACTTTTATAAAGATATATAAACAGACATAATGTTATAATACCACCATAAACAGAAAAGATAATGCAAAATTAATTTATTTCAAATTACTTTATTCTGAGCGATGTTGTCACAGTAACAGTTTGAAGTCAAGGTTTCCGTGGAAGTCGCGATATTTCAACCTCTGATTGGATGCTAATGTTCACGTGTCTGTAGATAACGTAGCTATGAGTTCGGGAATTATGAAGTAATATAGCAATGTGCAGATGTTGTAAAACACATAGCAATGTGCAGATGTTGTAAAACACATAGCAATGTGCAGATGTTGTAAAACACACAGTCTTTGCTTCAGGAACATATGTCGCGCATATGAGTATAAATAGTAAAACAAACAATAAATAAAGTACTGTCCCTTGCTTCGCCATGAGTAATAATTCACCCCATCTGCCGTCTATTGTAATTTTTATCGAATCGTTGATCATTTTTGACATATTTGGTCGTAAAAAGTAACTAAATTTTGATAAACTGTCCAGCATTGTCTCTGATTGATAGAATGCAATACCATTGGCCTACTCCCGAGTGTAGAGAGGTTATTCACATCGGAATAAATAACGAAAGTTGCCAGTCAATACTAATATCACCCTTGCACCACTTCTGGGTAGGGTATTATATAGAAAGGGCCGGATTTGTCTTGACTAACAAAAACAATAAAAAAGTTTTCAATTAAATATTTTAAATTTGGCATCTAACAAAGCAGACATTCTCTGGTGCCCCCATTCCCACGATGCCCTAAGTACTTGCATATTATGTTTCTTAATATTTAATCCAAAATATCGGCCCGCGGTGGTCCTCAACTGGTGGGTTATTTCCAGTGGCTATGGGAGTTGTTCTCAGGTCGGTCACATATATGAACATTAATATAAACTAATGAAAATATATATATTTAGATACTGAAACATGCCAAAATTTCTATAACATTAGTGGGTAGGGGGTGAGGGTGTGTATAACCGACACTGTCAAAGGAAATAAAGATTGGGTGACTGATCGAAGCTTTACTCTTCTCGACAATATTTGATACGTAAGATTACTACTTTAAAAAATGGTAAGTGTGGTACCTGTTCTAATTTGGTTTTTAGAAAGTATCTTAGGTAAACTTATCACGTTATCGAAGGAACTGAAGTGGAATTGACCGGAAGCTAGACCATAGATACCATTTTGATGCTGCGGTAAACCAGTTAGTAAAGCTGACCTGCAAATATAGATGGTTAACTGTTGTCAGTGAAATATAGATGATTAATGGCATACACTACATGATGATCTGACCAGTTATTGTGGAAGGTCATGTCAGGGGTCATTATTCGGCTGGCCATATGAAGTCAGATATATATTAATCAATCACCGTTGACGTTTCTTGTGGTCTATATTACCCAATCTTCCATGCACCCCACGCCCAAAACTCGCCGTAACAGACCGTTTCATTGGCTCATCCCGCATAACATTCTTATAACAACTCTTCCAGATCCTAGTGTAGTAAATTTTGAACTATAAAAACGAAACGAAATAGGATTGGTATATTAATCATATTGGGTTAGAGTCTTTGTTACCCAATAGTAGTTACGAGGGTATTTCCCTGTTTCTCCTCCGGTATCATAACATCTATAAGATAAAAATATTTGTGATTAAAACATAGCTCATATTTCGTTCCGTTTTTTGTAGATCAAAAACGAAACGAAATACAGACCTGTATTTTAATCAGATTGCTATAATAAAATAGAGAATGCTGTTTAATACCGGCAAAATGGTTCGAAGTACACTGTTTTGTATAGTAATGGTAGAATGATAATAATATTATGGCGTGTACCTGCTAGGAGAACAGCTACTAACTGATGTATAACCATATTTAAATGTAACACCACGTGACGCTAGATTATCTAGATGAGGGGTTTTACAAACAGGATTGTTATAAGCTCCTAGCTGTATACCAGCATCATCTCCTACAATATAACCATTATTGAATAAAGAAGTAGTACAGAATATAAAATAAAACGATATGGGGCTTTGAGTAATTATGCGTTTCCACCTATACTTGTCATTGATCTCCAACTGTCATGAGTTTTTTTAGTTTTGGTAAACCTCAACGAATACAAGTACGCACCTCAGTTGTTAGTACCATCTAAACCACTAAAGGCCATTTCGTTGTCAAGCACTCTCCACAATTGTCAGCCAGGGTAAGCATAATCAGGGGCGGATCCAGGAATTTTTGCAGAAGGGGGTTTGCCAGGTTTCTGTCACGGAAATCTGCCATCATCGTCTCTAAATTACATAGGCATACATACAAATTGAGCTTTTTAAACAGAGAAATCATTTTTATACTGATGTAGGATCACTTTGTGGTGTAATTTCATTGATGCAAGGCATTATTTTTTTTCGTGTAGCTGAACGGGTGGGGGACCCCCCCCCCCACCTGGATCCGTCCCTGCATAATGGATAATCCCGTGAAACTTTCTCGACCAGCGCCTAGAAGACCAGCACTTGAAGCGGGAACAATGGTATTAAACGTCCACCAGAGATTCAAAGGTCGTATTATATACCCCGCCCCCTACCTAAACCACAAATATGGTTTGACGACCTTACTTTTGCACCAACCGAGATAATGAAGGGTATACGTCATTCATCGTGCTATGAGTAACGAGAGTTCTTTCAAGTGCACGACAACGTGTAAACAGGGCTTCGTTCGCCGTACCATTCAAACTACTACTCGCTGCACCACTGACGATGAGAGACCAAGCTGGAAAATCCAAAGAAACTTTCCAGACCCTCAAGGTAAGTGAGACAGCGCCTTTCTAACTAAGCCGCTACGGATCCAAACTAGTTTTAAAAAGACTTGGGTAATGGATACACGGAAGTATTAGTACTATGTTAAGAAGAACTTACCAAACATCAATACTACATTCTTTGCAGCAGAAACGGTAAACGACAAAACACACAGATCGAATATGCTTGTCAAAAGATGTATATTAAACATCGTTCTCGCCATTGTATTATTGATCCAAATCCAAGGACGAACAACTTATCATTGTATCATTAATGTTATCACTTCATTTCGCTAGTTTGATAAGTTAAAGGGTCATTCAATTTGTTCTTTGTATTCATACTTCAACTGTGTCACGTTCAACATATTATTATCTTAACTTATCTTGATGAGGAGCCGCGGTAGGTCGCTGAGTGCGTCGCTGGTTGAATAACCAGAACTGCTGCCACAAGAGATAATAAGTTGTTTGTTCGTAAAGGTCATCAGAAATTTCAAAACTTTTTTACTGTTGTCAGTGATGCTGGATTGAGTGCCTGGGAAATAACATCGTCTAGTCATTGGGATTGGACGCAAAACTGACGTGGCGTGAAAATTAAATGAAATGCAATGGGGTTTAATATCCTACTGGTCTGCTCCGATTGGGCTAATGAAGACAGGGATACGCCATACAGTGTGCTATATCCTAGGGAGGGGTCGTTTTGCCTGGGCGGCGGCGCTACTGACTACTCATGTCGAATTTCAGGTATAACTTTTCTGACTCCCTAAGCCGTGGTCCCGATTCAAATTCTGGTGTTAGTCAAGAGCCTGGCATAAAAAACATCGCGTATATAGAAGCGCCATTGTTCGGCCTAAATTTCCTTCTCAGCACAATGTTTGACGTATGTCGATCTTCATTAACTCTGGTGGTGCTGAAGATCAGAACATTTCATTCTGTTTCTGTTGGTATCTTGACTTAATCATCTTCACTAATAACTTGTCCCCACTGTTGGAATCATGAAGTAATTATAACCTCCCCCCCCCCCGTTGGAGCCACTGGTCGCCATCAGGGTCGGATTGGGCGGTCGGGCGATCGCACGAAGGGCCGGTCGGACAAAAAATTAAATAAATAATTTCATCCATTTCGTCTAAATTCGGAATTCTTGAATTGGGATTCCGAATTCCATCCGAAAATTTCCGACACGGTAGCCCAGGCCGGCTCCGTCCCCAATCCGCCATGTGATGGACTTGAAACAGCGGTAAACTATATACAAAACTGTGAAAGTGGAATCCCTTAAATGAACATCAATGCAAAAAATGGTTCATTTTCGTTCAGTATGATGATTTTAATATTCGGTATCATGTGCAGATGGTACAAACAAACCAGCCCCACCTCTATGATAGTGTTTGGTAAAAATAGTTCATTTCCACCCAGTATTTTGGAACATCCGACATCTAGTACAGATGATACAACCAAGCCAGCAAGTTTTGGATTAAATATATTGGGCTTCTTTTAATCCAAGTGTATCCAAACTCGGGAACTATCCTCTGCAGGTTACATAAACAAGCCAGTATCACATAAAATCATTAGATGGGTTTGGGGTTTTTTAAAATCCTATTACATCCAAGTCTGGGCATTATCTACCTTTAACGTATTGGTTTTTGCTTCCCCGTAGTTAAGCAATCATTATAAGAAAACGCATTTAGCCATTAAAAATTAGATGTTCTCTTGAAAATGCACAATCAGTATCCTCCACTAATACATTTTAAGAATATAATATGCGTTTCAATAATGAGTTTGCTAATCTGTGATCAGGATATGACATCCGACTAGTGTCATGTTTTACGACGAACGTAATTCTTCAACTTTTTTTCTCGATTGCCTTGTACGCACGAACCACTTTGTCATATGTTCGCCCATTGATTGTTTAAAGATGAAAGGTGCAGCTATTTATAAATTACGCACCTGCCCCTAGTAGTAACAATACATGCTGTATTTTGATTAATAAAATCTGATGATGTATGACATGTTTCCTCTGTGCATGACAGATGACCACGCCCATCTAAAACGGGACGTCAACATGTGACGGTCAACAACAAGTCAGCGATGACGTCGTATACAAATAAACGTATAATATGGTTCGTCCCTGAGTCAGGTAGAGTCAATTTAAATAAAGCTCGATGACAGTATGAACTATGACAGCGATTAGAGACAGGATTAGCAGACAATAATATACATACTAATAGGTATAGTTCTAAACTTTATTATCATTTCTTTGAAATTTTCTTTTTGTTATTCTTGAAAATTGGTTTTAACTGAGGCAGGGGAGTAGTCGTGAAATATATATTGGGGGAGGGGGGTACTCCCATAAATTTTGTTTAAAGTTTCAGTCATCTGTAAACATTGTTTGGCATATTTTACCGGGTTAAACTAAAACATCATACCAATACAACGTTTATCATGTTTACAGACAGCGGCACCGGTCTTCCCCGAGAGGCGAAGAAGCTTGGCATACCCCCACCTAAGAAAATTTTGGAATATCTGACGGCTGCAAACACTTTTCCCTGCAATTTCAGCCATGAACAAAGCAATTTCAAAGTGGTCTAATATAGCCTATTATTGCTGACGTGGCTTGCTGACTCGAATTCCAATCAATCGTTTACACCCACGAAGACGAGACCGTTGGGAGAAAATTTTGAGAATTTAAAAGCTATTCCAGCCTGTAGCCTGTGAATACAGCAACTTCAATTTGGTCCAATATAGCCTACCTGGCTAACCACAATTCCAAACAACCATTCAATCGTCACATATGGGAGCCTCACCCTCCCGGAAAAAATTTTGAGTTGCCCCAGACAAAATGTTTTAATCAATAGTCAACTCAGTACAAATTCATGGTATTCAATTAAAAGAAAAGTGAAATTAGTGTTTTATAAGGACTCGATGACAGTTAGGGAAGCAAAACTAGAAATGCCCGAAGCAGGTTTACGGGCTGCGGCCAGTTTTCTTCGCGGGGCGAAGAAGCGGAGCTGACCTTGTATGGACACCCCAAGAAAATTTTGGAATATTTGAGGGCCGCAAACGCGTTTTACTGCTATTCCAGTCCTAAAATTAATGTTTTATTAGATTTCGGGCACTCACCCCCCCCACACACACACACACAGGAAAACAAGGGGGGGGGGGTCAGAACTAAGGCTCGACTCACTGAAACTTGATTGTTTTCAAATATATTTAATAAAGGTAGGATTATCTGGAACTTTGTTCATTATAAATATGTTTTTTATTTCTTTTTTTATTATTCCTTTTTTTTTTTTTTTTGAAAGGTAAATATGCGAATATTGATCACTTTCCATAAGCTTTAAAAGTCCTAAAAATTTTAACTAAAACAGCCAATAATAACATTCTTGTACTACATTATTTCAGAATCGATAAGGACATGTTTTTTAAATTGGAATTTAATTAAATAATGTAGCTAGCGCGTCTATAGCAGTGGGCGAAACAAGATGACAAACGATAGGCAGATTGGCCCTTACATTAATGTATGTTTAAATCTAGGACGATTTCTTCTAGGAATAGAAAAAATAAATGATGGTGTAATATTGTGTATATTTGATGGATCCATCTGATTTTCTACCATGTTACAATCGACAAGTAATACATCTTCATTATTATAGATGGAAATGATGTACATGTATTCAGTTCAAAGGCCTACTTTCGTTGAACCATATCAATAGCAAGAAAGGGGGGGGGGGTGCGTAACGTCCCCTCGACACAAACTAGGTCACTTTGGGACTAACATAAAATTCAATAATTTTATCAGTGGAAGGAAACCAGAGGACCCGGAGAAAACCTACAAGGCTGGACAGGCGACCCAACTCCTTGTCACGTGCTAACGAGAAATCGAAACCACGCCAGTTGACTCAATGACAGACCTTGTGATACAACGTGCGCGCTCTAGACATTCGGCCACCTAATTCCTCTACCAATACAATATCTGTATCTGAATGTATTTTAGAAAACTTATTATAAATTTATTTGTTTTTATTATAGTAAGAATGTCTGTTCAAGTTACCTGTATTATCGTCCTCACCTGTCTCCACTGTTTAATAGAGACTGGATACACGAGAAATATAAACACTGGTAGGTATCCTTTATATCATGACACTTATCCAGGGAGCCGCAGTGGCACAGTGTGTAGGACGAAAGCTCGCTAACCAGGAGGTCAAGTTGCGCCTCATTGGGTTCATTGGGTTCCCTTGTTAGTTCTGAAGAACGGAAATGAAATAAAATGGGGCTTAACGTCCTACTGCTCTGCTCCGATTGGGCTAATGAAGATGTGTGAAGGGGTCTTGCAAGAACAGGGTAGATAGTCGTTGGGATTGGACGAACACGCGAGGTCCCGTGTAGACATTGGTATGCACGTAAAAGAACACTCGACTGTTATATCTCGGAATTGGAGTCGGCCATAGCGTCGCTGTCGGGGTAAAATTTCCCTATCTTATTGTATGATATATGCCCGTAATTATTAGACTAGTCGGTGCAGAGACGTAGAACATTAAACACCGAAATATTTCATTTGATCAATAACCACGAGGCAACGTTATTCATTATTCGTTTTGTCGTGCACATTAAAGCTAAAATTACCATGTTTTGTGTAGAATTGGGACCCACGTGTTAACAAATTACACCCTTTAAGACATGGTCATTCGTTTGTCTGTGATTTACATGTACCTATTAGTCTGGGAATCTTTTTGATGACCTCGGTTTGGCCATTACTGTCTGTGTTAAGTTGACACATCGTTATTATAATGTCAAGGGGTCATCGGAGCTTTATCTATCACGTTTATGGGCATCAGTTACTCAATCACTGTAATGGTTTTATTAAAAAAAACAGACAATCCGAAATCAGGTATCCATTTTTAAGCTTTAAATTAAATGTAGGATGATACCGTCGATAACAGGCTTTACATCAGAACATATTTTTGATAAAACAGATTTAGCATTGCATCAAATTTTGGATTCTGTAGAATTTCTTTTTGATTTGTTTTCTAGGGACTCTTTGATCCCCTTATTCTAGTCCTAAGCAAATATCTGAAACTGTGTGATAAGTATTGTTGGCAAACAACGCTGCTCTCTGGGAAGTAATAGCACTTGGAAGTTATGTCTGAGTTCTAATCACCTCTTGGGAAGCACGTGTAATTGAAACATCGGGTATACCCAGTGACAAAATTGTGGGCGAGCTTTCTAAAAACACTACGTAATCCCTCTAAACTGTTTTGGCGATCATGCTGAAGCAACTCATTACTTTGACCGTAAACATCCAGACGATTAAAATAGGCCATTCTTTTACGTTTTGGAATTTGATCTCAATACCTAAACGATACAAACCTTCCCCCTTTCACAGTTATTGTTTATTGCCGATCACTTATTGTAGTGGGTTCATATTACTGTTCACATAAACTTACCAACCCATTAATAATATCAACATATAAATTAGAGGAAACATATTTTTCAGGATTCCAGAATCAATCAGAAAGTTTTGTTGGACAAGAAGATGTTTTAGTGAATCAAGTCGTCGATAAAGACTTGACGGATGTAGATAAAACTACTGCGGTTGGTGCCCAGTCCCAAACAACAATTGAGTCCGTTGTCCATATTATTGGCAAAATGAACCACAAACTACCAGCTCCAAACCAAACGCGAAAGTTTAAAAAACCAAACGAAAAATCTCCACATTTTCCGAAAAATAACAAATCAACCGTGAACCTTTTACCAGACCCCACAAAGACCAAATTAAAGAAGCCAAGATTTAACCCAAGACCCGCTGGTTCTTCTACCAAAACATCATCTGTGAATATACTACCAGCCCAAGTATCTTCAGATCAAGCATCATCCAGTAGTTCGACTAACACTAGTCAACCTAGATCTGTTGGTGCTACCCGTGGTAAGTAAGTTACAATACTGCTGTTGAGTAAGGGAAAGGGTAAAGATTCCAGGTTCTATCTTAGCATATTTTTGGGGTGGGGTGGAATGTATACTACACCTACGGTTACGGTTTGTATTTAGTAGCTCTTTACGAAAGTAATAGCAGACACTATGTTTTCCCGTACTCTTCAACCCTGGTGAGCACGGCAAGCCTGGTCGGTGGAGTATGGTTAGGGGTCATAAAATGCGAATGAGCAGTATTTTTAGTAAGGTTTCAGGGACAAAAATAGTTATCTAGTAAGAGGATCTTGGAATTTGGTATAGTTTCTATGTTTTGGAATACTAATGTTTTCGATATCACTTCATTTCAGAATCGCTATCACCAAGCTTAGCGGAAATAGGTCCGCAACCTATATTTATTTAATCTTCTTCATACAATTCTGTCTGATCATGAAAAAAGTCAATTCCCTAAGATTGTTTTATTAATTAGTCCCTGATGTTAAAGTTCTTAAAATATTTTTCTTTTAGGTACATCATTTGGGGAACCCCTTTCTTCATTATCATCAGTAGCAAGTTCTTCAAAGTCTTCTGACCATATTCCGCCACCTGGAATTATCTTCGGGATGCCTGAGCTTCCATCTAGTAATAGTATACCGGTCAGTTCATCAGCAATAGAGTTTAATCCAGAAGAAACAACCATACTGGATTCTGCAGTTGCAGATACCGGATATTCAGAGCACCAAAGTCCCTTTGCTATTCAAGTTTCGGATCCGCTTTTGGCACCCCAAAATGTGGCTATGGCTGGACCATCAACATCTAGTCCTTTGTCTACAGAAGATACCACTATGGATACCACAACGGCAATATATATTTCAACATTTTCTTCTGTGTCTACTGCTCTACCAGTAATAAACGAACAAGCAGACCAGTGGTATTGGCCCGATGGACACAACACTGGTCCCTTAACAGAATAAAACGTCAAAACATAATACTTAATCGTTATAACATATTTGAAGTGTTTGACCAAGTGGGGTAGATTGCTTGGTGGATTATGTTTGAGGTTGCCAGTTTGGACTTTGTCAAACTTAGATGTGCATCCGGACGTACCAAAATCTGATTTCTTTCCCAAGAATGTTTCATGGGGCCGCAACAATATCCATTGAGTTTGGAACCCAGTGGAAAAGTGCCTAAATAAGTCAGAAGAAAGCCGTGGTAAAAAGACGGTTACTTAAAAATGTGAAATGTGTTATTGAATATATCATCCTTAATGGACTATAAAGGTTACCAATAAAAATCTGTTGAAATCCTTATAAATAAAATGTTAACAAAGTTAGTGCACATCCTTTTCTTGAAGTCCATTGGTGCATCTTCTGTAAGTCGTACCAAAATAATCTTAAAATTGTAGCGTGATATATTGTTTTTATCATAAAATTGAACTTGATACTTGGAAACCTGATTATGGAAAGGAAATGGGGTTTAATGTCATGTTGCTCTGTTCCGACAGAGTTAATACAGACAGGCATACTTCATACAGTGTGGTATGAGGGGAAAATTTGTCTGGATAGCGGCGCTACGCCCTTCTCTTACATCGAATACCAAATGTCAAGGAATTTTTTACGTGCAAGGTTTGTCGTTCCATCCGAACGACTATACATATTGTCCCTTGCCATGACCTTTGCCATGCACCAACGTCCACTCGACAAAAACTGGGTCATTTCGGGAATAACACGTGGTTCAATTTTATTTCAATAATTTGCTTGCGCAAAGGTTTCTTTAGCAGAAATAGGAAATCAAAAGACCCTGAGAAAACCCACGAGGTTGGACAGGCCACCTTACTCCTTGTCACGTACAATCGGGTCATCGGAATAAGGTGGATTCATAAGCTAGCTGGAGTAATGGAACTAAAAGGCGACACCAGATCACTCAGAATTCAGAATAAGCACAACAATCAGATTATGTAGCAAGGAGTCAGGGAAATCATGCAGTAGCGGGTTCCTCAAGGATGTATGTGCATAGTCTAACATCAATGGGAAAATAATGTAATGGTCCAATCTATAATATCTGCACCAATCGGGCAAGGGACATGCGCGTACGCCATGCTGTATGACCTACTCTGTTTTCAAACTCCAACTGCTAGACTCAAACTGATCCCGCAGTGAATATTCGCTTGGCCGCTACAATCACTGATAAGCATGACATTGACGAGGCTTAATGAGTACGGCATATTAACTTTTTTACTCAGACAAATTAAATTCTCAAACATTTTTTTGAGGTAAAAGAAAAATTAATAAAGACGTTTGAAGTATTTGTAGTTAAAAAATATTTCCTATTTAGTGTAAATGGGTATTAAAATGAGTAAAATGCATCATTTTGCCCGAAGCAGTTAGGTGTTAAGTAAACATTGCACGAGCCGTTGAACCAATGACTACGAGGCGTGCAAGTCAACGCTCGTGTTTTAGACAGCCATCCGTTACAGGGATATTTCGTTAGTAATTCTCTGTGAAACAGGTTGTGCTAGACTAGGTTCCTTGGCAGAGGGAAAACAACGCTGGTGATGTATTTAACGTTTCGATAAAAATGTGACCAGTAGAGTTTCCACAAGCAAATTGTAGACGGACGTCCTGGTTGACAGAGTCGACCACAATATACGCCCACGTGAACATGTAGGCGTATGAAAAGCGTGTGTATGAAAAAGAACAACGAGAACAATAACATTGTTTAGCCGTGCAAAAAGAGGACACAGGGAACATCCGGTATCAGACACAATAAGCGTCTGTGTGCAAAGAGAAACAATGTGGTCATGCACTACCGGGTTTGCTCGAGATCAAATGAGCTTGATTCATGGAGGCGGGTTTTGAATAATGCTATTTGAGTTATAAAGCGATCAACTATTGTTTCAAGTGACAAACAAGTTTTAAATTGTCAATCATATTTGGGTATTCAGGGTGTAAAATCACATACACGTGTGTCATCTGTTATAAATAGTTCAGATTATGGTCCATTAACCTTTCATAAAGTACAAATAAATCATGGGCGATTATTAATGCCCATGGAGAACGTCAGGTTCACATCACCATACTTCACGCAATTGTCTTATGTTGACTTCAAATCCGCTCAAATTAAAACGCGGCGTGTAATACAGTTAGGCGAAAGACCGAAGAAATTTATCGTTCAAGTTCGTTGCAACAACCTGTGGGAGAGATTTTAATTTTTTAAATTACACGTCTCTTTGTACTAATTTAAAAAACATGATCACCACACATCCAGCATGTGCCTGTATTTATTAATTATTTTTCTAAAAATAAACTTACACGCTGTAGGAATACGCACTCTGATCAATGACGTAACGGCTAGTTCGGTCGATGTGCAATCGGCCTTGAACTCGAAAGATAAATACTCAGCCGGAAACTGCCGAAGTTTGTTGCCGAGTGCCATTTTGACCAATCAAAATAAAGAAAACTTTTAGCCCCGTTCATGTAAGTTGCGGCTCTTTCATGTACAGATCTATGTGGATGTAAAGCGTGTCATAATTTAACACCTACAGTCACAGAGATGGCTATGGATGATAATGATGATGATGGTGATGAAGAAGAATATTGAATGTACAAACTATAGCCTATATTGTAAATAAATAATGTTAAAAAAATAATTTATTTTTAAAACTCCCATACACCACTCTTGAGCAAATAAGACCAAGTAGTCTATATATATTTTTTTAAAATAGGGGAATGGACAAACAAGGGACATTTTAGCCAGTTGTTAGAACACAACCTGTATTATACCTATGCATTAATTTCAAAAAGTCATAATTTAGCAAACACAAATAACTGTCCACAAAACATCCGTTAATTTAGAGGTGCCTTTGGTATGGATGTAGTCGAGCTTTAGGAATTTCCGTTTTGCGGGTATATTATTGATATTAAAAGGTATTTCCAACCTTATATATGAAGGGTGGGGGATTAAGCAGTGTATGAGGGGGGGGGGGTGCTAGGCCTATTGATATTAAAAGGTGTTTCCAACCTTATATGGAGGGTGGGGCTGGGCCTTGCATTTGATTTATGCATAGTTATATTATATGGATGCTACAGTGTCGACTTTATTAGAGATGAGGAAGGGTGGGCTTAGGGGATCTATTCTAACCAGTTAATATTAGGGTGAACTCGACAATGCAAAGTACGTATGCCTACACACGCAAAGACAAATACAGTAGGAAGAGAGCCTCTAATAAAATATAGCTTCACACACCTTGATTGATTTTGATATTTGGCAATTATCTATATTCGATTATATATAGTCCTATATCATCGCTATCAAACAACATTGCCAACCCTTCTCAAATTATCTTAATACTCGGAGCCGTGGCGTGACGTTAAACACGATGCATGCAAAAATTAATTGCACAGTGTACTTTCTTAAGAATAATAAATTGATTCATCACATTTACACAGGCTACAAACAGCTTAAAATTTGTTGAGAGAGGACAAGCCCGTCAGGTATTATCGACAGCGGCTTCACGGGGGTAAAGCTTGTCTAGCAACGGGGAAAACTGACCGTCTGATGGGGTGGCGGGTCCGAAAACACGGCACATGAATCGCCAAGTTGTAAGCAACTGTCAATTGGACACTCTACCCATTGACTGAATGAGTCATCGCCGATCTAAATCTTTCACATTTATGCACTTATTACATGTTAGCCGACACCGGTATTTATAGCGCGCATTTTCTTTTCATTAGAAATATGATTTACAACGAGTTTGGCTAGAAAAAATCGTCCTAATTATATTATAGCAAAACAACGACAGTGATCTATTAAATTCTCCTTAAGGTCACGTGTATTTACTGTTATTCGCTATTTACTAGATTTTCATTGGCTGAGAGCTCGCCGTTTCACTACTTTATTATTGCGAGGACAAAAAATGCCGTCGTTTAGATTATTTGTTTAAAACGTTTCTGGCACATAAATTGGAGTGTGGCAATTCTGTTTACAACACATTAGGGTTATTTCTCGAAAAATAAATATTAAAATTTCTCCCAGCGATGAGTTGCAACGACTTTTGAAAACTAAGCTAGTTAGAACTTCCCAGTCCTCCGCCTAAGTTGTGATAAATTAATTCCGGTATCCGTATAATTAAAATGGCTCGTGACCTCTATTGTATTTTATGTTGATTTGTTGTGTTGCCGTACAATATTTTATGTCTGTAGATATATTGTCAGCGTGAAGAAATACCCGATTCCATGTACCACGGTTGGTACAGCAAAGCTCCGCTTATTGGTATATATATTTACGGTTTATCCATTATATTGGGCTTTCTGTAATTATTTTTGTTCATATGCAGAGCGATGTTGTTTGTGTCCCATCAGGTGACCTTACGTTTGAAAAAACCCATTCCAGGGTAGGTCTCAGTAGCGTCTACAATAACGTCATTGGTAGGTCTAACGTCATTGGTAGGTCTGTCAACAAAAGAAACATTTCCTACTAGACAATGCGACAGTAATTAGTAATGACTAATTCATAAACGACAAAAAAATAATTAAAGGAAATTGACACAAGTGGGTCGCATCGCATATAATATATAAACTGATCTACATTCAATGGTTTCCGTTTTTACTCTAATTTCGAATCGGTTATGTTCATCGAAATAAGCCAACAGTCTCAATCGAATGCAAATTTCCAGCGTCTGGTTATTCCAGTCTACATACGTCGTTTGATTTGGTACAATGTGTGTAGCCTCGTCCCTCGAGTCTCTTGTTAGAACTGGGGCTTAAACGCATTATGGTACACGATTCGTGTACCAATAGTAAAATGTTTATTTTGTCTTAAGTATTGGATATCAGAAGCCCATCTTTTCCCGGTAAGATCACAGCATCATTTTTGATTTAAATTGAGAAATAATTCGTGTTTTCAATGTTGAAAATTGTTGATGATATTGAGTTAGAGACTTGGCTTCTTTAGACAAACGCGCAGAAAAGACTAAGCAAGCGTAATAAACGGTGTGCTAAATTCGGGGCCGGATTAAAGGGACAATCCCGATAAGTACAGAGTCTCAAAAATTAAAGTCCGAGTATTTATGAAATTTATGGACCAAAATATAGAGGCATGGTGTATTTATCTTGTCTCAAAATTTCAGCTCAAAATATTGAGTCGTTTGGACGTGAACGTCAACACTGCTTATCCGGACACGTAACCCTTTTAAGATTTCGGGTCAATTTTTTCATTGGGTGACCTGATAATCGATTCCTGTTCCTTGAGAGGTCTATACAGTGAATGACCCATGTACTGTACTTGCTAACAAAAGGTAAATTTCACCTACATATTATTTTTATAGAAAAGGCTGGTTTTATCCAGATACTGTATAATACAACGGTCTCCACTTCCAGATGAAGACTGTCAAGTTAAAGTTATTTACAAGCGTATCACAAATATCGGGTTAGTTGGTCGGCCTTAGGTAATGGGTTTTAAGGGATTTTAACACAAAATTAATTAAACAGTTGTATTCCTCATAAAGTTATCAGGATTGTCCCTTTAAGGCACGGGCCAACTAGGCCATGGCATAGGACCCCGTGCTTTTAGACCGAACACAAATTGGCCACCTATTCGGCTAGCCAGCTATTCGACCGATCCAGCTGGCAACCTGTTCGTTGGCAACCTATTCAGAATTAAGACAACAGTCGCCCAAACTCATCTATTTTTACCAACCAATAAAATCCAACGTTACGTCTATCAAATGAAAGTAGAATAATATATTATTTTTTATCATTCCTTTAGCTCAGAATAGAGGTGTAATTTCGCATTATCGTACAAAATTCTAGACATTCAACTAAATATATTCCGAAAGGTAATTAAATAGGCTTTCCAGATATTATTAGTAAAAGTTGGCACAATCATATTAAAGGGGTGCGCTCTCATCCTAAACGTCGACAATTTTTCAATATTTTAAACTCAAAGAACGGTAATATTCCGAGTCAAAATTCGCACCATCGTACAAAATTCTTAGCAACCAGCTATATATATTCTGAAAGGTAATTGATTACGCTTTCCAAATATTATTAGTAAAAGTTGGCACAATCATATTAAAGGGGCGCGCTCTCAACCTGAATATAGCCAATTTTTCAATATTCTATATGTAAAGATAGACCGGTATTTTATTCGAAGTCCAAATTCGGACCATCGTACAAAATTCTGAGCAACCAGCTATATATATTCTGAAAGGTAATTGAATAAGCTTTCCAAATATTATTAGTAAAAGTTGGCACAATCATATTAAAGGGGCGCGCTCTCAACGTGAACATAGCCAATGTTTCAACATTTAAAGTGAAAGAACGGTAATATTCCGAGTCTAAATGCGGACCATCGTACAAAATTCTGAGCATCCATCTATATATATTCTGAAAGGTAATTGGATAAGCTTTCCAAATATTATTAGTAAAAGTTGGCACAATCATATTAAAGGGGCGCGCTCTCAACCTGAACATAGCCAATTTTTTAATATTTTAAAGTGAAAGAACGGCAATATTCCGAGTTGAATTCGGACTATCGTACAAAATTCTCAGCATCCAGCTATATATATTCTGATAGGTAATTGGATAAGCTTTCCAAATATTATTAGTAAAAGTTGGCACAATAATATTAAAGGGGCGCCCTCTCAACCTGAACATAGCCAATTTTTCAATATTCTGAATGTAAAGACAGACCAGTATTTTTTTCGAAGTTCAAATTCGAACTATCGTACAAAATTCTAAGCATCCAGCTATATATATTCTGAAAGGTAATTGCACAAGCTTTCAAAATATTATTAGTAAAAGTTGGCACAATCATATTAAAGGGGTGCGCTCTCAACGTGAACATAGCCAATGTTTCAACATTTAAAATGAAATAACGGTAATATTCCGAGTCGAAATTCGGACCATCGTACAAAATTCTGAGCATCCAGCTATATATATTCTTAAAGGTAATTGGATAAGCGTTCCAAATATTATTAGTAAAAGTTGGCACAATCATATTAAAGGGGCGCCCTCTCAACCTGAACATAGCCAATTTTTCAATATTCTGAATGTAAAGACACACCGGTATTTTTTTCGAAGTCCAAATTCGAACTATCGTACAAAATTCTAAGCATCCAGCTATATATATTCTGAAAGGTAATTGCATAAGCTTTCCAAATATTATTAGTAAAAGTTGGCACAATCATATTAAAAGGGCGCCCTCTCAACCTACAAATAGCCATTTTTTCAATATTTTAAACTGAAAGAATGGTAATATTCCGAGTCAAAATTCGGACCATCGTACAAAATTTTCAGCAACCAGCTATATATATTCTAAAAGGTAATTGAATAAGCTTTCCAAATATTATTAGTAAAAGTTGGCACAATCATATTAAAGGGGCGCGCTCTCAACGTGAACATAGCCAATGTTTCAACATTTAAAGTGAAAGAACGGTAATATTCCGAGTAGACATGCGGACCATCGTACAAAATTCTGAGCATCCATCTATATATATTCTGAAAGGTAATTGGATAAGCTTTTCAAATATTATTAGTAAAAGTTGGCACAATCATATTAAAGGGGCGCGCTCTCAACCTGAACATAGCCAATTTTTCAATATTATATATGTAAAGATAGACCGGTATTTTATTCGAAGTCCAAATTCGGACCATCGTACAAAATTCTCAGCATCCAGCTATACATATTCTGAAAGGTAATTGGATAAGCTTTCCAAATATTATTAGTAAAAGTTGGCACAATCATATTAAAGGGGCGCGCTCTCAACCTGAACATAGCAAAAGTTTCAACATTTAAAATGAAAGAACGGTAATATTCCGAGTCGAAATTCGGACCATCGTACAAAATTCTGAGCATCCAGCTATATATATCCTGAAAGGTAATTGGATAAGCGTTCCAAATATTATTAGTAAAAGTTGGCACAATCATATTAAAGGGGCGCGCTCTCAACCTAAAAATAGCCAATTTTTCAATATTTTAAACTGAAAGAATGGTAATATTCCGAGTCGAAATTCGGACCATCGTACAAAATTCTGAGCAACCAGCTATATATATTCTGAAAGGTACTTGAATTAGCTTTCTAAATATTATTAGTAAAAGTTGGCACAATCATATTAAAGGGGCGCCCTCTCAACCTGAACATAGCCAATTTTTCAATATTCTGAAACCTACAAATCGCCATTTTTTCAATATTTTAAACTGAAAGAATGGTAATATTCCCAGTCGAAATTCGGACCATCGTACAAAATTCTGAGCAACCAGCTATATATATTCTGAAAGGTAATTCAATAAGCTTTCCAAATATTATTAGTAAAAGTTGGCACAATCATATTAAAGGGGTGCGCTCTCAACGTGAACATAGCCAATGTTTCAACATTTAAAGTGAAAGAACGGTAATATTCCGAGTCCAAATGCGGACCATCGTACAAAATTCTGAGCATCCATCTATATATATTCTGAAAGGTAATTGGATAAGCTTTCCAAATATTATTAGTAAAAGTTGGCACAATCATATTAAAAGGGCGCGCTATCAACCTGAACATAGCCAATTTTTTAATATTTTAAAGTGAAAGAACGGCAATATTCCGAGTCCAAATTCGGACTATCGTACAAAATTCTGAGCATCCATCTATATATATTCTGAAAGGTAATTGCATAAGCGTTCCAAATATTATTAGTAAAAGTTGGCACAATCATATTAAAGGGGCGCGCTCTCAACCTACAAATAGCCATTTTTTCAATATTTTAAACTGAAAGAATGGTAATATTCCGAGTCGAAATTCGGACCATCGTACAAAATTCTGAGCAACCAGCTATATATATTCTGAAAGGTAATTAAATACGCTTTCCAAATATTATTAGTAAAAGTTGGCACAATCATATTAAAGGGGCGCGCTCTCAACGTGAACAAAGCCAATGTTTCAACATTTAAAATGAAAGAAAGGTAATATTCCGAGTCGAAATGCGGACCATCGTACACAATTCTGAGCATCCATCTATATATATTCTGAAAGGTAATCGGATTACGGTAGCTTTCCAAATATTATGAGTAAAAGTTGGCACAATCATATTAAAGGGGCGCGCTCTCAACCTGAACATAGCCAATTTTTTAATATTTTAAAGTGAAAGAACGGCAATATTCCGAGTCGAATTCGGACTATCGTACAAAATTCTAAGCATTCAGCTATATATATTCTGAAAGGTAATTGCATAAGCTTTCCAAATATTATTAGTAAAAGTTGGCACAATCATATTAAAGGGGCGCGCTCTCAACCTACAAATAGCCATTTTGTTCAATATTTTAAACTGAAAGAATGGTAATATTCTGAGTCAAAATTCGGACCATCGTACAAAATTATCAGCAACCAGTTATATATATTCTGAAAGGTAATTGAATAAGCTTTCCAAATATTATTAGTAAAAGTTGGCATAATCATATTAAAGGGGCGCGCTCTCAACCTAAAAATAGCCAATGTTTTAACATTTAAAATGAAAGAACGGTAATATTCAATCCAATTACCTTTCAGAATATATATAGCTGGATGCTGAGAATTGTGTACGATGGTCCGAATTTGGACTTCGAATAAAATACCGGTCTATCTTTACATATATAATATTGAAAAATTGGCTATGTTCAGGTTGAGAGCGCGCCCCTTTAATATGATTGTGCCAACTTTTACTAATAATATTTGGAAAGCATATTCAAGTACCTTTGAGAATATATATAGCTGGTTGCTCAGAATTTTGTACGATGGTCCGAATTTCGACTGGGAATATTACCATTCTTTCAGTTTAAAATATTGAAAAATTGGCTATTTTTAGGTTGAGAGCGCACCCCTTTAATATGATTGTGCCAACTTTTACTAATAATATTTAGAAAGCTTATACAATTACCTTTCAGAATATATATAGCTGGATGCTCAGAAGTTTGTACGATGGTCCGCATTTTGACTCGGAATATTACCGTTCTTTCATTTTAAATGTTGAAACATTGGCTATGTTCACGTTGAGAGCGCGCCCCTTTAATATGATTGTGCCAACTTTTACTAATAATATTTGGAAAGCTTATTCAATTACCTTTCAGAATATATATAGCTGGTTGCTCAGAATTTTGTACGATGGTCCGAATTTTGACTCAGAATATTACCATTATTTCTGTTTAAAATATTGAAAAAATGGCTATTTATAGGTTGAGAGCGCGCCCCTTTAATATGATTGTGCCAACTTTTAATAATAATATTTGGAAAGCTTATGCAATTACCTTTCAGAATATATATATAGCTGGATGCTCAGAATTTTGTACGATAGTCCGAATTCGACTCGGAATATTGCCGTTCTTTCACTTTAAAATATTGAAAAATTGGCTATGTTCAGGTTGAGAGCGCGCCCCTTTAATATGATTGTGCCAACTTTTACTAATAATATTTGGAAAGCTTATCCAATTACCTTTCAGAATATATATAGATGGATGCTCAGAATTTTGTACGATGGTCCGCATTTCGACTCGGAATATTACCGTTCTTTCACTTTAAATGTTGAAACATTGGCTATGTTCACGTTGAGAGCGCGCCCCTTTAATATGATTGTGCCAACTTTTACTAATAATATTTGGAAAGCTTATTCAATTACCTTTCAGAATATATATAGCTGGTTGCTCAGAATTTTGTACGATGGTCCGAATTTGGACTTCGAATAAAATACCGGTCTATCTTTACATATAGAATATTGAAAAATTGGCTATATTCAGGTTGAGAGCGCGCCCCTTTAATATGATTGTGCCAACTTTTACTAATAATATTTGGAAAGCGTAATCAATAACCTTTCAGAATATATATAGCTGGTTGCTAAGAATTTTGTACGATGGTGCGAATTTTGACTCGGAATATTACCGTTCTTTGAGTTTAAAATATTGAAAAATTGTCGACGTTTAGGATGAGAGCGCACCCCTTTAATATGATTGTGCCAACTTTTACTAATAATATCTGGAAAGCCTATTTAATTACCTTTCGGAATATATTTAGTTGAATGTCTAGAATTTTGTACGATAATGCGAAATTACACTTCTATTCTGAGCTAAAGGAATGGATAAAAAATAATATATTATTCTACTTTCATTTGATAGACGTAACGTTGGATTTTATTGGTTGGTAAAAATAGATGAGTTTGGGCGACTGTTGTCTTAATTCTGAATAGGTTGCCAACGAACAGGTTGCCAGCTGGATCGGTCGAATAGCTGGCTAGCCGAATAGGTGGCCAATTTGTGTTCGGTTGCTTTTAGGGACCGTGTAATCATTCTCTGTGTTTCCCAAAGCAAAGCACAAATAAATCTAAATAAAAGCTATGTAATACCGTGCCATGTCACGTAAACTATTTGATGGATAAATGTCTGTGTGATAGGCCCCATGAAATATTTTGGTCCCACAAAACCTTAATCGGACCCTAGCTCAATTCGGATTGTTCAAGTATTTCACAGAAAATAATTGATTATAAATTGCAATAACTTTATATACAATACATTCATACTATATTAATATGTACTTCAAAACCAACTTTCGTCCATTTGAATGTTCCAAAGAACAGGGGACAAAGGGGAATTCTTCATAGCTTTTTCATCGAATTGTTTATAAAAGTAAAACCAAAGACGAAAAGTAGAAAAGGTTGATAAAACCGATAAAAACCATAACATTTAAAATAGGCATCTGTTTGACAGTTTTTTCTATATATAACTTTTTTTTAACACATAAATCAAGTGCTGTATTTTTAATTCATAAATGACTTCACAGTTTATAACATAACCATTCATTGTTAGAGCAAGCGATAAAAGAAAACATAAGACGAATATTACATGTATGTATCAAGCGTATCGTGATCTATAAACAATACATAATAATTTTATAGCATTTTTCACCTTTTTGAATGTCCTTGATGTACGGACAAACTTAGTTCCTTAAAAGGTCTGTTCATGCTACATCCGTATCCATATCTGTAAATACTTGCGTGAATACGTACTGGTATACTTGAGTTATTACATCATCTCCGTAAATAGAAACTCAATCCATTCCAAGAAAAGCATGCCCTAGTGTGCTGTAGATTTGTGCGGGCCCATTGCCAGCTCATAAAATTTGGGGGGACTACGGAATGTTTTTTTTTTGGGGGGGGGGGGGGTAAGTAATGTTTTGGAAGGGCTGAGAACACTGCTAAGAAATCATTATTTTTGGCGAAATATTTGGGGGGGTTAATTCGATTGATTTGTTTTTTTTTGGGGGGGGGGGATTTGTGTAGAACACAACATGGACAAGACAGAGGAAATAATCCTCCTTGCGGGAAGACATCCCATTCTGTCATTCCGAAATATTGTTTGAATTTGTCCGGATGAAAATACAATTCTTGCACCAGGTGGTCGTATTCTCGATATTTCTTCCTTCTTTAACAGTTCATTAGCGTATTTTGGCTATTAGCGTATTTGGCTGTCAAAAGCAATACGTACTGCACTAATCTGATCCCTTTCGTCTACTTTGCATATATTTGACCAAGGCCACGGAAATCAATTCTTTAGCAGACTTTTCAAAAAGAGAGAGAGATAGAGAGAGAGACAGAGCGGGGATAAATGAGGTTTAACGTCCACTCGACACAAACCAGGGCGGTTACAAAGATTGTTTATAGACGACGGACTGACTGGATGGTCCGGATGACAATATACGACCGTGTGTGTATTTATAACTAACCAAACAATACTAGGAAGTTTATTATTTGAAAACTTGAACAGAGTGTTCCTGATTCATCAGAATATTTAATCATAACCGAATTAAAATATCCAAGTAGTCTTGGAGGGGTTTTACCATGGTTATATATATCTTATAACCGAAATACCCATCACAGAATTCAGAACTAATTTTTGATTTTGTTTTTTTCTTCTTCATATTTTTATTTTCTTCCTACCTGGTGCTAAATCATATAATATTTACTATCAAACATGTTCATATTAAAAGTTATACCTTCTGATGTATATTTAATACAAACATGTTTGATAGTAAATATTATATATTATATGATTTAGCACCAGATAGGAAGAAAAATAAAGAAGATCAAAATTTTGGAAAAATATGAAGAAAAAAAACAATATCAAAAATTTTGAAAAAATCACATAGGTAAAAAAGGCATACCTGTCCACATGTACCTGTGGTCTGGGATTATTTTAACCATATGGCTTTATATCTAATAACCGAAATAACCATCATAGAATTGCTGACAGTTCATAGAACTATGTTATTCCTTGATCCACCTATTTCATCTATTATCAAAGAATTGAAATAGTTTTAACCATAAAAAATAAATTAACATGCCGACAGAGACATGAGAGAGAGAGAAAAATGGGGTTTAATGTCCACTCGACACAAACTAGGTCATTTCGGGACTAACATATGGTTTTAATTTTATTTCAATAATTCGCTTGCAGTGGGAGGAAACTGGAGTGCCCGGAGGAAACCAACAAGGTTAAGAAGGCGCCCCTATCTCCATGCCAAATACGCTCACACCAGGGATCGAAACCACAGTCACAAGCCAGAGGTGACCGGCTAGCTAGAGGTCGAAGCGCGGCACTCTAGACCACTTGGCCATTCCAACCTCGGACTGAGACATGAGAATGCGTTATTTATATTCTCAAAAATAAACAACCTAATTACACTGCTTAATGTATTTGCCCAAAGTGATCCAAACTATTTTGCAGAACACTACACGGGTGGGTCGAGTGGGGGTGGGGGGCATCAATGTGATTGAATCGTGCATTGTCAAATTTCCTTAATAATGGATGTACTGTATACAAGGAAACCGAATGTGAGAAAGCCAAAGCGAAATGTGTAATCTAGCCACGACATAGGCACAGTTTTGATGAAAGATCCCAGTTTCTGTGCTTTGTCAAAGTGACCCCTGGTTACACCAAAATAACAAGAGGAACACCCCCGCCCCCACAAAAAGGATACATGGTTTCAGGAACCTGGCAAACCCTCTCCTGCAAAAATTATTGTTTATAAACACTAACTGATAGTTGCCCTGTTGACATCACATCCATGGGCAATTAAGAAATGCGAACTAAACATGGGCAACACTGCTATGATGGAGTGTAACTGTGCAATAAGTAGATATTTAAGTGTTATTGCACACTTTTGCTGGTTTACGCTAGTTTTAGTAGAAATCACCATATAGAGACTTGGGGTGGGTTTTCCGTGCAATAACAACGAGCATGTCGAGCTAGTGTCAGTATTACAAATCATTTATAGCACGCTTCATTTGTTACCGTCTTTAACACCTCGGCCTACAGCCTCTGTGTTAAACCTGTTAACTCATGAAAGCCGTGCTATAAATGTAACATGGACAGTCTAATTACCTTGCAAACACAGGGAATACACATGTATTAGGGTCAACAATAATTAATTACTACAGATGTTCTAATACCTTTATAGTTAAAACTAAAACAATGTTATAATTACAAATATCACATACAGTATATAATAGACACTATTTACAAAGAAAGTATAAATAAATAATAATTCCTACTTGCTTGTTAGCAATCTACTTTCATAGTAAGTTTTACTTTAGCAGAATGTAAGCTATTCATTAACTAAGCACAATATCAGACGTTTAATAAACTAAATTAATTAAAAATTCATTAATTGAAGACAGTTGTAGAAAATCAATGAATCATACCAGGGAATTATTTCTTGTGTCACAATTGTTCTACTGGTAGTCTAGATCTAGAGCATCTATATAAAGATCGAACTGGAATTCCCCAACTTTTACTTAAATTTTCTATAATGTGACAATGTGCAGTGATTTTACATACATAGATAAACTAAACTACGACTAGACACTCAAAAATAATAATTCAGATTTCTTGAAACATTCAATAACATATTGTCAAAACTCAGTGCCAGACTTAGGTGAGGAGAGGTCCTATAAGCTATTCCAATTGTGAGACCCCGCCAAATCTCTCATCCTAAAGGAAGATAGAAGAAAGTTTTAACCATAAGTAAAAGGAAGATGAAAGAGTGTTTTAAACATAACTAAAGCTGGGGATGAGGACAGATGGTCAAAAATATTATACATCTTGATTGGGTGTAACAAACGTTTTGAGTCAATCGACTTAGCCTTCCAAGCCTGTAGGTAAACCTGGGACTGGCCACCCTGATATGAATAATAGTTTCTGTGTCATGAGATGATTTCAAGTTAATACATGCTATCTACAGCTAAGTGCTTTGAAATTTTAACATCTTTATGATTATTCATTGCTTACATGTAACTACAGAATTTGATAATACTATAGGGTGGGACTCGACATATTTGATTAAGGTGGGTCGGCGATCCTCTCATACTTTTCATGCCCAAGTCCAGCTTTGGACTGTCATATTTCTAAATGTTAGTTTTCCTTTTGGTACAGTACTAATTAACTCCAACACCTCCACTCATCCTACCAAAGAAGCATTATCTCTTTCTGGGTATTCCGTTTTTTAGTATTTGTTTAGACATAGATCGAGCAGTTTAAAATTAGACTGTTTGAAATGTTTGACGGATAAACACATTTTAAATAACCCCATGAAAAATTCAGGTCAATATACCAGTACTTGGAATTTTGATAAGTAAATTTACGATTACTTTAAATAAGATAGGGTTAATTACATTTATTTCCTTGATGACAGTGAAAATAAAATGGTGGTTTAATGTCCAAACCGGGAAAATGAAAAGAGAGAGAGAGAAATGGGGTTTAACGTCCACTCGACACAAACCAAGTATTTTGGGATGAACATATGGTTTCATATAATTCACTTGCGCGTAGGGGTTTTTCGCAGTGGGAGGAAACCCGGAGTGCCCGAAGGAAACCCACAAGGTTGAGAAGGGGCCTCTATTTCCATGCCACATACGCTCACTCCAGGGCTTGAAACCACAACCGAAGGCAAGAGGTGACCGGCCAGTTGGAGGTCGAAGCGAGGCACTCTAGACCACTAGGCCATCCCAACCCACCCACCCCCGGGAAAATGAAGACAGCAGCTCTTATGCAGAGTGATAATGCCTCTTTAATCATGAAATAAGAGCTAAAGTAAGTTAAAGGGACATTAATGATACATTATTTAAGATTTAGATAAAGAGCTGACCATTCTTGCTACAATAGCTCAAAGATAGATAATGTATAATGAAAATATTGATAACTTCATTCTCAGCCAAGTTATCACTGTTTGTAGTTTTGACACAATGTGTGCATAAAGGTGACCAGGGCGCTTAGCCTCGCTTTCCCATTTTTAAATCAAATTTTTTAATGACGAACATGTCTAATCTAGTTAAAATCTTGAGTATCCGATGTCATCGACGGTTGATTATGGTCTTGTTTTGTTAATAAATGTCTAATTAATACATGTAGTTTATATAACATTTCAGGCCAAAGGAAAGACCTGCAATAGGCAAATTTAGCTCTTGCATAATGTATGTCTAATAATTGCTCAATAATAAATGAGCCATTTTAACTACTAACCAAACAGTAAATTTCAAACAATGAAGTTATAATGGTTATAAGTTATAACTATAAGTCTAATATAAATACGAAAAGAAATGCATTAAGCCATTTTTAAATAAATAACTAAACGGAATGTTTTATTGTCGTCTTTCAAATCTATCACTATACATTGTACACAAATACACATAATTTACGTATAAATGATAATAAGAGGTATTATGGTACCTTTAAGGTTCATTATATTGCATTTATCATTGACCATCTGCTATTACTACCTGGTATATACTTTAAAAAAGTAAATTCCAGCATCCAAGCTTATAATGCAGAAATTAAAATCATAACAATGAAGATTTAATGATGCCATTAACGATATATTTGAATAAATGAGTTCATTTTAGTTCCTACATTGAGTAAGTAAGTCTCCAAATTCCATGCCATGTAAGTGCCTGGATGACCTGTCTATCTATACATGCCAATTATACAGTGCTAAGTTATCGTCACACTTATCAAGTCACTCCATATAATAGAACAATGAAATTATTAAAAAGACTTTGTGATAACCCAATAGATAATTTCTCAGTACAATAATAATGTCATTAACTCCTTTACTAAACCTACTTATTCATGTTATTATTAAGGAATAGTGGTCTGAAGCCTTCTTGAGTTCTTGTGTGTTAACTGAGTTACTTCCCTTTAATAATAAAAGGCTTTGATCCTAGATGTAATTCTGGGATGGAGTGAAATGAAAGATGGCTGTTTTTAATTAGCCCTTCTGATTGTCATAAACAATCCAGGCCATCTTGTGGCCAATACACCCCAATACCACAATAATGTGGACAGACTAGCAATGAATAGAAGTGACCACAATATATATCTATAATCTACATAACACACCTAATCCATTGTGGAGTATAAAATCAGGAAATGAACCATCCGGCATGATTCCCCCATGTCAGTGGTGCAGGATTGAGGGATAACATACATATAGTCATATGGATGGGGAGAAAAACCGAGGTCCCAATGTACACACTAACGTGCATGTAAAAGATCCCTTGATATACCAGTAGGCCATATTGCTGATACCTGAGCAAAATTTGCGCTATAGCACACTGTATAGCATATGTCGGTCTTCATTAGCCTAGTCCGTGCAGAACAGTAGGTTGTTAAACCCATTTCATTTCCAACATGAGCTGTTATAGTAAGAATTAGGTTTAGTTTCTCTACATCCTACTTTTGAAAAAAGATAAACAAACGGTTGCCATGCAAGATATGCCCACGTTTTACAAGAGATTGATACAGATCAAGCTAAAAAGAACTGCAACTTTTCGTACAATCAGAGGCTATAATTCAGGAAGTTATGGTCCGATATGCACAATTATCGAAAGGAAGAACGATGTTTTGGATATAAACATATATTTTAAGTCTCATCAAAATTAGACAAAAAATTGTGACATCTATAAAGGGTCCACAGTTTCAGTTCGATTTTCAGGAAATTCAAACCATCATTATGGTTTTACAGTGATACATTTAAATATTTTCTAAATCCATAAAGTTTTTATCCGATCTACACAAATACCAAAGGAACCAATCGCTTTGGGTTATAAACATACATCTCAAGTTTTATCAAAATCGGATCAAAACTGTGACCTTTTTGGGGACCACAAGCTAAAATATGATTTTTCATACAATGAGGCGCCATAATCATGAAGTTTCAATCCGATACATGCCGATATTGAAAGGAACCAACATCTTTTTGAGATAAACCTATTTTTCAAGTTTTGTCAAAATCAGATACAAATTGTAACTTGTAGACTGTCAAAAAACAAATTGTGGAATGATAGACAGGGGCAACGACAATATACGTCTACATGAAAATATGGGCATATAAAAATGCCCACAGCTATCACGTTAACTGAATTCTTACCGTGACTTTTATAACAAAGTCCAAGTAAACTCTTGATTTAATGGTGTAATAAAAATTTTGGACTTCAAACAAAAACAAGCTTAATGAAAATCATTTGATCCATTCTCTCTCACACAGAAATAATACAAGATATAGATATTCTCACAGTGAAAAATAAAAAAAAAATCAATATCCCATATTTCGTTCTATAATTACAATTCAATAAATAAAAACAAGGGATATTCTACTGAAGTATGTATAAAAATTTCCCATACCACTGTTAAAGTAGCTGATTAATAATATATTATAACATTTTATCATTGCACTCAAATTTACAAACCTTTACTTTTCAGTGATCAACTTCTGATAAAATTAATAAGGCCATACAAAAAAAAAATTCTGGTTCTCTGCATGACCAGGGTCCTGTTTCTCAAAATCTTGACTAAAGATATAATCCAAATTTTAGTAGCTACTTCAATTTTGATTTGTTAAGCACTAAAATCAATCTAATCTTATCCAATCAAATGACTTAAATTTGGACTTTATCTCAGTTAAAATTTGGTGAAACAGGTCCCCGTTTTTATTTCAAAAAATAAAAATAATCTCATTAATTACCTTATGTAAATATTTTCCCGCAGCTAAAAGTTGAAGTATACGCAACCCCGGTCAATGTTACTGGATAATCATTGATATTTATAAACAACATGATGAGATAAATGTAGTGTCTTGAAATCAATTTGATTAAAATGCAGATCTATATTTCATTTCAATTTTTTTAAACTTTCGATGGCCTAGGCTCATTTAAAGGAAGGTCTGACCCGTTGTACTGGAAGGTGGTGTCAGGGGCCACATGAGTGGCTTTTGACCCTATGACATCAGACATGGATTAATCAATCAGCGTTGACATTTCTAGGGGTTTAACCACAGTTCCATTCACAGCCTACAAGAACACCTGTTATATAACAACTCTTCCAGATCCTAGTGTAGTAAAGACATGTAAAACAAAATTTTGAACTATAAAAAACGAAACGAAATAGGATCTGAGTTTTTATCAGATTGGTCTTGAAATGTGATGTAAGAATTCATTTAGCCCAGTAGTGACAAAACAGAAACACAAAAATAAAAACCTCTGTCCCGTATCACATTGTTGGTGAGAATTGTCTGAAAACCAGAATATTTTTATTACATGACCTCTAATTGTTACAGGTTATCAAGTTGTAAGAATTTCTCTAAATAAATATCATAAAATCATCACAATTTCAAAATACTTATTTTCTTCAGCAAAATTTCCCTTTAATTAAAAGACAAGTGGCTGTATAATTGGTGTTTAATCTGGAGATGGTGGTGGTTCTGTACTAAAGTAAGGAGTTGCATCTTTCACTAATATCGTATGACAAACATCACAAACTTTACACGCTCGTAAACTTCGACCACTTTGTACACTTTTTGTTATGCAATCACTACAAAATATTTTACCACAATGTTTACAGTGGTGCTGAAATAAAGAAAAAAAAATTAAAGGCCAATCATAATTATTAAAATACTTAAGAAATTGCATCTTGTCAACCATAAATTTGGCAGACGACATGCTGTTCAAGGTCACATCTAGTCAACCAGTCTTCTATTTCAGCTTTCTTCAACTTTTCAATTTTGTGCACAGATGTAGTGAGTGGCTAAATACAGAACTAAAGCACAATTTATCAATTCAAATTCCATTTTAGGGTAGTTTTATCCAAGATTTCCTGCATTAAAAATGGTGGTGGTGGCCCATTCTCCAATACTTATATATACATGTTTCCTAGAAGACTAGTAGGGAGTTGTAAAAAAATACATTTTTTTTACCTTTCTACGAGTAACTCCAAACTGTTGTTTACAATTAGTACAATCATCAATATCATCTTCATGTTGCCATCGTACTTCATTCTCAGCCTGACGTATTTTCTCTAGTTGAATCTATGATATTTAAATGTCAATTATTTGTACTTCAATCATTAGATGCATTTACTGGTTACAAAGAATGACATTACTAAAGTATTCTCTTCTTCAGATTCAAAACGTCAATAGGGTCCGTCTGCCCAACCTCCTGGGTTTTCCCCCATTACAGGAAAGTTAATCTCTGTTTGTCTGTCTGCCAATAAAATGTCTGACGTTTAAGATCAAGTTGGAATTTTATTAAGAATATCTGGTCTTATTTCAGTTTTCAATGATCTTACGATAAGACTACCACAACCACCCAAATAATTAGTGAGTTTAATACTCCGCCTGTGTTAAATTTTTATCAATATGACCAAGAACCTATTTCTAAAACACATTTGTAAAGACACAAGAAGATTAACATCAAGTTTTATTGAAAACCATGAAGCAGGTTAAAGCGGCATTAGGTAAGATTAGATAAAGAGCATATCATAGATAATGAAAAGAGAATATGCTGAAAATTTCAGTCAAATTACTTCACTCTACTAGATATTGGCCATACAATTATAGTCCATTGTCATTACTACCGTTTTAATGATAATATTAAACAAAGTCTTGATTTTCCAAATTTTACGGGATTATCATATCAAAAACAAAACTTATTCAAAACGAAAGTTGATTATTATCTTGGTAAGTTAATAAATGTCCAATTAATAATTTCTTTAACATTTCAGGCCTAAAAAATACCCTGCAATAGGTTTAACCTTACCTGTAGTTAAAAAATAGGTTGCCAGGCAACGAAACATACGCCCACAGAGCAGCCAAATCGTCCGGGCAGTCAACAAGAGTTGTCGCATATTAAGGAATTATCAGAAAATCATTAGAATTTGTTTGGTTTTTATAATCAAACATTTTTTTTATAAATCAGATAATAATTGTGACCTCCAGAGGCACAACAAGCTGAAAAGGGCGATTTTTTTGGACAATCAGGGGCCATAATTCAGGAAGTTACGATCCGATGGGCGCAAATATCGAAAGGAACCAAGATCTTTGGGTTATAAACATACATGTCAAGTTTCATCAAAATTGGTTCAAAATTGTGACCTCTATAAGGTCCACAACCTTGATATAACATATTTTCACACTATTCGCGTACAAACGGCGGCCATTTTGTCCGTCAATTTTGGTCCGATTTTCACGAAATTCGAATTCAACCTTCATAACCATGGAACGGTGATATAATCAAACGTTTTTTTAAATCGGATAACAATTTTGACCTCCAGAGGGACCACAAGCTAAAAAGGGCGATTTTTTGGACAATCAGGGGCCATAATTCAGGAAGTTACGATCCGATGGGCGCAAATATCGAAAGGAACCAAGATCTTTGGGTTATAAACATACATGTCAAGTTTCATCAAAATTGTGACCTCTATAAGGTCCACAACATTGATATAACATATTTTCACACTATTCGCGTACAAACGGCGGCCATTTTGTCCGTCAATTTTGGTCCGATTTTCACGAAATTCAAATTCAACCTTCATAACCATGGAACGGTAATATAATCAAACGTTTTTTTAAATCGGATAACAATTTTGACCTCCAGAGGGACCACAAGCTAAAAAGGGCGATTTTTCGGACAATCAGGGGCCATAATTCAGGAAGTTACGAACCCATGGGCGCAAATATAGAAAGGAACCAAGATCTTTCGGTTATAAACATACATGTCAAGTTTCATCCAAATCCGTTCAAAACTGTGACCTCTATAAGGTCCACAACCTTGATATAACATATTTTCACACTATTCGCGTACAAATGGCGGCCATTTTGTCCGTCAATTTTGGTCCGATTTTCACGAAATTCAAATTCAACCTTCATAACCATAAAACGGTGATATAATCAGATATAATCAAACGTTTTTTTAAATCGGATAACAATTTTGACCTCCAGAGGTACCACAAGCTAAAAAGGGCGATTTTTCGGACAATCAGGGGCCATAATTCAGGAAGTTACGATCCAATTGGCGCAAATATCGAAAGGAACCAAGATCTTTGGTTTATGGACATGCATTTCAAGTTTCATCCAAATCGGTTCAAAATTGTGACCTCTACACTGTTCACAAGCTAAAAAACGTGATTTTTCGTACAATCAGGGGCCATAACATGCCAATATCGAAAGGAACCGAGATCTTAAGGTGATAAACCTATATTTTAAGTTTCATTGAAATCGGATAAAAATTGTGACCTGTAGACTGTTCACAAACAATTGTGGACGGACGGACGTCCGGACGGACGGACGAACAGGGGCGACGACAATATACATCCACATGAAAATGTGGGCGTATAAAAAGTTAAAGAGGCAGAGTGGACATTAGAACAGGCATACCATCATAAGCATTTTGAGTTTATAAAACCAAAGTTTATAATTTACCTGTAGTGATTGAGATAATTTAACGAAATCTCTCTGTACAGCCTCGCTATTATCTAGATCAACTTGTAAAGACTGTATCTTACATCTACTAACATGCATATCTTCTTCAAATTTAGCCTAAAATAAAACACAATTACAACCATTTGATATATTATGTCAAAATATATAGAGATCGAAATTTTACTTGTTTTATGATTTCGATAGCCTTGCTGGATCGGATTGGTAGCGAAGACAGTTACATCAACAAATCTTAACAAAATAAAAATTGATTATCAATATTTATTGTTTTTGATTTTGTTCTATTCTGCTCTATAGATGTCTCTATAAATCCATCCACAAGTCACATAACTCAATATAGAGCCCAGTTCATAGGCAAATACTCGACATGGTTTATTTACAAACTTTTCCATATATCTTTTTGATGTTTTTAAATCAGATTGCCCGAAACCATCATAGTTGACATCAAAAGCATATAACAGTATTAAAATAAATAGGAAGAACTAAGTTTTATTTGTCTGTATTATACTATATATATATTCCACAATGTGAACAGTGACTTGGATTGTGTCAAGACAATCTATTTTTTCAATAGTTCGAACCTACCTTAGCTTTTTCATGTTCTTCTACACGTTGTTGTAAAACTGCTATTAGTTGTTTAGATTTCGCTTGCACATTTTTTAATGTTTGTTCTGTTTCACGGAATTTACTTTCTACTTCTGCCCTTACAGACGATTCCCTCTCAAGTTCTGATTGTATACTATCAAAACATGCTGAAGAGATATTAGGTATATAATATTTGTTTATTTACAATAGTTTTTAAAGCAAACACAGATGTACCCTTGTCAAGCCATCCTAATAGGCATAGAACTAACCAATTCATCCCTGTCGGCTCTAGAATAAATGTCATCAAAACCTGTTAGGCAAATTTTAAAAAGGCTAAAAATGCTAACTCTGTGATCTAAGCTCAACACATTCTTAATATCAATAATGTTCAACTATTTGCCTCCAATGATAAATTTCACAAACTTTTAAAATATGAACCATCTCTTCCAAGTTCTAAAACAATTTACCAAGTACTTCGTCCTGCATTACTGTATCAAGAAATCATCAGTCTTAATATAAAAGGGCAGACATCAATTGCAATCAAAGAAACTGTACATGGATAAACAGACAGGAGTGACGACAGATAGAAGTCCACAGTTTATATGACAACAGACTCAACCCTAACTATGACATAATCCTGTCTGGAATACGATTATCCTAGTCTTAAAGTTCAGTTAACAGGATTTTAAAACCAGAAAATGTTTTGTATGGCATAAAACTTCAATCTGCTAATGAAGGAATCAATAGCAACAATAATATTATGTATAAGCAAAAAATGTGTGTGTAAGGATATATTTCAAATGTATTTCAGTTTAGTTTCAACCCATTGGATGTCAGTCATCCAGGCATGTTCGATGTCATCGTCAAGTATTTAGTATGTCAACAACTTTCTAGTCTCGGTCACTCAGAACCCCCTAGTCTTCAACGCATGGAGGGCCTGGGTCGGTTCTCAATTTTTGACGAAAATTACTGGATAATCAACCACATAAAAGATAGGTTGCCAGGCAACGAAACATACGCCCACAGCAGCTAAATCGTCCGGGCAGTCAACAAGGGTTGTTGCATATTTTTACTTTTTTTTGATAATGAAACATTTGTAATACACTAAAATCTGATTAAGAGTAACAACTCATTATGTAATTATCTGAAAATCATTAGAATTTGTTTGCTTTTTATAAAAGTTTTACCCCACGCTAACAATTAGTATAGGAAACATTTAATATCATGGATTTAGCAGTTCAGTTATCAAAATTCATTGAAAATCAAAATACATTTTTCGTTTCAACACCTTAAACTCTGTGTATCAATCTGAAGTCAATCGGATGATAAGTTTGGCCTCTATAGCATCACAAGGTTTTTTGAAGTGATCATGGGAGACAACTCTGGAAGTAATTATTTTAAATCGCTCAAAATCAATAGGCTTCTTCGTCTCATGACCTTAAACAGTATATAAAGTCAATCGGGTATTAACTTTGGCCTCTAGAGCGCCCACAGGATTTTTTGATGTGATCAAGGGCCATAACTCTGGCAGTAATTGTCAGAAATCGCTGAAAATGAATAGGCCTTTTCGAATCATGACATTAAACAATGTGTACAAATTTAAAGTCAATCGGATATTAACTTTGGCCTCTAGAGCATCCACAAGATTTTTTGAAGTAATCAAGGGCCACAACCAGGGCTGGGTATCGATAGTGATTTTTACTATCGATAATCGGCAATGAAATGTCGGTCGATAATCGATGGTATCGAAAACAAACTTATTTTCACGGTCGTCATCAAGACTGGATACGATACAGATTACAGTGTAGTAAGTTCAACGTCCAAAACCATACGAAGTTGCGAAAGATCGTTTGCTCCTGTCTAAAACCCAAAGTGCTTCCACACAGCACTTTTAGCTTTGCCGGGAAAATCAACAAACGTTTTGTCTTCCATGTGTGCTATTTATTGTACCGGGTACTCTATCACTGAGGCACACGTACAGAAATAAGTGAACTGTACCGACGAATTCTGAAGCTTGCAAAGGGAAATAACTCTAACTTTATTTACACATCCGGGTATCTCCGATTTAGCGATATTCAACAATAATTTCTTCAAAACTAAAGTAACGTTTCAATGAGAGTGAGTTTATGAAAACGGCTGTTCAATAAGCAGTCACAATTTTTTTTACTGGATAGTAATTAAAGTGAGCGGTGTATTATGATTAACTGAAAGAAAACATTGACATTTCAGACGCAAGAAAAATAGACGAAGAGCGATAATCGATAGTAACCCACCGCTATCGATAGTGCTTTTCTGGGCCGTCCAATCGATACTATCGATTTATATTGATATTTTACCCAGCCCTAGCCACAACTCTGGCACTAATTATTAGAAATCGCTGAAAATCAATAGGCCTATTCGTCTCATGACCTTAAACACTGTGTATAAATTTAAAGCCAATCGGATATTAATTTTGGCCTCAAGAGTGTCCACAAGATTTTTTGAAGTGATCAAGGGCCATAACTCTGGTAGTTATTATCGGAAATCGCTGAAAAACAATAGGCTTCTTCGTCCCATGACCTTAAACACTGTGTATAAATTTAAAGTCAATCGGATATTAACTTTAGCCTCTAGAGCGTCCACAAGCAATTGTGGACGCCGGACGGACGACGGACGGACCGCCGGACCGCCGGACGGATGGGGGGCGACGACAATGTGTATAAACAAACTTTTGGTTACGCATGGGCAATGGAACCTTTTGGCTAAAGTCTCCGTAAGTGCTAGATCTTATGAAGCCGGGCCGACTTTGCTAGATTCTATAAAGCGTGGTTGAAATATATCCCACAATTCACTTGGCACATCTATTATTAGAAACAAAATAGAGACGAGGAATAAGCATGAATCGCGATGAAGAATTAAGAAGATTGTGAGAAGTCATACGTCTGATTCATGACGAGAGAAAATTACCATTTAAATTGAAACCTTTACAAACAAAATTTTAAAGAGTGTCGTCATTGGTGACAAGCGAGCTGTTTTGATAGATTCAGTACGTGGTAACTTAAAAGACTGGATAATCCAGACAATGACCTATTTTCCGTCAAATTTTGAGGACCCATCCAGACTAATATTCGTAGAATATTTGTGTGGATGATAGAGACTAAAAACTTTCAGGTTGCGTGGATAGATTGTTTGTGTTATAGAAATATTTGTTGTACTAGTATTGAACAGTGTTGATATATAGATATCATCATATACTATACCTTGTTTTTCTTGTAGAACATGTATTTCCTGACTTAAGGTTTCTTCTATTCTACTCTTCTCTTGTTGTTCCGAGACGACTTGGTCTTTTAAAAATAATATTTCTGATCGAAGCGTATCCTCTAAATGTTCCTTGGCTACTTTAACTTGTATAATCTCTTCACGATATTTTAAAAGTAATAATTGCATTTCCTATAAAAATAATAAATTTTACAAAATAATAGCTCAGTGAATATAGACATGAAAAAGCTCTACAGAAAACTAGGGCTGTTGCAAATCGAAATAAGAGTAGGGCATAGGGTGGTCGTCAAGGCTAAATTCCCTTACTTGCATATGCCTGTCTTAATTTGTCAGAATGGTGAGGGAAAGGAAGACATCAAACCTCAATTCATTTCATTTCTGCACAAGAATAATCTCAATACTCTTAATACGGACAATTATTTGTGAAACAAAACAGACAGAAAATGAAAGAAACTGCAAAATGAAACAAAAACCAAAAATTATTTAATGAAAGTTCTGGCGTTTAGCAGATATTTTATATTTATATCAGAAGAAAACAAATTATTTTATTTGAATTTGAACCACAAAACAGTTCTGATGAAATAATAACATTATAAACAACGCCCACATTTTGCAAGAGATTGACAGAGAACAAGCTCAAAAAATTTTGTACAAACAAGGGCCATAATCTAAGAAAGGAACCAAGATCTTTGGGCAATAGACCTATATTTCATCAAAATTGGATAAAAATTGTAACCAGTAGAGTGTCCACAAAGAAATTGTGACCTGTAGAGTGTCCACAAAAAAATTGTGGACTGATAAATGTCTCGGCGGACAGGGGTGACAACAATATACGTCTGCATTAAAATGTTGGCGTACAAAAAGATAATGAGAAAAGTAATTTAACCTCCATATTATCTGGTAAGTTAATATCTTCATTCTGTAATTGTTGTGCTGTTTTCGAATGTTTACCAACTAAACTATCATTTTCATCTTGTAATCTCTGTAACTAAAAATATATAAATACTCCAAATTACAACATTCTGCATTAACAATAAAATATATATATATATATTAAACATCATAAAACCCACGAGGATGGACGGGCGACCCTACTCCTTGTCACATACCATCAGGGAATCAAAATCATGCCAGTTGACTCAATGACAGACCTTATGATACAGCGTGCATACGCTATTCATTCGGCCATCCAACCCCACTCTGATGATTAAGGTTGCCCACAAAAAAATTCATTCCATTACAGATCATCTGCTATATGTATTGCAAATCAAAATCTAGGGTATTGATATTTCCATCTACTTAATAGACTTTCAATATTTGTCTCAGGGTGGCTATTTTAAAAATTTTCTGGTCAGACATTTTACCGAAAATAATACTCTTATCATTATCTAAGCAGTTTCTGTCATTTAATTCTCTAAATTTAAACTAAACAATATCACAACACATTTTTATGAATATTACTGCAGAAATTTATTTGTACTGAAATTTTAGTTTTGTGTTTTACAATCACCATTAGACATTCTAATTCCATTCAAATATGAGTTTGGGTAGGAATATGAATAAACAGCTATATTGCTGAATAAGAAATATTAAATATCTATATCTGAGTTATGTTAATAATTTTATAAATACTCACTTCTTTTTGGATCTCTACTCTACTATCTGTTAATGTTTTCTGAAAATAATAGGGGATGTTCAACGGTTGACAGAAATGCAATTGAGAATTCAATCCTCTCACAGTTATTTCAGTTCTGATAAAGGAGGTACTGTGAGTAGAATGGTGACATAAATAAATACAACCAATATGTTTCAGCCAAGGCTCAACACAATATCATCATAGGTCAAAGTTGGCCTTCAATCGAAAAAACAAATTTCGAGCCCTGGTTTCAGCTATCACTGTTGGTTGACATATTTACTTATCTAGTCACTGAAGACCAAAATCCCCCCTTTAACTCGAGTGTAGCTAATTTTGAGGATACCCAGAAGTGTCTCCTGCAGATATTTCAACGTTCAGTATCAATATCATTGGTAAAAATCTAATTTCACTATTAAGTACCTGTTAATATAAACATTGTATATGTTCAATAGGGCTTTTATGTAACTGGGTGTTAAAGAAAGAAGTAGATAAGAACATACCAGTTGATCCTGTAGCTGTAATTGAGATTGTATAGATTGTTGTTTGGTTTGAGTCAAATATTTTTCACTTTCACTCAGTTTATTCTGAAGACTAGATATCTGTAAACAGGAACAAAATATAAGAACCAATTCGTGATTATAGTATTGTTAAAAGTCTACTCAGTACAAGAGAGAAAGATATGAGGTTCAACACAAACTACGTCATTTTGGGACTGACATATGGTTCAAATTCATAATAATTGTAAATAATAATTAAACACATTATGCAAGAGCTAAATCTGCCTACTGCAGGTCTTTCTTTAGACTTAAAATATTATATTAACTATTACTTAAACATTTATTAACATGAAAAGACCATAATAAACGCTTGATGCCATTTTATGTGTCAGACAGAGAGAGAAAAAATGGGGTTTAACGTCCACTGTTCACTCGACACAAACTGGGTCATTTCGGGACTAACATATGGTTTTAATTTTATTTCAATAAATCGCTTGCGCGTAGGGTCTTTAGCAGTGGGAGGAAACTGGAGTACCTGGAGAAAACCCACGATGTTGGAGAAGCGACCCTACTCCTTGCCACGTACAACCGAGGATTCGAAACCACGCCAGTTGACTCAATGGTAGGCCGTATGATACAGCGCACACGTTTACCATCCTTCCCCCCCCTCCTTATGTGTCAGATCTTCATTGGATTTGAATTAAGTTAGATATTACTTACCTGTTTAAATGCTTCCTCTGCTTTATCTTTTATGGCTTCTTCTAATTCTAACTGATATTTACGCTGATTTTCAACTGCCGTTTTCTCAATCTTCAGATGCCGATCAAGTTTCTGGGCCTCACTCTTCGATTCTTTTAACTCTTCTTGAACAGTTTGTAATTGGGCTTCATAATTAGAACACATATGACATGGCCGACCCAATTTTTCTCTTGATGCTTTCATCTGAAAAAGAATTCAACGTTATCTAAAGCCTAGCTCACAAATTGCCATACATGTTTTGACATACTAGAGTTTGGTAGCTCGCAGATCAGCCATAAGAAACTGCATGAAATTTATGTATGTGCAGGACCAAAAGTCTCTACGTCCCATCTGCAAACTTATACCTGCTGAACAAGGCGAGAGAGAGAGAGAGAGATGGGTTTTAATATTCACACAACACAAATCAGATTATTTTGGGAGAAACATATTGTTCAACTTTATCTTAAAGAGCACATAAAATGAGGAAACTAAATTCATTGAGCTTATAAACATTGGTTACTATATGCATTTTACGGCAGTTTAACGTCGATCTGATGAAAATTAATTCAGATATCGTCACTCAAAGTCGCAAATATAGACCTCCCGTAAAAACGACTTGGCCAATTATTGAAAACACTCTTAATCCCCTCAGACGCCAGTGACGTCACAGTGACCGAATGCATATTCGGGATGTTAATTCCTTAATTACCTATATACACCCGGCGTGTGTATTCGTTAACGCCTGACTGATTCCTTAATCCCCCTAATTAAATAACAATTGACTACGGAAGAATTTGTTTTATAAAGACAGTTGTTGTAGCCATATTCCCCATGTGGTTTTTTTTTATCAGAATAAGCCGACCGAAAGCCAACAATAATTGGCTTCTGATTGAAACAAGATTGGTGTGAAATTGTTATAGCCGGCGCTACGGACATCTTTTAAGCCGATAGAAATAATCAATTGTCGGCTTTTAAGAAACGAAATGGTTTCAAATAATAATCATTAGGGGTGTAACGATACATCGAACAATCGATGCATCGCGATAGTTTGACTGTCGATAGTGTATATCGATAGTAAAAAGAAACTATCGATAAAAATTGCGATAGTCAAGCAAACTATCGATAGCTTCGATAGTTTGTAATAGCGAAAGTAACATGGCTCAAATTCACTTGTATTTGTCGAATAATTACTCTGTATTTATAACAAAAAGCTCCGTTATCACTAAAATAGCGTTACACGATCTCAATGTCACATGGAAATCTTCGTCTACCATATAAGGCATGGCTTACTAAGAAATGTGTAAAATGGTTGATTTTGGCGCGAAAAAGCTGAAAATGGTCACGTACGCCAATAACAGACATGCTGAAAGCATGTCGCATATGGCAGGAAAGTTGGCTATGCCTTTTTAAACAAATTACTAAACTACCAATGTAATATTAATAATATACAATTTTGTATAATATAAAGAAAAAAAAAAATTACTTTATTATTTAATTCACAATCAGAATGCGACGTTACCGTGTACCTGAGATACCAGCTTAGGAGGCTCTTCTATTCGCCCCCCTCCCCTTTTGCCGCACCTTTAGAAGACACATGTTTTTATCTGCACCGTCTTGTGTCGTTTCATTCTGTCGGTTTATTTGTCGATATGACTACCGATAACCGTGTTAAAATATTACGTACTGATTTACGGGCTGGAGATGTTGATCAACTAGTGAATTATAATCTATTCTAGTCACAAATATATAATCTATTACAACTTAAGACGAGAAAGGTCGGCTTTTGAAAATGCTTTGACTTATATAGTATAGAGCTTACGTGTAAAATTAATGATTACGCGAGTCAAATGTTAATTGGACCGACAAATGCACACGTGTTAACTGGCGGTGTGTATACAGTGATATATCGTACAGATAGTGCTATATTGTATAGATAATGTGTATAGATTATGTGTAGTGCCTGTGACGTCACTAGCCAATCAACCGGATAAAGCTTGTAATTGAAAATTTGAAAACCGTTTTTGGCTGTCTGATGTTTAAACGTTAATATCTCAATTAATTTTAATCAGATTGGAGTGAACTTGACATAAAATGCATATAGTAACCAATGTGTATAGGCTCAATGAATCTAGTTTTCTCATTTTATGTGCTCTTTAATAATTAACTTGTTGTAGGAAACCAGAAGACCCCAAAATAACCCATGAGCTTAGACAGGCAACCCCACTTCTTATCACATACAGGAGAATTGAAACCAAGTCACTTGAATCAATGATAGACCTTATGATCTGAAGTGCATGTATTAACCTATTTAGCCAACTCCCAGGACATAAATCTATAAAACTGAATCATACACATCAAACACGGAGACACTAAAAAACAAACAATTCCATTTTGGTTCAATCAAAATTAAATGTATCAATCATAGTATTAGTAAAATGACAAAGATAGGCTGGCACTGCCAGGCAGGATACGCCCACATTTTCGAAAGATGGACAGAGAACAAGCAATACCGAAAGTGATTTTTCCTACATCTTTAAGTCCTGTATTTCATACTGTATTGGGAGCAGCCATTTAGTTGGTCAGTTCCAGTCTGATATTAATGAAATTCGAAACCGACAATGATTATGGTGTGATGGTACACAACCTAGAAATGTGACTTTTCATCAAAATCGGATAAGAATTGTGACCTGTAGAGAGTCCACAACCATGATATACCATATTTTTACACTATTCGCGTACAAACGGCGACCATTTCGTCCGGCAATTTTGGTACGATTTTCACGAAATTAGAACTCAACCATCCTCATCAAAATCGAATTAAAATTGTGACCTATACAGGCTCCACAATCATGATATATCATTTTTTTAACAGTATTCGCGTACAAACGGCGGCCATTTTGTCTGTCAATTTTGGTCCGATTTTCCCGAAATTCAAACTCAACCTTCCTTACAGTGCAACGGTGATATAATCAAACGTTTTTTTAAATTGGATAATAATTGTGACCTCCAGAGGGACCACAAGCTAAAGAAAGCGGGATTTTGCGTATAACCAGGGGCCATAATTCAGGAAGTTACGATCCGATATGCGCAAATATCGAAAAGAACCAAGATCTTTGGGTTATAACCATGAATTTCAAGTTTCATCAAAATCGAATTAAAATTGTGACCTTTACAGCGTCCACTACCTTGATATACCATTTTTTAACAGTATTCGCGTACAAACGGCGGCCATTTTGTGTGGCAATTTTGGTCTGATTTTCCCGAAATTCGAACTCAACCTTCCTTACGGTGTAGCAGTAATATAATCAAACGTTTTTTTAAATCGGATAATAATTGTGACCTCCAAGCTAAAAAAAGGCAATTTTGCGTATAATCAGGGGCCATAATTCAGGAAGTTACGATCCGATATGCGCAAATATCAAAAGGAAGCAAGATCTTTGGGTTATAACCATGAATTTCAAGTTTCATCAAAATCGAATCAAAATTGTGACCTCCACAGGGTCCACAACCTTGATATACCATTTTTTAACAGTATTCGCATACAAACGGCGGCCATTTTGTATGGCAATTTTCGTCCGATTTTCCCGAAATTCGAACTCAACCTTCCTTACGGTGTAACGGTGATATAATCAAACGTTTTTTTAAATCGAATAATAATTGTGACCTCCAAGCTAAAAAAAAGGCGATTTTGCGTATAATCAGGGGCCATAATTCAGGAAGTTACGATCCGATATGCGCAAATATCGAAAGGAAGCAAGATCTTTGGGTTATAACCATGAATTTCAAGTTTCATCAAAATCAAATCAAAATTGTGACCTCCACAGGGTCCACAACCTTGATATACCATTTTTTAACAGTATTCGCGTACAAACGGCGGCCATTTTGTATGGCAATTTTCATCCGATTTTCCCGAAATTCGAACTCAACCTTCCTTAGGGTGTAACGGTGATATAATCAAACGGTTTTTTAAATCGAATAATAATTGTGACCTCCAGAGGGACCACAAGCTAAAAAGGGTGATTTTTCGGACAATCAGGGGCCATAATTCAGGAAATTACATTCCGATAGCCGGAAATATCGAAAGGAACCAAGATCTTTGGGTTACAAACATGCATGTCAAGTTTCATCAAAATCGGTTCAAAATTGTGACCTCTATAGGGTCCACAAGCTAAAAACGTGATTTTTCGTACAATCAGGGGCCATAATCCATGAAGTTTTGATCCGATACATGCCAATATCGAAAGGAACCGAGATCTTATGGGGATAAACCTATATTTCAAGTTTCATCAAAATCGGATAAGAATTGTGACCTGTAGAGAGTCCACAAACAAATTGTGGACGGACGGACGGACGGACGGACGGACGGACGGACGTCCGGACGGACAGGGGCGACGACATAATACGTCCACATGAAAATGTGGGCGTATAAAAAGGGAGATAACTGACCTCCTGTTGTAATAATTTCCATTCTCGTTCACTGACCAATCGTTTACCTTCTAGAGATAATATATCAGATTTCGATTTTGCTACAGCTAAAAGAGATTTACGTGCTTCTACTTCTGGTGTCAGATCTGTAATATATATTATAAAATATCCATCAACAATCTACATGGTAACGAGGGATGAAAAATATTATAAATAGATGTGTACTTTGTTTGAAAGTAATAAGTTGTATGTGTCACGTGTCTTTTACTCATGAGTTGCACAAGTACAACAGTCAGGGCACTGAACTCTTGACTAGAATGTCCTGAGTTCAGATTATTGGGCTGATCAAGAACACTGGAGACTCTTGATTAGAATGTCTCCGGATTGTAAAACGATTTTCCTAATTGTCTGGGTTATGCCTATAGATCTGACTGTAAAAATGTTGACTAGTACACATAAAAGATCCAATGACAAGTGGGATTGGAAATGCTGCCATCACCAAAAACTTGATTGAGTTGATATGTTTCCAGGTATTACTCTCCAACGGAAGAGTCCATAACTTAAATTCAGAAATGAGATGAGTTAAAACTATGAATTGTTATAATCATGAAAAGATAAACCACCTGTAATGGCCTTCATTTGGGCATCGGTGAGAGAAGGAAGGTTTAAAACTTTATCTGGACTAATTCGAACTGTGGTCGTTGTCTCTAGATCCCCTAAAGATTTGGTATCATGGATTCCACTGTCTAAAAATTTTTCATCAGCAATTAAATTAAGATCAGAGTTCGATAAGGAAGGAGGAACATCGTTACTTAATAAATCAACATCATCAGAATTATTTGATGCCAGAGAAGCTTTTGATTGACTTTTCGATTTATCCAGTAAATCTTTGGTTTTCTGAAAAAGAAAAGAGTAAAACCATGATTATTATATTTCCTTCAAGCCTCAAGTTCCCTATTCAATGTCAATAATAATAGGACCATGTAAGGAAGACTAATTTTAATCTTTTCTTAAAGCAGACAGGATTTTATGCGACTTAACAGTAATTACAAAATGAAATGAAATGGGGTTTAACATCCTACTGTTCAACTGGGCTAATGAAGCCGGGTATTCACCATACAGTGTGCTATGAGGAAAATTTTGTGTGGGCAGAGGCGTTATGGCCTACTCTTATATCAAATTCAAACTGCCAGAGGATCTTTTAAGCCAATGTATACACGAGTCCTTGGTTTTCCATCTCATCTGAATGACTAGACAGCTGTCCTTGTCAGGCCCTCATGTACTGCACAACTGACAAGGTGAACCAAGCTGGAAAATACCAATGAACTTTCCCTGGCAATGCAGGGATCAAATGTACAGTATACACGAGACCTTGGTTTTTCATCTCATCTGAATGACTAGACAGCTGTCCTTGTCAGGCCCTCATGTACTGCTCGACTGACAAGGCGAACCAAGCCAGAAAATACCAATAAATTTTCTTTGGCAATGCAGGGATCGAACATGTGACCTCCAAGCTAGCTTCCTACTGTACCACACCTGACAGGGCTAAAGAAGATGGTAGTGCATTAAAGATCTAATTTTATTTTCTAAACAATATTTATTCAGAGAAACTGGATTGGAGAACTGTCAGAAGCCTATAGACCCCCTCTCCATATGCATTCAATTTTCATTTCTGTGTGTGTAAATAAACTCACCAGGGGAATTGCATCCACTAACTTTTTCTCTAAAAAAAGAAAAAAAGCAGAAAGATAAAATAACTTTAAAACATCCAATATGTAATCTTTTCAGCACTCAATGCCAAAAACTTTATCCCTACTGTGCTATATGCATTTCAAAATTAACATAATTTTTACATCCTTAACAATTCTTCTTCTATATATTCTCAAAGTTGACTAAATACAAACATGCTGGCACTCTGAAGTTATGATCTCAAAACATGACTTAATAACAGATCTTTCTATTGTTTATGTGGTTAAACTCTATAATCGACAACTTTATTCACTTTAACATTAATAATTTCTGTGTTGGCAATTTCATAACCTATACACTAGATGTTTTCTAACTTCCTACCTGCACTGATTTTACGTCTCTCAGCTTGTTCTTTCTCTTGCTTTTCTCTGGCCTCTTCCAACTCTCTAACCTTTTTCTCCTGAGCTTCACGTTCTAAATCTTGCTTCTGTAACTCTACAAAATATATATAGGACAGAAGTTTAGTTTTATATACATAGAGCAATCTGTTGAAGAAAATGTTTTCATGGAATGGACAGTTTATAAAGATATTAATTACACATTATGATCATCTGTTGGCTCCACCAACAGTTATACACCATAGATAAATTATTAACCAGATGTTGATTTATACACGCATCTCGAGAAATTAAACTGCTCGTCTACTAAATAAACGTGGTAGATAATAAATGGGGCGGAAAATTAAACCGTCAGCTATTTGTAATTCTCAAACAAGTTTTTATGATCTTTAGAAAGTAAACTATGGTCTACTTTCTGGATGTAAAAACGCCTAGTTATATCATACCAACCTTACAGTGATTGCTGCTAATCAACTGTGAAAGATTATCGACTGTAAAAACGCCTAGTTATATCATACCAACCTTACAGTGAGTGCTGCTAATCAACTGTGAAATATTATCGACAGCCCTGTGTAGAAGAAAATGAAATACTAACCTGCTATTTGTCTTTGTTGTTCTTGAGATAAAACACCTTCCATTCTTCTCATATCCATCATCATTAATCTCTGAGATTCTAGAAACTGGTCATTAGCCATCTGCCATGTTTGTTTTAATGAGTCGTGATTGCTCTTTTCATCTTCTAGTAAATGACAAACTACAAACAAAAAACAACAATTTCAACATTTACTAAGAAAATTTTGAAGAATACCAAATACATCTTCAATATCCACAAATTCAAGAAAACACAGTACAAGCTTTTTATATAAAACTATGATCCATTGCTCTTATCGTAAAATTATTAGTCGAAGATCACTCAGTTTTATTCAAAGTGAGTCTCTAATTAGGTCCAAGAGATTTGAAGTTTATATCTTCATTTGTTTGAGTTTCTACAAAATAATAATTATAATATAGTTTCTAAAAAAGCAAGCAATTTTCTATAATGAGAGAAAGAGTAATGATGTCATGAATGATCAGCCTATTGAGGATAACCCCTCAAAAAACCTTCCTTAATTAAAAGCATGTTTTAAGATAGATTAATGATTAATCATATTTCCTCTACCTTCATCAAGTTCTTTTCTAACTTTCTCAGTGTCTTCATTCAAAACATTTTTCTGAGTGGTAAGAACTGCTACAAACATCTCTAAATCCTTTCTTGCTGCCTTCTCAGCCTTCAGATATTTCACTAACTGGTTGAATTTATCTTCAGAATTAGTCATATCATCCAGGTCAGGTAAAGAAGGAGATTTCCTGTCTTCACCATTAAGTAGATCTTCATGCTAATAAGATAAACAAATTAATATTCAGCACATTTTGTAAGATTTTCCAATAACTGTGAAGCACCAACTATTCTAATGAAAAAAAAACAATACAAAATGTCAAAGATGGTGACAAAAAGTGAACTGAAATGAAATCCAATGAGGTTTAACGTCCTACTTTTCTGCACCGACTACAGTGTACTAAAACTACTATTTGGAAAATTCCAAATTGCGAAGGATTCTTTCACGTGCATACCAGTGTGTACACATGAACTCAGTTTTTCAACCCATCCAAACAACAAGCCACTGTTACTTTCAATTCATCATATCTTGGAAATAATAAACACAATTCTGGACTCATTCTCATATTGAGCTTTCACAATACTGTAGTTTGCAAGGCACTCGACAAGAACTTATTCAAAAATTGCTTGCATGTAGAGTTTTTTAGCAGTGATAGGAAACCCGAGGACAAGGAGAAAACTCATAAGGTTGAAGAGGCGACCATACTACTTGTCACATACAACCAGGGATTTGAAGACATCCCAGTTCACTCAATGACAGACCTTATGATACAACACTCACATGCTAACCATTCGGCCATTCAACACCCCAAATATCAATACAGTGTAAAACAAAAATGAATACCTGCAACTGTGCTAATTTTTTCTCAGATTGTTCTAATTTTTCTTGTAGAGATGATATTTCTCTTTCTAGGGGTAATACAACCGATTTTAATACTTCTGCATCTTCTTTAGCCTAAATGATGAAATAAATAATTGAATAAATAAACAAAAAAAAAAGCTGTGAGTGATTGCAGTGATGGTTTATGATAGTCAAAATTTTTATTAATCAGCCATCAAACTAGCGATGAGCCAATAGCATCAACCATAATTTTGTTTTGAATCCTTTTATTCGATGTCATATATTGACATAACCACTGTATTATGTTTCTATGGCGATTAATGTTACCTTCTTCATGCTGTCTTCAAGGTTTTCTGCAGTATGGTCCATACTAGTATTAGCTGACAAAGGAAGACTACCACCAACTCTCTTCAATGATTTCGCTACAGAGGTTAAGAAACTTTCTCCGCTATAAAACACAAAGATTGAACAAAATTAGTGTTTCGATTTCTGATCAAAAAAATAAATTTCCGTTTCCTTAGATCTGAAGTGTTGATTTGTGGTCTTTTGATTAAGCCAGAGCTGGGAAATAATCAATTTTCTGTTTCATTGTCGAAACAGATAGCCAAATATAATAATAAAATTTGGAACAGACTTATACTTAATTTTTCGACCACTCACCCCCTGGAGGACTTGCAAAAAAACCAACAAGGTTTGACAGGCTACCCTACTCCTTGCCATGTACAAGCTTGGAATGGAATCAAAACCATGCTCCTTGACTCAATAACAAACCTTTTGATCTACGAGCATGCGTCAACCATTCCACCACTCACCCCCAGGACCCCAATCCCAAGAGTCAATGAAGTTAAGCTACCTTTACAGATAAAAAAAAATTATTTTGAAGCATACATCTTACTAAGCTGTGTCTTCCAAAATTTAAAGATCATTTCATATAGCAAAACTAAAATTTTTGAAACAATAATGAAATTAGACTGGTGGCCAGTCTTCTCCACACACCAAAAATTGGCCAGTCCTCTCAAAAAAAAACAACGTAATCTCTAGAGACTGGGCAAATAGAGCTTCATTCTCATCTAGTAGGTCAATCTGCATTATGTAGGTCGTGTGACGTCGTCCACGTGATCACGACATATCTAACATCACGTGATAATAAACATGGCTGTTGACTAACTGGCAAAACTGGTGTAGGTGCGAGATGTTTGTTGTGGATAACAGTTATTGTTATTTAGTGATACTTTAACGATCTAAGAATTTTGTTGACGGACAATATCTGTCGAATGAACGGATACAACGTATGGGATGAGGTGAATGAACATAAATAATTACACACGACATCATTATATCAACTTAACGAAGCCAGTTCATTCGTATCGGGACGAAGCCGAATGGCGAATGGAAACAAAAACGTGACATCAGCCCGCAGACTTTATTTACAAATTCGTGTCACATGACTCGGGGCTTGCTTGACAACTGTCAAACATTCCAAATAAGGAACAACGTAAAACAGGACAGGAACGCCCATTTTATTGTGAAGCTCGCAAATTGTCCAGTCTCTGGTGCTGGTTACAGGTTTACTCAATTTTTTTTTTTTATACAAATGGAAACGAAAGTGTTGGTTTACTAAAAATTAATACTTTTATATAATTCGAAATGTAAAATAAATAGAAGAGACTGAGCCAGTCTATAATGAAATATATAACTATGGGAATATACATATACCGGTGTTCTTGGCCAAGTTTTGATCTTAATTCTTGAATTTCTTCTTCATATTTTCCTGTTAAATCCACAAGTTTATTTCTCTCTATATCATATTGTGCTGCTGTAGAATGTGATGCCTCATCAGCAGCTTCTATAAAAAAATTATTATACATTAATGAGTTATTATATAATAAACATTTAACTAATAAAATATATAGAGTTTTATCATCAGTTGCCTTTATAAAATAATCATTATACATTCATGAGTTATAGAATAAATATTTATCTAATATAAATACATAGAGTTTTATCATCAGCTGCTTCTATAAAACATCATTCAGCAAAGAAAAAATATTGTATTCCATGGAATTGTGTATTTCCAGTTCAACTACAGATGTAATATAATCTGCTTTAATGGCATTTAGTAATTGTATTCCATAAAATTGTCACCTGTGTAACATTTATCTAACATAAATACATAGTGACTTCCATCGTCATGTAAAACTAATTATCATTGGTCTGGCTTTTAAATTTCTATAGCTTAGTCCCAAATTACCAAAAGCAATAGAATAATGCCTGGCTGCTACTACTAATACCCACTGTTGATCACTACAAGTTTATCATCTGATTGACAATTGAATCATGTCATATTAGTTGTTGATTAATTGTTTATCACTAAAATAATCAACTAAAGCACTAAAAAGATGACACAGTTCAAGCTATCAATCATTAAAATCTGACCCAGTGTCTTATTTCTTAGTCGATATCTGTCAATATAGATATCAGACGTCAGGGTTCTAATCAGAACGATCCAAATTACACTTAAGGCAACAACTTGAACTAACTCATTCTTCAGTGTTGTACTTGAATCCATTTATAATCAAAATTCGATTTGGAAAACACTGGAAAGAGTTTTTCCAGGATGACAACATTAAAGCACAATCTTCTATAAATTCTATTTTCTTGTTTTGAAATTCTTAATACTGGATCAAGAATTCACTCACCATTCATCAGTCCTTGAAGAGAAGCTACTTCTTCTTGACACTGTTTTTGTATTGTTTTTATAACTTCTTGTTTATTTATCTCTGATAAGGCTGCCGCCATTTTTACTCCTTCTAACTCTGAGAGAACCTTTTCTAGTTCTTTCTCTAAGTTCTTTACTTTTTCTTCAGACGATGACGATTCTTCCTTTACTTTATTTAATTCCTCTGAAATATACAAATAATAATGGTATAATAAAATAAAGATAGGCTAACAGAGAGCCTAAACATTTTTCCAAGCAGTCAAAAATTGTGCTATTTTTATTCTTTTGTTTGTATTATGAAAGTATTAAAAACTAATCAAGTGCAACAACACATAAATTAACTTGCAGAAATAATTAAAATTTTCTGGGTTTCTAGTTCAGTAAAGAAATGAAACAGGGTTTAACAACCTGCATAAATATTGTTACATAAAATGATGATTTGTATGCAGCCTTTTTCAAAATTATATAATTATACTGTATGTGAATACAACATGCAAATACCTTCTTTTTGTAGAAAAATTTCTTTAAATTTAGCTCTTTTTTGACCAAATTCATTTTCCAGATCAGTTTTAATACTGTTTTCTCTTTCTTCCAGTTCTGCAACTCTCTTTCTTAACTTAGTCAATTCATCTGAAATTATATGAATACAAAAAATTATCTATTTAAATTGATTCCCAATTGAAAATGAATGATACAATTCTTACATCATTTAGTATGACAAACTAATAGCACAAACATCAGTGTGTAAAGCAAACATTAATGCTTGTCACTTATTAAATTTGCTTTATGTAACTGCTAAATCTACTTTTTGCAGATCTTTATTTTGGCTACAAATGTGATAAACTATTGTTTAAACATTTATTCACATGCCAAGCCCATAAACAACTCTCTAGAGCATTAGATAACTGAGATTAAATCAATTAAGACGCTGGATAATCAAGACTAACGCGACTGTCTAGTAAAGTAACATAAAGTTGCTATGATAATAAATAATATACGCTACATCTTGTCAAAATCTTCAACACTGATAACTTTGCTCAGAATAAAGTACCGTAATTTGAATGGAATTTCAATATATTCATTTGTCATTTATAGGTATTATAGCAGCCAGCTCTATACCTAAATTTTACATACCGGTAATCCCTTTAAAGCAGACGAACCTGTAACTCAATAGTTTCAATCAGATTTGAAATAGAAAATCGTGATTTAGAAATATACTTCAAAATGTTCCATTTCAATCAATATTAAAGTTGTTATCTTGTCGTTACAATATGGGATTCCTAATGAGCAGATATTGGTATTCTCCCACGTAGATCTGGGGCTATCACACAGATCTCTATACACTATAAGCATTTCAATGAAAATAAACAAGTGACAGTAAAAGGAATAAGTCTACTACCCAAATATTGAAACAAGAAATTTACAAATCATAAATTTTATTGACACAGATTACACTGTCATTTGATTTGATGACAGTGTATTTGCTGTTTGAAGCTATAAATAGTTGTTGTGATTTTACTGATGACCGTGACACATGACATACACTGTTTATTGATCAGGGCCCCACTTCAACAAGGACTATAGGCTATGGTACCAAACCACACCGTAACCATTCCAAATTCCCTGTATGCGTATGCCTAAAGTAAAGGCATAAACAAATTTGACTGCCTGCTAATAGGTCTTCTGCTTTTTAAAGCTTTTCATCAACAGTTAGTCAGCGACACAGTTTACTAGAGCAAAGTAATATCTGGAGACTTGAAATTTTTAGGGACCTCACACCAAATTTCAGGGATTGGGTTAGGGGTACCCTGACCGGCTGACCCTAACCCTGCCCCTGGTAGAGGTGCGTTACTGAAATAGTGCCCGATTCTATTTATTCATTTGGAAAACTTCGTGTGCAATAGACAATCTTCATGTAGCTGGCGTTTTATAGGATTGTTGACTACTGTCAAATTAATACTTTCAGAATGGAATCGTATCTGTCGACTTACGTCGGCACGATGACCGAATGGGTACACATTTTGATATCATCGGCATAATGTTGATTTACTTTGTTCATCTTATTATTTTAAATTGCATACCGTTTGAAATCGGCTCTGCCGATTCCATAGGTCCAAAATCATCCACGTCAGTCATTTTATTGGTTTTGTTTATATTTTTTGGAGCATTTTCTGCAAAGATCAGAAATTATTTCAATTACCCCTAAGTACCACAAGGATAGCCAGTCAGCAAATTCGGTCGATGGTTGGGTTAAAATTTGGGAATAGTTTGTTTGACGTAAATAAAAAACGCACTAACTCAAATTTCCTGAAATCGTTTTTGTCTATTTTGTTTATTTTCCCCGAAGTTCAGATCTGACCGTTGAAATCAAAACTTTATTGAGATTTTTCTTCAATAGAAATCCCCTAAACAACCTGTTTACCACTCTTAGCGAGTAAGGTCATCAAATTCGGGTTAAAGGTCAACGACTGATGTCATCGACTGAAAACATAAACATAAACAATGGCCGTGAAAGAAACAGCCAGTGTTGTAGTCTGTGTCCCATGCTTCATGATACAGTGAGCACCTGCAAACCATTCGGCCATCCACCGACCCCCATTCTGAAGGTGTCAGACGCTCGGTAGGGAAGGGGAAGGGTGGGGAAGGTCTTATAATTCTAAACATCAGTCGTATAGTTCAGTCGTATAACTCAGTCGTATAGTTCAGTCGTATACTTCAGTCGAATAATCCAGTCGAATAAACCAGTCGTATAATCCAGTCGTATAAACCAGTCGAATAATCCAGTCGTATAAACAAGTCGCTCAATATAAGTAACGGTGGCAGTGAAATAATATAATATTTTATCAATTCATGCTCGTAGCCATAGCTGAAGGAGCCGGGGGCACGGGGTAGAGTTCGGGGGCCAGGGGCCTTCCCAAATAGTTTCAAGTTCGATTTTACAGGCAAAAATAGTTTAGCAAGTAAGGTATTCAGACCATAGCTAAGCTATAGCTGAAAGATAGAGAGAGAGAGAGAGAGAGAGAGAGGGGTTTAACGTCCACTCGACACAAAGTATGTCATTTCGGGACTAACATATGGTTTTTAATTTTAGTTCAATAATTCTCTTGCGCGTAATGGTCTTAAGCAGTTGGAGGAAACAGGAGGATCCGGAGAAAATCCACGAAGTTGTTCTGGCGACCCTTCTCCTTGTCACGTACACCCAGGGATTCGAAACCACGCCAGTTGACTCAATGACAGGCTTCATGATACAGCAAGCACATGGAAACCGTTCTGCCATCACCTCCCACCCCCACCCATAAATGAAGGAGTCAGAAACTCGGTAGGGAAGGGGGAGGGGGTGGAGGAGGTTTTCATTAGTCTTAACACCAGTCAAATAGTTCAGTCGTATAATTCAGTCGTATAGTTCAGTCGTATAGTTCAGTCGTATAGCCCAGTCGTATAATTCAGTCGTATACTTCAGTCGAATAATCCAGTCGAATAAACCAGTCGTATAATCCAGTCGAATAAACCAGTCGTATAATCCAGTCGAATAATCCAGTCGTATAAACCAGTCGAATAAACAAGTCGCTCAATATAAGCAACGGTGGCAGTGAACTAAGATAATATTTTATCAATTCATGCTCGTAACCATAGTTGAAGGAGCCGGGGGCACGGGGTAGAGTTCGGGGGCCAGGGGCCTTCCCAAATAGTTTCAAGTTCGATTTTACAGGCAAAAGTAGTTTGGCAAGTAAGGTATTCAGACCATAGCTAAGCCACAGCTGAAAGATAGAGAGAGAGAGAGAGAGAGAGAGGGGTTTAACGTCCACTCGACACAAAGTATGTCATTTCGGGACTAACATATGGTTTTTAATTTTATTTCAATAATTCGCTTGCGCGTAGGGGTCTTAAGCAGTTGGAAGAAACAGGAGGACCCGTAGAAAATCCACGAAGTTGGTCAGGCGACCCTTCTCCTTGTCACGTACAACCAGGGATTCGAAAGCACGGCCGTTGGCTCAATGACTGGCTTCATGATACAGCAAGCACATGGAAACCGTTCGACAATCAACTCCCACCCCCACCCATAAATGAAGGAGTCAGATGCTCGGTAGGGAAGGGGGTGGTGGGGTGGGGGGTGGGGGTTATGCTATCCATTAGTCTTAACATTAGTCAAATAGTTCAGTCGTATAATTCAGTCGTATAGTTCAGTCGTATAGTTCAGTCGTATAACTCAGTCGTATAGTCCAGTCATTTAATTCAGTCGTATACTTCAGTCGAATAATCCAGTCGAATAAACCAGTCGTATAATCCAGTCGAATAAACCAGTCGTATAATCCAGTCGAATAATCCAGTCGTATAAACCAGTCGAATAAACAAGTCGCTCAATATAAGCAACGGTGGCAGTGAACTAAGATAATATTTTATCAATTCATGCTCGTAACCATAGTTGAAGGAGCCGGGGGCACGGGGTAGAGTTCGGGGGCCAGGGGCCTTCCCAAATAGTTTCAAGTTCGATTTTACAGGCAAAAGTAGTTTGGCAAGTAAGGTATTCAGACCATAGCTAAGCTATAGCTGAAAGAGAGAGAGAGCGAGAGAGACAGAGACAGAGAGAGAGAGAGAGAGGTTTAACGTCCACTCGACACAAAGTATGTCATTTCTGGACTAACATATGGTTTTTAATTTTATTTCAATAATTCTCTTGCGCGTAATGGTCTTAAGCAGTTGGAGGAAACAGGAGGACCCGGAGAAAATCCACGAAGTTGTTCAGGCGACCCTTCTCCTTGTCACGTACACCCAGGGATTCGAAACCACGCCAGTTGACTCAATGACAGGCTTCATGATACAGCAAGCGCATGGAAACCGTTCTGCCATCACCTCCCACCCCCACCCATAAATGAAGGAGTCAGAAACTCGGTAGGGAAGGGGGAGGGGGTGGAGGAGGTTTTCATTAGTCTTAACACCAGTCAAATAGTTCAGTCGTATAATTCAGTCGTATAGTTCAGTCGTATAGTTCAGTCGTATAACTCAGTCGTATAGCCCAGTCGTATAATTCAGTCGTATACTTCAGTCGAATAATCCAGTCGAATAAACCAGTCGTATAATCCAGTCGAATAAACCAGTCGTATAATCCAGTCGAATAATCCAGTCGAATAATCCAGTCGTATAAACCAGTCGAATAAACAAGTCGCTCAATATAAGCAACGGTGGCAGTGAAATAATGTAATATTTTATCAATTCATGCTCGTAGCCATATCTGAAGGAGCCGGGGGCATGGGGTAGAGTTCGGGGGCCAGGGGCCTTCCCAACTAGTTTCAAGTTCGATTTTTACAGGCAAAAGTAGTTTGGCAAGTAAGGTATTCAGACCATGGCTAAGCTATAGCTGAAAGAGAGAGAGAGAGAGAGAGAGAGAGAGAGAGAGAGTGTGTGAGAGAGAGAGAGAGTGAGGGGGAGGGGGAATGGGGTTTATTGTCCACTCGACTCAAAGTATGTCATTTCGGGACTAACATATGGTTTTTAATTTTATTTCAATAATTCGCTTGCGCGTAGGGGTCTTAAGCAGTTGGAGGAAACAGGAGGACCCAGAGAAAACCCACGAAGTTGGTCAGGCGACCCTTCTCCTTGTCACGCACAACCAGGGATTCGAAAGCACGGCAGTTAACTCAATCACAGGCTTCATGATACAGCAAGCACATGGAAACCGTCCTGTCATCACCTCCCACCCCCACTCATAAATGAAGGAGTCAGAAACTCGGTAGGGAAGGGGGAGGGGGTGGAGGAGGTTTTCATTAGTCTTAACATCAGTCAAATAGTTCAGTCGTATAATTCAGTCGTATAGTTCAGTCGTATAGTTCAGTCGTATAACTCAGTCGTATAGCCCAGTCGTATACTTCAGTCGAATAATCCAGTCGAATAAACCAGTCGTATAATCCAGTCGAATAAACCAGTCGTATAATCCAGTCGAATAATCCAGTCGTATAAACCAGTCGAATAAACAAGTCGCTCAATATAAGCAACGGTGGCAGTGAACTAAGATAATATCTTATCAATTCATGCTCGTAACCATAGCTGAAGGAGCCGGGGGCACGGGGTAGAGTCCGGGGGCCAGGGTCCTTCCCAACTAGTTTCAAGTTCGATTTTACGGGCAAAAGTAGTTTGGCATGTAAGGTATTCAGACCATAGCTAAGTTATAGCTGAAAGAGAGAGAGAAACAGAGAGACAGAGAGAGAGAGAGAAATGGGGTTTAACGTCCACTCGACACAAAGTATATCATTTCGGGACTAACATATGGTTTTTAATTTTATTTCAATAATTCGCTTGCGCGTAGGGGTCTTAAGCAGTTGGAAGAAACAGGAGGACCCGAAGAAAAACCACGAAGTTGGTCAGGCGACCCTTCTCCTTGTCACGTACAACCAGGGATTCGAAATCACGGCAGTTGACTCAATGACTGGCTTCATGATACAGCAAGCACCTAGAAACCGTTCGACAATCAACTCCCACCCCCACCCATAAATGAAGGAGTCAGATGCTCGGTAGGGAAGGGGGTGGTGGGGTGTGGGGGTGGGGCGTTGCTGGTGTGCTATCCATTAGTCTTAACATCAGTCAAATAGTTCAGTCGTATAATTCAGTCGTATAGTTCAGTCGTATAACTCAGTCGTATAGTCCAGTCGTATAATTCAGTCGTATACTTCAGTCGAATAATCCAGTCGAATAAACCAGTCGTATAATCCAGTCGAATAAACCAGTCGTATAATCCAGTCGAATAATCCAGTCGTATAAACCAGTCGAATAAACAAGTCGCTCAATATAAGCAACGGTGGCAGTGAAATAATGTAATATTTTATCAATTCATGCTCGTAGCCATATCTGAAGGAGCCGGGGGCACGGGGTAGAGTTCGGGGGCCAGGGGCCTTCCCAACTAGTTTCAAGTTCGATTTTTACAGGCAAAAGTAGTTTGACAAGTAAGGTATTCAGACCATGGCTAAGCTATAGCTGAAAGAGAGAGAGAGAGAGAGAGAGAGAGTGTGTGGGAGAGAGAGAGAGAGTGAGGGGGAGGGGGAATGGGGTTTATTGTCCACTCGACTCAAAGTATGTCATTTCGGGACTAACATATGGTTTTTAATTTTATTTCAGAGAGAGAGAGAGAGAAATGGGGTTTAACGTCCACTCAACACAAACTAGGTCATTTCGGGACTAACATATATGGTTTAATTTTATTTCAATAATTTGCTTGCGCGTAGGGGTCTTTAGCAGTGGGAGGAAACCGGAGTGCCCGGAGGAAACCCACGAGGTTGAGAAGGCGCCCCTATCTCCATGTCACATACGCTCACACCAGGGCTCGAAATCACAGCCGCAAGCCAGAGGTGACCGGCCAGCTAGAGATCGAAGCGCGGCACTCTAGTCCACTAGGCCATCCCAACCCCCCAATTTTATTTCAGTAATTCGCTTGCGCGTATGGGTCTTAAGCAGTTGGAGGAAACAGGAGGACCCAGAGAAAACCCACGAAGTTGGTCAGGCGACCCTTCTCCTTGTCACGCACAACCAGGGATTCGAAAGCACGGCAGTTGACTCAATGACAGGCTTCATGATACAGCAAGCACATGGAAACCGTTCTGCCATCACCTCCCACCCCCACCATAAATGAAGGAGTCAGAAACTCGGTAGGGAAGGGGGGGGGGGAGGTGGAGGAGGTTTTCATTAGTCTTAACATCAGTCAAATAGTTCAGTCGTATAATTCAGTCGTATAGTTCAGTCGTATAGTTCAGTCGTATAACTCAGTCGTATAGTCCAGTCGTATAATTCAGTCGTATACTTCAGTCGAATAATCCAGTCGAATAAACCAGTCGTATAATCCAGTCGAATAAACCAGTCGTATAATCCAGTCGAATAATCCAGTCGTATAAACCAGTCGAATAAACAAGTCGCTCAATATAAGCAACTTGGGCAGTGAACTAAGATAATATCTTATCAATTCATGCTCGTAACCATAGCTGAAGGAGCCGGGGGCACGGGGTAGAGTCCAGGGGCCAGGGGCCTTCCCAACTAGTTTCAAGTTCGATTTTACGGGCAAAAGTAGTTTGGCAAGTAAGGTATTCAGACCATAGCTAAGCTATAGCTGAAAGAGAGAGAGAGACAGGGAGACAGAGAGAGAGAGAGAAATGGGGTTTAACGTCCACTCGACACAAAGTATATCATTTCGGGACTAACATATGGTTTTTAATTTTATTTCAATAATTCGCTTGCGCGTAGGGGTCTTAAGCAGTTGGAAGAAACAGGAGGACCCGGAGAAAAACCACGAAGTTTGTCAGGCGACCCTTCTCCTTGTCACGTACAACCAGGGATTCGAAATCACGGCAGTTGACTCAATGACTGGCTTCATGATACAGCAAGCACATGGAAACCGTTCGACAATCAACTCCCACCCCCACCCATAAATGAAGGAGTCAGATGCTCGGTAGGGAAGGGGGTGGTGGGGTGGGGGTGGGGGGTGTGGGGTATGCTATCCATTAGTCTTAACATCAGTCAAATAGTTCAGTCGTATAATTCAGTCGTATAGTTCAGTCGTATAACTCAGTCGTATAGTCCAGTCGTATAATTCAGTCGTATACTTCAGTCGAATAATCCAGTCGAATAAACCAGTCGTATAATCCAGTCGAATAAACCAGTCGTATAATCCAGTCGAATAATCCAGTCGTATAAACCAGTCGAATAAACAAGTCGCTCAATATAAGCAACGGTGGCAGTAAAATAATGTAATATTTTATCAATTCATGCTCGTAGCCATATCTGAAGGAGCCGGGGGCACGGGGTAGAGTTCGGGGGCCAGGGGCCTTCCCAACTAGTTTCAAGTTCGATTTTTACAGGCAAAAGTAGTTTGGCAAGTAAGGTATTCAGATCATGGCTAAGCTATAGCTGAAAGAGAGAGAGAGAGAGAGAGTGTGAGAGAAAGAGAGAGAGTGAGGGGGAGGGGGATCGGGGTTTATTGTCCACTCGACTCAAAGTATGTCATTTCGGGACTAACATATGGTTTTTAATTTTATTTCAATAATTCGCTTGCGCGTAGGGGTCTTAAGCAGTTGGAGGAAACAGGAGGACCCAGAGAAAACCCACGAAGTTGGTCAGGCGACCCTTCTCCTTGTCACGCACAACCAGGGATTCGAAAGCACGGCAGTTGACTCAATGACAGGCTTCATGATACAGCAAGCACATGGAAACCGTTCTGCCATCACCTCCCACCCCCACCATAAATGAAGGAGTCAGAAACTCGGTAGGGAAGGGGGAGGGGGTGGAGGAGGTTTTCATTAGTCTTAACATCAGTCAAATAGTTCAGTCGTATAATTCAGTCGTATAGTTCAGTCGTATAGTTCAGTCGTATAACTCAGTCGTATAGTCCAGTCGTATAATTCAGTCGTATACTTCAGTCGAATAATCCAGTCGAATAAACCAGTCGTATAATCCAGTCGAATAAACCAGTCGTATAATCCAGTCGAATAATCCAGTCGTATAAACCAGTCGAATAAACAAGTCGCTCAATATAAGCAACGGTGGCAGTGAACTAAGATAATATTTTATCAATTCATGCTCGTAACCATAGCTGAAGGAGCCGGGGGCACGGGGTAGAGTCCGGGGGCCAGGGGCCTTTCCAACTAGTTTCATGTTCGATTATACGGGCAAAAGTAGTTTGGCAAGTAAGGTATTCAGACCATAGCTAAGCTATAGCTGAAAGAGAGAGAGAGAGAGAGAGAGAGAGAGAGAAATGGGGTTTAACGTCCACTCGACACAAAGTATATCATTTCGGGACTAACATATGGTTTTTAATTTTATTTCAATAATTCGCTTGCGCGTATGGGTCTTAAGCAGTTGTAAGAAACAGGAGGACCCGAAGAAAATCCACGAAGTTGGTCTGACGACCCTTCTCCTTGTCACGTACAACCAGGGATTCGAAATCACGGCAGTTGACTCAATGACTGGCTTCATGATACAGCAAGCACATGGAAACCGTTCAACTCCCACCCCCACCCATAAATGAAGGAGTCAGATGCTCGGTAGGGAAGGGGGTGGTGGGGTGGGAGGGGGTATGCTATCCATTAGTCTTAACATCAGTCAAATAGTTCAGTCGTATAGTTCAGTCGTATAGTTCAGTCGTATAGTTCAGTCGTATAACTCAGTCGTATAGTCCAGTCGTATAATTCAGTCGTATACTTCAGTCGAATAATCCAGTCGAATAAACCAGTCGTATAATCCAGTCGAATAAACCAGTCGTATAATCCAGTCGAATAATCCAGTCGTATAAACCAGTCGAATAAACAAGTCGCTCAATTTTATCAATTCATGCTCGTAGCCATATCTGAAGGAGCCGGGGGCACCGTTCGGTCATCAACTCCCACCCCCACCCATAAATGAAGTAGTCAGATGCTCGGTAGGGAAGGGGGGGGGAGTTGATTGCCGAACGGTTTCCATGTGCTTGCTGTATCATGAAGCCTGTCATTGAATCTACTGGCGTGGTTTCGAATCCCTGGTTGTACGTGACAAGGAGAAGGGTCGCCAGACCAACTTCGTGTATTTTCTCCGGGTTCTCCTGTTTCCTCCAACTGCTTAAGACCCCTACGCGCAAGCAAATTATTGAAATAAAATTAAAAACCATATGTTAGTCCCGAAATGACATACTTTGAGTCGAGTGGACATTAAACCCCACCCCCTCTCTCTCTCTCTCTCTCTCTCTCTCTCTCTCTCTCTCTTTCAGCTATAGCTTAGCTATGGTCTGAATACCTTACTTGCCAAACTACTTTTGCCCGTAAAATCGAACTTGAAACTAGTTGAGAAGGCCCTTGGACCCCGAACTCTACCCCGTGCCACCGGCTCCTTCAGCTATGGCTACGAGCATGAATTGATAAAATATTATCTTAGTTCACTGCATTCGTTGCTTATATTGAGCGACTTGTTTATTCGACTGGTTTATACGACTGGATTATTCGACTGGTTTATACGACTGGATTATACGACTGGTTTATACGACTGGATTATACGACTGGTTTATTCGACTGGATTATTCGACTGAAGTATACGACTGAATTATACGACTGAACTATACGACTGAGTTATACCACTGAGTTATACGACTGAACTATACGACTGAATTATACGACTGAACTATTTGACTGATGTTAAGACTAATGGATAGCATACCCCCCACCCCACCACCCCCTTCCCTACCGAGCATCTGACTCCTTCATTTATGGGTGGGGGTGGGAGTTGATTGTCGAACGGTTTCCATGTGCTTGCTGTATCATGAAGTCAGTCATTGAGTCAACTGCCGTGCTTTCGAATCCCTGGTTGTACGTGACAAGGAGAAGGGTCGCCTGACCAACTTCGTGGATTTTCTCCGGGTCCTCCTGTTTCTTCCAACTGCTTAAGACCCCTACGCGCAAGCGAATTATTGAAATAAAATTAAAAACCATATGTTAGTCCCGAAATGATATACTTTGTGTCGAGTGGACGTTAAACCCCATTTCTCTCTCTCTCTCTCTCTCTCTTTCAGCTATAGCTTAGCTATGGTCTGAATACCTTACTTGCCAAACTACTTTTGCCCGTAAAATCGAACTTGAAACTAGTTGGGAAGGCCCCTGGCCCCCCGGACTCTACCCCGTGCCCCCGGCTCCTTCAACTATGGTTACGAGCATGAATTGATAAAATATTATCTTAGTTCACTGCCACCGTTGCTTATATTGAGCGACTTGTTTATTCGACTGGTTTATACGACTGGATTATTCGACTGGATTATACGACTGGTTTATTCGACTGGATTATACGACTGGTTTATTCGACTGGATTATTCGACTGAAGTATACGACTGAATTATACGACTGGGCTATACGACTGAGTTATACGACTGAACTATACGACGGAACTATACGACTGAATTATACGACTGAACTATTTGACTGGTGTTAAGACTAATGAAAACCTCCTCCACACCCTCCCCCTTCCCTACCGAGTTTCTGACTCCTTCATTTATGGGTGGGGGTGGGGGGTGATGGCAGAACGGTTTCCATGTGCTTGCTGTATCATGAAGCCTGTCATTGAGTCAACTGGCGTGGTTTCGAATCCCTGGGTGTACGTGACAAGGAGAAGGGTCGCCTGAACAACTTCGTGGATTTTCTCCGGGTCCTCCTGTTTCCTCCAACTGCTTAAGACCATTACGCGCAAGAGAATTATTGAACTAAAATTAAAAACCATATGTTAGTCCCGAAATGACATACTTTGTGTCGAGTGGACGTTAAACCCCTCTCTCTCTCCCTCTCTCTCTCTCTCTCTCTCTCTCTCTTTCAGCTATAGCTTAGCTATGGTCTGAATACCTTACTTGCCAAACTACTTTTGCCTGTAAAATCGAACTTGAAACTATTTGGGAAGGCCCCTGGCCCCCGAACTCTACCCCGTGCCCCCGGCTCCTTCAGCTATGGTTACGAGCATGAATTGATAAAATATTATCTTAGTTCACTGCCACCGTTGCTTATATTGAGCGACTTGTTTATTCGACTGGTTTATACGACTGGATTATTCGACTGGATTATACGACTGGTTTATTCGACTGGATTATACGACTGGATTATACGACTGGTTTATTCGACTGGATTATTCGACTGAAGTATACGACTGAATTATACGACTGGACTATACGACTGAGTTATACGACTGAACTATACGACGGAACTATACGACTGAATTATACGACTGAACTATTTGACTGATGTTAAGACTAATGGATAGCATACCCCCCCCCCCCTGCCCCCACCCCACCACCCCCTTCCCTACCGAGCATCTGACTCCTTCATTTATGGGTGGGGGTGGGAGTTGATTGTCGAACGGTTTCCATGTGCTTGCTGTATCATGAAGCCAGTCATTGAATCAACTGCCGTGCTTTCGAATCCCTGGTTGTACGTGACAAGGAGAAGGGTCGCCTGACCAACTTCGTGGATTTTCTCCGGGTCCTCCTGTTTCTTCCAACTGCTTAAGACCCCTACGCGCAAGCGAATTATTGAAATAAAATTAAAAACCATATGTTAGTCCCGAAATGATATACTTTGTGTCGAGTGGACGTTAAACCCCATTTCTCTCTCTCTCTCTCTCTCTCTCTCTCTCTCTCTTTCAGCTATAGCTTAGCTATGGTCTGAATACCTTACTTGCCAAACTACTTTTGCCCGTAAAATCGAACTTGAAACTAGTTGGGAAGGCCCCTGGCCCCCCGGACTCTACCCCGTGCCCCCGGCTCCTTCAACTATGGTTACGAGCATGAATTGATAAAATATTATCTTAGTTCACTGCCACCGTTGCTTATATTGAGCGACTTGTTTATTCGACTGGTTTATACGACTGGATTATTCGACTGGATTATACGACTGGTTTATTCGACTGGATTATACGACTGGTTTATTCGACTGGATTATTCGACTGAAGTATACGACTGAATTATACGACTGGGCTATACGACTGAGTTATACGACTGAACTATACGACTGAACTATACGACTGAATTATACGACTGAACTATTTGACTGGTGTTAAGACTAATGAAAACCTCCTCCACCCCCTCCCCCTTCCCTACCGAGCTTCTGACTCCTTCATTTATGGGTGGGGATGGGGGGTGGTGGCAGAACGGTTTCCATGTGCTTGCTGTATCATGAAGCCTGTCATTGAGTCAACTGGCGTGGTTTCGAATCCCTGGGTGTACGTGACAAGGAGAAGGGTCGCCTGAACAACTTCGTGGATTTTCTCCGGGTCCTCCTGTTTCCTCCAACTGCTTAAGACCATTACGCGCAAGAGAATTATTGAACTAAAATTAAAAACCATATGTTAGTCCCGAAATGACATACTTTGTGTCGAGTGGACGTTAAACCCCTCTCTCTCTCTCTCTCTCTCTCTCTCTCTCTCTCTCTCTCTTTCAGCTATAGCTTAGCTATGGTCTGAATACCTTACTTGCCAAACTACTTTTGCCTGTAAAATCGAACTTGAAACTATTTGGGAAGGCCCCTGGCCCCCGAACTCTACCCCGTGCCCCCGGCTCCTTCAGCTATGGTTACGAGCATGAATTGATAAAATATTATCTTAGTTCACTGCCACCGTTGCTTATATTGAGCGACTTGTTTATTCGACTGGTTTATACGACTGGATTATTCGACTGGATTATACGACTGGTTTATTCGACTGGATTATACGACTGGTTTATTCGACTGGATTATTCGACTGAAGTATACGACTGAATTATACGACTGGACTATACGACTGAGTTATACGACTGAACTATACGACGGAACTATACGACTGAATTATACGACTGAACTATTTGACTGATGTTAAGACTAATGGATAGCATACCCCCCCCCACCCCACCACCCCCTTCCCTACCGAGCATCTGACTCCTTCATTTATGGGTGGGGGTGGGAGTTGATTGTCGAACGGTTTCCATGTGCTTGCTGTATCATGAAGTCAGTCATTGAGTCAACTGCCGTGCTTTCGAATCCCTGGTTGTACGTGACAAGGAGAAGGGTCGCCTGACCAACTTCGTGGATTTTCTCCGGGTCCTCCTGTTTCTTCCAACTGCTTAAGACCCCTACGCGCAAGCGAATTATTGAAATAAAATTAAAAACCATATGTTAGTCCCGAAATGATATACTTTGTGTCGAGTGGACGTTAAACCCCATTTCTCTCTCTCTCTCTCTCTCTTTCTCTCTCTCTTTCAGCTATAGCTTAGCTATGGTCTGAATACCTTACTTGCCAAACTACTTTTGCCCGTAAAATCGAACTTGAAACTAGTTGGGAAGGCCCCTGGCCCCCCGGACTCTACCCCGTGCCCCCGGCTCCTTCAACTATGGTTACGAGCATGAATTGATAAAATATTATCTTAGTTCACTGCCACCGTTGCTTATATTGAGCGACTTGTTTATTCGACTGGTTTATACGACTGGATTATTCGACTGGATTATACGACTGGTTTATTCGACTGGATTATACGACTGGTTTATTCGACTGGATTATTCGACTGAAGTATACGACTGAATTATACGACTGGGCTATACGACTGAGTTATACGACTGAACTATACGACTGAACTATACGACTGAATTATACGACTGAACTATTTGACTGGTGTTAAGACTAATGAAAACCTCCTCCACCCCCTCCCCCTTCCCTACCGAGCATCTGACTCCTTCATTTATGGGTGGGGGTGGGAGGTGATGGCAGAACGGTTTCCATGTGCTTGCTGTATCATGAAGCCTGTCATTGAGTCAACTGGCGTGGTTTCGAATCCCTGGGTGTACGTGACAAGGAGAAGGGTCGCCTGAGCAACTTCGTGGATTTTCTCCGGGTCCTCCTGTTTCTTCCAACTGCTTAAGACCCCTACGCGCAAGCGAATTATTGAAATAAAATTAAAAATCATATGTTAGTCCCGAAATGATATACTTTGTGTCGAGTGGACGTTAAACCCCATTTCTCTCTCTCTCTCTCTCTCTCTCTCTCTCTCTCTCTTTCAGCTATAGCTTAGCTATGGTCTGAATACCTTACTTGCCAAACTACTTTTGCCCGTAAAATCGAACTTGAAACTAGTTGGGAAGGCCCCTGGCCCCGGGCCTCTACCCCATGCCCCCGGCTCCTTGAGCTATAGCTACGAGCATGAATTGATAAAATATTATCTTAGTTCAATGCCACCGCTGCTTATATTGAGCGACTTGTTTATTCGACTGGTTTATACGACTGGATTATTCGACTGGTTTATACGACTGGATTATTCGACTGAAGACTAAAACAGACAAAAACAATAACAAAAGATATTGCTATTAGTGCGTTTTTCTTTTAACTTTTACTGATAACATACTATTCCAAAATTTTAATAAGCCATCGACCGGTTTATACGACTGGCTATTCGATTTGGACTTAGGGTCGACTCAATTATTTTACTCCAAAACGTCATAATATTACACAGCGCCAACTATATCCGCCAAGGGTAGCTAACTCCGTTGAAATTTTGGTCACGCAATAGTCCGTTTTTGATTATTTTTTTTCTTTAAAAATTATTCCACAGAAAATAAAAACAGACTTATTTGAGAATAACAATGTGAAAATAAAACTTGAAACTACAAAAAATAACACCTCAAAAACACTCCACTTTTTGGGGTCCAAAATAAAATAAAAAGGCAACGATTAATATTCCATTATTTTCTTACCTCTAAACAAAGCATGTCCGAACTATAATTTATTCAATCCAATATATAGGGAGGTCTTTGTTATACGAGGAGAAAGTGTTCTTAGCCCATGATACTATAGGATTTCATCTACCAGATGACACAACCAAGCTCCTCATCGACTTAGATAAGGAGGCGTGTCAACCTGTGATTTGATATTAGTTATCTATCTATCATGATAAACAACTATAAATAACTTTTATTTGTTACATCAATCATGGATAATGATAGGCCTATCCCTGTTGCAGTTTTAAAATTGTGTAATAATAAAAGCCGGTAGCATTTAAACCTCGAATTAAAACAAAGATCCCCCATTTACATACAGAATTGTATAAAACTATATCCAGATCCTGTCTATAATTATAAGCGTGACTTGCAAAAATTGTAAGTATAACATTAATTTTATCTAGGAATATGGCTGTGTCGGCAAAAACTGGCGGGAGAATTTGGGCAATATAAAAGGTCCACACAGAGGGGGGGGGGGGGCATATGCACAAGTCCATTCAACAATCTCAGTAAATTTGACGAAAAAAAAAACCCCTAACAGCATTGCATTTTTATTTGCCAGATTATTATTTATTATGAGCCCCGTTCTACGATAAACTTGCCCGGGCTGATCCTTCCTCTCGGTGGGCCTGGGGCTAGATTGATATTGCCCACCGAACAAAAATAAAAGGACTTTTTGGCAATTCAATAAACCATTAATTTAAGTGTAGATTTTCTTTGGACTAATTCACCGACAATGAAACAGCTTTTGATTTTTTTGTTTAAATATTATTTGATCTTTTACAAAAAGGTTGCAGAAACGACACTTTAAGTCGACTACAAAATGTTTTGGCGACAAAATCTTTAATTTGTGAAGCATTAAACAGATGTTGAATTTTGAATTCTTTGATATGTAATTATACTTTGTAATTATACGCACAGTTATGAGTACAGTATCGATTCTGAATTAAACCATATAATAGGAATGAACTTATACAGTTTAGAAAGACTCCTTTCATAAATCACAAAAGAGGAAAATCGGTAAATCTGAATTGTTGATAATTTATTATTATCAGAAATGCAGACATGTTCGGGGTTTGTATTTTTGTTTTATTTTCAATCTACTTGAATGGTCTAACTAAACATTGGTAATGTGATTTGGGGTATTGGTAGGAGGGGGGGGGGATTTGCGGCCTTTACTTTGCGGGGTCCTATTTTTTGCCCCGCTCCCTTCCAACACAGACCCGTAATATTTCAGTTTGATAATGCGTCTGCAGAAGTGAAAACTATTTATATGCCCTAGAAGATTAAAATACATGTTATATAGTATCTATACAGTTTTGTGGTAGGCATTATAATTATTTTTTTTACTGTTATTTATATTTCTATACTTTTCTTTAAACATTTTCAGATATTTTGTTTAGCAACTTTGTTGGTTTTAGTTAGTTCATGCGACGATGCTTGTACGGTAAGATTTCTTTACATTTGGTATATAAGACGAGTATTGTTATAATCACTATTTGCTGTTTGGAATAATAATTTAAATTTATACAGTTTCAGTTAAATCACCACTCCCCATCTGCAGACACACATGGTATTATATTATACCCTTTAGACATTTAAATGTTTTGACATTCATCGTGTAGTAGACAATGATGGAATACAGTTTGTTGTCTAGTACGGCTTATAAAATTTTAAAAATCTAGCATTGTGTTGAGAAACGAAATATTGGGTCGTTTCGCTGTTATTTCCTTTCAAACATTCTGTGGTGAAATCTCAACATTTTGTCAAAATGGTAGGCAGATTACATAGTCCTACGCGTACATTCTAATCAGATTTTTAAATTTTAGTTTAAAGGAGGTAAATCACTAATAGCTGGGACCTGGATATTGACAAAAATTGGTCGCAATGCATACTATACTGTAATATGAATGTATATAAACTGATTTACATTCAGCTGTCTCTGTTTTACTGTAATTTCTAAATTAGTTATGTGCAACGAAATACGCTAGAAGTCTCAATCGAATGTTAATTTCTAGTGGCTGGTTATTCGAGTCTGAACCGGTAGTATTTATTGCGCAATCTCTCCAGATAAGAATATGAGGTCACCGTTTGGTTATATCTAGCCTCGTTTTTCGATTCCCTTGTTGCAAAGGACCCGAAACGAATTATTGTACACGATTTGTGTACCAATGGTAAAATGTTTATTTTTACTTAAATATTGGATATCAGAAGCCGATCTTTGACGGTAAGATCACAATATCAAAGCTGTTTTAAATTGACAAATAATTCGTATTTTCAATTTCAAAGACTTTGGATGATATTGAGTTAGAGACTAAGCTACTTTAAATGGTCTTAAATAAATACCTAGTGTGTGAGTTGCGGCTTAATATTATAAGTATCTAACATGATATTGGATAAAATTAATGGCAAACTGTTAATTGAATTCTACTTTCTTTTTTTTTTCTTTTTTTTACTTTTAAAAGTACACTGTAAATTATAAGCCAAAGTCGGGTAACCCTCTATGAGGACGAAATACTCTACTAACAAATAAAATTCCCCCGCCCCGTTCTACCCCGAACAATCGGCCCCTGCCCTTTAGTGTTTCTATTTCTTTATAACAGGGCCATGAATGTAACGGGCGCACATGTAAATTAAAATATCATCATACGGACTGTACAGAACCACCATGTTTTCAAGGCACCGTTACTGCTACTTGTCTGAATCTTGGTGAAGATCGTGAGTATTTTATGTTTATTATTGAGAGAAATGAAAGTAGAGGAGTAATCCTAGTTAGCCATTATTAACGGTGAACAAGTCACTGGAATTCACTTATAAACACCGGAATTCACTTTATATTACATATATGTCATATATATTACATATATTTTGCATTAATATTGATAATGAATTACTTTTTAAAAAAAGTGAATTCTGGTGTTTATAGGTGAATTCCGGTGATTAGTCTACCCCATTGTTAATACTAATGATAAGTTCCAGTGATGAGGTAACTTTGGAATCACGTTCCCTTATTTCTTTGAGAGTTGGCGTTCCACCAGTAATTCGAGTAAATAATACAAATGTACCATTCTCTTGGCAATATATGAGTAAAGAAAAGATTTAGCTTTTGCAATTCTGAGGTAAAGCTAGGCTATAATCTTTGAAGTCAAATAAACCTAAACCCCAACAATCGGGGCAAAATTTTCAAAATGCGTCCCCTCAATTTTTTAGCATTATATTTTCGCCATTTACTTGTAGGATATGCACAAAACTTTGAAACGGTATTGCTGTGGCTCGTCTAGCAGTACATAATCATTTATAATAAGAGGAGAGCAAAATCGTTGTTCCAGTTTATAAATGCAAATATGTACCCCTCTTAAAAGACCTGTAAGTGTATGGGGGTCAGAGGACATTTTATCCTCCAGCTCAGCTCAGCTCAACTTGATTATTTGTAAAATTTTTTCCAGCTGTAAATCCGTGTAAATTTGGTACAGCGTTTGTTGATGACAATAACCAACATCTGAACTGCAGTCAGAAAAATTTTAAATGTCCACACGGATCTGTATGTGAAACAGATCCAAATATAAACTGGGCATTATGCTGCTCCCGATGCCGTAAGTAGTGATTTTCTTACAGCAGAGGCTAATAATAATTGCCCTTCGTTTACAGATCCATTTGTTGTGCAATATTATTTCAGTTTTGTTTATTACCCTGTTCTAAATACAACAGGGGATCACAGTGGGTAAGATGCTGGCTCGCTAGCCTGGAGGTCGTGTGTTTGATCCCTGCATTGGCCGAGACCGTTCATCCAGATTTTCTGACGTGGTTTCCCCTTGTCAGTAATGCAGGACGGAGGGGCTGACAAGAACAGCCGTGTAGTCTTTTGGATGGCACGAAAAACCGAAATCTCGTGTACACATTGGCATGCACGTTAGCAGTAGTCCGTAGCACTGCTGCTTGGACAAAATTTCTGTCATTGCACACTGTATGGCGTATGCCCGCCTTCATTAGCCCAGATTAGGTGCAGAAAGTAAGACGTTAACCCTATTATTTCATTTCAAAGAATAGACGTATTACACAGAGGCAACTCTGTTTTCACCTCAAATCCATTATAGTTATCCTGTTAAAGTCTCATATTGTTGAACTACTTACAGCACAAAGTTTGTCCATTTGGATGCAAATGCTGTAACCTATCTGAATAATGCCAATTTGTTATTATTGTATTCAGTCAAATAACTATTATTTTTTTAATTTCAGATAATCCTGGAAGCTGTCCAATTGTAAAGCAGAAACATACAGTTAGTTCACTCTGCATGAAAGAATGTGAGTTAGATGGTGATTGTGGAGTAGTGAAGAAATGTTGTTTCAATGGATGCGGACAAACCTGTGTAGACCCCAAGTTCAAAAAAGGAAAATAACTTAAAAATATCTTAATGAAATAAATATTTGAGTTGATCTGTAATCTTCTGCTCATTTGATAATATACTTAGATCAAATCTATAACCTAAAATATTCATGTTGTAAGAGCATAATTTTTTTAGGCCTGAAATGTTATCTAAATTATTAATTTAACATTAATTAACTTATCCAGGCCATAATCGATTCTTAATGACATAGCTAGCCTGCATTATTTGGCAGTCTATTAGAGGTCTGACACTTTGAGAAAGAAATGAGGTTGAACATCCACATGACAGTTGACACAAACCAGGTCATTTCGGGACTCACAATAAGGTTCAATTGAACTTCAATAATTTGCATGCTGTGGGAGGAAACTGGAACCCTACTCCTTGTCAAACAAAAACAAAGAATTTCAACTTGACTCAATGACAGACCTTATGATATAGCACTATTGCATTAAACCATTGCCCCATCCCCTCCACTTTGAAATAAAGAGTAAGCCGTCCACTGCCCAGGCAAAATTTCCCTAATTGCACATGCCTGTCTTATTAGCCTATTTAACCATATTTTTCTAATCAATCAATGTGATTTATTTCTACCACCTCCATGCAAATCTGTCATCATTAGAAATAACTTTAAGGAAAAGCAAAGGAATAATACAATTTTTGTATATTCACTTATTTTTCATACTTACATATAACAAAGGTTGCCAGAAGGAACAGATATGCTCAACAAAAGGTCAATATTCTTAATACTTACTTTGATCAACCCGCATACCAGTCAAGGGAAACAACCCTTGAAACATATTAAGGGAATATTTTCAGAATCCATAAGGATGATCAATAACCCACAACAACTGCTGAACATTTTCAGAAAATAATTTCAGAATTTAGTACAAATTAGACATAGTAGTTATAGTACTGTACTTTGATCAACAATCTTATTAGTAAGGGGAAATAACTGTGGAATTATCCTTGTCAAACAGTTATTCCTGACAAATCGGTTTGAAGAAATCCACAATACAATGTATGTAAATACAAGTGAGAATAGACAGACAAGAATGGCAATATACACTTACAACACAGATAACTAGGTCTATCTATAGCACTGTTCTTTAATTCTCATTAATCACAGTAATACTTTACCCATTTCATACACTTTCTTCTCACATATCACTAATAAATGATCAAAATCTGCTGCTCAATGAACAACTACTCAAAATGTTGTATATCCCTGTTCCTATTCATCAGTTAAAAAACAGATCAATTATTAAAATTTGTAACATTTTGTATCTGTAGATTTTTTATGTATACAGCATCTTGTGTTGCTAGAAATGCTGTATACGGTAAGCATCTTGTGTTGCTAGAAATGCTGTATCTTAAAATTGTTTGTAGACAGTATAGAAATGCTATATTTTTTGTAGAATTAAGCGTCTTGTGTTATGAGATCTCTTGCTGCTTGAAATGCTGCTATCAAAGATGACATCTGTATTTTTTCACTGGTTCCTAAGGCCAGACGGTACCTGAAATATAATGAGATAAATGGAATAAGAATAATGCGACTGGTCTCAATAAAATAATATAAAACGTTCCATCAAACTGTTATTTCTACAGATGGCCTGTATTAGCTTTAGTTTATTTTCTAATATTTTGCTGAAATTGTTACCAGTCGAAAATCAAATAAGGTAAGTCAAAAGGAATTGGGACAAATAAAAGTGAAATAACATCAAAGATCAACTTACTCTATATCCGCCATTTTTTCTAGCAGATGCATTTTAACTTTCACAGGCAGATCAACTGTAAAATATAAAATCCAAAATAAGATACAAAAATATAAAATGGAAATGAAGTGGGGTTTAACATCCTACTTTTGTTTGGACTGGGAATATGTCCAAAGTGATCTGGGCGAAATTTTACCCAGCGAGTGGCACTATGTCTTATTCTATTTGAATTCCAACTGTCAACGACTCTTTAGGTTCATGCCAATGTGTACACCACAGGACTTGTTTTTTTTTTTGTACCATCCAAAATACTATACATTATGTGCCTTGACAGGCCCCCCGTCCTGCATATATATCAGTCAGGGGGGACCACTTGGGGAAAATCCTGGGATTGAACACAGGACCTCCAGGTTAGCATTCCAATGTCTTACTCACTAAGCCACCATGGCTTCTCAAAACTTAAACATAAATCACATTTGTAATCCCAAGGCAGTTATGTATGGGAATAGAACATTTCACTTTTAATTTATATACACTGAGGCTAAGTTAAGGGGACGCAATGACATGCTACATGCGACAAGCTCACGGTTTAGAGTTTTTGCATTCTTTCTCATGTGTTTAACAAGTTTCGCGTTCAGATTCCGAACTTCAATGCTTCATATTGGTCAACCCGTGGCAAACATTTACCATGGTTCAAATATGCCACTAATTGAGTCTGGCATGTTCCAGTCCAGATCAGGTTAATCTGGATGTGCCATACTATATTTTATTGTAACATAAAAGATTTATAAACAACCTACTTCTATGTACATATTGATGTATTTCTGTAAGAATATCTTGTAATGCTAAACCCTTTGCTGTTTTGATTTCTGTTAAATCTACATCACATGTTAAAGATTACTGTATAGGGTTATTGAAACGACAAGTAGACAATCAGATGGCTGAGATTTTAATATTTATGAGATTTAAAAAGTTAATAATAATATGGACAACTGAGACTAAGTCTTGGTTTTCAAGTACCATTGCCATGATAATGAACGATATAGGCTATATCTTCAGTCATAATTTCACTCAGAATAAAGTAATTTAAATGAAATTTTCAACATATTCATTATTCATTATCATTAAACTTCCAGCTCTTAATCTAAATCTTACATAATGCATCTTTAAATATTGTGTCAATATAACCATATAAGTTTAACTCATTTCTTACTAGTAATACAACTCTAAAATGCAATTTTTTGACTTAAACATGCATTATCCAAGAGCGAAATCTGCAAATTGCAGGTCTTTCTTTAGGCCTGAAATGTTTTCTAAAGTATTAATTAGACATTTAATTAAAATTAACTGATTCAGTCCTTAATCATTTCTCGATGACATCAGATTTCTCTGATATTAAATAGATTGAAATGGTTCAGCGATACATTGATTTAATCAAATATGGCAAAACGAGACACAGCTTTGAACAACCAGTATGGTATTTGAAATTATTGCACACGTCTGTCAAATGTTCAAAGGCTAATGTCTTCGCTTGCAATAGAGTAATTTGAATGAAATTTTCAAATTATTAATTTTATATTATCTACTTTCTAACTATAGGTAGTTCTTTATCTATATCTTACATAATGTATCTTTAATGTAGTACATCTCAATACTCTAATCTTGGGATGCAGAACACATCAAGCTTTTTATAATTCTGTTGAGAGGTAATATTTTGTAGTACTAGATCAAAGTACTCTCACAATCTATGGATGATTTTTACCTCTGTTGAGAGGTTATGTATCATAATACCACATCACAGTGCACTATCTTCAGATACGTTTAAAAGGATACTTTTATAAGCTGTTGTAAAATTTTCATTAAGTATCCAGTTGACTATATTTTCAATATCACGTCTTAATGGATGTCCTACACATGTATATACATTATCTTCATTTACTTCATCAAATGCCATAGATGTACTCTGTAACAAAAACAGGCATTAAATTAACCATTTCTACAGAAACTGTAAGAAAATTAGAACCAGAAAACGAGAGAAAATGGCAGAGGCCGGATCAAACGTTGCTGCCGGCAGAGACAGTAGACATTAATAGATAACAGCAGTACAAAAACTGGAATAAATGCAAGGAGATTTATTCAACTCATCTTGACGTTTCAGGCTAAAAGAGCCTTAATCAAAAAACCAGTAACGTTATAAGATGAATAACCCTCCTCTTATTTCTACTTATAGTTTATTTTTGTACAGCTGCTGAGCAGCCATTTTTAAATATCTCAACATTAAATACAATTAGAGGTAGCGCAAACCTAAGGGTGCAGGTACATTGAAGCATATCTAGAGGTTGGTGGGGGAGGGAGTCAAGGCTTGAGAAACATGAGGACCGGGAGAAAACTCAGGAGGTTGGACAGGTGACCCTAAGCCTTGTCACATACAACCAGGGAATCAAAACTATGCCACTTGACTCAATGACAGACCTTATGATACAGTGCGCAGGTGCTAACCATTCGGCCATCCAACTCACCCACTAAATTCAAACTACCTAAACAACTAGAACACTATCCAATAAATCTTAAAGAACATGTCATAATGAATATGGAGTACTCTGTATAATGAATATGAGAACATGTACGTTATCAGTAAGAAACAATAACTCCTAAAGATTTGATCATTATCAGCTAAGAATTTTACTCTGGAATGTGATTATAAGTGTCGCCAGACATGAGCAACAACAACAAACGATCACATTAATCTGTGAGTTTAAACTAAATTACCTGTAATATATTTAATGCTTTTCTCATGTCACCTGATGCTAAAGTCACACATGCTTTCATTCCATCAGATGATACTTTTATTCTGAATTCAAGAAAATAACCATACTTTTATTACAGATGTCAGTCATACTTTGTAATAATCAGGGTTTTTTTTATGTCTACTCAATACTACCAGACAGAGAGAGAGGGGAAGAGAGAGAGATAGAAAGAGAGATGGGGTTTAACATCCAGTTGATACAAACTAGGTCATTTAGGGACCAACATGGTTCAATTTTATTTTCATTACTTCGCTTGTGCGTAAGGATCTTTAGCAGTGGGAGCAAACTGGAGGAGCAAGAGAAAGCCATGAGGTTGGACAGGCGGCTGACTATATACTCTTTGTCACGTACAAGCAGGAAATCAAAATCACATCATTTCATTCAATGACAGACATTATCATTTAAATAGGTTGGCAATCGGACACCCAAATCAAGACTGTTGTTTAGCAATAAGCAGGAACCTCAGAACCTATAATAGATTAAAAAATCTCACAAAGACAGTGATGCCCCCAAAAAACCCCACATCTAATTTTGTTCAACTGAACTTCAAACAATTCTTGAACAAATTAAACACCTAATTCAACTAGATCTGATCAAGGACCTAGAACTTACGCTTCTTGACCTATAACATATTCTAATCTAGGCAACATCTGATCTGTTGTAAGTGGACCAAAGCGGAATCGAGTACATCTCGACTGTAGAGCTGGGATTATCTTTGATAAATAATTACAGATGATACAGAATCTTGTATTCTCCGTAAATTTTTCTATCACTGAAATATAAATGTTTTGACAATGAGTGAATCGTTATTTAGGGACTAAGAGTAAATGAGTCCAGAAATAATTAAGATAAGGAGATGCTGGAGTCTGATGTCTTCCCACCAAACAATATGTTAATGGGTTAATACATACCCTGAAAGTTTCCAGGATAAAATGTTTATTTTGTCTTAAATATTGGATATCAGAAGCCCATCTTTTCGTGGTAAGATCACAACATCAATGTTGATTTAAATTGATAACTAATTTGTGTTTTCAATATTGAAAACTTTGGATGATATTGAGTAAGAGACTTATTTAGCTACTTTAATCTTTAGTAATTTGTTTACCTCTTCTTAAAGCATTTTGTGCATCATTGGTCATAGCATCAGCTTCATCTAATATAACAATCTTAAAACCAGACCTGTTTATAAAATTAACTATGATTAAAAAATAATGTCATCTACCTCACAAATAAATCATAAGAGCAAAATTAAGGAGTCTACATTTTACAGTTTTTATCACATATGCAGATATAAATATACAAATTACTGGAAAAAACAAATATGAAATGAGGTTCAAAGTCCTAATTTTCTGCCCATGCAGGCGGGCATAGCCAGGCAGTATGCTATGAGGGAAATTGTGCCCTACAGCAACTCTATGACCTACTCTTATTTAGAATTCCAACTGTAAAAGGTTCTTTTCCGTGCACCCCAATGTGTACACAAGACTTTGGTTTTCCATCCCATTCGCACATGATGCTGTTCCTTGTGGACCATTCATCTTTGCCAGGTTCTCCATACTTCACTACGCAAGAAACTTTCTTTGCTTACCTCGTCTTAATTAGCCCCAGTTGGAGCAGAAGAGTAAGTTGTTAAAGCACATTTAATTTCATTTCGGGGCTAACAGCGGGATCCAATCTGTGACCTTCAGGTTATCGACCCAGCCCCTCACTAAATGGGCCACTGCGGCTCCCAGAAAGACAGAAATCTTGAACCTGACATATATTGAAGAACAGTTTCTTGGGTGTTTTTTTCGTGTATGCAATAATGTCATCATACCAAATTTTACATAAGTCTTTACCCAAATAGGTCAAATGTGGTTGGTTTATAAAATTGAATAATCCTAAAGTAAATTCACTACTCACTTAAATATGGTTCTTGTACTAGCAAAGCTTAGAACTTGACCTCTTACAATGCCAATACCTCGATCATCTGATGCATTTAACTGAAATTGACAAAAACATTAAAGGCTTGAAGTGTCATTTAGTGCTATATGAATGCCTTGCAAACTAATTGTTTCAATTCCATTCAATATTTACAAAGTTATCATCAACTGAATTTTCATCTATGCTGCCCAAGAGAAACAAGTCACTGCCATTTTTTATTGAAACCTGATGCGCCTAGTTTAAATCCTTGTACAAGTATTGATTGAGTAATTAAAAGAACAACGAACTCATGGTCTCATAACTAAAAATACTGAAGGATGTCGATTGTCGATAGAATAAACAAATTTTACCTCTAACACCATGGAATTAAATTCTTTTGGTGAATAAATTTGTTTGGCTACAGCTAAAATGGTAGATGTTTTGCCAGTTCCTGGAGGCCCATAAAATAACAGATGTGGAAGTCGATCTTCTTTTACAAATTTACTAACTAAAAGTAGAAAAAATATTAATCCAAATTGTAAGCATATTAATAACTAGTTTCATGCATACATGTACATAAGAACTTCACATCGGCACCTGTGTTTTTAATGTACCATTAGGTGTATTATTGCAATTGGCTTAGGCTACTTGAATTTATTCCAAACAGAGTATAAAATGTCACATCACATTTATAACAAATTCCGATTAGAATCTAAATTAAATACACCCTTAACTCGTGCTAAATGTTGTCTTGCTAATTTCATACAAAACAATTCATTCTTTTATTTTACCCGGTTTCACCCACATAGTCAAACACCTTGTAATATCAATTCATTTATTTAAAAAATAATAAATGTTAACAACTACTGAATCATTTACTTCATTCAAATTATAAATTCTTTTGAAATTTACCAAATTGATAAAAACATTGACAATTAACAGCACTGTATTGAGTCCCTTTAAAATCAGTTTATAAAGAGAGAGAGAGAGAGAGAGAGAGAGAGAGAGAGAGAGAGAGAGAGAGAGAAATGGGGTTTAACTCCACTCGACACAAAAATAGGTCATTTTGGGACTAACATGGTTTCATTTTATTTCAATAATTCGCTTGCGCGTAGGGGTCTTTAGCAGTGGGAGGAAACCGGAATCCCAGGAAACCCACGAGGTTGAGAAGGCGCCCCTATCTCCATGCCAAATACTCTTACACCAGGGCTCGAAACCACAGCCGCAAGCCAGAGGTGACTGGCCAGCTAGAGGTCAAGCGCGGCATTCTTGACCATTAGGCCATCCCAACCCCCCATCAGTTTATAAATAGATTGTATAGTTACTTGTATTAATAATATCAGCATGAGATATTAGATCATCTAACTGTTTTGGTCTGTATTTTTCTACCCTGAAAAAAAAATATTTATATAGCTTATATATAATTTATTTGGAAAATAACTCTATTCTATTTCATAACATTTGGAAAGTCTTAAAACCCAGATTTCTTGCACCAACTGGTAATTAATCATTAGCTACACAGAATGTTTTTAACACCTCCAAAAATGTAGACCTATTACTCTTTACCATTTATATATTTTCGAAAAGAGTGCCCTTCGTATAATATTTGACAATCATATTCAACATGTCATAAATTTTGATCATTTGACTACCTTCAGGAATTGGAATGCAAATGCTTTGTGCAAGATTATTGCATGGAACTGGAAGAATGTTTATTGAAAATTGAATGCATCAAAAAGAAAGTCACTTTTTGGTGCCAGCATGGGCCTGCGGTACAAAAATATTTTACATATGGGGTTATAAGTCCCATAAAGGAACTTTTATCATTTATTTCTACATAGACAACTGGGCTCTGCTTGCGTCGTTTTCAATTCATGATCATGTTCATGTTTCTAGTTTCGATTTTCATTGTGGTCAAGGGCGGAGCCCCAATAAAAAGGTAAACAAATCTTCTGTGAAATATTAATGATTATACAACGAGTTAAGCCTATAGATTGTCGGATCGTGTTTCGTACTGACATCGTTCGAGTACAATAAATAGCTATATACCATGGAAGATTGGGATTCGATGTGTTATCTTTGATAGACATAACTATTTTATATTATTTAATCTGCACAAGAGAAATCTGGAAATTTCGCGGGAACCTGTCAGATATCTCGCGCATTATCACGTGATCACGGGATCAGGAATTTCCAATATGGCCGAAGCTGAAATTGGTTCAGGACTGTCAAGCAATTTCACGAATTTCTTGGGTTGTTAATGTATCTGATACGACAACTATTACGTAATAGAACTATATTTTAGTTAAATATGATCACAGAATTGCCACAAACATAAGAATTATCAAAATGATAAATGATGGTGGCCAAGAAGATTGCGTAGAGCAAGCTCTCACGACTTGTAAAATGGTGCAATTTATGATAGACTTCACAGCTAAACAGTTGTTAGGTTTGAGAACAGAATGTAAAAAAACAGAAGAAATTACGCAGAAAGAAATACGAGATACGGAGGTATAGCATTTATACAATCTGTTATGATATCTACCCACTTTACCCAACCAAATCCTTCTAGAAAGAAGACAGACATCTATATATTGGCATTCATAAATAATGATTCATCCAGAAAAATATGAAATTTGACCAACAACAAAAAATAACCCTTAGAAAAGACACACACACATAGAGAAAACCATAACAATTCCATTACACCAGTTGTTTGGGTTTATATTATTTGTAATATATCTTCTTTGTTGTTAATCACTGTCCCTATATTGTTGTCATTCTTTGTTTTGCACTAAAGATACCTTTATCCTTGAAACTTTTTGACCTTATTTTGCTATCAATTTATCAGACTGGATACATATCAGTCTTAAGTCTAATTTATTATATAATAACATGAATTACATGCTCCTATGTATAGCTATCATTCCAATGTTACAATTACATTGGTTTTCCTTATGAATTGTATTAGTGATGGATGCCAATCATCTGGGAGAGAAGAAGTCATTAATTTGTGATGCACGTAATTCAATTTTAAATGAAAAGATTTTTAGTTATTACATATATGATGAATACATCATCATCATATAATAAGTCAAGTGTGGAATGGATAAATTTTATTTCGTAAATTACTTAATTCCTCTTAATTAGATAGTAGACTATAAAATGCATATACATACATGTACAGTGTAACCAATAATCATCTCACAAAGTTCGTCAGATATGACACAGGACACAATTATATGAAATGCAATTATTGTTTATTACTGATTCTCTAGCCTTTATCAAACAAATGATATAATTATATTTGGATAGAAAATAAAATGAAATGTTTTCTCAAATCGTATATGATTGATTTGTTTTGCAAAGTACAATATCCCTACGGTACTTTGAATTTTATGGCTTGTAGATTCATCTATACTGCCATTATTGAGATATGTTTGATTTTTTTTCCATGTCTAAGGTTTAAGCAATGTTCAAAACCAAAATAACTTAGCAATCCAACTTTATCTTAATCGAGGGGTGTTTTAATTATATAATTATTCCACTATACCCTTTTTTCTTCAATATTCCTGCACATTTTCTTCCTCACCTCACAACTTAGTCAGAAAATATGTTTCCTCACACTTAAGTAGAAAAATATCCTTCCTCATTCTTAGCTGAAATATTATCATTATTTTTATAAAGAGATAATGTCCTTCCTTACACTACACTTTCCCCAATATTTATTGGCCCAATTGAAGTAATTACCCCTTACTTAATTTGATGGTGGACATTGGTGGTATGAAAATTTAATCGCATGTATGTACATGTAGCTTACTGCATCACTACAAAAAGAGTATCAGATCAGTCTATGACCACTCTATATTTTGACTAATTGCAAAAATGTTTCGGCCCGTCCTATAATGCATTTTGTAAATAAAATCTTCAGAACCCCCACCCCCTCCAATTTCGTGCAAATGAGATATATCACATTTTGATGAATTGTTTTGTTGTCAAAAATTGAATTATTTTTTTCAAATACAAATTTTTTATTGTGATTGTATTATCATATTGTGTTTCACTTTTTTTTCTATTTTTGCAGAGTAAATTAATCAAATTATTCAGTAATCAGTTGGTGGCAAAAGCAAAACTAGAATGTGATAATGTACCTAAACCCTTAGCTGAGTATCCAAATACACAACAATGGCTGCAAGTGGCAGGTGTTGGCAAAGATTCTATCAATGTAAGTGTCAGTATTTAAAATAGCCATTGATGTAATCATGGATCCTGGAGAAAACAGGGTTTTTTTTTTAAATATTTTTGTTCTTCTGTACTGAAATAATTATCATTTATTTATGCTATTGAGATGTCTCTCTCCCAAACGTTTAAACCTTCATACCGTGACTAGTTGTCAACTTCATTGAATAAAATATAATCTCAAAATCAGGTCTTAATACATACTGTATTCCTGAAGCAATGAGCCGAGAAATCTGTTGCTGTACTTGAATTGAAACCAAAAGTTGTGTTTTTGTGAAAGTGTCACTATTTATATAGCCCAATCAGCAGTTGGATTCTATTCATTTTGTTGATACCACTGACGTACATGTAAGCAGGCCTTGAAACAACAGTTTTAAATGTACGTGACAAAATGTTAGGCACTAATGAAATAGTAGCTGACATTTTAAACTTAGTGCCGGACATGTATTGATAGTATGATTAAAGAAGACAAAATCAATTCCTGACAAAATGACAGACACCAGAGGTTTTGTGCCTGACAAAACTTGAATCTGTGTCTGACTTTGTTAGTGACAGATGCCTTATTTCCAGGCTTGCCTGTAAGATGACAGTCCCACTCTTTGGTCTTCCCTAACACTTCGAACAGTTGATTATGTACTATTAGTTGGGGAAAAATATTGTTCATCTGCTGCATGGTCCAAAAGGTGATGAACAATTTCTACATCAGTTTACATTTCATCTGTTATCGATATTCTCGTTTGTCACACAATTAATTTTTCTGTAATATTCTACTTTGAGCTGGGTAATCGCTGATAATACATTTTGCATGTTGTGACATAGTGTAACCACTATTTTCATTATACCCTCGTACATTAACATATTTAGATAGTTGATTTGTTATGTTGTACGTACATGTAATGGGTATATTGCAACAGGAATAATCAGTCAATCCAGCAATGTCTAATCAAACGAAACACTGCAAGAAATACGGTCACCTCTAGGGTTTCAAAATTCCACGGGAATTTGGGGAATTTTCCGGGAATTTGGGGAATGTTCAATTTGGTGTCATAAATTGAAACCTGTGTCTCTATTAATGAGTTGCAAGTGACAGTAATATTTTAATAACTGAACATATTATCTAATATGTCTTATATTTATATACTAAAATCTAATAACTAATAATGAGATAGTTCTGTTAAATTGTTCATACACAGGTTACACACTCTATAATTAATGCTCAAAGTTAGGTAACTCTGCCATTTCATCATCTTCAAAATCATGCTCAAAGTTAGGTAACTCTGCCATTTCATCATCTTCAAAATCATTATCTACATCATCATCAGTGGATAAAAGGGAGATTTCAGGTTCAAATGAATCGTCATGAATATCTGAAATTTCTGTGCTGAAAGCATCGTTGTCAGCTTCAAAGAGTTTCAAATTAGATCTTATATTTTTTTGTATACCTTTGAGAGCAGAATTTACATAAATTTATCTCTTTAGTTTTACCATTTGGAACACAACTAACATGGTTAAATAAGTTTTAAAAGTTTATATAGATGAAAGTAAAAGAGAAAAAGAAAATTCCAGTAAATAATTGTAATTTTAGTATTTTTCAGTTCTAAAAATAGATTTGAAAATTTCCGGAAAGTTTCCCTGGAAATTTTCCAAAATTCCCGAAACGTTTCTCACCCTTTGCAACCCTAGTCACCTCACTGTTGTGTATAAAGATGGACAATAGATTTTAAATATACCTTGTTACTGGATTATGTTAATTTCAATTAATTTTTTAATTTCAATATTTTCATAAGAGTGTTTTTATTGGTTGTTTTCAGGCTATGTCAGAGAAAGGAATAGGCTTAAACAAATTATTACGTATGAATGAAGAAGAAATAGCCAAAGTTCTACAGTCTCATGGCTCAAGTGAAGAAGAAACAAGAACACTGAATACAGCTCTGAAAAATTTAAGATTATGCACAGGTACTTTGTGTGTTTATTGACTTTACAAATTATGATGCCTATTTATTTGTTTAATCAAAAAGAAAATATATTGTAATTCATCTTGTCGTACTGTTTCGTTTCATTGACTTATATTATCACAATATAGATAAAATTAATATTTTTCTTTATTCAATTTTCAGATCAACAGATAAAAGGAAATACAACCATAAATCAAGACTGGCATTTCACAGATTTGTCCTGTAGTCGAAATAACAAATCAACATCTAATAGTCCTTGTAATGGGAACTCTCCTAAATACCATCCCCGCCCCTCTACATCATCTGCTGATAATGTTGTCATTAATACTAATATTATAAGTGATATGCCCACACCTCCATTAAGTACCCCTTCCTCCCCTCTTCCTATACATTCCTATAACTATAAATCCACCCCACCTGCCACACCCCCTCCCGCCAGACCTAAAACCAGTGGTAAGTATCCCTCAACTCCACCACCAAAGAAAAAGATGCAACTGTTTCCAGAGATGGCTCCGATCACAAAGAGTAAATCACATGAGTCTCAATTAGCTAACAGAGTCATTGATATTGACCCTGTCAGGTTAGTATCTTAAATAACTCCCTACTTCATTATTGACATATTTTAACTGTATCTAAAATGTTATTGACAAATATGGATGCATTTTAAACACATCTAAAACATTATTGACAAATATAAATGAACACGAAAGGGAAGGGTATTGCATTTAATTTGAATGATACTATATCATGAGCTTGAGGTAGTGTTCCCTGGTCAACATGGTGTTGATTCTAGGGCAGTTATTTCTTGAACTTTGTTGTCGAAATGGTAAAGCCTGGATTTGCTTGACGTTGTGTATAAGGCGCACCCCTTCTAGAAAATATTTGGTAAAAAAAAAAGTGTGCGTAATACACCAAAAAATACGGACACTCTGTTCTGTTTATTTCTTTCATAAGTAGTCATATTTGTGATACTATCTAAATTTCTTGCTACATGATATGAATTCGACCATGCACTAGCCATGGGTGGGTCAGAATTTTCTGACTAATGGTGTGTTTGTTTGTGTTGATGATTACACTGTCAGTGGACTATTTATAAATAATGTTTTTATTAATCCAAACTCCCGGTTTATGAAATAGTCTGAGATAGAGATTCAGCAAGGCATGCTTATTTTAACATAATTTAATGTTAGTTCATTGATGATCAGAAACGAACACACCAATAGACAGATACAAGGATTGAAAATACTTTGAGTCTGCTTTATGTTTCTGATCTCCCCTTTATTAACTGATGAGATATCATGTGACCCATAGGTTTTGGAATTGACATTTAAATACAAATAATATTCTAAGTCTTATATTTTTATCTACATGTACTTTCAGATCAAATAAAAATCGAACCAAGCCACAGAATTTAAAACTGGGAGGAAGTCATGAAGCTTTATATAGACGTCGTTTATCAACAGAAGGATCTGATCGTTCTGACACAGGTGCTGCCTCCTATAGGGGAATGTCAGGTCATAGTTCACCAGGCATGTCCTCTCCGCTGCGTTCTCCCCCGTGTTTCAAGCATGAAGTTACTAATGAAGTTATTAAATACTCTAGTAAGATGGCTTATGGTCTGCATGCTTTATATACCCTGAGTTTCGATGAAAAATATAGTTCCAAAAATATACATCCCTCTATATGGGAAGAAATAGACCATGATGATTTAACTGTCCATTTGAAATATTTATTTAGAGAGTTATACTGTCAGTATCTCAGTGTTTCTAAAGTGAGAAGGTTGTTTATCAGAAAGTTAATATTACTCATCATTTTCTTTGATTTTTTTTTCTTCAAAACAATGAAATTATACAAACTCAGGGTAGATATCTCTTTTATTAATGTAACATCTTTAAAAAAAAACAACAAAAACATTTCCACAATATCTATTAACTTTGCTAAAAGAGAAATTAAAAATTGTTCTATTTCTGTTAGTCTCTGATCGTCATTTGAAGAATTTTTAATCACTTGTAAACTGCCCAATCTCATGGGTTTTTTCCAGGTCCTCCTCTGCTAAAGACTCCTATCTGCAAGCGAATTATTGAAATAAAATTGAACCATATGTTAGTCCTGAAACGACCTAGTTTGTCTCTCTCTCTCTCTTGCACACTAGTGAAAGTTGGAGCTATGAAAGGAATATCAGTTCAAAAATGGTTCAGTTTAGTTCTGTTCGGTTCAGAAATATACAAAGATGATCAATTAAAAATTTTAATGAGATCTGATCAAAACAAGCCAACATCACCTACACTCTTCAAATCCAAGCCGGGGGATTGTCTATTGTTAATGATTTCTATTTTGAGTACATTTTAGCTTGGACTAAGTCATGAATAATTAGATATTGTGTATAAAAATGCAAATGGTGATCAGCGGCTTTATTTTGACCTGTAAAACTGCATTGACAGGTTTCCCTTAAATAATTTATGTTTGTAAAATGTGCTGTGGAAATGTTTATTTCTTATTCATACTATGGCTTTAAAATGCAATTAAATTATTAACGAAATATTTGCTTTAGCATTGTATATATATATATAATCTTTGAAAGATAAGAAAGACTGTTATACATACAAACAAACAAAATTTTTTTTATCATATTTCTACAACAATGTATTTATATCTTGGCTGAATTTTTGTTTTACTGCTTGTATTTTTTCTTGTCTATTCTCCGAGACTTCATCAACTCTCTTACTAAACACTTGACTTCACAAAGGGGGTTGAATGGCCGAATGGTTAGCATGTGCGCTCTGTATCGTCAACTGGTGTGGTTTCGATTCCCCAGTTGTACGTGACAAGGAGTAAGGTCGCCTGTCCAACATCACGATTTTTCTCGCAGTCCTCTGGTTTCCTCTCGATGTTAAAGACCCCAACATGCAAGTGAAAATTAAACCACATTTTAGTCTCAAAATGTCCTAGTTTGTGTCGAGTGGGGATTAAAGCCAATTTCTCTCTCTGACTTCACAAAGCAGTCGCCAGTCAATTAAAAGTTACTTTTGACTAGGGTTGTACAAAATATTACAATACAACTGATTGTGTTTTTGTCACTGAAGTCTGTAGTTAAATAAAAGTATTTAGCTAGTGTAGTGTGTACTCGGGAGGCAAACAATTTAGTAAGAGAGCTGAGGTGTTTCTTTATCTTCTTAGTAGATTTAATTAGCTTTGAATATCCTTATCTTTTACTAATATTCTCAATGATTTTACTAAAGATATCTTTGATCTCCATATTCTACTATAGATTACATAATACATCATACTTAATTGTTATATTAAGAGAGCTGAGCAATATGCAACATTTTGCCAATCGTAATATTTGAAAAATTAAATAATGATATGACTATACCATATTTTTTAGGGTATATGTGTTGTTATTTATTTCTACAGAATTATTCTAATGATTAATCACAACTGGTGTGTGTTTTTGATTTGGTTGATTGCATACCTCTCTTCATCATCACATAAAGTCCAGGACCTAATGACCATATACATGTACTATGGTCAACAGATAATAAATTTTGACCCTCCTGCTGCTTCTTCTCCCAAAGAAAAGCAAACTGGCAGTTTGTGTTTCATATGAGTGAAAATCAATTGGTCAGACTGTGCACTGCTGTTTTCATAAATGATGAACACATTATTTGGTTGTTAGCTCTGAGACTTTCATATCATTATAATTATTAATATGCATGTACTGGTTAAACGAGACTAAGATATCTTTTAAACTTCTTTACTCAACTTCCTGCTTATGTTCAATAAAAGCTCGTTTTCAGTATAAAATTCCCATGTGCTTTGCATGTAAGCTAAAATCTGTGCATTAATATTAAAGACAATCCTCAAAATCAGAAAAGGAAACTAAAGAATCAACATGATGTAGTAGTGTCCAAGCTTACCACTCATTAAAATATGGGCTTGCAATATAATCTTTTACACTTTACTTCAAAATAATGCCGATTTTTTGAGTGATGTTTATTTAAGCAAGCTTAACATTTGTAGAAGAACATATGCTGTTTTGTAGAAAAGTTTTATTATTATGGGCATGTTCAGAGCAGAATTGTTTGGCTTTATTGTATGATTGCTGTAATTGTTGTTTTATCAAAAGCCCCACGAACTAAACTACCTGAATGAGTGGATTTACGAACTCTTGATCAGCTATAATACTAAAACTATATATCTTCTTATGCTTCTTGGAATGCATTCTTAGAGCTGTTTAAAATTTTGATTTGAAATATGGGTGCATCTTGATTTTTAGTCATCCTCTGGTTTTTAAACATTTGTCAAAATGTACATATATTGCTTAAATAAAATAACCTTTAGTTTTATTTTTAACATATTTTTAATGATAGTAACAAGTAACCTTTGTAAATAGTTGAAAAGAAATCAAACAATGACAAAATGACATATTCATTATTTATAGATGTGATACAAACTATATATCTGGCTTCATCTTCTACATGCAGTAGTTTAATTGTTTGATGTGTTGTCATATATTTCCAACTTGTTCATAAACCAGTAAAGACAACACAAGTTAAGAAATTAGTTAACTGAATTTGAAGGTTAATTGTTAGGTTATCTTAAAGTTATATCATGTAAGTTTTAGTTATGAATTGTCTTTGAAACACGCTATGGAATGGTCAATACACCTCTTTTAAGTTTATTTGGTAGTGGTATATTCATTTCAATATCTCCTGCCTTAAAATAGAATTTTGATAGACAAGCTTACTTTTCTTTGAATCAGTATATAACATTGAAGTTACAAATTTAACATTCTTTTGATGAAAATATTTAAATTTCTCTCCTTTGTGTTTAGATACATTGACAGTTCCAAAATCTCCTAAAACGCCGCTTGGTCCGAAGATGAAGCATCAGATCAGTCACAGGTAAGTCTATATATAGAAATAGGCAATTATTGTGTATGCAGTTACGGATATGTGCCATATTTATCGGCTTTAAACAACAAAGTAAAAGTAGACATACTTTAGTTTCATTGTTGTTTCTACATTAGCTACACTACAATAAGACTGAACAACATCATAAAGAAGTTTATGTTCAGTTGACCTGAGCCAGTTAACAGATGCTTTTAATCAATTAAAGTGGCTACATTTGGAATTCAGAGAAATTTATAAAAAAATTGTCAGATCTTCATGTAGTTTAAGCCAACTAATTTTAAAAATGGAATGAAATTTAAGTTCAAATTTTGATAGCTGTCTTTTTTTCCATGCAAAGTATTGTCAATTGATGTTCATAATAAACTATGATAATAGATTTATGTTTCCGAAAAATTTGACATTTGATGTGTATCACATCCAAATTTGATCGGGGGTCGATGAAGAGTAAATTTTCTGTTGGTCTTGTATTAGTTAACAGATCGTAAATGGTATTTTCAGACAGGTATTAAGAGCAGAACATGGATAATTTGTATAGTAATTAGCAAGTTTTCAGGTGATGCCGTTAAAATAACAATTTTGTGACTTATATTGTTACATTAGGTTTGCAAACACCGTTAAGATAACAACATGTGATGTTTGTCACAAACAGATGTTTTATGGGTTTAAATGTAAAGATTGCAAGTAAGACTGCCAGTCAATGTCTAACAACGGAAGATAAAGAATTAGCATACCAAATCAAATATCTTTTTCAAATTTATCCACTCAAAAAAGGCAAAAAGTATCATTGAGAACAATCTTAATATTCAGTACAGTTCCCATTTTGATTTCAAAAGATCAAGAATATCAAAGTGGTTGGTGGCAAGAAATGTTGTGATCCTGTTCATTAGAAAATAAGCTCTAATTTTTGATTAAAATAATTTTAAAGTTACTTGGCATTAAATCAAAAGAACAAATGAATGATGCCATTTACTTTCCCTTAGTACTTTTTACATGATTTGGAAAAAAAATATATTTGATTTTCCAAAATAAGGACATGTTTCTTTGATTGCAAATATTCAAACCATGATTCTCAAATCTCTTAAGATAAGAATAAAAAAGCGTTCTTATCTTATATCAGCAAGAAACAAATTGAGAAAATTCTAGGTCTGTAGAGAATCTTGATTAGAATTTATTGTAGTCTCAAGGTCGTGCTTGGTATGTTAAAAACTTTAAACTTCTAATTAATTGACAGTAGATATTGTTAGTTTACTTGTCTTATGGTATAGTGTACGTGTAATATAGCTTCGTTGTGTTTTATTTTTCATTAATTATTTATTTATATTAAGGAAGAACTCTAGGTCCTATTTCCACAAGTGTTGTTATTAAGTTAATACTTTAGAGACAAAGATTTTGTTGATGGTATTGAAATTTCTAAAGGTTGTTATGCTATAGGGGAATAAGCCCACGAGTTGTTGTAACTTGAAGTGTTATGGTGCTTTATTATGAAACTTGTTTAAACAGTCTACATCTACAAAAATAAAAAGAAATTACAGTTGGTTGTCTAACTATTCAAGAGACAGCAACCTATAAAGTATTATTCTCATTTTGTACATATGTTTCATTGCCTGGCAAGCTGTTGTTTTTAATTTAATAATATATTCCCGAGTGTAATATACATGTACAAATCATTTTGGCCAATATCAAATAGGCAATAAATGTGAAATACCAATGAAATATTGTCTTGGTAGCAGTTCAGTGTATTTAATGAACAAATTGATGATATTTACTCAATATCATCATTCATTATTTACAGATGTGTCTTAAGAAGCTAGCCTCATCAGTCAGATAGCCTTAGAAATTTCACTTACTAAATCATTTTTATGTAATATTATTTTATCTTTTTTCAATTAGTGCATTTGGTTTTTTTGTTCTATTTTTCTATAAATGTTGTATTTTGTGTTGATGTCTTTGTTTCTAGGTTTGTGACTGGTTTTATTTTGAACCCCTGTGATATTTGTACCATATATATATTTCGTGGAAAAGTATGTAAATATTGCAAGTAAGTGGTGTGTCAAGCTTAATAAAAATAAAGAAAAAAAATTTTGCACTTCAAATTCATAATTTCTTTTACTGTATTCATCTCTATTTTGTCATTGTTTGGTAAGAGATAAATAATGCAGAACTCAAGGATTTTAATATAGGCTGCCTGTTCCCCAATCCCTATTCATTGGATCCTCCGATTTCCTCCCACTGCAAACGAATTATTGAAGTGAAATTAAATCATATGTTAGTCTCGAGATGACCCATTTTGTGTCAAGTGAACGTTAAATCTCATTTGTCTCTCTGTTTATATGTTTTATAAAATTAAAATGAACATTATACATGTACTTTTATTCCATTTGAGTTTATGAATTGTTTATGTCGATGAAATTTATTCATATATCAGAATGAATTAGCAGTATTAATTGATTTTCCTATTTATTAAATGTTAGTAATATTACCATAAAATAAAATTTAATGGACTAAATATAATCTGGTGCAATGGAAGTAAAATACACATCAATTTATCTTATGTCTGCTGTAAAAGAAGATTGTAGCTATTGTTATTTATTTATTGTAGAAAAAAGTTCCATAAAGATTGTGCCAGCAAGGCTTTACCAGCATGTGGTATGTCAGATTCCTATGTTGATGCAGTATTAGATTGGTCAGGTTAGATCTATTACAATGTTGCTTTCCAGCAATTTTACATATACCGGTACAGAATTGGTTTAACACCATTCCAAAACTAATTTACATAGATGTTATTTCACGGTGATAGGGAATTGGGTGCTTTTTATAAACCAACGTGGAAATGTTGTCGAATGTAACTGTCTTCCTTGTCTGAAAATCATCCTCTGGCTTGCGACTGGGGTTTTGATCCCTGGTGTGAGCGTATGTGGCATGGAGATAGGGGCGCCTTCTCAACCTCATGGATTTCCTGCGGACACTCCAGTTTCATCCCACTGCTAAAGATCCTAACGTGCAAGCGAATTATTGAAATAAAATTGAACCATATGTTAGTCCCGAAATGACCTAGTTTGTGTTGAGTGGAAGTTGAATCCAATTTCTCTTTCTCTCTCTGAAAATCGTCCTTGTAGCTATTACCTCCAGAATCATTAGACCTTATAAGCTGGTGCTGAGTTTAGACATTGTTTGACATATTGGTTTCGTCAAACGTTACTGGAAATATACTATATCTCTTGTCTTATACAGATCCCACTTATCCAACTTACTCACATTCCCAACAAGTGGTCTAATGAAATCATTTGTAAAAATTTTTATATGTTCTTTATTAAATGTATATGTTTCTCTTTGTGTAGAATCACCAATACCCAATCGTCGTACAACCAATCCAAATCTACAGTTACCTGATGGTTATGACAGTCAGATGTTAAAACAAGTATCATCATTACCTGGTTTCTCTCATTTACCTGATTCTAGTTCAACTTCTTCATGTAATTCTTCTTCACCTTCCTCTCCAAATCTTGTTGCCACCTCATCCGGCACAGTTACCTCCCCTTCACCATCACAGTCTCCTCAAACACGTAATACCTTTCGCTTTCCAGGTGAGTACAATTTGAGTTCTTCAATATTTAATGTTAGTATCAATAAATACTAGTAAAATTTCTGACATGTTTTCTTACATTCCATTTGAAATATAAGTGGTACTAGTCGTTGAAAAAATGACTGACAGAAATGATCGTGTTTATAATCTTTTTCTGCAAGTCTTGGATCTGTTTTTATGCGCCCTCATGCCATATTGTCTTCAAACCTGACTGTATGTTGGTTTGTCATCAAGAATTCCTTGTGGAAGCTCTTAGACTTCATGTCAAAGTTATGGTCTGATGGACTTAAACATTGTTCATACGCAGTGCTTGACTTATGTACAATGATAGATACATTGTATTTTAGGATTTCCACTAATTGTCCCCCGCCTTTCGAAGAAAGTTGGGGGACTATTAAAATGGGTTCGTCCGTCTGTCTGTCTGTCTGTCTGTCCATCTGTCTGTCTGTCCGTCTGTCTGTCCGTCACACTTTTTGGGACACAATAACTCTCTTCCTAATTGAGCTAGAATGTTCAAACTTGGTGTATGTGTTTATTATGTCAATGCCTTGATGGAGTTCGAAGATGAGCATTTTCCGCTTAGGGTAAGCAGAGATAAGCAATTTGATTGGTTGATGCTTTAGGACACGATAACTTTAGTTCTAATTAAGTGAGATTGATTAAACTTGGTGTATAGTTTCATTATAGTAATACCTTGACTAAGTTCGATAATGAGCATTTTCTGCTCAGGGTTAGCAGAGCTATACGCAATTTGATTGGTCGAGAATTTGGAACACAATAACTCTCCTTCTAATTGAGTTAAAATGTTCAAACTTGGTGTATATGCTTATTAGGTCAATGCCTTGATGGAGTTCGAAGATGAGCATTTCCCGCTTAGGGTAAGCAGAGATAAGCAATTTGATTGGTTGATGCTTTGGGACACGATAACTTTAGTTCTAATTAAGTGAGAGTGATGAAACTTGGTGTATAGTTTCATTACAGTAATACCTTGACTAAGTTCGATAATGAGCATTTTCTGCTCAGGGTAAGCAGAGCGATACGCAATTTGATTGGTCGAGACTTTGGAACACAATAACTCTCCTTCTAATTGAGTTAAAATGTTCAAACTTGGTGTATATGCTTATTAGGTCAATGCCTTGATGGAGTTCGAAGATGAGCATTTTCCGCTTAGGGTAGGCAGAGATAAGCAATTTGATTGGTCGATGCTTTGAGACACGATAACTTTAGTTCTAATTAAGTGAGAGTGATGAAACTTGGTGTATAGTTTCATTACAGTAATACCTTGACTATGATCGATAATGAGCATTTTCTGCTCAGGGTAAGCAGAGCGATAAGCAATTTGATTTGCCGAGACTTTGGAACACAATAACTCTCCTTCGAATTGAGTTAAAATGTTCAAAATTGGTGTGTATGCTTATTAGGTCAATGCCTTGATGGAGTTCGAAGATGAGCATTTTCTTCTTACAGTAGGCAGAGATAAGCAATTTTTGGATGACACTTCGTGTTCAGTTTGATTGGTCGATACGTTTGAAAAAAATAAATGTGCGATTAATTAATATGTGTCATCTATTTATTTTGGGATTTCGGCGGGGGACATCAGCCTCACTGTTGGCTTGTTAATATTAGATTTATGCTCCTTGATTATTTTGGAAAAATATTGTGGACCCTCTGGGGACAAAAGTTGTCTTGAAATTTATACACATAGTTTCCATGTGTGACAGTTGCCAGATCATTCTATTCAATACTTATTGTATTTTACAGATGTGCCAGATAGTGTTGCTACTTTGCCTGCAAATTTTGAGATGCCTTCAGATTCACAGAATGAGGTGTAAGTTGTTTGTTAGATTATTATATAAAGAAGTTAAGAGTGTAATAAGTTTACAAAACTTTTCATTGTAACACACTATATTATATGTTTAGTTACTCAATTTAAGTCGCAGATTAAACTGTAACAAAAGGCTGGGTGATGCATTAATCAAGTTTCTGGTTTTAAAGAATAAGCTGTAAATGTGTGTTATCCAAATTCAGTGTTACAAATAAAGAGTTGCAGAATTATTACCCTTGTAAATGAATTGATTACTAATGTATTAGTTATACGTATTTATTATATTTTAGGGATGTTGTAAATACAAATACTTCCAATGACAGTGATAAAACATTAATCGATGTAAGTATACAAAATTCTCCACGATGTATTACACTCACCTTTGAATATTTGTTTACAGAAACCCTCAGCTCATTGTTAACAACACATTAAATCCCATTCATTGTAGTTTCTGTTTTTATAAATTTTTGGACTTAAATCATTATTCATGCTGTCGAAACTCAAATCTTCCGAGAAGAGATATATTTTAACCTTCACAGGATAAATTATGTATTATTTGTGTTATTACAGAGTAATACGTCAGACAAAATCCAGTTAGATCGGGTGGATTCCATAGATAGCCAAGATGATCAAGGAGGGCATAACTGGAAAAGAGGCAATAGTGTAAGTACTGTGTTATATTCATTATAACGTTTTGCATTATGATTAAAGCAATGATGAATACTGTTATGTAAACTGTAATGTTTACATGTATTGTAATCAGAAGTTGTGTCGCTTGCTAGAGAGATGTGTCCATGCTTTCAAATAATATCCATTTGCATGCACAACACCTCCCAATTATGATACCTAAAAGAATCAAGATCAAGAGTCTATTAAATTGTTAAATAATTGAATTACAGATATGAGAAATTTAATTATCTCTACAAGAAAAGGCCAACAAACTTTGTACTACTGTGTCTTGAGTTTTATATTTGTATATGTTTGTATATTCAGTTATCCGTTACTATGAAAGAATGGGATATACCGTATGAACAGTTAATATTATCAGATACAATTGGTATTGGAAGATTTGGTACTGTCTACAAGTAAGAACAATCTGCTTTTAGTTGTTTTATTTTCTACTTCTCTTTTTACAAGCTTTACTTCAGTCTTTTAAATGGTTTTTCTTTAAATCCAGACAAATTTTAAATTTTACCACCTGTATGAATAGCTGTAGAAAGAGTACTGTCAAATTAAATTTGCATAGACTGAAATTGGGATAAATTAAATAAATTCATTCTTATATTTGCAGAGGCCATTGGCATGGTCCAGTAGCTGTTAAAGTTTTAGCAATGGATGACAGTGATAATCAGGCTCAATTAGCAGCATTCAAGCTAGAGGTATGTATTTCTCATTAAAAGTGTAGAATAGATGAAATGAGGTTTAAAGGAGCTAAATCGCTAATATTTGGGACCTAGAAATTGACACAAATGGGTCACAATGCATATAATAATATAATATGAATGTATATAATTCGTGTACCAGTAGTATTTTTTTTATTTTGTCTTAAATATTGGATGTCAGAAACCCATCTTTTCCCGGTAAGATCACATCATCAATTTTGATTTAAATCGACAAATAATTTGTGTTTTCTATGTTGAAGATTTTGGATGATATAGAGTTAGAGACTTAGCTACTTTAACATAATACTAATCTACACCAACTGAGTTAATTAAGACAAGCATACGTCATACAGTGTGCTATAAGGGTTCTTTTACTTGCACGCCACTGTCATTGCCAGATCCTCCATCCTACCCCATGCTGACATCGAGACATCCTTATTAGCGAACCAGCGTCGTATTCAGTGTTGATATCTTCATGTATTTTTCAAAATAGATTATACTCAATTTCAAACGAATTTTATGGAATTATATAAAGTAAATTTGTTCATTAGTCAAATTTTTTTTTTTTTCATCCAAGGTGCTCCATATATATCAGATTATTATAAACATAATGTAAATTAGGTCATTAGGTCACACTGAGTCTTTGAATGGTATTGGTATTAACATAAATGGAAGAGAAAAGTTGTCTTAATATTACAATGATCTTTTAGGGGCATTTAGTAACTTGATAGAGCAATACACAAAAAAAGATACTTAACAGCCACTTAATTTATTAAGGCAACGTTTCGAAGAGTATCAACGTTATCAAGCTAACTTCGAAATGTCGCCTAAATAAATTAAGTAGCTGTTATTCCATAAGTATGTGTTTTTGAATATTACAATGATTAACAGATATTAGTTGAAAATATTTGTATTATATTTTTTATAGGTAGGGGTTTTACGGAAAACTAGGCATGAAAATTTAGTTTTATTTATGGGTGCATGTATGAAACCACCACGACTTGCAATAGTTACTAGGTAAGTACAATAAACTGTACAAATTCTGTAATATTTTTATTCTCATCTTAAAAGAGGACATAGAAAGTTCTCAATACTACACACTTTCACAATTGAGTAAGCATCTGTTAGTCCAATTAGAAAATATCTCAAACAATTACCACAGCTTATTTTTCAAATGACATCTAGAAGCACGGTTAACTATTAATAATAAAACACAACACAGGATATATATCAATATAACTACTCCTCTATTATTTAATAACAATGTTCGGTAACACATACAGGGGGTTGGGCTTCAACCCCTAGCTGGCGGGTCACCTCTGGCTTGCAGCTGTGGTCTCGATCCCGGGAGTGCGTGTATGTGGCATGGATATAGGGGCGCTTTCTCAACCTTGTGGGTTTCCTCCGGGCACTCTGTTTTCCTCCCACTGCTCAAGACCCCTACGCGCAAGTGAATTATTGAAATAAAATTAAACCATATTTTAGTCCCGAAATAACCTAGTTTGTGTGGAGTGGAATGGACTTTAAAGCCCATCTCTCTCTCTCTCTCTCTCTCTCTCTCTGGTAACACATACAGATCTAGTTTTCAATCAAGTTAGTTACCACAGCTATAATTGATTACCCCACAATTCTAATACCGTGACTTTTTTATGATCATTTCCAACTCCTTGGCTGTGGATTGTAAGGACTGTAAATGATGTATGAGTATTGTAAAGTGTTTGTTTTTATGAGAAAAAACTCTTTTGATTAAAAAGTATAATAGCTGGAGTATTTTTTGTCTTTCTAGTTTTTGTAAAGGAGAAACATTATTTAGTCTTATCCATTTAAAGAAAGATAACTTTAAATTAAATAAAGCACTGATAGTAGCTTCACAAGTAGCACAGGTAAGTTATTTAAATAAAATAAAACCATATGTTAGTCCCAAAATGACCTGGTTTGTGTTGAGTGGACGTTAAACCCCATTTCTTTCTCTCTCTCTTTTTGTCTGCAGAGTATGTTATTAAATCTTCAGTTAATCATATCTTTGTAAATACTATGTCTACAGTCAGTAATACAGGTTTCACTCAAATGAAAAACTCAACAAATAAAAGGAGAAAATCCACTATTATTCTAGTGTATGTGATGATTAACGCTATGGTTATAAAATATTTCAATGTTAGGAAAAATTGTGTTTTACCAAATGAAAGATACCAGAAAAAATTATGATCAAGAACAGAACATCTGATACATAAGTCAACACTTGAAGTCTCATAGTTTAATGGATGTGGTTCATTTCTTATGAAGAAATATCATGATAGTCTCTAAATGACCTCCGTAAAGTGTTTACACAAGACCTTTAGTCTGTTAATATAGAACATTGTTTTAGGCCGTTAATGTTCATGTATTCAAATTGTTGTCTGTGTATATTTCAGGGTATGGGGTATTTACATGCACGAGGCATCATACACAAAGATCTCAGAACTAAAAATATTTTTGTTGATGCAGGAAAAGTTATTATTACTGATTTTGGACTTTTTAATGTGACGAAAATATGTAGAGGAAATAAGTAAGTAGCAGGTGTCTATAGAATTTATTGGGAATAGATTGAATGATTAATATTAAGACAAGGAATAAAAATGTACCATGTTATATAAGAAAGAATTATTATAATATGAGTAATCTGAAACACTTTCAACATCTCTACCTTGAATATTATTGAAAATTACTGAAAATTTCATACAGGAACATTAAAATATAATTGAACATTTATTCAGCGCCCATAAGAGGAGCCTCTGTTGGGCAAAGCGCACCTTCGGCGCCCATCAGAGGCACCGATTATTTCCAGAGCCTGTTATGAGAAGTTGATTAGCCGAATAATAAATAGGGATCATTTGACAAAATAGAAACAAAAAATAAAAGTCTTCCTCTGGGATCAGTTGTTTTACGAAGGATTGTCTGAGAACCATAATATTTCTTTTTCTGTAGGTTGAGTGAATCTTGCTCGGTAAAATGTATAATATTATATGAGTTATGAATCTTATATAAATTTGTATTTTTAAACAGAAAAGATTGGTTAAGCATTCCACCTGGCTGGTTGTGTTATTTGTCACCTGAGGTTATTAAAACACTCCATGCTAGACAAAATATAAATATGGACTTACCTTTTACAGAAATGTCTGACCTTTATGCATTTGGGTAAGTAAATACAATGCTAATTCATGTTAGAATTTACTTCTGCTACTGTCATTTACAAGCAATGTATTTATGGATTTAGTCCTCCGGTTTCCCTACCACTGCTGAACTCCCTATGTGCAAGCATATTATTTAAATAAAATTGAACTGTATGTTAGTCCCAAAATGACCTAGTTTGTGTAGAGTGGAGTTAAATTCACTCTCTCTCTCATGTGAATTATCTTCTATCTCCCATTTCCATAGAGTATTCTTTCTTATTACTAGATGCAGAAATGTTTAAAATAAATCATACAAATTGATCGTTGTTATTCGCTGGTAACTGTGCATCAGATTAATAGATATGTTGCTTGGTAACTGCATATTCATTAGCGTTCAAGCAATGTTATATGACTTAATCAGAATGGAGAAAGGAGCAACTTGATTGTGCACTAAAAAAGATCGTCTGAAAGCCACGTGCTTTTAACCGATGGGAAATTAAAATTTTTGAGCCTGTTTAATATGTGTAAATAAGATTTGTAAATGGTATATTCTAGAACTGTATGGTATGAGTTATTGTGTGGAGATTGGCCATTTAAATCACATCCAGCAGAAACCATAATCTGGCAAGTTGGACGAGGCATGAAACAATCATTAAATACTATTGGAGCACCCAGAGAAGTCAAGGTAAATTATTATAAAAATAAGACACTGGCTTGCTAACCAGGAGATTAGTTGATTAGATCGGTCATTGAGTCAAGAAGTATGGTGTCGATCATAAACTTTTATGTTTACTCTTACTGCTAAAGACACATACAAGCGAAATACATATATGCACTATGGAAAAAATCCAAAATTTTAATAGGTTTTTTGAATACGGTTTGTAGATAGCTCTGAGTACTCTCCTAATGTTGACTCTATAAGAGCTTAAAATTGTTAAAATAAATAAAATGAAATGGAGCTTTACGTCCTGCTTTTCTCTCCTAAACTGGGCTAATGAAGACAGGCATATGCCAATGTGTACACGGGACCTTGGTTTTTCTTCTCATCCAAAGGACTAGACAGCTGTCCTTGTCAGGCCCTCCGTCCTGCATCACTGACAAGGGAATTGTTAAAAGAATGATTGTATAAATTATGATGTATATTATATAAACTTATATATTACAGGATATATTGATGTCATGTTGGGCGTTCAAGAAGGAAGAAAGACCTGAATTTAGTCAGATATCTAAAGCTTTGGAGCGAATACCCAAACATAGACTGATACGTAGTCCCTCACATCCAGTTCATTTATCGCGGAGTGCAGAGGTCATATTCAACACATGACGGTGACTCAACGTCATCAATTTTTTATGTGATCACATGACCATTTTGTGGCCTCCGTAAAAATTGGTGCTCATATCATCTTCAATGCATGGTACTATGGCAACAAATCAGAAATCCCCACTCGGCGGCGTTGTAAGCAACAGATCATCGCCGTGGTGAAGTTTATAGGAGAACTGATAAGTTCCATTAGTGATGTCATTTCCTGTGTTTCTGTTCAGTAGATCAATGCTGCAGTTGATTGGCTAAATATAAAATAACACAAGTTTTGACATGTTTTACCAGTCTTTCATAATAGTGAGGATTGACCAGTCATAAACTAGAGATACCAGGGTGCTTTGTAGTAATGTGACTGAGATCGTAACTCCTTCTACATTGAGTGAAATGTATCAGGATGCAAGACATTGTAGGTGCTTCATCCAATGCAGTGCTCCTCTAGATAACTTTATTTCGTTGGAACTTTGGAATCAACCAACTATATGAGGAGGATAAACAAAAGATGGATGTGTTTACATTCAGTGACAGGAGTTAAATTATCACATCTTAAAAACAGATTCTGGCTATAAGCAAGTGATCAGAAAGAGTGCTACCCTTCTCAACATTTCCTAAATGTCTTGTCTATTTTCGCTATTTTAAAACATCTTATTTCTAAGAATGTACCATTTTCTCCAATCCTGATAAGTTTTTTTTTTATAATGTCTATATTGCTATATGATCATGTGTAACTATCATTCCTTTATTGAGATATCAGTTAGAAAATATTATTAACAGTACAACCAACAAATCTATATAACTCTCCAATAACTAGGTAATCTCCCTTTGCTAGGGCGAATGGAAAAAGAACTTGCAAGGTAATGCTCATGGGTTGAATTCTTGATGAGTAGTACACAAATCAAATAGCAGATCAAATAATGTCAGTTTCAGTTCATATCAAATAAAAAATGCTAAAAAAAAATCAGATTGGATCATCTTGAAAGATTATTCAATTTCAAATATTTGTTTGAACGCTTGGGATGAAGCTACTCAATGTGATCTTTACTTTGTTTTGTAATATTACATACAAATCAGTGAAACAGGCTCACTCTCATTGACTTTCCCTTTGCCTTGCAAGAAAAACATTCTATCTGTGAAGATGAGGCTTTAATGAAAACCTGCATTCCTGATTATTCCTGAAAAAAAATATTCATATTCTTTGGCTTTTTGAGAGGAAAACTTTTTTCTGAAGATTTAAAGTAGCTATTGGAGAGGATGATTACAAATATTCATATCATCTAAACTGAGAGTAAGGATGGGTGATTCATCTGCAATCTGCATTTATAATCAAGTTCTTTTAAACCTTGATCTTTTATATTAATTAATTCCTTCAGAGTCAGTGTATTTGATGGTTAATGCTTTTAAAGCTATATATGATGTCCTAATCATGCTTGTCCAGTCAGCTCATTCATTTTATATTGTATATCAAAAAGAAAAATTATTCTATCTTTAAAAACAAATATATTGTTACTGGAAATTTTATGAATGTAGTCTGTAGAAAAATTGATATATTATACTAAGATTAGTGACAAAATTCAATTTTTTTTTACAATCACTGAAGTTGAAGATATTTCATTGAATCAGATTTAAGGAGTTGATGTAAGGACAGACAACAAAATATTTGTTATATTCTTTTCGTAATTTTTTTTTTTATATATAAAAGTTAAAAGATGAAAGTGCTGATAGTTTATTACAAATGAATTATATTTTATTTATTAAAGATATTTGTTTTATTCACCACATTACATGTAGATGTTATCACCTGTATCAGTCATCTTGATGCAATTTCTTGTGATAAGGATAGAATTCTCGACTAATTGATTTTTTAAAATTTGTTGGAATCATTCATATGCTGACAAATCCTATCAGTATTTAGAAAATCCAGTCACAGGTTGCCAAATAAACATTTGTATACAGATCAGAGGTCTCCATTGAATTTTAGAAATCTTTTTATAAAGTGAGTTTAATATTTTTTTCTCATCACAAATCATGGCATTTCACCAATGTTAAGATTGGTTATTACATGATTAGAAGGATACATATGAATATAACAATAAATTCATTTAGGCAGTTGATGAGCATGTAAGAACTCCTTAGTCTTAATAAAACATTCAACCGACTTCCAGTATAGTGATGAGATGTTAGTCCAAGATCATAAAGACTTGCTAAAACCCTCTTTTATATTTCTTATAATCTTGAAGGATTCAAAACTATTACTTTATATTTGTGAAGTGAATGTATATCTGTGCTTCAGGTACAAATTTGTGTAACAGTCCACGAGAATGCTAAAGGGTTCATCTCGAAAAAGACTTGCTTATTGCTGTTAAGTTTGATGATGATTTTGCTGTGTAAAGTTGACTTCAAAGAAAGGGGGAGGGATTTTTTTTTTTTTAAAAAAAATAATAAAATGAAACTTAGCTTGATTCATCCATTCATTCCTTTGGTCATCCTTTCACTTTGTTCTTTCCATGTGCAATATATGGTTTTCTGTACATATTAATTATAAAAAGTCTTTTAATATATAATATATGCATTAAATAAATCAAATTTTTGTTTTTATAAGCCCAGTTTGAAATGTGTTCATATATTGTCGTCACCCCTGTCTGTCCAGCTGTCCATTGCTCAAGTAAGTACATAGAAGGTGCTGACTCAATAAACCAGAGGTCAGCGGTTGGTTCCCAGGATTTTCTGGCATGGTTCCCCCCTTTATCAGGGGTGCAGTATTGACGGCCTGGCAATGAACAGTGTCTAGTTTTTCTATTGGTACAAAAATCAAGGTTCAGGGTACATGTATGGGGAAAGCTTGAAGAGCAGGACTAAATTTCCCTCCAAGCACACTGCATAACATATGCGAATCTTCATTAGCCTGGTTGGTGCTGAAAAGTAAGACATTAATTACACCTTATCGCCCTTCATTTCTTCCTTTAAAACCTCTACAAGCTAAAGTGGATACAGATTGTTTATGTTCATGTTACGTTCATGACAAAGCCCCAATTGATTTTCAGCTATCCCAATAACTTTCAGAATTAAACATCTTACTGATTTGAGACCAAAGCTTATTAATTCAGCTCCCCCCCCCCCAATAATTTGAAAATATGGGCGTGACTGTTGGGCATGTACCAAAAACAATAGAGATCATCATTGGGGTATAAGGAATAAGTATGCAAAGTTTGTAAACAATATGTAAAGAATTGCGCCCTGTGTGTGACACACACAAACGAAATGTTGTCGTCTGAAAACCACTCGGTGGGATGCCTACCACTGTCATAAAAATTTGTATGGATATGACACTGTTGGGCATGTACTGAAAACAATAGCAATCGTCGTTGGGGTATAAGGAATAAGTATGCAAAGTTTCAAAGCAAGCTGTAAAGAATTGCGCCCTGTAGGCGACACACACAGATGGAATGATGTATAAAAACTCCTCAAAAACAACCCCGTGGGAGGCCTACCACTATCATAAAATTTTGTATGGATATGTATTCAACTACCCCGAAAAAAAACACATTTTAATACCAAACTCGATCATATTACATTCTTTTCGACAGTGTTAGCTATATTCCTCAAGTAACTTACCCAGCAGAGTATCTAGAGCTGCAGTGCTTTGTCAATAAAACCTTAAAATATACCCTGCCACCGAGCGTCTAGTCCTACCCGTTTAGCAGTATTTAGCGTCTATAGCATCTACGTGGCCCCTACCTGTTGCCGACATTCGGACGAAACTTACCGTTCCTACCAGTGGAGGATCCAGGAATTTTTGCAGGGGGAGATTGTTGTTGATTTTTTTCTCAATTTTTTTTTTTCAATTTCTGCATGATTCTCGCGCGTTAAAACGTGCATTTAATTAAATTTGCCAAGAAAGTATACCTAATAAAACACAACACTTAAGTGTCTATATAAAAGTAATTAAAGTTGAATATTAACTTATCTTCCGAATATTACTACATTTCAATGCCATGTCCGTAGAGGAATGGGTATAATTACTGTTAGACGCCGTTAATTATTTATATAATAAAATAAAACCAAGTACGAACAATCCAAATCATTAGACAAAACTCGAAGTCCTAAAAACGTTATAGGCAAAATAGTGTAATCAGCAAATGGACTGTACAAACTATACGACAAACAGTGGTAACAGGTGTCCGGAAGAGTAAGCTTACCCTGCCTGGCGCCCCACCCGCCATAGCTGCATCCAAACTATTAAACTAAATCTCAGTAAAATAGTGCAAAATGCACGTGATGAACAGTGTTAACGATGTAGTAGACAACCAGGGAAATAGAATACTATACGGTAGTTATATGATACACTTGTAATACACATAATAGTTTTTTTATACTCAATGGTAATATATATCATATACACCAGTAATACACTATAGTAGTTACACAAGGGTAATACACATGGTGACTATTTGTATATTGGAGGAGAGTATACAGTGGTGATTTATGTGTAATCAGGGGTAATCAATATCGCAACTCCATGAGTAGGAGCATAACCAAGGACAATATTTTCTATACCGTTTAATTACAGGTATTGGGTATTTTTTTAAATGCCCTCCTTTTTCATGACGGAGCTGTTCATGGGTGATGTATATAAAAACCAGGAGCCCATGGGTTCAACGTAGCTGAAAAGTATACCAATTTTCTCCTATGGTATCAATGCATACAATTCTGGTGTCCTCAGAATGCAAGTCTGGGGGGTATTTGGTAGTGGGTGTGGTATCCCACGTCCAAAATGTCATGCCCCCCAACTAGGAAAGATAAGATCAAAAGTGTACCACGTGAAAATCGTACAGCAGTGTATCGTTCATCTTCAGGTATTACAAAAACCGCAGTTTATCGCCTCTTAAATGTGTTATGTATTAGTATGCAATGCATCCTGGCACAATTTTTAATTTTTGGGGCCACGGGATCAGTGTCCGCCGTAGCATTTTGAGCGTGTCTGTTAGGGGTAATCCAGAGCACATACTGTCCAGCAGTGATCATTCTTGATTTCAACTCAGTTTTAGGTGTCTAGGGATTAGAGATAATCTAGATCTGCTGTGGTGTGGAAATTAGATAACTCTTGTTAGGGATACTCCACCACTACAAATGTCTACATAGCTCTGTCAGGGGTACCCCACCACTAGAAATGTCTGTCAGTGTTTTTGTAACACCTGAAGATGTACGGTACACTGCTGTATGATTTACATGCGGTACACTTATGAGCTAATCCAGCCTAGTTGGTGGGGGGGCATGGCATATTGGGCGTGGATACAAACAACCACCACCAGATATCCGGCAAACTACATTCTGATCTGATGATGCCAGATATACATGCATTGATATTATTTAGGAGAAAATTGATACACTTTTGAGGTGCAGAATACATACAGGCAAAATCAGAAGATGGTGCCGACGCTGACATTTCAAAAAAGGGATCTCATTGCACTGATTAATGCAAAGGAATGGTATCAGCAATTATAGCTCTGACAGACCTAACGTCTTGGTTATTTTGCTGTCGATAGAATGATGCGTAATTAAACTGACCATATTTGTATGGTTTTCTGAGGTTATTCTCGACATTAGATTGCCTCTAGGAAAAACAATAATCTATTATTCATGTAACTTCCGAGGTTAGAGTGACCGTCGACGCTGACCGTAAATTTCAGGTCACGACTGCCCGTAAGAAACGCACCATCCTTTTAAAGGCCAACACCCTCTGGGAGTTTTTCGAGGCGTTTTGCTAAATATAAAATTGCATAAAAATACTTGCGATGTTTTTTTCCCCAGTGGCTAATTGTTACCTTTCCCGGTTGTTTCAGTGGGAGGATAAAGTCATGCTGACTAAAAGACCAAACCAAAAAATCAAACGTGAATTTACACAGAGGTCTTTTTATATTATGCGATTCATTGATTTTGTATAAATAATATCCTTACAAAATATACGCCGATGCTGGTGTCTGTTAGACTTTTTAGGGTCGTGCGAGTACAGTTATCGAACTAAAAAAGGCTTGTTGGGTAATTACTGTCAATATCCGATACCATAGGCGTACGGGGAATTTTTTGCCGTGGGGGCGGGGGTGGCATGGCGGTTGGTACCCAAAATCTAACGGAGCGAGTACCGACTATATTTCCGATCTGGATGCTACTCGCAGGGCCGTATGTAGGATTTTGAAAGTAGAGGTGCCGCAGGATGGAAGGGGGCGTCAGTATAATGCCTGAGTGCGGAGCGGCAACACCCAGACACCCCCCCCCCCATTCCGAAATTTTTTGAAAATTTGACTGCCGCAAACCCGTTTTCCACGCACTTTGGGCGTGTCAATTTTGGTGTCACTATTTCTCATTTGATGTTAAATACACCAGAGTAAGAAACTTCTGGGCCTCTAAATTAGAACCGAAACGCCAATAAGGAAATGTGCATAGGGCGATCAGAACGAGAATCTCTAACAAGTGGTGGTGGCGCCCCAAAAGACCGATTAGGCCCTATCAAATATGGATAGGGCGACCAAAAGAACCCTCTTATGTCATGTGGTTGGACAGCCGCTGACACAGAAAGGGGTATTTCTTCTATGGGGTGGCATCCATATCTGGGGTCCACCCTCGGAAAATTTTGAAAAATAACACTGCTTTTCGGACATTCTTTGTATTTTATATGGACAATTTTTTTTACATATAGGCGGCAGACTTTTTAGGAGAGGCAGTGCCCCACCCCTTGGATCTGCGTCTGTGGTGGCACCCCATAGCCTACACATAGGTGATATAAGAGTGTGAGTGCCCTTAAAACCGATCGATCAGGGCCTTGACCACGTGTATTATTTTATAATTAAGGGGGTTGTCAAAGTTTTTTTTTTGGGGGGGGGGGCGTCATTTCTCGGGGCGCCTAGTTTTTCTGGAGGTGCAATGTACCCTCTGCACCCCCGCTAGATGCGGCCCTGATGCTGCGAAGGGTGTCTGTGGGTTTGTTTTTTTTTTACACAATCGCGTATGAATAAATATGCATTTTAAGTAATTCTGAGGAGTTTTTACCAACTAAAAAAAGTTTAATTTTTATTTGAAGGCCCATGACAGGTTCTACAATATCTCTTTAATTTCTAAATCATCAATAAAAGAGAACTAAATTTTATTTACTTGTAATAGAGGGTTTGAGACTTAAGATTTATATTTAATTGCCTAACTATAGACACTCTGAATTTAAATTCGCTGTTAAATTGGGCACATTCAAGAACACAATATTTTTTATACAACTTTTATTTTACAACGTACAATTGTGTGCCCAAATTTTACCAGCATATTTGGTGCCCAAAATGGGAGGGCAGCTCCCCCCCCCCCCACAGCCCCAGTCAGCTCGTACGTACGCCTGTGGTCGATACCTATCATTGAGCAAACAAATAACTACTCTGTATTTTACTAGTGAATGATAAACTACCATATTATACAAATGCATGTAACTATACATGTGGATTTAGAGTGTATTATGATATTAATAACATGTTTTACCATTGAGTATACAAATAACTACCATGAGAATTACTCTCATTGATAACTATATATAATATTCATCGTGGGGAAAAAAGGTGGGCATTGAGTGGGATTTTGTTGCAAACCCCCCAAAATAATAAGACTATATTTATTATTGGATCACTTTCAGTTGCTGCTGTGTTTACGGGCTGAAACAGAAGGAAACGCGTTTGCGGCTGTATAATTTTCATAAATTGTCTGGGGAAGCCACATATAGTCCGACGGCGCATTTCGCAGATTCGGCTGTCGCGGCTCCGAGGAATCTCAGTGGGAATCTTTTCGACCATTTCATGTCTGTCTGCCTCCTCTCCCACAAAGAGGTATTTCGGTTCAAAGCCACATGAATAAGGCTTTAATGGATTGCTTTTTAGTGTGCCATGACCACGGACCGGAATGGCAGGAAAATGCCTAATTTTCAATATTTGTAAATTTCGTCATCATCCTACATATTATAACTATTGTGAAAGGTGACATTGGCCAAATGACAAGAGTGTTGAGTGTATTGGGTTCATTTCACTGGTGTCCTCAGTGCATGGTTAGTAAAACACAAAACAAAAATTAAACTTACATTTCGGTCAAATGAAAAGACTGAAAACATAAATTTGAACGACTCGACATATAACGAGGTATTGCACACATTTATTTTCACTGGCATGGGTGGGGGTGGGGTGGGGTAGTTACTATACTTGCAACCTTAAACTGTTTAAGGTTGCAATAATTTATTGATACAGTCTAAGAACCATTACGCAAGTTCCAATAGGTTCCAACGTACAATAAAATTGTCAACACTTATCATTACAGTTTGTATTGGAATAAGTAATTCTATCACAAATAGTGAGGACTGGACCATTAAAATAGTTACCGAACAGTTTTTCTTTGCATAGCGATGTTTATGTTGTAGGCCTAATGGCGTATTACGCAACTTGACGCCATGACACCGGCCAGTTCAAAATTCGAATTCGCGTAGCAGTTTGGTGTCATCAAATCATATAATTATGCGGTTAGGCTTGACCTTTATTTCAATGGAAATTGATTTATTATAATATGTTAAGCTTTGTGCAGTACAGTTTTGGGTTAGTTTATGTGCAAATTTAGGGAGCTATCGGCCAGTAAACTTTTTGTAGTCATTTGATTAAAAAAATTGCGCAAAGGAACTCTAGGAAAAGCCACTACTGTGTCTGGAGTAAGACGGGAGGCATCAGTAGTGGAACCATTTCTAGGGGGTGGGGGTCTCTGCCCCCGGCCAGCGAAGGTCGAGAATAGAAAACATTTTGGTTCTCACTGACATTTCTTCCAGGCCCCTCGAGGCCGGTTTAATCTGAGGTCCGGGGGGCTCAATCAAATAATAATTAATGGAATATGGTGGGTGGACCTTTTGTGCAAGCATCACGCGTAATCCTGGAAATCTATTCAGCAAAGAAATGGTCGTTCCGCCAAGCCAGGCCACACTGGGCAGCCTAGCCATCTCTTTCCTGGAGAGCTTAATAGTAGGTTTTCAGAAAAGGTGATTTCTTGATTGATGACTTTCTTGACAATGCTACGTTTTCACCCAATAGTGGATTCGACAGTAACGGTGTATAGAAAATAATTGCATCGGGACTCAGGGGCCCTTTCATATAAAACGTATAATAGGCTGCAATTGTCTTTTTAGTTTTGCAATGAACCCCTAAATATGTGCATGAAACAACTCTATTTAACGCCTGCTTCCACCGAGGTGATATCGCAGACAAACATATATCTGATTTATGCCCCCCCCCCCCAATAAAGATACATTTTGTAAGATTTAGATAAAGACCTTACCGTTCTTGATATGATAGTTCAAAAATAGAAAATTAATATTTTGAGCGACGTTATCATTGTCTGGAGTTTTGACATAGATTGTTTTGATTTTTATCGTGTAACGTTATTTGTTAAATTGAGACCCAGTCCCGCTTCTCCATTTTTAAATTAAATTGTGAAATATTCTAGAGAGATGATTATAGGCCTGTCACATGAGTAAATGCCTAAATAATTTATATAACATTTGAAGCAAAATAATAGTCGGAAACAGGCACATTTAGCGCTTGAATAACGCACTTTTAAATAGACTACAATAATTATTGTTTTTGACGTCATTCCGAATTACGTATAATATTGTAATTACTATATTACATGATCTGTTGGATCTTAATCTCTATATCTGTTTATATCTCGTCGAACATATTATAACCTCTTTGAAAATAAGTTATTGTCTCATGTACAGTACAAAGGTACGGAGCCCGGTAAGGGACGCAAAAGAACAAAATATAATGATAATAACTGGCGCGCGCTGGATAATTAACTGGCGCGCGCCGGAAAATAACTGGCGCGCGCCGGAAAATAACTGGCGCGCGCCGGATAAATAACTGGCGCGCGCCGGATAAATAACCGGCGCGCGCCGGATAATATCTATTGCATGGGCATCGCCACTGCGTCCTACACATATTCCGAATTCCATCTGCAAAGGGTCTTGTTACGTGTTTTTATCCTATCCAAACGACCAGATACTGTGTCTTGAAAGACACCCCCCCCCCCCCGTCCTGGCCAACAGACACGGGACACCTACGTCGGAAATCCTGAGCACGATTTTAGTTAATATCGTAACAATGGCTGCAAAGACCAAAGAAACCCCGGTACTTTTATCAAAACTTTAAAAAATGATTATTGACTGACATTTTCCATTGAGTATCTCGAACTTATTACAGCGAAAACGATTAACTCTTACTGTATCTATTCTTTAAGAAGGGTAAACGAGTGGTTTGACGCGTGCGCATTCAATCATAAGGTCGGACATTGGATCGAGTGCCGTGTTATCGTTTTGTACGTTACGAATATACGGTCGCCTGTCCAACGTAGCGGAGTTTCTCCAAGTCTTCCGGTTTACTGCGACTGCTAATGGTCCATATGTTAGTCCTAAAATGTGTTAATTTGTGTCGGGTAGACGTTACCCCAACCGCCTCTCTCCCATTTGAGCTAACAGACCCCAACATAAAGTTTGGTTTATCACAGTATTACGATTATGGGGGTGGGGGTGGGGTGGTGGCGGGCTAGTGATCTAGAATGCCGCACATGGACCTCAGGCTAGCCGGTCACCTAGCTTGCGGCTGTGGTTTTCATCCCAGATGTGAGCATACTTTTATGTGGTTTTTAGATGGGTTTACTCCGAGTACCTCCGGTATCTTCCCTCGGGAAACACTCCTGTGCTTGCGCTAAGAAAATGGAATAAGATGCGGATGTTAAGCGATTATTATAAGACGGAATGGGAAATCGGGCATTTGGGGGGACTTATGCTGTAGGCTTTCCGGTTCACTCGGTTTCCTCTCACTAATAAAGAACACCCCTTCTTGAAATGGAAAACTCAAGAAAAGACTTTGTCTGTTAGCTCAGATTGGAGAGAAGGAGTGGGAGGAACGTCTACTCGAAACAAATTAGGACATTTCGCTACAAAATAAGGGTCATTAGCAGTTAGAGAAAATCGTAAGAATTGTAGAAACTCCGCGACAGGCGACTCTACATTTGTAACGTACAAGACGTAACGTACAAGACGATAATAACTGGCGCGCGCCGGATAATTAACTGGCGCGCGCCTGATAAATAACTGGCGCGCGCCGGATAATAACTGGCGCGCGCCGGATAATTAACTGGCGCGCGCCGGATAAATAACTGGCGCGCACCGGATAAATAACTGGCGCGCGCCGGATAATTAACTGGCGCGCGCCGGATAATTAACTGGCGCGCGCCGGATAATTAACTAGCGCGCGCCGGATAATACCTATTGCGCTCTAATGAATGCCAGAATATGAGGAAAATTTTGCATGAGCAGCGGCACTGTGCCCTACTCATATTTCAAATTCCAACTGCAAAAACTCGTGTTACGTGCTTTTGTCCTATCCGAACGACTAGATACTTTGATGCTGTGTCTTGTAAGACACCGCGCCATGCCCAAAACACAAGGGACACATACGTCGGAGATCCCGAGGAACTTTCTTCGCCAACACCCGGGTTATGAACCTTTATTTTGGCTTCAAATGTTATATAAATTAATAATTAGACATTTATTCACGTGACACAAATTAGGACATTTCGGACTAAGATAAGGGTCATTAGCAGTTGGAGAAACTCCTCTACGTTGGACAGGCGACCGTACATTCGTAACGTACAAGACGATACCACGTCACTCCATTCAATGCCCGACCTTATGATTGAACGCACACGCGTCAAACCACTCGGACACCCTTCTTAAAGAGGTGGATACAGTAAGAGTTAAACCGTTTTCGCTGTAATAAGTTCGAAATACTCAATGGAAAATGCCAGTCAATAATCATTGTTTAAAGTTTTGATAAAAGTACCATGGTTTCTTTGGTCTTTGCAGCCACTGTTACGATATTAAATAAAATCGGGCTCAGGATTTCCGACGTAGGTGTCCCGTGTCTGTTGGGCAGGACGGGGGGGGGGGTGTCTTTCAAGACACAGTATCTGGTCGTTTGGATAGGATAAAAACACGTAACAAGACCCTTTGCAGATGGAATTCGGAATATGTGTAGGACGCAGTGGCGATGCCCATGCAATAGATATTATCCGGCGCGCGCCCGTTATTTATTCGGCGCGCGCCCGTTATTTATCCGGCGCGCGCCAGTTATTTATCCGGCGCGCGCCAGTTATTATCCGGCGCGCGCCAGTTAATTATCCGGCGCGCGCCAGTTATTTATCCGGCGCCAGTTATTATCATTATATTTTTATTTTTTGCGTCCCTTACCGGGCTCCGTACAAAGGTTCCTGAAAATGGAGAACCACAAGTAATTGACTAATTGTGGTATCCCCCCCCCCACACACACACACACACACCGCCCCAAATCACCAATTATAGTGATCTCGAAATATATCAAGCTTCTTCATTATTCCATTGACTCTGAAGAAGTGTTGGGGTTTTGTTTCAAAAAGTCAAATATAGGCCTACGTATATAGACTATATCTCACAAAACACAGAGTTCAGTGTGAATTACGATCAAGGTTCATAGGAAACAACCCTTCCCCCATCCCTTAAAATAAACAAACCAAGAAATACCAACAACATCCAATGTTAGGTTCTTAAAATGTCAAAAAATGATTATAAACTATCAATGACGTAGCTAACCGTAAGAATGACACCATTCGAGAATTCCGACCGATAACAACTGAAAATATCTTTATATAATCATAAGTAGTTTCTATAAGCACGCCAATGTTTGTCACGATTAGGTAAATGCCATAAAGCATGCTTGATTAGGAGAAGGTTATTCTGATATCTCTGCCCTCCAGTAAAGCTCTTTTATTCTCAGAAAAATCTCAGAGGCGATGATGATATATATTGCTTTTCAGTCATTATTATGAGACTGAGAATCACATCAAGGAAGGTATATGGCCTTCATCTCAAGACGTAGTTGTTTATAGCAAGCAGCAGCTGTTGTCAGATACAGATAGGCCTAATGATTACGTTTTCAACAAAAATATTATTTTTAATGGAATTAAAATATAGGCTTACACAAACATGTTATCTATTGTTATTTGTAAACATGAAATTCCTTCTATATTTAGTGCGCATTTGTAAAATTATCCTTTTAATACGTTTATTTCTATGCTTGGAAGTATAATATTAGTATTATACGATAATCCATAAATAACTTTGATTTTAACGCGAAATGGACCTATTGTCGTTTAAATATATGACTGTCGTACGCAATAATCGAAGAGCGTGTGAATCTCGTGGGCGCATGTGGGAGGATGACTGACTCTTACTATTAGCACGGTTTAACCAATATCATTGACTGCTGCGAACTCAGTTTATAAAACTAACCATCGGACCGTTATTCACAATATCGCCCTGCACATGCGCAGTAAGCTACCCGTAAAGCACAGCAATAAGCTGTTTGTTTTCCGGCAGGCTAGTATGAGTGAAAACACGTTAGTTATGTGTGTGAAATTTGTCCGTGTTTCTTTACAAGGTTTACCGTTATGTGTAAGTTAGATCATTTGGGCATGACGCCGTGAAAACAACTCTTATGGCGGCCGTAAACGGAGCAGCAGACACTAGCCAGTCGGACCAAAGCTGGGTCGAATTCTGTGACAGACAGGCTTTGACGGCAGCTGAAAATTTTGTCCGCAGTTATAAGAATTTCGAGAGTTTGACAAATAATGTGAACCGGTCTCGAGATCCGAATGAGTATGCAAGAAAATTCGCAGAGTACTTTCTGCGACATTTTGACTTTGAATTCCGTCGTTCTTCTATGAATGAAGACACTAACGCGGAAGTGAAAGAGAGAAATCAATCAACATTCCCTAATTCAGAAACTTGGCTTCAAAATGGCGGCGACCAAGACGATTATGCCGACACCCACGTTGAAAATCTTCCCCCACCTCAGAATATTGTAAGTCCCCCTGGTAGAAAACATCACAACAAGAGTTTAATAAGAAGACTGTCAATACATTTGAAAAAGAATAGGTTTTTTAAGCAATCATCGGAAGACCTCGATAGTGTGAGTGAGACTACTAAACGTAAACAAAAACAAAGTAAAAAGGAGAAAAATCGAGTGACAAGTAACTCTGAGAGTGATGTACAAATTAAGAAAGAAGGGATAGTTCATGTACTTAGTGGCGAAGATTCAAAAGGACAGTCAAAATGGGAAAAAACGAAATTAGTTTTATCCAACAGAACAGGAAGTTATTTAATGGAATTTTATTGTCCCCCAAAGGTTTGTATGAATTCAGTTATCAGTTCTTATAAGTTATTATTCTGTACTAATTTATAATGTTGTACCAGTACGGTACGGCACCGAACTTGCTGTAGAATTATTTTTTAGAAAGAATTTTCTGGGTCTATTGCCCGAGATGGAAACATTGTAAAGATAGTCTTAGGTATACCTGTTACTATTTAGAATATATTAATGCATTATTGTATTTTGGCGTATTCTTCACTCTTTGGACAGACTGCCATTTTGCGCTAAGTCCACGTCCACTCTATGTGCACAGATTGGACTGTGCGCGCACCAAATGTAGGCTGATGACAGAAACGTCATGCTCCCCCCACCTTCCAATGGATGTGGGAATATTATATTCGAATCTAAGCCATTCTTAATTCTTAATAAACCTTCATCTTTTAGTAAAAGTCTTCCTTTCTTTGAATCATTTACGGTAGTTAAGATAAATTGGTTCTACTGTAAGCATTCTCGACATTATTCAGGAAGTCCAGATTCATTGGGAAATCAGTGGATGTGATTAATATTCCCAAACATTTCATGACTTGCTCACTTTGATATTACATATGTACATCGTGGCGTGTAAATTTATAATATACAGGCACTTGTAGCATTGTACCTACTACTGGTATGCTCACTGGATTCTCTCCACAATTGGTTATAAATATCCCTAACATAACAACCAACCCCTTGCACTTTATGGAGGGGGGGGGGAGGTGGATGGCCTAATGCATCATAAGGTCTGTGATTGAATCAACTGTGGTGGTTTCAATTCCGCGGTTGTATGTGACAAGGAGTGGGGTCGCCTGTCTAACCTTGTGGGTTTTCTCTGGGCCCTTCAGTTTTCTCTCCTATGCGCAACAGAATTATTAGAGCAGGAGCCCAGGGGGTTAACCTACATGTAGCTGAAAATTGTACCAATTTTTTTCCTTTATTGTATCAATGCATGTATAATCTGGAATCATAAAAATGTAAGTTTGATGGGTTTCTGGTGGTGGGTGTGGTATTCCCCGCCCAAAATGCGACACCTCTCAACTAGTCTAGATTAGCTCAAAAGTGTACTACATGAAATTCACACAGCAGTTTACCGTACATCTTCAGCTATCACAAAAACACTCTGACAGACATTTCTAGTGGTGGGGTACCCCTGACAGAGCTATGTAATTACCAGACATCTAGTTAATCTAGCCCCGCGTTTCTCCCCCAAGGGGGGAATGGCTCGCATCAGGGGGTGAATGACCACACTCCAAGTAACTTCAAAAATGATCATATAAAGGTTGTGCAGTTGAGATTAGCACTCTCAAACACTGTCCTGGGAATAAAAAAAAATCGCGCACTGAGCTGGAAACAACGTATTTTCATTAAAATATAAATTTGGTGATTATTGAATTTCACCTTCGATCCGTATTCATTCCATATTCAATGTCAATGTGGTCCGGGGGGAGGGGGCAGGCCCGTGCAATGATCCGCGGTTCATGTCGATTGGCTTCTATTGAAAAAGGCCATTTTCAAGTTCCTATGAAACGCCTGAAGAGTGCCTGAAATGGCTGGAAATCACATATATGGCGATAGCGGTGACCAGCTTCGCCGGCCACGGCTCCGCGGTCAGTAACCTCCTCAAAACTCTGGGGGTAAATGAGTTGGTTGAGAATTCATTTAGGGGTGAGCGGTGAGAAAAGGTTGAGAAACGTGGATCTAGCCTAAATTGGGCATGGAATACCACCTCCACCGCCAGAAACCTGACAGACTTACATTTTGATGATACCAGACATACATGCATCAATAACATGTAGAAGAAAATTGGTACAATTTTCAGCTAGACTGACCCCCTGGGCTCCCGGTCTATATTGGAATAAAATTGAACCATGTGTAGTCACGAAGTGACTTAGTATGTGTCAAGTTACTGCTGACCCATGTTTCTCTTTTTCTTTGCGCTTAAGGTCATTAATAAAGTTGATGACTCTAATTAACCCTAACTCTGGAATTTGGCAAACTGTCTTGACTGGCCAATCAGCTTATTACTATTAGGTGGTGAGGGTGTTTGAAATGAATGCTTGCTGGTGTGTGGTTTGCGATAACGTTGCGTTGTTTTTTTTGTGAAACCTGGACTGGTTCTACATTTATATGAAAAGTTCCGTAACACTGCTGCCTGTGACAAATTTTCCCATACATTGTATGCCCATCTTCATTTGAAAAGAAAAACGTTCAACCACATCTCATTCATTTATTATGGCTCAGGTGGGTATTACATGTAATGATGGCATAGTTTATTTACATAATAGACCGAAGCCAAAAATACATGTGTATACACATTTTAGGAGGACTTAAGTTCAAATAATGTTTATAATTTATATGCTTACAAGTAGCATACTAAGTCTGTATTTTTTAAGCAACAGATAGTCATTTCTATTTTCATAACCCTAAACTTTAAACATTTCAAATATTAAATCTTGATAGTTGATACACATCTTGAATAGTGAATAAAAACATAAAAGTTAACCTATGTACTATGACTCATTGTTAAAAATATTTGATTGTCATATGATATAAGGTTACAACTTCCTGGTATAATGTCAATATCTCAATGAAGATCACCCTCAAATCTGTCAATCAATAATTTATATTAAACAGTTTGTCACAAATTCTTCTGATCTAGGTTAGTCTCAAATTCAATAGCTTTTTTCTGAATTGCAACAGTTTTATCCAATCCAATAGTCTGGATTTTAGGCCATGTCACTGTATCCTTTTCTTTGAAGGAAAACAACATATCAGTCAATTATTTTTGTGGGTTAGTTTCATTATTTCCTTCTGAAGTCCCGTGTTCTTGGATCTTGTTACATGTATTTGCCTCATATTTTTGTACACAGCAATAATTGATAAAATTTACAGAATATTCTTTGAAACATCATCTGAATAAATAATTTTCCCCGTTTTCCATAAGTATTAATGATTATATCTGTGCAGGTATAAAGGGACAGAAGTGGGGTTTTAACATCCAATCAACACTGAACAGGTCATTTTGTGTCAAACATAATTATCTTTATTTGAGTTAGGCAACCTTACTCATGGTACATGTATTCAAATCACTACCCTTGTCCTTGACTCAGTTGATGCTGACCTTGAAATACATGTAGATCACTTGGTCATTCCATCGGCTCCCCACTAGGTCTCGGATTCGCTCTGGCATGGTTTCCCTTGTCAGTGGTGTGTGTAGGGTGAAGAGTTTGGCAAGGACAATGATTAGTCGTTTGGATGGAAGGGAAAACCAAGGTTCTGTTTACACATTGGCGTGTAGGTAAAATAACCCTAGACAGTTGAAATTCGAAAAACGAATTTCCCTCATTGAGTCATAGCTCACTGCATTGTGTATGTCCGTCTTGTGTACGTCCGTCCGTCCATTTCATTTACCAGTACATGTATCTCAAGTTGATTTTGACATTAACCTTTGTAGATTAGTTGCTTTAAACATTTACTTCCTCAATGACTCATTAACAGTCAAAATACACATTTTGTGTTCAGATAACACTATCTAGGGTAGTGGTTTACGGAATGTATTTTTATACACCCATGTTTCCATGTGGATGTATATACTGTCGTTGCTCCTGTCATGATGTCCGTCAACCAATTTTTATCTGATTTTGACAAAATATAGGTTTATCTCCTAACGATCTCAGTTCCTTTTGAAATTGGCATGTATTGGTCCGTAACTTCTTGGATTATGGCCCCTGGCTGCACGAAAAATCATGATTTTGTTTAAACATGAATTTGTATGTACCTAAAAATCGCGATTTGTTTCTATATATTTGCGCATGTCAGACCGTAACTTCGTATTTAATATTGCCTCTGGTTGTACGAAAGATTGTGTTTTTAGCGTGTGGTCAGTTTTCATCTGATTTTAAAAAAATGTTAGAAATAGAATATATCACTGTTACACCAGGATAACAGCTGAGTTAAAATTTCATGAAACTGACCGACAAAATGTGTACAGAAATAGTGTAAAAGTATGGTATATCAAGGTTGTCAACCCCCTACAGGTCACAATTTCTGTCCGATTTTGATGAAACTTTAGATTTATGGTTAGATCACACAGATCTTGGTTCCTGTCAGCAATCGCACATATCGTAATGTAACTTCCTGGATTATGGCCCCTTATTTGAAAAAATCACATTTTTACATGTAGTTTGTGGACCCTCTAAAAGTCACAATACCGTTGAAATGCATGAAAATCGGACCGAAACTGCCCAACAAAATGACCGCTCCTTTTATGCAAATAGTGTTAAAAGTATGTAATACATGTACCAAAGTTATGGACTCTCTAGAAGTCAGAAATTTTATCCAATTTTGATGAAACTTAAAATATATGTTTATATCCAAAAGATCTTGATTCCTTTCGTCGTAACTGCCTAGATTATGGCACCTGCATGGTAACCAATAGTTTCCTTGTAAGTTGATAGTGGCTATTATTTCCCACTATTATACCTATTTTTTCATAAGTAATGTGCAATATGAATAGAAATTCATAATGAGATAGGTTACATTTTACATACATGTATCTAGACAGTTGTGATTTTTAGGATGGCTGAGGTAAATTGTATGTAGACATCATAAAATACAGATAACTACCAAAAAGACCTTTAAGTAACTTAATTTAGAAATATTTCAGAATCTGTCCATAGATTTAATTTTTGATGTGGATTGAATGACAAAAATTACTGAAATACTATAGTAGATCACTAGTAGATGTACATCTTAATGACTTTAAGAATTCATACTATTTAGATTACATGACATACCATACATGTAATAACCAATACAAATATTCTCATTAATTAAGTCATTAATCAATTTGTAGATATTTTGATAATGATATAAACACATACCATACCAAATTATAAAGAGGAAATTCAGTAGACTTGATTATTTGTTTGAAATTCTAATACTGCTGTTGTGTATACAGTTTGTTTGCAAAAACAAAAGATAATGATTTTTCCTTGAAAGAATAGCACACCTTAAGTATTTGTATTGTATCAAAACTTCCTTATTTCTATTTAAGAAACAAAAAAAATAGTGTTCATGTAAGAAAATTACACAACTAAGGTGGAAATTTTTAGAAATCGAGTTGGATGGCATTTAAAGTACCAGGGAGTGACATAGCCATAATTCAGCATTAAAGCTTCAGATTGTCATTTTAGGGATTTTTAAGTTTTTGTAAGCAAACTACAATATTGTTGAAGTTGGGTGTCTAACAAGAAATATTTTCTTTGTGTTCTTTTTACACTGTGACCTATTCAAACTATCGTAATACACTCCAAAACTGAATATTCTGCTGGACTTGCGAAAATAAAGCTTACAGGACATCTTCTGAAATTGTATGCTGATCCTTTAATAGTTCTATCTTCAAAAAAGAAAAACCCAACAGGCTTGCTCAATGGTGTCTGGGATAGAATGTCATATTCATGAAACATTGTCTCAAAATATCGTATGATGTCATTTGTATTGCAAAACAGTCTAGATGCAAATGTAGGTATTTATTACATGGAAAGTTGTTATAAATTTAGCATTTTGTTATAAATTTAACGGTTTGTTATGAAGTTTGAACTTTAGAGTAGGTTCACAACTGATTGACAAGCATACATGTATCTATAAATAAGCTAAATTTTAAACCCTGCACATATTTTTACACACTGTCGCCTTGGTCCATCTGCCAGTCATTCACAATTGCTTGTGAACACTCTTTTGTATAGAAGTTTTGTATCTTATTTGTATAAATATCACAATGCGACAACCTGTATGAAATGTGGGTGTATGTTTTGTAGCCTGGCAACCTATCTTTAAACCAGTATTGCTGCTGCAAAGTGAATTATCAAGAATTTCAATTTTGCTTCATGTAAATAAAAAACTGCATGTTTATCCTGACATACATTCGTAAGCAGAATAGAAATTTACATAGTTAAATTTGCTACTAGACTGTTTAATGTGGGTGTATGCTTCGAAGTCTGGAAGCTTTCAATAGAGTTTTTGTAATATTTATTTTTAAAAAAATCATTAAAGGCGAATTTCTAATTGATGTAAAGGGCAAAGATTGATGATTTTTCTATATATAGTATATAGAGGACAGTTACCTGTGGTGCACCCGCTCCGAGGCCCCCCTTGTGTATTAAACTTAAACCGGCACTGGAAGTGAATTATAATCAAGTGAGACAGCATTGTCCAAGAATCAGACGAGAAACAATTGACAATGACCTTGGTTGCAGAGTAGTTAATAGGACATTGCACTAAGCGAAAAATGATTTTCATTTTAACTGGAGCAGTAGTAACATATTCTATCATCAGAGCTGTAACATATATTAATTTAGGTGAACTAGTCAGAACAACAATATCATTAGTGATAATATCTATACCAGTATGAGCATGTCACCAGCGAAAGGTGATTAAAGGGAAGGGGAGGTCATAGATAGGAAGTGAAATGAAAAAGGGATATAATGTCTGAATTTTCTGCTCCAACTGGGCTTGTCAAGAACGGGACAAGAAAGGAAAACTAATAATAACTTATGCCACTCATAGACAATATTGTAGATTTTGCGTCAACATAATTCAAAATGTTTATTTACCATAAATCATCTTAGTGGAATTGTTGTGGAATATCGCAATTTGTACTTTAAATGTTTGTATTGTCAAATCTAGTGTGTCAGACAGGATGAACTATATATTGCTTGGTGCTTTCATTTAATTGTTTGTTTAGCTTTTTGTAAATAATTTACAGTGAAAGTCAATGAACCATAGCGTGTTTCTTTGTACTTTAGTGTTAACATGACTATATTAAGGTGTGTAAAGGTCTAACTCAATATTATCCAGTCTTCGACATTACAAACATGACTTATTCGTCCATTCCAATCAGTAGTTATGTTGTTATCTTAAATTTAAGATACAAATCAATTTTAAAGGCAGTACACAACCGCTTGTACTCTATGCTCATGAGCAACATTTGTAATGAGGGCACTTAATGATGCTAAACATAAGTGCGTAAGTTAAATGCAAACAATGCTTCCTTCTGATTTAGACTGAACTAACCAGACGTGAACGATTGCCATTCAGTTTGGACCATTCACATATTTCAATGAACAAAACTGATTAGAAATACAAATAAAAATTTAATATTTAATACTTGTAAATCAGTTGATATAGACCCATACCGTATTATATTAATATGTGCTTTTTGAGCCATTTTCATCCATTTAGCTTTCAAGGATGGAGAATTAGCTCTGTAACTTTAAATATTAGAAACAATTTGTTTGAACTCATGACAACAGTAAACTGCAGAAACTTGATTTGAAAGCCTTATTTATGGTTTTTAACAAGTTTATTTAACATAAATTCTAAAATATGAAAGCAAGTCATTAGATTATTAAATGTCCAGAAGGAATTAAAGTGTGACACTAACATACATGATACATGTAAGACATTAACAATCTTTCAAAATTTTGCTGGTTGGACATTTTTAGTTGGGGTTAATAGAGTACAGAATTCAATTACCAAAAGTCGGTTTGTCAGCTTTAGGATATGGTGTAAATACGTGTAAGCTTCCATTCCCTTTCACAGAGAGATAGAGAGAGAAATGGGGGTTTAATGTCCATTCCACGCAAATTACGTAATTTCAATAATCCACTTGTGTGTAGCGGTCTTTAGCAGTGCGAGAAAACCAGAGGATCTGGAGAACACCTATGCGGTTGGACAGGCGACCTCACTCCTTATCACATACAACCGATGAATCAACACCATGCAGTTGACTCAATGAAAGACCTTACATACAGGGAACACACTCTAACCATTTGGCCATCCAACTCCCCACCTTAATCAAAATACTTTTATATTGTGTAGCATATAGTGGGAAGCAAATATGAAAATATATATAAATCTGATCTGTAAACTTTACTTATTAAAAAAAATAATATGGACCCCATTGGAAATAAGCAACATACAGATGTACGTCCATGGCTTTATGGGCTATCCTAATTAAAGGTCTCTTAATGACATCATACTTCTCTATTCTCATCTCTTGTCTTTTTTTGAAAAGACAGTGCAGCACATAGTACTTATAATTGTCTTCTGAAGACTGTGCATCGCACATGAAACTATTAGTAAAGACTTTTTGATTCTATATCTTTTATTGCATATCTACATGTATATTGTTTGTTGTCATGTTGTTAGCTTTACTTTAAGAATAAACAAATAGTAAATATTACATTTAATATAAATTTAAAAATGTGAAATGTCCAAGTAAGTAGCATACATGTAAATCTTGGTATTCAAATCGTTAAAATTGAAATGACAATTGACCTATAGATACATATAAATATTACATGTTAATATATTATTTAGCAGTCATAGATATTGATGTCATTGCAGTACTTATTTATAAATCATGATTTATGATGATAATACCTATTTATATAATAAACAAAAAAATATCTAATGGCCTCATCAAAGACAAGCTATTTTATATTAGAAATGTGCGTGTAAATTATGGAAGTTATAAAAGATGGATGATTAGAATGTTTGATGATACATTGGGATTGACTAATTCCGTAATGCCATTGACCAAGTGGAAATCACGATAATGAAATTAAATGATATTTCTCATTCAAACATTTTTCGTAAATGTATTTAGATAATTATGGTTTATTATGGCCTTAGATTTTGTTATTTATGGGAATGAAATAAAATTGATCAGTAACTTTTTTCTGCATGTAAATATTCATCAATTTAATCTGCACTGCCTCAGCTTCTGTTGGGTGTGTATTGTGTTTCCAGAATGTTGTTTCTATCGCTTGTTAGGATGGTATGGAAAATACACTGGTTAACGAAGATGGTAAAGCCTATAATTATTGCCTGGGTGATTATGGCGCAACATCGAACAGGAAATTAGACTTTAGTCTAGAGGAGAATTAACAGAGGTCATTTTTTTTTTTGTAGTAATGTCTGGAGATGACTTGCATTTTCCAACATTTAAGTGGAATTATGCTGTCTGCTGCCAGCCAGGATAATACATACATGATTATGTAGGCTTATACAAATTTGCTAATAAGTGTGATGCACAATGTTTTATAAAAGAATTAAGCTACATGTATTATTTAGTACTGAAATTAATTTAATATGTTTCAAAATATATCAAGGATTTTATGATATTGACAGGTTGTGATGACCTAGGTTAAAGCGACCTTTAGCCATTAATTGGTCAGACCTGGTATATTATTTAGAAGTTTGTATTTACCTTCAGATTTAACTTTGCCGTCTGCAACACAAGATTTGTTTGATGTTTACCCTATTTAGTGTATTCTGTGGCGGACTTGTTTCACATATTTGTAATTTTCTCAGCTTCTCCCTTCTCTATTGATTTTTGTCATAGCTGTGATGGATATATATTTAAACAATAAATAACTTAAATTGTTTATGCCTCTTTGTTTCTAGATGTTTATTGCTGTCATCTCTCATGTCGCCATTTTAAGAATTATCGAAATCTTATAAATGGCAAGCTTGAAGGTGGAGATAAATGTCAATAAAAGTACTAACTATTATGTGCAACAAGGTCTTTAAAATAAAGGATGTGTAAATATGTGGGAATTTATGATGATCCTTTTTACATCATCCATTTTCAAAATAAACAAAATAATCCAAACTATACCGCAGATGAGATGGGGTGGCTGAATGTTCGAAGGCAAGCACTTTAGATTCTAAGGTCTGTTATTGAATCAAGTGGAGTGGTTTCACTTCTATACCTAGCTAGATTGTTAGTGACAAGGAGCAGGGTCCAACCTCATGGGCTTTCTCAGGGGGGTCTTCTTGTTTCTTCCCACTGCTAAACATTCCTTTGTCTGCACAAAAAAATTGAAATAAATTTTGAAATAATGCTAGTCCCAAAATGACCTAGTTTTTGTAACCCCATTTCTCTCTATCTATTCACCTGAGCCAACCGGATATGTCATTTGTTAACCTGTGTTATTTTTGTTGCCCATTTTGTCAGTTGTCTGTCTGTTCTGATTAAAAAATCTTCATTTGTCATGTCTTCTTTACTATATTCTTTGAGTATATTTATATGTGGAGGTGTGAAAAATTACATATTTTCTGAATGACATCAGCATCTTTAATGAAAATACTGAAAACCCAGGAACTGTATTGATGTGTAGATCTTAATATTTGTAATCAGAATCCCAAACCATTTATTTGCAAAATATCAGCAATTTTTGATAAGTTCAAGGTATCTTTTGATACAAAAATAAATGATGTATGTGGGAACTACAGCTGGTCATTTATAGTTTTAAACTAGGTAATGAAATATTTTGTTTATTACTAGCAATGGTATTTTATTGTTAAACACTTAAATGGCTGCAGTGTTCTAATCTACTTAAAATCTGAACCATCCAATGGCCAAAAGCGTTGATTATGGGCTTTTACATTACATTATTTAAAACAGTTTAAAGAACATACATGTACTAGGCATGTTCTTTCTAAATATATATTCTTTTGTATTAGTGGGAGCATTCACAAAACCCAAATTAGATAACTCAAGCTGTCTATGAATTTCAAATCATTGGATGATAATATAATCCTTAAATAAGTATGTCCATAAGATTTTTCAAGTCTTCATTATCTGAAATCCTTGAAAATTTTGAGTCAGTCTGATGGTAGCTTTAGTCTCTAGAACATCAACAAGATATTTTTAATTCCACAAGATCATTATCAGAAATTGTAGAAAACCATAGCTAAACACTGTCTATAAATTTAAAATGAATGGGATGATAATATCATCCGTTGTAAACGGACAGGCAGGTAATGGTGACAACAATCTGTCCTCAATGCAATGTGCCTGTATAAATCAAATGAAATATAGGATAAATATATTTATCATTTGTATTTGATATTGAAAAACATGTTATGAAGAAGAGTATTAATTGTGGTTTATATCTGTATTGTTTGTTGAAAATGTTATTATCAGATACAAATATACTACATAATATCCGAACATTGACCTCTTATCTCAAGGTCCCGTGTCATTCTCATTAATTAGACTATAATTATCGGCTTATCCCAGAACACAGAATTTCCCATCCACCATTCAGATATTACTCGTCTTAGATTGAACAGTCATTGAGAAAATCGTAATAAATTCCTTAATTGGGAAGAAACAAGTCAATAGATTAGTATATATGCGTGTTTTTCACGTTAGAATCAAGCTAATGTATGGTGTTTTCAGGGTAGATGGAGAGAACTGATAAATAACATGACAAATATTTTATGAAAACAACAAGTTGAAGTGTTATTTAAAAGAGAAAAGTGAAAATTTATGATGTTAATTACTGGTGGTTATAGGCTGTTGATGTGTTTTCTCCTTATACACAATCTTGATTGATAATATTTCACTGGTACAGCTGTACTGGATTCGACATGTAAAAAATAACGTTAGTAAAAATATTATTCAAGGTAGAAATACAATTTATTGATAATTGGGCGTTTGAGTTTCATTTGTATTTTGGATCACATGGCGTATATTAGGATCAGTATCCAGGGCCAGATTAAGCTTGCATGGTCCCCATGGCAGGGGTTGGATAGCTGAATGGTTATCAGGTACACACTGTATCATAAGGTCTGTCATTGAGTCAACTGGCATGGTTTTGATTTCCCGGTTGTATGTGACAAGGAGTAGGGTCACCTGTCCAACCTTGTCCGTTGCATCTGCGTCCTCCGGTTTCCTCCCACTGCTAAAGACCCCTACACGCAGGTGAATTACTGAAAAAAAATTGAACTATGTGTTGGTCCCGAAATGACCTAGCTTGTGTCAAGTCGATGTTAAACCCCATTTCTCTCTGGGCTCCCTTGGTTGAAAATGCCACTGAAACCAACAGTGTAAAAGAGGGAATATTCTGGTCATTAACCCTCACACTCACACAAAAGCAATTTGTATTATAGATAGATAGAGTTATTTCTCCAAAACATATGAAACATAATAAATGAAATTATAAATTATATCCTTTAGATAAAAAAAAAATTAGAACTAAGTGGGGGCACCTTTATTATTGGGGCTGCAGACCTGTCAATACCCCTCCCCTCCACTTAATCCTGCCCACTAACAACAGTATCTGAAGTAGACTACCCAAATCCACTTTCTGTCCTTTTTAGTATTTGAACCTAATGATTGATTTTATTTCTTGGTGTACCTCCTTACAGTGGCAGTTATTTAAAGAATGTACAGTATTCAGAAATAGTGGATTGACTGAAATTTATATCATTGATCATATACTGACTGTAGGACCGGTCATTAACCTGACTGTCCAGTCACCGACATAAACATGAGATTATTGGTAAACATGTACAGTGATGACCTTCATTTCACACTGGTCAGTCTGAGCTTATGGTCATCATGCTTCTTAACTCAATGGACATCAAACAAACCTGTAGCCTTGATGGAGTTTAAACACTATGCTTGCCTGCCCTATTGATAAGCATTAAGCTGAAGACTATTTTTAACCATAAACTGTGATATTTAACATATAATACTTAAAATGTCAGGCCCTGGCCTTCATGAAAAAGTACATGCAACTGAATCTTAATAATAGAATTTGTTATTTATAATCCGGTTGTGTATATATATACATTCTTTTTACCTTAATAATTATATGAACATATCGCCAACAGATCATATTTGTGCAAATTCTCAATAGCAATTATATTATGTTGTACTCATTTAAGGTCACCAAACTCAAGAATGATATCATATGTTTAAAAGCATAATAAAAATAAGACCAACAGGTTGTACGCAAACAAATGCAGTGTCATGATTATATAGAGCATATATTTATTTTATGATATCCGGTATATATATTGTTTTCGGGGACCTGTGCAAAACAGCACACTGCGTAGTCTCTATTATTCAGACAAATATTTAACTTGTGGACGATCCGATGCCCATGAAATTTATTTGAGAATTGCCATTTCGGAAAATGATTAGCGAGGTTTAGGCTTAAAATTCAAAACCTAATATTTCGGTTCAGAGTGGAGCAATGCATTAATTAAGGGAGTTATTTTGGAAAGGGGTGCAAACTCTTACTTGACTTGGAGATATTTACTGGATAATCAACCACATGGTTACGCATGGCAATGAAACTTTTTCGCTAATGTTGACAACTGGCCCAGATCCTCCATATATTGCAGACTAGGATGTTCTGGGTTACCAGGACTATAGACTGGGACGCTGACCTATACATGTACAACCGCTCACTGGAATAAAAATTTAGATGGTTGTTAAAATTAAAAATCAGATTATTTATTGTATCAGTGTTTCCATCAAAATCAGTGTTTAAACATTTAAACAATATGCTGTACAGCATGGGGGTCCCTTTCTTGCAGAGCTGCTGGGCAATTGCCCATGTGTTAAGACACCTTTGATTATTTGGTTTAAAAGAGCACAAAAGTTAAATTTGCACAGATCAATTTTATACATAATGAATAAATAGGACATTCATTCCGTTTCTTATTTCAATTTACAAACCACTTATGTTTTAAGTATGTATTACTTTAAATAATAAGCATACACTTGACATTTGATCTGTTAATTACATACTACTTTAAAGGAATTATTACCGGTGTGTAGAATTTGATACAATTTTTCAGTAGAATTTAATACTGGTAATCAATAAATCAATGATTGGAGAATGGCCTTTCCTTCAAATAAAGATGTTTATGTATTTTTGTTTTAGCTCGCTGGAATGTCTACTTTTATATTATCGTCACCCCTGTTCCTCTGGAATTATTGTCAATGTTATTGAAATACAATCATCTAAAAAGTCACACAGAATTCTTATGATTGAAATTTCAAAGTCCTTGGGTCGGGTTTCAATTATTTTCACTTGTCACTTTATCTGCTATTTCATTTCTGATCTCAAAAAAAAATCAAAATTCTGTTGAAATTCATAAAGCCTAGTTGTATGTTACAATTGAATGGCTTTCAAATAGTGACCCAGGGGGCAACATATTAGTGGCTTGTTATAGTAAGAAATTAATGGAGTTTATTGTCCTCTACTTTTCTGCACTGACTGGGCTAATGAAGAGAGGTTTTATATTAAGACATTATACTTGGTTCTCACTGTCACAATTTGCACTATGATTGAAATCGTGGGTTAGTTGTGGTGACCCTATCAGGACAATTAGGTCTTAACAGTTGTAGCAATTGTGTTTATTGTACCGAATGCTATCGGTACATACCAGATCACGAACTACAGTGGAGACAATGGGAACCTAGCATTAATTTAAAGGATTTTCAGTGCAGATAACTTAAATCATATTGAATATAGTTATTCCTATTTATCCTTTAATATATTTTTGTTTTATATTATTTCAGTCCCTGAAACCTAAAACTGGAATATTTTGTTTCCTTATAAATGAAGCAAGGGAAACTACTCCTTTAGAAATGCCAGATCATGAAAATAGTTTTGTATTGAAGGTAGGTGGTATTCCATTTATTTCCTTCCTACGGGGTCTTACATATTGCTGGTTAGAATAATACCAACCAACAAATCCTACAACCAGCAAATTGTTCCAAATCAGGTTTCTCCCTATCTATGATAATGCAGGGAGAGGCGGATATTTAGTTTCTTGAATTGTTTTGTGTACACACTCGTCACACAGATCTCTTAATCTTATAAGTTCAAATTCACTGATTACTACATGAAAATGCCACAGTCAAGACAAACGTATCCCCCTTCTTAACATTACAAAATGAAAACTACTAAACCCTCTGGCTTGTCCATTGGCTTATGTCATTCTTTCAACTTGGAGCAACTGCTTATGTCAATCAGTTCGGCAACTGAGATTAAGAAACTGAATTTGCACGGCTTATGTCAACTGAGAAGTGGTGGAGATTGTTAGTGTCATTGTTACATGTATTGTTATATGGTCAACAAAAATATGCATTTAAGTGATGGTCTGTCAAATTTATCATGACAGTATTGTCAACATCGTCAACACCATGTGATGTTGATTTCATGGAAAAGAATGGAAAAGAGTGAAGTCAGTTGAAAGAGTGTTCATGTTAAGGCCAGCCATGAGTTGGACTCATTTGAGAAAATTGAACAATGGCAACTAGCTTAAACTGATAACAGCTACTTGCTTTCAGTTTTAAGAGGTGCTCAGGTAACCCTTTTGTAGTTGAAGGTAGTTGTTCTCAGTTGCCAAAACGCCATTGACTCAGTTGTAAGGGTCGACTTAAGTAGAGAAGAGTGGACACGCGCAACTGTCTTTATGTAACAGTCTGTCTTTATGATAATGTCACTGTTACAAAATAGATTTGTCAACCTCCCAACTAGAAAACCGATTGGCTGTGACTCTAGATCAATTACTGAACATACATTTCGAAACATGACTTATCTAAATTTAAACTTTTTTTTGTCCCCCGCCTTTTGATTCCTCGATACTTTTGAAATAATGAAAAAAAATAAATGTGCAATTGATTAATATGTGTCATCTTTTTATTTTATTTTGTCATCTTCGGCGAGGGACATCAACCTCAATCTTGGCTTGTTACTTTATCTTTGCAATCATTGCATTGCATTTAATATGAGCTTTCCTAAACAACTTTACATTATTGACTTGTATTAACATTGTTGACTGTATTTGGATTGATGACGCAACTCACATATCTGGTAAAAAAAATAGACTTGGGGTTAATCAAATCAAAAGCAAACATAATCTAATCTGTATAGAACTATATTAGATATAAGAAGTAGAAGAACCTTTGTTCCAAGGACAGCTGTCTAGCCATTTGGATGGTATGCAAAAACACATTGTATGGCGAATGCCCGTCTTCATTAGCCCAAGTTAGGAGCAGAATAGTAGGACGTTGAACCCCATTTCATTTCATTTCATTTTGCTACATCAAGCAATATATTCCTGTAGGCTTGACAAGAAATCTAGCCCTTTATTAGGATAAATGTGCGAACCATCCCTTTATTAGGCTAAATGTGCTAACTAGCCCTTTATTAGGCTAAACATGCGATCTAGTCCATTATCTGGCAAAATGTGCATTGTAGTCAATTATTTGATTTTGACTATACTGAATCCAAATATAGGAACATTACTGTGTGGTTAGTCACTGATAGATATGTGTGCTCAAAATAATCCACTTGTTTACTACTGAATGAAAGTTCCCATGTTTGATTGAGATAAACTGTTGTATGTAATTTTGTATATTTACCAGGGTGAAGGTACAATAGAACATATTATAGAAGCTAGTTCAGTACAAGACAGAAGAAATTGGTTGGAGGCTATACACCAATGTATAATACATACTTCTGCTAATAATGATGGTTCTATTACAGCTATGTAAGTAATAGTTACATGATTTGTTGACTAATACACCATTATTCTTTTTCCTATGGGGACCTCCAAGGGTGATTTATCTGACAATTAACACTTTTAGACAAAGGAAATGAGGCCAAGTATGGGTATAAGTTTGATAATTATCCCATGTCATACATTGTTGCAGTCCTTCACGTTTATAAAATTGTGCGGGAGCCATATAAAGCTCCTGCCAATTCCAAAAATAAAAAAAAAGCTCTCGTAAAAAAACTCTTCATAATCATATCGCAAGAGTAATGCTACATTTTCTTGAATTAAGGACAGCCAAATTGTATTTATACTTTAGTCTTGTTTTATATATGATCAACATGGAAACTGATACCTCAAATGTATGCAGTTTAAAATAGACACTAACTGAAAGTAGTTCATTAATCTCAATATTTAGGAGAGCAATTTAGCTAATTTGCAGGAGTCTTTAAATAATGACTCCCGCGAAGGTAAGCTGAGGTGCCTCGAGAGGAGCAGAAGTGAAAGCTCACCTTAAACGTGAAGGACTGTTGTTGAATATTTGCCAAATTAGATTATTGAGTACATAAACTCCAGATACATGTATTTCAATATAAAATTAATCTGAGGTCTGTTCTCTGTAAAACAGATTTATAATCAGATTGAATTTAGGAGAATTCCCATGGATTACAACTGCAACCATGCTTGAAAAATGTAAATTAATAATGCTATTGTTTCACAACCAGAATCATAAAGTTTGTCTCAGAAATAAATTACAAGAAGTTACTTTTTACGAGTTTCTATTTCAATTAGTAACTGAACTGTAAATAAAGAGGATGTCACTATTCTATGCCATACAAATACTGTTTATTATAGAGCGACAATGACAATTCAGTTAGGATTTTCTGGTCTTAATTTTAGTGAAAACTATCTTAGTCAAAAATGTTTCCATGGATAATAGGATTTTGTCCTGTGTATGTCATTATGTTTGATGGGAAGTGAAAATATATATACAAATTTTAATAAATAAAGATTGTGTAGGTTTGGGTACTAGTATAACCATAAATGCAATGTATTACCCAGATGTTGATACTGGTGAAAGTTGGTCAATTCGTAGACCTGTTTACTTCTAACTATCTTTTTATCATATAAAAAAAGTTATATTTGTGAGTAATGTAGACAAATTCTTTTTTTAGACGACCAAGGTTACCAACAGCTCCATCTGGATCTATAGAAAGAAAAGGTTAGTTTTTACATCATGAAAATTGTTACTAATAGGCCTTGCAGCCAATCTGCCCCTCTGGCATCAAGAGTATTTTTGTAGATGAAAAACTAGTAGCTCCAAGGGCATGTGATATTATCATTGCACTTGTTGAACTTAACAAAGTTGCTTTATAAGCAAAATGATATTATTAATAATATTTTCTATCATGATCTGTTTGTTGTTAGTAATTTTCTTTAAGTACGTGGGGATGGGGATGTTATGTTTGAATTTTCTTAATATGGTCTTAGGAAAGTAATCCATATTCACATTGTGCCCTTCCCCTCTGCCTGTCTGTCAACCACTCAAGAGGTTAAAGTTATTATCCGATTGACTTTAAATTTATACACAATGTGTATGGCCATAAGATGAAGAAGCTCTTGAAAATAAGAACCTTTCTCCCCCTTCAGATTTATTTTTTGACAGATTGTATGAGAATCAGTTTTTTTTTTGTATACAGTATCAGATGTAAATGATACATTATATATTTAAAGCTAATATTTGCATCTTTCATTTTATTTAGAGACAACCCAAGTTGATCAACCCCAGAGAAGTTCTTCCCAGGGTAGTCTAGGTAATGGTGCTACAGCTTTACCTAGTATACCTCCACGACCATCACAGCGACCCTGGAGTACCCCCCAACATACCCCCCAGTCTAGTTGTGCTCCAAGTACAACAGATTTACATAATGAATCAACTCGATCTGAGTCAGGTAAGACTAAACACACACATAAATAATGGTTTCTTATAAAGATAGGAAAAGTTTTATAGCCATTAAGACATAGTATTAAATTTTCCATCACTCTACCTGGTTTTTATACGCCCACATGGAAATGTGGTTGTATATTGTCGTCTCCCTTTCTGTCCGCCTGTCTGTCCGTCGGCCACAATTTCTTGTGAGCGCTCTAGAGGCTAAAGTTGATGTCTGATTGACTTTAAATTTGATTTATACACAGTGTTTAAGGTTGTGAGACAAAGAAGCCTATTGATTTACTCCCAAAGTTATGACCCTCATTCACTTGGAAAAATCTTGTGAATGTTAATATCCGATTGACTTTAGATTTATAAACAGTATTTAAGGTCGTGAGACAAAGAAGCCTATTGATTTTCAGCGATATCCAATAATTACTTCCAGAGTTATGACCCTTGGTTACTTTGAAAAATCTTGTGAATGCTCTTGACTCCCCGGACAACTTAGCTGATGTGGGCGTATGTTTCGTTGCCTGGCAACCTATCTTTACTTGTCAGTAGTAGTGCCTGCAGGACAGTGTGTATGAATTGGTGTGCATATTGAAAACTTGATAATTATTGGAATTTGATAAAGAGTAGGCAGACAAAATACTGTCTGGGCAAAGTCCCCCCCCCCCCCCCCCCCGATAGAAACAAGTTTAGTTTCAAAATTTTTGAAGTCAGAGTTAGGTTTATTATATTTAGACTTAGACATGAAAATTTAGACTTGTTATATTTTTTTAGATCATAGAGAGACATTAGGTGATGGCCATATAGATCAGTTATTACGAGAATATCCCTGGTTTCATGGTACATTATCACGAGCTGAAGCAGCTCATCTAGTTCTACAACAAGGACAGATTGGTCATGGTGTGTTTCTAGTTAGAAATAGTGAAACTAGAACAGGAGAATATGTCCTAACATTCAACTTTCAAGGTCGTGCTAAGGTTAGTAGGCTTCCAAACAATTTATATATTTCTAATTTTATGATGATTTTGATCAAAAATGCATAGGTGACATATTTTATAGAACTTATCAATTTGTAAACAATGTCAGTAACTTTTTTTCTGTTTTTATCAGCTTTATCAGTATCTGTAAGTAAACTACTATGGCTGCATTTGTGCTTCATTTGAGAAATAAAATCTTAAAAATCAAATGTCTACATGAATTGTTTGATGAATTTTTTCTTACTTCTTAATAACATCTGCTACAACTTTGTGTGAAGTTTCATGATATTGAAATATTTTAATAATTATTTTTATTTTTTACAGCACTTACGGATGACTATTAATAATGATGGGCAATGCCGTGTTCAGCATCTTTGGTTCCAAACAATCTTCGATATGTTGGAGCATTTCCGCACTCATCCTATCCCCTTGGAGTCAGGAGGTACTTCAGATGTTACGCTCACAGACTATATAGTGGCGATGGAGCGACCTCGTACCCCAACAACGTTACCTAGAGGTTCACCACGGTCTAATAATAATAATACGCAAGCTGGTCTTTCCACCTCACTTTCGGCTCACAGTGGACATTCGGATAATAGTCGTGATATTGTTGTGATAAGTGGTTCTGTGCGGTCAAGGACATCTTCGATAGAAAATGTGGTTCGAGAACAGGCTCACGGCGGCTCACAACAACAATTATTACACGGACGTGCTGTGGAGAATCATTACTCATTTGTTTGACTAGCTGATTAGTTTATTGTATAAAGATAAAATCTGTAAAGTGAGTGATAGATGAATGGGCGTGAGAAAACTGAAGCAAATTTACAATGCACACAAATTGAAGAATAAGTGAAAATAGCTTATTGTATGACTTGAAAATGAAATCAGTCTGTCTGTAAATGTTGAGTGATTTGATTATGATTCCATTGGACGTTAATTGTCATAATAAGTTAAAATTATTCAGATTTGCCAACTTTCTGTCAGTCAGTATTTCTACAGCCGTAAATAAAAAGTAAAAATAGACCTATTATGATGTAGAATCCTATACAGGAACTCCTGGAATCTGGTAAATAACTCATTGAAAACTCCTGGAATTTTACAGGTTCTGAGTTGTGCACACCCTGCCTAAACATATCTGTCCACACAGTTCTACATAGAGCACAACCCTCCCTTGTGCAGTTGTCATTTTTGCCAGGTGACTTTAATCTACATGTATTATAAGAAATTCTGCCATGATTGGTCATTTTATCAAAATGGTGTTCACAACATGATGCAGTATTTGTTTGAACAAAATACAGTACTTGTTTGCACATTATACAGTACTTGTTTTAACATGATACAGCGATTGTTTAATTAAACATGATACAGCGCTTGTTTTAACATGATACAGTGCTTGTCTTAACATGATACAGCGCTTGTTTTATCATGATACAGCGCTTGTTTTAACATGATACAGTACTTGTTTGAACATGATGCAGCGCTTGTTTTAACATGATACAGTACTTGTTTTAACATGATACAGCGCTTGTTTTAACATGATACAGCACTTGTTTTAACATGATACAGTACTTGTTTGAATATGATACAGTACTTGTTATAAAGTAATTTGTATAGACTGAAAGTTGGAATATTTTCAAATGAAATATTGTTAACATAAACAAATGTTTGGATGGTGAAATCAGGACAGTTGTTTATTGATTTGAAAAACAACAAAAACTAATCATGTTGCATCGTATATTATTTAAATAAAAAATGTTTATTTTTGTTACGGAAAAAAATTGATGGACAGATGTGTTTTGTAAGTAAGAGACAAAATATTAATAAATTAGATATTTGATTTTTAACTGTTGTAAATTGCTTTTATCCAAAAATTTATTAATTTATACATGTGATGCTTTATTGTATGCAATTTTTTTCTACTTTAATACCCTTGTAAAATGCTCACATCTAAGAGTGTCTCATATTGGTTATTAATTAACATTTGACTTTAGATTTTATTTATTATACACTATGATTTTATGTTTTTTTAATAAATAAATAATTGGATTAGCCTAACCTCACTTTTAATGATGTTCATAGAGTTCCTTAATTTAACTATATCAATAATCTAGTCTGATGATGGGGAATATTTGGAGGAGGTTTAGGCCATACAAACAAAATATTCTGGTTCACGGACAATCCTTTTATTTTTGTGTTTTTATATCATCAAATGATCACTTCTGGCCTAAGTGTAACTTCTCATATACACCAGGACCAGACATAAAGGCACTACATTTATCATTGTTGTATGGTTGATTATCCAGTAAACGTTACGATTGTCAGTTAACATTTAACACTTTTGTGTACTTGATAAATGAGCCTATGCCATATTTCTGGATTTATTCAAAACATTTGATAGAGCTACTTCCTGTAAACTGGGATAAGCATTGACGTGCAGTAATTTATGGAGTTGTTTTTAGTAAGAGACAAAGAATTATCTGAGAACCAGAGTATTTTTTTGATATGGCCTTATGGAAATCTGTCAAGAAATATACACGATTAATATAAATTAAAATTAAATATTGATATGGTGAAGATGTCTAGAGATATTCCCACAATAAAAATAACTGTTTAGGATTTACTCATTCTAAAGCTAAATAGAAAATATTCTATATGTGATCAAATTGTATTTATATTAATTTAAGAAAATCACATTTACAAAAAATATTAAAAACATTAGTACTCCCAGTTTTTCATACAGATTCATCACAAAAATCAATTTATAATAAATATGAACTTGAGATTATTTATTTGTTTATTATTTCAATAACAAAGTAACACTTATGATGTCAATACTCTAACTAACAGATTGAATAAAAATCATTAAGTTAAACCATCAATATAAATGAGCATCAAATTTATGATGAATTTTTATAAAATCTCACAAGCATGATTAAATGATTATATGCCTACAGCTTAAGTTATAATCTGATCTTATTGTTATTTGTTCGGGGAAGAGGCATATTGATTTTTCTATGATAACTCCTTTAGTTATGTCCTCTGTTGTTAAGTCTTGTGTCTGTTAATTTGTTGTTCAAATATTTTGTTAGAACACTAGCGGCTACACAGTAGTCTATATATCTTTTAGAAATTGATTTTGATCCACGAAATCATTAAAACAAAGAAGCCTATTGAATAGCAATCACTTCCAGAGTTATGCCCTATAGACTGTAATTATTGACCTATCTTTATGATTGTCTATCCAATTGAAGGGAAGAACCTTATTGATTTTCAACAATTTTTGATCATAAGTTCCACAGTTATTTCCCTTTCTTACAAAAACCTTCGATTGTGATCCTGTCTATTTAAAAAATATTATGAGTTGCTTGGTTCATAACTGCTCAGATAACTTAGTTGCTGTTGAGTGTATATTTCATTGCCTGGCAACCTATTTTATATAATTTGAATGTAAAGAATATTTAAAGAATTGTTATTTAAGATAAGGGCTATAGGTACTACCTCCGAACTTCATACTTATCTGTATGATCTATCTATATAAATTGTAAATGCTGTATTTAAAGGATAAATGAAGAATTATTACACATTTTTATTGATCTTGGCTTGAAATTAATTTATTATGTGCTAATTAATAAATTATATTAATTATGGAGGAAGATATGGTTAATGATAGCCCAAATTAAAGCCAGTCATACAAATTTTTAACAGTTTGTAAATTTTTAAAACAGTTATTTACTGAGAGAAAAAGACAAGAATTATTGTAAAATAAATACCCCAATGTATCCATCATTTTTACATCTATTATTTTAAATTCTAATATTATTTTATACACTGTAAATCACGATATTATGATATGCATGATAATAATGCGAATGGCCACAGGTTACATTCAATTTTAAATTCATAATCCATTTTCATCATCTACCATATACATGTGTACAATTCGCAATAACTTTATGATGTAATCTCCTATTTTACAGTGTGTCTATTTATATTGAGTACTGAAGTGTTTTATCCCTTTTAGGGAAAGTTTTCAAAAGCTTTACAATTTCATATGTTGATATTATACCAAAGTTTATTGACAAATGTTATAATATTTTGAAAGCGATCCATTTTCTTCGTGAATTTTCGAATGACTGGAAGGGGATACTGTGCATGGAATATTTTAGTTATGTCAGTATTCATTATGTTTTTTTAAGAGAAATTTATTTTAAACCATGATTAAGGCCTGTGTACTCATCCTCATGTATATCAAACAACCTTGACAGCCTCTGTCGTAGCAAAATTCTCTTCACAGGCATTGAATGTGAGATCACAGAAGAAAACAATAAGAGAATGCTTATCTCAAAATAGCTAAACTGTTTAAAGCCCATAAGTATGAGGGCTTCACTCCTTAGGTAGTTCTGAATTTTTCAATTTAAATTATGTTTTAGAATTTTTAGGCCTTATTTTTCAATCAGCTTTTAACTTCGACTTTTAATATTTGAATATAGTTGAATATGGATTAAAGTAGGACCACAACAAAAAATTATTGTTTGTATTTTATCTATTATTTCCTGGTTCTTTACAGTATCAAGTTTTTTAGTTAACAAATATTTTAACTGTTGGATATGCACATGTAAATTTAAACAGGCTGTAATTTTATTGTACATTCAGCTTATTGTGTATAATGTAGGGCGATTTGTTAATTGTATATATATCATGTTAAAAGTTGTTTTTTTTCCTATCAATGCAGGATAAATTAATTTGGAGAAATTATAAAATGTTTTAATATTGGTGTATATGTATTGCAGCTAATCTAAAACAAAACATTTTTAATTCAAAAAATAAAAAAAATACAATTTTTCATGTGAAGAGGTTTTTTTTTAAATGCATCCACAAAATGTGGACGGAGGTTGTCATAATAATATCTATTAAAAATAACAATGCGAGAGAGGGAGAGAAATGGGGTTTAACATCCACTCAATACAAACCAGGTCATTTTGAGACTACTTTATTTCAATAATTTGCATGCGCATGGAATCTTTAGCATTGGGAGTAAATCGGATAACCCGCAGAAAATTCACAAGGTTGGTCAGGCGACCCTTCTCCTTGTCAGGTACAACCAGGGAATCAAAATCACGCCAGTTGACAAATCCTGCTAGACACGGTTCTTGACGATTTTCTTTTTAATTTGTGGAAGTTTTGATTGGGATTGTTGTTGTTGTAAAACAGAGTTATTATATCTTCCCAGTATACACTCAGACTCTTCATATGTTCTCATCAGTGAAATGAAATTAAATTTGGTTTAACATCCTGGGCTAATGAAGATGGTCATTCCCCATGGAATGTGCATTGAGGGAAATTATGCAATGATAGGGGTTCTACTGTTTTCTCAAATTCCAAATGTTTAGGGTTCATTCAAATGAACCTACACGCCAATGTGTAAATGGCAGCTCAGTGCTTTTTGTCTCATCTGAATAACTAGATACCGCTTCTTGAAAGGCCCTTCCTACTTCACCATTGAAAAGGGGAAACCATGCCTGTTCTAATTCAGATGGTTTAAGTCACACAAAACCTAATCTTCTACATTTAGCTAGTAACCAGGACGGGCAACCCTACCCCTTTTCAGTTAGAACCAGGGAATTGAAACTACACCAGTTAACTCAATGGCAGACCTTATGATACACAACGCATGCAGACACTAACCATTCAGCCATCACTCCCCCCCCCCCCCCACACACACACACACTAAAATTACAAAGAAGATTTAAGTATAAAAATATTTATTATAAAACAAAATCTATTGTTCAGGAGTTGCAAGTCAAATATATATAAAACTAGAATTATCTATGTTAGTAAGTAATGTACATTACCTATAATTATATACACATATATATCATATCTATCACATAAGTATTTATATATAAACATTATTTCATAATATAGACTTGTTGCTTAATTTATTTAAAAGTTACTTTGTCATAGCTTTGAGCAGCATTCTAATAGGTTTATAACAATTTTAACATGGTATTAGAGTATCAATGTATCTTTAAAATCCTTCCAAATTGTGTCCAAATTTTTGTTACTTTCAGGCAGCTTTTCTTTCAATTTCCATAAAAAAAATATTTTTTCAAGTACTTAAACAATTATCAGAAGTAACTTGAAAAAACATATTAAGCGTGTCTATACTTAAAACAATAATTTTTTTTTAACAACTTGAGCGTATTGTGTAGCCTCCCTATAATGGGTCTTTGATTCAACATCAAAGATAAAAAAAATCAATAAAAATAGAGATTCTAAAAAAAGTGATATCGTAAAACTACCGGTAAGTAAAGATAAATGTAATAAAATATAACTAGAAATTTGAGTGAGTCGTAAATATTTATATAAAGTATCTGTGACCTGGTCCTTGTATCATAATCTATATACATATGTAATAAGTATGAAACCAAGGTTCTAACCATAATAATAATCAAATTTATGGTAGATTAATAACTTATTTATTTAGGAGAACATTTTGAAGAGTATTCACTTGAAGAGTTTTCAACTTTCAATTTTTGAATACTCTTTGAAGCGTTGCTCAATTAAATTAGTAATTGCTCTGATATAAATATGAGTTTTTTGCTTTATCCCATGACACAATGCCTTAAGGATAAACTTCTATATTTACTAAATATACATGAAATATTGATTAAATAGATCAAGTCCATGAAATCGTAAATCAATATATACATAAGAGAGACAATACAGTTTACAAGCAGGTTTATGTGATTGAGATTCTTATAAAGCTCTTATAAAGCTCACCTATTCTAATGCAAGTATACATTTCCCTCAAGTCGTAAAAAAAAATTCTTAGATGAAAATTATACATGGTAAATAAAAAATATAAAAAAATGTTTTGATTATTACATATAAAAATCAGCAGTTTATTTGGTTTCTTTTAGTTTCCTTAATGTACATGTAGATGTTCAAAAATGAACTTAATATAAATTTGAAAAATAATGAAAAAATACAACATTTGTAACAAACATGTTTATCTGCTCTTTATAATTATGTATTAAACATTTATTCTTTAATTCTTTTGTTAAAAATTTGGTTAAGCTAGTATTCATTAATAAGCTACTGATCATATCCCTGAAACAATAGCTTTAAGGTATATACATTATTCCTATTGTTTTCATAAGCAAGGGTTGTTTATTTTGGAATTAGTTTTAAAATAAATTTAATAATAGTGAAATGGAATTCTGTTCTTGAACCTTGCATTCATTAATCTGAAATGAAAATGAAAATTAATAAATAAAAGTTAAGAAAGAGTGTTTTACCAGACATGGCACATTGTAATCCCAGATTAAGAGTAAGAGATTAACATATGATATTTCTTTTATGGAGATTAACCCATCTTTTTATACGCCCACATTGAAATGTGGTCGTATATTGTCGTCGCCCCCGTCCGTCCGTCCGTCCGTCGGTCCGTCGGTCCGTCGGTCCGTCGGTCCGGCGTCCACAATTGCTTGTGGACGCTCTACAGGCTAAAGTTAATATCCGATTTACTTTAAATTTATACACAGTGTTTAAGGTCATGAGACGAAGAAGCCTATTGTTTTTCAGCGATTTCCGATAATAACTACCAGAGTTATGGCCCTTGATCACTTCAAAAAATCTTGTGGATGCTCTAGAGGCCAAAGTTAATATCCGATCGACTTTAAATTTATACACAGCGTTTAAGGTCATAAGACAATGACGCCTATTGATTTTCGGCGATTTCCGATAATTAGTGCCAGAGTTATGACCCTTGATCTCTTTAAAAAATCTTGTGGACGCTCTAAAGGTCAAAGTTAATATCCGATTGACTTTAAATTTATACACAGTGTTTAAGGTCATAAGACGAAGAAGCCTATTGATTTTCAGCGATTTCCCATAATTAGTGCCAGAGTTATGGCCCTTGATCACTTCAAAAAATTTTGTGGACGCTCTAGAGGCCAAAGTTAATATCCGATTGACTTTAAATTTATACACAGTGTTTAAGGTCATAAGACGAAGACGCCTATTGATTTTCAGCGATTTCCGATAATTAGTGCCAGAGTTATGGCCCTTGATCACCTCAAAAAATCTTGTGGACGCTCTAGAGGCCAAAGTTGATATCCGATTGACTTTAGATTTATACACAGTGTTTAAGGTCATGAGACGAAGAAACCTATTGATTTTCGTCGATTTCCGATAATTAGTGCCAGAGTTATGGCCCTTGATCTCTTTAAAAAATCATGTGGACACTCTAAAGGTCAAAGTTAATATCCGATTGACTTTAAATTTATACACAGTGTTTAAGGTCATAAGACGAAGAAGCCTATTGATTTTCAGCGATTTCCGATAATTAGTGCCAGAGTTATGGCCCTTGATCACTTCAAAAAATCTTGTGGACGCTCTAGAGGCCAAAGTTAATATCCGATTGACTTCAAATTTATACACAGTGTTTAAGGTATTAAGACAAAAACGCCTATTGATTTTCAGCGATTTCCGATAATTAATGCCAGAGTTATGGCCCTTGATCACCTCAAAAAATCTTGTGGACGCTCTGGAAGCCAAAGTTAATATCCGATTGACTTTAGATTTATACACAGTGTTTAAGGTCATGAGACGAAGAATCCTATTGATTTTCAGCGATTTCAAATAATTACTGCCAGAGTTATCTCCCTTGATAACTTCAAAAATTCTTGTGACGCTATAGAGGCCAAAGTTACCATCCGATTGACTTCAGATTGATACATAGAGTTTAAGGTGTTGAAACGAACAAGTATTTTGATTTTCAATGAATTTAGATAACTGAACAGCTAAATCCATGATATTAAATGTTTCATGTATATACTAATTGTTAGCGTGGGGTAAAACTTTATAAAAAGCAATCAAATTCTAATGATTTTCTGATAATTACATAATGAGTTGTTACTCTTAATCAGTTTTTAGTGTATTACAAATGTTTCATTACCGAAAAAAGTAAAAATATGCGACAACCCTTGTTGACTGCCCGGACGATTTAGCTGCTGTGGGCGTATGTTTCGTTGCCTGGCAACCTATCTTTTAATATACAAAGAGATTTATTTCTTTTATATATTATAAGAGTATGTAATACCATGTACTCATAGAAAACTTGTTTACTAAAATCTTTAACAAAATAACAAACACAAACAAATCAGTATTAAATTGTTGTCAACATTTATTATTAATCCGGCTTTTTTAGAAAAATAAATCTTTTTTTTTTTAAATTTTCTATGACGAAAGTCGACATCTATATACATCCTCGAGCAACAGATTATTATTAAAGAGGCATTATTCTCAAGTGAAATCTGTCTAATGTAGATTTTTCATTTGGCGTCAAATGTTATGTAAATCATTAACTAGACATTTATTTACATGCCAAGCCAATAATCAACTCTCTAGGATTTCGGCATACTCCGCGCAGCGTTTCGTTTGATTAGAGGTAATCCCACTACACACTGCTATTATGAGTGGATATTGTTGTTTTAAATTTTGATTGGTCAGTAGTCCGTCTACCAACCAATCACTAGCTGCCCTACAAAAGCTTTACATTTAAAACGAGTGCCAATATTGGATCAAATATGTTTACATAATGTTACATCATGGCTCACGATTTTATTATGCCTAATTAACCCGTGCATAGCAGAATACCAGGGGTGGATCTAGGAATTTTGAAAAAGGAAGGGGCGCTGCAAAATGAGGGCACTGACCGCGGAGACGGGGCATGCCGCTGAGCCCCCCCCCAGAGAAATTTATCTGTCATTTCCTTGCAGCCATTCCAAGAGCTATGTGACTGACATTTTCGTCCAAGTAAACGTTCGGAATGGACATATTTATTTGGGTCTGAGAAAAGGCACTTTCAGCAGTAAAAAAGGGCACTGTCGAAAATTGAATCCGCCTCTGAATACTGCAGTAAAACTAATTGTGTGACAAACGAGGCTATCAAGTCGAATGAAATGTAAACAATACTGTTTGAAAACGAACATACTTTCACCGTTTTTTAAAACCTTAAATCACTGTCCAAAGTTTTAGAGAAGACCCAGATTAAACGAAGGACTGTCATGTTGCTGTACTTAAGTGATAGCTTTCATAGAACGGAAAGAATAGACACACTCCCGCATAAATTCAAGAAACAGACGCTATTCCAGCAACGGCCAGAGAGGGATTTCTCAGGCCATTGCTTAGGAATATGGGATTTCGGATGGTTTTGATTTTCAACAAATTTAAATATGATTGACAGTTAATGATTTAATACTAATGGCAGTTAATGATTTAATATGATTGGCAGTTAATGATTAAATTTTAAAAATGGATAATCAAGACTTTGTTTATTATCGTAACCATCGAGATTACACTGTTCTGCAAATTGTAATTTGATTGAAATTTTAAAAACAGACTTGTTTTTCATGACCTATTTTTAACTATTATAACAAGAACTAAAGCTTACATAATGCATCTTTAAAAAGTTTTGGATTGCTTCTGTCTGGAAATGTAAATGTTTTGGAAAACCTATTGTGAATTCTTTGTTTCATTTCTGTATAGTCTTATACTGGTATTGTTTTTGTATAGCTCATGTTGTAAATTGGTATTGTTTTTGTATAGTCTAATTTGTGTCATGGTATAGACTATATGTTGTACATTGTCATTGGTATTTTTTTGTATAGTCTATGTTATGTTGTATATTGGTATTGTTTTTGTATCATTTTTGTATAATCTATCCTATATCCCTTTAAATTATTGCTTTATTTTCTATCTTGCAACCTCATAAAAAGTTTCTGTATAGTCTATTTTGTATCTTTGTATACAATTTTTTATTTTCCTCATTTTTTAAAAATACATTTAAAATATTGTTTGTTTCCTTCATTACTGCAATAAATTGTTGATGATATTTCATAATAATACATTACCTATTTTAACTAAATGAAGATGATTTAAAATCCAGCTTCGGAACCTTGTTTACTGTCAGACTTTGGATAAGGTCCGGGATCTGGAAAATCTGGATCGAAACTTGGATTTGCATAAATATTATCGTACAGTTCACCTAAAAGATATAGATAAATAAATACAATATTTAAAGGAGCTCTGCTTAAGTATAAACTATAAAGATAACAGATTAAGAAATTATAAAGAAAATAACAGATGAATAAAGTTTATTCATATGAAGATAATGACATATTAACAACAGATGGAGAAACTATGAAGACAAGCCAACAATTAGGTTGACGTTTAAACTCCAAAACCCATAAAAAAAATAGATGCCACATACAACTGCACATTTATCCTTTTCAAAAGTATTGAGCAATCAAACTTATTATCTACCTGGTAGTGAAACTATACACTAAGATTCATCACCCTTCATCAGTTATCATATCCCAAAGCATCGACCAATGAAATTACTTAACTATGTTCAGCTTTAGTTGGAAATGTTGATCATTAAACTCAGCCTCTCTGATGACAGTGAAAATGTTTTCAACCTTAGTCAAGTACAATTTCAATTATTTAACTACAAGTGCACCCGTAACATAATAATAGCAGCCTTTCCAATAATAAGGCTGCCAATGCTTGGCCAGTTGTTAGACCTATGAGATTCAGCACATCCTTTAGCCTTTAGAGTAAGACTATTTGCCCTCACCAATGCCAGTCATTAATGACCAAAATGAAATGGGGTTTAAAGTCCTACAGTTCTGTACTGACTGGGCGGAAGGAGACAGGTATATACCATAAAGTTTGCTATGGGGGAAATTTTGCTCGGACCGTCACACTACAGCCTACTGTTATATCAAATTCCAATTCTCATGAGTTCTTTTACGTGCATTACAATGTGTACACAGGACCTGGTCAGATCACCCACCCCCAAAAATCCCATGGAACATTCACGACAAAAAACAGGTGCAAACCTAAGACCTTCTGGTTAGCGAGCAAGTGTCTTACTCACTAAGTCACCACTGCTACCATGACCAAAATCAGAGTCTGAGTAATTAATCAAAAGCAAAGAAAACCCCTGAAAACAGGTAAACTTACCTCCATTTTCTTCTTTATCTTCTTTATAATTACAAAGTATAATCATTTTACGTAGTGGTATACACAGCAATAACGCTGTCGCATTTACAAAATTACCAATAGTTACAGCTGCATCTCTCACTGTTGGTCCTGCATTAGTAGTCACAATCATCCAGACAAACATACAACCAGCAGTACAAACAGCACCAATGAAAATCCATCTGGATTCGTAGTTATTTCTCCAACTGTCCCATGCCATGCCAGCAAATATTCCCGTCAGGATAACCAGGAACATAACGTAGATCAAGGATAAGACGAGACCTACGTCGTATTGATCCATCGGATCACACCACCAGTAATCATGGACGTCTGAGGGGAAAAATTTAGAAGCTGTCGGCCATACTAATATCAACCATTCTATAGGTATTATTACTTGGATTAAGATTATGAATAAAGCCATTAAAACCAAAGCACAGGTGCTGGTTAATCCACGATATTGTGATACTTCAAAGTCCTCATGTTTACGGAACCAATTGTCCACAGCCTTTACTAATAAAGGACCGAACACGATGGCGTAAACAATACCCATTGCCAAACGTCTGGTTGTACACGTTTCCAGGGAAGCATGGAAGAAGAAAGCAAAGTTGAGGACGTAGATTAAGATGATCCCTATCAAAGATATATAGCCAAGTATGGTGGTTCCACCTCGTACAGGATACGCTATCAACAGATATACCAAAGTTATTATTGATACCAGAAGACCAACACATGTCAGAACAGCTACTACGATCGCCCAGATTGGCCATTCATACAATTTAGCCCCGTCATTGTAATAGTACCAGTTTCGAGGTTCTGTGATTCCATTCATTCCACCAGTCTGAGCACCAGTGGTTCCATTACCGACAGGTTCATCTTTCAGTGGACAACCACATTCTGTTTTGTCTTCATTCAAACATTTGGCGGTCCGTGGACGTAGATTACTAAATTGAGATGTAGATTCAAATTTATCTTCTGTCCATTTGCCAATCTAAAATGAGAAGAAATCGAATGGGGTTAAATGTCTGTACAGAGCGGGCTAATGAAGACTGGCATACACCAAACAGTGTGTTATGAAGTAAATTTTTCCCAGGCAGCGACACTATGGCCTACTCTTAAAACGAATGCCAACTGTCGAGGGGTAATTTACATGCTTGAGTGCGCTGATGTGTACACATCTTTATTTTTTGTCTCATCTGAATGACTATACACTGTCCCTTGCCAGACCCGCTATCTTGCACCAGTGACAAGGGGGAACAAAGGTGATTTGTAAATAAAGATTCTTTGTAAATGAAAGCCCAATTTGTCTGCACATTCTGATGAACCAAATGTAGTATTGCTATTCGACCAAAAGCAGTATAGCCATTCAATCAAAAGCTGTATTGCCATTCAACCAAAAGCAGTATTGCCACAATATCAAAAATATTTTAAAAACTTACCATATTCTTGTCGAAACGATTCGCAGTTGTATCAACACGAATTTTAGTTACATCATAGCCAGGATGCCAAAATTGTTGGGAATTAAAATTGACGTTGAATTCTTCACCTGTTTTATTTAGGGAAACAGATTTGTCCATGTTCCATTGGACTAGAAGAACTTGATCTCTGATGGCCTGTCTAACATTCATGTTCCCTGACTGTTTGGCAACACAATTGGCGAGGGTTTCACCTGGTGTACAATATAGACTCATAAACTGTTTCACTCCTTCAGCATTGGCGTAAGCTGCAGCAATTGTATTGAGTATGTACTGATCCATCTTCATATTCATGAAATTAAGGGTTTCATTTTTGGTACAGATGTTGGAAAATTCTATTCTCGGTATGACAGCATCGTCCAAACGACATCTATGAGTTCGCTGGAAAAATTCTTCAAACCATTCTCTTGGGATATCAAGTGTGTTTCTGCTGGGTTTGGTTCTGTCGTATGTGAGAGAATTCATGTAGTTTCTGAAAGAATTGACTATGGACGTTCTAATGCTGATGGCTACAGCTTCGAAATTCATTCCTGGTGGGAGGTTGAGATCCTCAATATTCATAGCCCAATTATCAGTTAAAATCCACAGATACTGATCAAGATATCCAAGGTTTTGGGCAGCCTGCAGAATAATTTTGGTGTCTTCCCAGGTGGTGAAGAGTATAATGACTCTCGAAGGGCTGTTGTCGAATTGATTTCTAAGAGCATTTTCGGCTATAGGCCTTGTTAATGGTGTCGTTAACATTGATGGTGATCCAGTACAGATATTATTTTCATTTGCCATCATTTTAAATGTATTGTATGCAGCGTTCATATCAGGATCAAATGAAACGAGCGGAGATACATAATCCCACTTACGTTCTTTAAGAAGTGCATGGATAACTTTTAATAATTCGTTTTGTGGTGGTACGGTTCTGGCTAGGTAAGAATAGGAATTCATGTCATTAAAAACAACTGATGTTGCACTTGGACTAAGATAGGTGAAACTGAGGGGATTTAATACACGAGCTGCTGCTTCAGTGTTATCGTTGTTTGAGACTACAAAACCTCCAACACTATTGGCTAAAACTTTTCCGTCAAAATTATTTGAGTTACACAGTTCGCCGTATGCCAATAGATTATAAATGTCCTGTTCGACACGTAGATTATTAGAACAAGTATCCAACACAAAGCTACGTATATCTACACCTTGAACAACCTGATTGAGTGTATAGGTGAAGGCTAAATATTGCTGGAATCCCATCCCTATATCAAGATCCCCACAACGGAATTCATCTAATCCACTATGATGAATGTCAAAAACAGCCACCATGGTTGTCGGGTTGACTCCTTCTGCTCCGCTAACAGCAAAGCGTTGTCCTCGGTTTCTGACTGTAGGACATTCGGAGCATGCATCATCTCTATCACAGCTACCATTCCAGTCTGGTGAATATGCTTGCATATCTAGATTGCCGTCTGATGAATACTTGCCAATCTGGAATAAACACAAGAGTTATAGTCCTAACTTATTTACAGAAATTAAATATTCCAGTTTGATAAATGCCAAAAATTATAACTAGCACCACACATAATTCACACAAAAACAAATATACAGACAAGACACAATGTGCAGAAATCACAAACAAACGAACAATTCATCTTAGTAAATGGAGATGTGGGTTAGTCGTAAGTGTCCACTGCACTGTACAGTCCCGATCACTGGTTTATACATTTACACATGCATTTTCCCACTCTTGTTTCAAAAGCCTGATCTCTAAATAATCAGTGAATATAACAAACATATATGAAATGAAATGGGGTTTAACATCCTACTTTTCTGCTCCGACTGGGCTATTGAAGACAGGTGCCTTAAAAACTATTCTTCAGTATTAACACGCTTTATAAATACATGTATGCAAATCATTAGGACATATTATGTTGATATATTTAAAGATACATTATGGGAGATTAGATAACGTGTTGGCAGTTCGCACTATAATAGTTAAAAACTACATAATATAAAGGCAATTTGATCCACTATGAACCGAGAATTAAGCTGTTGGAATTTCCGCCTAGCCTCGATCATCATTACACAAGTCAGCACGACAAAGATTATAGTCTTAATTATCCAATATCCATTTAATCATTAAATCGTGAAGGAAAGTTATGCAGTAAATCAGATCATAATCCACTAAAGATTACAGGCTAGCGATACCATCGAGAGTTGATTATTGTCTGGATAAGTTAATTGATGTCTAATTAATAATTTAGATAACATATAAGGCCTAAAGAAAGGCCTGCAATAGGCAGATTTAGCTCTTGCATAATGTATGTTAAATGCAACAGAATATTTCATGGTATCAAATTTGGAAATGCAATAAGGGTATTGCATTAATGATCAATCCCACAATCCCTGTCCTGTATTGACATCACAAAATTTCATAAGCTGGAATATAAATCAGGGATTACTCTATGCATTGTAATCGAAAAAGAAGTGTGAATATAAATGGAAAAAGGGGATTATTCTTTATTACCGCATGAATAATCACTGCAAATATGAAAAAAAAAACTAACAAGTAGTATGAGTGATTGAGGGAAGGAGATGATGACACTTTACTTCCACAGTTAACGAAGCATTACATTAGAGCTATATTTGCCAATTGCAGGTCTTTATTCTGGCCTCAAATGTTATATAAATTAATATTTAGACATCTATCAACATGACATGACCATAATCTACTCTCTTGACTACTGGACATCAGAAATATAGCCCTTAACCGGTCAACGTCATTTTGACGTTATGATGTCAAGTGGTCAGGCTAAAAAATAACTAACGTGAAATATTTTGTATGCCTATTACAGTCGACTACTGCCAAATAATTTTAAGTGATAGACTCTTGACACCAATAAAAAAGTTGAAGAGGATAAGTTGCTCTATAATTTGCATATCATTTTAAATCATTTTCATCAGAAATATCGTCTTCAGAATCGGCGTAATCGATATAATCTGAATCAGAATCATATATAGGCATTTCAATGACTTTATATGTCTTTAAATTACGTTTTTTGTCAAAAAATGTTGAACGAAAACATGTTTTTCTCAATGTTATTGACAAGACAAGTTCCTGTCTGAGACGCATGCGTGGCGATATCAATTAAATACGAACCTAAATACTCAAATAAATGTGTTGTATAAATATTTGATTTATAAAAATCTATAGCCTCACCTTTCTATAATAATATCCACTTGTAACAGACTGACTGGTGATTGAATAGAGAGTGTAACCTTTATTTCCTTCACGATTTTCAAATTCAAACTGTGTTCCTGATAAATCAAGAAATTCAACATCGTCTAATTTTCTGAGGAGCACATCTCTTCTATCCTCACGATTTTTATAAGCTTCACAAACCGTCGTGTAACCCTCGCCACAAATTTCTTTCAATGTCATATCCAAGGCAAAAGCCGAAGAAAAGACAGAGTTTATGACATGTAAGACTCCTGGATCCTGGGTATATCGACTGCTGGTGATGAGGTTACGTGCATTTTCAGGACAGCGACCAGAGTATTTCAAGGTTGCTATGTTCAAGTAGCAGTCCCAAATAGTTTCATAATATTCACTAAACCAGGGGTTTCCTTGCGAGTTGAGAGGTGTTTTGGTCGACATGTAATCATCAAATGGTTTCAAGTCCTCTGATTCCAAACTAAGGGTGACCGATCCAGTGGCATACTTCTCGGATCCCAGAATAGCATCTTCACTGTAGCCCCAAGTGTCTGATCCAATAAACTTGAAATCAAATTTTTCACCCGGTACACGATCTAATGCTCTTAATAAGGCATTGATGTAGCTGGACCCAGCGAAAACAATAACGGTGTTTGCCAGTGGTTTCTGTCGGAGGAGAGTTACAACTTCATTCGACACCTCTTCCGATACCACACCCTCTTCACGATATGCCACCTTCTGACCTACGCAAATTCTCTTCTTACTTGCAATTTCTTCAAACATCTTTGCACCTAGTTTTCCGTAGCTATCGTTAGTGTAAAGAAGTTGAACGTAGCGGATGTTGTATTTATCTAAGAAAGAGGCCATTGCGTCTGCTTGTTTGTTGTCTGCAGGAACAGTTCGGTAGAAGTAAGGATATCTGAGTTTGTCTTGAAGCTCGGATGATGATGCAGCATAACTAATTTGAGGTATCTTAAGGTCATTCAAGATACGAGACAGATAGATGGAATTATCGCTGGAATATGTTCCGATATATGCATCAATTTCCTGAGGATTGACCGTTTCTCCATTCCGAGTGAGGGTAAATTGACCATTGTGGATATTTGATACCATGAAGCCTGTTCTTATGGCGCTCTGACAACCATCGAGACCAATTCCACCAACTTTGACACCATTTAATATATTTCTGAACATTCCCTCTTTATTGTTGACTGTGTTTATAGCGTAGTGGAAAGCTTCTAGAAGTTGGAAACCATGAAGAGTGTTGATGTCACCACAAATATGTGGTAAAAGGGATCTCTTATGAACATCAAAAACACCTGAAATATTAAAATATAACATCATGTGAAAGCTGTTTCTGCTTCAAGAAATAACAATAACAGATTTTAAACCAGGGGCAGATTGGGGCCGGGAACCGGTCCGGGCTCCGTGTCGGAGTGGCCCCTTTCACTGACTGCGGAGCCAAGACGTGGGTGTGGGGTGTGGGAGGTGCTGGGCTCTCCCCCTGGAAATTTTTGAAATATGAATCCCAAATATTCGATTTGGTGGCATATCTGATTATTTTCTATGTCAAATAATATATTTCATAAATCGATTAACTTAAGCCAAAACCCCGACCTGCAAGTAATTTACAACCATCAACTTGTGAAATTATCATATCGTCATAATTAATTAATGTATTATCATTGTATCGTCAAAAGTCAAGAGAATTTAACTGGTTAAAAAATGGGACTACTTGAGAAAATTTTGACCATTTGATTAACCAGTTAGGAATATTGATTAAGTAGGAATATTTTCATTGAAAAATTTTCCATTTTTTGTTGCCGTGAGCACTAGTTGATTCCTCCTGTGATGAAAGTGAAATTCATAAAAGCTGCTTTTTGAATTTTGGATTCTGGCGTATCCCCACAAACAGTGTGCAGGTGACTTAATAATGTGCAAATTTGCGGGCGACAGTGTCAGGTGTAAACGATGAAATTTTCGGATAAAATTCGAAATCCCCATTGAGGGAGAATTCTGGCCCACACCTAGCACACCCAACTCAGAAAGTCTATTATACCAGCCCATTCCAGACTCCAGCCACATACAACATGATCATCATCGCTCCATGGCCGGTCCAATGGCCGGTCCAATACCCCCTCTGCCATATAATGTTCGGCAGAAAAAGGTTTTTTAGACGAATTGGACAAAATTATTTTTCTTTATTTTTTGTCCGACCGTGATCATCCGACAGGCCCTTTGAGTGATCGGGCCCAATCCGCCCCTGTTTTAAACACAAATAGAACACAGGAGCGATAATTTATTGACAACAACTAATTATGCATACAAGGTCAAATAAATCTGCTTTGAAGTTAAATGTTTCTATATTCTAACAAGATAAATAACCACATATTAAAGAATGCATTTGTGATGTCATCAGTCCAACCAGATCTGTCAATATAGCATTCCCTGGCTTAAAATCAGCATTGTTTATGGTAAACTGGTCATATTCATTTTTCATATTTATTGGTCATGTTTATTTCACAATCATTAGTTTTGAATATCGTTAGAGTTATCTCCCTATAAGGCTTATCGCCCTAATGCTTCATACAAAATTGGAAACAAATCTGTTAATAACTATAGCCTTTATCACATTCGGAAGGATTTCAGAAAATAGGGGCTAAATCCAAAATGAAATATCATGGAACACTAAATATCTGTTCAAAACTGTAGCCTTTATTGAGTTCACAAGGTTTTTGAAAAAGGGGCATAATTCTGAAATGGACGGTCAGTGAATACTAAATATCGATGTCCTCTGATGACATCAGTTTTTAACACAAAATATCAAAATATTAAAAATTACATAACAGGATTATAGATTAGATATATAACTTACCTCCAAACATGACATCACCAGGTATATAGGTAAAATTAACACCTTTCTGTATACATTCAACACAAGTTTCTGAACAGTCAGCTTTTATATTTTCATAATTTGATCTTAAAGTTGAATCATACTGTATAGTAGCACCTCTTGATCCTCCAACCTAAAATAATCAACAATCCTAAAACATCTACAACAAAATGTAACAATAAAGAGACAGAGATTGAGACAAACCAGATCATTTCGGTACTAACATATGGTTCCATTTTATTACAAGAAATCGCCTGCTCAATGGATCTCTTTAGCAGTGGGAGGAAACCGGAGGACCCAGAGAAAACTGAAAGGGTTGGACAGATGACTCTCACGTAAAACCATGGAATTAAAACCATGTTAGTCGACTCAATGTAAGACCCTATGATTCAACGCGCATGCACTAACCATTTAGACATCCACCCCCCGAAGTAACAATAAAACAAAGCGATCACTCTTTTGACCAAAATCTATTCATGGATTGATTTTTAATCCTATTACCCACAGTTGGTTTTTGTTTTCTTATTTCAAATTTAACGGATTTGCCAGTTGATAATTAGGTAGTGACTGAAAAATTGATATGGTGAACAGTGGATTTAAATCATGGAATAATGCGTTCATTTTAATATTTGAAATAATAGTATTTTTCTCTTTTAACTTATTAGTTAAATAATATTCTTACAGACAGAAGGTTAGTACATTTTAAAATTGGTATAAAGTAAAAGGTGCTATACTTACCACACTGTATCTGGTACCATCATAACGTAGAACATCGAACGGTAAATTTCCTTCACGGTCCACAAACCTAAAACTATGGCCACTGGGATCTTGGAAGGATAAAGTATTGAGTTTCTGCTGGATGATGGAATTGATGTTGGGGTTGTTTGAATAGTTGCTGCAAATTGAGGTGTAATCCTCGCCACAGATCTCTTTTAATGTGGCATCCATGGCACCAACTATAGAGTAAACAGAATCTATTGTAGAAAGAACGTAGTTATCTTGAATATATCTAACGCCTAGATTCAAGTTGGTTCCACATGAAATTCTTCCGCTTTTGTGAACACCTGGCATGTTGCAGTTTTGCAGCTCGCTGTAATATTTGGCAAAGAAGTGATTTCCTGGATAACCCTGTGAGGTCATCGTATCTAAGTAATTTCTGTAGTCTGTCAGCTCATTATTCCTGATTTGAACTGTTAGCATATTACTAGCCGCAGAACCAATACCGGAATATTGTCGAGTTGTAATAAATATAAGATTCCTGGCTTCCAAGTGTCTAGACTTAGCAAGCAGTAGATCAATCATTTCCTGATTACTCAAATACACGGCAACAACATGGGAGGTACTGGACACTAAATTTTCGATAATGGCTGTAAAATTATCCCCAGTTTTAGCTACATGGGAACTAATTACACAGATGCCTTCCTGTGTACCTGCTGCTTTAAGGGTAGCCAATGACATTCGACCTTCTGTGTTATCAGATACGACTGCTTGAAGATAATTAAATCCAAGCAATTTGCTCAGTTTTAAAAGAGCACTGGCACTGGCGTCCTCTCCTTGAATGGTTCTATAAAATGTTCGGATTTCTTTCAAAGAACTAGCCGTTGCTGAAGGACTGATAATAGGAATATTTAATGGCTGAAGTAGTTCCGCTGCCTTTTGTGTACTATGTGTGGTATCTGTCATCCAGGCTGCGATCTGCTCTGGCATCAATCCTGGAAGCATGTCATTTCTTCTCCAGCTTGAATCATATAATCCAGAATAAATATTTGACAGAAGACCAGCAGGACGAGTTGGTTTACCACAATGATCTCCAGCCAACCCTCCAACCTTTAATCCTCGTAAACTAACCGGAGCTTCTCCATTATTCACTTTCTGTAAAGCGTAAAGCATAGCAGACGTGAACTGAAATCCATTTTGTATTTTTACGTCCCCGCATTGATATGGTCCTTGCATCCCTGGGTTGCTGATTCCAAACATTCCACCAATGACAACATCTCCCGGTGTGTAAATAAATGGCTGATGATGATACAGATACTGACAGGGTAGACATGGACCAGTACACTGAGAGTTAACAACCATACCCGAGGGGAGTTGTAAATTACTGCTTATAAAATTGGTGATTTGACCGGTGGTTGTCACATAATCTGCTACCTGTAAAATATACATCATATACAATTTTAACTTTTGTTTATATATAGCAGAGTCTATTTCAACCATATATGCCAGACATGTCCTACATGGATTTGTGCCCATTTGGACATCAAGATATACAGTAAATCAAACTCACGATTCAAAGAAAAAGTGTCCTATGACATTCCTGTATATGAACAATGAAATATTTCGACAGGAAATACCTCACATCGTAAAGACTGCCGGATGTTAACAAATGCAGGACATCTCTGAGATAACAAACTGTTTAACTGTATTTCATTAATTTGATTGGCACAGGGTTCTTTAGTCGTCGGACATAAATACTAAAATCATGGTATCAGATTCGTTAAGCAGCTTAACAGATTGCTCCAAAAACAACCCAAGAATGAGGTTGATCTTCAAACATAAAATAAATAGATGTTCATTAACTATCTTTTCATATAGCATTGAGCAAAACAACTGTGCTCAACTTGAACAGAAAATGATCATTATTGTGTTCCAAGCATCGACAGATGAAATTGCTTATCTTTGCTCATCATTGAACTATGTCAACACCAAACTTGTACATTCTATCTTAAAATTAGAAACAGTGTTATAATGTTCTAAAAAATATGAGAGACAATAAATTAACAGACAGATGGACCTATTTTAAGAGACTTCGCCAACAGGTTGGGGACAAAAAGAAATTTCTCATTGACGTGAGAAAATATAGACTATGGTCGTTCTTACCTTGAGTGGTGTATTTCTTGGTCTGTAGGCTGTGACAATAAAATTAGTTTCTACTTTTCCATTGTTGATTACATAACTATTATTTGCATCATCGAGTATATCTACATTCTGGAGTTTATCATATAACATCTGACCGGTAGCATTACTTCGGAATTTAGTACAGATTCCATTATAATTAACACCACATTGCTCTACTAATATTCTGTGAAGACCATCTACCATAGCATACACGGAATTGATAGCAAACGGTACAAATGAGGATGGTTGGTAATTCGGTGATGCTGATGTAATAGGTGACAATGGTAGAGTACAAGGTCTTCTGTAACCATTGGGATTCGAAGCTTCCAGATAACAGTCATTGAGGTATTGGTACCACGCAGAATATACAGAATCGGACTGAATTTCATTTGAGGAAAATCTTCCCAAGTATTGGTTGAATCCTTGACTCAGATTTGGAGAATGAGTTACTATCAGACTTCCTTCTGCTTCGTCTTCATAAGTAGAAATGGCATCTTTATCAAATGCCCAGGAATAGCCAACAAGCAGAAATTCTCCCGTGGCATTTTTTCTTCTAATTCCTCCTAGTAATTTTTTTATGTCAGCCGACAAGCCCATTACCACGACAACGCTAGCTTGAGGTTGATGGAGTCGTAATTTTTCAATCAAACTGTCACTTGATTCATCAAAAGTATACTCAGCTACGACACAAATTGATGCCTGGGTTGCTTTCATTCTGAAGTCCTGTTTCTGACGCATGTGATAGTCATCCGTTTTGTATACAACTTGAATGTGATTCCATCCGAATCTCTGAAATGTTGACGTTATCACGGAATGGACAACTGCATCCGAAGGGTGAGCACGAGTATATAATGGATACATATCCTTGTTGCTGAATTCATTGGAGGATGGCAATCCCAAATCCGGTAGATGAAACTTGCTAGTGACCGGACTGACTCGCTTCGTAACGGCTGCTGAAGATGTTTGCAGGACACCCCTAACGAGAGTTGGATCTATGATCGACTGTGTGGCATCACGATATACCTTCCGTCCTCCGAAAAAGTTGGCTGCAAAGATTTCTGCCGATAAACCATTATAACAAGGGTTGGCAATCAACATCCCCAGATCAATTCCTCGCAGCTTGTTCGGGAATTTGGTTTTAATATTCTGTTGAGCATACTTCAAGGCCAGATGTATCTGGGCACCCATATCAGAAATTGAATCACAAGTTAATGGTTCACGTCCCGGAAAGTGGGTGCTAGCCAATGTAAACAAAGCAAGATCTCCTTTTATATATGTAAAATCTAATTCTTGAGTGGGTAGGAAACAATTAGAACAGCCTGTGGCTGGACAGGGGTATGTAGGTGTTGAAGGCAAGGCTGTAGTTCTATCGTTGTTGTAAAATCTTAGTTTGTTGCTGTCTAAAGTGATGGTACCATCTCTGTAACTACCAGCCTGAAAATAAAATAGTTAACCATTAACCCTTTAGCTCTTGGTACATGTACATTTGAATATTGATTACCCCAAATTAGGGATAAGTGATATATTGATACCGGACAGAACAAAACTCCTGTTACTTAGACATCTCAATTGCCTGAGATATGTGAATATATAGTTTCCATATTATAGGACCATTTATTAATTGCGAGCACCACAGCTGTGCATGTGATGGGGTGGTTCGTGGCACTAAGTGATGAAGGGTTAAACCATTATCCTCGTGTTCAATTATTTCAAAATGATCACTATATTTTAGATTAAAATCGGGATCAGAGCCATGAAACTTTTAGCCAGACTTCAAAGTTTGTTACTATAGGGTAAAGATAGGCTGGCACTGCCAGGCAGGATACGCCCACATTTTCGAGAGATGGACAGAACAAGCAATACCGAAAGTGATTTTTCCTACATCTTTAAGTCCTGTATTTCATACTGTATTGGGAGCAGCCATTTAGTTGGTCAGTTCCAGTCTGATATTAATGAAATTCGAAACCGACAATGATTATGGTGTGACGGTACACAACCTAGAAATGTGACCATTTCGTGCGGCAATTTTGGTATGATTTTCACGAAATTAGAACTCAACCTTTCTCATCAAAATCGAATTAAAATTGTGACCTATACAGGGTCCACAACCATGATATATCATTTTTTTTAACAGTATTCGCGTACAAACGGCGGCCATTTTGGCTGTCAATTTTGGTCCGATTTTCCCGAAATTCAAACTCAACCTTCCTTACAGTGTAACGGTGATATAATCAAACGTTTTTTTTAAATTGGATAATAATTGTGACCTCCAGAGGGACCACAAGCTAAAGAAAGGGGGATTTTGCGTATAACCAGGGGCCATAATTCAGGAAGTTACGATCCGATATGCGCAAATATCGAAAAGAACCAAGATCTTTGGGTTATAACCATGAATTTCAAGTTTCATCAAAATCGAATTAAAATTGTGACCTTTACAGGGTCCACAACCTTGATATACCATTTTTTAACAGTATTCGCGTACAAACGGTGGTCATTTTGTATGGCAATTTTGGTCTGATTTTCCCGAAATTCGAACTCAACCTTCCTTACGGTGTAACGGTAATATAATCAAACGTTTTTTTAAATCGGATAATAATTGTGACCTCCAAGCTAAAAAAAAGGCGATTTTGCGTATAATCAGGGGCCATAATTCAGGAAGTTACGATCCAATATGCGCAAATATCGAAAGGAAGCAAGATCTTTGGGTTATAACCATGAATTTCAAGTTTCATCAAAATCGAATCAAAATTGTGACCTCCACAGGGTCCACAACCTTGATATACCATTTTTTACCAGTATTCGCGTACAAACGGCGGCCATTTTGTATGGCAATTTTCGTCCTATTTACCCGAAATTCAAACTAAACCTTCCTTAGGGTATAACGGTGATATAATCAAATGTTTTTTTAAATCGAATAATAATTGTGACCTCCAAGCTAAAAAAAAGGCGATTTTGCGTATAATCAGGGGCCATAATTCAGGAAGTTACGATCCGATATGCGCAAATATCGAAAGGAAGCAAGATCTTTGGGTTATAACCATGAATTTCAAGATTCATCAAAATCGAATCAAAATTGTGACCTCCACAGGGTCCACAACCTTGATATACCATTTTTTAACAGTATTCGCATACAAACGGCGGCCATTTTGTATGGCAATTTTCGTCCTATTTTCCCGAAATTCGAACTCAACCTTCCTTAGGGTGTAACGGTGATATATTCAAACGTTTTTTTAAATCGAATAATAATTGTGACCTCCAGAGGGACCACAAGCTAAAAAGGGTGATTTTTCGGACAATCAGGAGCCATAATTCAGGAAATTACATTCCGATAGGCGCAAATATCGAAAGGAACCAAGATCTTTGGGTTACAAAAATGCATGTCAAGTTTCATCAAAATCGGTTCAAAATTGTGACCTCTATAGGGTCCACAAGCTAAAAACGTGATTTTTCGTACAATCAGGGGCCATAATCCATGAAGTTTTGATCCGATACATGCCAATATCGAAAGCAGCCGAGATCTTTTGGGGATAAACCTATATTTCAAGTTTCGTCAAAATCGGATAAGAATTGTGACCTGTAGAGAGTGCACAAACAAATTGTGGACGGACGGACGTCCGGACGGACAGGGGCGACGACATAATACGTCCACATGAAAATGTGGGCGTATAAAAAGGGTACTGATATTAAGTGTTGAAGGTATATTTTCACATGAGTTCTTTGCTAAATTGAGTAAGAGCATCAGGACCCGAGTTCACAAAGCATTCTCAAACTTAAGTTGAGAATTTACTCAAAATTGTTTCGCCTTATTTTAACTAATCTATGGCCCTTTAAAAAATATTTATTGTTTAAATGTATTAAATACATCAATAAGAAACTATGGATCAAAGATATTTCTCATAAACAGTGATTGAAAGTTGGGTAAATTCTCAACTTAAGTCTGAGAATGCTTCGTGAACTTGGGGCCAGATCTTTTATTTTAGACCTGAAAATTTGAATTTTTTGTTTTAATTAGATATAAATATTCAAAAGATGTGTTTTATTTTGTACACTAATGTTCCAAAGATGTCTCCCATAATTCAGTACAAACCCCAGCTAGACAAAACAGACAATTTCATTGGCTAATCCGATCATAAAGAGTAAAAAAAAAATTTTGAACTATAAAATATAGTTTTGGAAAATAATTCTTCATAAAACGACTTACTTCTTGGAATTTGTACGTTCCATCAACATTATTATAACTAAATATAGCATAATCAGCAGTCGGTGGATTACCATTTACATCAAATGATATTTTCTGTCCAATCATGTTAGTCATACCATCGGCTGCAGTAAAAGTATAGTCAACATTCTTTAAATATTCATGTAAAGCAGAGGGGGTCATTCTCTTTAAGGCGTCGCAAGCACCTCTGTTGCCTGCACCACACGTAGTTCTCTGGGCATCACGAAGTCCCACAGCATAGGCATAGACAGCCTTCACGGTTGTGTCTACGTAGACATTCTGTCGATAATTGTAGCCTACTTTGTACCAGTCACTAAACCATGGATTTTCAGCAGGACTGGTACCATAAAGTGTTTTAAAATAGGTTTCAAATTCAGAGATGATTGTTTCTTTTTTTGTAATGACCATACTTCCTCTCACATATCTGAAAAAAATAGTTACAGTAATATATTAACAGAATAAAGTCAAATGGTCCTACATGACAACGTCTAAAATATGAAAACTTTCCATTCAAACTAAATATAGAAACTATACCAGCTTATAGAAATTATACCAGCTTATAGAAATTATACCAGCTTAATATAGAAGTCATATCAACTTAGTATAGAAATCATATAAACTTTAGTATAGAAGTCATATCAACTTAGTATTGAAGTCATATCAAAATCTTTAAGTGGCATTTAGCGATTGGAAACACATTAACAGAACACAGTTTTTATGGGAAACCATCACTGGTTTATTCGTTATCAAGTCATATCAACTTAGTATAGAAGTCATATCAACTTAGTATAGAATCTACCAGTTTAGTATAAAAGTCATCGAAACTATATACTTTTATAGAAGTCATATCGATTTAGTAGAGTGACCATACTGACTAGTATAAGCCATACCAACTTAGCATAGTATAGAAACTATACCCGCTCATAGAAACTGTACCAACTTTATGAAATGATGAATTTCAGACAAACAATGTGCCACCAACCTATTCAACTGGAAACTAGTTCAGCTTTCAAGATTTAGGACACAATTGATAATCTTAGTAGCAGGGATAGTAGACTTGTTGTTCTTCGTGTTTAACGTTTGCTTCCACCGAAAGTGATATTACAGACAAGATGTCTTATTTTCACTTTTATGATATTAGCGCATATGCAGGTTTGAGAAAGTGCTCCTATCTCCAAGTCACATACGCTCACATCAGGGATCGAAACCACAACTGCAAGCCAGAGGTGACCAGCCAACTAAAGGTCAAAGTGCCACACTCTAGACCACTGGGCCATCACAACCCCTTATAGTAGACTTGATAATCCTACTAGTAGCAGGAATAAAAGACTTGATAATCTTACCTATTAGTAGCAGGTATAGTAGATGTTGGAGAGATGTCACTATATATCCACTGTAAATCACCCAGTGATGGTTGACCATTTAAACCTTCCAATAATTTCTGAGCTTCCAGATTAGATCCAAAGAAAATGGCTGCTTTTGTATTGTATTTATTGACACTATTTATTTTGAAGGCATAATCTCCTGCGGTTCCTGTGACAGGTAGACTGATAGCTTGTGTAATACAGATGTTTCCTGCATGAGCTGCTTTAAGTACCTCTTCCAATCCAGATTGACCATATGCATCATCGGAATATGCTATTATTGCTCGCTTCCAGCTCAAGTGCTGTAGAATTTTAACCATTGCCTGAGAAAAGGGAGAAATCAAATGTAAGCACTATTAACACAAACCAGACTACTGTAGATTTGCACACACCATGCAGTGTGCTATGAGGGACATTTTAACCAGACAGCGGTGCTACGCCTTTCTCTGATTAAGAATTCCAATAGTCAAGGGTCCTTTTATGTGTATACCAATATACCAATATATGTACATAGGACTTCGGTTTTCATCTCATCCAAAAAAATAGAAATGTTTAGTTCCATTGCTCTATTATCTATATCATGTTTGGATTAGTAACTGGGTCACAAGCACTTCTCATCCTGTTGTTCTTCTTGATGGACACATTTCATCGAAAAAAGCCTAACCTAAGCTTCCACCAATTCATAAAACTTGTTCTTTGGACAACTACCCATCAATTGACAGTCTTTGATTTTTGATATGACTTCATGTGGTGATGAGGTGATGATGTCATGCTCAGATACTGGTCCATATAGTGCTATTGAAATTGTTAGTTTCTGTTTTGAACATTATCTGAATACCGTGGGTAGATTTCTACTTTGAGTGAGATAAACTAGATGAACTCATCAAGTCTAATTAGGCCTACAATGTTCACAAAGTTCAGTAAATAGCATTAAGAATTGATATTTACCGTAGCTTGAGCTTTTCCAGAAGGAGTTGTACGTAAAAATGAGGGATAAATATTCTTATTACTGAGAGCTGACGAAGCTGCTCGTGGAGAGATGACAGTAGCCATAAATTTTCCCATAAAAGCACTAACTGGCAGAGTAGAAGGACTTGTTAGTGGTCCAAGAATACCTATAAATAGATAAACAATACAATATATTAACAGGGGAAATCTATAGTTGTTTTATTTTTGAATAATGTGATATATCAAAACAATGTGGTTTGAGAGGCCGTATGAATTAACTTTAGATCATAGGGTCTATCAAGTGGTATAGAGTAGAGTCACCTGTACAACCTGTTTTCCCACAGTCCTGTGTTTTACTCCCACAGCTAAAGACCCCTATAAGTGCAACTTGTCATATACAACCAGGGAATCGAAACAACGTCAGTTGACTCGATAATACAACACGCACAAACTAAACATTTGGCCATTCAGATATACACTACAAATCACCACTGACAGCCTGATTTTTCAAAATTTTCTCAAGAGAAACCATAGTTGGCCCTAATCGCCACTAATCTCTGACATATAACCATTAATCATAATACAGATATTATTCTAACAATAAAACTCACCCAAATTAATGCTTGTTTGAGCATCACAATACGTGGTAGGAATGGTGTATTGTGGGTAAGCATCTGTAGCAGCCTTCAGCGCAACTTGTGAAGACATACAATCATCATAGGCCCGCATACCTAAAATAAATTTTCGTAAGTAAAAATATAAAATGATTGATTCAAAAAGTTAAAATCTAAAATTATCTTTATAAACAGTTTTTTTTTTAAATTTTATTTTGAAACAGTTAAAGACATTTTTTGAAACAATTTAAAATATTTTTCTAAACAGTTAAAAACATATTTTAAACAGTTAAAAACATATTTTTAAAAAGTTAAAATTACTCTTTGAAGGCAACTAGTTAAAATCTAAAATTATCTTTATAAACAGTTTTTTTTTTAAATTTTATTTTGAAACAGTTAAAGACATTTTTTGAAACAATTAAAAATATTTTAAACAGTTAAAAACATATTTTTAAAAATTAAAATTACTCTTTGAAGGAACTAGGTTCAACTTGGAGCCTTTTCACAAAATATTACATAGTAGGTAAAAAGAATTTCTAACAGTATTTCCATACTAATCAATAAACAGTCTAAAGTTAATAAATGTTGAAATTTATAAATAGCAGGTTAATACTCTTCATGGTTTTCACTTTAGACTACATGTAGAGAATATGATGATACCTATTTTGATTCCAGGTACAAAATCTGCTGCATTGATTTTGCTGAGGGTCCAACGAGCAGCTTCATAAACCTGCATCAAATCTGTAAAAATAAAAATAACTTTTTCTATAACCTGTCCATCTGTAATTCCCCCCTGCCCACAATCAAACAGTTGTCATGTATAGGGTATATAGCGTACTAGATCCGAGTAATTGTATAAGTAAGTAGATAAATTACTTTTATTCCTAAAAGTTCTTCTTATGGTTAAATAAATTCCTGGGAGATAGAATGGTATAATATATATTTATCCAAACAATCGACGGAAACCCGACGTCACTTTCCCGCCAGAAATTATGCTGGAATAGAATCAACCATGGGCAGCAGAATTTGAAAACTTTTATATCAAAGCTGTTCATTATTATGTTTTAATTAACTCTGACAAACTAACCTTCTGCAGGTGCCCCACACCCATATCCATTGGTTCCTGGTCTTCTGACAGAAAATATTCCATTTATAACAGCAGTAGCTCCTGTCATTTCAACATCTACCATGCTACGAGTAGCCCTGCACGTCAGCTCTGCTAGCTGCTGGGAAAAGCATGACGCCACACAGAACACACAAAATATCAAAATACGATGCATATTTCACTGAAAAATAATATCAAATAAATAGAAATAAACTTGACTGATGGGGGAGGGGGATATGTTCGCAGTATTATTTGCTCTTGAATCAATGCCTTACGCCCCCCCCCTCCCAAAAAAGAAATAAAAAAAAAATACACGTATACAGGTCTTATCAATTATATTTTCAACTTGAATGAGAGGGGACTCCCGACTGCATCACCCATCCATGTAAATATACTTTATTAAAAAAAATAAGGTAAAACCGATCACCCCACCCTCAAAATGTTACACTGTTATTTCACGGTATGTCCCATTTATTTTTGTGGATCACAAAACTTAGAATTATTGTATAAATATATTCAATATTATACATTTCATAAAATATATTCAAATGGAAATTATGTAACATTCATGTATTACAGGATACATCGTTATTGGGTGTGAAATAAGCAGACGATAATTCACGTTTGCCTCGATATGGGATATGACTATCATAATATGGCTACTGTTTATATTCTATTTACCAATCTATACACCAAAAACTAATGTACAGTAATTTTCAAACGATATGTTGGAATTGAATAATTACTTTTAAATATTACATCTTAACTTTCAACAACGGATCGACGTTATATAATTCTCAAGGAAGCAAACCTAAGAGATGTAACAAATTAACCCAGGGCGTGGTAAAGGCGTGAATTAAATTAAAATATTGCCATGTTGTTTAACAACAAAAATTAATCATTACAATTTTACCAATGAAGCCGACATTTAGGAATTTGCCATATGCTAAGTATTATAAACGATTTTTGAACAAAATAAAATCCGCCAATTCCAAAAGTTGGGCGATATCTGCAATGGGAGCTTACATATTATAAAATAATCTATGCACTATTCAGTTGTTTAGACCATGTGACCAATTTCAGTTATATGCTAAAAAAAATTCAACTGAACGATATAATTGTATTTTATAAATATGTTGTATATAATAAAAAGAACTTGGTTATTCTTGCTTTGTACCTTCCTTTAGGGGAGACGAAAATAATGGCATGTATTGTCTTGTCGAAAGACCAATAATCTCAACTTAATGTTGATTTATAATTACAAAGCTTAATTTACCAACATAAGACATGAACTAATAACACGTATGTTCCCATCAAGTCTTTCATTTGAATTATTATTTAATCGAATAACTGTCAATTATATCAACTAATGGACCTATAACGGTGTTGTCAACCTACCTTGAATACCATACGTCCATGCATCTACCTGTTAAAACGATGATCATAACCAATCAATTAGATCTATAATATTCAATATACCTACCTATTATTCTAATGCATCAATAACGTATAATTCCTGATCCCCTTCTTTATTCGGGAGGAGGGTAGAAATGGATCCCCCTTCACCGGTCCCGTGTAAATTGATAAATCCAATGTTTTAGCACCTGTATGCTAGTGCTCGCCCATCCCCACGTTATTTTCTCGCCCGTTAGAGTATTGTGGCTATAAATAGACATGCTTCTTTTTATTCATAACAATAGACGCCAGCTTTACGGTAAAACTCGTTCTGCAAGTTTGGTCACTTTAGACTATTAATAACACCAAGTAGGTCGATGAATTGATTGTGTTTACGCACGACTGGTTATACAAGAAAATGTAAGGCTGGATAATAATGCTCTATAGGCGTCTATCGCAACAGGGGAGATGAATCTAATTAGTCAGTTTTGCTTTTCCGATTATGTAATTTCAGCATTACTTATTAAATTTAATAAAAAATTGAAGCTATTTGCATCAAATAAAAGTTTCAACTGAAAACTTATTACTGGTATGAGAAAATCACACACAAAGTAGAAACGTCACAAGTAAAAAGTTTACTGTATATTTACAGCTGATGTTCTTTTTTGTAATAAGACAATGTAAGATAACTGCCCAGCAAAACAAATGATGCTAGAACATTGCATAATTAGACAAATATTAACAGATAAGATTTATCATGTAAACAGAAAACCCTACAAAATATGCAGTAAAAACATGTAAATTAATAAGTCCAGAGGCAATCTCTTTATCACAACATTTTGCTACAGATTGACAGCGGATGAGCTAAGAAAAAGGGCGATTTTTTTGTACAATCAGAGGCCATAATCCAGGAAGTTACAATCCGATATTCATCAGAATCTTTGGGTTATAATACACTTTTAAGTTTCATCAAAATCATAAAAATTATGACCTCTAGCTAGTGTCCACAAGCTACCATCAGGGACCATAATCCATGAAGTTTCAAGTATTGTAAAGATCTGATAAAAAAGTCACCTGTAGAGTGTCCACAAACAAATTGTGAAAGACAGGGACAATAATATACAACTACATAATCAGATCAATTTTACTTAATTCATCCATAGTTTTGGGTATATATTTTCTTTCAGTCTTTGCAGTTGTCAATTTGTCCTCTAGAAAACTCTGGAGACAAACTACTGGCAAATTTGGCTTTCATAATACCTATATCAACCCAAGTAAGGTAGTTTGCTTTTGTGTTTACCCTGTAAATGACTATAACAATAAATAACTTATAGGAAGTTTTATTCCATTAATTTACAAATAACATGACAAGGATAACTTAAAGCCTGCACAAATAACTTTTGTTGAAGTGATATGATGTTATAATAGAGAGCTTGTTTTACAACATGTATTAACATTTCATACCATTTAATATAAATATTATATCAACACCATGGGGAATTGTATATTTTAAATAATCATGTTAATTTCCTATACATTTAGTGAAGAAATCCCTCGATTACCAGTAAGTCTTAGATACATGTTGTAGGTAACCTACTATACACAATGAAACTTGGCTCAGGATCAGAAAGGCAATAGCTGTTAATAACTCACTGAAGTCATATTTTTAATATGAAATGCCCTAAATAATTTATATTCACAGATTACAAATGACAGAGATATATTTTGAATGTTACACAACATGATATATATAGTTAGTTATGTTAAAATCTACAATAAAGACTAGATGTTTAGTCATCCCAACAAAAATACAGTTTAGATTATTATTATCTTCGTTAAGTAGCATTTAGTAGGCATGTATGGAATAACAATTACTGGTTTATTAACATGCAATGTTTCTATGAAAGTACCATCATGTAAAAGTTAATAAACCTGTAATTATTATTCCCTAAAGAAGTGAGTTAAGATTATTGAATTGTGTTGTCAGTCATTTAATATGATGACTATTTCTTTGATGGTTTTATTGTATAAACGAGTCAGATGTTGACTTATGAAAGATGAATAATGACGATCAATGACAGACAACTATAAAATTAAATACTAGTACTAGTACTTACTTTTACAGTTATTTTAGATATATATATATATATATATATAAGGTAATGATATTCAAATCTAATATTTCCTATATCAGCTTTTCTCAAATAATGAATTAAAAACAATATCTATGAACTTAACTAATTCAGAAGTTAAATTCACATCTAGCGATACAATATAATATTTAGTGTAAGAGTTACATTACAAAATTTAATAAATGATTAGCTAATTCACAAATAAATGATTGACAGTAAAAATGACATTGTTAGTCAAACAAGCATCATACTATTTTACACTAGCCATGTCAACCAAAAGTCACATCAATGATAAAACACCAGTATTAATTAATTATATTATTATCTCTGTCTCTAACATTACTAGCAAATATACTACAGACATATAATATTATTAACAAATTTACACTCATATAACCATGGTTACAAATTATACATAACAAATTATTAATTCAAGGTCTTTAAATCAATTTGACTTCATCTTTTAGGATGTCATTGTAGAAATATCTAACCTTACACAAGCTGTGTATCAACATAGGTCATCTATTCAACTGAAGTCATATAATTAACAGAGATAGAGAAATGGGATTAAATGTCTACTTGACTTTTGGGGGAAATGATTCAATAGGGGTATTTAATGGTGGGAGGACCCCCCCCCCCAAAAAAAAAAAAAAAACAACAAACAAACAAAAAACAAGTTGGGAATCAAAACCATATCACTTGACTCAATGGCAGACCTTATGATGATCTAAAGTGCACATGTTTGACCATTCAGCCACCCAATCTCTCTGTAATTAACAGAGGTTGTCTTATCAACAGAAGTTATGTATTCAATTGACATTGTGTAATCAACATAAGTTGCCACCCAATCCCTCTGTAATCAACTGAGGCTGTGTAATCAACATATGTTGCCACCCAATCCCTCTGTAATCAACTGAGGCTGTGTAATCAACTAAGGTTGTGTAATCAAGAGGTTGTGTAATCAACAGAAGTCGCTTAATCAACAGAAGTAGTCGCTTAATCAACAGAAGGATAGAGCAACACAAAAATATACACATTATGATTTTAATGTGATTAAACCAACAAACACAACATACTGACTTAAAGTCTTGGAACATCATTTCAGGGATTAAGGAATCCTTTTTAACTTCAATATTGTGAAAGGAATCAGTCCAAAAATGGTTTCAATTTGTCCGTATTAAGAAAGATGGTCAACATTCTGCATTCTCAGTGGACGATATAAACTGGACATGGTCAAAAGTCAGCAGAATCTGATCTTTTCAGTGGATCCAGCCTGGGAGATAATCTTTTGATTTAGTTTTAATTACATGTTAAATAATCCAAATGATCTTAACTGTGAAATTTAACGACATGAAGTTCAATCTTCATCTGATAATGTTTCATATTGTGATGATAATATAACCGCAGGTTCGTTTCTCTGATATACACGGGGCTGGGTCACACTAGATACAACCTGTTGACCTCCAGAATAATAACTTCCTGCACCAGTCGTCACGACAACACTTGAATCTGCACCAGTGTGAGGTCGGGAAGAATCACCTGATGCCAAGTAATTCCCATCCAATGAACGTGGACTTCGAGATCGTTGAACAAAACCTGTTGTTCCATGAACTTCTTGTGAAGCTTCAGATTGTTCAAAGGAGACTTCAGAACACTGAGGACTATTTATTTGCGTACGAGGAGAAGAAGATTTAGAGGAACGAGGTCTGTCAGATGTTTCAAAATTGGTTGAACTGTCAATATTAGCAGATTCATCAATGACCATATTATCTGAGTGAGTACTGTCAACACTTGCATGGGAAACATTTGAGTTGTCATCATTATCTCTAGACCCTGGAACTGAATGTCTAGTATCGCTACCTTCCATCCCTTCAAACCCAGGAGTATCACTTGAAGATATCTTCTCTCCATCTCTGCTCTGTCCATCGTCAACGGAACTTCCAATATTTCCTTCACCTTTGCCATGATCTGAACTATCAACATTTCCACGTCTGGGACTACGAGCTGCAACAGACATGGCCATGTAACTACTAGGTTTTTTACCAGGCTCCAAATCATCAGGACTATCAGGGAAATCATATTCTGATTGGGGGGCTTTTTTGTGTAGACCTTGTAGTCCTCCAGGTTTACTAGACTTAGTGGCTTGCATGGGCGAATGACGTGACGGTTCTCTAGGGGTTTGTGGTTGACTAAATTTTCCAATTGGTTCCTCTTTGCCTCGGGATCTATTGCCGATTATCCTCTTCTTCATATACGGTGCCTGTTGATGAACCGAGTTAGGGTCAGATGGATCAGCAGATTGTGGGAAAGCACCCATTTGCGACTTAGCTGACTGATTTGCTTCTTCAGTCCCCTTCTGTTCATTAATAGCTGGGTCCTTAGATCTCATGTCTCCATGATGTTGGGCAGGCCAACCACCTGGATATGGAGACATGTTCGATTGTTGTCTTTGTTGGGGAGCTGCCAAGGGCTTATCACCTGATTGCAAGCGAGATTGTTGATTGGTGGAAAGCTTATCAGTGGATTGTGGATCTTCTCGAAGTACTTTCTCTATTTGATTTTTGACGTATTCTTGTGGAGATATTTCCATGCTTTTCTGTCCACCAGATACATCTGAAGAACTACCAGTTGCTGTACTATCAGCTGCACCTGAGAAGAGCCAAATGTAAATGATTAATTAACTAATAGACAAACATTACAATAATATTTTTTTTAAAACAAACAGTGTTCACAAGATTCAAAAGTGAAACAATGGACATCACTTCAGAAGCAATAACAGATAGGCATCTCTGTGCATTGATCAACTTCATTTTGTGCAGCAATAAAATTAATGACAAACTAAAACCATGAGTTAAAGGTAATTTATACCTTTTTAAAAAAAAAATTTTCAAAAAATAATCATGCACATCCCAGACTCTAAAAGGCTTTGAGCGATAAAAGCGGTCATTAATTATAACCCTGGTTATATTATATCTTCTGGTAACAGACACACAGTGTTGCTTGCATGGTTGGTTAGGTTAATTATTGGAGCCCATCATGGCCAGAACACAAGATGTACACTTTATCCAGTAATCATCTTTTCATATTCTATGCTAATGCGATACTTGACTAGATGAATTATGATGACATACCTGTTTTAGTTCGTGCCATGAGGTTACCCAATGTAAGTTGTTGTGGACCAACTGTTGATGTTGGTGAACCTTTATTACTACCATGCTCACTCATCTCTGTTAAAATAAAACAGCATTCAATGACATAATAATTCTCATCTAGAATATACTTTTATATTATCTTCAACTAATCATTTTCTTATCAAGTATTGCTATACCCTTTGCTGGTAGTTTTGTACATCACCAGTTTACATATCTGTTTCATAAATTGCAGGTATTTTAAAATTTCATGCCATTGAGAAAAATGGTTTAGCAGTGTGCATAACCTTTCATGACATCCGTCTAGTTTCTTTGTGTGTGAAGCCACTGTGGCTAGTGGGTAAGATGCTGGCTGGCTAGTCTGTGTTCGATTCCTGCATTGGCAGGGAATGTTAATTGGGATTTCCTTGTGTGATTTCCCCTTATCAGCATCCTGCTGAGGACAGCTGTCTAGTCGTTTGGATGGGACAAAAAATATTGGTGTGCATGTACGTAAAAGATCCCTTGGTTGTTGGAATTTGATAAGACTAGATCATAGTTTCGCCTCAATCTAATTAAAATATAGATCTATACTTTGTTTCTTTTTTTATACTTTCGATGGCCTACACTCATGTTATAGTGGGAGCTCACGTTCTATGAAGTCAGGTATCAAGCACGGGACATTTGACCCGATAACGTTAGTCATTCGATTAACCAATTAGCAACCGCCACGCTTTTCAAAATCTACTTTTGTTTTGTTTTGATTTCTGTCCGCTGGTGTTAGTATAGACGTCATTGGCTGGTAATATCTACCCACAGTTCCACACATTGGCTGACCCTTCATTTCAGACAGAACGCGAGTTAAATAACAAGTCATCCAGATCCAAGAGTAGTAAAGACAAGTAAAAACGAAATTTTGAACTATAAAAAACGAAACAAAATTGGATCTGTGTTTTAATCAGATTGAGTATCCCCTATAGCACATTGTACAGCGTACGCCTACCTTCATTAGCCCAGTAGGACTTTAATCTTTATTTCATGTCAATCTCTTTGTGGTATTGTTAAGACAATGGGATTTTAAACATGCTAGACACTACACTACTTCTGGCAGAATGGAAATTGACTTAAAAAGCTGTTGAGTAAAATTAAAACCCAATGTTACCTGTAGAAGTCGGTGTTTCAACCATAACACTTGGTACACTTGGCGAGGAAGATGGCATTGGGGATCTCGATTGATCTGGATGGAGTTGTCCCCCTTGATTAGGATGCAGATGATGTTGAGATGGCTGTTGTGTATCTTGGTGGGAAGATACTATAACACTTATATCAGGATTAGATGCTGTTAGATGCTCTTGTTCTTGCTGCAATAAACAGATGAGAACATCTCAAATGGTATAGACTAACAGTGGAAATTGATTCATTTAAAAACAAAACAATAATTTCATTCTCCTGAAGAAGACAAATTAATAATTTCACAAAAGAAATAAACAAATAAAAAATGCCATATGCATTGTCTTTCAACAATGATAAACAGTTGGCACTTCGTTTGATATAGAAGAAATATAAAGCATTCTAATTTTTTGTAACACTGGAGAACAGTATTGTAGGCCCAATCTGCTCTTCAATCCCTTGTCGAATATTATTTTTTATCTAATTTTAAATGTCCAATCGTCTGTAATAATCAGCAAATATAGACCTTAAAAAATACACAATAAAAGTTGTCAGAAATAATTCAAAAGAGCCTATTGGTCTTTATCACCCAATAACACATTTGACAGTAGATACTGCTTGTGTGATAAATTACATAATCTACTGCGATATCTTCTTTAGGCAGTGCCGGACTGGTGGGCTGAAGGTCCACCTGTCAGGTCATTGACCAATGCCCACACAAGTACGTGCCGAAGGCGCGCGAGCATCCAAGGGGGTTCCCCCCCCCCCCCGGAAAAATTTGAAAATTGACAACCGCATATCTTTTTTTCTCCTGTCCTGTGTCCTGTATTCGGACACGTGGACAGGTGGACCCAGTCCGGCACTGTCTTTAGGAGATATTGCGATACATGAATTTGATTGGTCAATCATAAAGGAAATACTTTCTTTTATCTGAATTTGAATTTGGTTCGTCAATCAAAAAGGAACTACTTTTTTTAATTTTAAAGAATCCACTTATTCTAAATAAAAAGTAACTCCTTTTTTTGTTTTAATTAAATTGACGTTGAGGGAAATACTGGGTCAATATATAGGACGTTGCAATAGGTAAACTGTTGTCAAAAAATAATGTATCACTACAATGTCATGTAATCAGATTCAGTAAAAGAGAAATCTTTACCAAAGAATTATATTTATTTATTTGTGCATTAAAGAAAGGATTGGGTGATAGATAAAAACTCCAACTCATCTTTTTTGATATAAAAAAATATCAACACTTGTTGACAAATAAAAAAAAACTCGTTAGAGCCTCGTTTTTTTACTTTATCAACTTGTGTTGATATTTTTGTGATATCAAAAAAGATTCTTAGGAGATTCTCAATATAGAAATCATCCATTCCTAACAAAATAAAATCCGCAAAACTTTCCAAAGATTTTTAGCTGCCATCTATTTGTTAAACTAAGGAAAAAGGTTTATTGGCCATATATATCACTTTGCATCTTTGTTTTTATAACATTTCAATAAAGTTGGACTATACTTTAAATATAAGTTTTATTTATAAAGTCATACATTTCTACGCAAAATACCCTGTTTTATTTTTAGAAATGTTAAACATTGGTTATTGAAACTCACCTGTTGAGATGCTCGTTTTTTCCAGTTTTGATAACCACTATAAGGAGCTGCTGCTCCTCCAGCAGATAAACTACGTGGTCTAGAGTCTGTTGTTGAACCAACCAGATAACTTTCATTAGGTGACATTCTAGAGACAGGTGGTGTAACACTAGGATGTGGTGCGGCTAAATTACGATCTGGATGGAGGTATGGTGAAGAGCTGTTCTGGTTTCCTGGGGAATAAAATCAAACGAATGAAGTTTAAATAGGTCACAACAATTTGATTTTCCATTCTTTGAGGTCTTGAATCACTTGAAAATGCTTTGTTTAAAATTTTCTAAAATTTAAAAATTTGGATCTAAAAACTTTTGAAGAACACAATCAAGTACTTTTGGTTTTTATATATGTCTTTCTACTGGTGTTCCCAAAGAACAGAAAATCAACTTGGTGTTGCCTGACTGATTAGACGTTAACAGCATTGATCCATGGTAAATAGATATTTCAAAAATACAGAAAACAAAAGACAAGGAAAGATAATATTTTCAGTCTATTAATAACAGATGTAATAGGATTAAAGGGAAAAGACATAACATGGTGATATGACAATTAAATGTTTACTTTCCATGTTTAATGAAATTATCATTTTTACATGTTATCATCTTACCTGCCATACTAGAATTACTGATCTGTGATAATAAACTAGCTGTTCCTTTAGGACTCTGCATTTTCTTCTGCTGATAGTCTCCTATGATTATAGCATGGATGTGTTCTCCTAGTGTAATGCCTGATTTGGACTGATCTTCACCTTCACCTGTTGGACCTCGACTTGTTTCACCTTCCCTTTCCATTGGTTGATTCTGATGTCCACCTTGACCAGATACTATACTTGGCCGAGTATCATGTGATAGCGCGGGTCTCCCTAGAGGATGAGGGGGATAACCAATCCCTGGAGGCTGAACCTTCTCTGTATCCTGATGACCGTAAGCACTATTATTTTCAGACTGCTGTTGTTGCTGCTGTTGTTGCTGCTGCTGTTGCTGCTGCTGTTGCTGTTGCTGTGCTTGCTGTTGATACATCTGCTTCGATTTGCCATATTTGTTAATGTTTTCATACCCAAGTTCCTCTTTAATATGTCGTTGATGTTCTTGGTGCCTCTGTCCTTGTAACTTCTTATCCTTTTTGTCATCAGTAGTTTGGTTGATCTGATGGGTGATGATGGCATCTATCAGTGTCGCAGCTGTAAGGCTTTTGGGGGGGCCTGATGGGTTTTCAACCACAGTAACTGGAGGCTGTTCTCTATCTTTCTGGAAAGCTGTCAACATCAATGCATTTCCATTTCCAACAGATACGCCTGGAAACTTTTTTCTGAAATAGTCTGGATCGGTCAATAAGTTTGTTCTATTGGAATCTCCTGGAGAAGAATCACCATCTGTAATGACGACTGGTTGATCTGGGTTAGTGCTTGCCCTAGGCCTGTAATGTTCTTGCTCAGCTCTTGCTCTTGCAGCTTCAACCATGGCAATCTGAATATTTCTGTGATCTGGTTGTTCTACTTCCATACCCTGCCTAAAATTTGGTCTCATCCCTGTTGGTGAAGTGTGACGCCTTCCATCTCTTTGAGGCACTCCCAGATGTTGACTCATTTCAACATGGCGTGGTGATACGGCTTGTCTTTGCTGAACGCTTGTACTATCTGGTAGAAGCTGCTGATTTGGTTTTCCAGTTCCAGCAACAATACTTGGCCTGGGAGGATAGTGAGGATTAACGGGTAGACCTGCCACAGTTACTGGTTGGTGAGACATTCCAGCTTGTACCCAAGAGGTTCTTGGTTTATCTTCACGAGGCGATGGGGTACATTGAGGTGGATATGGTGAAGACTTTGGTTGTCTGTCACTTGAAGAGACTGCTACTTGACTTGGATGGGGGAGGTAAACCATGCCTTGTGTACTGTAAGGAGGCATTTGAGGATGTGGCATGCGAGGATCAATTCCTCCAGGAAATGGTCTTTGAGGAGGACCACCAGCTGGAGAAAGACGCCCTCCTTCCTTTTCGGGTGCAGCTGGAGATCGTCTATGCATCTGCTGAGCTGTAAAGAAATCACTAACCAAAGTAGCTTTAGAACTGTAAGGAATTGCCTGTTCTTGATAAGAATATTGGTAGGGATACTGTCCTTTAGACATTTCTATGGGTTGCTGCTGACCCCTTTCCGAAAATCCTGAGGGTACACCTTGTCTAAAACCTCCTTCATACATAACATGACCTCTTCCAACATTAGGATCCATCATCCGAACATCCATCTGACCGGGAACTCCCCTTCCCATTCCTTCACGACTCAATGGAGTACCTTTTGTAATAGAACCTTCCACTCGTGGTGGTGTAGTCTGTCTTGGTAAACCTTCTGAACGTCTGGTTGGTGCCTGAACTGCATGGGTTGGAGCAGTCAGATACTGAACCCCAGGTGTACCATGTGTAATGGATCCTGTAGGAAGAAGAGACATCGAACTCACAGGAGGGGATCTAGCAAGTTTAGGGGACATTTTTGAAGAAGTGTTGTTGATGAGAGGTGGAGGCGGAGGAATTCCTCCACGGTTGGCTGGCGAATGCCTTGAAGGATCATATGGTGACCCTGCAGATGTTGGTATACCTCGAACAGCTGGTGACAATGATCTTGAATGCTCAGAGGGATAAATGGAAGGAGACTTCCCCCTACTTTCAGGTCGAGTCTGGTGAGAATGATGCGAGTGAGCGGGAGGAGGGGCTCCCATGGGTTTTGCCAAAGGTTGATCGGGCAGTCTAGGGTAAGGATCAAGCATCATTCTTTGCCTTGGCGATTCAAAGTCTCTCGGATCACCTTTGTAACCATGTGGACCTCTATCCATATCTACACGTCGAGAATAGTCCTGAATCTCAGGTTCGCGTGTATGACGAGCATCTGGTGGTTCACGATCAGCATATCTAGGAACTGCATAGGGTATTCCTGTTCGTGTATCAACTTGATGCATCATAGCTACTTGCTCTAAGTTTTTATCTTTCAAAGTCCTTAAATCTTGTGGTTGACCTACATGTGGCAACCCACTGATAGGAACTGAAATGAAAATTTATTAGAAAATCAAGGAGCATGATTGTTTTTGAAAAATTTGAAGGATAAGGAATGTATAGAGCATGGTAATATGTCATCATCAGGCAGAATCAGTAACAAGGGAACTCAAAAAGCAAGTAGACTCAGTAGAGCAAGTTGGGCTGGACACACCAAAGTGGTGAGAATATACGAACACTTAAACAACCACACAGCTAAATGCCATTAGCATTGATATTTTTATACAAATAATTATCATTTAAATTACCGAGATTGACTACTCACTAAATGAATTCTATATAAAGAAGGAAGGATTACCAGATTGTCTGTAAATTGACTGACTTACTTTGTTTAGTTATAGCAACTCCTATATCTTGAGCTTGACCTGATGCCGGCTGACTCAAATTTCTCTCAATGGCTGAATTTATTAAATCTCGCACACAGGGAGCTTTCTTTTCACCAAATTGGTTTCCTTGTTGGATGTGAGGAGAAACTGCACTTCGACTACTTTCAGAATGTCCACTAGGGGGTCTCGGAGAAAGTCGACTATCGTGAGGCGTTAAGCGCCCTGGGAATGATGAAATCTGATTAGATGAGTAGTCAATGACCTGTACATCTCTGCTTGGAGGACGGGATGACTGGCTGAAAGATGGACTTGCACTGTGCCATATTCGACCTGGAGGAAGGCCTGGGGATGAAGCTGGTCTTGGACTGTGTATTTTGACATCCATGGGCAAGCTATTGTGAGAAGGTTGACCAGGCATTGTCTGACCAGAGCCATATCTGTTAGAAGATGGTGGTGGGCCTGGCATTCGTGATACAGCATGCCCTTGAGATGCTGGTGATAATGTTGGAGTACCTATTGCAGGTGCAGCTGCAAAAAATGATATAAATATTTAAACATTATATAGCTTGAATGATCTGTGAAATGGATTTGATAGGAATAGGTTGTTGATGTAACACAGAATATAATCTTTGCAAACTTACCATAGGTAACTTTAACAGGAACAGGTCCTCCAGTAGAGGATGGACGAGACGCTGGACCATGATGGCTACCACTGCCAGTTATTCCCCCTGTTCCAGGTCCAGGCCCTTCGTCAGCACTTAAGGTGGCACTGCTGTCATTATCTGGTATGCTACGTAAACTACCTTGTGAAGCACTTAATGTTTTGTCAGCAAGTGTATCAACTTGGGGTAATGCTGTATTTGTAGAGTCAGGGACAGCTGGTTTCTCAGGCTTAACTGCATCTCCAGCTTTAAAATACAAACAGTTTTCTAGAGTTTGATTTACAAGTAGATAGAATGTTGTATCTCAACATCTTGTAAATGAGTTTAATCTGTCTGTTGCCTTGGCTTTCTTTTTTTGATATTTAGGTGATTTCTTCTCATTTTTGTAAAGTCATAATAAGTATTCTTTCCATATTACAACTTAATTTACCAGCTATACTACTTTCAACACGAAACTTTCATGCAAGCATGCTTTTCATCCACCTAACACGATTGTACTGGGGACATGTTTGAAACACATCGTAATTTTTCAAAACCAAATAATAATAAGATTGGTATTTCAGGAAGTTATACAGTAAAAAGACATTCCTAAAGGCATAAATCAAAGATGCTATTAACTCAAGTAGATTTGCTATTAAGACTGTTCCGTCGGTGCACAAATGTAGGACGTTTGGCCCTGTTTCAATTCATTTCACTATTCAACATTTTTTACGTCAAGGAATCTTTCTCCCAGATTATACATACCTTCATCAATCTGCATTGGTGTAGGACTAGGAGCACTGGTGGTATCAGAATCATCACCATTATCTTCTCCATTATCTTCTTCACATAGAGATAACTCATCATCGGAATGGGCGGTCATTGTTGATGCTACACTTTCAGACATAGAGACAGTTCTCTTGTCCTCATTCTGTAAAGAAAAAAACAATCCATTATTGGAAACAGATTTGTATCCGACTTCTTGTTTACTTACTAGAGCCCCTTTAAAATGAGACAGTTCTTTTGGATTTATTTTTCTTTTGTTAATAGATTCTATTGTTAACATAATTTCAATTAAAAGAATTTGTGGGTTATTATGAAAGATCCATTAATTTGAAAGATATTTCATGATAAAATGAATAAATTGTTTGTACCTTTTCTTTGTGTTCTGCTATGATGGCCTCTAGATTAAACTTCTTCTTGTAATTAAAATAGAAATTTTTACACTGAGCTTCTGTTTTCGATCCAACAACATTTGCAATGGCTGCCCAATCTCTTCCATGCTCTCGTAAACCTATATGAACAATACATTATTTCAGTTGGTTGTATATCTTATTCAAAAAATATTTTACATTTGTGTCAAATTCTCCCTCCATATTTACTAGAAAGAGTATAAGATAGAGTATCTTTTATGGTTTTTATCATTCATACCTTGCTTTGCAATGTCCATTTCTTCCTCTGTCCATCTAGATGTTTCTACGATTTCTACAAAATAAAATAGAAAATGAATTCATAATAGAAATTGGAAATGTTTTGAATATAGACAATTAAAAGACTAGAATGATCATTTTAGAATGTTAAAATGCTTAAAAACATCCACCATTCACATCACATATAATCCTAAACTAATCGAAGTAGAATCCATCCTCCAAAGGGAAATAACCATTTCCCACGATGAAGTTTCTAATATTACTCTGTAAGAACACTGCTTTATGTTTCTGTACAAATAGTCAATTAGGAACAAATTGTAACATTTGAAGTTATCTTTATTTTTTTACTAGGTTCCCACTCGACAGACTAACAAATTGTTCAATATTATTTCAATAATTCATTGTGCCCAGTGTCTTTAGCAGTGGGAGGAAACCAGAGAAAATATATGAGGTTGGACAAGCAATATACTTTGCGATTAATAATTTTTTGTTTAGATGTTTATCGTTATGTATACTCAATATAAGATTACCACGGACTTGGAAATAATTTGTCTTATACTTATCTTCGGATAAAGGTAAGAAAAATCGTCAGTGAAGCCAGTAATTTTGCTAACATGATAAAGATATTATTGTATTAATACGGCCAATAAGAGCAGCATACATACTATTAAATAGTACCAAAGAACAACACCCCCTCCCCCCCCAAAAAAATTTCATATTGTGAAATGTTAATATGGAGGATCATGGATATAGAAACATACCATCTGTATTTTCAGGAACTGTTTGTACGAGTGGTTCATTAGTTTGTGGATTATTCCCCATCTTTCTAGCTATTCTATTAAAACATGCCGAACAACATTTATTGATCTCTTCTGTTAATTCTACAATAAAACATAAAAACTGTCAAACAGACTTTATAGCACTTGTATCATGGTATATTAAATATATTAATGCCAGTCAATCAATAGGCTTTCTGTTTGATCTGTTTATTACCTTTCTCTATACCAGGAAGATAGGCATAGGTAACATGAAACAGATGTGTACTTGTAACATGAAACAGATGGGTACTTGTAACATGAAACAGATGGGTACTTGTATTATGAAACATGGGTATTTGTAATATGAAACAGACAAGAATTCAAACATAAAATAGATGTTGCTTTAAAACGAAATTCATGTTATTTACATTTAAATTATCAATATAACTTAGATTTATACCTCTCCCTCGTCAATATGATAAAACTAACTTACGTAAATCTTTTACAATAACATCTTTGACCTCTGCTGACAATTCTCCCCATTTTGGTGGTAATGGACGTAGCCTCTTCATCTTGCGTTTTGGGGTTTTACAAGTAGGAACAGGACACCTTAACATGTAATTGAAACAAGAAGACATTTTATATTCCTCAATAAAAGCAATACAGCATTAAAAATGTAATATAATTTACCATTGTACAAATAGTCTATAAACATGCAAACAGTCTAAGTCTATAAGCTATAGCCTATAAAGATTGAGACAGGAATATGGTTTAATCTCCACATAACATAAACCAGGTCATTTTCAATGAAAATATAGTACAAAATTATTTCAATAATTTGCTTGCAGTGGGAAGAAACCAGAGGACCTGGGATAAAACATGGGGCTGGGAAGTCTACCCATCTACCCAGTTAGTTAAAGCATCTTAATTATTATAGTCGGGAAAAGATTCTGACCTGACACCTGAATAACGATGGAATTGAAATTACCAATTACTTTTGGTTCACATTAAAATACATACAAATTCAGCAAACAATTGATTGAACACAAATTAAATACTTACTGCGTATATCTACGTCTAACTGATCGACATCTACAACTACTACAAACTCTCATATCAGATTTTAAATCACTTTCTTTTAAGCCATATAAATCACAATTACTCCACGTTAATGGTCTACTTAATCCAAAATGTTCTAGCTGTGTTTTACATACAGCACATTCATGGGCTCCACCTAAAATAATTTCAGCATGAAGTTAAAAATCATTTCCACATTTTATAAAGATGCTGATCCCAATCCAGAACGTTTTGGACTATATCTAATTTTTGCTCATGGTTTTATCCATGCTAAAATGTATCATTGGCATCAAATTTTTGACAATAAAGAAATGCTAAAACTAGTGGGTTACTTTAGAACATGGTACATTGGTTACAAATTGGGTAACTGAATTTCAACTACAAAGGATGTATTCATCAATTCCATTCAGGCAAGGGAGAGAGAGAGAAATGAGGTTTAATGTCCACTCGACACAAACTAGGTCATTTCGAGACTCACATGGTTCAATTGTATTCTAATAATTTGCTTGTGCGTAGGGGTCTTTAGCTATGTAACTATTTACCAGTATCTGTGGTTTAGTAAATTATAAAGAGTAGAAAATGTTTAAAATGATTAATATTGTCGATTTTCTAAACTCTTTTCCGTCTGAATGTCTCGATAATCGACTCCATTAAATCTAATGTATTTTACAGTTATACTACAGAATTGGACGTAAGTTTGAAAACAAACTTAAAATAACTGTCTGTAGTTAAACGTACCATCAGCTTCAGTTTGATGTGTGGTGTTCCCATCTTCATCTGATGATTCTTCTTCTACATCTTTTACTTCATCTTCTTTCTTTATTGTAGTACTAGCTGTACTTGTACTGTAATGAAACCAAATAATTATTGTAGTACTAACTGTACTAGCAATGTAATAAAACCAAAATGTATTGTAGTACTAGCTGTACTTGTAATGTAATAATGTACTAGCTCTGTAATATAACCAGATATTTAGATAAAAGTCAATGAGCATACAGATACTACAATTACCTTTCTTTAGCGGGTTCTTCTATTACTTCTGGTTTAGGTTCTTCTTTTGGTTCCTCTTTAGGTACAACAGGTTGGGGCTAAGATAAAACAAAACAACAACCACATAGTGTGAGAACATGCCACCTTATACTCTTCATCTCATCACTATCCCTTGTAAAACGATAAATCTTAAACCTTTTAGTATTTATGAATCAACAAAGACATGATTTCTCATGAGTTAGTTCCCCCTGAATTTCATAATCTCCCATATATAAATATGAATGTAACGGAATTTAAGCATAATATTTAGCCTCAGCTTAATGCTATTTTGAAAGAAATGTTTAATTTCATGAGCATCTGTGATCAGTATCAGTCACAGATCTTCAACTGAGCATTATAGTTGATAAGAGTAGTCTTGTTGAACTTTATTATAAATATGATATTTTAATGAAACATATTAATTTTCAAATTTTCCATAACCCTAGGCTTTCATGGCAGAATGTGTTTTTTTTTACAGTTACCTTAAATGGCCTTCTTTTTTTCATGTTTTGTTTCCTTAGTAACTGTTTATAATTTTCTTTCTTCTTACTTTGATAATAAAACTGTATAACTTCAGGTACACTCTTAAAAAAAAATAATAATAATATAAATAAAAATCTTTGTTAGATTTCTGAGGATATCACTTTTACTGAACTTTGATATGCTTAATGTGGGTAACCAGGCTTCAATAAACTGTAGGTATCCATTTTTCAACATCAACCCATATCAAAAACAAGACTAAACCATACCTTTTTCTGTAAAAATGTTGAAATATGAACAAAGTTTTTAGGATGCTGAAGATATTTTTCTTTAAAGATCTGTTTTTCTTGTTCAGTCCATTTGATTAAAGCTTGACTTTCTTTATATTCTGCCATTGGATCTTCCATCAATCCATTATTGTTGATAAACTTCATCTTACGTTGTTGAGCATCTAACATCATCGGTGGAATTACAGAAAAACTTCTCATCTTCTTTTCTTCTTCCTAAAAATAACAAATCATTTCTAAATTTAATATTCATATTCATGGATAAATTATAACTCAAATAATCAAAGCAGCATAAGTTAATATTAGATCATTATATGATAATGAAAAGAGAATATGCTGAAAACTTCAGTCAAATTACTTTACTTTGAACCAAGCTATTGGTGATACAACTTTGGTCTATAACCAATTGTCATTACTACCACTGTTACGATAATAAACAAAGTCCTGATTATCAACAACAAAGCATATTTAAATCTACTAAATATTGGAGCCATTCGATGGCATCGAGGGTTGATTATGGTCTTGGAAAGTTAATTAATGTCTAATTAATAATTTATGCAACATTTCAGGGCTAAAAAAAATGACAATAGACAGATTTAACTCTTGCATAATGCACATTTAAGAAATTTTACTAGTTTGATTTCGAAGGCCTGATCAGTGACTCCCAATATGGAATACAGGTATAATGCCTGAAGAATATACCTGTCAGTATAGAACCAACAACCAGGAGATAATCCAGTAGGCCTGGCCCCGAGTTCACAAAACATTTTCAGACTTAAGTTGAGAATTTACTCAAAATTGTTCACCTAATTTTAACTAAAATATAACCCTTTATAATGATTTTGTTGTTTTAATGAATCAAATACATCAATATGAAACCATGTGCAAAGTTTTGTGTTTCTGGATCAAAGATATTTCTCAAAAACCCTGATTGAAAGTTGAGCAAATTCTCAACTTAAGTCTGAGAATGCTTCGTGAACTTGGGGCCTGAACTGAGATTTAGTGATGAAACACATTAATGTCATCATTCATTGCAAGGGAGGGTATTGAAAATAAATTGAAATTATTAAAGGACCATGTACCTCCTGTTCATTCAGACCATCGACTATCTGTTCTAATTCAGCATCACTTCTAGCATAGCCTGCTATACTACCTCTTGTACCGACCCGACTACAAATAATATATAAATACAAAATTTATAAATACTTTTTTCTTTACTTTTCTTTATAAAATACATTGCACAATTACTCTAATATGGATACTTCTGGAGATCATTCTAATATTATGGATTTTATCAGAAAGACAATTATAGAAATAGAAATGATACAATGGAATGGGGTATAATGTCTTGCCAACAAAATAATTTGGTCAGCCTGAGAATAACATATGTTGAATTCAATCTCAATGTGAGGGAGAAATGTTTGTTTTTTCTTTCGAGAATGTTAATGAGTAGATGAGAGTGGTTTTTTGTCCCATCCAAATCAGTAGGCTCAACCCATGTTGGTTACAGATAATGATTTTTTCCCCTCTAACAAATAGTCACAAATACAGTTTATAAATGAGTAGATGAGCTTAACTATAAAGTCATACCTTTGGAATCGTTCTCGATCTTCTCTTGCTTTTTTAATTTCCGGAAATAACTTCTCATAAAATTCACGAGATTTGGCTTCTTTGGTTCTATAAAGTAATTAAGGGATTTATAATCATCAATTCCATAAATATTGGCAGAACCATGAGCTAGTAGCTTATCAATTCATTTAATAAAATAAAACTTCAAGACAAATTAAAACCTTGCTGATTTTTTGGACAAGGAACCTTATTCACAAAAACTAATACTAAAATAGTTTAAGAATTCAGCCCTTCCATTGGCCAAGAGCTAAAGTTTGTACTAGGGTTTTTAATCTCCTCCAATGAAAAGGCTGTATTTTTAAAAAATTTAATTTGAGCTTTTGTGAATAAGGTCCCTTGTCCCCAAGCACTACTTATCTTGTCGTTCTTATCGGGGACGACTCTCTTCCAAAACAGTCTAGGCTCTTACAATTGAAGAACAATTGTGCAACAATTTGTCCAACTTCAATTTTTTGACGATGTCACAATTTCAAGGTGGCAGCTATGACGTCATACTCGGTTTCTGGTCTTCAGTAGCTCATACTTGTTTTGAATATAATTGAACAAAAAAATAATATTCAATTATCTTGATTATTATACAAATCAACTCAAAACTTGTTTAAAACACAAAATCTTACTTTCTATTTTTATTGTTTTCAAGTCTTTCCATTTTTTTCAGCCATGTCTGCATGAGTTGGTCGTAACGTTCAGTCAAGTATTTCTCCTGAAGATTAAAATAAAGTAAAATAACAATAACAAAAGGTGAATGCTAATATGAATAATATAAAAAGTAGAGTGTTTGCAAGTTTTCTGAAAAAAGGGCAGTAACCATGACCTAAACTTTGAAAATCTTGTCAATGTGATGAACTGCATGCTATGTGGGTTTATACAGAGTATTTGTACTAATGTATGACATACCCTAATTCTTCTAGCCTGATGCCTTTTCTTCAGATGTAAGATAAGCCTCTTCTTAAAAACTTGAAACCTAAAAATTAAACAGAATACATATTTATTTATCTTCAATAACCTGTAATATATAATAAAGTTAATGGCTTGTGTGAATGTCTGTGTATAAAAAACTATCACATAGAAAACAACGGATTTGAAAGACTTGAATTATCAGATTGGTTATAATGAGATATCCGAGAATTCATGTTAAAATACAGATGTGACGTCACCCTTTGATGTTGGCGTACCATTATTTCAAATAATCGTACAGGCAACTTGCCAATCGTTCTTTATTCATACCAGTGAAATGGTGGACTAGTGTGACGTATTTCACTGTAAAATCTTGTACGGAGTGTCAGTATTTTAAGATGTTTAATGGTCTCGAGCTTATAAAATTGCGTAACATATTGTTAAAACGTTACAATATATTACTTAATGTCTCGCTCTCGACCATTAAACAATACTTAATGTATTATAGTTTTACTTTTTTTTGTATCAAGAGTCTATATTTGTTGAGAAAAAGTGCTAGAGTGGATAATATATTAAAAACTTACTTTTGTTTATTTTCCTGATATATAGCTGTATCTGAAGGTTGATGATACAATGGCTGAAATACAAAACAAAATACATTAAATGAATTCAAGATTATGCTACACCAATTTGAGCTTTATTCTTTTTGAACAGCTATTGGGTTTGCTCAACGCAAAGGCCTTCAGTAAGAAACTTTTAAGTTTTAAAATTTTAATCCCCGAAAATCTGTTCACTGGACGTAGTGACTATCATGATCCCAAAGAAACAACTAAAAATCAGTTTGGCGTGGCCTTAGTTTTACATTATAGAATTGCTGATTTCATTTACGTTAAAATTATTAATAATCTGAATCCACAATGTGGTTACAGGTATATCTTAATGCATTATACCAACACAAAAACAGTTTCAAGATACTCCATATTCTGTTAATACAGAGAAACAAGAAGGAATTGCTATTACAATGAATGTTCAAAATTAAAATTCATCTTACTAAATCTATTTTGGGTCCCAATTTGCTTAACATCTTATGAGCCTCTTCTGCTTTCCTCTGAAGTTCAAAACATAAAATGATCAAATGTGTGCATTTCAAATTACAAACATTATTTCTGGATGCAATAAAGGGTTTTAACCCTTTGGATTCTGTGACACCAGTATAATTTTGTTATTCCTGAGACAGTTACACATCCAAATGGTAAACAAGCCAACAGTGAGGCTGATGTCCCCCGCCGAAATCCCAAAATAAATAGAAGACACATATTAATTAATCGCACATTTATTTTTTTCAATGTATCGAGCAATCAAACTGTACACGAAGTGTCATCCAAAAGTGTTTTATAAAGAAAAATGCTAAAACCGACGAGAAAAATGAAAATGTACCCTTCGAAAGGCGGGGGACAAATATCATACCTATTCATTTATTGATTTGGAATAAAATGTGTGGAGGGGTTAGAATAAAGATGTAGATTTCATTGTTTATACCGAGCTTTGCTTACCCTATTTTCAGCATAAATAATCTGTGCTATACTCTGATGTTTAGGTTCTGTTTGATTTAACTCAGGTGATACTCTTTTTTCTTCTTGAGGTTTGGCTGTATCTTTCTCTAGTTGATCCTATAATATAAACAAACAGAATTAAGAAATGATAGCAACAGGGCCAAGTTGCTATATGTAGAGAGAGGAGTTGGTATGGAGCAAATGTCTACAGGTTAGTGGGAGGATAGCGGAGAACCTGAAGAAAACCATGACGTTAGACAGGTGACACTACTCTGTCATGTACAAGCACAATACTAGATTGAAACAAGAATGTTTGACCACTTGGCCACCTAACTTTCCCTGGAATGCTGATTTTTTTATTTTTGAAGTATATATATTTTGTTTAATTCAAGGGCAACAACACTGAGAATAATGTCTCAATTTCAAAATCCTACATGGTCATTGGCCTTATCCGGAATCATTATCGAAACTGTTTTTTTTTTTATATAACTGTCTATTCACTGATTGTTTCCAACATCAAAGAGAAACAATGATATGAAATTATGTTATCTCCACCCCAACAATCAAGTTTTGATGAAACAAAGAGTTCCCACCTGTTTCTTTTGTAGATTTTTAATTTTGGATTCAACTTGATTTATCTCTTGATCTAATTTACTAATCTGTGCAATAATTTCTTCTTTCTCTTTCTGTGATTTACCTACAGGTTCATCAGTTGGTGAAATAGCTTCTACTTGTGGATTATATGCTGGCTCCTGTAAAAATAGATGATAAAAACTCCAAACTTTTCCTAAAAAATCTTTGGTCGCAGAGTTTGAAAAAAAACAAACTAATGACTATTTGCCTGGGCTTTATACTCTCGCAATGTTCAACTGGTCATTCTATGATTTTGAAATTTTGTAACATTATCTTTGATGACATAACAAAGTTTCACATTTCTCATTCAACAATATTTTGATTGGTTAAAAATTTCGGATTGGATTTTTTTTCCACAACTGTGTATGAAACAATAACCTACCCTTTTAACCTCTATTTGTGTATCTACATGTAATGGTTGAAGAAGATCAGGTCGATTGATCAGACGTGGTCGCTTAGCAACTTGAGGACCCATATCACCCCCTCCTCCCGTTGTTATTCTGGTTGGGATAACAGCTGCCATGTCTTGACTGTATTGAGGGTATGCCTCGGATCTGGAAATAGAAGACATTTTTTTTAAATGTTATGAACAAAATCACAAATGAATGGAATCTAATGTATACTTCAAATAGTTATAATATAAATGATATGAGATGAGATAGGGTTTAATATCCCAGATAATCTGTCAAAATTTACATTATGTTTTGTGGCATGGTTTAAAATATTCATTGTTTTGAATTGACACCCTCCCTTTTTCTCTGCTTAAATATATTCTCCTCACAGGTATGTAATGTATTTTTATCTTATAATAATTTTGAGTTTGCCAATTATAATCAATATTTCTAAAGCAATGTCCAGAGAAATCCCTCTCTGACCATTGGTGGATTGGCTTCAGATACTTGAGCTTTTGAGGGAGTATGTCTATTCTTCCTGTTCAATCAAATCTATCACTTGAGTACAGAAACATGACAGCCCTTCGTTTCATCTAGGGTCTTCTCTAAAACTGTGGACAGTGATTTAAGGTATTAAAAACAGCAAAAGTATTGTTCGTCTCCAAACATTATTGTTTACATTGTATCCGTTTAGATAGCCTTGTTTGTCACAAAATTAGTTTTTCTACAATATTCTGCTATGCACTAGTTAATTGAGCATAATAAAATCGTGAGTCATGGCATAACGTCATGCAAACATATTTGGTCCAATTTGGAGCTCTGTTTAAAGCATAGTGATATTGCTATGCAGTAGGTTATTGGTTGTTAATCGAACAATTGCCCAGTCAGAAATTTGCTTCCATTACAGCAGTATTAGCTCTAATCAATCGAAACACTGCAAGGAGTATGATTATAATTGGGCTATGGCAGTACTTTAGTCTCAACAGCATAGGTAACGTAGAAATGACTGACAGAAGTGCCAAGGTTTTTATTAATATTGTTTATAGTATTAATATTTGACAGATAAAAATATACTGATTCATCATTTTAACCCTACTTAAAACAGGATCATCAGTTACATTTACATAAAAATATGTCTAGGTGTGCAGACAGACTAATCATAAGTCATATTTAAATAAAACTACTTGTATATATGTCCAGGTGTAAAGCCTAATCATCAGCCGTTCATTTTGAAATAAAACTTGTTCCTGGGCCTGTTTCACGAAACTTTAATAAAGAAAAAATGCAAATTTTATTAATTTGATTGGGTAATATTTGATTATTTTAGTGCTTAGCCAATTAAAATTGAAGTATCTACTAAAATTTGGATGTTATCTTTAGTTAAGATTTCGAGAAACAAGGCCCAGGTGTACAGATTAATCATTAGTCATATTTACATAAAACTATGTCCAACCATACATAAAACTAGGCCCAGACTAATAATCAGTCATAGTTACATAAACTATGTCTAAATATACAGACCAATCATCAGTCATATTTAAATAAAATTAGGCCCAGACTAATCATCAGTCATTTTTACATTAACGATGTCTAGATATACAGACTAATCATCAGTCATATTTACATAAAGTTAGGTCTAGATAATATTATGCAGAGAGAGAGAGAGAGAGAGAGAGAGAGAGAGACCAACACATGGTTCAATTTTATTTCAATAATTCAATTGCATGCAGGGGTTTTTAGCTGGGGGGGAAAACCGGAGGACCTAGAGAAAACCCACTCTTTGTCACATAGAACTTGGGAATCGAAACCATGCCACTTGACTCAATGACAGACCTTATGATACAGAGCAAACTTGCTAACCATTCGGCCTTCCAATCCCCTTTACATTATTCAGACAACAGATGAAAATAAATATCTGGTGGCAGACAAGCAGTACTCGGCCTTTTTTTATTTCTAAATATTCATCACATGAGAAAGCAATAATAGAGTCTTCTTAATACACTTGTACCTAATATTTGCCCTACTTCTAGTAGAAGTAAAATGTCAGCATGTCCGAAGAAACAGTGGGTATTATTCTATAATATTATTATTAATGTAAATTGTCTACAGGAACTTCCATATGCACTGAGATTAATCGCAGCATATGGCAATAAAACAAACCTAATATCAACAAATTCATTTATAAAAACTCTTTTAAAAATTCCAACAGGAAAACAACATGGCTATATTAATACACTTAATATACAGTGAATAGGGCTGGAAAAAGTTGAGGAAATTACTTGAATTCGTAAAGAACATGCATTGCACTAAGAAATTGCACTAAAGATTGTGTGCTCAATGGCTACATCAACAGTCTACAATAGTCAAGTGTTTGGGCTATGCATGCTAGGTCGTTTTTATTTATATGCTTAACTTGCTGTTCCATAGTGTAATTATAGCAGTATGTTTTTATAACTTGTCTAAAAGAACAGGACATGCATAATGCAGTACATTTAACATAGTACAGGTTAAACATCCTCTTAACTCTTTTATATACAGCTGCCATATAAAAGAGCAGGCCTTCACCAGAAAATGACTTTAGATAAGTTCAGTTACCTTACATAATGTACCAGTACTATTATAGTATTCATATATAATACAAAATAATTCAAACTTGTTTCAGGCATATAAATTCATGAAAATTTCCAATTTGACAATTTAACTTGCATCCAATATCGTTTTGTTTATTCTTATATAATAAAATGTTAAATATACTCTCTAAATGTTCAATCACCAGTTTGACTATATTTTAGTGAGAATTAAGCCGTGAAAAATTAGATGTTGTCTGAAAAACAGCACAATCAATATCAGAAAAAGAATAGATTGTTGGAAATAAAATAAATTACCGTTCCGCTTGATGATGATGGTAATCTGGCAATAGGGTGGGTCGACGTTTTGCAACATATTCCAGTCTTTCATCATACTGATGCGTCTGCTGGCGGTGTTGTTCTTGAGGCTGAAAATATTGAATAAAAAACTCATTACAATTACTTATTTTATTCACCGGTATATATTATCCATGTTGCACATTTCTAAATATCCAAATTCGATTAATATATCCAATATCTTTCACAGACTAACATCAGACTGGCATTGTTTTCCTAATATTGTTGTCTTTATCTTTGATTAACAAGACAAGAATTGTTTATAAATGGAGTGTAGATCAAGAAGACATTTATATCTATAATCAAATTAAGAGTATTGATCGTTTGCTTGAATCAAAACCAGCCAATGCTAGAATTGGTGAATAAACAATAAATGTATTATATGTTACAGGAAATGTTAAATAATGTCAGATAGAAATACTTAATATACATCTTTTCTTTCTTTTTGATCATTTCGCTTGGACAAAGATAAAGATGCATTATGTAAGATTTAGATGAAAGGTGGCTCACTGTTCGTGCAATAATAGTTCAAAAATAGACAATGAAAAATGAATATATTTAAAATTACAGTCAATTTACTTTATTCTGAACGAAGATGTAAACGTTTGACAAGCACTGGGCTAAATTGTCTCTGACATTTTCCAATTGATAGGTTGGCCAGTCTAATCCACTCAATATCTAAGCCATCCAGTGGTCTAAATAGTTGATTATAGGCAGATTTAGATCAACATGACGACTCTTTGAGGGAAGGATATGGAAATAAGCTCTGTCCATCGTTTCACCTGGGAAATTATTTCCAGAGCATATCTCATAATCCAATAAAGATATCTTTATGAAAGTTTTCATAATTTTAGTTCTAAAATAATAAACAACTTCTCGGTTGTGCAAGCAAGGGTTAGGGAACACTTAGGTATCAGTTCCCAAAATAGGTGACAAGATACCTTAAATTTGACAAGAAGTGTATTATGTATAGAGTTATGTACAATTTGACATGCATTGTGTTACGTATATTACTAATACTGTATAGTTTTCATTTGTTTGTTGCAAGTTTTACTATAGACTCTGTGCATGATTTTAGTTCTATAGAATCCATTGCGGAATACAATATTGTGAAAATATAATCTCTAAAAGATGTCAGTCTGAAATAGGTTTAATTCCATTTCATTGATCTATACTGATCCCTGTTACTTGGAACAATTCCCAGACAGCTTAATTGTGGGCATTAAGATTCTGAAAACAAAGTTTTATCTCTGGTCTTCAGGGAATCTCATTTATATTGCAGAACTGGTGTTATTTTTTTCAATTTAAATGTGTTGATATGAATGTATCATGTACAATTCTATAAGTTCAGATGTTTATAAAATTGAGTGATGTTAAAATATTGTTGAGAACAGCTGTATAATTTAACATGCTGCCTCCCTACCACATGAACCCAGCTGATTTTCTCATCTTCTACTTTAAAAATTTGTAAAAAAAAATCCATGAACATGTTAAGCAGTACACTATACGTAATTAAGTAAGTTCATATAAACCAAATATTAAGTAGAAATGAGTTTTTTGACCAGCAGAAATTTTTTTTCATTAAATGGATTAGCTGACTAAAATAGAAAAATGTATGGGTTGTTGAGAGGAACGTATAGCCCACCAGCAGGTAGGAGACAATCTCATTAAACTTTCCTTTCTGCACTAACTGAGCTAATGACGACAGACCTTTAGGTCATGTGCATGTAGTATACAAAGCGGCATTCATTCAACTGAATGGTTCACAACATCAAGTACAAAGGCCAGGGGGATATCAGTTTTTTTACCATCCAAACAACTAGACAATTTTGTCTCGCCAGGTTTTCTCTGTCTTACATGAGTGGCAAGGAGAAAACTGGCTAAAAAAATCCTGAACAGCAATAAACACATTTTCATTGAGCCACCACACAGGTCCCAACTTGGGCTGGGTTCAGCTTTATGTAGGGAAGTGTCATATAAACAGATGAATGATCTGCACAAAGACTGGGATGCTGTACAACACGTAAATAACAATTCAGTTTGATTGGTTTCTATGAATTAAGTTTATTCATAATATGCAAGATACCAAGCCCTGAAAATGGCATTTAAAAAATAGCAAAATAATTGATTCTTTTTTTGTGGCAATAATATTGGTAATATTAGTCTCTTATGTACTCGAAGTTGTTGTCCTTACACACCTAAAATAAAACGAAATTCCAAAGTAGCTGATGATGTACACCAGCCGAAGTGAATGAGTGCATGTTTCCGTAAAAAAAAAAAAGAATGTTCCACGTTTTTCAAGGAGTGTACTGGTTTTATTTCCTGTTTCTTCGTCATATCAATAACCTTATCATTAAACTTTCAAATTTGAAACATTCATCTGGTGCATTTACAAAGAAGAAGTTACTAATTTCCAAGGACACCCAGAATATAATTTGGCTCAAGTATATATGTAAATCAAATGTCAAAATGAGGCGAAATAGGCCATATACCTGTTCTGAAAATTTCAAAATTTCAATGGTTTGGAAATTATACATGTAGCTAAATTTGCTTAACAGGGTAATGAAACTCATTTAAGATGCATTATGTAAGATTTAGATAAGGAGCTGGCCGTTCTTGCTATAATAGTTCAAAAATAGATAATGAAAAATGAAAACATTGAAAATTTCATTAAAATTACTTCATTCTGAGCAAAGTTATCAATGTTTGTAGTTTTGACAAGAGGTGTGCATTGATTGTTTATTATCGAAACCACTGTACTGGTTATTCAGGACTCAGTCTTTCTTCCCTATTTTTTAATTAAATCATTAAATGGCCAAACCGTTGCTTATGGTCTTGTCATGTTAATGAATGTCTACGTAATAAATTATGTAACATTTAAGGCCAATCTCGTTCCCAGAGGCAGCCGCGGGGCCGAAGGCCTCTGGCACATTAGACCGTCCATTTTTTCCAATTTTTTTCAAACCTAAGCCCCGCCCATTCTGACCTCTGATTGGTCAATCTTTTTGGATCGATTTCTCGAAAACTAGAGGTCGGATAGTCGTTTCGTTTAATGTAAAATGATCCTTGAGTCAAAGTCAACTCGCTGACATAAATAATTGGATCCTAAACGAACAAATTCAGGTTTTGGTAAAGATCTATTTTTCTACGCGTGGGTATATTTTTAAGTGATTCGGTCATCCAGGCACGTAAAATCAGGGGCGTACGACGCAAATAAATGAGAAATTTCGCGCGTGGGAATTACATGTCATTTTCCGGGAAAATGGCTACCCCGATTCACCAGAGAAATTTCTTCAAAAATTTTTCTGGTTTCGAGATTGATTTAAGGCATAAAGAAAGATATGCAATGCCAATAGGCTAATTTAGCACTTGAATGATAATGAATGATAAGGATTTCCATTCTTAAATCAAAAGTTTGTCGAGTTGACTGCAGCGCAGCTGTTTGGACAAAATTTCCCTCAAAGCATTTGTGAGCTGTATCGGGTATGCTGGTCTTCATCTGCCCAGTCGGTGCAGAAAAATAGCATGTTAAATCCCATTGGATTTTCATAACATGTTATTTGAGGACTTGTGGCTAACTGAATATGGGAACTGAAATTAACCTGTTTTATTCACTAAAATATGCCTGTTTTTTCTTCTTTATATAACTCTTTCAGTACAGTACTCTAAGTACATAATCATTATTCCTAACACAGTTCAACATTCAAATAACGTAATAAAGATAGAGAGAAATGGGGTTTAATGTCTACTCGACACAAACTAGGTCATTTTTGGACTAACAGATGGTTTAACTTTATTTCAATAATTTGCTTGCGCATAGGGGTCTTCAGCAGTGGGGAGAAACCAGAGTGCCTGGAGGAAACCCACCAGGTTGAGATGGCGCCCCTTTCTCCATGCCACATACGCTCACACCAAGGATCGAAACCTAAGCCGCAAGCCAGAGGTGACCAGCCAGCTAAAGGTTGAAGCACGGCACTCTAGATCACTAGCCCATCCCAACCCCAAATAAATAACGTAATTGGTTTTGTCAAAGAAAAATAATATCAGTAACTACCCTGTAACGCAAATTTTGCAAGTTGGATGAAATTAAAATATATCAAAAATATACATAACATCCTTTTTTGGAACGAAGTTTAAATCTAAAAATATATCTAAAAAAAAAATATACATACATTTTCATGATTGGCTTCATATATTTTTCTCATGAAATTTCCCATTTATCAGCAATAGATGCTTTGTTTCCATAGTAACTGTTTAAATTCAAATCTCTGAACTATTTTCAGTTAATGATGAATGATAACATCGTAAATTGTTAACAATTGTCATCTTGCGTTCACTGTCAAAAAACCTGTTGACTATTTATTTTCAGTTTATATCCGAAATACACCATTGATGGAGCTAGATCGCTGAATTTAAAGCTGTTCTTTCAATCATTACTGCTTTCTTCCAGAATAATCTTTTTATAATATTTGAAATAAATTAAAAATTGAGTAACACTTCAGTTAGTCTAGCATTAAGAGTTTCGACATTTTAGTTGTGAAAATAACAAGTGTAGATACTGAAGTGGGTTCAATCCAAAAACATCTGCTTGAATCTATGCCATATTAACCTAAAATACATACAATATATATATATATGTGCTGGTATATACACATATATATATATATATATCTACAAGTCAGACTAAGACTTGAGAATTTTTTTTTTGATTCAGAAACAATGTAACTTTGAATATAATCTTATTCCCGTGAACAACAAGCAAAGTATTTTGAAGGCATTGAGGTTATGCCTTTTATGCACATTCTTGAATTCAAAGAGTTTTTATGATGAAGATTTTTTAAACTTGTCATGAATCTTAAGTACACTAAAGTAAAGTAGAATAATTTTTTGTAACTTCATGTACGACTCAATAAACTTACTCATCAATAAAACATAAAACCCTTTCAGGATAAATATATTATTGAATTGACTTGTCTTCACGATGTAATATATGGATTTTTAAAATAGCAGTGAAAAAATAAATTCAGATTCTCATTCATATCATTCAGTAGATATTCTAAATCAGAATCGAAATAGATTTGCAAGGCGGTATATCTATAAGATTTCTTATAATATTTTATGATATTAACCAAGAAATCATTTGCTAATTCAATAATCTGCTGGATAATCATACAACCTATTTATATTTTAACAGCCAATTTGTTATTTCAATAAACAATTGAACTTCGGATAAAACTACATGTTATGTATTTAATAACAACTTGGTGATCAAATATGTTGTGTCTCAAGTCACCAGGCGCTGGTTTATTACAGAATTTCACAATATATTTAGGAATAAACTTAGAATTTTGATGAGAGTGCTGGTATTGGGAATATCAATCAACGGGAGAATTAACCAGTTAGAGAATTTACCTGTTGTCAGTCAATTGGCACGCCATTAAACTTGGTATTTCAAAAAATGAAACCTTTGACTTAGAAGTATAAAATATGTAATATTTTAATGTTGATATTAAGCACATCCGTGTATCAAAAAAAAACCAACCTTCGTTAAGAATAGTGGCTTGTACATAAAAAGATAGTGGAATTATTATATCCATGTATAAGACATATAGAGATAGTGGTATGAAATAAATACAAACTTACAATGGAAAAAAATAAATAAGTCTTGTCAATCTAATATAAAATCTTAAACTCTATCTTTAACCTTCATTTTGGCACGATGGGAGGCTAAGAAAAAAACATGCAAAAAATGGTCTGACTGGCAAATTTTTTAAGCAGTTACAGCCCTGGTCAGTATAAACTATAAATTTTGTAACCTTTCCAAAAATATAAATAGTCACATTATGTTTTCAAGAATATATAAACTCATTACAATGATAAATACATTTAGTGTAGTCTTTTTGTTTCAGAATTATTTTTTTTTAAAAATTAAAATTCATATACCTATATTTTTTTCATCTTACGTATTCTATCTTTTATAGTTGTGAATACATTTTAGTATTCATAAAAACTATTTCTAGGCTTAACTTTTGTTTTTATTCCCTACTCTTTTTAAATATTATTATGAAATGGACCATTTCCGAACATTTAATACTTTTAAGTCCATGCACACATTTCACTTTTCAGAAAATCTTATAATATTTTTCACTTCAAATTAAATCCTATTTTTCACACCACAATATTACAGGTTTCTGCACTAGACGGAACTTTCTAAAATTCTGCTGCTCTCAACCAAAACCTAATTAGCACATAAAAATCACAGATCTATATAACACTGTTCTACAAAATCAGAACTTCGTCAGAAGCACAGACTGAATGAGTGCAGGTTGTTGACACTGTTATATTAACTAATTACAGGCTAGTGGAGAACCAAGTCTACATAATATTTAAAACTTTCAAACATATGGGAACTGTCACTTTGAATGTGAACTACACCACACCGTAGTAATCAGCCCATTTACACCAAAATACAAACCACTGCCATGTCATACAAACTCTTGTTCTCTAACATCATGTATTTGTCCATTACATACATGTGTGTCTGGATAACCTTTCTGACTACAGGTACGACCAGACCACACACAATAAAACAACATTAAATACCTTTAAAAGTTCAAACATGACCGTCCGCTTTCTATCAAACATTCGACTTTCATTCTACATATAGTAACTCTATGCAGGGTTGTTTGAACAACTAGCATATCACGACCCCAATTTCTTTCTTTTTAATGTCTTTACCCTTATAAACTCAAAAGTAAACGTTTTCTAAAAGCGTACATGTAAGAGAAGCTTCCAAAAATTCCTTTGATTTTAGCAACATTTAATTCTTTCACAAAACCTTTTGAGTTGTTCCTGCATATACTTTACTAATAATTTAGTTTTTACAACATCTTTACTTGATAATGTGTAAATGTATAAAAGTATGTGAAAGACATTTAGAAAATCAAGGAACCTATGGTACCTTTGAAGTAAAAATCTGACATAGCAAAAGACAGAGGGAAAGTGCTTTTTGGTGACTTGTCTTGTTTCAATATGTCATGACCTTCACTTCATTCGGTGCCTTGTGGTTAAACACTTAAAATGTTTAACATCACATGAGGTGAAATTTTGTACCATGTTTAAACCATGTATTGTAATGTACCGTATTATTATTAATAATTGTTATATATCTAGAGTTACTAACATAGGTTTGATTTGTAACAGTTCTATTTCAATTTATGCCTAGGAATCAGCTACGGCGGTTAAGTGGGTAGGACACTGGCTCACTAGGTCTGCCCGTTCGATCCCTGCATTGGCAAAGAAAGTTCATTAGGATTTCCCAATGCGAGTTCAACTTGTCAGTGGCGATGGAAAGAGGGCCGGACAAGGACAGCTGTCTGGTCGTTTGGATGGGACGAAAAACCACTGCTCTTGGCAGTTGGAATTCGATATAAGAGTAGGTCACAGGGCAAAAATTGCCTTATAAGCACACTGTATGGCGTATGCCCGTCTTCATTAGCCAAATCGGAGCACAACTGTCGGATGTTAAACCCCCATTTAATTTCATTACCATTTTGATGGAAGATATTCTTTCGGCTAAAGACATATCTACTCCCTCAACCACTATTTTCTGATAGATACAATAGAATAAAACTGGTTTAGAGCTGATCTTGTTGAAAGGAGCAACTTACTCAACAAAGACACACCACTGGTCCACAAAAACAGAGGCACATACTAGGACACTCTAGTCCAAATCTTGTCACATAATCAAACCATTTGGTCCTAATCTGTACCTAAATATATTAACCACCTCGGGTACCATCTTGAATTACACTGTAGTACCGATAGTCACTTCAGCAAGTGTAAATGATTGTTCAGTTGTATTAAAATGTCAATAAAATGGAGCATTTACATCCCAATATTCTGCACCAACTGCGCTTGTGAAGACAGGCATATGCCATGAAGAATGCCATAAGGAAATTTTGCTTCGACAGTGGCATTTCTGCCTACACTTCATCAAATTCAAACTGTCAAGAGTTCTTTATATACACTTCAACGAGAAAACATATGGACAGGAGTTTTTTCTGTCGCATCCAGACGCCTTGTATGTTTTTTAATTGCGAGGCCAAGTACAAATGACAGGTTGTAGTTAGTTTTAGTAGAGTACTGTACTGTCAGTAATTCCCTGTTCAGAGCTGGGCGATAAACCAAGAAACATGCCATTATCACTATATCACAATATTTGATAAAATGTCAATAACTTCATTGTTTAACTGTAAATAAACATTCTTAAAAAGTTGGAATACCCTCTGAGTGTTCAGTTACAAAAGGTCTAGAACTTGCAGAAGCAATATATAGGCTAAATATCAGGTTCAAACATAGATCTATAGCCACAAAAGGTTCTTAAAATTTGGGTCTATCGGGAAAACTTTATAACATTTTTTATTGCTATTTATTCATCATTAAACAATAAAATATGGTAAATAACACAAAAAGAAAGACATCTTTTTAATATCTAAAGATACATTCACGGGTACAAACTGGGTGATTTGAGTATACCCTGCTATAAATATCGATCAAAAGAGGTCATGTTTGCATCAGGGGAATACCCTTCTCGTACCTATAGCAATGGCGGTGAAGACAGGGGAGAATTCATTGCACACATGTGACGATGATGTCTGTAATCGCTGACTATTTATTACAAATATTGAATCCTAACTAAATTCTCAAATATATACTGTCCACGTCTTTTTCCACGATTTTTATCGCAGAAAGTGTTGAACATCTAACTCTTCATAAACTTTATCAACATGTACACAAATCATTCAAGTTCGCGTGCAGTTTTCAGGCTGTCGATTAAGGGAACCCTTACATTTTTGTCTTGTATATGCTCCATGAGTGTTTTTCAGGAAATCAAGTATTTTTCTACTTTCCATATATATATATACGAAAATTGCCATACTTTTATAGGCAATAACCACTCGATAAATACTTTTCTGGGAACCTATCTTTAAGCTAAATTTTATCCAGAAAAATTATAATCGGATTATGTTCATTTTTTCAATATATTTTTGAAGATGGTATTTTTAACATTTTTATTTCTGTGATTGTTTTATATCCGAAACCGAAATATCGTCCAGCTCTACAGCACTAGATTCTATTTTCCCTTTGTTTCTTTACTTAAAGGGACAATCCCGATAAGAACAGAGTCTCAAAAATTAAAGTCCGAGCCTTTATGAAATTTATGGACCAAAATATAGAGGCATGGTGTATTTACCTTGGCTCAAAGTTTCAGCTCAAAATATTGAGTCGTTTTGACGTTAACGTCAACATTGCTTATCCGGACACGTAACCCTTTTAAGATTTTGGGTCAGTTTTTCGATTGGGTGACCTAATAATCGATTCCCGTTTCTTGAGAGGTCTATACAGTGAATGACCCATGTACTATACTTGATAACAAAAGGTAAATTTCACCTACATATCATTTTTATAGAAAAAAGTCTGGTTTTATCCAGATACTGTATAATACAACGGTCTCCATTTCCAGATGAAGACTGTCAGGTTTAAGTTATTTACAACCATATCACAAATATCGGGTTAGTTGGTCGGCCTTAGGTAATGGGATATAAGGGATTTTAACACAAACTTAAGCAGTTTTATTCCCCAAAAAGTTATTGGGATAGGCCCTTTAACACTTCAGTAACATCTAATGATATGCTTGGGAAGAACTAGACCTTTAACCAACAAGCAAAGTAGTACTAGTTAGTCGATACTAGTAATTCAAATCGGACAATGACAGAGATCGTGAAAAGGTAGCTTGATCTGGAGTCGATCAAAAACAATTTACTGATTACTGTATGCACCTTATAAAGAAATGTCGCAAGTATAATTTCAAAATCCCTATACAATTTTATCCTGGAAATTATTCTATGCTTTACTCATTAAAGCTGTTGATTGTCATTAGCATTTTTCAGACAATATCTAATTTTTTGCGGCCTTAAAAGAGTCAAATTGTTTAACATTAAATTAAGATTTTAAAATCCAAATATCAATAGTAGAAAATCTCATATTTTATGATTGTCAGTTAACATTTATCAGGGTTGTGTACTTTATTAATGAACTTGTCATATTTCTGGATTCATTCAAATTTTTTATCAGGGGAAAAGACTTACATGTGATAATTAATGAGATTATTTTTATTTTTTGAAATAAAAACAGGTCATGCAGCCCTTTTTAAGTGATGCAGCTGCAGGATTACCTCAGTCCCGAGAAGCTGAGTATCTTTTTGATATGGCCTATTTATCAATAGAATTTGGGGTAAATGAATTTCTGAAACAACTATTGCTAGAAGATGCAGCAGTACACCTTTAGAATAAACATGAATAGCCACTGAACTCTGTCAAAGTTTGAATACATCACCATCTAAAATGAACTTGAATCACCCTGTAATCTGTTTATTTTCATAACATTTTCTCTTAAATATATCACAATTAAGTATTATACTGTGTCTTTTATTTGGAAACCTTACACCGCCTATGTTATTCATCTGACTTTTCTATATTTTCTATGATGTGGCTTAAAGCGGGAATTTCATATTTTTTAAGAAAGTCAAAACATAATTATTTCTATGTCTTTTGCTCAAAAGGTTGTCAACTCACTAATTATACGACCATGGGCATTATTTCACAGGCATAAAAATCAGTGACACAGGAAATAATAAAACAATTACCTCCCTTGTTTTTCCATTCGTCCCATGGAATGGCTATCTTCAAACATTTGAATTTGAAGTTGAAAATGATATTTTTGCCAATTTCTCAACTGGCAAAAGTGAACTATAGGATTAATAGGATTATTCTTTAACAAAGTAGGACTGTTTATAGATACAATCTATTTTAGGGCCTTATTTTAATACATTTTAAAAATATAACTCAAAAATATGAAATTGCAACTTTAAAACAACTTTTCTGCACTAACCCGACTAATGTACATGTAGACAGGCATAGGCCATTCACTGTGCTGATATGGAAATTTTGCAACCCCTTCATTAAATTCCAATTGCCAAGAGTTGTTTTATGTATAGGAATCACTAGCAAACTCCATGTGTACAATGTTGTGAAAGATGAATCTCCAGAAATATCAGTCCAAAAATGGTCCAATTCCGTTAAGTTTTTACAAAGTTATGTAAATTTGAAATGTCACCAATCTATGCTGGTTCACCATTTTTAAATCGATTGAATTGAATCCAAGCCAAGCAGGGACATTACCTAGCATTTATTCTGATTTTGTTTCCTTAATTAAATGTTAAATAATCAATCAGAGTACAAATTATGATCCTTCCTTGTCAGTGGTGGAGGACAGGACCAGGCAACGGACAACATATAGTCATTCAGATGGAACGAAAACCAAAGTCCCATGTACACACAGGCATGCACACAAGAGATCCCTTGATGGTTGGAATTACACTCCATGGTGTTATGGCGTAATATGCTCATCTTTATTTCATTTCATGTGATAAGCTTTAACTGACTTTTTTTTAGTTTTGTCACGACTTAAAAATTGAAAAAAAGAACACAGAAAGGAGGAATGACAGACATTAGAAAATTTGTGCTTGACAAAAAGCCTACTGTGTGTATCTGAAATTGTCATTATATTAAAATTATGAAACAAAATTATCTCTAATATCACAAACTGTCAATATACAAAACTTGGCACATAGATTCTGAATGAAAAACTCCATCTTGCCTTCTTAAAATTAATCACTTTGTCATACACTAACCATTATTACACGACATTTTCTCAAAAGGTTTTGGGGAAGAAAGAAAAAAACCTTTTAAGGATAATTATAAAAAGAACATTATGCTAACAATTTGTTTTTATGATTTACTGCTAATGTTCAGTATAAAATGTCACTTTCCACAAAAAAACTACAACTTGACATTTTATCCTATAATGGGGTTTTCTAAGACGGTTATCACATGACACAATGGAATAATTTTGTTGGGAGTGGTCAAGTAACCTGACTGTTCGAACTCCTGTTTTAATTTGGGGTCGGGGGAACTTTATGCGTTTAAATTCATGAAAATATAAGTTGTTGTGTGTGGAGGTAATCATAAGTTGTAAACCACTTTTCAGATCCAACAACATCTAATTATTTCCCTGTGTGAATGGTTTACAGATGAAAGCCAGTCTCATGGAGGCTTTTAGCTTGAAAGTGATGATTCAGTGAAAACTGACCAAAGAACAGGAAATTTTGGGTAGTTTTGTAGAAATAATGTCAACATAAATGTTATCTTAAAAGCATGAAGTTGCAATCATCAGTAAAATATAATCTTAATACAAAGTGTGTCCTACATGCATATAGAACTTACTGGGGTACTATCCATCTCTGAAAGGTTACCACTTTTAAAGGAGCTAAAACGCTAACATTTGGGACCTAGAAATTGACGCATATTTTTACTTTTTTCGGTAATGAAACATTTATAATACACTAAAACCTGATTAAGAGTAACAACTCATTATGTAATTATCAGAAATTCATTAGAATTTGTTTGCTTTTTATAAAGTTTTGCCCCATACTAACAATTAGTATAGGAAACATTTAATATGATGGATTTAGCTGTTCAGTTATCAAAATTAATTGAAAATCAAAATATTTGTTTGTTTCAACACCTTAAACTCTGTGTATCAATCTGAAGTCAATCGCATATTGGCCTCTAGAGCATCCACAAGATTTTTTGAAGTGATCAAGGACTACAACTCTGGCACTAATTATCAGAAATCACTGAAAATCAATAGGTTTCTTTGTCTCATGACCTTAAAAACTGTGCATAAATTTGAAGTCAATCGGATATTTACTTTGGCCTCTAGAGTGTCCACAAGATTTTTTGAAGTGATCAAGTGCCATAACTCTGGTAGTTATTATCGGAAATCGCTGAAAAACAATAGGCTTCTTCGTCTCATGACCTTAAACACTGTGTATAAATTTAAAGTCAATCAGATATTAACTTTAGTCTTGTGGACGCCGGACCGACAACAATATACGACCACATTTCAATGTGGGCGTATAAAAAGAACCTCTAGAATCTGGGCCTCTCGACAAGTGTTCCAGCTATCCTCTCCTCTAGCAGGGTCTGTTGTGGAATGAGCATAACCTTCAACATTTTGTGTTTAAAATGAAATGAGCTGATCTGAAACATTAATTTAAGGAACAACCTCTTAGAACAATTTTCCAAGTTGGATTTGTTTATTTAGGAAAAGTATTAAGTGGAAGTTGAGATGTTTACTAATTTTAGCTCTATTTCATTCAAAGATTGGATTTTCTGAATGTTGATGGATAAGCTTATCACTCTGGAAAATGACATTGACACAAACTTTTCAAATATAATTGGAATGAGACTTTTTTCCACCTGTAGCTCCACAATATATTAAAATCAAAAATGCTTAGAAGTCAATTATATTAGATAAGTAATTTAAAATTATTACATCACTTTACACATATGTAGGCTAAATAATTCAAATAAAACCTGTTTTTAATGCTTTAAATATGCATACATGTATAGTGAACTGTTAAAAGGGAGACAAATCTTTTAATGTTGATTCTTGCAAGTCTGTTATAATTTACCCAGTTTTAGTTGCACTAAAATGCTTTTTACCAAAGACATAGCAACATGTTCGTAATGTATTGATCCAAAGGTTATTTGAGATTGAGGGGGGTGGATGGCCGAATGGTTAACAGGTGTACAGGTGCACGCGGTATCATAAAGCCTGTCATTGAGTCAACTGGTATGGTTTCAAACCCCTGGTTGTACCTTGGTGTCTAGTGGACATCTCTCTCTCTCTCTCTCTGAGATTCACCATAGAAATTTTAAGATACACAATTTGAATTAGCACATTATACCGTACATATCACTGCAACCAACCTCTTAACTCATTTATCCTTTCACCTAAAAAAATCATGAATATTCACACAAAGGCCTGGCAGAAAATATAAATTAACATCTTTGCTTTACCTATCAACAATAAGTAACTTTGATTATAAATTGAACAAAAATATCTGATATGCCTACATTTTAATATACTTTAACTAATCAGGATTTGAGCAACATAGGAATTCCTCGAAAACTACAATATTGTAAAAGCTGAACCTCTATAACATGTAGGAATATCAGCAGTGCTCACTCTGGGTTCCATTTTTTTTCCGCCAATTTTTCATTTTAATTTATCAGCCAGATATTTTTTCCGCCAAAATAAAATAACTATTAAAAATTTTTTTCGGGAATTTTATTTACATAAATACATACAATATATATCTTAAAATTTTAAAAATTCTTCTCTGCTTTGCAGACTCCCATTTTTTGAAGACTGATTCACATGTTGAATAAAACATTGTTTTGTTAGCTGTATCATACCTTAACCAAGAATTTGAAAATTTCGATTCATCCCTGAAAGTGAAAGATCTACCTTTTCCAAATGCACTTATTATTTTACGTTTTTCGAAATTTTTCTCTGCGGTGGTCTTTTGGGGTATCAGTTCAATATCTAGGGCTGTAATATCATCATGTCAGTATCATCTGTAGTCTTCGGGCATTTTGGTGGTGGAATATTAAAAAAAATCTGACATTCTTCTGTCAGACGTTGAAGAAGGCTATGTTCAATTTTTCGCTTACGACCCATGGCATATGATTTGATAATACATGGCTTTCGACAGTCCCAAGTTTATATACGCATTTATAAACTGTAACAACATACTTGGCTTCATTTATTAACGATATCGTCAATTTCAGTATGAAATAGATCAAAAAGCAGTCATAATCCAATAATCCCGAACAAATCGAGTGAGTATTGTTTACAGTGTCCGCCATTTTGAATATATCGAAACCATTAACAAAGCAACCGATTCATATTTGAAAATACACAATTAAATCTTTGTCTCTTAATTAGTTTATTACTACTCTGACTGTAGATACTTATCAACACTAATCCCAGATTGATCAAGAGACAAAAGATAGGGCTATTATTGATACCTAATTGATTTTTGATTGACTCAACGAAGCGCCATCGACGGTACACTGTTTAGTATGTACGCGCGGAAATCAAAGCTTTGTGCCGATAATTTTTTTATTTCCAGGTAAAAAAAGAATCGCCATACAGGAAAAAAATATCGCCAAATTGAATATTCTTTAGCCAAAATTATATTTTAATAGCAATTGGCGAATTTGGCGATCGACAGCGTGAGCGCTGAATATCAGTCCAGAAATGGTTGAGGAACTACACTCTACAGTGATATGATAAACTGAAATTCAAACGATCTATGCTGTCCTCTCTGTAAACGGTACACAATCAGTTTTCTATTTCGCAAAATCAAATTAATAAGCCTATTTGTTAATCTGATTCAATCCTAGCCGGGAGATTATCTAGCTTTGATATCTAGCTTTGTTTTCTTATTCAAATGTTAAATCATCAGTCTGAGTACATTCTTCTAGCACGGATTAAGCCATGACAATTTTATATTTTCCAAAAAATACAAATCATACTCAGAACTTTTACTTTGCAAACTACAATATTGGGAAAGATTAATCCCATTTGAATATCAGTCCAGAAAGGGTTCAATTCCATTCAGTATTTACACTGTCATGTTGAATTGAAATTTCATTGATCTATGCTGTTTGCTATGTAAAAAGATCGCTGTTATTTTGTTGTGGGTGGCAGGAATGATAGGTATTACATGTAAATCCAATTGAATTCAATCGAGGAGGTTATCTAGCTAAGGCATTTTGATACTGTTTTGAAATTAAATATTAGATAATAAATTTGAGTACATATTAGCAATGATTGAGCCTTGAAAGTTACTTTAAACGTATTACTTCATATAGGTTTTTTGATTCAGATTATAATTAGATACTGAAATATCCGACATGGATTGAGGACAACCCTTCCAATAATCGATAAAATTATTTTCATACTTTGTCAACTCACGAGTATAGAATACAATAATAATGATGGTAAAGTAAATCTAAGCTGATCAAAACAATGTTTCTTCCGACACAAACATGGACAAATAATATTTAAAGTCTACAAATACTAATAACAAAGATGTTTAGACAGCCATTATTTTTAATCTCCATAAGTCATCATTAAAATTGAGAAAAATTGAGACAAGGAATAAAAAAAATTCCATTCACACAAGGATATTTCTGATCTAATTTGTCTGATATTTCTAAAAAAACATTAATTATTGTTGTCATCGACATAATAACAACCAGCGGTTACCAGGAACGATATGTCCAACATCTTGCAACAAGTTAAAAAAAAAAACATGATTTTTTTGTACAATCAGGGGTCATAATTCAGAAAGTCAAAATCTGATATGCGCAACATATCAGAAGGAACCAAGATCTTTGGGTCATAAGACATGCACTTCAAGTTTCATCAAAATTAAATGAAAATTATGACCTCTAGAGATGATTTTTCATACAATCATGGGTCATAATCCATGAAGTCATATGCCAATTTCGAAAGGAACCAAGATCTCTGGGACATAGAACTATATTTCAGGTTTCATCAAAATCGGATAAAAATTGTGACCTGTTAAGTGTCCACAAACAAATTATAGATGGATGTCGGGACGGGTGATGACAATATACATCAACAAGAAAATGTGGGCATATAAAAACACTCTCTATTATTGGTTCTTAAATAATCAAACTCAAAATTAAAATGACATAATGAGTGAGAGAGAGAGAGAGAGAGGTATTTTCTGAACTCAATAACAATAATTGTATCTGTCCCTTAATATACTCAATATATAATGTAGCAGAAACTGCCAAGAATTTCCTTATGAATTTCCAGCATGTGGTGCAGAACGAAAGGCTTAGCAAGGACAGTGTCTAGTCATTTGGATGAGACAGAAAAAACAAGGTCCAAATTACAGTTTAAATTCGAAATAAAAGTATGCCGTAGCAACACTGTCCAGGCAAAATTTCCCACATAAACAACACAATGAATTGTGTAAAATCGTCTTTATTTGATTTCATTTTGTAACAGAGACTCGGATAATCTTGTTATATAAATTTTATTCAATTTTAAAACTAAATTCACTGAGGATTTAACATGTGTAAGCTTAGACATTGAAAACAGTTTGTGGCAATGAAAATGATGGAAGGAACTTGGAAGGGAAGTTCCCAATTATTTCAGAAGCAAAGACTGACTTTTTTTTTAACTTATGTCTTTTCTATTTTATGACGACATGTATAACAGTAAATCAAAGTAATGTTTTTCTTTTACTTCATTTGAAAATAATGTGGTTAAATGTCAAAGAGAAAGTTAACTTCCTGTAATTCAAGTATTTCTATTCGTCTTTGATATGGTTCCACAATAACACTGGCAACATGTTAAGCCCAGAGCTAAAGAATGGAGAAATAGAAAATTGACTTGTAGTGGTAGTACAGAAAAGACCAATATTTTTTTTCTAAAAGACAGATGTGTAATGCAATTTGTTGAGAAAATTCTTTTGGTTATATTCCAGGAATAATTGACTAGAATTGGAGAATTCAAGAGTAAGAATGTACAGACGAATTGTTTTTACTGGAATGGAATAGCTAATTAATTTGAGTTGGGTAATTAGTTTGCTCTCGTTCTTCATTTTGGGATGTACACAAAGAGTTGATATGGTGAAGAATCTAGTGTCTCTGCTAATTAAAAACCAAAGTTTCTTTAGTTGCTAAGGACAATTATTTGGTAACTAGCGTAAACACTAATAATAATATACACTATGTTTAATAAGAACAAAGCTTTTTGCAATAATACAAATTTTCTATAGACACAGACTTAAATCTTTACTTTACAGACAACATTACCAAGACATGTTAATGGCCATGTTATTTCCGTGTCAACTATTGATCTATTTTTACTTAAATAGTTCATGTATACATTGTGGCAAATCTAATGAACAAGGCAGAGTATGTAAATTACTAATTCTGATACAACTTGTACTGCTTTTCTACATATATGTCAGCTTGGCAAGTTCTATTGGTCACGTCCATATACTGTTAACACATAACTAAATAAGATAGCTTACCCTTGTTGTAATGTGAAAGTTGAACCTCTAAAACAAATATCAGTCCAAAAATGGTTAAAATCCCCTCAGAATTTACAAGGAAATGACAAATTTAAAAATTTCAGAATAATTTGTACCCTTTGCAATCACTGGCATCTGCAAATGTTGCAGAAAATCTTTACATGGGATTCTTTTTAAACTAACTGAATCCAATTGTAAGTTAAACAACGAAAGATATTTTGGTTTGGATTTCTTGATTAAATTAAATGTTAAATAATCTACTTGGGTAAGCTTACATTTTAGCATAGATTTTGTCATGAAAAATTAGATATTGTCCCAATAATACAAATAACAATCAGCAGCACTATATTTATTCAATAAATAATAATATCTCTGTGTTGCTATGTGTTCTGGTTGTGTTTGCTTCATTGCATATAATATTGTTATATTTGGCTGGTCATAGCATAAAACATGCAAAAAATGCTGACATTTCTTTTTGGTTCATGTGGTTTTGTTTATCATTTAATGTACAGTATGTTATACTGGTAACTTTGTCATACTGGTGATACTTTGTACATATAAATAATACCAGTGGTTGCCGGGCAAGATATGCCCACATTTTACAAGAGATGGATAGAGAACAAGCTAAAAACAGAAGTGTTTTTTTGTAAAATCAGGGGCCATAATCCAGAAAGATATGGTCTGAAATGCACAAATATAGAAAAGGACTCAGATCTTTGGGGTATAAAGAAATATTTTAAGTTTAATCAAAATCAGATAAAAATCGGGACCTCTAGCAGTTGACAACCTTCGTATTACATACTTTTATACAATCTGAGTACAAAGAGCAGCCATTTTCTTATGTCTTATGATCTGAAATGTGCTAAGAGCGAAAGGGACTGAGATCTTAAAGATATAAAGATATATTTTAAGTTTCATCAATATCAGATAAAAATTGTGACCTCTCGAGTTTCAACTACCTTTGTATTACATACTTTTACACAATCTGCTTCCAAAGATTGTGGCCGACTGGCCGTATATTAAAACAACCGAGAAGCAACATGAAATCTTGACGAAAAGGTTCTCCCAATTACTTCTGCATTTGATATACAGCATGACCATTGATCCTATATACCAAGACCTAACCATTAGACAAATGCGTACATTTTGTTCTGCTGTTGTCATGTCCCATGGAATTTTCTGAAAAGAGAAGTTAACGAATATTCAATAGTAATAATTATTTACCTGATAAGGATCTCTGTATTTATAAGCTGTTATATAACCTGTAGATGGCGCCATACCATATCTACCTGCCTGTTCCTGACCATATGGATAACCTGAAGGTCTCTGGATATGATGAGGAGAGGCTGTTCTACCTCTTTTATAAGGTGATGCTCCATCATGTGGTGATGGACCGGGTATACCTCTGAAAAGATAATGGAATGAAATGAAATGGGATCTAACGTTCCACTTTTCTTCACCAACCAGACTGGCATGAAGGGCTCTCTTAAAAAAAACCAAACATATGAATTTTAGACAATACCATTACACAATTATTTGGCTTCTCTTACCATCAAACAAAGTCTACCCTAAACTTCATTTAAAAACATTTCCAAACACTGACTTTGAAATAACGTGGTAGATGAACTATTCAATCTATAATGCATAAATTGGTCTCTCTGAGCAATATGCATTGAAACAGACTTGCACAAAATATGGCCATTATTAGAATTCTTATTTAGAGCAAAATTTATCTATCAACAATAACGTTTTCATGATCACACCACAGCTTTGTAAAGTATTGGAATTTGCTTGGGTTAAAATAAGATCCTGAATATTTTGTATTCTCAAGCTTTTACAGTAAAAATATGAACGTGATTTACAATCAGAAAATTTAGAGATTTTCAAAAACCTGAGGAAATTCGTAGACAGACCTACAGACTATAGACTTGTGTGACGGCATTAATAAATACGTGTAAAGATATCTATTTTTCATGAAAATATCTATGATCTTGGATGAAAAAATGGAAAAAGTAAATAGTGTTTATTGATTTGGATGTTTTATTCTGTAAGTTAATGAGACATTTATTACCAATATTTAAATATTCAGTAGTAAATAAGTAAAACCTGATTTTAGTGAGATCAGTATTGTGTCCCTTTTATAAATGTACTACACTCTTAGTATGATTCAAGAAGAATTAAACATACATTATGCAAGAGCTAAATCTGCTTATTGCTCTGCAGGTCTTTATCTAGGTCTGAAATTTGACATTAATAAGACCATAATCCACTCTTGATGTCATCCCTAGCCTGTGATATTTACTGGATTGAAATCTGATCTGCAGGCCAACGCTCATTGATGATTCAATCACAAAATGAATAATCGAGACTATGTTTATTATCGTACTGACTCTAGTAATGATGATGGAGACTAGGCCTAAAATTCAATCACTGAATTCTCACTTCCGAGTGGATGAATTTGACTGAAATTTTCAGAATATTGCCTTTACCTTATCTAGTTTTTATACGCCCACATTTTCATGTGGACGTATTATGTCGTCGCCCCTGTCCGTCCGGACGTCCGTCCGTCCACAATTTGTTTGTGGACTCTCTACAGGTCACAATTCTTATCCGATTTTGACAAAACTTGTAATATAGGTTTATCCCCATAAGATCTCGGTTCCTTTCGATATTGGCATGTATCGGATCAAAACTTCATGGATTATGGCCCCTGATTGTACGAAAAATCACGTTTTTAGCTTGTGGACCCTATAGAGGTCACAATTTTTAAACCGATTTTGATGAAACTTGACATGCATGTTTGTAACCCAAAGATCTTGGTTCCTTTCGATATTTGCGGCTATCGGAATGTAATTTCCTGAATTATGGCCCCTGATTGTCCGAAAAATCACCCTTTTTAGCTTGTGGTCCCTCTGGAGCTCACAATTATTATTCGATTTAAAAAACCGTTTGATTATATTACCGTTTCACCCTAAGGAAGGTTGAGTTCGAATTTCGGGAAAATCGGACGAAAATTGCCATACAAAATGGCCACCGTTTGTACGCGAATACTGTTAAAAAATGGTATATCAAGGTTGTGGACCCTGTGGAGGTCACAATTTTGATTCGATTTTGATGAAACTTCAAATTCATGGTTATAACCCAAAGATCTTGGTTCCTTTCGATATTTGCACATATCGGATCGTAACTTCCTGAATTATGGCCCCCGATTATACGCAAAATTGCCTTTTTTTTAGCTTGGAGGTCACAATTATTATCCGATTTAAAAAAACGTTTGATTATATTACCGTTACACCGTAAGGAAGGTTGAGTTCGAATTTCGGGAAAATCAGACCAAAATTGCCACACAAAATGGCCGCCGTTTGTACGCGAATACTGTTAAAAAATGGTATATCAAGGTTGTGGACGTTGTAAAGGTCACAATTTTAATTCGATTTTGATGAAACTTGAAATTCATGGTTATAACCCAAAGATCTTGGTTCTTTTCGATATTTGCGCATATCGGATCGTAACTTCCTGAATAATGGCCCCTGGTTATACGCAAAATCCCCCTTTCTTTAGCTTGTGGTCCCTCTGGAGGTCACAATTATTATCCAATTTAAAAAAACGTTTGATTATATCACCGTTACACTGTAAGGTAGGTTGAGTTTGAATTTCGGGAAAATCGGACCAAAATTGACAGACAAAATGGGCGCCGTTTGTACGCGAATACTGTTAAAAAAATGATATAGCATGATTGTGGATCCTGTATAGGTCACAATTTTAATTCGATTTTGATGAGGATGGTTGAGTTCTAATTTCGTGAAAATCGTACCAAAATTGCCGGACGAAATGGTCGCCGTTTGTACGCGAATAGTGTAAAAATATGGTATATCATGGTTGTGGACTCTCTACAGGTCACAATTCTTATCCGATTTTGATGAAAAGTCACATTTCTAGGTTGTGTACCGTCACACCATAATCATTGTCGGTTTCGAATTTCATTAATATCAGACTGGAACTGACCAACTAAATGGCTGCTCCCAATACAGTATGAAATACAGGACTTAAAGATGTAGGAAAAATCACTTTCGGTATTGCTTGTTCTCTGTCCATCTCTCGAAAATGTGGGCGTATCCTGCCTGGCAGTGCCAGCCTATCTTTAACCATTATAGTGAGAATTGCTAGCTCTTTATCTATCTCATAACATATCTTTAAATCTTGTTTTAATAGGTTAACAAAGCTAATTAAATAGCCACACATGTTTACATGTATATTATTATTAAGTTAAGTATGATAGTTCCAATAAATGAGAGGAAACCCATGAGAGAATGAAACTAATTAAAGATACATTATATAAGATTTAGATAAAGAACTAGCCATTCATGCTATAATAGTTCGAAAGTAGATAATGTAAAATATGAATAATTTGAAAATTTCATTCAAATTACTCTATTGCAAGCAAAGATATTAGCCTTTGAAGGTTTGACAGACGTGTGCAATAATTTCAACTACCGTCCTGGTTGATCAAAGCTGAGTCTCTGAATCGTTTTAATCTATCTAATATCAGAGAAATTTGAAGCCATCGAGAGTTGATTAAGGCCTGGATCAGTTAATAAAATGTCTAATTAATAATTTAGAAACATTTCAGGCCTAAGAAAAAACGTGCAATAGGCAGATTTAGCTTTTGCATAATGCAATCGATGAATGTTTAATGAAACCATATAACTTATAAGCTTATTGTTGAACAATCTTCAAATATAAGTTATTTATAGCAAGTTGCTGATAATTATTTATCTCTTTGTGGAAATCTTTAAAATGTCAATCATTTATTTCTAATATCCTTGAAAAATGTAAAAGAAGTAAATCGTGATGCTAGTTTCTATTTTTAAACTGATGATAGTATCATTAAGGTGATATGTCATCAAGGGATATACATAATACCATACATATATGTCTGAATAATACAACCATAAGAATAAGGCAATGATTGACGTCATTTAAAAAAATTATTATTTTTCACATAAAATTTCTATATGTTAAATTCAAAAACACATCAATTTACACAAACAACAGAAAAACTTGTTTATCTCGATTTTGTCTTTAGTTTTAAAGAGCAAAAGTTATGGGTCTGAAATAAGAAAGGGGTTGGGGGTTGTTGGGTGGCTGTAGGTTTGAACGTGAGCGAGTTAGATTATCGAGTCAAGTGACGTGGTTTCAATTTCCTGCTTGACAAGGAGTAGGGACACCAATCAAACCTCACGAGTCATGGTTCCTCGGCTTCCTCCCATAGCTAGACCACCACGCACGAGTGAATTATTGAAATAATATTGAACCAGATGTTAGTCCTGAAATAATTTAGTTTGAATGTAGGCCTACATGAAACTCTTTTCTCTCCTAAAATAAATACAGCTACAGACTAAATTTAACTTTTAAACACTCTGTAAGTGTAATGCTAAACTAAATTAAAGAGTTTTTTGCGGCAATGCTGACGGTTGAAAATCGCTAACGATACTCAAAACTCACTTTGCATGGTATTTCATATACTTGATTACAAAATGTGTACACAGGACCTCCAGTCCCATCCAAATGACTAGACAGTTGTCCTTGCCATAGTATTTTATGACAAACTAAAATAATTAATTTTCAATGAAATGAGTTATCAGACTTTCAAAGATAAGTACTATGCCAGTGTACGACAAAAATAAATAGCATGTGCATTGTGTTATAAAGATAATTTTACCCGGACAGATAAACACTACTCTTGATCAAAATAAATTGAAACATATTTTTTTTTTAACTCTGTCTGAGACATGTATTAAAACTATCAATAAAAGCACAGAAAAAGATAAATCTGTCGCAGACAAAATTACAGCCTCCGGAGGGATTGTGCCTGACACAGGCTGAATTAGTGCCTGACAATGTCCTTGACTGGCGCCTTATTTCCAGGCTTGAGATATAATAAACAACAGGAAAAAAACAAATATTCTTACATCACAACATTTATAACATCTATAATACCGTTTATAAAAGGGTAACGCCAAGGTATTAACACACGGTGCCACACAAAAACTTCTTGGGGCCCAGCCAGGATGAAAATGAGAATTTTGTAAATTATTCATTATAATCTAAACACCCAACATTTGCACTATTCTTTATCCAAGATATTGATGTATAATCAAAATGTGTCCAACATTTGCACTTCGTAGACAATCCCAACAGATTTGGAACAAAAGAAAATCAAACTCCTTAGTACTGTCACACTAATAATAGTTCAAATTTGTATCACAGACGTCAAAAAATCATAAAACAATATCCTAATAAAGACTTCTGTACATGGCTTCACGACATCTAATGACTTCCACGATACGGTAATTCCTCCAAATAATGGAATGATTAGAGTATACAAAAAATATGATTTTCCTTCCTAATCATAAATTAAAGATAAACACTGGCATTGGTGGTAATCAAGTTTACTTATGTAACAAATGCGCACACTAATGAAATGTTCAAATGGGATATAATCTCATAATTCAAGGCAGCTTCGTATTTCTTGTACAACATCTATCATTCAAATGAGAAGAAGATAAAAATAAACAGCTTAAGACAGTTTTCTTTTCTATAATCCGTCAATCATGACTAATAGACAAACAACTACATGTTTTTATAATCTTGAAACACGACACAATGTCTTGTGTATTCCTTCAGGCCTATACAAAAACTAGTTTCTCTTCCTGTAGCAATTCTGTTTGATAAAAGCAGAATTCTCTAATCTGATTAACAGTATTAACATAAAGGTCTGCAATTCATCGAGTTGTGATAATAGTTCACTTCTAATTGACACATGCTTTTCAATTTGGTCGTATCAAATCTCTGTTCATACAACATCTACAGATGCCATTAAAATCTTATATTTTAACCCAGAAATGCACATTTTGATTATGTCCTTCTTCTATAAATAATAAAACACCAGTTTTGACTTACAAGGATGTAATTTGCTAGATAAGATGACAGACACACATCTATACATCTTATATATCAAACTTCTCGCACTTTATAAAAAGACTTCACAGTTTTCATGTGATCTATTTACACATTTATAAAAATCTGGTTCCTGGTTGTGACAAACGACTATAGAAATAACGAACAACGGAACAACGTCACAAAACAACCACCTACAGGGCGAGAAACTAGAAATAGTAGAAAAATACCGACGGCAACAATATGATACATTTAAATCTGATATCTCTACAACACAGTGATAACAGTACCCAGTAATTCATGTCAGCATTCTGGTCTCGCGTACCACAAACTATCACCAACATTCCCTTTTTATCAATAATTTTCTCAACAAATCAAATCTATTTTCAATTTGTGTTTTTGTTAGAAACTAACAATCTCCAAGCTCTTTTACAAGATCTAAGTCTATTATCTTTTTTTTTTACCCATTAAAATTTCCAAAAGACAGTTTGTTATTGATTTTATCGCTATATATTTATACAGGAATTACTTTGATTTGATCATGTTATATGTATACAAATTATTCTACGATTATGATATATTTCTACAAGAATTTCTTTGATTTTATCATGCTATTTTTCTACAAGATTTGCTATGATTTTAGCATGTTATATGTATACAAAATATTCTACGATTATGATATTTTTCTACAAGAATTTCTTTGATTTTATCATTCTATTTTTCTACAAGAATTGTTATGATTTTATATTTATACAGGAACTGCTATGATTTTATCATGCTATTCATATACAAGAATTGCTAGGATTTCATGATTTTATATTCATACAGGAATTGCTATGATTTTATCATGTCATGTCGTATCTATACAAGACAAGAATTGCTATGATTTTATCATGCCATATTTATACAAGTACTTCTTACAAGAATTTAATAATTCATACAGCACCTTTTTTTCCATTTAACCAAGATTTCAATCTTCAACTGATAGTTATTTGAATCTTTTATCAAACAAAATAGCTTTGAAGTTTAATCTAAAGACAGTTACAGCTAATGGTGACAGAGTGGATAACACAGAAAAATGTATAAAATAAAAAAAAATGTTTGATTATGATTTTAGTTTTAGTCAATCAACAATTCAAGATACCAGTTGTTTGCTACATGCCCTGATTCCTTTTATCTGCAAAAATGAAATCGAAATAACAGATTGATTTGAAAGCTGCTAGTATGAAACATACAATATTAGCTTTTGAGTTCTCGAAGTTTCCTACTAGAGGTAATTTAAAGTGATTTTCATCACAACAGGCAAGATTACTGAAAAAAGGACAAAAGAAACAGCTTCTGCGTAGGAAACTTGTAACAATAACAATGATTTTCAACGCATGTGTCATTTTTTTCCAAAAATAATTCTTCTATTCAGCAAATCAAACTCAACACATGTACACAACTAAAATCAAAAAGAATCTAGCAAAGTTATTGACAAAAGTTCTCTCTTAGCTGATCAAGGGCACTTGTAAAATCACTTTTAAAAATAACATTTTCATATTCACGTCAAAGTGATAGTGATAATCATATTCAGGGTCAAATAACTCACCTGAGATCCCTTCTAACATGACTATTTCCACCACAAAAATAAGACATGGAGATCATATAATTCCATGGTTCTGGTGAAAAGGTGTATTTGGAATCAAAGGTTGTGATCTGGACATTGACCCACTTTCATAGGGAATATTTCTCAGCTTAAAGTTCCAATTTCACTTTTTCTAAGAAAGTCAAAATATAATTATTTCTATGTTTTTTGCTCAAAAGGTTGTCAACTCACTATTATACGATCATGGACAAAATTTTGGGGGGGTTAGAAAGGGTGACACTGGTTGATTGAGGAAATAGTTACTCAATTACCTCCCTTGTTTTCCTATTCTTCTCAATGGACGGCCATCTTCAAACGTTTGAATTTGAAGTTGAAAATGATATTTTTGCCAATTTCTCAACTGGCAATAGTGAATTATAGGATTAATAGGAAATTCTTTAACAAGGTAGGACTGTTTATAGGTTCAATCTATTTTGGGGCTTTATTTTAATAAATTTTAAAAATATAACTTAAAAAAATGCTATTGGAACTTTAAAGTGCCAATCCTGATAATATTTTGGAGAATGAAACTGCTTAATATTGTGTTAAAATTCCTTAAAATCCTTAACCTTAGGGCCAAGCAACTAACTCAAAGTATGTGATACGTTTTTAAACAACTTAAACCCATCAATCTTCATCTGGAAATGGAGAGCGGTGTCAAAAACTGTATGCAGTGTAAGGTTGCAACGATATCAAATTCTGATATCGCCATTAATCATGATAACTGCTTTTGGAATTATCGCGATAAATAAAAGTCTACGATTATCAATTTTATCACGATAATTCTCTTTATCATGATATTTCTCTTTATCACGATAGTTATTTATAATCGTGATAATTGTAATTATCATGCACCATAATAAAGGATTGGTTAGAGGATAGGATTTCTAGTGAAAAATAGGGGGTAATAGCCATCTGTAATTTCTCCTCAGTTTGCAGGTGGGTTCTGTTGTCACTTAATACGACACTATTTATGTTAATCAATCAGTCCACTACCCACCCATCTAAAGCCATCCGATAAAAAACAAAAGTCGATTCACTTTTCAATTTATTTTAATAATAATGTAATACATTATCTATTTAAAATATCCAAAAAAAGTAAACTGTTAAAACAGTAATAGCGGAGACAAAGATAAAATAAACAAAACTAGATAGTAGATAGATATCGATGAACCTGAGTGCGGATTCATAACTTGAAAAAAGCGGCTGGATGACTAAGTCGAGTTACTTGGTTGCTTTGTTTTGGCGGGTTAAACAACCAGACGTACAGTACTAACTTAACATTGAAATAAACATAATATTTTCAGTCTTGTTAACCGGGGATTCGCCGCACCGTTGCTACGGTACACCGATGTCGCGTGCGGCTTTGTTTACAAAATGTGTTTCGGGAACTTTCTCTCACCGATTTTTATTGTATAATTTTACAAGTAGTAATTAAACTATTATTTCGAATTCGATCCGGCCCCCGCACCGGTGAAAATGAACTTTGGATTTATTGCACCGACCTCCGCCCAAAAAAATCCCAAAATACCGGGGATTGCGATTATTCAACTTTGGCCGATACGATATCACTTGAAAAAAAATAATCGCGATAATGCGGCATCCCCGGGGTATCGCTGCAACCTTAATGCAGTGTCTGGGTAAAAAACACTTTTATTAATAAAAATATTGTGTAGGTGAAATTTACCTTTTGTTATCAAGTATAGCACATGTGGTATTCACTGTGTATAGACCTTTAAAGGAATGGGAACCGATTATCAGGTCACCCAACAAAAAAACTGACCCGAAATCTTAAAAGGGTTACATGTTCGGATAAGCAGTTTTGAGCTGAAATAGCCAAACTCCAAACCCAGCAAATTATCCAGCATGATCCTGTGAATATTTTGAGATGTCAAATTTAGGCGTCGGGCTAATTGGGACATTGGTAAATTTGGGCCCCAATCTCTTGGTCATCCATTGAAACTTTAGATTTTGTACTCAACCGGTCTCAACCCAAATGTTGCGTTCCCCCCACCCCCATCCTAGATCCAGTATTTTTAATTTACCCTAAAACGATTTTTATTCATACAAAATTCAACTTGAAACATTTTTTAAATATCTTTTTATGAAACATTAAAGTGGTTATTCTTATTTTAATGTATATGCACCTATAATGTTTTAAACTTGTTTTCAACCATAATCAGTCATCTCCTATCAATACCTATTCAACCTCTCTGGCATCAAACTTATCTTACAAAGCTGCCATTCAATTCGACAAAGACGTAGCCTTGAGCCAGTCAGCTCTTACATTAGTATAAGTCAGCACCTATTCAACATCTGCGGCCTTAATCTTTGTTGCTGAAACATAGCACTTTATTTATTCCTTGGTTGTTTTTTACACTCTTTCAATCTATATGAAGACAAAGACAGTAAAAACCCATTTTCTAGATAAAGAGATGAAACACTAAGCCTATTACTTTCTATGGCTTTTGTTTTAGCTGCTTTTAAGGAATTATCTTAATCCATGTCACTTTACATTTTATACGAATATTAAAGATTTTACGAAATTGACCTTTTCAAATCTTCCATTTCAATAAATTTTACCTCAAAAATCATTAATTTCAAATTAATGTTTGTCTACAATATACAATGACTCATATTTTGTGATTATCAACAATCAATTTTTTATCAATTAACCTTCGATGACTCAAAGACTCTTTGCAGTAAACATTCTACACAACTGTACTTAGTTACATACATTTAATTCAAATAAAGGTACATGTACATTGATGGAAAATAAAACACATAAATTAAAAAATATCAAAGAGGAGTTTTCTTTCATGACATTAACCCACTTTACCCCTATATTGTATCCTTGTCTTTGGGGGTTTGATGGCCGCATGGTTACTTAGCATCTGTGCAGCGTGCACTGTATCATAAGGTCTGTCATTGAGTCAACTGGCACGGTTTCAATTCCCTGGTTGGAAGTGGCAAGGAGTAGGGTCGCCTGTCCATCCTCGTGGATTTTCTCCGGGTTTTCCGGTTTCCTCCCACTATTAAAGACCCCTACGCACAAAAAATTATTGAAATAAAATCGAACCATGTGACATAGTTTTTGTCGAGTGGACGCTAAGCCCCACATCGATTGTATTTCAATTAGCAGAGCGTTAAGCTTTTTGCAAAGAGCTCCATACGCAGGAACAACAAGATCAATAATATGAGTTTTCAAATTACATATATTTGAGAAATGTGGGGGATTGCTGGCTGCAGCAGTTTTTTACTCCATGCTTTGACTCTCTAACAGTATTTTTTTGATAACAGCCTATTTTTCTAAAAATTGTTCAGTAACAGTGCCAGTGGGACAAGATGTTTAAATTAAATATAAGACTTTAACCACATATATGTACATGTAAGCAAAATTCAGAAAGATCCAATCATAAATGGGGTCTCTAGAGTGTTAAAAAGACATTATGGATAAATACCGGAAGACACAAGACAGATAGGATTTCAAAATTCGGATCTACTAGTACTAAGGGAAATGTGGCTGAAAATCTGGATAGTGTCAATGAGTAATACTAATAAGTTGTCTTGGATTAATGATTAGTTAATTGATAATTGCGTTGTAAAGCCTATCTCAAGTCATTATTTCCTCCTAATGATTAATCCAGGCTGTGATAATTTGATGTTTCATTTCATCTTTTCCAAAAAATGGTAACACATGTACACTGTAATCAAAATGGGCGACAGTTCCTTTCGAAGAGAATTAAATATTTTGACACATGTAGTTGAATACCCTTTCCTTGCTTTCAAATACTGCATGTAAATGTAATATATATATATACAAGCATACCTATTGGATATAATTTAAATTATATTATCACCACTGATTAAAAACTTAAGAACAAGTTGAATAGCAACGATTCTTGAGCAAAAAAAAAAGTTTGCCATTTGTACATGTATCTATTTGGGTCACCAAAATGCTCTAAAAGTGAACGACTGGTATAAATTATAAGCATTTCTTACAAATATAATTTATATCATTGTATAAGGGATTCTGATTTGTACCTTTGTAGTGCAGTTTCTGAAAAAAAAAAACAATTGGTCTATTGTTCCAGCAACACATAAATTTATAGAAAATTGTCCGAGGAAGTTGACACGTAAAAGGCAGTTGGAATTTGATATAAGAGTATGCCGTAGCACTGCTGTCTGGGCAAAATTCCCCCTATAGCACATCGTACAGTATATGCCCGTCTTCATTAGCAGAATAGTAGGAATTAAACTCTGTGTCATTTCTCAAACAACAGAATAAATTCATCAATACTGTACAGCAATTTAACCTACAGTTAACAAGCCAAAGGTGAAGTTGATGTCCCCCGTCGAAATCCCAAAATAAATAGACAACGCATATTAATTGATGGCACGTTTATCTTTTTCAAAAATATCTAGCAATCAAACTGATTATCAACTATACACTGAATTTCATCATTCTCTATCAGATAGAATCAAAGTCAAAGAAATTGCTTAGCTCTGCATAGCATTAGCTCAAAATGTTAATCATTAAACTCAGTCAAGACATTCACCTAATGAACATCAAATATAAATATTCTACCTCAACTGAAAGCAGAGTTGTTATGTTCCAAATTCTTGACAAATCAAATTGCTTATCGATCCTCAGAATAAGATGGCAGGTGGATGGGCGAATGGTTAGCGTGCGTGCTGTATCATACGGCCTGCCATTGATTCAACTGGTGTGGTTTCAAATCCCTGGTTGTACATGGCAAGGAGTAGGGTACTCCGGTTTCCTCCCACTACTGAAGACCTCTACGCGCAAGTGAATTATTGAAATAAAATTAAACCATATGTTAGTACCAAAATGACCTACTTTGTGTCGAGTGGACGTTAAACTTGATTTCTCTATCTCTCTCTTAGAGTAAGCAGAAAATTCTCATCAACCTTAATCTAATCTATACTCAGAGTTTCATACGCGTAGCTCTCACTTAATTATAACCAAAGTTATCATGCCCAAAAGCATCAACCAATCAAATTGCTTATCTGTGCTTACCGTAAGCAGATGATATCATATTCAAACAGTTAAGTTTCAAACTCCATCAAAACAAACACCTAATGAACGACTACACCAAGTTTGAACAATCAGAAGGAGAGTTATTGTGTTTCAAAGTCTTGACCAATCAAATTGCTGATCGCTCTGCTTACCCTCAGCAAAAAATGTTCATTATCAAACGTAGTCAAGGTATTGATGTGATAATACTATACACCAAATTTCATTACTCTCGCTTACCCGTAGCAGAAAATTCTCATCTTCCAACCCCATCAAGGGATTGACATAATAAACACATACACCAAGTGTGAGCATTGTTGCACAATTAGAGTTATTGTGTTCCAATCAAATTGCTTATCGCTCTGCTAAACCCGACGGATGAACCCATTTTAATAGTCCCCTGCTTAACATGGTTTCAACTAATCATCCTTAAAAAATCATCTTTGACTATGATAATCTCCCTGACAAAATATGGCTACTTGTATTCCAACTAGTAATAAATGTGCATACATCATTTATTAAGAACATAAGTTCAGAAAAATTTGTGAATGGAAGAACTGAATATAACCAAGTCAATTGTTAACCCAGAAAACATGCTGTGATTCTACTGATTGGATAATCTCTAATTTAATACTTCACACCCCTCTATTCTGATTATTTAAAGGGCCAATCCCGATAACTTTCTGGGGAATAAAACTGCTTAATTTTGTGTTAAAATCCCTTAAAACCCATTACCTAAGGCCGACCAACTAACACGATATTTGTGATACGCTTGTAAATCACTTAAATCTGGCAGTCTTCATCTTGAAATGGAGACCGTTGTATTATACAGTATCTAGATAAAACCAGACTTTTTTCTATAAAAATAATATGTAGGTGAAATTTACCTTTTGTTATCGAGTACAGTACATGGGTCGTTCACTGTATAGACCTCTCAAGAAATGTGAATCGATTATCAGGTCACCCAATGAAAAAATTGACCCGAAATCTTAAAAAGGTTACGTGTCCGGATAAGCAGTGTTGACGTCCACGTCCAAACGACTCAATATTTTGAGCTGAAATTTTGAGACAAGATAAATACACCATACTTCTATATTTTGGTCCATAAATTTCATGAACTCTCGGACTTTAATTTTTGAGACTCTGTTCTTATCGGGACTGTCCCTTTAAGTAACATGAGCTGTACATTAATGTTTGCTTGACACAAAGTAGGTCATTTGGGGCTAACAATCGTTCATTTTCATTTAAAGAATTAATTGAAGAATGCGCTTGTGCACAAGGGTCTTTAGCACCGGGAGGAAACTGGAAAAAACCCACAAGACTGAACAAGCGACTCCACTCTTTGTCACATACAAGCGGAGAATTGAAACCATGCTGCTCGACTTAATGACAGACCTTACGATTTCATAAAGACACATGCTAATCCAATGACCCCTTCCCGCTCTCTTCAGATTAAAATAGATGTCTATTTAAATTATATATGTATACAGTGTATTAAATATAAATGTTTAAATTTATGTATTAAATATAAATTTTATCTATTATGAAATGTGAGTACTTTATATTATGCACTGTATCATTTGATACATAATTTGGCCTTTATGTAGTTATAACCAAAATGTTTGACCGTGGTTTAGGGCCTTTCTGTCCGTAACCCCTACTACTGGGCCTAGTATTTCATCAACTTTAAAAACTAAAAGTATGTCTCATCCACCACCTACTCCTTCATTGATGTCACGAAAGAAAACACATCATTGCACAGTAATATAATATGAATGTATATAAACTTATTCACATTCAATCGTTTCCGTTTTTACTTTAATTAATTGCAAAGCAGTTATGTACTGCCAAATACCCAGAAATCTCAATCAAATGGCAATCTTTAGCATCTGGTTATTCCTGTCTACACAAGTAGTATTTATTGCACATGTTCTCCAGATATACAGTTCGACAAAATTTGTGGAATATGTCTAGCCTTTTCTTCGAGTCCTTTGTTGCAAATGACGATGAAATGCATTATGGTACGCGAATATGGTAAAATGTTTATTTTGTCTTAAATATTGGATATCAGAAGCCCATCTTTTTTCGGTAGGATCACAACATCAACATTGATTAAAGCACCAATATTAACACTTTTGCTATTATGATAAGTTCGGTGAAACAATTAACCTTAATTCAACTACTGAATGTGTACTAATGTCTTATTTTTTGTGTAAATCCTTCATTAAATTATATTTCATTTATCCTGGGTGATTAAAAATATTTTTCAAATCTAAAAAAATCTAAGTCACATCTGGAAAAGTCTAACTTGAGACTTATGCAATCTACTGGAGCCAGTACTTGTCCAGGGAAGTAATTAGTGTTGGACTTGATTGACTACATGTCCAGTACTTGTTATTACACTAGGGACTGGGTATCGTCCAGATTTTACGAAAAGAGGAAAGAAACTATGCTTACCGTCTAGAATCTAATACACGTATGCAGTCAATAGATTGCCATTTAGAATGTGTTAAATGCCGTCAAGATTCATCAAAAACTGCCCAGTTTGTCCTACCGTGTAGATTTAGAAACGCCGTTAAGTTTTGACCTCAATCGTCTACTTTACGACCATCAAGTTTTTCGGGATGTTTTTAAAAATGAACACTACCATTTAGATTTAAAAGTGGTTTAGTTTTTAGACGTTGTCGAGAAATGCCCCGCAATTGTTTGATAACACAAGGTGTTTAGATTTTACGCCAAATTACCACTTTACCAAGAGCCATCTATGTTGGTTACAATAGCTACTGTAAATTTTCACGCATTTATACAGCTCTAACCAATGAAAAATTATTGTTGTGTGGTGCACGTGTTGAGTAATACATCAGCCATTTTTATAAAGAATAAAACTATGACCAAGTTGAATCAGTGAATATTTTTAAAATCATTTTTTGAATCTGTGAATATTTTTAAAATCTTTTTTTGAATCAGTGAATATTTTTAAAATCTTTTTTTCTATTAATTGTAACCTCATAAATCATAACCACATTAATTGTAACCACATAGTCGGCTCTCGCTAAGTGGTAATTTGGCGTAAAATCTAAAAGCCTTGTGTTATCAAACACTTGCGGTTGATTTCTCGACAACGTCTAAAAACTAAACCACTTTCAAATCTTAATGGTAGTGGTTTTTGTGGTAAAAGTATTAAACCATATGCACCATTAAAGATCTAATATTTGAAACCTAAAATTGACATAAATGAGTCGCAATGCATATAATAATGTAATATGAATGTTTATCAACAGATTTACATACAATGGTTTCTATTTTTACTCTCATTTCAAATCAATTATGTTTAGGTGAAATATGCCAGAAGTCTCAGTCAATGAATGGCAACATCTTGCATCTAATTATTCTACTTCCAGTCTACACTGATAGTATTTATTGTGCATGCTCTCCAGATAAGAATATGGTGTCAATATTTGACATGACTTGTTGTCGTGGAATATATCTTGCCTCATGCTTCAAGTCCCTTGTTACAAATGGCGCTGAAACTCATTCTAATTTAAAATCAATTTATACCTGCGAAATACGCGAGAAGTGTTATTCAAATGTCAATCTATAGAGTCTGGTTATTACAGTCTGCACCTGTAGTATATTATATAGAGAATGTTCTCCAAATAAGAATGTGACGTCACTGTTTGACAGGACTTGTGGAATATGTCTAGCCTTGTTAGCGAGACCCTTGTTACAAATGGCGCTGGGATGCATTCTAGTACACGATTTGTATACCAATGGTAAAATGTTTATTTTCTCGTAAATATTGGAATAATCATATGTCAGAAGACAATCTTTTCCCGGTAAGATCACAACATCAACATCATCATATTTATATTATTATATGTTGACAAATTAATTTGTGGTTTTCAATGACAATGTTGAAGTTTGAAGCCTGTGGACGATATTGACTTACAGACTAAGCTACTTTAAAATGACAAATAATTCGTATTTTCAATGTGTAAAGACTTTTGGGTGATACTGAGTTAAAGACTTAGCTACGTCTACTTTAATTATAAAATGCCTGATGTGTACTTCTGAAATGACTGAGCATCCGTGAGGATATGAACAATAACATTGGATTTTATAGCTAGTTCTAACAACATTCTTGGAAACCAGACCGTTAGTTTTGTATTTAGAAAGATTAACGGTAGAGTTAGTGCATATGCACATGGGGAAATTTTTATAAATTAAAATGCAATGATGCCGTTTGCCTACCTTTCATTTGGTGGCCTTCCCGACATTTTCATCAAAATTCATTCGCCATGTTAATGACGTCATTAAGTAGGTCAAATTCCAATGACCTATATTACATTTAAATACTTTAAAGATGAATCAATACGTTTTTCGAAATTTGTTTATTACAATAAAGTCATTTTGCTTCATTTTAACAATGAGAATTATTTATCTTTAGCAGTTTATAAAAACATTTTCTGCAGATTTAATTGTTGATTTAGTGCGAACCTTGCTTGTTTACTACAATGGCGGACTTGTATGAACCTGATATTGGCACGGCATATTATAGAACGAATGACCCACTCAAAAACCTAAGGTTTAGGTAAATAACACACTCAATTGATTTTTCTAAACATAATTTATCGCATTTATAAGTTACCGCCGTTACAATACTCTTTGAACGCCGAATGTATCATCGCAATTGTCCCCAAAAAACCTGCAGGTGCACGTCGTTTGTTCATTCAATTCATTGTTGTTATGTTTGATAATGATTAGGTCTCTTGAAATGTGCCATGTAGGAAATTTTGCTTTCCTTTGACAGCATTTGAATTCCAACTGTCATGGCTTCTTGTACAATAATTTACATGCACATGGGAGACAGTGTGAGATGGTTCCTGATGATGTGTGTTTACCGTCGTTTAGCAAAGCCAAACACACACACTGGCAGTCCATTCAAACTGAAACTGTCACACTGGGCCCTCCATCCTGCATCACTGACACAGGGTAACACAGCTCCTTTTACTCACTGATGAATCTGTGATACGATTGTTAGATAATGATAAATGTTTTACTTTTTAAAGTAGCTAGGTCTCTAACTCAATATCATTCAAAATCTTCAACATTAAAAACACAAATTATTTGTCAATTTAAGTCAAAATTGATGATGTGATCTTACCGGAAAAAGGTGAGCTTCTGATATCCAATATTTAAGATAAAATAAATGTTTTACCATTGGTACACGAATCGTGTGTACCATAATGCATTTCAGCCCCAGTTCTAGCAAGAGACTCAAGGAACGAGGCTAGAAACATTGCACCAAATCAAACAGCGCATGTAGACTGGAATAACTAGACGCTAGGACTTTAATTGCATTCGATTGACACTGTTGGCTTATTTCGCAGAACATAACTGATTTGAAATTTGAGTAAAAATGGAAACCATTGAATGTAAATCAGTTTTTATACATTCATGTTAGAGTATTATATGTGTTGCGACCCACTTGTTCCAATTTCTAGGTCCCAAATGTTAGCGATTTAGCTCCTTTAACTGGGCCAAATCTTGGTCCGTTGGGTACACTTTTTTTTCTTGTACACTAGTGATTAAATATCCAGCCTCATATAGCTCCGTACCTAACATAAATATGTAACAATGGTTACATATCAAAATCAGCCAATTTAGACAAGCATGAAAAATAAATGGTTACATTATTAAACATACATTATGCTAGTTCAGCTCTGACTGTAGGCCTCATTACAATGGCCCTGTTCAGGAACTGGCCTATTGACTCCTTGTCAATAAAATTTCAGTTCCCAATAAATTTTACCGGACAACTTTTATTGCTAAATGGTTGAGTGTCAGTCCTTGTGATCGCCTGTACAATGTGATATTGTAAAGGAACATTTTAGTAAGAAAATATACCTTGCTAACTTCACTAGTGTCAGTATGTGACACAACATGCTATGAAAAATTTGTCCCTTTCTGCTTAACAGCTTGGCAGAAGCTATTGACATCTAAATAAAGGGTAACACACAAATTTATGTAACTTAGCCATAATATGATGAAACGAAATTTAGGTAAGCAGGTTTAACAAAATTGGAATTTTTGAAAGAATTTGATTGTAATTTGACTAGGCGAAGTAATAAATGACTGAAGATTCTCAATTTGTCGAAGATTCCAGAGCTGAACTAGCATAATGTAGGCCTACATGTATGTTAATAGTGCAAAATTCTAGGTGTTAAAAGTAACCTATTCAAAATGAATGATTTTTGAGAGGAAACTGTCCCTCATATTATTTTAAGACATTAGCTCATTATCTAAATTGCTTGATTTCAGAGTAAGATTAAAACGTGTAACATCAGTTAGTATTGTACCCCAAGCTCAAGCTGAAAGTGAAGGTAATTTGGAATTACAGGATTTTAAAGAAGATCAGCTACAAACAGATGAAGAAGAACAAATATTTTTGTGGCAGCAGAAAGTATTTGGACAGGTGAAAAGAATAATGTGTCAAATATTTAAATAATGTATATAATTTAAACCATTAGCTCAGACACAGCAAAAGAGTACCCTGTGCATATTGTCCACCCAGTTCAATAGTGCCTTGAACCTGGATATGACTGTTTCATATCGAACTCAGCTGCTTGTCATCTCATCCAAACACAACTCTGTATCAAATCAAAGTATATATTATTTACCATAAGCATTGACATGGATTACTTATTTATTCACAGCTCTTGCTTCTATTCAGTATGTTCCTTTAGTATTTATATACTATTAGTTATGGAGGCAGACCATCACGTTACCCACAAATTGTAGTTCATCTATTTATAGCAATTTTCTCTGTTGCTCCAACTCCCTTTTCTGTGGCCATTTTGTTGATTTTCTTGTCTGAAATCAAAGAAGGAGATTTGAATTAACATATTTTAGATGTTTTGGTAAATATTCATGATTTAGCGGTGACGGTTAAGGGGTTGGTTATGACAATATGTGAGGTGGATAGTAGTATATTTTTAGTATGCTACTCAAGTTTGGTCAATCAATGGTGGTCTGCTTCTTCTATAGTGACTGTTCAGTTATCCACGTTCCTGTTGTGTCTTTTATATCCATTTGACATCAAGGCCCTTAAATTGTAACATGAGTAAAATTTTACTTAATGTTTCTCTTTTGTATCGAATTTCATAATTAAATTTTCAAATCTGTTTTTCAGAGAGAAATTGAATTATATCAAAATCCTGAGAATTGCCATAATGTGATGGACAAAAAATATCATGATGATGTTAAAAAGTTATTGTAAGTAAAAAATATTTAATAATCATAGAATAATTACCCTGCAACCAACTGGAGTCAACTTGACATAAATTAATCTTTTTGTATGTAAAAAGCTCATAAAGACTGATAATATGTTCTGATTAGATTGATATTGTTGTCACCCCATTGGGTCTGTTGTCTAGAGTTGACAGTCATAAGACGATAATTATTTCCAGAGCTGTGACCCTTGATCCCTTTGAAAGTCTTGCAGATGTTCAAGAGGCTAAAATTATCATTTGCTGACTTAAAATTTATACACAAATTTCAAGTTCATGCAATTAACAGAGATGCATATTGATTTCCAGTTATAATTGCTGTCTAAGTTATGATCTTTGATCACAAAAATCTTGTGGATGCTGTATTATCTAAAGATAGCATTCGATTGACACAATTTATAGAGTGTTCATGTATACCTACTGATTTTCAAAAATTTCCAGTAATTATTTACAGAGTTACTGCACTTGGAAAAAAACTTATCGATGCTCAGGATGATAAAGTTACCTTTCGATTGCCTTTTATTTATACACACTGTTTATGTGATAAAGAAACCTAGAATTTCTTTTATAGTTATTGTCCTTGGTCCATTTTAGAAACTTGTGGACCCTTTAGTACACAAAGCTTCAGAAAGCATTAGATGTCAATCACATTTTAATTCTTTCTTATAATTATATAATGGGTTATTACACTTGACCATGTTTTATTGTCTTGTAATTATGCCCCCACCTACAAAATAATAAATATTCAGCACCCTTTGTGGACTGCTTTGACGACATAGCTGTTTTGAATGTATCTTTTGTTGCCTGGCTACTGTCATTCCTGTATTGCACTAAACATAAATAATGAAATAAATAACCTATTTCTGAGTTAATAGTTTTAACCTTTTTTCTTGTAGAGAAAAAGAAGTGCCTTCTAATCGCATTTTTTCGTATGTAGATCATGATTCCTTTTCACATCAAGATGAGGTGATATATTTTATTTTGATAAAGTCAAGCTTCTGTAGACTAAGATTTTTTTATGTTAGCTGTTTTTACTTCAAATTTATTTTATAGATATCTTTTAAAACTTTTAACGTAATTGTTTTTGTTGTAAGTTATGATGAGTATGTTTCTGTTCTGTAATGCTCTGGATATTTTTTTCTTAGACATTAAATTTTATGACAACATCTCCTAAAGAGAAACCCACATTACTAGCTAAGAATATGGCTCATATACGGAGAAGGAGAATTGGTGGACGGCAAGTCAAAGAAAGGTATGGAAATGAAATGGAAAAAAATCAAAAGTTTGTGCCTGTCTTAAATATTTAATGACATAGTTACAGAAACCAAGGCTACAGTAGCACTGAATTTGTCAAATTTGCCTGTATTAGTTATGCATTGTTTAGTTTGAAATTTCTCACTAAACTAGAGACTGTAAGGTGTGAATTCTGTACATGTGTTGTCTGTATTTGCATGATATGTCCTACATGATCAATATGGCTGTCGCTTTTGCAAAGTGATGGGATTTTCTTCAGTTATTTCAAGCAGTTGCTTAAGAAAATAAACTTTGTTCACTGGCTCGATTAGGCATGCCATGATGTGAGTAAAGAGTCAAGCATAATGGAAAGACTGCTAAAGCCAAAACCTTGATTTCTGTTCCCTTGATCCAGTTCGTGGTGAAAAGACAAAAGTTAGTACGTTCCCTTGTACTTTCTATAAATTGGAGGCCAGGCTGGAGATGAACACTTCCTGTTTCGAATTTAGAGCAGTTTATTGTTCATTTAACCATGCTTGATTCATTAGTTGAATACCCACAGTTCTGTGCACCATACACAAAGAACCTGCTGCGAGAGACTGTTTCATTGGTTACATGAACCTCAACGCGGGTTATATAATACCTCTTTCAGATTCTAGTGTAGGGAAGACAAGGATAAACAAAATTTTGAACTAAGAAAAATAAAATGAAATAAGATCTGTGTTTTAATCAGATTAATCTAAATTTATTCATTTATATTTTTTCGAGTTGATTGCAAATTTATTTTATTTTGTTAGGGAACGAGGAATTATACCAAAAATAAATATAATAGAGCCAAGACCATCAGAAGAAATGAAAGCTAAAAATCATGTTGAAGCCCCACCAATACAAGTTATGTATATCATGGCCGATCTCAGTCCAAAGGAACAGTAAGTCTAATAATTTATATTTTGTAAAATAACTCCTGGGTTTGACAGAAAAACTAGGAAAGGTACAATGCAATGGCTTATAAATATTAACTCCTTTGATATATGGATATACATATATCAATGGGGTGAGGGGGGGTCCCCCAGGTCCTCCGCTTTCCTCCCACTGCTAAAGACCCCTACGCGCAAGCGAATTACTGAAATAAAATTGAGCTGTATGTTAGTCCTGAAATGACCTAGTTTGTGTCGAGTGGACATTAAACCCCTTTTCTTTCATCTTTCACTTGTATCAATACCAGAAGTTGTACCAATGTATATCCATTTGTTATTTTTAGTTGTCTTGTAAAGTTTATATCTTGCCCAATAGATATTCCAAGGGTCTTACTATTATGTAGAAAAAGAATTGTGGTCTCCTAATGGCTTCTTTTTACGCTGCACTGGTACCTTGGCATATTATTGAAAGTAGAAGCACTGGCACTATTCTATCATAAATATAATTACCAGTTTTATCAATATATTAAATCTCATTGTAACCAAGACCTATAACATAACCAATATAATGTGTATGTAAGGGTACTTGGTACAAAGGATCAATACATGAATTTTTCCTATGTAACAGTAACTATTTTCCCCTATCAATAATAAAAACTCTGTACTGTATTGTTATGTCATAGGAATATATCAAATTTTATAATTGTAGACCGACAAGTGAAGAACATGAATATATACTGTGTATGTTGCATATTGATGCTAATGGAGTTATCTCAGTGCGACCAGATTTTAACCGAGGTCGTAAAGCTTATATTATAGAAACAATTAGCCTGGGAAGAGGTAACTATATTTTCATAAATCAACTGTCTATAATTTTCAGATTGTACTTAAAATTTTAATTGAAAGTTTCTGGAGATAATCGTGTCTACCACATGGAGGTTATAAGAAAGTGATGGCAATTTAGAAAATAATTTATATCAGATTTATTTTTTTGTATTTTCCAGAGAGATATGAATACACCATTGAACATGCGTCTAAGCCAATGAATAGGTAATTTAATCTTAACTCTGCTGTAATATCAATTATACGAGAGTAGTGGTTTTTTTAAATTGCCACACTTTAATTGGATTTCCATTATGGTGATATATATATAATCTTGTATGGGTCTTGTTGGATATAAAATATATGAAGGTAAATACATTTAAGGATGATTGATATATTTTATATTCTTTAAAGAAACAAACTGCCAGACCTTCATAGTATTTAATTTGGTTATATTCGTTCAATGGCTAAGTTTTAAGGAATAAAATTGAGAATATTTTTTTGAAATATCCATTTTTTAAAAGTAACTGTGTTTTAAAAAGCCCCAATACCACTCTTGTTGTAACTGAATAATATGTCTCAATCTTTATACTGGTCAACAAATTGTATTATTTTACAATATTCCAATTAATTGATGATACAAATTTCATCTTAACACGCCTAATTTAAAAAATTGGAAAAATTCAACTAATTTATTTGAAAAGTCTAACGTAAACTTTTTCAAATGTACTTTGGATTTTAAAATATATTCGAACCCTCTGGACAAGTAAAATAGGTTGTAATGGATAACTTACACAACAGGTAGGACACTTAAACATCTAGTACTTAGAATAAGGCTAATATTTATTTTTTGGAGCTGCCAAGCCAGCAAGAGTGTTATTTTCCCTTTAAAAATCCAAACTATCATAATGCTGAAGCTAAATCTATCTGCCTGTAATAAAACTTTCATTAGCTAGTTTTTTTTCTTAAATTAGTTTTAAAGCACCAACAGATACTTTGTTTATTTGGTTAATAATAGACTATGTTCAGATACCAATAATGTCTATGTATATTCTAAAAGTGTTAATCTAGTATGTAATAAACTGTGATTGATCTGATAGTGTGTATTAAACATACATTATGCAAGAGCTAAATCTGTCTGTTGCAGGCCTTTCTTTTGGCCAGAAATGTTATATGAACTATTAATTAGACATTAATTAACTTATTCATATCATAATCAACTGTCGATGTCATCTTATCTGTCTGATTTTAACTGGATTTGAATGTGATCTGCTGCTCAACGCTCATTGATGATTAAATCAAAAAATGGATAATCGAGACTGTTTTTTTTTTTATCGTACCAACTTTAAAAAATGATGATCGAGGCTAGGCGTAAAATTCTAAAGCTAAAACTGTTTAATTATGTGTTAAAATCCCTTAAAATCCTTTACCTTAGTCTTAGGGCTGAGCTAGTAACTCAATATACATGATAAGTTTTCAAACAACTTAATCCCATCAGACTTCATCTTGAAATGGAGACCGATATCCCAAGCTGTATTGTGCGGTGTCTGGATAAAACTATGAAAATAATGTATCGGTGAAATTTACCTTTCGTTATCTAAAGGAATAGGAATTGATTATCAAGTCACCCAACAAAATAATTAACCTGAAATCTTAAAATTGTTATGTGTCCGGATAAGCAGATTTCGTCCAAATGGCTTAATATTTTGAGCTAAAATTTTAAAACAAGGTAAATACACCACTCCTCTATAGTCTGGCGCTTAAATTTCATACATACCTGGTTTTTTATTTTTGAGAATCTGTTCAAATCAGGACAGCCCCTTTAATATGTTTAGGTTAGCACATAAACCTTTTAGTAGAATGGATTGAATTTTATTGTTAACTTGTTATTATGTGTATTCATATTTTTCTGTTTATTTATAGACTTGAGCAAGATAAAGAATTAAAAATGTACCGAGAGGTAGGTTCATCTAATTTTTTTTACACAGGTAGAACACTTTATATCACTTCTCATTGGGATTTTGTATTTCCAATCTGTGATCTTGGTAACAATGATTTAAGCTCATTTTATTTTTGCTATACTAGAAACTAGAAAAATAAACTCGAACAGTGATTCTGCACTCTCTGAAATCATGGTTCCTTGCATATTTTGTATTGAAGATTTATCTATATAACTGGATAATAAGATTTATTTTATTGGATATTGAGATTTATTTGTTTGATATTAAGATTTATTTGTTTGATATTAAGATTTATTTTTTTGGATATTAAGATTTATTAATGTTACAAAGATTTATTAATGTTACAAAGATTTATTATTTTATCGAATATTAAGATTTATTTATGTTATAAAGATTTATTATTTTATTGATTGAATATTAAGATTTATTTAATTACCTGTGTTATTGTATGAGTAAATGTAAATTTCTACCTCTAGGTAATGAACCGATAATATATTGTTAATCATTTGTTTTAGGTATATAACAGACATAAAGATTTTTTACAAGCTTGTGTTGGACAGGAATTTGAACTGGTATGTATATAAAGATTGTTGTTTGGTTTACTTTGTTTCAAAATTTCGAAAAATATTGTAACGAATATACTTGTCATTAAAAGTTTCTTAATACATCAAAATAGACTCTTGCACATAATTATTCTTCTTACTGAACACATTAAAGATAAATTATGCAAAAACTAAATGTACCTATTGCAAGTCTTTTTTCTGGCTTTAAATGCTCTATAAATTATTTAGACATTTATGTACATGACAAGTCCATAATCAACACTGAGATTACTGAGATATTAAATGGATTAGAACACAAGGTTAGATTGCATAGTCAAGATTGGGTATTTTATCATCATACCAACAGTACTAGGCAGTCAAGACTATTTAGACACTACATTTGCAATAATTTAAATGTACATTGATTACTCTATATTAATGTCATGATAATATGTGTTTGTTTGTTTGTATATATATTGTTTTAATGTAGCCTAATATTGATTATGGAGAAAATTGATCACAAGCAATTAAGAAAATACATATATATATATATATATATATGTTACTGATCTTCAAATGCATTATACATTTAATATTATTTATGAATTTCAGCCACCCCCTGATGTGTTACGATTAGTTGTATATGGAGAAGTTGGTAAGTTATTGCATTTGTTTATTTTTGATTTACATTTGGGGTCATATTCGACTGGTTATGAAACAAGTGTAAATTCATTTCCCATTAGACTATCGGTATAGCGAGATACGCAAGACACCATTTTTAATGTTCAGAACCCAAAACAATACTGTGAATTTCTCTCAATTTTGAAAAGTTGTGACAAGTGTCACGCTGCATTCACACTAATATAGCAGGATATTAGATTAAAAATTCTAACTTGCTATTCATGCAATTTCTAAACTAAAATAATTTTTCATCCAATTTCTTTTTGTGTTCAATGCACATTGGTAATAAGATGAAATAGAAGTAAAATTTTCTCTGAACAAATAAAGAAATTAGATTATACATTGTCTTAATTTAAAATTACATGAATACAATTATAAATTGGATGATTGCAGCAAGAGAGTTCTTACAATAGAGTATAATTAATTAGTTATGTCTACTGTTTGTATGACTAGATATTTTTTATATTTCAGAAATGGCCAAAAACTTTGAATTTGATGATATATACCTTCAGTTCTTTGTTGATTTACCAAAAGGTAATAAATTTAAAGCAACTAATTGTAAAATATTATAGGGTTAGTGAAACAAATGTACCTTTTTTCATCCGAAATTATAGTGTAACAGCTACACTACAAAATAGATAATTATATGAAGTTTGAGTTAATTTGCTAACATTTGGGACCTAGAAATTTACAAAAATTGGTCCCAATGCTCTAATAATGTTATGTGAATATATATGAACTGATTTACATTCAATCATCTGTTTTAACTCTAATTACAAATCACTTATCTTTGGTCTCAATCGAATGGCAATTTCTAGCATATGGTTGTTTTCTAGATTGGTATGCCGAAAGACACCAACAGTTGTCATGGGTAACACAGACTTGCAGAACGAAATCAGTGAAGCAGGTATACTTCTATTAAAATAACTGAAACCATTTAATAATTTACCTCTGACCAAGTGGTCAGTGATATTTTTAAAACTTAGTAAAATTTCTTATTTTAAAGGAGTTAAAAAGGTAATATGTAGGACCTAGAAAGAAATTGACACAAATGAGTTGCAATGCATATGATAATATAATGTGAATATATATAAACTTATTTACATTCAATCGTTTCTGTTCTTACACTAATTTCAAATCAGTTATGTTCGGCTGAATATGAACTTTGTAAAACTATTGAGAAATATTTCAGGATAGTGTAGCTCATTTTGGTTTCCCATTCCAAGTTGAACTTTTCTATAAAAGAGAATTTGTGAAGGAAGAAGAGAAAGGTAGTCTTACAAATTTTGTTGGGTTTTTTTTTTCAATTCAATGCACACATCTTGTCATATCTACAACCATTGATTACTTCACTTGAGATAAAGTAATTTGATTGTAATTTTTAATATATTCAATTAGCATTATCTATTTTTGATAATGGCCAGTTCTTTATCTAAATCTTACTTAGTGGATCTTTATAATTTCTTGGAAATTTTATTTATGTCATTTCTTTCAGATCTTTTACCTCACTTCCCTGTGATATATGTTGAAGTTCTCTCCCTTGATTCATGGCAGCGATATCGTACAGAGGGCTACACATACTTTCAGTTACCAGGAAAACCAGGTATAAAAAAACTAATGACAATCCACTTTTCTTGTGTTTGTGTGAAATAGGTTTGTTTAACATCTGTTTTGACTCTGGTTTATAGCCAACAAATCTGGTCTTTTTATTTCAGCAATCTTTATGTTGCACAACCTATATTGTTAACTTATAAGCGATTTTCTGTGTTATCACAAACACTAGGTGATTCACAGATTATAATGAAATTAAATAATTGGAATATTTGTTGTTTTTTTACAGTATACAGCTAAGTTTTTATTTTAATTTGTCTTGTTAGGTACTTCAGTTGAGACCAGTGATTGTTGGAGACCAGCACAAAAATCAGTTGTATCTCAACTAAGAAGATTTTTTATTGGTGGTTCACCTGAGTTAGAATTCCCTACTTACACTGGAATACCTTCCACATTTGATGTAAGTATGCAAACTATCTGTACAGTGTATTTAAAATATGACCAGAAAATAGAAGAGACTAATTATTTAAACCACAATTTCTTTTGTATCTGTTGATAACAGTTTTTACTGAATTTTTGTTTGTTTCATAAATCTACACAGTACACAGCTGTACCAAGCCTTTGTTTTTGTATCGTTCTAGTTTGCCTGCTGTCTACTGGACGATCAAACAGCTTGTTTTATATGGGTTTTTTTTTTATTTTAATTTCGGGTGGTGAGGCATTTTATTTGCTTTGACAGTCATACTTATTAATATAAAACATTTATAGCTACAGTTGTTAAAAGGAGTTTGTTAGCCAATCACTATTTGACACAACAAGGCAGTCTTGGCATTTCATAAAAACAGAAATCATGTTGAATAAAAGACTCACCTAATTATCCAAAATCCAGGCACACACCTACCTAATGTAAGGCTATTTGAACAAGCATTCCTCAAACAATTCACAGATCTGTCTTATAAAATTTATATTATTTCAGGGAAGTCATCTGAGTAAATTTGGTTTTCGAACAGAGACGACAGGAAGTATTACGATGAGATTCAACACAATGTTACAATCTAGGTATGTTTGTCAGCCCGTAAAAAAACATTATCTACTGTTGAGGGTTGGGTGGTCGAATGGTCAAACATCTGACTTTAGATCAAAAGATCTGTAATTGAGACAAGCTTGTATTTGACAAGGGGTACGGTCGCCTGACCAACCTTGTATCTTTTCTTCGGTTTCCCACCACTGCTCCCCAAGCGCAAGCGAATTATTGAAAAAAATTATACCTTTACTATGTTAGTCCCAAAATGACATGGTTTGTGTTGAGGAACATTAAATCCCATTTTTATCTCTCACCTTTCTTCCAATATGTGTATGCCATGGATATATATATTTATCCATTTTGGGATTATTTTCAGGTTATTTATGGAAAAGAAATCTACCAAAAAATCTCTTGGTGCTTTACTTGACAATTTAGGGTAAGTTATGTACTTGTAAAACACACATTTAGAAATGAACCTGTTATTTCTGTTTACACATCTGATATTTTCACTTTGTATTTTATTTAATTCATAAAACATTAAATTCTTGTACAGCTGAACGTGCATGTGAAAGTCTGTTACGGTACTCATGTTGGCAGTCTTTGCCTCTGAGAATGGTGCTGTGAGTAGGTTCTCAGTTTTACCTAATTTTCTAACCAGGGGCCTATTTCACGAAATTTTAACTAATATAAGATCCCAATTTTAGTAATTTGATTGGATAATATTAGATTGATTTTAGTGTTTAGCCAATCAAAATTGAAGTATCTACTAAAATTGGATTTTATCTTAAGTTAAAATTTCATGAAACAGGGCCCAGGTTTTCCCTTCTCAGCAACTCATCAAATAGTTATTCGTAACTTGTTGAAAAAGTATTCATAGGTATCTTATAATCTCAATAATAAGGAGTTTCTTTTTTTATTCAGAATTACCTCACAACAAGCTAGTGTGACAAGTGTTATAGGTAAACCTTCTACAACTCTATTATTCACAAGTTATTGTTAAATTCAACTAAGTATATTTTGACAGAAATGAAAACTTAAAGATAAAAAAATTGATTGTTATTTCCTGCTATTCGCCAAATTTTCAATTTGTCATATTGTTGTAAATAGTAAACGAAATTGCAACATTTTTTGGGATGTATATTCCTTCTAAAAATTCAACTTTTACAATCTTGTAAATTGCAATCAATTTAAAATCTCACAAATGATAATCAATAGATTTAAATGGAAAATGTTGTCAGGGTGTTATTTATAAAATATTAATTTATGTATTTATTGTATTTCAGAAGCTTTCAAGAAAGCCAGACGAAAGATGTTACATGCTAGAGAATCAGCAACAAGAGATTTACTGAAAGATACCCGTACAACATGAAGCTCTAAATTAAAAATTTTACTGATCAAAATACAAGTGGTGTTATTCTACAAAAACATTGGAACATGTTCATTGTGTAATGACAATTTAGTATAAATCAAAATTAATGTTTAACATGAAGCATTGTTCGGAAATCAATCGGTAATGGTATTTTCTACGCATTAAATTCTGTAATTGTCACTTTCTCTTGAAAGTGGTAACAATTTATATTTTATGAGACTATTTTAAATATTTGAAGTCTCTCGTGTACTATATATAGTATGTAATAAATTTATCCGTCCATATTGATGTATAATATGTAGATAGCTGATATATATATGGTATATTATGTGTATGTAAATTTAATATAAATAGTGTGTATGTAATTCTTATTAATTATTCATTCTATTGTTTATATTAAAAGATATATTTATTTCAAACTGAATGAACTTTTATTTAAAGAATTATATGCTATAACTGGAATTACTCATTTCCTATCGAGATTTCTATTCTTTTAAAAAAATAGCAGTTTCAGAAGCATGTACCACATAGCAATGAATGATATACATGATGTTGGTTTCACAGTCTTGTATTTCTCGAAATCAGAACACCATAAAACAAGGTTTCTAGATTGTATATGTTTATATAAATTGAAATATGTGATTAATTTTAAATTAGCCTAAAATATAGTTATTGATTCCCAGGCCATCTCTGGGGAATTTAATAAGACGCTGAAGAAATATTGCTCAACATCAATCTGATTAAATCACAGATCCTATTTTGTTTTTATAGTTTAAAATTTCGTTTTACTAGATCTGTATTTTAATAAGATTGGCTCAACATTGGCCTCTAGAGTGACTATCTAAATATTCAAAGAGCTCAAGGGCCATAACTCAAGCAGTAATTATCACAAATTGCTGAAAAATAAGCTCCAATGTGTGGAGTTTTCCTCAACACTAAATATCTTTATTAAAGTCATCTCAAATGGTTTTTATTTTCTTAAATCTTAGTCTACACGAGGATATAGTTGGAATATAACAAGAAAATAAAATTAAAGAGGAAACTCTGTGTATAAAAAACATTTCTTTAATTCATAGACAAATATTTAGCAAAATACAAACATCAACTGTTCAGACCTTGTAAAACCATTTGTAAATAAATGCGAATTCATGTTGTTCTTAAGAAGCACATTAAAGGAGAATATCACCTGCAACTCCACAACCTACGTACAGTGAAATCTCACAATTAAGACCAGTGAGTAAGTTGCATGCAGGACTAATATGAATTATGTTAATGGTAAAGCAGGATACAGATTTGATAATTCCATAGTCGTTAAATGAGATTTCACTGCAGTTATAATCTTACTGCCAACATAGACTTGAGATTTTTAAATAGGGTTGTTATCATTATTTAAAGCTGAACTCTGGTTACAAAAATACCGAAATAATGTATTAAAAAAAAGTTAACACCTTCAAGCCGCCATACTTGTTTCCAATTTGTGAAATAAGTATGGAGGCTTATGACCTGGAAAGGTTAGCCGATCTCACTTCCAGTTTGTTTCTTGTCAGCCAGCTATGCACATCTGGCTTTATTCTCTTCACACGGTTCACTGATTGCTGTATATTTCCCCAACAGTATACCAAATTATTGAAGATTGCAAAATTTCTGATCAGGTAGGCCTGTAAATAATAATATGAACTGTATCTACTACAATATAGCCTAAGCTTTACTCCAAAACAAAAGATGCAAACGATGGCTTACCCCAACCTGTTTTTCAACCAAAACAAATCACCTATACAAACTATTGTTTTCTCCATGTTGAATAGTGTTCATGAAAACGATCAAGGGACATAACTACATGTTTTGAGCTGGCTCTCATTGTGGAGTGTTTGACAGTGCTAAATTTATTGATGTTATGTTTTTTCTTCTCCAATTTACCAAGGTGGAAGAAATTGATATTGTAGTAGACGCAGTTCATATAATTATTTACAGTCTTACCCGATCAGACAATTTGCAATCTTCAATAATTTGGTATACTGTTGGGAAAAATACAGCAATCAGTGAACCGTGTGAAGAGAATAAAGCCGGATGTGTATAGCTTGCTGACAAGAAATAAACTGGAAGTGAGATCATCTAACCTTCCCAGGTCATAAGCCTCCATGTCCGCCATACTTATTTCACAAATCGGAAACAAGTATGGTGGCTTAAGGGCGTTCATTTTTTTTATTACATTATTTCGGTATTTTTGTAACCGGAGTACAGCTTTAAAATCATTCACATGTCGCTTTCATTAACAACATTTTAACAGATCCGATAACAAAAAATGACGTCAAAACTGTTACTATTTCCTTATATCTCTAGATCTTGAGTGTGGCTTAAATTTTTGACCAGATGGAACAGGTAATTCTTTAGGTTTAGCAGAGTAATTTTTAACTGGGGTTGTGTTTTGTCTTTTGGTAGGTGCACCCATAGATTTGATCATATGAAGAATTGCTGCTGGTGCCACATTTAACTTGAGTAGATCTAGAATTATTCTGAAAAAGAATAAATAACATGCTTCTATTAATTTAATATTGTTTCAGTTTGCGTAGGAAGTACTATAGCAGAACAAACTGAAATGGTCAGTTCTGAAGTACAGTGCTTTAGCCCAAGCTACCCCCTCCAGAAAGGCACATCAATGATTATCCCTTGGAAGTTGAAATTTGTTGGAGGGAATATTGCACATAAACCCTGTTTACATTACAAATTTTAAGCATGCCAGGTACCGTTCCTGGTACGGCACCGTTAATTTTTTTGTAGTGTAAACGGGTCAAACACAAGCGTGCCGTACCAATCTGGCCCACTGAATTGAGGTGGTCTTTAATATTTGTCTTTTTACCATTCTCAAATCAAACTGCTTAGCCTAAACTTCTCATTTTGAACATTCTACCTTAATTAAAAACAGATTAAAATTAATTGTGTTCCAATGTTTTGACCAATCAAATTGCTTAGCACTACCAAGCCCCAGCAGAAAACGCAGCAGATTAAACATTCCATAACAGATGTAAATCAAAAAAAGAGTAGGTCATAGTGCTGTCAGGAAAAATTTGTCATAGCACTTTGTATAGCATAATACCAAACTTCATTAGCCTAGACATTTCTATAGTAAGTCGCAATGACTGATAGATAGATAGATGTCAACAAATATGGTGAGGAGTGATAGCTTGATGATTGATCCTGATGTGCCAGAGAAAATTCATTGTGATTTTTCAGTGTGGTCCTCATGTTGTCAGTGGTGCAGAATGGAGGGCATGGCAAGTGACAATAGCCCAGTTTACATTTGGCCGCGGTAAGTGTGCCGTACTAGGTACGGTACCAGGCCGCGATAAATTTCAAGAAATGGACCCGTTTACATTACTCTAAAATAACCGGTCTCAGAACCGTGCCAAGCGTGCTAAATGTGGAACTCTTCACAGAAAAGTTAATTTCAGCCCCTGTACAAATTACCCAGATGAAAACAATTATGATGACTGATTTAGTTTGAGCAGCCATTTTGACAGAACTGATGACAGAACTGTCAAAGTTTGCAGGCAAAAATGGTCAAGGTTCATTTGGCACATGCGCAGTAATCCGTACTCAGACCAGTTAGCGTTTACACTACGAAAATTTGAATTGAGCCGTTCTGGTACGGTTCCGAGACCACCTCACTTCAGTGGGCCAGATTGGCACGGTACTCGGTACGGCACGCTTGTGTTTTACCCGTTTACACTACACGCTTAAAATTTGTAATGTAAACGGGGTTAATGAATAGTTTTTCAGATGGATTATATATATAGCCCATAGCCTATACATTGGATGTGTAAACATAAAAGAACCCTTGACATTTGGAATTTAAAATAATTATAGCTTGTATCAAGTAGATGCAAAAAAGTAGGACGTTTACAAGCATTTCCTTACATTTCATTTCATCAGAACTGTTAATAACAGTTACTATTCATTCTGTATAAAGTTTTTCGAAATCAAGTTTCTTGTTCAAAAGACTTACTTAAATACACTAGGATCTGTCAATACTCCTGCCAGTTGAGTCAGTTCATAGAGTTCTGCTTCATCTGGTGTAAGAACATTTTTACTAGATAGCGTATACCTCAATACCTCACTTTTATTGGATGACATATTTTAAACCTCTGAAAAAAAAAAAAATGAATAGACCTACTTTGGAAAATCCAAGTTAGAAGTAGTATTTAGGAGATCTCTTGATGACAAAAGTTTGTTTGACATTTTCGTAGAACATAGAACACATCAGGTAGCACCATATACCCCAATACACCTAAATCTTGATTTCTTCTATTTAAAAAGACATGTTCCGGAATATGCCGTTAATTCTAATAATAAGCACATGGATGACTGTCCATTTTCTAAATTGCGAATTGCCATGTCCCTTTTTCGAGGTAGTGTTAACCTTTGTCAATAGAGTATCTGGAATCAGGACTATGTGTAGTAGCATTGGTACAATTTTTGCTCTTTAAATTTTATAATAGCATTATATCATAATTGCATTTTGAGGGGAGATTTTGGCACATAGTATAAGCTTAACGCTACAATTTTAATTTCAAAATGACAATTTTGCAGAATATAAAGAACATTTGGCCTAGTGAATATCGATATATACATTATTTTGATTTAAATTATGGTGGATTTAGTTTCTAAACCATAGGCGGATTCAATGGGGGGAGGGTCCCCCCCCCTTAATTTTCGACAGTGCCCTTTTTTACTTCTGTGAAAGTGCCTTTTCTCAGACCCAACTATGTCTGTTCCAAACGTTTACTTAGACGAAAATATCAGCCAAATAGCTCTTGGAATGGCTACAGATGCAAGGAAATGACAGATAATTTTCTTGGGGGCCCCCCTCCCCCTTCTCAGTTAGCTGCGTGCCCCGTCTCCGTGGTCAGTGCCCTCATTTTGCAGCGCGTATCTTTCGCATTAGACACCAAATCCTTTCAACCAAATATTAAAAATGACAATGACTTTATAATAAAGAACAGTGTAGGCCATTATCAAATATCGTCGTAAGATGAATTGATGGTGGATTTGTAAAAATCCTGCTACCCCTTCTGAGAGCTACGTTATATTAATTTAATTAAATAATACATAACACTGACATTTCAAAAAGATCATATTAATATCATATTTATGACAATTACGAATAGAATAGTATTAAATAATATGATAGACTATCTTTACATGATGATGATGTTTGTAGGCCTTTAAGTATATAAATTCTAATGTGAAGGGTTTAAATATGAACCAGAATTCAAGCTTATCATCCACCAGTTCTAGTACATTTCTTTATCTGACAGGTATGTATCAAGCGCCATAATTTAAGGTGGAAATAGACATTTTCCAAGTCAGGTCAAGTGAAAAAAGTGCCATGTAAACTTTGAACTGGGACTGTAGTTCGACCTATGACGTACAGCCGGCAGTGTCAAACAACATTCTGGAAAGAATATTTGTTTAGAGGAATGGATTATAACCCAATAGAAAGGGCTATTGCGGCAACTAATTTATCAAAATCGTGCAGTTATTTGGAACTGCACTAGGCTTATTATTAGCATGCTTCATTAACCGAAATGATATCTGCTGACATGTGTCCGTGACCTTCAAACTCTGAACTTTGACCTTGAATTCATCCGCGTACAAGAAATTTACAATTTTTCATTGGATTTTTACCACGAATACCCTAATAATTGATGTTTTGGGAATTTTAGATATATAGTTGAGCCCTTATTTGGTTAAATATATATTCGGAAGTAAAATTATTTAAGACCTATTTCTATTATTAACGGAAGTTGAAGAATATATTAGACGTGCGTGACGTGGACATCGGCCATTTTCGACGAAATTTGTTTTGATGTTTACAAATGAAGACCTTTTAACAACTGTCAAGCCCCACTACACCACGGTTAACGGTAAAATTGGTAAGAAAAAGATGTCTGAAAGCAAGCTACGCATGTCCCATTACAAGGGATTTCTTTACAAATGGACTAACTACCTGAAAGGTTACCAGAAAAGATGGTTTGTACTTCAGAATGGCTTGTTATCGTATTACAGGTGTGGTATAGTTTATTATTATTATTAATAAGATATAGACCTACTTCAAAATTACCGTCAATAATCATAAATCAGTTTGATTTATCAAACATATATATTCTATATAAAAATACACTTATTTTTCAGATCTACTTTTAGATCAACTAACCGTTACAATCCCACAAGTTATAAAATAATTAAAGAATAGAATAAAAGAAGTCATCTAATAATAAACAAAACTAACCCAAACATTACCAGTGTAAAGTTCAGTTGATCCCTACATATTATGTTTAAGTACATGTAGGAGTCAGTAATGACCTGTCAGACTATGTCAAAATAATGACAATTAGCTATATGATCATTACACACACTGACTGCCACAAAATTTATGTCATCTTCTTCAGAGTTTTCACACATGATTTTTTATGATTGACTTACATGTACATTTACATGTGTATCTTGCATTTAGCTCAGACAATTTACTAAATCTTTTCGGGTATAATTGGATCAGATATTTTTTTTTTTACTTTTAATTAAATGTTTAAAAAAAATATATTAAATTGATGACATCTGAATTTTGTGACAGCTTAAAATTATGGTGGGGACTCGGGGTGACGATTATTTCTCTGTGAATGCCAAAACAGAAGAGCAAAATTCCCCAAAATATTTTGTGAACATTGACTTCATATGCCTACATGAACTGTTGCCTCAAAATACAGAGTATAAAACAGTTCCTAGCAGTGTGCATATACCGTAACGGGTACATGTATTCAGTGATGAACTAGTACTGTTTGTTATTACTGGTATTGAGCTGAGATACATTTGCTTAGACAAGTCATTGATATAGTATTATGATGGAGTTTATCAAATGATTTACATTCAATTTCTTCCAAGTTTGTAATTTCATTACCAATCAAATATGTTAGTGAAATGTTTACTCCTACTTTGATAATTCTTACTTCACAGACCTCATTCAGTTATCAACCAAGTTGACCACTTCGCTCACAAAATAAGCCCTCATTCCCATTGGTTGTGCCACTAGCTAAACTGAAATCCTATGAGGTAAAGCCTTCAATATTCAATATCTTACCATAATGGAGATACAGTAGAGTTCTCTTCTCAAATATGAGATTAGTTCAAAGTTCAAATCCAAACTCATAAACTCAATTCTTTGTTACATATTATCAGAATTACCTATTATCTTCCATGTGCTAGCATTCAATATGGATGGAGTGAGTGCAATCACATGTGCATATGGAAATGAGCCAATATTGAATTTGAATTCGTGTTTTTAATTTTGAATATTTTGGATGATATTGAGTTAGCTAATTCTTTTAATGCATACACAAAGTTTTGTCCAGAAAATGATGATCTTAGAGTGTATGTTCATTTATCTTACTTTGAGAGAATATATTCAATGACCTTCAGTATTGCAGCATTGTTGTATAGTATTTGCTAAAGGTTTATTGTCCCATTATTGATCTAATTAATATCCTTGTATTACTAATTGTGGATTAACCAGAGTATAATAATTTACAAGTGTATGTATTGACTAAACAGAATTTAATGGATTTTAGTAGAATCATTAAAGATAAATTTTTGTAGAATCATTAAAAGTGAAGGTATCTGTTTGAAGTAAATTTGAATAAAAACTTGAAATGATTGAGCATGTACATGTTGTACTGTTGTAGGGTAGGACATTCGCAGTATTATTATAATGTACGGTAACATTGTGATCTAGTCTAAACAACATGTACATGCACCAAACTATTCGGAAATCTGTAACACATGGTTGGAGTGCAGACACTCTATAAATTCATTATTAGATTACACTAAAAACTTTTTATTAGGGGATATTCTCTATTTTTAACATTGGCTCGATATGGCTGCTTGATTTAAACCATATGTTGATAGTGTTTCCTATTCTATAAATGTGTAGTGAATAGAACAGGTACAGAAACAGGGATTATACCACTTGAGAAACTGTGTTCGTCTCAAAATGATCCTTTATGCAATGTACAGTGTAGAATATCAGAACCATTAAAACGGAATGAAATAAAGTTCTTGTACTAAAGCATTAATACATAATTATGTATAGAAATGTTCTCAATTAATAGTCTATATAAATGGTAATTAAGGTCAATAAGCTTATTATACAGTAATATATTTACTAGTTCCAATGTTTGTGGACTTTGAACAGATAAATAAACAGGACAAATAGCATGTGGTCATTTCTCATAGACCAGTTACGCCCATAATAATAAGTCATTTTTAGAAATACGTATTTACAACATTTTCCATGGGATTTTACAAAGAATGTATTGTATGGGTATTACCATTCTAAAGCCATGCATGAGTTCCCACTGTCACACTATATAAACCTAGCTGCGTAATTACTGGAGAGATTTTTCTCCATTTTTATACACCCACATTTTCATGTGGTTAAATACAAATTCCTGGGTATCTCAAAACCATCTTGAATAACTTTTAAAGGGTTGCATGTACTTACATCCTCAGGGAATACAACTACACAATAAAAAACAATTGTTGTCCCCTGTCCGTCTGTTCACATTTTGTCTGTACACTCAACAGGTCAAAATTATTATCAGAAATATAGGTTCATCTCACAATGATCTTGGTTCCTTTTGATATTTTGGATTTACCAAACCATAACTTCATGGATTATGTTTAGCATTTGGACCCTGTACAGGTCTCAATATTTCTCTGATCAGCAATCACGACTCGTCGCTGAACCAAACAGTCCTATCGGGATGTCTGGCTAGCAATCTTTCACGTAGGCATCTATGCACAGTCTAGTTTGATATCCAACGCTGCCCGGGAATTCTTGCCGCAGTAGAGGGCAAATAACACAACCTGATATGATGATCCAGGGCAGGTGGGGTCACTCTTGTTTGGTCCTAGCTTGCGTCATACATGTATAATGTGTATGAAATCAAGTTGGACATTTAGAGTAGGCTATGTCCTGTAGCCAAGTACAACTGGCCAACACTTCCGATGGTCCATGTTGAACTTCACTGTCGGTACCTATTCTAAAGACAAGAAGTTGTACTCTGGGAAATATTCAACAATCTGGTTACATCTGTCTTGGATTCACCTGCTTATAACCGACTGATAGCAGTGTAGTGCCTCGTCTTCATTCAGATGTGACATCACATGGCTTGTTGAGTTTAAACAAAGGCCAGTGGTTTGGGTTTTATTAAAAAAGCTTAATGCAAAGTTTTTTTCGCTTAAAAACTCATGTATCGTTGTGCAATTAAGCGAAAACAAATTTCAGCAAAAAGTACGACCACTGACAATTAGTGACAGAACATTTAAAATCTATAATGAATTTGTTTTATCCTTACAAGTAAGATTTACGGATACAATGATTCTGTTCAAATAAAAAAAATGACTGTGTTTCTTTTATTTTGAAGAGTATATATTATTTATGAGTTTATACTGGTTCATTAAGACTCAAGAGCTTGTACATTAATGTATTCTTCATTAAGACATTAGCAATTCAATAATAGAGCAAGTGTGATTAGGCAGTCCTCATGTATTTTGATTATGTTCTATTCATGATGTATAAATAAGTTGCCAAATTTTATTTATCAACAGATATATCTAAAGATATATGCAGATGGTTTTCTTGTTTAGTTAAATAAATTTTCAACCATTATTAGATGACAAAGGTATCCTTCCTGAATTTCAATTATATTAAGAAATAAACTTCCTGCTTGCTCGCCCATAAAAGAACAGAAATAGCTTTCAAGCAGGTTTGTCATCCCTATAAACATCACAGCAACTGCAAGCTACAAAAATTCTTGAAAAATCTCTCCTGTAGAGATATGTGGGGGTACTGCATATTGATGTACAATATTTAATATAAGTCACATGCAATAACTTGTTTAATTGCAATATACTCTTAGCAACAAAAACAAAGTACATAGTAATTTAGAAATTTTTCTGATTAATGACTTTACTACATTTGTATTTAAATTCATGTTATTTGAATTTGTTTGATTTGTATTGCTAACATATTGATAGGTAAACTTACTTCCATTATAATTTAAGATGTTTTAATTTATATTTTATTCTAAATTTATTTGCTTTTTTTTTAAATTATGAAAATTGTTTTGGTCTTCTGTCATTTTGACTGTTTAATGAAACTAGTTTAATAATAGATATAGTTACATGTATATAAACAGTTATTCAGTGACTTATAAAATCTGCTGTAACAAAATCAATAGATAATAATTACCTTTGTATTGATTCTCTATACAAAATGACAATTTATTTTATAATCAGTTACAGAGCAAATGTTGACTTTTGAGGGTAATAACTGTATAGATTTAAGTGCTGACTGGCTGTAGTTAAAACAGCTATAACCTCCAAATTTTAAACATATAATAAATGTACTTGGATTAACATATAATTAATTAAATCTTTAAATTTATTTGTCATGAATGTTTTTGAATTTTCTAGGAATGAGTTAACCCTTTACTATGACATGAAATGATAGCACTCCCAACATGGCACCAGTTGAGCAAATTGCCAAATATAATCTCACTTTATATCATTTAATTTTACGTAGCAAGAACAATTGTATGGTACTTAAAGTTCACAGTTTTCTAAGAAACCAAAAATGGTTAAAAACTAACTCATCCCAGATCCATCCACTTGATTTTATTGTTTACTTGCAGTCGTGTTATCTGAGTTTGTCTCTGAGTTTCTGTTAAAAACTAGATAATGTAAAGGGAGTTTGCTGGAAATTTCAGTCAAATTAATCGATCTACACTAAATCCGAGAATTTAGCGATTGAATGTTAGGCTTGATCATCATTACTGAAGTCGGTATGATAAAATACATAGTCTTGATTATCCATTTTTGGATTTAATCATCAATGAGCGTTTAACAGCAAATTGGATTCTATTTCAGTAAACATTGTAGGCTACCGATGACATCAAGAATTAATTATGGTCTTGATTATAAGTTAATTAATGTCCAATTAATAATTTGAATAAGACCTGCAATAGGCAGATTTAGCTCTTGCATAATGCATGTTTAACTTGAGGCTCTTGCTTCTAAGCTTTTAAAAATTCTTTACTTGTAGAAAGGAATGGTATAATTACAACACAGGTGTATCAGATAAATAATACATGTTGATCTGACAGAATGTTAAGCAATGAATTGACATTATTGAGATTGCTATTTACTAACGAAGATTTGGATATTTCGCAGTATATATGTATTAATATAAAATTGACACCAGTTAATCTTATAGGAAAAAAACATTTAAGGAAGCCAAGATTGAACTGAATTTGAACCCTTGTCTTATCTGTGGAGTCAGAAATATTAACAGCAATACGCTGTGTTTTATGTCTGTCTTAAGAGCTGTGATTTACATAATGGAGAGCTTTAAAGAAACATTTGTCTACACTTGGGGCTGTAATTAGATTAAAATCCATTGAAGATGGATGAAAGATGACTTGATAGAAATTATTGTCTGTGTGTACAGAATAATAATGAATTGACTGTTTTAAAGCGAAAAATACTCTTTAATTGTTTGTAGGTTGGGTAAGGTATAAGAACTTGATGGAGTCTGTCTGGTGTATTGTGGCATACATGTACATGTAGATAAAGAATTAAGAACTGTCATTGGTTAAAGATACATTATGGAGATCAGATAAATAACTGGTAGTTTTCATTATCATAGTTAAAAACTAGATAATGTAAAGGGAATTTGAGTCAAATTGATCCACTCTGAACCTAGATTTTAGCGATAGAATTTTCGGCCAATCCTCTATCATCAATACTAAAGTCTGTACGATAAAAACCATAGTCTCCATTATCCATTTCATAATAATCATGAATGAAAGTTGAGCAGCAAATTAGATCCTAATCCAGTAAATATCGCAGGCCAGCATTGACATCAAGAGTGGATCGTGGTCTGGATAAGTTAATTAATATCTAATTAATGATTTTCGATAACAATTCAGGCTTAAACTTAAAGACCTGCAACAGGCAGATTTAGCTCTTGCATAATACATATTTAAGATTTGAAAAAAAACCAAACTTATGCAATATTTTAATGTACAGAGCCATTTATGGTTTATTTTTTCACACTTGGGAATGGATACTTTGGGGAATTCCAAACCTATGAAAGATGTTGTGTATAAAGCTGTTAGCTGCCATTTATTAAAACAAATCATGAACAGAATGATGTAATACAAGATGTATTTTTGACATAAATTTATATCAGGAGCTAGATTTTAACTAAAACTAAAACTAGAAAAGATATACTCCCTTGGCAATCATAATAGTAACCATCGATTCTAAAACATATCTAAACTACCAGGAAAATAACATGTTACAACAAAAAGGTTACCGGAATCACAGTGGCTCAATGAGGGAAGTGCTCACGCAGTTGGACAAGAAAGTTTCTCATGATTTTCTGCCACAGTTTCCCAATACTGGTGGTGCAGGACAGGGCTTGGCAAGGAAGAGTACCTAATTTTGTATATGTGGTCATAAAGATATGACCATTGAAATTGAAAATAAGTGTAGGCCACTGTATTTAATTGAAATTGCCTGGCTGGTGCAGAAAGATAGGATATTAATCCCAATTTCATTTCACAAGTCTTCATTTATATATCACACTGCATGGCACTAAGCACGATTTCATAAAATATTTGACATTCGACATCATAATTAAAATTTGCCTTTTCCTAAAAAATAATTTTTGTTATTACAGGAATCAAGCAGAAATGGCACACACGTGTAGGGGCACGATAAACCTTGCTAATGCATTTATACATGCAGAAGATTCATGTACTTTCGTTATTTCAAATGGAGGAGCTCAGAGTTTCTATTTAAAAGCTACGTCTGAGGTAGAACGACAGAAATGGTTGACAGCATTAGAACTTGCCAAATCAGAAGCTATTCGTATTCAGGAAGTTGGTAAGTAGAAAGGGATATATGACAATGATGAGTTTTATAACCAAGTAATTGGTCAGTTTACAATAAATAACACATACTGGTAGTTTGATGTGTCTTTTAGATATATTTCATAAGACTGGTTCTATTAAAATGTTCAATAGAATGAAAGCTAAATTCGGATATATACTAAATTTGGAGGTATGTTTATGTAAGCTCAATTGTAAAATGTTTGATTAATATGCAGTGTGATGAAAGGGTCACAGCTAATATTTTCTGAAACTATTTGATCCCAAAACCCAAAGTAATTTTTGATTTGATAATGTTTTACAGATTTGACTTCAATTGGGATTCAACAATGGCTTGATCTCACAATAACTCTTTTGACAATAATTTTGATTGGGTACAAGCCCAGCTTGGGAGCCTATTAGAGTCCCTGTAAATTGCGACTACCAAGACTTGGGCTCCAGCTGAAATGTCTGCCTGTGATTAACAAGTTGTTAAAGTTTCTGTAGAGATACCTAAGTTTGAGTGTGTTTGTGTAATTTCTAAAGTGATTGCCCTTGTTTTACTTTGTTAAACTTTATGAATGCTCTGACGTCAAATGTGTCATCTGATCTTTGTTTAATTGATATTATCAGTTGTAAATGCAGCTCCCATAACAAGTACTTACAAAAGAATAAATATGTGACAATCCATGTTGACATACCGCTAGAACGATTTAGCTGCTGAGGGTGCATGTTTCGTTGCCTGGCAGTCTATCGTTTAAGGGTGGGTTGGATCACCGAATGGTTAACACATGCATGTTGTATCAAAAGGCCTGTTTTTGACTCAACTGATGTGATTTCGAGTAGGGTTTGTCTAACCCTTTGGGTTTTTTCTGGGTCATCTGGTTTCCTCCCACTGCTAAAGACCACTTCACACTTGCGAATTATTGAAATAAAATTGAACCATGTGTTAGTCCCAAAATGACCTAGTATGTGTCGAGTGGACATTAAGCCCCATTTTTCCTGGTCTATTGTTTAAGGAGTTATGCAGGTGCGTGTGTAATATGTCTGCCCAAATGTCAGTGTTTGATTTTAGATATTTGTTGTATTTTGTATCCACATTTTACATGTAAGCTTAGTTTGAAATGCGCGAAGAATCCAAATTCAATGGCAGTCTTTGGCGTCTGGTTCTTTCAGCCTGCACTGGTAGTAGGTCTGTTTAGCCTCGTTCATCAAGTCGCTTCATTACAAATTTCACTTGAAAGCATTCTGGGACCTGCTTCATGCGCCAATTTTAAAAATTTTACTGTCTTAGGTATCGGATAATAGAAGTGTATCTTTTCACAGTAAGATAATAACATCAATGAATTGACAAAAAAATTTTTTCTCAATGCCGAAGACTGGATAATATTGAGCTAAAGACTTGCCTCCATTAAAGGTGATAAAGATCTTTTTAAATGTTTATACAGATAGGAGATGTTCAGTAGTTTGTGTGATAAAATGAATCCAATATTTATTCAGATCACAACCTATGATGGTAACTAACACATCAATTCATCATGCATATTCCACCATGGCAACCCATCAGAATATACCATTAACTGTTTAATAATTCAATTATGTAAACATATTCCTAATGAACTAGACTGTAAAGCAGTGTATCTCATTATACAGAGTTTGAAATACATGATTGAACAGGTAACACGTTACAATGAAATAGAAGTATTAATTCTGATGAAAAATGATTCATCATAGAGGTCACCTGTACACTTTTTATACGCCCACATTTTCATGTGGACATATTATGTCGTCGCCCCTGTCCGTCCAGACGTCCATCCGGACGTCCGTCCGTTCACAATTTGTTTGTGGACTCTCTACAGGTCACAATTCTTATCCGATTTTGACGAAACTTGAAATATAGGTTTATCCCCAAAAGATCTCGGCTGCTTTCGATATTGGCATGTATTGGATCAAAACTTCATGGATTATGGCCCCTGATTGTACGAAAAATCATGTTTTTAGCTTGTGGACTCTATAGAGGTCACAATTTTGAACCGATTTTGATGAGACTTGACATGCATGTTTGTAACCCAAAGATCTTGGTTCCTTTCGATATTTGCGGCTATCGGAATATAATTTCCTGAATTATGGCCCCTGATTGTCCGAAAAATCACCCTTTTTATCCGATTTAAAAAACTGTTGATTATATCACCGTTACACCCTAAGGAAGGTTGAGTTCGAATTTCGGGAAAATCGGACCAAAATTGCCATACAAAATGGCCGTCGTTTGTACACGAATACTGTTAAAAAATGGTATATTAAGGTTGTCGACCCTGTGGAGGTCACAATTTTAATTCGATTTTGATGAAACTTGAAATTCATGGTTATAACCCAAAGATCATGGTTCCTTTCGATATTTGTGCATATCGGATCGTAACTTCCTGAATTATGGCCCCTGATTATACGCAAAATCGCCTTTTTTTTTAGCTTGGAGGTCGCAATTATTATTCGATTTAAAAAACCGTTTGAATATATCACCGTTACACCCTAAGGAAGGTTGAATTCGAATTTCGGGAAAATCGGACGAAAATTGCCATACAAAATGGCCGCCGTTTGTACGCGAATACTGTTAAAAAATGGTATATCAAGGTTGTGGACCCTGTGGAGGTCACAATTTTGATTCGATTTTGATGAAACTTGAAATTCATGGTTATAACCCAAAGATCTTGCTTCCTTTCGATATTTGCGCATATCGGATCGTAACTTCCTGAATTATGGCCCCTGATTATACGCAAAATCGCCTTTTTCTTAGCTTGGAGGTCACAATTATTATCCAAAATTGCCATACAAAATGGCCACCGTTTGTACGTGAATACTGTTAAAAAATGGTATATCAAGGTTGTGGACCCTGTAAAGGTCACAATTTTAATTCGATTTTGATGAAACTTGAAATTCATGGTTATAACCCAAAGATCTTGGTTCTTTTCGATATTTGCGCATATCGGATCGTAAATTCCTGAATTATGGCCCCTGGTTATACGCAAAATCCCCCTTTCTTTAGCTTGTGGTCCCTCTGGAGGTCACAATTATTATCCAATTTAAAAAAACGTTTGATTATATCACCGTTACACTGTAAGGAAGGTTGAATTTGAATTTCGGGAAAATCGGACCAAAATTGACAGACAAAATGGCCGCTGTTTGTACGCGAATACTGTTAACAAAATGATATATCATGGTTGTGGACCCTGTATAGGTCACAATTTTAATTCGATTTTGATGAGGAAGGTTGAGTTCTAATTTCGTGAAAATCGTAACAAAATTGCCGGACGAAATGGTCGCCGTTTGTACGCGAATAGTGTAAAAATATGGTATATCATGGTTGTGGACTCTCTACAGGTCACAATTCTTATCCGATTTTGATGAAAAGTCACATTTCTAGGTTGTGTACCGTCACACCATAATCATTGTCGGTTTCGAATTTCATTAATATCAGACTGGAACTGACCAACTAAATGGCTGCTCCCAATACAGTATGAAATACAGGACTTAAAGATGTAGGAAAAATCACTTTCGGTATTGCTTGTTCTCTGTCCATCTCTCGAAAATGTGGGCGTATCCTGCCTGGCAGTGCCAGCCTATCTTTTATAGCTTGTGGTTCCTCTGGAGGTCACAATTATTATCCGATTTAAAAAAACGTTTGATTATATTACCGTTACACCGTAAGGAAGGTTGAGTTCAAATTTCGGGAAAATCAAACCAAAATTGCCATACAAAATGGCCGCCGTTTGTACGCGAATGCTGTTAAAAAATGGTATCTCAAGGTTGTGGACCCTGTAAAGGTCACAATTTTAATTTGATTTTGATGAAACTTGAAATTCATGGTTATAACCCAAAGATCTTGGTTCTTTTCGATATAACTATCCGAATTATGGCCCCTGGTTATACGCAAAATCCCCCTTTCTTTAGCTTGTGGTCCCTCTGGAGGTCACAATTATTATCCGATTTAAAAAAATGTTTGATTATATCACCGTTACACCGTAAGGAAGGTTGAGTTTGAATTTCGGGAAAATCGGACCAAAATTGACAGACAAAATGGCCGCCGTTTATACGCGAATACTGTTAAAAAAAATGGTATATCATGGTTGTGGACCCTGTATAGGTCACAATTTTAATTCGATTTTGATGAGGAAGGTTGAGTTCTAATTTCGTGAAAATCGTACCAAAATTGCCGGAAGAAATGGTCGCTGTTTGTACGCGAATAGTGTAAAAATATGGTATATCATGGTTGTGGACTCTACAGGTCACAATTCTTATCCGATTTTGATAAAAAGTCACATTTCTAGATTGTGTACCGTCACACCATAATCATTGTCGGCTTCGAATTTCATGAATATCGGACTGGAACTGACCAACTAAATGGCTGCTCCCAATACAGTATGAAATACAGGACTTAATGATGTAGGAAAAATCACTTTCGGTATTGCTTGTTCTCTATCCATCTCTCGAAAATGTGGGCGTATCCTGCCTGGCAGTGCCAGCCTATCTTTATTCTTATTTTTGATATGGGTAAGATGCTGGCACACTAGTCTGGAGGTCTTGTTAGAGATGGGCGATATACCTAGAAATCGCGATATAATCACTATATCACGATATTTTATAAAAGATCAATACTTTCAGTTTATCACTTTTTAAATGTAAATAAACATGCATAAAAAGTTGGAAAAACCACTCAATATTATTATTTCTAGTCAATATTTTTTTTAGCATACACAGTAGGCTTACCAAATTAACAAAACATTAATTCAAGCTGGTTCAAACACAGATCTATAGCCATGAAAACTTGCTAAAGTTGTTTTGTATTACAATTTTAATATTCAAAATATTAAAAATTAAAAATATTTCGAATGAAGGAGGCCTAAACAACATAAAAAAGTTTGTTCTTTCGCTCGGTCATGCATATTTTTATAGCTAAGGGTACGATTGGACTTTGTTTACCCTTGCAAACGCGTTCTTTCCCATTCAAGAGACTACCTTGGAAATGCATTATACAATACAAGGATACTAAATTAATCTATAAAACATAAGTACTATGTCAAACGGTCTCCATTGATTTCGTCAAATATATTTTCCCGGATCACGACCGCCATGACTCGTCCAACGCTCTATGATAATCAGTCTACCGGAACTCCCAATGTAATTTGCATTATTTATATTTCTGCTTTATTGAAATTTAATTCAATCTTAAAATCAATAATTTCTTTCGAAAATCAAAGTATCAGACTTCACCATTCGTCAAGATGTATAGAAATTGATCAGAAACAGGGATAAATCTAACCGGTGGAAAGGTGGGCGAAAAGTCACGTGACGTAAATAAAGCTCCGCCTCGGCATTTGCAAACTTTGTGGAATGAATACGCGGAAGTTTATAGCAGTATTTTTTCATCATTAAGCAATAAAATATCGTAAATAACATAAAAAGAAAACATTTTGTTCAATATTTATGTAAAATATCATCCCAAAAAATCAAAACCACGATCGCGGTATGTTCGGTTTTTCGATATTTTTCTGAAGACAGTATTTTTCACGGTTTTTATACGCCCACATTGAAATGTGGTCGTATATTGTCGTCGCCCCCGTCCGTCCGTCCGTCCGTCCGTCCGTCCGTCGGTCCGTCGGTCCGGCGTCCACAATTGCTTGTGGACGCTCTACAGGCTAAAGTTAATATCCGATTTACTTTAAATTTATACACAGTGTTTAAGGTCATGAGACGAAGAAGCCTATTGTTTTTCAGCGATTTCCGATAATAACTAACAGAGTTATGGCCCTTGATCACTTCAAAAAATCTTGTGGACGCTCTAGAGGCCAAAGTTAATATCCGATCGACTTTAAATTTATACACAGCGTTTAAGGTCATAAGACAATGACGCCTATTGATTTTCGGCGATTTCCGATAATTAGTGCCAGAGTTATGACCCTTGATCTCTTTAAAAAATCTTGTGGACGCTCTAAAGGTCAAAGTTAATATCCGATTGACTTTAAATTTATACACAGTGTTTAAGGTCATAAGACGAAGAAGCCTATTGATTTTCAGCGATTTCCCATAATTAGTGCCAGAGTTATGGCCCTTGATCACTTCAAAAAATCTTGTGGACACTCTAGAGGCCAAAGTTAATATCCGATTGACTTTAAATTTATACACAGTGTTTAAGGTCATAAGACGAAGACGCCTATTGATTTTCAGCGATTTCCGATAATTAGTGCCAGAGTTATGGCCCTTGATCACCTCAAAAAATCTTGTGGACGCTCTAGAGGCCAAAGTTAATATCCGATTGACTTTAGATTTATACACAGTGTTTAAGGTCATGAGACGAAGAAACCTATTGATTTTCGGCGATTTCCGATAATTAGTGCCAGAGTTATGGCCCTTGATCTCTTTAAAAAATCATGTGGACGCTCTAAAGGTCAAAGTTAATATCCGATTGACTTTAAATTTATACACAGTGTTTAAGGTCATAAGACGAAGAAGCCTATTGATTTTCAGCAATTTCCGATAATTAGTGCCAGAGTTATGGCCCTTGATCACTTCAAAAAATCTTGTGGACGCTCTAGAGGCCAAAGTTAATATCCGATTGACCTCAAATTTATACACAGTGTTTAAGGTCATAAGACAAAGACGCCTATTGATTTTCAGCGATTTCCGATAATTAATGCCAGAGTTATGGCCCTTGATCACCTCAAAAAATCTTGTGGACGCTCTGGAGGCCAAAGTTAATATCCGATTGACTTTAGATTTATACACAGTGTTTAAGGTCATGAGACGAAGAAGCCTATTGATTTTCAGCGATTACAAATAATTACTGCCAGAGTTATCTCCCTTGATAACTTCAAAAATTCTTGTGACGCTATAGAGGCCAAAGTTACCATCCGATTGACTTCAGATTGATACATAGAGTTTAAGGTGTTGAAACGAACAAGTATTTTGATTTTCAATGAATTTAGATAACTGAACAGCTAAATCCATGATATTAAATGTTTCATGTATATACTAATTGTTAGCGTGGGGTAAAACTTTATAAAAAGCAATCAAATTCTAATGATTTTCTGATAATTACATAATGAGTTGTTACTCTTAATCAGTTTTTAGTGTATTACAAATGTTTCATTACCGAAAAAAGTAAAAATATGCGACAAACCTTGTTGACTGCCCGGACGATTTAGCTGCTGTGGGCGTATGTTTCGTTGCCTGGCAACCTATCTTTATTTTTGTGACGGTTTTATATCGAAATACCGAAATATCGCCCAGCTCTAGGTCTTGTGTTAGATCCCTGCATTGGCCGAGAAAGTTCATCCAGATTTTCTGGCATGATTTCCCTTGGTCAGTGATGCAGGACGGAGGGCCTGACATCGACAGCTGTCTATTCATTTGGATGGGAAAAAAATCTGAGGCCCTGTGTACACATTGGCGTGCATGTAAAAGATTCCTCATAGCACTCTGTATGGCGTATGCCCATCTTCATTAGCTCAGTTTAGGAGCAAAACAGTAGGACATTAAACCCCATTCCATAATATGCAGAAAAAAAATAAGATGAATTGATGAATACTGGTACTTGACAGGAATCCAATCATTCTGTATTGTAATGTAACTGGATATATGTGGCGGAAACAAAAGGAATGTTAGGAAAAAAAAACCTGTCATTGTGTATTACACAGACAATAATTAGGCACCCTGTAAACCATACGATTACATCATGTGTACCTACTTCAAGAATACACATGATGGCAAATGGCCGCCATTTAAAATACTACGCCCGCCTCTTAGAGACGATAACTTAACTCGCTATAAATTGTAAAAAAATTTACTTCGGCTAGAATTAAAAAACACCTAAGATTAACATTTGCTAAAAATTTCTAAAAAACAACCTAAATTTATGGAAATGGGGCCAAATCAAATCAGGCAAATTACATCAAATAGTCCATGTTAAACGTATAGCAAAAATTTTAAACTAACGCGAGCACGCGCGTTTCTAGACAACGCCATAGCGGGTCATAGCAACCAGTGAGTATAAATTGGAAATCCCCAATGACGTAGATATTATAAATTGGAAAGCCGAGTCTGTCTTAAAATAAGTAGTACCGTCAGTAAACAAGATGGAAGCCATCTGCTATCGTGTTTGATCATGGAGTAGGCAAGCACAGGTGTGTCGTATGCCTGTAAACATGAATATTTTACAATGACAGATTATATTACATGTTTGTGTTAAATTTTAATTGAAACTCTTGTGCATAAAGACTGCCCACATTAAGTACCGAGGCATACCTCATTTCTCAACAAGTCAGTTTATTTAAAAATATTTCACAACCAGATCTGTAACAACCAGATCTTTTTTTACATTTACATAATAAGTGTATATTTATTGCAGAAAAATTGCCATTTAAGCCTTGAGGACACACTTTTGCTGCTGCCTAGCCCCACACTGATCAGCAGTGAATATTCGCTAGGCCGCTAGTCACTGATAAGGATGACATCGACGCGACTTATTGAGTCCCCCACATTAATTTTTTTCTTCCGACAAATTAAATTCTAAAACATTTTTTGTATGTATTAGAAAAATAAGTAAAGACGTTTGACGTATTTGTAGTTAAAAAGTAATTCCTATTTAGTGTAAATGGGTATTAAAAGGAGTAAAAGGCATCTTTTTGCCCGGAATAGTTACGTCTTGTGTAAACAATGCACGCGCCAATGATTGACACTGCATGATGTAAATTGCACGTATTGAAACAGATTTGCCTAGCCATAGACAATACTGTTGCTGGATGGCATATATATATAGTAGCCTATATTTTACTATGAAGTATCCAGAGAGTTATTCTTATTATAGAGAAAAGTTTGTAGCTTGAGTCCTGTTATGTTCGATAATTAAGATACATTCATGCATAATACATGTGTTGATTAATCTGGTAAGGTTATTGGCTAGTAGTATACCATCATGTGTAAATGAATAAATCAATAATTACAATTGAACAGCTGCTGTCAAATTATTTCATCTGTTTCAATACATCTGAATAAATCTATTGTAGTTTCAACACTGCAAAAAAAATATATATTCAGATAATGTCTAATATACTGAGCGCCATAGAAAACGCATCACTTAGGTTTTCGTATAACAAAAGTACGACACAGATGGTTAATTCCATGCTACGTCGCTGCACAGCGTGCGTAAGAGCCAGTGGCGGACACACACGCTACTGACATCTTTGTCGTACTTTTGGTTTTGACCCCTCTGACTTTGTACCTTTGATTACAGATTAAACATCCATAAGTGTACAAATGTGTTGTTATTGATGTGTTCCCATTTGAATATTGTTCACAATAAGAAGCAAAATAAATAAGACATGTTTACAGGATCATTTGGTTATACGAAAATCTAAGTGATGCGTTTTCTATGGGGCTCAGTATACTAATATCAAGTATAGGATTAAAAAAAATAAACATCCAAGAATAAGATATAAATTTGTTTCATCATGTGACATGTTTATTAAAATACTTTTTGTCATAATAGTAGTGTGTGAATGACTGTGGCAATTTTGGGTTAATGGATTGTATTGTATCACATCCTGATCTGTTGAATGTCTTGGTGGGTTTTATGAACCCGCAATAGATGGTTATTGTTGTCTGTCCATCTCACCATTAATTTTTTGTCATGAGCACTTTACAGATTACAGTTGTTGACAGATTTATTATTGAATTGGTAGAAATAGTTTATTTATATGGCCATACGAAGAAATGTACAGGAAATTTTGAGTTTTTGATCATATGGAGTTCTGAATTAACATTCCAACAAACTTTAATCATGATTTTTGTTTTGCATTTAAATTCAACCTTAATAAAATTTTAATATGTGGGAATTTACTTTAATACAGTTTCATCATATACATGGCAGTGGCAAATCTCCTTCTTTAACATAGCCCAGTTCGGAGCCGAATAGTTGGATGTTAAACCCCATTTCATTTCATTTCTACTTTAACTAATAGTTGAATACACTGTTATTTATGATTAAAATGATTTGAAACGTCTGTGTGTTAACTACATGAAAACTGTGAAAGTTGATGTTCATTATAATGGTGCATTTGCCTGGTTTTAGAACTAGGTTGCTTACCAATGCATTAGTGATGAATGATATATGGATCTTAGTCATGCGTTTGGGTCAATATCTAAATATACTGTCATTGATCAATGATGATAATATAACTATGAAAATACAATTTCAAAGTGATATTTGTATAGTTTTATTTTTGTGTCATTCTACTTGATTGTGTTTCTGTTATTTAAAGTGGCATTATGGAAGATTATATAAAGAGTGGACAGTTCTCACTATACTATAATAGCTAAAAAACAGATAATGAAAAAGGAAATATCCCATATATATTTCAGTGAATAACTAGCATATTTTATTGTAGTCCTAAGCAACCGTCTAAAACCACTGTGATAGGTTTTCAATGAATTAACAGACGGCAAGGTTCATTGAGCCTGTCCATGATCAGCTTCTGGGTTACCAATCATTAAATTGTTTTTTTTGAGATGGCTTTAACAAACCTAGGGGGCGGGGGATGGGATGGCCTAGTGGTCTAGAGTGCTGCGCTTCGACCTCTAGCTGGCCGGTCACCTCTGGCTTGCGGCTGCGGTTTCGATCCCTGGTGTGAGCATATGTGGCATGGAGATAGGGGCGCCTTCTCAACCTTGTGGGTTTCCTCTGGGCACTCCGGTTTCCTCAAAGACCCCTACGCGCAAGTGAATTATTGTAATAAAATTAAACCACATGTCAGTCCCAAAATGACCTAGTTTGTGTTGAGTGGACGTTTCCATTTCTCTCTCGCTCTCTTTTAACAAACCTGCTGGGATTGTTAGACTACAGAACTTATCAGGAAGAAGCCAACATTGTTCATATTAGTCTTACATATGATCGCTGTCAGAGTTTTGTTTCTTTGAATGAGCAACATATCCAATCTTCTCAACACACATGGATTAAAGCTGCCATGCTAACCCATGTTATCACTTCTATTTAGTTCTTTGGGGTTTTTTTTCAACCCTGTAGATTTGGCAACACATTGAGCATTGTATCTGAACCATATTTATAATACAAAAATACTGACTCATGAATGTAAGCAGTCTATTGGAGGAAGAAAAATTTATTCTTGTATTTGAAAATGTTGATGTCGAGACTACATTTCTCTGCAAAGCTTTAAAAATTTTGTTACATGATTGGCAGTCTTATGTTTGAAAATGTCCTAAATTGCAAAAAGAAAAAAAAGGGATGAAAAATGCATAGTACTTTAAATCAGATAATGCATGTGCTTTAAAGGAGCTAAATCGCTAACATTTGGGACCTAGAAATTGACAAATGTGGGTCGCAACGCAACACATATAATACTGTAATATGAATGTATATAAACTGATTTACATTCAATGGTTTCCGTTTTTACTCTAATTTCAAATTAGTTATGTTCGGCGAAATAAGCCAGCAGTCTAAATCGAGCGCAAAATTCTAGCGTCTGGTTATTCCAGTCTACATAAGCCGTTTGATTTGGTGCAATGTGTTTAGCCTTGTCCCCCCAAGTCTCTTGTTAAAACTGGAAACGCATTATGGTACACGATTCGTGTACCAATAGTAAAATATTTATATTGTCTCAAATATTGGATATCAGAAGCCCATCTTTCCCCGGTAAGATCACAGCATCAATGTGGATTTAAATTACAAATAATTCATGTTTCAATGTTGAAGATTTTGGATGATATTGAGTTAGGAACTTAGCTACTTTAAAACATCCTTTTAAACTACAATATGTCATCATTGCAAGGGTAATGGTTTCAATCCCATGGTTGTATGAGACTATGAGTTGAGTTGTCAGTTTGACAGGTTCCCCCCCCCCCCCACACACTGCTAAATTCCCTTGTGGAATTCCCCAAATTACCCAGTTTGTGTTTAGCGCATTAAACAAATTCTTTGTCACTCTCTCAGTAATGTGATTTTTATCTCTCTATTTTACAGAAAGTGATGAAGAGGAGTCACAACCTGATAAAAATGAACTACAATTTACACTACGATCACTAAACAGTAAACTAGAAGATCTCAACACGTGTAACGATCTAATCGCTAAACACGGAGCTGCTTTACAAAAAACATTATCAGAACTTGAACAGTTAGATTCACACTCTGAATCTCATAGCAAGGTCAAGGCTGTCAATGAGCGAGCAACACTCTTCCGTATAACTTCAAATGCAATGATTAATGTAAGTTTCAGTTTTATATTTTACACTAGCCTACATGATCAAACTGATTTAAATACAGATCTATATTTCGTTTGTTTGTTTTTTTACCTTCGATGGCCTACACTACATCAAGATCTGACAAATTATAGCAAGAGTTCTTGTCAGGGGTCATACAAGCGGCTTTGGACCCTATGACGTCAGACATTTGATTAACCAATTACCCACAGTTCTGTGCGAAACACGCCTAAAGCTCACTCACTGTAACAGCCTGTTTCATTGGCTAATCTCTCACACCATTGAGAACGTCACTGATAACTCTTCCAGATCCTCGTGAAGTTGAGACAAGTAAAACAAAATTTTGAACTAATAAAAACGAAACAAAATAGGATCTGTGTTTTAATCAGTTTGACTACAGGGTAGTATCGTAACAGTTAATAAAATTAGGAAATACAGCTCTTGCATTTCCAACCTTGCTACTTGCTCTGCCAAAAATTCCTATGTTTAGATTAGCAGTTTGAATGAAATGTGTGTTCCAATTCCAACTTATTGCTACAACTTTTGCCAAAAACAATACCCCTGTTTACTGTTACTTGACCCCCACAATGCATCTTTAAAAAAGTCATAACTGCATAACCCTTTTCACCAGATTTATATAACTAAGTTCTTGATTTTCAACGACATCTAATAATTACTGTCCATCAAAGTATACTATTGTCTTTGATCATTTTGAAAAATCTTATTGATGCTTCAAAATATTGCACAATACATATACTAATGTTCATGAGATGAAAAGGTCAATTCATTTTGTGAACTACATGTATCTACAGATCTTATTTATCTTCCGATCTTTATATGTTCTTACATTGTAGAATCTTGTGATTTAAACTAATAATGAACAATTGTGTTATTGAAGTCTCGCCAGCAGATAATGAAAAAAATAGGAAATCAACAAGATAAATCAGTTCTCAAATGAATTGCATAGATACGTACTTGATGCTCTTCAGTGGAGTCCAATGCACAAACTTTATACCGAGTCAAACTAATATCTTATCAAATATTGATGATCTTGACCGTGTCTTGTTCTATATCTATTTATAGTAACCTTTGTCATTGAACAGTGATATTTTTCTTCAACTCCTTGTCAAGTTAAACAACATTTCTTTTCATTTCAATACAACTCCTTGCCAATAAGATATAACATTAAACAATGAATATTGTGTGACATCAAGCTTCAGATACGAATGTCAAAAAGATCAATTTAGTTTCAGTGTGATTGATAATGATGGAGGAATAGTGGTACAAGATTTTATATTTTTGGAATTAGCTCCACTAAACTTACATCCTGATTTAAAATTTGGTTGAAAATTTCTAGACTTTGCAATGCATGGGTAACAGAGACAAGGAAAGCTAACAGTAGTAACAGGAGTTATTTCCCTTTGTCATTCTTGCTTTTGTTTGAAGTAATCTCAGTTATGCAGTGATTGTTCATGTGGTTGTAAGATAGAACCTTATTGAAATTTAAAATGTCCTGATCACAAATTTCAGAGAAATCTTCCCATTTACTATTGAACGTATGAAATCTAATAAACACAATACAGGACAATTTTAAGAAACACACAAAATTATTATGAATATTAATTTCTTTAACTCTTCCTTAGGAAAACCAAAAAATAAGTAAGATTTTGAAATAATGGCCGAATAATATTGATACTGTACTCATTGTTAAAGAATGGATTTTGCTGAAAATCTTCATCCTCAATCTCCCCACAGAGAATACTTCAGTCATCTATCTCACAGTCATAATTCTTGACAACAATAAAGCATTTTGATCGTAAAAAAAGACAAATTGACAGCCAAATTGTTGCCATCATTGCAGAATATCAATTTTAACAATCGATTATCCATGTTATTAATGATTGTCAATATTGTTCCATATGGTTACGTAGTGTTCAGTTACTCTTTTCTAGTAATGCTTAATAGAGTTACTTCCCTTGAACACAGGAATGTGAACGAGCAGGAATTATAAACTTTAGTGTCATACAGCCCATTTTCGATGACAGGGCAGTATCTAAGAGCCAAAATTAGTTTTCTGTGGCCTAAATAAAAAAAAAACGGTCATAAATTTCAAGCATGTTTTTGCTGATTTTTATTTCCTGGTATTTCCTGGCCTAAAGCAGAACCCTATTGAAATTTGGAATTAAGAAAGATTGTTAGCTGAGTTTTTTTTAGTTTACATTCTGACTGTTGATAAAGACTGTGAACACAATACAGAAAAAAATTGGTTGCACTGAGGCCAGGGTATAAAAACAGAAACCCTATTGAAATTTAAATGTGTGTTTACTTTTACTCAAGCAGTATGAATACAATTACAACATCACATACATCTTATACTATAGATTTGTAGAAAGAGTTAAATTAAAAAGTCTTGTCATTTGAGAGAATTTTATTCCCAAGCCAAACACAATATCGTCAAACGTGCATGTCTGATATGAAAATCGAGCCAAATACTTCCGTAATATTTAGTATTGACAAGTAGGATTGATTGAAAATTTGTCATGTTCTACAACCTCTACAGATGATATTAACAGGATATGGTCAAAACAATCCAGTGCCACCTGTAATTTTCTTAAATCTTTTGATGGACCTCTTTTTAATCCAAGCTAGGAGATTATTGTCTTTTTATGTTTAGATTTTGTTTTATTAATTAAATATTGAAAAAACTGTTGGGAGTACATTTTACCATGGATAAAACCCTTAAAAGTTAGTAATTGTCCGAAATACGCTAATGACCATCAGAATTATTTGCATGTTAGAGATCATATAAAGTTAATTTTCAATTTTAGAACTTAAATGAGAAGTCATAAATTGCTTACAATTACATGTTGTTATGTACTACACTGAAAAATAGCTGCCACAAGTAAAGAATTACATTGTCAAATGTGTTCTTGTACTTGGACTCAGTACTTGACCTTTGAAGTTTGAACATTACATGTATGTCAAATGTGTTATTTCAGATTGCTGAATGTCTAGATTAATGAATGCTAAACAGTTTTCACATGCCATTTCTTATACATGTACATGGATAGAAAAACAGGAACACCTGTTAATTGAAATATGTCATGCCTAAAGAGTGTAATATTGATTTTTGTTATTAATGTATAGGAATTATAGAGGATAAGTATACAGTAGATATAATGGATAATATGATGTAAATAATCTGTCTTGTTATCAGCTGTTTCTATCTATATATAGTAATGTGACCTATATGAACTTGTTAGTAGTGGTTATAGTTGTCAGTATGTGATGTCATTAACAAGCTGAGAACATGTCACACACAGTACAGGTGAAGTTTATTTGGATGCCCTTTCTTTTAGTTAGGATTTTATTTCTAAACTGGTTATGTAGCATCTTGTACTTTATTTTGGTCCTGTTTTATAATTTATAAGAGGATATTAATATTTGTTTGTGCTTAATTCTCCAATATGATGATTGTAGATATGCTCTAATAGTTCTTGCAAGATAGTGCACTAAATGAACAAGTCATGGGTCATTTGACCAATGTTTTATAAGGTTTAGAGAATTATTTTTTGTGTGTACAGCCGTACAGCCTGAGTAAGCTGATATGTTTAGCCTGTTATTTTTATCTAATTGTGTTTGATATGTACAGTTGTCATACAAAACATAGTACTTGTCTCAAACTCATCAGTCTAGTTATAAATGTTGAACAAGGTCACTGGTCATCACATTCTGCAGTCAGACATGTTTGGAAGGTATATGGAAACACAAAATCTTTATGATGGATTTTGATTTATAATACAGAATTAATGAGATATCTAATTATATTAAATGTTATTGAAAACCACTATAACATGTACCTGTAAAAACGATGTTCATTTTTCATAACTAGTCTAGGCTAGATCCACTTTATAAATGTTCACGACTTGCAAATGAACTGTTTAACTCAATTAAACATCACATAATAGTTTAAAAGTCTTTGAGTCTAAGCTTTGTATAATCACTCTGTGACACTACTTTTTTAGCTGTTTAATTAATTGTCTGTTCTGATACTAAAACAACTCGATGATCTGGATGATCTGATCGTATTATTTCAAGATGTAAAGTTTTCCTTCTTTTAAGTATGTCAACATAAAAATCAGAATAAATAGTTCTAGGTACTGGTACTGTATTTTCTTGTGGATCCTATATTACTTTTTATACGCCCACATTGAAATGTGGTCGTATATTGTCGTCGCCCCCGTCCATCCGTCCGTCCGTCGGTTTGTGGACGCTCTAGGGGCTAAAGTTAATATCCGATTGACTTTAAATTTATTCACAGTGTATAAGGTCATGAGACGAAGAAGCCTATTGATTTTCAGCGATTTCCGATAATTACTGCAAGAGTTATGGCCCTTGATCACTTCAAAAAATCTTGTGGGTGCTCTAGAGGTCAAAGTTAATATTCGATTGACTTCAAATTCATACACAGAGTTGAAGGTGTTGAAACGAACAAATATTTTGATTTTCAATGAATTTTGATAACTGAACAAATAAATCCATCATATTAAATGTTTCTATACTAATTGTTAGTGTGGGGCAAAACTTTATAAAAAGCAAACAAATTCTAATGATTTTCTGATAATTACATAATGAGTTGTTACTCTTAATCAGATTTTAGTGTATTATAAATGTTTCATTACCGAAAAAAGTGTAAATATACGACAACTCTTGTTGACTGCCCGGACGATTTAGCTGCTGTTGGCGTATGTTTCGTTGCCTGGCAACGTATCTTTATTAAATGTCTTGATAAAATATCTAAATTGAGTATGGCAAATAATCTTGGTTAATTGGTGTAATCCAGGTAGTTTGTATACAAAACAGTGGTGACCAAATTGCAACACTTACATGTATAACAATATTGTAGAGAGTGGTTTAATATGGAATGCTAAAGTGTATTAAATCATGAAGAATCCTATTTAACTATAATAATAATTTGACTCGTTACCAAAACTTATGGATAAGGAAGGAAACATTGACCCTCATCTCTAGAAGACTGGGAGATGAGCTGTCCCCTTCACAAAATGCAGTAGAGGAGCCTTTTGGGAGTACAAAAGAAGATAGTAGTGGCTTGCATCATTGGCTGTGTACGGAAGAGTTGGTACCTAATCTATTTGGTGTTTGAAAGTCAACCGGTTTGTAAATAGAACTATTATGTGCTTTGGGCTTGAAGTTCAGACCGGGTACGATTTCTGGAAAAAAATTTACAGATAAGAAAATGCATTTATACTTTCAAGTTTACTTACTTAAGCAGATCTACATAAGTATAAGTTAAAGAAAATATTTACATGTGGAAATCTTGGCTTATGAGCAAGGCTTTAGACTGACCTACAGTCTCTGGAAATACATACCCCGCACAGTGTTGCATTTGATTAGAGGTAATCCAACTACACACTGCTATTATGAGTGGATATTGTTGTTTTAAATTTTGATTTGTCAGTAGTCCGTCTACCAACCAATCACTAACTGCCAATATTGGACCAAATATGTTTACGTAACGTTACGTCATGACTCACGATTTTATTATGCCTAATTAACCCGTGCATAGCAGAATACTGCAGTAAAACTAATTGCGTGACAAACGAGGCTATCATGTCGAATGAAATGTAAACAATACTGTTTGGAAACGAACATACTTTCACCGTTTTTAACGCCTTAAATCACTGTCCAAAGTTTTAGGGGAAGACCCAGATTAAACGAAGGACTGTCATGTTGCTGTATTTAATAGTAAGTGCAGGGGAACTGCACCACACACAATTCTACACAAAAACAAATATACATATAAGACATCATACTAAGAGACCACAAACAAAAACAAATCAAAAAGAGTGAATGGATCCGGGGGCTAGTCGTAAGCGTCCACTGCGCTGTACAGTCCCGGGCCTGTGGTGACATAGACTTCACTCATATTTGAAAACAAGTTGAGAGTAAAACCCAAGGAAACAATTATATAATGTCAGCATGAGTCATGATCTGTCATATGTTGCAAGAATTACGAATGCAAGCATATAAGTGATAGCTTTCATTGAACGGAAAGAATAGACACACTCCAGCATAAGTTCAAGAAACAGACGCTATTCCATCAATGGTCAGAGAGGGATTTCTCAGGCCATTGCTTCAGGAATATGCTGGAAATACAGTTAGTTATATATTGTTGTCTCCCCTGATCCTGCACACTACATTTACCATCAGATCATTTTGATATTTATTGTTAACATTGGTGAGATTTATATTCATTCAATCTTTGTTTAGATTTGTTAATCAAAGAAACTTATGGAATTACAATAATTTCTATTCATGACTGTTGTTCAAATGAATGCTCCATTTTCAACCATTTCCATCTTGATTGCCATTGGTTATATCAATTCAGGCCAAGTGAAAAGAAGCTATTTTTCTTATCAATGACTTTCAATAATAACAAGTTTCACCGACAGCATAATTTTGACCAGATCTGAACAATAAGTTTGACTTCTTTATAAATGGTACATTCCTTACCGTGGTATGATTAAATGAGAATTTAAAAATAAAATGAAAATCAACAAAACAGAAAATCAAACGAAACAGAATCAGTATGTTAGGACTGCATATTGACATTTTTGTCTGCATGCTGTTTTTGTTTACTAATTATCGTGTGTTGTTCTGATCTTGTTCAGAAAATATAACCTGCTGATAAAATGTCTTGTTAATGAGAAGAACATTCTCATAAAGCAAATCATTGATCAGCTATATAACCACCTGCTGTTTGACTGAAAGATCTAACGAAATGGCTGTGTCTGGTAATATAAATATCTTAAGTAAAAATATGAACTTTGACAACATGGTAGATTATTAAACTTTAAGAAATATGTAGAAACTAAGTGTATTAATACTGCCATACTGGTTGATTGATGTGAAAATTGTTCTGTTGGTACCAATTCGAGCTTTAACTGTCACCAAATTTTGTTGTTATATTGCTCTGATTTATTCGAATAAAGTGAAGGGCCAGGACAGGACTAGCAACAACTGTAGTTATATTTTATAGTCTGATTGATGCAGTGAGTGTACAGAGGAGCTTTAAATGATTAAGATAAAGATATTGAACCTAAATCATTGTAGATATTACATGAAGATTGGAGACATAATAATATTAATGGTTTGATTGTGTTTAAATGAACTTTGACCTTAGTCGACTGTTGTTAGGTGTAGATAAGATATAGATGGTATTTTCCGGCTTTTAAATGCTTGATGTTCATAGGGAAGAGAGACAGAATTTAATTAAGTTGTCTTTTGGTAATTTTATATACATATTATAAATGTCTAAACAGAAATATTGAGACTCGGGAAGAGGAGATTAGATTTTATTTACCAGTTTGTTACTGGTAGACAGTGAGTTATTTTTAGTGGTAGTCAGTGAGTTATTTTTAATACTCCCCCATATAATCTGATAAAAGCATTATAAATACAGCTGTCATAAGCTATACATTGTGCTTCTCCTACACATGTATGATTTTATAATATGTACAGATATTAATATATTTTATAATGTAAGATACATAAAAAAAAAACCAGTATTGATGACAAACAGACCTGTAATATATCTAGAAATCGCCCCCATTGAAGATATAAAAATATTGGTGACCTATGATTTTTAATATCTAGAAATAGCATGTTGACTACTTCGCCTAAGACAAGTTGGCTGACAATAACATTAGTATATATATTATTTATATACACTGTCACATTATGTGATAAGATACATGTTCGCATCAACTTTGAACAAAATGGTTAAATTTTACTCTTTATTTTAAGTTAATAATAAATAATAATAACCTCATCCATCTACTGTACTTTATTAGCCAAGCTTGCAGGGCAGAATAAATACAATTTGACAGAAATTTTTTGTAAATATATTTTTATACGCCCACATTTTTATGTGGACGTATATTGTCGGCGCCCCTGTCCGTCCGGACGTCCGTCCATCCGGACGTCCGTCCGTCCACAATTTGTTTGTGGACTCTCTACAGGTCACAATTCTTATCCGATTTTGACGAAACTTGAAATATAGGTTTATCCCCAAAAGATCTCGGCTGCTTTCGATATTGGCATGTATTGGATGAAAACTTCATGGATTATGGCCCCTGATTGTACGAAAAATCACGTTTTTAGCTTGTGGACCTATAGAGGTCACAATTTTGAACCGATTTTGATGAAACTTGACATGCATGTTTATAACCCAAAGATCTTGGTTCCTTTCGATATTTGCGCCTATCGGAATGTAATTTCCTGAATTATGGCCCCTGATTGTCCGAAAAATCACCCTTTTTAGCTTGTGGTCCCTCTGGAGGTCACAATTATTATCCGATTTGAAAAACCACTTGATTATATCACCATTACACCCTAAGGAAGGTTGAGTTCGAATTTCAGTAAAATCGGACGAAAATTGCCATACAAAATGGCCGCCGTTTGTACGCGAATACTGTTAAAAAATGGTATATCAAGGTTGTGGACCCTGTAGAAGTCACATTTTTTATTTGATTTTGATGAAACTTGAAATTCATGGTTATAACCCAAAGATCTTGGTTCCTTTCGATATTTGCGCATATCGGAATGTAACTTCCTGAATTATGGCCCCTGATTATACGCAAAATCGCCTTATTTTAGCTTGTGGTCCCTCTGGTGGTCACAATTATTATCCGATTTAATAAAACGGTTGATTATATTACCGTTACACCGTAAGGAAGGTTGAGTTCGAATTTCGGGAAAATCGGACCAAAGTTGCCATACAAAATGGCCGCCGTTTGTACGCGAATACTGTTAAAAAATTGTATATCATGGTTGTGGACCCTGTAGAGGTCACAATTTTAATTCGATTTTGATGAAACTTGAAATGCATGGTTATAACCTAAAGATCTTGGTTCCTTTCGTTATTTGCGCATATCGGATCGTAACTTCCTGAATTATGGCCCCTGATTGTCCGAAAAATCCCCTATGGTCCCTCTGGAGGTCACAATTATTATCCGATTTGAAAAAACGTTTGACTCTATCACCGTTACGCCCTACGAAAGGTTGAGGTTGAATTTCGAGAAAATTGGACCATAATTGCCAGAAAAAATGGCCGCCGTTTGTACGCGAACAGTGTAAAAATATGGTATGTCAAAGTTGTGGACCCTGTAGAGGTGACAATTTTAATTCGATTTTGATGAAACCTGAAATGCTTGTTTATAACCTAAAGATCTTTATTCTTTTCGATATTTGCGCATATCAAATTGTAACTTAATGAATTATGGCCTTTGATTCTAGGAAAAATCACTTTCGGTATTGCTTGTTCTCTGTCTATCTCTCGAACAATTGTTATCTGATTTTAAAAAAAACTCTGATTATATTACTGTTGCACCGTAAGGAAGGTTGAGTTCGAATTTCGTGAAGATCGTACCAAAATTGCCGGACGAAATGGTCACCGTTTGTACGCGAATATTGTAAAAATATGGTATATCATGGTTGTGGACTCTCTACAGGTCACAATTCTTATCCGATTTTGACGAAAAGTAACATTTCTAGGTTGTGTACCGTCACACCATAATCATTGTCGGCTTCGAATTTCATGAATATCAGACTGGAACTGACCAACAAAATGGCTGCTCCCAATACAGTATGAAATACAGGACTTAATGATGTAGGAAAAATCACTTTCGGTATTGCTTGTTCTCTATCCATCTCTCAAAAATGTGGGCGTATCCTGCCTGACAGTGCCAGCCAGCCTATCTTTATTATTATTATTGACCGAATTTTTACTCATGCTTTAAAAGTTATGTGTCCAGGGTGGCGATAAATGAAATGAAATGGGGTTACGGTCCTACTGATTTTCGGAGAAAGCTCTTTGACTGGTATATTACTAGCTCTGGTAATCTTGATTATTAACACATTATATTTCATTTCAACTTTTGTTATACTTTATGTTATGAGTCCGTTGATTTCTTGATTAGTTATTTTATGAATTTTTGCTGTATTGTTTAGGGAATCATATATTATTTATAATATATTATTTAAATCACACCTGTCACAAATTTTCAGTTACTAGAAATTACAACAAGGTTGTGGTGTTTGATTTTCTGTTGCGAGATTGATCATAAATTTCATTATCTGTACATATGTCTAGAATAGGGTGACTGATCGGAAATAAATAACGGGGGAGTTGTAATTGAATTTGCTTCATTTCTCAAATGACAGAGATAAGAGAATTTTAGACAGCCTTACACACATATAGGTCGACCCAATGGATTTCAGACACCATTTCTAGAAATCTACTTCTTTCCTGCAAATTGATTTTGAATTAAGTTAATTATACTTAGGCAATTAAGTGAAGTATAGCCTCACAACGGAAAACCACCTATTACATCATTGGAGATTTTTATCTTCTTTCGTGAAGAGTTAAATTTCTTGAGTAGACTGGTGTAACTGTTGGTGTATTATTTTGTAAGAATAAATTAGAACTGAAGGCCACCAGACTTAAAAATGGATTTTATCATTAGGTATTGAATTAACTGTAATACTAATACATGCAGTGTAGGTCAGTTTTATTTTATCATTTAGGATTGAATTAGCTATGCTTTGTATAGTAATTCATATAGTACCTGAACTTAGCTATCATACTACAATACTAATTATACATGTAGTACAGTAATTAGATATAATACTATTTAATACATGTAGAGGTATAATTATAGTCTAGCCTTGATTGTCATTGCTACCATTATTGTGATGATAAAGTCTTCATTATCCATTTTCATAGTAAGCGCAAAAAGTGTTTATTAAATCTACTTAATATCGGAGCCATCCGATGGCATCGAGGGTTGATTATGGTCTTGGAAAGTTAATTAATGTCTAATTAATAATTTATCCAACATTTCAGGCCTAAAAAAAAATGGCAATAGGCAGATTTAGCTGTTGCATAATGCTTGTTTGATATTGATTAAATATACGAAATTAACATGTCACAATATTGATTTTAATTGATCATTTTAAAGTGTATGTTAGGTGCATTTTGTTATTCTTTTGTAGAAAATCTGACATAAAACACAGGATATGTATGTATTGACCTACGGTAATCAGTTAAGATTAATCAACAAACCTGTTGTAAGAAGAGACAGTTCATATTCCCACTGGCCACACGCTATTTTCTAGTCATCTGCATGGATCAATTGACACAGAAAAACAAGCGCAAATGTTTAAATAAAGGATTCTAACATTGCATAAATTGACACAAACAACCTTTACCATTTTGAAACATGACACACCTTTGTCACTAAGTTAACAAAGTAAAAACAGTTGTTTTTTAGCGAAAATGAATATGTCTCCGGATTGATACTCCGTCTTCATTATATTTTATTGGTAATTTATTTGTAAATTGGGTTATTCAATACAGTTGTGAACAAGCTTTTGGTGATTGAATGTCATGGCGATACTGGTTATTTAATATTGACTTTGGACACGTTTTATAAAACATTTGTTTGTTTTAGTATAGTTTTGTATTTCCCACAGGTTAGTGAGGACTTTGAAAATTGTTGAATATTGAGCTCATAGTGATAGTCAGTCTCATGTCATGCTGGTAAGGCTGTGTCCTCTGGATAAAATATGTAAGTCTTAATATGGTTGGTTATTGGTTGTGTTTTACTGCCATGAAAACATCTAATTCTTCAAATTGGTGATGAAGCCTATTGCAGGTCTCTCTCTAGCTTCAATTATTATGTAAATTATTATTTAGACGTTATTCAAATGACAAGTGCATAATGGACTCTATTAATATTAAATGGATTTATAGAACATTTGATAATTGAATGTTAAAATGGATATCATAGTAATTATGCTTGAGAATCAGTATTAATATTATCTAGATAGCATTGTACTCCTAACCCTACTAATTAAGCACAGGGGCGGATCTAGGAATTTTGAAAAAGTGGGGGGGGGGGTCGCCAAATGAGGGCACATACTGAAGAGACGGGGCACGCCGTTGAGGGGGGGGGGCAAGACAATTATCCGTCATTTCCTTGCATCTGTAGACATTCCAAGAGCTATTTGGCTGATATTTACGTCTTAGTAAATGTTTGGAGAGAACATATTTGGGGCTTGAAAAAGGTACTTTCAGCAGTAAAAAAGGTACTTTCAGCAGTAAAAAACGGTACTTTCAGCAGCAAAAAAGGGCACTGTCGAAAATTAAGGGGGTGGGGGTGTGCCCCTCCCCCCCCCACTGGATCCGCCTCTGCAGCATATATGTTAGTCTCAAAATTATTATGTTATTTATAAACTGTGTAATAGTATAGGCATACTTTTACTAAATTTAAGTCAATATAGCCTTTATTAACAAACTAATAATGGTTTGTTGGTAACATCTGTTTCACCGGTCGGTATTCAACCCCCACTGTTTGTTATATATATATATATATTGATTTTATTAACGCCTTGTAAACTTATAATATTGTAAGTATATCATATAAAATGTATAATTACCCGGTAGATATGGCGGGGTTAACATAAATCGGCAATATGGTTAACTAGAAACTGAATTTACCGTGAGTGTATTGAATATTTGTGGTATTTATCTTTAGTCCTTTATGTACATGTATATGGTGCTAGAGGAACTGACTGTATTTTTGAATTTATTGAAGATAAATGTTTTATCTCATAGAAATTAGTGATGCTTGATTATATTTTAGTTTTTAAGACCTTTGGCCTTACCGTTATTTCCATTTTGTAATTTTTACGATGGATAATCTCTCAACTTTGTATTCAGTCGAATGACAAAGAGGTCCATCAAAAGATTTTATTTCACACAAAATAGGACCGATGGCATGTTTATGTCATCTGCAGAAGATGGTGAATATCATGACATTTTCAATTCATTAATATCTTTGTATATGCTGACTGAAAGTGAACCTTATTTGGATTGATAATCTCTATAAAAATTTTGCTTTCACAATTATGATGTTTTGAAGCTATTCACAATCCTGCAAAATATGATCAGCAGCTTTTAGGATAGATAACTTACTTGGTGATCATTGAAGATATTGCTTGGACTTACAATAGTCACTGCATGGTTTACAGCTAATCATACTAATCAACTACAAGGGGATGTGTCCTGTCACATGACCAGTTGAATTAACTCAGTTCACCCACCATCAAGTACACATACTTAAATTAGTTTCATTTTTCAACAAACAAAAGAACAATCATTGCTATTAATCAACTCTATGAGCTCATTGAATCAAGGTCATCTACCACCATCTTCTCTTTCATCATACTGTGATTTGTTGTTTATGAGATACGATTGTCTTTTACATCTATGGTATTGGTGATTTTAAATTAACTTTTCTAGAAAATTCTTTTCTGATACAAGTTAATTGTCGCCTTTTGAACTTTTGAGCATGGACAGTCAACAGCTGCTACATGGAAAAGATTAAAATTTGTGATCTGTTTTATTTATAATTTTAAGTACGGGTCGTATTAAAGGATTTTGAAAGTTGGGTTACTGGTAGCAATGTGTGTTATATTTGCCTAGCGAAATGAGTTTTCTTTCAAGTAAGGTAAGTCATATCACTATAAGATAGAAATAATATATCCATTTTTCTGAATAAGTCGTCCAGGAACATCTTGAAAATGTTTGGTTGTTTTAAATGTCAGATTGTCTTTGGTGGTTTGGGTGGTCATTGGTCTGTCAATAGTATGATTGTAATTGGTAAAGGAATATTATGATAAGTGTTACGATGTACAAGGTTATTATATATCAATGTTACAGCATTATAATGTTATGATCAACGTTACGGTTATAACGTTACAGTTGTTTAAAATGTTATGATAAATGTTACGGTATATAATGTTATGATCAATGTTATAGTGTACATGTATATGTTACAGGTTATCATGTTATGATCAATGTTACAGTGTACAATGAATGTTATGATCAATGTTACAGGTTATAATGTTATGACCAATAGTACAAAGTGTAATGTTATGATCAATGGTCCTGTATACAAAGAATGTTACGATCAATGATAACCATTATTCTCGTTGGGTTTTTTTCATTTTTAATCTGCTATTAGTAAAACTTTGATAAAAAAAAATACCTGAAAGTCTGATGTTTTAAATCAATAAATAATTGCATGAAAAATAACTATCAGACTGTAGTGATTCACAAAGTACCTGTTTTATATTGATGTATTCATTAAGTAATTGTAGGGTTAGTGTTCCAGTTTCTCTGATTAGAATTAGAATAAAAGTTTTTTAGTTATTTAGGTCATGTACTGGGTACATCATGATCATATCACCATAAAACAATCAGCCTAAAGATTCATCACATAGTTTGTTTTTTTTTCACTTCTAGTTTTGGTCTGGCTAAACATACTTGGATAAGTTTCATGAAGCAATGCAATTGAAAATATGCCTTCATGTAGTTGATCAGTCAAGCAGTTTTCAAGAAATACTCTAAAAAATTGTGATTTATGAGCTTAATGTTCATAACAAATATTTATTTTCTTGTAATTCCAATACTCTGGTGAAGCATTCTTTAAATAAGTTAAATTTACCAAAGCAAGGTAAACAAAATTGAACCATATACCTAAACCAAACAATTCCATCTGATTTTACAATTCAGTTTTAAAGCTGTGACTTATAGGATATTTACATGGTTTCTTTCAGTTTGTAATTTACCCAATGGACAGGGTGACCACAATTTTCTCTCCCATTAAATGTGTGTGTAGAAAAAACCTTGAACAAGAATTTAAAGGTTATGATTGACACATTTAGCCCCAAGTTAGATATTGTTTATCTTGTGACATTGTTTTATCATAATATAGATCGAATAGTATCATAGTATACATATTTATACTTACTGAAAGCACAGCAAGGAAAACTATAATGGTTCATCAAATCCTGATAGCCATGTCCTATACATATAACAGTTTATAAATCCTGGTTTTACTATGTTAATTAAATTCATTATCACAAATTATTTATGATCATGACAGGTAATTTCCTGTGTTTTCAGGCATGTTCCGAGTTCTATGAATTAGCAGAAGTGAATGGTCGTCGATGGCAAAAGATGTTACAACATGAACATGACCAGAGATTGAAATTGGAGGAAATGGTAGAACAGCTGGCTAAAGATCAGGCCTCGTTAGAAAATAAAGCTAGGAAATCTTTTCATCAACCAACACAAAATCCAGGTAAATTTTTAAGTATACAACAAAAGTTCACAAAGCCAAGTAAAAAAAAAACAATATTAAAGATGCATTATGTAAGATTTAGATGAAGAGCAGGGTTTCTTACTATAACAGCTCAAAAGTAGATAATGAAAATATTCAAGAGTTTATTCAAAATCACTTTATTCCGAGTGTTTGAAGACTTAGCGACAATGGATTATTACAGTAGCATCTTAGTACTTGACAATACAGACTAAGTCTCAATTATCCGTTTTATCTTAAAATTACGCTGGTGTTCTAATCTATTTAATTCACGGCCATCCAGTGTTCTAGAGAGTTGATAATAGGCTTGTCATGTGATTGAATACCTAAATGATAATTTACATGATGTTTGAAGCCCCCTGAACAGACCTGCAATAGGCAGAATTAGCTCTTACATAATAATGCATCTTTAACCATGATCAACTTATATCTGTTTGATTAAATGTTTATTATTGCCAAAATTGACGATAAATATCATGAAATTGTGGCCCCCTCTTACTGAAGAAATAATAAGTTTTACAGTTTTAATCAAAGTCACAGGGCAACCACCTGGGTCCTGTTTCGAAAATCACATCCCACAAAGGCACGATTTATAACAGTCTTGTATTCACACTGGTTTTAGCGCACAAGGCAATTAAAATATGTAATAAATTGATATGCCACTGGTATAAAATATATAATTGTGATAAATCGTTATATAAAATGTTTATTGTACTGTGTTGTAAGTTGTAACTTGCTATTACATGTACATGTATTTATATGAAATGTATTAGGTAAAAGATACACACATCACATCTACAGATTAATGTTTCATGTCTTCCGTATATGTGATAAAGGCTGTCAATTCAGTCCATATAACTAAGCTCTTAGTTTTACATTTTGTTAATATGTCTTCCTGTATTGTCTAGGAGTAAGGTTTGCTTGATTAGTTAAGTATCTTATTTCTATTTCATTTATTTTTATTACCAAACATGGCCGAATGCTTGAGAGACATTAAACACTTTATTGAATTTTCTTTTTAATATCAAACCCAATTTAGTACTGGAAATTACAAAATAATTCCTCATAAATGGGATTTGTATTTTAAATTAGAATTTCACAGAAAACTCTTATTTTACTCAGTTTTTTCTCCAAAAGATTTGTCCAAAATATCAATAAGAGTTGTTTATTTAGCACTTGTTAACAAATATTCATTTAAATGACAATTACCAGTCAGTGGTCCCCTTACATAAATCACATTATGTTATTTTGTTAGTCATGTTGAGTAGAATATTTACGTCATAATCATACAAGTTTTTATTCTTCAAATACATATGAATATTTTGATTTAGTAAATTAAAAGATCAATTGTGACACTAGATCGCTAGTAATTAAGACACAGTACATAGTTTTGTGGTGAAGGTATTCTATAAATAATCATCGTAAAGCTATAATTAATTAATCAGGGGTCTAACATATAGGTTGATTTTATTTCAATAATTCACTTGCTCGTAGGGGTCTTTAGCAAGCAGTAGGAAACCGAAGGACCCAAAGAAAACCGACAAACCATGCCAATTGACTCAATGACAGACCTTATGATACAGCGCAAAGGTGCTAACCATTTGGCCATCCAACCTCCGGCACTGACTTGTAATAGGCTAAGATTGGTAACGTTTGTAAACTTGATTATACTCGATGAAAATGATATTATGGGTAGTACTTTGGTCATGTTTACAAATTAAAGATGTAATGCTTCATAACGATGCCAAGTATTACGCAAGGCGATTACCTGATCGTCCCACAGCAAGTGAAGAAAAATAACTTACTCGCTGAGAATTTTAAGAAAAAATAAAGGTATCAGTATTTCAAAATGTTTTATTACAAGGTTGATCGTGTTTTTATAGATTCATTTTTGTGGAAATTTCAATTTCGACCAAATTAGATATTTTCACTTATATTGTCTGTAACTCAGTGTCAGAACTTGTGCATTCCGACTCATTTAGCCAGCACGGATCACATGAAATAGGAAAAAAAGAGTGGGGGAGAGGGTGGGAATACACAAAACACAATGTCCCAAAACCAATTTGCCACATTTTGAAAATAAAGTCATCTGCACTTAATATTAAGACAGTGAATAAAAATCTCCTCTTTTGCTGTGATATATTGAAGCCTGAAAAGCATGACTGACAATATTCAGTGGTATTGAATGTTTATTTGGTTGATTTCAATTTCTGTTTGATCAACATCAGATCCATGTTTAAAACACAGTCCAGCTTTTATATGAGTCATGTTACTATAAATAGCTGCCTGTAGTGGATCATGATTTCAGTACATACCACGGTTGTGTGAGTTACGACTTAACAAGTAAATCAATGGTATTATCTATTGCAATCACATAATACCCAGTTCACTGTTCCATGGATATAGATTGAAGAGAATTATTTTATGGAGTAGTTGGGATGTAATATGTAAAAGGAATATCGTTTTTATTTTGGGTAGGTTGATAAAAATGGTTTTATATGATATGTTGTCATGGTATTATCTATTGGCAAGTATATATATATGTAATAAGTACAGTCTTTCTTAGATTCAAGAGAAATGAATTTTTGGTGAACTAATATTTGTAAAAGCTCCATTATTCTTAGCTTGTAATGACAAAAATTCGGTAAGTTTGTTAAATGATACATGTAAATTCATGTTTCTCAGTTGGCAAAAGGTAGATTGCAGGGGGATCACATGGCTAAGTTGGTAAGACTCTGGCTTGCTAGCCTGGAGGTCGGGTGTTCGATCCCTGCATTGGCCGAGAAAGTTCATCCAGATTTTCCGGCGTGGTTTCCCCTTGTCAGTGAAGAGGGACTGACAAGGACAGTAGGATGGGATAAAAGACCGAGGTCCTGTGTACACATTGGCCTGCACGTAAAAGATCCCTTGGCAGTTGGAATTCGATATAAGAGTTGGCCATAGCAACCTTGCCCGGGCAAAACTTCCCTCATAGCACACTGTATGTCTTCATTAGCCCAGGTTAGGAGTAGGGCAGTAGGACGTACTACTCTAACCTGAGCATTGCATGCAGTTCTCTTAATCATACTAAATTAATGATATTCATGAGACATTGAACATCATTTCAATTAGTCAGGTTTGTCTGTAAATGCAGTACATGTTCATACTATATAGATAGCCAATGTTAATAAGATATTGGAAATAGCTATTGATTTATTCATTACATGTGTTAGAGTTCAGTTGATTGTTAGAGTGGAAGAAACTTGAAATTATTTAAAACTAATACATGTATCATGAATTATATTAAAGTAGCAATTTTGTTATCAACAGTACCATATTATCTTGAAGACTAAGTATGCTTACCACCAAGAGCAGAGGCCTATCAGGGGGATGTCAGTGGACCCAAAGTCCCTGCCATTGGTTAACCCCTTTTGGACGGATGACGTGTTGACACGCAAATATTTTCCGTGCCCAGAGACGGTTGACGTGTTGACACGTCACACGTGACACCCTGAATCAGTCCTCATTTAAATATGCTAAATTTAGCACGGGGAATCCCCCTTTGCCTTGCGATCATAAACTAGTTATCTCCCGTTGTTCTAGATGGCATCACTTGTATTTTATCGTGCAATTTTCTCGAATTTTCTGCATAGTTACGACCACTAGATCAGTGGTTACGACATATAAACAATGGCGGTTGCCAGGAAGCGCCAGCTGTCTTTCGACGAAGTAAAATAAAATATAAGGCAAGGAAAATTCATTTTGTGAACTCAAAACATCATAAAATTACAACAGGAATTCTTTTTTAAGAATTTAAGTTAAGCAGATTGAAGATAAATTCACATTTAAAAAAAATGATTTTTTCCCCTAAATAATCCCGTCCAGGGTTACGAAATTTCGTCGAAAATCCCGTCCACAAGGGGTTAATATGGCACTGGTTTATCAATCCATAGAACTCAAAATGTTTTCCATTGTATAAAAATATAATATACAATGGTTATTTATAGTTTACTGTATCCTCAAACCTCCCATGTTTCACAAATTAGTTGGCAACCAAAATAGCATTTGTTTATATCTGACAAGGCTATCATGAGATAAGCAAGGGATATTGTACAGGATGTTGTATGTATGTAACAGAAAACTGTTACAATACTTTGAAATTAAAATGCATATGTGGTAGTATGATCAAAAAATTATTGTGACAGCAAATTATTTCAACTGACATGAGCTTTTTACAACTTTAAAGATTATGTATTATATAAATTGTACAGTCAAATCATTGTACCTGTATTATTTTATTTATATGAAGACATTTATTGAATACCCATATATATTGTGCCAAAAAGTCACTATAGAAAATTCAGTTAATTTTTTTCCTTTGCTAGCGAGGGAAGCTCTATACATTTACATGTATTCATAAATGTTTTGTTGTTGTTCACTTAAGCCTTGATTAATGATTATCATTTAAGGGATTTGGGTATCTGATTAAATTGATTAGAGAGTGATTTCTAGTAAAGTTTTGATAGATTAGTTTGAATATATTTTTAGTCCAAATATATCATCAAATCACAAAGTTTATACTCGGCAATGCATCTATAATTTGGAACTTTTATTATTGATATTAAATAAAAGAACAAAGAGTAGTTTACAATCGCTTTTTTATGGCTCATAATGGAAGATCAAAGATGATTGTTACTATTGCAGTACAATATGGTTAGTTTAAAGATGCAACATGTGGACTTATCAAAAATTCATTGAACAATCTTAGAAATGTTTCAATAATTGAGTAAAGTTATAGTTGGTCGTTAATTCCTTATGGAATAGAAGAAAAAATTGTGTGAACATTTGAATACAGAGTGTGAAAGCCATTATTATAGATTTACCTACTTTTACACACTTGTATTTTGTCATTGCCAGTCAATTAGTGGTTGCCAGTTGTTGGAATTGCTTAATACAGTCACACATTGTACATCTCTTTCAAAAAATTAAGAGGTTTTATAAGTTAAGCTGCACGATTGTATGATTATTAGTTGTGGTATATTATTAAAGACAGAGTTTGCCGTCTGTCACCATATGTTGCGATGTGTCACATGTCATGAATTATTTACATTTGTTCAGCCTTTGTTCAGTAGTTTACTTTCTCATCTCGTCAATTTTTTGCTTAATATTCAGAATCATGAACAAATGTAGTACCAACAGACATAAATTCTACAGTCAACACATATATCTTGGATGACCAAATAGTATAAAGTAGTATTCCCACAAAAGTGTTGATCACTTTCTTATTTCTAATATAACTAAAAGTATGGCAATTTTGGTGTATATAAATATGAAAAGTAGAGGCACCCAATCTTACTTGAAAAAAAACTCATGGAGCACATAGAGGACACAACTGAGAGGGTGCCATTAGTTGTCTGATCGAGCGACGTTGAAGGGTTGCAGATTTTCTGAGCAATTTGCATTAGGGAGTGCTTAATATATATGTTAATAAACATGATGGTGAGTGGATGTGGATGAAGTGAGAGATTTAAACGTAAAACAGATTCTAAGACTAAACTGCAGAGAATGAAGTGCACAAGAGATAATGCTAGAATTTGCTAAGGCTTTGATATTTGTCGTAAATGGACACCAATTAATGACAACATCGTCTTTTATATACAATACATTCTCCCTCTGACACCCCTCCATAGTTTCCGTAGTCGCCAAGTCACATGATAAACATGGCTTATTTAAAATTAAATTTAAATAATAGATTTTCCTCGCAAATACATTTCTTTCAGAGGGATTGGAAGCAAAGTTTTGATAGCTTAATGAGTTTGAATATGCTTTAAGTCTAATTATATCATCAAATCATCCAGTTTGTACCTGGGAAGGTATCTTTAACAGACAACATTAACCCCCATTTCATTTCAGCGGTCAAGAACCAAATACCATTGAATGTGTTATGTTTAAGTAGGCAGGGTATGTTTACTATTTTTAGAACACCCGATAATATTTTTTATTTTTTGGGAAAGTTCATATAGTTAATAATTCCCTGCTAGACCACCATTTCAGTCACATAGGTTAAATTGGTATCAATAGGAGCTAATTGATTATGGTTTAGCTTCAAGCCAGTGTTAAAAGCTGTGATCGAAATGTCGTATATTTCAATTCCCTATATTGTATGAACCTTGCAAAAGCTGTCTGTCAAGGTTTTTAATGGACATAACACATTGTATGAAATTAGATAATTATAAAGTATATATGCAATCTATTTTCAGGGTCAAACCCATCAGATGATGAAGATTTTTTTGATGCTTTGGATCACCAAGTGGAGGATGAATTTAAAGTTGCATTACCGCCAAAACCAGAAAAATTACACAGGTACAAAGTCTATCCTTAGCCATTATTTACATAGTACACACTACACAGTCTATCTTCAGTCTTCATCTACACAGATACACACACTACAGTCTATCTTCAGTCTTCATCTACACAGGTACATACTACACAGTCTATCTTCAGTCTTCAGGTACACACTACAGTCTATCTTCAGTCTTCATCTACACAGGTACACACTACAGTCTATCTTCAGTATTTATTTACATGCAGTCTATCTTCAGTATATATTTACACAGGTACACACTACTTTCTATCTTCAGTCTTTAATAATACCTGGTAGTTTAAAATGATTAAACCTACGAATGTACAATTGTCTATGCAGTTTAGCCATTTAAAAAAGATAAAAATGATGTTCAAAAGCATTAGTTACATGTATTATCACGGTCTAGAACATAATTTTCTTAGCATTCCCTAAATGAGTGAGTCTTAACTGTGATTTGATGGTTACACAGCCTTGGATCTTCAAAGTTAGTCAAAGTTAGTACCGTATACTTAAACTTATGGGGGGGTTGGGATGGCTTAGTGGTCTAGAGTGCCGCGCTTCGACATCTAGCTGGCCGGTCACCTCTGGCTTAAGGCTGTGGTTTCGACCCTGGTGTGAGCGTATGTGGCATGGAGATAGGGGCGCCTTCTCAACCTCGTGGGTTTCCTCCGGGCACTCCGGTTTCCTCCCACTGCTAAAGACCCCTACGCGCATGGAATTATTGAAATAAAATTAAACCATATGTTAGTCCCGAAATGACCTAGTTTGTGTTGAGTGGACGTTAAACCCCATTTCTCTCTCTCTCTCTCTTAAACTTATGTCACCAAACGGTTTCAATTTTGAATGTGAAACAAGGGTGTTCTGTTAATGAGATCACAAAGAACAATTGGTTGTAGAGTTGTTAGTAGTTAGATATATATCTGGGTGCAAGATTTCGTAGACACTGGTACTAAATCCATTGACAATGTGAAGTCTCCTTTCATCACCCCCCTCCCCCCCCCCAAAAAAAAATGATTAAAGGATTGTGTTGAGAAGACAGTGAAATCCAATTCCATTCTATATACTGTTTAGATCAGTGGTTCTCAATCTATTTTGCCAACTGCACACCTTCGAACACATGGAAAAATAGCAACACACCTGAAAAATTTTTGAATTTTGCTAAATAAAAACATTTCAAGTAATGACTCAAACTAAATAAAGAAAAACACAGCTTTGAATTTACCAGTAGACACCATTGAATGTTTAACTGGGATCAAATGGTTTTTATACGTCCACAACAAAATTTCACGACACACTTAGGAAGATCCTGAGGCATTCCTGTGTGCCACGTCACACTGGTTGAGAATGACTGGTGTAGATCATAAAAATTAGCATTATAATTTGATCTTCAACATATTTTTTTTATATTGATTTTTGTAATTGTCTTATTATGTATTATTATTAATAGTATCTGGTATCAGGAAGTAATGTCTATTAACAGTTACTGAAACAAGATTTTATCTACCTTGGACTTTTGTTTGGGATTTATTTCTCATTTTCTCCTGGCGCACTAAACAAATAAACTATGGTCTTGTCATTTGTCGTGGTTACATTTAAATGATTATACTTCTCATTTGCTAGTCTTTAGAGTTCTTTACATATCATTGGAAGAGGTGTGATTGTTGTGGCACCAGTAATATACTGAGGGGCATTCCATTATAGTGTAAAACTGCTTTTCAGTCTTAGAATTACCCAAAGCAATTTTGAAAAACTGATTTTTTTTGTTCAAAAATAGATTGCATAAATAATTGTTATGGAAGGAAAATAAGTTGTAAGAAAGACATAAATTTTATGGTGTTATGGATAAATGTTAACAGTTATATTATATTTTATTTTTATGGTGCTATAGATATTTTATTTTTGTGGTGCTGTGGATAAATGTTAACAGTTATATTATATTTTATTTTTGTGGTGCTATAGATGAATGTTATTATATTTTATTTTTATGGTGCTAGAAATATTTTATTTTCATGGTGCTTAGATATTTTATTTTTGTGGTGCTACAGATAAATGTTGATATATTTTATTTTTATGGTTCTGAAGATAAATGTTAATATTTATTTTTTTTTCACCAGAAGAACTGACAGTGATTTTAGTATGGAGAGTTATAACACAAATGATGTCTCGAGTGAATCAGAATCCGAAAATACCATATCAGAAGCCAGAGTCTTCACTGCCAAAACAGATTCACCCCAAAAAACTCAGGTAACTTACAATATTCCTTTGGTTACAAATATGTGTGTGACGGTTGATATCTACATTAGTATTACATTTTGAACAGTTGCAATAAGTGTAAAGTTAAGTTCCTACGGCTACAGTTATAGATATTACAGAGTATCGATGTTAATTGTTATTCATTTAATAATTTAAACAAACCACAATGAAATATATTTGCATCAATGTTAAGATTGGTTATTAAATCGTCTGATGATGATATCAAGTATAAAGTGATTTGTCATACAATTCAAATAAATTTGTTTTGGAAAAATGAAATCCGCCAGTACAATAATCACCTTACTGGCAGGGAACAGGGCTCTCGTTGCAGTTATTTTTGCAGATCTTGACTGACCCTCCATGAAATAGACAGGCTAGAGAATTTATCTGCCCTATATTTAGTATTTGAAAGAAGTTAACCTTAAAACAGAATACAAGCAGTTGAATTTTTAGTTTCTATGTGTAGGAACACCTTGAAATAGTAGAAATTGGAATGTTGTAAACTTTGAGGTCAGTGAGATACATCAGCAGAAGCCTAGGTCCCATTTTCACAAAGCATTCCCAGACTTCAGTTCAGATTTTACTCAACTTTCAATCATTGTTTATGAGAAATATCTTCTTAGTTTCTTGTTAATATATTTGATAGATTAACAAAAAATAGTTTTATAAAGGGGTATATTTTAGTTAAAATTAGGTGAACAATTTTCAGTAAATTCTTAACTTAAAGTCTGTGAATGTTTTGTGAAACTGGGGCTTGTGTGGGATGATGAGATTGACATGTTAAGAAGCATTATGCAAAATCCCGATATTATGTTATCAGACTAGAATATGCTGTTAGTATCGTAAACCACATGGTTTATAATTTATAGAAAGAGTCCAGTTTATAATTTGTCAATATTTTTATTTTTAGAAAGAAATTCTCAAGTCAGAACACAAGCGAACATCCAGCCAAGATAAGCTCAAAGTTCGTCAGTTGACATCTGTTGATTCATTAAATGCCGGCAGTGAATTGGTATCACCAAAACGTGTTCGCAGAACTAGAATACCTGAGAGGCCAAATTATAGTCTTAACTTATGGAGCATTATGAAGAACTGTATCGGAAAAGAGTTGTCCAAAATACCTATGCCGGTAAATTAATTTGAATACTAATGTATAGTTTGTTATAAAATACTTCCTACAGTTTCCAGTCTTTAAATTATACTAATTATAGTGATTTCTTTTTGAATCATGACAATTTTTGCTTGCTAAGAAAACCTCTTAGTTGACATTCAATTTTAATTATCTATTATCAACTCTTCACTACAATCAGCTGTCTTATACTCTTTGTATCTATTCATCAAGATACTTGTGCTATTCCCTTGCTCTCCCTTTTGTCAGTAGAACAAGATTGAGGAGAGGCCCAGGCAAGTGCCTATTCATTTACACTAAAAATAAAGATAATGTGACAGTTGGAAATGAAAATATGAGTAGCCATGGTTAGTTGAGTTAAGCAAAAATTAAACCCTATTTCATTAGATGTGTCATGCCTTAGTTCATTTTGAGATAAATGTGACATTGTTTCCTGTTATTATATTTGATCGTGTGTTGATAAAAGATAATCTATTATCTACTTGTAGATGTAATGATTATGTATGTATGGTATATAGATATAAGTTAGTGATAGGAGATAATGAGATTATATTATAGAAGTCCGTTGTTGTAGTATTACCAGCAATCAGTTATCTTCTACTTCAAATCTGTATTCTATTTCACTGTATTAAAATAACCAATAACAGTCAAGGAGACGAGACTATTTCATCACGGAATAATATTAACAAACAGCTAGTGTTATTGTCAATATTTTACATTAATTTATATCAGCTGTAAATTAATCTTTATTGAAGTTCTATTTGGTTTTACACCATAAGGGAGCCACAGTGGCTTAGTGAACATGACACTTGTTCACGAAACTGGAGGTGTTTTGTTAATCGGAGGGTCTGGCAAGGGAAATTGTCTGGTTGGCCTGGTGTTCTAATTGGCCTGTATTTAAAACAATTCTTAATAGTTTGAATTTGATCAAGAACTGGCAGAAGGACAAGTGTCTTAATCCTCATACAGGGCCGAATGGTTAGCATGTGCACGCTCTATCATAAGGTCTGTTATTGAGTCAACTGACGTGCTTTCGATTCCTAGGTCTGTATGTGTGACAAGGAGTAGGGTTGCCTGTACAACCTCATGAATCTTCTCTGGATCCTCCGGTTTCCTCCCACAGCTGAAGACCCCTTCACACAAGCGATTTATTGAAATAACATTGAACCATATGTCGGTCCTGAAATGACCTAGTTTGTGTCGAAAAGTGGTGGTTAAAGTTGTAAAACTCTCTCTCTCTCTCTCTCTCTCTCTCTCTCTGTATCCATTGGACAACTACAATACATGTTCATTACTTTATACTATATATTACTTTTACAGGTGAATTTTAGCGAGCCTTTATCAATGTTGCAACGAATCACTGAAGAATTTGAATATGCAGATTGTTTAGAGAAAGCAGTCAGATGTGATGACTCAGCCGAACAAATGGCCTGGGTTGCTGCCTTTACTATATCCGCATTTTCCACTACCTTGTTACGAACAGGGAAACCCTTTAACCCTCTCCTCGGAGAAACGTATGAATGTGATAGACTAGATGATTTAGGCTGGAGGAATATAGCTGAGCAGGTAATAAGAAAATGAAAATATGTGGTGGTAGTTATTATTGATGTCTGGTGTGAATCTGAATCCCAAAATATATTATCAGAAGCCAATCAGGATGTTGGAAGAGAGATTATGTATTCACAAGCAAAGCTAATGTATCATTATATGAGCCTTGAATGAAAATAATTGAAAGTCATCCATATTAAAGCCCCAATAACACTCTTGTTGTAACTGAAAAATATGTCCCAATCTTCATTCTGGTCAACAAATCGTATTATTTTAGAATATAAATTTCATCTTAACACACCTATTTTGAAAAATTGGAAAAATCAAACCAATTGATTTGAAAAGTCTAACGTAAACCTTTTCAAATGTGACTTGGATTTTAAAATATTTTCGAACCCTCTGGACAAGTAAAATAGGTTGTAATGGATAATTTACACAACAGGTAGGACACTTAAACATCTAGTACTTAGAATAAGGGTATTATTTATTTTCTGGGGCTACCAAGCCAGCAGGAATGTTATTGTCCCTTTAATGTCTATCTAAAATCTGAAATAATAGGGTTTAATTTGAAAGTCATAAAATAACTAAATAGATCTGTGATGATGACATTCATATAAATAATGATAGTATGATTATATAAATCTTGACATCATTGCTTTAATTAATGGTTCCCTTATTTAAGTACTTTGTAAAATAAAGATTTGAGAAAGTGATCAATTAATTGACATTTTCTTGTATTTTAGGTCTCGCATCACCCTCCAGCATTAGCAATGCATACAGAAGGACGTGGTTGGACATGCTGGCAGGAGTTCACCATGACCAGTAAATTCCGTGGAAAATATTTACAGATTATTCCCCTTGGTAAACATTTTCATTGATATGAAAACATCAGTGATATAGAATATTATCTGCAAACAAATATGATTGATCATGCCTATTTTGAACAATCCAATCTACGCTTGTGTGGCAAATATAGAATATTCCCTACAAAGAACCTGCCACCCTTTAGACATACTTTGAAACAAATCTGCTAAACACAGTAGCCTCTATTGCATTCAGGAGTTTTTTTTGCAACGGGGGAGGTAACTCCATAAGAGACGGTCACTGAACGCTAATTATCAATAAGGTTTACCTTTCATGACCCGAATTCTTCTAACAAAATTTGGAAAAATTCTATTAAAAACTTTAGCCTGTATTACAAACTTATGTTTTTGACATTTGACATTTCAGGTATAGCCCATTTAATCTTTCATAAAACTGGTAATCATTATACCTGGCGGAAAGTTACAACAACGGTACATAATATAATAGTTGGTAAACTATGGGTGGATAATCACGGTGAAATGGATATTACTAATCATAAAAACGGTGATAAATGTCATCTTAAATACTCTGCCTATAGCTACTTCTCTAGAGAAACACCAAGAAAGGTTAGTGAAATTTTGATTGAGGTTTGCTGATTTTAATGCCAATCACGATTTCTGTTGTCAAGCTGACTGAAGAGGTTAGATGTTCCTGAGATTTTCCAAGAATTATTAATCAGATGTCAGTGTTCAATATTAATATATATTGAAGACACATGGTCTATGTTGTCATTAAAGTTTAAAGACATGCTTTATAAAACAAGCTTTTGTTGTTCTTTCATTGGTCACAGTTGGACCGGAACTCTCTCAAATCTGTTGGATCAGATGTGTGAAATTAGTCTGGGTTTGGTGAGCGTTGCCATTAATATACGATTAGCTAAATATCTGTGGATTTGTATTATAGTGCTCCAATACCGAAGAAAATAAAAAATGATGAGACAAATACAGGGTATATCACTGTGGTAAATAGACAATTTTACACCAAAGTTGAATCACTCATCAGTTCTGTATTTCATGTTTACTATAGGTAACAGGTGTTATAACAGACAGTACCAATAAACCAAAGTGGGTATTAACAGGAACTTGGGATAGTCAGATGGAAGGAGCACAAATATTACATGTAGAGGAATCTAATAAAGGAAAGCCAGTCTTCGAAACAGGACCACATAAAGTTTTGTGGAAATGTCGACCTCTTCCGTAAGTTTAAGCTTAAGATGACTTTACCCTTGTTTAGATCCCATATGAATTGACATAAACGATTTTATTGTTCTAAATTTCTCAATAAAAAATGGGCATGCCGTGCAGTTTGCTACAAGGACATGTTTGCCCAGACAGCAGTGCTACCTATTACTCTTAATTACAAATTTCAAATGGCAAGGTTTTTTTTTGATGTGCACTCCACTTTGTACATAGGGCCACAGATTTTGTCCCATTTAGGGGCCACAGATTTTGTCCCATTTAGCATAAATTTTGCATGGTAAGATTCAACATTCATTAATTTACAATCATTTTACTTTTCCATTTGTGCAAGATATTTTCAAATAACAGATTGATTTGTAATTTCAGACCAGGATCAGAGAAATATTATAATTTTACCTCACTAGCTGTTCAGTTAAATGAACCAGAAGATGGTGTGGCTCCAACAGATTCACGTCTTAGACCTGATCAAAGGTTGATGGAGGATGGAAAGTGGGATGAATCTAATAATAGTAAGTTATTATTGGAAGAAAAACAGAGAGCATCTCGACGAAAACGGGAAGCGGAAGCAGAAAAGGCTGCTGCAGAAGGTAAAATATTTTGCATTTAATACAGTATTTAAGGACCATTGAAAAATTTCAACACTTGCGTTCAAACAAATAACCTGCGGAATTGAGTGTTGAACGAGACCTTGGATAAAGAATTTGTAATTAAATGTAAGTTATTATTGAATCATGAACAGAAGGTCTTTCCGCCAGTGATTTATGTTAATGTGTTGAAATTTTGCGACTGTTCCATGATGCTCATTCATCGTAACTAATTATTTATGTGGATGGATGCAAACAAAAAAAATCATTTTTAGGTGGACATGATATTTATATAAGAGCACTTATTTATTAGTGAGTCAGATAAAATGAGAGGGGGATGTAGGTATTGTTTTTTTCAGACGAATGTAGACAGGTCCGAAAGAGTTTGATTTATAATTTCAGGATGTTATTTATCATACTGAAAATATTATTTTTTATTCCAGGTCGTGATTATCCACCGTACTCGGCTACATGGTTCAAGAAGGAAAAAGATCCAATCACTGGAAATCAGATACATCAGTTTACTGGTAAATATTGGAACTGTAAGAGTCGACAAGATTGGTCGAGCTGTCCGGATATCTTTTTGTGATAAAATGTGATTAGTGTATATAGTGTGACATAATAAAATAAGCAATTTAAGAGGAGATGTACCATGACATGTAGGAGAATATAACATGCTATTGTGAATATAGGTGCTATAATAATTCATTGTGACTGGTTAAAAAGAGGATTGACTGATTCTTTCAAAATGATCCATAGAAGCTTTATAGACATTGACAGGCCAGTTAGTCGAAAGGGATCATGGAGACAGTAGCTGTGTATGTGAATAGATGAAAATTTATGAGTCAGATAGCTAAAGTGTTTTATTTGTGATTTGAGTATAAAGTTCTACATAGTGTCTAAAAAAAGAAAATTGACCATCAGAACTTTGTCTCTTGGACATGCTTCCTTATTTTCTGGGATACTCATGTAATCCTGTGTATGCATCAGGATAGGTTAACATTATCTATTCTGTGAAATAACGTGATTTAGTTATCCATGTTGGGAAATAATGTGTGATTTAGTTATAGAATAGTTAGACTTTTCTTTCTAATAATTATTTATATTAAGTAATTTATTTGGTACACTTATTTTTTGTCTTAAGATTTTCTTTTTTGGTTTTAACTCTCTGTTATTGTAATCATGCAAATACAGTTGCTGTTATATTAAAGAATAATCCATTTTTAATTTTAGTAGTGGTAGAATTTATTTTTATTGCTTGATGAATTGAAATTCTTGAAAACAAAAATCTGAATTTTGATAGTATTTTCCATTTTCCTTTATTTTGTTTGTATTTCTTTTTTTGTAAATTAGCCTTCCAACTTGGCTACAATACATTGCAATAGTACCTGTGTGACCAACTTTTCATAATATCCTACACTCTTGGCAAAGACATGTAACAAAATGATGTTTTCATACATTGAATCACATGGTGATGCAGACCAGAAAACAATTATATTGATTTCTCCCCCAGATGATTGTTATTATATTTCCTCATGAAGCGTTTTTACCACTAGTCTTGGTGTATAATATTATTTGATTGTTGCATATTACAGGGTTAGAATATGTTTTATTAAATATATAAATAAGGCTTGTGGCGTGTGTAATAAGTAATTATAGTACATGTACATGTATATATGTTGAAACTGGGGTCTTACTTATATATAAACTCCTTTAAGATCAGTCGTGTGAAGCTAAAATAATGAAGTTTTGAATGAATGCCTTGATAAACATGTAGCTTTGGTGCAGCTAAGTTCATGAATTATCGGTAATCATGGTATATAATCTAAATGGTAAACTTAGTGCCCATAACAGAAGACTGTCTGGATTGTAATCAATGCTGATGTCAAATAATCTGGATTGTAATAGGTTATATAACTTATCATGGAATAGTCTGAATTGCAATCAGTGTTACTATCATGAAATAGTCTGGATTGCTATCAGTCATACTATCATGAAATAGTCTGGATTGTAATCAGTGATACTATCATGAAATAATCTGGTTTCTAATCAGTGCTAATAACCTGAAATAGTTTGGATATTGTAATCAATGTTAATGTCATGGATATAGTCTGGATTGTGTTCAGTGTTACTATTATGAAATAGTCTGGAATTGTATCCAATGCAAATATTATGAAGCAATCTTAGTAGTAATCAACAGGATTCAGTCAGAAATTTAACCAGTGATAATAACATGGATTAGTTTGGATTGTAACCAGTGCTTATAACATGGAATAGTCTGGATTGTAACCAGTGCTTATATCACACAGCAATGCAATCTTGGTTGTAATCAATGCTAATACTAATATAATGAGAACTATCTGGTTTGTAGCAAGTGCTAATAACACGAAATAGTCTGGATTGTAATCAGTGCTTTATTATAAATCATTCAGTAAATTGCAGTTTAGACTGTAATAACAGTAAATCTTACCATTGTTTGGATTAAATTGTTTGGATTGTAATCGAGTATGTCTGATTATTAAAGATACATTATGTAAGATTTAGATAAGGAACTAGCCATTCATGCTATAATAGTTCGAAAGTAGATAATGTCAAATGAATAATTCAAAACTTTCATTCAAATTACTCTATTGCAAGCGAAGATATTAGCCTTTGAAGGTTTGACAGACGTGTGCAATAATTTCAACCACAGTATTGGTTGTTCGAAGTTAAGTCTCGGTTTACATATTTGATTAAATCACAGTATGGCTGAACAATTTTAATCTATTTAATATCGGAGAAATCTGATGCCATCAAGAGTTGATTAAGGCCTGGGTCACTTAATTAATGTCTAATGAATACTTTAGAAAACATTTCAGGCCTAAAGAAAGACTTGTAATAGGCAGATTTAGCTCTTGCATAATGCATGGTTAATATACCATGAAATAGTGTGAATAAGTTAAGTAATAAAATCATGAAGTAGTAAGGATAATATAAAATAAAAAACAATTGAATAGTTTGGAAGACATAAAATAATAAAATCATGGTACAGTTAGGAGATAATGTTATAGTGGTTCTTAATATGGTATGTACATTTTTATGTATAAGGCTCTAGGATTCAGCTAAATTATATATTTGTTATATTTCATATACACTGTTTATATCATGTATATGCTGAAAATAGAAAACAACTAAGTATATGATACATAGATAAAGTAATGATATTAATTTATGTTATTGTAATCACCTTACAATAGACATGATATAAACACACATGAAGGAAAGTAATGATCTAAAGTACGATAATCAGAAATGTTTAAAGTAAACTATAAACTGACACTGGACTCAACAAGGTAAACCAAACACCAAAGTGTGATAATATATGAACCGCTTGGAAAATGATATATGTGTTTGTAACTCTGGTGAATATTACAGGCTACTATAAAACTTTAAATTATTGTTCATGTGAAATAAATGTCAGTATTTCGGAAGAAACAAATGCATTAATTTTCCAGGACTAATTTAACAGTCAATGTTTAAAGTAGCTAAGTCTCTAACTCGATATCATACAAAGTCTTGCACGTTGAAAACACGAATTATTTGTCAATTCAAATCAACATTGATGTTGTTATCTTACCTTGAAAGGTGGGCTTCTGATATCCAATATTTAAGACAAAATAAACATTTTACCATTGGTACACGAATCGTGTACATGGTGTGTTTCAGCGTCCTTTGTAACAAGTGACCAGAATGAACAAGGCTAGACAAATTCCACAATTCAGTCAAACGGCGATAGCATAACTTCAATCTGTTTCGCATAACCTATCTAGAGAAAATGCGCAATAGACTGGAATAACCAGACACGAGAAATTTCTATTGGTTTGAGGCTCCTGCCGTATTTCTCTGGACATAACTGATTTGACATTATATAGTCCAAATGGAAACAGTTGAATGTAAATCAGTTCATATACAATCAGTTCACTTATTATATGTGTTGCGACCCATTTGGGTCATTTTCTAGCTCCTTTAACAAAACACAGCAGTCGGGCAGAAATGTCAAATGTGGTTCAATGTTTAGCTTTACAACAAAAAGTAGCATTTTGTCTTTGTTTTGACCCATTGGTTTATTCCATTTATTTGATGGTGCCAAAATTTCATGTACAGTATATTGCAACTGATTTGAGCAAGTACAAAGTAATGTTAATTATGTATTGATATTGTTGTAGTTACAAGTACATATATATATACAGGTATGTAATAATTACTTTGAATATAAAAATGCATTCTATAGCTACAAGTTTGTTATGTACAGCTTACGTTTGTCACATATAATAGAAATTATTTAACTATATAATGATAATTTATTAAAGGGGTGTTATTTAAGATTTAGATCTGGCCATTCTCGCTATAATGTTTCAAAAAAAGATAATGTAAAATGAATATGTTCAAAATTTCATTCATCAAATTACTTTATTTTGAGCAAAGTTGTCAATGGCTGTAGTTTTGACGAGATGTGTGAATTGAGCGCAACCACCTCACTGGTCACCATTCATTAATATAATGAACAGTTAAATGACCGAACTGTTCTATTCTACTTAAAATCAGAGCCAGCCAATGACATAGAGAGTTGAATATGGTCTTGTCATGTTAATAAATGTCTAATTAAGGTAACATTTAAGGCACAAAAAAAGACCTATGATACAATGCCCATTTAATTGTTCATTATATTAATGAATAGTGAATAAAAAGTGAATAGAAATTTTGAATCACTGGTTAATAACAACTCAATATTTAGCATTTGACTTGTATACAGATGACAGTATTTGATAGAGCCACAAAAAAGAAACGGTAATTAAGCCAGATGATTGTGTCCTTTGAAAGATGTCTATAGTCTCAGTTTTCCAGTGTTAGTTTATGTTAAGAGTATAATATATCTAGATATGGAAGGTTGTCTATGTGTTCAGAATGAGAGAGGGTAATGAATGATTGTTACATATTATACTGTAGATTACCTGAACTAACCAGTAGTAAATATATATAAGTAATGAATGTATAAATCAGTTAATTATAAAGTTTTACGTGTATATAGAGCTAAATAATGTACCTCCCGCTCCGGGGTAGTGAAATTCACCAATAATTGTAAATTCCTGATCATTAAGTATTTTGTACAAATGAATAAAAGGAATGATATATTTCTGGAGTTAATGTACTCTGTTAAACCTTGAACCACCTCAATGTAAGTTTGTTACAGATAAATCATACAGAACAGGGAATATTTAAAGAGGTGATCTTCTTAAAAGACTTGAAAAAAACATTATCTCTTTTACAGGATAGAGGTAACATATCAGTTAAATGGTCCAGTGTTGTACCATGATTTGCCTTTAGAAAAATATAATTTTAGTGTTTAAATGACCGTAAGAGTAGTAAGTAAAATCAAGAAGATGTAAAATGTTGATTTTATTTGAATTGATTATTTATGTGTATTGTTGAAATTTAAGCTGTGTTTATGAAAGTATGGAATACAGCATGAAAATATTGTTATGAACAGTATAATGTATTACTGACTAAAATTAATAAAATTTAAACATAACTGTAATATACATTTATAGTGCAAGCTTGAAAGGTCTTAAGAATTTTCACTCTTGCCTTGTTGCTAAATGATTTTATAGGCTTATATTCAAATTAGCTTAAAAATGATCATATTGACAACCAAATTGACTCTGGTATGTGTTGATGAGGATGCTGGATTGTTATTCAACAAGGTTCCAATGTGACCTTTCACTCAGTTATTGCTTTTTTGTGGAATTGAGAGAATTCAGAATTTGAACTCTCAATCGAGTAGCACCGAAGTATCTGAACAAGTCTTCTATGCATTAGATTTTTACATTTCTGCTGAGCTTGTGCCTAATCTGTGTACGTTTTAGTCTTGCATTTTATTTAGTTGATGAATGAGCCTTGTTTATTTTTCAAATCTCGTTATGTTCCCACATAGTAAAAATGATAAATAATACTATGTATTAAATAGATTCAGCATTAGAACCCACATTCATGTCATTTCCATTTTTATATTTAATAACTTTAACCACCAAATTATAAACAGCCAATCTATGATGAATTAATGATATATTATTACTTTCAATTCTCTTATTTAAGAGGTGTAAAGTTTTAATTATGATGTTCGCATTGATAGTTAAGTTTTCTTCCATTTTATAGTGACACTAAAAATTCAGTATTGACAGGAGAGGATCATTATATTGTAAATCATTTCACTACATTTAATATTGATTTGTTATATAAGCTAGAACGTCTGTAATTTACTTGAACAATCAAGAGTTTGATAATGAATTTACTTATAAAGTCCCAAAAAGTATCCCACAGTCCATTATTCTTTTCAGTTCTGTTGACTGTGATAGACATATCACTTTGTTTTTATCTCTTTTTAAGAAATGAATAAATATGCAAATTTAAATGTTAGTTTTTTGTTTTTATGTTGCATTTATTGTATTTAGACGTACATGTAGGGCATGTCCATTGTTTTCAGAATTTGTTCACTTTCGTATTTAAATGCATACCACTAGAATAAATTTCCAGAAAACCTTTCCTGTAAAACAATTACTTTGACTATGAATATAATTATCTTTAATTCATATTATTCTATTAAATAGACCCACACAGTTTTCTTAAAACCTTACAAATACTGCACTTCTTAAACATTTATTTAAAAAGTTATATTTTGGGGAGTCATTTTCCTACTAGAAATGTTTTTGTACATGGTAGTTAATGGATTGATGCATGGATCTCAAATATCTCACTCAATATGATATATAGTGTTTTCAAAATCAGTGACGTCTACCAAAATGGTTCCTGGAAGTGGTTCAAGCACTTGATAGCAGACATAAATATTAAAAATTTGATTTGCACAGTTAACACTGCAAATAGTAATAGAGAAATAGAATGTAGTGTTGTAGTTTTAATATGAAATTTTGTAATCTTACTCTTTAATTACTGATATATCAATCAAAATGTATATTTAAATAAACCTATCTAACTGACTGCCAGATCAGTATATATGGGGTACATGTACAATGTATAAGTAAACATTAAAGGCGACTTGATCTAGAATTGTGTTGATTTTTTATGGTTGATGGTTTACTTATCTTATATTTATTAATATTGATTTTGTTCAGCCCAATTTTTGTCAATGTTATTTTTTTCTTTTCAAATTTTTGTGATTATTATTATTTATTCTTTGAAATCCTATGATATTTGAAATGAATTAGGCATTTGATTTGTATAAATTTTGAGAATTGTACATACCCGGTAATCAGTTATATTTGAGCATTAAACAATTTTAATGTTGCTTAAATAAAACCTTTTCTCAATCACTTCACCCTTTATATAGATAAATGAATTACAAGCCATAAAAAGCTGCACTATTATTGATTGGAGAAAATACAATAAAGGGAATGTTATTTGTTAGCTGTATATAGTTAATGATTTGTAAAATTATGTAATAAAGTATATTTTATCAATTCAAATCTGTTTTGTATCATCTATCCATATTAATTGATTAAGCGGGTTCTGATAAAAATGGGGAGTTTCAAAGAAACAGGGGCATTAGTTGGTTAGCTAGTGTTGTGTCGTGAGGGTTATACCACAATCATGAAATCATGTATTGGCTCATCCATCTCTTCATCAGCAATCTCATTTCAACTGCTTAATTATGTGTTAAAAGCCCTTAAACTGATCTACCTTAGGGCTGAGCAACTAACTCAATATACATGATACGTTTGTGAACCTGTCAATCTTCATCTGGAAATTGAAACTGGTGTCCCAAGCTGTATTGTAGTGTAGGTGAACCTTACCTATCACTAGGGTCATGCACTGTATGGACCTCCAAAGGAACAGCAATCGATTGTCGGGTCACCCAATAAAAAAATTAAATTGACCAAAAGGGTTACTTGTCCAAACAAACGGTCTTGACATTCACGGCCAAATGATTCAACAATATGAGGTGAAAAACTGAGACAAGTTTAATGCACCATTCCTCTGTATTTTTAAGACTGTTCCAACCGGGATAGTCCCTTTAAAGCCAGGGAAAAAGGATTAACACTTTTCACTATTAAAATAGTGAATTTCCCCTTTACTTAAACCTAAATACAGCTGGAATTTTCCTGGTCTTCAGATCGTCAGATGTTGTTCATAGTGGTTGTGGTAGATTTCGGAAACAGTAAGACTGGTAAAAATCAACATTAATGGCAATCGGAAAATGTTTGGTAGTCTGCCTCCAAACAGTAAAAATTAATGAGTGGCCTCCCCCTTAGTCTTCGTGCCAAAGACAATTTTAACATCCCTCGTCTTTATATGCCTACATTGGGCACTTAGTAATGTATTTGTGTCTACTTTATCGCTAATTATGGGGCTATATTAATATTAGGGCATGTTATTAAGCAATATGATCAAATGGTGGCTTTCTGGAAGTTGATTAGTAGTAAAGGGAAGTAACTCTAATGTTATCGCATTGTAAACAACTTTGAATTTCATTTTATTATGCAAGATATAATTACCTATTAACAAATGTAATAATGGACTCGTTTGTTGTTAAAAGGAAGAGGCGAATAGGCGAACAAAGCACAGAATTTAACTCAGAACATGTCACCAAAAAATCAAAGGATGATTCAACAGAAACTGATCAAGGAGCAGTTCATTCAATTTTATGGAAGGAAATCCGACGCGAAAATCTGTGTTGTGATTACACAGTTTTCTACAGTAAGCACCAAGCAGACGAATTGTTAGCTGAATGTGAAAAAAACCTAATTTATAATGAAGGAGAAATGGCTCGTGTTCATTTGTATGGAAAATGGATGGAGATTGCTCGAAAACAGGTAGACTAATGTCAACCCTACATTATTCAATGATTGAAACACATAAATAAATGAATCTAGTTGGTAGCCCTGCCTATAGTAAGGCCTATCGATTTGCCATACTACTATTACGACAATACACCGGGTTAGGCCAGTTAGGGTTAATTTCCGGTATGTAGTATAGTCCGGTATGTATATAGTATAGCCCGGTATGTAGTGTAGCTGAACTGAAATGGGGTTTAACATCCTACTCGTTCTGCACCTAACGTGGGCTAATGGAAGACGGGCATACGCCATACAGTGTAGTATAGCCTGGTATGTAGTATAGCCCGGGTATTGAGTGTTTTCTGGTATTCAGTAGGCTATAACATGGTGTTTTCTGGTATGTAGTAAACCCTATTATCACTAAACATATAGGCCTAATGCAGCACTTCTCCTAGTGCTATTACATATCAGTAACCCAGATGCTTACATGTTTCATGCTATATAATATGGCTAAACTGATGGACAGATTCTAAAGTGTAGCCTGGATAAATAATTGGAAATGAAATGGGGTTGAATGTCCAACTGTTTTGCTTTGACTGCGCTAATGAAGACAGGCATATGCCATACAGTTAGCCAAGGGATCTTTTACATACATGCCATTTTGTACACAGGACCTCATTTTTTGGTCCCATCCAATTCACTAGGCCATTGATAAATAATTGGAAATCAGAAATTGAGACATGAGTTTAATGAATATGAAATAATTTTATTATATAGCACAGGATATACATTTACATTTTTATACTTGGTTTAGCCCTTTCCAGATTTTAATGCCAAATGTTTGGTAGTGCAAAACATCATGGACATTCAATTACCAATTAGCAAGGCTCTTGTTTTTAAGGTTGCTTTTGGAGATGATGGCTTATCCTATAGATTTTCCGGAAAGACAGTGTCGGCACGGCCATGGATTCCACTTGTACAGAAAATAAAGGATGATATCACTAAAGCTACAGGATATACTTTCAACTTTGTCCTTGTTAACCGGTAATATTATTTTTTTTTTCACTGAGCTAGTAATTTATACAATAATACACCACCAATAAGACCACTCTTTAATTCCTTTTTTTAGTTCATATTTCAGGGGATCTTGTTATAATATGCCCATCTCTCCCGTAATCTGGAAAAACCTAGTAACACTGTTGAATGTAGTTTTGAGTAAACAAAGGAAAACTGTTTTGTTAAGCTACTGAATATATAACCAATTTTATTTTGTCATTCACGATGAAGATAATTAGAAGCCATTTCGGTGAAGGAGAAAAAAAACTATTATTAAATATACATGTGTACTATGTCCAAATATGGGTCTAACTCAATTTTCACCAAAATTTGACTTGCTAGGTTTTTCCAGATTACAGGAGATCTGTATGAGTCTACTATTCCAGATATAATAATTATGCAAGTGTCGTGTTTAGTAGCAATCCCAGATAAAGTTCAGTGAACACTACTGGTTAGTTGGCTTGGGATGAAATAATGTTGGAAATCTAATATCCTAAACCTATGCCAAAGTTATAGTTTTTGTTGTGATTATCAAGGAACTCATACAATTGAAGAATAAAATTCCATTGTAACTTTGGTGATTATTTCCAAATGACTCAACATTTTTATGTAAGTTTTAGACAAGGTTAAACTAAAAACTTTGATCGCGGCACTTTTCTTGGATAAAAATACTTGAATTTTTTTCAGATACAAAGATGGTCATGATCATATAGGAGAACATAAAGATGATGAGAAGGATTTAGTATTTGGTCATCCAATAGCTTCACTGAGTTTGGGACAGGCGAGGGATTTTGTTTTCAAACATCAAGATAGTCGAGGGAAAAAGGCCACGAGAGACATTCCTACTGTGAAATTAGAATTACAGCATGGTAGCCTTCTAATGATGAAGCATCCAACTAACTCATTCTGGTACCATTCCCTACCTGCGCGTAAAAAACTCATCAATGTAAGGATTAACTTTACATTTAGACAAATGGTGGTAAAAAAAGCATCATAGTCAGACCTATGGAAGTTCTTCTGATGTTAAAGGAACTGTACAGGTTATATTTTAATTAGTAAAGCTGTTAAATTCTTTGTGAAAGACTACGAGCAATGGTTATCCTAGCACCAGTCAACTATCTGAAACTCTGTGTTAGGTTAATGAATAAATACAAACTCAACACTTGTAATGGTGTCTGGATAATCTCATCTATGATCTCATCACTCACAGTACATTAACACCAAGTCTTTGTCTGAGTAATGTGTATTTTATTGCTCAAATACTGAGTTGAAGATTTCAGACACAATAAAAAGGTTAATTTTTACCCCACGCTGCCAGCAAGACACAAATCTAATCACTGTGTGCTTACTTTCTCTTCTTTCTTGCGGGCATAGTTTGTTTGTGATGGGAATCGGCCATTTATACCACAACTCGACATTTGATTTGAATACTTAACAACCAAAAGATCTGTTCTGTACACGAGACCTTGACAGGAACTCTGTACTGCACCACTGACATTGGGAAGCATGCTGGAAAATCCTGATCGAATATGGGACCTCAAGGTTAACAACCACATGCACTTACAGAGCCACCGTGGCTCACCTTAATGGTCAAAGACAGATATTAACCCATTTTTAAACGAGTACAGCCTGTAACCTCAAATTAGTCATACCAAACAAATTGCAAGTATTAATGTTGTAGATAGAAAGTAACAAACAAAAAAACATTTTTTTTTTTTTATAAACAATTTCAGCACTGATTTGTACAAGTATTCATTATGTCTTAGAATAAAAAAATGTGTCACTAACAAAGACTTATGTATACTATTTTGAATAATAAAAGATTACATAACAATTACTCTAATTAGGTGACTTTCCATAGATGTGACGAAAAGAAAACAGAGAGTTATTTAAAATGATTATAAATAAATATTCAAGTAAAAGTTGTGTAGGGTCATAAAGTGGAACAGTTCAAACATATTTTGATGTAATCTAAAAATAAGAGAGGCTACGCATGTTGATTTAGTTTCAAGTTGTGTATTATATATATGTACATTTAAAAATATTCACTTAGTTAATAGAAACTAACGCAGATCAGCTGACAGGCCAATATTTGCTTTTACCAGATTATCAGAATTTGGGAATAATTTACTGAGAACTTGAGAACTTCAAAGTACTGTTTAAAATACAAATCATATTTTAAACAGTAATACACAAATCTGATAAATTTTACATTATGAAATGTACAAGATGAAATGGGGTTCAACATCCTACTGTTCTGCTCCAAACTGGGTTAATGAAGACGGGATGTAATGTACATGTTGATTTTAGTGTTGAAAGAATACTACTGCTTTTACCTTTCACATGAACACATTATGTAATACTAAAACCATACACCATGTTTAAAACATTAAGAAATATGTCACGTTTCAAATGAGGAATCTAAATAATTATAAAGTTCGGAAAGTTTATTTTGCACAAAATCATCAGTTAATGTATTGTTCTTTTTGCCAGTTACGTCCCAACCATTATTTGAGGCTTTCTGTAACCTTCTTTTATACTTTGTTGGAACGAAACCGTCAAAATCAACAACTCGTCTAAACCTCTTTTTACTGATCAGCTGACTCGGTTGCTTTGATTTACCAGGCGATTCATATATTGTCTCCCATGTCTTTTCTAATGGCGCTTTATAATTCTTGTTCATGTAAAGATCTTCCAGGTTTTCTTGAACTGGCTTCTTCGGACGAGTGTATTTGACAAACCTTGAAATGAAAAATTTCTGGGGTGGTTCTTCTTCTTCGTACATTTGACCAGCTTGATAAATATCAAGAGATTTCCTTCTTGTTCGCTTTGATTTCCGCACGTTTGATTCCTCAGCGGTATTGTCTGAGCTTTCAGTCTCTTCATTAGTAATGTTATTACTTTCAGAGCTGATGTAATATTCAGCTGACTTGCGTCGCGATCTTCTTTTAGTTTTCATTTCATTTTCTTTTTGAGAATCTATACTCTCGGCTAAACTTGTCATATTGAAATTGTCTAATTCACAATCAATCATATCTACATTTTGACTGGGATAGGTTTCTGAGTCAGTTAATATTACCGGAGATATTTCTTTACAGTTGTTAAAAACATTTGTCGAATTGTCAAGTTTCTCATCCACTTCCATCGTTAGCTTTGTATCAAAGGTTTCTCCTCCATGATTTAAAGGCGCAGTAGAGCTGAAATCATTAGAATCAGTTTCAACTTCATGTACTACATCAACAGGATTTTTTTCAGCCTGTTCATTATTGCCAACACCGGTAGTTTTGCTCAAGTTGCCCTCCAAATTTTTATCTGCTTTTAATCGTTTCACTGTTTTCTTTTGACTTTTGCCACGTCTGATTGAAATCTTGCGAACCAAAGTGTTGAATAATCCCATAGCACCAGAAGCAATGTTATCCAAACTTTCTGATATACTTGAAGGTGATATTATCTTTCTGGATTCAGTGTTTTCTTCTGTTTCTTTACTGCTGTCCTGTTCAATATGATAGTTTGTTTCATCTATTGCTTGATTTGATGATGTTAAACTCAAATTGTGGCATTTGTCTTCAGTGATTGGTGTCAACACTGGGTCACTTGTGGGAGTTTCTGTGTTCAGCACGTCTAATTGGTATGATAAGGGACTGGGATTAGTAACATTGCTTGGACTATTATTAAAGTTATCGGGATTAATCTTACTAATAAGCTTGTTAACTGATAGATTATTATGTTCTTCATAGGAGTTGTTTTCATAAAAATTATTCAAAGTAATATCTGTCGGTTCATTATTTGTTAAATTCATATAATTGTCTATACTTTCCGTGGTTTTAGTTAAGGCATCAGAAGTTTCTAAATGAGGAGTATTTGGGTTTGAGGATATAATACAGTTTGGTGATACATTTTCATTAAGTGTCCAACTACTTGAAGGTGTCAAATTTTTTGCAGAACTGGTACACAAAATTCCTTGACTAGTAACTGGAGTCGCGTATGGAGAAAAAACAGAAAATGGTGAATCGGCTAAAATATCTTCGTCAACATCTGGTGTGACTGGATATACTTTCTTAGTGGAAGTGTTTAATTGGCGTAATACTGGCGTTGTGAAATCGTCTACAAATTCCATATTTAGATTATTATTAAAGCTTTGGTCAGGGGTTATGAGAGGTGATTGTTGTTTGTTGTCTGTGAATTTCATTAAATCAGGACTGACAGTTAAAACTGTAGGTGATTTTTCAGTAGTGATATCCGCCCGCATCATTTCTAGTTCAAGGGAACTTGTGTCCAATTTAAGAAGGGGCTTCTGTAGCAGAATACTTGACCGCCTTTTCTTACGCTGTTCTTTCAAACTTTCTTCTTGAGTATCCATCCAAACAGTTCCAAAAACATTTCCACTGTCTGTTAAACCACCGCCATTAATTAATATACTGTCATCAATCACTGAAGTATCATTTAGACCCCCTTCATTATTATTAAAAGTATTAATGGACTGTCGTCGTAAATTTCGAATGGATCGTCTTCTCTTTTTTTTCTCCATCTTGGTGGACTGAATTATCTGAAATAAAAATATTTAAAAGCTACATTCATTACATAATTATTTATTATACACAGGAAAATATTTGATTGTCTTGGATCTAAAAGTAAAACTAGACATAACCTACATATTTACTTAATTTGTTTAAGAAATTCAAAGATATCACTTTAGTTCTGGGTCAATTTTTACATTGAAATTGAGGAAGGCTAGACAGAATGAAGCCGTTTAAAATTTATAGACTAAAATTATTTACGGTACTATTAGAGTTAGCAAATTTGGCATAGGCCTACATGTACCGGTACATAATAATTAATTAAATTTACAATATTGGGCTGCTGGGGTAATTTTGTTGTTTGATACATTTATGATTAATTAAACAGGGCTCTTAATTTGACCAAATATGTTTACACTACGTTACATCATCATGCATGGCTCACAGATTTATTATGCCCGATAAACCAGTGCATGGCAGGAAAACTAATTGCGTGACAAACGAGGCTATCAACAAGAATTCAATGTGAATATTGTAAACAAACAATACTGTATGAAGACGAAAAATACTTTCTTCATCGATTTTAATACCTTAAATTTTTATAATCATTGTGTCTTAATTATTCATTATTGGATAGTGGCCTACCCAAAATGGAAACGATTGAAATTAAATGTAAAAAGTCATCATTAATTTATACATTCTATTTCTAAACATTAGGCCTATCCTATGCGTTGTAAAGTTTTGGGTCCCGATTTAGCTCCTTTAGCCAATGAATATACTAGAGTACCAGACAGGAGTAGATACTATTTTTTTTATTATTATTTCTATAGCCATGCCATAGGCCAATAGAATAGGCCTAGTCTCTCTAAATTATACAAAAAAATTCAATTTTTGTGTCAAAAGACAATTTGATCGAATTGTAAGGCCACAATTTTCAAAATCTATTCTAACATTTTCGTGACTGTCAAAAGCTCGGAAACATGGCTATTTCACCTACACCAAATCGGACTTCTTTTGTCTTGAATTGATGAAATCCGACAACGAAATTACAAATACAAAATAAACATTTCTTCTTCCTGCAGTCGCGCTAGCTGTGTTTGAACCTGTTTCCGGTCTCTTCAACCAATCAAATTTCTTTCTTTTCCTAAATGTTGCACTGCGCATATACCGGTAAACAAGATGTCAGCGCCCATGAATTAGATTTTATTTGTTTTGATTTTCTTGTAATAGTCTTGCACTAGCAGACAGCATTATGAGCAGATTTATTTACCGAGAAAGTTATGGGTCGTCGCCAGAGGTCAAAGAATACTACCAATCATTGGATGGCTCCTTGACAGTAATTGATAAATCTCCTAAATTTACAACAATCTCGCAGTTTTTCAGGGTACGCTTTAAAGTTCCAATTTCATATTTTCTAAGAAAGTCAAAACATAATTATTTCTATGTTTTTTGCTCAAAAGGTTGTCAACTCACTATTATACGATCATGGGCAAAATTTTTTAGGCAGACACCGATTGATTGAGGAAATAGTTAACCAATTACCTCCCTTGTTTTCCCATTCCTCTCCATGGACGGCCATCTTCAAACGTTTGAATTTGAAGTTGAAAATGATATTTTTGCCAATTTCTCAACTGGCAATAGTGAATTAAAGGATTAATAGGATTATTCTTTAACAAGGTAGGACTGTTTATAGGTACAATCTATTTTTGGGCTTTATTTTAATACATTTTAAAAATATAACTTAAAAAAATGCTATTGGAGCTTTAAGGCCTATTTATAGGTACGTGATAATGACCCACTTATCGCTCTCGAGCAATGTCTCCAGGTACCTGCTTCAGTGTAACTGCTGGCTGCATCGCAACACCATCTAATTACGCTTGGCACAGTTTCATTTTTAGAGTTCTTGGAATGGTCACAAACTGATGACGTAGTACACATCGTCAGCCATTGACCAGAGTTTCAATTTTTCGATTCGGTTCAGGAAAAGTTTGCCGTCTTTTACGTCCAAAAAAAGTGTCATCTAAGTCATTCGACAGCGGCTAAAGATGAGTAAATAAGTTTTTGAAAACCTAACTATGTTGTAGAGGGTGAAGTTAAGTTTATTTGTGCTTAAAATCATGACAATCTATGGGCGAGCAAGAGAATGATGACCCGAGCCAGGTACCTCTTCAGGTCCAGTTTCCTAGAAATCCGCCATATTTTCATTGATGTTGGGCATTTGATTGGCTGAGAGGGTTTGTTTATCAACAAGGAACCACGTGGATTGATGTTTTGGTTCTGGATTTGGTGTATTTGTTGAGAGCAGATTCACACTTGATTGCAAATTAACCTGTTTTGTTCATTAATTGATAATTAATCCTACCCTTTGTTAGTTTAGTAGGATTATTGTGATGATTAACAATGAAAGGCATCATCCTGAGGATAACTCTCAAATGTTCAATAAAAAAAGTCACTCGCTAATTACCCAACTCTTGCAAAATTAATCAATATGTGTAATTAATTAATTACAAAGGTAATGGAACATTATAATTTGAACAGTGGCAAATCAAAGAGCACACCATAACCTTTATTTCCTGAAGATTTCATGGAGTTATCTCCATTAATAAGGAAGTTATGGTAATTTTAGTGCTATTTTCCTGGACGCAGATCACACCTTTTGTCTAAGTTAACTTAAAAACAATAGCACGTATAAGTCAATTTCGTCACGACTAAAAATGCTGTAACTTTCCTATTTTACAAGGTAATGTGACAAATGTGGTATCATTTTGAAGGTTTTTAGCAAGCTCTATCTAATGGTAACATAATATTTGATATCTGGTAACTTTCATTTTTTTTGTCACATACCTACTACATGTATTTATTTCTAATTTTCTTGATTGAAGTCTTCTTGCCCTTGGTTTGATCAATATGTGGCGACATGACAACAGGAGTATATCATGTATATATTACTTTTATGATAATATAAGATATATGTTCAGTCTTAACTGCACTGATAATTCAATCACTAAAGCAGCTAAATAAGTCTCTGAGTAACTCAATATGAAAATGAATATCATCCAAAGCCTTACACGTTGAAAACACCAATTATTATTCAACCATAACAATTAATTACATGTTTATTTAACAATATTATGTTATTAATTACATGCTCATTTAACAATACGAAATTAATTACATGTTTATTTAACAGTGAGTAAGTGTCTAATTTAACAGTTTATTAATGATATGTTAGAAGTACAACTTAGTTAATTAACTGCTATTACAATAATAAGGGAATGAAACCCGGGACAGACTAAACAGCTTGGGATGATAAAAAAAAAAGTTTGGATGAAATAGGCCAGGGTGAAATGGTCATGGGATGAACTGACCTGCTCTCGTAGACATAGTGATCGAAAACAAAAAAGGGCAAGGATTTTTGACAAAATAGCGAATTTAATATGTTATTTATTATAAATCCAATGGTATTTATTCACATAAATGTCTACAATAGCTTGGCTGAAATATGGCCCCTGAAGTAAGCAATTTCTCATTGGATAAAACTAATCCCACTTAAATCATTCCCCAAAATGAAATTTAAAAAAATCACCAATGGTACGATCTAAGATGAACAGGCAGTCATACTAAAGAATAATAACAAATTCTTGAAACTAACAAATATGATTGTGATACTACAGTACAAAACAAGTGAAATAATAGGATGTCAGATTCACAAACTGTTTATTTAGTAAATAATCATCATGGCCAATGTTTCAGATCAAAACATTAGAACAAAACTGAATAAACTGTATTTTCTTATTCAGCTGATATTTGGTTGGTAGCCATTATTATATTTCCATGGTAAATTTCAAGATTCTAGGCATATAAAAGTGCAGTAGAGCCAATAACCTGTATGTGCAGTGATCAAGGGTTAGACCTGTTAAGTGTTGGGATAAAAAATGTGATAGATATAATCCGGCAGAACTATGTCTGAACCTGGAAATTGTATACAATGTCCTGTTTCCAAATATGCCGGGTAAACCTCAGTATTTTGTGACTTTCACTTGAAAATCGGAATCCACCGGAACTGTATTGCTTGGAGACGGACACTAAATTGAAAACATTACAACCGGTAAACTGGCCCCAGAGTCTGTCATGTGGCTCATCAGATGTGGATGCAAGAGTGACAGCTCATGTAGTACGTGTGCTTGTAGCTGCACTAGGGATGGCTTAGAATATACAATATTTTGCGCTTGTGCTGTCACAGGTTGCAGTCAGAATCATGACTAAAGGATTAAAATGGATATTACCAAGTTTTGTGGAGGTTATGTTCTTGTTTTGCGGGTAGAATTTGTTTTTTCAAATTTTCAACAAACATTTCAGGACCAACCCATGTGGCATTGGAGCCCTGATTAGGCTGTATGTGGTGTTATCCTATCCCTTTTACGCTCCTATGTCCAGAAATAAATAGTTTGTCTCAAGATATAGTTTGGTTCGGTGAATTAATCGCCCCCAACCGCCGCTAACGAGTTAAAGGGCCATAATGTCTGGCATATTTGATTTTACTATCATCTAATCACCCCACAATATAATAAATAATATCAGTGAATTACTTGGCCCTGAAAATCTATGGTTAGACACCAAAATTATCATCCCAGAATAAATACTACGGGTAACGGGAGCTATAGGGGATTATTTGTTGTACCGGCCGTCTTGGATGCCATCTTGAATTTTTCAAAATCCTAACCTAGAGTATGAATAAAACTATTATATTTATATTTCAGTCAGTGTTTCTTCCTCAGGGTTATCCTGAAAGTGTTAGTGAAGATTATTTAATATATCAGTTATGGGACACCATTCAGGTAAATAGAGAATATGATTGTACTACAAACAATGAATGTTAGAATGTTTGTCAGATAAAAGTAAATGCTACTTTGCTATTACCTATGATATTTATTATACTTTTCATGTCCATTTGAAGGTGTCGAATTAAAATCACATAATATTGTGCATTTGTATTTTTAGGCTTTTGCTAGCAGTATAACTGGAACCCTGGCTGCACATGCGTTGTTAAAAGGTATTGGTGTAGGAGATGAAAATGCTACAGTACTAGCAGCTACCATGACATGGCTTTTAAAAGGTTTATGATTAGATATATTACTAGTTTTACTGAAAATTTATATTGTTAAACAAAATCATTCAAAATGAATATTTGGACAGTTTTCTTTTAAATATTAATGAGTGAAGGTATAAAACAAAACAACCGGTTTCAATTTTTCGAAATGTCTCTTTTTTCTTGAACATTATACTCTTGTCTTAGATAATATAATGTGCTTGGATTGTGCTTTGAATTAACTTATATTTAATGGAGTACTGTATTGATTTCAATTCTAAGTCATTAAAACTAACTAATTACACACATTCTTATTTAGATGGAACAGGCATGCTTGGAAGAATTATGTTTGCTTGGCTGAAGGGGTAAGTTGTTGTCTTGAAATTGACATTCATATAAAAGAAGGCTTTGCTTAGCTGTTGTTTAGAAAGCTAACAATATGTATATTTAATTTTCGTGAAAGCTCAATTTTTGTTAATGCTTACTAAAACTTCACAATTTGATTATATATTTATAAATCTAAAACTAGAGGTAACGCTCTGTTGATAATTATTTTTTAAAACATTTTTCAGGAGTAATCTTGATTGCGATGCTAAGAGATGGAGATTATTTGCAGATATTTTAAATGATTTTGCAATTTTCTTAGAAATATTAGCACCCAATTTTAAACCCATTTTCACTCCAATAGTTTGTACAGCGGGTGTTTGTAAGGTAAATTAAACTTTAACTCAAGTTTTCAAACCCAAAACATATACTTGACTATTAAAAATAAGAATTGTGAACAGAATACATATAACATTCTACTTTCTGGTACCAATTGGACAAAGAAAGGCGGACACAGGTCATGCAGTGTGTTATTAAGGAGAAATTGCCCAGATAGGGGAGCTACAGACTAAACTTATCTTGAACTGTCAAGGATTCTTTTACGTGCAAGCCCTTGTGTACAATGGACCCGTACAACTATGACTTTCCAGACACCCTTTCTCTGCACCACTGACCAAAAATATTATTTTGCTACGGTAATTAAACTAAATGATATTGCCATGTCTTCTCATATCACTTCTCATATCATCTCTCATTTGTTTTGATATTGTACAGTATTTCTTTGTACTTTTTATTCGCTAACATGATGTACAAAATTTTCTACCAGGTACAAATGTGAAGAATTGAAAAGAAAGAGGCAATTAAGACTCTTAATAATATTGTAATAATTAAAACTGTGGCCAAAATTAAATACATACTAGTATCCAATACAGAATTGCTAACATTTATATTTTAACTATTTTTACTAGTATATTATCAATATTTTATTGCTGTCCTTTTCAGTCAGTTGTAGGTGTAGCAGGTGGGGCCACCAGGGCTGCATTAACACAACACCAGGCTCGCAGAAATAACATGGCCGATGTATCTGCTAAAGATGGTAGCCAAGAAACTTTAGTTAATTTAGCTGCTTTGATTTGCAGTTTGATTATAGTACCAGTTTTAACAGGAAAGGATACGTAGGTATTTGGTTTTCAAAAATTTAATTCCAACAGAATTCAAATATAATTATTAAAGAGGCAGTAAAATAAATGTAAATAATTTTGTGTCAAATTATATTCAAATAACTTAATTATTTAAAATTCAAGTACTGTCCGTAATAGAGTAAATTATTTTAAAAGCATTCAACAATCTCCTTGAAAACCACCCAAAAGGATGCATGTAAATTATCTCAGTTATAGTTTTGCAAATCTATCTTAGATTTTACATACTGGTACAATAAAATGTTAATCATGTAGTTAAATATTAAATTTAATTTTTTTTTATCAAACAGCAAAAACGTAGCAGAGCTAGTTCCATATTAATTTGAATTTTTAATATGACACTTTTTCAGATTTTATTTGCCATTTTATATTGTCACCTTGTAATTTCAGATTGATTTGGACATTATATATACTGTTTACAATGCTACATCTATATGCGAACTATTCAGCAGTAACATCAGTTGTCATGGCAACATTAAATCAAGCCAGACTCCATCTTTTAGTCAAGGGTTATCTATGTAATGGTTTGATTGAAAATACAAAAATAATAAACTATCAAGAACCTGTATTATGGAGTAAGTTGAAAGTATTTCTGTAGGGTAATATCCACACTTTTATCACTGTATTTTGATGAAATGAAATGGGGTTTAACGTCCTACTCTTTGCACCTGACCTGGGCTAATGGAGACTGGCATACGCCATACAGTGTGCTATGAGGGAAATTTTGCCCGGGCAGCGGCGCTATGGCCTACTCTTATATCGAATTCCAACTACTAAGGGGTTTTTTACGTGCACATCAATGTGTACACGGGACCTTGGTTTTTCGTCCCATCGTAATGACTAGGCAGCTGTCCTTGTCAGGCCCTCCTTCTGCATCACTGACAAGTTGAAACCACGCCGGAAAATCGAGATGAACTTTCTTGGCCAATGCAGGGATTGAACACCCGACCCTGTATGTTCATATCAATCTTATTAAAATACAGATCGTACAGGGTGACCCCCACAAAAAAAACAGAACCCATAAAAGTTTTATAATATACTAGAAATGTCCAGCAAATTCTATGAAATTCTTTAAAGGTTCCGATATCTTGGTTGCTTTGCTAGGACCTGGAAGAATTGTTATATAAACCTTATTCTGGTTGATGTGAGGATTAGCCAATGACAGTGTTTGTTGTTGCAAGTTCTTTGCATGCGTGCAGTGCACAAGTATGGGAGTGATGATAAACGTTAATTTGCAATGAGGACAAAGCAAAAGTTGTTTTGCCAAATACCCACTTGAAACATCAATGCTGATTGGTTAATCAAATGTCTGACATAACAGGGTCAAAAGATACTTGTTGGACCCCAGATTTGACCTCCCGCTACATCTGGTCAGATCTTCATGTACCGAAGGCCTTCGAAGGTATAAAATAGAGAAATGAAATATAAGATGTGTATTTTAATCAGACTGTAGCACAGGTTGGCTGTTTCATTAACTAATTTGTTTTGATCCCTGCAGTTTTTATCTCAAGCACATCATTCACCAATGCCTTCTCTTTCCAGGTACAAGGAGAAAATTTAGAATCAATTTAGGAGTTTCAGTTCAAAAAATATGTAACACGTAAGTAACAGATATGTTTGATATAATTGTTTGCACATTATTGTTGTTTCCCCACAAGAGGAGATTCTTAAAATTAACATGGATTTGTCTGTCCGTCACACTTTTTGTCTTGGAAACCAGGAACCCAATAACTGAATTCATTACCTACGCATTACCTAAGCAGGGATAGAAATTTGATTGGTCAAGATGTTTTTCTTATTTCAAATACTCACATGTGTATTACTCAGATATTCTGACTTGTTTTTTTAAGTTAAATGAAAAATATTCTGATCACTTTGTAGAAAAGCAGACATTTTTTTGAAGAAGACATTGTATCATTGTATTTAGATGATTATCAGACAGAAGTTGGGTACTGGGAAGATGGTATAGTTGTATGAAGTATAATTAAAGGGACAATCCCGATAAAAACAGAGTCTCAAAAATTAAAGTCTGAGTATTTATGAAATTTATGGACCAAAATATAGTGGCATGGTGTATTTACCTTGTCTCAAAATTTCAGCTCAAAATATTGAGTCGTTTGGACGTGAACGTCAACACTGCTTATCCGGACACGTAACACTTTTAAGATTTCGGGTCAATTTTTTCATTAGATGACCTGATAATCGATTAATGTTTCTTGAGAGGTCTATACAGTGAATGACCCACATATTATTTTTATAGAAAAAAGTCTGGTTTTATCCAGATACTGTATAATAAAACGTTCTCCATTTCCAGATGAAGACTGTCAGGTATAAGTTTACAAGCGTATCACAAATATCGGGTTAGTAGGTGGGCCTTGGGTTATGGATTTTAAAGGATTTTAACACAAAATTAAGCAGTTTTATTCCCCAAAAAGTCATCGAGATTGGCACTTTAATATAGCTTGTGAAAACATGTATAACAACTAACCGACCTATAAAGGTTGTAGAGGTATTGTATTCATGGTTCCGACGGTTAAAATGAATTACATTTTTCATCCAATTATTCTTACAGATCTAAAGATGTTCAGATTATGGAAAAGTTGTTTCAGAATAAACACTATATGATAGGATTAAATCTTAATACACGTAAGTCTTATTACCATCGTGTCATTTAAGGGGAGGTACTGCTCGACAAATATGAATTTCAAAATAACTGACTTCTAATAATGCTATCAACTTGAAATTTTCAATTTGAATAGCATGGTCATTCAAAAGTACATTTTTTTCCATCAAAAACCACTTTATATGTATTTTCTTAATTGCAAGTAAAATAAAAATGAATGAACTTCACAAATATGCAAATATAAAAAAATCGATAATTTTAATCAAAATTGACATTTTTCGACCCGTGCCAGGCAACAAAACATGAGGTATGGTGTAATATGAGTTAAACGAGCAATCACTGTGTTCTGAGATGCAATTTTGAGGGATGAAAAATCATTTTCAGTTAAAAACAACATTTACATATTGTCCAAACCGACCTATTTGATACATACCATGTCAGTAGTCAAGGAAACCAAACTTTTTTTATATTATAGGATGTACTAATATAGTATTAAATGAGAATTGTACAACATTAGAAGAGTTAGAGGCATGTTATCAAGCAGAAGTTATAGAAATAACATATAATCACAGGCATTCTATAAAAAACAACCATCAAATTGAATTAAATTCTATTATTGATGGCTTTAATGAAAGTAAGTTGTATTCTATTAAAACAAATACACTCGGAATACAAAAGTAAATAAAATGTGATCTGAGTTTCTTTGAAAAGGTTTTAAAAGATGGCAATACTTTTACAGTTATTGACTAAGTGAGTATTGTGCTGGCTCATGAAAATTTCTCAGGATTATCCAGTCTGGTTTTCTTTTGCTAGTGGTGCAGGGCAAATGACCTGGCAAATAAAAGGCGTGTACTCATTCAGATAAAACGAAAAAATGAGCCACACCTGTGCACACTTTAACGTGCAAATAAATGAACCCTTGACAGATGGAATTCAAAGAAAAGTTGGCTGAATTTCCTTCATAGCACACTGCATGACATAGGCCCATTGTCATCAGCCTTATTGAGGGGGGTTGGGATGGCCTAGTGGTCTAGAGTGCCGCGCTTCGACCTCTAGCTGGCCGGTCACCTCTGGCTTGCGGCTGTGGTTTCGAGCCCTGGTGTGAGCGTATGTGGCATGGAGATAGAGGTGCCTTCTCAACCTCGTGGGTTTCCTCCGGGCACTCCGGTTTCCTCCCACTGCTAAAGACCCCTACGCGCAAGCGAATTATTGAAATAAAATGAAACCATATGTTAGTCCCGAAATGACCTAGTTTGTGTTGAGTGGACGTTAAACCCCATTTCTCTCTCTCTCTCTCTCTCTCTCTCTCTCTCTCTCTCTATCAGCCTTATTGGTGGATGAATGTTAATCTGTTTCACAGAAGTCTTGCAAAAGCCTTCTTATACCTCTGTATCTGATGATTGACCTTTATAATTTCAAGTATGCCTTTACATCTGAAGTCACATCTAACACAAACCATAATTACCAGTACAACTGACTTCAATTTGCTACCAGATGGCGCCAGTAACTGAGGGTCGTGGAAAAAGTGACTTAGATCGTTCTTCCCCTGTACTCTTCAAATGTTTTAATAAAACATTAAAATGGTTTGATAAAACATTGAAATGCTGTTTCTGTAATAATATTCAGGTTTTATTTTATTTTTATACTTCAGGTGATGTTTTAAAGATTTTACAATACTCGCAAGTTTTTACTCAAAAAACCTTTATGGGTTTTATCGATATTTTAAAATCTGAAAATTGGGAAACTAAGACAGCTCTTCTGTGTGCTGATGAATGGAGAGCAAAGTGGGACCATGGTGGATTGACTGATAAAACATATTGAGGAAATAATGTCTGGAAATTATACATTTTTATACGCCCACATTTTCATGTGGACGTATTATGTCGTCGCCCCTGTCCGTCCGGACGTCCGTCCGTCCGTCCGTCCACAATTTGTTTGTGGACTCTCTACAGGTCACAATTCTTATCCGATTTTGACGAAACTTGAAATATAGGTTTATCCCCAAAAGATCTCGGCTGCTTTCGATATTGGCATGTATCGGATCAAAACTTCATGGATTATGGCCCCTGATTGTACGAAAAATCACGTTTTTAGCTTGTGGACCCTATAGAGGTCACAATTTTGAACCGATTTTGATGAAACTTGACATGCATGTTTGTAACCCAAAGATCTTGGTTCCTTTCGATATTTGCGGCTATCGGAATGTAATTTCCTGGATTATGGCCCCTGATTGTCCGAAAAATCGCCCTTTTTAGCTTGTGGTCCCTCTGGAGGTCACAATTATTATTCGATTTAAAAAACCGTTTGATTATATCACCGTTACACCCTAAGGAAGGTTGAGTTCGAATTTCGGGAAAATCGGACGAAAATTGCCATACAAAATGGCCGCCGTTTGTACGCGAAGACAGTTAAAAAATGGTATATCAAGGTTGTGGACCCTGTGGAGGTCACAATTTTGATTCGATTTTGATGAAACTTGAAATTCATGGTTATAACCCAAAGATCTTGCTTCCTTTCGATATTTGCGCATATCGGATTGTAACTTCCTGAATTATGGCCCCTGATTATACGAAAAATCACCTTTATTTTAGCTTGGAGGTCACAATTATTATTCGATTTAAAAAACCGTTTGATTATATCACCGTTACACCCTAAGGAAGGTTGAGTTCGAATTTCGGGAAAATCGGACGAAAATTGCCATACAAAATGGCCGCCGTTTGTACGCGAATACTGTTAAAAAATGGTATATCAAGGTTGTGGACCCTGTGGAGGTCACAATTTTGATTCGATTTTGATGAAACTTGAAATTCATGGTTATAACCCAAAGATCTTGCTTCCTTTCGATATTTGCGCATATCGGATTGTAACTTCCTGAATTATGGCCCCTGATTATACGAAAAATCACCTTTATTTTAGCTTGGAGGTCACAATTATTATTCGATTTAAAAAACCGTTTGATTATATCACCGTTACACCCTAAGGAAGGTTGAGTTCGAATTTCGGGAAAATCGGACGAAAATTGCCATACAAAATGGCCGCCGTTTGTACTCAAATACTGTTATATCAATGGTATATCAAGGTTGTGGACCCTGTAAGGGTCACAATTTTAATTCGATTTTGATCAAACTTGAAATTCATGGTTATAACCCAAAGATCTTGGTTCTTTTCGATATTTGCGCATATCGGATCGTAACTTCCTGAATTATGGCCCCTGGTTATACGCAAAATCCCCCTTTCTTTAGCTTGTGGTCCCTCTGGAGGTCACAATTATTATCCAATTTAAAAAAACGTTTGATTATATCACCGTTACACTGTAAGGAAGGTTGAGTTTGAATTTCGGGAAAATCGGACCAAAATTGACAGAAAAATGGCCGCTGTTTGTATGCGAATACTGTTAAAAAAATGGTATATCATGGTTGTGGACCCTGTATAGGTCACAATTTTAATTCGATTTTGATTAGGAAGGTTGAGTTCTAATTTCGTGAAAATCATACAAAAATTGCCGGACGAAATGGTCGCCGTTTGTACGCGAATAGTATAAAAATATGGTATATCATGGTTGTGGACTCTCTACAGGTCACAATTCTTATCCGATTTTGATGAAAAGTCACATTTCTAGGTTGTGTACCGTCACACCATAATCATTGTCGGTTTCGAATTTCATGAATATCAGACTGGAACTGACCAACTAAATGGCTGCTCCCAATACAATATGAAATACAGGACTTAAAGATGTAGGAAAAATCACTTTCGGTATTGCTTGTTCTCTATCCATCTCTCGAAAATGTGGGCGTATCCTGCCTGGCAGTGCCAGCCTATCTTTGCTTAAGGGAATTAAAGATACATTATGCGAGATTTACAGCTGGTCGTTCTTGCTGTAACAGTTCAAAAAAGTTAATGAAAAATGAATGTATTGAAAATTTCAGTCAAGAAATTTGGCAAGAAATAGCAATAATTGGCATATGGAAACTGCCCCTCAGTTCATATTCTCAATTGTCAAGACCATTTTGCTTGATAATATACAAAGTCTCGATTGACATTTCATTGAAACAGGACATTTCTTTTATCGTCAGTCTGTGGCCATATAAACGTTTAACTGAGATATGGCGGGAGTTGTCTAATATCCCCTCATAGTAAGGCACCCAATTGTCTATTGAAATAATAATGAGCTTGTCCTGTCAATAGATATCTATATAATACATATATTTACATAATAGGCAAGTTTAGCTCTAGCATAATGCCTCATTAGTCATTGCAGATACTGCTTGTTTCAGATACAAATTTATTGGAATTGGCATGAATTGGCAATGTCAAATAATCAAATATATGTATTAAAATAAGCTCATTGAATTATTGTAAAAAGTTCATAGTAGGTGTAAAAATAAGACATGAAATTATGTGAAAATCAGAACTATTATACATTGGGCTTTGTTTGTTTCACTGATTACTTCTACAATTCCATTTTTCAGTGTGGAATCTCAAATGTTGTATTTTGAATATATTTTGCTTTGTTATGGGTTTATTTCATTTCTCTGTTCATTTTAAACAAAGTTATAAGAAAGAGACTTGGTTGTGGTATGATGAAAAATATGTCATTCATTTTATACACTGATTTATATTTTGTCTTTCACAATTTTTTAACACTCTACATTTAATATGATGTTGTTAAAAAAAAGGCCGAAATATACCTAGTCTGGGAAAAGGCAATGATACAAAAAATCACAAATATTTCTATTGAGAATAGACATTGAAATACCTTTGTTTTTTATGAATTTATAGTGCTATTACAGATAGATGGTGATGTATTCTATGTTCAACAATCAATGTTTTGGGAGTTGTGAAGGCAAATCTGTTTATAATTTCGTTGTTTAGTAATTGATTGATATTGGAGGAAACAATCCGAATTTATAATAATGGTACATGTACTGATAATTTAAATTGGGTGGTATTGAGTTTGATCTTTACATTGTTGTAGAACTTTATTTGACTTTATGGTTAATGTTTACGTTATCATTGTGAATGGTATCGTTATTAGTATTTATCCTATTTCATGGGTTATTTGTTTAAATGGTAATGGAACCATCTTTGTTATTTGTAATAAAATTATTAGTTTTCTATGCAACTCTAGATAAGTCGCCCAAGTTGAATCTGTGCAAGAATGTAAGTGATTTAACTTTTGAACAGTGTATATAATATATGACACAGACAGACAATTTGTAGAAACTTCCAGTCCAGAGTGATGATTTTTTCTGCCTCTCCCCCAGCGGTATAATATCACAATAAATCTATTAGAGTATAGAGAATGTGACAGCCTCATTAGACGACATTTCAGACTACCTATGTAGATGTTAGTAGTGGGTAGGGGTTGTTATGCCTGGCGTTGTTTATTTTACTTATTTATATTAATTATCAGTACTGCAAGTTTTGCTATCATCAGCACTTAGAACACCACTGCACCTTCCCAAGTCTCCCCTAAAACACACCCTGTATCTGCAGCACACTCAATTTGTCAACACACCTTGATTGGCATTCATCAACACTACCAACTTTTCTCATAGTCTGTATAGTTTACATTATACTGTACCACTGCTACTACCTGGTGCTTTAACGTCTGCTTCCATAGAAGTGATATCCCAGACAAGACACAGGAGTGCCCAAGCATATGTAACGAAAATTCCCTTTATACCCCACAACATGTATTGTCACAAGGCAAAGATTAATTAACAGGTATTAATTAATAGTCTACTGGATTAACACCAACACGGGACTTTGAATCTAGGTGATCGAAAAAACACTTTAACACATGGGCTACGTATGGAAAAGAGGTAATCATATAGAGTCTATTTGAGCTCCGTTTCGAAGAGTTTAATACCGATATTTAAAATCCAAAGTTATATAAATGATCTTTGACCATCCAATTCTTTAAACATGCTTGGTCATGGACGACCGAGACATATCACCTTACCTCATCTAAAATGGTCACCCGTACCGGTAATCCATAATCCCGAAGTAAGGGTATTTTTAAGGCGATTAATACCAGGTAATATGGATCAATCAAATGTATTTTTGGTATCCAAAACATTTGGTAGTTCGAAACTGTGTGTGGTATACATGTTGAGAGAAAACAAAATGGCACATATCTTGTCCCGTATATGAAGACGTTAGAATGGTGTTACAACTTTCACGGGTCTTATTAGTTGTGAATTCTGGACGGACCCAGACGTACTATCAAAGTATGGGCCTCTATATTATACAGATTTTGTAACATCTATTTTAAAAGGAAAGGTGTTGGCTAGTGGTATTTGGAATTACAATAGTTCGGGTATTATAGGAATGAAAATGCCGGAAAGCGCTAAGAAAAAAGATCAGAAAAACAGGGATAAACGAGACACTTCGAAAGGGAAGGTCCCCAAAAAGAGACCCTTTTCCGTGGGTGTGTTACCTTTAAAAGATGACGAAGACGATTCTGCGTGTAACACTCCCAGATCCCAAAATACTATAACCACTCCAAGACGGAGAAGTTCGAAACGAGCGTCTAGTTTGCCTCGATTACCTAATCTAGCAGAAGATATCTATGGATTGCTGTAAGTAATAAAATGTGTTTGTTTCTTGTTTTTTAAATGGCTAGCACTTTAACGGGCGCTAAGGTAACCTAAAAGACAAAGGACAAATAATATTTGTCTTATAAATTCGAACTGACTGTTCTGTGTTATACAACTGGTCAAGGACACAGTCTTGGATTTCACAGGAATCCGTTGAGAGAGTAGTGAAATTTATAAAGGAATAGGCCAAAACTCCTACCTGAAACTTTCAAGTAAGAATTTTGAGCCATTTGGTAACGATAGCTGGATTTGCTAATAAGGAAACTACGAAAGTCATCAGTCGTCGAATCTTTATTCATCTTTTATTCATTATCTGTATTCATATAGTCTCCACACTGCAAAATCTGGAGAAGTCATCTTTTCATTGACAAATTAAGACGACTACCCTGATGTCATCAAGGTAACTGCCATTGTTGAGAAATAAAACCACGTGCCGGTGCTATAATCTCTGCGTTCTGTATAACATGGATATAGGCGAATACACTAACAACGTTTCGAATCGAGGAGAGTAAAGCTCATGCTATAGTTTCTCAACCGATATTCATCAATATGCCAGGATTGGTTAGAATTGTTATAATATTGATTTTGTGTATTTTCGCCAATCCCTCTTACACCGGTCCCTTTTTTCTTACAAAATTATATCGTAACAGTTTTAACTAACTATTGAACATTACGTGTATAATATAACGATTTGGGTATGTTTGGGCAATATATTTTCATTTAAAACAGTGTTTTGTTCATTAGTGAATGCAATCAACTTGACATATTTACTTGCACAAAAGCATGCGTCTCCATTAATTTAAATTCATTCCAATATTGGTGTTGTTTCCCGATTACGCATGCATTTATTTGTTAATTATATAAGAAACTATAGCGGATAACCCGCAAAAACGAAATACGTCTTTAAAGGTTCTTTTCATAGTTCATATATGTACATGTAGTAGTAGTAGTGGCGGATGTTATCCACAAGGCAGAGTTTGCTTACTCTTTTCGGAACACATTGTATTACGTATATAGGAACGCCAAGCCATATGACGCATTGCAGTGGTACCGTCCGCTACCATTGTGTATAAAATGATTGGCCTTTTGAGTTGATGGGTTTTTTTCTATTTAAATATTTCTAAAATGAAGAATCCTGACAAGTCGATACATTTCATTCAATGTAGTTTTATTTACATTTCATTCAATGTAGTTTTATTTAGCGTCTTCTTACCTTACGGTTTTCGTTTAGTTGTTAAATTGCTAAAAAGAAATATTTTTGAGTTGTCTTCAATTTAATCAATGTCTATTTTATTAGTGATATTTTTTTTTATTTTGGTGTGAATGGCGGTTGAATTTGGGTTATATTTCCTGGTTGTAAGGAGCATAATACTCAGTAGTGTTATTGATTGAATTAAATATCCAGATAATTCGAGATTTCCATTCGTTATGGTTCATCGCAGAGTATATCTTGCTTTAAATAATCTATGAATGGGCTAATTACCATTTTTGTGGTTGCTATCCACCATTTTGGTTTTTAAATAAATAATTCCCCTTCTCGGTTGATTGTGGGATGTCACGCGACTTAGAATTCCTGACAACGCACCCACTTGATAAAGTTTTAATGACACACTTGAATGATCCTAGAGAAAACAAACGATAGTTCTTTCTTAGGCACAAATTGTCTGTAAAAAATATATGTAAATGACATATTTATGAAACTTTATAACATGCCTTTATTACGCTATATTTTGGCTGAGGAGTTAAAATCCAAAATATTGATATTTTTTCATATCTTTTAGAGTTTATTGCATATTTTTCGCTTTATATTAATTAACTTTATTAACAGACTCGCGCTTATAGCAAAATCAATTACACAGCATAATCCTTGTGTAAATCATCATTATAGTTCGGTGTTTTATCGCACAAATAGCCATATAATTAATATTTCTGTATGTGGCAACACGTAGCAATATATGCCAATTTACAAGAAATGGATAAAATTACCGGAACTTATTTCCTGAGTCCACAATGGCCGCTTTGATATAAATGAGTATTTTGGGGAATACCAAAACCTAAGGGTAAATTGGACCTAAGGTCAGTCCTATAAAAAGGGTTAGGGCTGGTATTCCCCGATATATACTCGTTGATATAAAGTGGCCATCCTACAAGAAGCTTTTCTCAGAATGATCGGTAGTCCAGGATTTAAGTCGTAGCAAAATGCATCAGGGGGGATAATTAATGTACATTCAGGATTAATACCACCCAAAATTAAAATAACGACTTACAATAATTATTGAAAATAAAGAAACATAAAAGTTATAATGCTGAACTACATGTACGATGCCCACCACCAACCATTTCATTATCGTATCAATCCATTGATAATGAGGGTATATAACCTGGAGATAATTGGTAGAGCTTGTCCATAATTATTTATGCGTTATAATCGATGAGTTCGATGAGATAATCCAAGGTTGGAATTTGATTTGTTCAATGGTTAAAAGTTCAGTCCATCAATAAAAATATATCATAACTGCTCTTTCCGTTTAACTAAACATAAATATGTCACATCCTATAAATGTTTAGCGTTATGCTTGATAAATCTTTGATCGTAGTAATTGTTACTTCCAATATATATCCTTATCTTTGTATGCATATACAAGTCCTAACGGGCTCTATACACGCTCAAATATCTGTTACAACTCCGTGACTTTTATAATTGCTTAACTTCAAACAATCTTCTATTATTGGCTGTTATGTACAACGCAGTATCTATTCCCACTGATTAATATAAGTCCGGACCCTGTCTTAGTCATAAATAAATGATCTAGGAATAGGCGTTTTAGTAAACATGTCGGAAGTAGAAGAAAATGTATTTTCATGAAAATATCTGTACACTGAATATAAACATTTTATACGCTTAATGTGAGCGAAAAATGTGATTATATTGTTCACTCATATCAGTATCATTAAATTCGTGCATGTGCAACAGATTTCAGCTTTGGCGAAAAAAAACCTTCAGAATTCGACCAGGATTCAATATTTTGTTGAATATTTTAGAGCGCTATACGAAATTAGAATGTGAATAACTAAGTTCGAAAAGTATTTTTCTATTTAAGGCGTGGTATCCATCCAATTACTAATTAGTCATTATCAAAATACTATTAGTTAATGCGAAGATGAATACAAATTATGACCCTGCTGCAAGATCCAGTATGAAATGATATACAGCTATTACATGATTTCGGTCGCTACTTTGGGTTTGTTGTTTTTACTGTGTGTGTAGGTGCGTCTATTGTCGCCATATACAATTTGTTAGGTTCATAGAGGATTACCAGTAGGAATAAAATGAATATTAAATGTCTTTTTTTAACACCAAATTACTTACCGATATTTATGATGAATGTTTATGATTGCATTTATCCAAGGTAACGGTAATGTTTAACGATTTAATTCTCTGATGTCATTTGTATATGATAAACTAATGATCTATTTGGCATACTATAGCATACAAAACCATTAGTTAATCTGTTGGACCAATTAACAAGATAACCACGAGAGTCTACTGAAAGTTGAAAATAAAGCCTGATCATTAACGTAAATTTGATGATCCGTATTGATAAAATACTGGAATTGTCTATCAATCCATTATTTTCTATTAATTAATATAGAGATAGAGATATTAGTAAATGTTTAACGTATTAATGTCAATTTACTCAGTATTATCTTCCCGAGGGAATATTAGCATTGTAATTAGTAAAAAAACAGACCTTCTATATAAAGACCTTAATGTATTCTGGCTGTCCTCCCAGCAGCGCACAATACATATTCATCTAACATCTGAAGTTTCACAAACAGAGAAAAAAACCCAAGTTCAACAACCACATGCGTGTCCATTCCGGCCCACAACGAATTGTCCACTGACATAAAAAGATCCGAATGTAAAGGGGCACCCAAAATATTCTGGTACCGCAATTAGTTAAGCAATTATCAAACCTAGCCCCCCCCACCCCCCTGCAAAAAATCCTGGATCCGCGCGTGAGAATACGCCAAATTTTCATTGCCGATGCCAGGGCCACAGTGACATTTTCTGTCAGTTTCCCAATGCATGCTTAATCAGGCCTTGTTAATCTGTATAGTCCTTTGTAGGTTATTGACCCGATTTTAAAAAACGATTGCTATTCGTTATGTATGCATCCCTCTTATTGGACAAAAAGATATGAAAGCAAAACTGAATCATGGCTTAAACAATATCAATTATATAACTGAATTACATTGAGATTTACCCATTTATAGATATTGATACTATTATATACAATAACCCGCCATCAGAATGACACAGAAAAATATCAGCGAGCCAGAAAAAAAAATATCGACGGACAAACTTTGTACTTTTGAACAGGGACGAGGTAGGTGCCTACATTTCGGGTACTCGACCTGGCACCTGGGCGCTAGAAGAATTTGAATGGTGCTTGCTAGACCAGAGGAACTCCAGACACTTCTATACACCGGTTAACAATTCAGCAAAAATGACGTAAATCACAGACTAAAAACGACCGTAAATAGTTGAGAACTTTACTTCTTTAGGGACCCAGTCGCAGACTGCATTTCAGTCTAACCCTGCTTTTGACTTACCTATACAGGTAAACAACATCATTCAGAACTTACGGGGTAAAATTAGTGCAGGTATGGTTTCAGATGGATTCATCCACATGGTATTTTCCGCCTTGCTTTCCGATAGTGTAGTAATAGTAAGATGGCGGGCCTCTTTCTACACAACGCACAATATTGTCAGGCAGTTTATTTAATAATTTATTAAAATTTGAATATGATCAAATTACACCGATATAAACAAAGAAATCAACGATAATGTGTTTCGTGAAGAGATATATTGAAAGCCGGATATATTATTAGAACAATAGGATCAATTATTCATAATTCAGGACTTTAATCCAATGATTAGTACCATCTTTAGAATTTATTTATAGAAGGATAGACTCCTATTGTATTTCGTTGACTGTTACATGATACTCGACAACAGACTCTGACTCAATCTGTTTCACAGAGAATTACTTACGAAATATCTCTGTAACAGACGACAGTTCACAACAGGTGCGTTGACTGCACGCGCCGTTAGTCATTGGCTCAACGGCTCGTGCAATGTTTACTTAACACCTAACTGCTTCGGGCAAAATGATGCATTTTACTCGTTTTAATACCCATTTACACTAAATAGGAAATATTTTTTAACTCCAAATACTTCAAACGTCTTTATTTATTTTTCTTTTACCTCAAAAAAATGTTTGAGAATTTAATTTGTCGGAGTTAAAAAGTTAATATGCCGTACTCATTAAGCCTCGTCGATGTCATGCTTATCAGTGATTGTAGCGGCCAAGCGAATATTCACTGCGGGATCAGTTTGACTCTGACTAATTAATAAAATATCAGTGATCTTAATCCAGTTAGATCTGATTTTTAGCAGTTGGGGTGCATAGAGGCTGGTGTAAAAAGTCGCTCGGTCCTCCGTTGCTTTCCACCACCCTCCGCTCTATGTACAATGAGGTTTAGTGATTCGCTTCTCCAGTTTCTATTTTATTTCTTCTGGAAAGCTGGAATATTAATTCATGCGGCCATCTTTATTTAATTAATGTGGGGATTTAATCGAAAAGTTAGCCTTTATTGCGTCTATTTTACTTTAAAATACTCATTCACTGGATCATTTCATTGGTGTAATATATCGCTAACGTGGGGCGAGGTTCTGTGTAAAACAAATGGTAGTGCACATTATGAAAGATATTTAGCAGTTGGAATTTGAAAAAGTAGTCGAGAACGTCGCTGTCCGCTCCCTCGGATGCGTTGCACACTTACCCAATGTAAGCACATTATAATGGAATATCCGGGACACACTTGAAACAAGGTTATACGCCGGCATGCTGCGCGAGCATTGGGTCCCCAGATAAGTATAAAATTGATGTCCACAAAATTTACATATTTCATAGAATTGGTTTTAAAACACACATCCAATATCAATTTAATATGAACATTGACATCGTTCGAACAGGTGGGGCTCACCATTGATCATAAATATACGTGTATAATGTCATCAATAATTAAACAGACGACTGTAATAATCACCGAAATAATAATGTGATTTCTCGCTTTAATAGACAGGGTGCTATACTGGCTATTATCGTAAAGATTTGTGCTTATTACTGACCCGGCGTGGTTTCCCCTTGTCAGTGATGCAGAACGAAGGGCCTGAGAAGGACAGCTGTTTAGTCATTCGGATGGGACCAAAAATCGAGGTCATGTGTACACAATTGCGTGCACGTAAAAGATCCCTTGGCCGTTGGAATTTGATATAAGAGTAGGCCGTAACGCTGCTGCCCTGGCAAAATTTCCCTCGTAGCACACTGTATGGCGTATGCCCGTCTTCCATTAGCCCAGGTTAGGAGCAGACGACTAGAACGTTAAACTCCATCTCATTCCATTTCACTTATTACTAACCATTTTCAGATTGAAACGTAAATCTGCCCCCATAGCTTTCGCTTGCCATAAAAATAGCATCTGCTATATCGCTGCTTCAGTCCCATTCCACCCCCTCCCCGAAAAAACCCCCAATAGAAGTCAGGTTATTTACACTGAAAAGGGTCACAGATTCGAGAAGAAATAACTCCAAATTTAAAAGGCTAATCCCTATATTTTTTTGAAGAATATAACTACTTAATTCTATGTTAAAATCCCTTAAAATCCTCTACCAAATGGCCGAGCAACTGTCTCAGTACTTGTGATACGTTTTCAAACAACTTTAACACGTCAGTCTTCTTCTGGAAATTGAGACCGGTGTCCCAAGCTGTATGATGCGGTGTCTACATAAAACCGGACTTTCTCTTAAATAAAAATAATTTGTAGATGAAATATGCCTTTCGCTATCAAGTACAGCACATGGGCCATTCACTGTATGGATCCCTCAAGGAACGGGAATCGATTATCAGGTCACCAACGAAAATATTAACCTGAAATCTTAAAAAGGTTACATGTCCGGATAAGCAGCTTTGACGTTTACGTCCAAACGACTCAATATTTTGAGCTGAAACTTTGAGACATGGTCACTTCACCACCCTCCTATATTTTAGCATTTAAATTTCATATGTACTCAGACTTTTATTTTTGGGACTCTGTTTTGGGACTGTCCCTTTAAGCCGAAAGAATTTTTATACTAAAGCCATGTTCAGACAACCGTAATATTGTCCACGAACGTCATTAATACAAATGTGTATGATCGTCTATTAGTCTTGATTTGTTCAAGAAATATGAGCAAACAATAAGAGCTTTAAAAAGCTTATACCAATACGAACCTACATACATGTACATCTTTCTTAAAAATAAATATCCCATTTTAAAAACTATTTTAGTTGGCCTGAACATAATATAATTTGATATAATTCGGTAATCGGAGTCGTCAGTAAGCAGGTAGTTCTATATATAGAATATAACAATAAAAACGGGTATAACAGATTGCGTTTGTTTTGACCACATCTGGCTTATATGGTATAATTGGGTTGTCATTACTAATCCAACGTAAAATCTTTCACAACTACACTTACAAAATATAATATTCTACTACACATCTAGTGTAGCCTATCGTAATTACTAAGAAATATTCAAGCAACATAATTAACAATATATTATTTGATCAACTAAAAGTAGATTTATATAATATCCAAAAATGGATTAGAGTTCTATAAATATTCAACGTCATTTTAATGAGCAAACGACATGCCTTGACATATAGGCTACCAGTGATACAGGCCTACGTGTATAATGATCTTATTACTAATTTATACATATAGTTTTTCTGTTGTCACCAATCTTTTAATATCAGTATGTGGTGAGACAACTTACAACTCAAGACAATTACTTTTTTTTAAGCACAGCCATTACATGCTTAATCGAATATTTCAAATTAAATCGACTGGTTTTTATTTTAAAATGTGTACTATTTATCAAAATTTCAATTAGGCGATATCGATATCACCGCATTAAGGAAGCGAACGTCAAATAAAGTCGTTTATTTTGCGCACGGTGAACAGTCAATTTGCTGTTTTACACTATTTTGCCTGTAGGGGCCTACCGTTTTCTACAATTTGTAATTTTGTCTAATGATTTGAATTGTTCGTACTTGGTTTTATTTTATTCTACACAGCCCAGAAGCACACAAACCCCATGCAAGCTTCTTTATTAAAGATTATGAAATTGATATTGCAATTCGTGCGATAATAACATGGAAATATTCAAGTTGTATACTATACTTGACAAGTCAGGGATAATCTATAATCTTGTAGTAAATATATCTGATGTTTATGAAGGGTCAGATTACTTGTAGGATATCACAACATTGTAAATAGTTTGTGTTATAGTTTATACTCTGGATTGGGAATGCTCACCAGTTCGCGGGTTCGTTAGTCCACCGATATCTATATTAGGGTTAGGTTAGAGTTAGGCCTGACAAGGACAGCTGCCTAGTCGTTCGGATGGTACGAAAAACCGAGGTCCCGTGTACACATTGGAGTGCACGTAAAAGATCCCTTGACAGTTGTAATTCAATATAAGAGTAGGCCGTAGCGCCGCTGCCCGGGCAAAATTTCCCTCATAGCACACTGTATGGCGTATGCCCGTCTTCCATTAGCTCAGGTTAGGTGCAAAAGAGTAGGACGTTAAACCCCATTTCATTTCATTAGTCCACCGATATCTATTATATTAGGGTTAGGGTTATTGATACCCATATTTATAGCATTTCTTATAGCGGCGGTATAGTACTCGTGGACAAAGTGAGCCCCTTTCCTCTCTGTCACAAGTTAAACAGGCAGGTTTGGTAGGTTGCTGGGATTTTTGGACTGCATAAGGAAGAAGGAATCCTGGTCAGTCAGCTGTTGCTCAAAGTTCCGTTATCTTTTAACGATCCGTTAACTCCATGTTAACGATCCATGTTAACGGATCGTTAACTTTAACAGAGAGAAAGACTGTTGCTGGAAGTCCCGTTAACTTATGTGTCGTTAACTTGGCGTTATATTTAACGGAGGTTTGGGGTTCCGTTATCTGTAAAATGATGAAGTTTTGAGACAAGGTAAATGCACCATTCTTTTATATTTCTGCACTTAAATTTCATTCGTACTCAGACTTTTATTTTTGAAACTCGGTTCAAATTGGGATAGTCCTTTAAAATTTAAATGAATAAAAATATCTAATAGCCTTTTTGGCTAATCGGGTCTTTACTTTTAATGCTCATCATGACAGTCTATACGGCAAAATAGCACATATACTGTTACTTTCGAATTTTCTGTGAACGTCTTTAATTGACCAGATATGTATATTGCGGCATATATTAAATTAATAATATAATATCGACCTCGTACTAAATAATATATTGAACAACATGCGCCAATATATATAACAATTTCCTACAATTATCTGTTAATTACATATCAATTATTAATATGTCGCAAACGCCGCTACAGGCCAAAAATATAAACCTTGTCCGTCTGTCCAATGTCCATTCACATAGCACCTTGAAAACATGAAATGAAATAGGGGTCTAGCGCCCTACTGTTCTGCACCGATTGGTGTACGTTTTAGAACTGCAGTGCTTATGATGTGAACATCAACGTGTTCACATTTCAACGCAAAATGTTTTAATATGAACACATTCAGACGCTAACTAAATTTTTAATTATTTTCTGTCAACTTTTGTTTCCACTGTTTAATTGTATGTTGACACCCCCGAATGTTCCCGAAAGCGACTAACCATTTAATCAAGAAATAACAACGGGTGTCTTCTGGGCAGTCCAGTATTTTTCTAATAAGATAGGATAGCTCTACTTTCCATTTGCCATACTTTTAATACGAATAATCATCCGATAAACCGATAAAAATACTGCTGGAACAATGTAGTAGGCACACGTTTTAAATTTTATTTTTCCTCTTGAAAACAATCAACTATAGGCCTAACTGTAGTTCTACAGGCCGATTTACGTTAGTGATATTTCGAAGAACAGAAATACTCCAGGATTAGGTACTAAAACGTCAAGTAAATAGACTGCTAGATGTAAGTAAATAATTGTACTATTTACAAATACCTTGTAATTAATAATAGTATACTTCAACAATATAAACAGATAAAAATATATTACACAGTCTACAACGGTGATTAAATCAAAAGATTTCATTACAATAAAGGTGCCAGGTTCCCGCCCCCACTTGATGGTCACGTGACTGTGGTAACCGCGTGCTACAATTCTATCTTCCGCGCGCTTCTTTTTGCTATAGATGTCTATCATTTGAAGAGGTTATATGTGAGTTACGTACATGGGAGGTGTGATAATGTTATCAATAAGATCAACCTTATTGTTATAACATAAGGATATAGATATAGGTTTTATATGTTTTCATCAATCAAATATGAAAGATAGGCCTATGGAGAACAAGATTAAACCCAAAGTGAAAAACAGACAGAGCAAGGAACGACTGCTAGAAAATGAAAACCAAAATCATATCAAAGAACCTGTCAAAGACTCTGAGGAACCTATTTCCACTGAAAATAAACAATCGGAAGATCAAAAATCGGATACGTCTGTCACTCCCGAAAAGCAGGACTTAGCTGACGAAAAGAGTTCACCGGATCAGGAAAACCGAAAAAAGTTTTCCAGAAAATCACGTAGAAGCGATTTTGGGTAAGATTTCTGAAATAGTTTCGATATACCCCCCCTCCCTCCAAAAATATGAAATACTTGTCAATGATGTTGAAAAATACAATGTTTTCAAAATCTATTTAACGGATGCCCACCAGATTCCCGAAAGAAGAGTGGGGTCGTGTATAGTCTCGATAAGCTATTCGTAGTAGAATCATTTTCGGAAAATCTTGAAGTAGAGGGTGTGTGTCAAAGGCGTTTTACAGCTTAGGCGCCGGAGGTGCCAGCCTCCTCGGGAAAAAAATCAAAGAAGTTGAACAAATAAAACCGGAGAAAAATGGTAAAACCGATGAGAAAAATGAAATGTTCCCTAGTTAGGGAGGGCCCTAAAGAAAGACAAAAGGGCCCCCCGTCTGACAAAAGGGCCCCTATGGCCAAGGGAAAGGGCCCCTGAGTCCGAGTCGATTGTTTTCTTCACACTGTTACTGTCAAACCCACTACTGAATGAGAATGCAGTCATTGCATTAGTATGAAAATCATCAATGAAGACTGATCCCCCGAACCCAGAGAAAGAGGGCCCTCAAAATAGTATAGCCACCGTCATTGTAAACCTTAAAACGCCCCTGGTGTGTGTCGGGCCCGTGAAATGCTCGCCCCCCCCGCTCAGAAATTGCTAACAATCATTAAAGTATACACAGTTCCTTATATTAACCTAAAAAAGCTATTTTTTTTTGTTTGAACACTTATTTTAAAATGCTTATTAGACGTCTAGGTAACTATATAGCATGATGATAACAACAGTCTGTTAGAATGACCTTTCCGAAAATTTCCTCAAAATGTTCGCCCCCCTACCGAAAGGTAATGCCCCCCGGCTTAATGGTGTCTAGATACGGGCCTGGGGTGTGTGTGTGTGTGGAGGGGGCGGGCGGGGGGCTAGGTCTAATTTTAAATCTGTAAGATAATATATAATTAAATTATAAATTATTTTTTAGTAAATTGTCAAAACATCGAGACCAAGTTCTTACTGATTTATATATGTATGACATATATTTAAAGCTACGGTTATTATTATGTTGATTGTCGATATAGTAACCAGATAGGTAATAGTTTAATATTGATACCTTCTTGATAATTGATGTTTACAGTTGAGCACACCTAAACAAGGGATCCTATAAAATCTTTGCACTGATACAGTCGATCACACTTTATGAAAACATTAAAACTTTGTTATATACTGTACTAGAAACTTTATTATTAAATATTAACAATTAGATCTTATTAAATGGTATCAAATTTAGTCAATTGCATTTCCAGTTACCATACCATTTATCAATACATTGTTCTTCAATTTGATTGTTATCTACAGAACTGGAAACTGTATTTTATACTGTACAGTAATAATAAGTGATATATATAAATTAATTTGTGAAGTGCCATTGAATGCATGGCAGTAATGTGTGCTATATCAAATGTAATTATGTTATAATTAAATCTTATTAAATTTAGTAAATTGCATTCCCATTTACCAAATGACTTATCATTACATTGTACCCCATTTTATTAATTGATTAAAAAATATTGGCTGTGGCAGTGGCATTTTAAGGTTTATCATGGTGGTGGCTATACTATTTTGAGGGCCCTCTTTCGCGGGGGTCAGGGGCTGGGGTGCCGGAGGTGGCTTGATTGATGATTTTCGTACCAGTCCAATGACTGCATTCTCATTCAGTAGTGAGTTCGACAGTAACAGTGTGAAGAAAACAATTGACACAGACTTGGGGGCCCTTTCCCTTGGCCAAAGGGGCCTTTTGTCAGACGAGGGGCCCGTTTGTCTGCCTTTAGGGCCCTCCCTGACTAGGGTACATTTCATTTTTCTCATCGGCTTTAGTATTTTTCTCCCGTTTTATTTGTTCAACTGCTTTGATTTTTTTCTTAAGGGCTGGCGCCTCCAGCGCCTCAGCTATAAAACGCCTTTGGGCACTGTTATTGGTATGATAATCTAATGGGGTTAGTGTTAGTGCTACCTGATCACAATATTAGTCTATGTCAATCAGTAGGGTATAATTAATTATTCAGGAAAACATACAAACAACATTACATTCATGAATACAGTGTAGACATCTAAAATTCCAAAGCATTAGTTAACCACAATAATTAAAGAGACATTAAAACAGTAAATAGATGTAATTGAATCTATGTATCATATAAAAATAAACCTGGACTAGTTAATTAGTGTTTACGGTCGTCTGTAAATTTTGATGATCACAATAGACCAATAAATATAGTCTTAAAGTGGGAATATCTCGGGGATAACGTGGTTGATCTGTGCTAAGGCAGATCTGTCTTAAAACGGGTAAAATATCTCAGGGATGAAGTGGTAGATCTGTCCTAAAGTGGGAATATCTCAGGGATAAAGTGACAAATCTGTCTTAAAATGGGTATATATATATCTATCAGTGATTGTATGGTAGATCTGTCTTAAAACGGGTATAATATCTCAGTGATCGTGTGGCAGGTCTGTCTTAAAGTGGGTTCCTGGGTATATCTCTGTGATGATGGAGTGACAGATCTTTAAATGGGTATATATCCATGGTGGAGAGGCAGATTGGTCTGTTAGTGTTTAGTCAATGCATCGAAAATAGACGAATTGGTACAGCAAATATATTCAGTTTTTTAACGCTTATTTAATGCTGGCATATCAGTATCACAAATTAATAGAAGTTCTGTTGATCGATGCACATACTATCTATGACAAAATTACCACTATGCTTGAGTCATTCATTTTATGATAGCTTTATACATTACTGTTACAAATGCTATAACTGGTTGCTTATATTAGCATTTCATGATTTTGTTTTGCCTTTGAATATTTCAGAATTAAAATATTTTTTTATGATTTATCTTTGAAATTTTTTCTGAGAAAAAGAAGGTGAATTTCAAGCGTTGATCCTATAATATGTGTGTTGTATAAGCCTGTAAATTCCCAGTGTATACCATGGTGAACTTTATGTCCCCTGGTATGTTTATCTCTATAATATTTATACCTACTTGATATACAATCTACTTAAACCTGTCAACTATATGCCAAGTCGATTTAACAGTTGTACCCCTACCCTATAATCTAATTTACCATACAGTGTATTTTTTACCGAGGAAGTAGAAGAGGTAGACCACTACAATATATAATGTTTTTAGGGGGGTCAAAATCTTAAATTTTTTAGAAAACAATTTTGCTTTATTGATGCCAAAGAAAGATTGTTTTACAAGCTAATTTTTATGAATGAATTAAATTAAATATCTAATGTGCCATATCAAGTCCCAATAATAAAGAAGCCTTTACACCATTGTAATTTATTATCAGAATAGCTGTTAAAGTCAAATCTTTATGAATTTATGAAGGCAGTTATATCGACATAGTTGTATACTTTAAAATTGGCTCATGATTCAAAATAATAAGTGACATTTATGTAAGATTTTGAAGAGTAGGTTGGCTAGGATTTGGGTCATTATGTGACATTATTAGGGAATCAATTTTTATAATATCCAATTTTGTCCTGGATTGTCATGTGTATATTCTTAGATGAATTTAATCGATCTATATAGGTTTTGTTGTTTTAATCAGAATTGTTCTTAATTTTAATATCTAATGTGCCACTATTTAGAGGCATTTGAGATGGCAATAATTAGTGAATTTTAATACACAACAATAAGATTACACACCAGACACGATTCTATTGCATACAATCACTATTTATTACTGATGCTATGGGGCTTAGCCCCCCCCCCCACAAATCGAATCAGCCCCCCCCCCCAAATATTTCACCAAAAATAATGATTTCTTAGCAGTGTTCTTAGCCGGCCACATCTTCAGCCCCTCCAAAACATTCTGTAGCCCCCCAAAACATTCCGTAGCCCACCCCCCACCAATTTTATGATCTGGCTATGGGCAAGATTTTGAGGCGTAAGTTAATTTTTAAATTTTTTACTGTTAGATTCTTTTTTCGCCGTATAATTGCAGTCTGTTGTAAATATTGGATATCAGAAGCCCATCTTTTCTGGGTAAGATCACAATATCGAAGACTTTGGATGATATTGAGTTAAGGACTCAGCTACTTTAATCTTTACAATGTTTGTTGAGTTTTCAGTCTCTACCGATTTTAAAATGATTACATTAGTTCTTTAAAAAGAAAATCAATATTTGTTAATCAATGGTACTATACATACACCAAACACGATTTCTTTAAAACGGAAATCGATGGTTGAAAATTATGTCACAGATACTTTCATAGACGCTTCCAGTTACAGACAACTAGCGATTGAAGAAAAATAGTGCATAGAATTACAACATGTCTGCAAGAACTTAAACCAAAGTTAAAAAACTAGATCAAAAGTAAATGACATTGACATAGGTAGTTGGAGATCATTATTGATCAATGAGTGCATGAAGTGAGAACGATTAGAGAGATATATATATTGATGAAGCTACTGTATATATCGATATAGTCATTTACTATTGTGGATAATGATAAATTAGTTAAAACTTTTCAGATGAACTAAATCAACTGATAAAATTATATTTATTACTATCAGACTTATATTGCTTGGGCCAAACCAAATCAATTTTTTTATTCTTCCGTGTTTTGTTAAATAAATAGCTATTTGAGTCAGGGGAACAAATATATTTATTACTATCAGACATATGTGGCTTAGGCCAAACCAAATTGATTTTCAGTTGTTTAAAGCAGTGGACACATTAGCCAAATCATTCGACTGAATCGCTCGGCCAGTATGTCCATCGCTTAGGGTCCGAATAAATAAGTAGCCACTTCGGTCCTGCGAACAATTTCTTTTTTCATAATGTATTGTTTATAATTCTACTAGCTGTATCTGTTAAATCCCCCCCCCCCGATCTCTTCTTTATCAACATCTGTTTAGAAAAAGTATCTAGCAATAAACAATAAAATCAGAACACAATGCTTTTATCATATTTAATTGTAAAATCACCCCAAAAAATTTGCACTGCCTGTTGTCCCAGAATTCCTGGATCCTTGTCATGTTTGCCTGTTGCATGTAAACTCAGACAAATAAGGTGTTCCCCACATTTAAATATATATATCATCACCCACACCAATCTTTCACAGATTTTCTAGGCCTATGTATATGTCAATTGTTTATTTTATTAATCACTGATCGATCTGTGTTTTTTTCATGTGTGAAATGTTGTTGGACATGTTTTATTGTCACTGTAAATGTGTATATTCACTATTGGTACGAGTACCATGAACGCTGATAACAGTAATCGTTGTATATCAATAAATCTGATCATTAATTGTTAGGAACGGCTAAACATAAAGGATCAATTAATTTGTATTGACAATATTTCTATTGGTAAATGTTGAATGTTTTCTCTCTCAGTTGGTAAATGTGTTTGTAGTTTAATTGATTGTATAGCTTTGCCGTTCGAATCACAATATCACATGAAAATGATAAGGCGGTTAGTAACTAAAGGAAGAGAAAATTGTGTTTAAAGTTTTGGAATAGACTTAAACATACATATATTAATGTACCAGTGTTGATTTAGAACAGTTTGCAGTTAATTGGTCAATTGTTGGTAAGAATGGCCTTCATCAAACTGGCATTCTGTACAAACTAAATCTGTCTATTGCATGTCTTTCTTTTGGCCTTAAACGTTATATAAACCTTTAATAGACATATTAACGTGACAAGACCATTAGCTCACTATGCCATCGCATGGCTCAGATTTTAAATTAATTTAACAGGTTAGGCCATTTAATGATTTAATTTAAAAAATGGAGAAGTGAGGCTAAGATGTGAATGACCAGTACACAGTGGTTGTGATCAATGCACACCTTGTCAAAGTTACACTTATTGATAACTTTGCTCAAAATAAAGTAATTTGAATGAAATTTTCAATATATTCAGTTTGCATTATCTATTTTGGCAACATAGCGCGAACCATCAGCCACGATGTAAATCTTACATAATGGCCCTATGAGATCTTATGAATGTGACACGGGAAAAACACAGATCTATGTATTTTCAAAATTTTCAGATCTTAAATTTCTTATGTTAAAAAATTTTCTCTCGAATCACACCATCAAACTCAAAAACAGATCCTACCAAAAGTCACACAATCAAGCCTTAAGATATGTCATCTTTCTGGGCATACCGTCAAACCTTCAAGGATGTCATCTTTCTGGGCACACCATCAAACCTTAAAGGAAGGACAACATCTTTTTAATCACATCAGCAAACTCTGAGCAGATCCTACCACAGATGAAAAAAAACCCTTAAAAGACACTGTCCTTTTTGTCACACCAGGAAACCTTAAAGGATCATTTTTCCAATCACACCAACAAACCTTACAGAACATCACCTGTCTAATCACACCATCAAACCTTAAAGAATACCATCTTTCTAGTCACACCATCAAACCTTAAAAGACATCATCTGCAATAACATGGAGAAAAGAGTACTTGCAGCCAAATTATTGGCAGGGCCAAAGCCCCCCCCCCCCCAACTCCACGGGGCCTGGTCATCTTTCTACTCACACAGTCAATAATAGTGACACCAGCTAACCCTAAATGGCATTAGTTTTCAAGTTACATTAGCAAACCTTAAAAGAACCCCCCCACTGCACCATCTAAAAAAACAACCCACCCCACCCCTATACCATTAAGTGGTACAAATTTTAAACTTATGCAATAATCCATTGTTCATTTACTGTCGTAAAATAATCATCTTAGTAATTTGGTTGGTCTACTAACAACAATTTTATAGATTTAAAAAATAACTGTTTATTCCCGAGAGACACACCACTTACAGTATTCTCCATATTATCAAACATTTGTATTTATTAAAGTTGATTGATTTGTGTTATAAATCAATATTTGGTCCAATTCCAGGTGTACATATAAATAAACATTATTATTTTATATAGACACTGATTACTATACTCCGTTTATTAGTGTTCACATAAAAGACAAAGATGAGATTGTATACCCATATGTAAGTTTTTAGTGTAGACAGTTTCTTGTGAACAAAGCAGTATTGTTCTTAATACATTTTTTATATACCCATGTTTAAATGTAAACATATGCTGAGGTCAAATGCATCTTGACTTATTTCATTGTAACAATATGACATGGCATGGTCTTCAGCTTTTATGTTTTACGGACACACGCCATACATTGTACTATGAGGGAAAGGTTGCCTGGGCAGTAGCACTATGGCCTACTCTTATATCAAATTCCAACTGCCAAGGGATCTTTTACTTGTATGCAAATGTATACACGTACAGGATGTCAGTGTTCCGTCCATCCAAATGACTAGACAGCTGTCCTTGTTAGGCCCTCCTTCCTGCACCACTGACAGGGGGAAACCACGTTGGTAAATCCTGATGAACTTTCTTGGCCAATGCAGGGATCGAATATGCGATCTCCAGACTAGTGAGTTAGTGTCTTACCCACATGTCTGCCATGGCTCCCAAGAAGTTATTACTTTCTACCCATTGAGATGTATCTCTACAGCATCTTAATAATATATGGAACTAATTCATTAAGTGACTTCACCAACATTTTTCAGTTTATAATTGTCAGAATTTTGTATATGTTTTTGAAAATAATTAATCTGATATAGAAAATATGGATTGGGCTCATCTTAGTCTATGAATTTTATATGTTCATTATTTGCTTCAAGGTAGAATTAGATGAGTAGTAATTAGTTAATGATAAAATAATTTTCCTGTGGGGCGTGGTGGTGTGAGATTTCTTTGTTTTTCTACTGATTGCATACAGTTAAGTCTATATTAAGGCCTCACCAATTTGATTTTTTGATTCTCGGTCTCTAGATAAATATATAGCCACTGTAATCACATGAAAAAATTTTTTGTTCAATACTTAAAGATATGGAACTGAAAGGTTTTTGAACATTTTTTTGTTTGAGTAGAGCTAATCCCACTAAACACTGTTTTAATGGAAGCAAATTTCTGTTAAAACAATGACTGGTCAATAGTCTGATCAATAACCAATAGCTAACTGCGTAAAAATATGATTACGCTTTAAACATTGGATCAAATATAACTTTACGTCATGCATCAAGATTTATTCTGCCCAATTAGCCAGTGCATAGCAGACTATTGCAGAAATTCTTAGTGTGTGACAAACGAGGCTATGAACACTGATACAATGTAAACAATACTGTATTGAGACGAACAAGACTTTCACCAGCTTAATTCCTTAAATCACTGTCCAAAGTTTCAGGGAAGACCTCAGATTAGACAAAGGGCTGCCTTGTTGCTGTACATGCAATAGATTTGATTGAACGGTAAGAATAGACACACTCCCTCAAAAGCTCAAGTATCAGAAGCTAATCCAGCAATGGGCATAAAGGGATTTCCCAGGCCATTGCTTCAGGAATATTCACAAGCAAGTACTTTTGGTTTTTAGGTGGAAAGAAGAAATAAGAAATCAAATTTTGGCAGTTGTTCCCCGGTGTAGAAATAACAGTTTAACATATTATGTACGTGACAAAATGTCAGGCACAAGTGAAATAATATCTGACATTTTTAATATAATACGGGACATGTATTAATAATATCAATAAAAAGACAAATCAGTGCTGGACAAAATGACAGGCACCAGAGGTTTTGTGTCTGACAATTCCTGAATCTGTGTCTGACATTGTCTGTGACAGGTGCCTTATTTCCAGGCTTGGTTGTTCCCGAAGAACAAAAAATCAGATTGGTGTGGCCTTATATAGGTGAATATGATGAGCTAGCTGGTGATTATAATTATACAATGCTGTATATAAATAGAGTAAGCTATTAATCAGGTTCTTCATATTTCTTAATAGCACCATAGAGGCAAATTAAATCGTATATATTTTTATGATACACTGTTAAAATTTAAAGTGGTGACTGGTTTTGTAAAAAAAAAAAAAAAAGATATATATGTATATGTGACCCTACCCTTAAATTAAAAATAAAGTTGTGAAAGGTTATTTTCTTATCTTACAAAAAGTGATAAGAGAGCAATTTTAGCATACAAGATAGCAATACAGATGCATCATATCGCACTATCTTATCGTATTGTCCTTGCACATATGCATTGATCACACAACTATACTGAAGAAAGAGAGTTGGCCTACAAACAAAACTTCAGTTAGCAAACCATTTCCCTTAAGTTGTCTGATCATGCAAAATGTTATATAAAAACTTGATGTATAGTTTCATTTCATCAAGATGCTGGCTCGCTAGCCTGGAGGTCGGACATTTAATCCCTGCATTGGCTGAGAAAATTCATCCAGATTTTCCAGCTTGGTTTTCTTCTTGTCAGTAATGCAGGATGGACGGCATGACAAAGACAGCTGTTTAGTCGTTTGGATGGGATGGAAAACTGAGGTCCTGTGTACACATTGGCATGCACGTAAAAGATCCCTTGGAGCAGAACAGTACCTTGATTAAGATCAATAATGAGTATTTCCTGGTGGAGTTATAAAGCGATTTAATTGGTTGGGACTTCAGAACCTGAAGTTCTATAACTTTGATTCTTATTGAGTGAGAGTGATGAAACTTGTATAGTTATACTACATCAATACATTGACTATGTTCATTGATAAAAATGTTCTACTCAGACTAAGTAGAGACTTTAAGTTAACTGGCTGAGACTTTGGAACATAATATGGTCAAAGAGATAAGTAGTTTTATTGCTCAATGCTTTGGGACACAATAATTTTGGTTGAAGGAAGTGTGATTATGAGTATTTTCTGCTTAGACGAAGTATGATTTTACCGTGAAATGTGTCACACAAACCTTTAATTTGTATGAAAAATATCTTATTTTATCATCTCCTAGAAATAGTTCAAATTTATACTCTGTACTATTATGGAGAGGGAGAGAGAGAGATATGGGTTTTAAGGTCCACTCAACACAAACTAGGTCATTTTGGGACTAACATATGGTTTAATTTTTATTTTGATAATTCGCTTGCAGTGAGAGGAAACCGGAGGACCCGGAGAAAACCCACGAGATTTGACAAGCGTCCCTACTCCTTGTCATGTACAACCGTGGATTCGAAACCACACCAGTTGACTCAATGACAGGCCTTATAATACAGTGCACACGCACATATGATAACCATTTGGCTATCCACCACCCCACTGAATTGTAACAACAAAATAGTTGTAAAACTAAATCAAACTTTGCATATAACTACATTGATCTATATGAATACCTTTCCTCTTTGGTTATCTAGTTTTAAAACCGATAAGAGTCTATTATTATAGCATTATACTGTTCATTGCTTATAAATTACTAATTCTTATACTATGTTGCTAATTATCTACTTTCTTTCTCTACAATTATTCCATTTATTTATTTTTTAATTTATTTCTCTCTTTATGTCTTGTTCTTGACATGTTCAGAAGCCTTATTTTTCTCTAATTCATAGGATATTGTCTATTGTAGATTTTCTTATCTGTTTATAGAGAAAATGCCTTTACTCCTTATGAAAATCAGGAATAATCATAACCCTTCCTCTCCTCAGTGCGGTGGTGTGTTTGTGAGGAGCACACAGATCCCTCTAGACATTCAATTATGTAATCTGTTCAAGAGCAATATGTCGTTTTATGCTTTTAGCTGATGTTAATGTACATTATTGAAATATTGAAGCTTTTGATTTGATGAGTTCAATTAATTAGAGTATCATACTGCATGTAATCCGCAGAGGCGGATTCAATGGGGGGCTCGAGGGGCTTGCCCCCCCCACCCTAATTTTAGACAATGCCCTTTTTACTGAAGAAAGTGCCTTTTCTCAGACCCAAATAAGTTCCGAACGGTTACTTAGTAGCTCTTGGAATGGCTACAGATGCAAGGAAATGACGGATAATTTTCTTGGGCTCCCCCCCCCCCAAACCCTCCTCTCAGCGGCGTGCTCCATCTCCACAGTCAGTGCCCTCATTTGCCCTCCCCCTTTCAAAATTCCTAGATTCGTCCCTGATCAGACGCATAAATTGGTGGTGGGTGGGGGTTATTTTCGATCTCAGAATAACTGCAGTTGGTCTCGAAATTATGCATCGGTGATTAAATGAATTAATGCCGAAATAGAGGGGAAAAATCCCAAATACTTAAACACGTTATGTAAGAGATAAATCTGCTTATTGCAGGTCTTTCTTTAAGCCTGAAATGTTATATAACTAGACATTTGGACATTTATTAACAAAACAAGACCATAATCAACTCTTGATGGCATCTGTTACTTAAGATTTTTAACTAGATTAGAACAGTTTGCCATTTAAGAAATTTAATCTAAAAATGGGAACGTGAGGCCAAGTCTCCGATATACCAGTACCCTGGTTGCCATGATGCACACATCTTGTCAAAACTACAAAGATTGATAACTTGGCTCAGAATAAAGTAATTTGAATTGAATTTTCATTATTTTCTTTTTACATTATCTATTTTTGAGCTATTATAGCAAAAGGTCAGTTCTTTATCTAAATCTTACATAATGTATCTTTAATATATGTCTGTGCACAATGTGCTGCAAAGGTTACATATGGAGATTTTAAGATGTTTTGATTGAATAAAGTGATATATAGGGTCAATAATTTTGTCTTGAAACAACAGTTCCATAACCACATTTGTCCCATAGTTGAATAGGAGTTGTCCCCCTTGATATGTTTTTGTTTCCCCAAATCAAAATCTTAACAAATCTGTAATTTCAGGAGTTCTACAACATTATCCTCATCTGCAGCAGATACAGCACTTGATGAAACTAATGACGACCAATTTAATGTTGTATTAAGGTATGGTTGTATTTAAATGTTTTGAAATTTTTAATACTTATTTCTCAAAAAGTATGGTTATTTTATGTGGGAATTTTTGTTAAAATTCATTAAAATGCTCTTGTACAGTGGCTGATTTAGGACACGCAAAAAAAAAATATCTCGAGCGCTTGAGATAGTAAGTCGAGCGCTTGAGATAGTAAGTTGACTGCTCGAGATAGTTAAGCCGAGCACTCGAGATAATTATCTTGAAGAAGAACCATATCTACATTTCGAGTCAAACATTTTATTTCAAATCGTTATTGCCCATTTATGATTTTTAAAAAGTTGAAGTATTGTTCAACTTATCTTCAAGGAGAACTCATTCAAAATTGAGAGTTATTTAAAGTGAACACAGCACAATTGATTGTGCTCAAAAATATTTTTACTTTACAGCATCCTGGAAGAATCTAATGTGTATCATACCATTAGTCATAATTATCATGCTATATTCATAATGCAAATTTTTCTGAATCCATGTAATTATATATAAAAATATATTCTTTGTAGAATTCGACCATTAAATGGTCTGGAGTTAAATAGAAAAGATACATTTACAGTTGACCTACCAGGCGAAGGTCATGTTGCGGTAAGTATTTTCGTCTGACTAACCATCTTAATTTGATAGATTGATGTTACTCAAACATTTTAAAACTGTGTGAATTCGAAGTTATCAATTATATGAGAACTAAAATTATGAAATGCATATTTTCTGCAAAAAATGCAGGAGATTTAATAAGAATCCAAATGTATCGGTCGCAGTTGTAGACTGTTCTATCATCATGTTAAGGTCTCCAAATGGTGAGTCTATAATGTTAAACTAGTTCAAGCTTTACCTCCATCAATTATACCATATGAATGAAGCAAAGGGTGTATGCAGTGTAGATTGATTGGGGCATAAAAACAGGGCATTGAATCCAATTGCATTTCTTAGATGTTTGTACAGAAATGTATAGTTGTCTCCCTTTATGTACTTAACTTTGATTTTTGTGAAATTTCTATAATAATCACACATACCTATTGTTGATTTTACAGATTGAAACAAATGGATCATCAAGAAATTTTACATTTAATGCTGTTTTTGAACCAGATGCATCTCAGGAAGAATTATTCGAAAATTGTGGAATAACACGATTAGTTGATATGGCTTTAAGTGGGTAAATGTCACATTCCTTTTTATTGCAAAAATCATCGCCAGAGCCTGAAAATAGTTGATAAGATTCCAAAATGTTTCTTTTTGTACTGAATTGTCATCTTGATGTATATGTTGTTATTGGCACAGCAAGACAACTCACTCGCTTCATAACTCTGTTGAATGGTACATTTTCTCTACAGTTCAGTCCTAAATATATCTGTTACCAAAAACATTATATTTTATGGGATAAGATATTTGAGATGAGTTTATGTAATGAAAAAATAGGCCTACCATGCATGATATTACACTAATTCTAAGTCAATGAATGAAAGAGTGCCCTGGCAAGAACAGATCTCTCATGCTCACATACAAAATCAAAAATGATCATTGCAGCTCTATGATAACTCACTTTTTTGTGTTTTGTATGTTAATTATGTAATTTGGTTCTATAATTTTCCTGTTTATTAGAAGTATCATACTTTCAGATAAAAATAAGTTTATATACACATGACCTAAGTATACCTGAGGGAATGTATTCGGGGGCCTTGTGCTGCGGTAGGACTTTTTTTTTTCAAACTGACAAGAGTTCATCTATATTTGGTATTTTTAAGGTATGCATGTACAGCATTAGCATTTGGTCAGACAGGGTCTGGTAAAACACACACAATGACTGGTCCCCCAAGTCAGGTAATTAAGAGAAATTTTGTATTAGCACGATTAAGTGTGATAGTCTTAGAGAGTATATGATACTGCACAAACTTTTTGAAAGCAATAGTGTGATGTGATTCACCACTAATTACATTATTTACAAGATTTATAATTCTCCTGGTAACTAATAAACAATTATATTGCACAATTACAACCCAGAGTTGTAGTGATTCGTCAATAAGTTCTCTATATCAACATTTTTTTGTGTTGCCCAAATGTGAATATGATGTTAACATTGTGATGTAATTGAAATGCTATTTACAGCCATCGACACCAGTATTCAATGGGGAGGTAACTATGTATTGTCAAAATTTCCCTCCGATTTTCCCTTCCTTGCTCTTTTCATTCATATTGATATCAATCGGATTAAAGCATGGATCCTATTTCGTTTCGTTTTATTATAGTTCTAAATTTCGTTTTACTTTCACTACACAAGGATTAGGAAGAGTTGTTAACATTGACATGTTCTAGATGAAGTTGCGGCAAGTTCTTGGCCTTTAGATCCACGAAACTGTGGGTAAACCACTAGAAATGTCAATGCTGATTGATTTATCAATGTCTGATGTCATAGGGTTAAAAGTCGCTGGTTTGACCCCTAACACAACCTTCCAATGCATCTGGTCAGATCTTCATATAGTGTAAGCCATCAAGAGTATAAAAAAACGAAACGAAATACAGATCAGTATTTTAATCAGATTGTTTTGATATTGTAATAGAATGTAAAATTATTGTGACTTGAAATTATAGCCAGGTGGAGTAAAAAATTTATCAAAAAATTATTTCATCTGTACATTCATTTCCTGTTTTACTTCATCTTCTATTGCTTAAATGTACTGCCTTTCCTGTTAAACTAACCAAGATATATCCTAAGAATATGTAACACTAACACTTCAAATATTGCATACATGTTTGCATATCTGAAATGCTTGATTTATATTTAAAAAAAACTGTGCTATGGTATTTGGGAGTTAATTTATGAATGGTGTTTTATATTGTGAATTTGTGATAATTCTTGCATATTACACTGTGTTTATAATACTATTTAACCCCTTTAACCCCTGCACATCTAATCTAATATATTCACTCAATTTGATAAAGTAGATTTTCTTAATATTTTTGTTTATCTAATTTTCAGAAGTTATCTTGGGCTTAATTTCCATTTTTGTGATTAATTATTTATTTTGTTTTCCCAATTTTAATGTATTTATATCTGAGTTGGAAATCTAAAGGAATTTTAGAAAATTACGATTTTTTTATTTTAGTTTCAGGAAGGGAAATCCCCCGATCTAGATATGATTGGTTTAATACAGCGGTCATTTAAATACCTGTTTCAACAGATGAAAGATGTCGGAGAAAGTAAAGTTGTTAGAGCTTCGTATTTAGAAATTTATAATGAACAGGTAAAATCAATGTATATTGTGTTTACTGTGTGTGCTCAACATTTGTTTTGTGTAATTAGACATTAATTAACTTATCCAGACTATAATCAACTCTTGATGTCATCACTAGCCTGTGATGTTTACTGGATTAGGATCCAATTTTCATTCATGATTTAATCATGAAATGGATAATCGTACTGACTTTAATAATGAGGATTTAAGCTAGTCTGAAAATTCAATTGCTTAATTCGCAGATCAGAGTGGATCAATTTGATTGAAATTTTCAGCAAATTCCTTTTACACTATTATAGTGAGAATTGCCAGCTCTTCATCTTCTTTCCTATAATGTATCTTTAATAAACAATGTTCCATTCGTATTAGTATAAAAAAAATTACACAACAGTTTAGAATATAAATTCCTTACATCAATATTTTGATAAAAACTTTTAACAGAGATATTTTTATCTATGAAAGGTCAAACATTGGAGTCAGTGAGACTGATTGAGAAAGATAATCTCTATTAAAATAGTTTTGTTGCCATTTTACATGTCACATGGATTAACATAAATTGTAATTCATTGATTGATTGATTGATTTTTAGGTTATTGATTTATTGAATCCTGCACATAAGAGATATTTATCTGTTCGCTGGTCTAAGAATAAAGGTTTTTATGTAGAGAATTTGTTCACTATAGAATGTAACTCAATGGATGATCTCTCAGCTGTATTGGAGGAAGGTGAGTCGAAATGTTGTATTTTTAAATAGCCTACTGAATTGAATATTCAATATTTAGTACAAGTTTTATTTATGAATTAAGAATAATTTACTCCATGATTTTACATTAAAAGTTTTAAATAAATTTGTTATTAAGTTTATATGTAGTATCACGGTTTTGAATAAATTAATTTTATATATAGTCTAACTTTTCATTAATCTACTCTTGACTTTGAATGAATTTACTTGTTAAGTTTTAGACTCTCCTTCCCCAATACAACCCAACCTTCCAACCCCTTACTTCTAGTAAATATATCATAATTTTTTATTGTTTGATTGCAATCCACCACACCCCCTGTATTTAAGATTAGTTTACTCATCAATTTTATTAAGTTAGTTTGCTCAGTAGTTTTAGATGATGTACTGGTATCTTATTAATTTTATTTAAATGAATTTGATTTAATTTAATCATTTAATTTAGAAAATATAATTGTATTTTAGATTAATTTTATTTATTTAATTGACTCATTAAGTTTGATAATATACATGTATATTATTAATTTAATATACTTGAATCTTTTCCATTTTATTTATTTAACTTTAAATTCATTTACTGCATTGACTGAAATAAAAATTTTGTTTTGAATTTACGTAAGTTTTAATTTAAATTGAATATTAATGTCTTGAGTTAAAATTGAATATTGTTAAATCATTGTCTAAAATTCAAATAAGTTAATAAATTGTTATGAAAATGTAAAATGATAAGATAAAGATGATCATAAATCTATTGGAAGATTTGGATTTCCCTTTTATTAATTTCTTAATATGAATGGCTATCAAGATAATACAGCACCTATGCATAGCTATTTGTATTCTTATCATTGTGGGAGGGCTAAATAGGACTTACATTTACACCACTCTTGTATTCAAAATAACACAATCATATTCTTTGTATAGAGCAGGTATTCATTGAGAGGAACATAAAAATAAACTGAACAAGTTTTGACTATGTTGTCACAACCAAAGCTGAAAGCTTTTACTTGGGTCTCCCAGTATGTGACGATTACACTTGTTTCTGGTGTCACAAGATTCTTGTTGGATGTTTTTCGTTGTTTTTATTTCTATGAGTGAAGAATGATACATGTTTTCTCGTAGATATTGTGGATTATATTTTGGAGAATTATTGTATGTGAGGTTGTGAACTGTGGTATATTTCTTTTAATGGAGTAATTTATTGATTCAAGGGTGCTTGGTTACGGCCATTCACACAAAAGACGTAACATACAGGTCATGTCTTATAAGTTAATATCACCAATGATTACTTTACTGTGTTGTTTCATTCTCATTTCTCATTGGTTCCTGTGAAAGGGTCTATTGTTCGATAATTGAGTGTCTCGTTGTGTTTTGTCGTAAATCTGGAAGTAATAAAATCACCCGTAGACAATTTAATATTGATTTCTAGATATATATAGAAGGATATTTCTGGATGATGTAAACATAATTGATACATATTTTTAATTAAATCTTCAATAAAAGGATTTTTAATAAAGAAATAATTAAAAACATTGCTAATATGAACCCTGTCAATGATTTTGAATACGGACATAAAAGTTACAGTGAAGAAAATGTATGAAGATTGATGATATGATTAATTTGATTAACAACTTTTAGAAGGTTTACGGTAAAACCTGAGGACATGCCTCAGATAAAGAATACAAAATTATCACAGGGTAAATCTGTTCACTGGGACGCCAATGTTGATCTAAGATCCCCAGACTCTAAGAAACGGCCGAAAGAGGAGACAGGTTTTAGTAATGATTTTGATTTCGATGATGGGATCAGTATTGTAGGATTTAAAAAACAAATTAAAACTTCCACTGATAAGAAAGTGGATAGAAGAAATCTTTCCAAGAAGAATAAAATTGTTCAGAAGAATAAGATTGTTCAGAAGAAGAAAATACCGATACAGTGGCAAGCAAAACCTAAGGAGACTACTCCACCGGAGGAGAAATCTTTTGCTAAAAGGGATGTAATTAAGGCTTCACCCAGACTAGCTCCTGTTGTGGTGCCAACAGTTGATGACGATTCAGATATCTCACTTACTGAAGATTTGGAAAATCTTTTAAACAGTTCACCACGGAACAAACGTGTCAATAAGCGGATTTTGAAGGATGTAGAAAAATTGAACTCTTTAAGTTTTTCAAACAATGCTAGAGATTTGCGCTCAAGTCGTTCCTTGGGAGTAACTCCACAACGATCTCCACGTAATTTGAAATCAAGTTTTTCTACTAATGATTTACGACTCGGATTACATTCTCGGCGATCATTAAGATCAAGTAAATCTTCATTTCGTGACAAGAAGGATTATCCAGACTCCTGGGAGTTTGAGTTAGACGATCCGCCTTCATGGAGGCGTGAAGTGTATGAACGTGATCGGTTTACTTTTATCACATCTGAGTTTCCAGATGAAGATGAAATAGTTAAAAGTTCTCGAAGGCAGATTCCATCTCAGAAAAAATCTGTCCATAAATCATTTAATCCACATAAATATAGAAATATCTATGATGATGATGATCTAGATAGTCAAAGTTTGGACAGTATTCCATCTCCAAATGATATTTTATTTCAGAGAGACAACTTTTTGTTTTCTCCTGATCAAGACGAACCCAAAGATCCAAAATATAGACGTGAACCTACTGAGGATACACCAAGAACTAAAGCCTATAAATTGACAACAAGAAGTACACCTGTTAGCCGAGCAGATGAAAAAATAACTAGTGATAAACCAAAAATTAGTACTTCTCCCACACAACCGCCTGTTCAAAAACCTCCTAAGAAAATCGTAGAACAATTGAAAACTCCAACGGTTAGCAGTGCACTAGAAGTTGGAGATTCACCCACAGATCATAAAAAACCTGCACCATTTGTAATTGCACAAAGGTCTAAAGGAAATGAAAGACTTAAGGAAATAAAACTATTGAATGGATATGGTTCAGTAGATCTTAAATCTCCCCCAAATATTCTAGAATCTCCTACAGATGAAAAAAACCCTTCTGAAACCATAGTTAAAAAGCCAGCAGAAAAACCCAATAAACAAGACAGAAAAAGTCCTTCAAAACCAACATATCCTCCCGTTCCTCGTTTCAGACCACAGTCTCAAACACCAAATCCAAGTCCAAGAAAAGCAAGTCCAAGAAAATCAAGTCCAGTAAAAGAAGTTACAAAACCTGTAAAAAATCTCACAAACGAATTGAAATCCCCAACAATCTCCCAACCAGCAAAATCCACAACAGAGCCAGGAAAGCCTTCACCAAGTCCAAACAGTTCTGAAGTTTTATCTCAGACACCAAACAAAACTACAGAAAAAACAGTAGAAGCTCCTGGTGAATTAAAGTCAAATCATCCACCACATGTAATCTCTGCACAAAGTCCTAGTGCAAATCATCCAACACCTATTGGTTCTACACACAGTCCTGGTGCAAGTCCAAGGTCCAAAATAAAGTCACAATCTCCCAGGAAAGGTAAAAGTCCAAAAACAACTAGTCCAGAGAAATTGAAAGTGGAGACTCCATATGTAGATGATGATAGTCCTTGGGGAACTCCAAGAGTCAGAGTAGTTCCCGAAGTCACTAAAACTCCTACATTGATTTCACAAGCACCTCATTCATCACAGCAATTTGTCACACGGGAACATGGAGATAAAATTCAAGTGATTCATTCACTACGGAGATTAGCATTTAACAAATTAAGGTCAGATTTTGATGAAAAAAAGATTACACCACGGGTGGTTCCTTCAGGGTACACAGTTCAGAAAGTTCCGGAACAAAGCAACCTTCATTATACTAAGAAAGGAGAACAGCATCCAGATTTACATAAAGCACCACATCAGGGCCAGCCTCCACAATCTCAGTTCCAAAATCCAGATTTAAACAAAATTCCAGTTCAAGGCCAACAACCACCTCCACATCCTTCCCAATTTAACACATATCACGAAAGTCAGACTGGTGAAATATATCCTGAAACTGCTCAGAACCAGTCTTTTGTATTTCAAGGCCAGCAGTTCGATCTTCCTCATATTCTTGGATTTCCATATCCTGATGTAGCTTTAGCAGGGCATCCACCGCAAGTAGACCCTCAATTTCCCAGAAGGTCATCTTTGCCCTTTCCTGCAGAGGACCCTTCTGCACCACATAGTCTTTTCCAGAGAGTAATTATTTTGGGTCATTCTGATCAAGGTGCTGAAACACTACTGCATGGTGTACCCCCACAAGCTTTAGGACTTTTTGGAAACCAGGGTCCAGTGATAACTGAAGTGCAACCAACTGATGAAGAAAAGCAACAGAAGAAAAAATCATCTAGTGCATCTAATTCATCTTCTTCATCATCTTCCTCGTCATCATCGTCGTCATCATCATCTTCATCATCAGGTGATTCTGATTCTGATGTTCCATCAGAGGATCCAGTTCAAAACTTAATCAACAGAACACAAGGAACACCTAGTGAGTCTGAACCAAGTCCAACGCAATTTCTAAAAAACATTAAAAAGATCGGACAAACCCGAAGAGAGAGTAATCACGGAATTACAGAACTAACAACTGTAGAAGCAGTGATGGAGCAGGAGATACCGGTGAGTGATAGGCGCAGAAAGTCTGGGGCTGTTCATCACCTTCCTGCATATTATAATCCATCTGGAACTCAATATGTTATGAGAAGTAAGAGCAACACATCACAAGATACTTCTCGAGAAACTTCTGCAGAGACTATAAAATCAAATAATTCTAAACCTGGTGTGAGTAAAGTGCAGAAACTGGAGACAATTGAATCTGCTCGTGATCCTTATGACTTTAATCCTGGTGATGTGCCTGATTTTGAGGATAGTGATATAGAAGGAGTATATGAAGGAAAGGATATTTATGTTTGTTATTTAAAGACTGATGATGGTGAACTTATTGGACCATTAAGATTAGATATAGAGGATATAGAGATGGGTTTACCAGGTGATAATCAAAATAAAACTGATACAACTGATGAAGGTAATTACATGCCTGTGGGCTGATTGTATCATTTAATTGCAGATAAACCATGAAGAAAACAATATAAGCTTGGTTTTGAAATAACTTAGTAATTGAAGTAAAACAGTATTAGCACACAACTTCCAACACGGGTTAAAATATGTAATTTAGATATGATTTACCATGACATGACAACAGAAATTTTACTAATTTTTATGGGTACAAGATCTTTGGTTTTTTTTACATAATATCCTTTTTTCTCTTTTGATTTAATTTAGGTTTTTTGAGTTAGATTTTTGTCATATTAACTATTTAAGATACATTTTGTAAAATGAGTACTCAGTGGTAATAATAACTGACTCATACACGGGTATCTTCCTGTCTGATTATGTTGTATTTGAAATCATAACACATAAAGGGAGTTGACTATTTATTCATGTGTCATTACATACATGTCTATTAAAACTTTCACATGTTTTACACCCCTGTGTGATACCATGGTGACACACATCAAGACTTTCTTATTGTGTATAAAACTTCAGTGATCAAATAATTCTGGAATACTTTTTATAACTATTTTATATATCTTTATAACACCCATAGTACAAAGGCTATAAACAGGAAACTACACACACAGCTGTATGTCCCCACTAAGAACACTGAATGATGTCCCTCCTAGGAGTACTGAAAGGTGTCTGATTCCTCGCCTGACATGATTTCTGAATCCTTACCTCTAAGCCGAGGTGGCTAAATGTCCATGTAGGACATTGGCCATTAGGGCAGGGCAATTATCATGTTGTGTGTTTCATTTGAGCACCCGTTTTCATCAATATTATTTATTGTTTAACCTAAGAATACAATTTGATCTGATAAACTTTTTGACTGACATTTATGAGTAGGAAACACTTTACCAATAATGAAATATTTGAGCAAATATCATTAAGTCCTTCATTAAAATATTTTGCCCACAATGTTTATTTTCCAGGTATGCGTAATCGTCAAACAGGGTCTCATGGTTTAAATGAGTTTTCCAGCAGAAGTCACAGTATGTTAACAGTTACCATAGATACAGAAGCACAAGATCAAGAAGATGAGAATCTGTATATTACAAAACGTGGAAAACTCACATTTGTAGATTTAGCTGGTGAGTTGTTAAATAATTCTGATAATATTTTGGTAATATTTCATTTGATTACTATATGGTCCTTACAGATTACCAATGAGAAATATATTCAATGAAAAAATTATTACTCAAAACATAGAAAAGTATTAATTAATACTATTATCAATTGAATATTTAACATTGACTGCTCATAACAAGCTTTTGAAATTAGATTAGAGTAAAAAATATAAAAACACAAGTACTATGGATCAGGAAATTTAAAATTCTAATTCATCAAATCTATGCAGAATTGTTCAAAGAACAAGCATGCCAATTTTCATGTCAGTCTGACTTGAATTGACAGAGCCTTAGGCTTTTTTTGAAAAGATTCACCCCAAGAACACGAAGAAGAAGAATAACAACATAGCGACTAGTTCCAAGACCAGAAAATTCTGTTAATTACATATCAGCTCAGCATAAACTAAATAACTGTAGTTGTTGAAGGATGTAAAAATTTTAAAGAGTTTAATAAAGTTTGTGAAACAGGTAGTCAGAAGGTGAAAGTTTGATAAGAGTTTGAATGTTTTTATTATGATACAGGAAGTGAGACAGTGGTAATTTAATATAGTTTGAATGTTTTTGCAGGTAGTGAGAAGGTGAGAGATACAGGATCAACAGCAGGAACTTTAACAGAAGCCAACAGCATCAATAAAAGTCTTCTTATTTTAGGTAAGAATAAATATCTTGTTGATATAGAATGAGATAAGGTTTAATGGTTATCTTGAGACTAACATATGGTATTGTTAACATGTGTGATGTGAGGGAGATAATTTTGGTCGGATAGCCAAGTTTGATCTCTGATTTTCTTCTCACCCGAATAACTAGACACACTTTCTTTGTCAATCCTACATATGCCTCTCCTGACAGAACCAGACTCTTCACAGCCCAACATCAGATCCGAACCTGGGACATTGTGGTCAGTCAGGAGGCCAATTCCAACCATAAAGAGCAATAAAATGATTAGATTAGACAAATTGAATACAGTTGGCAGTATTCTTACTGATGCCTTTTCTGGTGACATATGCTATATCGACAGATTTGTTGTAGTCATTATTTTTAGAAACAATAAGTGATATTAGTTGTTTTGTGTTCTTGTTATAGGTAATTGTATTTCTCATCTGGGTGATGCTAAAAGACGCCAGGGACATATACCATACAGAGATAGTAAACTTACTAAATTATTAGCTGATTCACTGGGTGGAAATGGAGTGACGCTTATGGTATGGATGATCCTTAATTACTTTGTATCTGACAGAATTCTGTATTGATTCCACAAGTTGGTCAAAAAAGTTCTAGAAAAGATTAGCATATTCTGCTTTGTGCACAATACCAATTACCATATCATTTACAGTTAAACAAAAATGGCACAGATAAGCTTTTGTACAGCTTCAATGCCTACTTTACATTGTAAAATTTGGTCTGGTCTGTTGGAATTTTTAAAATTAATCATTTAAACTGTGTTGATAAATATTTTGGTTCTTTTAAAGTTTTGTTTATGATTTATATTTACAGATTGCGTGTATTACACCAAGTTCTCATAATGCTGCAGAAACATTAAATACTCTTCGTTATGCCAGTAGAGCAAAAAAAATCAAAACAAAACCTCTCGTTAAAATGGTGAGTACAGAAAATTTAGATTATAACGTGTTATGAAGATGAAATAGGACAAAGAAAGTTGTTCGATAATTTTAAAATTAGAAAGCGGGAGTTCTTAGTGATGTGTTTATTTTGATACCCCAGTTGAGGACAAGATTAGCCAACTTATATCATTAAATATTTTTATTTCCCTAATTATTATTACGTATTGATGTTGTGAGATTTAGTTCCTTGAAGAAACTTTCTGTGCTGTCAGTACTGGTTCAGTTCATTAGCGTGACATGGAAATAGCATAATAATTTTATGAGGAAAAAATCAATTTAATTTGTAGGATCCAAGAGAGAAATTAATACTAAGCTTAAAGCGTGAAATAAAGATACTGCGTAATGAGAATCACTACCTCCGACAACAAATGGATTTTCCTGCCAAACCAAAAGGTCAACTCCAAAAGGAAAATGATGAAAAGTTCATGTCTTTTATGAAAGAACAGCAACGAAAAGGTAGGAATTCTGTTCTGAATTCTTTTTTTTTAGCCTTTATATTTTGGTAATAGATAGGGACTTTGCATCTTAACACAAACTACGATTTTGTAGATACACAACTACTGAATTTATTACTAATCAGTAAATCTTGTTTACAATGTTTACATCTTAGTTTAATCTGAATAGCACCAGGCATACTAGCTTTATTTTCAGAACAAATATAAGACAAAGTCTTAAAAACAAAAATAGCCTTAAATCCCATTTTACATTTTTGATAAGTGACTTGTAATACAAATCGTTGGTAGGTAGACAAAATGATGTATCTTCATACCATAACCAACAGACGAAATATTCATTGAAAACCTAAATGTGTGTATCATTGCTGATGATTTACAAGTTATCGGGGTGTCTATATTAATTTTAATTAATGATTTTTACAGAGAGTGGTTTATATGAGATGTTACAAGAGTATATGGTAGAGAATGAAGCCTTGAGGTGAGTCAATATACAACTTTATTAATACTATCAATATTATTGTAATGAATATTAAATTAAGAAGTTATCTCCCCTTTAGTCTACAAGGTGAGACTTCTTTTAACCATTCAATCTCTGTTATGTCTTACAAAATGGCCTTGATATTTGTTGTATTTTTAGATCAGAGAATTCTGACCATCATTCTGTTAGAGATAGGATCAGAAGAGAACAACAGGGACTTTATAAAGAAAACGAAAAATTGATGAAACGGGTTGAAGAATTAGAAAGGTAATATTGATAATCATAACTTTCAATTTAGAGCAAGAAAATATTTTATTGGCTGTAGTATAATTTATAACTAGTTTTGATTTAATTTGTTTAGCTTAAGTTAAATAATAAATGTCAACATACCAAAATTGATAAAGTAAATCAGGCCATGGCCAAGATCACAGTTCTCATACCATTGCTTAAAGCTTATTCATGTAGTTACTAAATACCATAAGTTCACAGTCAAATACCAGGTCTCTTATTTCAGAGATACTTGCCAGTCTTTTCTGATTGGTAGTACAATTGCTTGGCTGGAGAATTTCCTTTCTGTAAATTTACATTGCATGAAATTAAAATTTCAAAGCATTTAACATTAAGAAACAATAACTGTAGCTTTAATGTGTAAAATGGTTTAAAAATAGATAAAATAACTGGTGTGCTAAAATGTCATATTCTGTAAAAAAAAAAAATCTTGCTAATTATATCAGAAATTGAACAGCTAGCAAACTTTTGAAGTTATAGCTTGGTTTAAAAGATATGTTAAAAAATAATAATGTGTCATTTCCAATTAACAGAATTGTAGCGACAAGTCCTCAAACATGGCAACATCTTTCTCGTAATGTTTCACAAGTTGAGCCACCAGATGCTGAGAGGATGTCACCAAAACATCACCATTTACCTAGTGGTCAGCAGTATCCTATACAAACAGGTCATCCAGGTCATCCAGGTCAAGGTAATCAAGGTCAAGGATTTCCCGTTCAGGGCCAAGTACATCCAGGTCAAGGTTATCCAAGTCATTCAGGTGTTCATCCTGGGGGTCAAGTACCAAGAGGACTACCAACTAGATTACCAGTAAGTTTACTGAAATACTATAAAGATGACATTTTTAGAAGAAAATTAAAAGATTTAGATAACAAAATTAAAAAGCAAACAGAAAAGGAGTAAAGAAATATGGAACCACAATGAATTCAATCCAAGAAAGTTCTTCCTGATTTCAGTTTGTCAGTTTATTAAATGGCAAGGAAAAGCATCAGGTTTCATGTGTACCATTGGCAATTCCCCATACAGTAGGAAATCAAAACGTGACTGCTGGAGAAAAGTGGGATATTAAACCTCATTTTATTTGATATCGGAAAAATCTACACTGCACAACCACTCCTTCTTCCATTTGAAAGGTGGACTTTAAACATGTTCCTCTGTCAATGTATTTCCCTTTATCAATATATTCCAGTCATCTTACTAGATACTGACTATTTTCAACCTTTTCTTTTGACAGCCTCAAGATTTACCAAGACCAGATCCCAATCAAATAGGTCATGTTCCTAATAATAGAACACGACCTCCTCCACCACCAGGGGCTGCACCACACCGACCTCCACATCGTCTTTCAGATACTATAGTCAGAACTTCACAAGGGTGGGTAAAAATAATTATTTCATGAAAAGATTAATTTTCTAATGGTAATTTGGCATTATAATAAAAATACAATTACATGAAATATTATATATAAACTTTCATTTTTAGGCAATTTGATACTGCACAAAATGGTGGCTATCATGATCAACCCCAACACAGTCCACGTAACCGACAAAGACAAGGTATGATTGATTAGATATTTTGGTTTTCTTTAATGAATGATAATTGATAACATTAAAAAGGTTAAACTATATTCAGGTGTGGCAATAATAATTTTAGTTGTGCCTGACAAAATGTCAGACACTATTGAACCTCAATGACCAGCAATGAATATTCGCTCGGTCGCTACAATCACGGATACGGATGACATTGTTGCAGCTTAATTAGACCGGGCCCGTAGCCTACTCCAAAACATTGGGGGGCTACTGGATTTTTTGGAGGGGCTGAGGATGTGGCCGGCTAAGAACACTCCTAAGAAATCATTATTGTTGTCAAAATAATGCCCCCCGATAGCCCCCCCCCCCCCCGGCCACGGGCCCGAATGAGACCCATTATTAACTTTTTTCTTCTGGAAATCTTTGACACACCATTACCCATTGTTACAATTTTTATAATATTTTCCCCTTTGTATTATCAATAATTCAGCTAAAAATGGAAAAAATAAAAATAAACTGCAGGTAGAGAGGATTGATATAAAAATTGCTTGAATATTGTCTTATGTCATGTGTTTAACTGTATTCATGTTTTGATCAATAAATTTATTTTATTGGGACACCGTAGAAAACTTCTCTTTACTTTTACTTCCTGTTTCACGGGTTGCACAAAATTTTCGACAATACAATATTTGTCGGTTTTGAATTTTCTGCATCATTTGTTGTTTAAATTCAATTTCGTTGTTGCATTTGTTTCTGATTTTTTATTGTCTTTGCATCTTGTATAGTATCACTTCTTTTCTGGAAAAGAAATCACTGTTTTTGCAAAGTTTCTACTACACTAGTTTGGTACATGTATTAAAGATTTATTCCTAATGTAGGAACATTGTGTGACAACTTGATACTTCATTTATATAAGCTCTAATAAAACATATACTAAAAACCAAAATTTGTTCAAGAATGACTAGAAGTTATAAATATTGAATAATATTTATAGTATGTTAAATAAAATAGAATCAATCATGATTATGTAAACAAATTGATTATTCCAGTCTCCCCAAACAGAGGCAACATAGACAGGAAAGTTTCCACAGGGTCCAATTCAGGTGAGTTATCCCCCTTTAGTCTCCCAATGTATGACTCTATTAATGATGTTTTATAAAAGTTATTTTGTGGTTTCGGTGTATAAATATCAGAGAGATTTATATGTTTTAAATTGTATTATTTTAAAACATCTATTTCAAATGTGATTTATCCATAACTAAATACTTTGTGTTAAAACAACCATAGGTTATATAAAAGTAATTCTGCTATGGTGCTGATACTATTTGTATTGACTGGATAAGCATGACTAACAAGAAAACAATGTTAAAACTAATTTCGTTGTTAAACATTTATTTAATAATTTAATATATTTATTCTTCTTTTATTTTAAATTTTGGGGGGTTATTTTCTTATTTTACAGAAGCAATATATGGAATGAACGCAAAATTAAAATCTGAACTGTTAGAATTGGAGGGTGAAATAGCTCAACATCAGCGATATACTCAAAGACGGCATGACCCACAATACCAGAATCCACACAGATGACAAGCTAATACTTAATTAGCATAATTTATATTAATGAAATTATCAGGCCAATTTCCTTGATATCCAGTCTTTAATAATTCCAGATGTTAATTATTAAAATGAAATAATTATGTCTGGATAATCATAATATAGATATACCAGGTATGACATGGCCTTCAGTAAATGGTGATTGAGAAGAGGAATTTAATATTGTGTCTGGATAATAATATCTAGAGCCCTGTTCACCAGTATTTATTGATTAAAGCTTGGATTTTTCTACTAATGATAAACTAATTATGGAAGCTTTATTTATCAAACGTTCGTAAAACTGAAAGAATGAAATATGAACATTTGTGAGATAAATTTGGATAATTTCAGCAAGCACGAGGGGTAATTTTACAGTTTTGAAAATAGATATTGTAACAAAGAATACAAATGAACAAATTTATCAGCACGAAAATAAATCTCAGGTGGTGATGATGTTTTAAGGACAGATTGTCTCAAATGAACAATTTAATTCCATGTTCCAGGTCCTCCATATTTTAATGCCACATCCATATTTTGATGTTGATATCACATCCGTATTTTGAGGTCACATTGATGTCACATCCATGTTTTGACCCACATGTCTTCTGAAATTTGTTTTAAAAAATCCACATAACCACAAAATCGATTAATTCTTACGTACCTTTCATGACAATTTATGTAAACCAAAATATGTTAAATATATTGGACGAAATGGTTGGTTGAACTTCTGATTAAAGTGTGTGCCATTTTAAAATAGATAACTATGGGACACTGATTTTTTTTATCATATAAGTGTTTAAGTCTAAAACAAATTGATATGAATTAGAAACCCATGTTACTTGTGTGTGTATGCAAACAAACATCTTCTTGTTTATTTATCAATGTGCACGCTTGTTAAAGTTGGTGATGACTGGGCCATATGAAAAAATATTCTGGATCTCAAATAATCCTGCATGACATATTTTTTATCCCAAAAATAAAAACAGCCTCATTAATTTCTGCACATAAAATTTTTTGAATGCATCCATAAGCTCATTTATATGACCATCAAAATGAGACTGAATAATAATAGAGCCTTGAAATTTGGGGCGTATAAGAAGGCATTTAATCAAGTAGTGATCCTTTTGACAAAATAAAAACCTCCTTCCTGCATGTATATTTGTTTATGAAAGATAATCCTTTGTGCTCATTTAGACATGAAAAATAATAATCATTATGTAGAACTATTTGGATTTTTATACAAATTTAGGAAAGCCAGTGGCATAACTGTAACTCACTGCTTCCTATGTTAAACATAGTGATGTTTGATAAATGGAATTTCTATTTAACTTTATATTGTGATATAACCGGGCAATACAAATTGTTTTATTGTTTGATATATATGTCACCAGATATCGAGCGATTACCTATCTAATGTGATATTTAAAAGTTTATATGTGTTTTTTATATTGAAATGTGTTCGTATATTGTTGTCTTCCGACCATTCCATCTGTCTGTCAGTCAATCCATCATCTACATGGATGCACTAGCTGGGGGCTTCAGTTGACTTCAAATTTGTTTTACAAGATGAAAAAGCCTATTGTAGAAGTCTTCTCAGGAATAAAATTATCATTCTAGTTCTACACAGTGCCAGTAAAGAAACCTGATTGTTTTCTGGCGATTTATTGTCATTGATGCCTTTGAAAAGTCCTGTGGAACTTCTAGAGTCAAAGGTTATCAACTGTTGATTTGAACTTTACATGCACGGTTTATGTTCAGGGGAAGAAAGGGTTTATTGATTTTTAACAATTTACGATACTATTACTGAAAAAAACGAACGATACCTTCAGTTTATATAAGTGCTTGGAAGGACTAGAAGCCTACTGAATTTGAACTATTTCTGATAGTTACTTCATAGATTGTTGCCCTTGATCAGGTATTAGAATGTTTTGTAAGCTGTCCACAAACCACAAAAGAATAAAAATTCAACAACCCTTTTGAACAGCTCAGAATACTTAGCTGCTGCAGGCATATGTTTTACGACTTGCAACTTATCTTTTATAATAATTTAAGTATGGCACCTTGTCCTTATCATGTGCAAACTCCGTCCATTTTGTATAAAATATTTTGTACCTTTTAACATTTTACTTTACTATATTTAATGGATTCTTTTATTAACTTTCACTATATTAATAATTTATTGTTAAATATCTTATCATATACAAACAGTCCAGACTATCCATCCATGTTAATGCTCAAGAGGTGTGAATTCATAGAGATTTCATTTATATTATGCAAATATGATAATATATGCTAATTACATTTAAAACTATGATCTCAAAGCAGAATTTAATAATATAAAATTAAGTTTATATTTATTAATCCATCCATCTATCTATTAATAATTATTTTAGTTTGTTCTCTTTGTATGGATACAGATTAATTTAATACCAATGACTGTGATAAATATAGTATATTTATATAATTCAAACCTTCTCAAGTTATTTATGGTGATTAAAATTTCTATACATTTAGCTAAATGTATGAATGTTTTTTTGTTAATAATTTTATTATTCTCTGACAAGCATTCAAATTTACATATAAAACATTTCTTCTTTAATAATTATTCGCTCAATGTGTACATTTATTGCATGTCTCACTGTCCTCACCAACTATTTGTGTGAAACCCTAAATAATTGTAAATAGAAAATTTATTTATGTGAAGAGCAGTGGACATTAATTTATTATTAAAACTTTCTCAAGGATTATTATAACTTCTATTTCTATAGTAGAATATTGTTTTATCTCAGTAATTGTACATAGTATATTATATGAACTGTTAATAAGTGCTCAGAGTCTCTTTACATGTTAATAAAATCATATTGCAACTAAATTTATGTCTTGATTTTACGGGAAATCACCCTTAATTTATGGGAAATCCCCCTCATTTTTACTCTGCATATACAAGGGTAAGTGTGGGACTAGGATTGTTTCCCCATTTCTTAAGTGGACCGGCAGTTTGAACTTGGAATTCATAGGATATACGGGAAACTGAAATGAAAAGTAGACAGTGAACGATCACATGGAGTTTAATATCCTACTGTTGGGCACTGACTGGACAAGTGACGATGAGATCATACTACATAATGCTATGAGGGAAATTTGGTCCTGGCAGCAGCACTATGTCCTACTCTTATTACGAGTTCCAACTGTCAAGGTTTCTTTTATGTGCATGCTTCATTTTTTGTCCCATCCAAACATCTTGACACTGTTCCTTGCCAGGCCATCTTGTACCACTGACAAGGAACTACCAGTGTGACTACCTGAATGGTAAGGCTAAGCATGCAAGGTAATGGAAGAATAAAAATAGGTTGCCAGGCAACGAAACATACGCCCACACAGCAGCCAAATCGTCCGGGCAGTCAACAAGAGTTGTCACATATTAAGGAATTATCAGAAAATCATTAGAATTTGTTTGGTTTTTAATTTATAATCAAACGTTTTTTTTTTAAATCAGATAATTGTGACCTCCAGAGGGACCACAAGCTAAAAAGGGTGATTTTTCGAACAATCAGGGGACATAATTCAGGAAGTAATGACCCGATGGGCGCAAATATCGAAAGGAACCAAGATCTTTGGGTTATAAACATACATGTCAAGTTTCATCAAAATCGATTCAAAATTGTGACCTCTATAGGGTCCACAACCTTGATATAACATATTTTCACACTATTTGTGGAACAAACGGCGGCCATTTTGTCCGTCAATTCTAGTCCGATTTTCACGTAATTCAAACTCTCTCTTCATTACCATGGAGCGGTGATATAGTCAAATGTTTTTTTAAATCGGATAATATTTTTGACCTCCAGAGGGACCACAAGCTAAAAAGGGCGATTTTTTGGACAATCAGGGGCCATAATTCAGGAAGTTACGATCCGAAGGGCGCAAATATCGAAAGGAACCAAGATCTTTGGGTTATAAACATACATGTCAAGTTTCATCAAAATTGGTTCAAAATTGTGACCTCTGTAAGGTCCACAACCTTGATATAACATATTTTCACACTATTCGCGTACAAACGGAGGCCATTTTGTCTGTCAATTTTGGTCTGATTTTCACGAAATTCGAACTCAGCCTTCATAACCATGGAGCGGTGATATAATCAAACGGTTTTTTAAATCCGATAACAATTTTGACCTCCAGAGGGACCACAAGCTAAAAAGGGTGATTTTTTGGACAATCAGGGGCCATAATTCAGGAAGTTACGATCCGATGAGCGCAAATATCGAAAGGAACCAAGATCTTTGGGTTATAAATATACATGTCAAGTTTCATCAAAATTGGTTCAAAATTGTGACCTCTGTAAGGTCCACAACCTTGATATAACATATTTTCACACTATTCGCGTACAAACGGCGGCCATTTTGTCCGTCAATTTTGGTCCGATTTTCACGAAATTCGAACTCAACCTTCATAACCATGTAACGGTGATATAATCAAACGGTTTTTTAAATCCGATAACAATTTTGACCTCCAGAGGGACCACAAGCTAAAAAGGGCGATTTTTCGGACAATCAGGGGCCATAATTCAGGAAGTTACGATCCGATTGGCGCAAATATCAAAAGGAACCAAGATCTTTGGGTTATAAACATGCATTTCATCCAAATCGGTTCAAAATTGTGACCTCTACACTGTTCACAAGCTAAAAAACGTGATTTTTCGTACAATCAGGGGCCATAACCCATGAAGTTACAGTCCGATATATGCCAATATCGAAAGGAAACGAGATCTTAGGGTGATAAACCTATATTTTAAGTTTCATCGAAATTGGATAAAAATTGTGACCTGTAGACTGTTCACAAACAATTGTGGACGGACGGACGGACAGGGGCGACGACAATATACGTCCACATGAAAATGTGGGCGTATAAAAATGAAATGAAATGAAATGAAATGGGGTTTAACGTCCTACTCTTTTGCACCTAACCTGGGCTAATGGAAGACAGGCATACGCCATACAGTGTGCTGTGAGGGAAATTTTGCCCGGGCATCGGTGCTACGGCCTACTCTTATATCGAATTCCAACTGCCAAAGGATCTTTTACGTGCACTCAAATTTGTACACGGGACCTCGGTTTTTCGTATCATCCAAATGACTAGGCAACTGTCCTTGTCAGGCCCTCCTTCTGCATCACTGACAAGGGGAAATCACGCCGGAAAATCAAGATGAACTTTCTCGGCCAATGCAGGGATCGAACACCCGACCTCCAGGCTAGCGAACCAGTGCCTTATCCACTTAGCCACCGTGCCCCCTGGAAGAATAAAAGAACCATAGAGGGGATATAGTCATTATTGTAGTTTACAAGCACCATCACAAATTTGATTCACAAACCTTGTGGTTTCAAACAGCAGTGGGAGGACACTGCAGAAAATCCACAAGGTTTGACACACGACCCTATATCTTGCCACGTACAATCAGAGGAATTGAAACCATGCCACCAGACTCAGTGACAGACCTTATAATTCCACACACAATATGATATGATTATAAATTTATTACAACATATAAGACTGCATATTAATAAATACATGATATATTTAATATACTGTATATTATATTTACTATAACAATTTTTATACTGCTTTATACTCCTAATTTAACAGTTTATATATTGGGTATAGCTGTAGAGACTGTTGTTACAGGTCTCAGAATTTGAACACACACAACAAGCAAGCAAGACTCTGTTTTAAACAAAAAAGCATAGTGACAGCCCTATAGTGTTTTCCACATGATTGTTACAGGTTTTAATACATAGCGCATATCGGGGAGTGCTTCCCATTACTGTATTCAGTAAACTAAAACTTACTTAAAGGGACAATAACATTCTTGCTTGCTTGGTAGCTCCATAAAATAAATAATACCCTTATTCTAAGTACTAGATGTTTAAGTGTCCTACCTGTTGTGTAAATTATCCATTACAACCTATTTTACTTGTCCAGAGGGTTCGAAAATATTTTAAAATCCAAGTCACATTTGAAAAGGTTTATGTTAGACTTTTCAAATCAATTGGTTGAATTTTTCCAATTTTTCAAAATAGGTGTGTTAAGATGAAATTTATATCATCATTTAATTGGAATATTCTAAAATAATACGATTTGTTGACCAGAATGAAAATTGGGACATATTTTTCAGTTACAACAAGAGTGTTATTGGGGCTTTAAGTAATAGTTGATCAAATACATGGCCACTTCCTACACCAGATGATACAGAAAATATGTAGAAAAATAGTGGTGACTGATACTGAATACAATAGATCTTGTTGTTACTTACCAATTTAAATGAAGCCATTTGGCAAGACCTTGATAAATATTACACACAAAAGAGCTTAACTATAATGTTGTTTAGCGCCATGCTAGTCTCCTGCCTTGTACCAAACCCTGCTCTAGAGTGAATCACACATAGTGTTAGAGGTCCAGGTTTAGTTACAAATAGATCTTGTGGCTAGTGTTATTCAAATTCTATCATTGATGATCATCTCTTTAGTAATATTAATAGCTATAAGTAAATATCCAACTGGCTATATGATAATATTAACATTTTGTTGTTTCACTATAAAACAAACAAACATGGTGGCATTGGTAACTAGTGACAACAAAGCATACATAAACTAACATTATGCACAAGGCAGAGTTGATTAGTAAAATATCTAAATCATGTGTTCTTTGTGATTTTCTAAACAACATTCATTATTGTGACCAAATAATTGATAATATGACATTTAGTTTAATATTTGATGAAATTAATCCTTTAAATGAAATCTATCACCAGTCGCATTAATCTAAATATGGATTTAATAAAAATAAGGAACCTATCAATTAAAACAAAACAATAATTAACAGTTATTGATCAAATGATGGACCAGTCAAAGTCTTTGATAATATTGGAATAATGTTATTGTTGGGTAAATGGTGTCTTACTTTTATTTTTTAAATTGTAGAAGCCATTTATATAGAAGTATGACTAATGAATAAGATTTTATATTTCAACCTGGGCTTTTACTTCAAAATTTGCCAGACAGTCAAATTTGACCAATTTTGTTCTGTCAAAGAGTGTGGCAAATTTTAACATTATCCCAATTTTTAAATATATTTTAAAATGTTTTTACACTATAAATCAAACAGTATTTAAATTTGTTTTATTAGATTTTTAATTTGATGTCATGTAAATTGACAGATTGGTAAATTTTCCAGTCTGTAAATTTCACTGCCAATCATTCAAGACTGTCAAATATGATTGCAACAAGAGCCCAGGCCCCAAGTTCACAAAGCATTCTCAGACTTAAGTTGAGAATTTACTCAACTTTCAATCACTGTTTATGAGAAATGTCTTTAATCTAGAAACACAAAACTTTGTACATAGTTTCTTACCGATGTATTTGATACTTTAAAACAACAAAATTATCATAAAGGGCTGTGTTTTAGTTAAAATAAGGTGGACAATTTTGAGTAAATTCTCAACTTAAGTCTGAGAATGCTTTGTGAACTCGGGGCCTGATTTCAACATCTTCCATTATAATAATCAGTGGGTAATAAATTGCTATGATTCAATGGTAGCCTACAACAAAATAAGTCTAAGACTGTTAGTATACAAAAACAAAAAAAATTGAGTATTATATTGATACAATAATTGTTCGGGGCACAGATATATCTTAAATAAAACAAAATATAAACAACCAGTAAATAATCAACAGAATGTAAAAAATAAACAAAAACATGCAATAATATAAACAAATTATCTTTGTTTTTAAACATGATGGAATGAGGGTACATATAATCAAACTGATATCCACTTTAGCGTGCGCTAAGATAATGAAAATGGAAAAAATAAGACTTGTCTGCGATATCACCTTCAGTGGAAGCGGACGTTAAACACCAAGAACAACAACAACACTTTATATTGTTCAAGAACTTGTTTGACTCGGTGGACATGATATGAATGGAGTTTAACATCCTGTCAACACAACACTTTGATCATTTTGTACCTAACATACAATTTTTTTGATCACATGCTATTCTATATAAGGAATATTGCCCTAGACATTGGCATTTCCAACTATTTCTCATCAAATTAAATCTTTTACCTTCATTTCAGTGTGTTTTTTGTGCAATCCTAACAACCAGGCACTACTTGTGTAGAATCCGCGTCCAACAGGGATATGAAAACAATGGATCGAAAAATCTGATATGGAAGTGTTCTTCAATAGATAAATGTTAAAGTTGATAAATAAAAGTCTCTAATAAATAAATAAAAGTCTCTTTTATCTATCAACTTTAGGCAATAGGCCTACTTTTTTTGTCAGTAAAAGCAAGAGCATAGTGCCCTTACTACTCAATTACCACGCCCATGTGGTTGACAGACTTATAACATCCATGTATTAAACTAAAAGGTACAGGACAGAAGTAGAGATAATTTACATGTTTCGACTGGCTACAAATTTGTATTAAATTTCTTCTACCAGTATCGAAATAGATATATATTAGTAAAGTGGAGTGTATTCAAATTAATTGCACCATAATGTATAAATATATTTTGCACAAAAAATAAAAGTAAAATGAACAATAATGCCATTGTGTCAATTACAGATTCTTATGATGGGATAATATCTCGACATTATATATAATGACAATCTGCATATTGTAAAGATATTCACCCGGCCATTGTAATATTACATATAAAAAAAACAAGCCAATGTTTTGGTGAACTTGTCATGAATCATTTATCATAAATCTAGCTTCAGACTAGCATAAGGTTAAAAAATATTTTCTTTGGCAAACAACAACTTTTTATTGTGCAATTTTAAAAAGGAATAATCAAAATTCAACTATGGTTTTCATAGATACATTCTTTATGATAGTGATAGTTATTTCCTTCAAATTGAAATACCTTGATGCATACAATGTGATGTCCCTTAACGAAAATTGGTTATATTTTTGTTTATTAACAAATTAGAGTAAAATGACCCAAAAGAGAGAATTTCAAACTCTAATATTCACATGTCAGTAATTTTAAGGAAATGTTTACCAGTTACATGTGCTTTGTCCTAGTTAAACTAAATATTGACCATGTAATTACAAAACATGCACTTATATTCACCCAATGTGGCAATATTTAAGATGCATTATGTAAGATGTTGACTGAGCTGACAATTCACCCTTTGAATACATAATGCATCTTTAATGTATTATTTAATTGACAGGAATATAATTAGCATTATGATTATAAATGTTACAAGCACTGTTCATAATTTGGTTTTACTCACTTATCAAAGGGCCATAACTCTAAAATTAATTACCATAAATATTTGTTAATGAAATATTTGTTAATGAAAAGACAATAATTGAGGTTGAGCACATTTCAAAGTGGACATAAAAATAGGAAATTGGCATCCATTACACACTTAAGCAGTTAACACATATATATATACCCCATTTAATCAGCTAATCTTGGATTCAAATAATAAATATTCATTAATCAATAACTACATATGCCTCTAAATCTACTCTTTAATCTACCCTATAGCCTTAAAAAACATGTCTCCTATTTTCAAAATAAGAAAGAAAATAATACTTGTTTCATACATACATGTATAGTACCATGGCAGTTGCTGCAAACAATTATGGTAATATTCAAATTTTGGCAAATAACAGAAATTTGTGTCGTTCTAATTAGCTACGGCATGATGTCTCTTGATAACCAGATTGGATATTTAATTTCATCACATTGTTTCTATATACAAGTAAGCTGACATGGAATAAAGGGGTCCCTCTATTTATTATCACTTGTTTACTACTTTCACTTTCTAAATCGCTACTAGATTCACATTTCAAATACATTATCTATATTCAAATGTGTGGAAGAATAACCATTGACAGGTTGTGAATACAACATATAGCTAGCTTATTTCACTAGTACACACTATTATGTCTTTCTTTTCACACATTTTCCATTCACAAAACAATACCCTTCATAATGTAAACAGGTGACAAGGGGAATAACTGTGAGATGTTTACATGCCTCCACCAAGAGTTAAAACTTCAAAACATGTATTACACACACGTACAGGTTTTGACAGATTAAATTTTATAATTGGCATGTCTTTAGCTGAACACTTTGAGCATAATAAACGTCCACAATGACGACTGAAAAATAAATGATACCAGTATAAAGAATAGTCAGTGATAAGAGAAAATATGTTGTTATTTGTGAGAGGTGAAATTATCTCACTCAAAAGGGAGAAAAATGGGGTTTTGAGTCTACTTGACAATAAACAATCAATTTGAGACGAATATCTAATACATTTTTAGACCAGGAACTAAGCAACAAGCACTACTTTTGGGGGTGTCACGCATGAAAAAAAAGCCCAAAGCTCCATCAATTTAAGTAGGATCAACTTGAAACTTGGCAGGTTTCTTCAATGGACAATTACACATCGATTGACAGACTTCAATTTTTGATATGACGTCACAATACCAAGATGGCAGAAATGATGACATGCTCAGTTTTTGTACTAGTTTTTTTCATTCCATCCTTGTATGCGGGCAGATGGCTATAGATATTTCAGGAAACCTAAGCACTAAGAGAAAACCCACAAAGTTTGGCAAGCAACACAACTCTTTGCCACATATGTATAATCCACAACGTACATATTAGGCTTGACAAATAAAATATGCTTTGGTGGAACAGTAAAACTGTCATGTGGCCAAGAAAAGGAAAGGCAAAATGAATCAAATGATGTTTAGTCTAGGGATGTTTAGAAAATAGCTGAGAAAGAACAAACACATGACTTACCAATGATGTTTTCTAGTCTTGATACCGAATTTAACATTACATTCTAAACAATGCTCTCCTTCACTCCATGGTGGCTCTGCTGATAACATATCTACAATAATAAAACAAACAACCTTGACAGATAACATAATAAATCAAATAATAATTAACAACAACATAGTCTTGACTACCTTAACTGCTGTATACAAAAAGAGATACTCTCCATTCTAGTCTCTCTGATTAAAAGTTGTTCTACCTTATGAAATAAATAGGGCATTATTGTTCCTTACAGTGTTTTAATGACTTACCTAATAACTTGAATAATAACTGTTTTGTAGCAACTGGTGCATTAAATATACTTAAACCCTGCTTATTGACCACGCCCATACATGTACCAGCTCTTACTAATGCCCTACATAGGTTACCATTACCATTCATATAGGCTAATAATAACACTGCAATTATACAATAACATTGAAATTATACAATATCATATGTAGGTATATAATAACAATGTAATTATACAAAATACTGAAAATGGACATACATCATGCAGTATGCTCGAACAACAATTGATTTCCAATGCCCAGTGCGCAGGGTTCTTTCACGTGCACATCAACATGCACACAGGACCTTGGTTTATCATCTGATTAGAACAAATGCTTACTGTTAAAGAGACGAATGTTTAACAATATTTTAAGATATATGTTTTATTAATCTATATCAACTACCTGTGTTGCCATCATCATCTGGAATATCAATTGGATATTCAGGCATGGTTTCACGGAATAATTCAAATATGGCTGCTGAATTCTCACGATTATGCTGACCTAAGATGTGGAGTGGAGTTTGACCTCTGAAATAATTTTAATCATCAATCAGTTTTATAAGATTTTAAAACATTATTTTTCCTGTCCCAATTAAGCTTTGCTAATTTGTACATTTAGTTTACTGAATGAAATATGCCCTCAGTTATAAATGTCTGGAATAGTATTCAAACTTACATACATGTATATAGATTGACATCATCCTTTGATGCTGGCAGAACATTATTTATAATAATCTTACGGGCAACATCATTGAAATGCATGTGCGAAATAGTGTTCGTATTTTCAGTTTTTTAATGGTCTTGGTATTGAACAACACTCTGGCTAAAGGCCTTGCACAGTATCGATATATTACTTAATGTCTCGTTTGTGACCAATCTCAATATAGAAAATGTTGTTCATGTTCTTGTATTTTCAAATTTCATAATGATATAACAAAAAATATGCGAAATTTCCCAACTTACTTTGCATTAACAGCTTCGGCGTTAATTCTGGATTCTGTGAGAAGAATTTTAATAGAATTCAGATGACCATGATACACAGCTGTATGTAAAGCTGGAAATAACAAATAGTAGTCAAATCTTAAATCAATCCCCCCAAAATTTTATTTTAAATCTATTAATTAAAAGATTATTAGTACAGTGTCTATGGTTAATTAGTCTAGCGGCTATAAATGAATCTTCTTGAAGGGTTATTCAGGTTATTCATGGGCGAGTTGAGCAGGAATGCATGGTGGTACTCAATTGAACTTGAATTCTCTCAAATCCATGAAACAAAGATAATCCAATGACCTTGCACAAGATTTCCATGAAATATTTATAAAAGACTCACCATTATTGAGATTTTCATCAACAGCATCATAATCTACGTTATTTTCTAATAATACTCCACATATAGCACTACTGTCATTAGTAGCAGCTAGATGGAGAGCGGTTTCACCTGATTTAGTTGGTTCATTTACATTGGCTCCTGCCAACAACTATAAAACAACAAAAATCAACATGAATTAGATTTAATAATCTGTTAAATGCTCCTCAACAGTTTGATACAAGCATTTAGAATATGTAATCATTAAAGATGCATTATGTAAGATTTGATAATGAAAAATTAATATATTGAAAATTTTAGTCAAAACTACTTCATTATGAGCTAATATAACTGTGTTTGAAGTTTTAACTACATGTAGAAAAGTTAACCATTCCCGATTATTCATTTTAAAATTATATGCGATTATGTTTTAATCCATTAGAAATCATGGCCATCTACGTGTCTAGAGAGTTGATTATGGGCTTATCATATGAAAAAATAACTGGTAGGCCTGTATTAACACATGCTAATCGCTAAATAATTTTAGAATAAACCTGATGTATATGCATATTTGTCTGTTCATAAAAACTTACCAGATTTCTTACGATAATTTCAGAGCCAGCCATGACAGCGAGATGTAAAGGTGTTAATTGATTAGAATCTTGTACCCGAGAATTAACATTAGCATGTACAGCTATCAAAAACAACACACTTTCTATATCACATTTCTGTATGGCCAGGTGGAGAAAATTTCTACCTCTACTATCATTCTGAAATTACAATCATAAAGTGCAGAAGTGAATAATTTAATACAATGTAACCAGAAAAGTGTTATTATCAAAATCATTATTCATATAGTAGTTTGAAATAAGGGTGCAATAACATCAATCCCATTATTATGTTGCTCCTCCAAGTTCGAGCTCCATCACATTTGAATCAAAATGGGGTATTTTATTTATGAACCGTAGTAATGTAATACAGTATCTCAATCAGTTGAAAGGTGTCCATCACATAAACACAAGAATTTCGGGCGATGTGTCAACTGAATATGGCATTATCTCTACCAATCTCGTTTGATTACATCATGATTCTGTTAAACAAATTTTTCACAAAGGTTTTACCTGTTCTGCTGCAGTCGGTTCTCTGTTTAATATAGCTTGAGCAGCTTTATTATTTTTAGTTGCCATAGCAACAGAAAATGGTGTTTGACCAGTTTTATCTCTAATGGTAAGATCTATCATCGGATGAGCTAATAGAAGGGAGATAATTACTGCATGTTGATTTTCTATAGCTATGTGGACTGGCGTTTTACCTTCAGCATCCTGTTACAAATATAAAATAATATAACAAATATGTTTACATTCAAGTTAATATCCTGCATCCATGTCCATATTTCAGAAAGTGTATGGTCAAACATAAAAATTATTCGAAACATTTGTAATTAGCTAAAGGAACAACTGTGAGCCACAGTGGCCAAGTGAGTAAGATGCTGGCTTGCAAGTCTGGAGGTTATGGGTTCGATCCTGGTGTTGGCCGAGAAATTTTTATTGGAATTTTCTGGCGCTTCCACTTGCATGTGGTGCAAGGCGGAGGGCCTGACAAGGACAGCTGACAAGTTGTTTGGATGGAACAAAAAACTGAGGTCCTGTATACACATAAAAGATCCCCTGGCAGTTGGAATTCAATATAAGAGAAGGCTGTATGACGTATGCCTGTCTTCATGAATATACCTACGTTTCTTTCATCTCGCCATTTCATTCATACAAAGACAAAAAATCACTACGAAGATGAAATAATTTTTATCAATACCTGAACATTCATATTAACATCATGTTCCATTAAACACTGAACGACCTTTTCTTGACCCCAAGCACATGCTAGATGTAAAGGTGTCTGACCATCTCTACAAAAAAACATTTTAACCCTTTAAGTTATCTCATGTCATTATAATTTCTTTGAAAAACAAATGTTTTAACCCTTTAAGACTTGGTCATGTTTTATAAACTGAGGTTTCTAGCTCATTCAAATTGTTGCTTTCTAGACCACCTCAAAGTTTGAGTCACAGAACTAGTATTTGTCCTTTAATAGATGCTCTCAAAAATGACAAAATCTGGCCTGGACTTCTAGAATTCAGGACTAGAAAGAAAACAACTATTTCCTATTCCTGATTTTGAAAACAATACTTCAAAACAACATAAAGAAGATTATTTACTTAGCCTCATCTCCTCCTTGTCCATCCAATCCTTCTTTTCTAGGACTATTTTTATCACACATACTGAAATAATAATATATCATACATCCATCACATTTTTATATATATTTCTTATACTATCAATATTCGTAGTAATATAGCCTGGGACTCAGATTTACAGTATAGTATTTAAATTTTTAAAAAGTAGACAAAAAGAAAGCTGAATATAAATCATGAATTCATGTGTTGATTTGCAGTGTTTAATGTACATTTGAGTCTCAAGTGACCTTCATCAGATACATTCCATAGTAATTGACCTTCATCAGAAATATTTCCTATCAACTGACCTTCATCAGAAATATTTCCTGTCAACTGACCTTCATCAGAAATATTTCATAGCAACTGACCTTCATCAGAAATATTTCATAGCAACTATCATCAGATACATTTCATAGCAACTGACCTTCATCTGATACATTTCATAGCAATTGACCTTCATCAGATATATTTCATATCAAGTTAACAGGTAATAAAGAAATAAATGAATTGGTTGTACTAATCTATTTACCTCCTTATAAGGAAACATGCAACAGATTCATTATTCTCATCTATAGCTCGATGTAACAAAGTTTGTTGACAGCCACTTGGACCAGGTGACCAGAAATTAACATCACATTTATATTGTACCTGTAAATTAACATCCATATTATATTAGAATATCATATAAAATCATATTGTATATCAAATTTTCTGTGGTTAGTTTATTCTGATATTATAATTCCTACTACAGATTGTGGCTGGAAAAGCAGGGCTATCAAGGACATGTATAATAAGGAAACAGAAACCCCAAAACATGATATCAATAATCCTCGAAGCTAAAAGAGAAATCCACCAACTATGCTAATAAAATTGGGCATGATCCATGTAGTGTGAAAATTCTGTCAGTGGATCTTTTGACGTGCTGATATTAATATACATGGGATTCCAGATTTCATTCAATTCGAATGACTGGACACTTTTCCTTGCCCTGGCCTCAATCCTGCACCATTGACACGGCCCGGCACCACTGACCAAACCTGCATCACTCACCTGACTTGCACCACCGACCAGGCCTGCACCACTGACCAGGGGAAACCAGGCACCAAGTTCACAGAGCATTCTCAGACTTAAGTTAAGAATTTACTCAACTTTCAATCACTGTTTATGATAAATATCTTTGATCCAGAAACACAAAACTTTGCGCATAGTTTCTAATAAATGTATTTGATACATTAAAACAACAACAAAAGTTTTATAAAGGGCTATACTTTAGTTAAATAAGGCCAGCAATTTTGAGTAAGTCGGAGAATGTTTTGTGTACTTGGTCCAGGCTGGAAATCTAGGGACATCCTGATTAGTAAGCCAGCACAATGGTCACCTAGCCACCCATAAAAAATGGTAAAAATCATTAAAAGAATTGTTAATGGGCGAAAAAGCAACATATATTTTGTAATACCACTGATTATAAATAATATAAATGTCCATCATACCAGTGTATGAGCAATGTCTTCCTGTCCTGAATCTAAAGCTTGCCATAACGGACAGTTAGCTTCAGTATCTATCACATTCATATTACAACCTTTACTACATAATGTATCAACAACCACAGGTAGATGGCGCTGTATAGCATGCTGTAATGCTGTTAACTGGTCTGGAGATCTGCAATAAATATAACAGACTAGTTAGTCTTGTCATTAAGTTTGTAATAGTCTCACAATACTGTTTATAACCAGAATGCAGATGGATGAATGGTGGACAGATGGATGGAAATGCCTGTTCAGGGTAAGCCAATTTTCAGTTCTTCAGGCTTGGATCACACAAGAGATGTTTTGTTTTAAATTTCAAAACTTAAAATTTTGAAATAAAAGCTTTTGATCAGCACAACTAAGTACTTTATCCCAAAGAAATGAGAAGCAAAATTTGATAAATAGATAGATAGAAATGGGGTTTAACGTCCACTCGACACAAACTAGGTCATTTTGGGACTAACATATGGTTTCATTTTATTTCAATATTTCGCTTGCGCGTAGGGGTCTTTAGCAGTGGGAGGAAACCAGAGTGCCCGGAGGAAACCCACGAGGTTGAGAAGGCGCCCCTATCTCCATGCCACATATGCTCACACCAGGGCTCGAAACCACAGCCGCAAGCCAGAGGTGACCGGCCAGCTAGAGGTTGAAGCGCGGCACTCTAGACCACTAGGCCATCCCAACCCCCAGCAAAATTTGAACATAGGTTCCTGAAAAACAGAAATTCAAATTGGTGTGACCTTATTGACTATATAATTAATTTTATGTTTAATTTACAGTATAATATTGACCGACTCTTTTGTTACAAGTCATTTAATGTAGATTATACTTACTTTGCCTCATAATCTGAGTTATTTTCTATAAGAAATAAAGCAGCTATTGTATCTTGTTTATCTATAGCTTGATGTAATAATGTTAAACCTTCTGCATTCTTCTCATTTATATTAGCTCCTGCCATTAATAATCTTGCTGCTACTTCATGTTGACCATTCCATAATGATAAACCTAAAATTGTCTGCCCTTGCGAATCTTTAATGTTGAAGTTCGGAACAACTGCTAAATTGTTAGGTTTTTTGGAGAGATTAGCTATAAAAGAATTCAATATATAGCTATAGGTAAAGGACGAAAATAACTGGAAACAGGACTATATTGTGAGATACATGACAGTCTAAATTTTTCCACAGATAATTAAAATTTATCAAAAAAACTGTCTCTTTTAAAAAGAATTTTGTAATATCAACCTGGTTGGGCAAATAAAATTTGTAATGGCTAACAGTTATATTCTTGAGATGCTTATAATCAATCAAAATGTGCTCAACTGTCCAAGGGACATAATAGTGTACACATTCTGGTTGAGGCTCTCGCTTTAAGATGAAAATGTGAGTTAAAAAAGTATGACCAATGCAAGAGCAACACAAAACATGTGACCATTAACTCTGCCGTGTTGTTGATTGTGTTCCTGTGTTCCTTATCCACGACATATATCCCCTGGAGGGGTCCAAAAATCCTTGGTTAGTTTCCCCTCCCCGCTGAACTGAGAAATCATGATGTGACACTGTTAACTTCTTCTCTACATATAAAAAACGCCACTAAAACTCACTTTTAAAATCTAGAAAGACTTGAACAATATCATTATGTTTATTTGTTAGTGCTACATGTAGCGGTGTTTGTCTGGCTGGGGTACCCTCCATGTCAGACATATTTGATATCAGATCTGATGCAGCTTTGGTCTGTATGTTAGAATTGCCTCCATTTTCTAATATAATCTCAACCAGTTTTTTCAAACCGGTTTGACAGGCTAGATGTAGTGCACTCTCTCCCTGAAACAATAAATGTATGATAATAATAATCCATCTTGTATAGCGCTGGTACATTCAGTGCACAAATTAACGTTTAAAATCACTTTTGGATATATTTTAGTAAATTCCGGGAGAAAGACTCTTGGAAACCTTTATCCGTGTCATCTTAAAAATAGGAAAATCTGGGATAATTTTTAGAAGAAATTCAAACTTTCAATTACTATGGATGGGACAATTAAATTAAGTCTTGTGTAACATCGGTGTGCACATATTGAACCCTTGACACTTGGAATTTGAAATAAGAGTAGCGCCGCTGTTTTGGACAAAATTTCCCTCATGGCAAACTACATGAGTATGCCCATCTTCACTTACCCAGTCTGTGCAGAAAAAAAAACCTAAAAACCATTTCATTTCATTTCCTTTTCTCACAAATATCAAGTCAATCATATAATTGAAGAATGAAATTACTCAAATGAGTTAAGTAAGCAAATGTGGCTTACCTTGCTATTAGTATGATCAACTTTAGCACCATGTTTAGCTAGAAATATACCAGCTGCTTCATTACCTTCTTTAGCTGCTAGATGTAATAAACTATTTCCTATATCAAAATACAAACATATCAGTTATAACCGTAACATAATAAAATCAAGGTTGAAGAGCTATAACTTAAAGAACAAAATAGTATAGCATATTAGCATTTTCGATTAATTAGAGACAGCATTTCAATTTTGACTGCTTAACCCATGCAGTTTATATATGTAATCTGTAAATGATGCCGATTGTTGCAAGATTTTCAATTTATCTTTGTACATATAATATGTTACTAAATCATTTTTGGACTGATATTTGTTGTAGAGATACAAATTTCACAATACTGTACTTGGCAAGGGATTCTAAATCATTTTAATGACAATCAGTGGCCTGTAGAAAATTAGCTTGAATGTAATTTATTAATTTTACCGGATTCTGGTTCTATGGCATTTGGTGAACTTCCATGTTTCAATAACATTGCTGCAAAACTATCATCACCATAGTTACTGTTATTCCCTTCCTATAGAAATATATCAAAATCTTTAAAATGTACAGATCTTTTGATCTTTACTCTTACAGACAAGGTATATGACTCAATATACAATAAGTACTCATGAGGTATACGACCCAATATACAAGGTATAGGTGTGAGATACTAATGAGGTACAGCACAATATACATGGATTATGTGTGTTGTATATGACCTAATATACAAGTAATACTCATGAGGTATAAGAACCATTATACAAGGTATAGGTGTGAGATACTAATGAGGTACAGCACAATATACACAGATTATTACCCAATATACAAGTAATACACATGAGGTATATGAACCAATATATGAGGAAATTCTAAAATAATTAACAATATATCTGGAAACAGGGAACTATCATTCAAAAAAATGTTTAATCATTTTCAACTATAAACATTTTAACTAACCTCATGTAAAGCCAGCCATAAAACTGTAAAACCATCTGAGTTTTTAATCTCTAAATCGGGTTTACCCGTCTCCAATAAAACTTGCAATACTGGCCGATTATTACAAACTACAGCTGTATGTAGTGGTGTACTTTAAATAAAAAATATTAATATAATATAAGTAAAAATATAAGAAACATTCCATGCTACTATATCAAGACATGATATCAAAACTTTCGTTTGTATAAAACCAAAATTATGAAATCTGATTTATTATAATGGAGTTGAATGGGTTTTTTTTAAGTCTCATCAACACAACACTATGGTGAATTTGAAATTATTCTTTGTATTCATATGGATAAGTGTGCAACAAGAGCAGCATTTCCACCTTTCTCTGTTTGAATTCCAACTGCCAGGTGATTGTTTACATGAACTACCCATGTGTACAAAGAATCCTGGTTTTACATCCCATCTGAATGACTAGACACTCTATGCATGTCATCCTTACAGGTGCCACCCCTGATAAGTGGAAACCATGGAGAGAGAGAAATGGGGTTTAACTTCCACTCGACACAAACTAGGTCGTTTTGGGACTAACATATGGTTTAACTTTATTTCAATAATTTGCTTGCGCGTAGGGGTCTTTAGCAGCAGGAGGAAACTAGCAAACCCAGTGAAAACCTACGAGGTTGGACAGGCGGCTCTCCTCCTTGCCACATTCAACCAGGGAATCGAAACCTCGCCAGTGGAATCAATGACAGACCTTATGAAACAATGTGCACATGCTAACCATATGATCACCCACCCCACTTCCGAAACCAGGAATGAAGAAACCCTGAATGGTTGATCTCAGCCAACACTGATTTCTTATAATATATTCTGCTTACGAACAGAATGGAGAGAGACAGAGAGAAACATGGTTAAACATCCACTCGACACAAACTAGGTCATTTTGGGACTAACATATGGTTTAATTTTATTTCAACAATTCGCTTGCGCGTAAGGGTCTTTAGCAGTGGGAGGAAACCGGAAAGGCAGAAACCCACGAGGTTGAGAAGGCGCCCCTATCTCCATGCCACATACACTCACTTCAGGGATCGAAACCACAGCCGCAAGCCCGAGGTGACCAGCCAGCTAGAGGTCGAAGCACAGCACTCTAGACCACTAGGGCATCCCAACCCCCCACAAACAGAATGGAAATACAATTAATTACACAACATGTAACCTACCTTCCTGTAGTATCTTGTGCATTAGCATCAGCCTTGTGTTCTAACAGTTGTTTAGCTATTTTAGCCATGCCAGTCATGACAACAGAACTTACAACTTCCGGGTTAAAGGTTGCCACCATATGTAAAGGTGTTTCTTTATCTAGATGTGTGGACATATTCACATCAGCATTATTCTTAATCAAAAAACTTGCTGCATAATCATCTCCTAAAATAAAAAATTCAAATATGTTGAGCAAATGTGATATGTATCATAAATGCATTTAAAATAGAAATCATTAAATATCTTGGAAAAAAAGGCATAAATAAATGTATTACTTTATTATAATATAAATGAAGTAATGTTTATACCATACCATGAATAAATATCTGCAAATATATTGATAATTAGACTCCAAATTTTACATATTATTTGTCATCAAATCACTTGTGAACATTCACTGTAGTAAGTTCCATTTTCAATAGAACAGATTTTGACTGAGATAATATATACTCTTCTTCCATGGTAAAAATTTAGAAAATTATGAAACAAATCCAAGCATCTTTTACAGAAACAAACCATCTTACCTCTTTTGATTGCTTTGTGTAGAAGACATTTTCCTACTTTATCTGTTTTATTTACATCCGCTTTATGATTAATCAAAGTCTGACTTATACTTTCTTGTTTAGACTGGAGAGCCAAGTCTAGGGCAATATCACCTTTATCGTCCAGTTCATTTAGTTTTAATTGTAACTGAAATAATGTTACAAGCATTGTGAAAAAAGACCAAATCTCCATTAAGATGTTTAACTGGAAAATGGCAATCTTTGAAAAAAAACAAACATTGCGTACAATGGAGGAATGCCAGGCACAATTTCTCAGGTGTATGTTAATTTATAAAGAGCAAAACTTCCTAATTTCTGTGCCGAAACTAATATTCTTCATGAATCACCATCCCAGAAATTAAATTGTACCTGAAGTTTTGTGAAAAACATCAAAAATCATTATTTCCAATCATGCTAATAGGAGAAATTACTTATAATAAATTAGTTTAAAACATTTCTGTACTATTGAATTAAAATAAACAATCTTGTCTTGTAATTCACAGCTGCGAGCAATCATTCTTCTGTGCTACCCTTTTCTGCAAGAATAAGTATATTATATTATTTGTAAGCACATACCTTAGAATCATATTCTATTAAGAAAAGGAAGACAACATCTTCTCTCTGTGCTCTGATAGATGTATGTAGAGGATACTCTGTTTTAGTTTTAAACATCTTATATAACAGAGGTGCTGGTAGATAAACAAAATCATCACTGGTAAAATCATTCTGTCAATAAATTTAATAAAATTCAAGTGAATAAATAAATAATTGTGCAACAACATACATGACAGTTTCGTTGTGCCCATTCCTTTTTATGATTCAGCACAAAATATGCTAATTTTCCCCATGTGCAATATGACCTACGTCTCAGATCCAGTTTTGGTCATTTTCAATAGATTGTGGTCTTGACCGGCATATATGGTCGACCTGAAACCCATGCATGACAGATGGAACAGAAGCCAGAAATATTTTCTTGCATATAGTATAATAAGTAAATAGAGTGATTTTATTCTGCTTTGACTGTTTCAACACTGTTTTAGTAATTAAACCTTAATGACATCAGATGACTCCAATACTAAGTAGATTTAAATTCATCAGTCCAATAGGAGGGGAATCCCCATTTCATTTCATTTTTATTTCTTTATCTAATCTTACCTAATGGGTAATACCCTTTAAATGATTGTTTAACTTGAAATATTGCACCATAATTTAATAAATCTATTGAAGATATGAGGAAATATGTTTGACATGTACTACATCAAGAACATTGTGTTGCTAACAAGAAGCCTCCCTGATGACTTGATGATGACAGTCTGAGCAAGATTGAATCAGAGGCTCTATATTCAGAAGATTAGATTCATTACATGTTGAGGCTGTATAATGTATATCAAGAATTTTACAATAAAGATTGAAAGTAATAAATAGGAATTGTAATAATGATAATTACCCAATGATTAGTGATAAGTTCTGAACAATGAAGTTTTAATACTTCTGCTGACATTTCTTCTGCTGTCTGATAAAATTTGATACAATTCTTCATATTTACAAACGACATTAAACCATTCTCACATCTAGAAAAAGAAAAACAATCCCACAATGTATTTCTTCAAGGTATGACCTGGAAGAAGTTAAAAAACACAACAACCCAAATGCAAACTTTTAGATTATGCATAAAAGGGAGATATTTACTGGATTAAATATTAAAAAAAATGTGACTCACCTAACACGAAGAGATTCCAGCTTAAATCTTGTGGCAGCTCGTAATAATTCTAATAAAAATGTATCTTCTACTTTTAAATTTATCTCATCCGTATAAACCCATTTCATCATAGCATGTCCCACTTCATACTTTATATCTATGATAACCAAAACATTAAAGATACATTATGAGAGATTAGTCAAGGAGCTGAAACGCGATTTTTTTAGTGATTGAATACTTATGTTGGCAGGATAAAAACATAGACTCGATTATACATTTTTTTATTTAATCATGAATGGAAGTCGAACAGCAAATCGGAACGTAATCACATAAACATCCCAGGCATCGAGGGTTGTTTATGGTCTTGATAAGTTAATTAATGTCTAATTAATAATTAAGATAAAATTTCAGACTTAATGAAAGACCTGCAATAGGCAGATTTAGCTCTTGCATAATGTATGTTTAATAGATAATAATAATAAAAACACATAAAATTTGATATGAATAACCAAAAAATAAATAGAAGATAACATGTTACAACTAGTAACAAAAACACACAAAAAAACATGAAAAAATAACCCATGACATTGCATATCCATAATACATATGCAGAGCAAGACTGTTTTTTGTTCAACTTAACTATAATTCATAACCTGAAACTAACAAATCTGACACACCACTTTACTCAAAACCAGAGACTATGAGCAGATTGTGTATTAATCAAGAGCTAATAAGATGATGTATATTAACCAAGACAATGTTAATTTTTGTGACAGTTTCACTAACTTTGTTGTTAAATTAAATAGACAGTACCTGTAAGGTCTAATTCTGTACCATTACCAATTTCTGCTATACCCCAGTCATCACTTCTGGCCGCTAAAACAAACCTGTGAGAGTTTAGCTGATGTCCTCCTTCTAACAAGATCCTTACATCACTGAAAGGAAATATACCGGAAATTTTATAAAATGTCTGCAAATATACATGTATTAGGCCTACAACTTCAGAAAATATATATTTTCGGGTATACTTTAAATCTGTAATTTCATTCTTCTAAATTAATGTAATTAAAGAAATAAACAGCCTTGAACGCAAAAGCTAGTGTCATTTCAATTGTTTAAGCTTAATTGTTCACATATATTTCCTACAAATCTTTATTGGGAATATTGAACGTGTATGTCACAGAATAAATTTACTGTACCTATATTGTTCTTTATCAAATAAATCTGCCACAACTCCGAGTAACTTAGAAACAAAGTTATTCTCTCCTCCATCACCACTAGAGGCTAACGCTACTTGATATTTCTTCTCAACATCAGCAAAACGTTCTTGAAGTTTTACATACTCCTCCTTTAATAAACTCAGATGATTTTTTAGTTTGGTCACTTCTACAAAATACAAATGAAACTCAAATCAATTTCTATGTAAATATATACTTGTGAGCATACACAAAAGATCATGATAAATAAATGTACCTATCTGCACACTTGGACATGGACATTTACTTCAGTTATCTATGTCCTCAAACAACCTAGGACCCCGGACATCAAATCTGGCTCTTTGTGTGGAAGTTATGTCTTAGAATTGGAAACAATTACAGTCATATCCGCAATAAAGCAAGTGTTGACTGGGCTGCAGCCTGGCACCCCAAAGAGAAAGTGGCCCCAAAGTTAGTTCTAATTTTTTAAATAATTTCATTATTAATTGTATGTTTGTGCCAAATACATGTACAGTATCTACCATACTGACACACAAATTGCATTTGTGTGGGTTTGACGGACAATAACCAAAATGTGCCCCGTTTTCACTGCTTATACAAGAGCCCCACTGACATTTGCAACCAGCGTCCCGTTGCAAGATAAACCCAGGTGTGATTACCATAGGCCCATATGACTGTATGAAAGAAATTTGTCTTCTAGTCTAACTGCTTCGTTCCGTCATAAATTTTAGCCTACCATTGAAAAATATAAAAAGTAAGTCTGAGAAACAATTAAGGATGAAAGTCTTGTTGTTTAAATGAACAATAAATCAATTAATCCAGAAATAATCTAAATGCCAAATATAAATATATAGCTATGTACATATGCACTACTGGTATGTCTTTCTTAAAAAAGATTACTGTACAATTTAGTTTAAATTTTGACTTAATGGGTTGACTGTTGAACACAATAATCTTGTTATGTATTAACTGTCTTTATCTATAAATATAAATGCAGGTTTTAATTCAAACCACAAGAAATATAATTGATTTTATTTTTGACCAAAATAAGGGGTAAAATATCAAAATGTTTTGGGTGATATAGTGCAATATATAGTGGACAAATGATCCCCCTTGAATACTATATAACAGTAAAACTGGTTGGTTCATTTTCAACATTGACCATTGCATTTTTTATTTACAAAAATAAAACATATCATTGTCAAATATAATCAAATTTCAAATACTTGAAATAGCTAGGCTATCGCATTGGTCGTCTGACATTATAGCAGCATATTGGGCATTCATGTTTGATCTGACTCCCATTTTTGTGTAATACGTTTTAATCTTAAAGGGACAATAACATTCTTGCTGGCTTGGTAGCTCCAGAAAATAAATAATACCCTTATTCTAAGTACTAGATGTTTAAATGTCCTACCTGTTGTGTAAATTATCCATTACAACCTATTTTGTTTGTCCAGAGGGTTCGAAAATATTTTAAAATCCAAGTCACTTTTGAAAAGGTTTACGTTAGACTTTTCAAATCAATTGGTTGAATTTTTCCAATTTTTTAAATTAGGTGTGTTAAGATGAAATTCATATCATCATTTAATTGGAATATTCTAAAATAATACGATTTGTTGACCAGAATGAAGATTGGGACATATTTTTCAGTTACAACAAGAGTGTTATTGGGGCTTTAAATAGCTGACCTATGTGGACACAGTACGGATGACTAACCATGGGTTTTTCGGTAAACGTTTTTTTCCGTCCACCGGAACCTGGTCTTATGACGTCATATGTGGATTGTGGGTTAGGATAAGGGTTAGGCTTGGCCCAGGGTTAGGGCTAGCCCTGTCTACATCTCGAGACTGTGACGAAATCTGCAGGCCACAGCCCTTATCCTAACCCTTATCCTAACCCACAATCCACATATGACGTCATAAGACCAGGCTCCGGTGGACGGTAAAAAATGCTTACCGAGTTTTTCAGTGTAAATTAGTAAAAGTGATGGAAATAGCCAGGAATGGGAGTCGGATCAAACATGATCGCCACAAATTGCACCAGAATTCAGAATGATTACAACCCCACCCCACCCCCAACCGTCCATGGGTTACTAGGGAAAATAACCTTTTGATATGATAAATGATTCCTTCGCTCTAAATCACTGATAATGATCGTCCTACATATACATGAGAGATCTGTCATGAAGTGCCGTTCACTTCAACTCAGGCTCAGCATTTACAAAATAATAAAGCTGCAAGGAAAAAGACATCGGGCGAGAAAATCCTCTCCAATAATTTTTGTGCTATTCAACATAATGGAGGATCTGAATATGATTATTCACTTTCATTTGGACATCCCAGAGTGAAATTATTTCGTGCAAAACGAAAGATTATCCAATTAATTCAAAAACACTCCCATTACTTACCATCCGCCATTTTGACTAATGTTGGTCATGTGACATTTTGGTTGAATCCATTTTTGGAATACAGATCGATACCTATGATCCAATGGGGCGTATTATTTTCTTTTTATTAAAACCAATCTATTAAACATGAATATGTTGATATGTTGATAACTTCCTGCCATTAATTTTCTCCCCAAGAAGGAGAAACGTTGGCTTATTCAAATCTAAGATCTGAATCGGGTAAACCACATTTTCGTTGTTATATTACGTCCCTTTAATCATAAAGTGGAAAAATAGTGGAAACGGCAAAATTTCGATAATATCACACTCAAGGATTCAATTCAGTAAAACACGATTGATATTATTAGCAGTAGTCTATCATTATTTACAATAGGCAGTATATTATGATGCTTCTACATTTAATTTTATTGTTTTATTTCAGTATTAGGTGTGTGCGTGTTTTAAAATTTTTCCTTCAATTTGTGCGTGATTTAATTACGCGTGTTAAAATCAAATAATAATTTAATAAGGTGCTTCTGTTTGTAACAATAAGCCTAGTATTATATTTGATTAAATTCTTAGCAACGTATTTGGCTGTATTTCATTTATTTGTTATTTCTTTTAAATTTTGGCCACCTTCCTTATACTTTTCCACTAGTGACCTCGTAATTGCCAGTGGCATTTTTACTGGCCATTTATAGATCTGTGTCATTATTAGCTAAATTCGTGAAAGTATTTAATTTACAGTAATTGTGGTGATTTTAAAGTTGTTTTTTTTTTAAAATCACATTTCAATTCTACTGATAAGTATTACGAATACTAGAGAAAATGGAATACACGTACATTTTTCTACACTGCAAATAAGCAAAGAGAAGGCGTGTAGGCAACACCTGGACCTACCCTTTATATACATGTCAATACAAGAATATTAATAATATTTAGTAACAATTGTTCATAAATGTTCCGCAAGTACCTGATTTTACCACCATGATGGTAACATCCAGCATAAAACGAACTTCCCTAAAGTCATTTCCAACAGTATTAAAATCATACACAAAAACAGATGAAATGAGTTTAACGTCCTACTATTCTGCTCCTCGTGTAATGAAGAACAGCATACGCCATACATTGTGCTATGGGAAGGAGGAGGCAGGGGTTCGAGGGATATTTTACGTGTACGTCAAACAGGGGCGTGGTGATTGGTGACACGTAATTTTGTTTGAGGAGTTGTGTCTCTGAAGGAGCGTTAGGGGGGGGGGGGGGTCCGGGACTTGGGCGTAGTGACCCCATGGTTTTGCATTATTATAAGGAACAAGATCCCCCCCCCCCCAAAAAAAAACACCAATATTTATATATCAGTGCGGGGGAACTTGCTATAATCTGACCCACGGTGTATGTTTGACACCGGTATGACATTATAATGATGAGTTTTTGCCATTTGCGAGGGCAGCGCAAAAACTCAAAACCATGACGTAAAGCTCGCCACTGTGTCCCCCTCACTTAGCCCCCGATGCCATTGAGTTACGTTCCACCCACTATACGTTGTCCCTTAATGAACTTTCTCACCCAATGCTGGTACCCACAGAAAAGAAACAGCAACAAATTTTAATATTCGATATTTATTATTCATTTTGTTCATATACATTATGCACGTTATACATTATACAAATATCATTTTGTATATATTATAATTCAATGTATCACATTATACTTATATCATATACAATTTGAATAATGTAATTCAATATATCACATCATCTAAAGCTACCACATGCGATTTTCGTCCGATTTATATCACTTTTTATCACTCCAATCGCCAGCTTCACTTAACTACGAGATTGAAAACCTTCTTTTTAAAGAAGTCACTAAATTCAGCATAAATTGGACGTAAAAACAAGGTGATAAAGCTTTAGAGGTACAATACGAAACACAGCATGGCTTTCATTTTGGTTGACTGCAAGTGTGTCTTCATTCATATTCAACCAAATTTAATCTAAGCGTTTTAGTTATTTTCATATGGAAAAGAAACCGTCCGCCCTTCGTTGCTATTATCACTTTAATACAGTAATGGATTTCGCTAATCGTTTATAATTGTTTTAATAGTTATAAGAACTATTTCGTCTGAACTGACTAAAGTGTTCTCAAATAAATACAAAATGATTTTATTCTATGTAAATAGATTCGCGGAGTAGCAAAATATCTAAACATTCAATTCACGATTCAGAATTTTATTCAGCGGTTTCATGTTTTAATTTTGTAATGACTAGATTACGATTAATAATTTCACAAGCACAGCGTGTTATCGTCTCTGTAAAATAACATTTCGTTGGTTCCCATATATATAGGGCGTATTAATTTAATGTATGGCTTTTATTAAAATAATTTGCATAATAATTTGTTCGATGAAAATTATATTTGATATGAAATATTTACAATAATGTTAATGCGTATTTACAATAGTTATGAGTTTAATACAATAATAATGATAATATTAATATTAACAAAAAAAAAACAAAACATTTTACAAGACAGGTTCAATTTTTCAATAAAAGTTTCATTAAAATGTGATTATGTTTTAAATGAAGACTTAAAATTAAATTCAATTTTTTCATTAAAATGTCACTTAAATGTGATTTTCGTTTGAATGAAGGCATGAAATTCTAAAGAATGAATAGGATAGTTAATTAAAATAAAATGTAAAATGTTAAAAAAAAAGAACACTTTAATTCTCATTGTCAAAATCTAAATGAATTGTGCTTACAATGCAACAGAATGATTGAATGTATGAATAAAATATTGAACGAATGAATAAAATGGATGATTAAAATTTTGATGATAAAAGGAAATAAAAATATCTCCCCCCCCCCTCCCGATCGTTATAGGGTAGAGAAATTGAAAAAAAACATAACCAATATACATTTATTGATTCGTTGATATTGAAAAACATTACTAATATACAATTATTAATGGAAATGATATATTATTTGATTCCGATCCAGCGGTGATTTTAGTCAACCTGACTGACTGACAAAACGAACAACAACGAAAGGGACTAATTAATATTTATACGACGACCAAACACTTTCTTCGGAACTTATTCAAATTATTTGGGACTGGTATTAAAAATTCCTTCATAAAAATCTCAACTTAACATCTTGAAATCAAATGCTCCAAGTCTACGAAATCTACACAACTACAAATTCATGCGATTATCACAGAAAAATTTGTTATAAACAATAACATGGAAGAACAATGACTAATTGGTGATGTTTCGAAGACTATTCCCTCACTGTATTCAATCAAGTGATCATTTGTTATCAAGGTCACCATTTTACTTGTTAAAAGAAACTTCACCTTTTCCAACGTCCTCTTACTAGCAAAAAACTTTGGCCAATTCACCTTTACGGAAGGATTTTAATATTAAAACATTAAATCATAAGTTGTAATTTGACGTGTAGAATGCTGCTATTAACATCAATAAAGACAGAGTTAATAGAGAATCAACACCAGTTCTTCGACCACCATTAACGGTACAACTGTGGCAGCATTCCTGTCCTAATCTGTCACACGGCTCACCAGCATCTATTCTGTCACGGCAATCTCTACTACGATCCCCGTAAGGACAATCTAAAGTAATAAAAAATGATTATGAAATAAAAATACTTGATAAATTATAGAATAATAATGATGCTGGACACTTAATATGTTCTATTTCTCGTTTGTCTATTGAGGAACAAAGCGAAGGGTCTGTAGGATCTATTACCAGTTTGTCCTCCCTGTTCCTACATTATATTTTATTCTGGTAAACGATCTGCCACACAAATACCAAAAAGACATATAGGACAAATCTTCACAATTGGGGCGAGGTGGTTGGTTTGGCACAAAACATCAAATAAGAAATGGTCACAGATTTGAACACGTGATTCGAAACCATGGAGAGGTACTTTTTTTCTTAGCAACGACTTGCAATAGCAAGTAATACCAATCTACCAAAATAATAAATTCGACCAGATCTGAGTGCTAAATGCCACCCATGCGTGGTATAATACATTTAGAACTTAACCGAAATTTAAACAAACTGAAGTGCGATTCTCCTGCACTTACGAATACCCCAACGATTGTATACTATCTAGAAAAGTGTATGTCAGTGATCCTAAGTGGTTGGAAGACCAGAAAATAGTATTTTGTTATATATTAAACCACGTAAATATTTGCTGGTTTTAAAGCTAAACACATCACTAAGCCCACATTACCATCTGCACATTATTAACACCCTACAGAGTATGAGAACCGTTCAATTGGTGTTTTTGTTTTGTATATAAACAAGTATTTGGTAAACCATACATCGAGATATCTTTGAGTGTGAACATGAATGTCAATGTGAACACTTGTAGTATGTAACTGAGGAATGACAGGAGAGTTACCCCCACCCCCATTTGTTTTGTATGTGTTATTATATTTTATTACCTGCTTTGTTACTATCTCGTAATCTAAGACAAATCTGACAACATTGGAAGGAAATTGTGGTATTATAACATAATTGTCGCCCGCCTTGTAGAACTGCTTCAACACAACTTTGATTTTGAGCTGCTGTTATTTCTACACAAGGCGAGGAGGTGGTAAACTCAATAACAGGAACATTCTTCTCAGTTGTAAATGGTTGAGTTGTCGTGGTTATTTTGGTAGTTGTTGTTGGTCGAGTTGTGATTCTTCTGGTGGTTGTTGTTGGTCGAGTGGTTGTTCTGGTAGTTATTGTTGGTCGAGTGGTTGTTCTGGTAGTTGTTGTTAGTCGAGTTGTCGTGGTTGTTCTGGTAGTTGTTGGTCGTGGTGTCGTAGTTGTTCTGGTAGTTGTTGTTGGTTGTGTTGTCGTGGTTGTTCTGGTAGTTGTTGGTCGTGGTGTCGTAGTTGTTCTGGTAGTTGTTGTTGGTTGTGTTGTCGTGGTTGTTCTAGTTGTTATTGGTCGAACTGTAGTTGTGGTCGCACGTGGTGTTGTTGTGGATGGTGGAGCTGGAACTCCTCCTGTGTAGTTACATGTTGCACAGCAGTCTTCGTCGTAGTAGATCCCATTCGACTGTCTGTAACCACATTCTCCGACCTGGCATGTTTTGTTTTTATCACCGTAAGGACAATCTGTAGCAATAGGAGGGGGGTATATAATAATTAATAATTTATCCTCAAGAAAAATCTGATATTGTTTTTTTTTTATAATAATATTAAATTTTAAATTATTTTCTTATTACATAGCATTCGAATATAATATTTTGTTGTAAATTAAGCCAAAATTTAAGAAACATCATTTATATAAGGGCATAGTAATATTAGGAATTAGTATGCACAGACTATAGAATATCAAGATGCACCACACTGTATATAAATATATTAAACAACAAGAGGTTGTGCAGGTATAGGTATTAGAATATAGCGTTATATAAATATGGGACATTAATACATCAAACAGTAGATATGAGAACACATACATGCTATACAACCCACTGATTATTAACTTTCTAAATAATATGTTATAGAATACGATGGTTTCCGGGGTAACAAAAGAATATCATTTTTATTAATTCTATGTGTTGATTTAGTTACAATAAGTACAAGCAATCATTAAATCAACAAGTAACTATCAATGAAAGATATCAGATGTTTGCGCCAAGGAGTCCTTGAATGAAAAGATAGCAAAATCAGTTGATGCAGTGGTAGCGTTTAAAGTTGACAGTCATGTAAATGTGTACACTCTTCCTTTGTAGCCTTCCAGTTTTGCCCAATTCCTTTAAATCAAAGACTCGAATTCCAACACAATATATGCGTGTATGTAACGTTCGATGTAAGCACGTTGGGAATACCAATATCGGTGGAGTAGTATGTAATATATTCATGTATAAAGTGCGGTGTTCCCTATATCTAAAGTACCAAATACTCATGCGTAAAGTGTTATATGCCCATTTATACATTTGTGTAAAGTGATGTATACTCATGTGTAAAGTGCCATAGTCATATGTTAAGTGTGATGTATCATGTTAAGTTCTAAATAATGTGTAACGGGTAATATACCCATGTGTAAAATACGATGTATCCATGTGTAATGTGCTATATACGCACGTGTAAAGTGCAATGCATCATGTTCAGCGCTATATCATGTGTAAAGTGTGATATATCCATGTGTAAAGTACGATGTACCTGTGTGTAAAGTGCGATGTACCTATGTGTACAGTCCCATATGCTATATCATGTGTAAAGTGTGATATATCCATGTGTAAAGAACGATGTACTAAATGTGTGAAATGTGATTTACCAACTGAACGATATACCCGTGAATCGTGATGTCCGTTGCGATTTACCCGATGGTCTACCAATGTAAGGCCCCATATACCCACAATGGTATGGCGTTCCCTACAGCTGACGTTCGAAATTTCCATTACAACACATGTGGATGAATGTGGTGTTAATATTGTGCAGATCTCTACTGATGCTTAGATTAAATTATTAGATGTAATGTGTTTAGTTTTAAAACCAATGCAAACACGTGTTTAATGTGTTTCATATACACAATACATACAGTGAAAATAATAATAGAGACAATTCATAAATAAGATATCATAACAAGAATAAATAATTGGCGAAATCATTGTTGATTTTGTCTGCTGCTATATCAACAAGAAGACATGCTCACCCAAACAATTTTTTTCCAACATAATATAAAACTTTTTACAATAAATAACTGCTATACTGACACTAGCATAATGACAAACACAGACACATACATATTGAACTCGGAAATTCTGTTTGATTCAATGACGATTAATTTCTGATGAATAAATCTTGGGGTTTAAGCAATTATTAAAATGACCCCTTTAAACTTTAATTTTGTTTTGGTAGGCCTACCAAAAGAATTTCCGATCAACACCACATAGAAAAGCAATGCACACGGTTTTATATACCGTTCAATATTGTTCAGCAACAAATATATTTTTCCTAAATGTGGATTTGTACCTCAAAATTGAACTTTCTGCATACTACGAAAACGTAATGTACCCTGTGAAAATAATTGGGTACAGAAATTAACAGGAATGCTGATAAAGGTATGCTGGGACAGATTGTGATGTAAGTTAGAATAGGACAGAGAGTATAGTCAGAAGGAGAAATCTAAAGCTTCATGGAAGGAATACTACACAATGGAATTAAGAATGAAAGATCCACAGTCATCTGTTGTAGGACATTCGCGGCAATGATTATTATTTTACAGGGCATCTGTGTATTGGAATATATTTCCGATTAAGACAATTTAATTAAGTAATTTAAAATAAAAACAGTTTATAAGTTGGTGAATGTGGATCTTTCATTTCAAACATCTAAAAGGCGTGGGAACTAATTACAAAGGTTTTACTATATAGGGAGAAAAACATCAGGGTTAGGGATTAAAATTAATCTTCTAAACTAAACAAGAACAACTTGTGTATAAGTTAGGTAACTCTAAGGCGTTGTTAACTAAGGCAGGTAACTCTATCAAACTGCGTGTACTTACAAGAACTGACGGTTTTAATTCTCTGGCAGGATAAACAACAACTATCCCGCACGGAAGAAAGATAACACATTTCCGGACTATGTCCTATAACCACTTCACAACTTGCTCCACCAAAGATATTATTCTTGTCGTCTGCGCAAACTGAAAGATAAACCGATTATTATAATCAAATAATTTTGAACAATCAAGTTAATGGATTATAAAAATAAAGTGTCAATCCACAGGCTTATTCCTGTTGTTTATTTCCCAGGTTAGTGTGACTGGCCCGCAAGCACACGAATGGAATTCACACACCTTTACGATGTGAGCCAAGGGGAATTCCCCACGAATGTTAATACCCGAAACATATCCAGCATACTGGTATTGATATTGCTACCAGATTATTGTGCAGAGAAAAACACGTTTTGGAAGAATGACCCAAATGTGATCTAAAATAAAAGGAAAATTCGCTAGCGGCAACTTGTTTTTAATGTGGTACCAGAGGGTAGAATGTGATTTTGTGATGGTTGTTATAATGAAATATCTAATGGCATCTTACCAGGAGCACTGGTTGTTGTACGCACTGTAGTAACTGGTACCGTTGGAGCTGGTGGAACAGGTATCCTATAGTTACACGTTCCACAACATTCAGCACTGTAATTACCGCCTCGGGTAGTACTGAGGCCACAACCATTAACTTGGCAACCAAAACCTTTATCACCATATTCGCAACCTGAACCAAACAGAATATAAATTAATACAAGTGTGTTTGGATTTTTTTGAGTTTGTTTTGCATAATAGTTAGTCTTCTATGACCAGTCTGAAGTACTAAGACATCATCATATAATTCAATATTGTCAGTTGAGGAATTGGCAAAACTATCATTTTCAAATTTGAACTCAAACGTTTGAAGATGGGGGAATAGAAAAACAAGTGAGGTAATTGTGTTATTATTTCCTGTATGGATGATTTTTAAGTGTGGGAAATAATGCCTGTGATCGTATAATAGTGAGTTGAAAATCTATTAAGCAAAAGACAAGGAAATAATTATGTTTTGACTTCCTTAGAAAATACGAAATTCTCGCTTTAAACGTTACATCGGGTTTGCCGCACCCCTGCATAACTTCCTTTCAAGACAATTCGATATTGGAGGAGCTCTATTGAAAATAAAAATAAAAAATCCCCTCTGGTGTTCATATATATAAAAGGATTTTTGTTTGAGTAAACAGGATTTTGTTATGATAATTAACATAGCATTGCTTACCGTAAACACCTATAAAATGTTTCTTACAAGATGAACAGCAGCGCCCTCTTACAAGACCTTGATAACAATAAGCTGGGTAACCATTGACGAATTGTTGACATGTTTCTCCACTAAATGCCACACCAGTTATGTCACCAAATGGACAAGATTCTAGAGAAAAAAACACATAAATAAAGCATAATTTCCCCTTACAAAATGAAAACGCCTGGATGCAACGGCATAATCTAATATGTACACAGGACCTCCGTTTTCGTCCCATCCGAATGTCTATACGTTATCCCTTTCAAAACTCTGCACAAATGACAAGGGGAACAACACCGTAAATTCCCGATGAAATTTCTGGCCAACACCGGGGTCTCCAGGTCAGGGAGACAGCGTCTTACTTACCCACCGCGGCCTCTATTTCCCCGAAAACGTTTCCCACTTTCTTAAAAATTATAACCGAAAAACTATATTTATATAAGTTTTTTGTGACATTTAATTCGAAAATTAAAGGAGTGGGCTATAAAACAAAAAAAAATTACCGTCTAGCGCTGGAGCTTTGAAATCGTAAACACATTCTCCATCTATACACCACTAAAAAAAGAAATATTGATTTCTTAATATTGTTACCATTAAAATTAAATTATGCTAAATCTGCCTATTGCAGGTCTTTCTTTAGGCCTGAAATGTTATCTAAATTATTAATTAGACATTCGATGTCATCGGCAGCCTTCGATATTTACAGAATTTGAATCCTATTTGCTGTTCACCGCGCATTGATGATTTAATCCAAAAGTGAATAATCGAGACTATGTCTTTGTCGTACCGACTTTAGTAATGACGATCGAGACTAGGCCTAAAATTCCAAATTTGACTCAATTTTTCAGCAAATACCCGCTACATTATCTAGTTTTTTTATTTCTTTGATCACAGCATTGGTGTACGTACATTAAAAGAATATATCTATGTGTAAACAATAATAAAAACATTTTGAAAACAGCAGTATAACTCGTAACCATGGGAGATCATGAAAGTTAGACAACTCTTACCTTATTGTTACCGCATGACGTTCCTCTTGGGGCAACTTGTTTAATGCACGAGCCGTCAGATTGAGGATCCAAACAAAACAACGACACACAGATATCGGTTAGATTACCAAATTCTAAACCCTACAACAAAATAAAACATTAAACATGAGAGGGAATGACTCCATGCCCGAAATTGTAAAATTCGTCGACATTCTTTTGGTAATAAACACAAAAACATAATCAGGAAGACAATTACTATTTTAATCAAAGTGACGTTTCGTTTGAAGGTTCTCTCAAAGTTTTCAAAGCAGATTCTTTTGGTAGTTGATAAGGGTACATGTTTGCTTATAGTGGAACGAGACAACGGGGATTGATTGGAATATCCGTTTTATGCCACAAAATGCTAGGCGAAAGTTCGTGAAATATGGTACATACTTTACACATTCTAGAACTGGTACCATAAATATGTTGACATGTTTGATCAGGTGTTGATAGCTGTCCAGGCATAATATTGGTTACATCAGGTATCTTACTACTAGCTAGTGTTAAGCTTAAACATTGTCGACCTCGGCTGTAAAAAAAGATTGTGGCTTTTAAAAATGAGGATTCTGGTTGCAGCAACTCAGTTGGATAAGCTCTATTATATTTAAAATGATATGTTCTTTTATGGATTATTTGCTGGTCATGCCATGAATAATCATATCCTCTAATACTATGACCATCTCGATATTGCTATCTGGTAATACTGTGGATAATGGATCTTCTGATAATAAAACTAGTGGTGCTTTGACTAACGCGCCAATTATCTCCTAGTCATGCTACGACGAATGGATCGGTTTGTTTGCTAATGCTATAAGGAAAGGATCATGTCCATGGCATGTTACCTACAATAGACTATCTGCTGCTGGTAATGCTGCACGGATAATTTATCTTCTAGAGATGTTAGACCAAATGGGTTATCTCCTGTTAATGCTTTGAATAAGTATTGATCTCTTGGTAATACTACATGAGTACATGTACTGTTCCCGTTATTGCAGCGAATAATGGTTCATTTTGTGGGAATGCTACAGTGATATGCTCGAATTCTATATTGACCCTTACCTTGTTGCTGCAATAGATTTTAACGTGTTTCTAAAATAGCTAACAGAACAGGTTGAGAATTTCCATGGGTTTGTTCGGGTAGTTGCAGTATGATCATAAGAACCGGCTGTCATGATATATCTATCCGAATCTTTACATCCAGTACTCACACCATCATGTTTGGCACCAAGACTGAAAAGGTAACAGATAAATCACATGTAGTGTAATTGTTTTTTGTTCTGCAAATATGGATGCTTCAGGTACTTTACCCCGCAAATATCGATGCTTCAGGTACTTTACCTTGCAAGTATTCCTTTGTGAAATATTTCATGAGTGCAAGTATCAATTCGTTAGATATTTCATCCGATACTTCAAACAGCAAATATCAATTTGTCCGATACATCAAAAAACAAATATCAATTTGTCCGATACTTCAAACAGCAAATATCAATTCTTCTATACTTCATAAAAGTCAGTTTAACCGGACCATTGTTATCCCCCCCCCCACACACACACACACCACCACCAATAATTTATATTTTTGTGAAAGCAATGCCTGCAGAGAAGACATTGGAACAATGGATACAATTTCAGTTTCAATAATATATTTTACCTGTGACCTAATTCGTGTGTAGCCGTTTCCACACATTGGTATCCGCCCTCATCTTCTACAACAGATGTAGCTTGTCCTGTGGTCTGACAGATTGCACCAATATATGCTAAACCTGAAGTAAATTATATAAAACATTATTATTCAATCAACAAGTCAGTTTTTCTTACACAACCAGATCAGTGAATCGTTTTAATCTCAATAATTGTTGTGTCGTTAGTGGTATGCGTACTCTCCATATAATGTAATCAAAAGATAATTAAAGCCCCCGAGAGTGATTTGAGACCGATATACGGGAATCTGTAATCTGTAATATACACCACCATATTTGTATTTGGCACAATAAACCACTTTAACAACACATTAGCATGGATTAAGCCGTAAAAAATGATATTAAATTCATCAAATATATTTAATGACGTACCTGCAGTGGAGTTATATTTTATATTGTTCTGTTTGGAATATAAATCATACCTGAAATGATAGAACATGAGATTAGCAAATATTTTACATACCTATAACTAAATACGACCAATTGTAAACAGATGTGCATTGTCATTCTCTTGAATAATTGATAATCGAATTACATTTCGGGTTCATAATACCTGACCATAAATATTTAACTATATACTGCTCATTGTCTTTCTGGTGAATTATTTATTTATAATGTCAGCTTGAATAACTCGGCAAGTTTATAATTATACAGGTTTTCTCTCAGGTGAATTGCCGTGAATGTCTTTGATATAACAGAACACAATTTTTATAGGGAACTATCACAGGTTCTATTACACAAGCACGACGTTTCCACAAGATCTTCTTGTTGTTATCAAGATTGTACAATAAAGAATTGTGTTCTGTTCATATTTCCCCAGTCGCTAAATGCCATTAAAGAGAGATAGGGAGGAAGAGGGACAGATATTTAAAGTTCACACGACACAAACTAGGTTATTTCGGGACTAACATATAGTTTAATTTTTAGCAGTGAGAGAAAACCGGAGGACGCACAGAAAACCACGAGGTTGTACAGGCGTCCCTACTCCTTGTCACGTACAACCGGGGATTCGAAAACACTTCAGTTGACTCAATGCCAGGCTTTGATATAGTTGTACACCATTCCAGAATTTAGAAATAATGAGGACATAGTTGACTAAACCTAATATTTTGAAATCGCGAAATACGCTGCATTCTTTTAAAACCATTATTGATCTGATACCTTGTAAATAACATATTATGGTCATATTGAGGTAAACTATCGGATGACCCAACCCAATCCCGAAAATCTTCTAGAACGGTGTCTGCGTCGACCTGATCACGTGGATTGTGGGTTTCTCGTATAGTTTCTGTCCACCTTGCAGTACTTGAAGTCTGCAACAAAAAACACAATATCGATAAGTAACAGAAATATCTCAAAGTTTAAAACTTAAAATTACAGTGTACACAGATGTTGGTATATTCTGTGAAGATTGAATGTTTTCTATAGAACTTGTGAAGTTTGCTTTACAAAAAAAATGATGCACCCCTCTTAATTACATAAACTCACCTTGGATATTACGAGAGCAACAAGTCGAACAGTTATACCAAACTCAGCTACTAAATTTTTATATCGTAGGCTCATCTAGAAATTATTAAGAAAACAGATATAATTTTACAAAGTAAATGATATAATTTTATGACTACATGATATAATTTTACGAAATACAAAATATTATAATTTTATGAAAATAATGATTTTATCCAATAAAAGATATAATTTTTAAAATAAATGATATAATTTTCAAAATAAATAATATAATTTTAGAAAAATATAAAATAATCTTTAGAAAAATATAAAATAATTTTTAGAAAAAAATGATATAATCATTAGAAAAAATATGATATAAATATTTAGAAAATGATATAATTTTTTTAGAAAATGGCAAAATTCTATGAAATAAATGATATAAATTAAATAAAACATTGATGTAATTCTATAAAAAAAATAATGATATTTATGTTGGAACAAAATTTATATTATTTTCTTGTCGCGGACATTTTGACCAGTACTATCAAAGTCCTTTCCTTAGGCAGCTTTTATTATACTTAGACACTTGCACGGGGCCTCAGTGACCCTAGATTAATTTTAAAAATTAAAGTTCATACTAGGGGGTGGGGGTATAGGAGCCCTAGTATACTGCTTTGAATTGAGATCTCAATTATTTTATAAAGATTGTCCGGAAATCTAGTATAACGAATGAGCTACGAAATGACACACACGACCAGAGACACGGATATGAAACTGGACATGAAAAGACAGTTTACTATGTGAAAAATTGAAATTGTCAAAAATATAAAAAAAAATAATAAAATAACTTACCCCGTTAGCTATAATGGCATAATACAATCGTATATTGTTGATAGCATCAGTTTCTTTATTTGACGCTGTACTCTTTAAATAATAACTGGAAATATGAAAAAAAATAATGAAAATTTGACCCTTGGGCTGCTCAGTATAAAAGATAGTGAATGCTTTGTAATGGTAAAAGTCATTAATTTCTTGTTTATTATTATTCATAATTCAATTTTATATTCCAATTGTTCGTGAAGAGGATCACGTTATTGCATAATATGATTTTTTTATGGATGCTTGGGTTGTACTAAATTATCACTATGCCCGTCAGGCTATTTGCAACTATCTAATTAATGTCCTGAAATATGTTTAGTACATATGTGTCACATCTATAGGACATAAACGTCATGTATCTTGTCATGTAAACCATTTACTGCATTTTAAATATCAGTTTAATATAGATGATGTTTTAAAATGACGGATTAAGATGTCGACTTGAAATGAGACTTGGTATTCTTTCTTGCGTGATAATTAATAAAATTAGTTGGACATATTTTACGCGAAGTTTAATATCTTTTTTGACGTTAATATAATTTATACTGTTGGGTTATTTTTTAAAATCTTATATTCTAAATATTCAAGTCATTTTGAGCACATTAATTAAAGCAAGGGTTGGACCGTGGAAAATTTAATATTGACCGAAAGGGGCTAATGGTGACCATAGGTTCACAAATAGGTTATCATTTTTTTCCCATTACGTTTTAGTTGAAAGCGCATACATCATTGATTTTGGAGAGAAATCAACAGACAGTTCAATAGATATCAAAAGTATACAATTTAATGCTTTTCTTCAACTATTATTTGGTTGAAAATGACCAGGTAATTAATTCAAACAAAAGCCCAATGACTTCCCTTACAATTAAAAATATAAATAAATTTCTCTAGTATTAATTCTTTATCAAACAATATGTTTAAGATATTCATTTCCTCTTTTGGGATTGAGCGAAACATAACGCAGTAATTGATTCAAACAGATAGAGAGCTGGCAATATTTCTCACTATGATAGTTAAAAACTAGATAATGTAAAACCAATTTGATTTACTGAAAATTTCAGTCAAATTGATCCACTCTGAACCGAGAATTTAGCGATTGAATTTTCAGCCTACCTCCGATCGTCATTACTAAAGTCGGTAAGATAAAAATTGTCTCGATTATCCATTTCGTGATTAAATCATGAATGAAAGTTGAGTAATAAATCGGATCCGAATCCAGTAAATATAACAGACTAGCTATGACATCCAGATTTGGTTATGGTCTACATAAGTTAAACTTGAATTATGCAAGAGCTAAATTACCTTTACACTATCGAGTTTTAAACTATTATAGTGAGAACTGCCAATTCTTTATCTAACCTCCCATAATGTATCTTTAATTAACGTCTAATTAATACTGAGATAGCATTTCAGGCCCAAAGAAAGACAAAATGAAATGAAATGAAATTTGGTTTTATGGAACGTCGGCTCCAACCGGCATATATTGCGCCAAACATATTACGAGACGCAGGATAAATTATATCACAGAAAATATGCATAAATAAAAACAATATCACATTTAGTAATAATTTCCTTTACAATTATGAATATACATTCATTGCGTTTCTTGTCAAACAACTCGTTCCTCTTCTCCAAATACGTTCACATATAGATGTAAAACTCAAGTATGTTGAATGAGGTTTAAGTTTTTAAAGTCGACTTTGATGTATAGAGTAGCTGTTGGTAAAGTCAATATATAGAACATGTGTTGTAGGTAAAACGTCACCTTGGACCATCACGTTTCTCGGGACTTAGTTAAATACCAGCCATTATTCACATTAATAATCAACATTTTAAACTCAGAAAAACACAACAAAGCTAGAACAATCGGAAACAATTTGAATCAAATTTTAAGACTTAGTATGTAATAGGTGATTGTTCCGTTAAACCCCCTCGTTGTTGTACTTTATTCAGAATATTTTTGAATTTTCACGGCTTAATCCAAACTAAACTGAGAGAGAGAGAGAGAGAGAGAGAGAGAGAGAGAGAGAGAGAATGGGTTTGATGCCCAATCGCCATAAACTAGGCCTTTCTGGACCGGCAATAGGCAGATTTAGCTCTTGTATAATGCATGTTTAAGTAAGATTTAATTAAGACGGCATAAACAACACATCAACGGAAAATAATCTTGCTACATGGATTCAATTAGATTAAAACGGGGCCCATCAAAAGATTTTACTTAACCCTTATAGGTGGCGCTGGCTTGTTGAATGTTACGAAATTTGTATTTAACCCGCCTTATTATTGATAATTATCTTCAATTTGTTAGTTAAAAGTTCTTGTTGTTTTAATTAACATAACAAAAAAAAGAGTAGAGAAGCTGTCACAGTTCCGCAAATAAATGTCAAATTTGAACAAATAACAGTCCCACGTAAATACTATACACTAGAACTATTTAATACAAAGTAAATAATTGAAAAGTTGTTAAGTGAGGTGAATCACGTACAGTCTATAGTACACAGAAATAAACTAATATATGGTAACATTAATTGTTATTCAAATTCATGGGAAAAAAATCTTATTTGGAATAAGTATCTATGCAATTTTCAATGGATTGGACCCTATGATGCACCTTCATTCAGACATTATAATTTAAATGTTCGAGATCTTTGACCATAATTTCTTTGCGTTGGAGTTCTTTTTTTTTAGCAAAACAATTATAGAAAAGAATATATGTTTAAGGCTTGAGTCATCTTTTCAATGTTTTAATTTTTTAAAATAAATTGATGGGTGTTTCTAGGAAACAACAGTTACGTCATACTTCATGCTTTACACAACTCTCCTTATTTCCAGATAGTTTTTCAGACGACGGTATCTCGACAACTTATCCAACTAAACATCCCAAATATTCGCAGTTTGTCATTTGCATAGCAACCACTAAACTCAATGCCATAGATAGAATTAATCGTCTGTTTTTGACGCTTTAATAAAAACAAACTTTTGTTTCTTTCGGCTTGGGAAAATCTTAATAAAAGAGAACTTACTATCTATATATAGAATAATCTATGGTCATAATAATATCAACATAATATTCCGTTAACTGTCGTTTAACACGTGATGGTGCTATTACAACTGTTTCTTCTCGTTTTGTCTCTGCTGAAAATATTCCTGAAATTACAAGAGTGTCATTTAACGTTTCACTCAATTCAGATAAAAAAAATAAAAATCAAAAGAAAAGAAAAAAAACCCAAACAAAATGAAAACCAACAGGAAATTGTATTTCAGAAGCCGAAAAGACATTCAAAGACACAAAACAACCCACAGTGATGAAGTTTTAAAGGAACGGTGTAAAAATATCATTGATTGATTAAAACTGGTTAATTCAGTGTTATAGACACACATTCCGGGAGCCCCCCCCCCCCCTTGCCATTAATACAACATAGGCGGTTTTCTATCTGAATTACTAAAATTAAAAATATCGCTCCCCATCCTAAAAAATCTCGGTATTATATCTAGCTGACGGCGCCCAAGGGGTTTAGTAGTTCGGATCGTTTTCAAAATATCCAATTTGCTTGTCAACAACAGTTTCAACTATAAGCATTAATATTAAATCAGCATCTCACCTTCTTTATAGTCATTATATTGGGGAGGTAATTCTTGTATTTGTTGTAAAATATATTCTTCTCCTTCATTTTCATCTGCGTCTCGTCGGAATCGGTGAGATTTTCTCAATGTATATTCGCTGCCATTATACGTTATAGACCCCTCCTTCAATAGAGACGGAAATAGATAATATTAGTCAATAAGCTATAGACACCCTCGTGAGTAGCGACAGAGATAGATGATATAAGTCCACAAGTTATAGCCCCCATCCCAACCCTTAAATAGAAACATAAATAGTTGATAATAGTTAGTAAGTGTATCACGCATCAATGCAAGAAAGAAACGCTATGCATTTTGCATGGTTTTGCAAAATTCGTGAATCTGAAAATGTTGAAGAAAGTCTTCAACATAAAAATGCTGAATATACAGTTCACAAATTTAGCGTTGACTACTGATTAAAATTAAAAATCAAAAAAGTGAGTGGCTTAAGAGTCCATTTTTTTTAAAATAAAAAACAAAATATTATATATATATATAAAGAGAATAACAAAAACTAACCAACTCTAAAGCTGTTTTCTCATCATCTAGTTTTGAACACTTTATAAGAACAGCTATTAAAGAAGCTGAATCTTGGTATACTAAATTTACCTGAAATAAATTAAATCAGAAATACCGTTTTGCTTAAATACCGTTGTAAGAACATTTTTACGATTGGCTTTAGAAGTTTTTCTTTTGTGATAGCAGTACTGCAATTGACTTTATTTTTGGTATCTGGAGGCTGTACATATAAGAACCTAAACTCATTCGACTTACTCTTTCTGGACCATTTGACTAGTCCATCGATTTCACACACCCCGGTGCGGTACTATTACACACACTGATTTTTCATATTGTCCCCTTATCTGTGGCGCTGGGAGTAGAGTCTAACAAGGAAACTCTTCTAGTCGTTCGGGTGGGACGAAAAATCAGGACACACTTGTGCATTCATAGAGTCATGCAACAGAGTAGTAGTTCTATCCGTTCTTTTTGTATTTATTGACATATGAATGCTGATTGCCCTTTGGATCTCGAGAAGCAGCAAAGGAAGAGATACTAAATACTTACGTCTAACAATTGGGACTTTTCTGGAACAATCACTGATTTGCCATTTTTTGTAGGACTAATTATATATACAGGGACTTGAGGTGATACGTCATTGTTTCTCTGTAAGTCTGATGTTATATTTACATGTGCTATCGTGATCTGTATTTTTATAACGTCGGGTAAAGAACAGTCGGTGAAATTATGCAGAATTTTTACATGGGCAGTTTCTGAAAAAATCAAAATTATATATCAGATCATCTACAGGAAGATGTTCTCATTTATGGACAATATGAAACACGGGTTTAAATATAGAGATTTTATCTATTGGGAACATGAATCACCAATTGTGAACCATCAACAACTATAATTATGTCCGATCATCTAGGAACAATAGTGAATGGTACGCGTTACTAACAGAAGCAACCACCTACAAGCTCTTCTAGCAACAACGACCAACTAACTGTACGTTCATCTTGCAACAACAACCAACCTTACGCTCATCTAGCAATCAATCGTACGCCCATCTAGCACCAACAAGCAAATGCCGGTTTATCACCTGTTGGACCATCTAGCAACAACAACTAAAGGGCATTAACATACAATCTATGGTTCATCTAGCAGCAACTCCTGGTTCATCTACCAATAACAATCAGATGTTGATGGGCACAGCACAACTGTTGGTTCAGATCTTATAACAAATATCACATTTGCAATTTCATCTATGGTAGAACTATTGGTGGAATCAGTTGTTGATAGGCACAGCACAACTGTTGGTTCAGATGGAAAACAAATACCACATTTGCAATTTCATCTGTGGTAGAACTATTGGTGGACAGAGGAGGATGGTGGTGACAAAAATAAAGCCTTAGGTTACAAAGTTTAATTATTCTGTAAACTTTAATAATACATAATTAACAGTCTGAGGTGTGACTTTGACTGATTACGTGTTTATCATACCAACAACTTGTAGAGCATTAGTAATTTCAATAAATATCACATTCTTTTGTTCAAAATAAATAAACCTTAACCCCTTTCTGTTGACTGAAAACCTACAAGCATTCAACATATTCTATTAATGTCAAGCCATAAGTCGGGGCCTCGTATAAAATGTTAAACTAACAAACATAGAATTCACTGGCTTTAATTATGTTGATCATTCAACAGGAAAGTTAATTTAAAGTCAAATACTAACGAAGAAATTGGCTCAGTGTCGAGTGTGCTCATTTGTTAATTTCTCATGAAATATTATAGTCTGTCCTGTAATCGGCTGTATGATATTATTTGTGTTTTCAGTTCCCATATTCAGATTTGATTCCAAACACGCTTTGAATAAATACTTAAACATCTCTTTAAGGAAATTTCCTAAAACTGAAGGACACTTTTCACGTAAAAACTTCAGAGTGATAGTGTCTTAGAAAGCAAAATTGAATTATTTGCCTTTCTATACTTCATCTGAAATTGTGTTGCATTGTTGACTTTTCTTATCACCAAGTCTGCCCCACCTTATGGCATCACGAGGACGGAATTAATTTTAACGGGTAGACATTATAGAGATTTCTAAGTGACGCATATATTAATATGCTATCAGTAATGAAAAGACAATAATGTATTTTCTACAGACGTGACATTGTTCTTAATGGTGTTGATTATATAATAACCCGCAATAAGTTGACTTTAAAGGAACGATTCAAACAGAATTTTGCACAGAACTTTATAACCTATTTATCTTTTTTTTTTGAATGTAATTCATTCGGTATACGAACGTATCTCAAACCGGACACGATTTAAAATGCAAAAACTGAGAAAAAAATCTCAATACTGAAAAGTTAATAAGAGTGTATCGGTTAGAAAATATTATAAAGCTCTAATAACCGGTTCAAATTTCCCAGAAGATGACTGTTTGTGTATGTGGGGTTTCTTTGGGTTTATTTTTTAAAAATGGACTAGTATAGTGGTAAGAGTTACGTCTAAATATTAAAGTCGCCTCTAGATTGCGTCAAGGTCACACGATGTACACAGGGCTAGCACTAACCCTAACCGTGACCTTAATAGTTAGATCTGACCAGTGGTTGGCGATAAGGTGGTGAATACGTCGTACTACGTCGTAGATCATTAGATCATGTGCGTGTATGAAGGGCCGCCTGCCCAACCTGATACTGTTTAAATTGCCAAAGTATTTACAGGTATGTGATGTAGCAAGTGTTACAAGGTATTCCAGGAAGAATATAGATACCCTATCGCATACGCACCATCCTACAAAATATTCTAAGAAATCTAAATACCCATTTACAGAAATATATTATGTTTCGGGTAACCGAACGGTACTTGATCTTTAAAACACTTTTTTGTCTATGGGAACGTTCGATAAAAGGGTTGCTGGTCTACATTGAGATAATAATCTTTAATTGAGGTTTGACTCATACTAAAAGGATATAGTCATGCACTATTCATAATAAAACAGCAAAAGGATCTGGGATGTTTTTACTCTATAGGTTTAAAAAGGGGGTTTGTTTGAACAAGAAATGGGTTAATGTTTTCTCTAGAAATGATAATCTTTGAATCACGTTCGATGGTATTATGTATAATAAGGGGTTTATGTGCATTAGACGAAGCCATGTTTCAGCACCTGTCTATGCATACAAAAGTAAATCTATTATAGTGATGCGAACTTCCAAACTAACTGGAAAGTCTTTTCGCATGTTATAGAACAAGTAAGCATACCCTGTTACGTGTACGGTACCCGTCCGAACAATATAGCTAAATTAAACCTTTGGTTAAAAGAAGATAAGCTCATTTAATTGGTATGTGGACAGTGGATAGTTGTTGGGGAAGGGGATAGAAATGCTTCATACAGCTTAGATATTTTGAAAGGTTTTAATTTACAATTATGGTGGTGTAGACGTTCAGTTATTCAATGTAGGCTATGCAAATACAAAATCAATTAATACACACTTGTATGCACAATAACGGGCGTGATATATACCATAGGTTTTTTATATTGAATGGCTATTTGCATTAAATAGAATAATATCACAGTGTATGGATATAATCGTTACAGCTGAATGGGGACATAATGCATAATTTAAGTGGTATTCAATAATGTTCTAGATACTACATACAACATGTAAGAGTCTTTCACCCAGATTAACCATTATAACATAACTACAGGTCGATTTCTTTAAAATAATTCATAATGGTTGTTCAAATGTAATAGGATTATTTATGGTTTACCTTACTTCCGTCTTCATTAGCCATGTTTGTATTGAATAGTAGGACTTTAAACCCCATTTCATTCATTCGTTTAGTCTTATTCTATTTCGCGGTGATATGTAAATTACGCGAAATAGGTTGGAATTGACACTTGGAATTCAATTGGTGCCAGGGTAAAATTTGTTCGTGTTCATTAGCACGGTTGGCGCTGAAAAGATGAATGTTAAATTTTCTCGAATTTTTAAACGAGGATATTGTTTGTACGCTGCATATACTGTAGAAAGTGGCCGTAGAAAGTGGGTTTATTTTTTGTTCTCTTTATACAGGATATTTCAGTTTCTCAGTAAAATATTTTATTTTTACTAAAGGGGGGGGGGGGGTCTCGCACACAAAGGTCTTAGTGTTTGGCACATGGCGTGGATGCTACCGCTCATATCCTTTTAAAATCATACATAGAAACGAATTTTTTTGCGGTAGCAATCCATATTCCTGAAGCAATGGCCCGAGAAAAAAAGACGAGATAACGCAATGCAGGGACGAATCCAGGAATTGTTTTCCAGAAGGGGGTTTACCAGGTTTCTGTTACGAAATCTGCCATCATCGTCTCTAAATTACATAGGCATACATACAAATTGAGCTTTTTAAACAGAGAAATCATTTTTATACTGATGTAGGATCACTTTGTGATATAGTTTCATTGATGCAAGGCATTATTTTTTTTTATGTAGCTGAGCAGGGTGGGGTTTGGACACCCCCGCCCCCTGGATCCGCCCCTGCAATGCAGTGTGATTCATCGAATCCCAGCTGCCAAAGGTATATTTTTACCAGATGCTACAACGCGTACGTGGATACGGGTGGATTTTTTTTTTTGGGGGGGGGGGTCCCATTTAACCGTATAGACACTTTTTGCTATCTTATTATACACCATTGATCAAACCCTTGACGTCTGCTAGTGAGCCAGTGCGATACCCATTGAGAAGCAATAACAATGGTTTTAATTAAATTCCACGGGATTTTCTGGCGTTGTTTCACCGTGACAGTGGGCAAGTCGTACGAATGGGGCGAAAAAACCCAAGATCCAATGTTAAGATTGACGTGCGTGTACAAGAATCTTAACATTTGGAATTCGAAATAATTTCCGTCAGAACACACTGCATGGCGTTTGTCAGCCTTCATTAGGCCACATGGAACAGAAAACTTGGACGTGAAACCCCATTTCATTTTTTTAATAAGGGTAGGTATATGACACGACTTTAACAAACATTTTCAAGTATTCGTAACAAAGACCGCAGATAATAGGAGACATCAAGTTAAGATACTGTAATTAAGGTTGTTCTAGAGTAATTGTTCTTTGATGTGTGTAAACATTATATATAAGTATTCAAATATACATAAGATACACCACTATAGAAGAGTCGAACAAAAATCAACAAACCAAGCCTTGTTACAATAGAATACAGACTTAACTACGAGGCGAGGACCGCATCTCAATCTAAATTATTTAACATATAGTTGAAATACAAAGCATGACATGCACAACACATATATGTTATATAGACACAAACACACGAGTAAAAGATTAGCATAGATTGTAAAACTGCATAATTATGTCGAGACTTGAGACGCAATGTTCTTAAAACAATAAGAAAAAATTTCATTCAACTTGTTAACCTCCGTACAACTAATCTTCACCTATACTACTAATTAAAACTCATGTTGAAAACCTTTACGTCTGTTAGATTTAGGAAGCAGATATAACCAAGTGAGTTTTGACGACCATTTTTACCTATTGCCTGCCATAATTGCAGAGACCTACACAGTTTAAATTTCCAATCTCTGCACTTGCACTTCTTTTTTGTAAAACGAAGCTGAAAAGTGTGAGTTTGGGTTTGCAGTATTGCTCATCAATAAGCATGTGGGACGATTTTTAACAAACTTTTCCGCCAAGTCATGCAAAACGGCTTCCAAATTATCAAGGTGGGTTATGACCAAAAACCACAGGAGCACCCTTAAAATTAACGTATTTTATAGACCACGGAAGTAGCCTATACCTTTCTATTGCATACCATTAATTTCATGACACAGCGCGTGTAGACACGCCATTTATTGTTTTAAGGATAGATAGGAATAGATAGAGGAAATGACTGCCGATTAGCAGATATGTAATATGACACCCAACCAATGTCTTGATATTATAAAGGTTTATATAAAAACCTGTCCCATGACGTATTAAATTTCCTAATATATCTCATAACGAGTCATACAGTGAGTCGGCATTAATTAAAATAAAAATATGAATCAGAGGACCAGGAGAAAATCCACGAAGTTGGACAGGCGACCCTACTCATTGTCACGTGCAAACGGGGAATCGGAACAACGCCTGCAGCTGACTCAATGACAGACCTTATGACATAGCGCGCACGTGATAACCATTCGGGCATCCAACCCCTCTTTGTCAGAATAGATGTGACGTCAGTGGGTCACATTAACCGAAACGTATCGTAAGACTATAATAATTTGTGTCCTTCACCTTGTTTTCAATGAGAAATCATGTGTAATTAAAAATATCTGTTGTATCAAACTTCCCCAGATAAACCGCCTTCGTATTTCAAAGCTTTGCGGTTACACTTTTGTGTGCATTTGAAGTAATGGCTTAAATATGCGTATTAAAAGCGAAAAAAAAATTGTTATGTTATATAATTTATTTGTCAACAGCATGCACATAACATAAATAAATCACGTGTTGCGCAATTTCATTTACAAAAACTTGGTTGCAGAAGTAGAATTAAGGCAAATGAGTACATGACCAGTAAAAGCAAAATAGGGAAACTGGTATCGGTACTGTAGTTTACAGCACAGCGGGCAACCTGCATAACATCGATTCGCTCCTTTTAAGTCTTGTTTGGTATTTTTCTGTCCACGGGAACTCCATTAATATCCGTGTGGATTACAATTGAATATCCAGGATAACATACTAAAGGAAATGTTAAAACCATGACTAATTATTTGCAGCCATCAAGACGTGCCAAAACATCTCGTATATTTTAGAAAAAAGCGCATTTTTGTCGGCGATTTTAATGATAATGAGGAATTAGCACCTTAATAATGATGAACGTCTTTTGTCCAGGGTTGATAGTGGTTTGTAAATTGGCTATTCTTCATCGTCGAATCTAAATTATACCAACAGTGTACATTGTCAAATTGTATAGCTTAATGCAAAGGACACATTTATATACAAAATGCATTGACCCCCCCCCCCCCCTGTGGCGGCGACGCATGACTGCGATCTCACATAAATATGAAAAAAAAGATGGCATAAATAAAACAGAATTAGGTCAACTAAGTGAAAATTATGAAATCATATATTAAATTATATAAGTGGTAATGAACTTTAATGGGTAACCTGATTTAGTTCGTTAGACCTTTAAATGACAGGTGAACAGGTGTTTTTACACAGGTAAACGTCTTTTACCTATATAACCAGTTAAACCCGAACAACTCACATTCCTAGAAACTACCTTAATATATCATTTTGGCACAAACCTGGCAAAACTGATACGTTTGGCCACGATGTTGAGTAATTAAAGAGCAAGTAACTGGTGAGTCGTCACCAATAGGATAAAATTAAGAAATTAAATCCCCCTCAAAAAACATGTGTTCCGATTTACTCGTCATCCGAACAAGATCTTAACATTCTTTTCCCATTAACCCAAAGACATACATGTTAAAGTATTTTTAGGTCTAATTTATAAATAGTTTATAATGGGTATGACATAGGAAAACGGAAAACTGTGTCTTGTTCTGTCAAATATTTAGTCCCGTTCATCCATTATCTAATTACAAGTAACAATATAGTCATAATTCGTCATCACATCCAGAAGCCATTGGTCTGATGATTCAAAAACGAAGGTATTCTATCGCACGAATTCTTTACATGAAAAATATCCCGGGACCAACAGCAATGGAGCATTTGGGACTAAAGCTGTATATAGCAAAAAACAAATATACGAAAATAAACGAAGTTTTTCGATTATTTGACAGAACACTAATGATGGAGGTGTTCCTTTAAAACAAATTTATTTAATGTCCACGTTGTTTGTTTATATTTGTCATGGAATATACATTAATAAAAGTGGGCTTCTAATTGACCATTGAGTGGACTATATTTTAGTCATTAACGACCGGAGAAAAAAGAAGAACTTGGAGATCAAGTATAAAGTAGAATTGCGGTTTATATTGCTAATACCCAACAAAAACAGAAAACCACCAGTTTATTTATTAGTTTAAGTTAATGAATGTGGACTGTACTACACGCAAAAACCGATAAGAAAAACATGTGGACCGACAAGACCCAAAATACATAGTATTGCAAGCAACGAACAACAAATATCAAATCCAGTTAATGGATCCAGGGACAGCCATAAGCCTCCACTGTTCTGTATGGTCCCGGGCGTGTAATCCAGATAGCGTTATCGTTTCAGTTTAGGTTGATTGCCACTGATTTCCATTTGCCTTCTTGTTTTGTTTCCTTCTTGTATAATTAACAAAAATATGCTAATTGTATAATTAGCATTGGCATGACCTACTTGCATAATTGACATAACCTACATGTAATGTATACTTGTATAATTGTCATAACCTATACTTTTATAATTGACATAAATATCCTTTTTGTATAATATAATTTACATAAATATCCTACTTGTATAATTTTAATTATGTTAAAACATAAATATCCTACTTTTATAATTAACATAAATATCCTACTTTTATAATTAATATAAATATATCAACACTCGTGTAGAGATTCTCTATATATCCGTATATTTTCAATATTGTATATCTGGGGGGGATCTCGAAAGAAATTTTTAAACAAAGCCTACATTGTTTATTTTAGTGACAATGCAATCACTTGTTAGTTTTTAACGAAGTTATTATCTTTGTTTAGAAAGGGGATTATCTAAGTCGATACTTTTGGGTCAAAACATTTAAAATAGACTATATGTACAATATAGGTAGTACAGCACAACTCTCCGGTAAAACAGATACAGTATACAAACATAGTACAGTACCAGAATATAAAAATACACATGTAATGCAAAATTAAATAGCGGAGATAAAAATGAATGTCAAGTCAAATACACAACATAGAACAGATGTGCCCAGACCTACAGTAAAATATACTAACATTTGAATTTAAAAATGCTTAATTAAAAGCAGAAAAATTGAGAATGTAAAATCGTATAATATATGTATAACATTTATCAGTTATACGATGTCCTATTACATATTATTTTGAATTTAATCAACCAGTAAAGTGGTATAATTCCTGCTCCTATTTGTGCTTTACCTATGTGCTATATGATAAATTAAACATCATGGAATATACAATGTGTGGCGTCTCTTTAAATAAAATGTCCACAGTTTCCAAGGAAAGAGGTTTTTTTTATAATTTGGGGAGTCTTTTTGTCCATTCTCTAGCCGAAATAGATCATAATGATCTTATCAGTGACTTGAATGTCCCTTTAAAGAGTGAAGTGATCCGCAGGTTAAAGATAATGACTGGGCCAGAGATTATATGATAAACCATACTTATAACAGTGGCTAAAGTTTCAGAATATCGGATCAAGGGATTAAACCTATAGTACGCATATTTCACAACACGTCATTGTCTACAATATCACTTCAGTGGATGCGGACGTTAAATAATGCTATTCTTGTATGTGACGTATTTGTCAATAAGTGCTTGTATAATCTTCGAAATATGATCCGTTAGAATAATCATACGTAGTACAACCTAATATCCGGGTATATAAAACCTTTGTATTAGCCGACCAATAGAATTATTTATTATCTTTTGTGCGTCTTATACGTTGAATATTTTTAACAGTCATCTATGCGTAAACGTTAACAGTAAATTTTGTGTTAATTTTGACAAAACTAATACAAATTTGAAACGTCCTAAAACAAAACTATTAATTGAAATACAAAACAAAAAAAATTATATATACGTAAAAAGGAAGTATATGATATGTATATATTTTAAATGGAAGTATATATGTATGATGAGTTGCATGGTGATATGAAGTGCCCGGGGGTAAACTGTTATCTATATAGTATATATAGCTGTAAGGTAACATGGATTATCACAGTTATAGAGGGTCATCAACGTGTGTTAAATACCTCTCTATATAGATCAATGATAGATAGTTTCAATCATTGCCATCAATGGCGGACATGTTTAATATAATAAAATACTTTTTAAAATTTATAATTTATATGCCCAGTTTCTCGCAAAGTACAATAATGTTTTCTGTCTATGTAGGGTACTCATCCCTGTCGATAGTTAACGCGATGAGTTTTGTTTTATAAGGGACCCGTCTTTAAAATAGAGTGGAAACAGTCTGACGGGAACTGGCTAAAAATTGCAATCTTATTATAGTGTCATGATATGTTATTGATTTGTAATATCTAAATTATTATTTGCATTACTTCTCTTCTTTTATGGCCAACTATGATAATTCCTCCCGAAGAACTAGACATTTGATTTATTGTAAAAAAAAAGTCAGAAAAGCTAACCAGACATATATACTAGATATACCAGTTATAAATGAGATTTTATATGATTTATGAGAAATAATCAGCTACAGGCTATATTTTATATGCTTAATAACATGTCACATTAATAAATTAATACTAATTAGTTACATAAAAATAAGATGACCCGTAAAAATTGTGATAACAGCATAGATATCGACTATATTTGCTGTTTGAACGTCTCGCCATGTATATATTAATGTCTGTCGAGAAAGTTGCTGGATTGGAATTGGTTTAAAGTCTCGTCACCCTAACATAGCGATCATTTTGAGACAAACTAAATCTTTGTTTTTATTTCTGTTGTTAGATACGAGAAGCCAGATAGGAGAATATTTCCCAGACAGCGGATTTTCCAGCTACTTTTTCTTAAATTTCCTTCTGTTCTATGTTCTTTTAAGTGCATGTCAATGTATGCACAGAAGAACCTCAGCTTTTTAGGTCTTTCGGGGAACTAGACGCACTTCTCGGGTTTAAAGAGCTTCGAAACCGACATTCTAGTATTAAGTAAAGTTCCAGGGCCAATCGAATACTGTGGCCATTAAGCTTAAAAGAAAATGTCGGCTGTTCTTAACCAATGTGTAGAATTTATTGTTGTATTTTTCCGTGTCAATCCTCGCCATTATACTATGATAATTTTCCCAGAAAATTTTGACCCGTTCTTGTGAGATGAAGAACCTGCGACGATCGCTAGAGCCCATAAATCAATCATTATCAGATTGAATTTGAAAAAGAAAATATATGAAAAATCCGCTTTCCGGAAAAAAATAGCCCAACCGCCACTACCCCCCCCCCTCCCCAACAATGTTTATGCTTCTCTCAGACAAAATGAAACGAAATGAAATAAGGTTTAAAGTAATACTGTTCGGCTCCTAATAGGCTAATGGAGACAGGTATATGCCATGCAGTGTGCTATGGGGGGAAATTTTGCCAGGACAGCGGCCCCGCGGTCTACTCTTCTATCGAATTCCAATTGTCATGGGATAACCCCAATGTCCAATTAGAACAACTATGCGTCCGACACCACTAACAAGGAGGAACGAGACAGGTTTGTTACACTTTTTGAACAAGTAAGTATTCGTATACTGTTCTAAGGTGTAACAAGTAACAGATTGGTCGTGTACTTGACACGGTCAGTTTGTGTTAAAACAAATACATAATATACTCTACGTTCTATGCACTTCAGATAGGTAGAATGTTTTCTCTATTGTGAGATACAGACAATAGTGATATCCATTGGCGGACAATTGATTCAAGTGAAATTGGCATAATTTTGAATTGGACCTTTTTGTAAAGAATAAATAACCGACTCGTCTGTAATAAAAGGACAGACACATTAACACCACATCCTTTGGTAACAAAAAAAATGACTTTGAGGTCCGTTAAAAAGTAAGTCCAATATCGTTTGACTGAACTAGAGAGTATTGTCTTTATTAAAACATAGGTTTACTATATGCTTGGTTGATTAACGCTTTTATACAGATTTAGAACATTCACGCATCTTTACCATAGTTTATACTCGAAATATATTTAGTAATTAAGTAGTCGACTAATTAGATTTTGTAGACATATAAACTATTTATGTTATGTACAATAAACAATGGGATTAATATTACGCCATGATTATAGAGAATGAATGGTAGACTGATACGTCTCGATCCGGGCGAAAATGGACTGAGAACACACTAAACAAAAAAACGCAACGTTAGTCCCAAAAATACTGAGCTAAACCCCAGTTCTTGTTTTTTTTTCTCCAAAAACATTGAATCTGAATAAAATCCGATACTTCTATTTGATAATATATAGTCTTTACTTTACAAACTCTAATGCTTTACGTCTTTGTGGACAGCATTACGGTGTCATATATCCCAGACATAGATGGAATAAACGAAATCCTTATTCAATAATAATGTAAAGGCACTAAATACTATTCACTGATTCCCTGGAACTAAAAAATTCTCAAGAATTCTACAACTGTTACCTATTAATGATATTCTATGGGTTATCGAATTTAACGTCGTGTTTAATATTGTGTTATTTTGAACTAGATTAATATTGATTATCAATAAAATATTATGACGTAAATAAACATACCTGGTGATACGGCAACTAATGTAGCGACACATAACGTTGTTAATAAAATAATAACACTTGTCATTATTTTTCTTAAAAATTGTCTGTAAAATATATTGTTTGGTTCAAGTTATATGTACACTGGTTCCTATTAATATTAAATCGTATTTTGTCGGTGATTCCTTTTATCAGTTGGCAAACAATAAAAAATATAAAACTGTCGTGAGTTAAAGGTATATTTTTAGTCTGTGTCGTCACTGCTGCTATTGCTCCGTTCAACTTGGGAGATTATTGAAACGTTTGTCCCAAACTTACTGATGACACTGTGTTCGTGAACACTCATGCTACGCCTGATCACCCAAGCATAAACGGGATCTTCTTATTTCATTCTGAACACGTACGTCATATCAAACCCGACTACCGAATTTTTAAAGTCGCTCGATCTTCCATACTATGATAGCAGGTGAGTTTTCCGAGCCGTACACTCGATTATTGAGTTCATAAAACTGTTTGCATACACATGGAGCGGCGATATACCTGTATATATATGCGTTTACCTATGTGAAATGTCTGGTTAGTTCTGACTATATTCACGGTTGGTGAGTAAACAACTGTCACGTGATTCTAGTTCATAATCGAGGAAAGTGACGAAGCAAAGTCTCAACCACATAGTAAAATGTCAAACACGATCTCATAATTATTGACTTTTATTTACCGTCCTCAAAAGAGCTTTATTCAGTCATTCCAACAGATTCGTCAATATTTAGTTATCACTTTATGGGTCGAGTCTATCCATTGCAATTTTAATTGAAAATAGGGACCGATCAGTTTCCATAGTAACCTGATAGGCCTACCTATAAATATGACTCACGGATCTACATTTGTTTGACAATATATTAAAAATCATAGACATTATGCGCGTTACCCGATTTTTATACATCTGAACGCAATTTAGTATCTGTGGAAACGGTAGACCGACTTACAGTCCAGGCGCGGATCCAGAGGGGGCGCACCCGGCGCACGCCCCCTCTTTTTGAGGTGCGAACAATTTTTAGCTCCATATATTCTCGCAGTAAAGGAGAACAAAAATAGCTTTAGCTTAGGTTGGAAATCGCAATTTACAGTACTATTAGTCCTTGTGGGCATTTTTCTACACAAAAATCACGGGCCGGGCTTCGCACTCCCAAGTTTGGTGCAGCACGCAAATCCTGGGTCCGCCCCTGCACTGTGGATTATTATTTTATTTGGTGCTGATTTAAATGACATTTCATTGAACGCCCTACTATTCTGCTCCGACGGGCATACACCACACAGTGTGCTATATGGGGATTATTTTGCCTGTAGAGCGGCTCTTCGGCATGCTTTTATATCAAATTTCTTAAGGGTTACTTTAAGGGTTACTTTACGTACACGCGATCTCTGGTTTTGGTCCCACCCGAACGACTGTATACGTTATCCTTTAGTTTTCCAGCATCACTGACAATGGGAAATCGCGCCGAAAAATCCCGATGAACTTTCTCGGCCAATATTGGGATCCGCAAACTGGAGTTATGTTGAAAACCACCATGTCCAAAACGTCGTGCATTCGTCAACAGCAACACACTTTTGACGAATCTTACACGTTCGTTTGCTGTATCATAGAACAAGGGGATGCTGACTCAGCTGCAGCCAGGGTTCCCAATATTAAAGGGGTCGTCAAATTAGTTCTAAAAATATATAATTTTATTTATAATGTATATATTTATGTCAAATATATCTATCTATCCTACTGCACTGATATGTGTTAGTGTGGCGATCAATAACCAGAATATGTCCCCTCTTCAGTTTCACTGTTGATGCAAAGGGCACCAGTGACATTCTCAGCCAAAGGGCACCATGAAAGCTTAATCCGGTGTATTTGAGTTTTCGTCATAGTGGAAATTCGTGTACTCAATTTGTTAGTCAATAAGTTGATGACTTTCTATGCTTAAGGCAATATTTTCGGAATAGAAAAGCAACCCAGAGTTTATCACCAATAGGAATTGTGACGTATATAAAAAATCGAATTCCGTCTATCGATGCGTATTGGTAAGAGTCTTATTGATCGTACCCGAGAGCTGTAACGGCTTTTTTAAGGGCGTCGCCTCAAAAAAAGGAACACGAATGTGACCAAATGTGTGGATCCAGCTATCGATTCAAAAAATGATTTTATTTTTACAAAAACAGAGCATCTATTCAGTGCTTATGACTTTGCAAATGTATTGATATGGAGAGAATTTACGATTTTGTTTTGGAAAAAGTATGTACGGTTTAATCTGTTCATTGTAAGAATGAACACAATTGAAAACCTCACAGATAGAATAGTTCTTGCTGAAGATTTTCGAAACTCGAATTCTTTAACTTAGAAGTGTGGTCATAAGGGTGAAACCCACTGAAAACCTTTGAATTATTTAGAGAATTAATGTATTTACAGACCAGAGAAAGAGTTAGACACCCAGACATTTTGTATTAACTTACTGGTGGACTTTTAATTGTTTTACATATTGATCTTCTCAAATACATTACAATCCTACGAAGATTTGTGTTAACATATTATCACCATTTGTGTCGGATTAATGACAAGCGTCACAACAAATTTATGACTCGATGACACATTCTGGTGAAACGCATGGGAGCAGAGAGTATATTTTTTAAAAAAATTATTGCGGTTGTAGTATGACCATGTCTGTGCCGCATGTATATTTTTGCTGTACATTACTTATTTAACCGTGCGCCATTAGCTCGCTTTCAAATTGATATTAAATACTTTACATAATATTGTGTACGCTAATTAAATCTACTATGGTATCCTAAATTTGGATATACTCATGTACCCCCAGAAGCGCAGAAACAATATGTGTTAATAAACCGTGTTCTTATTATTTAGGCATGCAGTATGAGAATAGATGACAAAATAACCCACCTGCAGTCACATAGCCCAGGGCAAAAAAAGGGCATATCAATTCCCCCCCCCCCCCAAATGGCCGAGCGCATTGTATCAACAAAACATTTAGCCTTTGGGAATGGCAAAAATAATGAAATACATGAAGTTCTAGTTACAGTGTTGGATGATACAAAAAATACATAAGTGCGTCTTTGGGAGTCAATATGTCGACCCCTCCACCCTTTAACAGTTGTTAAGGAACATCGATTGTTGTCATCGAAACATTGATTGTAAGGCTAGTCTCTACATGGAGTTTTTGAGACTTTTTTTGAAACCATGCTTGGATTGTTGCCTAGTCAAGGGTTTTTTTTGCGCAGAGCTAGTTTTTTTTTGTCCATTTCTGGTGATTTCCATATGGTCTGGTACGAAAACAATAACAACACTACTATAGTTGTAGCAATCTGATTTAAACACATATCTTATTTCGTTTCGTTTTTTAAACTTCAAAATTTCGTTTTATTTGTCTGTACTACACTAGGATCGGAAAGAGTTATATAGCAGACATTCTGGATGGCATAAGGGATTAGCCAATGAAACCATCTATAGCGGCGACTTCTTGGTGTGCCATGTATGGGACTGTGGGTAAACCATTAGCAACGTCAACGCTGATTGATTAATCAATGTCTGGCGTCATTTAGTCAAAAGCCGCTCATACGACTCAAAAGCCGCTCATATAGTGTAGGGCATCGAAAGTATAAAAAAGAAAAGAAATATAAATCAGTATTTTAATCATAATATTGTAGTTTGTTTAACTGCGATTCATTCAATCATTGTACTTGTTGGTAGGAAAAGTTTGATTCAACCCAATTTCAGCCAGTCCTCAGAAATATGAGTGAGCGTGTCCGTATGGGCGCACTTCAAATAGCACTTTCGTAGGCTACTTGGCATTGCACGTGTGTTAAAAATAATTTAAAAACTTGCTTAATTATTGGCCCCAAGAAATGCATTATATATGATTTTAGTTATTTTCAACAACGGCAGATTTTTTTTCTCTTAAACAAAAATGGACCCATACTTGAACAGCACAGGACAACCGTACGCAATTACGTTACCGACAGACCATAGGTTTATGGTTAGATTTTTAAATCGGCGACTATTAATACAAATGACTTTAAAGGGACAATAACACTCTTGCTGGCTTGGCAGCTCTAGAAAATAATTAATAGTCTTATTCTAAGTACCAGATGTTTATGTGTCCTGTCTGTTGTGTAAATTATCCATTACAACCTATTTTACTTGTCCAGAGGGTTCGAAAATATTTTAAAATCCAAGTCACATTTGAAAAGGTCTACGTTAACCTTTTCAAATCATGTAGTTGAATTTTTCCAATTTTTAAAATCAGGTGTGTTACGATGAAATTTGTATCATCAATTTATTTGAATATTGTAAAATAATACACTTTGTTGACCAGAATAAAAATTGGGACATATTATTCAATTACAACAAATTTGTATCATCAATTTATTTGAATATTGTAAAATAATACACTTTGTTGACCAGAATAAAAATCTTCATTCTGGTCAACAAATCGTATTATTTTAGAATATTCCAATTAAATGATGATATAAATATCATCTTAACACGCCTATTTTAAAAAATTGGAAAAATTCAACCAATTGATTTGAAAGGTCTAACGTAAACCTTTTCAAATGTGACTTGGATTTTAAAATATTTTCGAACCCTCTGGACAAGTAAAATAGGTTGTATTGGATAATTTACACAACAGGTAGGACACTTAAACATCTAGTACTTAGAATAAGGGTATTATTTATTTTCTGGAACTACCAAGCCAGCAAGGATGTTATTGTCCCTTTAATATAAACATTTTGAAAGAATGAATGATGTCGTCATTCATTGTCATATTGCGCTGATATTTTCTAGGCCAAGACAACACGGTATAGAATAACATATGTATATCAGTATTGAATCACCGAGTTATTATAGAACATGAGTAACTAAAAGTCATACACTAAAAGGGGACGGTCACGATATTTTCTATTGACAAACCATGTCAATATTAAGTGATCTACGCACTGGGGAGCTAAATGCTGTATTTCTTTTTCATTTAATTGTATTCTGTATAAAGTTGATACGTATATTACATGAGGATTTTGAAATGTTTATAAAGATAATTATATCTTCTCAAGGCCATTCACAGCACAAGCTGTACTATAGCCACAAAATCAGGACAATACAGGAGGGGCGGTTGGGGCAATCCCTTATTCTCATTAATAGAAATTCCCTCGAAAAGTATGCACGTGAGCCGGGGGCAGATGTCCCTTATCTTTCGGGCAGACGGGTAATGTGAGAAATTTTTAAAAAATAATTTGATTTCTTGTAAGCAATATAAGGGGCCCGAAGATCGATGACTTTTGCATGTTAATAAACACTAATTTTACTTTCTTTCAATTAAATATCGCGAATTTGTACTGCATTGGCTATGGATTAAATCATTTTGTCTGGAGCCACTCAATTGTTTGGGAATCGAAATTTCTTTAAAACGACTATACGTATTAAATGGCACATTTCAGTAATCTACTTTGTTTTAATCGCGACATTTTTTTCGGGCACTATAATCATGTTTCTTAGTTTTAGGCCAGTTAAATTTCTGGTGTCCAGTAAATGCAGCTGTAACAGTCGCGATTTCGCTTGCAAATTTAAATGAATAAATGAATAAGGCAATGTTAAAACTCTTTTAAAGCCCCAATAACACTCTTGTTGTAACTGAAAAATATGTCCCAATCTTCATTCTGATCAACAAATCGTATTATTTTAGAATATTCCAATTAAATGATGATATAAATTTCATCTTAACACACCTAATTTAAAAAATTGGAAAAATTCAACCAATTGATTTGAAAAGTCTTACGTAAACCTTTTCAAATGTGACTTGGATTTTAAAATATTTTCGAACCCTCTGGACAAATAAAATAGGTTGTAATGGATAATTTACACAACAGGTAGGACATTTAAACATCTAGTACTTAGAATAAGGGTATTATTTATTTTCTGGAGCTACCAAGCCAGCAAGAATGTTATTGTCCCTTTAGACTCCTGAACTCAAGGGCTGGAATAGTTGGAATACACGTTTGTGGCAGACCCCACCATACCTAGCATCTTTGTTAGACTGGCTCCGCAGGCCGCGACTCGCTGTATTTAAAAGGAGGATTGTTTTATTTATGTCCCCCTCCATCAAAATGTGGAATTCTGGTGGGCATATAGTCACGTTTCGGTTGAAACACACATAAATAAGGCCACGTTGGACTGCTTCCAAGTTGCCGTCCTATTTTAAAGTTCCAATTTCACTTTTTCTAAGAAAGTCAAAATATAACTATTTCTATGTTTTTTGCTCAAAAGGTTGTCAACTCACTATTATACGATCATGGACAAAATTTTTGGGGGGTTAGAAAGGGTGACACTAGTTGATTGAGGAAATAGTTACTCAATTACCTCCCTTGTTTTCCTATTCTTCTCCATGGACGGCCATCTTCAAACGTTTGAATTTGAAGTTGAAAATGATATTTTTGCCAATTTCTCAACTGGCAATAGTGAATTATAGGATTAATAGGATTATTCTTTAACAAGGTAGGACTGTTTATAGGTTCAATCTATTTTGGGGCTTTATTTTAATAAATTTTAAAAATATAACTTAAAAAAATGCTATTGGAACTTTAAATTGCGCTTCGCGCCGTTGCCGCTTGCTGGCCGACGCCTGTAACAGGGATTTTTCCCCCGCTCATCTCACTTCTGTTACACTGTATGGCCGACAGGAAAGGTCGACTGACGGCATCATATTATACGTATTGAATATGGGCGTCTTACAATCAAATACAATTTCACAGCATTTGTTAGCACCAACAACTAGACGTCCACTAGAAGGATCAAATCGACTCGCCCGTCCTTTCCCCAAAACCCTTATATTACACATTACGTTTTCTTGTATCTGTACATTCTCGCTGAAAGTGTTATAACCATCCATGTCTGTTAAGTCAAATGTTTTATGTACATCCTTACATATTAGACGTATAATGGTCGAGGAATTGTCCTTGGAAAGGTAGATGATCCAGCTTTTATGTAAAGTACCTTTAAAACTGATACAAAAGGGCCTTGTCTTATATCTTGGAATCGTGTTCAAAAAGTTGACAACAACCAGAGTGGAATAAACACCCCCAAAATATTAATGTAATATATAAAATATGCCCAGCGCCCGATTTCATAGTGCTCTTTCTTGTGCCCAAATAAAACATTCTTGACATTTACTGCAAATTGATTGTGATTCACATCTGACAAGAATTCTGGCCAGTTGAGTGTTGACGCGAAAGGATATATATATGGCGACAATATATACTGGTATACACATCCTGATATAAACTAATACTTATAAAATATTATATTTTTATTAGATATATTTTTTACATCACATAACATTTAACAATTATAAAAATAACAAAATTTCGTAGCCATTCTTCTAAGTCCGTTTCCGTTATCATTTCCGTTTAAATCAATCAGCATATAGCGGGTTTTCTATAGATGTTCCACTATCAATGTTCAACTGAAATGATAATGATTTAAAATCTGTTAAATAAATCTTATCTATAAATATAGAACATGATAATTATTTAAAAAGTAAAAGAAGTTTAATTCTTAGATAATTTTATATTAGATTTGTTCAAAAAACAGGTAATAATGTTCTCGGATTATGATGGAATCCTCCATGGCCCCACTCTTAAGAAAATTGTATTTATTACTGCCAATATATTATATAATCTCCCACTAAAAACTTTCCTTTGGTAACAAGAGCATGTTCCGTGTTATTATACTGTATTGAATATTATTTAAAATTTATTTTACTTACATTATCCTGATCAGAAAATGAGGGTGCTTCAAGTTGATTCATGTCGTCCATTTGGAACTAATAAAGAGAAATAGTATAGAGATATAAGAAAAATGTATAAAGAATTAAAAATAAATAAATAATATGGGAATATTTGCCTGATGTATTAAAAAAAAAAAATAATAAGGAAAAATATTTCGAATATATATATATATATATATAAAAAACAATAAGTAAAAACATACATAAGGAAAATTATTAAACAGATGAGGAAAAATATTCAAAATATATACAGAATAAATAAATAAGAAAAAATATGCATAATGTATAAAGAAAAATGTGCATAATGTATAAAGAAAAAATAAATAAATCATATGGAAATATTTGCAAAATGTATAACAAAAAATAAATAAATAATAAGAAAAAATATTTGAAAAATGTACAAAGAATTGAAATGAAACAGAAACTAATTTGTAGGACAGGAGATATCCATAAGGGTAAGTTAAAAAAAAAGTTGGTTTCAAGTAGGAATAACAATTGACCAATTCCCTTTATCTACAAAACTTTGCATAAAAAGCTTGGTTCAGTCATATGACTCTTAATAAAAGGCAGGTTATTATATGTTGATTCTGTAGAAACCTGATTTCAATGGCATTTAATAATTGAATTGTATATACACAGAATATATTTCTATGGAATACAATTACTGAATATTATGTTCAACAAGGATTCCAGTGGCTTGAAAAAAACTGGAGAATTACATCCTGGTTAAGGAAATGTGAATGATTTAAAGACTCATTGCAAACTATACATGTATACTGTGTCTTATTTCCAAAGTTCATATAACCCTTACCCCACACGTAAATTAAATATTTACTATACAACTCTATAGAACTTACATGTAGATATCTTGACATATTCTTAATGAAATTGTTTTTTTAAAGATTTATATAGATCCTGTTGTGTATGCACTATATTTTAAAGTAGCATATATATATATAGTTCGTGTAACACAATATGTTCAAATTAAAATACAGATGTACTATTATTTCAAATACGGCAACTTTAACAATCAGAAGAGAGAGAGAGAAATGGGGTTTAGTGTAAACTCGACACAAACTAGGTCATTTCGGGACTAACATATGGTTTTAATTTTATTTCAATAATTTGCTAGTGCGTATGGGTCTGTAGTGGGAGGAAACCAGAGTGCCCGGAGGAAACCCACGAGGTTGAGAAGGTGCCCCTATCTCCATGCCACATACGCTCACACCAGGGATCGAAACCACAGCCGCAAGCCAGAGGTGACCGACCAGCTAGAGGTTGAAGCGCGGCACTCTAGGCCACTAGGCCATCCCAACGCCCAACAATCAGAAGTCGGAGGATGATTTTGTAGAAATGCATGTGCATGATCTGTATTTTTAACCGGTTTAATGTGTAATTTATTGATACATGCAAACACTTGGGTTAATGCCCTTGTGATGCTACAATATTTACTTAATGTCTTGCTCTTGATCTTTAAACCACACTTAACTAACATGAGGAATGCTTGTTACTGGTTTCAGAACTAATAAAATTGATAAAATTATAATAGAGTGGCACAGAATCAGATTTTGTCCGAGTTCAGTCGGTCCGAATAACATGTGGTGTGAATAAATTTTGATGGAATCATACACAGTAAATATGTTTCAATTGCTGCTTAGAATTCTAAAGTTTACTAGATCCAGTATACTTTGACACTATTTGAACAATAGTCTGAAAAACTACAAGATAGCTTGCCAGGCAAGAAACATACGCCCACAGCAGCTAAATCGTCCGGGCAGTCAACAAGGGTTGTCGCATATTTTTACTTTTTTCGGTAATGAAACATTTGTAATACACTAAAAACTGATTAAGAGTAACAACTCATTATGTAATTATCAGAAAATCATTAGAATTTGATTGCTTTTTATAAAGTTTTACCCCACGCTAACAATTAGTATATACATGAAACATTTAATATCATGGATTTAGCTGTTCAGTTATCTAAATTCATTGAAAATCAAAATACTTGTTCGTTTCAACACCTTAAACTCTATGTATCAATCTGAAGTCAATCGGATGTTAACTTTGGCCTCTATAGCGTCACAAGAATTTTTGAAGTTATCAAGGGAGATAACTCTGGCAGTAATTATTTGAAATCGCTGAAAATCAATAGGCTTCTTCGTCTCATGACCTTAAACACTGTGTATAAATCTAAAGTCAATCGGATATTAACTTTGGCCTCCAGAGCGTCCACAAGATTTTTTGAGGTGATCAAGGGCCATAACTCTGGCACTAATTATCGGAAATCGCTGAAAATCAATAGGCGTCTTTGTCTTATGACCTTAAACACTGTGTATAAATTTGAAGTCAATCGGATATTAACTTTGGCCTCTAGAGCGTCCACAAGATTTTTTGAAGTGATCAAGGGCCATAACTCTGGCACTAATTATCGGAAATCGCTGAAAATCAATAGGCTTCTTCGTATTATGACCTTAAACACTGTGTATAAATTTAAAGTCAATCGGATATTAACTTTGGCCTCTAGAGCGTCCACAAGATTTTTTGAAGTGATCAAGGGCCATAACTCTGGCACTAATTATCGGAAATCGCTGAAAATCAATAGGCTTCTTCGTCTTATGACCTTAAACACTGTGTATAAATTTAAAGTCAATCGGATATTAACTTTGACCTTTAGAGCGTCCACAAGATTTTTTAAAAGATCAAGGGTCATAACTCTGGCACTAATTATCGGAAATCGCCGAAAATCAATAGGCGTCATTGTCTTATGACCTTAAACGCTGTGTATAAATTTAAAGTCAATCGGATATTAACTTTGGCCTCTAGAGCATCCACAAGATTTTTTGAAGTGATCAAGGGCCATAACTCTGGCACTAATTATCGGAAATCGCTGAAAATCAATAGGCTTCTTTGTCTTATGACCTAAAACACTGTGTATAAATTTAAAGTCAATCGGATATTAACTTTGACCTTTAGAGCGTCCACAAGATTTTTTAAAGAGATCAAGGGTCATAACTCTGGCACTAATTATCGGAAATCGCCGATAATCAATAGGCGTCATTGTCTTATGACCTTAAACGCTGTGTATAAATTTAAAGTCAATCGGATATTAACTTTGGCCTCTAGAGCGTCCACAAGATTTTTTGAAGTGATCAAGGGCCATAACTCTGGTAGTTATTATCGGAAATCGCTGAAAAACAATAGGCTTCTTCGTCTCATGACCTTAAACACTGTGTATAAATTTAAAGTCAATCAGATATTAACTTTAGCCTTAGACGGACGGACGGACGGACGGGGGCGACGACAATATACGACCACGTTTCAATGTGGGCGTATAAAAATGATCCTCAACTTCAACTTTGGCTTTCTCATTTCAAATCTGGTTTGATCCGAAAATATCCTTGTTATATGGAGATGGTAACTATAAAAAGACAATTAAATAAGACTAGAAATAGCTACTTACATCATGGGAGCCATAGTCATAAACTGGATTCTCTAAACCGACTCTTTCCTGTCTCTTAAATAATCGGAATTGCCTGAAACAGGGAAATACTTATGTAAATTACCAGTATTTCAGACTCAACACCAAGTTGTTTGTTAATAACTTTGATAAAAAACTTCTTCTTGAAGACATAAAACAACTCAATCATATTTTTCTGCTATTTATTGTTTAATTAGTTTAATTTGTTTTACCACGTAAAATCCTTCCTACTCTTGATATAAAGGTTGAAAATGCCCATCAAGCTTATAGAAATGGTGTACTCAGTAATACTCAGTCAGGACACAGTAACTACCATACAAAACTTGTAAAAATGAAAATTTGATGACTTAACGAACAATAGAGAGAGAGAGAAATGGGGTTTATCGTCCACTGCACATAAACTAAGTCATTTTGGGACTAATATATGGTTTAATGTTATTTTAATAATTCGCTTGCGCATAGGGGTCTTTAGCAGTGGGAGGAAACCAGAGTACCCCGAGAAAACCCATGGGAATCCTACTCCTTGCCACGTACAGCCGGGAATTCAAAACCACGCCAGTTGACACAATGGCAGGCCGTATAATACAGCATGCACACGCTAACCATTCGACCATCCAACCCCCCTAACAAACAATAACCATGAAACAATATATAAACTTTCAAATTGAAGTATATTTGTGACAATATTTTTCCACAAAGGTCTTCCTCAAAATCGAATCAACAAGTTCAACTAGTTGATAGAGAAATTAAATGAAATGGGGTTAAACGTCCTACTGTTCTGCTCCGAACAGTTTATAGAGAACTAAGTATATCATCGTGTATACAAATCACAAAAGAATTTCAAGTATCTTAAAATAATAGTTATCGATCTGTTGTGGCCCCCATTATATTTTGACTTACCAGTTTCTCTTGTAACGTAGATAATATAGAACACCAACTAATATAGCTATCAGTAATAGAGGTATAGTTATACCCAATCCTATTGATACTTTCTCTGCAAAAAATTAAAATATACATTCAAACTCTTTCCACAAACTAAGATAGGTTGCCAGACAACAAACATATACTCAAAGCAGCTAAATAATCCAAACAGTCGACAAAGGTTGTCTCATATTTATTCGTTTGTTTGTAATAAGGGCATTTACAAAACCCTGATATCCATTTCCTACAACTGGATGACAACTTTTGTCGCTGGAGCATTCACAAGGTTCTATTAAGTGAAACAAGGGCCATAACTGTAGCAGTACAGTTCAAATTCAAAAGGTTTCACTGGTTTACTAATCTCAATAATGCATACAAATTTCATACAGATCAGATGATAACAAGTTTCTATAAAATGAAACAACGGCCATAACTCTAGAAGTACTTTTGGTAATTGTTAAAATTCAATATACTTCTTTGGTATACTAATTTTTATGAATAGAGGTATTATACAATACTTACTGCTACTGTCATCAGAACCAGATTGTGTTGCTACTGTTGGTGATGAAACTGTAAACTGACATCTATTACCAAAGGTTTTACCATCATTGTTACACCTATAACAGAAATAGTCAAAATTATAATTCAGATTTGAAGCCAGTAAATCATTGCAGTTTCAATACATGTAATCTTTAATATTCACAACCAATAACTACAGTTGCCCTTGTCATCTACTACAATAGTGACACCAGGAGGTGTTTTGACATCATCTTCCTGATCTGTGCAACCCATATCTAGCACTCTTCAAACCAAAAGATTTTATCATATGCCAAACATTACATAACCTGTTTTGTGTGATCATGCATGACCCCTTGATACAAGGAAAACTGACAGGTAAGGACGTAAGAGGATGCTTGGCATGGGTCTTGTGGTTGTGGCAAAAAGACTCCTCTAAGTCTAGAGTCTAATATATATAGAGAGTAGAAATTATTATAAACCATATTAAAATTAATGCCATAGGGGACATAGGCTTCAATACAGTACAATCTGCATTAAGCAGCCACCCATTGGAATGTTTACGATTGACCGCTTAACGGGAGTGGCCTCTCAATAAAATCTCGTGTTTTTTTGTGCTGACATCAATTAATATTAAACTTGGGTGCACTTGCATCGGTAAATTTGGCCATTGCTTAATCTCGGACATAACTTCCGTAATATAATGAACAAATATATGCATATGGGTTATAATAATCAAATTCTGTAAAATCAGCTGTTCAACACAGCATAAAGTAAAGTACACTGTATTTGTTATTGAATAAAAGTAATTAACTGTACTTACTTGCAGGTAAATCTACCGGTGGTATCTTGACTACATGTACTACCATGTTGACATGGGGACGTTGAACAACCTAAAATATAGTTAAAATAAATTAATCTGTTTCTCAAATAAACATCAAACCAGCATATTCTAGAATAGAAGTCTGGATATTTGGTCAACATTTGAAAATATCTAAATCATTGGCTAGATTATCTAGTCTTTTAAGTTATCATGTACAAAATATACACTTTTTAGCCAGAGAGCGTATAAAGAAAGTCCCATCGCCCATGTTCAACCTGGAAGTTTTTTGTTATGTGGTTGATTATCCAGTAAAATTTTGTATATCCTCTGTATATTGAAGACAATGAGGTTCTGGGTGTCTGAGATTAAAAGGTTTTCTTTAGAAAGTATTTTATAAGATTAAACAAAAAACCCCCAAAAATCAACCCAGGATAGATATCATCTTCAGCTATATTTTCATGGGATTATGCTACAGGTATTTAGTAAGAATTAAGATGGCGGTGTAATAACCAACAGAAAGTAATGCATTCTTCAGATGGTCCCGGCACAGTAAAGGATTAATAGGTTTTAACAATCTGAAAGTCTTTATTTGTGTTTTAGTCTATTACCTGTTGTACAGAAAGCTTCATCTTGACCAATATTATCATTTCTGTTACTAGTACAATCTAAATTACCATCACATAGAGTGGTGTTAGAGATACACTGTTGACTGTAGGAACATTTAAAGAAACCTGGTTGACATGCTGTACCTGTTATATACAATATTATCATGTCAAAGAAATTAATAACCCAATTAATATACATGGTGGCTTCATGAGTGTGGCATTCACTAACTTTAAGTTCCTGGGTCAGAGAAGTACCACATAGGAGCAGTTCAAGAAAATCATCCAGTTCTTCAAATTGCATAAATCCCCCAGCAATGCTGTCCAGAATTCTTGTTAACCCATATTATATTGAATAGCATATGCCCTTGGTTATTAGTCTGGTTGGTGCAAAAAGTAAGATATTTGATTGCACTTAATATACCAAGTGGGTATAGCTAGATAACAGCTGAAGAATAAAGAATTAACGATTTAGCATTTAGTACATGCAAATAATGACTATCCCAGTTCTTTGATTAGAAGTGATGAATTTTAAACCTGTATATGCCTAAACTTATATCCCTTAGACTAACTTAATCTGACTAAAATATGTGAATAACTTTCTGTGTTCATAGGACAATTTTCTAGTTTGTGTGGGCACGAAAGCAGGCATTTAAGGAGCTATAGCAGTCCAATGTTAATGGGTTAATATTGAATTGGTTATCTTACCACAGATATATTCATCTTCACCATTAGAGCAATCGTTGACACCATCACAGAGGAAAGCAGCTGATATACAAACACGATTAGCACAGGTATATTTACCATAACCACATGTATTACTACTAGCTGTTACCACTGCAGGGGTTGTAGGTGCTAATGTTTTTATACCTGTAATATAATAATATACATGATATACCATTATCAAATATTAGCTATATGGTATAGTGAGTGGTAATGCTGGATTCCATTATTCATGTAATATGTAATATAATTATATTCAGCTCTAGAGATTCTTGTTCTTCTGGTTAAGTGTTCGCATCAACTATAATAGATGCATTTTGTACTCACCTGCTGTTATAGCAGTTCCACCTAAAAAAATAAATTAAAAATAACATTCAAAATTTAAATTAACTCTTAAAGATTACAATTTGAATATATTTTCATTTTATTGATGTGGCGCAATCTAAAATTTAAATCAAGATTTTTTATTTTATTAATGTGACAATTTAAAACTTAAATTAACTCTTAAGATATTTAATTTTATTGATGTGGCAATTTAAAATATTCTTTACATTTCAAACATTAAACTACATTGTATATTTATTCTGCTTAAGATTAGACCCAAGATCATTCTTCTGAAATAATGAACAGAAATAGAAACATACCACTGCATTCATTAGGTTCATCTGTTCCGTCTGGACAGTCTGTGACACCATCACATATCCAGGAAGTAGGTATACACCGACGTGATGGGTAACAATAGACATGTTTATAATCACACATAATTGGCATACTGGCATTAGGCAGAACTGAAATTTATTTATAATACAAACATATAAACAAAATATTAACCTGGTTTTCTTTGTAAATTTGGATAATCAGTTGACAAATTGTCTAAATCAATGTAATCAATTTCTGTCAAAAATTTAATATCCCGTAAAATGCTTTTAAAATATCTGACTGAACCTCAGCAATTCTCCCTACTTAGTGATAACAACATGGTGCTGTGATATTTTTAAATATTATTCACGTTTATTACTTTAAAGCGAGAATTTCATATTTTCTAAGAAAGTCAAAACATAATTACTTCTCTGTCTTCTGCTCAATAGTTTGTCAACTCACTATTATAGCTATCTTGAATTTGAATTTGATGTTGAAAATGATATTTTTGCCAATTTCTCAATTGGCAATAGTGAATTCTAGGATTAATAGGATTATTCTTTAACAAAGTAGAACTGTATATAGATACCATCTATTTTAATGCTTTATTTTAATACATTTTAAAAATATAACTTTAAAAATGAAATTCTTGCTTTAAACCATCTAGTAAATGGAATAAAGAGATTGATTGGTGCTGAATATTTACCTCCAGTTGTACAGGCTTGTGTAAATGTAACATCATCAATAGCTATATCATTCTGTTTACCATCACTATGTTCAGCTTCAAATACCACAGAATAATTCTTAGAATTACCCACAGGTATATTAGCATATTGCCATTTAGCACCCTTATTACCAGACATAGACCACATTAATACACGCTGATTATCAGTATTTACTGTATAAACCTACAATTATAAAAGTCATTATAACAACCATTAATACATGCTGATCATTCGTATTTACCATATATTTATAAATATCATTTTAATATCCATCTATCAATTTCAATTTTTACTATATATTATCAATCTATTACATATTCCTGTAGTTAGAGTACCATAATTGATGGAAGAGTGTTGGCAATATCTGGAGTTGCACTGTGAACTAAAAAGACTTGTCCAGGTGTAAAGCCGCCAAGACAAGCTATGTGTTAAAGGGAGATAATAACTTCTTTAACTCCTATTAATAAAAAACGTCTAGCAATAAAGTATTCTGTAATGTTAAAACCAAACCAGATGAAATATATAAATTATACATAAATGTGTTACCCTGAGTGGTCCGATATGTTGTGATCCATACATGTAATAGAAGAATCTAACGTAGCAGACACCAGTACTGGCTATAAATGGTGGAGATGCTATACTGATTATATCACCATCTACCTGTATTTGACTATCCATATAAATATATTGGCCTAAAAATAAATAAATAAAATTTGTCTGATGCTTTACAAAATTTCTTTCATCCTCTAATTTGGATGAACTTTCAGTTTATATTTACATTTTAAAAACTAGTGGCTATAATTTCCCCATCCAGCTAAAATATCATATCAAATACAGGTTTAAAACTTCTCTTCTTAAATAGAGACGGTTATATACAAACTGTGTCTTAACTTTTTTTGTGTAAACCACGAGATACATACCATTTACTGCAGCACTGTGATCACTTGGTGGGCCTGTTCCTTGATTCTGTGATTTAGAAGCAAGTAGCCAATCACCGTCATCTCTTGTGCTCTGTTTCCACATACAACTCGTTAACCAATTAGATTGATCAAAATGACAATCACCCCTTACAGCCACTAAAACACAGGGAACATATTATCAAATTCAAAACTTGTTTTTAATATAAACAATATTTTTATTCAGGATGTCTGAATGGGATTGGGGACAGGCTTAGCCTATGTAAAAACCCTCTCCCTAGATAATATACATACAAAGGAACAAAATGGGTTTATATACACAGTTAAAAAGATAAACACATACATACATAGCTTTCTACACAATTTAATATTTCATGGCCATTTTTATTGCTAAAGTCCTTCAAGCCCTTAAGATTCCTTTCCCTTCCCCTACTAGCCTTTTACTGTCTGGGCATTGATTTTAAAAATACCACCAAAACTCACCACACTGTTGCTCATCGGAGTTATCATCACAATCTTTATTACCATCACATTTATATTTCAATGGCACACATTGTAGTTTATTAGCACACATATATTCTCTGTCTGTACATGAGGCGGTCTTTGAACCTGAAAAAGCACAAGAATTACAACTGCTATATAATACATACCATTGTTTTAATATTGATTCCACAATCTCTCCTTTAAAGTCTCTGAGCATCATTAACAATTTTTTTTTAAACTACAATATTGTGTCAGTCTAAAATCATTCAATTTTATTAACAAAGATGGGATGAATTTGAGAGTTGTCAACATTCAATATCCACTGTCAAAACAAGCCAGTATTAAATATAATCTTTGCAGAAATCTACAAGCAGGAGATTATCTAGTATTGGTATTTTCATTTTTATTTTCTTGTTAAATAATCAACCGAAATATATTTCAGTCTAGAATAATGATTCTGTTCTTATGCAGTGGCTGACTGGCAGTGGAAATACCCAGCAGTAGTTTTTGCACATGATTTAGTAATTAGTGAGGTTCAGTTACCTAAATGATGACCTGAGGTTTTAATTCCAACAATTTAATTGTTATTCATGCAAACTTTTTAATGGGGATCAGTCTATTCTGTTCAGCTATCCATAAATATTAGTTATTCAAATAAAAATATAAATATCTTACTGAATTCACAATCTTTAAATTGTACATCATCAATAGCAATATCACCAGAGTATCCTGAACCTTTTACACCTTTAAACATCACCTTAAAATTACTCTTGCTTCCTATTGTTACATTGGCTGAATTCCATTTGTTACCCTGGTCACCAGACTTTGTCCATCTTGTAATGATTCCATCCACTTCTGTTTTTACCAAGACCGACAAGGAACCGACGTTGTGACCGTAGATATGGTACCAGAATGACAGAGTACATGCTGTTCCACTGACTTGATATTCAGAGCTTTCCAATATACCAAAGGTACCAGATTTGCTTGCACCACGATTTTTATTACGATTATTATTCAGATCAACATATTTCCCTGTAACATAAACAACAGACAAATATTTCATCCCTTTGTAGAGATAATTTGCAGACGTGCCATGAGCAGAATAGTGACGAATCAAATATTTCTGCTACGGTGATTGATCAAAATAGTTTCATATTCAGTTGGCACTTCCATTGTCGCCTGAAATTCTTCTGTTTGCTTGGACAGATACTTTCCATGGGGCTGAGAGAATCTAATTTCGATTTGAGGCCAAAAACTTAAAAACTGAAACACAATCTGATAGATTCTGTTGACACATTTATGCCTAGTTTACATACAATATTACAACCCTAGCAGAAGAATGATCTAACCTCTGTAGAATGGATAATCTACTTTTAATTCCTTATACAATAAAAGTGATACAGAAATCGAGTTTAGCATCCACTTAGCACAAACTGCATAATTTTGGGACTAACATAAGTTTCAATTTCATTTCAATAATTAACTTGTGCATAGGGGTATTTAGCTCTGCCAGGAAACCGGAAGACCCAGAGAAAACCAACGAGGTTGAACAAGCAACCCAACTCCTTGTCAAATACAAGCAGGAAATAGAAACCATGCCACTTGACTCAATGACAGACCTTAACCCATGATTTAAACCATTTTGACACCAAATCCAAATCGCCCAGAAAGATGAGAAACTATAAACTATATACCTTGAGCTGTACCAGTAGTATGATCAGATAATGGTCCAGATTTTGACTGCCAATCCAGTGAATCTCTATCATTATTCTTCCATCCACATAAACCACTATCAAAATTACAAGATGTACCTGTAGATATGACAAAAAAACAAGATCTGATAATTCATGAAATTCATCCAGTGATTTAGCTAACAAAGAAATTCAAAATTCCCTTTTATTAAGAACATAAACAATAATTACACTTTAAACATCATGTAATTTTTTTAACACAATTAATCTCCTTTGAGTTTCTGTCAAAAAAATGAAGATAGGTAATATATTACTGAACAGATTATAAAGAATTAGAATGGAAACTTATTGAGGATATATCCTGAAGTTACACTGAACGCTAGTTATACTGGAATCTGGACAGAATCCACTAAGAGTTCTGGATATAGAAATTAATTTTAGTAATATTAATGTAAACATCATTCATAAATTTTGAAAAGATCAAGTAATAAACACTGACGAGTGTTTAAGGGAACTTGTGGTTAACAGATCGTCTGGGATCACAATAAAAAGTCTAATGAGAGATATCACAAAATTATGAAAAAAAGAGCTATGTGACTCACCACAAGTATTTTCATCAGTCAAATCACCACAATTATTGTGGAAGTCACACTGTTGGTAAGAGGCATAACAATTTCCGTTAGCACATTTTAATGTATCATCATCACACATGGCGTGTGTTATAACAGGAGCTGTTGGCTGACCAGGTAATGTACCTTTAATTACAAATTTTAGATAATAATTTAGGCCTGATTTATGCCCATTTATTGCAAATGAAAGAGGAACTATGAAAAGCTCCATTTTTCATCTATTTATAAATTTCAAAAGCAATAGTAGAGAACTTACCTCCATCCTCACATGATGGTGTCAAAGATAGATCATCAATGGCAATATCTGCATGATATCCTTTACCTACTCTAGCTTGGATTACAACCTATAGTAATGTAGAAAATTCATTATTAAATATTGATTGTGTACTTGCACTTAACAGCCCTTGCTAATTACAATATTATGAAAGTTGGATCTCTAAAAGGAGTATAGGGAGAGGGGTTTTACATAAGCTAAGCCTGTTCCCCAATCCCATTCAGACAACCTGAATAAAATATTGTTAAAAAAAAAGGAGTATCAATCCCCAAAAAGGTTTAATCCTGTTCAGTATTAATTTTTTGGCCATGTTGTGTATGGTTTTAAGACTAAAAGTTATAGTCTATATTTTTATTTTCGCCTGGATTACTGTGCCTTTAACTCACCATAAAGTCTCTGTCATCTGTGTTAGCATTAGATAACTGTATTGCTCTCTTGTTCCAGATATCACCTTGGTTACCAGAAATCTTATCTAGCTGAACTTTAGTAGTGCCACCATAGTCGTATTGTTTATATATGGTTAAATCAGCAATATCAATACCAAACATATGATACCATAATCTCAGCTACAAATAGTATTAATATCATTAAAAAAGTAGTTTTGATATTAATAATGATAATAATTCTCAATCTGTATTGTACTTTTCAAGTGTGATCAAAGTTTTGATAACCATTGTAAAAACTAAAGTGAGCTCTATTAGCTGCTCTTAGAAAACCAAAGTACCTAATGTCCAACTTCAGCTTAAAACAACTTTCTCACTACTATCCAGAGTTAAGTATTATTGTTTTGAAATACGTAGGCCTATTACACAGTAAGGGCAATAAGAATCATTTGGAAATTTGGGGACAATTTTTAGTTTACTTAGATTGAATAAATGAAACAATAATATTTGTGTATATAAGCCAGTAAGGAGTTGAGACATAATGAAAAACTTACTGTACAATCTTTCGAAGTTCCTTTTATAACTTGAGAACCAAGTTTAGCCACTTGATTATATTTTTGTGGGAATGATGATTCAATATACAGATAATTTCCTACAAAAGATAAAAAAAATTATATTGTATCATTAAAGGAATCTTACATGAACCAGTAATTATACAATCATCAACACCCCTTCAAGGGTTTACATTTGTCTTACGAGTTCAGTCTAATATCCAATTTGTCAAAATTACATGGCATAGGATATAAAACAGGGGCCTTATTTACAAAAACTTAAGCAAAAATATTTTAAGAATGCAGCCTTTTCATTTATTAATATCTGGAATTTTACACTAGGATTCTAACCATCAAGTTGAAAATGACTTAATTTGAAGGAATTGTGTAGGAATCAACATTAGATAAGTATAATTTTAACACCATTTATGTTTTGAATTTGTAAGTACCTCTGTTACTGAGAGTTGTGTGATCATTTCTTGGTCCTGTCCCTGGTGTTCTTGTGCCTCCATTCGATAGCATCCAATCAAAATCATCATTTATCAGTTGAGTCCAATAGGGACACAGCAAATGTTCAAAGTTACATCTTCCTTTATATGTCAGATCACACTGTCCCGTCTACAAGCAAGAAAAATATGGGTTTAAAATTTAATCAAAGTTATAACGCACTGGCATTATTTTCAGGCTAATGTAGATTAACTGGTTCATGTGTCAATCAAAAGGACTGCATGAATCTGTCAATGAGCTCTAAGTTTCAGTTTGTCAAAGTAAAATAGAAAATGGTAGGAATTCCATTCTAATTTCTTTAATTAAACTTAGATTTTCCTTATTATTAATAATAGCAATTATTTGAAACTCGAGAAAATCTTATCACTATGGTACTTCAGAGAAAAGTTTCAATAAAATGTTCTTAGATTCTGTTTTTAAGGTATAAATTACATCACTAAAAAATATTTCTGTTATATAAGTGTCAGTGAAATTTGATAGAAATTTTCAATAAAATCTAATCAATAATAAGATGATATTTACAGTTTCATCAGTGTTATCTCCACAATCATTGGCGTAATCACAGATTTCTGCTGGAGAAACACAATAACCATTATTACATGAAAACTGTGAAGCAGGACATCCTCCAGCTAGCAGAAAAGGTGGTGCACAATTATCAAATACTAAATCATCTATAGCTATATCCCCTCTGTATGTTCTACCTCGTTTACTTAATATACTAATCTGTAATAGCAAATACATTCATACATTAGTACAATTCTATCAAATTTAGATTCACGGCTATACACACATAAGTGATCAGCATTTGCATGGATTCAAGTAACCAAGGTGATGAATAACTATAGTATATTAAATCACCAACGATCCCCTTCAATTAGGGACGTTAATAATAAAAAAAAATTACCCGGAAGCCACTTCTAGAGCCAATGAGAATAACAGCATGCTGCCAAGTTGCACCCTGGTTTCCAGTTGTTGTCCATAGAGTTGATTGCTGGTCTCCGAACTTAGATATAACTTCTAGGGACCCAACAGATATTCCATTCATAAAATACCAGAAATCAAGTTTACACTGTGGTCCTGTCTTACCAATAGTTGGCGTCCTTAACTCAGTAACATCTCTGTAAGAACCTAAACAGACAGAGAAAAATTAATTTAACGACTTTTTCTCCCTGTAACACAATGTTTGGAAAACTATCTTGTGTATGCACAAACAATTTAATTACAGATTTCAAATGTTTTTCATATGAAAACTGAAATCAACCTTTAAATTGATTTTTGAAATAAAATAAAATGAAAGCACTAAGTTGAAGACTGTCACGTGAGCTTTCTTAGGGTACTCAGATGGTGATATGTTTTTTTTTCAGTGAACCTCTTTTGTTGATATTGTATGTGGAAAGTCTCATTTGTTGACATACACTGACATCAAATCTAATCTGAACAGAAACAGACCTGCTGATGTTTTTAGATAGGGATGTGATGATATGTTGCAAGCAGTGATTATGCCACGATAACAGAAAAGCCAGTTGAAATACACTTACCTGGTGAGCTGTCAACCCAGATGTAATGACCAGTTGGTAGTTTGTAAGTATGATCTGTACTTGGAACATAATCTCCTGCTGTAACACTACTGGCTACAGCCACCTGCCACATATATCTTTCATCTGGCTTGGCAGAAGTTTCATTAACAATTACCCAACCACAAGCATTGTTTAATTCAAAATTACAGTTTGTATTTGCTGTGAATAGAACATAGGTGAAATCAAAAGTGTAATCAGGTTATTTGATTTGTAACAATAAATTAAATAGGATGGTGTTTAACTTTCTGGTCTGACAACACAATACTAAGTTTAAGACAAATTATTTAATTCTATGGGAGAATTCAATAACAGGTCCAACTGAATTTCAAGGAATCTGCAACTAGCACTACCTACTGTGAAATTCAGGTTTTAACTTGCTTCCAAATAACTTGAAATGCTTCTCAGAACTAAGATTAAAGAAACCTAAATATCCATCACCATTCAGAGCGCTAACCACAGTAAAAAAAAAAAAAAAAAAAAAAAAAAATGACTGAAGGGAATGAATAATAATTTATTTCGCCTCCTAATTTACAATTTCTGGCAGAATGAGTAAATAATTCTTAATCTCAATACTCACCACATTGAGCTTCATCAGATCCATCATTACAATCATCCATAAAATCACACAGTCGGTTTTTATCTATACACATACCATCGCTGATACAATTAATCTGGTACGTCAGATCACATTTATGAGGTGCTGTAGATGCCAAAGGTCCCATGGAGGAAGTCAAATAGGGAGGTGGGGTGGGAAGTACTCCTCCATATTGACATTCATAAGTAAATGAAATATCATCAATAGCAATATCCCCTTGGAAAGTATCTCCAACACGGGCTTCAAAGATGATCTGAAAAGGTGTAGTCATGTTGAGAGGTATCACGGCTCTCTGCCAATAAGCACCTTGGTTTGTGCTACGAGACCACAGCTGCTGTGTTGGTGGTCCTGAATTGTAAAGTCTGTAGTATACTGCTAATGTATTGACACTTTTTCCATACATGTAATAGAAAAGTCTTAAACTACATGTTTTTCCACTCATGATTTGCATTGGGTTTGTGATAAGCCAGACTTTTTGGTTGAATTTTCTGGATGATGATTCCATGTACATGTAATGTCCTTTAGCTAATCCTGTGGTGTGATCTCTGTCTGGGCCACTAAAAGTAGTTGGCGTTTTTCCCGCCCACTGAATCCAGTCAAAGTCATCATCAACACCATTGACCCCCTGCTTCAAATTACCAATGTTAGCCTCAAAATCATACTGGATGCTGTTAACACAATCGTCGTCCATTTCATCACTTTCATCACCACAATCATCTACCAAATCACATGTTCTATCGTTATCAACACAAGCTCCATTCTTACATGGAAACTGACCTTGCCTACATTGTCCATTTTTAGGGGGCATGGCACAATCCATAAATTTGATATCATCAATAGCTATTGCACCACTGTACCGTAGGGAAGAGAAAACATTAAAAGTCAGGGAGAAAGTCATCGGCCTTCTTCCTATGCCAACTGTAACATAGTTCCAATCACTGCCTTGATCACCACGGGCATACCATAAATTAGTGGAGTATTGATCTTCTAATATATTAAGAGAGATTGATGGAATAATCTGACCATGCATGTAGTAAGCAAATCTTACTTTACAATCTGCCTTAGCTGTAACAAACTTAGCACTTGTCAAAACAGCTTTCATACGATTTGGTTGTCCACCAGTCTGATCGTTGATGTACATGAAATGACCATTAGAATTTCCCATAGTTGCATCAATACTAGGAGCCATGCTTACACTTGTAGTTGTTCCTGTTCCTCTCTGCCAATTAAATTTCTGATCTGTATATTGCCAATCACATGCATCTTGTTCAAAATCACAGGTTGATGGACAGGATGATTCATCAGACCCATCTTTACAATCTTTGTTATAATCACAAACATTTGTTATCTTGACACACTGTCCATCTGATATACACTGGAACTGGTCTGATGAACATGGTGGAAAATTTGGTTTGGGGGAAGTCATGTGAGCAGGTATACCCCCTACTCCACATCCAGGTGTAAAGCTCACATCATCTATGGCTATATCTCCTTTATAACCTACTCCAACAATTCCTTCAATTATTACTTGGAATGGTGAAGGGCTAGTTAATACAACAGTTTGCCGTATCCAAACATTTCCTTGATCTGATGTCAACGACAACAAGGATTTTTCAGGGATTTCAATACTTCTTCTTAAAACATTCAAACTTCCTACATGAGTTCCGTACATATGATACCAAAAATGAAGAGAACATTCTTGATCTGAAGCAGGCAGATCAAAAGTTAGTCGAGCTGTGTCATTGGGTTTCTGTGGTGTAGAAGATTCAATGTAAAGGTAGTAGCCTGAAGGTGTATCAGGTGTGTGATCATCTTGAGGTCCAGTTAAAAAAGATGATGTTTTCCCACTGTGTCTTGTCCAGTTAAAATTATCTTTGGCATCTTGTTTCCAGCCACATAGATCTTGTTCAAAGTCACACATGTTAAAATCTAAGCAAATCTTGCTGTCTTCATCTGTACCATCACAACAGTCGGTTTGGAAATCACACTGGAATTGCTTGTCAATACAGTGTCCTGTGCCACACCTTAACTGATTGTTCCCACAGGAGGGTGTGATGTCTGGCAGACCACAGTTGGTAAATGCAACATCATCAATGGCCATATATGAATTGACGGATGTGAAGACATTAGCAGTGAAGATCAGTCTAAATTCAGATGAACAGGATGGCAAAGTCACTGTAGCATTATACCATGTATTTGGTTTTGTCATAAATCTGTTAAGATTCCACAGTACTTTTTCAGATCCTCCACTGGACAATATAAGATTACCAGCCCTAAAGGCAGAACCATTTGTTGCATACCAGAAGGAAAACTGGCAATTTGTGCCTGCTCTGAAATACAGAGGGCTGATTAACTGCACTGTTTGTCCATATGTACCATTCACTGTTTGCACAATAGCATATTTTCCAGATTGGGTATTTGATGTATGGTCTGTTAATGGAATGGTGTTTGTTGAGGATCCCAATGTCCAATTGAAATCAGCAGTTTTTACAGGATTGTGCCACGAACAGAAGTCTGTATCAAAGCTGCAGGTTTTTGGGCAGTTAACTTCATCAGATAGATCTGGACAATCTTGTTTGAAGTCACATACAGCTGTAGATGGTATGCATGAGCTATCAGACACACACTGAGCTTTACCAATACCACATGGTCCTGGTGTGGTGATGGCTGGTGGAAGGGTTACTCCTCTTGCCAAAGAACAATCAGGTGTAAATGATATATCATCAATTCCTATATCTCCATTGAAGCCTGTGCCAGTTACTCCTTCTATCATTAGCCTAAATGGAACTGGACTTGACAATGTCACTGTACCTCTTCTCCATTCATTAGCTACAGATTTCTGTTTGCCCCATACAAGATATTTTGGTCCCACCACTACTGATATCATATAGATGTTAAGGCTATTGACTTGTATGCCATACATATGGTAGAAGAATCTCATCTGGCAGGAACCAGAAGTAGTTTTATCAAAAACAACACTCATAAGCGATGCAGTTTCATTTGGTTTTCTTGGTCTTGAGGTTTCAATGTACAAATAGGTACCAGTTTGGTTTCCATAAGTGTGATCTAAGCTTGGTCCTGTGCCAATACTTGTTGTGCGACCCTGCTTTCTAGTCCAATCAAAATTATCTGTTTTTTCCTGCTCCCAATTACAGTTGTCCTGTTCAAAATTACATCTTTCTACATACTTGGTGCATGATCTCTCATCTGACCAATCACCACAGTCGTTACTATAATCACAGAGGAAAGCCATGTCTACACAAGAACCAGACAAGCACTGAAACTGATTTGCGGTACAAGAACTGTTCTGTATGTCACAATTATTAAACGTTATATCATCAATAGCCATATCACCAGATTTTTGCATCTGTAAGGATTGGAATGAAAGACTGTATCCTGCAGGACGAGCTCCAATTCCAACTGTTGTCTCTACCCACTGCTTGCCAAGATCACCAAGTTTTGTCCAAAGCAATATTGTTTTATCCAGATCATCCGCTCTAATTCTGGGAGGAACTAAGAAAAGTTGCATGACCCCTCTCTGTGTTCCCGATTTTTGAAACCAAAAATGAACTTCACAACTAGCACGAGTTTGGCCAAATATTGCAGATTGTATTACAGCTCTTCCAAACTGAGATCCTTTAGTAGAGTCTACAAATATATAATTACCAACACCCTTATTTCCAAGAGTGTGATCGTTTATAGGGCCAGAAACAGCCGAAGTTGTGCTACCATTGTGACGTTCCCATTTATATATACCAACACTGATATCATGCCATCCACACATAGACTTCTCAAAATCACATGGCCCACAATTCATCTCATCTGATCCGTCATGACATTGTTGAACAAAATTACATAATCCTGTCTGTTGAATACAGCTTCCATCCATACATGTCCACTTTCCAGAACCACATGTGTTAGTTGGACCTGTGACAATTTGGGGAATTCCTGTTGGTAATACACCAGTATAAGCAGTGCAACCAGGTGTAAAAGAGATATCATCTATTGCTATGTCACCTAAATAAGAACTTCCAACTGTTCCTTCAATCAAAATCTGGAATGGCTGAGTTTCTGATATATCAATGACCTGCATTACCCAGTAGCTGCCTATTTCACCTGTTCTTTTCCATAAAATAGACAAAGGTCCTGATACTGAAGTTCTCTTGTAGATAAATAAAGAGCCAATACCCTTTCCATACATCATATAGAAAAACCTCATGGAACATTTCTTAATTGGGTCAGCTTGAAGAGAGGAACTGAAGAGTCTAACACTATCACCCTTTCTTCTAGGGAATGAACTTTCTAAGTAAATATAATGCCCAGCTAATGTGTTGGTAGTGTGATCAAAGCTTGGACCAGTCATCTTCGTTTTTGTACTGCCGCTTATTCTTCTCCAGTTATCATCATCATTGAGATCTTGATTCCAATCACATAAACTTCTTTCAAAATCACATCTCTTGTATGAGTTACATACCATGTCTTTTTCATCAGATTGGTCACCACAGTCATCTACAAAGTCACATGTTCGACTGGAATCAATGCAAACCATATTGTCACACCTGTACTGACCATTTGGACAAATTCCTGAACCCTTTTGGGGCATTGCACAATTTTCAAATTGGATATCATCTATGGCAATGTCTCCCAAGACACTGTAAGAACGACTTGCAGCAATACCTATAGAGAAATCTGATGACATTCTACCAATCGGTATTACAGCTTGAACCCATTTGTCTCCATGGTCAGATGCAGTAGTCCATAAAACTGTTTGAAGACTGCCTTCATATCTGTAAACTTCAAGTTTTCCTATACCCTTTCCATACATACTGTACCAAAAGGTCATTAAGCAGGAAGATGACGCAATTGTGAAAACTGGACTCTTGTAAACTGCAGTGCTATACCTGGTTCCATTACTTGCATCAACATACATGTAGTAGCCTACAGCTGATAAGGTAGTATGATCAATTGACGGGCCTGTGTTCGAGTCAGGTGTTGCTCCTCGATATTTTGCCCAGCTGAAAGATCCCCCTTTGGTATTAGTCCACTTGCAAGTACCATTGTCAAAGGTACAGTTATATCCACAGTTGATCTCCTCCAAGCCATCAGCACAATTTGGAGTGAAATCACATACCTCCTTTCCATATATGATGGTTCCTTCTGGACAAGTGAACTGTCTGTCTGGGGGAATAGAGCCACAATCACCATCCATCATAGTGATATCATCCAAACCTATGTCACTCAAATAACCATTTCCAACAACACCTTCAATGATGACTGTGTAATCACCCTGAGTATAATTCAATGTTACCAAATCATTCTTCCAAAGAGTTCCTTGATCTTTAGATTTGCTCCATATTTTTTGCATTTGTCCACTAAATGGTGATAAGTAAATATTGAGGGAGCCCATGGTTTTGCCAGACATGAGGTACCAAAAATTCATACATTTGACTGTTCCATTGTTAAATGGTGGAGAAACAAACCAGGCTTTATCACCAGCTTTCTGTGGAGCTGAAGATTCCATATTTAAATAGACTCCATATTTGGTTCCAAGGGTATGATCTTTCGGTGGACCTGTTCCTGGAGACAATGTAGTTCCTTTTATTCTGGCCCAGTCAAAGTTGTCTCCTGTTTGAACATTTTCCCACTCACAGAGACCGAACTCAAAGTCACAGTTACCCATAGGTTCACATATTCTAGGAAGTATATCCAGATCATCAATAGCAATGTCTCCTGTATATCCCCTTCCAACAACTCCTTCAAAGGTAATTTGGTAATTGTTATTGGATGCTATTGGAACTTGTGCTTTATGCCATTCATTCCCTTGGTTTCCAGAGCTTGTCCATATTGGATTTCCTAAGTTAGATCCATACCTCATATATACATTCAGTGATCCTACAGTTTGACCATACATATTATAAGCAAACTGCAAGCAAGAACCAGATGTAGCTTCATTTAGTGGTGATGTTATTCTAGCTTTATTACCACGTCGCCTTGGTCGAGAAGATTCAATGAACAGGTAATGGCCGTAAGTTGTTTTTAAGGAATGGTCAACTCTTGGTCCTGTTCTAGAACTGGGTGTTATACCTGCTTGTAATTTCCAATCAAATTGATCATCCACGTCTTGGGTATAGCCACAGTTACCATCTTCAAAATCACATGTTGGAGCTGAAGGGCAGTTTCCTTGGTTCACTGAAATGTCATCAATAGCTATATCCCCTAAATAGTTCTGTCCGGATAAACCTTGTAAAACCACATTCATTGGTCCAGCAGTGGTCACAATGTGAACTTGTGAATACTTCCACAGTGGTCCAAAATTTCCACTTCTTGACCAAACTTCACTTTCATTTGAATATTTCTTTACTATAATACTCAGCCTATTAATTTTAGCTCCATACATGTAGAACCAAAATTTTAAACAGATTCCTTTTGAGTCCATGGGGTAAGATGGACTGATTAATCTTGCTGTGCTGTTTGGAGTCTTGGAGGAAACTTCAGTATAAATGTAAAATCCTTTGTCATTTCCAATGGTATGATCTGTCACAGGTCCAGTATTACCAGAAGAAGTTGCTCCGGCATGTCTTGTCCAGTCAAACTTGTCTGTCTTATCCTGTGCCCAACCACATAAGCCAACCTCAAAGTCACAATCAAACCTTGATGGTGGGTAGGTGACTGGGATCGTGGCCTCTACAGTTGTGGGCATTGGTGTAGTTATACCATAACAACCATAACGACCTAGTACTATGTCATCAATAGCAATATCTCCAGTAAAATTGCCTCCATAGACACCTTCAAATATTACGATAAAATTGGTTGGAGATATAATTCTTGCAACAGCTTTTTGCCAAACATTGCCTTGGTTTCCAGATAGGGACCATATCAAGCTAGAATTATCTGTTCCTGATTTTGTGTATACATTGAGAGAACCCACTCCAGCACCATACATGTGATAATAGAATGATAAACAGAGACCTAAAGATGATGCTTGGATCTGTTCACTTTCTAGCCAGGCTTTGTCTCCTTTTTTCCGGCTAAAGTTAGATGTTTCTATGTACATGTAATAACCCTTAGAGGATGATTTGGTGTGATCAACTTTTGGTCCTGTGCTCGCAGTTGGTGTTCCTCCATAGTCTCGTAACCAATCAAACTGATCTCCTGATTGGATATTCACATATCCACACATATCATCTTCAAAGTTACAGGTTCCTGCACTTGGACAGTAGCCATCTTTCAGTTCAACATCATCAATGGCAATATCTCCGGTATAACTTCTTCCTCTAACCCCTTCGATCATCATCTGATAAGGCTTATAAGCACGGAAAGCTATGCTGGCTTTTCTCCATAAATTACCCTGGTTTCCTGATAAACTCCACAGAGGAACTGGAGTACTACTACCATTATCAAGTCTGTACACTCCTAAAGATCCTATTGTTGTACCATACATATGATAGTAGAACTGCAAACACTTGTTGCTAAAGGAGGAAGATTTAAGTATTGGTGCACTGATAAGAATGGCTTTGTCACCTAGACGTCGTGGTGAAGATGTTTCAATGTAAGCATAATGCCCTGTAGGCGACCCAAATGTATGATCTATAGTGGGTCCTGTTCCTACTGTTCGTGTTTTTTGTGAAGTGATAGTCCAGTCAAATGTGTCATTTTTGGATTGTGTCCACTGACAAAGGTTGTTATCTTCAAAGTTACAATTGTTGTCTGCTGGACATTCACCTCGTAAGACTTGGAAATCATCCAGGGCTATATCCCCTTGGAAACCATTTCCAACTACTGCTGAGATGACCATGACATACTCTGTTTGGGAATAAATCGTCCTCATGCCACTGATCCATCTGTCTCCTTGAGATCCTGACTTGGACCAAAACAATGTCGAATTCTGACCAGTTGTCTGTGTGATCGTTAGATTTCCAATTGAGGATCCGTACATGTAATACCAAAATTTGAAGCAATGGCCAGTTGTTGGTGTAGGTCCCAATGTAACACTGGTGAGTTGTGCAAAATCTCCTGGTTTTCTTGGTATTGATGCTTCAATATAGACATAGTTTCCATTTCGCCGGTAAGAATGATCAAACGGTGGCCCAGTCCCAGGTGTAGGTGTGCTTCCATTTCTCAGTGTCCAATCAAAAGTATCATCAGTGCCTTGAACCCAACTACACATGTCAACATTGAAGTTGCATCCTATTTCAGGGGGAACTATCTTAGGATCACAGTTGTTGAAGGAAATGTCATCAATGGCAATACTATTAGCTTGTGAAGAAATAAACCCTTTTGCTGGAGTTGACTGAAACTGAATGTGGAATCCTTTTCTTAAACTACCAATTCTACTTCCTAAATATACAATTCCTCTTACCCAATTGCCATATCTTTTGTATCGATTTGACCATATTGTTCTGGATGTTTGATTATAATTAACAGATACAGATAAAGATCCTGAAAATGTTCCAGTTTGGTAATAATAGAAATACATAGTGCAATATTTGGAAGCTTGGGGCATGGAAGGACTGTTGAGTATTGCTGGAGTGTAATACACCCCATCAGAATTTTTAACAGCAGCATAATGACCACTCTGTTGTGTTGTTGTATGATCAACTTTAATTGTTGTAGGACTAGCTTGCATGTAAGTAAAGTTATATCTTCCAGAGCTGGCATCACTCCATCCACATAAATCTGTTTCAAAATCACACGGACCACACATGTGCTCGTCAGAGCTGTCATCACATTCAGGATTAAAGTCACACACATTAGCCATTGGCAAACAAGCACTGCCATCCTTACACTGGAATTGGTTTGTTGGACAGGAGTTAGTGGTAGCTGCTGTTGTTGGAGGTGGAGTTATAGCTGAGGCAAGAGTCACACCAGTTACTTTACATCCTGGAGAAAATGCAGTATCATCAATAGCTATATCTCCAGTGTATGCTCCTACTGTACCCTCTATTACCACTTGATAGTCAACATTGCTGATCAAGGACAAAGTTTTGCGTTCCCAGAAATCCCCATTATTGCCTTGTTTCTTCCACAGTTGCTTTTGTAGACCTCCAATTTTATTCCAAGTGCTCACAGAAAGATTTCCCGTTCCTGATCCATACATGTGATAATAGAAAGTAAAGTAACAGTTTTCAGATGCAGAGGTCGGTGATAAAACAGGACTAAGTAACTGCGCTTTATCTCCTCTTTTTCTAGGACTTGATGCCTCAATGTACATGAAGAAACCTGTTCTCAGCTTAGTTGTATGATCAAGAGTTGGACCTGTTGATCGGGATGATGTTGGTCCTTGGTGTCTTTGCCAATCAAAATTTTTAGTATCAACTTTACTTTGTTGCCAAAAGCAAGCAGATTTTTCAAATGTACAGGCCACTGCCGAGCCACATAAAGCATCTGATTCATCACTTCTATCACCACAATCATCAGTAAAATCACAAAGTTGGCTTCTTGGAACACAGGAACCACGATCACAAGTGAAAAGATTACTGGGACATGATAACTGTTTTGGTGGCAGTGCACAGTTAATAAGTTGAATATCATCGATTGCTATTCCATATTTACCCTGGAACAGAATATAAAAGTCTCCGGATATTCTACCAATATCTGCAACACCTTTGAGCCAAACAGGCGTACGCTGGCTGTTAAGTCTCAAAATATTAGTTATCCTAGTACCTTGCTGAATGTTCACTTCAAATGACGGCCTGTATGAATTAATAAAATAATAAAACTGGATCTGACAAGTTGAGAAGGAATTTTGTAACTTTTGACTCTGCAGAATTCCTAATGAAACAGATTGCTCATTATAGTAACTCGTAAACATATAGTATCCGGTTTGGTTTCCGAAGGTATGATCAATACTAGGTCCATCAATGCTGCTTACTGATCCATTCTGTCCTCGGTACCACGAAGAGCTTCCTTTACTCTGATCCATCCACTTGCACTGATCTTTCTCAAAGTCACAATTGCCACAATATCTTTCATCCGAACCATCTTTGCAGTCTTCGGAGAAATCACACACTTGAGACAAGAAGATGGAATCACCATTTGCACATTTATAAGGTGCATCCACAGGAGTTACGTTTGCACACTGTCCTGGTGCCACTATAATATCATCAACAGCAATATCACTATGGAAGTCACTTCCAACAACACCTTCTAATATAAGGGTAAATTCTCCAGACGCAGGAATAAACAGAGATGCATACTGCCATTTATTTACGCTTGTACCATCACGATAAAATATTCTATTTGGCGGTGCTGTTGCAGATGTGTTCAGCAGATTAACATACACGTTAAGACTTCCAATGCTACTTCCATACATGTGGTACCAAAAAGAAAGACATCCTCCGTAGGGCAAAAGCAGTACTTCTGATTCTAACTGAGCTTTATCACCTGGTTGTTGTTTTGATGACTCAATATAGATGTAGTAACCTATAAAACAAAATGAATATAAAAGGGTAATTTAATGTATAAAGGTTACGCTTGCTGAAAAGTAATTTGTGTCTTTTTACTAATGATATTATATTGAACATAAACAAATTTAATATCACAGGTTTTTCAAATCCATCATACTAAAGTACCGTATGGAATTTTAAAAATGATTGAATGAATGGGGTTCAGCATTCTACTTTTTTGCACTTAACAGACTATGAAGACAGGCATATATCATACAGTGTGCTATAAAGACAATTTTACTCGGACAACAGTTTAAGTTTGTTGTATGTGCATTCTAATGTGTACACACACAAGGCCTTGATTTTTTTCTTTTACTGTCCATATGACTGGGCAATGGCAAGGGGGAACAACATCAAAAAGGTAATGATTTTGAAAGTTTTAGAAATCAAATTCTAAATGATACTAACCATTACTATTTAATAGAGTGTGATCTGTTCTTGGACCAGTACCGGGAGTAGAAGTGCTACCTTTGTTTCGCAACCAATCAAAATCATCATGATCCTTGTGATTTGACCATCCACATACTCCAGATTCAAAATCACAAGTTCCAGGAGGAGGACAGGGATTGGGTGATATCTGTACATCATCAATAGCAATATCACTCTGAAACGTCCTTCCAATTACACCTTCAAAAATAATCTGAAAAAAAATAATTTCAAAAAATATATTTGACATGGACATAAATGTAATTTCTGCTGAGCTGTATATCTCATTCCATTAAATATTAAAGTTTAATATTTTCGTCCAGTCAGTGGGAGCTGTGATGGCTCAGTGAGTAAACACTGGCTCGGTAACCAGGAGGTCTTGTGTTTGATCCCAGTGATTGTAAAGTAAGGTTCTCGGGATTTTCCGTCAGTTTTGCAAAGCAAAGGGTTTGGGAAGAAACATCATCTAGTCATTCAGATTGGACTAAAACTGAGGTCCTGTGTACATGTTGGTTGCCATATGAAAGAAATCTTGACAATTGAAATTTGAAATAAGAGAAGGAAAAAATTCCCTTCCATTAGATTTATTCATTCAACTGGATAAACAATTTCCATCTAAGAGAAGAAAGTTATGCATATACAAACAGTGATGAATGCTTGTCACTATCCCTAATACACCAATCAACAGCCAAAGTGTCTGTTCTAATGGATCAAATCATTACCGTATCTCATCAGAAGATTTTAAACCATCCTAATGACACAATGAACAACAAATTTGAGAAAACTCTTCTGTATCGTGTACTTTTAAATTTGAACCTAAATGGGGAGTTAACTTCATGTCTTACAATAAAATATAATATGACCAAATGACAAATCTCTGCAAATTTGAATGAAAAACCTGTCAAGAAAGACAGAAAGAAATGATATCAATATTTGTCACCATAAAATTACTAATAATTTCTTACATCATATGTGGCAAAAGTATGGATGTCAATTTTAATAGCCCTCCATGTATTGCCTTGATTTCCTGATCGACTCCACAATTTTGCTTCGCTTTTGTACTGGCGAATGTAGACACTCAGTGTTCCGATGTTAAGACCATTCATATGATAATAAAATTGTAAGCATGAACCATATGTTTTAGGTAGTTGTGGCATGATGAGTCGAGCTACGTCTCCAGATGTCTGTGGTGATGATGCCTCAATGAACATGTAATAGCCTTAAATGAAGAAATGTAATGAATGGGTTAAACATCTGGTTAACAAAAGATAACTATTAACAGAACACAGTTTTTATGGGTTACAATCACTAGTTTTATTCTAAAAGCACGACGTTTCGACAAGGATACTTGTCGAAACGTCGTGCTTTTAGAATAAAACTAGTGATTGTAACCCATAAAAACTGTGTTCTGTTAATGTGTTTACCGATCGCTAAATGCCACTTAAAGATTAAAAGATAACTACATTTTAATTTTTACCCTCTTCTCGCGACAAGATTGTCTTTACATTAAACAGAATTCTATCTTCCTATGGTTTTCTTGTATGCACTGTATACAAAAGATATTTTTCATCCTGATGATAAAACTTTTTTGTTCTTGACAGCCATTGCCCTGACAATTACTAGTAGGAACGGAAGCAGTCGTTATGTGCATAATTAGCTCAGTAACTATTGATGCACCTATTGTTTATGTCTGATTTCTTAGGAGTTACCTTTACTAAGGAGTTACCTATAGTTAACATATGATCTTACAGGCAGGGAAAACACATTTGAATTGTGTATACCAGATATGAGATATATATAAACACTTGCAAACATATCAACTATTTTCAGGGGGATAGTGTCCCAATGGTTTAATGTTTGTATATTAGACCATAGGTACATTTGTCACTGAGATTAGTGTCTAGGTTTCGAGTCGTGTGGATAAGACAATACGTGAGATAAAGATATATCACATGTATACATTGTTAAATGCTGATATATAATGGTCATTAGCATTGCTTTCGGGATATGAAAAAGAGAAAAGAAATTAAATCAATATTTAAGAGAATAAATCAAATATGGCCAATTATTTGGTGGGCCATTTCCAACAAATCTGAACCTACTCTTCCTTATCAACATTATACAATATTCATTTACCATTTGCCGTTCCGTATGTATGATCTGAGCTTGGTCCAGTCCCTTTTGATTTGGTTGTACCATGGTTTCTTGTCCAATCAAAATCATCATTAGTATCCTGCTGGTAACCACAGATATCACTTCCCTCAAAGTCACAGACATCTAGAAATATACAGGAATTCATTTTATTAAGCCAGAAATATAATATCTGAATACATTTATATGATAATAAAAAAATCTTACAAGATAATAACAAAGTTATAATAAAGTTTTGTTTGTTAATAAGCTAAGATACTGATGACTTAATTTCAGAAGAAACAAATATGCAACTCTTATTCTAATTGTAAATAAAAAATTAGTAAGAAAAATGAGTGTGCTTAAGGAAGTACCGTAATGGGTATGCTTAATGGGTGTGCTTAATAAAGTAATGGGTGTGGTTAATAAAGCAACAGGTGTGCTAAATAATGCAATGGGTGAGGTTAAATAAGCAAGTTTTATTCACCAAATAATATTTCATTATGTCCTTGATAAGTATTGCAAAATTCATGTTGATCCATATAACTCTCCTAAATTTTCGAGACATGTAAACCAAATAGAGTCTAGATATCAGGGATATAGACGGGCATGTAAGGTGTCCCATATGCCCACCAGTGTCATTCTGGCTATAATCTGTAAGGGGGCATAACTCTGCAATTTGCTATCAAACTATTCTGAATTTTGATACAGTTTACTTAAAACCATGGACCTTATAACAAACATTCGGACGACAGAAAAAAGACGAAAAAAATTGTTTACAAAAAAAAATATACAAGCATTTATTATCAAAGAGCACATGTGAATCAAATGAAATTCTTGTTGTCAGTCAGTACATGTAAGACAATAATGTGAAGGCTATAGGATAGGGTTTCTGCTTATTGTCTGTGAGTAAGAAGGTATGGATCGAAGTGTATAATTAATGGGATAACTCATTTAAATATTTACTGTCAGTAGGACAAGGTCCATCTTTCAATTTAAAATCATCTAATGCTATATCCCCAGAATAACCTTTTACCATGATAGCTTCAAACACAATCTATGTAAGCAAGTAATAAACAAAATCATATGTAAATGGACACAGATGCAACCATTGTGCGGACTTCGATTTTCTCATGTACCATTTTACTTTTTATTTAAAAAAAAATATGGATTAGTTATGATTTGAATATCTTAAAACCTTACTGGATTCTTCCTTATACCCAATGAACAAGCAGTATCATGTTCATAAACAAATATACATACATTTATGGTTGTCTGTTGAGTTTGTGGGTTAGGTAGAGTTTGTGGAGTAAAATAAACATCGCCATACATCCACTGGTTGCCTTGGTTACCACGCCTGGTCCACATTGGACTATTCAGTGGATCAGAAGGACCTACAGAGAACAAGCATTATATTAGATATAAACAAGCAGATGCCATGCAAAACACACCCACATATTTCAAGAGATGGACAGAGAACAAGCTAAAAATCAAAGCAATTTTTTGATAATCAGGGGCCATAATAAAGGAAATTATGATCTATTACATGCAAGTATTGAAAGGAACACAGATCTTTGGGATATAAACATACAATCTGTTTCACAGAGAATTACGAATTATCTCTGTCACACATGACTGTCTTTAACACATGCAATGACATCACGTGGCGTCAATCATTGGCTCAATTGCACGTGCATTGTTTACATAAGACGTAACTGCTTCGGACAAAATGATGCCTTTTACTCATTTTAATACCCATTTACACTTAATAGGAAATACTTTTTAACTACAAATACTTCAAACGTCTTTTTCTAATAAAAATGTTTTAGAATTTAATTTGTCGGAAGAAAAAAAATTAATATTGGGGACTCATTAAGTCACGTCAATGTCATCCTTATCAGTGACTGTAGCGGCCTAGTGAATATACACTGCTGATCAGTGTGATAAACATATATTTTAAGTTTCATCAAAATCGGATAACAATTCTAACTTCTAGAGGAACCATAACCTAGGTATTACATACCTTACACTATTTGTCTAAAGGGAGTGCCATTTTGTCTTGCAATTTCTGTCTGATTTTCAAAAAATTCAAAATCAACCAGAAGGTACATAAGCTAACAAATATGGGTGGATGTATAGAAATTGAAACAGTCCATACTTCCACACTGATAAAATTTCTAATGCATGCACTTATAATGTAGGATCAATTTTCTTGAAAGCTTATACAAAATATTCAGCTCTGGATTACTATCAATATCATTTAAATCCATTGAAGCCAGTATAAACTTGGGAAACTAACCAAGTATAAAATATTCATTAGAAACTAAATATCAGATACCACATTTTGAAAAGATAACTTCATTAATTTACCTTGCTTGCCGTAAATATTCATCTGTCCAATCTTTGATCCGTACATGTGATACCAGAACATCAGACACTGGCCAGAGGTATCAATTGGTAAATCTGGACTTATAATACGAGCTGTATCATTGGCTTGTCGCTGAGATGCTTCCGTGTAAATGTAATAACCTGTTTAATACATAGAATATAATTTGTAATGGGTAAGAAGGTACTTTCACACATAAGTCTTTTGTATGTTTCTCAGCCATTTCGATGTGCGAGAGCTTGTTCCATTTATTCTTATTTAGTAAGTAGATCAAGCATTTGTCATCTAAGTTTGAACTACAGGGATACTTGCCCATTAAACATAGGACTTCGAATAATATTTTATTCTCACAATTTGATAGTTTTACATCACTGATCTTTTTGAGAAATTTTAAATCCCTCGCAAACTATAATATTGTGGAAATTAACCCTTAATCGGTCAGGGTCGCATATTTGCACCACAATGTTATATGCAAAAGTATTCACGGTCACATATTTGCGACCACAGCAAGAACCTTTTTTATAAGCCGCATTTGAGTATTTAGTTTCGTATTTAATTGATATCGCCACGCATGCATCTCAGACAGGAACTTGTCTTGTCAATAACGTTGAGAAAAACATGTCTTTGTTCAACATTTTTTGACAAAAAACGTAATTTAACGATGTCGGGAATGTTAAAGACCATCAAAGTCGTTGAAATGCCTATATATGATTCTGACTCGGATTATATTGATTACGCCGATTCTGAAGACGATATTTCTGATGAAAATGATTTAAAATGATATGCAAATTATAGATCAACTTCAACTTTTTATTGGTGTCAAGAGTCTATCACTTATAATTATTCAGCAGTAGTAGTCGATTGTAATAGGCATACAAAATATTTCAAGTTAGTTTTTTTTAGCCTGACCACTTGACGTCATAACGCCAAAATGACATTGACTGGTTAAGGATTAAACCTTTACCAAGTAGTTCAGTCTAACAAATAAAAAAATTTCAAAACAGCTGACATGATGCAAACAAGCCAGTGCCACCTATAAGTTTTGAGTAAACTATCTTAATTCAGATTGAATCCACATTGGGATTATCTACCATTGACATATTGGTTTTATTTTCTTAACATAAAAGAATGAATAGACTAAAAATGGAGAATTATGAAAAGTGAACTACTACAAACCTTATTTTACAGACAAGTGGCTGAGAGGTCTACCTTTACCAAAGGTGATATCGCAAATAAAATATAATGAATCTGTAATATTCATACCTTTATTATTCTGTAGAGTATGATCAGCAGTAGGACCAGTATTAAATGAGACAGTAGCATGATGTTGAAGCGTCCAATCAAACACATCGGTCTTATCTTGTGTCCACTGACAGATGTTATTTTGATCAAAAGTACAATCAAGATTTGTAGGAGCTGTAAAGGAGTAAACAATGTATCAGTAGACAAAAATCTTGGACATGGTTTCATGGTAAGGGGCAGTAACTCTGCAAACATTTAATAGAAAGCCACCTTCGGATGTGCGAAACAATCCTAACAATTTTGGAAATTTTTCAAAACTTCAAACACTCACAACTTTGCACAGAATAAAATAATTTGACTGAAATTTGCAATATATTCATTTATTGTTTCTATTATTGAACTCTTATAGGAAGAATGGCCAGCTTTTTTTTCTTATCTAAATCTTACATAGTGCATTATTAACAACTTTATTCAGTAAGGGTATACTCATGATCATTTAGAGAATAAAGAGTTAGAAATAAAGAATTAAAAATATGACTTATTTCATAACTAGATATATTATCAAGCGAAATATCTTACGATATGTGACTGTTTTTTGCGTTGGTATAGGTGTTGTTGTAACCACCTGTGTACAAATACCCTTATAATAACTAATATCATCAATAGCTATATCACCACGGTAACCATTTCCTATCTCAGCATCAAATGTAAACTAAAAGAAACAGAATTATACAGGTTTAATTAATTCATTCTCATTGTTCCTACTGCGCTAGTAACTACATTTAGTTTCATGTCCAATCCAAAACACCTAGAAAATACACATTAAAACATATTGGATGGCATCAAACTGAATACATGCTGATTGTTGCCTTATGTTTTTAGTATAATCATATCATTGGCTAACTTTATACAGCTTGCATCTGGTTACTTGCGCATATTATAAATCGAGTCTTGCTTGTTACACCAATGAGCTACAAGACTACAACAAAGAGTTGTCAGTTACGGTATGTAAACTCCTTAGGTATTTTAGAAACAGTAAACATATACTAGTTATAAGAGCAATAGTTTGGACAGGGATTAATTCTTTCACAGATTGGTAATCAAGATTAGGTGTCAATCATAGTGAATATCTCAATTTTGATTTGATTTTAGCAACTGAAATCAGTCTGATTGCAAAAAGAAATTGGACCAAGTGATATACTTGTTTATTATAACTGTTATCATTATCAACCAGTCTAATTTTGTAAACCTATTCACAAAATATATCAAAGAATCCATGTTTATTGCAGATGAAAAGCTAGTGTTTAAGGTACAAAATCTTATTTAAATTTACCTGGAATCCTGATGTACTGTTGACTTGTACCTGAGCATACTTCCATATGATACCTTGATCTCCGGTTTTATTCCATAACAAAGGTGTACCTTTTGGTGTTGGCATGTACAATCTCAGAGTACCAACATCTAAAATTAAAAAAATAATCTCATTCTCAATATACTGCTTTTGTTAAATTCAAATTTCACTCCAAACAAACTTGAGAACAATCAGAAAAGAAACTGTAAAACATAATCATGCCACAGTAAGGTTTCCTACAGTATAAATACAGTAATGGAAATCAAAATATTGTAATGAATTGTAATATATTTTATTCTATTGTACAAAATAAATATACAGTAAATAATGCCTAAATCATATTAAACACATTTTACATAAGGCACAAAACACTATGTCCAGAAATAATATTTGTTGCCTGATTTTTTTTTTTGATAAATCAAAAAAATTAGGATGTCCTCTTGCAATATTTGTCCTCTTGCAACATTGTGCTATGAGAGACATTTTTCCCGAGCAGTGGCACTTTAGCTTTCTCTTTTACCGAATTTCAACTGTCAAGGGATGTATTCTCGGTTTTTCATTCCATCCGAACAATTAGATAGCTGTCCATGTCTGTCCCTCCGTCCTGCACCACTGACATGATGAAATGTAAAAGTTAATAAAACTGTTGAAATTAGTATTCACAAAAATAATACTATACCTCTTCCATACATGATATACCAGAAAGATATACATGATTGAGTAGTTTGATGTAAATAAGGGCTGTACAACCAGGCTCTGTCTTTAGCATTTCTCCCAGATGCTTCGGCATACACATAAAAACCTGAAAATAAAGGTTATCAAGAATAAGTTATAATAAAAAAAAATAGGCTTTAAATAGCGAATTCTGCATTCCTTGATGATAACTTGCATGATACTCTTGTCCTTGAAAAAGACATTTTATAGACTAGTGCAAGATAAAATAAAAGTAGCACAAAAAATTGAATATTACGTGGAGGGGTAGATCATACATTATACAGTAAGACTGTAAGCTATTCATCTAGTTGTAATCCTTCTTCTAAAAAAAATAAACTGATACCAACCATGATCTGTACCAGTTGTATGATCCACACTGGGTCCGGTTTGAGATGTCAATGTTCCACCAGCAGATCGTTGCCAATCAAATACATCATTCTTAGTTTGTCCATTAACAAAACCACACATATCGTATTCAAAATTGCAGCTTCCTATTGGTGGACATGCTCCTGGTACAATAACGATATCATCAATAGCTATATCTCCTCCACCAGATGCATACCTTAATCCTTCAAATACAATCTAAAACAAAAATACGGAGTTGTAGTGACAAGGCTTCAAGAGAACCACTAACCTAGAAGGTCAGTGCATGGAGTATTCTTGAACAATTAGTGACATACTTGATCTCATTTTCTTTAAGCAAGGTAATTTTGATCCAAAACTGTTAGAACTATATTTTGAACGGTTATATTTCCAGTTACAAGCAAGATATAGCGAGGACAGGAGTCTCATTGACAGACCTTGTGATAACGTGCGCACACGTTATATATTTGTCCATCCAACCCCCCTATTATCTTAACAAATTACCTGATAAGAACTTTGTTGAGATATTGTTAGAAATCCACCTAGCCACATATCTCCTTGTTCACCTGAAAAACTCAATGCTGGCGAATTCATCAATCCTCCTACTTTAACATATACATTTAGCACATTGCCTACTGAACCATGGAGATGATACCAGAACTTTAGACATTCTTTCTGTGGCATACCCTGTAACATTGGACTAGTAACTCTAGCAGTATTTCCTGAACTTACAGTAGGTGATCGTTCAACATACAGATAGTAACCTGTAATGAAACAACATATTTGATTTATTCCACATACTGTTTTTTGTTTCAGCACTATTTTCACAGATTGCCAATACTTGATTGTTCCTTCTTTTCTTTCAAACGTGAATTTTACATATTTTGTTATATGTGATTATTTCTTCTTTCCTCTGAACCTGTCTTCATTATATAGCCCAGTTGAGAGAGAGAGAGAAATGAGGTTTAACGTCCACACAAACTAGGTCATTTGGGGACTAACATATGGTTTAATTCTAATCCAATAATTTGCTTACGCGTAGGGGTTTTTAGCAGTGGGGGGAGTACCCGGAGAAAACCCATGAGATTGGATAGGCGATCTTACTTCTTGCCACGTACAACTTGGGATTTCAAACCACGCCAGTTGACTCTAGCCCAGTTGAGCATTAACCCATATCCCTTCATTTTTACCATGAATTCTACATATTTTGTTATATTGATATCATATACATCCAAAACTTTATATGTTCTTTTTCATTAGTGAGACGGCAGTACACATTTCTCTTGTGTATTGGCTACTTTCAGTATATGAGTTAATCAACAGAGATTATTACATTTATTTATTCATGTTAATATGTGTATGCCCTAAATGAAAACTTGTGGGAAACAATACAAACATACCTTCATCATTACCAGTCGTATGATCTATTGTTGGTCCATTACCAGCACGTGTAGATCCATTACGATTTCTCGCCCAATCATAGTTTGTATTAAGATCATTTGTATAGCCACAGAAATCAACTTCAAAATCACATATTTCTAAATGAAAATAAATAGATCTTTCAGTTATCTTTGAAAATATTGTATGCAAATTGATGATATACTTTTTCATTCATAATTTTTCAAATAATGGTGGTTTAATTTATCTGAGTTTTGTATTGTGTTTTGAAATAGAGATTTTCGAATACTTAACATGTAATATTAACCTATAGTAACCCTTTTTGCAATCGGGCCATTCAATTAGAATGTCACACCTTCAAATCGTGATCTGGGTCAAGAACGCTCATCAGAATTCCTAGTCCTTTGGATGGGAAGAAAAAGTGGTCCATCCCTCCCATCTAAACATTAACATTGTATTTTGGAATGATCAAAATATCAATCCATTCCATTCCAATTAGTTTGAGACTAACAAGATAGCGATCATGAAAAATGAGAGGAAAGTGCAATGGGACTGATCCTGCATGGTCACAGACTAGGGGAAGACATATGAAGAAGAATGTTTTGTACTTACTAGATGGAGCACAAGCACCGTCAAATACAGCAAAATCATCTAAAGCTATATCACCTTGCCAACTAACACCAACAACACCTTCAATTATCACCTGTTGAATGTATACAATATATGTATACAATTATATGTTATTTCACAAAATTAAGAACTTCTAAGAATCTCTGTCCTCAATATGGTTATAATTATATAAGACATTGGCCTGTTTTGGTATCTAATGAATTAAGTATTGTTTACCCCCCAAAATTGTCGGAAATCAAGCAACTTTTAGGAATTCCAGTACAATGGAATTTTTTGTGATGCCATTATATTGGACAAATCTCACTTACACAGTTCCAGTTTTGTTTTCACTTGTTGTTTCGTTTCAATAAACTACTCCTTAATAAAATTACAAAGAAATTCTTTAGCTATATGTCTTTCTATGTTCATAGATACATCTAACTACAGTAAAACCAATCCCCAATATAGTAATCATTTGTATACATAATGTTAAAGTTTATTTACCTCAAAATTAACATCACTTGATAGGGTGACTTGTCCCATTCTCCAGATATTACCTTGCGTTTTAGATCGAGTCCAGATTAAAGTTCTATTATTACTATTCATAACACGAGTGTAGAGATTTAGTGAATTAACATGAGCTCCTAACATATGGTACCAGAACTTCAGACATTTTCCTGAAATACATACAATTGGAAAGTCTTTGTAAATCTGATGTGAATTTGTCATGCATACCCTAGTAATTAATAATCATCATTGCCATGGTAATTTCTGTACAAAATTAAATTGAAAAGTCCAAAACAATGGAAGCGCAGTATGCTTACTGGTACAATTTACCTCATACATGTACTTAAAATCTCTGGTCAATGTGTGGAAGTAAAATAAACAAAAGTTATGACCTAAGTTAGAGTCAATTTGGAAGACCTATACGCTGATCAGTGTTAGAATTAGTATATTTATAAACATTTTGCTTAAAATTTATTGCAATGTTAATAAATATAATTCATTGCATTTTTATTTCAATGCCATTGAATTTTACTACAGATTTTGTTTACCTGGTGTTGGTTTTAAATATCCCGTTGTTAAAACAGCTGTTTGTCCATTATGATATGGCAAAGAACTTTCCATGTACAGATAAAAACCTCTTCCTGTTGTATGATCTCGATCTGGACCAGTTCCTGCTGTTTGTGTTGTGATATTTGTTCTAGTCCAATCTAGATCATCACTAGAATCCTGATAGAATCCGCAGAAACCGTTTTCAAAATTACAGTTAAGACCTAGAATTTTTAAAAAAAGAAAATCGATTCAATTTATAATTGAGTAATAGAGAGAGAGAATTGAGGTTAAATGTCCACTCGACACAAACTAGTTAATTTTGGGACTAACACAAGGTTTAATTTCATTTCAATAATTCGTTTGTGCATAGGGGTGTTTAGCAGTGGGAGGAAACCGGAGGACCTGGAGAAAACCCATGAGGTTGGAAAGAGGACCCTACTCCTTGTCACGTACAACTGGGGAATCAAAACCATGCCTGTTGACTCAATCACGGACCATATGATTCGATGCTAATCATTCGGCCATCCAATTCTCCTTATAATAGAGAAAATTGATGACTACAGATAGGGCTGAAACGATTCATCGGTGAATCGGTGTACCAAGATTTTTTTAACTGTCAGTATAAACGATATTTTTATAGTGAAAACCGGTATATCTAGATTTATTTTTTTCTTACGATTACCGATATAATTTAGTATAAAGCACGATACATTAGTTTAAAAATAAAGTGACTTGCATATCAGTGTCCGTGGTTTCTTGCAATTAAAACTTGTTTTAAATCGCTGATGGAAGCTAGTTTTCGTGGTTTACAAACACATCGGACAATAAAGACGCCCGCTTTGGTCTAAGAGTTTACACTATCATCCAGACGTTTCAGTGTATACATCCTAACAGACCGGTACATGTCCTAATAATCGCATACTACGTTTATTGTAAGAACGCGTTTTATTGGATAAATAGTTAAGTCTAACAATTCATCCAATCAGATTTAATATAACATAAATATTCGTCTGCTAAGAAACCCTCGCATGGTATTGTGCTCACTGCTCAGAGATTGAAAACAGAGAAGTCAAGATTGAATGAGAATCAGAATTACCGACAAATTTAGAATTTTAATTTTACATGAGGGTACATCTTATAAACACCATTCTATTACTATTACTACTATTGGGCTTAGTAAGTTCTGTGTCAGGTTCAAGTACTGCCATATTGGGTGATTTTGAAATCGAAAAGACTCCAGCCAAGTATAAATCGAAAGTGTGGGAATATTTTGGTTTTCCTGTCACGTACAGAAATGGAAATAGAAAGGTTAACAGAGATGTTTTAGTTTGTCGGTTGTGCCATGCTCAGATACGTTACACAGGAAATACTACAAATATGAGCACAATGTTTAGTTGTTATTTTTGAAACAATTAATCAAACTGCGTATTATCTAGCATAAGAATGACCAAGACATACTTGTTGTTTTATCTATATATGACATTTACCCAGTTACCACTATACTAGCCAATGCTGGTTTTAAGTGCCAAAGGCAATGGTTATATTCTTATTTATTTATTATGTGTATCTACAAAATGAATAATAAAGTAAATTAACAAATTTTAGTTTTTTATTAAGTTTAATTAGAACCCAATCCAATTTTACAGAAAAAAGACGCGTATCGTGATGCATTCGCATCATAAGGTGGTTTAAAAACATTGTATCGTATCGTGGCTTAGAGTATCGTTTCAGCCCTAACTACAGACAATATCTTAATTTTATTTATTTAATTACACTATTCTGAAATTGATATTTACAAAAATATTATATAGTTCAAAGAAGTAACAGGAATCTAATGTCAAACCTGTTATTATATTTTTTTAAGATTGTCTCCCTTTAAACAATGCTCATGATGGCATTGTACAAGAAAAATTCTAATCATTGTCAAATGAATGATAGGATCAAATTAGTAACTAATGGGTTCATATAGCTTTAATAACAATCAACCCAGACTATCAAACAGAAAGATCAACCAGTTATATTAAACTACAGATACTTACTGGCATTATCATTCTGTGAAGCAGCACAATTAGAGAAAACAATATCATCAATAGCTACATCATAGCTGGCACTGAATCCTGGGGATGGAGCAGAATCAATAATCACCTGAAGAAAAAAAAATAAGAGAAAAAAATCATAAATTGTCATCGTCTCAACATTGACCCATTTGCACAAAGTCCCAAAACAGGATAGATACCTGAAAATAAACCCTTTATTCTTAGAAATTCATATTCTAATTGATTTTCTCCATTCCATAATTTTATAAAACGCTTGGAATTTAAAAAAAAATCCCTTTAATTTCTAAGTTATCTCTTCAAACATCTAAGTCGTGAATATACCAGTGCACTAGTTACCAATATATACACATCTTGTCAAAACAATAAACAGTGATAATTTAGCTCAGAATGAAGTTATTTGGCTGAAAATTTAAATATATTTTCTTTTCTTTATCATCCATTTTTTTAACCATTATAGCAAGAATGACCAATTCTTTATTAAACTCTTAACTAATGTATCTTTAAGTGTATATAAACTCATGACAGGATATTATTGCTGAAGTTGACAACAGACTTTGAGTATTGACAACAAACTCTTTTATTTTGTTGCAGGGATTAATTTATATGAATATCAAATTCTCAGTGGTTATTAATGTTACTGATCGTTTATCGCGAATTTTCCCACACCAGAAATGATCAATCCTTAGTTTGTTCTTTTCTAGTACAAATAATTAGCAATAACATTCAAATTTGTATAGTGCGATAAATACTTGAGTTTGGAGTTCTAAATGCGCTGGCTAAGTATACATTTAGGTCTCTTTCCATCCATTGTGTTATATCAATAGCAGAGTTTTCATTCTTGTTTTGAAAATGCAATGCCTAATATACATTTGTTTCATTGTTTATTATAAGTATTATTGAAAACTAACCTGATAACCTGGATTATGGAATCCTAAGTCAACTGTCATAGTTTTCCAGTTATTCCCTTGATCTCCTGTTGTACCAAATAATCTTGAGTAATCATTCCTATTCTTGTAATTTGATATCAGTACTCGAAGATTACCTGCAACATTTTAATATTAAAAATTATGACCGTCATATATTAAATAAATTCCCCCCCCCCCAAAAAAAATTCAAACAATAAAAAAAACAAGGCAAGAAATTGGGTTAAAAATGATTTGGAGTAACACACGCTTGTATAAACAGCTAAACCTATAGAAAAAATGAAAGAAAAAGAATAGCACAAATTCATTTAATCCAAATAACATAATATAAATAAACTAAACAAAATCTGAATTCAGTGAATATATATGTACTAGAATATATTATATCTACTGACCTGCACTAATTCCTTTCATATGATAGGAAAATTTCATTTGACAACTTGGCCCTATCATACCTAAAATAGGGGAGGCAAGTCTTGCCCTTGAATAATATACGCCAGAACCTTTCGTTTCATACATGTAATGACCTAAAATAACAAAAAAATCATTAAGGCAACTACAAAATATTTATATATGGGACAGAACTCTTGTTTTAAAAAAACTGGGGAACAACTCTTGTATGGTTAAAACAAACAAACATACGGATATGAATAAAGATTGGGTAAACAAGTATATCATAATTTACAGTTGTTATCAAATCCCGCCTGAATTCAGGAATTAAAATGCAATATTTCTATGCATCTATCATGTTTACCTCTGTGCTCTATGTCTCAAAAAAAAAGAAAAAATTAAATACCTGTATTTGTATTAGTTGTATGATCAACACTAGGTCCACCTGTTGAATTAACACCTGATCCCAGAGCAAACTTGTATCTTCCTGAACTACCATCTGTCCAGCCACATAAATCTTTCTCAAAATCACATGTTCCTATAGAGAAAAAGCACACCAGAATATTTTGAAGAACATGGTTCATGCCCTGTTTCACAATCATGCAGTTTGAGGCACTAGAGGAAGCAGCAGTTTAGTTCAGTGATGGGTAAGAAGCTGGTTCACTTAACAGGAGATTGCTCATTCTATGGTTTAACCTTACTTCATTCATTACATGATTGGTGCATTGAAACGCTTTACTTACCACAGTTGAGTTCATCAGTTCCATCATTACAATGTGGTACAAAATCACACACCAGGTTTGCTGATATACAGTTACCATTTGAACATTTAAACTGGGAGGTTGTACAAGGATTGGGTGTTGTAGATGGTATCTGAGATGATGTTACTAAACCTCCTAAAAGATACAGAGAAACATAGCAATGTTGATTTAGAAATGAAAAATATAACTTTCGTAAAAATCAATGTGCGTTAAATTTGTTTTAGCACCATAACTTTGCAACAATAATTGTTAATTTTAAAAAAAATAAATATATTTGTTTACCTCCTGACATCTGACAAGCTCTAGTGAATGAGACATCATCTATAGCTATATCACCTTGGTAACCATTTCCAACTGTAGCTTCTATGACAACCTACAATAGAAAATATCACAGTAAAAATTCTGTATATGCATCATGTATACAAAAGGGAGGGAGAGAGAGAAACCAGAATCCTGTTGGTGAAGGAGTATAAAAATAAAATCTTTAAAGCCATTACCTGGAAAGCAGCTGGTTCTAGCAGCTGGAGATCAACACGTTCAAAGAAGTCACCAACATTTCCTGACTTGGTCCATTTTAAAGTGAGCTGACCACCATCTGCTGTTCTTGTGTAGATATTCAATCTTCCTGTTGTTGGTCCGTACATATGATAGAAGAGACGTAGCTAAATAATAAACAAACATAGGAATCTGATATATCATAAGAAACATACAGTAAGCAAATTGAAATTCTTGCCAAATTTAACAGCCTTTTTAAGACATCTTTTTTCCCAGATGAAAAGAACATAAAGTGTAAATAAACTTTGATATCAATAGCATAAACAATTGCTTTTTCATAAATCACTTTTCTTTATAAAGAGTAATGTGATTGCTTCTGATCCTCCCTGGATGCAAACACTTCAAGGCAGTCACTTAATGAAAGTTCAAACTCTGACCAATCAAAATCCAAGGTTCTGATAAATTTTGTAACATAAACTGTCTCCATAAAAAACTATAATTTCATTTTCTGATTTTGAATTAATAGCACCCTCAAAAACATACCGTACAAATGTCTGTTGTGGTTCGAGTTGGTACAGATTTAAAGAATGTTGGGCTGATTATTCTGGCTTTTTGACCAGGTCTTTGTGGGCGAGATGTTTCTATGTATAAATAGTAACCAGATTTTGTTCCACGAGTATGATCTCTAGATGGTCCAGTTCCAGTTGATCCTGTAGCACCTTTAGTTCTTCTCCAATCGAAATCGTCGTCTTTAGCCTGTGACCAGGAACACATGCTCTGCTCAAAATCACATCTGCCTGGGAAGCTTCCTGCAATGAGATAACAGTTCTGCAGGTATGACTGTATCTGGTCAATAGGCCAACATGTATCTAAACCAGGTAAAAACTGACTTGTCAGTTAGCTACTTACAACAACATAATAAGTGACCCATATTAAATTTTTGTTCCCAATGCATCGTCTGATGGACAGTTTTGATAGTAGATTTGGAAATAGGAAACTGATAAGGGATTCAAGAACAAATAACAGACATTGAATCATAATATGCCTAAATATGGATCATCATCTTACCACAATCTGCTTCATCACTACCATCACCACAATCATCAGCATAATCACACACCTGATTCAATGGTACACATGCCTTTCTCTTACAGGTAAACGTGGTTGGTCCACACACAGTTTGTACAGCTACACAAAATAAAACATACAATATATACATACATACGAATAGTATTATTACAGCGGGGGTTTCACAAGAACATTGATGTTAGCCTACTAACAAAAAACATACTATATGATTTCACTGTACTACAAACTACCCAATTACAGTCCCCTATATGATATATGATATACCACATTTCACTGCAATGTAAACCACCTAATAATAGTCAGTTCCCTGTATAACATACTAGATCCTCTATATAATATACTACATGAATTCACCGTACTGCAAACTGCTACATAATATACTACTTTCCACTGTACTGCAAATTAACTGCCCAATTATAGTTCCCTGTATACTACATGATTTCACTGTACTGTAAATCTATAATAGTATATTACAGGATTTCACCATATAATAATAGTGAAACTCGCATGATCTATTCATATTATCTCAGCATACGGAACAAGTTGAATTGTAAATAACTTTTATTACCCTAATCGAGTTACTGTTATGTGCTGTGAAGTTACTCAAAATAATGATTTGGTATAAGCACCAAATCAATCAGCCCATATTAATACTGGAGCTGATCAGTTCATGTACCGGTAGTCAATCAATATAGGAATTTACTACATTATATAAATCCAAATAAACAGAAAATGCATCTTACGTGGGAAATTACAGTTAATAAAACCAATATCATCCAGAGCGATATCCCCATAAACACTATATGTACGAGTGGCTTGGAATAATATCTGTTAAAGAAGAAAAATAAAAGCACAATGTCCAGTGTAATAAAAAATCTGTAAATAATCATTTATAGAGGGGTGAACATACAGACCAAGCTTGTCCCCCTTTCCCTTTTTCAAAGTTTTGTATTTTTTGTGGTATGTCGGGAGGGGGTGGGTGTTCAGCACTCCATTTAAGATTAAAAGTCCAATTGTCGACTGGGTACCGTAAAGAAAAGGTTGTTCAATTTTGTAAATTGTGGATAAAACATCAAATATACCATTGTCTGACAGTTTCAACTCAGAATATTAAACCATTTGGAAATGATTGTCAAAACAGGTTAAAGTAGTTATGTAACTATTTTGGTGAGGTTGTATCTAATGTTTTATTGTGGGATTACATAAATATGACTATCTATTCAATAACCTGCAAATTCTATTCCTAGAAATATGGTCAGGATATACACGAGTTACACACTTTATTATCCAGAAACAAGGTGATTTCTAGTCAAGAAGCCTGTCTCAAACACCCCCTGACAGACAGCAGGTTGATATTGATATGTGTTTGAAAAAGTATCACAGAGCTTTAGATTGTTGCTTGTGACTAGAATAAAAGATTTTTTTTTTTTCGATATCTGGGATTTCTCCTGCATGCACCACTCTACAAAACCATGTTATGCTAACAAATGCCATTTGATTTTAATTGTTCTCCCTAATGACAATTTCAATAATTACCGTAAATGGTCGGGACACTCTTCCTATGTCAATTAAACCTGCATTCCATTTGTTGCCTTGGTTACCAACTTTCATCCATATAACTGTATCCTCCAAACCTTCTCTTATAACGACCTTCAAAGTTCCAATACCTGAAAAAATCAAATGGAAAGAAATTAGTAATCTGAAATAATCAACCCAAAGGAATTTCGGGACTTGGTACCATAACTCAAAATTTTGCTACAACATTAAGACATTCAAACCTGTTACCCATTTTTAAATAAATTTGTTAAAACCCATATCCTATTATTATCATCCTTCTCAGTCCGTCTGTTATAACAGCTAGATCTATATATACAAATATATGCAATTCAGCTAACTACCGATATCTTTGGTAGATTGACAGACTGGCCTATTTCTCAGCTAAACAATCCATGTCCAGATATATCTAATAACTAATTAGTGAAAACACCCCAAATATTAGCTCTAAATGGTATTGCAGAAAATTGGGATACTCTGAACTCGGAATCTTTTGGGTCCATGGTTGTAAATTGGTCAACTGGATAACCGGGAACTGGACATAAGTGGATAACCTGAAACACTAGAGCAAAGTTAGTCTAATAAAATCAGGATTCAGATGGTAATTCCAAACAATTAATCCCTCTTATTATAGGTATTAATTAGTAGCAATAAAAGACTAACCTGAGCCATACATATGGTAAAAAAACTGTAATTGACAGGTGGAACTACAATCTCCAAGTGTTGGTGAATAAATCTCTGCTAAACTACCAACTTTTGCGTAACTAGCATCAACATAGAGATATGATCCTGTTAAAATATCATACACACAAAATCTTAACAAAAAATCACAGAAAGCTGTTCACCAAGTAAATCTAGCTGTCATGTGATGACATGGAGCGACAACCCATCATTTCTTGGGCAGTTGAAGGTATAATACAAACTGGTTCTAGTGGATCTTACTGGAAGGTTTGACAATAGAGAAGCTTTTTTAAGTAGAATATGTTATGTATACACTATTCATTGTTGAACAAGCTTACACTCATAACAATCAATCTTCACCTACATGACACAAGGTATACTCATTCATAGTCTTTACGACATAGTAAATCTCAAATTCTTACATGTTGCAGTGTCATCATATAACAATGACAAATGAAATGGGGGAAATTTTGCCCGGACAGCGGCACTACAGCCTACTGTTATATTAAATTCTGACTGTCAAGGGATCTTTTACGTTCAAGCCTATGTGTACACTTGACCTCGGTTTCTCATCCCATTCTAAGGACTAACAACAATGACAACACAGAGTTTCAATGCAATGAGTACACAACAAGATCCAAAATAGAATAATAAGAATTGACCCATAACAGAGGTAAACAACAACATGTTAATATGACTACTGGACTGATGTATAATGGTCTATACATTAAAACTCCTTTTACAAACCTGCCTTGCTGTTAAATGTATGGTCAAATGGTGGTCCTGTATTTTGTGTTTGGGTTTGATTCTTTCCAAGAGACCACACGAAATTTCCTTTACTGTCATCTGTCCAACCACAATATCCAGTTTCAAAATCACAGTTTCCTAAAACAAGACAAAATATTTCAATTACAAGTCATACGAAGCCTGGACTCACTGTGTCTCTTTTTCTTTAGAATCACTTCAGACAGGTATGTTATACTGTTATGAAATGAAATAGGGTTTAACATCCTACTTTTCTGCACAAATTGGGCTAATATAGACATGCACAGACCACCTACTCTTTGACAAATTCCATTAGGAAAATCTTGGTTTTCCATATCAAATAAACAAGTAGAAACTTTAACTATGCCAGACAATCTCAATTGAAAACCACTTAACAAGGGAAAACAAGGCCAGAAGACCATGAGAAACTTTCTAGGCCAATGTCGGAAAAGAACCCAGGACGACCTGCCAAGACAGCATGGTGTTTTCAATATTTGTTCAAATCAAACCAAGTTTGTATTGAATCAATAATAACAACTTACCACAGACAAGTTCATCTTTTAAGTTTGGACAATCTCTGACAAAATCACACTTCTTGTTCATGGGTATAGTTGTATTGGCTGAATCTTGACAATTGAATGTCTGATTACTACTCTTAGAAACTAGAAAATAATAAAGATGCATTACGTAAATGTTAAAAATGCCCTTTGTAGATCTTTTGTTTGAAATCGAATGTTATAAAATTATCAATTAGACATTTATTTATATGACAAGACCATAACCAGTTCTCTAGACCATCTGATAGTTGTGAATTTCAACAGATAAAAACACAATTGCCATTCATGATTTAACTAGTAAATGCCAATTCGAAACTAAGTCTCAAATAACCAGTACTGTTTCTATGATAATAAATAATTGTGAAATGATGAAACAAAATATAACAACACAATATTCATAACCTAGAAGTGCCAATAATACCAACAGTTCTAAACTCTGACCCCGATCAGGTCATATTCCAATATTGCTATCATCGACCATGTAGATTGTCACCATTTACAACTTAAACACGTGTACAAGTGTTATTATCATCGCTGTGATTATCTTCACCATTATTTTTCATTATAAACGCTAGAGCATCCATTGTATGTAGTTGTTTAGAACATACAATTCATCAAAAAGTTTGCTAAAATCGAAATGTAAACAGGTGGAAGGACAAGTAAACAGTAACCATCATTTTGATTGGCTATTTTGTTATTTCAAAGAAGCATGTCAGAAGACAATTAAACGAAAGCTCTTACCAACAGCACAATCTTGAGCCACCAAGCTGATATCATCTATAGCTATATCTCCATGGTAACCATTTCCAACAGATGCTGTTATTTTCAACTTATAAAATAAATATATCAAATTAATTATTCATCTAATTCACAAGATTAACCAATATATTTGTGTCCTACTTTTTTTTAAGGAATATTCAAAATAGGAAAAAACATCAATAATCCAAGCTGTAGTTAAAAAGTAATTGTGACCATTCCTTTAAATTTAAACTCACTAATTTCGGTACTAACATACAGTTTAATTTTATTTATTGGAGGAAGCCGTGGAAGAAAAATGTCATCCCATATACTTCAAATGTCTTGGCAATGATAAGCTATTGCTTGTTGAGCTCGAAAACTAAGCACCTAATTTAAATACTTACACTGAAGGAATCATAAGGATCATCAATTGGTGCCAGTCCTAACTTCCATGTATCACCACCTTGATCTCCGGTTTTACTGAAGATCGTTCGTTGAACACCTTGACTAAAGTATACAGTAGCGTTTAAACTGCCGATAGAGTCCCCACGCATGTTATACCAAAAATTTAAACAGTAGCTAGGAGCATTACTATCTAGTGGGATAATCTGAGATTGTAGAGTAGCTATATCTCCTGGTTTGTTGGGTCTACTGGACTCAATGTAGGCATAAAATCCTGCAATAGAAGAATTTGAATTAACATTACTATATATATCATTTCTGTATGAATCATTTTCATGGATCACACTGTTAATTATTTACTTTTTATCTAAACCATATAGTTAATTGCAGATACATTGATATTTTCATGGCAACTGCCATAGTGGAATTCAATTTTAGCATTCTAATTTTCTGCTTGTACGAATAAAACAACTAATATAAATTTCATGATAAAGGTAGAAACCTAAAGCAATTTTTTAAATCAATTCTTACTTATATCAATCTAAAACAAAGAGTGAATTTATATGAAACATGGTTTGATGTCCTATCATTCTAAACAGACTAGGTTTATGAAGATGGTCATACAACATAGTGTGCTACAAAGGATATTTTGCCTAGATTGCGGTGCTGTGAACTACTCTTATCTCGAATTTCAACTGTCAAGGGTTCTTGAGGTAGCACCCAGTAGGAAAAAATATAGAAGTAAATGTGTACTCACCAGATCTGGTGTCAAGAGTGTGATCCTTAGATGGTCCTGTATCACTTGAGGGGGTTGATCTACTTCTTCTAGTCCAATCAAAATTATCATTCACACTCTGTGTCCATGCACAGAAATCTTGCTCAAAATCACATGATGCTACAGTAGAACAAGCACCTGGATTGATTCCTATATCATCAATTGCTATATCACCACGATAACCTCCACTTGTTATTACTTCAAATACAATCTGCAACAATAAAGCTAGCTATTACCACATCATGAAAACGAATAGTGGTCAGACCCTTGGCAATCTTTGCTTCAAACGGCAAAAAGTTGGAAAAAATTTGTAAATGCTGCAAGACTTTATACAGGCCTTCATGCTAGAATTGTTATTTTAATATACCCTGCTACAAGTCTGAAAACACTACACAGTAAAATCAACTTAACACAGTAAATTGTTCAATGATATTTAGTAAATCAACTGGAAATACAAAGGACACAGTCCAAATGTCATTCAGATACAGTAATTGTAGTCCATACAATTGTGTCCTGTGGATTACTAATTAAAGTAATCACAGTTTCTTCTACTACAATGCTTTCATTCCTGGAGGGCCAGTTTTTAGGACATTAGACTAACTTCCCCAAATAGGGCCCTGCAGCTCACCACCTTAAAAATTTCAAGCAGTCTGCCTGCAGGGCTGCCAGGTGAGGCGATTTCAGGTATTAATCATTGACTAATTGTGAAGGAAAGCATAGCTTCCCTTAAATATGAACGAATATAGGCCTAGTTAAAGTTATTCATATCCTGTAATGTATTCTTATCCTCTAACTTTGGGCCTCATAAATTAGGCCCTGCAAATTCTACCACTGGCCCTGCATTCCTGAGTTTGAGAGATGTACAGAATTAATTTAGCTGGTCATGTTTTCTATCGTACAAGCCCATTTTCTGACTTTAGATCTGGACCATAAAATAATTGGTTGTAAGAAAAGGTTTTCCAACACCTACCTGGAATGACTCATCACTAGTGACTTGTAGAACAGCCTGGTTCCATTGCCGTCCCTGATCACCACTTAAAGCCCATATGGGATTCTTCAGATTCTTATATTTACCAATGTATACATTCAATGTACCAATATTTCGACCATACATATGATACCAAAACGACAGGCACTGTGCATTGAGTGGCGGATAATCTTTACTAAAGAGTCTAGCTTTACTGCCACCCTGTAATCGGGCGCTTGCTTCTGTATACATGTAATGACCTAAAAAAAAACCAGTAGAATTGTTTTCAAGAACAAATAAGTCGTGTGAGAGAGAAATGAGTTTAACGTCCATTCAACACAAACTAGGTCATTTCAGGACTAACATATGGTTTAATTTTATTTCAATAATTCGCTTGCGCATAGGGGTCTTTATCAGTGGGAGGAAACCGGAGGACTTGGAGAAAACAAACGAGATTGGACAGGCAACCCTGCTACGAAACCTTGTCGGTTGACTCAATGACAGCCTTTATGATACAGCGCGCACATGCTAACCATTCAGCCATCCAACCCCTGAAATAAGTTGTAGTTTTCGATATCAATTAATCTAGATTCTTTCCAAAGTGGGAATTGATTTGTTTGTTTTCTCGCTATTTTAAAATCTGAAATCTGATAATCAAATCTATGAATCTGAAAGGTAATGAAGTCAACAAGAAGAGCATGCCAGACTAACATTGAATCTGGTAACATAAGAGAATTTGGGCTTCAAAGTCTTGGCAATGAAATGAGTTTTAATATCTTACACTATAAACCTCAGAATGCCTCGTTTGTCTGGAGTTCCAAAACAAAGTTTTTTAAATTGCCCTGTTTTTGGAATGAGGTATTTTGTTCAGAACGAGGCTTGGTAAAATGCCTTGTTTACTAAACGCGTTTTTTTCAAGATAGTTATTACTTTAGCGGCATTTGCTATCAGCGAATTTATAAAAATTAAAATTTATGTTATTTAATACGAAAATAAAACCAGTCCAAACTATGATATTTTAATCAGAAAAATAGACAATAGTTATTTCTATTACTTACCTTCTCTTGTACCGTACGTATGATCATTATCTGGACCAGTTCCTGTAGATGAAGTTCCTTCAGATTGTCTTGTCCAATCAAAATCATCAGTATTATCCTGACTATATCCACATAAGAAAGCATCTTCAAAATCACAGAAGGCTAAAAAAAAAAAAAAATAAAAAAATGAAAAGATGGTGGATGATACAATATCTACCATCAACAAATTGAACAATAAAATAGAAATACCCATGAGGGAGCCCCGGTGGCTAAGTGGGTAAAATGATAATTCGATCCCTGCATTGGCCGAGAAAGTTCATCAGGATTTTCCTGCGTGGTTACCCTCATAGCACACTGTATGTTGTATGCCTGTCTTCATTAGCCCAGTCGGAGTTGAACAGTAGGCCGTTAAACAACATTTCATTTCTGATACCGATGAGAAATACTGACAGTACACTCTACAATTCCTGGTAGTCAGTAATGTAAACAATTACCCAAATCAATAAGAACCAAGTCAAAAAATCAGAAGTACTTACATGGTGCAGGACATGGTCCATTTAATATTTTGATATCATCAATAGCTATATCTCCACGGTAATTGACTCCTTTCAGAGCCTCAAACACAATCTGTCATGAAACAAAAATAACAATTTTTGAAATAAAATCAAAAAAATACAATGCTCTTATCTCATCTTACAGGAATTTTAAACATCACTGCCAGATTCAAAAACAGATAAAAGTTCAATCTTGAAGGTTTCGTAAGGGTAGCAGGCATTTAAGAACTAATTTAGTTAGAGTATTATAAAGGTTACACAAAAGATCTTCATCAACAAGTACAATTACTGAGGATCCATTAAATTTGCTTATTGCGAGTCTGTCTTTAGGCCTTATATATGTTAAATAAATTATTAATTAGACGCTTATTAACATGGCAACAGGCATGGAAATAACGGTTTTATATGTTCCTGACAAAATGTCAGGCACTAATGAAATAGTACCTGACATTTTCAACATAATATAGTGACGAACATGTATTGATAATATCAATAAAAAAGACAAAAAGACAAATAAGTGCCGGACAAAATGACAGGCACCAGAGGTATTGTACCTGACAAAGCCTAAATCTGTGCCTGACATTGTCAGTGACAAGTGCCTTATTTCCTGGCTTGCATGGAGAGACCATAATCAAGTATTGATGCCATCGGATTTTTGAGATATTGCCAAAACTACAAACAGTGGTAACTTCACTCAGAATAAAGTAACTTAAATGAAATTTTTAATCTTCATATTGCATTATCTACAGGAGCCAACTCTTTATCTAAATTTTACATTATGTGTCTTTAATAGAAGATTACACATTTATAGTTCACATATTTATATAAATTTGACTGTTTAATGCAATATGTCTGCAAGTTAAACAAAGACATTGAAAAGTATTACTATTACTACTGAATATAATAAAGTTTACACATTGCCATTTCTAAATTTCAGTGTGATAAAAAAGTGGAAATAAATTTTAGTATACAAGGCCATTTAACTACCAATGTTGATACTGATTGATAAGAGCTAATCAATAAATAAATTTACCTGTCCACTTGATTGTGGTCCTATTTCAACTTCAGCATATAACCACTGATTGCCTTGATTGCCTGCCTTCGTCCATTTTAAAGGTCCTAATTTACCTCTCTTCTGTACATACACATTGAGTCTATTAACATTAATTCCATACATGTTATACCAGAATGTAGCACATGTTGATGATTTGGTATCAAAAACTGGACTAAGCAGACGCGCTGTGGCATTAGCTGTTGCAGATGATGTCTCAATGTACAGATAATGACCTAAAAAATAAATATCAATTTTGCATTTTGGATCTCAATTCTGGTAAAAATACAGTTTGAAATTTTGATTCATTTTTTAATACTCATGGGTCTAATTATATGGGGATTTTCAACGAATAAGGTGGAATATTTATATTAACTTTTTTATTTCTCCACCACTCAATGTATGTCAAGGTATGAATTCTGTGCACAACTAACGTAAAGCACAACTATCATTAGAAGTATTATGAATTGGTTGTTTTTTTCTATTTTTTAATTAATAGCAGCAAACGTTGGCACTGTGGCAGAAGGCCATTAACATTTTTCTTATCAAAATGTAACAAAATTACATTACTGAATAGTGTTTTTTTAAGTGGTAATTTTGTTGATAAAATCAAAAAAAGTATGCTTGTTACCATCTTGGCATAGATTTTCTGAGGCTTTCTCTTCTATTAAGTCTGGATTTTTGGATTTATACCGGAGTGTATCCTTGATTTGGTCAATATTTCAAAAAATAATTTATTGCCATATTTACCTCGGTTATTCTGTAAAGTGTGATCAAAAGTTGGTCCAGTGCCTGTACTTCCTGTTTGACCAGTGTTCATTCTCCAATCAAATGTATCTGTTTTATCTTGCATAAAATTACAAAGATTTCCACTTTCAAAGTCACACCCCAATAAGGTAGCTGAAAACAAGTTTAACAATATCTTGTTGAAAACCTAGTAGTACATGTAATAATTCAGACTGTTACATTTACTTGTTAAATTTTACACCAATGGATAGAATGAGATTTAATATTAAAGTAATAGTAAAACATTGTGAAAAGCTAGAAGAGGGGGGGGGGGCGATCATAAATGCGCCCAAATTTCTCACACAATTTTTTGGCTGTATTTATATTATCGACATTTGTGTTTTTTGGACAATATCAAATTTAATTCATTCTAAAATGTACTGAAACTGATTATCTAATATCTAATCATGAAAACTAAATATCTCCTGGCTAGGATTCATTTGATTTAAAACAAAGCCGATCAAATGATTTCATATATAGAAAATCATAGGAGGTGCTGGCTTGTCTTGATTGAAATCCTACATATTGTCTCCACTGGATGCCTAATGTTGTAAATATATTTACCTGGAGTAGGCTGAGGTGTAGTGACTGCCGGTGTCAAAGTCAGTGGTTGACTGGAGCAAACACCAATTGTAACGTCGACATCATCTAAACCAATATCGCTTGTATAACTTGGACCTTTAATGCCTTCAAAGCGAATCTGATAACCAGCAGGACTAATAATATCTACTGATGCTTCATACCATAGATTACCCTTATTTCCTGTTTGATTGAAGACTAATTTAGGTGTGGCTTTTCCAGAAACTGTATAAACATTTAAACTACCCGTAGCTGAAATATTACACACAAAAAATGCAATTCTCATTAACCCAGATAAGAGCTTGTCAGATTCCCTTTACACTTACAGAACAAGTTTTAAAAAATGTAATAAGAACTATATAACGGGTATGTAAAAAGTAAATATGTGAAGGGAAAAATATCTCCGCATAATATGTCTGAAATTTATGATTCTAAGATTTTGTAAATAAAAAACAGTTTTAATTAATAGTTCAATAAACAATTCCACCCACACAGTTTTATAAAATTCCAAGAAAAACATTTAAAAGTAAAAATGTGAATGTAAAGATATTTTCATGAAAAATATGATCCACCCAAGAGTTATAAAATAAGGGAAATAATTTATAATTACCTGCACCATACATATTATACCAGAATCGTAAACATGATCCACTGGTAGCTTTCAGTTCTTCGCTCATTAACCAGGCTTTATTTCCTGTTTTTATTGGATCACTAGCCTCAATATACATATAATAACCTATAAAAACAAAGATTACACTTTTTAAATCACACAGAACCATTCAACTACATTCAATTCCTGATTTATCTAATATAGCTATGAATAAATAATTATGTATTTTTGGCATGTTAATGGTGTAAATAGATGTAATTTTAATGTAAAGATTGTTATTACCATGTAATTAAGCACATCAAACAGTTGCTTTGGTAACCAAGACTTCGTTAGCAAATGGACAATACAAAGCAACCAGTAAAGAATAACAATTCATGTTTGAATAACTTGAAAAGCATTCAAAAACATAATCAAAAGATTTACCATTTGTAGAGGATGTGGTATGATCAACTTGTGGTCCTGTAAAAGAGCTTGTTGTAGCACCATGGCCTCGTGTCCAATCAAAATCATCTCCCTGTATATTTATATAACCACACAGACCTCGTTCAAAGGTACAGTGAGCAGGTTTTTGACACTCATCTGGTATGATACTGATATCATCTAAAGCCATATCACTATAATAGTTTGAACCCCGAACACCTTCAAACTCGATCTACAATACAAAATTACATATAAATGTAAAGAAATGAAATGAAATGGAGTTTAACATTCTACCGTTCTGCTCCGAGTAACCTGGGAATAAAACTATACCTATACCTAAAACAAGGTACCGGAAATCAAACGCCACTGGCACTGCCTTATTCATTGTAACATAATTACATCCTAAGTTGAGGAAATGCAGTTTTGAGGACATCATTTAATTAATTAAACTGTTAAAGACACATTATGTGAGATGGAGATAAAGAAGAGCTGGCCTTTTTTGCAACAATAGTTCAAAATAGACAATCATAAAATGAATATTTTGAAATTTTCAGTCAAATTCCTTATTCTGAGGGGAGTAAATAATAATTGAAGTTTTGACAATAAACAGCCTAAATTGTCATGGCCAACAATTGTCAAGTAATATGGACATAACACTAATCAAAGTCTCAAATTTCAGTCCCTCAATCGACAGTCTCCATGAGTGATGGCCATATTACTGCTTATCAAGGATATGGTGGATATGATGTAGACAGTTTATAATGGGTTTGGCATGTGAATAATTAATAATCTTTGTAACATTTAAAGCCAGAAAATAGTATATATTACCTGATAAGTTGAGGATACTGCTGAAATTGTCACTTGGGATTTGATCCATGTGTTACCTTGATTACCGGATAAGGTCCATACAGCTTGCCCAGTCTGTCCTTTAGATCGGACATACACATTCAGTGTTCCCATGGTACTACCATACATATTATAATAAAATTGTAAACATTCTTTTCCACTTTGAGAATACACAGGTGATAATATTCTAGCCTTATCATTGGCTTTTCTTGGTGCTGATGCTTCAATGTAGATGTAATGTCCTGAAAATAAAACAATACATAGCTGCATTTAATGTTCAGACAAGTTTACAGTATCATCATAAAATCAAAGCTACAGCATGAGGTTTAGCATAGTGGGGTCTAGCAAAGGAATAATAACTACAAGTATATATAAAACACTATATGTTGTTTTGTTCAAGTCAAAATCTATTTTTGATTGACACTACATACAATATTGGAAATTTTCCTTTCCACATGTAAAGTGGAAGTTGAACAGAGGGTTATATAACCTCAGAAGTATCCCCCCATATAGCTATGCTGAAGAGATGGTATATCTATAGTATAACATTTATGATTAATTTACCTGATCTAGTTCCATCTGTATGATCACCTGAAGGACCAGTACCTGCACTAATTGTTCTATACCTTGAACGTGTCCAATCAAAATCATCGGTTGTATCTTGAGTGTATGAGCAGAAATCAGTTTCAAAATCGCATACCTCTGAAAGAAAACAAAACTCAAAAAATTAAGAAGAAATCAATTTTAACTTTCAAAATGATAAAAGAAAATAGCAATGAAACAACTTCCTCTTCATCATTATTGACTACTGCATCAGCCTTCTTGTAGATCTTCAACAATGACAATTTGAGTGCCTACAAGCCCTACAAGCACAATATTTGTGGAGTTTTGGTGCTATAGAAATGGACATTTATATTATATCATTATTGAAAAAATAAAATAAAATAAATAAATAGTGATGTAAATAAAATAAAACGAATCTAGTATTAGAGGGATAAAATTAACAAATAGATTAAAAAAAATATATATAATGGTATAAATAGGATAAAATATATTGTGATATAAATAGGATAAAATGGATAGTGATATAAATAGGATAAAATAGATAGTGATAAAAATTAATTGACATATAAATAAAGTAAATGCAACTTACTGGAAGGATTACAAGTATTGTCATCTATCTTAATATCATCTAGAGAAATGTCACCTAACCATCCTTTTCCTACAACACCCTCAATTATTACCTAGATCATAAAATAAACCCAATTAAAATCTTTAGAGAGAAAAAAAAATCCCTGTAAATTGGTTATAAATCATACATTAAAGTCTCTGGTTATTCTTTGAGTGATTTTGAATCCTTGTGAATATTTGATCTCTAAAAGGAATATTAGTCCAGAAATCATTCCATTCTCTGAAAATGACATAAATAGAAAATGGCCAAAGCATTCCACGTTGTGAGATCGTCTACCTGTTTTCTGAGTGTTTACAAGATTTTGGTGTCAGGATCAGAAACAATGCAAAAATATAGAAAGTGTTACCTGATAGTTAGTGGTGCTATTAATAGTAAGCTGAGCTTGTTTCCATGAATTGGCCTGAGTTCCAGTCCTAGTCCATATCAACCTTTTATTACCTGATACATTAGTGTAGATATTGAGTGTTCCAATATGTGGTCCATACATGTGATACCAGAATTTAAAACATTGTAGGTTGGAGTCACTAGGGGGTATATATGGTGACATAATAACAGCAGTATCATTTAATACTCTAGGACTAGATGCCTCTAGATAGATGTAGTAACCTGGAAAACAAGAACGTTAATTGTCAGATATCACTGACTCAATATTATATCAATGGTGAGTCTTCATGACAGAATGGGTAGAGAAATCCAATTATTTACAAATTGATACCTGTTTGCAATGGGCACTATATTAAGTTATTCACAAGTAATAATATTCATTAACGTGTACTCACCCATTCCTGAATGATCAGACATGGGTCCGGTTCCCTGTGATGCTGTTTTATTTCCATTAACTGTCCAATCAAATTTATCATTGTTGCTCTGCTTCCACTCACAAATGGTATTATCATCAAATGTACAGTCAGCATTTCCTACACCTGCAACAAATAATTAACATACAAGATCAAAATACAAATAATTTACAAATATGACACACACAAAAAAATTAAGGAGCAAAACTATTCCTAATGGATATATGATGTACATAATAAACTTAAATATACATAAAGCAACAAGCAAAGTTCTCACCACTTTGTGAAAGGTCAGCATAATTAGGTACTATTACACAGCCGACTGGTGTTATACTAAGATCATCTATACTAATATCACCACGATATCCTGTACCTTCTACACCATCTATAGCTATCTATAACATAATAATTCATTACACTGTGAAATTATAATTCTTTATTTTTTTATTGGGATTTTTCCCATGTAAAACACATGTTTTAAAAACATTTGGGTAGGGACAAGTTCTATTTTGAGTTTCTTCTTAAAAGATTAAAACTTGTGCTTGCTGTGTTGTCTGTTCTATTTGCTATTCAATAAAAAGGGAGCTGTTATTGCAAACCACTTTTCTGCTAATCATATTGTACATTAATGAAAGCTGGTGTTCTGATACAGATCTCTGATTTTAACTTTGGGTGTGTGTCATTACACCAGCTTACACTTCCAAAAATGCAGATAACATTCATCGTGTATGTTGCAAACATATAATGAATATATATAAACAATCTCAAAAGTATATATATGCATAAGTAATGCATGATGACCACATACCTGATATGGTTTCTTAGTGTATTTAGAAGGGATTCCAACTTGAGCTGTAAACCAAGTGTCTCCTGTATCACCGGACAAACTCCATAAAGTTGCTTCATTGGTTGCTGTATCATGGGAAGTATTTGTTAACACTGAAACCTTTAACGTTCCAATATCAGAACCATACATGTGAGCCCAGAAGGAGAAACATGAGTCTTGCTTTGAGGCCGGAAAAACGGGACTCATAAGTCGAGCTCTGTTGTTTTGTTTCTGATTACTTGCTTCAGTAAAGAGGTAGTAGCCTTGACCTGTTGATGTTGTGTGATCCTGAGATGGGCCTGTATTAATCGATGATGTTTTACCCTTAGATCGCTGCCAATCAAAATCATCACCAGAGTGTATATTGTACCAGCCACAGGTGTCTGTCTCAAAAGAACAATAACCAAGCTTTTGACATTCTCCCTTTACAAATGATACATCATCTATAGCTATATCACTACGGTAACCGGTTCCTCTTACACCTTCGAATACAACCTAAAAATTTTTAAAAAAAATATTAAACTATTATTACTCAATCTAAAATCAATAAACAAAAGGAATAATAAACAAATGAAATAAATAACTCTTAAGTCACAATAAAATTGGCAACAAGCTAGACTAATAGTCAACTGTGAAATTTAAGACTAATCCCACAGAATTCCTTAATTTTCAAAAACTGTTAATTAACATTAAAGTTTGGAGTTTAATTGGCATAAAACTGAAAGGTAGTTATATAAGTGCTAACTATAGACAGATACACATAATGAGAATGAATGCAAGTGGATGTAGTAACAAAAAATCTTTTGGCATACTCTTCTACTAAGGAATCTTTTACATTACTTACATGAAAGTCAGAAGACTGATAAATGCTGACTTTAGCTTCTTGCCATCTGTTACCTTGATCATAAGCTCTACTCCAGGCTGGTGTGGAACTGCTATCTATACTCGAGTCAGATGATGTGGTGTAAACATTTAGTTGTCCGATATCCTGACCATACATATGATAATAAAACGACATACACAACATTTTACCTGTTAAAATATATAGAATACTTATATAAGATTTCTTTATTTCTAAACTTGTGGAAAACTATCAAATATTATTTCGTCCCAACACTAAAGAGCTTGTTGTTTCTATAATTTCTGAGAAGAATGTTTTCTGATTTCTTATGAAATCAGGGGGAATGTAACAGAAACTTATTCTTTTTCTATCTAACAGCAAAGAGAATCAAATATTCATAGCAATTATAGCAAATCCTTGCATCACTTTTATTGAATTTTAGTGTTATAGAAAGTTTACCATCAGGATTCTGATATTCTGGACTGTCCAACCTGGCTGTTGCATTTGTCTTTTGACCGGATGATTCTAAATACATATAATGACCAAATCTTGTGCCGTAACTATGATCACTTGATGGTCCGGTACGTGAACTTGATGTCTGTCCTGCCTGCCATGACCAATCAAAGTCATCGGAATGATCTTGAGTATATCCACAAATATTATGATCTTCAAATTTACACTTAGTATTATAATCAGCTGAAACAATCAGAAAACAGTTAAATTACACTAACCATATAGTTGAGAGGGGGTGGGATAGAGAGAGGGAGAAAGAAAGACTAATTTCATTTTGAAAAGACTAACATAAAAGTAACTCTTTCTTTTAGTAAATTGATTGTACCCTGGGGTCTTAAGAAGAGGGAGGAAACCAGACTTTTGAGAGAAAACCCAGTCGATACAAAGTCAAGATTAAAAACATGACTTGATAACAGACATCAGGTATATCTATAAGACCACTTCACAACATAAGACCAGACCCCAAATTCTTGACTCAGTATTACATAACAGTGTCAATTTTGACTTCAAGGAAAAAGGAAAAAAATTCTCAAATGTGACATTAATCAGTTATTGTACAGATTTTTATTTCAAATCGTGAGTACATCTGAAGACAATGTTAACTTACATGAGCCTGTACAAGCACCATCTGATAAACGTACATCATCTAAAGCTATATCTCCTTGAAAACTTATTCCAGCAACCCCTTCAAAAATAATCTACACAAAAAAAAAATAAAAACAAACTATAAAACACAGCTACTAACATATTTGGTCATGTTTTATATTCCCTAAATGTTATCAAACTAATAATTTTATAAATGTTCTAGAGACCACAAGTCTTGAATTACATTTAAGCCCACAAGTAACTTCCATCTAAACGGTCCAAAGAAATAATCAAATGGGGATTATGTTTAAATGATAGCATATCTAGATCAGATGGATTCAGTGGTTTCCTTAAACATGACCACAGTATATAATCAATAAAAGCAGATGATCGCCATTTACATTTTTCACATAGTATTTATTTTTTCTCGACTCTAAAATGTACTCAAATAGATTAATTAACAATTAAATTAAGGAAAAAACACTAAAATATCAATGTTAGATAATCCCCCAGCTTACAATAAATTGGATTTCAAAAGGACCTTTGTTTATATTGTCTGTAGAGGAAACTGAGGCTGGGAACTCAATTCATCATATCTTTGCAACTTATTCAAAATATCTCAAACAACCATAAGTGGCTTTAAATATTTGTAAAATAAAAATCCAAATAACTCTGTAATGCAGAATTTTTCTAAACGTTTAGGCACAGAAAGTGTTAAAGATAAAAATTCAAAAGTCAAAGCAAACAAATTTGCTAACTATAAATAATATCAACTTGTATACAAGTCAACCTTTAAATGCTAACAGATGTTCCAGAAGGCATAATCTTTCTTATTAATCAAATGTGATATATATCTACCTACCTGATAAGGTCCTGAAGGTATGAATGTTAATCTAGCACGGTACCACTGATTTCCTTGAGTTCCTTGACGTGTCCACAGAATATTACCACTGCCAGACCCACCTTCACCTGGAACCTTGGAGTACACATTCAGAGCATTGATGTTTGCCCCGTACATGTGATACCAGAATGATAAACATCTAGTTTTTCCATCATTAATAGACGGTCCCAGAAGACGAGCTGTTTGATTTATTCTTTTACCAGACGTCTCAATATACATATACCATCCTTGACCTTGATATAGTGAATGAAATAAACTTAAAAAACCATTATGTATATTTTACACACCAAGTACAAAGAGAGCATGGTAAATAAATGGTCATAACAGAATAAGTTCCCCAGATCACGAGCAGATCACCAATCTATATATATTTACCTAAATATCTAGCCCCCCCCCCCTCACACACACCATACTTTGTATTCTAAGAAACAGTAATATCTAAAGAAGAACTATCTATTACCTGTTTGTGTTGTATGATCATTGGTTGGACCTGTTTCCCTTGAACCTGTTGGACCTTGTGATCTTATCCAATTAAAATTATCATCTTTAGCCTGAGTCCATTGACATAAATCACTCTCAAAATTACAATCATATGGTGTCTTAGCTATAAAAAAAGACAAATTCAGAAATCTATACACATTATCAGGAAGTGCTTGAGTCTAGAACATTACAAACCAGTGCTCTTGACTGACTGTTAGTGAAATAGACTGGCCGGTGGAATTTCAAAGAATTTATCCATGAAACAAGAATAAATACAGTTGGTTTAGTGCAAACAATGTTGTTAATATATCTTGCTAATCTGGACTAAATAAAATACATCTAATATTGACTGACAAAATAGACAGACATTTTTAATTAAAATTTGTACAAGACAATTTAACAGAGAAAAGCTCTAATGAACATTAATCCTTAACAGAAAAATTATAAAAAAATGTAATGATTACACAAATTTTTCTGAAATATTCTCTTTAAAATTTGTATTTTACAAGATTTGTATTCATTGCAACTGTTAATGTATTATCACAATCATCATTTTGCAATATACCACATTTGTTTAGTACAAGAAATAATTAAAATCTTACGTTGTGTAGGTAGTGGTGCCATAGTGGTGGTAGGTGATGCTGTTGTTATCTGTTGTGTTTTAGGGTTGGCTTTAGTTGGTTGTACTATAAATATAAACAAAGCATATTATGCATTTCTTTACCTATATAAACCTAGAGATTAAAAATTCTAGTCAAAATAATTGGCACTACATACTATTCTTAAATTTACTGTCAAACATTTAGTTTTTATTATATGTGTAGTTTATATAAACGTTCTGGTGATAAGAAATGGTTAATAGCAAACAATTTCACCACAGTTTGGGTAAAAACCTACGACTGAAATAAAGTCTGACATACAAATTGAGATTCAATCTTATATATATATATATAATAAACTTACAAGTACAATAAGCGCTAGTAAAAACAATATCATCTAGAGCTATATCTCCATGATAATTACTACCAACAGTTCCTTCAATACGGATCTAAAATACATACAAATTATTTTTTAAAAAAGGTAAATTGGTGGATTTCAACCTTTTTGTTTTAGATCTATGACAAGGTAAAATCCCAAATCCCCTTCCAATCTGTTCTGATTATACCTGAACTATGAAGTTATTGCTAGTGGCATTAAGTCATATTGTAGGTGGGAGGATTAAGTGGCCAAATGGTCAAATAAATGCATGTGCTTTAATTTACAATATCTGTTATAGAGTCAGGTGACATGATTTTGATCCCACACTTGTATATGAAACACGTACAGTCACCTGCCAAATCTTGTAGCTTTTCTCCGGGTACTCTTACTGCTAAAACACTTCCTCAAATGAATTTTTGAAATAAAATTGTGCCATTTGTTAGTCCTGAAATTATCTAATTTGTGTTGTGTGGATGGTAAGCCCAATTTTTCACTCTCTCTGGTATATATGACAGCTTAAAATATATGTCCTGTAACGCAAGCATTAACTTCTTGATTTACCCTGGAATAATACACTATCCTTAGGTCTAACGGTAATATATGTTGAACTCGCCTTGTATTTTTGACCATGACTGTTAATGTTAATTCTACCAAGATACCACTGATCTGTTTGATCACCACTTAGTTGCCAGGCTAGAGTTCTCTTTGTACCAATAATAGTATAAACCCTTAAATATCCTATACCAGTTCCCAGCATATGATACCAAAATGTAAAACATTTGGCTGTTCTACCATCCATCATTGAGCTCTCTATCCAAGATTTGTCTCCCAGTTTTTGTGGTGAACTTGCCTCAATAAATGCATAATAACCTGTAACGAATGTATTTTATATCTACATAGATATATATAGATCTTTAATTTGTCATTTGAGAAGCAAGGGTTTCATAGAATTTCTATATCATAGGTTGTTCTGTAGTCAAACAATCACATCATGCCCATTACTAAACATAACTTAGAAAGAAGAATCTAGATGAAGATGAATAAAATAGAATTTTAAGAATGTGAAAATCCATATACAAAAATACAATACAATGCAAGGGAAATCAAACAAGAAAAAACAGATCAATTTGTCGATTACGATGGGTGAATTGAACCATAGCACAGATTCAAAAGTGAATGCCTACAACAAGTTCACAAATCATTTGTAAAATAATTTATAACAACTGTAATAATAAGACCAATATGTGCACTTACCTAAACCTGATTGCCTTGTATGATCATAAATTGGTCCTGTAAAAGAACTACCAGTTTGACCTCTACCTATTATCCAATCAAAATCATCCCCTGTCCTTACATTACTCCACGAACAAAAGCCTTTCTCAAAATCACAATTTCCTGCAAAAATAGTGAAACTTGCAATTAACTTTATGCAGTAGTGGGCATTGCTGTTATTCCTGAAGTAATGCTGATAAGCATTATTTCATACCAAGTTCACTGTTCGACCAATTAAAATGTAAATTATGATGAACTATTATGATGACCAATAAAACCAGTCAACATTAATATGCCATCCATTATTACCCTTAACCATTGCTTCAGAAATATGAGAAAGAAATGGGGTTTAACATCCACTCAACCCAAACTAGGTCATTTCAGGATTATCATACGGTTCAATGTTATTTCAATTATTTGCTTGTGCGTGTAGGATTCTTTAGCAATGGGAGGGGGGGGGAACTGGAGGATTCAGAGAAAACCCACGAAATTGGACAGATGATCCAACTCCTTGTCCTGTACAACTAGGGAATCAAACCACGCCAGTTGACTTATTTAATGACAGACCTTATGATACAGAATGCATCTGCTAACCATTTGGCCATCCAACCTCCCTCAGAAATATAAACAATAAGCAGGTGGTTCTAGCTATTTTTTGCCTGGACTGTGATGCTTCTGCCTACACTTCTTCATATCAGAACTGATAAGAACTCACTTTAGTTCTATTACACTTTCTTTGTCAGCCCTGCATGTGCAACCACTGACAAGAGACAACCGAGCTTGAAAAAAATCCCCACAGCCATGATTTTAATCTGGGAGAGTCTAGTTGAGAGATCAATGCCCTATTGCTGGATCACTGTGGCCCCGTTCAGACAACTGAGCTGTCCAACCTCTTACACATAGGTTTCATGATCTGCAGATGATCACTTTTTCTTCTTTTGTGATTCATATATTATTATATACTATTAAAAAAAAGTAGGGGATATTTGATTTTGGGGGCATAATACTAAAATATGCAAATGACTACGAAAAAAGTCACTATAGAACCTAACAGAAGAAACATTTCCAGTTACATGTGACGCCCAAACGCACCAATAGCTACCGCATGGAATGCAGGTGATGCTTGGGATCATCATGGGGGTCCAACCCAAGATTTGCACGACTCTGACTTTAAATGTTACAGTCATTGTGGCATTGAATTCCAGGGTGGAAATATCAGTTTAATTGTTTTAGTGACCAGAAATTTTGATATGCGTCGGCTTACCCAAAATGAAAGGTTACGTGCCCTTGGCATGCTACAGATCGGCACAACACAGGCGGTTGTGGCGCGGAGATGAATGTTTCTCAGTCTGTCATAAGCTGGCTATGGTGCAGATACCGTGATACACAATCTGTACAGGACAGACCACGCTCAGGTCGACCAAGGGCGACAACTCAAGCCCAGGATCGATTTATCCATACCTTGGCCTTGAGAAATCGTGTCATCACAGCAAATCAGATCAGCGCTCGTCTTCAAACAGACACTGGTGTGAGAGTGAGTGGCCAGACGATTCAGAATCGACTGCATAGGGGTGGGTCACCTTCGCGCCCGACGTCCTCGCGTGATCCCTTGTTTGAGAGATCATCACATTCAGGCAAGACGTCGTTGGTGTAGGGATCGTCAACACTGGGATAATCGACGCAGGAGCAATGTGATGTTTTCAGATGAGTCAAGGTTCACTGTTGATTTTTTGGACAGACGTAGGAGGGTGTGGCGTCGTTGAAACAAGCGCTTCCAAGACGTTAACGTCATCAGACATGATCGATTTGGGGGTGGTTCTGTTATGGTGTGGGGAGGCATCACTGTTGCTGGAAGAATGGCTTTACATGTTGTTGCAGGGCGTGTTACAGGCCAGTACTACCGGGACAACATCTTGGCAGTCCATGTTGTGCCGTTTGCACAGGATGACAACGCAAGATGTCACAGGGCCAGGATCGTTACAGGTTACCTCCAACAACAGAACATCACCACATTACCTTGGCCAGCACTGAGTCCCGACCTCTCCCCCATCGAGCATGTCTGGGACATGCTTGGACAGAGGTTACGTCAACGTCAACAACGTCCTGCCAATGTCCAAGAACTTGCTGCTGCGTTGCAACAGGAATGGGACAATCTGGACCAAAATGACCTTAGACGTCTCATTAGGAGTATGCCACGTCGGATCAATGCTTGTTTGGCAAACAGAGGAGGATTTACCCGTTACTGACTTTGTTGTGATGCTGTGGTAACTTTGCTGTTTGACCCCGGGTATCATTTTACCCTTATAATGGTCAGTCTGTGCCTTACTTAGTCTAACGATCATTTGGAATAAATTGATGAATGTGAACTTCATTTCATTTTGTCATTTGTTTCTTCGTCAGTTTCATTAGGTGACTTTAATAACACTTAAAAATCAAATATCCCCTACTTTTTTTGAATAGTATATGTAAGGTCAATTGTCATGTTTTTCAATGAGTATATATTATTTTACTTAAATTACTTCTGAGATCAATCATAATTACCTATCATACCTGGTTATTCTAGTTTCCGAATTTAAGAAGCTTACCTGGTAGGTTACATGGCCCATTTGTCAAACTAATATCATCTATAGCCATATCACTTTGATAACCCTTGATCTTTCCTTCAAACGTCAGTGTAAAATTATTTGTGTTTATAATAGTTACACTGGCTTTTAACCATTTATTAGCCTGAGCTCCTGACAGTGACCATATTGTATTATATTTTAAGGGATCGTGCGTAAATACTTTTAGTGTTCCCATCGACTGGCCATACATATGATAGTAGAATGATAGACATTGACCATTAGTGGGTGGCAGCACAACAGAAGTTAATCGTGCAAAATCTCCAGGTTTTCTCGGAGAACTGGCTTCAGTGTACATGTAATGACCTAAATAAAAAACATCATTAATAAATTATTGGCCAGGTACAATAATTTTTTTTTTACATTTAAACTTCTGAGTCATAGTTCAACAAGCCAACAGTGAGGCTGATGTCCCCCGCCGAAATCCCAAAATAAATAGATGACACATATTAATTAATCGCACATTTATTTTTTTCAAACGTATCGACCAATCAAACTGAACACGAAGTGTCATCCAAAAATTGCTTATCTCTGCCTACCGTAAGAAGAAAATGCTCATCTTCGAACTCCATCAAGGCATTGACCTAATAAGCATACACACCAATTTTGAACATTTTAACTCAATTCGAAGGAGAGTTATTGTGTTCCAAAGTCTCGGCAAATCAAATTGCTTATCGCTCTGCTTACCCTGAGCAGAAAATGCTCATTATCGATCTTAGTCAAGGTATTACTGTAATGAAACTATACACCAAGTTTCATCACTCTCACTTAATTAGAACTAAAGTTATCGTGTCCCAAAGCATCAACCAATCAAATTGCTTATCTCTGCTTACCCTAAGCGGAAAATGCTCATCTTCGAACTCCATCAAGGCATTGACCTAATAAACATATACACCAAGTTTGAACATTTTAACTCAATTAGAAGGAGAGTTATTGTGTTCCAAATTCTCGACCAATCAAATTGCGTATAGCTCTGCTTACCCTGAGCAGAAAATGCTCATTATCGAACTTAGTCAAGGTATTACTATAATGAAACTATACACCAAGTTTCATCAATCTCACTTAATTAGAACTAAAGTTATCGTGTCCCAAAGCATCAACCAATCAAATTGCTTATCTCTGCTTACCCTAAGCGGAAAATGCTCATCTTCGAACTCCATCAAGGCATTGACCTAATAAACACATACACCAAGTTTGAACATTCTAGCTCAATTAGGAAGAGAGTTATTGTGTCCCAAAAAGTGTGACGGACAGACAGACGGACAGACAGACAGACGAACCCATTTTAATAGTCCCCCAACTTTCTTCGAAAGGCGGGGGACAATAAACTTTCTTAGATTCACAATAACAGTCCTTTTGAACAGGAAATTTTTAGTATCCAAAAGGGAGCCATTTCAGTTTATACCAGACTTTGTCTGTGTTATATATATATATTCCCAAATATGATCAGTAGTGGATCTTACTGTATCAGTACAATCTCTGGAGTAAATAGCATGACCAGGCTCAGAAAGATGGAGGCGGCACAGGTGTGGCATGGGTTGGGGAATTATCTTGCTCTGGCCCATAATAATTCTCACGACCAAGTAATTAGGAAGAATAGGACATTTATTGTTGGACCAGTTTTTATATAAATATAATAAAAATACCTTGTGCTGTTCCGTATGTATGATCACTAGGTGGACCAGTATAGGAACTACCAGTTCTTCCTTTCGACCATGTCCAATCAAATTTACCAGCTTGTTTAAATCCACAGATGTTTTTATCCTCAAAATTACATTTACTTACTAAAATAAATTTTACATATATCTATTTACTAAAATAAAATTTACATTCATTTATTTAATAAAATGAAGCTTACATACATTAATTCTAATGGTAACAAGTTTGAAATTAATACCTAAAAATATTCCAACCATTTTACACTTTCTGTCAAAATAGACCCAGTAAATCTATGCAGCTGTAGGGTTGCTCTACTAAGTTGCGGTTAGAGCACAAAGTAATTGTCCAAGAGTTTAGACTCTGATTGAGTTCACAGTAAATTAAACTTACATGTTGTTTGTTTACATGGCAGACGTGAAAAGGTGACATCATCAATAGCAATATCACCTAGATAACTTATTCCTCTAACAGCTTCAAAAATAATCTAAAAGATAATTAATATTAAATATTAGCACCCAATATTCTTTATTTCTAATATTGTTGATAACTGTTTATATAACATTTTGACACCTACCCTAAAATGCTGCTGATTAACAACATCAATCTGTGCTTGTATCCACTTGTTACCTTGAGAACCCGTCTCTGTCCAGATTTCTGTGCCGTTTGTAGAGAAATCAACAGGTGATGTGTAAACAGAAAGTCGGTTAACGTGAGGACCATACATATGATACCAGAAGGTTAGACACGAACCCTGGGTAAAGCCAATTGGAAGAGAGAAAAGTCGGGCTGTATCGTTGATTCTACGAGGAGAAGAGGTCTCAATATAGGCATAGTAACCTTGAGCTGAAAATCAAAGTTTGACATAGTGTTATTCACTATTTTTAATTCTTTTCCTGTGTCTATTTTAAGTCATCGCATCCTTATCATGTATGACATTAATTCTATAAGAGTTGTCTCCCTTCAATCAGTATTCATGGTGAGCCTAAGATTGATATGAAATGAAATGAAATGGGGTTTAATACAATTCCTTGTCACGAGTCCTCGTCCTGCATCACTGTCAAGAGGAAACTAGACTGAAATATTTTCAGTCAACACTGGGATCAAACTTGGGACCTGGTTAGAAACTTAGCACCTTATACACTGAGCCATACCTTGGTTCAGTCAGACTGTTACTAAGAGACCAGAATACCATATTACATCACATTGCCTTTAATACAAATCATCCAACTCTTAAAGCAGATACCGTCATATATAATTATGTAGAAATGTGAAAATGTTGCACTACATATTATAAAACAGAAAAAATTACTGTAATAGTTCTTACAATTTCCTTGAGTATGATCAAACGATGGTCCAGTTCCTCGTGAAGATGTCCTTGTTCCTCTTGACCAATCAAACTGGTCCGTTGTAGACTGATTCCAGCGACAAAAATCCTTTTCAAATGTACAATCATATGGTGTAGGTGCTGAAATTGTTTGAAAAACAGTTTTTTTAAAGAAATTGTCAGTTCCTTTGAGCTCCACAGCACATAAACATATGCATTTTAAAGGTAATAAAGCCAAACCAATTGTTGGGTTGCAATAATGAAACAAAACACAAGTGTCATAATACTTCCTTCTTAATCAATAGGAAACAACAAACCTTTGTCACTTGTAACGGTAACATTTAAAATCAAAGTTGTCTGGGTACACAATATTTAAATACAATATTTATAAGTATATACCTTGTGTAGGAACAGTAGTTGGTGGAATTGTTGATAAACCAGGTAAATAATTGACTGCAGAATCAGCTGGCAGAGCTGAAGCAAAAAAAGATTTAATACTATTACTATCAGTGACATCTTAAGAGTTTGTTCAGATTGGAACAGTTCTTGCCTTCAGTCAATTCTACTTTGCCATGGGAACACTATTTGATAAGTAATAATGACAATGATGATCTGGAAGGTACCCTAGTAGTAGAAAGTAACCTTTTATCAGAAGACTCAAAAGTTGATGTCATTTGCATCTTTGCATACTGAATTTACTTCCAGATACATATACCTGTGCAGACTTAAGATTATAACATAATATAATGATAAAATCGTCTAATCATTGTCTACCTGTACAGTATGAATCTGTAAATGTGATGTCATCAACAGCTATATCACCTCTATAACCTGAACCTCGTATACCCTCAAATATTATCTACAATCAAAACCATGAGCCTATGAATATCTGATAATTCTATTAAACACAAGTTCACATATTTATCACAAGTTAAATATATTTCATTGCTTAAATCATTTTTGCAAAACTTTTCACTTGTTGTACAAGAAGTGCAATGTTAACAAAATGACAACAAAATATTAATGGAATAACCACCTTATTCATATTTACAGGTGTTAACCATGCAGCCATATATTTACATCAAAGCAATAGGCAAATAGATAAATTAATATGTCTCTCAAACTTGTCATTAAAAATATTTAGAGAATAAGTTTGTCTTTTCTATACTTACATAGTAGTTTTTAGGACTAACAATTGAGACTCGTCCTTGAAGCCAGATATTACCATGATCAGTTGTCAAAGACCAAATAGTTGTGTTAGTAGTAGCGTTAACTGCTTGGTAAACAACATTTAGATATCCAACAGAGGCACCATACATATGGAACCAAAAACTCAGACATCTGGGGGCACTTGTTGGTGAAAACATGGTACTCTTTAACCAGGCTCGGTCTCCTTGTACCCTTGGCCGTGATGATTCTATAAACATGTAGTGACCTGAAAAAGGAATTTTATTTTATCAGTCCCACAGGTTTTCAAGATGACATAAAGTCTTTAACCAAACATACATTATGCAAGAGCTAAATCTGCCTATTGCAGACCTTTCTTTAGGCCTGAAATATTATCTAAATTATTAATAAGACATTAATCAATTTATCCAGACCATAATCAACTCTCAATGTCATCACTAGCCTGCAATATTTTTTTTGGATTAGGATCCATTCTGCTGCTCAGCGCGCATTCATTAATAAATCAAGAAATGGATAATCAAGACTATGTTTTTTAGACTTTAATAATGATGATTAAGGCTAGTCCTTAAATTCAATAACTAGTTCAGAGTGGATCAATCTGACTTAAATTTTCAGCAAATTTCCTTTACTTTGTCTAGTTTTTAACTATTATAGTGAGAACTCTTTATCTAATTTCCCATAATGTATCTCTAATTCAATTGATAATGGCAGAATTATCTCATGCAATACATACAAACACATTACATAAAACTGTAAGTCTAAATCTGACCAAAATATTGTATTGTTATGTGATCTGATCAAAATATTGTTTTTAAATGTCATCTGATCAAAATATTGTTTTTAAATGTGATTTGATCAAAATAATTTCTTTAGATGTGATCTGATCAAAATATAATGTCTTTAGATGTGATCTGATCAAAATGTTTACATGTGACCTGATCAAAATATTGTTTTAGAAACAACTGAAAAATGGAAAATATTATTAGTTATTCTCATACAATATTTGTAGTATAATTGAAAACTAATTTACCTGCAGAAGTTGTTGTAGTATGATCAGTACTGGGTCCTGTATATGATGATCCTGTTCCTCCTTGCCCAATAATCCAGTTAAATTGATCTACACCAGAAGGGTTTGACCATGAGCAGAAAAATCCATTCTCAAAATCACAATTACCTTTAAAAATATATTATAGACAAACAATTCATTTGTTATTAAATAATAGGTCAATAATGCCCCTCAAGCAAAATCCTCTCATTCTTCAGCATCTTCCGATCTGGAATAGTTTCCCTCAAATGGGAACCAGAATAAAGAATAACAATCCTTTTTTCATTCCTTTAGAACTTTATTGAAAGTCTCTGATTTATTTTAAAGCCTGGGCTGTTGAGTTAACTGGTTTATAGACATGTATCCAAACATCAAATTCAGCTAGTTGGCAAAGTAAGTGTAATTCAGAATGAAGAATTAAAGTGGTTTACTTTTGAATTATTGCATTTCTTTATATCAGTGATGGGATTTCAAAATTTTTCTTGTCAGACATTTTTACCAAAAATAAAGAGACTTAACTCTGATAGTTATTTAAGAAGACAGTTTTTAGACCACACACAAAAGTATAAAGTATAAAATCTATATTAGCATAAGATCCTGCAATGTTCTCAATTCAGATGATTAATATAGTCAATGTAATAAATTTACCTTGTGCTTCACATGGACCATCAAACACACTGATATCATCGATAGCTATATCTCCTCTATATCCATATGCTGTCACCGCTTCAAACACAACCTGGTATAAAATATTTAGAATAAGAACTAACTATTTTCAAATTTGTACATATATCCTGACTTGTGCACACATACTTATTGATAAATGAGTTACATGAAAATGTTTAATAAGAACATGTACAAGCATACTATGTGGAACAGGAATCGAGCACAATGCCACTCTTGGAATTGTGACACAGTCCATCTCTGTCAACTGATCCACAATTGTTGAAGGAACAAGCATGCTAAGCTTCATGCTGATCGTACTTGAATTGACAAAGGATCAGGCTTCCTCCAAGAACGTCATGCCCAAGAACAACAATAAGATTGTTGTCCAAAAAGAAAACAAAGTTCCAAAGAGGTTATTAACCCCTCACAATCTCCTGAGATTCCGGAATATCTTTTTTTTCATTCATTCGAGAGAGTAGTCCAGGTAATTTCAAATCAGCAAGACGTATTCCAATCTTGAAAACAAATCTTTTAGCTAAATGACACCTTACTACAAGTTGCATCTGTTAGTTCCATTGTTTAGGTGAGAAAATAAAAAAATAGTCTTTGCTTGAAAATGTGGTAGAAATCTATAACGGGGTGATGTGTTAGAGTTGACAGGTTCGTACCTGATATGGAACTGTATTTGGTACTAAAGATGCTAATCCCACAACCCAACTCTTTCCTTGGTTTCTAGATTTTGACCACAAAGTCTGGTTGTTGTTTCCTCCTGTCTTCATCAGAACGTTTAATGTTCCAATATTACTTCCAAACATATTATAGTAGAATTTCATACACTTAGCATCCATTGATCCAACAGACGGGCTGATTAATCTTGCTGTCTGTCCCGTTTTTCGAGGACTTGCCTCAATGTACATATAATAACCTGCAATTAAATAAATAGTATTGTGATGAAAAGAAAAACAGCCCAAGGGTCATGCTGCAACACTTTGTAATATAATGCCCAAATTCTTAAAAAAATTAATAAGCAAAATTGTACAATAAATACCTTTTGATGTTCCCAGGGTATGATCGGCTGCTGGTCCTGTATAAGTAGTACTGGTACTTCCACGATTACGTGACCAATCAAAACTATCGGTTTTATCTTGGGTCCAACCACAAAGTTTACTGTCTTCAAAATCACACGCAATTTGTACTGAAAGTGAGAATGAATTCCATTAGAAATAAAGACATGTAACTTAAAGTATAATTTAACATAGGCGTTGGAGTAACTTTTTACTATATTCTTCATGTAATAGTATTGAAAATTATACATCATGCAAAATTCTCTTCATTAAATTCTTGATTCACACTAAAATTTACCTGTGGATGGACATAATCCGCTTAAAACTTTAACATCATCTAATCCAATATCACCTTTATACCCTGGTCCTCGAACACCTTCAAATACTATGTTAAACTGATTCTTCTGTGTAGGGATTTGGTACTCAGCAAAGTTCCATTTATTACCTTGGGATGTTCCTTTCTTCCATACTGGTGATCCTAGGGTAGCTCCAACCTACAAATATAATAATGTATCGAATTCTTAAAGAGAGAGCGATAGAGAGAGCAGAGGATCTGATGAAAACCAATGAAGTTAGGTAGCAGAGGACCATTCTCCTGGATACCTACAAGCTGGGATCAGTTGGCTTCCTACATGACATGCAAAGCAGGTATAATTGAAAAAACATTGATGGATATATTTTAAAACACTACCAGTAGGCCACAAATATATTCATGAATAAATTCCTTAATCAATAGGCGAAAAACAGGTCGTGATTTTTCATATTAATGGAATAATATTGATTCAAATAATTGAATTCAATAACAGAATTATTTCTCACCTTAATGTAAACACCCAACTGATTAACGTGAGATCCGTACATATGATACCAGAACTGTAGACAGTATTGTTGATTAGCTAGAGCAGTTTTTGATACCAGTCTAGCTGTATCATTAACAACACGAGGGGCTGACGTTTCAATATACATATACCATCCTTTCCCTGTAACGTCAACATATTAATTACTACTATAGTTTTTGCTTCAGATAACATATCTCTTGAGTTTTTATCAAGGAATAGTATTTTATTACATATCTCAAACTACTGTCATTACATATAAAAGGTCATTTAGTAATTGGGATAAAAAATTATATACCCAGCTATAACCTATCTCTATGATCATCACATGATAATGTTTAAATGTAGCTTATTTAAGATTTCGGGTCAATTTTTTCATTGGGTGACCTGATAATCGATTCCCGTTTGTTGAGAGGTTTGTACAGTGAATGACCCATGCACTGTACTTGATAACAAAAGGTAAATTTCACCTACATATTATTTTTATAGAAAAAAGTCTGGTTTTATCCAGATACTGTATAATACAACAGTCTCCATTTTTAGATGAAGACTGTCAGGTTTAAGTTATTTACAAGTGTATCACAAATATCGGGTGGTAGGCCTTAGGTAATGGGTTTTAAGGGATTTCAACACAAAATTAAGCAAAATTTCCCCAAAGTTATCAAGATTGGCCTTTTAAAGGAACATCTCTTAAGAATGTATGAATGTCTAATGACAAATTTCTTGGTTAGCTATGTACTAAAAAACACCAATTTATGTAGAATTGCTTACTGCTTTGTGTAGTATGGTCATTGGTTGGACCAGTTAAGGAAGATCCAGTTGGACCTTGAGCTCGATTCCAATCAAATATATCATCTTTTGCCTGAGTCCATGTACAAGTATCTTTCTCAAAATCACAATCAAAATCAGACTGTTTCACTGCAAACAGAAATATAAGAGAAAAAATGTAATTTGTATATCAAAACTATAAACGATTAAATAAGAAATGAACATTAAAAGTTGATAGTTGACCATAATAGCATTAACTTAATTCAAAGTATATTTCTTCTAATAATAACAATATTCAGTATTTGATTTATTATATCATTATCTCCTCCACAACATTTGTTATTATTAAGTCAGTTTTGTAAGAATTATGCCCCTATTAAAGTAAATTATGATGAGCCTATAAGAATTTGATTAAAAGCTTCAATATATTTGACACTCCATAGGACAATGATGGTCATGTTTTTATGCTGTTTTTAAATCGTGACTTGCTGTGCAGTATTTCTAATGACAAGACATAATTCTCAATTTTCAGACTATAAAAACATTATTGTTACAATTGAACTAGTAACAATTGATAATACCGGGTACTTTTATTAAAAATAACGTATACAAACCAAATGGAGTAGGAGTTGTTGATAGTCCTGCAGGTGGTGTTGGCGATGTAAAAGCTGGATTAGCTGCTGATGGTTTCACTGTAAATGTAAGATAAAATAAAACATTAGCTACAATTGCTTTTTCATTGATAGAACATAAAGGGTTTTCAAAAATATATAGAAATAAAATGAAATAAAATCTAGTTTCATGTATTACTGGTCTGTTTAATGAAGAAGGGATACACCATTATGCTATGCAGTGTGATATGGGGGGGAAATTTGCCATACAAAACCTCTTTCCTTTATTTGTCCAATATGAAGGATGTCATACTTTCCATGGTATTTTGGATGATTTGCATCACTGACTACAGGAAACGTTAGTCCCCTCTGCCAAATGTAGGAGAAAACTCTCATAGCTAAATTGTGCGAAATCAAAATTATGTAAGCTATACCTGCACACTTTGATGATGTAATTGAGACATCATCTATAGCAATATCTCCGTAAGAATTTGATCCTCTTATACCTTCAAATCGTAGCTAAAATAAAACAATTATACACAAATTTAAAAGAAATATTTTGAAAACCAACAAGTATTACTAATTAGTTTAAACTTATCATTTTGGAAGCTATATGAAAAGAAACCCATAAAGATCAAAGGGGCCACAGATGAATTTAATTTATAACATGCTGCAATTTGTGTTCAAGATGAACATACCATATAAGGTTTGCTTTGATGTGGCACTGGCACTGTTCCAAAATACCAAGATTTTCCTTTGTTACCATTCTGTGTCCACAGTAGCGTGTGAGTTGTGTTGGCCGCATCATCAAGATATATATTTAATGCACCTTTAATATAGAAATGTCTTTTATAATCACACAGGCATGTCATTTGGCATTAACTAATAAATTAATGAGATTGGGGATCTTAAAATTATTTTTCTGGGCTAAAACAGAGATGGGCTATATGCAAGATTTCCAGCAAGTAAGTTTCACTGCCAGTCAGAGAAGACTTGGCAAATGACTTAATGGGAGCCCTGCAAGCACAAATTTCTTGATTACAATTTAGTTAAGTTACACTTTCGGGGATAAACTATTTAATCTTAATTTTGTTGCTATTACTAAGCTAACCTATTTTATTATTTCAATATAAAAGAATGTGAGAACTTACCGATTCCACTACCATACATATTATACCAGAAAGTGAAACAGCTATAACCTTTATTAAAAGGCTGTAATTGTTCACTGATCAACCAGGCTTTATCATTCACGGTTTGTGTTATAGACGTTATAAACATATATCCACCTACACAAAATACATTTTAAAACAATCTTAAAGAAAATCTGTCCAAAAAAATAACAACACTAGTAATATATACTGTATCCAGCATCAATCAAAATACTTACTTAATTCTCAGATCACTATTTACTACAATTACTTAAAATAATTCATTATGCAATTACTATAATTGCATATGCAGGTACTATATCTATTTGTGAAATTACGTGTACAACGACTATATCTATTTGTGAAATTAGTATAATTACTTGCACACATACTATAATTACTTGCACAAATATTATTATTACATGTGCAGTTACTATAATTACATGTGCATGTGCACTAGAGGGAGGGGATAAATCTTACCATCTGAGGTGCCTTGTGTATGATCGTTCATAGGACCTGTGTACCTACTATCCGTCGAACCTTTCCCACTCAACCAATCAAAATTATCTCCATTCTGAGTATTATGCCAGGAGCAGGAACCTTTGTCGAAATCACAATCTCCAGGGCCAGGACAAGCTCCATTTACAACTAACACATCATCTAACGATATATCACCTTGATATCCGTTGCCTATAATAGCTTCAAACACAGCCTATAATATACACAAATATCTAACGTTTTATACTATTCAAATAACAAGATATCCTGCTAAAATTCCAAATAAATTAAAGCAGCTCGACTTTACTGATTGAGTTCCAAATGAAGTGTTGCATCGATCTGAAATGTTATTTCGATTACTGATGGTCCAGCACCAAGTGATTAAAATATTATTTATTAGATGTACATGATATCGATTACTCATCAAATGTAGATTTTTTTACTGCTCTTCAAACTTAATAATAAAAAGAATTTACATGCTTGATATTAGTGATTCATCTCTCCCATATTTTCAGAGTCATTTTGTTTATAATAAGTGATGCTGGATTATGGAGAATGTCAGGGATGTGTGCAACTCAACAAATATGTAAGACCAAGTTGCAAGAATCATTTTATGCATTGGATACAAACCTCCCAGGAACTTGTAGATTTCACTGTCACTGAAGCCTGCAACCATTTCTTTTGTTGCTGCCCCGATCTCTTCCAAATGGGTCTTCCAATATTTCCTCCAGATCTTCTATAGACATTAAATGTTCCTGTTGTTCGTCCGTACATATAATACCAGAATGTGAGACAAGCACCGTTAGATGCAGGGTGAGATATACTGATTAATCTGGCTTTCTGTCCTACTTGTCTTGGTCTCGATGATTCAATATACATATAATGACCTGAAACGTTGAGAAAGTAATACCATCTTACATGTTGCTAAATCAAATTTCTACAAAAACCAGTTGTTGAACCAAGGAAACTTCAAGGCACATCAAATGGGGGACTTATTGTGAACTAGTTTATTATTAAGTATTTTCAATAATTAAGTTACCTTTAGTCGAAGCATATGTATGATCATTAGGAGGACCAGTATTAACAGAGCTTGTAGATCCAGTATTTCGTAGCCAGTTAAAATCGTCTCCAGTGTCTTGTTGATATCCACAAATACTATTATCTTCAAAGCCACATGTACTCAATGCTCCTACAACAGATAAACACAAATACAACACACATTTTCCCTGATTTAATGCTGATTATAAGACACATACCTTCTAAAACTGGTAAAACTGGCTTAAATAAGTGTGTTGTTTACACTAGAATATATGCTGCAAGCAGCATTATCTTAGAAATGCTTAAGATCTGAACTCAATGCATTAAAATTGTTTTTTCCCAGGCTTATAACTCCAATTTGTCACTCATCACTAGTGTGTCTAGTCATTTGGATAGAGACAAAAGTGAATATTCTTCTTTCAATTTAAAAATAAAGTTATTATCAATGCTAAACAATGGTTTGAGATGAGCTGATATAAGTAGAAATGTCCTACTGTTCTATACTTGTCTGGGCTAATGAAGATCAGCATGCTCCATGCAGCTGTCAAGGGTTCTTTTATGTGCCAGGTTTTTCACCCCATTCCCAGAACTAGATGTTGTCTTTTCAGACCGTTCGTCCTACATCATGGAGAAGGGGGAATAACACCGAAAAATTCTGATGAAATTTTTCGCAAACGAAGGGATCGAACACCGAACAATTATGAAAATTTTTTTGTCTTACCACACAAACCATCAGATACCGATATATCATCTAATGCAATATCTCCCTTATAATTTGTTCCTCGTACACCCTGGAAAACTAGTGAATAAGTTGTGTTTGATACAATGTCCACAGAACTTTGTTTCCAAGCTGATCCTTGAGTTCCTTTTTTCGTCCACAGAGGAGATCCGGTGGTCTTTCCAGACTGGATATAAACATTCAGTGTGTTCACATCTGGGCCATACATATGGTACCAGAATGTAAGACATTTTGGAGTAGCAGACGCAATAGGTGGACTAACAAGCATAGCATTATCTCCTGCTTTTCGTGGATTAGAAGTTTCAATAAAGATGTAGAAGCCTTGATCTAAAAAAAAAAAATAATAGTAAGATTCAACAATATGACTATGTTATTTAATAAATACTCACATTAGCTTGGATTCAATTGGATAAAAAAAAGGGACTTCAAAAGATTTAACCCAACACATATGCCGAATTTTTAATTCATATCTTTGTGAATAATAAACAGAATTGAACCCATTTTGGACTTACATTCCATTACGAGATAAACTTTCGCAATTGTAGTTTGCAAGTGATTCGAAATCCCTCAAATGATGTTCAACAGATATAAGGCAGGAGTCATGGAGAGATATTTAACTATAGATAGATTAGTGTGATTGAATTCCTACTGCAAAGGGTTCTAATAGGTGCACGTCAATGTGTGCACAGGGCCCAAAATCTTTTTGTCCCATCTGAATGACTACACACTGTCCCTTCCCAGGCCCTCTGTGCTGCACTACTGATATGGGGGAAACAAACTGGAAAATCTTGATGAACTTTCTTGGCCAATGCATGGATCAAACACAGAACCTGCAGATAAGTGAGCAATTGGCTTACGCACTGAACTGCCGTGCATTCTTACAAGATTATACTTAATATTGTGATAAATTTAAAATGACTGTTTATCTATTTTTATTCTTACCATTTCCTAGAGTGTGATCCACTGATGGTCCTGTTCCTGAAGAACTTGTACCCCTGTGGGTTCTTGTCCAGTCAAAATCATCATTAGCTGCCTGTTTCCATGAACACAAGCCTTTCTCAAAAGTACAATCATATTGTGAAGGTGCTGAAAATAAATAAATGAACGAATGAATGTAAAAATAGGTTGCCAGGCAACGAAACATACGCCCACACAGCAGCCAAATCGTCAGGGCAGTCAACAAGAGTTGTTGCATTTTAAGTAATCATCAGAAAATCATAATTCAAACTCACCCATAACTACGGTGTAACTGTGATATAATCAAACGTTTTTTTAAATCAGATAATAATTGTGACCTCCAGAGGGACCACAAGCTAAAAAGGGTGATTTTTTGTACAATCGGGGGACATAATTCAGGAAGTAATGATCAGATGGGCGCAAATATCGATAGGAACCAAGATCTTTGGGTTATAAACATACATGTCAAATTTCATCAAAATCGATTCAAAATTGTGACCTCTACAGGGTCCACAACCTTGATATAACATATTTTCACACTATTCGTGTACAAACGGCGGCCATTTTGTCCGTCAATTCTAGTCCGATTTTCACGAAATTCAAAATCTCTCTTCATTACCATGTAACGGTGATATAGCCAAACGTTTTTTTAAATCGGATAATAATTTTGACCTCCAGAGGGACCAATAGCTAACAAAAGCGATTTTTCGGAAAATCTGGGGACATAATTCAGGAAGTTATGATCCGATGGGCGCAAATATCGAAAGGAACCAAGATCTTTGGGTTATAAACATACATGTTAAGTTTCATCAAAATCGGTTCAAAATTGTGACCTCTATAAGGTCCACAACCTTTATATAACATATTTTCACACTATTTGCGTACAAACGGCGGCCATTTTGTTCGTCAATTTTGGTCCGATTTTCTTGAAATTCAAAATCAACCTTCATAACCATGGAATGGTGATATAATCAAACGTTTTTTTTAAATCGGATAACAATTTTGACCTCCAGAGGTACCACAAGCTAAAAAGGGCGATTCTTCGGACAATCAGGGGCCATAATTTAGGAAGTTACGATCCGATGTGCCCAAATATCGAATGGAACCAGATCTTTGGGTTATAAACATACATGTCAAGTTTCATCAAAATAGGTTCAAAATTGTGGCCTCTATAAGGTCCACAACCTTGACATAACATATTTTCACACTATTCGCGTACAAACGGCGGCCATTTTGGCAGTCAATTTTGGTCCGATTTTCACGAAATTCAAATTCAACCTTCATAACCATGCAACGGTGATATGATCAATTGGTTTTTTAAATCGGATAACAATTTTGACCTCCAGAGGGACCACAAGCTAAAAAGGGCGATTTTTCGGACAATCAGGGGCCATAATTCAGGAAGTTACGATCCGATGGGCGCAAATATCAAAAGGAACCAAGATCTTTGGATTATAAACATACATGTCAAGTTTCATCAAAATCGGTTCAAAATTGTGACCTCTATAAGGTCCACAACCTTGATATAACATATTTTCACACTATTCGCGTACAAACGGCGGCCATTTTGTCCGTCAATTTTGGTCCGATTTTCACGAAATTTGAACTCAACCTTCATAACCATGGAACGGTGATATAATCAAACTTTTTTTTTTAAATCGGATAACAATTTTGACCTCCAGAGGGACCACAAGCTAAAAAGGGCGATTTTTCGGACAATCAGGGGCCATAATTCAGGAAGTTACGATCCGATTGGCGCAAATATCGAAAGGAATCAAGATCTTTGGGTTATAAACATGCATTTGAAGTTTCATCAAAATCGGTTCAAAATTGTGACCTCTATAAGGTCCACAACCTTGATATAACATATTTTCACACTATTCGCGTACAAACGGCGGCCATTTTGTCCGTCAATTTTGGTCCGATTTTCACGAAATTTGAACTCAACCTTCATAACCATGGAACGGTGATATAATCAAACTTTTTTTTTTAAATCGGATAACAATTTTGACCTCCAGAGGGACCACAAGCTAAAAAGGGCGATTTTTCGGACAATCAGGGGCCATAATTCAGGAAGTTACGATCCGATTGGCGCAAATATCGAAAGGAATCAAGATCTTTGGGTTATAAACATGCATTTAAAGTTTCATCCAAATCGGTTGAAAATTGTGACCTCTACACTGTTCACAAGCTAAAAAACGTGATTTTTCGTACAATCAGGGGCCATAACCCATGAAGTTACAGTCCGATACATGCCAATATCTAAAGGAACCGAGATCTTAGGGTGATAAACCTATATTTTAAGTTTCATTGAAATCGGATAAAAATTGTTACCTGTAGACTGTTCACAAACAATTGTGGACGGACGGACAGGGGCGACGACAATATACGTCCACATGAAAATGTGGGTGTATAAAAATAAATAAATAAATAAATAAATTACCAAAATAATCATCAAAATTTTAACTTACCACTTGTGGGTGGGGTTATCATCAGGGATGCCGTCGTCTGGTAAGGAGGAAGAGTGGATCCAGAGTCTGCGAATCCTGGTAGAACTGAAATACATTTTACACTTAAGGAATTTGAAACTTTACCTGATAATTTCACTATCTGACTCAACCTTTCTAAAGCACTATTATGGTTTGAAAAACATCTTAATACATGTACCATATGAATTTCTGTCGGATGGACATTACAAATAATAAACACAATCTGGGACATCTTCATTTGTTATTTTCCAAAATGTGTAATTGATCATCAAACACATCCATTTAACCAAGAGGTGAGTTAAAATTGAAGCTATCGCCAGCTGAAGAAATTTAAATTTCAACAAATCATGAACAGCCATTATTACTCTGCATCAAAATAATATGGTAGCTGAGATCTGCTTAACGGACTGCTCATATAATATGTAATGAACATTTACACATGACTGTGTGGGACAAAATATTTTTTAAAACAGAATCACTGAAAACAGTTTTATTCTATCTAAGATATGTATCTTCCCTGAAAATAAAAATACTTCAACATACATCCACATTTACTGTTGGTAAAGCTGATGTCATCAATTCCTACATAGCCATTTGATCCTCCTGATCGCTGCATTTCAAATATAACAGAATATGGAACACCACTGTACAAAGGAAACTGTCCATTTTGCCACTTGTTGACATTATTAGAATTCAGTAACCACATAGCTGTTGTGGCATTACCCTAATAAAAATATACATAATACTTTACATCAAATATACAAAATATGTGAACATTCTTATAGACCATTTTAAAACTAAGATACTTTTGGTTTAAACAAAAGTTAAATTGGTATGCAATCAAAGAATGTTAGACTGTAAATACATGTTCAACTACACTAGTTGTTTTATGTATCGGACACTATGCAGTTTGTAAGTAAATGATTTCAATACTATATGTAACCCCTATATACTTTTATATCAATTTCAACTGGATAAATATCTTTCACAACAGCAACAATAACTGTACGTGTCAGATGTTTTTAAACCAATTCTTCACAACTATTCTTTAAATAGAGGTTACCTGTTGTATGTAGATGTTCATCGCAGCGAAGTTATCTCCATATAAAGCGTACCAGAAGTTGAGACACTGACCAGTAGCACTAGTTGGTGGTAAAGTTGGTGATATTAAACGTCCCTTTGTACCTTTAGCAGATACTGGCTTGGATCCAATGTACATATAGTTACCTTAAAGACAACAGAATGATGTAAATTAAATTGACAGGGTGAAGTATAATACTTCAAACAACATATAGTCACACATCTGTAGAGTTTCTTCTGTTTAGGTTTAATCTAAAACAATTACTTTTCATAAATCTAAAGATAGGCTGGCACTGCCATGCAGGATACGCCCACATTTTCGAGAGATGGACAGAGAACAAGCAATACCGAAAGTGATTTTTCCTACATCTTTAAGTCCTGTATTTCATACTGTATTGGGAGCAGCCATTTAGTTGGTCAGTTCCAGTCTGATATTAATGAAATTCGAAGCCGACAATGATTATGGTGTGACGGTACACAACCTAGAAATGTGACTTTTCATCAAAATCGGATAAGAATTATAACCTGTAGAGAGTCCACAACCATGATATACCATATTTTTACACTATTCGCGTACAAACGGCGACCATTTCGTCCGGCAATTTTGGTATGATTTTCACGAAATTAGAACTCAACCTTCCTCATCAAAATCGAATTAAAATTGTGACCTATACAGGGTCCACAACCATGATATATCATTTTTTTAACAGTATTCGCGTACAAACGGCGGCCATTTTGTATGGCAATTTTCGTCCGATTTTCCCGAAATTCGAACTCAACCTTCCTTAGGGTGTAACGGTGATATAATCAAACGTTTTTTTTAAATCGAATAATAATTGTGACCTCCAGAGGGACCACAAGCTAAAAAGGGTGATTTTTCGGACAATCAGGGGCCATAATTCAGGAAATTACATTCCGATAGCCACAAATATCGAAAGGAACCAAGATCTTTGGGTTACAAACATGCATGTCAAGTTTCATCAAAATCGGTTCAAAATTGTGACCTCTATAGGGTCCACAAGCTAAAAACGTGATTTTTCGTACAATCAGGTGCCATAATCCATAAAGTTTTGATCCGATACATGCCAATAGCAAAAGCAGCCGAGATCATTTGGGGATAAACCTATATTTCAAGTTTCGTCAAAATCGGATAAGAATTGCAACGCCGGATTAACCATGGGGCACCATGGGGCACAGGCCCCAGGGCCCACCACATCAGGGGGCCCCCCACAAAAATCTCAATTGCGCACCTCGAGCATAGTCGGACCGAGGATTCCAACGGCCGGTGACCTAGTGACGGGGCCCCTCCGATGCTTTGAGGGCCCTCCATCGGAAGTCCCTTGGGCCCCCTCAATCCATGTTGTGTTGCGATCGACGTCCGAGAATTCGGTGTAATCTGGTGATGGGTGTAACACATGTTTTTTTTATTGTCGTGAGATCTTCTATCGAACCGACCATCGTCTAACTCGAATTATCGTATAACTCGAACACATTACACGTCCCCATCATTTCGAGTAGCGCGAAATTTGCTTCAGATTGACGTACGATTGTATATTATAAGCTGTAGTTGTTGTTGTTGTTGATATTTGTTGTGGGTATACGCTGAATTTGATGAGATGCACACCATGATCACACGAAATATTCATATTTCTTGATTAAATCTCGTATTACCATTTTGTTTGTCAACCATCGAGTCCGGCTTGGTCGTAACGTTACGGCCTCCATTCATCAAATCATCGTGGGGGTATAATACGATTCAAATCAAGTAACTCCGTTATTTATCACTGAGCTACTTCAAAATTAGGTTTGATGTCGCTCTGACCACTTACAGTCTCCTCCTTTAGAATGTCATCATTTCATAGCACTCACATGCATTGGTCCACTGAAATAACGCCAGAATGCGCTAATTTGGTGGCAGAATTTTATTTTTTTCTGGGTAGGTACTTCTAAATGGCTCCAACACAAGAGCCTGAAATGCCAGGAAATCACGTTTCTGGCCTCCAATTTCTGAAAATTTCGGAGGGGGGGGGGAGAAAACCCCCAGACCCCCTATGCGGGGGTCAGTGATCACGGGCCCCCACATGTTCCAGGCCCCAGGGCCCCAACCATGTTTAATCCGGCATTGAAGAATTGTGACCTGTAGAGAGTCCACAAACAAATTGTGGACGGACGGACGTCCGGACGAATGTCCGGACGGACAGGGGCGACGACATAATACGTCCACATGAAAATGTGGTCGTATAAAAAGCACAATAGATTTAAATAAGTTTCTTACCATTTTTACCAGTGCCTAATGTATGATCTGCTGTGGGTTTGCTGCCAAATTTATTGACTTTAGTTGATATTCTGATCCAATCAAAATCATCCTGCTGTGAATCGGTCCAACCACATTTATCAGTTTCAAAATCACAGTTACCTATATATAAAGATATATACAATATGACTAATCCAAAATAACAAATAGGTTAATCCATAAAGAAAAACACAATTCTGTGTCAAAAAAATGTTGGATTTATGAAGAAGAGTTTTACTGGGAATAATAAATATAACACTTTAGTATATATATCCATGTTATAACAAATATTAATTACTACTATAAGTTTCCAATACTGGCGTGGTTTCTCCTTGTCAGTAGTGCAGGAAGGAGGGCCTGACAAGAACAGCTGCCTAGTCATTCGGATGTGACAAAAAACCAAGGTCCCATGTATACATTGGCATAAACGTAAAAGATCCCTTGGCAATTGAAATTCAATTTAATAGTAGGCCATTATGCTGCTGCCCGGGCAAATTTGTTATCATAGCACACTGTATGGCGTATGCCCGTCTTCATTAGCCAAGTCAGTGCAGAACTTTAGGATATTAAACCACTTTTCATTTCATCTTACAGATGCGCTTAAATAACATTAATATTTACATTCAAACAATATTTCTAGACTTTGCAGTGTGGTTTGTTGTGTCATTAAGAAAGAATGATAGTTGTCAAAATGTCCCCCTTTATATCATACAGGAAGGCATCATGACAGCTGACAACCTATCTTAATCTTACACTGGTGATTCTACTTCTCAGGTTTACACTGTTATTTAATACAAATTAAATTAAAGCTTTACACATGAGAGCTTTAACAGGGATGTAGCCACGCTGGGCGGCGCCGGGCGCTTGCGCCCGGCACTATTTCTTGCCGCCCAGCACAAAGAAAAAATCGAAGAAACCCGCCCAGTCGTATTTAATAAACCCATTCATGATTCATCCTTCTTTCACTCTGCTGACTGTACGTACACAAACTCATCGCTTGAAATTTACCACGGCAAACGGCAAAGCCATAGTCATAGATTAAAAGCCGACGCAAACCATGTCTGCCACGGCATAATTTAATTTTGTGTGCTGTAGTAAACCCTTCCATCCTAAATTAGTTTAAAGATAGGTTGCCAGGCAACGAATCATACGCCCACAGCAGGTAAGTCGTCCTGGCAGTCAACAAGGGTTGTCGCATATTTTTACTTTTTTCGGTAATGAAACATTTGTAATACACTAAGAACTGATTAAGAGTAACAACTCATTATGTAATTATCAGAAAATCATTAGAATTTGATTGCTTTTTATAAAGTTTTACCCCACGCTAACAATTAGTATATACATGAAACATTTAATATCATGGATTTAGCTGTTCAGTTATCTAAATTCATTGAAAATCAAAATACTTGTTCGTTTCAACACCTTAAACTCTATGTATAAATCTAAAGTCAATCGGATATTAACTTTGGTCTCTAGAGCGTCCACAAGATTTTTTGAGGTGATCAAGGGCCATAACTCTGGCACTAATTATCGGAAATCGCTTAAAATCAATAGGCATCTTCGTCTTATGACCTTAAACACTGTGTATAAATTTAAAGTCAATCGGATATTAACTTTGGCCTCTAGAGCCTCCACAAGATTTTTTGAAGTGATCAAGGGCCATAACTCTGGCACTAATTATCGGAAATCGCTGAAAATCAATAGGCGTCTTTGTCTTATGACCTTTAACACTGTGTATAAATTTGAAGTCAATCGGATATTAACTTTGGCCTCTAGAGCGTCCACAAGATTTTTTGAAGTGATCAAGGGCCATAACTCCGGTAGTTATTATCGGAAATCGCTGAAAAACAATAGGCTTCTTCGTCTCATGACCTTAAACGCTGTGTATAAATTTAAAGTCAATCGGATATTAATTTTGGCCTCTAGAGCGTCCACAAGATTTTTTGAAGTGATCAAGGGCCATAACTCTGGTAGTTATTATCGGAAATCGCTGAAAAACAATAGGCTTCTTCGTCTCATGACCTTGAACACTGTGTATAAATTTAAAGTCAATCGGATATTAACTTTAGGCTGTAGAGCGTCCACAAGCAATTGTGGACGCCGGACCGACGGACGGACGGACGGACGGACGGACGGACGGACGGACGGACGGGGGCGACGACAATATACGACCACATTTCAATGTGGGCGTATAAAAAAGGAGTATTCATCAATTTATAATTCTGATTCTATAGGGTCTTTGAATTGTATATTTGCCGTAAATAGGCCACCCAGACCAATTTACGGCATTTCAATGTTGAAGTGTTGGATGTCGTAAATGGTGTCGTACGTTCGGTTTTACGACCAATTTTTAATGTACTCATTCTTGCGTTAATTCTACCGAATCTAAATTAAATCCGAGAGACCGTTGGGCTACAGTCCATTTTATTTACACTTGCCGCAAAATAAATCAATTAGGCGGCAAGGCGAGTGTACTGTTTTACTTATCATTCACTATTACGTTAGTCACTACATCATGTAATTAATATAAGTACGACTACCACTACAGTACCAGAGGCTTTTGACTTAGAATCTTTGAAACTGATCTTTTTTTTAGTAAATTAATTTGAAATGGTATATGTAATACCAATTACCATTTACATAAGTTTTTAGCTCCCTGCAAGAGTCTCTGTATCATTGATGAAATTAAGTTAATTTGGTAAAAATTTGATGAATATGTAAATATAAAAGTTAAGTAAATTTGATTTGTACTGAAGCAAATACAACAAAAAGGCAGCAGATGCTCTGGAAATACACCAGGAAGGATTGAATTTTCATAAAAGACCACGCCCCCCTCCAAAAAAAATTTTTCCTCGCTTCGCTCGGAATTTTTTTTTTCCACCACTCAGCAAATCCTGGCTACATCCCTGCTTTAATTAATTGTTATGTTGTAATGTACGTGGTGTGTGTGGGTGTGTGTGTGTGTGTGTGGGGGGGGAAATTTTGTACAGCAGTGGTATTACCATCTATTTTTTGTTTAAATCCCAAAAAGCATTATAAGTAACAGTTTAAACAATAGGCCACATATATCCAGGTGAAACTTGATTGACCATTTAAGGATTGAATTCTCTCAATCCCACGAATAGTGACAATTGGGTGAAAAAGGAGATTTCAGGTTTTTAACCCATGCGCTAATTGAATAAGAAAATATCTCCACAAACCACAAAAGGTGATTCTAATCATCCACTAGCAGAACTGACGGAATTAGTGGTTTAGATAAAAGGGATTGTTACCTGGTATTGGGCAGGAAGCTGTTAACTTAATATCATCAATACCAATATCACTTGAGTATCCTCGACCAACCACACCTTCAAATATCACCTAAAATATATATATATACCAGTATATGCTGTTTGCTTAGACAGAATTAGATTTCTTGCCTCATATAATGTTTTAAGGGTGTTGTAATGCACATGTTTATGTGACACGGGACAAACCTCAGTTAAAGTTAAGAGTAGCTATTGCAACCATGTCGATCAGTTGGTGAAAATAGTTGGTACCAATATTTTACATGACTGAAAAATATCTTTAATTTTGACACAACCTTAAATTGGCAGCCATATAACCTGTTTTGGTGCCGATCTTAAAGGTTCCAGCGTTTGAAGGCAAAAATTTGATGCACAACTCTAAATGCTATTGGGATTCTTCTTGAAGACTAGCTTCGTAGATCGAAAGTCCATTTTATAACTGAAAGATTCTAGGTTAGATCTTAAAATATTAAGGTAATTTTCTGGGCTCTCTTACTCTTAACAATCGGGGACCCCAATTTAAGTCCTGACTGTTGAATTCGATATACACCCTTTTTACACAGAATCAAATCTTTGCACTGCACTGTACAATATGTTTTTATTTTAATTTAATCCCCATCCTAACCCCATTGATTTGTCCACTGTGAGAGTGACAAAAACACTATGTAAAATCATTGAACTACTCTGAGTTCAGCATATATAATAGACCCAATCAGAGAGTTTTCAAGAATGATGACAGTCAGGGGATAATGACAATTACACCAACATACAGAAAGCTAAATAACTGCCTTAACCCTTGTCGGTGCATGTGGGGTCTCCGTGGACCCCATGCACTTGTTTTATAGTGTTTTGTAATAACTACTGGGCACTGCTTTCTGAAATTTAGTGACTTTGTCTCCAATATATTTTTAAACATAGCGAATAGATCGGTATTCATCTGCTTCCCACATGAAGAGTTATGTTACAAGCCAAACAGGCCCAACGCTTGTAGGGCACAAGGGGTCCAATCGGACCCCAAACTTACAACTCGCAGTAGGAATTTTGCTAATGTGTTTGCTGCCTGATACCATATTGCGTATGCCAGACTATTCTGCATGTTACAAAAACCAAAAATTAAATGATGAATTCCAAAAATTCTATGTTTTTTGTATCAAGCGTGAATCGCCATTTAACCTCGTTATAACATAGTTAGTACACAAAGTAGCAATTTTGTGAGTATTATTAAATCTGTTCAAAATATCACTTAAATGTTTTTGTATAATAATTTAGTTGTTTTTCAGTTGTCAAATATAAATGCAAATAAAAACTTAACCGCTGCTTTTAAATTCAAATACATCTGTACGTTAAAACTTTGAATTACAACTGGGGTCCATACGGACCCCTTGTTACCTGCTATGTGATTCTCACCACGTGCACCCACAAGGGTTAAACTTACTGTAGCATTAGTGAAGTCTGGTAATGATACATAATCTACTTTCCATTGGTCGCCTTGGTTACCATTCAATGACCATATTGGTGGTGAACTCGGAGTTGTCGCTGCTGTCTGGAGATAGATGTTCAAGGTACCCATGGTGTTTCCATGCATATGATACCAGAAGGTCAAACATTTGCCATTAGTTGAAAGGAAAGGTGCTGTCGTCAACCTAGCAATGTCTCCATATTTTCTGGGAGATGATGCCTCAATGTACATGTAATGACCTGAAATATTATTAAAATAATCTAATTAAATGTGATGTAATTTGATAAGGATCAGGATCACAAATCATCTGATTATAGTTTGGAATGCCAATTGAATCAAACTGGGATTAAATTATCCACCTACTTTAAAAACAAATAAATTATCCACAATGATCTATATTATATGTTCATGCACTTGAGTTTTCTTTATAACTAACCTGAAGTAGTTCCTAAAGTATGATCAGTTCTAGGGCCAGTTCCTGTTGAACGTGTTGCCTGCGATCCTACTGACCAATCAAAAGTGTCCTGTTTATCCTGTACAAAGTGGCAATTAGCAAACTGTTCAAAAGTACAATCTATTGGTGACTGAGATCCTACATCAAAAACAAAATGTAATATAATCAAATCAGCAATTTAATTTTCATATATGTACCTGTGTTTACATTACATATAGTATTTCTGTATCACATATATTTTTAAATTGAAATATACCTATCTTTTTCAGGTCAAAGAGTTGAAATAATATCTCTATAGACAAGTTACATAATATAGCAGTATGGATCTAGCACTACCTTGCGAACAGGAACCTGGAGTCATTATAATATCATCTATAGCTATATCACCCTGGTAGTTTGTTCCTCTTGCAGCTTCAAATACAACCTACATGTAATAGACGATCAAAATCCATAATTTATGTGATAAAAATTTTGTTTATTTATGCGACTACGTAACATCAAAGAAACATAATTTTCATATCTTTACTGTCTTGCCTGTAATGGTTGTCACCATTTTTACATTGGAGAAATGGGCACACATCTACAGGATAGAGTATGCAACCATTGACATAAATGCAGCATTATTTGTAAATAGACACAACTTCTATGTTACCATAGACAATGGTAACTATAGACAAAACCATAGTGTTACTATGTATATGTATAAATTGTTATGGTTTGTCCATCCCTAATGACATTATTTTGAAATGCTCCCAAGACGAGCGAACATTACTTAAACAATATTAAAATGTTATCAAACCAGTGTGGAAATCAGTTTGTGTTCGCACACCTTTTATTGTTTACCGTGAAACGAAGTAGTGTTGCTTTACGGTTGTGCCAATACTTTCAGAAATATATATATACATATTTTCAATACTATATTATATCATTGTGATGGGTGACGTGAAAAATATATTGGAAACTCTACAAGACAATTAAACAATCGAATGAATCTCCACAGATCTCAAATAACTAATGCAGAAAACAGAATGGTACCACTCATCAGATTTAAAACAACTTTTTCAAGGAAATGAAAAAGAGTGTTAAGAACTGAATAATGGTTTATTTCACCAGTTTTTTAGAAAAGAGATTGTAAAAATGTAAGAAAAATTAAGGCTTTTCCTTCTCCAATACCAAATATTTGGGACGGTAAGTTCAGAGTAATGCCATATTCGAACTGATAATGACGAACAGAATTACAGTGGAAAATGTTAACTTACATTAGTCATGGTAGCTGTAAGTGCTCCACCAGATATCTGTACATGAGCTTCTTTCCAGCTGTTACCTTGTGATTTGAACTTCATCCATATTGGTGAACCAACAACAGTTCCATTAGACAGATAAACACTCAACCTAAAACATAAGAAAAGCAAGTATCATAATTATGAAATGTCAGAATGAACGTAATTTAATACAATGTTCTGGATGACAGTTGTCTTTTAATACGAATTGCATAGTTTGGGGGATTGTTTGTTTTTACCCGAAGACGGCTTCTCTCAAAAATATAATAGACACTGTCTATTGAACAATAACACCACTCTGTTTTAGGTTTTCTTTTAAAATCTTAAAATAGCAAATGTTACAATGTCGATACTAATGTAAAATCTCATGGCATGTCTATTGGACAATAACCCCTCTCTAAATGCGAAACAAGAAGTGTTTATCTCTTGATTATTTTATAAACTAAACTATACAATCACTGTAGTAGTGTTCTACCTTAAATTTTTGCTGAAATTTGTTTCATGGAATAAGCCTTCCTATTAAATATTTACAAAGCAGTACCTGTTTATTGTAGGTCCATACATATGATAAAAGAATCTCAGACACTGTTGAGCTGCTCCGTTGATATTAGGACTAATCAGTCTAACTCTGTCACCGATTTTATGTCTTCCTGATGTTTCCATATACAAATAATAACCATCTAAAAATAGATTTATATACAATAAATGAAAATATAAAAATACATCTATACACAATAAAATACAAATAGAACCCGTCTGAAAATACATCTTTACCCAATAAAACACAAAAAAATACCTAACAAGAAAGGAGGATATAGCATAATGCCACCTTTCATGGAAGAGTTCTCTCCCCTTTGTTCTTTATTGGAGTACTTGGGAGTTATCTCCCATAAGTAGAATCTTTAGTACTAAGAGTGGTTGAATAAAACATGGCCTATCTCAAATGTGGTTTTTAGATTCAATACATGTTAGTCCATACCATCCATGGTGAATAAAGCATGGCCCATCTAAAATGTGGTTTTTAGATTCAATACATTTTAGTTCATGCCATCCATGGTGAACCAGTGAACTACCCCCACAAAGCAATACAACTGATACCACATCTCATCTATACATAATAAAATGCAAATAATACCCTTCTGAAAAACACTCTTATTCATAACAAATAATACCCCTACAGTATAAAGTCTATCTATACACAACAAATAATACCACTATACACAATATCTGCAGCTCATTTTGATGCTCCCCCCCCCACCCCCAACAACAAAACAAGTCAATATTAATATTCTTACTTCCAGACGTATGATCTCCAACAGGTCCAGTTCCACTAGACGTTGTCTTTCCCTTCCTTAATGTCCAATCATATCTTTTAGTATCTGTTGTTTTATCTTGAGTCCATTTACATAATCCATTCTCAAAATCACAGTTAAAGCCATCTTTATGAAAGCAAAAAGTCTTAAATTTAACTAATTTAAAGAGATATACTTTACATTTTGATTTTATGTGATTACAATGAAGCTTTTCGTTATTACCACAATACACTAGGGATCTTAAAACAGAACTATGTATCTGTATTTACTTCTATGGGGCTTAACCACTTTAAATACAGTGAAATTTCTCCTACAATGTGTGTAATTTTATTTGCTCCTACCTGGTATTATAGCAGGTGGAATAGTTGTAGATGGAGCTGATGTTGTTATCTGTACAGTTGCTGTACTAGGTGCAATTGGACATGCAAGACCTTTATCAAATTGAATATCATCAATAGCAATATCTCCAAAATAATTGTTCCCTCTCACTGCTTTAAACTGTACCTGAAGAAAAAACAAGCGAAATAATATCACACTCTTATGCACCATGAGCATGTTCAGTGCATTTAGCGCTCTTCATAAATGAACATATGCATCATCGTTTGATGTTTTTATTATACATGTATATGCAATAAGTAAAAATTTAATATATATGTAATTATAGTTGGTAGCTTTTCAATTAAGTATGCTTTAATTAGAGTAAATCTACTACCTTCAATGTAAATGTAACTTGCAGTCAGTTACACATATCATTATATTATATAATTAGTGTTACCCAACTATATTATTGGTGTAAATCTACTACCTACGTAGTGCAAATCTAACATGTAATCAGTTTACATCTACTAATATTTTGTGTTACCCAATTACTGTAAACCTATTAATATATTATATAATTAATGGAAACATACTATATAATTGGTTGACTGTTTTGGTATCGATATTGCTCCATTTGACCATTTGTTACCCTGGTTTCCTGATAAACTCCAGATAGCTGTACCATTTTGTCCTACTGGCTGTACCATAACAGTCAAACTACCAATACCACTTCCAAACATATGATACCAGAAGTGCATACAGTAAACATCATTCGATGAGTACTCTGTACTTTGCAAGAGGGCTGCATCACCTATTAATCTTGGAGCCGACGTTTCTATAAACATATAGATTCCTAAAAAAGAAAATAATGAACTGATGAACCCATTCAACATATAGAAGAGAATTAGTCACAATCAAAAACAGCAAAATCACAATACCCAGTATATTTTAGTGCACTTCAAAACCTTATAAATATTTTGAAACTAGTGGTAGCATTTTATCAAAAAGAATTGACAAGACACAGAAATAAGGCAACCTATATTGATCAAACTGTGTGAGTAAAATGTTAAATATACACTATATTTACCTTTACCAGTGCCAGTCGTATGATCAGTTGCTGGTCCTGTACCAGCTGATCGTGTTGATCCTTTTCCCTGAACCCAATCAAAATCATCAGCTTGAGAATTACTCCAAGAACATAAATTGGATTCAAAAGTACAATCACCTGAATCAATAAATGAGTTGTTTGTTATGTTTAATATATACCTCATTAATAAATTAAATCTGTCAAGAGGTCAAGGATTTCCAAATGGTTAATTAATTCCTAAAATGTCATAATTCAACTGAAAAATCTAAATTATCAATAAGGTCAGTTTTATCAATTAGCTACAGAGTTTAGTTGACGGGCACATTCTGTTATTCAATAAGTTTTGCTTGATAAATAATTGTGGTAATTTTCAGAGTGTTTGTTTTATTAATAGTTTTTGGGTGGAATAGGCCATAAGAAACCCAGGATTGTTTTAAGACAAGAAGAAAGGCTGAAGATCAAACAGCCATCTTTCATTTCATGCCATCCCAGAATTCCTCCTAGGAACAAAGCCTTTTAATAATAAAGGTAAGTAACTCATTTAGCACAAAGTACTCAAGAAGGCTTCTGACTGCTATTCCAAAATAATACAAATAATTTGGTATGGTAACGGAATATATGACATTAAAGCTACAAAATTATTCATCAATTTAATAAATTACCTGATTGTCCACAAGTTCCTGCCTTGATAGAAACATCATCAATAGCTATATCACTAAAATAAGGTGCAGCCATTTTAGCTTCAAATACTATATTGATATTACCGACACCAGCACTAATCTTCAGCTCAGCTCGCTTCCACAGATTACCTTGATTACCTATAATAAATATAAATTACATATCTATCTTTACTAGTCATCCACAGCTCTAGGTTCAAACTCCTACAATGTCTGTCATATTGTTATGACAATATTCTAATCTTAGTGAGAAAAATATAAACTGCCTTTATAAAATATCTATAAATCTATAAAATATCTGTTAAAATAAAATTGTGAGCCAATTCTGTACAATATCTGTTAAAATTGTCAACCTAATTTTTAAAAGTGTTTGTTGCAATAAGTAGGCAAGCCGAACAAAGTTTCTAAAATTGAAAGATTAATAAAACAATCCTACCTGATTCACTCCAGTAAGCAGATCCTAAGTTTCCACCCTTTTGTATATAGACATTGAGATTTCCGGTTGTTCGTCCGTACATATGATACCAGAATTCTAAACATTCATCAATTGCACCAACAGTATGTGGGGAGGAGATGAGAAGGGCGTTGTCACCTGCTTTTCTTGGTGCTGATGTTTCTATGTACATGTAATGACCTAAAAGATTGAACAATATCATCTGTGTATACACCGTGAAATAAAAAGATAAATGGGTATTATATATTCAGAATCCTCCAGAATTTTAAGGGCCATGGGTAGCTTTATTAATAAGGCAAAGTTGACAAAATTTATATACACTTTAACCATGGAAATTCATCTTAATTCATCACCACTGAACATGAGGGTGGACACTACATGGACTAACAATCAGTACATCTTTGTCTATTATTATTAATATGAGACTAATGTATTAAATAATCCACTTCAGCACAATAATTCTACTGATCACCTGTCATAAGATAATTAAGATAGAATTATATAGATGTACTTACCAGCAGCTGTGCCATATGTATGATCAGCAGATGGTCCAGTACCAACTGAAGACGTTCCAGCGTTATCTCTACTCCAGTCAAATTTATCAGTTTTCGATTGGGTATAACCACAAATCTTTGTATCTTCAAAATCACATGATATTCCTGCACTCACATTAACATTAGCAACTGAAATAAAAGAAACACGGATTTAAGATCAGTTAATTTGTGAACTGTTTAAAGTTTTGTCAACCCAACCATTTGGTCCATTTGAGACTAACATATGGTTATTTTTTATGGTCATGTTGTAAATACTACAGAGAATTTTGTTTAGGAAGCGAGAATTCCGCCTACTCTGCCAAATTCCTGGATTTTTAGCCAATCCAAACTTATTCAAGATCATTTATATAACCTTGATGGTGTGAAGGATTATCCAATGAAATCATCCCATACGGTGACTGTGGGGAAGGTAAACCACTAGAAACCTCAACGCTGATTGACTAATCAATGCCTAATAATGTCATAGAGAGAGAGAAATGGGATTTAACATCCACTCGACACAAACTAGGTCATTTCGGGACTAACACATGGTTTCAATTTTATTTCAATAATTCGCTTGCGCGTAGGGGTTGAGAAAGTGCCCCTATCTCCATGCCACATACGCTCACACCAGGGATCGAAACCACAGCCCAGAGCCAGAGGTGACCGGCCAGCTAGAGGTCGAAGTGCGTCACTCTAGACCACTAGGCCATCCCAACCCCCCATATGTCATAGGGGTCAAAGTATTTTGTATGACCTCTAACGCAGCTTTTTACTACAATCAGTCAGATCTTCATGTCGTGGAATCACAAGAAAAGATAGGCTGGCACTGCCAGGCAGGATACGCCCACATTTTCGAGAGATGGACAGAGAACAAGCAATACCGAAATTGATTTTTCCTACATCTTTAAGTCCTGTATTTCATACTGTATTGGGAGCAGCCATTTAGTTGGTCAGTTCCAGTCTGATATTAATGAAATTCGAAACCGACAATGATTATGGTGTGACGGTACACAACCTAGAAATGTGACTTTTCGTGAAAATCGGATAAGAATTGTGACCTGTAGAGAGTCCACAACCATGATATACCATATTTTTACACTATTCGCGTACAAACGGCGACCATTTCGTCCGTCAATTTTGGTACGATTTTCACGAAATTAGAACTCAACCTTCCTCATCAAAATCGAATTAAAATTGTGACCTATACAGGGTCCACAACCATGATAAATCATTTTTTTAACAGTATTCGCGTACAAACGGCGGCCATTTTGTCTGTCAATTTTGGTCCGATTTTCCCGAAATTCAAACTCAACCTTCCTTACAGTGTAACGGTGATATAATCAAACGTTTTTTTAAATGGGATAATAATTGTGACCTCCAGAGGGACCACAAGCTAAAGAAAGGGGGATTTTGCGTATAACCAGGGGCCATAAATCAGGACGTTACAATCCGATATGCGCAAATATCGAAAAGAACCAAGATCTTTGGGTTATAACCATGAATTTCAAGTTTCATCAAAATCGAATTAAAATTGTGACCTTTACAGGGTCCACAACCTTGATATACCATTTTTTAACAGTATTCGCGTACAAACGGCGGCCATTTTGTATAGCAATTTTGGTCTGATTTTCCCGAAATTCGAACTTAACCTTCCTTACGGTGTAACGGTAATATAATCAAACGTTTTTTTAAATCGGATAATAATTGTGACCTCCAAGCTAAAAAAAAAAGGCGATTTTGCGTATAATCAGGGGCCATAATTCAGGAAGTTACGATCCGATATGCGCAAATATCGAAAGGAACCAAGATCTTTGGGTTATAACCATGAATTTCAAGTTTCATCAAAATCGAATTAAAATTGTGACCTCCACAGGGTCCACAACCTTGATATACCATTTTTTAACAGTATTCGCATACAAACGGCGGCCATTTTGTATGGCAATTTTCGTCCGATTTTCCCGAAATTCGAACTCAACCTTCCTTAGGGTGTAACGGTGATATAATCAAACGTTTTTTTAAATCGAATAATAATTGTGACCTCCAAGCTAAAAAAAAGGCGATTTTGCGTATAATCAGGGGCCATAATTCAGGAAGTTACGATCCGATATGTGCAAATATCGAAAGGAAGCAAGATCTTTTGGTTATAACCATGAATTTCAAGTTTCATCAAAATCGAATCAAAATTGTGACCTCCACAGGGTCCACAACATGGATATACCATTTTTTAACAGTATTCACGTACAAACGGCGGCCATTTTGTATGGCAATTTTCGTCCGATTTTCCCGAAATTCGAACTCATCCTTCCTTAGGGTGTAACGGTGATATAATCAAACGGTGATATAATCAAACGGTTTTTTAAATCGAATAATAATTGTGACCTCCAGAGGGACCACAAGCTAAAAAGGGTGATTTTTCGGACAATCAGGGGCCATAATTCAGGAAATTACATTCCGATAGCCGCAAATATCGAAAGGAACCAAGATCTTTGGGTTACAAACATGCATGTCAAGTTTCATCAAAATCGGTTCAAAATTGTGACCTCTATAGGGTCCACAAGCTAAAAACGTGATTTTTCGTACAATCAGGGGCCATAATCCATGAAGTTTTGATCCGATACATGCCAATATCGAAAGCAGCCGAGATCTTTTGGGGATAAACCTATATTTCAAGTTTCGTCAAAATCGGATAAGAATTGTGACCTGTAGAGAGTCCACAAACAAATTGTGGACGGACGGACGTCCGGACGGACGTCCAGACGGACGGACGGACGTCCGGACGGACAGGGGCGACGACATAATACGTCCACATGAAAATGTGGGCGTATAAAAAGAATGTGTGTTTTATCATCAAAACGTCAATATACTTATTTGTAAATATGTGTAAAAAAAAACAATGGGAATTACATTTGTAGTAATGGTCAAAATAATGTGTTGATAATGATTAAAACTCGAAGAATTTGGGTTAAGATAAGATTAAAATGAGTGTTTAACATACCTGCCTGACAAGCTCCATCACCAAGTGTAACATCATCAATAGCTATATCTCCTCTATAACCATTACCTACAATGGCTTCTACTACAACCTACAAATACCATAAATAATATTGGATTAGATAAATGTGGGCGTTATTTAATACTGATTAATATTTACAGTTCTACAACTAAATAAACACAATGACATCTGAAAACGCAAATGATGATCAACGTTTTTACGCTTCCATAGATTCTTTACAATAAAAGCGTTGTGTAACTAACCTGATATGATGTTTTGACATTAACATCTACTAAAACTTGGTGCCATTTTGCTCCTTTTGTTCCTTGTCGATTAAAGACTGGTTTATCTAGATTTGGCCGTGTTTTAATGTAAACATTGAGATTATCTACATGGGTTCCATACATATAATACCAGAATATCAGACATCTTGGAGTACCTCCATCTACCTGTGGACTTACAAGTCGTGCTTTATCTCCTTTCACTCTTGGCCTAGACGTCTCAATATACATATAATAACCGTCTGAAAAAAATAACCCACTATAAGACACAACTGTCACTAAATTTCTTATAAATATTACTTTATTACTTGAGCTAACTCGAATCAGTACCCAGAGAAAATGTATTTTTAGAAATGGACATCTAGAAGTTCACAATTTGACCTACATCATGATTTGAAATAACAAGCACCAAAAGTTATAGTTAATGCATGTCACACCAGACTTTACTGAATAGTTTTATGTACAGTTAGGATTTCTTATTAGTTCACTGACTTACCTATCTCTTGTTATTAATTTGACAAGTACACAAATATTTTTATCATGACTTTGTAATGTTACTTATATTGAACATCCAGGAAAGGGCAAAACACATAATAATCTAGTTCATGTTTCTTTAACCCTTTAGCACCTGGTACATGTAAATATTAAACCTCAGTTCCTCCAAAAAAATTTACCGAAAAGTGATATATTTATACTGGTAAATGCCTGGACAGTCCACAAGCTGCCTGAGATATATGAATAGCATTCTATACGGCCATTTACTAGTTTATGCTGGTTTGTAGAGGTCTAGACTCCAGAGAGTCCGAGATACGACGGTTTGGGTGGTCTAAGTGCTAAAGGGTTAATGTCATAATACGTTCAAATATAGTATTCTCACATGACGGTAACTATTTTTTTTCAAAAAATTACAAGCACAACATTACTTACTTTTACCAGAATGATCAGATGTGGGACCAGTACCAGTTGATTGTGTTGATCCATGATTTCTTAACCAATCAAATTTATCTGTTTTATCTTGTGTCCAGGCGCATAAATCAATATCAAAATCACAATCAAATCGTCCTGTAGCTAGAAATAATATAGAATACCATGTAAATATTAAACTTTTTCAATTTACAACATTGAAATATTGAAATCATTCTAGAACTCATCCAACAAACAATAATATACTGAGCGCCATAGAAAACGCATCACTTAGTTTTTCGTATAACAAAATGATCCTGTAAACATATCTTATTTATTGTGAACAATATTCAAATGGGAACACATGTTTAATCTGTAATCAACGGTACAAAGTCAGAGGGGTCAAAACCAAAAGTACAACAAAGATGGTTAATTGTGCTGCACGGCGTGCGTAAGAGCCAGTAGAGGACACACGCGCTACTGACAATTAACCAGGATCATTTTGTTATACGAAAAACTAAGTGATGCATTTTCTATGGCGCTCAGTATATTATTACGTAACTTCACAGTGGAACATTAAAGATGCATTATGTAGGAATTGGATAAAGAGTTGGTTGTTGTTGCTACAATAGTATAAAAGTAGATATTAAAATATTACTATATTGAAAATTTAGCTTTTACATACTGTATCTTTAAGTAGATCAAAATAAAGGGCTTCATTCTGAGTATTTAGATCTGATGTCAGACATGGATAAGTGATTAGAAAGTTCTACACATAGAATTTCGAGGACAAAGACGAAGTTTAATAATGTTAGTTTCATTTTTGAAACACTGGTTAAAGTCCTCATGCACCATTTCTCATGGCTTAATATACAAGTTTATAATACTCAGATTGATTCAATTAAGAAAACAAAAAATCAAAAAACCAACACTACATTATGTTCCGGACAGCAAAATAGCTGTGTGTTTATTGCACAGTGACCAGCATAGATTGGTGAAATTACAATTTGATATACCTTGTAACTACTGAATGGAACTGAACCAGTTTTAGATTGATATTCCTGTTAGAGATTCATCTTTCACAATAGTGTAGTTTGCTAGTGATTCATATTACTTAAAATGGCACATTTGGACCCTGTTTCTCAAAATTTTAACTAAAGATAGTAGTTATTTCAATTTTGATTGGCTAAGCACTATAATTAATCTAATATTTTCCAATCAAATTATTAAAATTTGGATTTTATCTTAGTTAAAATTTCGTGAAACAGGCCCTAGGACTTAAATATATGAAAGTAACATTTTTTTAAAGTAGAATGCATAAGTCCAGATTAATAAGAAGATTTAGTCAACAAAAATCTGCATTCTAAAATACCAAAATATAAATAAAATTCATTTCCATGGAAACACAAAAACCAATACATCTTAAAAAAGTTCTTATTAGCAGAAAGAACAATTATTACAAAGTTCGATATACAGTTATCTTGAACGGCTTACGAGATATACTCTGGAAAGATTTGAGCTCATTTTGATATCCCTTCCTTAACTCCATTTGTCACTGGATATCAAATTATGAAAAGAGAGAGAGAGAGAGGGAAATGGAGTTTAACGTTGCGCATGGGGGTCTTTAGCAGTGGGAGGAAACCAGATTACCCGGAGAAAACCCACAAGGTTGGACAGGCGACCCTACTCCTTGCCACGTACAACCGGGGATTTGAAACCACGCCAATTGACTCAATGGCAGGCTGTATGATACAGCGTGCACGCTAACCATTTGGCCACCCAAACCCCCAAATTATGAAAACAACCCCTTTTTATAAAAAATGGCGATAAAAATCAAATTACAAGAAAACTAACCTGGTGTAGGGAGCGGAGTGGTGGCCGATAATATTGGTTGTGTATTGTTCACAGCAGCTTTTGTAGGTATAACTGTAAATAAAATTGTTTAAAACATTCAATATACCTCAAACCAAATTAATTATGTTTAGTTAGTTAACTTAGAAAAGTTTTCAGAAAAGGTACAGGTGAAGACAATACATTACTAAATAAAAAATTTTCTGCTCCAGCTGAGCGAATTTTGCATGGAATGCGGCGCTACGTCCTACTCACAAATCAAATTCCAACAGTCAAGGGTTCTTTTAAGTGCAAGTCAATGTACATGTGTACTCAGTACTCATTTTTTGTGTCCCACCTGAGCGACCACTGTTGTTCCTTGCCACGCCCTCAGTTCTTTACCACTGACAGGTGGGAACCATGCCGGAAAATCTTGATGAACTTCACGAATGACGCAGGGATCAAACCCTCCTGATCAGTGAGTCTACATCTTACTTTTATGGTGGACATAAGAAAAGGATATTTACCTCCACAGTTTGATTCCGTAAATGAGAGATCATCTAAGGCTATATCTCCTGATATTCCTGTAGAACGTTCACCTTCAAATGCCATCTAAAAGACAGAGATTAAGGTGTTTAAGTGGCATTTAACAACTCGATGAGAATAACACATGACACAATTATATGGAATACAAGTTACTTGAAGAGTTTACTTCAGTGACGTTTCGACAAGGGTTCTCGTCAAGTAATCACCAATCAATTATTTGTGAGCATAAAACATGTGTCAGTCTTTGTTGATTACCTTCATAATTTTATAATCTCTTGTAAAAGAGCACCTGGTATTTGATATTGAGAAAGGTACAATAATACTTCAGGTATTGTGGCAATAGAGTATTACAACATGCTGTGTAATTTGGCATATTGTATCAATCCTGTACGTTGTCGGAACTGACAAGAGTCCATTGTATGTACAATTGATAAACATCACACAGTTTGCTGAACACATTTTACCTAATTAGGATTCTTTTCATTCAACTTTCATATATCATAAGGATAAAGTGACCATTTAACACTTTTCAAAACAGCCAGCATATTAATTTATAAACCGAAAAAGTAAAATTACTTACCCTGTAGCTCACTGGCGATACAATTGGAACATGTCCATTCTGCCATTTGTCACCTTGGTCACCATGAAGTTGCCATAGCGATATATTCTGACCAGTACTAGCTACCAAATAAACAGTTAAGTTTCCAATCTGTGCACCATTCATACTATACCAGAAGTTGAGACATCGTGATTTAGTAGGTGGATATAATGAACTCAATAGCACTGCTTTATCATGAATCTTCCTAGGGTAAGAAGCTTCGATATAAACATAATGTCCTGAAATAAAAACAACTTGTCTTATCAGTTTCTTAACTATTTAGTCAATCTCATTAAAATACACATCTATAGTTCGTTTCATTTTTTTTTATACTTTCAATTTTATACACTACATGAAGATCTAACCGGTTGTTGTTGAAAGTCGCATCAGAGGTTGTATGAGCAGATTTTGACCCTGTGAGATCAAAAATTGATTAATCAATCAGCAGGGAATTGAAGTTTCTAGTGGTTTACCCACAGTTCCAAACATCGCACGTCAAGAAGTTGTAGCAACCAATGGTTTCATTGGCCCTCACACCAACCAGAACACAAGTTATATAACAACTCTTCCAGATTCTAGTGTAGTAAAGACAAATAAAACAAAATTTTGAACTATAAAAAATGAAATGAAATAGAATCTGTTTTTAAATCAGATTGTGAATAATGAAAACAGTATGGTTTTTCTGAAATGTACAGGTTTGCGCAAGTGGGTCTCAGGTGCTTCACTAGACCTCATATTTTCTCTGAGAATGCGTATCTAATTATAATATTAGTGGTATATTCTTGCAGTTTTCAAATAGATCTAGAATTGTTTTATGGGATAGATTGAATATTTAAGCAACTCAATTCTTTTAAGGATCCAAATTTCAACAACTGGGGTGGTATTAGTGAAAGTATTATTTACCCTTAGTGGTCTGCACTGTATGATCTGTGATAGGTCCAGTAGACCTAGAGGATGTCTGACCTTGTCCTATTATCCAATCAAAATTATCCCCTATTTGTTGGTTTTTCCATGTACAAAAATCTTTCTCAAAATCACATTCACCTATAATTACAAAATAAAAAAGATTAATTGAAATGAAATGGAATGGGGTTTAAATGTCCTAATGTAAAATGTTCTGTTGCGACCAAGCACATGCCACAAAGTGTACAGTCAATGTATTCAAATAGGACACTTAGTATCTCCCCTCCTACAATCCATTGCTGTCTTACAAACTGATCCAGCCTAAAGCTTTGTCTTTCTAGCCTAAAGCTTTGTCTTAGCTGGTTCAAGAAATTAAAAGAAATGTCAAAACAAAACAAAGATCGATCACCACATATCAGAAAATGAAACAGACCTGAATATATTTTGTATTAAAGAAAGTAAGTACCTTGATCTGCACAAGCACCATCTACAACACTGATATCATCTATAGCTATATCACCAAGGTATCCATTACCTACAACACCTTCAAACACAACCTGTTAGAAAAAAACAACATAGATGATAAAATATTTCTTTTAACTTTAAGCTACATCATTTCGAGATAATAGCCATGGTGGCTCACTAACAAGGATGTACCAGGTTTGATCCCAATGTTAGCCTGGTTTCTTCTTGTTAGTGGGTTAATATGAAGGGGAAGGGCAAGGGGATGAGTTGAAAAAAGAGCTCCTGTGTACACACTGGCATCCACATAAAAGACCTGTGTCAAATTTCCTCTATATCTCACTATCAGACGTAATCCTCTCTGCATTAGACCAGTTGGTGTAGAAACTGCATTTCATTTCATTCCAAGATATTTTATTTCTACACAGATTCCACTTGATAGATTTAATCTCAAAATCTGATCAATACAGCATTTACAAGATTTACAAACAGTCAATTAGATGTGCAGACGTGACAACAAACGTGTAAATATAAAGTTCCAGAATCTAATGAATGTTACCTGATAAGGTTTGGTCAGCTGGGATGCTTTTAGTGTGATCATACCCAGAGACCATGCTGCACCATGATTACCAGATTCCGTCCATATAGCATTACTTAAAACATTATTTGTCTTTAACTGTTAACAGAAAAAAAATCTTTGTTAAGCATGGAAAGATAGTTTGCCAGGCAACGAAACACATTCCCCACCAGCTTTTATAAGTTGATTGAGCAGTTCATAATAAGATATTAATTCTAGGTTTTTGAAATATTTCTCAAGATTCTGTGTGCTTACAAGGTTAAATGATAAACTGAAACTAAATTATAGTTCTAACTAGCAGTTTGTATGCTGGCCATGAATGGTTTGAGCCCTCACTGTGGAAGTGATAGTGAAACAGCACCAGAACTACGTCATTCCCTGTCTCAAGTCACCCTTATTCAAAAAATTTCAGTCACAAATACATGTATATATATATACATATGAATCTCATATATGATCAATTTTAATAAATTTAAAAGAGAAATCAAAGAAATAGTGACTGTCATGTGCCTAAAAGGTTTTAATGAATGGCGTATTAACCCTACAAATACCTTGGGCATGACACAGAATTTCATTAAGGCTCTAAGATCTACACAGTGATCAAAAAAATTGGAATGGGCCAATATGCAATCTTCTTAAAGTATAAATCTAACATAGTAAAAGGATTAATTGCAAAAAATTTGATAATGCCAACGACCATTTGTCAATAATAACCAATTCTTTAAATAACCAAGTCCAACAACAAAAGGATCATGTTAGAATTTGAAAGTGATCATACATAGCTCCATACTGACAAGTCATACTGCCATTAACCATGATTTAAAACATGTATATATAGATAATTACCAGTAAGTTAAGAGAACCAATATGAGAACCATACATATGATAGTAAAAATGGAAACAGGATGTAGCCTTTAAAGCTGGTCGTTGATTTGTAAACAATCTTGCTTTATTTCCTTTCACACGGGGTCGAGATGTTTCAATATACATATAATGACCTGAAATAAAGAATTCATAATGCATACTAGATAACTTTACTAGAATGTCTTTTGAAATGCATTTTGTTTTATAAGCATGTGTTTTGATACCCGATACCATTACCAGCATATATTTCGAAAAGTATGAAATAAAAATTAAAACAAGAAGTTACTAAAACAATTTAAGGTGTGTGTAATTTTCTACTTCTTAAATGATCCGTAAAGATGAATACAGATTAAAATACCATGTTAGTGTCTCACCTTTCCTAGTACCATAAGTATGATCACTGGTCGGTCCTGTTCCTGATGAACCAGTACTTCCCGTTCCTCTAGTCCAATCAAAATCATCTGATTTATCCTGTGTATAGCCACAAGTGGCATTTTCAAAATCACAAAATTGTTGTAGAGTCTGACCTGTAATAGATTATCTTTATAGTTAGCAGACATGACAAATGAAATAAAAACTGTGATAACAAACTTCTTCAACTTTCAGACCCCTGAGGACATTTCTAAAATCTCTATGGACTCCCACATCTGCATATACCCTGTTTAGTCAGTTTTCCCACATTATGGGTATTGGAAACTAAGGTGCATGTCTCCACTTTTCATGTAAATCTTCCATAAACCTTAATATGGGTCATCTTAATTTGGGAAATAATGAAACAATTCTAACAATACTGTTGTCTACAATTCACACTTAAACACATTCTGATCTAAATGATTGATTATGGTATCACCTACGGAAATTTATTATCCAAATACGAACAATTTCATACTAAATTGAATACATGGTTATTTTTTAGTCACACGCACTTGTGGATCCCATGAAGACCCCTTTGATTTTGCAGACTCACAAATAATTATCAATGGTCTCTGATGGATAACTGAACCTAAGCAAGGAGAATGGTGAAATAAGGGTTTGACTTGTGCTATTAATTATCTTATATATTATCCAACCCTTTGTTTCAGACCAGACCCCAACCTTTATCCCTCTGAAAAAATTTAAAAACAAGGTGTTTCTGATGATTAAGCAATGGATACTCTCACCCAGCTGACAAATTAACTGGTTACTTACTGTTACAATATCCATCAAAAATATCTATATCATCTAAAGCTATATCGCCATAAATACTAGCTCCCCTTACACCTTCAAATACAATCTATCAAACATAAAATATGATTATTTTCAACAACTATTATTTACACAACTGATTACAGGGGACAGCTGATTTACTTTATCTGTACTAATATTTGTGACTGTTGTTTGTCTGTCCGTTCTGGGTTGATGGTTACAGTAGCGCTGTCCTAAGAATGAAATTTGGTGTATAGGGGCAGCTCGGACCGGAGTGTAAGATAGGCCTGGTGGTGCTGGCCAACCACTTCTGGTTTCAGAGTTATATGCACAACCCGTACAGCACCGGGTCATCCATAAATATTAAATAAATATCATGCCAATATACTCCATTTTAAATCCAATCATACAGACAAACAGCAATATTCTAGACAATAAATAATGGTTTCTTTCATGTCTTCAAGGGATTACACAACATAACTGAAACACCAATTGTCAAAGGAAGCCATTATAAAGAATGACAAATATCTAGGCTACCTGATATTGTTTGGTAAGTTTAACATCAACTTGGGCCTGTATCCAACGGTTACCTTGAGTTCCCGTCTTGTGCCATATAGGTGTTCCAAGATTGGGACCAGCTTTAATGTACATATTCAGTGCTTTCACATCGCGTCCGTACATGTGATACCAGAAAGATACGCATTTGATACTATGAGCATTAATAACAATACTCAATATTCTGGCCTTGTAATTGTTTCTTCCTCTACTTGTTTCAATATAGATATAGTAACCATCTAAAAAGAAAGAGTACCCAGTTTCACAAATCAGGGAGAGAGAAAGAGAGGGAGAGAGAGAAAGAGAGGGAGAGAGAGAAAGAGAGAGAGATGAGCTTGACACAAACTAGATCTTTCTGGGATTAACATATGGTTCAATCTTATTTCAATAATTTGCTTGCGTTTAAGGGGTCATTAGCAGTGGGAGGAAACCTGAAGAAGCCAGAGGAAACCCACAAGGTTCTATAGACGACCCTACTCCTTGTCACGTTCAACAGGGAATCTAAACTACACCACTTGATTCAATGACAGAAACATATGTTACACTAGATCACTCAACCCTCTATTTCATGAATCAATTTAAAATTTGACAATTACAAATACATGTAAAGGACTAGGGTTTATCATCCCATTAACATTTTCTTTGGGTCCAAGTTTCAAGTCAATAGACTTATAAAGCGCTTGTGTTTTTTAAATATATATAACAAACAAGAACAACAGTTTGATTAAAGACAAACTTACTCTTGCCAGTTGTGTGATCAAAAGAAGCTCCTGTTCGTATAGTTGATGTTTTTCCCTGATGTCTTGCCCAATCAAACTGATCATCTTTAGCTTGTGTCCATCCACACCAATTGCTCTCAAAATTACAAAACACAGTTTCAGGTACTGAAAATACATATTCGTCAATGAGAGCTTCAAATAGTTGGACTGAATGTGACGGTCTCCAATTAACTCAAATCATGCAAACCTGCTTCAGATATCCATTTTATACAAATTCAGGACAATTATGTGGGTTATGATGAACCAAATTGACAGATAAATGCACTCCAAAAAGGAAGATCTAAAAATGGCTGTAGACATGATAGACTTGTCATAATCTCTGGATTAAGAACAATATGCTTTTAAGGTAGGTAAGTAGCTTACGTGAAGTAAAAACTCTAGGAGTAGTTGACATGGTGGTTGTAGGTTTGGGTGTTGTCATACCAGGAGGTACAGCTTTAGATGGACTGATGGCACACCTACCATAATGGAATGTGATATCATCTAATGCTATATCACCATACACACTTTTTCCTACTGTACCCTCAATCATAATCTACAAACAATTTACAAACAAAATCCATACTTTCATCTCCAATATACATTCATAGGTCAAGCAACTTAAAAACATTGAGTTCAACTCCATGAACTGACTTACACTATCACTTAGCCAATAATAAGATGACTGTCCTCTAGCAATAATAGTTTAAACCAATCCCAGTCATCAGACTTTAATTTAAACAGAACATATAAAGTAGTTAGATATTATGTAGGGTTGACCAAAAATATATCCAAGTTGCAACAAAATAAAGATCTAATTTTAATACGAAAGATGTCCGGAGGTAAGCTATTTTCAATTAACAATGTTAGTACACATTAAATCCATTCAGGGGTAAGATAGTAGAAATGGATAGTGTAAGGTGCATCAAACATGAACATCATTTCCAAACCAATTATTATCAGTGTCACGCTAATAAATACCGTCGATTCAAATTCTTTTGGCCAATTTATTAGGACACAACAAGGCAGACCCTGGTTCAATAATGTAGAGTATACACGTAATTTAAATTCATTAAGGCTGGTATACTTCACAAAAGTTGATAATTCAGAGGAATATTAAAAAATGGAGTAGTGAAGTATTATTCATGTTTATTAAGTTAATTAATATAACATACTCTAAATTCGAAAGCAGATTTGACAGAGAATGCACCAGCCCTCCATTGGTTTCCTTGATTCCCTGTTAATTGCCATACTAGAGTTCCAGGATAGGTGTTATTGGTGACCTTGTAGAAACCCAATGTTCCAACTGTTTTACCAAACATGCTGTACCAGAATCGCATACATCTTTGAGAATTACCAGATGCAGAAAATGTTTCACTAAGAATTCTAGCATTTTCATTAACTTTACGTGGTCTACTAGTTTCAATATACAAATACATCCCTAGAAGAAACAAAATGTGACATAAATATAGCTTTAAGTGAATAAAATGAATGAAATCTTTTTAAAAGCTAAAATTAAAGACTAGAAATTGACAATCTTCTGCTTCTTCACATCAAACAGTTGATATAAAAAGGTTGCTGCTAATAAAAATGAGAATTAAACATAATGAAAATCCAGTTGAAATCAACACCCAAGTCATTAGTGTCAACTTTTTGTTGATCTACAACTTTATCATGTTTGACAGAGAATAGAAATTAGAAATACACTGATAATAATAACAGCTGTATGATGGTGTGGACCAAATCTATCCAATCACTGGAACAATTATTAAAAATAATCTATAAATATTTACCTTTCTTATTGTTAAAGGTGTGATCATATGTGGGGCCAGTGTTTACTGTATTTGTTCTACCAGTTCTTCTTGTCCAATCAAAATCATCAGTGCCATCTGAAACCTGGACCCATGAACATAGATCCTTCTCAAAAGTACATTCACCTAATAAAGAAAGAGAGGGAGAGATAGAGGGAAGGATAGAGGGAGAAATGTACTCTGCCAAATTACCATGATGAATTTGACAACAAATGGTCAAATTGTTTGTTATTTTTTAGATTGTATTTTAGATCTTAATTGTTGTCATCCCCAGAATAGAATTCAATTTTGCTTTATTTAAGCCACTTTTATTTTCTAACACACAAAGACTGTTTACCTGTATTAGCACAGGCACCAGTTGTAACATTGACATCATCAATAGCAACATCACCTGTAGCACCTTTACCTACCATTCCTTCAAATACAAGCTACAAACAAAATAAAACACACATATATTATTATCTATATCATCAAAAATAGAATTTTAAAACAGATTTGATATTGATAACTTATTTGATATTGCTAACTTATTTGAGAATTTTTCTGTTTAAGCTGTATGAAGTCCATGCTGATGACATCAGTGTATTATAAAAGGAAGAGGAAAGGAAAAGAGTTTAAAGCCTATATGCAGCAGACATCCTAATAAAAAATAATCATATTCCCTATTTAAATTTTAACAAATGTAATCTGCAATCAAAATAAAGTTTGATGCTATGTTGAGCTTGATGTTTATGGATAGAAATGAAAGGCTAACAATCTTAAAGAAAAAAATAGGTTGCCAGGCAACGAAACATACGCCCACACAGCAGCCAAATCGTCCGGGCAGTCAACAAGGGTTGTCGCATATTAAGGAATTATCAGAAAATCATTAGAATTTGTTTGGTTTTTATAATCAAACGGTTTTTTTTAAATCAGATAATAATTGTGACGTCCAGAGGCACCACAAGCTAAAAAGGGTGATTTTTCGTACAATCAGCGGACATAATTCAGGAAGTAATGACCCGATGGGTGCAAATATCGAAAGGTACAAAGATCTTTGGGTTATAAACATACCTGTCAAGTTTCATCAAAATCGATTCAAAATTGTGACCTCTATAGGGTCCACAACCTTGATATAACATATTTTCACACTATTCGTGTACAAACGGCGGCCATTTTGTCCGTCAATTCTAGTCCGGTTTTCACGTAATTCAAACTCTCTCTTCATTACCATGTAACGGTGATACAGTCAAACGTTTTTTTAAATCGGATAATAATTTTGACCTCCAGAGGAACCAAAAGCGAACAAAAGCGATTTTTCGGACAATCCGGGGACATAATTCAGGAAGTTATGATCCAATGGGCGCAAATATCGAAAGGAACCAAGATCTTTGGGTTATAAACATACATGTCAAGTTTCATCAAAATCGGTTCAAAATTGTGACCTCTATAAGGTCCACAACCTTTATATAACATATTTTCACAATATTCGCGTACAAACGGCGGCCATTTTGTCCGTCAATTTTGGTCCGATTTTCACAAAATTCATACTCAACCTTCATAACCATGGAACGGTGATACAATCAAACGTTTTTTTAAAACGGATAACAATTTTGACCTCCAGAGGGACCACAAGCTAAAAAGGGCAATTTTTCGGACAATCAGGGGCCATAATTCGGGAAGTTGCGATCCGATTGGCGCAAATATCGAAAGGAACCAAGATCTTTGGGTTATAAACATGCATTTCAAGTTTCATCCAAATCGGTTCAAAATTGTGTCCTCTACACTGTTCACAACCTTGATATAACATATTTTCACACTATTCGCGTACAAATGGCGGCCATTTTGTCCGACAATTTTGGTCCGATTTTCACGAAATTCAAACTCGGCCTTCATAACCATGGAAAAATGATATAATCAAACGGTTTTTTAAATCGGATAACAATTTTGACCTCCAGAGGGACCACAAGCTAAAAAGGGCAATTTTTCGGACAATCAGGGGCCATAATTCAGGAAGTTACGATCCGATTGGTGCAAATATCGAAAGGAACCAAGATCTTTGGGTTATAAACATGCATTTAAAGTTTCATCCAAATCGGTTCAAAATTGTGTCCTCTACACTGTTCACAACCTTGATATAACATATTTTCACACTATTCGCGTACAAATGGCGGCCATTTTGTCCGTCAATTTTGGTCCGATTTTCACGAAATTCGAACTCGACCTTCATAACCATGGAACGGTGATATAATCAAACGGTTTTTTAAATCGGATAACAATTTTGACCTCCAGAGGGACCACAAGCTAAAAAGGGCGATTTTTCGGACAATCAGGGGCCATAATTCAGGAAGTTACGATCCGATTGGCGCAAATATCGAAAGGAACCAAGATCTTTGGGTTATAAACATGCATTTCAAGTTTCATCCAAATCGGTTCAAAATTGTGACCTCTACACTGTTCACAAGCTAAAAAACGTGATTTTTCGTACAATCAGGGGCCATAACCCATGAAGTTACAGTCCGATACATGCCAATATCGAAAGGAACCGAGATCTTAGGGTGATAAACCTATGTTTTAAGTTTCATTGAAATCGGATAAAAATTGTGACCTGTAGACTGTTCACAAACAATTGTGGACGGACGAACAGGGGCGACGACAATATACGTCCACATGAAAATGTGGGCGTATAAAAATATAAGCAAAGACATTATATAAGCAAAGTAATTATATCAACTTACCTGATATGGTGATAAAGTTTTAATATCTACTTCTGCAACATTCCAATTTTTACCTTGATCAGATTTACGACTCCAGATTGGTAAACCGAGACTATTCTTTACCTTGGTGTAAATACTGAGCATACCAATACGTGTTCCACTCATATGATACCAAAATCTTAAACATGATGGACCTTTAACAAGAGTCACTTGTTGAGAAATAAGTCGGGCTTTGTCACCATTTACTCTAGGTGCTGATGATTCTATGTACATGTAATATCCTGAAAAATGAACGTATGAATGTCACGAGTCAAGTACATATCTATTGTGAGACCAACAGGTCAATACAAAGGATATAAGTATTCAATACATATGCTTCTTCCAGCATAAATAAATTTTGACTGTTAGTACTTTTAACTTAGAGTATGATGTTTCTAATCACCCTCAAAAAATAATTTTAGATTCAAGAATTTTTAAATGTTCCAACATAACATACCTTGCCCTTTTTGAAAGCAAGTATCTTTAGAACCTTATTCTTTAGAAGTGGTATAAGAAATGATGTTTTGGGCAATAAATTTGTTAAGACGAAAAAAATAGTTATTTTGACTTCTGCTCTTTGGCTAATATAAGATGAAGACATAATATTTATGTTTTGTGTATTGTTTTTCTAACCTGTTGCTGTTTTAAAGGTGTGATCTGAAGTGGGTCCAGTGCCAACTGTTCCTGTTTTACCATTCTTCCACGTCCAATCAAATTTATCAGTAGCATCCTGTTGATATCCACAGATATCCGGGGATTGAAATGTACAACTTAAAGATTCTGGTTGCCCCTTTGCGATTGGCACTATAATAAACAAAAAATACGACTTTCAATTACAAAGGTATGTTTCAGTCATTAAGCCTTCAGAAAAGAAAGGGTGTTGAAAGGTCTATTACGCCCAAGTTGCACCAATTATTTTACACATTTATAAATTCAAGAGTTATAAAGAAAAACATATTTTGATAATTGCAGATATCGGAAGTATTATACCGATAATACACTGCTTTTAAAATTAAAAAAAAATGATACCAGTGACACAAAGAAATGGAAAAATCCTTAAACTTTATGTTAATTATCTCAGATTTCAATCCCTTTTATGGGACGGGGCTACTATATATCTCCAATGGAAGCTAAACTGAGTTTCATCAAAGCATACAATCTTTAATTTGCTGCATAAATCTTTCATAGTAATTTGATTAAATAAGGTAGAGAAATACAATAATAATTTACATTTGCAGGCTCCGATGTCATAAGATACATCATCTATAGCTATATCACCACGGTAACTAGGTCCTTTTAGAGCCTCTAACACAATCTAAAAAAATACATTAATGATTAATAAAGTGATGAATAAAAATGTTGTTATAATATGAATAGGAATATTATAAAATAAAGTAATAAATGAATAAATATTTACTGATATAGCAATATCTGCTATGGAATAATTTAAATATCCAGGGATGAATGATTAAATAAATAAATGAACCAATTTAATAAGGTGGCTTTGTTGGTGTCTGTGATACCAGAAAGTCTGGCTGTATATGGCTGAGGAGGTTCTGCAACATAAAGCATCAAATTTCCCTCATAGCACACTGCATGGCATAGGGCCTTCTTTATTAGGCTGATTGAAGTAGACATGTAGGATGCTAAGCTCCATTTCATTTCATCATCCTCTAGCAAAATGAACAAGAAGTCGCAAACAAAAACAAATACCTGAAAATCTTTAACAGATGAATCAAAAAAGATTGTCGCTTTTTTCCATGTAGGACCTTGTGTTCCTATCTTTTTCCAGATGGCATTACCATTTTTACCAGCCTGTCTTCTATAGACACTGAGTGTGTTGACATGATCTCCATACATATTATACCACATAGTAAAACAGATACCTTGTTGTTGAGGTGTCAAGATAATATGAGGACTGATGAGCCGTGCTGCACTGTTTCTCTTTGAACCAGTTGATGCTTCTATATACATATAATATCCCTCTGCAAACAAAACACAATGTTTTTAGACTAATGAAATAATATTGGGGTTTAATGTCCTTACTTCCCCTTTATTTGATACCATATGTCAATTACATGTATGACATTTAAGGTCTGCCTCATAAGATAATGACATTTTCAATGGGATGTTTTTATCTGATGTTTAAAAAATGACAGTCAATTATTATTCTACTTACTTCCATTTGTATGATCACCTTTTGGTCCTGTAGCGTATGTTGTTGTTGGTCCTTTATGTCGATTCCAATCAAACGCATCAGTTTTATCTTGTACCCACCCGCATAAAGTAGATGAGAAGTCACAATTAAATGCATCTGTTAGAATAAAATAAATGAAAGTTTGTTCACTAAATCCTAATAAATGATAAGATATTGACTAATGGAGAGAATTTTAAACTAACTATATCAATATATGACAATAGCATTCTTTTATTTCAAAACCATTTTCATAAAAGACAGTCAGTGACGTCGACCCAGAGAACTATAAAATAACACACCATTATCTCTGTTCTTAATTAGTAGAATAATGAAATTAACTGCCTTACTGTACTTATTATTAGTAAATCTTTTTTTTATTGTAAGCACTGATTTGTTCAAGTGTACTTTCACTTACTACAAGTACTATTTCGTTTTTGTGTACTTTTACTTACTTGCAGGTGGTTTTGGTGTAGTTTTAAGAGTTGATTTAGGTGCAGTTGTTGTTTTTGGAATAGGTGTTGATGGTTTCTGAGTTACAGATGGATGTGAACTTTGTGGAATGGCTGAAAAATTATAATTAGTCAATTATAATTAGCTATAGATTTTAAATGATTTTAAACTGGTGATAACACAATAAAACCAATATATAGGTATCTTTATCTGAACATATTTATAATAAGCTTCTATTTAAACAATATTTATTTGCCATATACAGTTTAAATTTTACTTACCGTTACAAGGACTTGTAGAATCAAATGTGATATCATCCAAAGCTATATCACCGTTCCAATTAATACCTCTAGTTCCTTCAAATATAACCTATAAAACATACCATATAATCAACTATTCCGATCTCTAAATACACTACGAAATCGGACTTGAGAGCTACATTAAAGGAGAAATCCACTATATACACTATATTCTGTTGAAATATGCAGTGTGCTATGACACAAAAGTGTTTCTCTGCCCATTCTTTATCAAGGTTCTTTTACATACACACAGCAGGATCCTGTGTTTCATCCCATCATAAAAACTTGACAAGTGTTTCTTCGTTGAATAAGTTTGGTTAATTCTAGTTGTGGAAGACTCTTACAGCCCCTCATTTTAGTTCCAAGCAACTATCTGAAGTGATGTGATACAATTTCAAAGAAATACCCACACCAAGTTGTCAAGTTGAGCTAGAGATGAGCTTCTTGAATTAACAAGAGTTTATGACTATACATCATATGAATGCACAGAGACTATTTTTCTGCTACCTATACATCCGAAGTTATTTAATTGTCGTGCTTTAATTACCAGTGATCAATTTTGAAAGGTATTAAATAGTTATGGTCAACTAATTACTTAAAGTTCCAATTTCATATTTTCTAAGAAAGTCAAAACATAATTATTTCTATATCTTTTGCTCAAAAGGTTGTCAACTCACTATTATACGATCATGGGCAAAATTTCACAGGCATTAAAATGGCTAACACAGGCTGATTGAGGAAATAGTAACACAATTACCTCCCTTGTTTTCCCATTCCTCTCCATGGATGGCCATCTTCAAATGTTTGAATTTGAAGTTGAAAATGATATTTTTGCCAATTTCTCAACTGGCAATAGTGAATAATAGGATTAATAGGATTATTCTTTAACAAAGTAAGACTGTTTATAGGTACAATCTATTTTAGGGATTTATTTTAATACATTTTAAAAATATAACTTAAAAATATGCTATTGGAACTTTAATGAAAAAAGATAACGCTTCAGAACTGTTTTGATGAACATTTAAATGGAAAAGCTAGAGGCTGTTTCTTTAAATATTGGAGTGTGATTTGCATAAATAAACAAACTCGGAGTATGTGAAAATAATTTATTTTAGTATGAAATAATAATACAAAAACAAAAATAAAAATGTGCCACACTGTAATGATGTATTATCATACCTGATAAGATGTTGTCTGCGGAGGAATTTTTATCTGTCCTTGTAACCATTTGCTACCCTTATTTCCTTGTAATTCCCAAATGGGCAGAGGATTATTTGATGATTTTAATCCTACCCATACTCTTAGAGTTCCTACTTGTGCTCCATTCATGTTGTACCAGAATTTCAAACATGTATTTGATGATGGTGGAAGATCTTCACTGAGCAGACGGGCTGTATCCCCATTTTTACGGGGATTTGAGGCTTCTATATAGATATATTTACCTAAATCAGAGGAAGAAGATGTTAAGGAGGAGGCATTTATATATACTACCCGGTACTAATACTAAAATAATAAATCAACATTAACTGAATATTTTGTGAAAAATCCTCACAATCAATCCAAATTTCAAAAATTGAGAAGGATCACATCAGTAAAATGAAATAGGGTTTAATGTCTTCCTTATGTGCACCAAACAGGCAGATGGGTATATGTCATACAGCGTACTATGAGGGACAATTTGCCCATCAAATATCAACATTAACTAAGGCTTCTTTACATACACATCAATGATTGAAATTGGGTTTTACATCCTACTTTTCGGCGCCAACAAGGCTAATGTAGACGTCAAACCAAATGGAGGAAATTCTTAACTTAAGTCAGAGAATGCTTTGTAAAACCAGGGCCTGCTGTTTAGTGAGTCAGCAACATACGCACTGAACCAGAAAAAGTCAATTTAAAGTAAGAAAGGTTACAGGATATTGTGCTTAATAACGATAAGAGAACACTTGCCGTGTAAAATGCTATATGACTACAAACTAGTGATTATTTTCCATAAGAATACTTTTGTGGATATTTTTTTGTATTTTACCTTTAGAATTGTTCAAGGTGTGATCTGAAGTAGGTCCTGTTCCTCTAGTTTGAGTTGGTCCATTTCCAATTGTCCAATCAAATTGATCAGATTTTTTGTCATTTGTCCATGTACACATTCCATTTTCAAAGTTACAGTTACCTAGATAAATGTGTAAAGAAATAAAAAAAAAACAAGATTCATGATGGTTAGATTCATAAATACAGTTCAACAAGATTCATAATGGTTCAACAAGATTCATAATGGTTCAACAACATTCATATTTAGTTCAATAAGATCGATATTTAGTTAATAAGATTCATAACAGTATTAGATTCTGTAAGGAGAGATTTTGCAGAAAGGGATAACAATAAGGTATCATAACAATCTTGGCAACTCGATATCTGTGTCAGTAGAGCTAAAGATGTTTATTGAACAAAAAAATCTATGACTTCATTCATATTTAAATACAAAGGTACAAGCATTATACTTTTGTTTCATTATGTTCAATATTTCATTGATTGTGTAAATTCAAACATAGATGACAGCAGCAAAGTGTGCATTCCATCTTATAAGGCACCAAAAGTTACTGTGTTAAGATAAGACAACTGGTTCCCCAAAACGATCGCCCGTATAAACATCAGAATTAGGAAATGTCAATTGAATCTTGAAATTAAGAAATTTGGAATTAATCTGGAAATAATTACACTTCGAATAAATCTGTAAATTAAGAAATGTGGGATGAAACTGAAAATTACGAAATTTGGAATGAAAAAAGATGAAGAACTTACCTGGTATAGTACATGGAACTGATGAAACATTAAAATCATCCAGTGCCATATCACCACGGATACCAAGACCAGTAATACCTTCAAACATTATCTGATATGGTCCTGAAGCTTTAGGTACTGATATAGATGCTAAATTCCATTGATTCCCCTGATCACCTAAAAAATATACATACAAATTATTTACAGCCATAAGTGTCATAGATATAAAGACAACTGTATTTCAGCAGTAACGATCAGAACAGAACTTTTCATTTCTAGCATAAATGATCTACTGGTTATAATTCTCATGAACAATTTTTCAAATTTAATAAATTTGTACATAATCAACCAAATACTATTAGAACTTTTAATAAATTAAGTTCCTGTATTTCAAACTTAGAAAATCTATACTTTGATCATGTTTTTTTGACTTAAGTGTAAAATGAAATGAAGTCCTACTGTTCTTCACTGATTGGGCTCATGAAGACAGGTGTACACCACAGTGTCAACAAGGTAAAAGGGACCTTGTTTATTTGTCCCATACAAACGACTAGATGCTATCCTAGTTGGCTTTCCGTCTTGCAACACTAACAAGGGGAAATCCACGCTTAAAAATTATGGGAAACTCATGACTTCCAACAGGTTTAAGGATAGGGTTTCACAAACAGAATGTCTTCTGTCCATCCAATTCCAGTTCACTTTATTCAGGGTAATTTTTCAAAAGTTTTGGATGTTGCCTGTTGCTCTACTTCTGATATTGATCATAAACACATACCTTTCTGAGACCATACAGCATTTCCTCTCTTCCCTCCTTTTACTATATAAGCACTGAGTGTTCCAATATGATCTCCAAACATATGATACCAGAATGTTACACAGCTATCAGAGGTTTTAGGTGCTGATATCTGGAAGGAACTGAGTTGAGCTTTATCACCTGATCTTCGTGGGTAAGAGCTTTCTGTATACATGTAATATCCTAAAAATAAAACCAAATGGATGAGATTTATTGATTCATTAGCAATGTAATAAAAGGTAACTAAAACAATACGTTTATTAGATAAATATCTTAAAAAAATTAACAACATCACTTACCTGCTGTAGTGCCATATGTGTGATCAGCTGAAGGCCCTGTTCCTTTTGTTAATGTTCCTTGACTTGTTCGTGACCAATCAAATGTGTCAGAACTAGATTGAGAAAATCCGCAAATATCACTTCTCTCAAAGGAACAGCTTGTGATTGGTCCATTATTAACAGCTGAAAAAAATAAAACATGATGTAATGTCATATACTCCATTATATAACTAAGTTATTGATAATATTATTAAGGAATAGTGGTCTGAAACCTTCTTGGGTGCTTTGTGTTTAATGAGTTACTTCCCTTGATTAATAAAAGGCTTAGTTCTAGGATGGAATTCTGGGATGGAGTGAAATATATGGTTGTTTTTAATTAGTCCTTTTGCTTGTCATGAAGAAATGCGGCCATCCTGTGGCATATACACCCAATACCACAGTAAAATAAATTTGAAGGATGTTGTAAAATCTCAAAAAGGTGACAGAGTGAAAGTACCATTTCATAATATTAATTTAAATGGCACTAAAGCCTTACATATAATAAAGATTGATTATTTCTTTCAAACCTTTATACTTACTTTCTGCACATTCGTCATTTGACATAGTAACATCATCTAAAGCTATATCACCTTGGTAACCAGTTCCTCTTATACCCTCAAATACAACCTAGTGACAAATACAGTAAAATTATGAAAAGTTATATACATTCAAATACAACCTGAAGAAAAATACAATGAAATTATGTAAATCTTAAAAAGGAATCAAAAAATATACGAAAAAATGATTACTACTACTGATGTAATCTATGCTTTATAAGGTATGCAAACAAGGTATTTTAAGCATTGGTCAATTCATAATTTATCTTCAAGATCTCATACTTTACGGTGCTTTCAATAAACCAATTTTTGTGCCATATGTTTTAATATTATGATGGAATTAATCTTGAGTTGTATTCTATACTGAAACATTTACTCATTATGTTATTGCATGGAAACAATAGCTGTCATATCTACTGTTCCATGATATTGTAACCCTTTCAATCTATACATTAAATTCTAGAAATTTTGCAATAAATAATAAAATATACTTGCATTAAATGTGTTTTTGATATTTTTGATATTGATGACAGCTTGTTTCCACTTTGAACCCTGTGTTCCCTTTTTAAACCAAGTAGGAGCTGGAAGACTAAGTCCTGTCATTAAATACACTTTAAGATAGTATACATTGTTTCCAAACATATTATACCAGAATCGTAGACAGTGTGAACCTGGAGTTATGGGTGGACTGACCAATCTGGCTTTATCACCATTTCCACGAGGTGTTGACGTCTCAATATACACATAATTACCCTCTGAAAAAAATTACCATTTATCAAGTACAGACTATGTTTTACATATTTAAGGTTTTAATGAAGTAGAAAAAGGAGATATTAAGATATTAAAAATCTACTTAAGAAAATATGGATAAACAATTACAAATGATATTCCAAACCATAAAGGATCTAAAAAATCTTAATGTTGTATTGTTATGTTTTGTGGGTTTATTTTGGTATATTTTAAATATTTCGATCACTATACAATATTTCTTATTTAAAGTTATATTTATGAAAGTGATTTCCCTTTATCCAATATGCCTGACTGGAATGGAATGAGGTTTAACGTCTCGTCAAAATAAATACTGCAGTCATTTTGAGACAAATTAAAATGCCTGACATCTATTGATATTACTAATAATTGAATTACTCAATTTAAAGCTTATGACTGTTTATAAATACCAATATTTATATTTCTTACTACAAGTTATGTTTATAAGAGTTATTTCCCTTTAAACCATATCTAAAATGCCTGCGATCTAGTGATGAAAGGAGTGCTAAATTTCATGACTTGAGTTTATATATATCAATATTATAGCATTAAGACTTCATGATAAATATTTTGAGTCGTAAACTGATAATTTAATATTTCTTTAATGTATGACTAACTATATCACTTACTGCCTGAAGTATGATCTTTCTGTGGTCCTGTACTAGATGTTCCAGTAGTTCCCTTATTTCGTTTCCAATCAAATTTATCTTTTGTGGACTGCTGCCAACCACAGAGATCTTGATCAAAAGTACAGTTAAATGGACCTGCTGGTGCAGTAGGTGCAGGAGATGTAAGAACCATTGTTGTTTGTGTTGGTGGAATAGCTGTTGCAGGTAATACTACAATGATATTAAACACATCAATATTTATTATTTAACTTTTTACACATGAAAACAAAGTTCACCAGACTCGCTGAAGAACCTACTTAAATGAATATCAAGCAAGGTATACTGTTCATATACTTTGCAAAATTTTTTGATATAAACAATATTTCATTTCAAATGGATGAAATGAAAAAGCAAGTTTATATTTGTGGATGGTGATAATTCTTTTATACATAAGGACTTTTCACTAATATTAAAGATACAGTTGGAACAAGCTATATCTGTCTATTTTGCAGGTCTTTAGACATCTATTAACATGACAAGTTGATAAGTATAATAAAAAGGTTAGGTTTTTGTACACTTACATCCACAAGATGATTGTGTAAAGATAATATCATCTATAGCTATATCTCCTGTATATGTAGCTCCTCGTACACCCTCAAATACGATCTGATAACTCTTTTTATTTGGTAAGATGGGTGCCTGAGCAAAAATCCATTTATTACCTTGTTGACCTTTCAGTTGCCAAATTATATAATCTGGGAGACCTGCAAAGAACATAGGTATATAAAGAAATTGCTTTATTCATTTTAACCAAATATTTTGTACAACCATGAAAAATTACCGATACTATATTTCTTTCATGTGCAACACTCAGTATAAGAAATACTATCATTCGTATGTAATCCATTAATCTATTGAAAAGCCAAATGAAATCATACAAAATGGTTCTTGATTCCTAAAAACATCCGCTTGATATTCTTGCATAGATATAGCTCAGATTATCAGCTCATCAGTTAATATGTTGGATCATTTTAGTAATATATTAATTATATCATAATATTCAAAATTTGCCACATGCCATACTTTTCAGCTTTTTAGCTCTTACCTGGCACTCTTAATTTTACATTGAGTGTGTCGATAGTAGCACCAAACATAAAATACCAGAAACTTATGCAGCGAGGATTAGATGGATTGGGTGAGAAGGTTTCACTGACCAACCAGGCAATATATCCAGGATGCTGAGGTGCTGATGTCTCAATAAACATATAATGACCTGAAATATATAATCATTTATAATTCAACAGATAGATAATAAAGATTATATTTTATATTCTTTTAATCTATATCTTTTTGTAATTGTGGATATTACACACTCCCTGGCACATACTATCAACCCATGCCAATATATTCTAATGGGGAATATATGCTTGTTGACAGCAGATGACTTTCTTATCACAGCACAGCAATATTCTAAGTAATATCTACAACTTAATTGATGATGTATGGTAATGATTTTACGAATACTCTCAATACATTAAAAAAAAAGTTATCATTCAAAAATTCTAAATATACTTTTTCAAATTTAACATGCTCCTGCACGAAATCAGAATTGTAACAGACCGTGTAGACATTGATATTTAAGTCTGGAACTTTGAGTGCATGGAGTTACCTACCATTATTATTACTGAGTGTATGATCAGAAGGTGGACCTGTGCTGGAACTTTTGGTCTTTCCTGAACCTTGTGTCCAATCAAAATTATCTCCTTTTGTATTTTTCCAAGTACAAAGGCCATTTTCAAAATCACAGTTTCCTTACAACAAAAATAAAACAAAGATAGAAATGAAATCAAATTATCATTTTACTGATGGAAGGAAACACCTATGAACAGAATTTGATTTGCGAACACAGCATAAATATAAACTTTTGTTTACAATGATTGACCTACAAGTGATGAAATAAAATGAAATGGAAAGGGAGTTTTAAGGTCCTACTCTTCTGCACCTAACCTGGTCTAATAGAATACAGGCATACGCCATACAGTGTGCTATGAGGGAAATTTTGCCCGGGCAGAGGCGCTACGGCCTACTCTTATATCGAATTACAACTGCCAAGAGATCTTTTACGTGCATGCCAATGTGTACACAGGACCTTGGTTTTTTTATCCCATCCAAACGACTAGACAGCTGTCCTTGTCAGGCCTTCTGTTCTGCATCACTGACAAAGGGAAACCACGCCGGAAAATTGAGATGAACTTTCTCGGTCAATGCAGGGATCGAACACCCGACCTCCAGGCTTGCGAGCCAGTGTCTTACCCACTTAGCTGTGTGATACCCCCTACAAGTGATACACAGTACCTTATAATATTATTAAGAATTGCAGAAATACTTTAAAGGGTAATTTATAAATATATAATAAAGAATACCTGGTGCATTGCATGCTCCTATTGAAACACTGACATCATCAACAGCTATATCAGCTCTAATATTTTTCCCTCTTATTCCCTCAAAACCAATCTGTAATATAAGATACATCAATTAATTAACACCTACTAATATACATGTAATAGGAAATATAAGATACATAAATATCCATGTCATCGCAAAAAAACAAATAATAAGTTCCATAGAACCACACCACCCATAAACAATTACATAAGACAAACCTAAAATGTTACAAACTTGGGCAAATCTCTGAACAACCCCGGCAAGCGAGCTACCGACCCTGGTAACAAATTTGCAAACCCCGCTAAGAGGTCAACCCTGGTAACCCCGCCAAATTGTCAAACCTCGTACAACCCCAGTAAGCGAGTTGCTGACCCCGGTAGCAATTCGCAAACCCTGCCAAGGGACCAATCCTGGTAACCCCGCCTATTAGTAACCATGGAAACCCTACTGGGGTTTCGGAATAGTACAAATATAAATGCCTGCCACGTGAGTCCAATGAGTCTGAAGAGTTCTTCACGAACGAAAGTAGTCACTGACACCCAGAATAACTAGGTCTTCAAAGCCACTTTTATCTCTTGTATTAAAATAATACCTCACCTGAAATCTGGCAGCTGTAGACTTTGGAATTGTGGCCTGTCCCACAATCCATTGATTACCTTGGTTACCCGATCTGGTAAATATTGGTCGTCCCATGGAATTTGCCTGAAATTTACATGAGGTTTTCTAAAACCATACTTCTGTTATTTTTACTACTTATCTTTGATTAAAAGTTCAAGTATTTTGTGATTCTTGCATTAACTTTAAAGAGAAACATATCGAATAAAGCGAAAATTGATATCGATGCAAACATAATCTTTACAGAAGATTATATGAGAGCTTACATCATTATCGATCCCTGCTGACCTAAACTCAAACTTCAATTACCTGAACAGCATAGACATTGAATGTTCCCATATCCAAACCGTACATATGATAGTAAAACTGTACACAGAGAGTCTGTTTATTTTTATAGACTGGAGACATTAATACAGCATTATATCCTTTTTTGCCTGTTGATGCTTCTGTATACATATAATGACCTTAAATAATAAGTGAATAAATTAAAAAATAGAATTCAAATACACATTTTATCAAAGTAGGTGATCTAAGAGAGATACAGAAATGGGGTTTACCTTCACTCAACACAGACTACCGGTAGTCATTTGGGACTAATATAAAATTTTATTTCAATCAAATCACTTGTAGGGGTATTATATAGCTGTTGGAAGAAACTGGGAGACTCAGAGAAAACATTCAAGATTGGGCAGACAGCCTCACTCCTCATCACTTACAAGCTTGGGATCAAAGCTATGCTACTTGACTCAATGACAGACCTTATGATCAAACACATTAAACCACTCGACTACCCCCTCTATCCTGATTTTCATAAGAAATGATATTTTAATCTGTTTATTTCAAGAGTTAACCCTCATATTAATATGACTTGATTAAGCATCTAAATATTACACAGACAATCTCAAGTTCTGTAATGTAATAAACATATATTTTGTCATGATTACAGATTCACATTGGAAAATAATATGACAACCATTATGTGTAATTGTTGATTACTTAAAGTGTTAAATTACCATTTTTTGTTCCATAAGTATGATCCGAGGCTGGACCAGTTCCTCGAGTGGATGTTGCTTTGGAGTTTCTAGTCCAGTCAAATTTATCATTTTTAGACTGGATATAGCCACAAATATTCGCAGCTTCAAAATCACAACTGAGTCCATTAACCAAAGTTCCTGGTGTTGTTTTAACAGTTGGTCCTGTTCCTGGTGTAGGACTAACAAGGGAACCTTTAGATAAAAATACACAGTAATGTGAGTAACAGTACAAATTTTCAATTCAATGAAATTCTACTTTGAAATTCTTGTAAAACACGATTTTTTTCATTTGATGGTTCTAATTTTTTGCACTTTATATTCATATATTCTGATTTCCAAACCTTAAAGCCTCTTTACGTCATGAAAGAAGTCCGATGGTCTCGACCACTCTATAATATGGGGTATTGATGTCAGGTATCTAATAGATAAAGTTTAAATGATGAAATAGAAAGATCTAATACCTGTACAAGCTCCATCAGCGAGTTTAACATCATCTAAACCAATATCTCCCTTCAAACCATTTCCTCCAACTCCTTCAAATACAACCTACAAAACATATATAATTAATATTCCATGAATTTGGTTACTTTTAAATATCAAAAAATCAAGAGTAACTGAGAAAAAAAAACATGGATCATTAAATTTGTAGGATAATTAAGAATAAAATTAAAATTTTGCTTGCTCCGAATAAACAAAATCAGTATTTAAATCATATCCCCTAAAAACTTACCGAGTATGGTGTTTTTCCATGTGACACTGTTATCTGACCTTGCAACCATTTGTTACCATGAGAACCACTTTTTGTCCAGAAAGGATCACCCAATGCTTTAGATGTTTTCATGTATGCATTGAGTCGACCTTAAAAATAAATTGTTTAAACTATTAAAGAGAAGAATTATGGAGTTGAATATCTTCAGTAAAACTAATAACATTTAGCTCTATTTATTAGTTATCATGGGTTTAAAAGAGTTACTTCCCATCTGATAGCCTTTCACATGCCATATTATTACAAACGAATCCTTTCAGGACTATGGCACTATATTCTGTTGTCAAGTCCTACATGAGATTACAAATAAAAAGGCACTAGAATAAATATTGTAGAATTTATCCCTTTATTAAAGCCAGATTCCGACTTGATTGCGGTAGAATGAAAATGTTGCTGAGTTGTTTGAACGAGACAAAAAAATGAGGTTCACAGATTGAAGTGCACCTAACAGAACGTGATGAAGAGTAGGCAGAAATACTATTGTACAGGAAAAACTTCTACTTCATAGCATGGTACAAGAGACCTGCATATATTAGTCTCAAAATGACCATAGTATTGTGCCAATAAAGAGATGTTAAACCTCATTCTATCCCCTTACCAATTGATGGTCCATACATATGATACCAGAATGATAAACACTGTACAGGTGTGGCTGGATTAATTTGTTTACTCTCTATTCTCGCAGTTTTGTTGGCTTTCTGTAATGATACTTCAGTATATATGTAGAATCCATCTGAAATATATTTGAGACAAGATTGTTAATACACATACTTGCTAATATATAAAGTTTGCTGATTATTTGATGTTTGATATATTCACAATGAGTCAAGCCTCAGTAAAACAGCAGTTAAATAATTTAAGTTTTATAAAGTAAATCTTACGTCCTGTAGTATGATCTGCTTGAGGTCCTGTGTTTGATGTTGATGTTGAACCTCGATGTCTTGTCCAATCAAAATCATCATCTGTTGACTGTTTCCATGCACATAGATCTATCTCAAAATTACATGTCACGGTTTGTGGACCTATTTAAAATTTAAAAAAAAAACCAAATCAAACTATAAATAATTTATAGGTTACAAGAACAAATAACATAATTTCTGAAACCATAGCAAAGGCTGTGTAATTGTGTAATAATAAAAAAATGATTATTGTTCATTAAAATCAATCATTAGCAATAATTTTTTAAAATTTTTCAACAGTATTACAAATATGACTGTATTACATATCAAATGATTTATAAGTATGTTTTATTAAAACGTAATTCTAAAAAATCGAATCATAAAATACTCTGTACGGGCAGACCATGGGGCTACATAGAGGTGCTTGTAAGGACCCTGACGTTGCAAAATATTGAAATTCATTACTTCAAATTAGGTGGAAATAGGTATCTTTACAAATATTTTTGATTTAGCTTGTTAACAGCTAAAATATTTATGGGCTTAATTTCAAAATGGGGTAAATCTAAGATGGCTTACAATTTTTAGTGTGGAGAGATCAGCAAGCAATTACCTTATATCAACATTTTCAGATTAATATCAAACATGTTCTTTTATTAATTTTGGTAAGTTTGAAAAATAAAATCTCAAAAGCTATTAAAAACAGTAAGAGTATAATTTACCTTTAGTACCTGGTTTAGGTGTGATTACTTTCTGTGTGGTTGGTTTTGGTGTAGTTGTTTTAACTTGATTATATGCAGCCCCTTTTGGATTCACTGAAAAATATATCAAGATTTCATAAACAATAGATCTCATTTCTCATTAATTTTAATCCATGTTTAAATTGAAAGTCAGAAATCTGCTACTCAGCTAATTTGCATTCTAGGGAATATTGATATCTATCTTATTCTCATCACAAACTAGCTCATTTGGGAGGATCATCTGATTTTTTTTTAGATTCAAAACTCATTCATCTCAAGACAGACCTTATAACCTAAAGCACAAACAGTATACTTCTGCAAACATAGACAATAGCATCCATAATTGTTTGTGGGATTGGGGGGCGGGGGGTGGGTGTAAAAATTTTGCAAGCTGATCGATTTTTTGTAATAGTTAATTTGAAATGAAAAATATATCTGAAATGAGACCCCCAAACTTTATTTCTACTTACCGCCGCAATTTCTTGTAGGCAACTGAATATCATCTAAAGCTATATCCCCCAGTTCGCCTGCACCGACTACTGCTTCAAATATAATCTGAAAAAATACTATGAATTAGACCAGTATAAAATATTTTTACTTGATCCTGAAATGGTCAACGTTAATAAATTTAGTCTTAAAATTAATAGTATACACGGAGGAAGATTTATAAGAAGAGATTGGTTGTCATATCTTTTGATAATTGTACTTTACCTTGAAGTTTGATTTGGTGTTAGGTATGGGAAATCTTCCATAAAGCCAAGCATCATTCTTATTACCAAATAGCTGCCATTTCAGAGTTTCCTGAACACCGACAACTACATAGACATTTAGTGTTCCGATCTGGTTACCATTCATATTATACCAGAATTGTAGACATTTTGTTGATCGAGATTTTGGGATGGTTTGACTGACAAGTCTAGCTTTGTCTCCCTTTGTTTGTGGTTTACTTGATTCAATATAAACGTAATATCCAGCTACAACAGACAAAAACGTCATTAAGTGTGTGACCTTAATATAAAATTCATATCCTAGATCATACATCTTTAACCAATAAAACAATAAGTGTATTCCAGTTCATTAGTATCAAAACACTTGTATCATGAATGAAATGCTTCCCCGTAAAGTAATTCAGAATATTTTGATTATTTTCCCTATATATTATTCCCGTACCTCCTCCCTTGGTGTGATCTTTAGTGGGTCCAGTTTTTCCTGTCCTTGTTACACTCTTAGTTCGAATCCAGTCAAAATCATCATTGAACTGTGTGTTAGTCCAGCCACACAGATTTTTTTCAAAATTACAATAACCTGTAAAAAGAGAAGTCAAGTATCTACAATTTGGGTGTCCTTGATCATTGAAACTGATTTGTCAATGAATGTCAACATCATCCATTTTCTAGCCTACAATGCTCATCAAACTCCAAAGTTAATATGATATAATATAAATTCTTGGCATCATTAAAGGTTGCATAAAAAGAGTTTAAAACCCCTTTTTCTTTACTGTCTGCAAACTTTCTGTTCAAGGAAGTTTTCAAACTGCGAACTTCGGCCACCTTGAGACATGCTAGATTTCATCATCTTTGGATAGAATTGGCAGTTTAAAGTGGTGGTTGATAAGATATTAAATGCTAATTTTGTTCATGAATTATGCCAGACTCTTAAAATTAGAAGTAACCCCAGCAACTTTAAATTAAGTAAAATAGTCTTAAATTAGTCTTCATATAAAATTAATACCTGGAGCCGGGCATGCACCCTTCAAAACTTTAACATCATCTATAGCAATATCTCCTTTATAACTTGGACCTCTTACTGCTTCAAAAACAACCTATTAAAAATTTAAACTATTCCATCACTATCTAATTAATTACATGTAACCACTCCCAGCTAATTACGGCAGAACAGTTCAAAAGTAATTACATTTCACCCATCCAAGCTAATTATGGCAGATCAGTTCAAAAGTATATTATCAGTTTAAATTAGTGTCAGATGTGACGAGAAATGATTCCTCCTTTGGCGAAAACATAACGAATCACACAGTTTTAAAGCGAAAATTTCATATTTTCAAAGAAAGTCAAACAGTGGAAATAATAACACAATTACCTCCCTTGTTTTTCTAATTACCCCCCCCCCTTCCCATGGTATAAACTATATAGCTATCTTCAAACATTTGAATTTGAAGTTGAAAATGATATATTTGCCAATTTCTCATCTGGCAATAGTGAATTATTGGATTAATAGGATTATTCTTAAACAAGGTATGACTGTTTATATATACCACCTATTTCAAGGCTTTATTTTAATACTTTTTAAAAATATAACTCAAAAATATGAAATTGTAGCTTTAAATAAAAGGTAAGGATTCAAAAATAGTCTTTATCAGAATGAAGTGAAAAGAATCATTTTCATATTGCAGGTTAGTAGGGATGAATAGCCATAGGAATGGTTGGAGTACAGCATCAGATTCAGATCAGAGATCGCTCCACCTAAACTTCTAAAGACTAATGACTATGAAACTACCGTACGGTATCCCATGAAGTTCTGAACTGTTATAATTTTTTGATCTATGAACTAATTTCTATTAACAGAGAAATATATCAACAATTAATTCATAACAAACATCTACTATCTGGTGTTAAATTACAGCTGGTTAGCCTTACTGTCTGCGGCCTTTTTATCTTTCCTCCTAGCGACGCGCTTGACGCGACGGCGACGACGTCTTTCACCATACATTGTTTTATGACCGGTCGCTGACTTTATCTAGTTATGTACTTACAAAGTTTTCTTGCACGTTACAATTAAACTACAATAATTTGTAGGTTGCTCTTTGCATTGAAATGTATCAGTATTTCAACTTTCCGGAAAAATAAGTTCCCATAGTCGCCATCTTTCAAAGGGCGATAACTCATTTTTACATTTAGTTGTATACAAATACTTGGCATGGAATGGGGAAGAAAATCTATTCTTCGGCGATTTGGGGTAATCCATAGAAATATTTCTATGGGGTAATCATTTCGATCGGAAATCGGTGATGATCAGAGTAATCAATTTAAATTAGATGGACGTAACTTTGTGTAATTAGTGGTCGTACAAAAACAGGGTGGAATCGGGTTTAACATTGCATCAAAACAACAATGTTCGGGTTTTTCCGAGACTAATGCGAATAAAATATGTGTGTTTTTTTCCATTTCAATGATTAGGCCTACATATACAACTGTCACAAATTCTTAAACATTCACACGATTGTGCCCTGGTTTTTTGGCATAATCGAAAAGACGACCCGGGGCAACGTATCGTATAGTCGTTCGGATGGGACGAAAAACGAAGGTTCAGTGTAAACATTGGAGTGCACGTAAAAGACCCCTTGGTAGTTGGAATTCGATATAAGACTAGACTGTAGCGCACAACAATATATATTCGATAATGATCGATAAAAGGGTATTTCGAAATATAACAACCTGTTCTTTAGAACATAAATTCCTGATATAAAACAAACGCACTAAACGTTTTGTGCCTCGCTGCAAATGATTGTTTCGCATATGTGGTCAAGATTAATACTTACGTTATAATTGCTGCCTTTAGGAATGGTAACTCTTGCAATCACCCAACCTTGTCCTTGGTTGCCCTTTAACGTCCATAAAACATTCCCCAAGCTCTTTCCGTGCATGGCGTAAATATTGAGGGTGTCTATATCCTGACCGTACATATTGTACCAGAACTGAAGACACCGTGTAACACTTCCGGGGAAAACAGGAGTTATAAGTCGAGCTTTCTGATTTGGTTTTGCATCGGACGCCTCGATAAACATATAGTGACCTGTAAGAAAAACACGTCTTGGTCACGAAGCAAATAAGTTAAACGGTGGCTTTCATTCTGGGTAAGGGGAACTTTTGAACTCTGAAGGTTCCTAAAGTTCCCTTTTATACCTTCAACATTAGGAACATTTAAACAATCATTGAAAACACATCTTTTTAAGCGTACTTTTCCAGAATAAATAAACTCTGCTATAGTTGATTTAAATGTCACAGTCAAATATTGTATACTACGTGTATGTATGTTTGTTATGTTCTTTGAATATTTATTTATGTGTTTTGTAAAGCGCCTTTGAATGCTGATGTCGGCAGTAACGAGCGTTATACCAAATTTTATAAACTTAAACTTAAACTTATACCTATTATTACAAGTCTGAAAACATATTCTCAAAAACTTTGACTTATAGATCCCATTCTAGATTTCAGTATCACGGACACTAACTCCCCGAAAACAGTTACTCCATAGTCACACAATCCCAGTAATTTTGTAACATCTTTTATAGTAGCAATATGTAATCGGGATATAAGAACTATCAACTTGTGTCCCAAAGATATGGTCCATGTTCAGTACCTCCCTTGCCTTGCTGTTATCAACACAGCCACAGTATAACCCAATTAAGGCTTTTGTTATAAGATCATATTAATAATCTTTGACATGTTAATTTACAACTTGGAATCATGCTGGAGTTTTGCATTTGAACAAGTATATATTTCAATATCGTATAACTTTGATGCCAACATGTCCATATATCAAAATGTAAAAGCACGTACCTGATGGAGTGCCATATGTATGATCATTCGTTGGTCCTGTTTGCTTAGATGTAGTTGTTCCTGTTGAGCGCCGCCAGTCGAAATTATCCCTAGTGGATTGTTTATAACCACAGATTGCGGATGTCTCGAAGTCACATGATAAGGTGGCAGGAGTTTGTGTAGTTTGACCTGGTGCTACAGATGGTACAACTGTTGCTGTAATTATCAAAAAGAGCATATTATCATAAAACGTTTATAGTTTACTGTCCATATTTCTTTCTACGGAGTTGATATCTGGACTCACATAACAAAATCATGCGACAAAAAGACGATACAAACCCCGAAGAAGTTAAATATAAAACAATAGATTGGTGAATCAAATGTCATGATATATCGTTCAAGAGAATGATAAATTCATCTCTCCTAATTTTTAACTCCTAATTTCTGTTTAATAAAGGACGTGTACAAACCTAACGGAGGACAGGGACCATTCTTGATACTAATATCGTCTAAAGCTATATCTCCCTTATATCCACGACCCCGTACTGCTTCAAAAATCAACTGAAATAATAATATTGTATAAAATATTAATATCATCGTGCTGTGAAGGTGCGGTATTGTACCCGAAGTCTTAGCTTTTCTGGATTTCAAAACAGTTTGGAATAATTTTCTTCACTGGTACTTTCTATGAATTTGCTGGATAATACCAGCGTATCCTTGGCCATGGACCGAACATGGCATTATCGCCGTCATTTTGAAATTGTCATGCACATAAAAAGTCCACAAATCGATGCCGAATGGGGTTTAACTTCCACTTGACACAAATTAGCTCATTTTGGGATTAAATAGGGTTCAATTATATTCAAAGTTTTTAGCAGTGGAGGCAAACCGTAGAACCCTGCTAATTGCCATGTACTAGCAGAGAATCGAAACCACACCTCCTGACTCAAGGATTGACAGACCTTATGATCCACACGTTAATCATTCGGTAACCCAACCCCCGCCAAGGCAAAAATATTCCCAGTTTCATGTCGATCGTTCTTGAATTTTAGGAGAACGTCGCAACAAAGAACAAGAGCAAGATGGGTTCCAATTCCTGGATAAAAAAATAATAACCATTGATAATTTAAGATACCTTGAAGTTTGTTTGTGGTTTCAGATCTACTCTAGCTTCAGTCCAGTTGTTTCCCTGATTCCCAGAACGGGTCCAAATGGGAGTAACCTTGTTCGCAGAGTTTTGGGAGTTTAGGTTCAGTTGGTTGACGTGCTCTCCGTACATATGGTACCAAAATACCAAACATTTGGTAGATTTGGCGTTGACAGTTATAGAGGGACTCAACAACTGCGCCTTGAATCCCTTGGATCCAACCGACGATTCAAAGTAAGCATATTTTCCCTCTAAAATAAAGTTCAATAAGAATAATTGTATAGTTAACCACGAATACAAAGAATGAAAATGATAAACCCTAATTTGTTTGAGTTAAGGAACCAGACAGTTCCTGCTCTGTTTGTAAAGATAATGCTTTAAATAAGGGCCCAGGAGCAATGCAAATTTAACCCTGAGTGTTTTTGACTATAAACGGAATTCAAACGAAGTAAGTTTAACAAAACAGGATGAGACCTAATCTAATAAACAAATCGCTACTCAATTCACTTAAATTAAAACGAGGAACGCCTTCTCTGATTTCAAATAATATGTGAAATTTGACTTACTGCCTGTAGTGTGATCAAAAGAAGGTCCGGTATTAGATGTAGATGTTGGTCCACTCTGAATATTCCAATCAGTATTATCATCCTTTACTTGTGTCCATCCACAAAATCCATTTTCAAAATTACAATTCGTTTGGGCGTTAGATCCTGTAATAGAATAACACATATTCTGTGTAGCTCAATAAAAGGAGCAATATGAAATAGTTGCCTAATGGTGCTTTGACTGATTTTGACAACAACCGCGGTTTTCGACGTTCTGATTTACTTTTAGTTTTACATTTCACAGTTCAATCTTATATTGTGATTTTGAAAGAAGAAAAAGTATCTGCTTTTGCTTTACCAATTCATCAAAAACACACACGCACTTCCCCGTGCGACTTCATTCTTTGCAGTTTTGAGTTTTTATGATTAATCCTTTTTTTCAAATTCTGATATTTAAAAAAAAAACTTACCGGTAAAAATTGCCAAAAAGGCCAAGATTGAAAGGAAAATTCCTTTCTCTCTTATCATTATGTTATCCTATATTACAATTATTGGTAAACATGAAGACAATAATATATATAAAACATCTACTTATTGTCCAGGATATGATATAAATGTTTCTAGATGATAAATTCGGAATGTTTTAATATATTTCTTATCTTATAAACTGTACAGCTAGGTACGAACAAAGTCGATAGATATCTTAACTGATATCTATAAAGATAGGTATATAGATAATGGAATGTTGTCTATTTCATCAACACGTAGCCCTACATATTTAAATGACAGTATTCATCTGCACCGTATATGTCAACAGAGAGGATGATTTTTGTTTTGTAATAGTTTCATAACACAGTGAAATCAACTGGACACTGCCTATTCAGATATATCGAATCTTCATAAGTCAAAAAGAGAGGCAGACGTGACTGATAAAATAGTATAAGCCTGTTACGTTTAGTCTTCAACTTGTCTCCATACCTTTTTACAAGATTTCAATAAAAATCTGTTTTGCGTACTTATTATTGTTCTAGGGAGGCGCTGACTTTTAAAATATAATTAACTGGTTTTATATCATTTTTTAGGAGGTTAACCTTGATTCAAATCCTTAAAATATTTAATTTCTGTTTTCGTGTATGCATTTTGCTTGTTTATCAAATGTATGCGCAAAAAAGTTCAGTAGACTGTATGCAAAACAGGGGGTAACTTGGTGTCCCCGGTATAAGGCCGGGGTGGTGCAGCTTTATGAAAGATAACTACACAAGGCGTTGAAATTCGCCCACAGAGCGGGTATTCCTCGCTTGTGTTCCTCGCTTGTGTTCGCTTGTGTGGGGGGTTCATGCGACTTCCTCCTTGTGACATACAGACCTTATGATCCAGAGCGCATGCGTTAGACCACTCGCCCCACCACGCTTTTAATGAACTTTTTCTTTTAATTATTAGATAACAGATCTATCGCTGTTAAGTACGACCTAGTACGAACTGTACTTATAATAGTATAATATTGATTAGCGTTACTTTATCATAACTTGATTAAAATATATCTCTTATTTCAAATCAGTTAATCTTTTCAATGTAGTTGGCAAATATAATATTATATATATATATATATATATATATATATATATATTTTTAAAAAGATGGTACAAGGAATGCACAAAGTATTAAAACTCAATTCGAACGTCATTTATACTGAAGACGGGAAACATTGGGACAAGATTCCAACATTTGGCCAAGCTTTGTACATCAGGTACATCGGGACTGGGGTGAGGGCGTGACAAAGGTTATTTCAGGGGCCCATAAATGAAATACTTTGTTTTCCCTTTGCGACGCAGAATATTGAAACGCTATAATTGGATTCTAAAATATACATTTTATTTGTTATAGGGTCAACCCTTTGCTCAAGGATTCATCGCCAACCCGGAGGGCTCTGCTTTCAACTGACACATGCACGCAACAGAAACAGCGTACAATCAGAAAGTAAGTGACAAAACTACACCTCGTCATTGGGATAGATGTTAAACGCTTGCACTCGAAATAAAATCATATGGTCTGTCATTAGGCCAGGTGGCGTGGTTTCGATTCTCCGTCTGGACGTAACAAGAAGTATGGTCATCAGTTTAATCTTGTGGGTTTTCTCCTGTCCTCCGGTTTCTCTCCGCTGTTAAAGACCCCTGCGCGCAAGAGAATTATCGAAATAAATTGAACCATATTTTAGTCCCATTTCTCTATCATACACACTTTTCCACGTACAGACTTAAAATTGACCAGGCCACTCGACTTGATGGTAATTGCGGGAGAACTGATATACGCACGCAACATAACCAATAAGACCTTATAGATATTCAAACAATTGGGCAATGAGTGCATTCTTTTTAGGTATTTTCTTTCTAAAACAATAAAAACACACCGTCTTCTGCCGATATAGACTGTAGACTTTTTAAGCTATTCATAGACATGCAGTTGTGTTATTTATTTCCCATATCTGTACGTAAGCGTATGCAGAATACATTGAGATATTTGCTTGAAATCTCAATTTAATGTTCACGAAATGCCTTGATAATTTTCTCGAGAATCCTCCGTACTGTGTTCATGATATCGAGAATTCGAGTCGAGGACTTGCAATATGTGTATTTTCTCGCGATTTCTAGCGGGTTTTCAACGATTCGGACTTTAACCACCCGCGTCCCCACTTTTCTGAAAACCTTATTAGCACCATAGAGCCTAGTCTATCTTTTTTAAGTGATTTATTTTCCGAAAACCTTGTTAACGATAGGGGCTACAGTTTTTAACTGACTTTGTCGTCAAAAGTCGCCTGAAGCACTGAGAATTTTCGTATCGATAATCTGCTGTTTAGGCATAGATTCGGCGTGGGCATATTTTGCATGGCTATCTTTGGTCATTAGCAGAGGAACCCTTTTGAGTTTCGGCGTTCCGTGGGATTTATCCTTTTGAATGGATAGAAGCTGCTCGATTTTTGGAAAGATTGTCATGCAAGCTGAGAATGGGTTTTCGTTCCATGGGGTTTCGTTATGGTGTTATTCTTTGTTTCCTGTAAACCCTGTGAATGCGATAGAGCCCCGCGTTTTTCATGATTGTTGTTTTAATATCTGCTAAAAACATTTGGGCCACAAGACAAAAACTAGCTTTATTCTAAAAGAAATATGGTCTAAAACCATGCCAAAATGATACTTTCAATAAAACATCAACCACACATTAAATTGAAATTCAAAGCTTTACACATTCAAATTTATTGCTAATGCGGTAGGGTTTTATTTTCAATTTCGATGTGAAGCATTGGGTCCATCAGACGATTAACCTTATCGATTTTAATCATTTCTGTCGGTGTGGTAGTTTGTCTGTCTATGAATTTTACACTTTCGAGCAGATCTGGAGATCTTCTACAAAATTTTGCACGACCCCTATACGGCTCCGTAGTGTTACGCCGATGCACGCAACAGACGGGCACAACGATGTTATTTATTTTAATTACAATTTTACAATAGAGAGCGTATATCACACGATAATTTCTATGTTACATAAGATTACATTCTAAGAATTTAGTCTGTATACAGATACATCATTTATTTATCAAATTTGGTTTTAAGATAACGATACAAACTGTTTGATAACGATACGTTCACCTATTTATTTACATGCATTGTCATTATCAGTACACTGCCCCGCCCCCCCCCCCCCCCCCCGACATCCTTTCACTTTTCGTTTACATTTCAAGAAAACTTAACGGCAAAAATGTCTTAATTTAAGATTTCAAAAAGAAAACGCGGAATAATTGTACTAAAATATCAATGTATAACCGTTAGTAATTGGGAGAAAATCAGCTAACCTTTTACGATAAAAAAAAACTCGTTCCAATCTATCCGTTTAGATATACGTATCATTCTAGTAAAACTAGAAATAGATTTAATATTCTACACCTTGATTTAAAAGAAAATGTCTGTAAAATGTATGGTATATCATTAAACAATGTGACATAGTAACGGCCACGCAACTCCGTTAATTATCATCGATCTAAATTTTTCAGCAATTCTGCAGTATTCCGTCATTCCTTGACATGCGGTAACACCAGGTGGTTACTTCATTACGACACGCTGACTGATCTATTGTTAGCGCACATTACAAAAAATTCGCATGAAGCAAATTAATTACAGAAAATAATGGTATGTTAGTTGTTTTTCAGGTGAAATCATTCAAGGAATCATTAGAAATCATATAAAAGACTCAAATTTTCCTAGTAAAATCAGCTCTTTACTGACAGCTCAAGGCGTTTGGTCTGTTGGTATAGAATATCAAGATCCGTTCTGGTTGTCTGAGATCTTAAGAGATCTGAGATGAGAACGTTCACAGTAGCCGTCCTTTTATTAGGACTGGTTATACTTGCTTCAATCTTAGGAGGTAAGAAACTTTTCTACTTCATTTTATTTTTTATTATTTAAATGATTTCTACAACTGTCATGTAGATGACATTGTTAAACACCTATGTAAGCATCGGGGACCAGGCAGGGTGTACCATCTGTTGGGTTGAAAGCCATACTGGTGCAGTGAGTACATCCCTACTCAGGTGGCCTCTGGTTCAATACGGGTATCCAAGGCTCTGTGTACAAATTGACATACCTCCCCTTCTTTCGCTGCGCAGGACAGATATCCAGAGGTCCCGTGTACACGTTAAAGACACCTTGACAGACGGAATTCAAAATGAGAGTTAGCGTCGCTGTCCTCAAAGCATACAGCATGGCATATGCCCACCCTCAACAGCCCCGTTGGTGCTGACAAGTAAGACGTTAAACCCACTTTATGAAGAGATAAGTTCTGTTTTTAGATTTGGGATGTTCTTATAGTTGATAATGTGAATGTATAATATCGTTTCAATAGTTAGTTGCTTCACTCGGTTCTCTCCCTTTCTTTTTTAAATAATGTGTGAACTATGTAATTTCGTTTTATTATTCATTTTCATGAACCGTCTTTTATTTTGTCTTTTCAGATGCCGAAGCGCGTGAGTAAAACTCTTTATTTTTCTATAATGGTAGTTTGTCGGATTGGACAATAAAATGTATTTTGGATGAGTGTGTGTACAGAGACTATTATCACGATGAGAGGTTGAGTGGGCGAATGGTTAACGCGTGCGTGTCGTATCCAACTGGCGTGGTTTCGATTCCCCGTTTGACGTGACAAGGTGTAGGGTCGTCTGTCCAACCTCGTGGTTGATCTCCGGATTCTACGCCCCCCTCCCCACTGCTGATAGATCTCTACACACAAGCGAATTATTGAATAAAATTGCGCCATATGTTAGTCCTGAAATGACCTAGTTTGTGTCGAGTGGACGCCCCCCCTCTCTCTTTTTTATCACGTGCATTCAACTTCTATTTTAAACACACATTATGTAAAAAGTAAATCTGCCCATTGCAGGTGTTTATTTAGGCCAGTTATATAAACTATTTATTAGACATTTAGACTTTCATCGTACCGACTTTAGTATTGATGATCGAGGCTATGACAAAATTCAATCGCTAATATCTCGGTTAAGAGAAGGACAATTCGACTGCAATTTGTCGATTATTCCATTTACACTATCTAGTTTTTAACTATTATAGTGAGAACTACCAACTCTTTATACAATCCCCCATAATGAAAAGAATGCGGTTATTTTATTTAGTTTTGTTGAACAAAATCTCACAAACAGTGGGATTCGTATGGAAATAGCTATCTGTTATATGCATACAAATAAATATATCTCAATTTCATTCTTTCGCAGAACCACGAAGAAGAGTAAGACGACGAAGAAAAGGTAAATAAATTGTTTGCCATCATGCAGTCTGTTTACATTGTGTTGGGAGCCATGTCGACCAAGGTTTAGGGTGCTTGCTCAACAACATGGCGAACCGCAGTGGCTCAGTGAATAAGACGCTTACTCGCTAACCTTGGGGTCCCGTGATAAATCCCGCTTTTGGCCGAGAAAGTTCCTCTGAATTTCCCGGCGTGCCCCCCCCCCCTTTGTTGTCAGCGGTGCAGAACAGAAGGACTGGTAAGGGACAACGTACAGTCTTTCGGAAGAGACGACAAACCAAAGTACCAAGTAGGCATTGGGTGTACACGTAAAAGAACCCTTGGTAGTTTGAATTCGATATTATCCGGGTAACATTGCTCTCATAGCACACTGCATGACGATAAACCCCATTTCATTACATTTGATTTCACTAACCTGGAGATCCAGAGACTAGTCATCCGGGTGACACGGTAAACAGAGTAGTCCGTAGTACCGTTCTCCTGGCAAAATTTACAGCATAGTACACTGCATGGCACATGCCAGTCTTTATGGCTTGGTCGAAGAAGAGAAGTAGGACGTTCATTCATTTTACACAATTTGGTGAAATTTATGGTTCCATTATAGATGGTAATTTTGGCACTTGGCAGTTTGTGTTTCATTCCAAGTCGTCGTATCCCATTTAAAACCATATTTATGAAAATCCCCTTTTTATTGTACATTCATGACACAACGAAACCTGTCTAATTCTATGTTCTCGTCTGTTTTATTGCTTTTCAACAGTTGTCTCATATGAGTACGGTAAGAAAATTGTACACTCAATTCAATCACAATTAATCACAGTTCAGTTCCTGCGGCCATCGTATGTACTGTGGATATAAAAAATTCACGTTACCTTCCTGCGTTGTTCGGGCGACATCGTGTGGCCTTCTGTAGGTACCGTACTTGCTTCGGTTGTTGATTTGCTGTCTACCATCTTAGTGCGCAATTCAAAGTTTCATATTCGTATGGCCATCTGGTGTCAATTTCGGGACAGTGTGTACTGTGTGGTACCACCATAACAAAGTAGAGAACGATCCCATGTCTTCTTAAAGATTGAGTATGCGTATTGTATAATGCATTATGATACAAGCGTAATTGTAATGAAGCCACAAAATTAAAGAAAAGAACATTGATTTCGGTTTAAATCTGATTTTTATTTGGGTTGATATGTTAATATACCATTTTTCTATCCCATTAAAACGCAACAGGCCATTCTTGAAGACTATACATGTAATTCAAATTCCAGGGGTTGTCTTAATTTGATGCAAACGAGCATGACTATAACACAGCATATTCAAATATTCCAATACTTCTTATGTATATTAAACATAATTTTGTATATTAAACATTCTGTTTATCAAACATTATTTTGTCAATTTGATTAAAATGCAGATCTATATTTCGTTTCGTTTTTTGATACTTTCGATGGCCTACACTACATGACAGGTTGTGCGTGGATGTCGTGTCACGGATTTTGACCCCGTGATGTCAGACATTGATTAATCAATCAGCGTTGACATTTCTAGTGGTTTTCACAGAATTCCTCACATCGTACGCCACGATTTCGCCGTAACAGACCGTTCCGTTGCCTTATCCCCCACTCCGATAATAACTCTCCCAGACCCCTGTGTAGTAAAGACAAGTAAAGCTAAATTTTGAACTATAAAAAACAAAACGAAATAGCAAATATGTGTTTTAATTACATTGTTATTTTGTATATTAAACATAATTCTAGATATTAAACATGATTCTGAATATTAATCATAATTCTGAATATTTCAGTCTACACCGATTGTATTTAAAAATACCCTTCTGATATCTAAGATAAAATAAATATTTTACCATTGGCACACGATTCTGCACCATTTGTAACAAGGGACTCGAAGAACCAGGCTAGACATAAAAAACACGTCTGGGAAAAGGTGGTGTCATATTATTTGGAGGAGATGCGCAATAAATACTAACGGTGTAGGCTGAAATAATCAGACGCTAGAGATTGCCATTCGGTTGAGATTTCCGCGGCATTTCGCTGAACATACCTGATTAGAAATTATAGTAAAACAGAAACCACTGAATGTAATTGTAGATCAGTTTATATCTATTAAAGTATTAATATACGTTACGGGCAATTTCAATGTCCCAAATATTTAGCTCCTTTAAAGATAATTCTATATATTGAATATAATTCTGAATATTTCACCAGACAATAATATTAATCCTTAAACAGTAAAACATTTTTTTCCTTTTTTTTTGAGTAGAAGATGATGGAAGCTCCAGTGGTATGTTTTTTATTTCTTGATCTTTGAAATTACACTTGGAAATATTCTATTAAAATATCGAAGTCATTCTGCTTAATTTTTAAGAAAACCAAATTCAATTGTGTACAGATTTGCCTAATAATATTTTCTTTTAGAAGCAAGCAGCAGTAGCAGTGAAAGTAGTAGTTATAGTGGCAGTAGCGGCTCTTCTTCAGGTAATCAATCAGTTCGCATTTCGTACATGTACTTGAATTTTTCGTCAAAGATCAAACTAATATTGTGGGTAGATTACATAAAGCCTTTTGATCTCTGGATGTTATTACAGGCGCCTTGGTGGTACCGATTACTCATAGTTCATTTTAAGACTGGTGCCGTGGTGGGACCAACTGCTCGTAGCCCTACTTTAAGACAGGCGCCTTGATGGTACCTACTATACTCATATAGCCGGACATTATGACAGGTGCCATGATGATACCTAGTACTCATAGTTCCACTTTAAGACAAACGCCATGATGATACCTACTACTGATAGCTCCGCTTTAGGACAGCCGCAGTATTCACATTTTATTGTACCGAATGTAGTCTGTTTTGTTGAGCTGTTTCCGGTATATAATTAGGTCATTTCATTTTAGAGCTTCGTATAATTCCCGTGAGAAGAAGGGGTGGGTTTGTGGGGATAGCCATGGAATTCGATAATTCGGTAAAACCCAACCTACATATTTAAGACGACTCCCATATACATTAACTTCTATTTTGAGCGATGTAAAAAAATGTAATGCACAATAGTACTTTTTTTTATAATCTTAGAATGGTCATCCTCAAGGGGAGGCAGTAGCGGACAAAAAGCAAGGAGAGGGAGAAACGGGCGACGAGGCAGGAAAGGAAAACGGGGTCGAAAAGCGAGAAGAGGTAGGACAGGACGAAGGGGACGACGAGGCCGAAAGGGGCGAAAAGCAAGGAGAGGAAGAAGAGGTCGACGAGGAAGGAAAGGTAGACGGGGTCGAAAAGCAAGAAGAGGTAGGAAAGGAAGAAGAGGACGAAGAGTCAAAAAAGGTAGAAAGGGTAGGCGGGGTAGGAGAGGACGGAAAGGTCGAAAAGCAAGGAGAGGTAGGAAAGGAAGAAGAAGACGACGAGGAAGGAAAGGCCGACGAGGGAAGAGAAGCCGAAGAGTCAGAAAAGGTAGAAGGGGTCGTCGAGGTAAGAAAGGACAAAAAGCAAGGAAGGGTAGGAAAGGAAGAAGAGGACGACGAGGTAGGAAAGGACGAAGAGCAAGGCGAGGAAGAAAAGGCCGACGAGGGAAGAGAAGCCGAAAAGCCAGAAAAGGTAGAAGGGGTCGTCGAGGTAGGAAAGGACGAAAAGCAAGGAGGGGTAGGCAAGGAAGACGAGGTAGGAAAGGACGAAGAGCAAGGCGAGGAAGAACAGGCCGACGAGGGAAGAGAAGCCGAAAAGCCAGAAAAGGTAGAAGGGGTCGACGGGGAAGGAGAGGACGAAGAGCCAGAAAAGGTAGAAAGGGTCGACGGGGAAGAAGAGGACGAAGAGCCAGAAAAGGTAGAAAGGGTCGACGGGGAAGAAGAGGACGAAGAGCCAGAAAAGGTAGAAAGGGCCGACGTGGAAGAAGAGGACGAAGAGCCAGAAAAGGTAGAAAGGGTCGACGGGGAAGAAGAGGACGAAGAGCCAGAAAAGGTAGAAAGGGTCGACGGGGAAGGAGAGGAAGAAGAGGACGACGAGGTAGGAAGGGGCGAAAAGTAAGGAGAGGAAGAAAAGGCAGGAGAGGAAGAAGAGGTTGGTAAATTTCATTATTTACATATAATTGTTTTATGCTGTATTTACATTCCTATATCCAGTGTCAAAGACCCACCTATCAGGACATTCACCAAGGCCAACACAAGTACGTGCTGAAGAGGCGTCATGATTGCGCCGAAGGCGCGCGAGCGTCCGAGGGGAGTTGGAGGGGGGGGGCTCTCATTCCAGGAAAATTTTGAAATTTGACATCGGCAAACTCATTTTCCAAGCATTTCAGACGAAAAGACCAAAGCTTCCATCTTTTATTTCTCTTGTCCTGTTGTGTCATGTCTTCTCTATCCTTCTTTCTTTTCTTCCCCATTCTCATTTCTTTCTATTTTTCTTTTTTTTTCTTTTTCTCTCTCGTTCTCTGCCTATATCTTGCATATTTAACCCGCTTTCAAACGAAAAGTTTCTTATTGTTATTTTAATTTTGAACAGCTAGTCGAGGAGGAAGAAGACGAGTGAGAAAAGGTAATATTGCTTTGAATATCAGTGACCCATTGATAACTGCTTTTCCAGCGTGTACCCATAATAAACTTCTGCGTCGGAAAGCTGTGGGAACACGGCTTTTTCAAGTTAGTAAAGTTTTCGGACATTTTCTTGTGTTGTGTTCACGTTTGCCGGACACCTTGTGAATATTACGGTCGTAGCAGCGCAGTAAAGACCCCATCCGGGTCTGACGAGGGCATAAAGTCAGAAGGGCGAAACAAATTGGCAGTAATAGTGGCACGTGGTCTATATATACTTTATGGCGACAAAAATGAGCCAAAATTTGAAATGAAATTATTTTGAAATAAAAATCAAATCGTATGCAGCTTTCTTCTACACTAATCGAAATAAATATCAGAAAAACCCAATTTCATATTGACGTAAATAAAAGAAGTTAAACGCCCCTAAAACGCGTTTTCTGTGTTTTTGTATTTTTAACAGAAAGATGGGAATATGAATGGGAATACGTCGATGGCAAAAAAGTTAAACGACGAAGGAAAGGGCGAGGGGCTCGTAAAGGTAGACGAGGCAGGAAAGGACGAAAGGGAAGGCGAGGTCGTAGGGCACGAAGAGGTCGAAGGGGCAGAAAAGGGCGACGAGGCAGAAAAGGACGAAAGGCAAGGCGAGGCAGACGAGGCCGTAAAGCAAGACGAGGTAGGAGAGGAAGAAAAGGACGACGAGGTAGGAAAGCAAGAAGAGGTAGGAATGGAAGAAGAGGAAGGAAAGGTAGACGAGGCCGTAAAGCAAGACGAGGTAGGAAAGGAAGAAGAGGGCGGCGAGGTAGGAAAGGAAGAAGAGTAAGAAAAGGAAGAAGAGGCAGGAAAGGAAGAAAAGGCGAGTGAATATGGGATTTCATTGTTTACATTCCTATTCCTTACGTATTTGACCCGTTTTCAAACGAACCGTTAAATTCCTCTAGTAGTTTTATAGCCAAGTTGAAAATCAGATTCTGAGTGACGGTATTACTTATTGAAATTGTTCATTGTTTGTTTTTCTATTTTAAACAGCTAGTCGAGGAGGTAGAAGACGAGTTAGAAAAGGTAAGGGCATATAATTGAATTGTCGGAAGTATAGGTTGTGAGTGTGGCACATGGCTTATAATAATAGTAGCTGCAATTGTAGCGGCGTCTTGTCTGAATCGTTTAAAATTAATATTAAAATTTATACGCACATCACTAATTAAAAAACATATCAGACCAACCCAACTATTAGCTTAAATTTCTGAATTATATATGTTTAACAGAAAGATGGGAATATGAATGGGAATACGTCGATGGTAAAAAGGTTAAACGACGACGAAGAGCTCGAAAAGGACGAAGAGCTCGAAAAGGCAGGCGAGGTCGAAAAGGTAGACGAGGTCGAAAAACACGACGGGGCAAGAAAGGTAGAAAAGCAAGACGAGGCAGGAAAGGTAGACGAGGTCGAAAAGGTAGAAGGGGTCGAAAAACAAGACGAGGCAGGAGAGGAAGAAGGGGTCGAAAAGCAAGACGAGGCAGGAAAGGTAGACGTGGTCGAAAAGGTAGAAGAGGTCGAAAAGTAAGACGAGGCAGGAGAGGAAGAAGGGGTCGAAAAGCAAGACGAGGCAGAAAAGGTAGACGGGGTCGAAAAGGTAGACGAGGTAGGAAAGCAAGACGAGGTAAGAAAGGTAGACGGGGTCGAAAAGGTAGACGAGGCAGGAAAGCAAGACGAGGCAGGAGAGGCAGGAAAGGTAGGAAAGCAAGACGAGGCAGGAGAGGAAGAAGAGGTCGAAAAACAAGACGAGGTAGGAAAGGTAGGCGGGGTCGAAAAGGTAGACGAGGTAGGAAAGCAAGACGAGGTAGGAAACGTAGAAGAGGGCGAAAAGCAAGACGGGGCAGAAGAGGTAGGAAAGGTAGAAGAGGTCGGAAAGCACGACGCGGTAGAAGGGGTAGAAGAGGTCGAAAAGCACGACGAGGTAGAAGAGGTCGAAAAGCAAGACGAGGCAGGAGAGGTAGGAGAAGTCGAAAAGCACGACGAGGCAAGAGAGGCAGGAGAAGTCGAAAAGCAAGACGAGGCAGGAGAGGTAGAAGAGGTCGAAAAGCAAGACGAGGCAGGAGAGGTAGAAGAGGTCGAAAAGCACGACGAGGTAGGAGAGGTAGACGAGGTCGGAAAGCAAGACGAGGCAGGAAAGGTAGACGAGGTCGAAAAGCACGACGGGGCAGGAGAAGTAGAAAAGGTCGAAAAGCAAGACGAGGTAGGAGAGGTAGACGAGGTCGAAAAGCAAGACGCGGGAGGAGAGGTAGAAGAGGTCGAAAAGCACGACGAGGCAGGAGAGGTAGAGGAGGTCGAAAAGCACGACGAGGCAGGAGGGGTAGAAGAGGTCGAAAAGCAAGGCGAGGCAGGAGAGGTAGAAGAGGTCGAAAAGCAAGGCGAGGCAGAAGAGGTAGAAGAGGTCGAAAAGCACGACGAGGCAGGAAAGGTAGAAGAGGTCGAAAAGCACGACGAGGCAGGAGGGGTAGAAGAGGTCGAAAAGCAAGGCGAGGCAGGAGAGGTAACAGAGGTCGAAAAGCAAGGCGAGGCAGAAGAAGTAGACGAGGCAGGAAAGGTAGAAGAGGTCGAAAAGCACGACGAGGCAGGAGAGGTAGAGGAGGTCGAAAAGCACGACGAGGCAGGAGGGGTAGAAGAGGTCGAAAAGCAAGGCGAGGCAGGAGAGGTAGAAGAGGTCGAAAAGCAAGGCGAGGCAGAAGAGGTAGAAGAGGTCGAAAAGCACGACGAGGCAGGAGAGGTAGAAGAGGTCGAAAAGCACGACGAGGCAGGAGGGGTAGAAGAGGTCGAAAAGCAAGGCGAGGCAGGAGAGGTAACAGAGGTCGAAAAGCAAGGCGGAATAGGAGAGGTAGACGAGGACGAAAAGCAAGACGGGGCAAGAATGGTAGACGAGGGCGAAGACCAAGACGAGGTCGAAAAGGAAGACGAGGCCGAAAAGGTAGACGAGGTCGAAAGGCAAGACGAGGTCGAAATGGTAGACGAGGCCGAAAAGCAAGACGAGGTAGGAGAGGTAGAAGAGGACGAAGACCGAGACAAGGTCGAAAAGCACGACGAGGCAGGAGAGGTAGAAGAGGTCGAAAAGCACGACGAGGCAGGAGAGGTAGAAGAGGTCGAAAAGCACGACGAGGCAGGAGAGGTAGAAGAGGTCGAAAAGCAAGGCGAGGCAGGAGAGGTAGGCGAGGTCGAAAAGCAAGGCGAGGCAGAAGAAGTAGGCGAGGCAGGAAAGGTAGGCGAGGTCGAAAAGCAAGACGGAATAGGAGAGGTAGACGAGGACGAAAAGCAAGACGGGGCAAGAATGGTAGACGAGGGCGAAGACCAAGACGAGGTCGAAAAGGAAGACGAGGCCGAAAAGGTAGACGAGGTCGAAAGGCAAGACGAAGTCGAAATGGTAGACGAGGCCGAAAAGCAAGACGAGGTAGGAGAGGTAGAAGAGGACGAAGACCGAGACAAGGTCGAAAAAGCAGACGAGTTCGAAAAGGTAGACGAGGCCGAAAAGCAAGACGAGGTGGGAAAGGACGAAAAGCAAGACGAAGCAGGAAGGGTAGAGGAGGTCGAAAAGCAAGACGAGATCGAAAACGTAGAAGAGGACGAAAAACAAGACGAGCCGGGAGAGGAAGAAAGACAAGACGGGCCAGAAAAGCAAGACAAGTTAGGAAAGGACAAAAACGTAAGTATAGTTACAACTGATAGTAAGGAAACGAATAATAGATAGTATAGAATGGGGTTAGCGCCCTCTCGACACATTCCAGGTCAGTTTGAGACTGACATACGGTATAAGTTTATTTCAATAATTCTGCTTTGGGTCGAAAACAAGCCACTTGAAGATCGTATCTAAACTGCACGCGGTAGACTACACCACCAGTAACGCTAATGAATAATAATTTAAAATATAAAACATTCATATTTACATTCCCTAGAATTGAATTTTCATAGTATAATTGGTAGCAATTTTAACTTATCAAGCACCCACTTTTTTCGTTGTAATAATAGATATTATAGTATTAATCATTCTGGTTGCCTGCAGCTATAGTTCTTTTATTTATTATAAAAATCCTCGACCTTTTTAAATCAATGATAAAAAAATAATAAACTTGTTTTCTCTCTTTTTTTCCAGCATCTCCGAGACCTGTTATCCTCCCTGCTATTTCAAAACCTAATAGAAACACTCAAGGTATGTTGATCAGTAAATAATGAACGGTGATGCGAAAACGAAAAAGAAAACCAAGGAGCCAAAGAGTATAATATTATGACATTTTAACCCCATAAACGTGCACTGACATTAAATCTACATAGGTCATTGGCGTGATAGATTTTATTCCAAAATTATGGACAAGCTCTAGGGATCAAGACCGTTTTCAATAAGTCTGGTTTAGAAATATACATAGAGCGAGACTGTTTGTGCCCTGTAGGAAATTACAAATCATTTAATGGTGATTATGATTTGTAGTTGGTGTAGTATTTAATGATCAAATCGACAATTAATGATGAGTTTTTACGATTATGAGTGCCACGAAAAATGGCGATTTTGACGGGTATGGTGTCTGGTAGTATGTCAATATTGATATCAACGTCTATTGATCATTAGTCTTGTTTATTTGTTTATGTATTATCATCATTTTCATTAAGTATTTTAATTATTACCGTGAAGCTCATTGTCTGATTAAGTAAGGAGGAGTTGTCTTCCGTTAATGTGAATTATATCACGACCATGGTTTACAAAATCGCTCACATTATATTAGGAATTCAATTTTGACTATTTTGTCTGATTGTTAAGTACTTCTTTTGAGCTATATAATTTCAGTCCAAAGACAGGTTTCAGATAAGCAAATTCCGTAGAAATTGATAAGTAATTTTGACTATTGATAGCCGTGTGCAATTCATGTGATTAACCCATATTACTTTTCTTCTAATAGATAGAAGAAACCGCCGACGAAACCGACGTAATCAAAGACCACGCCGACGAAATCGACGAATTCGAAGACGACGTCGACGAAGACAATATAGATATGGATATTATCCACGACGAAGACATTACCGAAGATATGGATATCATCCACGGCGAAGATACAGGAGAAGGCGTAAGTATTTAAAGTAAAAGCATAGGAAAAGACACATGTTACGTATTCGCAGTTTTGTAATTTTCGTCTCGATATTTCCGTTCGTAAATTCGAAGGGTCGGATTAAGTTTCCTGAAATCATTCATTTTCCCCCAGTTCCGTTTAGTTTGTGCAAGATTTGACGTAAGGGTGAAATATTGCTAGGAGACTTGTATTAGTCTGCCATTTATTTAAAAATAAAATTGCCATAATGTATTTTGTAATGGTTCAGAATTTTACAATTTAACACTGAATTCTATTTATATCTTCAGGATACATGAGACCTGATTATGATGATGTTGGATATGGTAAGCTCATAATTATTATAATACCTGTCTCAAAACTACCTCACCCAAACACACCTTTGTGTAATTGATGGGATACACGTCACGTTTTATTTTGAATTACATAAAGGGCGATTATAGGGGATCAAGCCTTATGGTCTCAAAGGGTATCAACCATTCAATCAACATAAGCATATGAAATTACACGATGTTTTACTTAATAGTCCTTTCAAACCAAACACGAAGCTTCGTTTTTAAACTTAACATTGTTTTTTTAATTTTTATTACAGAAACAGGTTACCATTACGGTCGACCTTATTATCGAGGTTACCGAGACAGCCACCATGATGACGACAGCGACAAGTTAATCTTTGATCTCAAGAATAACTTGAATCTCTGTGCATAAAGATACTGAAACGTTCGGAACCGATTTTTGGAAAATATCTTATTTTATTGTACATGGCCTATTGTTTAAATACAAGATTTGCCTTCATAGAAAGGTGCTAAATTTACAATATTGTATGTTCACAATTATAGGTTATAACATTGTATCAAGACAACAATGAATGTATATATAGAATAACTCATTAAACTCTATTGCAAATTATTGATTGTGTTTTAGTCCTAAAAATATCAAATGATGCAAGTTTGTCAACAAAAGAATGGAATGATATGGTTTTTAACGTCCCACTTTTCTGTACCGAGTGGGTTAATTATTATGATCTTGGGGTATGATTTAAGAAACAATAGTAAAAGTCCAGGCACGATAATATTAGTTCGGGAAGCTGCTGCCAAAGTAATGCCGACCACTGTTTATGGTCGGTGAAGATGTATATTATTATCATGATCGCGTTTGATATCAAAATGTATACTTTTTCGAGGTAGCTAAATATTATCCATACAAATTTCTTGTGATTAGTGATGCCGCTGAGTTAATATCAGGGGATCATTCGGGATGTCATCAAGTTTAGTGTCAAAATAGTACGTTTTTGAGGTAGCTGATTCTTTTCGTACATATTTTGATGATTAAGTCACTGTGTCAATATAGACGGGTCAAATTAGGGATTTAGGGGTTCGATTAGGGATTGGGGAATAACGATTACCACTGTCTTAGACCTATAACGATCACATTTATCACATTTGAAAAGGTTTACGTTTGACTTTTCAAATCAATAAGTCGAATTTTTCCAATTTTTTAAATTAGGTGTGTTAAAATGAAATTTATATCATCAATTAATTGGAATATTGTAAAATACAATTTGTTGACCAGAATGAAGAGTGGTATTGGGGCTTTAAAGGTTTTAAAATTAAATACAAAAGGCGATTTTTCGTACAATCCGAGGCCATAATCCAGGAAGATACAGTCCGATATTCACAGAAACTAGATTTGAGAACAGGCATAAGCCTATAGACCCCCTCTCCATGATACAGTCCGCTGTGCGCGAATTTTGGGTTATAAACATAATTTGTATGTTCAAAATCAGATATAAATTGTGACATCTTGAGTGTCCACAAGCTAAAAACGCGATAAGCTTGTCTGCAAACTAAAAACAACCAGGGGCCACAATCCATAAAGTTACGGTGCGATACATGCCAATATAGAAAGGATACAAGATCTTTTGGAGATAAACCTATATTTCAAGCTTCGAAAAAAAATCACATAAAAATGTGACTTGTTGACTGTTCACAAACAAACTGCGGACGGACGGACGTCCAGACTGACAGGGGCGACGAAAATATGCGTCCACGTGAAAATGTGGGCGTATTAATCAAATCCAGTCCAGGGATCGATCTTGGGACTCTTTTTGCAGATGACACTCAGCTCTATCTAATAGGACAACCATGTGATATTCCAGACATAAAACCGCAATGGGAACGCTGCATTGAGAGCATTAGAGCATGGATGACTGCAAACTTTCTTAATATGAATTCTGACAAAACAGAGTACACGACCATTGGCTCAAAACCATATGTTTCATCATTAGATAGGCACCCCAACTGTATTGGAAGTGATCAAATTAACCCGGTTCAAGCTGCTAGAAATGTGGGTATTATCTTTAAAACTACTATGGATATGTCCAAACAGGTTGCAGCGGTATCGAAGGCATGTAACTTTCAGCTGTTCAACATTGGTCGTGTACGGAAAAACTACAATACAGATTCAACTACACTGTTAGTGAACTCTTTAATCACATCTAGACTATTGTAATTCATTACTTTACGGACTTTCAGCTTCTTCTCTTAACTCATTACAAAAGATACAATCACCAGAACAAAACTCCACGACCATATTACATCTGTGCTCAAATCCCTTCACTGGCTACCCATAAACAGGCGTATTCAATATACAATAATCATCCTCACTTACAAGTACATCCATGGTTTAGCTCCTGATTACCTGAGTGATCTTCTACGTAACAAAAATCGAACGTAGTCAAAGAACACCTCGACCGGCATCAAAACACGACCGTGTCGATCCAAAAACTTTGAAAGTGTCCCGTTTTTCACTGGTAGCTCCCATCCAAAGGCAATGGAATAAACTCACAGTCATACTTCTAGATGAGAGGCGCTATATAAATTCATTATTATTATTATAAAAATAGCAATATCCAGTTAGGCAAACTTGTATATTTATCATGCTGTATGAAGCAACAGGTATTGGAATTCAACTATAAAAATATTCAATTCTATTAATTATTTCCATTTTTTGTAAATAATCCCCGATTGGATTAATTATTAGGAGTATATAATGACTTGATATAGGCTTTATTTATATCAATCAACTATTTTAAAATCACTAATCCGAGACAATTGGTTAGCCTTACTCATTGCATTGATACAGTCCGAATTATCAGCGATTTTATCGCAAATTGCGACTTTGTCAACCGACAGTACTGCAGATTTCTTAGTAACAAAATCGCACAACATATAATTTATTTCAATAAGACGCTTGTGCGTAGGGGTCTTTAGCAGAAGGAGGAAACTGGAGGACCCAGAGAAAACCCACGAGGTTGGATAGGCGACCCTACTCCTTGTCACGTACAACCGGGGATTCGAAACCATGCAATTGACTTTAATGACATGCTTTATGATACAGCACGCACTTGCTAACTTTTCAGCCACCCCCTCAAGAGTTCACAAGCTGTGTACGGTTTTAATGAAATAAATATTTGTTTTTATTCCAAAGAGTTTAGTTCCTTTTGGTATTACTGTATATATTATGGACCCTCTAGTGGTTACAATTTTCATTTGATTTTAAACACCGTTCAGATATATCCCCGTTACGACATAATATCTTGGAATATGGCCCTGATTGTACGAAAAATCGGGTTTTTTTCCCAGCTTCTTCTCTCCCCATCGCTTTCAAAATGTGGGCTAATATTGCTAGTCTATACAGTCAAAAGCGGTTCAAATTGTTACAGACAACAACAAATATTTTTTATTTCGTCAAAATCTCCCAAAGGAAAGAAAAGATGTGTTATAGATCTGCATATTCTACACACAATTTGTCGATCGACCTGGGTATATTTTGAGTCTCATCTATAGCATTCACAAAACCACCAGTCTCGACGGTTAAGAATGTTTGGGAATAGGGATATAAATACAGTCAATACGGAATTGATATATCAATTGGCGAGGGAAATTTATACATATTAAAACAATGCTAGCTAAACACTAACACTGTACCAATATGGAATCTGTTCGTCCATTTTTGCTAGAAATCAGTTGCGACCAAATTTCTAAATACTCTAAAACAAATATGTCAATCAATCTGTGCTACATGACTTTGGTCTGCTTAGACCCATTCGAGGAACTAGGTGGTAAATTCAAACAAGGAAATAAAACTGTTTCCTCAGACTGTTCAACCAGACTTAATCTGGACTATTCCACTGGTTTCGTAACAACGAGGTGGAGAAGATAGAAAAGACAGCGGGGTAAGCGAGCAGGTTACTCCAAATTTCAACGTCCTATTCGTCCGAAAGTTAACTTTGTTACCCGTAGAAAATAACCGAAACCCACACGTATTCCTACGCTCGTTAAGATCAACGCCGGATTGACCATGGTGGGGGCCCTGGGGCCTGGAACATGTGGGGGGCCCCTGGTCACTGACCGCGAGCGCCAAAGGCGCGAAGGTCCGCATAAGGGGGGGGGGTCTGGGGGTTTTCTCTTCCCCCCCCCACCAAAGAAATTTTCAGAAATTGGAGGCCAGAGACGTGATTTCCTGGCATTTCAGGCACTTATGCTGGAGCCATTTAGAAGTACTTCCCCCAGAAAAAAATAAAATTCTGCCACCAAATTAGCGCATTCTGGCATTATTTCAGTGGACCAATCCATGCGAGTGCTATGAAATGATGACATTTCTAGAGGAGGGGACTGTAAGTGGGCAGAGTGACATCAAAGCTAATTTTGAAGTCGCTCAGTGATAAATAATGGGGTTACTTGATTCGGAATCGTATTATACCCCCACGATGATTTGATGAATGGAGGCCGTAACGTTACGACAAAGCCGGACTCGATGTTTGACAAACAAAATGGTAATACGAGATTTAATCAAGAAATATGAATATTTTGTGTGATCATGGTGTGCATCTCATCAAATTCAGCTTATACCCACAACAAATATCAACAACAACAACAACTACAGCTTATATACAATCGTACGTTAAACTGAGGCAAAATTCGCGCTACTCGAAATGATGGGGACGTGTAATTTGTTCGAGTTATACGATAATTCGAGTTAGACGATGGTCGGTCCGATAGAAGATCTCACGACAATAAAAAAACATGTGTTACACCCACCATCGGATTACACCGAATTCTCGTATGTCGATCGCAACACACCATGGATTGAGGGTGACCCACTGACTTCCGATGGAGGGCCGTTGAAGCATCGGAGGGGCCCCGTCACCAGGTCACCGGCCGTTGGAGTCCTCGGTCCGACCATGCCCTAGGCGCGCAACTGAGATTTTTGTGGGGGGCCCCCTAATGTGGTGGGCCCTGGGGCCTGTGCCCCATGGTGCCCCATGGTTAATCCGGCGTTGGTTAAGATTAATTATCAACCGTTACAAAACCTTACTCGTTGTTTGAACTTTTCACTATGGAATGCACACTCGATGAATAGGAAGATCGGTGAATTGTCGGCGACTATCATAACCAATAGAACTGACGTGTTTTTGTTAACCGACTCCTGAATAACTGAGAAAAATGGTGCACTACCAGATGCGGACTTCACGTCATTAATAGCCACAAACCATTGCACGTTCATGCCTCAAGCGCCAGGGCGGTGATGTCGCTCTCCTATTCAGATCTAATCTGAAGGTAAAACGGAATCCATGCGACAAGTTCAAATCAATGGAAGTGTTGGATGCAAGTATTCATGTCGGTAGCACACTGATTAGTGTCATAACCATTTACAGACCTGGGTATTCAGAAAAGCACACGTATGGCGTCCCAACGTTCTTTGGTGAACGTAAGGAAGGTCTCATAGTGTCGTCGGGCCACCTATTGATTGTCGGCGACTTCAATCTACACAAAGACAAAGCGCGGTGTTCTGAAGCTCAGCAGTTTCTCGATTTAATTTCTTCGCTCGACCTCGTATAGCACGTGACCGAAAGCACGCACCAAGCAGGCCACACATTCGACTTGGTCCTCACTCGTGCATCTGATACATGGATTGGGAATTTCGTAATCGATCACATAATGCCCTTCAGATCATTACGCAGTTCACTTCACGTCCATTATTCACCGATCTCCTCCATTGAAGGTGACCAGGGATCATCGAGTTTGAAGGAAATTGATTCTTCTGCATTGAAGGCCTTAATAGTGAATTCACCAAAGCAGGTGGAATCTATTGTCGGTGTCAATTCACTCGCGACTGCCTATAATTCGGAAATTACAAATGTGATGAATGAACACGCTCCAGTGAAAAAAAGACCCTGATAGACAAACCCAGAGCCGAATGGTTTACTGTTGATTTGTTGGCAGAAGGGCGATCACTCCGAAATCTTGAATGTCAATTTTTGGACACAAAATAGGAATTTCATCATCAAATGTTCAAGGCTGCCCGGGCTAACTACAACAGACTACTCATGAATCAAAGGGGTCATTTCATCGCAATCGAATTGGGACAGCTGATTCAAAGAAACTTTTTAATATTGTTGAAAACATCTCAGACTGTAGGAAAACATCAGCTGGCATTCTTCCCAATAATGTTGAGATTTCTATGCTTCCAGAGACATTTGCAAACTTTTCACTGAGAAAATAGCTACAATTCGAACGAAATTTAGGGACCATTACATTCCCATTGTCAATTCCACAGTGTGAGCTAATCACTTATCACTGGATGAGGTAATCTCCATTGTTCGAAAAATGCCAGCGAAGACATGTGAATTGGATCCAATACGAATTTTGTGAAGGATTGTTGTGAGGTATTGGCTCCTCTGTTACTACGTATCATGAACGCGTCATTCAAGTCTGGGGTTTTCCCAGGCGAGGGCAAAACTGCTTACACCGGTACTTGTCCAATGGTGGGGTCTATGGCAAATTTCAGTCTGCTTATCGTGAGGGGCACGGCACTGTGACGGCGTTCCTTAGAGTCCTGAACGATGTTATGCTCGCTCTTGATAGGCAACATGATGTCACATTGGTATTACCGAACCTTTCTGTTGCCTTCGACACCATCGATCACAACCTCCTCATGAACAGATTGCGTAAACGTTTTGGCGTCTGTGATCAGGCTTACGATTGGATCAATTCCTTTCTTCGAGGAAGAACACAAAGAGTGACTGCCGCGATGGTCTCAGGGGCGGATCCAGGAATTTTTGCAGGAGGGGGTTTGCCAGGTTTCTGCCATCATCGTCTCAAAATTACATAGGCATACATACAAATTGAGCTTTTTAAACAGAGAAATCATTTTTATACTGATGTAGGATCACTTTGTCATGTAATTTCATTGATGCAAGGCATTATTTTTTGTATGTAGTTGAGCAGGGGGGGGGGGGGGTGGACCCCCCAAACCCCCCTCTGGATCCGCGCCTGGGTCTAAATACTATGATATACGCTCTATGACACCCAGCTCTACATCACTTGAGACTCCCGAACGGACTCGATTTCTATGATATACGCCATATGACACCCAGCTCTACATCACTTGTGACTCTCGAACGGACTTGATTTCTTTCGGCCGTATTGAGGCCTGTATAGATGGGATTTGTCCCTGAATGCGTGCAAACGTATTTGCCCTAAATGACAATATGACTGAAATTGCCTGTTTCTCATCAGGCAGAAAAAATGCGAGTCTGCAGGTTGTCGTGGGTGATGTACGAGTTGGTGAGGTGCTTGTTTCGCCATCAGCTTCCGCTGGACTGATGAGTGATCAGATCAAGAGTGTGTGTGGCAGGGCTTCTCACTTACTGTGGCGTATAAGGAGAATCCGGCATTTGTTAGATCAGGCCAGTACTGAGAAATTACTCCATGGCTTTGTGACATCAAAGCTGGTTTACTGCAACAGTCTGTTTTATGGCACAAGTTAAAGAAATTACAACATGTTCAGAATTCCACTGCTCGACTGGGGATCCGAAAGAAGCTGGTGCGTCACGCAGAGATGACGCCCATACTTCGAGAGCTACACTGGCTCCCAGTGGATTCATTTCAAACTGTCATGACGTGTAATTTCCAAGTTAATACGCCATCTTATCAGACTAGAAGCAGTGATGACGTGAAGCTGCGACCCTTTTCTCACAAAACTCATGGAAAACAAACCAGTGAGTTGTATGGCGATCGCGCCTTTAGCCAGGGGCGGATCCAGGAATTTTTGCAGGAGGGGGTTTGCCAGTTTTCTGTTACGGAAATCTGCCATCATCGTCTCTAAATTACACAGGCATACATACAAATTGAGCTTTTTAAACAGAGAAATCATTTTTATACTGATGTAGGATCACTTTGTGATGTAATTTCATTGACGCAAGGCATTATTTTTTTTATGTAGCTGAGCAGGGGGGGGGGGGGGGTTGGACCCCCCAAACCCCCCCTCTGGATCCGCGCCTGTTTAGCCGTGGTGTGCCTACTCTCTGGAATGAGCTGCCACTAAGACCTAGATCACTCACCAAATTCAGCCTGTTTAAATCCAACCTCAAAAACATATTTATTCAATTAGGCAATAATACTACTGGTCAAAGTAATATTTTATAGCCATACATTTGTATATCTTTAATCGAGATTTTTTATGAGTAATTGATAGTTTTTTTCATTTATTATTATGTATATATATACTATGTGTAGTACGCCCATGTAAACATGGTTGAGACAATTTGTGTGTAACGGTCTATAAACAATATATATTATTATTATCTCATGATGGGCACAAAAGGCTATGACCAAATTGGTAGTACTAGACGAAAAGTTACTTAAAATTGAATATTCAAAATCCAAATCCCGATGCCCTAAGCCAATGTATTCTTGGATTCGATAACATTATATACACTCACTGACATTACTAAATGACTTACCACTGGCTTCAGATGGCTTGAGTACCATTTAGTTCACCTCTTGGCGACCTAGACATTACCAGTTTGCCACAACGCCACAGAAACAAAGCTTGATGATATCTGCTTGTGGGTAATGGAAGGAAATGACATGACCTGTGCACTTCGTTATTCAGCCATGCTTTATTATTGAAATAGAGTGGGCCAAAACTCTACAGGCTATGACCTTGATTAATCTGATATCGATAATCGTGGATATTTAAAACTTTTATTAATTCAGTCGAGAAACTCGTGTCAAATAAATGACCTGATTACAGGAATAACTGACTGGGCTGCAGTCATTGGCCCCAAGATTTAATAGGAACCGAAATTGGTTCTAAAACTTCTTATTATACTATTATTATGAGTGTCAAATATATAAATCTACCATACTGACATACGAGTTACATTTGTGAGAGTGTTACCATATTGTGCCTCCTTTTCGCTGTTTACCCATGGCCCCGAGGGCATTTCGAAAGGATATCCTAGGCAAGCTTAATCCGGCCCTTCATTGCGCAGATTTCAACTCGAGGTCCTGTGGGGCAAGAGTCCATTTCATATACTACGGGGTTTCATGTTATAATTCATGGATATGGAACTGGAATGAGATGTTACTGTATATATTTTGCATATCTTTCTATCTCAGCTCTGATTTATGAAACCGATAGGCACGATAAACAATGATGCTTCTTACTTTACATAAAACAGTAAATACAATATTTCATTTCCTTTCTATCTTAAATTTCAAATAACAGAATTAAAATTAGGCGAATATTACAGAAATACGATACATTTTAACTACGTTTATATTTTCTCTATTTTATACGATTACTTTCTAAGAATTCAGTCCATATTCAGATACATCGTTTTTTTTTATCATAATTGGTTTTACGTTTAAAGATAAGTATATTGTTCCGCAGTTTACTGATATTTAACTGTGGGTTGAAACAAAAGTTCCTACGCTTTTTCAAAAAAGAAATGAAATGGGATTTAGCGTCCTAATTTTCTGGGTTGTGGGAGAAACTTTGTCCGAGCAGCGCTGCTGCGATCTCTCAAACGTTCTTTTACGTGCCCACGGGACCTACTTGCCAGCCCTTCGCCCTACACCACGTTGGAACATCCGAGACACCAGTTTTAAAGTAAGAAGAAAGGTTGTAATAAGTGTAATAAAACCGTAATCTAACCTTTTGCACTGGGGTGAAATCAGCTAACCCACCGTGTTGTTTTTCATAAGGCAATCTGGCTTAGTAAGGTCCATAAATTACAAGAATTAATTAATTATCGATTTAAATGTCAGCATTCTTCGGACATTCCTTGATGTCACTAAGTGTCCAGGTGGTGACTTCATTACGACACGCTAACTGATCTATTATTGTTCGGCTAAATTTAAAAATATCAGATAAAGCAAATTAATTACAGAAAATAATGATATGTTAGTTGTTTTCAGGTAAAATCATTCAAGGAATCATTATAAATCATATAAAAGACTCAAATTTTCGTAGTAAAATCAGCTCTTTACTGACAGCTCAAGGCGTTTGGTCTGTTGGTATAGAATATCAAGATCTGTTCTAGTTGTCTGAGATCTTAAGAGATCTGAGATGAGAACGTTCACAGTAGCCGTCCTTTTATTAGGACTGGTTATACTTGCTTCAATCTTAGGAGGTAAGAAACTTTTATTCTTCGTTTTAATTTTAAAGGTGAATTGTGTAAGATTAAAATGCATATTTCAGTCATTTTCTTTTATTCAGAAATAAATGTGTGAAATTTTGACAAGCGGATCCAGTGGGGGCGCGAGGGTTACTGTTTACGTTTACTGTTATGTTTAATAATTCTTTTATTTTGCCTTTTCAGATACCGAAGCGCGTAAGTAAACCATTTTAATTTGCTATTGATTTAGTTCTTCGGTTGTATATGTTGATGGGCCGTTGTGTTTTTTTACATTTCAATTTTCATTATTAATGAATTAATATCTATCCATATGATGTACATGTTTTCGATTAAATATATATTAATTTGTCTTCTTTCTCAGAACGACGAAGAAGAGTGAGACGACGACGAAAGGGTAAATAAATTATTTTTTATTTGATAGCCCTTATTCATTTTGGAGTATCCAGTGTACCTCGTTGTCCATATGAAACAATTGTTCTTGAAATAAGACCATTCCTGTAAAGGGATACAAAGGACGCTCAAGAAAACAGCGACATTGTGACATGCATCTAACTAATCTTCTATCTCTTCTTTTTACTGTTTTTTTTAAATAGTTGTCACGTATGAATACGGTAAGAAAATTGTATACTCATATAGTCTTGAAAGGGGAAGGGTCTCACAAGGACAGGAGTTTGATTGACAAGCGCTACGCTAAAGGGTTAATAATAAACAGCTAATCTGTTATTCGTGACACGACTAACAGAATGAAATGATATAAAATGAGGGTTAACATGCACGTTTTTTTTTTTAACTTTATCAACATGCAGGAGATTTTATATATAATATACACGTAATTGTAGGGACGTTCCAAAGTTAATGAAAGGCAAGAACATAGATCTCTGTTAAAATCTGGTTTTTATTTGAGTTGATATAAGAATATACTATCTTGATATCCTGTTAGAAAGCTGCAGGGTATTATTGATAATTTAAAATCAGATTTTGTCTTAATTTGAGTAATATCTATGCAATGCCAATGGATGCAGGCGCGTGAACAGGAATATCTCAAATTAAACTGAATCCATATTTGATCTGTATATTAAACATTATTCTGTAGATTAAACATAGCTTTGTATATTTTGTATATTTATTTCCTTTTTCGAGTAGAAGATGGAGGAAGCTCCAGTGGTATGTTTTTTTATCTTTTTTTTTTCTTATTAAAATTAGACATTTGGAAACACTCAACTCGTGTGAAATATGTAACTCATTCTACTTTAAAGTTCCAATTTCACTTTTTCTAAGAAAGTCAAAATATAATTATTTCTATGTTTTTTGCTCAAAAGGTTGTCAACTCACTATTATACGATCATGGACAAAATTTTTGGGGGGTTAGAAAGGGTGACACTGGTTGATTGAGGAAATAGTTACTCAATTACCTCCCTTGTTTTCCTATTCTTTTCCATGAACGGCCATCTTCAAACGTTTGAATTTGAAGTTGAAAATGATATTTTTGCCAATTTCTCTACTGGCAATAGTGAATTATAGGATTAATAGGATTATTCTTTAACAAGGTAGGACTGTTTATAGGTTCAATCTATTTTGGGGCTTTATTTTAATAAATTTTAAAAATATAACTTAAAAAAATGCTATTGGAACTTTAACCTTGATTTTGACGAAAACCAAATATAATTTGTGTATAGATTTGCCAAATATTTTCCTTTTAAAGCAAGCAGTAGTAGCAGTAGTAGTCGAAGTAGTAGTAGTGGCAGTAGCAGTAGCTCCTCGTATTCAGGTAATCAATCAGTTCATATTACTTGAATATTTGTCCAAGATTAGACTAAAAATGTGGTGGGTATAACGTCATGACAGCTGTCATGCTGGTACCTACTGCTTTTGTCTAAAATGCTTGGAAAATGGGTTTGCGGTTGTCAATTTTAAAAAATGTTTCTGCGGCGAGACCCTCCCCAGACCCTCGGACGCTCGCGCGCCATTGGCGCACTTGTAACACGTCTTTGGGGTGTTCTTTTATGGGCTTTGGTCAATGACATGAAAGATGGGCCTTAGGCCCACTAGTCCGGCACTGACTGTCATGTTGCTGTACTTGGGTTAGATTTGATTGGACGCGAAGAATAGACACACTCCCTCAAAAGTTCAAGTATCAGAAGTCAATCCAGCAATGGTCAGAGAGGGATTTCTCGGGCCATTGCTTCAGGATATTGCGTGGGTTATGTCTATGAATAGTTTTCATTGAAATACGGTACACGATAAACGTCGGTAATTCGTTACGCCTGACGAGTTCCATATCCATAACTTTTATTTTCATCGATGTATGAAAAAATGTAATGCCAATACACGATGGGCGTCGGTAATTTGTAACGTCTAATGCAAAACAACCTACACATATAGGACGACTTCCATATACATAACTTTTATTTTGATCGATGAATAAAATGTAATGCAAATAGCACTTTTTTCAAATTATAGATGGATCATCGTCACGCAGAGGTCGACGAGGCAGGAAAGGCCGAAATGCAAGGAGAGGCAGGAAAGGTCGAAAAGGAAGAAAAGGACGAAAAGCAAGGCGAGGAAGGAAAGGTCGGAAAGGTAGGAAAGGACGAAAAGCAAGGCGAGGAAGAAAAGGTCGAAGAGGAAGAAAGGGTCGAAGAGGCCGAAAAGCCAGAAAAGGACGCAAAGGTCGAAGAGGCAGGAAAGGTCGAAAAACCAGAAAAGGACGCAATGGCCGGAGAGGCAGGAAAGCTCGAAAAGGACGCAAAAGCCGAAGAGGCAGGAAAGGTCGAAAAGCCAGAAAAGGACGCAAAGGCCGAAGAGGTAGGAAAGGTCGAAAAGCCAGAAAAGGTCGCCGAGGCAGGAAAGGACGACGAGGTAGGAAAGGTCGAAAAGCAAGGCGAGGAAGAAAGGGTCGAAGAGGCAGAAAAGGCCGAAATGCCAGAAAAGGACGCAAAGGTCGAAGAGGAAGGAAAGGTCGAAAAGGCCGAAGAGGTCGAAAAGCCAGAAAAGGACGCAAAGGTCGAAGAGGTAGGAAAGGTCGCAAAGCTAGAAAAGTTCGCCGAGGCAGGAAAGGACGAAAAGGACGACGAGGTAGGAAAGGGCGAAAAGTAAGGCGAGGAAGAAAGAGTCGAAAAGGCAGAAAAGGACGCAAAGGTCGCAGAGGCAGGAAAGGCCGAAAAGCCAGAAAAGGACGTAAAGGCCGAAGAGGCAGGAAAGGCCGAAAAGCCAGAAAAGGACGCAAAGGTCGAAGAGTTAGGAAAGGTCGAAGAGGCAGGAAAGGACGTAAAGGACGACGAGGTAGGAAAGGACGAAAAGCCAGAAGAGGACGCAAAGGCCGAAGAGGTAGGAAAGGTCGAAAAGCCAGAAAAGGGCGCAAAGGTCGAAGAGGCAGGAAAGGCCGAAAAGCCAGAAGAGGACGCAAAGGCCGAAGAGGTAGGAAAGGTCGAAAAGCCAGAAAAGGGCGCAAAGGTCGAAGAGGCAGGAAAGGCCGAAAAGCCAGAAGCGGACGCAAAGGCCGAAGAGGTAGGAAAGGTCGAAAAGCCAGAAAAGGGCGCAAAGGTCGAAGAGGCAGGAAAGGACGTAAAGGACGGCGAGGTAGGAAAGGGCGAAAAGCAAGGAGAGGAAGGAAAGGCAGGAAAGGAAGAAGGGGTGGGTAAATAATAATTTTTTTATTGTTTTCATGGAATTGTTTTGTTTTATATTTACATTCCTATACTTTACAAATTAAGTCTATTTTCATCCGACAGTTTAATTCTTCTAGTATTTTTATAGCCCAGTTAAAAATCAGAATATAACAGTATTCATTGTTGAAATTGTTATTATTTGTTATTTATATTTTAAACAGCAAGTCGAGGAGGTAGAAGACGAGTAAGAAAAGGTAAAACAATTTTTTTTTAAGAAAATATTTGTAGCAGAGAAGGCAAGACTAGGGTGTGGGTCTATGGGCTCTTTGCAACAAATCAACTTCCGTTTATTCTCTTATTAAGATCACTCCAATTCAATAGTATATTGAAGTAAATCATATCGACTTTATGTCCGAAAGCTCTAATTTTTAATTATATGTTTTTAATAGAAAATTGGGAATATGAATGGGAATGGGAATACGTTGATGGCAAAAGAGTGAAAAGACGACGAGGCGGAAGAAAAGGTCGAAAAGCTAGGAGAGGTCGAAAAGGAAGACGGGGCAGGAGAGGACGAAAGGGCAGACGAGGCCGTAAAGCACGAAGAGGTCGAAAGGGCAGTAAAGGACGAAAGGCAAGACGAGGTAGGAAAGGAAGGCGAGGTAGGAAAGCAAGACGGGGTAGGAAAGGAAGAAGAGGACGACGAGGTAGGAAAGGAAGAAAAGCAAGGAGAGGAAGAAAAGGTCGAAGAGGCAGGAAAGGAAGAAAAGGCGAGTGAATAGGGGATTTCATTGTTTTATTTTTACATTCCTATATCTTACTTATTTGACCCGTTTTCAAATATTCCTCTAGAAGTTTTATAGTCAGGTAGTAAATCAGATTCTGACAGAATTTCTTGTTGACATTGTTTACTATTTGTTATTTATATTTTAAACAGCTAGTCGAGGAGGCAGAAGACGAGTAAGAAAAGGTAAGGGAAGTTTGTTGAGATCGACCCGTGATAACATTTGTATTACAACGATTGTAAAGCGGGAAGTCGAGGCGAATAGGTTGTTAGTGTGGTATGTTGTTTATATGCGTCTGAATGCATACTTTTGAGGTTTTTACTCCCACTGGTGACAAAAAGTAACCCACCCCAAATTTGAAATGAAATTATATTGAGCTTACCTCCGCGTAATCTTTTGAAATAAAATTATATCGTGTGCAGCCTTCCTCATCACTAATTGAAAGAGAACCAGATCAACCCAATTTAATTATTAATATTGTCGTAAACCAAAGACTAAACGTCTTTAAATATCAATTTCTGAACTATATATTTTTAACAGAAAGGTGGGAATATGATTGGGAATACGTCGATGGCAAAAGAGTTAAACGACGACGAGGCGGACGAAAAGGACGAAGAGCTCGTAAAGGTAGACGGGGCAGGAAAGGACGAAAGGGCAGACGAGGCCGTAGGGCACGAAGAGGTCGAAAAGGCAGAAAAGGACGACGAGGCAGAAAAGGACGAAAGGCGAGACGAGGCAGGAAAGGAAGAAGGGGGCGACGAGGTAGAAAGGGACGAAAGGCAAGACGAGGTAGGAAAGGAAGGCGACGAAGGAAAGCAAGAAGGGGTAGGAAAGGTAGAAGAGGACGACGAGGTAGGAAAGGACGAAAAGCAAGAAGAGGAAGAAAAGGTCGTAGAGGTAGGAAAGGAAGAAAAGGTGAGTGAATATGGGCTTTCATTTGTTTGGTGTTTTTTATTTATTTTTGCTCTCCTATCGAATTTAACCACTTTTCAATCAAATCGTTGACTTCCTGTAACACTTTAGGTAGCTTATTCCCCACATTTCGTTGTTTTCATAAAAAAAACTTTTACATTCCTATGCCAGTTGTATTAAACCAGTTGCCAATCGGATCGTTGAATTGCTGCAGTAGTTTTGGTAGCTCCAAATTTGTAAATCCGATCCTTATACAATATTTCTTGTTGACATGCTTTATTGTTTGTTATTTTTAACAGCTAGTCGAGGCGGTAGAAGACGAGTAAGAAAAGGTAAAGGCTGTTTGTTTTGAAATATATCGAAATGTCGAAAGAATAGGTTGTAAATGTGGCACATGGCTTATAATATTAGTAGCTGCAATTGTAGCGGTGTTTTGTCTGAATCGTTTGAAATTAAAATTGGGAGGTATACATACATCCCTAATTTAAAAACAGAAACATATCAAATAGACCCAACTAAACGAATATTAGCTTAAATTTCTGAATTACATATGTTTAACAGAAAGATGGGAATATGAATGGGACTACGTCGATGGCAAAAGGGTTAAACGACGACGAAGTGGACGAAAAGGACGAAGAGCTCGAAAGGGCAGGCGGGGCAGGAAAGGGCGAAAGGCAAGGCGGGGCAGGAAAGGCAGACGAGGTCGAAAAGGTAGACGAGGTAGGAAAACAAGACGAAGCAGGAAAGGTAGACGTGGTCGAAAAGGTAGGAGAGGTCGAAAAGCAAGACGAGGCAGGAGAGGAAGAAAAGGTCGAAAAGCAAGACGAGGCAGGAAAGGTAGACGAGGTCGAAAAGGTAGGCGAGGTAGGAAAACAAGACGAGGCAGAAAAGGTAGACGTGGTCGAAAAGGTAGGAGAGGTCGAAAAGCAAGACGAGGCAGGAGAGGAAGAAAAGGTCGAAAAGCAAGACGAGGTAGGAAAGGTAGACGGGGTCGAAAAGGTAGACGAGGAAGGAAAGCAAGACGAGGCAGGAAAGGACGAAAAGCAAGACGAGGCAGGAAAGGACGAAAAGCTAGACGAGGCAGAAAGGGTAGAAAAGTAAGGCGAGGCAGGAAAGGCATGCGAGGTAGGAAAGGTAGACGAGGTCGAAAAGTAAGACGAGGCAGGAAAGGAAGAAAAGTTAGAAGAGGTCGAAAAGGTAGAAGAGGTCGTAGAGGTCGAAAAACAAGACGAGGCAGGAAAGGACGAAAAGCAAGACGAGGCAGGAAGGGTAGACGAGGTCGAAAAGCAAGACGAGGTCGAAAAGCTAGACGAGGCAGGAAGGGTAGACGAGGTCGAAAAGCAAGACGAGGCAGGAAAAGACGAAAAGCAAGACGAGGCAGGAAAGGAAGAAAAGTTAGAAGAGGTCGAAAAGGTAGAAGAGGTCGAAGAGGTCGAAAAATAAGACGAGGCAGGAAAGGAAGAAAAGCAAAACGAGGCAGGAAAGGACGGAAAGCCAGACGAGGCAGGAAGGGTAGACGAGGTCGAAAAGCAAGACGAGGTCGAAAAGCAAGACGAGGCAGAAAAGGACGAAAAGCAAGGCGAGGCAGGAAAGGACGGAAAGCAAAACGAGGCAGGAAGGGCAGAAGAGGTCGAAAAGCAAGACGAGGCAGAAAAGGTAGAAGAGGTCGAAATGCCAGACGAGGCAGGAAAGCTAGACGAGGTCGAAAAGCAAGACGAGGCAGAAAAGGGCGAAAAGCAAGACGAGGCAGGAAAGGAAGAAAAGCAAGACGAGGTCGAAAAGCAAGACGAGGCAGAAAAGGTCGAAAAGCAAGACGAGGCAGGAAAGGACGGAAAGCCAGACGAGGCAGGAAGGGTAGACGAGGTCGAAAAGCAAGACGAGGTCGAAAAGGTAGACGAGGTCGAAAAGGAAGACGAGGTAGGAAAGCAAGACGAGGCAGGAAAGGGCGGAAAGCAAGACGAGGCAGGAAGGTCAGAAGAGGTCGAAAAGCAAGACGAGGCAGAAAAGGTAGAAGAGGTCGAAAAGCCAGGCGAGGCAGGAAAGCTAGACGAGGTCGAAAAGCAAGACCAGGCAGAAAAGGACGAAAAGCAAGACGAGGCAGGAAAGGAAGAAAAGCAAGACGAGGTCGAAAAGCAAGACGAGGCAGAAAAGGTCGAAAAGCAAGACGAGGCAGGAAAGGACGGAAAGCAAGACGAGGCAGGACGGGCAGAAGAGGTCGAAAAGCAAGACGAGGTCGAAAAGGTAGAAGAGGGCGAAAAACAAGACGAGGCAAGAAAGGTCGAAAAGCAAGACGAGGCAGAAAAGGACGAAAAGCAAGACGAGGCAGGAAAGGAAGAAAAGCAAGACGAGGTCGAAAAGCAAGACGAGGCAGAAAAGGTCGAAAAGCAAGACGAGGCAGGAAAGGACGGAAAGCCAGACGAGGCAGGAAGGGTAGACGAGGTCGAAAAGCAAGACGAGGTCGAAAAGGTAGACGAGGTCGAAAACGAAGACGAGGTCGAAAAGCAAGACGAGGTAGGAAAGCAAGACGAGGCAGGAAAGGGCGAAAAGCAAGACGAGGCAGGAAAGGTAGGCGAAGTCGAAAAGCAAGACGGGGTCGAAAAGGCAGAAGAGGGCGGAAAACAAGACGAGGCAGGAAAGGACGAAATGCAAGACGAGGCAGGAAAGGGAGAAAAGCAAGACGAGGCCGAAAAGGACGAAAAGCAAGACGAGGCAGGAAAGGTAGACGAGGTCGAAAAGCAAGACGGGGTCGAAAAGGTAGAAGAGGGCGGAAAGCAAGACGAGGCAGGAAAGGACGAAAAACAAGACGAGGCAGGAAAGGAAGAAAAGTAAGACGAGGCAGGAAAGGACGAAAAGCAAGACGAGGCAGACGGGGTAGACGAGGTCGAAAAGCAAAACGGGGCCGAAAAGTTAGAAGAGGGCGGAAAACAAGACGTGGCAGGAAAGGACGAAAGGCAAGACAGAGCAGAAAAGGTAGAAGAGGTCGAAAAGCCAGACGAGGCAGGAAAACTAGACGAGGTCGAAAAGCAAGACGAGGCAGGAAAGCTAGACGAGGTCGAAAAGGACGAAAAGCAAGACGAGGTCGAAAAGCAAGACGAGGTCGAAAAGCAAGACGAGGCAGGAAAGGACGTAAAGCAAGACGAGGCAGGAAAGGTCGAAAAGCAAGACGAGGTCGAAAAGGTAGACGAGGTCGAAAAGCAAGACGAGGCAGAAAAGGACGAAAAGCAAGGCGAGGCAGGAAAGGACGGAAAGCAAGACGAGGCAGGAAGGGCAGAAGAGGTCGAAAAGCAAGACGAGGCAGAAAAGGTAGAAGAGGTCGAAAAGCCAGACGAGGCAGGAAAGCTAGACGAGGTCGAAAAGCAAGACGAGGCAGAAAAGGACGAAAAGCAAGACGAGGCAGGAAAGGAAGAAAAGCAAGACGAGGTCGAAAAGCAAGACGAGGCAGAAAAGGTCGAAAAGCAAGACGAGGCAGGAAAGGACGGAAAGCAAGACGGGGCAGGAAGGGCAGAAGAGGTCGAAAAGCAAGACGAGGTCGAAAAGGTAGAAGAGGGCGAAAAACAAGACGAGGCAAGAAAGGTCGAAAAGTCAGACGAGGTAGGGAAGGACGAAAAGCCAGGCGAGCCAGAAAAGCACTACGACGACGACGACGACGACGACATTACCGACGATATGGATTTTATCCACGACGAAGATACAGGAAAGGACGTAAGTATTTAAAGTAAAACTACAATATATGTATCTGTATTTCTAATTATTGATGTTTGAAAGGAATTGCGGAAATAATAAACTTATTGTGTATTCGATATTCCTATTATTGAAACAGTTATTGCATTTTCCTGAAGTCATACATCTGCCCCAAATTCTCGCTATTCCTAATGCTATAAAATACATCTGTATTGTTATATTATTATATGTAAGGGCGAAATATAGCTGGGAGTCTTGTATTAGTCTACCATTAATTTAAAAATAAAATTGCAATAATGTATTTTGTAATTGTTCAGAATTTTACAATTTAACACTGAATTCTATTTATATCTTCAGGATACATGAGACCTGATTATGATGATGTTGGATATGGTAAGCGCATAGCTTTTATATATAATAAGAGTCTTTAAACTGCCCGTGCCTCGCCCCAACTTTCATCAAAAGCCTCTGGCCACAGTTTGTTTAATACAATTATATGTCCCGGTCTGCGCCTTGTATTTTAGGACGCATGAACAGCCCTATATTAACTATTAAATGCGTGCTTTTGGCATCAAGCGCGGGGGTGGGGCACCCCATAGTAATTTTGAGTGCCTGATTTACCACAAACGTAACGACGCTGAAAGCTGTTTTGATTTTACCATAAATGGTTGTCTTTCATTTTGAGAGACACATATTTATTTACGGGTAGTATTTTTTAACTACAAACATGCGGTTGTGGTGATTGAAGTGTGGTGTGAAGGTGTGGTATTGGGGGTGGTGTATAACTTTATCAGTGCTTACGGCCGCAATAGGTCTTCACCCCCCAACGCCTATAACAATTCAACATCTGTACGAGTGTACGGGTAAATAATCTGTGAAATAAAATCACCCGGTGTATTGTTTTCATTCTTTTTTAAACCAAAAACAAAAGGTTTATTTTTTTAAAACCAAATCTGTCTTTTATTTTTATTACAGAAACAGGTTACCATTACGGTCGACCTTATTACCGAGGTTACCGAGACAGCCACCATGATGACGACAGCGACAAGTTAATCTTTGATCTCAAGAATAACTTAAATCTCTGTGCATAAAGATACTGAAATTTTCGGAACCGACTTTTAAGAAAATATTTTATTATAGTCGACATAGCCTATGTTTAAATACAAGATTCGCCTACATAGAAAGGTGCTAAATTCACCATATCTTATGGTCACAATGATAGGTTATAACATTGTATTAAATAAGGAATGACTTATTAAAACTTTATTGCAAATTATAGATTTTGTTTTTAGTCTTTAATATCAAATGATTCGCTGGGTCATTTGATACTGGGTGTCCTAAATTCTGATATCGTAAGCTGAAATGAAATGAAATGAAATGGGGTTTAACGTCCTATTCTTTTGCACCTAACCTGTGCTAATGGAAGACGGGCATACGCCATACAGTGTGCTATGAGGGAAATTTTGCCCGGGCAGCGGCGCTACGGCCTACTCTTATATCGAATACCAACTGCCAAGGGATATTTTAAGTGCACTCCAATGTGTACACGGGACCTCGGTTTTTTCGTCCCACCCGAACGACTAGGCAGCTGTCCTTGTCAGGCCCTCCTTCTGCATCACTGACAAGTGGAGATCACGCCAGAAAATCGAGATGAACTTTCTCGGCCAATGCAGAGATCGAACACCCGATCTCCAGGCTAGGGTGTTTATTGTCGAATGGGATAGTATGAAGGAAAGCAGTATGTTCTGAGCATGTGGCCGGACTGGCGTGTCTGCGACGGTTGGGGTGGGTGCTCTTGATATACTTGAACTTTATAGTCTGACTTCAAGGGGAAATAGCTTGTCTAAAAACTATTCTTTTAGTAGATAAAATAATATCAAGGTGAGAAATGGTTTGAAATGAAATAATTAGGATCAAAGGCGTGCGAAGAAGCGGAGCTTATCTTGTATGGACCCCCCCCCCCCCCCAATCCCCTCAAAAGAAAATTTTGGAATATTTGACGGCTGCAAACACGTTTTCAGCCCGTGAACAAAGCAACTTAAAAGTGGTCTAAAGGCTAATTAAAGTGGCTGACACGAATTCGAATCAATCGTTTACAGTCCACGAAAACGGGTCTGTTGGGAAATTTTTAAAAAAAATTAACTGCCGCAAACCTGTTTTTCTGCTATTCCAGTCTGTAAATACAGCACCTTCAATGTGGTCCAATATAGCCTACCTGACTGACTCGAATTCCAAGCAGCGAATCATTCGTCGCTGGGTTTGGGGGTCTTCACCTCCCGGAGAAAATTTTGAAAAGTATCCAATGGTTTTGTAACCGAAATCCCTCTCTGAATTCCAACCATCCAATCAGACTGTTGCAGCTGCATTCACAAATAATAATCGATGCCTGAAAAAGTAGTATGGCTCCAGACAAAAAGTTTTTAATCCATAGTCAACTCAATACAAATTTGTGGTATTCAATTAAAATAAAAGTAAAAGAAAAGTAAAATTAGTATTATATTAGGGCTCGATGATAGTTAGGGAAGCAAAACTAGAAATGCCCGAAGAAAATTTGGAATATTTGACAGCCGCAAACGCGTTTTCCTGCTATTCAAGCCCGTAAAATTAGTGTTTTATTAGATTTCGGGCACTTTATTTTGCCAAATAGATGAACTAAAAATTTTTTTCACTTTACTAACCATCTGTCCGAAAAGTCAGCTTGCCCGAAAGGTCTTTCCTACCAACGGCTGTATTATTCATGGCATCGTATATGAACTGTTTATTATGTGGCTCTTTTCCCAAAGGAAATATAGCTTATAAATCTGTATATTCTACACAATATCCAAAATTTGTCCGTCACTTGAACCCCTCACCCCACAAAAAAATTTAAAAACAAAAAAATAACCCCGCTTTCGTCGAAATCTGACGTGTACCACTATCCGTGCAACAAACTCTGATTACAATGCAAATCCATACTTTCGATGTCCGGCACTACATGAAACTCTGACCAGTTGTACCGGGATGTCGTGTCGGTGTCCATACCAGCAGCTTTCGGCCCCATGACGTTAGGCATTGATTAATCATCGGCGTTGACGTTTCCCCAGTTCCATGCAGAGCATGCCAAGAACTACAGGCCTTTTTATAGACTAATTCCTCACATCAACTAGAATGCCTGTTATACAACGACTTCCAGCTTCCAGATCCTAGTTATGTGAAAACAAGTAAAACGAAATTTTGAACTATAAAAAAACGAAACGAAATAGGATCTGTGTTTTCATCAGAAGGTTTGACCATTAATCGTATAGGAATGATTGGGCGTATACTGTTCAGCTCTCCAATTAAATCTTGAACTTCATGCTGTTGTAACTATTGACTTAAACATTATAGACTTAGAATGGTACTTCAAAATAGAATTACCTGCGGATAAAATATGATTTCCAATATATCCCTATAATAACTCCACAGAACACTGTGTTGTTAATTCTTATTAAATAGGCGTTTTAAAATATTAATCGGGAAACAATGTTTATAATAGCTACTCTAATGATATTGCAAACATAAACCGAACCATTAACACTAGAAGTAATCCAAAAAAAAATATGTCATTGCCACAGAAAGTAAGCTTGATGGTATCTGCCTGTAAGTCTTATACGTTGTCGCCATAATCCACGAAGATGCGGTCCGATACATGCCAATTTACGGTGTTACGGTGATGTGTTTGAACCTTTTTTTTTTTTTTTTTTTAAATCAATTAAATATTGTGACTTCAAAGGGGGTCCAATGGTCAGATTTAAATGTTTACTCCTAACCAAGGAAGTCACTTCCTGATACGCGCAAAAAACGAAAGGAGGCGATGTCTTTAGGGCGGTGGTTCTCAACGGCACACCCTGGAACACATGAAAAAATAGCGGCTCACCTGGCTAAATATTTATGAAAAATATCTGAATTTGGCAAAACAAAAACATTGTAAGTCAGATGGCATACGTCCGTAGACAGAGAATAAACACAGACACGTTGACAATAATCCATTGTTACATTTTCATATTTTAATATTGCGTGATAATGAGTATGGAAGCAGTAACTGCATTCCATAGAATGCAAGGAGAGGAAGATGACTAGCGATTAGCGACTAGTTGCTGGTCCAAAAATATGTTGCTGTAGACCAAAGCTGAACATTAATGAAATACTGCTTTTTTACCTTTCTATATTAAATAAGGTTACATTCTAAGAATTTAGTCAGTATACCAATCTGAATGAAGCACCGATCAGATTACTAACAAGTCATTTTCGTATCAAGCCCCATGGACGGTACTAAACCCACACCATGACATAAGCCTAAGCAATGTTGTTAATAAGAAAGAAAATCCACAACACGCTCAAATGTTATCTAAAGAATTCTCGAACGACAAATATTCATCTCGTGTGAAAATATACACGGACGGATCATGCGATACAAATACAACCAAAACTGCACTAGGTGTAGTTATTCCTGAGTTTAATATCAATATATCAAAAAGGCTACCAGATGGATGTACAATCCATACCGCAGAATTAAAGGCAATATCCACAGCTCTTGAATGGCTTATGTCATCCACCATTCAAAGAGCAGTCATTGTGTCATTCTCCCTCAGCAGCATAAAGTCAATAATACATGATAAAACAACATCTAGACCAGAAATTGTTCAGAATATTCGAGTGAGTGTTTGTTCCCTCCGAAAGAAAAATAAAATCGTACAGGGGAATGTAAATATGTGATAATCGATACAAAACTACGCCATAACTGCAGTATACTGAAATGGGATCTAACCTGGTCGAAAATCAAAACTAAACTGCCAATGCGGCCACACCATTGAAAATGCACAGCATTATTTCCTGGACTGTCAAAATTACAAGACACAGCGCCACGATTTGGTAAACGACACGCCAGATCATATTTGCATTAATATCAGTACACTATTATGGGGTGATGACAACTTTTAAAGTAATTCTCAAAATAATCGACTCATTGAAAACATACATAAATATCTTACAGATACAAAAAGAATTACTTCCGAAACATCGATTGGAAAACAACAATTTGGCCCGAGTTATGCAAATCTCGTCATGGGGGACTTATATTTGGTTTAGGTGACGATCAGATATACCCCCGGTCTTCCGAAACATCGATTGGAAAACAACAATTTGGCCCGAGTTATGCAAATCTCGTCATGGGGGACTTATGTTTGGTTTAGGTGACGTACGTACACACTAGGAATATTGTGGACATTTTTAATCATCATGCGTCTGTCAAATTAACCGCATCAATTACCGTTCAAACGATTTGAGTCTCCGCTTTCATACGATATGTACTCGGTGGTATTTAAAAAACTAAGAGTAAGGGAATACCACAAACGCTATCTCAACAATATGCAATTAACAGTTCAAACCAAATGCACTTATTACGAAAAGAATTAACGATCACAGGTCGGACATAGTCATCAACCAACCAATTCGTAAAATCGATGTTCTCACGCCAATAGTAAAGACTAAGAGCGACTTTGAAACTGCAGAAGAAATTAAAACATTTAGGACTGACAAATTGAAAACAACAGCCCCCCCCCCTCCCTCAAGGTTTGAATAAGCATACGGCGAACAGCCCCTTTTGTAGTTCCATTTAGCGCAAGAACAGCAAGTGCGTCCCAAATCACCAGAACACACTATACTGATTTCCAGGAAAATCAACCGAATCCTCACACAGAATCTTATAATTGCAAATTAGAAAAATAAAAATCTGAATGACATCTTGGTGCACAGGTAAATTAGACCGAATAAGACCAATCCTCACCCTTAGCCAAGAATAAATCAAATAAATAAAAATCAACTAGACAGAAGGGCAGACACTTTTAGAAAATCCAACACTAATTTGGCAGTTACCCGAAAGCTTCAAATTTATTCTTTTTTCTTCCAAAACCAAAAGACCACCTATGGAAGACCATCAGCGCCACCAACTCCATCAGCGCCACAAAAATCACTGCGAAACCAACGATATATAAAGTGCATGTATTTTATGCATATTTTATAAAACTTGGAAACATCATGAACTAAAATTGTCATCATCCTAGATCAGTGCGGATGTGGAGACACCTCTCATCCAAATTCTTAAATCTAACCCACAATTCTCGGCAACAATCACGTGCCCTACCCCTGTTTATATCTCGGGACCCTTAGGAAATCTGCAGGTGGCCATGGTAAATAGATCTGATCAGAAGAATAGCATAGTATGAAATAACGAAACGAAATATAGACTTTCATTTTGATCACATTTATGGTTTATATGCCGGTCTTTGTGATAACGATATTCACCTATATGTGTGAAATAGCTTTATTTAACGTCCGCTTCCACCGAGGTGATATCGCAGACAATAACATGTTATTTGTGTATGGTGAGAATATTTACAAAGTGATTAGTGGAAAATAGATAATTGAATATATTTATATATATATGTACAAAAACATTGACTAACTGGTGTAAAGTAAAAAAGTGCTATTTGAGACGATCACAGACATAGACAGATGAGCACAGTGCAGGACATACATAAACATGGACGAACATATAGACAAAATGGACAATTACGAACAGACAAGAACATTTACATACAGAGACATGATATGTACATATATATATATTTGGTCATTTTGTCGGTCTGGTCGTTCTGTTCGGTAGAATGGCAGGGCGGTGCAACTCTTCCTTGGGGCTTGTCGGTGAGTGATAGGCCTGATCCATTCTTCCTTCCATTTGGTTTTGTTGTCCGGTATGGTGGTTCTGTTTCATCTTCGTTTTTTTGTGTTCATTCCTTTTGTTTGTTGGTTCTCTGAAGGAAGAATCCAGCACCTGAAAAGAAAGAAGAAAAGAAAAAAAAAAAAAAAAAAAAAAAAGAAGAGTATCTGGTCTTACAGCTGATCTGGGATTATTTCGTCTGAGATAAGGCTTCAGTGGAGGGGGGGGGGAATGGTGGCAAAGAAAAAAAAAAAAAAAAAAAAAAAAAAAAAAAAAAAAAAAATGGAATGGAATGAAAGGTAGAATTAAAATAAATTGGATAGAGTCCGGTAAGAGTAGTAGTAGGCATAAGGTTCAAATAAAGCATAGTATATTCATAAATACATTTTATAATTCTTTATTTCAAATCCATTTGTAATTACAATACAACATTATGTGAAATTACATGGATGTACAATCAATCATGATTTAAGTATATAATTGATGATAAACGATAATAATAATAATTTTATTTCTGTAGGACGGTGCGTTTCCCTCGAGGGGACATTTTTGCGCACCGTCCTGCATTGTGTTTTTTAATTGATTAGTTAAGTTGCCAGATGGGTTAAGCTTCTCTCTAGGAGACATTTTTGCGTTCCACCTGGCTTACGCATGGTGCTATATATGTTTTGTTAAACCTATTTCCTGTATAAAGTCCCAGATGAGCTGAGAGGTCCAGTATCTGTCTTCTGGTGGTGGAGAAAGTAGGGAATCGAGATTAAGTGATTTCCCCCTTTCTATCAGTTTGTCTATTAGCGGTTGACGTTCTGCTTTTAGTTGATTGCAGTTGATTAACAGGTGTGAAGTGGTTGCAACATGTCCACACGGGCATTTGATTGGTGTATAAGTGTAATCTTTGACTACCTCTATTGTTTTGAGCCTCGTGATGAGTTTGCATATTTTGATAGAAGGATGATTGATGTAGACCCTGTCAACAAGATTGCTGTCTAATTGATAGCGATGTGTATTTTCTTGTTTGAGACGGGCTTTCCATGCATTTTTAATCTACTCTTTTGCTATGCTTGCAAATTCCTGACTGCTGTATTCTAGAATGTCTATTTCGTTTAATGATAAACTCTCTTTGGCCAGTTTGTCGGCCTGTTCATTTCCTAAGATGTTTACATGAGAGGGGATCCATGCTAGGATCACCTCTCTCTCCCTATTTTTGATTGTTTGAATGATTTCCCTGATTTGGTGGATTATAATCTGCCTGTTCTTAGTGGAATTTGTTTCTATTGATTTGATGCAACTCAGGGAGTCCGACAGGATAACGGATTTTTGATGCTTCTGCGTAGCTAGCCATTCGAGTGCAGTTTTAATGGCCATCAGTTCTGTGGTGTATACCGAACAGTGTTCTGGTAGCCTTTTCCTGATGTTTAGCTTTTCTTTTGGGATGTAGATTCCGTATCCTGTGGCTCCCTTCGTGGAATCCTTGGACCCGTCTGTGAATATTTTGAGATGGTCACTCCATCTTGAGTCTATAAGTTCCATTGCTAGTGTGCTTGCTTCTGTTGGGTTATTATGCTTGTTAGTGGTTTGGCTTAGTTGGGAATTGGTTGTTGGGTTATTTAGTTGCCAAGGAGGAGTATCGGGGAAGGTTTTTGTCTCGATTATTGTGTCTTTTAGCTTATGTTTGTTTAAGATATCATTTGACATTTGCCCAAATGTTACTGGTCTGGTCTTTTTTCTAAGCCCTATTCGTTGAAATTTGTTGAGACAGTTGTATGTTGGGCATCGTTGTTTTAGAGTTTGCAGCTTGCCCCAGTATTTGAGTGAGAGTTCTTCACGCCTGAGATCAAGCGGAAGCTCTCCCATTTCATGTAAGAGTGCTATTGTTTTTGTTCCTATGGCTGCCCTAGTTGCTAGTCTTATGGCCCTGGACTGTAGTTTGTCTAACCTGCTTAGTTGAACTTCGCCTGCATTTGCGTACGCCAGACATCCGTAGTCGATAACCGAGCGGATGAGTGACCTGTAAATTAACATTAATGTGCTTCTGTTTGCGCCCCAGTGAGTCCCTCTGATGTATTTCATCATGTTTAGCGTTTTAGAAGTGCGGCTTATTATGCTATCTATATGTGGCTTCCAAGTTAGTTTTGTATCGAATGTCATGCCCAGAAATTTAGCCTCCTTTTTGAATTCAATTTTTGTGTTGTTTAATTTTAAATCAATTGTCCTATTACTATCGGTCGGATGGAATAACATTGCTACTGTTTTCCCTTCGGATATTTTGAAGCCCCAGTCGTTTGCCCACTTAGAAATTTGGTCTAGTGTGTGTTGAAGTGTTTTTTTGATATTACCTATATCCTTTGACGCTTTCCAGAACGAGCTGTCGTCTGCGAAGAGCGCCGATTCTATGTCCTTCCCCCCATAACTCGGAAGATCGTTTATCATTATGTTAAATAGTATTGGGCTTATGACGGACCCTTGTGGCGTGCCGTTTTCCATTTTGAATTTTTCGCTTAAACAGTTGCCTACTTTTACTCTGATATGCCTATCTCTGAGAAAATCTTCTATCCATTTGTACATGCGGCCTTTGATTTTTGCATTGATGTGCTCTTTTAAACAAAGCCTTACCTTTTGCACTGGGGTTCCATATATTAAGATAAGTAATTTATTATTGATCAAAATATCAGCAAAATCGGCAATATTCAGTCATTCTTTGGCATTCAGTCTCACCATAAACTGACCAGATGGTGACTTCAATACGACACGCTAATCGGTCATTTATTGTTCGGGTAAATTATAAAAGAAAAACATATGGTATAAAGTAAATTAATTACGGAAAATAATGATATGTTAGTTGTTTTTCAAGTAAAATCATTCAAGGAATCATTATAAATCATATAAAAGACTCAAATTTTCTTAGTAAAATCAGCTCTTTACTGACAGCTCAAGGAGTTTGGTCTGTTGGTATAGAATATCAAGATCTGTTCTGGTTGTCTGAGATCTTAAGAGATCTGAGATGAGAACGTTCACAGTAACCGTCCTTTTATTAGGACTGGTTATACTTGCTTCAATCTTAGGAGGTAAGAAACCTTTTCTGATTTTTTTTTATATTAAAGGTGAATTGTGTAAGACATGATACATATTTCCGTCATTTTCTTTTATTCAGAAATACATATGTGAAATTTTGACAAGAAATAGTGTAAAGTAACATTGCTGCTATAATAACACTTGTCTAATCCATTCTAGAGAGTTGATAATGGGCTTGTAAATGAGAATACATGATAATTTATATAACTTACTGTAATACTCGGTTATATCACCTTGCAATTGACTATTTGGTTTAATAATTCTTTTATTTTGTCTTTTCAGATAGCGAAGCTCGTAAGTAAACCAATTTCATTCGCTATTAATTTAGTTTTTCGGGTGTATATATATATATATATATATATGTATGATGGACCGTTGTATTAAGATTGTCATCATATCTTTTTAATTCGTATTTAATTACAAATTAATTTAAGATATTTTTAAAAATCAACAGTGCGTTTTCATATTTCAATTTTCATTATTAATGAATTAATATCTATCTATCTGATATACATATTTTCGAATAAATATATCTCAATTTGTCTTCTTTCTCAGAACAACGAAGAAGAGTAAGACGACGACGAAAGGGTAAATAAACTATTTTTTATTTGATAGCCCTTATTCATTTTGGTAAAACTAATTTATCTAGTGTACCTCGTTGTCCATATAAAACAATCTTTCTTAATATAAGACCATTCATGTAAAGGGATATTTCGAAGGGATGATTGTTTAATTCGAAGTTATAAAACAGCGGCGTAGTGACATGCATCTAACTAATCCTCTATTTTACTGTGTGTTTTTTTTTTAAATAGTTGTCACATATGAATACGGTAAGAACATTGTATACTCAAATATTTTTAAAAGATATAGAGTCTCACAAGGACAAAAGTTTGATGGACAAACGCTACGCTAAAGGGCTAATAATAAAGGACTAGTCTTTTATTCGTGACACGACGTACAGTATGAAATGATATAAAATGGGGGTTAACATTCTACCTGTCTTTTCGGACAAGACTATATAATGAAGACGGACATACCTCATAGAGTGTATAAGACCTACTCTTATTTCGATAGTTTAACTAGCATGTTAATGTATACACAGGACGTAAATTTTTGGGACCATCCGAATAACTAAACATTGTATTACGATCTGAGCAATGCAGGCTATCTATTAAAGAGTATACACATTGTATAATACATTATAATATGCACGTAATTGTAAGGACGCTTCAAAGCTAATGAAAGACAAGAACATTGATTTCTGTTAAAATCTGGTTTTATAATAATTTATTATCTGGATATCCTGTTAAAAAGCTCCAGGGTATTATTGATAATTTAAAATCAGATTTTGTCTTAATTTGAGGAATATCTATCCCAATGGATGCAGGCGCGTGAACAGGAATATCTAAAATTAAACTAAATCCATATTTTTGATCTGTATATTAAACATTATTCTGTAGATTAAACATAGTTTTGTATATTTTGTATATATTTTTTTTCCTTTTTTGAGTAGAAGATGGAGGAAGCTCCAGTGGTATGTTTTTTGTCTTTTTGTTTTCTTTTTTTTCTTATTCTTTAAAGTTACAACTTTGCAAACACTCAACTCGTGTAAAATATGTAACTCATTCTACTTTAACCTTGATTTTGACGAAAACCAAATATAATTTGTATATAGATTTGTCGAATATTTTCCTTTTAAAGCAAGCAGTAGTAGCAGTAGTAGTCGAAGTAGTAGTAGTGGCAGTAGCAGCAGCTCCTCGTATTCAGGTAATCAATCAGTTCATATTACTTGAATATTTGTCCAAGATTAAACTAATAATGTGGGTATTACGTCATGACAGCTGTCATGATGGTACCTACTGCTTTTGTCTAAAATGCTTGGAAAATGGGTTTGCGGTTGTCAATTTTCAAAAATTTTCTGAGGGGAGCCCCCCCACCACCAGTCCGGCACTGGCTGTCATGTTGCTGTACTTGGGATAGATTTGATTGAACGGGAAGAATAGATACACTCCCTCAAACTTTCAAGCATCTGACGCCAACCCTGCAATTGCTTCAGGATTTTGCATGGGTTATGTCTACGAATACGGTACACGAATACATTGCATGGGTTATGTCTACGAATACGGTACACGATAAACGTCGGTAATTCGTTACGCCTGACGAGTTCCATATCCATAACTTTTATTTTCATCGATGTATGAAAAAATGTAATGCCAATATACGATGGACGTCGGTAATTCGTAACGTCTAATGCAAAACAACCTACGAGTTTCATATACATCATATACATGTAATGCAAATAGTACTTTTTTCAAAATTGTAGATGGATCATCGTCACGCAGAGGTCGACGAGGCAGGAAAGGCCGAAATGCAAGGAGAGGCAGGAAAGGTCGAAAAGGAAGAAAAGGACGAAAAGCAAGGCGAGGAAGGAAAGGGCGAAAAGGTAGGAAAGGGCGAAAAGCAAGGCGAGGAAGAAAAGGTCGTAAAGGTAGAAAAGGACGAAAAGCAAGGCGAGGAAGAAAAGGCGGAAGAGGAAGAAAGGTTCGAAGAGGCAGAAAAGGCCGAAAAACCGTAAAAGGACGAAGAGGCAGGAAAGGGCGAAAAGCCAGAAAAGGACGCAAAGGTCGAAGAGGAAGGAAAGGTCGAAAAGGCCGAAGAGGCAGAAAAGGTCGAAAAGTCAGAAAAGGACGCAAAGGCCGAAGGGGTAGGAAAGGTCGAAAACCTAGAAAAGGTCGCCGAGGCAGGAAAGGACGAAAAGGACGACGAGGTAGGAAAGGGCGAAAAGCAAGGCGAGGAAGAAAGGGTAGAAGAGGCCGAAAAGGACGAAAAGCCAGAACAGGACGCAAAGGTCGAAGAGGCAGGAAAGGCCGAAAAGCCAGAAGAGGACGTAAAGGCCGAAGAGGCAGGAAAGGCCGAAAAGCCAGAAGAGGACGCAAAGGCCGAAGAGGTAGGAAAGGTCGAAAAGCCAGAAAAGGGCGCAAAGGTCGAAGAGGCAGGAAAGGCCGAAAAGCCAGAAGAGGACGCAAAGGCCGAAGAGGTAGGAAAGGTCGAAAAGCCAGAAAAGGGCGCAAAGGTCGAAGAGGCAGGAAAGGACGTAAAGGACGGCGAGGTAGGAAAGGGCGAAAAGCAAGGAGAGGAAGAAAAGGCAGGAAAGGAAGAAGGGGTGTGTAAATAATGGTTTTCATTGTTTTCATAGAATTGTTTTGTTTTTTATTTACATTCCTATACTTTACAAATTTAGCCTATTTCTATCCGATCAGTTTAATTCTTCTAGTATTTTTATAGCCCAGTTAAAAATCAGAATATAACAGTATTCATTGTTGAAATTGTTATTATTTGTTATTTATATTTTAAACAGCAAGTCGAGGAGGTAGAAGACGAGTAAGAAAAGGTAAAACAATTTTTTTTTTAAAGAAAATATTTGTAGCAGAGAAGGCAAGACTGGGGTGTGGGTCTATGGGCTCTTTGCAACAAATCAACTTCCGTTTATTCTCTTATTAAGATCACTCCAATTCAATAGTATATTGAAGTAAATCATATCGACTTTATGTCAGAAAGCTCTAATTTTTAATTATATGTTTTTAATAGAAAATTGGGAATATGAATGGGAATGGGAATACGTTGATGGCAAAAGAGTGAAAAGACGACGAGGCGGAAGAAAAGGTCGAAAAGCTAGGAGAGGTCGAAAAGGAAGACGGGGCAGGAGAGGACGAAAGGGCAGACGAGGCCGTAAAGCACGAAGAGGTCGAAAGGGCAGTAAAGGACGAAAGGCAAGACGAGGTAGGAAAGAAAGGCGAGGTAGGAAAGCAAGACGGGGTAGGAAAGGAAGAAGAGGACGACGAGGTAGGAAAGGACGAAAAGCAAGGAGAGGAAGAAAAGGTCGAAGAGGCAGGAAAGGAAGAAAAGGCGAGTGAATAGGGGATTTCATTGTTTTATTTTTACATTCCTATATCTTACTTATTTGACCCGTTTTCAAATATTCCTCTAGAAGTTTTATAGTCAGGTAGTAAATCAGATTCTGACAGAATTTCTTGTTGACATTGTTTACTATTTGTTATTTATATTTTAAACAGCTAGTCGAGGAGGCAGAAGACGAGTAAGAAAAGGTAAGGGAAGTTTGTTGAGATCACCCCGTGATATCATTTGTATTACAACGATTGTAAAGCGAGACAAATAGGTTGTGAGTGTGGTACGTTGTCTATATGTATCTGTATCTGGCGACAAAAAGTAACCCCAAATTGGAAATGAAATTATATTGAGCTTACCTCCGCTTAATCTTTTGAAATAAAATTAAATCGTTTGCTGTCTTCCTCATCACTAATTGAAAGAGCATCAGATCAACCCAATTTAATACCTAATATTGACGTAAACCAAAGATGTTAAACGTTTTTAAATATCAATTTCTTAACTATATATTTTTAACAGAAAGGTGGGAATATGATTGGGAATACGTCGATGGCAAAAGAGTTAAACGACGACGAGGTGGACGAAAAGGACGAAGAGCTCGTAAAGGTAGGCGGGACAGGAAAGGACGAAAGGGCAGACGAGGCCGTAGGGCACGAAGAGGTCGAAAAGGCAGAAAAGGACGAAAGACGAGACGAGGCAGGAAAGGACGAAAGGCGAGACGAGGTAGAAAGGGACGAAAGGCAAGACGAGGCAGGAGAGGTAGACGAGGCCGTAAAGCAAGACGCGGTAGGAAAGGTAGAAGAGGACGACGAGGTAGGAAAGGACGAAAAGCAAGAAAAGGAAGAAAAAGTCGTAGTGGCAGGAAAGGAAGAAAAGGTGGGTGAATGTCGGCTTTCATTTGTTTGTTTTTCTTTTTTTATAAATTTTCCTTTTCCTATCGCATTTAACCAGTTTTCAATCAAATCGTTGACTTCCTGTAATACTTTAGGTAGCTTATTCCCCACATTTCGTTGTTTTCATAAAAAATGTTTTACATTCCTATGCCAGTCGTATTAAACCAGTTGCCAATCGGATCGTTGCATTCATGCAGTAGTTTTGGTAGCTCCAAATTTGTAAATCCGATCTTTATACAATATTTCTTGTTGACATGCTTTATTGTTTGTTATTTTTAACAGCTAGTCGAGGCGGTAGAAGACGAGTAAGAAAAGGTAAGGGCTGTTTGTTTTGAAATATATCGAAATGTCGAAAGAATAGGTTGTAAATGGCACATGGCTTATAATATTAGTAGCTGCAATTGTAGCGGTGTTTTGTCTGAATCGTTTGAAATTAAAATTGGAAGGTATACATACATCCCTAATTTAAAAACAGAAACATATCAAATCGACCCAACTAAACGAATATTAGCTTAAATTTCTGAATTACATATGTTTAACAGAAAGATGGGAATATGAATGGGACTACGTCGATGGCAAAAGGGTTAAACGACGACGAAGTGGACGAAAAGGACAAAGAGCTCGAAAGGGCAGGCGGGGCAGGAAAGGGCGAAAGGCAAGGCGGGGCAGGAAAAGCAGACGAGGTCGAAAAGGTAGACGAGGTAGGAAAACAAGACGAGGCAGGAAAGGTAGACGTGGTCGAAAAGGTAGGAGAGGTCGAAAAGCAAGACGAGGCAGGAGAGGAAGAAAAGGTCGAAAAGCAAGACGAGGCAGGAAAGGTAGACGAGGTCGAAAAGGTAGGCGAGGTAGGAAAACAAGACGAGGCAGGAAAGGTAGACGTGGTCGAAAAGGTAGACGAGGTCGAAAAGCAAGACGAGGCAGGAGAGGAAGAAAAGGTCGAAAAGCAAGACGAGGTAGGAAAGGTAGACGGGGTCGAAAAGGTAGACGAGGAAGGAAAGCAAGACGAGGCAGGAAAGGACGAAAAGCAAGACGAGGCAGGAAAGGACGAAAAGCTAGACGAGGCAGAAAGGGTAGAAAAGTAAGGCGAGGCAGGAAAGGCAGGCGAGGTAGGAAAGGTAGACGAGGTCGAAAAGTAAGACGAGGCAGGAAAGGAAGAAAAGTTAGAAGAGGTCGAAAAGGTAGAAGAGGTCGTAGAGGTCGAGGCAGGAAAGGACGAAAAGCAAGACGAGGCAGGAAGGGTAGACGAGGTCGAAAAGCAAGACGAGGTCGAAAAGCTAGACGAGGAAGGAAGGGTAGACGAGGTCGAAAAGCAAGACGAGGCAGGAAAAGACGAAAAGCAAGACGAGGCAGGAAAGGAAGAAAAGTTAGAAGAGGTCGAAAAGGTAGAAGAGGTCGAAGAGGTCGAAAAATAAGACGAGGCAGGAAAGTACGAAAAGCAAAACGAAGCAGGAATGGACGGAAAGCAAGACGAGGCAGGAAGGGTAGACGAGGTCGAAAAGCAAGACGAGGTCGAAAAGGTAGACGAGGTCGAAAAGGTAGACGAGGTCGAAAAGCAAGACGGGGTCGAAAAGGTAGAAGAGGGCGGAAAGCAAGACGAGGCAGGAAAGGACGAAAAGCAAGACGAGGCAGGAAAGGAAGAAAAGTAAGACGAGGCAGGAAAGGACGAAACGCAAGACGAGGCAGACGTGGTAGACGAGGTCGAAAAGCAAAACGGGGCCGAAAAGTTAGAAGAGGGCGGAAAACAAGACGAGGCAGGAAAGGACGAAAGGCAAGACGGAGCAGAAAAGGTAGAAGAGGTCGAAAAGCCAGACGAGGCAGGAAAACTAGACGAGGTCGAAAAGCAAGACGAGGCAGGAAAGCTAGACGAGGTCGAAAAGCAAGACGAGGCAGGAAAGCTAGACGAGGTCGAAAAGCAGGACGAGGCAGGAAAGGACGAAAAGCAAGACGAGGCAGGAAAGGTCGAAAAGCAAGACGAGGTCGAAAAGCAAGACGAGGTCGAAAAGGTAGACGAGGTCGAAAAGCAAGACGAGGCAGAAAAGGACGAAAAGCAAGGCGAGGCAGGAAAGGACGGAAAGCAAGACGAGGCAGGAAGGGCAGAAGAGGTCGAAAAGCAAGACGAGGCAGAAAAGGACGAAAAGCAAGGCGAGGCAGGAAAGGACGGAAAGCAAGACGAGGCAGGAAGGGCAGAAGAGGTCGAAAAGCAAGACGAGGCAGGAAAGGAAGAAAAGCAAGACTAGGTCGAAAAGCAAGACGAGGCAGAAAAGCAAGACGAGGTCGAAAAGCAAGACGAGGTCGAAAAGGTAGACGAGGTCGAAAAGCAAGACGAGGCAGAAAAGGACGAAAAGCAAGGCGAGGCAGGAAAGGACGGAAAGCAAGACGAGGCAGGAAGGGCAGAAGAGGTCGAAAAGCAAGACGAGGCAGAAAAGGTAGAAGAGGTCGAAAAGCCAGACGAGGCAGGAAAGCTAGACGAGGTCGAAAAGCAAGACCAGGCAGAAAAGGACGAAAAGCAAGACGAGGCAGGAAAGGAAGAAAAGCAAGACGAGGTCGAAAAGCAAGACGAGGCAGAAAAGCAAGACGAGGTCGAAAAGCAAGACGAGGTCGAAAAGGTAGACGAGGTCGAAAAGCAAGACGAGGCAGAAAAGGACGAAAAGCAAGGCGAGGCAGGAAAGGACGGAAAGCAAGACGAGGCAGGAAGGGCAGAAGAGGTCGAAAAGCAAGACGAGGCAGAAAAGGTAGAAGAGGTCGAAAAGCCAGACGAGGCAGGAAAGCTAGACGAGGTCGAAAAGCAAGACCAGGCAGAAAAGGACGAAAAGCAAGACGAGGTCGAAAAGCAAGACGAGGTCGAAAAGGTAGACGAGGTCGAAAAGCAAGACGAGGCAGAAAAGGTCGAAAAGCAAGACGAGGCAGGAAAGGACGGAAAGCAAGACGAGTCAGGACGGGCAGAAGAGGTCGAAAAGCAAGACGAGGTCGAAAAGGTAGAAGAGGGCGAAAAACAAGACGAGGCAAGAAAGGTCGAAAAGCAAGACGAGGCAGAAAAGGACGAAAAGCAAGACGAGGCAGGAAAGGAAGAAAAGCAAGACGAGGTCGAAAAGCAAGACGAGGCAGAAAAGGTCGAAAAGCAAGACGAGGCAGGAAAGGACGGAAAGCAAGACGAGGTAGGAAGGGCAGAAGAGGTCGAAAAGCAAGACGAGGTCGAAAAGGTAGAAGAGGGCGAAAAACAAGACGAGGCAAGAAAGGTCGAAAAGTCAGACGAGGTAGGAAAGGACGAAAAGCCAGGCGAGCCAGAAAAGCACTACGACGACGACGACGACGACATTACCGACGATATGGATTTTATCCACGACGAAGATACAGGAAAGGACGTAAGTATTTAAAGTAAAACTACAATATATGTATCTGTATTTCTAATTATTGATGTTTGAAAGGAATTGCGGAAATAATAAACTTATTGTGTATTCGATATTCCTATTATTGAAACAGTTATCGCATTTTCCTGAAGTCATACATCTGCCCCAAATTCTCGCTATTCCTAATGCTATAAAATATATCTGTATTGTTATATTATTATATGTAAGGGCGAAATATAGCTGGGAGACTTGTATTAGTCTACCATTAATTTAAAAATAAAATTGCAATAATGTATTTTGTAATTGTTCAGAATTTTACAATTTAACACTGAATTCTATTTATATCTTCAGGATACATGAGACCTGATTATGATGATGTTGGATATGGTAAGCGCATAGCTTTTATATATAATAAGAGTCTTTAAACTGCCCGTGCCTCGCCCCAACTTTCATCAAAGCCTCTGGCCACAGTTTGTTTAATACAATTATATGTCCCGGTCTGCGCCTTGTATTTTAGGACGCATGAACAGCCATATATTAACTATTAAATGCGTCTTTTGGCATCAAGTGCGGGGGTGGGGCACCCCATAGTAATTTTGAGTGCCTGATTTACCACAAACGTAACGACGCTGAAAGCTGTTTTGATTTTACCATAAATGGTTGTCTTTCATTTTGAGAGACACATATTTATTTACGGGTAGTATTTTTTAACTACAAACATGCGGTTGTGGTGATTGAAGTGTGGTGTGAAGGTGTGGTAGTTGGGGTGGTGTATAACTTTATCAGTGCTTACGGCCGCAATAGGTCTTCACCACCCAACGCCTATAGCAATTCAACATCAGTACGAATGTACGGGTAAATAATCTGTGAAATAAAATCACACGGTGTATTGTTTTCATTCTTTTTTAAACCAAAAACCAAAGTTGTTTTTTTTAAAAACCAAAACCTGTCTTTTATTTTTATTACAGAAACAGGTTACCATTACGGTCGACCTTATTACCGAGGTTACCGAGACAGCCACCATGATGACGACAGCGACAAGTTAATCTTTGATCTCAAGAATAACTTAAATCTCTGTGCATAAAGATACTGAAATTTTCGGAACCGACTTTTAAGAAAATATTTTATTTTAGTCGACATAGCCTATGTTTAAATACAAGATTCGCCTACATAGAAAGGTGCTAAATTCACCATATCTTATGGTCACAATGATATGTTATAAATTGTATTAAGACAACAAAGAATGACTTATTAAAACTTTATTGCAAATTATAGATTTTGTTTTTAGTCTTTAATATCAAATGATACGCTGGGCCAATTTATACTGGGTGTCCTAAATTCTGACTGTAAGCTTATAAAAATGTATTGATATCGTAAGCCGTCTCTTCTACCATGGCTTGAATAAAATAAAGTTATACCCAGTCTATTTTATGAAGTTAAATATGTTTGCACATTTCAATTTAATAAACAGTTTGTCAAGGTAGGGATCCCAACATTTCCATTGTAATTAATATCGATTTATATTCCGTTAAAGGACGCCTCGAAACAAAGCTAATTTAAACTAGGCTATAGGAAAAGTTGACATATATATCTAAGATGTAAAGGGGTTAAAGTGAGATCAAACCTGTATGTGGAGCCTTTCCTTCGTTCGAGAATTATCTACGAAGACCTTGTGATGCTAAAACCTCACCAGAAAGCTGGTCTTCGAAGTGAATTATGCTTAGTGAAGTAAAATCGGCATTTAGCATGTCAATCTGTTAAATACAGTTCTACATGATTGATACATTTTCATGTAACATAATATTTACATTTGTCAACCAAAGTTTCTTATTTCACGAACGGCTACCCACAGATTTGCAGTATTCGACGTCCTGTTAGGGCCATGGCCGTATGTAGGATTTAAAAGTGGGGGTGCAGCAGAGTGTGGACACCCAGACATCATCTTCCCCCCCCCCCGAAAATTTTAAAAATTTGACTGCCGCAAATCCGTTTCTAACGCACTTATAGCCACAATCCCGTGTGTCAATTTCGGTGGCGCTATATATCATTATAATGTTATAACACACCAGTATAAGACACTTCTGGTCCTCGAATTAGTTCGAAACCCCAATAAGGCCATGTGGATAGGGCGACCAGAAAGACCGATAATATAAGGCCTTATCAAACTAATTTGGATATGCCGACCAAAACGAACCTTCTAATTCCATGTGGTGGGACAGGCGCTGACCTAGAAAGGGTTGATAGGAGGGGCATTTGGCCTATGGGGGTGTCAACCACGTTTGGGGTCAACCCTCAGAAATTTTGGGGTCTTGACATACTTGAACTTTATAGTTTGAGTTACAGGGGCAAATAGCTCGTCTGAAACCTATTCTTTTAGTTGACATAATAATAATACCAAGGTGAGAAATGGTTTGAATTAAAATCGGAGTTGACTATTCTACAAAAAGAAAATACGGGCTCGATGACAGTTAGTGGGGCAGAACCCGAAATGCCCGAATAAACTTCGGGTTTATAGATGGCGGCACCGATCTTCCCTGAGAGGCGGAGAAGCGGAGTTTATCTTGTATGGACCCAATCCACCCCCTCAAAAGAAAATTTTTGAATACTTGACGGCTGCAAACACGTTTTCAGCCCGTGAACAAAGCAACTTCAAAGTAGTCTAATATATTCTTATTAAGGTGGCTGACTCGAATTCGAATCAATGTTTGCAGTCCACGAAAACGAGTCCGTTAAGAAATTTCTGAAAAACTTTAACTGTCGCAAACGTGTTTTCCTGCTATTCCAGCCTGTGAAAACAGCAACTTCAATGTGGTCCAATAAAGCCTACCTGGCTGACTCGGATTCCAAACAGCCAATAATAATTTCGCTGGCTTTGGGGGTCTAAACTTCCCGAGAAAATTTTGAAAAGTATCCAATGGTTTTGTAACCGAAATCCCACACTGAATTCCAACCATCCAATGTCGCACAAAATAGTGTGGCTCCAGACAAAAAGTTTTTAATCCATAGTCAACTAGCTACAAATTTGTGGTATTCAATTAAAAGAAAAGTAAAAGAAAAGTAAAATTAGTATTATATTAGGGCTCGATGACATTTAGGGAAGCAAAACTAGAAATGCCCGAAAGAATTCGGGATTACAGGCAGCGGCGCTGGTTTTCTTCGACAGGCGAAGAAGCGAAACTGGCCTTGTATGGAACCCCCAAGAAAATTTGGAATATTTGACGGCCGCAAACGCTATTCAAGCCCGTAAAATTAATGTTTTATTTGATTCCGGGCACTTTATTTTGCCAAATAGATGAACTAAAAAAAATTTTTTTCACTTTACCCGTCCCGCCCGAAAAGTCAGCTTGCCCGAACGCCTATGAAGAAAATCGTTTTCAGACGAGGTATTTGTCCCTGAGTTATAAATCAGAATCAGGCCATTTATTTTGTAAATGTCGCTCACGAACATGGGCTTAACAGACTTTAGACATTATACTTATTCATAGCTTAATGTTATTTTTGAAATATTTACTACGTTAGAGGCGCCAGTGGTTTAAGACGGAGAAAGGCCCAATACATGTGAATGCGCCAAAGACAAATAGCAGAAAATGCGATACATTATAAGAAGCAGAGACAGGATATTTCGAAAAGGGGGGTGTTGAAAAACCTTATCGCAAATTAGGCGAAACAAGATTTAAGAAAAAGAGAATTGAAAAAAACGATACATTTCGGCATCACGTGTTATTGTTTTAATCCCAAGGGCAATCTGCTGATGAAAGAGGAACTTTGATTAGAAAAATATAAATGCAGAAAATATTTCCCTTAATGATAACTAATTTAACATAATTTATTTTGTTAAAAATATTACTGAGAATAGAAATTGTTGAATGTATATCTTGTCCACAGCAATTCATATCAAAACTTGTAACATTCCTATCCAAACATTTTCGAAATATCGTATATGAGTATTAAAAAAAAGTTTACAATTAATTTACATTATTTAATAATAATATTATTTATGTAACCAATTATGTTTTTATGAAAACATTTTTTATTAAAAATAATTTTGGTATTACCTTATTTATATATTTATTTCCGTGTTGTCGGAATTACAAATGATAAAATAGTCTTTCCTACCAACGGCTGTATTTATATTATTCATGGCATCGTGTATGAACTGTTCATTTGTCTCTTTCACTGCTTCTATAGTAATGCTATTACAGAGAAGATGGGATACTGGTTAATGTTTGTTTTAAGAAGTATCTCCGGCCTAGTGTTTGTTTTGGCTATCTCCCAAAGGAAATATAGCTTATAAATCTGCATATTCTACACAAAATCCAAAATTTGTTGGTCACTATTTGCACCCCCCCCCCCCCGCCTTTGTCGAAATCTGACGTGTGCAACTAGCTTATATATCTGCATATTCTACACAAAATCCAAAATTTGTCGGTCACTTTTTGCACCCCCCCCCCACCCCCGCCTTTGTCGAAATCCGACGAGTACCACTATCCGTGCAGCAAACTCTGATTACAATGCAAATTTATGCTTTCGATGTCCTACACTACATGAAAATTTGACCAGCTGTACCAGGAGGTCGTGTCAGTGTCCATACCAGCAGCTTTCGACCCCATGACGTTGGGCATTAATTAATCATCGGCATTTGAGGTTTGGCAGAGAATACCAAGAACTACAGGCGTTTTTATTGGCTAATTCCTCACATCAACTAGAACGCCTGTTATATAACGACTTCCAGATCCTAGTGTTGTGAATTTTGAACTATAAAAAAACGAAACGAAATAGGATCTGTGTTTTAATCAGATTGATTGACCATTAATCGTATAGGAATGATTGGGCGTATACTGTTCAGCTCTCCAATTAAATCTTGAACTTCATGCTGTTGTAACTATTGACTTAAACATTATAGACTTAGAATGGTGCTTCAAAATAGAATTACCAGTGGATAAAATATGACTTCCAATATATCCCTATAATAACTCCACAGAACACTGTGTTGTTAATTCTTATTAAATAGGCGTTTTAAAATATTAATCGGGAAACAAAGTTTATAATAGCTACTCTAATGATGTTGCAAACATAAACCGAGCCATTAACACTAGAAGTAATCCAAAAATAAAATGTCATTGCCACAGAAACTAAGCTTGGTGGTATCTGCCTGTAAGTCTTACACGTTGTCGCCATAATCCACGAAGATGCGGTCCGATACATGCCAATTTACGGTGTTACGGTGATGTGTTTGAACAGTTTTTTTTTTAAAAATCAATTAAATATTGTGACCCCTAAGGGGGTCCAATGGTCAGATTTAAAACTCCTAATCAAGGAAGTCACTTCCTGGGCCCTGTTTCACGAAATTTTAATTTAAGATAAAATCCAATTTTAGTAGATACTTCAATTTTGATTGGCTAAGCACTAAAATCAATCTAATATTATCCAATCAAATTACTAAAATTGGGATCTTATCTTAGTTAAAATTTCGTGAAATAGGCCCCTGATACGTGCAAATAACGAAAGGGGCGATGTCTTTAGGGCAGTGGTTCTCAACCTTTTTTGCCAACGGCACACCCTGGAACACATGAAAAAAGAAGCGGCACACCTGGCTAACTATTTATGAAAAATATCAGAATTTTGCAAAAAAAAAAAACATTGTAAGTCAGATGGCATACAACCGTAGACAGCGACTAAACACAGACACGTGGACAATAATCCATTGTTACATTTTCATATCTTAATATTGCGCGATAATGAGTATGGAAGCAGTAACTGCATCCAATAGAATTCAAGGAGAGGAAGATGAGTAGCGGTTAGCGACCAGTTGCTGGTCCAAAAATATGTTGCTATAGACCAAAGCTGAACATTAATGAAATACTGCGTTTTTACCTTTCTATATTTTATAAGGTTACATTCTAAGAATTTAGTCAGTACGTATAGTTTGATTCAATAAATAGTTATTTAGATAAGTGTAAAAATTGTATTTTAATTTTTTTAAAATCATAACAAGCTCACCGAATTGATTATCTATACTCAGTGTAAGCATAAAATGTTCACTATCAACCTCAGTCAAGGCTCTGGAGTTATCTTGTCCCAAAGCATCGAAGAAAAAAATTCCTTAGCTCGGATTAGCTTTACCGGAAAACGTAATCATTGAACTCAGTCAAAACATTTACCTAATGAACTTCTACTTCAAGTTTGGTAATTTCACCTCGAGCAACAGCAGGGTTGTTATGTTCCAATGTCTTGACCGATCACATTCTCATCATCATCATCATCGAGAGAGAATTGGAGTTGAGGAATGGGTTTAACGTCAAATTCACCCACTCGACAAAAACTGGGTCATTTTGGGACTAACATATGGTTTAATTTTATTTCAATAATTCTCTTACCCTTAAGGGTCTTAAGCAGTGGTAGGAAACCGGGGGAACCGGAGAAAACCCACGAGGTTGGACAGGAGACCCTATTCCTTGTCATCAACAGCCGGGGATTCGAAACCACACCAGTTGATTCAATGACAGGCTTTATGATACAGCGCCGAACCTCTCGGCCATCAAAACCTCTCTCATCATCGAACTTAGCCATGTGATATAATGAATCTGTACTCTCTCACCCAATTAGAACCAAACTTATCGTGTCCCAAAGTAACAAGCAATCAGATTACTTATCTCTGCTTACCCTAAAGCAGATAAATGATCATCTTTGAACTCCATTAATGCATTCGCTTAATTAACGCCTATAGTTTAAACATCCGACCTTAGTTTGGAGGGGTATTGTCTCGATCAATCAAATTGATTCTCGCTCTCCTTACCCCGAACAAAAAATACTCATTGTCGAACTTCAAGATATATTAAGGGAGATAAGATAAAGTGTTGGCAGTTCTCACTATAATAGTTAAAACTAGATAGTGTAAAGGTAATTTGCTGAAAATTTCAGTCAAATTGATCCACTATGAGCCGTGAACGAAGCAGTGAAATTTTCGCCTAGCCTCGGTCATCATAACTAAAATCATTAATATAAACAACATAGTCTCGATTATTCACGTTTTAAATTTAATTATCAACGGCCGTTAAGCAGCATATAGGAATCTAATCCAGCCAACATCGAAGGCTAGCCTAGACATCGAAAGTATATTATGGTCTGGATGAGTTAATTAATGTCTAATTGATAATTTAGATAACATTTCAGGCCTAAAGAAAGAATTATAATTGGCAGATTTAGCTCTTGCAAAATGCATGTTTAATTTATGTAATGAAGCTATACACCACGTTTCATCATTCTGGTGGTCAATTTGAGCGACATGCTTCTCAGCCACCTGGAACTGAGTATACTTGACAATGTCCGCAAGTTTATTCCAACCATCACGATTACAACTATAGACCCCATTTTTCAGACAACTGGTCGCTTTGAAAAAAACTCTTTCATTGGCATATTTTTTTTAGGAACAATCCCGGTAGAGATTAAAAAAATTGTTGACAGAAAAATCAACATGAAAACCACTAAGAAAATCATTATCACCAGCCTTTCTAAACACGTTCGACCAAATACCAAATCTTAACCGGCCCGCCAAAAACAACATTAAATACTGTCAAAAAAGACAAAAAAACATAATGATCAAGAAAAACGACAAAGGTCTTTGAAACTCTAGGAGAAATTAAAACATTTAGGTCTAACAAATTGAAAACAACAGCCCCCCCCCCCCCCACATCCAGGTTTGAATATGTATACGGCTAGCGCAATATGTTCACCAGAACACACTATACTGATTTCCAGGAAAATCAACCGAAAATCTTCAAACAGAATCTTATAATTGCAAATTCAAAAAATAAAAATCTGAACGACATCTAATGCACGGATAAATTAGACCGAATAAGACCAATCCTCACCCATAGCCAAGAATAAATCAAACCCTAGCCCTAACACTTAATTAAAAAAAATCAACTAGATAGAAGGGCAGACACACTTTTAGAAAATCCAATCCTTAGTAAGAACAACACTAATTTGGCAGTTACCCGAAAGCTTCAAATTTATTCTTTTTTTCTTCAAAAATCAAAAGACCACCTATGGAATACCATTAGCGCCACCAACACCAAAACAAAATTCCCTGCGAAACCAACGATATATATAAAGTGCATGTATTTTATGTATATTTTATAAAACTTGGAAAAATCACGAACTAAAATCAGTGCGGATGTGGAGACACCTCTCTCCCAAATTCTTAAATCTAACCCACAATTCTCAGCAACAATCACGTGCCCTACCCCTGTTTACATCTCGGGACCCTTAGGAAATCTGCAGGTGGCCATGGTAAATAGATCTGATCAGAAGAATAGCATATTATGAAATAACGAAACGAAATATAGACTTTCATTTTAATCACATTTATGGTTTATATACCGGTCTCAGAGGCGCCCCCCCCCCCGCCTAATTTTCGACAGCGCCCTTATTTTACTGCTGAAAGTGCCTTTTCTCAGACCCAAATATGTCCGATCCGAACGTTTACTTAGACGAAGATATCAGTCAAATAGCTCTTGGAATGGCTACAGATGCAAGGACATGACGGATAATTTTGTTGGGGTGGGTGTGGGGTCTCACCCTCCCCTCTCAGCGGCGTGCCCCGTCTCCGCGGTCAGTGCCCTCATTTTCAAAATTCCTAGATCCGCCCCTGATAACGATATTCACCTATAAATTGATGTGCTCTTTTAAACAAAGTCTAACCTTTTGCAATAGAGATGGGGTGGGGCGGTGGGGCGGTGGGGCTACCCGCTCCGTCACTGCAGCTTTGGATGGGCTGTAAAAGCAAACAAATGAATGTCTTTATTCTGAAAGTTTATCATTAAATAATGCATAAAATTATACTGCTTAAAACATCGGTTAAGACGTGTTCGATGGTATTATCTCGACTTAATATCTCGAGCGCTCGACTTCGTATCTCGAGAGCTATACATATTATTTTTTTGCATGTCCTTAATCAGGCACCATACCTGGATAATATAAAACACTCTGACGTTGTAAAGTCCATATATTAAGATAAGTAATTAATTATTGATCAAAATATCAGCAAAATCGGCAATATTCAGTCACTCTTCGGCATTCAGTCTCACCATAAACTGACCAGATGGTGACTTCAATACGACACGCTAATCGGTCTTTTATTGTTCGGGTAAATTATAAAAGAAAAACAAATCGTATATAGCAAATTGATTACGGAAAATAATGATATGTTAGTTGTTTTTCAAGTAAAATCATTCAAGGAATCATTATAAATCATATAAAAGACTCAAATTTTCTTAGTAAAATCAGCTCTTTACTGACAGCTCAAGGAGTTTGGTCTGTTGGTATAGAATATCAAGATCTGTTCTGGTTGTCTGAGATCTTAAAAGATCTGAGATGAAGACGTTCACAGTAACCGTCCTTTTATTAGGACTGGTTATACTTGCTTCAATCTTAGGAGGTAAGAAACCTTTTCTGATTTTTTTGATATTAAAGGTGAATTGTGTAAGACATGATACATATTTCCGTCATTTTCTTTTATTCAGAAATACATATGTGAAATTTTGACAAGAAATAGTGTAAAGTACCATTGCTGCGATAATAACACTTGTCTAATCCTTTCTAGAGGGTTGATAATGGGCTTGCAAATGAGAATACATGTATTTATTTATATAACTTACTGATTTGCATTCAATGGTTTCCGTTTTTACTCTAATTTTAAATCAGTTATGTCCGGCGAGTTAAGCCAGCAGTCTCAATCAAATGCAAATTTCTAGTGTCTGGCTATTCCAGTCTACATACGCCGTTTGATTTGGTTCAATGTGTCTAGTTTTGTCCCTCGAGCCATTTGTTATAACTGGGTCTGAAACGCATTATGGTACACGATTCGTGTACCAATGGTAAAATATTTATTTTGTCTTAAATATTGGATATCAGAAGCCCATCTTTTACCGGTAAGATCCCAGCATCAATGTTGATTTAATTTGACAAATAATTCGTGTTTTCAATGTTGAAGAGTTAGAGACTTAGCTACTTTAACTATTTGGTTCAATAATTCTTTTATTTTGTCTTTTCAGATACCGAAGCGCGTAAGTAAACCAATTTAATTTGCTATTAATTTAGTTTTTCGGGTGTATATATTATGTGTGATGGAACGTTGTATCGAGATTGTCATCAGTCCCTTTTAATTCGAATTTAATTACTCATTAATTATTTAAGATATTTTTAAAAATCAACAAACAGTGGGTTTTCATATTTTCATTATTAATGAGTTAATATCTATCTATCTGATATACATGTTTTCGAATAAATATATCTCAATTTGTCTTCTTTCTCAGAACAACGAAGAAGAGTAAGACGACGACGAAAGGGTAAGTAAACTATTTCTTATTTGATAGCCCTTATTCATTTTGGTAAAACTAAGTTATCTAGTGTACCTCGTTGTCCATATAAAACAATCTTTCTTGATATAAGACCATTCATGTAAAGGGATATTTCGAAGGGATGATTGTTTAATTCGATGTTATAAAACAGCAGCGTAGTGACATGCATCTAACTAATCCTCTATTTTACTGTGTGTTTTTTTTTTTAAATAGTTGTCACATATGAATACGGTAAGAAAATTGTATACTCAAATATTTTTAAAAGATATAGAGTTTCACAAGGACAAAAGTTTGATGGACAAACGCTACGCTAAAGGGCCGCTAATAATAAAGGACTAGTCTTTTATTCGTGACACGACGTACAGTATGAAATGATATAAAATGGGGGTTAACATTCTACCTGTCTTTTCGGACAAGACTATATAATGAAGACGGACATACCTCATAGAGTGTATAAGGCCTACTCTTATTTCGATAGTTTAACTAGCATATTAATGTATACACAGGACGTATGTTTTTGGGACCATCCGAATAACTAAACATTGTGTTACGATCTGAGCAATGCAGGCTCCCTATTAAAGAGTATACACATTGTATAATACATTATAATATGCACGTAATTGTAAGGACGCTTCAAAGCTAATGAAAGACAAGAACATTGATTTCTGTTAAAATCTGGTTTTATAATAATTTATTATCTGGATATCCTGTTAGAAAGCTCCAGGGTATTATTGATAATTTAAAATCAGATTTTGTCTTAATTTGAGGAATATCTATGCAATCCCAATGGATGCAGGCGCGTGACAGGAATATCTCAAATTAAACTAAATCCATATTTTTGATCTGTATATTAAACATTATTCTGTAGATTAAACATAGTTTTGTATATATTTTTTTTCCTTTTTTGAGTAGAAGATGGAGGAAGCTCCAGTGGTATGTTTTTTGTCTATTTGTTTTCTTTTTTTTCTTATTCTTTAAAGTTACAACTTTGCAAACACTCAACTCGTGTAAAATATGTAACTCATTCTACTTTAACCTTGATTTTGACGAAAACCAAATATAATTTGTGTATAGATTTGCCGAATATTTTTCTTTTAAAGCAAGCAGTAGTAGCAGTAGTAGTCGAAGTAGTAGTAGTGGCAGTAGCAGCAGCTCCTCGTATTCAGGTAATCAATCAGTTCATATTACTTGAATATTTGTCCGTCCAAGATTAAACTAATAATGTGGGTATTACGTCATGACAGCTGTAATGATGGTACCTACTGCTTTTGTCGAAAATGCTTGGAAAATGGGTTTGCGGTTGTCAATTTTCAAAAAATTTCTGAGGGGAGCCCCCCCACCACCAGTCCGGCACTGGCTGTCATGTTGCTGTACTTGGGATAGATTTGATTGAACGGGAAGAATAGATACACTCCCTCAAACTTTCAAGCATCTGACGCCAACCCTGCAATTGCTTCAGGATTTTGCATGGGTTATGTCTACGAATACGGTACACGAATACATTGCATGGGTTATGTCTACGAATACGGTACACGATAAACGTCGGTAATTCGTTACGCCTGACGAGTTCCATATCCATAACTTTTATTTTCATCGATGTATGAAAAAATGTAATGCCAATATACGATGGACGTCGGTAATTCGTAACGTCTAATGCAAAACAACCTACGAGTTTCATATACATCATATACATGTAATGCAAATAGCACTTTTTTTCAAAATTGTAGATGGATCATCGTCACGCAGAGGTCGACGAGGCAGGAAAGGCCGAAATGCAAGGAGAGGTAGGAAAGGTCGAAAAGGAAGAAAAGGACGAAAAGCAAGGCGAGGAAGGAAAGGGCGAAAAGGTAGGAAAGGGCGAAAAGCAAGGCGAGGAAGAAAAGGTCGTAAAGGTAGAAAAGGACGAAAAGCAAGGCGAGGAAGAAAAGGCGGAAGAGGAAGAAAGGTTCGAAGAGGCAGAAAAGGCCGAAAAACCGTAAAAGGACGAAGAGGCAGGAAAGGGCGAAAAGCCAGAAAAGGACGCAAAGGTCGAAGAGGAAGGAAAGGTCGAAAAGGCCGAAGAGGCAGAAAAGGTCGAAAAGTCAGAAAAGGACGCAAAGGCCGAAGGGGTAGGAAAGGTCGAAAACCTAGAAAAGGTCGCCGAGGCAGGAAAGGACGAAAAGGACGACGAGGTAGGAAAGGGCGAAAAGCAAGGCGAGGAAGAAAGGGTAGAAGAGGCCGAAAAGGACGAAAAGCCAGAATAGGACGCAAAGGTCGAAGAGGCAGGAAAGGCCGAAAAGCCAGAAGAGGACGTAAAGGCCGAAGAGGCAGGAAAGGCCGAAAAGCCAGAAGAGGACGCAAAGGCCGAAGAGGTAGGAAAGGTCGAAAAGCCAGAAAAGGGCGCAAAGGTCGAAGAGGCAGGAAAGGCCGAAAAGCCAGAAGGGGACGCAAAGGCCGAAGAGGTAGGAAAGGTCGAAAAGCCAGAAAAGGGCGCAAAGGTCGAAGAGGCAGGAAAGGACGTAAAGGACGGCGAGGTAGGAAAGGGCGAAAAGCAAGGAGAGGAAGAAAGGGCAGGAAAGGAAGAAGGGGTGTGTAAATAATGGTTTTCATAGAATTGTTTGGTTTTTTTATTTACATTCCTATACTTTACAAATTTAGCCTATTTCTATCCGATCAGTTTAATTCTTGTAGTATTTTTATAGCCCAGTTAAAAATCAGAATATAACAGTATTTCTTGTTGAAATTGTTATTATTTGTTATTTATATTTTAAACAGCAAGTCGGGGAGGCAGAAGACGAGTAAGAAAAGGTAAAAAAATACTTTTTTTGAAAAAAAATATTTGTAGCAGAGAAGTCAAGACTGTGGGTGTGGGTCTATGGGCTCTTTTCTGAATGTTCACCCCTGATCAACACAGTAAGCCAAACTTTAACATAAAAGTTTTAAACAAATCAACTTCTGTTCATTATTTCATCAAGATCACTCCAATTCAATAGTATATTGAAGTAAATCATGTCGACTTTATGCCCGAAAGCTTTAATTTGTTAATTATATGTTTTTAATAGAAAATTGGGAATATGAATGGGAATGGGAATACGTTGATGGCAAAAGAGTGAAAAGACGACGAGGCGGAAGAAAAGGTCGAAAAGCTAGGAGAGGTCGAAAGGGAAGACGGGGAAGGAGAGGACGAAAGGGCAGACGAGGCCGTAAAGCACGAAGAGGTCGAAAGGGCAGAAAAGGACGAAAGGCAAGACGAGGTAGGAAAGGAAGGCGAGGAAGGAAAGCAAGAAGGGGTAGGAAAGGAAGAAGAGGACGACGAGGTAGGAATGGACGAAAAGCAAGGAGAGGAAGAAAAGGTCGAAGAGGCAGGAAAGGAAGAAAAGGCGAGTGAATAAGGGGTTTTATTGTTTTATTTTTACATTCCTATATCTTACTTATTTGACCCGTTTTCAAATATTCGTCTAGTAGTTTTATAGTCAGGTAGTAAATCAGATTCTGACAGAATTTCTTGTTGACATTGTTTACTATTTGTTATTTATATTTTAAACAGCTAGTCGAGGAGGCAGAAGACGAGTAAGAAAAGGTAAGGGAAGTTTGTTGAGATCACCCCGTGATATCATTTGTATTACAACGATTGTAAAGCGAGACAAATAGGTTGTGAGTGTGGTACGTTGTCTATATGTATCTGTATCTGGCGACAAAAAGTAACCCCAAATTGGAAATGAAATTATATTGAGCTTACCTCCGCTTAATCTTTTGAAATAAAATTAAATCGTTTGCTGTCTTCCTCATCACTAATTGAAAGAGCATCAGATCAACCCAATTTAATACCTAATATTGACGTAAACCAAAGATGTTAAACGTTTTTAAATATCAATTTCTTTACTATATATTTTTAACAGAAAGGTGGGAATATGATTGGGAATACGTCGATGGCAAAAGAGTTAAACGACGACGAGGTGGACGAAAAGGACGAAGAGCTCGTAAAGGTAGGCGGGGCAGGAAAGGACGAAAGGGCAGACGAGGCCGTAGGGCACGAAGAGGTCGAAAAGGCAGAAAAGGACGAAAGACGAGACGAGGCAGGAAAGGACGAAAGGCGAGACGAGGCAGGAGAGGTAGACGAGGCCGTAAAGCAAGACGAGGTAGGAAAGGTAGAAGAGGACGACGAGGTAGGAAAGGACGAAAAGCAAGAAAAGGAAGAAAAGGTCGTAGAGGCAGGAAAGGAAGAAAAGGTGGGTGAATGTGGGCTTTCATTTGTTTGTTTTTCTTTTTTTTATAAATTTTCCTTTTCCTATCGCATTTAACCAGTTTTCAATCAAATCGTTGACTTCCTGTAATACTTTAGGTAGCTTATTCCCCACATTTCGTTGTTTTCATAAAAACTTTTTTACATTCCTATGCCAGTCGTATTAAACCAGTTGCCAATCGGATCGTTGCATACCTGCAGTAGTTTTGGTAGCTCCAAATTTGTAAATCCGATCCTTATACAATATTTCTTGTTGACATGCTTTATTGTTTGTTATTTTTAACAGCTAGTCGAGGAGGTAGAAGACGAGTAAGAAAAGGTAAGGGCTGTTTGTTTTGAAATATATCGAAATGTCGAAAGAATAGGTTGTAAATATGGCACATGGCTTATAATATTAGTAGCTGCAATTGTAGCGGTGTTTTGTCTGAATCGTTTGAAATTAAAATTGGAAGGTATACATACATCCCTAATTTAAAAACAGAAACATATCAAATCGACCCAACTAAACGAATATTAGCTTAAATTTCTGAATTACATATGTTTAACAGAAAGATGGGAATATGAATGGGACTACGTCGATGGCAAAAGGGTTAAACGACGACGAAGTGGACGAAAAGGACGAAGAGCTCGAAAGGGCAGGCGGGGCAGGAAAGGGCGGAAGGCAAGGCGGGGCAGGAAAGGCCGACGAGGTCGAAAAGGTAGACGAGGTAGGAAAACAAGACGAGGCAGGAAAGGTAGACGTGGTCGAAAAGGTAGGAAAGGTCGAAAAGCAAGACGAGGCAGGAGAGGAAGAAAAGGTCGAAAAGCAAGACGAGGCAAGAAAGGTAGACGAGGTCGAAAAGGTAGGCGAGGTAGGAAAACAAGACGAGCCAGGAAAGGTAGACGTGGTCGAAAAGGTAGGAGAGGTCGAAAAGCAAGACGAGGCAGGAGAGGAAGAAAAGGTCGAAAAGCAAGACGAGGTAGGAAAGGTAGACGGGGTCGAAAAGGTAGACGAGGAAGGAAAGCAAGACGAGGCAGGAAAGGACGAAAAGCAAGACGAGGCAGGAAAGGACGAAAAGCTAGACGAGGCAGAAAGGGTAGAAAAGTAAGGCGAGGCAGGAAAGGCAGGCGAGGCAGGAAAGGTAGACGAGGTCGAAAAGTAAGACGAGGCAGGAAAGGAAGAAAAGTTAGAAGAGGTCGAAAAGGTAGAAGAGGTCGTAGAGGTCGAAAAACAAGACGAGGCAGGAAAGGACGAAAAGCAAGACGAGGCAGGAAGGGTAGACGAGGTCGAAAAGCAAGACGAGGCAGGAAGAGTAGACGAGGTCGAAAAGCAAGACGAGGTCGAAAAGGTAGACGAGGTCGAAAAGGTAGACGAGGTCGAAAAGCAAGACGAGGTAGGAAAGCAAGACGAGGCAGGAAAGGGCGAAAAGCAAGACGAGGCAGGAAAGGTAGGCGAAGTCGAAAAGCAAGACGGGGTCGAAGAGGGCGGAAAACAAGACGAGGCAGGAAAGGACGAAATGCAAGACGAGGCAGGAAAGGAAGAAAAGCAAGACGAGGCCGAAAAGGACGAAAAGCAAGACGAGGCAGGAAAGGTAGACGAGGTCGAAAAGCAAGACGGGGTCGAAAAGGTAGAAGAGGGCGGAAAGCAAGACGAGGCAGGAAAGGACCAAAAGCAAGACGAGGCAGGAAAGGAAGAAAAGTAAGACGAGGCAGGAAAGGACGAAACGCAAGACGAGGCAGACGGGGTAGACGAGGTCGAAAAGCAAAACGGGGCCGAAAAGTTAGAAGAGGGCGGAAAACAAGACGAGGCAGGAAAGGACGAAAGGCAAGACGGAGCAGAAAAGGTAGAAGAGGTCGAAAAGCCAGACGAGGCAGGAAAACTAGACGAGGTCGAAAAGCAAGACGAGGCAGGAAAGCTAGACGAGGTCGAAAAGGACGAAAAGCAAGACGAGGCAGGAAAGCTAGACGAGGTCGAAAAGCAAGACGAGGCAGGAAAGGACGAAAAGCAAGACGAGGCAGGAAAGGTCGAAAATCAAGACGAGGTCGAAAAGCAAGACGAGGTCGAAAAGGTAGACGAGGTCGAAAAGCAAGACGAGGCAGAAAAGGACGAAAAGCAAGGCGAGGCAGGAAAGGACGGAAAGCAAGACGAGGCAGGAAGGGCAGAAGAGGTCGAAAAGGTAGACGAGGTCGAAAAGGTAGAAGGGGGCGAAAAACAAGACGAGGCAAGAAACGTCGAAAAGCAAGACGAGGCAGAAAAGGACGAAAAGCAAGACGAGGCAGGAAAGGAAGAAAAGCAAGGCAAGGCAGGAAAGGACGGAAAGCAAGACGAGGCAGGAAGGGCAGAAGAGGTCGAAAAGCAAGACGAGGCAGAAAAGGTAGAAGAGGTCGAAAAGCCAGACGAGGCAGGAAAGCTAGACGAGGTCGAAAAGCAAGACCAGGCAGAAAAGGACGAAAAGCAAGACGAGGCAGGAAAGGAAGAAAAGCAAGACGAGGTCGAAAAGCAAGACGAGGCAGAAAAGCAAGACGAGGTCGAAAAGCAAGACGAGGTCGAAAGGGTAGACGAGGTCGAAAAGCAAGACGAGGCAGAAAAGGACTAAAAGCAAGGCGAGGCAGGAAACGACGGAAAGCAAGACGAGGCAGGAAGGGCAGAAGAGGTCGAAAAGCAAGACGAGGCAGAAAAGGTAGAAGAGGTCGAAAAGCCAGACGAGGCAGGAAAGCTAGACGAGGTCGAAAAGCAAGACCAGGCAGAAAAGGACGAAAAGCAAGACGAGGCAGGAAAGGAAGAAAAGCAAGACGAAGTCGAAAAGCAAGACGAGGCAGAAAAGCAAGACGAGGTCGAAAAGCAAGACGAGATCGAAAAGCAAGACGAGGCAGGAAAGGAAGAAAAGCAAGACGAGGTCGAAAAGCAAGACGAGGCAGAAAAGCAAGACGAGGTCGAAAAGCAAGACGAGGTCGAAAAGGTAGACGAGGTCGAAAAGCAAGACGAGGCAGAAAAGGACGAAAAGCAAGGCGAGGCAGGAAAGGACGGAAAGCAAGACGAGGCAGGAAGGGCAGAAGAGGTCGAAAAGCAAGACGAGGCAGAAAAGGTAGAAGAGGTCGAAAAGCCAGACGAGGCAGGAAAGCTAGACGAGGTCGAAAAGCAAGACCAGGCAGAAAAGGACGAAAAGCAAGACGAGGCAGGAAAGGAAGAAAAGCAAGACGAGGTCGAAAAGCAAGACGAGGCAGAAAAGGTCGAAAAGCAAGACGAGGCAGGAAAGGACGGAAAGCAAGACGAGGCAGGACGGGCAGAAGAGGTCGAAAAGCAAGACGAGGTCGAAAAGGTAGAAGAGGGCGAAAAACAAGACGAGGCAAGAAAGGTCGAAAAGCAAGACGAGGCAGAAAAGGACGAAAAGCAAGACGAGGCAGGAAAGGAAGAAAAGCAAGACGAGGTCGAAAAGCAAGACGAGGCAGAAAAGGTCGAAAAGCAAGACGAGGCAGGAAAGGACGGAAAGCAAGACGAGGTAGGAAGGGCAGAAGAGGTCGAAAAGCAAGACGGGGTCGAAAAGGTAGAAGAGGGCGAAAAACAAGACGAGGCAAGAAAGGTCGAAAAGTCAGACGAGGTAGGAAAGGACGAAAAGCCAGGCGAGCCAGAAAAGCACTACGACGACGACGACATTACCGACGATATGGATTTTATCCACGACGAAGATACAGGAAAGGACGTAAGTATTTAAAGTAAAACTACAATATATGTATCTGTATTTCTAATTATTGATGATTGAAAGGAATTGCGGAAATAATAAACTTAATGTGTATTCGATATTCCTATTATTGAAACAGTTATCGCATTTTCCTGAAGTCATACATCTGCCCCAAATTCTCGCTATTCCTAATGCTATAAAATACATCTGTATTGTTATATTATTATATGTAAGGGCGAAATATAGCTGGGAGACTTGTATTAGTCTACCATTAATTTAAAAATAAAATTGCAATAATGTATTTTGTAATTGTTCAGAATTTTACAATTTAACACTGAATTCTATTTATATCTTCAGGATACATGAGACCTGATTATGATGATGTTGGATATGGTAAGCGCATAGCTTTTATATATAATAAGAGTCTTTAAACTGCCCGTGCCTCGCCCCAACTTTCATCAAAGCCTCTGGCCACAGTTTGTTTAATACAATTATATGTCCCGGTCTGCGCCTTGTATTTTAGGACGCATGAACAGCCCTATATTAACTATTAAATGCGTGCTTTTGGCATCAAGCGCGGGGGTGGGGCACCCCATAGTAATTTTGAGTGCCTGATTTACCACAAACGTAACGACGCTGAAAGCTGTTTTGATTTTACCATAAATGGTTGTCTTTCATTTTGAGAGACACATATTTATTTACGGGTAGTATTTTTTAACTACAAACATGCGGTTGTGGTGATTGAAGTGTGGTGTGAAGGTGTGGTAGTTGGGGTGGTGTATAACTTTATCAGTGCTTACGGCCGCAATAGGTCTTCACCACCCAACGCCTATAGCAATTCAACATCAGTACGAATGTACGGGTAAATAATCTGTGAAATAAAATCACACGGTGTATTGTTTTCATTTTTTTTTAAACCAAAAACCAAAGGTTTTTTTTTTAAAAACCAAAACCTGTCTTTTATTTTTATTACAGAAACAGGTTACCATTACGGTCGACCTTATTACCGAGGTTACCGAGACAGCCACCATGATGACGACAGCGACAAGTTAATCTTTGATCTCAAGAATAACTTAAATCTCTGCGCATAAAGATACTGAAATTTTCGGAACCAATTTTTGGAAAATATTTTATTATAATGTACATAGCCTATGTTTGAATACAAGATTCGCCTACATAGAAAGGTGCTAAATTCACCATATCTTATGGTCACAATGATATGTTATAAATTGTATTAAGACAACAAAGAATGACTTATTAAAACTTTATTGCAAATTATAGATTTTGTTTTTAGTCTTTAATATCAAATGATACGCTGGGCCAATTTATACTGGGTGTCCTAAATTCTGACTGTAAGCTTATATACATGTATTGATATCGTAAGCCGTTTCTTCTACCATGGCTTGAATAAAATAAAGTTATACCCAGTCCATTTTATGAAGTTAAATATGTTTGCACATTTCAATTTAATAAACAGTTTGTCAAGGTAGGGATCCGAACATTTATATCGATTTATGTAATTAATATCGATTTATATTCCGTTAAAGGACGTCTCGAAACAAAGCTAATCTAAACTAGGCTATAGGAAAAGTTGACATATATATCTAAGATGTAAAGGGGTTAAAGTGAGATCAAGCCTGTATGTGGAGCCTTTCCTTCGTTCGAGAATTATCTACGAAGACCTTGTGATGCTAAAACCTCACCGCAAAGCTGGTCTTCGAAGTGAATTATGCCCAGTGAAGTAAAATCGGCATTTAGCATGTCAATCTGTTAAATACAGTTCTACATGATTGATACATTTTCATGTAACATAATATTTACATTTGTCAACCAAAGTTTCTTATTTCACGAACGGCTACCCACAGATTTGCAGTATTCGACGTCCTGTTAGGGCCATGGCCGTATGTAGGATTTAAAAGTGGGGGTGCAGCAGAGTGTGGACACCCCGACATCATCTCCCCCCCCCCCGAAAATTTTAAAAAACTGACTGCCGCAAATCCGTTTCTCACGCACTTATAGCCACAATCCCGTGTGTCAATGTCGGTGGCGCTATATATCATTATAATGTTATAACACACCAGTATAAGACACTTCTGGTCCTCGAATTAGTTCAAAACCCCAATAAGGCCATGTGGATAGGGCGACCAGAACGAGAATCTCTAATAATGTCATTTGGTGGCGGCGCCCCCAAAGACCGATAATATAAGGCCTTATCAAACTAATTTGGATATGCCGACCAAAACGAACCTTCTAATTCCATGTGGTGGGACAGGCGCTGACCTAGAAAGGGTTGATAGGAGGAGCATTTGGCCTATGGGGTGTCAACCACGTTTGGGGTCAACCCTCAGAAATTTTGAAAACTAACGCTGCTAGAAACTCCTATTTCGGCGCCTGGTGATATCTAAAAGTCGATTTTATACTTTATAAGGACGATTTTTATTTACGGGGACTAGAGATCCGCGTGATATATTAGTGCCTTAAGAGCATCACTTTGTGATCATAAACACGTGTATTATTTTGTAGTTGAGAGGTTCGCAAAGTTTTTGAGGGGGCGCCATTCCTCGGGGCGCCTTATTTTTCTCAGGGTGCAATGTACCTCATGCACCCCCGCTAGATACGGCCCTGGTTAGCGCTGTTTATTGTCGAAGGGGATGGTATGAAGGAAAGCAGTACGTTCTGCGCATGTGGCCGGACTGGCCGGTCTGTGTGTGGGGAGTGGGGGTCTTGATATACTTGAACTTTATAGTTTGAGTTACAGGGGCAAATAGCTCGTCTGAAACCTATTCTTTTAGTTGACATAATAACAATACCAAGGTGAGAAATGGTTTGAATTAAAATCGGAGTTGACTATTCTACAAAAAGAAAATCATAGGCGTACGGGCTCGATGACGGTTAGTGGGGCAGAACCCGAAATGCCCGAATAAACTTCGGGTTTATAGATGGCGGCACCGATCTTCCCTGAGAGGCGGAGAAGCGGAGTTTATCTTGTATGGACCCAATCCACCCCCTCAAAAGAAAATTTTTGAATACTTGACGGCTGCAAACACGTTTTCAGCCCGTGAACAAAGCAACTTCAAAGTAGTCTAATATATTCTTATTAAGGTGGCTGACTCGAATTCGAATCAATGTTTGCAGTCCACGAAAACGAGTCCGTTAAGAAATTTCTGAAAAACTTTAACTGTCGCAAACGTGTTTTCCTGCTATTCCAGCCTGTGAAAACAGCAACTTCAATGTGGTCCAATAAAGCCTACCTGGCTGACTCGGATTCCAAACAGCCAATAATAATTTCGCTGGCTTTGGGGGTCTAAACTTCCCGAGAAATTTTTGAAAAGTATCCAATGGTTTTGTAACCGAAATCCCACACTGAATTCCAACCATCCAACCAGACTGTTGAAGCTGCATTCACTTAAATAATAATCGATGCCCGAAAAATGTCGCACAAAATAGTGTGGCTCCAGACAAAAAGGTTTTAATCCATAGTCAACTAGCTACAAATTTGTGGTATTCAATTAAAAGAAAAGTAAAAGAAAAGTAAAATTAGTATTATATTAGGGCTCGATGACATTTAGGGAAGCAAAACTAGAAATGCCCGAAAAAATTCGGGATTACAGGCAGTGGCGCTGGTTTTCTGCGACAGGCGAAGAAGCGTAACTGGCCTTGTGTGGAACCCCCAAGAAAATTTGGAATATTTGACGGCCGCAAACGCTATTCAAGCCCGTAAAATTAATGTTTTATTAGATTCCGGGCACTTTATTTTGCCAAATAGATGAACTAAAAAAAATTTTTTTCACTTCACCCGTCCCGCCCGAAAAGTCAGCTTGCCCAAACGCCTATGAAGAAAATCGTTTTGAGACGAGGTATTTGTCCCTGAGTTATAAATCAGAACCAGACCATTTATTTTGTAAATGTCGCTCACGAACATGGGCTTAACAGACTTTAGACATTATACTTATTCATAGCTTAATGTTATTTTTGAAATATTTACCACGTTAGAGGCGCCAGTGGTTCAAGACGGAGAAAGGCCCAATACATGTGAATGCGCCAAAGACAAATAGCAGAAAATGCGATACATTATAAGAAGCAGAGACAGGATATTTCGAAAAGGGGGGTGTTGAAAAACCTTATCGCAAATTAGGCGAAACAAGATTTAAGAAAAAGAGAGAGAGAATTGAAAAAAACGATACATTTCGGCATCACGTGTTATTGTTTTAATCCCAAGGGCAATCTGCTGATGAAAGAGGAACTTTGATTAGAAAAATATAAATGCAGAAAATATTTCCCTTAATGATACCTAATTTAACATAATTTATTTTGTTAAAAATATTACTGAGAATAGAAATTGTTGAATGTATATCTTGTCCACAGCAATTCATATCAAAACTTGTAACATTCCTATCCAAACATTTTCGAAATATCGTATATGAGTATTAAAAAAAAAGTTTACAATTAATTTACATTATTTAATAATAATATTATTTATGTAACCAATTATGTTTTTATGAAAACATTTTTTATTAAAAATAATTTTGGTATTACCTTATTTATATATTTATTTCCGTGTTGTCGGAATTACAAATAATAAAATAGTCTTTCCTACCAACGGCTGTATTTATATTATTCATGGCATCGTGTATGAACTGTTCATTTGTCTCTTTCACTGGTTCTATAGTAATGCTATTACAGAGAAGATGGGATACTGGTTAATGTTTGTTTTAAGAAGTATCTCCGGCCTAGTGTTTGTTTTGGCTATCTCCCAAAGGAAATATAGCTTATAAATCTGCATATTCTACACAAAATCCAAAATTTGTTGGTCACTATTTGCAACCCCCCCCCCCGCCTTTGTCGAAATCTGACGTGTGCAACTAGCTTATATATCTGCATATTCTACACAAAATCCAAAATTTGTCGGTCACTTTTTGCACCCCCCCCCCACCCCCGCCTTTGTCGAAATCCGACGAGTACCACTATCCGTGCAGCAAACTCTGATTACAATGCAAATTTATGCTTTCGATGTCCTACACTACATGAAAATTTGACCAGCTGTACCAGGAGGTCGTGTCAGTGTCCATACCAGCAGCTTTCGACCCCATGACGTTGGGCATTAATTAATCATCGGCATTTGAGGTTTGGCAGAGAACACCAAGAACTACAGGCGTTTTTATTGGCTAATTCCTCACATCAACTAGAACGCCTGTTATATAACGACTTCCAGATCCTAGTGTTGTGAATTTTGAACTATAAAAAAACGAAACGAAATAGGATCTGTGTTTTAATCAGATTGATTGACCATTAATCGTATAGGAATGATTGGGCGTATACTGTTCAGCTCTCCAATTAAATCTTGAACTTCATGCTGTTGTAACTATTGACTTAAACATTATAGACTTAGAATGGTGCTTCAAAATAGAATTACCAGTGGATAAAATATGACTTCCAATATATCCCTATAATAACTCCACAGAACACTGTGTTGTTAATTCTTATTAAATAGGCGTTTTAAAATATTAATCGGGAAACAAAGTTTATAATAGCTACTCTAATGATGTTGCAAACATAAACCGAGCCATTAACACTAGAAGTAATCCAAAAATAAAATGTCATTGCCACAGAAACTAAGCTTGGTGGTATCTGCCTGTAAGTCTTACACGTTGTCGCCATAATCCACGAAGATGCGGTCCGATACATGCCAATTTACGGTGTTACGGTGATGTGTTTGAACAGTTTTTTTTTTAAAAATCAATTAAATATTGTGACCCCTAAGGGGGTCCAATGGTCAGATTTAAAACTCCTAATCAAGGAAGTCACTTCCTGGGCCCTGTTTCACGAAATTTTAACTTAAGATAAAATCCAATTTTAGTAGATACTTCAATTTTGATTGGCTAAGCACTAAAATCAATCTAATATTATCCAATCAAATTACTAAAATTGGGATCTTATCTTAGTTAAAATTTCGTGAAATAGGCCCCTGATACGTGCAAATAACGAAAGGGGCGATGTCTTTAGGGCAGTGGTTCTCAACCTTTTTTGCCAACGGCACACCCTGGAACACATGAAAAAAGAAGCGGCACACCTGGCTAACTATTTATGAAAAATATCAGAATTTTGCAAAAAAAAAAAAACATTGTAAGTCAGATGGCATACAACCGTAGACAGAGACTAAACACAGACACGTGGACAATAATCCATTGTTACATTTTCATATCTTAATATTGCGCGATAATGAGTATGGAAGCAGTAACTGCATCCAATAGAATTCAAGGAGAGGAAGATGAGTAGCGGTTAGCGACCAGTTGCTGGTCCAAAAATATGTTGCTATAGACCAAAGCTGAACATTAATGAAATACTGCGTTTTTACCTTTCTATATTTTATAAGGTTACATTCTAAGAATTTAGTCAGTACGTATAGTTTGATTCAATAAATAGTTATTTAGATAAGTGTAAAAATTGTATTTTAATTTTTTTAAAATCATAACAAGCTCACCGAATTGATTATCTATACTCAGTGTAAGCATAAAATGTTCACTATCAACCTCAGTCAAGGCTCTGGAGTTATCTTGTCCCAAAGCATCGAAGAAAAAAATTCCTTAGCTCGGATTAGCTTTACCGGAAAACGTAATCATTGAACTCAGTCAAAACATTTACCTAATGAACTTCTACTTCAAGTTTGGTAATTTCACCTCGAGCAACAGCAGGGTTGTTATGTTCCAATGTCTTGACCGATCACATTCTCATCATCATCATCATCGAGAGAGAATTGGAGTTGAGGAATGGGTTTAACGTCAAATTCACCCACTCGACAAAAACTGGGTCATTTTGGGACTAACATATGGTTTAATTTTATTTCAATAATTCTCTTACCCTTAGGGGTCTTAAGCAGTGGTAGGAAACCGGGGGAACCGGAGAAAACCCACGAGGTTGGACAGGAGACCCTATTCCTTGTCATCAACAGCCGGGGATTCGAAACCACACCAGTTGATTCAATGACAGGCTTTATGATACAGCGCCGAACCTCTCGGCCATCAAAACCTCTCTCATCATCGAACTTAGCCATGTGATATAATGAATCTGTACTCTCTCACCCAATTAGAACCAAACTTATCGTGTCCCAAAGTAACAAGCAATCAGATTACTTATCTCTGCTTACCCTAAAGCAGATAAATGATCATCTTTGAACTCCATTAATGCATTCGCTTAATTAACGCCTATAGTTTAAACATCCGACCTTAGTTTGGAGGGGTATTGTCTCGATCAATCTAATTGATTCTCGCTCTCCTTACCCCGAACAAAAAATACTCATTGTCGAACTTCAAGATATATTAAGGGAAATAAGATAAAGTGTTGGCAGTTCTCACTATAATAGTTAAAACTAGATAGTGTAAAGGTAATTTGCTGAAAATTTCAGTCAAATTGATCCACTATGAGCCGTGAACGAAGCAGTGAAATTTTCGCCTAGCCTCGGTCATCATAACTAAAATCATTAATATAAACAACATAGTCTCGATTATTCACGTTTTAAATTTAATTATCAACGGCCGTTAAGCAGCATATAGGAATCTAATCCAGCCAACATCGAAGGCTAGCCTAGACATCGAAAGTATATTATGGTCTGGATGAGTTAATTAATGTCTAATTGATAATTTAGATAACATTTCAGGCCTAAAGAAAGAATTATAATTGGCAGATTTAGCTCTTGCAAAATGCATGTTTAATTTATGTAATGAAGCTATACACCACGTTTCATCATTCTGGTGGTCAATTTGAGCGACATGCTTCTCAGCCACCTGGAACTGAGTATACTTGACAATGTCCGCAAGTTTATTCCAACCATCACGATTACAACTATAGACCCCATTTTTCAGACAACTGGTCGCTTTGAAAAAAACTCTTTCATTGGCATATTTTTTTTAGGAACAATCCCGGTAGAGATTAAAAAAATTGTTGACAGAAAAATCAACATGAAAACCACTAAGAAAATCATTATCACCAGCCTTTCTAAACACGTTCGACCAAATACCAAATCTTAACCAGCCCGCCAAAAACAACATTAAATACTGTCAAAAAAGACAAAAAAACATAATGATCAAGAAAAACGACAAAGGTCTTTGAAACTCTAGGAGAAATTAAAACATTTAGGTCTAACAAATTGAAAACAACAGCCCCCCCCCCCCCACATCCAGGTTTGAATATGTATACGGCTAGCGCAATATGTTCACCAGAACACACTATACTGATTTCCAGGAAAATCAACCGAAAATCTTCAAACAGAATCTTATAATTGCAAATTCAAAAAATAAAAATCTGAACGACATCTAATGCACGGATAAATTAGACCGAATAAGACCAATCCTCACCCATAGCCAAGAATAAATCAAACCCTAGCCCTAACACTTAATTAAAAAAAATCAACTAGATAGAAGGGCAGACACACTTTTAGAAAATCCAATCCTTAGTAAGAACAACACTAATTTGGCAGTTACCCGAAAGCTTCAAATTTATTCTTTTTTTCTTCAAAAATCAAAAGACCACCTATGGAATACCATTAGCGCCACCAACACCAAAACAAAATTCCCTGCGAAACCAACGATATATATAAAGTGCATGTATTTTATGTATATTTTATAAAACTTGGAAAAATCACGAACTAAAATCAGTGCGGATGTGGAGACACCTCTCTCCCAAATTCTTAAATCTAACCCACAATTCTCAGCAACAATCACGTGCCCTACCCCTGTTTACATCTCGGGACCCTTAGGAAATCTGCAGGTGGCCATGGTAAATAGATCTGATCAGAAGAATAGCATAGTATGAAATAACGAAACGAAATATAGACTTTCATTTTAATCACATTTATGGTTTATATACCGGTCTCAGAGGCGCCCCCCCCCCCCCCGCTTAATTTTCGACAGTGCCCTTATTTTACTGCTGAAAGTGCCTTTTCTCAGACCCAAATATGTCCGATCCGAACGTTTACTTAGACGAAGATATCAGTCAAATAGCTCTTGGAATGGCTACAGATGCAAGGAAATGACGGATAATTTTGTTGGGGTGGGTGTGGGGGCTCACCCTCCCCTCTCAGCGGCGTGCCCCGTCTCCGCGGTCAGTGCCCTCATTTTCAAAATTCCTAGATCCGCCCCTGATAACGATATTCACCTATAAATTGATGTGCTCTTTTAAACAAAGTCTAACCTTTTGTAATAGAGATGGGGTGGGGCGGTGGGGCGGTGGGGCGGTGGGGCTACCCGCTCCGTCACTGCAGCTTTGGATGGGCTGTAAAAGCAAACAAATGAATGTCTTTATTCTGAAAGTTTATCATTAAATAATGCATAAAATTATACTGCTTAAAACATCGGTTAAGACGTGTTCGATGGTATTATCTCGAGCAGTCGACTTAGTAGCTCAAGCGCTCGACTTAATATCTCGAGCGCTCGACTTCGTATCTCGAGAGCTATACATATTATTTTTTTGCATGTCCTTAATCAGGCACCATACCTGGATAATATAAAACACTCTGACGTTGTAAAGTCCATATATTAAGATAAGTAATTAATTATTGATCAAAATATCAGCAAAATCGGCAATATTCAGTCACTCTTCGGCATTCAGTCTCACCATAAACTGACCAGATGGTGACTTCAATACGACACGCTAATCGGTCTTTTATTGTTCGGGTAAATTATAAAAGAAAAACAAATCGTATATAGCAAATTGATTACGGAAAATAATGATATGTTAGTTGTTTTTCAAGTAAAATCATTCAAGGAATCATTATAAATCATATAAAAGACTCAAATTTTCTTAGTAAAATCAGCTCTTTACTGACAGCTCAAGGAGTTTGGTCTGTTGGTATAGAATATCAAAATCTGTTCTGGTTGTCTGAGATCTTAAAAGATCTGAGATGAAGACGTTCACAGTAACCGTCCTTTTATTAGGACTGGTTATACTTGCTTCAATCTTAGGAGGTAAGAAACCTTTTCTGATTTTTTTGATATTAAAGGTGAATTGTGTAAGACATGATACATATTTCCGTCATTTTCTTTTATTCAGAAATACATATGTGAAATTTTGACAAGAAATAGTGTAAAGTACCATTGCTGCGATAATAACACTTGTCTAATCCTTTCTAGAGGGTTGATAATGGGCTTGCAAATGAGAATACATGTATTTATTTATATAACTTACTGATTTGCATTCAATGGTTTCCGTTTTTACTCTAATTTTAAATCAGTTATGGCCGGCGAGTTAAGCCAGCAGTCTCAATCAAATGCAAATTTCTAGTGTCTGGCTATTCCAGTCTACATACGCCGTTTGATTTGGTTCAATGTGTCTAGTCTTGTCCCTCGAGCCATTTGTTATAACTGGGTCTGAAACGCATTATGGTACACGATTCGTGTACCAATGGTAAAATATTTATTTTGTCTTAAATATTGGATATCAGAAGCCCATCTTTTACCGGTAAGATCCCAGCATCAATGTTGATTTAATTTGACAAATAATTCGTGTTTTCAATGTTGAAGAGTTAGAGACTTAGCTACTTTAACTATTTGGTTCAATAATTCTTTTATTTTGTCTTTTCAGATACCGAAGCGCGTAAGTAAACCAATTTAATTTGCTATTAATTTAGTTTTTCGGGTGTATATATTATGTGTGATGGAACGTTGTATCGAGATTGTCATCAGTCCCTTTTAATTCGAATTTAATTACTCATTAATTATTTAAGATATTTTTAAAAATCAACAAACAGTTGGTTTTCATATTTTCATTATTAATGAGTTAATATCTATCTATCTGATATACATGTTTTCGAATAAATATATCTCAATTTGTCTTCTTTCTCAGAACAACGAAGAAGAGTAAGACGACGACGAAAGGGTAAGTAAACTATTTCTTATTTGATAGCCCTTATTCATTTTGGTAAAACTAAGTTATCTAGTGTACCTCGTTGTCCATATAAAACAATCTTTCTTGATATAAGACCATTCATGTAAAGGGATATTTCGAAGGGATGATTGTTTAATTCGATGTTATAAAACAGCAGCGTAGTGACATGCATCTAACTAATCCTCTATTTTACTGTGTGTTTTTTTTTTAAATAGTTGTCACATATGAATACGGTAAGAAAATTGTATACTCAAATATTTTTAAAAGATATAGAGTTTCACAAGGACAAAAGTTTGATGGACAAACGCTACGCTAAAGGGCCGCTAATAATAAAGGACTAGTCTTTTATTCGTGACACGACGTACAGTATGAAATGATATAAAATGGGGGTTAACATTCTACCTGTCTTTTCGGACAAGACTATATAATGAAGACGGACATACCTCATAGAGTGTATAAGGCCTACTCTTATTTCGATAGTTTAACTAGCATATTAATGTATACACAGGACGTATGTTTTTGGGACCATCCGAATAACTAAACATTGTGTTACGATCTGAGCAATGCAGGCTCCCTATTAAAGAGTATACACATTGTATAATACATTATAATATGCACGTAATTGTAAGGACGCTTCAAAGCTAATGAAAGACAAGAACATTGATTTCTGTTAAAATCTGGTTTTATAATAATTTATTATCTGGATATCCTGTTAGAAAGCTCCAGGGTATTATTGATAATTTAAAATCAGATTTTGTCTTAATTTGAGGAATATCTATGCAATCCCAATGGATGCAGGCGCGTGACAGGAATATCTCAAATTAAACTAAATCCATATTTTTGATCTGTATATTAAACATTATTCTGTAGATTAAACATAGTTTTGTATATATTTTTTTTCCTTTTTTGAGTAGAAGATGGAGGAAGCTCCAGTGGTATGTTTTTTGTCTATTTGTTTTCTTTTTTTTCTTATTCTTTAAAGTTACAACTTTGCAAACACTCAACTCGTGTAAAATATGTAACTCATTCTACTTTAACCTTGATTTTGACGAAAACCAAATATAATTTGTGTATAGATTTGCCGAATATTTTTCTTTTAAAGCAAGCAGTAGTAGCAGTAGTAGTCGAAGTAGTAGTAGTGGCAGTAGCAGCAGCTCCTCGTATTCAGGTAATCAATCAGTTCATATTACTTGAATATTTGTCCAAGATTAAACTAATAATGTGGGTATTACGTCATGACAGCTGTAATGATGGTACCTACTGCTTTTGTCGAAAATGCTTGGAAAATGGGTTTGCGGTTGTCAATTTTCAAAAAATTTCTGAGGGGAGCCCCCCCACCACCAGTCCGGCACTGGCTGTCATGTTGCTGTACTTGGGATAGATTTGATTGAACGGGAAGAATAGATACACTCCCTCAAACTTTCAAGCATCTGACGCCAACCCTGCAATTGCTTCAGGATTTTGCATGGGTTATGTCTACGAATACGGTACACGAATACATTGCATGGGTTATGTCTACGAATACGGTACACGATAAACGTCGGTAATTCGTTACGCCTGACGAGTTCCATATCCATAACTTTTATTTTCATCGATGTATGAAAAAATGTAATGCCAATATACGATGGACGTCGGTAATTCGTAACGTCTAATGCAAAACAACCTACGAGTTTCATATACATCATATACATGTAATGCAAATAGCACTTTTTTTCAAAATTGTAGATGGATCATCGTCACGCAGAGGTCGACGAGGCAGGAAAGGCCGAAATGCAAGGAGAGGCAGGAAAGGTCGAAAAGGAAGAAAAGGACGAAAAGCAAGGCGAGGAAGGAAAGGGCGAAAAGGTCGTAAAGGGCGAAAAGCAAGGCGAGGAAGAAAAGGTCGTAAAGGTAGAAAAGGACGAAAAGCAAGGCGAGGAAGAAAAGGCGGAAGAGGAAGAAAGGTTCGAAGAGGCAGAAAAGGCCGAAAAACCGTAAAAGGACGAAGAGGCAGGAAAGGGCGAAAAGCCAGAAAAGGACGCAAAGGTCGAAGAGGAAGGAAAGGTCGAAAAGGCCGAAGAGGCAGAAAAGGTCGAAAAGTCAGAAAAGGACGCAAAGGCCGAAGGGGTAGGAAAGGTCGAAAACCTAGAAAAGGTCGCCGAGGCAGGAAAGGACGAAAAGGACGACGAGGTAGGAAAGGGCGAAAAGCAAGGCGAGGAAGAAAGGGTAGAAGAGGCCGAAAAGGACGAAAAGCCAGAATAGGACGCAAAGGTCGAAGAGGCAGGAAAGGCCGAAAAGCCAGAAGAGGACGTAAAGGCCGAAGAGGCAGGAAAGGCCGAAAAGCCAGAAGAGGACGCAAAGGCCGAAGAGGTAGGAAAGGTCGAAAAGCCAGAAAAGGGCGCAAAGGTCGAAGAGGCAGGAAAGGCCGAAAAGCCAGAAGAGGACGCAAAGGCCGAAGAGGTAGGAAAGGTCGAAAAGCCAGAAAAGGGCGCAAAGGTCGAAGAGGCAGGAAAGGACGTAAAGGACGGCGAGGTAGGAAAGGGCGAAAAGCAAGGAGAGGAAGGAAGGGCAGGAAAGGAAGAAGGGGTGTGTAAATAATGGTTTTCATAGAATTGTTTTGTTTTTTTATTTACATTCCTATACTTTACAAATTTAGCCTATTTCTATCCGATCAGTTTAATTCTTGTAGTATTTTTATAGCCCAGTTAAAAATCAGAATATAACAGTATTTCTTGTTGAAATTGTTATTATTTGTTATTTATATTTTAAACAGCAAGTCGGGGAGGCAGAAGACGAGTAAGAAAAGGTAAAAAAATACTTTTTTTGAAAAAAAATATTTGTAGCAGAGAAGTCAAGACTGTGGGTGTGGGTCTATGGGCTCTTTTCTGAATGTTCACCCCTGATCAACACAGTAAGCCAAACTTTAACATAAAAGTTTTAAACAAATCAACTTCTGTTCATTATTTCATCAAGATCACTCCAATTCAATAGTATATTGAAGTAAATCATGTCGACTTTATGCCCGAAAGCTTTAATTTGTTAATTATATGTTTTTAATAGAAAATTGGGAATATGAATGGGAATGGGAATACGTTGATGGCAAAAGAGTGAAAAGACGACGAGGCGGAAGAAAAGGTCGAAAAGCTAGGAGAGGTCGAAAGGGAAGACGGGGGAGGAGAGGACGAAAGGGCAGACGAGGCCGTAAAGCACGAAGAGGTCGAAAGGGCAGAAAAGGACGAAAGGCAAGACGAGGTAGGAAAGGAAGGCGAGGAAGGAAAGCAAGAAGGGGTAGGGAAGGAAGAAGAGGACGACGAGGTAGGAAAGGACGAAAAGCAAGGAGAGGAAGAAAAGGTCGAAGAGGCAGGAAAGGAAGAAAAGGCGAGTGAATAAGGGGTTTTATTGTTTTATTTTTACATTCCTAAATCTTACTTATTTGACCCGTTTTCAAATATTCGTCTAGTAGTTTTATAGTCAGGTAGTAAATCAGATTCTGACAGAATTTCTTGTTGACATTGTTTACTATTTGTTATTTATATTTTAAACAGCTAGTCGAGGAGGCAGAAGGCGAGTAAGAAAAGGTAAGGGAAGTTTGTTGAGATCACCCCGTGATATCATTTGTATTACAACGATTGTAAAGCGAGACAAATAGGTTGTGAGTGTGGTACGTTGTCTATATGTATCTGTATCTGGCGACAAAAAGTAACCCCAAATTGGAAATGAAATTATATTGAGCTTACCTCCGCTTAATCTTTTGAAATAAAATTAAATTGTTTGCTGTCTTCCTCATCACTAATTGAAAGAGCATCAGATCAACCCAATTTAATACCTAATATTGACGTAAACCAAGGATGTTAAACGTTTTTAAATATCAATTTCTTAACTATATATTTTTAACAGAAAGGTGGGAATATGATTGGGAATACGTCGATGGCAAAAGAGTTAAACGACGACGAGGTGGACGAAAAGGACGAAGAGCTCGTAAAGGTAGGCGGGGCAGGAAAGGACGAAAGGGCAGACGAGGCCGTAGGGCACGAAGAGGTCGAAAAGGCAGAAAAGGACGAAAGACGAGACGAGGCAGGAAAGGACGAAAGGCGAGACGAGGTAGAAAGGGACGAAAGGCAAGACGAGGCAGGAGAGGTAGACGAGGCCGTAAAGCAAGACGAGGTAGGAAAGGTAGAAGAGGACGACGAGGTAGGAAAGGACGAAAAGCAAGAAAAGGAAGAAAAGGTCGTAGAGGCAGGAAAGGAAGAAAAGGTGGGTGAATGTGGGCTTTCATTTGTTTGTTTTTCTTTTTTTATAAATTTTCCTTTCCTTATCGCATTTAACCAGTTTTCAATCAAATCGTTGACTTCCTGTAATACTTTAGGTAGCTTATTCCCCACATTTCGTTGTTTTCATAAAAAAATTTTTACATTCCTATGCCAGTCGTATTAAACCAGTTGCCAATCGGATCGTTGCATTCCTGCAGTAGTTTTGGTAGAAATGGTTCCACTACTGATGCCTTCCGTCATACTTCAGGCACAGTAGTGGCTTTTCCTACAGAGTTCCTTTGCGCAAGTTTTTTAGTCAAATGACTACAAAAAGTTTACTGGCCTATAGCTCCCTTAATTTACACAGACACTAACCCAAAACTGTACTGCACATAGCTTAACATATAATAAATCAATTCCCCATTGAAATAAAGGTGAAGCTTACCGCATACTTATATGATTTGATAAAATCTAAACTCTTCGTGAAATTTCTCAAGTTCTGAAATTATAATGGCCGCCCAGTCAAATAGAGCAAGCGCAATCCAACCCACGTGATCATACGCCCCTTTCCATATATGGCATATGACCATAATTATATGCTAAAAATGTCAGAAACAATAATAGACCGTTTGTTGGGGAGGATGGGCATAAATTTTTCGCTCAGACCTGAACAAAAACTGTTAATAGATTTTATTGTTCAAAAATAGGATGTAATGGGCGTCTTTGACACTTCAGCCGAGATTCTCTTATAGTATTTGTGCTGGTCAGCGTATAGTAGGCATTGGCTTATATGGAAAGCAATGGGCGGAGTTAAGGCGTCGCGGTATTTGGCGAGATTTCAACTGGCCTGTGTCATGGCTGCCTGCACATTACAAGAAACACCGCTAAGAAAATGTAAAACGCATTACCACAAAGAAAAACTGTTCGGTAACTCTTTTAGTTGTTAAGACTTCATTATGTATGATAGGATTACTTATTTTAATACAAACTGTAATGACAATTGTGCGTTTTAACCTATTTGAACTTGCGTCAACGGTCTTAGACTGTACCACTTGTAACGATGACCAGCTATAGTTATCGTTACATTATAGTAACTATAGTTTTGGTAGCTCCAAATTTGTAAATCCGATCCTTATAAAATATTTCTTGTTGACATGCTTTATTGTTTGTTATTTTTAACAGCTAGTCGAGGCGGTAGAAGACGAGTAAGAAAAGGTAAGGGCTGTTTGTTTTGAAATATATCGAAATGTCGAAAGAATAGGTTGTAAATGGCACATGGCTTATAATATTAGTAGCTGCAATTGTAGCGGTGTTTTGTCTGAATCGTTTGAAATTAAAATTGGAAGGTATACATACATCCCTAATTTAAAAACAGAAACATATCAAATCGACCCAACTAAACGAATATTAGCTTAAATTTCTGAATTACATATGTTTAACAGAAAGATGGGAATATGAATGGGACTACGTCGATGGCAAAAGGGTTAAACGACGACGAAGTGGACGAAAAGGACGAAGAGCTTGAAAGGGCAGGCGGGGCAATAAAGGGCGAAAGGCAAGGCGGGGCAGGAAAGGCAGACGAGGTCGAAAAGGTAGACGAGGTAGGAAAACAAGACGAGGCAGGAAAGGTAGACGTGGTCGAAAAGGTAGGAGAGGTCGAAAAGCAAGACGAGGCAGGAGAGGAAGAAAAGGTCGAAAAGCAAGACGAGGCAGGAAAGGTAGACGAGGTCGAAAAGGTAGGCGAGGTAGGAAAACAAGACGAGGCAGGAAAGGTAGACGTGGTCGAAAAGGTAGACGAGGTCGAAAAGCAAGACGAGGCAGGAGAGGAAGAAAAGGTCGAAAAGCAAGACGAGGTAGGAAAGGTAGACGGGGTCGAAAAGGTAGACGAGGAAGGAAAGCAAGACGAGGCAGGAAAGGGCGAAAAGCAAGACGGGGCAGGAAAGGACGAAAAGCAAGACGAGGCAGGAAAGGACGAAAAGCTAGACGAGGCAGAAAGGGTAGAAAAGTAAGGCGAGGCAGGAAAGGCAGGCGAGGTAGGAAAGGTAGACGAGGTCGAAAAGTAAGACGAGGCAGGAAAGGAAGAAAAGTTAGAAGAGGTCGAAAAGGTAGAAGAGGTCGTAGAGGTCGAAAAACAAGACGAGGCAGGAAAGGACGAAAAGCAAGACGAGGCAGGAAGGGTAGACGAGGTCGAAAAGCAAAACGAGGTCGAAAAGCTAGACGGGGAAGGAAGGGTAGACGAGGTCGAAAAGGTAGAAGAGGTCGAAGAGGTCGAAAAATAAGACGAGGCAGGAAAGTACGAAAAGCAAGACGAAGCAGGAAAGGACGGAAAGCAAGACGAGGCAGGAAGGGTAGACGAGGTCGAAAAGCAAGACGAGGTCGAAAAGGTAGACGAGGTCGAAAAGCAAGACGAGGTAGGAAAGCAAGACGAGGCAGGAAAGGGCGAAAAGCAAGACGAGGCAGGAAAGGTAGGCGAAGTCGAAAAGCAAGACGGGGTCGAAGAGGGCGGAAAACAAGACGAGGCAGGAAAGGACGAAATGCAAGACGAGGACGAAAAGCAAGACGAGGCAGGAAAGGAAGAAAAGTAAGACGAGGCAGGACAGGACGAAAAGCAAGACGAGGTCGAAAAGCAAGACGAGCAAGACGAGGTCGAAAAGCAAGACGAGGTCGAAAAGCAAGACGAGGCAGAAAAGGACGAAAAGCAAGGCGAGGCAGGAAAGGACGGAAAGCAAGACGAGGCAGGAAGGGCAGAAGAGGTCGAAAAGCAAGACGAGGCAGAAAAGGTAGAAGAGGTCGAAAAGCCAGACGAGGCAGGAAAACTAGACGAGGTCGAAAAACAAGACGAGGCAGGAAAGCTAGACGAGGACGAAAAGGACGAAAAGCAAGACGAGGCAGGAAAGCTAGACGAGGTCGAAAAACAAGACGAGGCAGGAAAGGACGAAAAGCAAGACGAGACAGGAAAGGTCGAAAAGCAAGACGAGGTCGAAAAGCAAGACGAGGCAGAAAAGGACGAAAAGCAAGGCGACGAAGGAAAGGACGGAAAGCAAGACGAGGCAGGAAGGGCAGAAGAGGTCGAAAAGCAAGACGAGGCAGAAAAGGTAGAAGAGGTCGAAAAGCCAGACGAGGCAGGAAAGCTAGACGAGGTCGAAAAGCAAGACCAGGCAGAAAAGGACGAAAAGCAAGACGAGGCAGGAAAGGAAGAAAAGCAAGACGAGGTCGAAAAGCAAGACGAGGCAGAAAAGCAAGACGAGGTCGAAAAGCAAGACGAGGTCGAAAAGGTAGACGAGGTCGAAAAGCAAGACGAGGCAGAAAAGGACGAAAAGCAAGGCGAGGCAGGAAAGGACGGAAAGCAAGACGAGGCAGGAAGGGCAGAAGAGGTCGAAAAGCAAGACGAGGCAGAAAAGGTAGAAGAGGTCGAAAAGCCAGACGAGGCAGGAAAGCTAGACGAGGTCGAAAAGCAAGACCAGGCAGAAAAGGACGAAAAGCAAGACGAGGCAGGAAAGGAAGAAAAGCAAGACGAGGTCGAAAAGCAAGACGGGGCAGAAAAGCAAGACGAGGTCGAAAAGGTAGACGAGGTCGAAAAGCAAGACGAGGCAGAAAAGGACGAAAAGCAAGGCGAGGCAGGAAAGGACGGAAAGCAAGACGAGGCAGGAAGGGCAGAAGAGGTCGAAAAGCAAGACGAGGCAGAAAAGGTAGAAGAGGTCGAAAAGCCAGACGAGGCAGGAAAGCTAGACGAGGTCGAAAAGCAAGACCAGGCAGAAAAGGACGAAAAGCAAGACGAGGCAGGAAAGGAAGAAAAGCAAGACGAGGTCGAAAAGCAAGACGAGGCAGAAAAGCAAGACGAGGTCGAAAAGCAAGACGAGGTCGAAAAGGTAGACGAGGTCGAAAAGCAAGACGAGGCAGAAAAGGACGAAAAGCAAGGCGAGGCAGGAAAGGACGGAAAGCAAGACGAGGCAGGAAGGGCAGAAGAGGTCGAAAAGCAAGACGAGGCAGAAAAGGTAGAAGAGGTCGAAAAGCCAGACGAGGCAGGAAAGCTAGACGAGGTCGAAAAGTAAGACCAGGCAGAAAAGGACGAAAAGCAAGACGAGGCAGGAAAGGAAGAAAAGCAAGACGAGGTCGAAAAGCAAGACGAGGCAGAAAAGGTCGAAAAGCAAGACGAGGCAGGAAAGGACGGAAAGCAAGACGAGGCAGGACGGGCAGAAGAGGTCGAAAAGCAAGACGAGGTCGAAAAGGTAGAAGAGGTCGAAAAACAAGACGAGGCAAGAAAGGTCGAAAAGCAAGACGAGGAAGAAAAGGACGAAAAGCAAGACGAGGCAGGAAAGGAAGAAAAGCAAGACGAGGTCGAAAAGCAAGACGAGGCAGAAAAGGTCGAAAAGCAAGACGAGGCAGGAAAGGACGGAAAGCAAGACGAGGTAGGAAGGGCAGAAGAGGTCGAAAAGCAAGACGAGGTCGAAAAGGTAGAAGAGGGCGAAAAACAAGACGAGGCAAGAAAGGTCGAAAAGTCAGACGAGGTAGGAAAGGACGAAAAGCCAGGCGAGCCAGAAAAGCACTACGACGACGACGACGACGACATTACCGACGATATGGATTTTATCCACGACGAAGATACAGGAAAGGACGTAAGTATTTAAAGTAAAACTACAATATATGTATCTGTATTTCTAATTATTGATGTTTGAAAGGAATTGCGGAAATAATAAACTTATTGTGTATTCGATATTCCTATTATTGAAACAGTTATCGCATTTTCCTGAAGTCATACATCTGCCCCAAATTCTCGCTATTCCTAATGCTATAGAATACATCTGTATTGTTATATTATTATATGTAAGGGCGAAATATAGCTGGGAGACTTGTATTAGTCTACCATTAATTTAAAAATAAAATTGCAATAATGTATTTTGTAATTGTTCAGAATTTTACAATTTAACACTGAATTCTATTTATATCTTCAGGATACATAAGACCTGATTATGATGATGTTGGATATGGTAAGCGCATAGCTTTTATATATAATAACAGTCTTTAAACTGCCCGTGCCTCGCCCCAACTTTCATCAAAAGCCTCTGGCCACAGTTTGTTTAATACAATTATATGTCCCGGTCTGCCCCTAGTATTTTAGGACGCATGAACAGCCCTATATTAACTATTAAATGCGTGCTTTTGGTATCAAGCGCGGGGTGGGGCACCCCATAGTAATTTTGAGTGCCTGATTTACCACAAACGTAACGACGCTGAAAGCTGTTTTGATTTTACCATAAATGGTTGTCTTTCATTTTGAGAGACACATATTTATTTACGGGTAGTATTTTTTAACTACAAACATGCGGTTGTGGTGATTGAAGTGTGGTGTGAAGGTGTGGTAGTGGGGGTGGTGTATAACTTTATCAGTACTTACGGCCGCAATAGGTCTTCACCATCCCACGCCTATAGCAATTCAACATCAGTACTTACGGCCGCAATAGGTCTTCACCATCCCACGCCTATAGTAATTCAACTTCAGTACAAGTGTATGGATAAATAATCTGTGAATGAAATCACCCGGTGTATTGCTTTCATACTTTTTAAACCAAAAACAAAAGGTTTATTTTTTTTAAAACCAAATCTGTCTTTTATTTTTATTACAGAAACAGGTTACCATTACGGTCGACCTTATTACCGAGGTTACCGAGACAGCCACCATGGTGACGACAGCGACAAGTTAATCTTTGATCTCAAGAATAACTTAAATCTCTGTGCATAAAGATACTGAAACTTTCGGAGCCGATTTTTAGAAAATATTTTACTTAAATCTCTGCGCATAAAGATACTGAAACTTTCGGAACCGATTTTTAAGAAAATATTTTATTATATTGTACATAGCCTATTGTTTGAATACAAGATTCACCTACATAGAAAGATGCTAAATTCACCATATCTTACGGTCACAATGATATGTTATAAATTGTATTAAGACAACAAAGAATGACTTATTAAAACTTTATTGCAAATTATAGATTTTGTTTTTAGTCTTTAATATCAAATGATACGCTGGGTCAATTTATACTGGGTGTCCTAAATTCTGACTGTAAGCTTATATACATGTATTGATATCGTAAGATGTTTCTTCTACCATGGCTTGAATAAAATAAAGTTATACCCAATCCATTGCACGAAGTTAAATATGTTTGAACCGGTTAATATAATTGAGCTGGTCTTTGTAGTGAATATGCTTAGTGAAGTAAAATCGGTCTTTAGCATGTCAATCTGTTAAATACAGTTCTACATGCGGATGTGTCCGGACTGTCGGGGAGGGGGGGGGGCTCTTGATATACATGAACTTGTTCCAGGGACAAATGGCTAGTCTGAAATATATTGTCTTTCAGAAGATATGGTAATACCCAGTGCTCACTCTGGGTTCCATTTTTTTTCCGCCAATTTTTCATTTTAATTTATCAGCCAGATATTTTTTCCGCCAAAATAAAATAACTATTAAAAAATTTGTTCGGGAATTTTATTTACATAAATACATACAATATATATCTTAAAATTTACAAAATTCTTCTCTGCTTTGCAGACTCCCATTTTTTGAAGACTGATTCACATGTTGAATAAAACATTGTTTTGTTAGCTGCATCATACCTTAACCAAGAATTTGAAAATTTCCATTCATCCCTGAAAGTGAAAGATCTACCTTTTCCAAATGCACTTATTATTTTACGTTTTTCGAAATTTTTCTCTGCGGTGGTCTTTTGGGGTATCAGTTCAATATCTAGGGCTGTAATATCATCATGTCAGTATCATCTGTAGTCTTCGGGCATTTTGGTGGTGGAATATAAAAAAAAATCTGACATTCTTCTGTCAGACGTTGAAGAAGGCTGTTCAAATTTTCGCTTACGACCCATGGCATATGATTTGATAATACATGGCTTTCGACAGTCCCAAGTGTATATACGCATTTATAAACTGTAACAACATACCTAACTTCATTTATTAACGATATCGTCAATTTCGGTATGAAATAGAACAAACAGCAGTCATAATCCAATAATCCCGAACAAATCGAGTGAGTATTGTTTACAGTGTCCGCCATTTTGAATATATCGAAACCATCAACAAAGCAACCGATTCGTATTTGAAAACACACAATTACATCTTTTGTCTCTTAATTAGTTTATTACTACTCTGACTGTAAATACTTATCAACACTAATCCCAGATTGATCAAGAGACAAAAGATAGGGCTATTATTGATACCTAATTGATTGTTGATTGACTCAACGAAGCGCGATCGACGGTACACTGTTTAGTATGTACGCGCGGAAATCAAAGCTTTGTGCCGATAATTTTTTTTATTTCCAGGTAAAAAAAGAATCGCCATACAGGAAAAAAATACCGCCAAAAATTTCGCCAAATTGAATATTCTTTAGCCAAAATTATATTTTAATCGCAATTGGCGAATTTGGCGATCGACAGCGTGAGCGCTGGTAATACCAAGGTAAGAAATGGTTTGTAAGAAATTAATTGGGAACAAAGTTCACACTAGTCTACAGAAAATCGTTTTTATACCAGTTATTTTGTAAATCTCGCTTATAGCTTAATGTTATTTTTTTTAAATATTTTCCACGTTCCATGAGCCTGTGGTTTAAGACGGAGAAAGGCCCATACATGTGAATGCGCCAGAGATAAATAGCAGAAAATGCGATACATTATAAGGGGAAGGCAAATTAGGCGAAACAAAATTTTAGACAAAAAATGAAAGACATGGAAACAACAATACATTTTTACGTTTTACACATAAGAAATATTATGCTGGTTGTACCTTCTGGGATTTTATAACATTTATACACAATACTGGCAACTCACAGAAGCCTGAATTGGCGATATAGCTGTTTCGTAAACACACAGCACCATGAAAATTGCATATGATATGTTTGATGTTCTGAGGTCGGGCCATATTCCTGAAGCAATAGCCCGAGAAATTCCTCTCTGGACATTGCTGGAATAGCGTCTATTTCTTGAACTTATGCGGGAGTGTGTCTATTCTTTCCGTTCAATGAAAGCTGTCACGTAAGTACAGCAACATGACAGCAGGGGCGTGGTGAGGGCAATTATTGAGAAGAAATTATGAGTAACAAAAAAGATTTTGGCACAAAAACCCTTTTACTGACCGCGGAGCTGTGGCCGGCGAAGCCGGCCACCGCGAGCCCGCGGCGGGGGGTCCGGGGGGCCCTCCCCCGGGAAAATTTCGAAAATTAGAAGCCCAGAAACGCAATCTCCAGCAATCCGAGACAAGAAATACGGTAATAAAATATGATTAAATTTTCCAACTTGACTCTTTCAAAATTTTTTTAATTGGGTCAGATGAAACAATTTTTCCACTTACAAATGTTTTTCATTTTTTGAGTAATTTGATTGTGATTTTGGCGCAAAAACTTTTTGGCGCATGAGTATGGCTACTCATGAACTCATTCTCACCGCGCCCCTGCATGACAGTCCTTCGTTTAATCTGGGTCTTCCCTGAAACTTTGGCATGATTTAAGGTAAACAGTATTGTTTACATATCATTCGACTTGATAGCCTGTTTGTCACGCAATTAGTTTTACTACAGTATTCTGCTATGCACGGGTTAATTAGGCATAATAAAATCGTGAGTCATGACGTGACGTTATGTAAACATATTTGGTCCAATATTGTCACTCGTTTTAAATGTAAAGCTTTTGTAGGGCAGCTAGTGATTGATTGGCAGACGGACTACCGACCAATCAAAATTTAAAACAGCAATAATAGCAGTGTGTAGTATGATTACCTCTAATCAAACGCGACACTGCGCGGAGTATGAGGTCGGGCATACGGTGGCTGATTTAGGACAAGCAAAAAAGAAAAAAAATATCTCGAGCGCTGGAGTCGAGCGCTCGAGATAATACAACCGAACACGTCTCTACCGATGTTTTAAGCTATATGATTTTGTGCATTATATTCAATGATAAACTTGCAGAATAGGAATTCATTTGTTTATTTTTATAACCCATCCAAAGCCGCAATGACGGAGCGGATACCTCCCCCCCCCCCCCTCTCCACATACACACACACTCGCACACTCTATCCCATGCTCATCGGATCACCTCCACTAAATATTGCCCGTTATATTTACCCCCTTCCAAGTGGGAAGTATATCGCATGTTTTCATACGAATTATATATATCGATATTACAGAGTTTTGCTACGAGAGATTGGCATATTATCCTCGTATTTAGAAGCTCAGGTCTGATCCAAGGTTATTGATTTCATATGTAGGAACTGATTATTGCCTAATTTCCTTACCCTGGCGCAAGTGGCGCGATCGTGTCAGGCTTCTACAATCACACAACCCCACCCCACCGTTCCGAACACCTTGTGGATATTCTTATTAAATTCAGAGGTCTTGCTGTGGGAGGAAACCTAAGGACACGGGGCAAAACCACATGATTGAGAAGGAATCTGTATCATCAAGTCACATACGCCCACAACAGAGACTTATCTCGAGCGCTCGAGATATTATTTTTTTTTTTTTTGCGTGTCCTAAATCAGCTACCGTATTATTGATATCATTTACATTTCCGATATTTTGTAAAGAATAGATGTGTCTTTAACACACATTTCCTTCCTTGTCGGTCCCTTTTCCGCTCTTTTCGGTTCTTGTCGGTGATTACAAAGACCCATAATTTCGGCATCACGTATTATTATTTTAATCACAAGGGCAATCTGCTTCGGTAAGTAAAGTCGTGGCTGGCTCTAATCGGTTTAATTTAGCGGTAATACGATCACTGTCCAAGTTGAAAATCACGGAAATCGATGAAGAGTGTACGACCATTCTCCCATGCAAGTCACGGTATCCGGCTAGTGTTTCGAGTGAGCTGAAGGTAACTAAAAATAAAATATTTTTGTCCGTCAAAGGCGATTGGTCTGGACACTTGATTGTCGACCAGAATATTCCAGGTTCAAATCAAATATGTTTGTCAGAGGCGGAACCCGCGGGGATGACAAGGAAGATGTTCGAATGTACTTGTAAAAGATCCATTGACAGCATTCTACACACAGAGAACAATAGGCATCTGTCCTGAACGGCTGTCATATCAAAAAATTAGTATACTATTTCGTAATGCGGATCTACTCTGTTTCGCATTTATCATACACACAACGATTAAATACATGTAATTATTTTCAATATTTTTAAATGAAAGTGGAATCAATACTTATATATTTTATAGACCAATTTATACAGTCATTCTTATAACATTGTTTTAGAATTTGATTATCAGAAGAAAAGGAGTTAATATTAAGAGATAATTAAATTGCGCCGATGTCAACCCTTTCAGTAACGGAGAACGCTAGATCGGAGAAGGTCCTACGCATTTTAGCACATATGGGGTTAGGGTAAGGGCTAGGACCTGTAGATTTCGTCAAAGTTTCGAGATGTAAACAGGCTACGCCTAACCCTTACCTACAATCCACATTTGACGTCATAATATGCGTAGGACCGTCTCCGATCTAGCGCTTTTCGGCATACTATGCTATTCTCCTGATCAGATCTATTTACCAAAGCCACCTGCAGATTTCGTCGTGGTCACGAGATGTAAAGAGTGGTGGGGCACGTGATTGTTGCCGAAAATCGTAGGTTAGGTGTAAGAATTTGGGGGAGATTTTCGTGATTTTTCCAAGTTTTATAAAATATACATAAAATACATGCAATATATATCAATCGTTGGTTTCGCAGGGATTTTTGTTTTGGTGTTGGTGGCGCTGCTGGTCTTCCATGGTTGGTCTTCTGGTAATTTTTTATTTTTTGTTGTTTTTTTTTTAAAGAAAAAAGAATAAATTTGAGGCGCCCGGCTAACTGTCACATTAGTGTTGTTCTTACTTAGGATTGGAGTTTCTAAAAGTGTGTCAGCTCCTCTATCTAGTTGAATTAGCCCCCCCCCCCTCCCAATATTTCGCCAAAAATAGTGATTTATAAGGAGTGCTCATAGCCGGCCACATCATCAGCCCCTCCAAAACATTCCATAGCCCCCCCCCCAAAAAAAATCCATTCCGTAGCCCCCCCCCCCCCCAATTTTATGAGCTGGCTACGGGCCTGATTTGATCGTTGAAAGTGAAGTCATTCTTTCCCAGAAACATGCTTTCATATGTTTGAACCCCTGTTCGTGTACATGCTCTGTGTGTCGATGTATATTAAGATGTGCTCAGGAACACTTAGCTGTGAATAAAATCGTTAGTATCTTAGGAAGCGTGTTGACATGCTAGGGGTAATGAGATAGGAAATGGTCTATATACATGTATTGTGATACGTTGTATGATTCGCTGCCACGATCTGATATTATCGGGCGTCCCTTAGATAATTTTGTTAGGCATAAACCATTCCGTTTCTGTATTTTTATTTATTTTTGGTAGTGTACAGACATGTCGTTGTCGGCAGACAGATTTAGCGGATAGATAATCGTATACAATATGCGCTAGCTTTGCTACATTAAAAAATATTTAAAATTTAAATCTTTTTTTCTTAGGATGTTTATAGGCAAGTTTCCTTTACAAAATACGCTTAAAGCTTTTTCTTGGCCACATCCCAATTTCAAATCTCCCTGACAGTAACTGTATGACTGGTTCACTAACCAGAAGGTCTACGTCCAGCATGGCTTCTCCAGTGTCTAATGTATGTGCACGTAATGGAACCTTTGTCAGTTGGAATTTTAAATAAGCGTATTATGGGCCGTGGAGTTGCTGGCTGGACAAACTTTCCTTAATAGCACACTGCATTTGAGTGTGGAAAAATAGTTTAAAATAACCGTGGTCTGTATCTAAGAAGTTTATTTCTGCCCCGAATATGCAGGCAGAAAAATTACCCCGGCCGTATCGCCGCTGTCTTGACAGAATTTACCCCCATAATAGGACTACACGGCATTAGATATGCCTGTCTTCATTGATCCAGAAAAATACATAATTGATTGATAAACTAAGTCGGTAGTTTAAATAACGTGGTCTGTCCCCAAAATGATTGTTTTTGTTTATAAAAAGTATATAAATTTTAATAAAAACAATATAGTTTGTAATTAACAAAATAGTGTATTAAGTAAGTAAGTAAGTAATTCTTTATTGCTGAAAGTTACTTTTAAACTTATAGCAAATACAATTAATAAATTTATAAATTGTTAGGCCTATTATAAGATAGCTATCTTGTAATTACAAGATAGGTTATTTTAGGCTATCTTGTAATTACAAGATAGGTTATTTTAGGCTATCTTGTAATTACAAGGTAGTCAGATTTTTTTTTTTTTTTTTGTAATTACAACATAGGTTGTTTTAGGCTATCTTGTAAAAACAAGATAGTTTATTTTAGGCTATCTTGTAATTACAAGATAGTCAGATTTTTTTTCCCATCTGATTGACCCTTATGATAAAGACGAGAGTATCATCGTCGAAACGTTGCATGTTAATAAACCAGTAATTGTTAATCCATAAATATAGTGTTATTGTGTTACTGTTCAATAACTAAATGCCACTAGAAGGACCCTTATGGGCTTCCGTAGTTTACGGTTGACTGGCAACAAAAAAAAAATAAGGTTGGTCAGTGCGAGAATTTGTCTGCAGAAAACCACGCAATATATAGGAACTGTGAAATGAAATAAAAATTAGAGTAGGTTGGGGAATCGTAAGCACAGTTTTTTATATTTTGTTTTAGATATTTGATTGGCCCAATCCGAAACATAATTTTAAATTAATAATGCAAAGTCCTCGACCAGCGTATCCGTATTCATACACTGGCAATTATAGAATATTATCACACCAAAATAATATAAAATATAAATTGTGTACTGTGTGTAGATGCAACAAACTATGATAAAATCTAAAATCCAATCAATCGTTTATTTTCAAACGATATGACGATCAAAATAAAGCTCACAGCGTGGTAATGTCTTCTTGACTGAACCGGAAGTCAGCACTGATTTGTCATCGTGCTCTTCTATCTATAGAAGAGATTGGCGTCATCGACTAATCATAGAAATACGTAATATATAATTATATTCTATGGGTCTAATTAATATTATATACGTCATTGCACGCTACAATCAACAAATAAGTTGATTATTTGATATATATATATATATATATTATATTGATAATGATAAGTGAAAATAAAAATAAAGTAAGCAACAACACAGAGTAGGCCTACAGGCTGTAGAGTGGTTCAAGCTAAAAATGTTTTATAACAAACAGACACTATTTCGGGACAGTAAAGACATTATATGATAAGACTTACTATAAAAACTTCATTGATCAACAATGGAAGTCTGGCCACTTCTGAATTTTGAGGATATATAATCATTTGGACATATATTATAAATGGCTCAAAATCTTCCCGGCTTCCATAATCAAAGGAGTTATCTCTTAGTGAGAATAAGAGCTATGTCCCTTGGTTGTACTAAAAAAATATGCTCCAAGCTACGCACGTCCCGGAAACGAAATAACTTGATCGCAGACGGAAAATATCGTTTATTTCCATACTGCAAAGTAACCGAATACACTCTATGAGACGATTGGATTTGACATATGTACGCATGCGCGAACGCTTCGTTGTTTTAACAGTAAACCCGCGCCTTCAAATGTCTTTATATTAACCGTGTTTATAATGCTACAGTAGAAATTAAAATACATGTTAAGCTGGAGATGAAAAGATCGGCATTTGACATGAATTATTTCAAGATTAGCCTCATACATATATTAAAATGAACAGTGCGTTTACTTATTTATACCCAGACACTGGCCTATTTATAACGGCATGTTATACAGAGGGAGCGAGGGTGAGAGAGGGGTCTATAAATCTAATAATGTAACATTTTAATGTTTATCTCAAAGATAACTAAATATTATATTGTGCAGTACGATGTTTGTTATGAAAAATAAATTGCCGGGTAAAGTACGAGGAAAATATAATGACATGTAATACGGGGAGTGAGAGAGACGGATAAAAACCCCAATAAAACTATTAATTTAAGACTTTATTTTTTGTCCCTCAGATAAATAAATATTTTGTACTGCATGATGTTTGTTATGAAAAAAAACCACATTGCTGGGTAAGTGGCGTATGCGCCGAGCCAGCGATTATTGCGTATGTACCGAATTTAGAGCCAAATTTTGTAGTTTCGTCTGTAGGCCTATAAAGGGTGGTATTTTTCGCCGACTTCAAGGTTTCCTAAACATGTGGACACCGACTCGCTCACGTGATATTCTTTGAACTGTAGATTTTGATGGAGTGTAATTACATTTTCTTTTTCCGCGAGAGCCAAACATGTGGTTATAACCACTGCTACGTTACCATTGGAAACGTTTAGATTTTTAAGTTTCATGACCAAATTATGGCATTCTGCTGTGTATCTTTGATTTTTGAAATCATACTAAATTCCTTCGTTCATCTAAAAAGGTTTGGACTTGCAACCATTCTTTTTACCTGCCAATTGTTTTTTATTTTCATTATTAGCCTTCATGCGAATCATTTCTTTTTTAGTCTTCGGAAGTTGATTTTTTTTTTAAACTTGGTGATTGTGCTTTTATGACAATCGCCGCAAATACTTTTCTTTCTATCTAAATCAGTTAAGGTCGCATCGGCAGATGTCCGAGTCTCTCTGTTTATTAAATTAATTTCACTTGTGTCTGCCGATGGAGTAACGTAAACTATCACGGAAAAAATGGGGTGTCAAGAAAATCATCGTATGATTTCATACCTTTTAGTGGACTTAACCTTACTTTTACTCACCTTCCTAGTCTTTGTCGTCAGTCTGACCAGTCTATTTTGAATGTATTTGTCACCAAAAGTCACACAGTCGTCATGTAAAGCAGTCATGATAGACCGATGCTCCGAAGTTGTCGGGAATTTATTAACATTTGTCTAGCATAAAGCCTATTTGTGATTTTTGTCATAGGTAGTTTGTTACAGTTCCCAAATCATAGGGGTACTTGTCCAATCCAATGCTGAATAGCAAATCATCCGTGGACGATATCTTGAAGGGCTCAGTCTCAAATCTAGAAAAAAATAAGTCCGTCGATCAAAGTCTATGGCTACAGGATGGTTAGATAATATACTATGATTATAAAAATAATTTACACCATGTTACCGAAAAGGGTCTGGAAAATAAAGACTACAAATAAAAAGTTTGTTTCGGTTATTTTCCGGTCTCAAATAGTTCTGCGTATTTAGAGCTAACAAATATTTATTTCCTAACCACAATAGTCGCCAGCGTAAACCAAGAATGTAGCCACTTAATAAAAGTAAATCTCGAAAGGTTGTAGTGAATTTATCTGGGCGCTTTCACCTACTTGAAAGTTAGAAATGAAACGAAGCTATTATAGCTAGCTCTGTATTTAAATCACCAAAATCGCCAAAATCAAAAATCAAATCAAGGAGTGAAATCGAAATTTTTGCTCACGTTCGCTATTAAATAAACACGTAAGTCGAAGCCCGTAATGAGTGTATTTTTTACTCCGCGTTATATACCAATACAGGTTTGTAAAAATACCTCATGTGACGTATATTTGGTGCGACTTCCTAAACCACGTGCGCGGCGCTAACTTCTGCTCACTTCAGAAGATTTCTCGACGGAGCAATCACACAGATAAGCGGGTCAGTTTTTATAAGGACAAATACTGTGTCTCTGAACCACTCTACTACAGGTACTGTAGACAGGTGTTGATCCCACTTATGCTTATGTTTTATTTTTTTCATTTTAGTCAAGTCATAATCTTCTGCAGTTGGATATGGCTTGTAATTTGGCTTATATTATAAGGTTCTGAGGGCTGCTGGGGTCAATTCTGACTCCTAAAACTAAAATGAATAGCCCAGATGCTATAAATTTAAAACGGCAATCCATAAGGGATTTTTTCCATTTGGATATTACTTTTAAAATATATAGTAATAAGGTTTTCATTGTTACTGAATTCTATTTTGGGTTCAAAATTTTCATCATTTTGTATGACTTTGCACTATCTTTACCAGGGTTAAAATTTGGTATCTAGTTGTTGAGAATTGACGCCTTAGTGCAGTGGCGGATCCAGGATTTTTTTGAGGGGGGTGACAATCCCATTTTTTGTCTCGCGGACCGCGGTTTATGGAGATAATTTCTGCCGCTAGTAACATAGATGCTGATTGTGTGTCTGATAAGATGCGTACTGTGTGCTATATGATATATATAAGACCATGCGTGCATGTCCCGGTGGAAGCTTGTAGGACCCAGGATTCCTATACACCGGTGGGTAGTCACCCCCCTGGATCCGCCCCTGTAGTATTAGATCGCAAATGGATATGTGATCCGTGACCTGCCATCTGTAGCACTTTCCTTTCAATAGAAAAATAAATTGTCTATTGGAATTTTCAATTAAATGTAAACTTCCATGTATGCATGACTAATATACCAATGGTTAATTTGTAAGACCTTTAACAGCATATATATCTTTCTACGTGAATGAACAATAGTTCATTGGATAAAATGGAAACATTTTTTTATATCTGTGAAATATGTTTATATGATAAGATAAGGTCTACCATGTAATACGGAAATTAGCAAAACAGAAATCATGTAAAATAATATATGAATTATCATTTTATACTGCGAATATATATGTTTAATAAATTGTTCATTGGATAAAACGGAAACATTTTTATATGCCCACATTTTTATGTGGACGTATATTGTCGTCGCCCCTGTCCGTCCGAACATCCGTCCGTCCACAATTTGTTTGTGGACTCTCTACAGGTCACAATTCTTATCCGATTTTGACAAAACTTGAAATATAGGTTTATCCCCAAAAGATCTCGGCTGCTTTCGATATTGGCATGTATCGGATGAAAACTTCATGGATTATGGCCCCTGATTGTACGAAAAATCACGATTTTAGATTGTGGACCCTATAGAGGTCACAATTTTTAACCGATTTTGATGAAACTTGACATGAATGTTTATAACCCAAAGATCTTGGTTCCTTTCGATATTTGCGCCTATCGGAATGTAATTTCCTGAATTATATGGCTCCTGATTGTCCGAAAAATCACCCTTTTTAGCTTGTGGTCCCTCTGGAGGTCACAATTATTATCCGATTTAAAAAAAAACGTTTGATTATATCCCCGTTACACCCTAAGGAAGGTTGAGTTCGAATTTCGGGAAAATTGGAGGAAAATTGCCATACAAAATGGCCGCCGTTTGTACGCGAATACTGTTAAAAAATGGTATATCAAGGTTGTAGACCCTGTAGAAGTCACATTTTTTATTCGATTTTGATGAAACTTGAAATAGATGGTTATAACCCAAAGATCTTGGTTCCTTTCGATATTTGCGCATATCGGAACGTAACTTCCTGAATTATGGCCCCTGATTATACGCAAAATCGCCTTATTTTAGCTTGTGGTCCCTCTGGTGGTCACAATTATTATCCGATTTAATAAAACGGTTGATTATATTACCAATACACCGTAAGGAAGGTTGAGTTCGAATTTCGGGAAAATCGGACCAAAATTGCCATACAAAATGGCCGCCGTTTGTACGCGAATACTGTTAAAAAATTGTATATCATGGTTGTGGACCCTGTAGAGGTCACAATTTTAATTTGATTTTGATGAAACTTGAAATGCATGGTTATAACCCAAAGATCTTGGTTCCTTTCGTTATTTGCGCATATCGGATCGTAACTTCCTGAATTATGGCCCCTGATTGTCCGAAAAATCGCCTATGGTCCCTCTGGAGGTCACAATTATTATCCGATTTGAAAAAAACGTTTGACTCTATCACCGTTACACCCTACGGAAGGTTGAGTTCGAATTTCGAGAAAATTGGACCATAATTGCCAGAAAAAATGGCCGTCGTTTGTACGCGAACAGTGTAAAAATATGGTCCCTCTGGAGGTCACAATTATTATCCGATTTAAAAAAACGTTTGACTCTACCACCGTTACACCCTACGGAAGGTTGATTTTGAATTTCGAGAAAATTGGACTATAATTGCCAGAAAAAATGGCCACGGTTTGTACGAGAACAGTGTAAAAATATGGTATGTCAAAGTTGTGGACCCTGTAGAGGTGACAATTTTAATTTGATTTTGATGAAACCTGAAATGCTTGTTTATAACCTAAAGATCTTTATTCTTTTCGATATTTGCGCATATCAAATTGTAACTTAATGAATTATGGCCTTTGATTGTAGGAAAAATCACTTTCGGTATTGCTTGTTCTCTGTCTATCTCTCGAAGAATTATTATCTGATTTAAAAAAAACCTCTGATTATATTACTGTTGCACCGTAAGGAAGGTTGAGTTCGAATTTCGTGAAAATCGTACCAAAATTGCCAGACGAAATGGTCACCGTTTGTACGCAAATAGTGTAAAAATATGGTATATCATGGTTGTGGACTCTCTACAGAAAAGTAACATTTCTAGGTTGTGTACCGTCACACCATAATCATTGTCGGCTTCGAATTTCATGAATATCAGACTGGAACCGACCAACAAAATGGCTGCTCCCAATACAGTATGAAATACAGGACTTAATGATGTAGGAAAAATCACTTTCGGTATTGCTTGTTCTCTATCCATCTCTCAAAAATGTGGGCGTATCCTGCCTGGCAGTGCCAGCCTATCTTTTATACTTGTGAAATATGTTTATATGATAAGATAAGGTTTACCATGTAATACGGAAATTAGCAAAACAGAAAATATGTAAAATGATATATGAATTATCATTTTATACCACGAATATATGTTTACTGATAAATAAAGTAATCAAGTAATATGGAAAATTGCAACATGTTTTGACTTCCTATCTATCGTTCCCCTACCTTTTCAGTATGGTAGTTTCAGGGGTCCCTAGACTGGTTAATGTTCTTGCATAGTTGATGAATTTACATGCATGTCGTTTTGATGGACTTATAATTTTAAGATATATAAGCTAAAAACACGAGGATATACTCTATAAAGGGCCATTTACAGTCAGTTTATTTAAAAACAAATTACGAGTCTGGTTGGAGAGAACCCTGTCATTCATCTCATGGAGCACAGATTGGCACAACCTTGTGAAATGAAGAACATACAGAAATGAACCTGTGTTTACTATCGGTGTAGAACCTGGCTTCGCGAGGGGTTCCCACTCTGTGGGGGTCCGGTTCTCTGCTCCCTGGCAGGGGCGTACATAATGATTTTGCGACCGACTGATGCACATACGCCCCCACCCACCCCTAGTACGACTGACGCAATCAGGAGCCGAGCACCACAGGTGCAAGTTTTCTAGGGAATATTATGGTGGTTAAGGGGCAGTTTCAAATCGAGGCTGTCATCCACAATCCCTCCCCACAAGAGAGAGAGAGAAATGGGGTTTAACGTCCACTCGACACAAACTATACTATTCAAAAAAAGTAGGGGATATTTGATTTTGGGGGCATAATACTAAAATATGCAAATGACTACAAAAAAGTCACTATAGAACCTAACAGAAGAAACATTTCCAGTTACATGTGACGCCCAAACGCACCAATAGCTACCGCATGGAATGCAGGTGATGCTTGGGATCATCATTGGTGTCCAACACAAGATTTGCACGACTCTGACTTTGAATGTTACAGTCATTGTGGCATTAAATTCCAGGGATAATCGACGCTGGAGCAATGTGATGTTTTCAGATGAGTCAAGGTTCACTGTTGATTTTTGGACAGACGTAGGAGGGTGTGGCGTCGTCGAAACGAGCGCTTCCAAGACATTAACGTCATCAGACATGATCGATTATGGGGGTGGTTCTGTTATGGTGTGGGGAGGCATCACTGTTGCTGGAAGAACGGCTTTACATGTTGTTGCAGGGCGTGTTACAGGCCAGTACTACCGGGACAACATCTTGGCAGTGCATGTTGTGCCGTTCGCACGACGTCATGGCCGCCGTTTCATCTTCCAGGATGACAACGCAAGATGTCACAGGGCCTTGATCGTTACAGGTTACCTCCAACAACAGAACATCACCACATTACCTTGGCCAGCACTGAGTCCCGACCTCTCCCCCATCGAGCATGTCTGGGACATGCTTGGACAGAGGTTACGTCAACGTCAACAACGTCCTGCCAATGTCCAAGAACTTGCTGCTGCGTTGCAACAGGAATGGGACAATCTGGACCAAAATGACCTTAGACGTCTCATTAGGAGTATGCCACGTCAGATCAATGCTTGTTTGGCAAACAGAGGAGGATTTACCCGTTACTGACTTTGTTGTGATGCTGTGGTAACTTTGCTGTTTGACCCCGGGTATCATTTTACCCTTATAATGGTCAGTCTGTGCCTTACTTAGTCTAACGATCATTTGGAATAAATCGATGAATGTGAACTTCATTTCATTTTGTCATTTGTTTCTTCGTCAGTTTCATTAGGTGACTTTAATAATACTTAAAAATCAAATATCCCCTACTTTTTTTTAATAGTATAGGTCATTTCGGGACTAACATATGTTTTTAAAATTTTATGTCAATAATTCGCTTGCGCGTAGGGCATAGGGGTCTTTAGCCGTGGGAGGAAGGACATAGATAGTATTGTATAATTATATAGTTTTTCGCCAATCGTTGTCTCACTGGAAAGCAGTTTTATTTAACTTCACATATAGTTTATGACATATATGATGACTGTGCCTTTTACACAAAGTAATTTGAGAAAATTTTGAAAAATTGATTCAATATCCTTGCATCTGAGGTCATTGCTGGGAAAAAATCTTGTGGACGACAGGACCAGAAATGTTAGTCAATGGGACAAAATCCAAAGATCTTTTTTGAAAGAGTTGACATAACATCTGTCTGGCTGAGGAGGTGATAAATATTTGGTTTAGGCGATAATGTTTTGGGTTCCTACATGCGATTCACAAAAAATTAATTCTGATCGTATATAGATTGCCGTTAAGTGTTAATCAAAACCATGTGGCTGATTATGTAAATTAATCGACAGGCGGGTGTGTGTCATTGAGTAATACTAATCAACTGTTACTGGTCAGTGATAAAGCTGTCGACAACTCATTGTTAACTGCGAATAATATCTCATACCATCTTTTAAAAATTAATTTATAGGCTTTAAATGGAAATGAACAAAATGGCCAATAATTTTCTTTCCTAACAGAATTTTTACACACCCACATGGAAATGTGGTTAAAAACAAAGTCAAAATACAAGGTTGTATCGTTTTCATCTGCAGTTTCAGAGTTTCGAAAATTCGTCGCTGTGATTTCGAACCGGAAGTTATGACCAATTTGACAACTTCTTTAATAGTTGTACGAGTTTCATTAAATTTAGTATGTATGGGTATCTTACCAATGCGACTTCAATAATATGATTAGAAATTTTCTAAATTATCTCTTCTTAATGAAATTAAGAATCAAAATTTCAAAAAAAATCAACGAAATACAGGTCAGAATGACCTAATTTTTTTTTATACTAGACTAGTAATTACTGATTTGAACACAAAATATGGAGTTTGTCGATCGAACTGGAAGTGCCACCATCTTGAAACGTGAAAAGTCACGAAGGTTTTTGCGATATTGTACTTACAGACACAGGAGTTATATTTTCAGGATAGCTTGGATTCGGTTCAAATTTTTGGTATTTGACTATTTCCAAAATTCGAATTTTGCCTTTGACGTTTTTCGTGCCGACAAAGTTGTTTACAACTGAAAAATCACATTAACTTCACTAGATTGTGACCGATTTTAATGATTTTATTTCTAAATCGGATTATTTATATGACCCCATGACATGTGACAGAAAGTGACTGTGAATATGAAAGCTTTCACATCTGATCTGCTTAGAAGATCTAGTTATTATTTTTTTTGTGTATTTTCTGCAAATCAGATTTCTCAGAATCTAACCATAGGATCTTTCTGAAATTTTGACCCCCCCCACCCAAAAAAATGGGGTGCGAACGTTCATTGAATATATTTTCAAAACATTTTACGAATCCGAAATAACCGGATTTTACGAACGAATGCATTTGACCTACAATGCTGTAACTCTTGAAAATTTGTAAATGTACTAAGATTTTAATTTCTTGGAATTTCTGAGTTTTTGATTGCGTATTTAGATTTCCGGCATCTGCCGATTCTACCGATCCAAGTTCATTATGTTGTGAATTGTTAAACTATATTTTATACTTTCATTCTATCGTAATGAGCATGCAAAGAACATGTCAATATCTGAGTTGTACAAGTGTGTGTTTTTTTTAAAGATGAGTGGTGGGTGTTTCCTTTGTCATGCATCTAGCGACTGTGTGCTGCCTAAGGTGAAAACTTTCAGTTTTGCAAGCAAGTCTAGTTCCTATTATATCTATATGTTGTAATAAGATCTAACAATGTAGCTCTAATCAATCTTTGTTAATGTCGTGATTTTAAGTTGGGAGAGGGTGACCGCTATCATAAGTTGAAATTGATTTAAGTTAAAATTGTCCTTAAAATTGGTTTGTGAAACGTCACTATTTTTAGTTAAGAGATTAAATTTTAACTTAACATATTATTTTATTGGATTTTAACTAAAATGTTTCAAACCTTTTTGTGAAACTCATCTATTTTAAGTTAGGATGAAATTTTAGTTTAAGACGATTTTAAGGAGATTTAAGTTTTTATGAAACGGCCCGGGCCTACTATTGGGGGTATCAAATGACAACATGTTTAAAGGAATATTAGTCTATTTTCGTGAAATTTTTATTTGGATAACGAATCCCGATATTGACATTGATTGTATGGTGCATAGTGGATTTTTATAACATAGAGGTTCATCATGAATCGTTGCAGCCCTAGTAGTTGTATATGTATGATGTACATGTATGTGACAAGGTGTAGAGTCGCCTGTCCAACTTCATGGGTTTTATCCTGGTCCTCTATTTTCTTCATGCTGCTAAATAAGTAAATACCCCAACACAAGTGATTTATGGACATAAAATTGAATCGTATGTAAGTCTGGAAAGGACCTAGTTTGTGTTGAGTGGATGTTAAGCCCCATTTTTCTCTCTAAGCCACAGAGATAGGTTAAACTGTTGTTAACTGGTCTATGGCCGCTGTCCGCTCATCAATGATTTGTGTGTAGACACTCTACAGGTCATAATTTTAAAAGATCTCCGCTCCTGTTGAAAACGGCATGTATCAGATCAAAGCTTCATGGATTATGGCTCCTGCCCCTGGTTGTACGAAAAATCACTAGAGGTCACAATTTTCATGAAACTTGAAATTGCATGTTTATAACCCAAAGATCTTGGTTCCTTTCGATATTTGCGTAACTACCCGAATTATGGTCCCTGGTGGTACAAAAAATCACTTTTTTAAGCTTGTGGTCACTCTAGAAGTGACAATTTTTATCTGATTTAAAAAAAAACGTTTGGATGCAAGTAGCTGTTACACCCTTATGATGGTTGAGTCTGAATTTTGTGTAAATCAGGCCTAAATTGGGCCAGGGTTAAAAATATTTCAGTTTGCCCAAACCCGACTCATGATGATTAGGTATGGGTAGGTAGGTAGGCAAATTCTTTTTTTTTTTGGGGGGGGGGGGGACCAGACTGAGAACTAAATGCAAAAACTTAATCCCTATATTTTAATAATTCTTTTATCAATCGCCTTTTTCAAACAGCTGAAGCCAACTATAATCAGCCGATGTATGTAAACTTAACTTAACGAATACTCAGTTAACTGGTCACGGTTTGGTTGCTGAGGTGAATCAGTTCCAAAAATTAGAAATGGATTTTCGTTTTTATATCATATATGACATTCAAAATCCAGGAATGGTAGCTACCACATCGTTGTCCGTTGCTGAAGACTACATTCATTCTTCATACTAACTAGGTCTACACTTGTCATTTGTGTAATAGATAGCCTTAATCGTAGGTAGCGACCGATTGACAAAATTAAAAGTGTTTACTAACCTCAGCACCCTACAAAGTAAGTCTCAAAAGAAACAGAATAATTTGATGTGATGAAATAATATTAAAATAGACAGGACAGTGAAATCGTTGACATTGGCTGTCAAGCGATGCCATGTGTCGGTGGGGGTCAAAGTTGACGACATACATACGGGTCAGTTGAACTACCGCACAGCATGGCTAAAGTGAAAGGAACACATATAGTAGATTCTTTGGAAATATAGCTGTCGCTGACATGTTCAAATATTTATGGCATAACTAATCATTTAAAGAATTAGGGGTAGGGCCATTTTAAATCAATTAACCTGCTTGCAACTCGTCAATACCTGATGTCAAATATACGTGATCTGTCAAAGTGGAAGTACTAGTAAGAATGATGATGGAGAAATGAAATGCCAAGAATGAATGAATTGAGTTTGTGCTATAATACTAATAATTTAGACAAGTGTCACATATAAATATTGATCAAATGTGAATAAATTTGTCAATGAAAATTGTCAACGTAACCGATATTTGAATTTGCGTAACCAGAAAATCGGTCGCACGTTTTTGAGTTCGCGTGAAATTTCGTGGCAGTATTGACAGTGCCTGTTCAATCCCCCGACCGATTATTTCGCGTTTGGGTGTCATTGTCAAGCGTAAAAATAATTTTGTAAAAAAAAAAAAAAAATCTTCAAAAACGGCAATAAAAGAATTTGACTAGGCGGATTTTTTTTGGGTCGGTCGCGTTTGGGCAAACAAACAATCTTTTAATTTTGGCCTTGTCGTATAAAATGGCTGCCCTTTGCACGCAAATATTTTAAATATATGGTATATATCAAGGGTGTGGACCCTCTAAAAGACACAATTTTGATCTGATTTTGATGAAACTTGAAATACATGCTCATAACCCAATGATCTTGGTTTGTTTAAATATTCACGCATATTGAATCGTAACTTCCTGAATTATGGCCCTTGATTGTACGGAAAATCTCTTCTTCTTTTTTTTTTTTTTAGCTTCTTCGCTAACCATCGCTTGCAAAATGTGGGCATATCTTGCATGGCAACCGCTTGTTTACAAATAACAAATTATGACGATATGTGTTGAAAATGGTTTGTTGTAGGCTATTTTTACTTTCGCGAAGCTTCAATGAATGTACCATTTGCAGTGGAAACCATGTCAACAGTAACATAGCAGCTATAGGGTAGTAGTATGTTAACTAAGTTTAATTACATTTATTAGGGTTAATTTAGTACATGTCATTGTTAGATTTTTGGTTTCTTCTTTCAGTTCGAAGACAAGAGAAGGAATGAGGCCAAGAAAATACTGTATTCATTTCTGAAAATAGAATCAATTTATCATGATTTGGAGGAACACTTTTTTAAAACATACAATAGCTGTGATATGTTTTGTTAATGTTGTTGGAATTTTATTGTTTGTTAATTTTTTGTTCGATTCCAATTTTTTTAATACTAAAATGAAGGCAAGCAAAATTATTCCTTTCGAAAATTACATGCCTGTACAAGTAAACAAACATGGTAATAAATATGGTTTACCAGTACAGAAACTGAAAGAAGCTGATATGCCTTATCTTTCTGGGATTCGTCCTGTACCTGATTATTCTTCCTCCGACATCATCAGTCCAGTGGAAGAGAAAATTGTAAAGCATTTTCTGCAATACAAACCAATGAAATATCAGGAGAAAGTATTAATATTAACTCCTATACATAATGTTGCTAATTTGTTAATTCGTTTTGGTAATTTGTTAAAATCGCTCACATATCCCCACAATTTAATTTCAATAGCATTTGGAGAAGACTGTAGTGTAGACTCCACCTTGAGTGTTGCCAAGTCCATTGCTCTTGATTTAGAAAAATCGTTTAGGAGTGTAAAGGTTTTCCATTTTAATCTTACTGGTCAGATAAAAGGAGAATGGAATAACATCCATAACCAGTTTTTGCAACTTCCTCGCAGAAAACATTTGGCAGAGTCGCGTAATTTATTGTTGAAGTCTGGATTAAGAGATGAAGATTGGGTTTTGTGGATTGACAGTGACATATCTTTTCTTCCTCCAGATATTATTCAGCATCTTCTGTCTTCTGATAAAGATATTGTTGTGCCTTCTTGTGTTTATCAAGACAATAATAATAAAAGAGTTTACGATAAAAATACCTGGCGTGAGACAGAATTGTCAATGAAGAAGCAGAAAGAACTTGAAGAGAATGAGCTTATGCTTGAAGGTTATGATAGAACAAAACGCCTTTATCTTCCTGATCTTCGTGCAGAAGGTCGAGTTGTACCTATTGATGGCGTTGGGGGCTGTACCTTGTTAATTAATGCTGATCTTCACAGAAAAGGATTGAATTTCCCAGAAACTGTTGTTGAACACCATATTGAAACTGAGGGACTAGCTAAAATGGCCAAACGTATGGGGTTTGGAGTTTATGGGATGCCTTTTGTTGAGGTTTTTCATTAATTTGCCTACACAGAGCCAGAGTCTACACCCCCACTTTACTTTGTTTAGGTTTTTCATTAATTTGCATCTACAGAGTTAGAATGTATACCCCAATTTATTTTTTGACGTTTTTCATTCATTTGTATACACAGGGGTTGAATTTAATATGTATAAAATTGGAAATTAGTATAGTGGCAGATAAGATAAAAGTCCTAGATTTCTCTTGACTAAGCTACTAGTTTTGTTCTTGTACAAACACCTCAGGGTTAAAAGTGATGACCAGTGTGTCTATTCCCTCTATATAATAAGAATAATTGAGCTTTCAAAGACTGATCGTGGTAGTAACAAAAATGTATGTCACTGAGAAAATATTTGAATCAGTATTGATTCACCTGAACAACTTTCGCAACAAATCGCCAGATATTCGATCCCTGTATTGGCCGAGAAAGTTCATCCAGATTTTCCGGCATGGATTTCTCCATGTCAGTGATGCAGGACATGGGGTTCGACAAAAAATTTAGGACCCGTGTACAAATTGGTGTGCATGTAAAAGGTCCCTGGACAGTTGGAATTTTATATAAGAGTAGGCCGTAGTGCTACTTTCCGGGCAAAATTTTCCACATAACTTATGCCCATGTTCATTAACCCAGTTTAGATCAGAACAGTTGGACGTTGAACCCCATTTCATTTCCTTTAGTCCTGAAATATACTTTCCTTGACAGAAATGTTTTGGGTAATAAATACTGTAAATTTTCCCAGTCGGAGCAGAACAGGGGGACGTTAAACCCCATTTCATTTCTGTAAATTTTACCTGTTTAAAGTAAATCCATATTATAAAATCAATGTTTTCTTCATTTTTTTTTTGTCATACATTATAAAATCGAGATTATTTTAGCTAATGATATTTATATTTGCATTGAATATTAATTTTTATTTTTGATATTTATAATGATATATTATTATATTATGCATTCCATTAATTTATATACGTGTACAAAGATATATTGTTTTAAAATGTGTAGTAATTAAAATAATTTGAGCAACCTTTCTAAAGATTAGTGTCCAAAATAGGTGTCAAATGTCAGTTTGGTTTGATAATTTATCTTTTGAAAAAATTGATAATTTTTAATACATAGGCTCTCGATGGAAGCTAATGCTAAATTGATCTCATTATATTTGACTGCTGCTGCTTACTCAATATTGTGTGCTTTATAAATTATATTATGATACATGCATCTAAAAAATATTCACTCTTGTTCTGTAAGAATGTATATATACTGAACGCCATAGAAAACGCATCACTTAGTTTTTCATATAACAAAATGATCCTGTAAACATATCTTATTTATTTTGCAATATTCAAATGGGAACACGTCAATAACAACACATTTGTACACTTATGGATGTTTTATCTGTAATCAACGGTACAAAGTCAGAGGGGTCATAACCAAAAGTATGACAAAGATGGTCAATTGTGCTGCACAGCGTGCGTAAGAGCCAGTGGAGGACACAAGCGCTACTGACAATTAACCATCTTTGTCATACTTTTGGTTTTTACCCCTCTGACTTTGTACCGTTGATTATATCACTGTTGCACAGAAATGAATTTTTGGTTTGAATTTCATGAACATCAGACCAAAATTGTTTAATAAAATGGCCGCCAATTTTACGCGAATGGTGTAAAAATATGGTATATCAAGGTTGTGGACCCTGTACAGGTCACAATTTTAATTAAATTTGAAATGTAAGTTTATAACCCAAAGATCGCGGTTCCTTTCCATAATCGGGCACATTGGACCATAACTACAAAAATCATGTTTTTTACCATGTAGACCCTATGGAGGTCACAATTTTATTCCAATTAAAAATCGATAATTGAACAGCTAAATCCACAATATTAAATGTTTCGTTTACTAAACGTTAGCATGGGGCAGAACTTTATAAAAACCAAACAAATTCTAATGATTTTCTGATAATTACTTAATAAGCGACAACTCTTGTTGACTGCCCGAACGATTTAGCTGCTGCAGGCGTATGTTTCGTTGCCTAGCAACCTATTTTTATAATTATTTGTTAAAATTATAGCAGATTCATCTGATTTTCATCATTTACATTTTTCAGACAAAATAAATCAGAGTGGGTGAATCGTAAAAGCATGGCTTCATTGTGTCTCCTGTACAGTATTATTTAAACCCCTTCTATAGTCCACTAATTTTTATACGCGACATTTACGATAATGCAGATGAATACTCTCGTCAGCCTTGGGCTGGAGTCCATCCACAATTTTGTGTGACCACTTTGCAGGTCATAGTTTTTTCTGCACTTTTTAAATTTACTGGACTTGGTAAGAAGAAAATTTAGAATTTTTCAGTAGCATATCAGAACCCCAATGGCAGATCCATGCCCATTCTTTGTATTTGTTTATATGTCGTCAGCATTTCTTAATTGATCCAATTGAAACCTTGCATACTTATTCGTTATACCTTAAGGATCATCACTATTGTTTTTGGTTCATTTCCAAATTCTAGGGGCAGAGTCACCTCTATTTTCTTTTTATGTATCTGTGTGTCCCCAACAGGCAGCAATTCTTAATTGATAGTCTTGAAAACTGTTCTCATTTTGTTTTCTGCTGTATCCAAGCCATTTTAAAGATTCTGAACAATTTTCGAGAAGGATAGTAAAACGTCTGCTTTTAGCTCAGGCCAGGTTTCAAGCTTCTCAATGTATGCCTCACAAATAGCAGCAGGATTCCCATATTCCTCTTTGAGTTTTCTCATAGCCTTTTAGAAATTCTGCAAGGTCTGCATAATTATTCTGTGTTCTTTCAATTAGATGAAATGCTTCACCTGGCGTATTGTCAGCCAAATAACCTAAACAAATCTGAGTCTTTCATTCTTTTTTCAAAACATATTGTAAAAACTACTTCCCAACATCTGGTACATCATTTTATTTCCATTACAGACACTTGATTTTAAAGGAGGCAGTGTAGTTCTGGCAATAATTTTTCCTAGGGCCTAAACTTCGTTGTATGAATTTAATTTGTTGTTGGTATTTAAAAGGTCTTAAACAGTGTTTAGTGTAGGTGGGTTAATTATTGGGTTCAATTCCGTTAACTGGATTAATACAGATGCATTTTGCTCCACTCTTTCCAGTTGATCATTTGCAGTATTTTCAAATTACTGTTTAATCTTAGCTGAAGCAAGCTCAGTTTGTAAATCAACATTCTTGGCGCAATCTGATTAAAACACAGATCCTATTGGTTTTATTTTTATAGTTTAAAATTTCGTTTTACTTGTCTTTAAAGGAGCTAAATCGCAAATATTTGGGGCCTAGAAATTTACCCAAACGGGTCGTAACGCATAAAATAATCTTATATGAATCTATATAAACTGATTTACATTCATTCATTTCAGTCTTTACTTTAATTTCAAATCACTTATGTTCGGCGAAATACGCCTGAAATCTCAATAGCATGTCAATCTCTAGCGTCTGGTTATTTCAGTCTATATTATTGCGTATGTTCTCCATGCACCACTGTCTAGCCGCGTTCTCCAAGTCCCTTGTTAAAAATGGGCCTGAAACGGATTATGGTACACGATTCGTGTACTGCTGATAATCTGTTTATTTTGTCTTAAATATTGGATATTGGAAGCCCATCTTTTCCCGGTAAGATCACAACATCAGTATTAAATTATATTGACAAATAATTTGTGTTTTCATTATCAAAGATTTTGGATGATAATGAGTTAGAGACTTGGGTACATTAATACACTGGGATCTGGAAGAGTTGTTATTATTGACAGGTTCTGAATGGTGTGAGAATTTGAGGTATTAGCCAATGAAACGGTCTGTTACAGTGAGCTTTAGGCATGTTTTGCAGGGAATTGTGGGTAATCCACTAGTAACATCAATGTAGATTGGTTAATCAAATGCCTGCCATCATAGGGTCAAAAGGCACTCATATGACCTCGCAACAACTGGTCAGATCTTCATGTAGTGTAGGCCATTGAAACTTTAAAGAAACGAAACGAAATATGGATCTGTATTTTAACCAGATTGTTCTTGACGTAATGTTGATGTTGTAGATGCAGAACTATAGCCTCGTTTACACTTGGCCGCGATAAGCGTGCCGTACTGGGCACGGTACTAGGCCGCGATAAATTTCAAGAAATTGACCCGTTTTCATTACCAGTCTTGGAACCGTGCCAAGCACGCCAAATGTGGGACTCTTCACAGAAAAGTTAATTTCAGTCCCTAAGCAAGTTACCCGGATGAAAGCAATTATGGCGGTTGATTTTGGTACGTGTAGCCACTTTGACAGAACTGATGGCAGAGCTTTCAAAGTTCGCGGGAAAAAAGGTCAAGGTTCATGTTGCGCATGCGCAGTAATCCGTGCACAGACTGGTTAGCGTTTACATTAAGAAAATTTAAAGCAGGCCGTTGTTGGCACTGTTCCGAGACCACCTCACTTCAGTAGGCCAGATTGGCATGGTACTCAGTACGGCACGCTTGTGTTTGACCCGTTTACACGACAAAAAAATTAACGGTGCCGTACCAGGAACGGTACCTGGCAGGCTTAAAATTTGTAATGTAAACAGGGTTTATTTGTCTCCGGCTCTGATATATCTTAGTTTATTTTTGCAATCTCTTCATTTTTATACGCCCACATTTTCATGTGGACGTATTATGTCGTCGCCCCTGTCCGTCCGGACGTCCGTCCGGACGTCCGTCCGTCCACAATTTGTTTGTGGACTCTCTACAGGTCACAATTCTTATCCAATTTTGACGAAACTTGAAATATAGGTTTATCCCCATAAGATCTCGGTTCCTTTCGATATTGGCATGTATCGGATCAAAACTTCATGGATTATGGCCCCTGATTGTACGAAAAATCACGTTTTTAGCTTGTGGACCCTATAGAGGTCACAATTTTGAACCGATTTTGATGAAACTTGACATGCATGTTTGTAACCCAAAGATCTTGGTTCCTTTCGATATTTGCGGCTATCGGAATGTAATTTCCTGAATTATGGCCCCTGATTGTCCGAAAAATCACCCTTTTTAGCTTGTGGTCCCTCTGGAGGTCACAATTATTATTCGATTTAAGAAACCGTTTGATTATATCACCGTTACACCCTAAGGAAGGTTGAGTTCGAATTTCGGGAAAATCGGACGAAAATTGCCATACAAAATGGCCGCCGTTTGTACGCGAATACTGTTAAAAAATGGTATATCAAGATTGTGGACCCTGTGGAGGTCACAATTTTGATTCGATTTTGATGAAACTTCAAATTCATGGTTATAACCCAAAGATCTTGCTTCCTTTCGATATTTGCGCATATCGGATCGTAACTTCCTGAATTATGGCCCCTGATTATACGCAAAATCGCCTTTTTTTTAGCTTGGAGGTCACAATTATTATTCGATTTAAAAAACCGTTTGATTATATCACCGTTACACCCTAAGGAAGGTTGAGTTCGAATTTTGGGAAAATCGGACGAAAATTGCCATACAAAATGGCCGCCGTTTGTATGCGAATACTGTTAAAAAATGGTATATCAAGGTTGTGGACCCTGTGGAGGTCACAATTTTAATTCGATTTTGATGAAACTTGAAATTCATGGTTATAACCCAAAGATCTTGCTTCCTTTTGATATTTGCGCATATCGGATCGTAACTTTCTGAATTATGGCCCCTGATTATACGCAAAATTGCCTTTTTTTTAGCTTGGAGGTCACAATTATTATCCGATTTAAAAAAACGTTTGATTATATTACTGTTACACCGTAAGGAAGGTTGAGTTCGAATTTCGGGAAAATCAGACCAAAATTGCCACACAAAATGGCCGCCGTTTGTACGCGAATACTGTTAAAAAATGGTATATCAAGGTTGTGGACGCTGTAAAGGTCACAATTTTAATTCAATTTTGATGAAACTTGAAATTCATGGTTATAACCCAAAGATCTTGGTTTTTTTCGATATTTCGAGTTTGAATTTCGGGAAAATCGGACCAAAATTGACAGACAAAATGGCCGCCGTTTGTACGCGAATACTGTTAAAAAAATGATATATCATGATTGTGGAGCCTGTATAGGTCACAATTTTAATTCGATTTTGATGAGGATGGTTGAGTTCTAATTTCGTGAAAATCGTACCAAAATTGCCGGACGAAATGGTCGCCGTTTGTACGCGAATAGTGTAAAATATGGTATATCATGGTTGTGGACTCTCTACAGGTCACAATTTTTATCCGATTTTTATCATGGTTGTGGACTCTCTACAGGTCACAATTCTTATCCGATTTTGATGAAAAGTCACACCATAATCATTGTCGGTTTCGAATTTCATTAATATCAGACTGGAACTGACCAACTAAATGGCTGCTCCCAATACAGTATGAAATACAGGACTTAAAGATGTAGGAAAAATCACTTTCGGTATTGCTTGTTCTCTGTCCATCTTTCGAAAATGTGGGCGTATCCTGCCTGGCAGTGCCAGCCTATCTTGTTTGATCCATTCAGCCTTCATTCCACCAGTTCTCTCAATTCTTGATGTATCCGATCTTTTTGATCATTTGGTAGTATTGGAAAAGGTTTTTCTGATCTCGTAAAGAACAGGATATGTGGTACACCATTTGGTCAGTTTATGTTACTATTTCATAAGCAAAAATTAATAATTCAATCCAGGAACTTCAGTCATGTATGTATTTAATTCCAATAATGTCTTGGCCAAATCACCAGAAAGTTTGTCTATGTCTTCTTCTCTATCTGTTATAAATTTGATAACATCATCAGTGGATGAAGTAAATAGGACTCTGGCTTTTCCAAGTTTCAAACTCCTGCCTCTGCTGTGTACAGTGGATCTTTTTTTTTCATTGATGTTTCTGTTGTGTCACAGGTATCTCCCTTGGATGCCATAATTAGGAATATGGTTTTCTAGTTGTTTTCTATCCTGGTATTTGAATAGAAATCAGATTATGTTGGTGGCGTAAATTCACCATGTGAAATCAATTCTTTATAGGTAAAATTGGAACTCTTCTTCTATTCTTCTCTTGTCTGTTTTTGTCTTATCTGTTTCTGTACAGCTTTTATCATGGAGGGTCACATTCTGATAAGAGTACCAAGATTCTTACAATTAAAGGTTGATATCTAGATTATTAATTAGACATTAATCCAGGCGATAATCAACTCTCGATGACATTGCTAGCCTGCGATATTTACCCGATTAGACTCCAATTTGTGGCTCAACTTTCATTCATGATTTAATCTTAAACGGATAATCAAGACTATGTTGGTTTTTTTTTATCAAGGCTAGGCCAAAAATTCAAGGGCTGGGGCAATTTAGTTGCTGTGGGTGTATGTTTTGTGGCCTGGCAACCTATCGTTAACTCATTACATTATATTATAATGCCTATAAATTATAAATAGGTTGTTCTGTGACACACTTAATTAATGCTTTAACATAGCAGTTTGAAATATGTGCCTTTTATTTTGCTTAATGTAGAATATGCATAATAATTTAGAAACTAGACCTGCATGCAGGAATGACGGGTTTCACTGGTGCCACGTCACTTTCGGTGCCACGTTACCCTTAAACATATGTCACTTCCGATACCAATGAAACCATCAAACAGGTTTCCACATAAGCATTGTAAACATCAAATAAAATGGACGAAGAATCAACCAAATCCAGCAATATCAATTCATTTTATATATATGTTACTTGTAACTGATCCTGGCAAAATTTCATTACTTCCGGTGATAATGAAAATGTTCAATTAGTTTTATGAAATCAGAAATGGCATAAGGCATCATAATGGCGAAAATTGTATGTAAATCGAATGAGAATTGCCACTTTTATAGACCAAAAACCTTGAAAAGTGACTTGTAGAAAATCGTCTATTTCTCGGCAACCGTACACGATAAAAACTATCTTTTGGTATCTATATGATCGTATGGGTTCAATCCATTTGTTGATTGGAATCAAATATCATAATTTGAAATATATTACAAATCAGACTCATTTGAAAAAAATGTCTGTTTTGAAGGCTAAAAATACAGTTTTTGCCAAAATGACATTACTTCCGGTGATACTGAAAATGTTAAATTAGTTCTGTGAAATCATAAATGACACAAGATATCATATGGTGAAAATTTTATGAAAATCGAATAATAACTGACACTTTTATAGACCAAAAACCTTGAAAAGTGACTTAAGGAAAATCGCCCATTTCTCTGCAACCGTACAAGTTAGAAACCATTTTGTGGTATCTGTATGATCGTATGGGTTCAATCTATTTGATCAATAGAATCAAATATCACAATTTGAAAAAAATAACAAATACGACTCATTTGAATAAAATATTGTTTTTTGAAGGCTAAAATTTAAGTTTTGAGCAAATGACGTCATTTCCGGTGGCAGCGCAAGGGGTAAAATGGTTTGACATAGTCCACTATGGCATTAGGCATCCAATGGCGAAAGAAAATTGAAAATCGAATAATAATTGATTCTTTTACAGCCAAAATTACGTGAAAAGTGACTCATGCAAAATTGCCTTTTTCTCGGCAACTGCTTAAATTACAAACTAATTTTCACATACATTCTCTTCGTATGGATTATAGCTACAAGTTTATAAAAGTTACGTAAAAATATTTTAAAATCTGAAAAGCCTGAATGAGTTGTAAATAGGTCAATTTTACGCCTTTTTTCACCTCTTAATCCAATTTGCTAGAAAATGAAAAAGAAATTAAAAAAACTGCTTCCGACATTTTTTGCGCCTTTAAAGGACACACTCTTTGAGTCATATAATTTTTCAAAAAAATAATATTTGTTTTCAAAAAATGTACCTAACTGTCAAAATTGTAGTTTTTGGTAAAATTATGCCACTTCCGGTGCCGACAGATAACACTTTTGGTAATAAAAAAAATGACAATTGAGACAACGAAGCATATGAACTTTGTTTTATACAAATCGAACAATAAAAAATTAATCTAGGACTGAAAAACTGAATTAGCCAATGGAGGCCAAGGAAAATTACTGAGACAAAATTTTTTAACATTTTTGCGCAAGTCAGATGACTCTTTAATTATGTGCACAACACGACTAAAAAATATTCATAAATAAAAAAGTTTTTTGTAAAATTTTAAATTTCCGAAATTTGGCGCCTAATATCTTCGAAGATTTGCCGAAAATCAAAAATCGAAAGTAGCGCAGCTATGTGCCCTGTCTCCAGCTATGCCAAAATGTATCGAAAGTTAAAATCCCATGATTATTGTTAAAATTACCGCAATATTTGTAAAAACGATAACTTCGGTGATTTCGGACATTTCGCATTGTCGCAGAACGTTCAAAATAGCTTTATCCTCTAAGTCACACCCACTTTCCCATTAAAACCGAAGAAATCGTAACGATGCGACACGTAGTTGCTGAGATCTACTCAAAACAAAAGAAGAATAATAATAATAATAATAATAAGAACTAGACCTGCATGCAGGAATGACGGGTTTCACTGGTGCCAAGTTACTCTTAAACATGTCACTTTCGGTGCCAAGTTACACTTGAACATATGTCACTTCCGGTACCAACGAAACCACTAAACAGGTTTCCAAATTAACATTGCACACAAATAAAATGGACGTAGAATCAATCAACCAATCCAGCAATATCAAGTCATTTTATACATTTGTTACTTGTAAATGATCTTGACAAAATTAAATTACTTCCGGTGTTAATGAAAATGTTCAATTAGTCTTATGAAATCAGAAATGGCATACGATATCATATAGTGACAATTTTATGTAAATCGAATAATAATTGCCACTTTTAAAGACCAAAAAACTTGAAAAGTGACTTGTAGAAAATCGGCTATTTCTCTGCAACCGTACAAGTTAGAAACCATTTTGTGGTATCTGTATGGTCGTATGGGTTCATTCTATTTGTTGATTGGCATCAAATACCATAATTTGAAAAAGATTTCAAAACAGACTCATTTGAATAAAATATCTGTTTTGAAGGCTAAAAATTCAGTTTTTGCCAAAATGACGTTACTTCCGGTGATAATGAAAATCTTAAATTACTTGTATGAAATCACAAATGGCATTAGGTATATCATGGTGTAACGTTTATGAAAATCGAATAATAATTGACACTTTTATGGCCCCGAAACCTTCAAAAGTGACCTGTAGAAAACCGTCTATTTCTCGGCAACCGAACAAGTTAGAAACAATTTTATGATATCTATATGACCATATGAGTTGTATTTATATGTGAATTTAAACCAAAAGTTAAAATTATTAATACATATTAAGTTATTTATGGTTGAATAAAACATTGATTTAAAAAGTTTAAAATGCAGTTTTTGACCAAATGACGTCACTTCCGGTGTCAATTTTAAATTGTAATCAACTTGATATGACGCTACATGCTTTTTGAATCAAATGATGTCACTTTTATAAAAATCCAATAATAATTGACTATTTTACAGGAAAAATAACGAAAACAGTGACTTGTACAGAACTGCCCATTTCTTGGGAACTGCTTATATTACAAACTAATTTTAACATACATTTTCTTCGTATGGATTATAGCTACAAGTTTATAAAAGTTACGAAGAAATATTTTAAAATCTAAAAAGCCTGAATAGGTTGTAAATAGGTCAATTTTACACCATTTTTAGCCATTTAATCGAATTTGCTCGAAAATGAAATCGAAATTAAAAAAACTGCTTCCGACATCTTTTGCGCCTTGAAAGGGCACACTCTTTGAGTCAAATAATTTTTCCAAAAAATAATATTTGTTTTCGAAAAATGGTACCTAACTGTCAAAATTGTAGTTTTTGGTAAAATTATGCCACTTCCGGTGCCGACAGATAACACTTCCGGTAATAAAAAAAAATGACAACTGAGACAACGAAGCATATGAACTTTGTTTTATACAAATCGAACAATAAAAAATTAATCTAGGACTGAAAAACTGAATTAGCCAATGGCGGCCAAGGAAAATTACTGAGACAAATTTTTTTAACATTTTTGCACTAGTCAGATGACTCTTTAATTCTGTGCACAATACGACTAAAAAATATTCATAAATAAAAAAGTTTTTTGTAAAATTTTAAATTTTCGAAATTTGGCGCCTAATATCTTCGAAGATTTGCCGAAAATCAAAAATCGAAAGTAGCGTAGCTATGTGCCCTGTCTCCGGCTATGTCAAAATGTATCGAAAGTTAAAATTCAATGATTATTGTTAAAATTACTGCAATATTTTAAAAAACGATAATTTGGTGATTTCGGACATTTCGCATTGTCGCAGAACGTTCAAAATAGCTTTATCCTCTAAGTCACACCCACTTTCCCAGTAAAACCGAAGAAATCATAACGATGCGACACGTAGTTGCTGAGATCTATTCAAATTGGAATCTGAATAATAATAATAAGAATAATAATTTTAACAAAAACAATAGTGTTTCACACAAGCTACGCAGTGTGAAACCCTAATTACTCAATAGAAATAATTGCTATATAAAATGTAGAAGAATTTAACGTTTAACTTGCAGTATTTATAACTAATGATTGAATTTTAGGTTGAATTAATTAATCTTTGCTTTTAAGCATAGATGACAATTTCTTATTTGGGTATATTTAATGTGGTTTGTCTCTGCATTACATTTGTTGAGGCATTTTTTATCTAATGTAGTCCTGTTCAATATGTATTTTTCTCAAATCTTAGAAAATCAGTGAATCTGGAGAATCACTTATTGATTAGGCAGACAGGGTAATATTCTCAAAGGTATCCCATGTTTTAATATTTTTAGTGCCTTTATATTATTATACACTTTTAATAGCCTTGTTTTATCAAAACTATTTTATATTTTGGTAATATTCCCTTTTAACAATAAATGAAAGAAAGTAAAGAACATGTACAATTAAAGCCTTTATACCTCACCATTGTCAGAAAATATGATCTCAGCTTTCATTTGTATGCCGATGAAACTCAACTTTATATTTCATTTACACCTATTTGTCCATCTTCTTTAACAGTAGGATGTTAAACTCCATTTCATTTCATTTTCATCTTCTTTAAATTGATGAAAATTGCAACTTTGATGAAAATTGCAACTTCAGAAATTTATTAGTAAAATTAATTAGAAAATGAATGTCAAAGAACTTTCTAAAATTGAATGATGATAAAACCATCATAGCATCAGTTAAGTAAATATGCACATAATCCCCCTGTTGTAATTGGCAATTGTGATATATTTTCATTTTATTCTGCCCATAATATTGATGCAATCATTAATAATTTTATGTTTATGGGAGTTAAAGTAAATAATATTTATAAATTGTGCTATTTGTAACTGTAGAGGCCACTAAGTGACTTGTTAATTTTCTGGTCACTTCTGGATTAGATAAGTTAAATTCACTTTTAGTTGGTTTAATTACCTTTAAAGCTTATAGATAAAATTGTAAAAATTACAGCATAGTGCAGCTAGACTTGTTACTTCATTAACTAAGAAATGTAATCACATAACTCCTGTTTTATATAATTGGTCCCCCGACTTTCGAAGAAAGTTGGGAACTATTAAAATGGGTTCGTCCGTCTGTCTGTCCTTCTGTCTGTCTCTCTGTCCGTCACACTCTTTGGGGCACAATAACTCTCCTCCCAATTGAGCTAGAATGTTCAAACTTGGTGTAGGTGTTTATCAGGTTGATACCTTGATGAGCATTTTCTGCTTAGGGTAAGCAGAGATGAGCAATTCGATTGGTTGATGCTTAACTGAGGGTGATAAAACTTGGTGTATAGATTACATCAATATCTTGATTAAGGTCAATAATGAGCATTTTCTGCTCAGAAGCAGAGCAATAAGCAATTTGATTGGCCGAGACTTTGAACACAATAACTCTCCTGGCTGAGCTAGAATGTGCAAACTTGGTATAGGCGTTCATTAGGTGGATGCCTTGATGGAATTCGATGATGAACATTTTCTTCTTACATTAAGCAGAGATACGCAATCTGCATTGATGCTTTGGGGTGCGATAACTTTGGTTATAATGAGAGCAATGAAGCTCAGAATATAGATTCATTATATCATTGTACTATGACTAAGTTCGACAGTGAGAATTTTCTGCTTTTAATTGAGGTAGAATGTTTAAACTTGATGTAGCTGTTCATTAGGTTCTGAGTTCAATGATTAACATTTCAAGCTGAAGCTAAACAGAGCTAATCAATTTCATTGGTCAATGCTTTGGGACAAGATAATCTTGATTCAATCTGATAGATAGTGATGAAACTTACATTATAGTTTGATTGCTTGATACTTTTGAAAAAAAAAATAAATAAATGAGCGATTAATTGATATTTGTCATCTATTTAGTTTGGGATTTCGGCGAGGGGACATCAGTCTCACTGTTGGCTTGTTTACACTTGTTACCTGTTCAATATCGAATTGATGTTAAGATTGTATTATTTACTCTTAAATGTTTAAATAATTTTAAAGATTGTATTATTTTCGTTTAAATAATTTAGCTCCTGTTTAATCTCAGATCTTTTAGAACTTCATACACCTGGCCAAACACTATGTACATCAGATAAACTACTTTTAAAGCCCCAAACTGTTCAACTAGTCTCTTATGGTCAGTGTTCTTTTAATTATCAAGCACCTGTTTTATGGAATAATCTACCATTTAGTTTAATATGTTGTACATCTCTGTATTTTTAAAAAAAAAAAAAAAAAACAACTTAAATTTATTTAATCAGTCTTTTATCCGACCCTGTATACAACTGTTAATATGTCCATAATTACCTGGTTTCTTTATGATTACATTGTCACTTTGTAAAGTGCCCCTAAATGTGTTATATGAAAGGGTGCACTCTAAATATGCTGTATTAATAATAAATAACAATTTATTAGATTATTTGAGATCCAAAACAAATGCCTTATAGCCTGCCTTAATATATTTTATTTTCATATTGTCTAATAAATAAATAATTGTTAAATGTTCTTGGTTTCTTTTGTTGGTACTTGTTATTGTTTGTGGGTTAGGTGACTGAATGGTCGAAAAAGGATGCTTTATATCATCAGATCTACATGTATCTTTTGAGTCAAATTGCATGGTTTTGATTTCACAATCGTATGTGACATGGACTAAGGTTGCCTATTCAACCTCATAGTTTCTTCCCACAGCAACCATATTCTAGTCTCGAAATGAGCTAGTTTGTGTTGAATGGACTTAGATTTCATATCCTGTCTTTCTTTTAGCATTGAGTTGGATCTGTGATAGTCAATACAAAGAGATTACATCAATATGTACTCTGTCATATAAAAATCCATGATCATTATAAGGCAAACTTGTAACTATAGTCATGAGACTGACAAAAAGCAGAAATTTAAAAATTATCCATGAACATTATAAGGCAAACTTAAACTATAGTCATGAGACTGCCTAACAGCAGAAATTTAAAAATTATCAATACAATGTAGAAGTGATAACAGATGTTCCAGAATATTATGCTGGCTCTGCTTTACTTGCTGTGCATGGTGGGATAGGGCCAAGAAGAGTATAAGGTGGGTGGGACTGGCAGGTACATGGTTCGCACAAACAGAAGTTTGCCAGTAACTCCGGTCCTGGACACTGAAATTGATGGCAGCTGAATTAAGACAGTTAAAGAAAATGGACATATGATTTGTGTCAAATGACTTATTGGAAAATGCTATTTTTGACGTATCTTTGATATTATGCAAATCTAGGATATCATGTGACTTATCAACATACACGGAAACGACGCAGAAATCAACCGGGCACACCAAGAAATTTCTTTAACCATAACAAACAATCAAATTTGGCTGAGGGGTATGCAATATACGCATAGGCGTACGGGGAAATTTTTGACTGGGGGGGCGGTGGTGGTTGGTGCCCAAAAAATATAGTTAGGTGCTTAGTATGTTGTTACACAATAATAATCATACGGACTCAATGACAGTTAGGGGGGCAGAACCCAAATTGCCCGAAAAATTTTCGGGGTTACAGACACACCCCCCCTCTCCCCCTCAAGAAAATTTTGGAATATTGACGGCTGTTTACCTTTTATTTCAACCGGTGAAAAAAGCAACTTCAAAGTGATCAAATTTAGCTTAATTAGGCTAACTTCAATTTGGTCAAATACAGTCCACCTGCTGACCCGAATTCTAAAAACAATCAATCGTCGCGGAGTATGGGGGCCTCCCCCACGGAGAAAAATTTGAAAATTTAACCACCGCAAATGCGTTTTCTGCTATTCTAGCCCATGTCAGTAACTCCAAAAGTATCCAATGGTTTTGTAACCGAAATCCCACTCCGAATTCCAACCATCCAACCAGACTGTTGTAGCTGCATTTACAAATACTAATCGATGCCCGAAAACTGTCGCACAAAGTAGAATGGCTCCAGACAAACTGTTTTAATCCATAGTCGACTCAGTACAAATTCGTGGTTGTCAATTAAAAGAAAAGTAAAATTAGTGTTTTAGGACTCAAGGACAGTTAGGGAAGCAAACTAAACAGAAATTCAGGTTTACAGACAGCTGCGCCTGTTTTTTCCGACTATATTTCCGATCCGAATGCTGCTAAGGGTGTCTGTTTTGTTATTTAACCAAATCACGTATAAATAAATATGCATTTTAAGTGATTCTAAGGAGTTTTTACCAAGTAAAAAAAGTTCAATTTTTATTTGAAGGCCCATGACAGGTTCTACAATATCTCTTTTGCGATGAATAAGTTCTTGATTTCTAAATCATCAATAAAAGAGAACTAAATTTTATTTACTTGTAATATACACAACTAGAAACAGTTGTTTATGTAACTGTAACTCGTGGCTTACTGTACTGCAAACAAAAGAGGGTTCGAGTCATAAGATTTCTATTTAATTGCCTAACTATAGACACTCTGAATTTAAATTCGCTGTTAAATTGGACACATTCAAGAACACAATATTTTTTTATACAACTTTTACAAAGTACAATTGTGTGCCCAAATTTTCCCAGCATTTGGTGCCCAAAATGGGGGGGCGGCCGCCCCCCCAGCTCGTACGCCTATGAATATACGGGTCTTAATACGAAATTCCAGATACCATGCTGTAGTTATATATGGGTGAAAGCACGTTCATTTCTTTTTTCATAACCAGAAAAAAGATTGTTTTGATGGCGATGGTGCGATTTACCCAAAACACCCAAATCTACCCAAATCCACCATTGTTTAAACTGATATCGCAATAATTTATATCGATTTTTGAAAATATACCGTTCTTTATGTCAAATTGTCATTTTTAATTTAAAATCGTAGCGTTTTTCTGTCAGAATGTGATTTCCACATAACTTTGGAAGTCGTAACCAAGGGACATAGCTCCTCTAATACACAAATCTAACCAAAACAACCATTATGTCAACTCATATCACAATAATTTATATCGATTTTTGATAACATATCGTTCCTTTTGCCAAATAGTCATTTGAATTATAGAGTTTTGTCCCTTCCATATACGATGACCGAACAAGCATGAATTGTTGGATTTTAACACAAGAAGACTGTGATTTTAATATATTACCATTCCTTTAGCTCTATATTGCATAATTTAAAAAATGATATACATGATTGTGATATATGTGGAAATAATGGTTGTTTTGGGTAGAATTGTGTATTACACGAGCTATGTCGCTTAAAGGAGCTAAATCGCCAACATTTGGGACCTAGAAATTGACACAAGTGGGTCGAAACGCATATAATACTCTAATATGAATGTATATAAACTGATTTACATTCAATGGTTTTCGTTTTTACTCTCATTTTAAATCAGTTATGTTCGGCGAAATAAGTCAGCAATGTCAATCGAATGCAAATTTCTAGTGTCTAGTTATTCTGGTCTACATGTGCCGTTTGATTTGCCGCAATGTTTCTAGCCTCGCTCCTCAAGTCTCTTTCTAGAACTGGGGCTAAAACACATTAAGGTACACAATTCATGTACCAATGGTAAAATATTGATTTTGTCTTAAATATTGGATCAGAAGCCCATCTTTTTCCGGTAAGATCACATCATCAATTTTGAACAAATAGTTTCCAATGTTGAAGATGATATTGACTTAGCTACTGGAAATCGCATTTTGAGAGGCATTTTGACACTAAAAAGCTGTGATTTTAAATTTAAAATGACAATTCGGCATATCCGCCCCTGACTGCTAAAAAGTTAATTGACAATGACAGACGCAGTAAAAACACAGATTATTAGTATGTCTGTGAGTAAAGCCCCCGGGCCTTTTGGTCACTATGTAATAGTTGTCGCTTATATCATAGATTTGTAACTAAACATAATCCATTAAGAAATCAAGTTTTTACAGAACTAGATGAGAAAGTGGGTATTTAATGCTAATTTTGCCAATTTTAACCATTAATTGATATTCAATGTCATAAATGCATCATTGTTTAGATCGTAAGGGACATTTTCTTAAAGACGAAAAAGATGGCCGCCTCCTGGAAAACGGAAATTGACTTGTGAAAAATAAAACCGGATTAATAGTACACAAGACGATGTTGTTCAAAGAAACAACCAACAAGTTCTAGTATAAGGCATGAATTTTGTTTGTAAATTGGTGGCAAGGGTACCATGCCATTCTTTCGAAGAAAAACAGGTATGTTTGAAACAAGAGTGACATTGGCAGGAAAGTAGGCGTTGCCGTACGTTGTTTGTTATGTTTTCAGTTCAGATGTCACTGTGACAAACTCAGGACTGTCACTGACAGTGTTACGCCGCTCACTGAACATGATTTGATTGTCGTTATGAAATACGCTTTTCTTGTGTTTAATTATTTGTTACCAAAATGTCAAAATAATCGCGATCGATTGTTGTGTACTCACTGTTTGAAGCTTTCTAAATCTCGTAAAATGCAGTAACAACATCAGGCTCTCATCAGGTAACTAAAGACTAAAAGTAATGATTTACTTTGGCGTGTATACAATCATTAGGGTACAGGTAGTAGTTAAGGAAGGTAGATCCTTGAACTGATTTAAATTAAATACACAAATAAGTAAAATGCCGTACACTTTACAATACATAATTATGGCACTCCACTTTCTTTCAAAGTTTACCAAAAGATAGAATGTCTTTTATAAGAAAAAAGGGATGTGGTCAGTTTTAAATGTTCAATTACATGTATGTAGCCAACTTAATTGCTAGTACTGTTGCATGTTCCTGTAATTTCAGACTTTTAGTAAAAGCATAGATCTTATAATACATGATAATAGTATATTCATGTATGTATATCATATCAATTATAGATAAAAACCAAGCCACTAATTCTGGGTCACAGAAGACATCAACAGTGAAAAGAACACCATCATCTGTTAGTACAGGGAGCTCAACTGGTTTAGGAAGTCCGGATAGTAATGGAGGTGAGATGGAAGAACATATATTACAATTAGCCTACCTGTTATTCATAATTAAAACTTTATGTTTGGTTTCGATATTGGAATGACTTTAGCTTATTGGCTTTTTGTTGATTTATTTTTTCCGGTGATTGTATGTAGACCTGTAAAAAAGAAAGCAATATTGAGTATTGGTAGCATATTATTATACTTACTAAACTGTGCGTTACTTCAGTTATGGATGGGTCAAGCTTTTTTTTGGGGGGGGGGGGGGGAGATTTTATGCAAGCCAGCTTGATTACTAATATTTGATTGGCAGGCCTGGAAATAACGGTTTTAGATGTACCTGAAAATAATGTCAGGCACTAATGAAATGGTACCTGACATTTTCAACATAGTGTTGATAATATCAGTATAAAAGACAAATCAGTGCCAGACAAAATGCTAGAGGTTTTGTGCCTGACATAGCCAGAATCTGTGCCTGGCATTGTCAGTGACAGGTGCCTTATTTCCAGGCTTGGTACTGGTCTGGTACTGATATTCATAGTGGATGATAATTTCCCTTATACTTCTAGGCTGGCTCTATCGATTGCTGTAAAATATTGAACAAGGGCGTGATGTTGTCTTTCCTCAGAACTGATCAATATTTAAATTTTGATGAAAAGTACAAATGTATTTTAAACCCAAATCAAACGAGTTTAGCCATCTTAAACTTCGATCATTTGCAAGGGAACACTCACAAAATGGTACACATACAACTGTTGTAAAATCTATGTACAATAATCGCACATTACTTGTTAGTGCCCAACATCTTAACTTATTGTCAAGTCCTACATGTACTTTACAATTTGTCAATGGTATCATCTTTTTTTTCAACTTGAATACTTTATAGTGTTGTGCTCTCTGCTTGGATCTAGTTTTACTATTATTTAGTAATTATGCATATATTTGATTTTAGGTCCACCAGTGCTACTGTTGTCTGATGATTTTGAAGAAAGGGGTGATTTGGGTATGGCTTTAAAGTTTAATAAGAATTTGAAAACTAAGAAAATATTACCATTTACTGATATACTGTTCATTTTGAGCTGTAAAGCAAGGCCTGAAATGTTTATTTGTTTTGTTTTCTACATGAAGCAACATATTCATAAAGACCCCAAACCAGATAATTGTACCATATTGAAAAAATGAAATATTTATTTTATGTTTTTGTAAGCTCTCATTTAAATCGAGTGTATAATTTTGTTGCCTCTTGTCAATTCACCAGTTCAAAATTCTTTTAAACACCCTATAAGTATAACAATTTTTAAGAATGTTTTTCTGTGATTGTTCAGTTAGTCCAGTTGACCTACGAAGGAATCTAGTCAAAGTTTAGAGTCACACATCTTTTTTCACTGTTATTGTCCCTGTCAGTGAAACCTTGTAAATGCACTTCAATTTGACATTTTTGAGACATTTTCTATTTAATCTTGGTAGGGTTATTTAATGAGTTGTACCATATATAAATTCAGACTCTGTATTACACATTGATTTTATATACCAGTACATGTATTGAGATTATGCATCTGTCATCAAAACTTTATTTGAGTTTAACACAAAGCTGATGGTGGGTATATTTGGCTATATTCCTTGTGTGGCAATGCTATTTTTAAAGCAATGATACAATCTATCTATACCATATCAAAAGCTCCCAGCAAATGTCAGTTGTGACCATGCAATGATTAATTACATTATGATGACCTATACATGTACTATTTATATAGTGTAGAGTATATCCTACCAGAATTAACTAATATTCATTTCTTTACATCGTAAAGGGGCAGTTTGATGATTTATATTTCATATAATTATGTCTAGTTTTGAAATTAAAATAAAAACGGAAATGATTGAATATATATCAGTTTATATACATGGACATTCATATTACATTATTATATATAATATATATGTGTTGCTACCTATTTGTGTCAATTTGTAGTTCCCAAATATTAGCAACTTAGCCCCTTTAAATAATACCACGGGGCATGGACCATGATAATACATTTAGGTAGACTCCACTGTAGTTATAAATTGGCTTCTATCTTATTTATATAATTTGGATAACTGGTGTGAAGTATCAGACCCAGGTTTCACAAAGCATTTTCAGGCTTAGACATGCATTATACAACAGCTTAATCTTCCGTGTTATATAAATTATTAATTACACATTATTTTACATGATATCATTGATAAGACCATACACAACTCAAGATGCCATTGGTTGGAAGTTGCTTAGAACGGTTCTGCCATTTAATGCTTTAATTTAAAAATGAATAATCAAGCCCTAAACAACAAACTTTTTAAAAGGGCTATATTTTAGTTAAAACAGGACGAACAATTTTGATTAAATTCTCAACTTAAAATTGCATTATGCAAGAACAAAATCTGCTTATTACAGGTCTTTCTTTAGGCCTGAAATGTTATCTAAATAATCAATTAGACATTTATTAACTTATCCAGACCATAATAAACTCTTGATGTCAAGGCTAGCATTCAATGTTGGCGGATTAAATTCCTATATGCCGCTTAACGGCCATTGATAATTAAGTCAATCAAGTGGATAATCGAGACCATGCTGTTTATATTAATGATTTTAGTATTGATGACCGAGTCTATGTGAATATTTCATTCGCTTCATTCTCGGCTAATAGTGGATCAATTTGACTGAAATTTTCAGCAAATTACCGTTACACTATCTAGTTTTTAACTATTATAGTGAGAACTGCCATCTCTTTATCTTATCTCCCATATGTATCTTTAAGTCTTAGAATTTTTTGTGTAGTCCCAAAATGACCTAGTTTGTGTTGAGTGGACGTTAAACCCCATTTCTCTCTCTCTCTAGAATTTTTTGTGAAACGAGAACTGGTTCTAAAAGTTTATTGCAGTTAACTGTGAAAGATACTATTCGAACAGCACAATGCTATATCGTCTCACATTGACAACCACAGGTTAACTGATTTCTCTCTTTCGCATATAGTATATGGACATTACTATATGACTTTGAGCTCCTTGATCATGAAACTAATTAAAACAGTGACATGCTTGTACCAGTACCCGGAAGATAAATGTAGAAAAGTTCAGTATCACTAATAATGGCTATATCGGCTTGGCGGATGTTAGTGAAATACAGATTATTTTATTTCAGGAATTACAGACCCCCAATCACCCATGCGAACAGCTTCACGTTTGTCAAAAACGCTGACAGAAATAATACATGATAGAGATGCATTACCCTTATTTATTAGTTTTATGGAATCCAAGAAAGCGGATCATTTTATACGATTTTGGTTGGACGCCGAAAGTTTTCAAATTGCCACACTCACTAGAAAACGGACACAATCTTTTAAATCAGCTAGCTCGACTTCTCTCAGTAACCAACAGAACCAGACATCAAAGCCAAATTTAGAAAATGTGGAAGTAGCTAATGGACAGAAATTACCTGATAGTGTTGATAAGGCTAGTGAAAATTCTAGTAAAATCCAATCACATCATCAAGTTGTTGTTGATGAAGGAGAGAATATAAATAAACCATCTGAGCAAAATCCAGGGTGTGTTGACATTGAATCAAATAAAAGTGATACAGAAAATAGTAGAGTTAATGAACGATTGACTAAAACACAGGAAGAAGATGGTGATACTAGTGTTCAATTACGTCAAAGTGCTATAAATCCGAACTCTTCCGCAGCCTCATGTGATAAAACTGGTGTAAAAAACAGACATCTTTCAGAACCCATTGCGTCTGATGAAACCAATGAAAATTCAGGTTCAAGTCCAAAACATAGACATGCATCTGAATCCAATATTTCAACTTCACCCGTTGAAGTTAATGAAACACGTAAACCAAAGCCATCACTTTCTATAGAAGAATTGAAAGAAAAATTAAAAAAGAGTAAGTCATCAGTTTTCATGTATCTTTAGTTTGTATTTGTATACATGTACCGTATATAGATATGTATATATATATTTTGTATGAGAGCTACAGTGGCTGAATAAAAAAGATCTTGGGTAAGTTTCTGAGGATTTTCTGACTTGGTTTCCTGTTGTCAGTGGTGCAAGATGGAGGAGCCTAACTTGAACAATATTTCGTAGTTCGGATGGTACAAAAACTCAGGGTTCTGTGTACACATTGGCATGCACGTAAAAGAACCCTTGATAGTTGGAATCCAAAATAAGAGTAGGGTGTAGCCTCACTGTAGGGGAAAAATTTATCTCATATTACACTGCATGGCGTAAGCCCGTCTTCATTATCTCAGAAAAGTAAGATCTTAAACCCCATCACATTTATCATCTATATAGTCCTATATTTTTCAACTGATTTTAATGTAATGGGGTATGTTGTTTCATTATATATGGATATTAGATGATCGTTTCGCTTTTAAACCATTATATGTATTTTAATCACATGATGAAGTTTTCTTTCCTGTTATTAATAAAGTTTTCATTTTAGGTATAGAACGTGATGCTGTAAATATTTTTACTAAATACATATCCCAAGATGCCACCCGCCCAATTGGAGTTTCAGACGAGCTTCGAAATGAAACAATAAGTAAGTTTACAAACATAAACCTTTTTTTTATCTAATAATGTTTTCTTTTTTATTTTAGCCGTTGGTCCGATTGAATTTGTCTATAAAGCATGTAATATCAATTTCTTTCAAGGTTATATTTGCCGTGAAGATGGAGAAGTGGACCCAACTTGTTTTACTAAATGTCAAAAATTTGCTGTAGATATTATGCAAAAAAAGTAAGTTGAATAATTTTATAAGAAAGCAAAACAAGACAGAGTTTGTACCTTATTAGAAGTATATCTAACTTGAAGATAGTACTGGTATTTTGAATACTGGTACTGTATTTTTGGGTGTATTAGGTGCATGCAAAGATAAGTTGCAGGGCAAGTTTGGCAGAGGTGTTACAGGAAAAAATAAAAGTGCATGGTTCAGTGGACCTTTCTCCAGCGCCTTGTGAAACATGTGTCATACCATACGCGACTCAAATCCACCTGCGATTTATAGCAGGCTTCAAAATTAGCAGACGCAAAGACACAAAAAGTGTGCAGCGTGTTAAAATTGAACTAGAATGCAAAGTTTTGCGCCTACGGTAATTGGGTTTAAAAGGCAAATTTTAAAACTTATGTCCTTCTACTACTAAACACTCTGAAAAGGTTGAAAACATTTATGACAAACTTTCACCTAAGACAACCTCTGAGTCTCAACGAAGAGAACGGATGTAGTCGGTCACGCGTAACTAAACCAATGAAATAACAAAAAATCCTCCTCCTGACAATTATATATGCAAGACTCAAACAATGTGATATTATTGATGAATCATATTATTCCTGTTCCAAAAAGGATTGATTCTTAAGAAGGCGAAATAGTCATTTCCCACGGTTTACTCAGCCGTAACTAAAATACTTTGGAGGTACTGAAGTAGTTTTTATACGCCCACATGGAAATGTGGTCGTATATTGCCGTCGCCCCCGTCTGTCGGTCCGTCCGTCCGTCCATCGTCCACAATTTCTTGTGAACGCTCTAGAGGCTAAAGTTAATATCCGATTGACTTGAAATTTATACACCGTGTTTAAGGTTGTGAGACGAAGAAGCCTATTGATTTTCAGCGATATCCGATAATTACTACCAGAGTTATGACCCTTGATCACTTTGAAAAATCTTGTGAACGCTCTAGAGGCTATAGTTAATATCCGATTGACTTTAAATTTATACACAGTGTTTAAGGTCAGGAGACGAAGAAGCCTATTGATTTTCGGTGATATCTGATAATTACTGCCAGAGTTATGACCCTTGATCACTTTGAAAAATCTTGTGAACGCTCTAGAGGCTATAGTTAATATCCGATTGACTGTAAATTTATACACAGTGGTTAAGGTCGTGAGACGAAGAAGCCTATTGATTTTCAGCGATATCCGATAATTACTACCAGAGTTATGACCCTTGATCACTTTGAAAAATCTTGTGAACGCTCTAGAGGCTATAGTTAATATCCGATTGACTGTAAATTTATACACAGTGTTTAAGGTCAGGAGACAAAGAAGCCTATTGATTTTCGGTGATATCTGATAATTACTGCCAGAGTTATGACCCTTGATCACTTTGAAAAATCTTGTGAACGCTTTAGAGGCTAAAGTTAATATCCGATTGACTTTAAATTTATACACAGTGTTTAAGGTCATGAGACGAAGAAGCCTATTGATTTTCGGTGATATCCGATAATTACTACCAGAGTTATGACCCTTGATCACTTTGAAAAATCTTGTGAAGGCTCTAGAGGCTAAAGTTAATATCCGATTGACTTTAAATTTATACACAGTGTGTAAGGTCATGATAAGAAGAAGCCTGTTGATTTTCAGCAATATCTGATAATTCCTGCCCGAGTTATGACCCTTGATCACTTTGAAAAATCTTGTGAACGCTCTAGAGGCTAAAGTTAATATCTGATTGAATTTAAATTTATACACGGTGTTTAAAGTCATGATACAAAGAATCCTATTGATTTTCAGCAATATCCGATAATTACTGCCAGAGTTATGACCCTTGATCACTTTGAAAAATCTAAAGTTAATATCCGATTGACTTTAAATTTATACACACTATTTACGGTCATGATACAAAATAGCCTATTTATTTTCAGCGATATCCGATAATTACTGCCAGAGTTATGACCCTTGATCACTTTGAAAAACCCTGTGAATGCTCTAAAGGCTAAAGTTAATATCCGATTGACTTTAAATTTGTACACAGTGTTTAGGGTCATGATACGAAGAATCCTATTTGATTTTCAGTGATATCTGATAATTTCTGGCAGTTGATCACTTTGAAATATCTTGTGGACAAAGGCCTTGAGACAAACCATCAAAACTATTCTAATCATTTCTGATAATTATTTAATGGGCTATTACTCGTAATAAGATTATCATGTGTTGTAAATGTTCTCCTTACTGATAAAAGAAACAATATGCGACAACCCTTGTTGACTGCCCGGACGACTTAGCTGTTGTGGGCGTATGTTTCGTTGCCTGGCAACCTATCTTTTCATGTAAACATTGATTACTGCATTTTTTAAACACTAAAACCAAGAAAATATACCCATACATATTTTGTGAACAAGGGGGGGTTGAATGGACAAATGATCAAGTTATGTTTCATTTAACATCAGATAGAAAAATGTTGCATTAATTTTTATATGCCCACATTGAAATGTGGGCGTATATTGTCGTCGGTCCAGAGGCTAAAGTTAATTTCCGATTGACTTTAAATTTATACACAGTGTTTAAGGTCATGAGACGAAGAAGCCTATTGATTTTCAGCGATTTTCAATAATTTGTGCCAGAGTTATGGCCCTTGAGCACTTGTGGATACTCAAGAGGCCAAAGTTAATATCTGATTGACTTCAAATTTAAACACAGTTTTTAAGGTTATGAGACGAAGATTTTCTGATAATTACATAATGAGTTGTTACTCTTAATCAGATTTTAGTGTATTATAAATGTTTCATTACCGTAAAAATATGCGATAACTCTTGTTGACTGCCCATATCAAGCTTTATATACATGTATATATATATTTTTTTTATGAAATAAAAAAAAAATTCAACCCATCCAATCAAAGCAGAGCTACAATGAGTTTTTTTTTCTTGAGTATTGTTACCAAAGCGTTCCTAATGTTATTTATGTTTTCTTCTGGGTATGATAGAATAAATGGGACATAATACTGCCTATTATTTACCAGTATTCATTTCAATTTAATCTTGCTAGTTTCGATATTGAAATGAACTGAATTATATCTGGTGTAAGTTTGCCTTGTTGGTGCAAACTGATCCCGCAGTGAATATTCGCTTGGCCGCTACAATCACTGATAAGCATGACATCGACGAGGCTTAATGAGTACGGCATATTAACTTTTTTACTCCGACAAATTAAATTCTCAAACATTTTTTTGAGATAAAAGAAAAATAAATAAAGACGTTTGAAGTATTTGTAGTTAAAAAATATTTCCTATTTAGTGTAAATGGGTATTAAAATGAGTAAAATGCATCATTTTGCCCAAAGCAGTTAGGTGTTAAGTAAACATTGCACGAGCCGTTGAGCCAATGACTGGCGGCGTGTGCAGTCAACGCACGTGTTGTGGACAATCATCTGTTACAGAGATAATTCGTAAGTAATTCTCTGTGAAACAGATTGTTGTTGGTGGTGCAGGATAGAGAGCCAGGCAAGGAACAGCATCTAGTCAAACAAATGTTACAAAAACATGAGGTCCTGTTTATAGGTTGTCGTGCACATTGTAGCATTAAAGAACCTTTGACAATTCAAATTGGAAATAAGAATAATCCGCAGTATCAATATTAGCATATCTATAGAAATAAAAGTAATATATTGTAATGAAAAAAGTATTTGTCTGTGATCAAATAGTAAAATCTTTTATTTCTTTGTTTCAGTTATTTTTCAGCATTTCAGGGTAGTGAATATCATTGTAAACATCAAGTTGATATTTTAACCAGTGGTAAAGTGTATTTAGCGGATATTTTATATAATGAGATGGCTCTATTTTACTTAACAGAGGTAATCAGTATTTTCATACCAACATGAAATTGTTCATTTACAATTCCTGCTCAATTATTATCCCACGTCGAACGAAATTAGGGAGGCATATTGAAATAGGGTCTGTCCGTCTCGATTTCGTTTCCAGAGCATATCTCATAAATTGTTCAAGATATCTTTTTGAAACTTTGTACACACATCAACCATTATAGTAGTCGTGCATATTGCTATTGATGAATTTCTGGATTTTTTTTTGTTTCCATGGAAACAGGAAACATTAACACACACACATTAACCTATTACAGTAGTTGTGCCTGTTTAGGAATTTATGGGATTTTTATTTTTTGCATTTCCATCTTTTTGAAACTTTGACACACATCGATTTATTATATAAGTTGTGCATTTTGCTATTTAGCCATTTCTTGGATATATATTTTTTGTGTTTCCCTGGGCACAAGACTTAGTTTTTGGTGTTCAATTTTGTTTCCGGAGCATATCTCATAAACCGTTGAAGATATCTTTTGGAAACTTTGTACACACATCAACCCATTACAGTAGGTGTACCTTTTGCTTTTTAGGAATTTCTGGGATTTATATTTTTTGTATTTCTATGGAAACAAATTTACCTTGTTTTTTGGTCTACAATTTTGTTTCCGGAGCATATCTCATAAACCATGCAAGATATCTTCATGAAACTTTGTACATACATCGACCTATTACTGTAGTTGTGACCCATTCAATTATACTAATCATTAATTTTGAAAATCTTGCTTGTAATAAATTATCTACATACATGTATGTTGTAGAGTGGTGGAAACATGAATAAATGTGAAGATTGTACTAAATCATTTACATACAAGCGTAAATGTCTCCAGTACAAAAACCTAATGATACTTTGCATAAATTATAGATATGATGCCTGTTCTAGGTTATTTGGGTATTTGCAATTGTACTATTCTTTTATTGACTGGCGCAAAACTTTGTAACAATATAAACAGCTATATATTACATGAAAGTCATATACATGTATATTTATGTACAAGCTATATATATACCGGTAACAGATCTTTTTTTAAATTGAGCTCCAGTCTTCTCCACTTGCAAAATATCTCTATTTGGCATATTTGCTAATTAAAGTAGTCATATCTAATTTTCAAAACCAAAGTTTAATGTCATAAATTATCTCAAATCTTCTAGTTAATCAGTTATTAGTTTTCAGAAATAGAGATTAATATCTAATACTGGTAAAAAGGGCAACAATATTAGGACCAATGACACTGTTTGTGAAATCTGATACATTTTTATATTGATTGCCAATAGAATAAAGAAGTTATTTTTCCTAATTTCTTCCAAACAAGTGCAAGGGCGCGGGATGTTGATGACTAGTCATCTTGGGTTCATGGTCCATTTTGAAAGAAACGGAACAGAATTGTGTCACTACAGGTCATTGTGACTCAGGAAATATTGTCAAATATCTTCTATAAACAGGTTCAGCCCCAAAATTAATTTTTAATTTAGACTAATTGTATTTCCATTTTAATGATTTCAGTTTTTAGAACAAGAAGATGCCAGCCAACTTTTACAATTTTGGATGGCTGTAGATAATTTTCAACAACATTTAGCGTCCCAAGAAGGCAAATATGATGGAATGCAGGCTCAAAGTGATGCTATGGTATTTTACGATAAGTAAGTCATGTGATGCTTTTTGCTGACATTTGTGGAGTCTTTAAGGGAATAAAATGTAAAATAAAAAAGGTTTCCCATGTTTTTAGAATTAGGAATGTTGTTTGATCTTTCACTTAGAAGATGTGCTGATGGAATTCCTTGTTAGTGGTGCAGGATGTTAGTCCTGGCAAGGAATAAAGTATAGTCATTTGGATGATATGGAAAACTTAAGTCTTGTGCTCACAGGGGCTGCACAAAAGAACCCTTGATAGTTGGATTGTATGGACAAAATTTCTCTCACATCACACTGTATGGCAAATGTGCTGTCTCCATTATTCCACTCTTTGAAGAATGTTGAACATTAAACCCCATTTGATTTCATTTAGTTTCTAACACTATTCCAGAAATTGAGTTTTAAGATTTTTGTTAATAATTCAATTATAATTGCGTAATTTTTAAACTTTTATTTGAAAATAAAGTGTAGTTTTATTTATTGTTTAGGTATTTTTCTCTACAAGCTAGTCAGCCACTAGGGTTTGATGATAAAACAAGATTTGAAGTAGAGAGTAATATATGTAGAGAGGAAGGACCATTACCAGATGTCTTCTCTAAACCTAAAGATATAGTTTTACGTACTCTAGAAAAGGTACGAATAGTTACTTTGTCTTGTGTAATTGTTTGTGTGTGGGGTGACTCCTTCCCGCACCCACCCCCCCATTTAAAATCAAAGTGACGATAACCAAGAATGTCCATTAAGTAGAATTGATTGAATTGAATGACTTTTTGACCTAACTATTTAAGTAGAATTGATTGAATGGCTTTTTGACCTAACTATTTAATTTCTGGCATTTTGAGGCATTAAGAAATAGAAACTCTTTTATAAAGTATTACAGAAGATGGGTTCAGGGAGTTGGGTGGCCAGTGGTTTTGATTCCCCGCTTGTACATGACAAGAGTAAAGTCACCCGTCCAACCTCATGGGTTCTCTCCTGGTCCTCCAGTATCCTCACATGGTTCTCTCCTGGTCCTCCAGTATCCCCACATGGAAACATATGTTAGTCCCGAAATGTTTTAGTTTGTGTCACATGGATTTTAACCCCATTTCTCTATCTTTCATACATAAGTTCAAAACAATATTAGAGTAATTTATATGGCACTTACTGGGAGTAATACCCAAAGTTGATCTGTATCTGTATTTTTTCTCACAATTTCCCCATAAAAGAGATGCATTTTAAAGTAGCCAGATGCTTTATCTATGATGGCAGTAATCATTCATAGCTTAAGGTTCTGACTGAAATAGTAAATGTTATTTTAATCATAATTTCAGGTATATTTTGAACAATTTTTAAAAAGTGAAATGTATTATAAATATTTATCTGACCTGATCTCAACAGTTAATATGGCACAAGATTTGCCAACCAAACGCAAACGCACAGGTGAGCAAATTAAATAAGATTATTTGTGTATTTTTAAAAGTTTTCTCAGATTCTTACATTATGATGTTTTAATATAACAATGTGTCATTTGCATGCTACACTAAAATATCAGATTTCTCAAGGATTAATCCTTGCTAATATGTACTCAGATTGATTTTTTTTACAATTTACTAAACAATCAAAATACCAACGATATATTATTATCTTCTGGCATCAATTGGATGTCAAACTGCCCCATCAATTTGGTTCCCAGCAAATAAAAATGGAAAAGAATTGATTCTACTTTCACAATTTTGTAGTTAGAAAGGGATTCTATATCACTAAAATCATGCATACAGTCTTTCATATATATATATATATACACTGAGCACCATGGAAAACGCATCACTTAGTTTTTCGTATAACAAAATGATCCTGTAAACATATCTTATTTATTTTGCTTCTTATTGCCAACAATATTCAAATGGGAACACATCAATAACAACACATTTTTAAACTTATGGATGTTTAATCTGTAATCAACGGTACAAAGTCAGAGGGTCAAAACCAAAAGTATGACACAGATGTCAGTAGCGCATGTGTCCTCCAAAGGCTCTTACGCACACTGCGCAGCGACGTGGCATGGAATTAACCAATGTTTGAAAGAAGGCGAGCAAATTGTTCCATTCTTGGACAAGAGCAGCTTGTGGTGTGCATCTGTGGTCTCCAATACAGACGGCGTCCAATCTCATCCCAGGCATGTTCTATCGGTGCCATGTTTGGAGACATGGCTGGCCAGTCGAAGACATTGATGTTGTTAGCAGCCAGGTAGTCCATACTGATATGGTATGCAAACGTGCATTATCCTGTTGGAAGTGGTGAAGTTGTGGGTGCGCCCAAAACATCGGAGCTACAATTGGTTGCAAGACATCATCACGGTAGGCTACAGCATTAACGCGACGCCTGCAAATGTGTTGAGGGGTCCGGTGATGAAATGTGAAGCCTCCCCACACCATTACACTTGCCCCACACCATCGATCCGTTTTGAAGACGCAGCAGTCTGCAAGCCGTTCCCGCAGACGTCTCCACACAGGTTGACGGCCATCAGCGTCACAAAGATGAAAGCGGATCTCATCACTGAAGAGCCATTCTACTCTTCTCCATGCTGCACCTGTTCGAGTCGTTGGGCGGAATCTGTCACGCAGATGAGTGACCCATATGTAGCGGTCTTGAGTCAGGGTTGTAACGCGATGTGGACCAGGATGTTGACGGTGACATGTTGATCCAGTAACTCGAACACTTTCCACCAACTTTACAATAGTGAACTGATGATAATTGAAGTGTCTGGCAATAGCACGTGTAGACATGCCAGCCGTGGACATTCCCATGGCTTCATTCCGTTGATTTTCAGTAAGTCTCGGCATCTCTAGCTCGATTCCTTCACACGTTCAACAACAAATTACGACAGATTGACGTTTCACAGTTCATGTACTGCACATTAAGTTGAAAACATGCTTTTAAAGGGCTCATACACAATGCTGCTTGTGAATATTAGGGTTTTTCATGTGCATCTTGTGCAATTTTTTTTGTGCACACAGGCTGATATTTTTTGCGTTTGGGAGCATTGTGGGAAACAATAGTTCATAGCATTGCATAATATTATACATACAAAACCACCTAGTAATAAAATATTTGGGAAAAAAGTGATGCGTTTTCCATGGCGCTCAGTATATACATGTATACCCAAAAAAGAAAATACATTTCTATAAATGACCAATGCCCTACTACTTGTGTTACTATGTACATGTAATTTTTGAATGTAATTCAAGTAAATACATTAAACCGATAATTCTTTTCAACAGGAAGTGATGCATCATCAGAACATAGTGGTGGAAGTCAGAGTGTTGGAGCTGAGAGTCTTTCATCTCATAAAAATACTCTACTAGCCATGGATAGCAGTAGTATTAAAAAAGCTCTCAACAAGCTTGATATAGATATGCGAATTGATAATCAACTATTAAATCCAGAAGAATTATGGAAACGACCAGTTGAAAAGTTAGTTTGATGTTTGTGTAATTGAAAAGGCAGAAAATATGAGTTGAATAATGCCCCTTTTTTTTCTCTCTAAAATTAGAGTAATTTCCCTTCAGTTTCTATGTTGAAGATATGTGGTAAATCTTTGACCAGATTGTCATTCAGTGATAATTTATGTACATGTATGATGATAGATATTAAGGAGAATTAGAGAAGAGAGTGAAACAATATAGTGAAATATTGTTCTCTTTTATTCGTAGCATTAAAGAATCAAATCATTAAAAGCAACCCATGTTTTGTTGCAGGCATTTACTCTCCATCTTTTGGTATTAGCTACAATTATTGACTTCTAATCAAAATATTTCAAAATTAAATTTATATACCTCCAAAATTTTGAATTAAGTCCATTTACACCAAAATTTAAAAGAAGGGTACCACAGGCATTCTAAAATATAAAATAACTCCAATCCATTAGTTTATTTATCTGGAAATTGTCTTTAATTTCAGAAAAATGTCTCTAGGAAGTGTCAATGATTATGGACAGTTTGTATCAGAGTTCACTCGAGAACCAGATCATAAAGAGAAAAAAGGTTATTACTAAGAGCTAAAAACTATTAATCATCTGGAATTTTAAGGCTTTATTATCATTTTCAGAAAATGTTTTAAATAATTTATCTGTCCTTAAAACTGGAAATAAATGGTCAACTTAATTACTGTACAATTAAAAAAGGAATTATGTAAGAGCAAAATTTGCCTATTGTCAGACATTTTTTTTCTAATTCAAATGTTATATAAATTATAATTGAGACTTACTCACATGGTCAGCCATGATCAACTCTCTAGGTCATCAAGTGGCTTAGACATTGAAAGGATTAGAAAATCCTGCCTGGCAAATTGGTATTTTCCGGTTATGCATGACATCACTCATGTAGACAACAGATAATTTTTGTTATTGTGGTAATTGTACTTAAAATTGAGAACATAAACACACTGTGGGCAGAGTTTCTGTCTGCAAACTGTCAAAGACAATTTACGGCAATTTCTTGCCAAAACTTCGAACATTCATAACCTTGCTTTCAAGGAAAGCAGGGAACTATTAAAACGGGTTCATCTGTCTGTCTGTCTGTCTGTCTGTCTGTCTGTCAGTCCATCGATCACACTTTTTGGGACACAATAGCTCTCTTTCTAATTGAGCTAGAATGTTCAAACTTGGTGTATGTGTTTATTAGGTCAATGCCTTGATGGAGTTCGAAGAGAAGCATTTTCATCTTAGGGTAAGCAGAGATACACAATTTGATTGGTTGATGCTTTGGGACACGATAACTTTAGTTCTAATTAACTCACAGTGATGAAACTTGGTATATAGTTTCATTACATCAATATCTTGACTAAGAATGATAACAAGCATGTTCTGCTGAGGGTAAGCAGAGCGATAAACAATTTGATTGGTCGAGAGTCGACTTTGGAAAACAACTCTAATTGAGCTAGAATGTTCTAGCACAAAGGCAGAATGTTCAAACTTAGCGAAGGTGTTCATTCATTAGGTCAATGCCTTAATGGAGGTCAGCATTTTTTGCTTAGCGTAAACAGAGTTAAGCTATCTGATTGGTTGATTCTTTGGGGCCCGATAACTTTGGTTAAATTGAAGTGAGAGCGATGAAACACTTGATAATAATACGGATTCATTATATTCTTACCTTGACTGAGTTCGATTGTGATAATTTTCTGCATCGGCTAAGGAGCGACAAGCAATTTGATTTGTCAAGACATTGGAACATAACTCTGTTTTAAACTTATTTAGATGTTCATTAGGTGAATGTCTTGACTAAGTTCAATGATTAACATTTCAAGCCAAAGCTATGCAATTTCATTGGTCGATGCTTTTGGACAAGATAACTTTGATTCTATCTGATAGGGGGTGATGAAACTTAGTGTATAGTTTGTTTGCTTGATAGTTTTGAAAAAAATAAAAGGTGCAATTAATTAATATGTGTCATCCATTTATTTTGGGATTTTGGCAGGGGACATCAGCCTCACTGTTGGCTTGTTTTTCTTTGAAGCATATTTATTATCCAATGTGATTGCAGAAATATTGATTTTACTTGTAAAATACAGAGTAAAAGTTTGATCATTTTATGTTACAATCTTTATAGTTTCTTTAATATTCATGTAATTTTATCCAATATTATTTTCAGCATTGTTTTTTAAGAAAAGTCGCACAAAAGAGAAGGTAATTAAAACTCAATATTTAAGACAACTATCAGGGGCATGCTCAGCAATATTTAGTTTCACACATGCATAGGCTTTTAGAGTGGAGTGACATTGCTTCACACATTTGTTTGACCAAAGTTATTTCACTGAATCATGAATGTATGAGAAAAAATATGCTTTAGGCTTGTACCTAAATATAATGATTAATATGAGGAAAAATTGGATCAGGCTCATTTTTAAGTGATTGGTATTTCATGTCTTGCTGCACAAAGAAAACAATTTCACCCAGCTCCCTGGTAAAGGTTGTCACTTCTGAAAGGTACAGGAAACTTTGCATAAGTCGGATTCGTATAAACTGGATCTCTGCTCAACACAGATATAATTGTTTTGAACCTTTGAACCTGCACGGTTTTCATGTTAAATTTCTGTGCGTAAGTCGGATCTCCTATGTCAGATCTTTGCTCAACTCGGATCAAAATGTTTGGTCCATTTAATCCAGTCCGGCTTTTTTCCTTCGCCTAAGTCAGATCGGCAGTATGTTCAGAATTTGAATAAGTCAGTTTCGTACCGATGGTCTAAAATGCAGTTAGATATTCCATGCTGCAGATAGCCCCCAAAAATACTTTCCCGTATGATTTTGACTCAAATCAGCCTATTTAACGTGATGCAATAATGGAATTTTCACGGAAAATCTGAAACTCACTGTCTACTGTACGAGACACTTTCCAGGAAAATTTAGGATATTTTTCAACGATGGTAACAAAACGGAATTTATCCACTCGCATGAAAACAAAAGCTTGAAATGTATATTGAATCAATTATTATCTGGCTCTTGCTTATCTATCACCCATAGTGGATGTGGAAGTAAAACTCTAGGAACAAACGTAAGGCTCTTGCGGTTTATTTCTAATCAAGATCGAGCTAAGATTGAATTTTGGTCTTCGGCTAACTCGGATCTTCGCTGAACTTAGATAAAATTGGTCAGTCCACTTAGATCCAACTTAGGCAAAGTTTACTACTGTAGTTAAAAAAAAACCCCATTAAATTTAAGAAGTTTGCTTATTTCATTATTAGATTCTAAAATAAAACTGCATGAATATTTTTGGGTAATCTTTAAATAAAATAAAAAATGTGATTTCAGGAACAAGAGGAGATGGCATTACAAATTGCTCAGATGATTTTAAATGATGTTGCTACGATGACAAAAACAGGTGATTTATGTTCAGGAAAAGATAACCCATCAACTAGCGCAATACCACATAAACAACAACCTAAGTTATAGCAGTAACTTGTAGCATTTAATATTTTATTGAGTTTTTAATTTCTATATTATGTTTTTATAAAAAGAGCAAAACATTCTTAGAAATCTAAGATAAGTAAAATTTGATTTACATAGATGCAATTTTTTAGTGACTATATGGTGGAGATAAGCTTTCTGTATGAAACATAGGTACATAAATAATATTTTCTATTGAAAGTATACTTACAATACTATATTGTCACAAACAAAATTGTTGCATAACATAGGGCTTCTAATGGACGAAAAATTGTTGATATGATGCCATTTGTTGATAGACTTGATATATGAAATGAAAATGTAATATCAGGGATCAATTTTGAAATATATTGTTGTTTTTTAAATATATTGTTGTTTTCAATGTTTATGACATCACTAAATTCTGAAAATCAAACGAATTCAATATAGATACTAAACCTGAAGCTTTGGAGCATGAGCAGAATTAATTTTTTAAAAATCTATTCTTTCCAAAGTTTATGATATTATACAACCTAGAGATTAAATTCATTCAATACAGCTAAAAAGTCTGAAACTCTGCATATTATATAGTAGGAGCTATTTTCATCATCATCATCATCATCATCATCATCATCATCATCATCATGTGAAAATCAAATTAAATTCCTATCATCAAACTTTAATATTTTTTAGAGAATGTCAACGTGGCTGATTACAAATAGCTCAGTTTGATACCAAACCATTACATACAGTGTAGTATTTGAGGAATTTATTGAGGATAATAATGATTATAGCATCTACCAATAATATGTCCAATTTCAAGACTAATTTTCCACTACATATTCATATTATAAAACAGTAAATTGTACATTTAGTTCATGTTTAAAACGAGAAATCTTCATCATTGGTTTTTTTTTCTCCACAAGATATACATTATTCTTATAGTACACGACACCTGACCTGAAGTTATATATACGTGCAAACAAACACTTTCTTGTACAATTGTTGCATTATGAATGTGATACTGGAGATATTATTTATGTAAAACATGTTTAAAAGTATATATGACTATTATTATTAACATGATATTAACAGTTATATTTGCAGACTGTGCTTACTTTTACCTAAGTTCACCACATGATATGTTAGTATATCTGAAATATGACTGTAGTCGCTCAGACCAATTTACTACAATATATAAATAATTGATTTTATGAGGAAAATAAATATGGCTGTTCAGTTTAGTAGAAGAGTTGTCTTAGTGGCATTGTTAACATAAGTTAGTGATTATTATTGATGTTTTAATTGTCCACACAATTTTATTGATCAAATGAATGTAGGGTCGGATTTCAGATACATGTAAGCTGTAATGAAATCGAAATACTTTAGATGGCTAGATTTTAAAGGGTCCTCTGGAAAATATTAAAAAAATGGAAATTCTTTGTAAAGGTTCTTGGCTGGAAAGAATAAATCAAGTTCTTTTGGGGGACAAACGAGGACACTTTTAAGTTTTAAAATTATTCCTACAAAATTGGCAATAAATGATAAATAAAAGCATATTTCTCCTTACTGAATGTTTGTAGGATTTACATTTAGACTAAGTATGGTAGCTTATATTATTTCTCAAAGCTAATTTTTACTTTGATAACATCAGAAAAAAAAATTATCAATCATATTAATGACCAAAGTTGTGTATGATTTTGGTCCCTAAGCCCTTCAAATAAAACACCATCTACTGGTTATTTTGAAAACTTAGTTTATTGATTGATATGGATAAAAATTGACTTCAGCATTGTTGAATCCCTAAATAACTTCTACAATTCACCACTGCTATTATCTGATCGAGAGAACAAGTGTTTTGGTATGAGCTACCTTTAGAAAAACAACAAAATGTCACACTTTTTGGTTGTAGTATTACACAATTTAGCAGGTATAATGAAAATGCAAAGAATTAAAGCTAAATAAAGCTTTGTTGTACTATATGGGATGGTAGTACAACGATACATGTATATCAGATAAATTTAACTTGTGTCTGTTTCTAATGAATTACAGTTATTTTACACATTAATTTATTTAGTTCAAATCCATAATTTTCTTGCATCAAGTGAAATTAAGTGTATTTTATAGTATATAGCAATTATATAATGATACCATATAGGAAGGTCGTACAATATGAATGATGCACTATTTAGTATATTTGTATATTTTTATAGTATTTGTATAAAACAGCAATTTATTACTATTGTTCATTTATAGAGAGAATATGTGTGTATTTTTGTGCTATCATAGTGTACAAGATGTCTTTCATATGTATGTATATAAGACAGAAAATTATACATATATTCATATTGAATTGATGTTATAGATTGCAATTCACAAATAAAATATTAAAGTCCAAAATATTCTAATGTATATTGTGGTCCAAAACCAAATTAACAAAAACAAAGCATGGTATAAAGAGTTATATTAGAATACAGGCGACAAATTTGTTAGTGAACGTATGTTCAGGCGACAAATTTGTTAACTTGCCTGTCTAGCTATTTTTAATAAGGCAGCCGTTGAATATTTTATATCAATCGTAATTAGACACAGTTGTTCAATCTCGCCAGGTTCATTTCGGAAGTGTTACGTAGAAAAGGAGAATACAAGAATTGCTATAATAAAAAGATGCGGGGGTTGACAAAAACCTTACTTTGTTTCTAAACAAAATGTTGCCCGGAGTTATAAAACTGTTATACAATTTCCGTTAAAATACCCGAATCGATAGTGGTGGCTTGTAATTGTGTATAGAGTCGTGACGTATCTCTAGTTCTAGGTTCGAATTAAAATGATCAAGCTATTTTGCCTAAAACTGAACGTACAGTAATTGTTTTACGGAGAAACTTTCTTGAAATTAACTAGTTAGTAGAATTCGGGCCTATCTAATACAACATTCCCGGTCATATAGTTATATTTACCTGACGTCTGTTTAGTTTCACATAGAACATTTACCTATATTTTCTGTTACTACTGATTGTGAAAATGTGTACTAATCAAATCTGTGAATACTTTTTGTCCAAGTTGAATGTTTGTATGTTATAATTATTATTATATTATTAGAGATATGTTAATAAATAATGTTTTCAATACAATACTTATTTTTATACGCCCACATTTTCATGTGGACGTATATTATTGTCGTCGTCCCTGTCTGCCCGGACGTCCGTCCACAATTTGTTTGTGGAGACTCTACTGTCAACAATTTTTATTCGATTTTGACGAAACTTAAAATATAGGTCTATCTCCTAAAGATATCGACCCCTTTCGATATTGGCCTAATTGTAGGGAAAATCACGTTTTTAGCTTGTGGACAATCTACAGGTCACAATTTTCATCTGATTTTGATGAAACTTCAAATGCACGTTTATAACCAAAAGATCTTGGTTCCCTTCGATATTTGCGTATTATATCGATCGTAATTTCTTGAATTATGGCCCTCTAGAGGTCACAATCAGAGGCTTTTTTTACTGCTGAAAGTGCCCTTTTTTCAGACCCAAATATGCCCCCTCCGAACGTTTACACCCTAATTATGAAGGTTTTTGTTCGAATTTCGTGAAAATCAGATCAAAACTGCCGGACAAAATGGCCGCACCTCGTACTCAAAGAGTGTACACAATATGGTATCAAGGTTGCGGACCCTCATAATTTTGTTTGTCTGCGATATTTCTTATGTGGAAGCGGACGTTAAACCTCCAGACTGCTACTCATAATTTTGATGGAACTTGATATATCTATAACCCAAAGATCTTGGTTCGATTCGATATTCGCGCATGTCGGATGGTAACCTCCTGAATTATGGCTTTTGATTGTACGAAAAATCTTATGTTGTTTAGCTTGCTCCCTATACATCTCTTGCAAAATGTGGACGGATCTGCCTGGCAGCCGCTGTTTGGGTTTATATGTCAACATAAAAATATCGCCCCCGCCCCCATTCTGGAGGCCGGTTTGTTTTTATGATTTACCCACCACTACCGCCGCAGATAGGTCTATCCGATGACTTCTATTAACGTCTATCTGTCCATAGACTGTACGTTTACGCGGGGGGGGGGGATTCTACTTGACTTCAATAAGGCTGTTTACTGCTGAAAGATAGGTCACTTCTTCGTCAAGTTGACAAAGTATATTTTATTACATGTTCCTGAAGCAACGGCTGCGAGTTTTACAACATCTGGACGTTGGTAGATTACGTTGCAATTCCTGGACTTCTATGTTTTCTCTCTACTGCAAACGTGCTAAACAGTAGACGTAGCGTCCAATCAGAACTTGTGACACAAAGACAATCAAATCAAAAATAGCGACCCCACAGAAACCTTGACATTGAACGAACTTTGACATTAAAATTTCAAATCAGTTTTTGTTCCGCGAAATACGCTAGCAGTCTTAATCGAATGCAAATTTCTGGCGTCTGGTTATTCCAGTCAACACACGCCGTTTGATTTGGTACAATGTGTCAGGCCTCGTTCACCGAGTCTCTTGCTAGAACTGGGGTTGAAACGCATTATGGTACACGATTCGTGTACCAATGGTAAAATGTTTTCCCCGTAAGATCACAGCAGCAATGTTGATTTAAAATGACAAATAATTCGTGTTTTCAAAGTTGAAAATTTTGGATGATACTAATGATACGGAGTTGAAGGCTTAGCTACTTTAAAGTCCAATACATTTAATATGCTATCATAGACAGGGAATCTTTCTATTGAAGATGACATTAGGGCCTATCATTTAAGTTTCAACATGGGGGATCTAAACTGGTGGTCAGCAGACCCGCGACAGTTAGGCCTATTGAGTTAAGGCCAGGGTCAGTAGGACACTAGGGCAAGGGATTGACACATGCAGATACTTAAAATAATACCTTTTAGTCCATTTTTTTTTTCGGCAGTTGGATGAAGAATCAAAACTGTCATATTTTACTTTCATATAATCTGGATTGGCGGGGATTGTTCAGCTTTGGCTTTGTTTTGTTGGACAATCTTGTTGGTAGCAATATTCTTATGTGGATCACGTGATAACATTCGCAGACGTCTTGCTGCTGATTGGTTGAGATGTTTTGAGCGAAGCGAAGAAATTGAACAACGCCAAACTCCTTCGCTTCACTCTGATTAGGCCTAATCTACGAAGGCGTTGCGGCACTAAAACTTCACCATATGAGGGTAGGCCTATATCTATTGTTCAGATTGGTGCGTTAGAGAAGCCTATAATTTCATTTCAACAATTTCCAACTACTTATATAGATAGACATTATGCAAAGGCTAAATGTAGGCCTATTAACTATTTATTAGACATTATAATAACATATTGATGATAACCCTTACAAATTTATAACCGAGACTTTGTTTATTATCGCAGCAACGGTAACAATGACAATCGAAGCTTCATTGAAATGAGGTTTTTGCGGGTTAAGTAATTTCAACATATTCCTTTTACAATATCTATTTTAAAGATACCATGTACAAACTGAGTGATTCGATGTTGTACATTTAAACCCCTCGATGTTCCCCAAACCACTTTACCATCATTCGATCAAGAAATAGCTACCGCTGTCTGGGTCAAGCTGGCAGACAATAAGTTGACAGTTAGTGATACCCTGACATTTTGGCCTATCGCTTGCCCCATGTTTTTATACGCCCACATTTTCACGTGGACGTATATTGTCGCCCCTGTTCGTCCGTCCGTCCGTCCACAATTGTTTGTGAACAGTCTACAGGTCACAATTTTTATCCGATTTCAATGAAACTTAAAACATAGTTTTGTCACCATAAGATCTCGGTTCCTTTCGATATTGCCTTGTATCGGACTGTAACTTCATGGGTTAGGGCCCCTGATTGTACGAAAAATCACGCTTTTAGCTTGTGAACAGTGTAGAGGACACAATTTTGAACCCATTTGGATGAGACTTGAAATGCATGGTTATAACTCAAAGATCTTGGTTCCTTTCGATATTTGCGCCCTTCGGATCGTAACTTTCTGAACTATGGTCCCTGATTGTCCGAAAAATCGCCCTTTTTAGCCTGTGGTCCCTCTGAAGGTCAAAATTGTTAAGCGATGTAAAAAAACGTTCGATTATATCACCGTTATTTGGTTATGGAGATTGAGTTCAAATTTCATGAAAATCGGACCAAAATTGACAGACAAAATGGCCGCCGTTTGTACGCGAATAGTGTGAAAATATGTTATATCAAGGTTGTGGACCCTATAGAGGTCACAATTTTGAACCGATTTTGATGAAACTTGACATGTGTGTTTATAGCCCAAAGGTCTTGGTTCCTTTGCATATTTGCGCATATCGAATCGTAACTTCCTGAATTATGGCCCCTGATTGTCCGAAAAATCGCCTTTATTAGCTTGTGGTCTCACTGGAAGTCAAAATTGTTAACCAATTTTAAAAACCATTTGATTATATCACCGTTACATGGTTATGGAGGTTGAGTTTGAAATTCGTGAAAATCTGACCAAAATTGACAGACAAAATGGCCGCTGTTTGTACGCGAATAGTGTGAAAATATGTCAAGATTGTTGACCCGATAGAGGTCACAATTTTTAACCGATTTCGACGAAACTTGACATGTATGTTTATAACCCAAAGATCTTGGTTCCTTTCGATATTTGCACCCATCGGATCATAACTTCCTGAATTATGTCCCCTGATTGTACGACAAATCGCTCTTTTTAGCTTGTGGTCCCTCTGGGGGTCAAAATTTTTATACGATTTAAAAAAACGTTTGATTATATCACCGTTACATGGTAATGAAGAATGAGTCTTAATTTCGTGAAAATCAGGCCAAAATTGATGGACAGAATGGCCGCCATTTGTATGCGAATAGTGTGAAAATATGTTATATCAAGGTTGTGGACCCTATAGAGGTCACAATTTTGAACCGATTTTGATGAAACTTGAAATACATGTTTATAACCTAAAGATCTTGGTTCCATTGCATATTTGCGCATATCGGATCGTAACTTCCTGAATTATGGCCCCTGGTTGTACGAAAAATTGTTGTCCCTCTGGAGGTCACAACTATTATCCGATTTTAAAAACCGTTTGACTATATCACTGTTTCACTGTATTGAAGGTTGAGGTCGAATTTCGTAAATATTGTACCAAAACTGCCCGACATAATTGCTGCCGCTAATACGCGAATAGTGTAAAAATATGATATATCAAGGTTGTGGACCCTATAGAGGTCACGATTTTAATCCGATTTTGATGAAATTTGAAATTAAAGTTTATAACCCAAAGATCGGGTTCCTTTCCATATTCGGGCACATTGGACCATAACTTCCTGAATTATAGCCCCTGATTGTATGAAAATCATGTTTTTTTACCTTGTGGACCTTATGGGTCACAATTTTATTTCAAATTAAAAAAAAACGTTTGACTATATCCCAGTTACACATTAATGATGGTTGAGTGTGAATTTCTTGAAAATCGATAATTGAACAGCTAAATCCGTAATATTAAATGTTTCGTATGCTTAACGTTAGCATGGGGCAGAACTTTATAAAAACCAAACAAATTCTAATGATTTTCTTATAATTACTTAAAATGCGACAACTCTTGTTGACTACCCGGGCGATTTAGCTGCTGTGTGGGCGTGTGTTTTTTTTAGGGAATCGAGTATTTTTATAGTAAGTCTCTACTTTCCATTTGAGAAACCGCTGCCGGAGTCAAGCTGACAGACAACAAGTCGACAGTTAGTGATACCCTGACATTTTGGCCCATCGCTTGCCCCTACAAATCTTTCGTGGGAATGTATCTTTAACTATTATAGCCAGAACTGTCAGCTTTCTATCTAATCTTCCATAATTCCACTTCAATTGAATAGATTTTTAAACGTACATGTAGACATAAAAACGTTTCTAGGGTATCTACATATTTGCCATGGGTTAAGTGTGGTGTATGGTCGAGAAATGAAAATGAAATGAAATGAAATGAACGTCCCACTGTTTTGCTTCGACTAGGCTAATGAAGACGGACATACGCCATGCAGTGTGTTATGAAGGAAATTTTGTTTGGACAACGGCGCTACGGCCTACTCTTGTAATACCGAAGGTTTTTTTTTCTTTTACGTGCACGCAAATGTGTACACGGGACCTAGAATTTTTGTTCCATCCGAACGATTAAACAGCTGTGCTTGTCAGACATTAAGTAATATAGTCTATGAATATTGCACTCGCTTGTTAGACCCGGGTGTTCTTTCAATATATTACACAATGTCTCGAGCTCGAAACCATTAAACCACTTAAAATACATACATTATCTCGCACGTGCATTTTAATGAAATACGTCACGTGAGTTCACTATTTTAACAATACAAAAGATAACATTGTAAACAGACCCTCCGACCAGCACCACTGACAAAGAGAAACCATTTCGGAAAGTAATGACCGAGAGCGAGACATTACGAGTGTTATTTATACATTGGTAACATGGCCGGAAATCTTCCTTAATTGTTCCCTTGTTTTCCTTCAAACAGATCGTGTTCGGCACGAATATTCACTCGTCGATATCTACATATGTACATTATTTGTTCTTTTTGCTCTCAATATTATAAAAAAGACTTCCCTTGCCACAGCTTACTTAGATTACCTAACTGCCGCTCAGGGGCGTTTTAAGGTTTATCGTGGCGGAGGCTATACAATTTTGAAGGCACTCTTTCGCGGGGGTGGGGGGTCTTTATTGATGATTTTTATGCCAGTGCAATGACTGCATTCTCATTAAGCAATGGATTCGACAGTAACAGTGTATAGAAAACGATTGACTCGGACTCGGGGCCTTTCACTTGGCCAGTGCCATTAGGGCCCCCTAACTAGGGTACATTTTCATTTTTCTCATCGGTTTGAGCATTTTTCTCCCGTTTTATTTTTCCACTTTCTTTGATTTTTTTCGAGAGGAGGCTGGCGCCTCGAGCGCCTCAACTATAAAACGCATTTGCTGCCGCTTGTAAGGTTGCTGTCCCTACATATATCTACTGTCTTCAGAGACAGTTATTCGGTAAGTAGCTTGTTATCTACTTTGGCTAGCCAGTTAGTGCCGAGATGGAGTTGGCTGTCTTGACTAATATCACACCTCGGCTAATCTTTGGAACCACATAAAGCTGAAACATGCCTCGTAGCTACATATACTTCCTCTGCTCGGGATGTGGCGTCAGGCAAGATTCGACCTATTACAAATTCCTACACGCAGAAAGTGACCATATGATTCGGCGCAATAACAATGACTATATGGACATCAGATAAATAAAATAATTCTTACATAAGTTTAACCGCTCAGATATGGAATGGCTGAGTATTATAAGCTGTTTTGATCATATCCTTCAAATGCTATTTTAACTACAAACGTAAAACCTCAAAATGGAAGCGGATAAATCTTCTCGAACGTATCATAAGCTGAAACAAGAATGTCCAGTCAGATGGGGTTGTAGTATCTTCAAAATAACACAGACGGTGATAGAAATGAAATGGTCGGTCATCAACCTGCTCATGGAAAGCAAGGAGAAAGAAACCAGGGAAGTAGTTCCCGAGTGTGACCTCCTTTTGAAACTTCACCTTTTTATCTAAACAAATGTGCAGCGTAACTCACTGTACAACGTCATCTATACATACCATTGTAATAAATTTACTTGGATTTGTCATGAAGAAAAAGCTGGGTGAAGCGATGTCCTTCACCAACACGAAGAAACTGTTTTCTGCTTATATGGAAAGCAACTAGACGACAATAACTCCCGGGAAATGAAAGAAACTACTGCAGTGCTAGACCACAAATGAAAGATGCGTCTTTCGTTTCGGATGCAGCGCTGTGAATTGGTGATGGAAAAGCTTGATGACAGTATAAAACTAGGTGACTTCCGCAGAGTGAGGCCATACGGACTTTCGAGTCTGTGTCTACTGGTCGCGATGTCGTACCGTCGTGGAAGGCCGAGGTCTTGTGTACAAATAAATTGACAGTTTACGTAGAAGATCTGCTAGCAGTTGCTAAAATATAATCTTGCGCATTGTTCACATGTCATCAGAAATTTCGTAATTGATTAGAAATTATAATAAATTGTTAAAAATAAATTTGAATATATTCAACACCCGTTGAATAGTCGAATAGTATTCCTGTTCGAATGTCCGAACTTTACTAGCAGACTATTCCGCACGTGCATTTCAATAAAATACGTCACATGAGTCTCAATATTTCATCTAATATAATAATAATAATAATGAGTTTTTGTATAGCGCAGCTTATCCATAAAAAAAAATGCTCAAGGCGCTTGGAGATGGTATGAAGTGTATCAATGTTACAATGTTCAATTTCTTTTCAGTTTTGACTTAAAAGTTCCCAGATTATCACATCGCCTTAAATCAATATCAATTGCGTTCCAGAGTAATGATCTGAGGTCGCGTGTGGGAATGTAATTATGTATCAGTTCTTGAAGGTACGAAGGGGATGAATCGTTGACACATTTAAATAATGTACGACTGGCAAAGTGCTCATACATTATTTGAAATACAGTACGACAACATCAAAGGATGACTTCACATCTGTATTTTGTACAGGTTACAAGTTATGCCAAATGTCTCCAGTCTTACTATAATAATATTACAATTGGTTTCACGCGCACTCGTTTTATCAATAGCCCCCACCCCTTTTGAGATGATCTAGTAGCAAGTATCATAGTAAATAAAGTCTGCAATAGATTATTAAAATGAGGGTATTCAAACAGCCAGAGATAAACATGCGGAAATTTGTTTAATTTCAAAATCAATAATTTCTGATGCCGTGAATGATTTAATGCATAAAAACGTAAATGGTCGGATCAAAATTGTACATTTCCATTTGCAACCAGAAATGTAATTTCAAAATATGATAGTGAGGTGACTACTTCGCTGTTGGCAGTAATAACCCCATAGACGTTGTACAAATTAAATGTTATTAACATGATATCAGCTCCCGGCAGCCACTATAATAATTTCCCCGTCACGCCATCTTCTGTCTACAACATTACTCTAGTTTACATCAAAAAAGCACAAATTTGACAAGACCCCAAGAAAGTTAATAAACCTTTAATGTTTTTATTCTTTCAATAGATCAACTGGTTGAAATCTGTCTGATTTCAAATTTTCGCAAATCTTCCGAGCAAATGACGTTATAATTCTAATGCTGTCACTTATATTTGATCAGAAAAATATGAATTCAAAAAAAAAAAAAAAGGATAAATTTCAAGTAACGGTTATTATAGAGCAAATTTACGCCCCTTCTCACCCGGTCTATCTTTATTACAAGCAGCACGTCAAGCACGAACGTTGGGGCGTAAATCCATAACTAGTACAGCAAAATGATTCGACGTATATTGAACGGGCAATATCTATCCTTAGCGTTATTCATATTTCCATTCGGAGCCAACAGCGAAATTGGCAGATAAAATCTCGCACCTAATACTTGCAAATGATATGTCACTGTTAAAAAAATAAAATGTATTTAAATAGTTTAAACTAAAATTGCGATCCAGTAATTGCGGGTTTCGCCGGTGCCACATTACCCTAAAACGTATGTCATTTCCAGTGCTATGTTACCCTTGAACTTCTGTCACTTCCGGTACAAATCGGACAGATAAACAGATTTCCACATAAACAGTGCAGACGTTCCATTTGTCGAAACAGTGATCTTGTCAAAATTTGTTACTAACCTACCGCTAAGTCAGCTGACTTTCTAATTGGAAATAATAACGCGAAAAAGATACAGTAATTGCCAAAATAACATTACTTCCGGTGATAATGGAAATGTTAAATTTATTCTATGAAATCGGAAATGGCATCACATGGCATTTTTTTTTATTTTTTTTTGAAAATCGAATAATATTTGCCACTTTTGTAGACAAAAACCGTACAAGTTAGAAACCATTTTGTGACATATGTATGGTCGCAAATATCATAATTTTAAAAACATTGCAAATCAGACTTATTTGAATAAGATATCTGTTTCGAAGGCTGAAAATAGAGTTTTTGCCCAAATAACGTCATTTCTGTGTACAGTGTAAACGTTAAAATGGTTTGATCTATTCAAAATTGACACTAGGCATGAATAAATTGAAAATCGAATGATAATGCTCTTTTACAGACAAAATAACGCCAAAAAGTGACGCGTGCAAAATTGCCTATTTCTCGTCAACTGCTCAAATTATAAACTGATTTCGACATAGATTGTCTTCGTATAGATAGATGCTAGTATAAGTTTATGAACATTATATAGAAATATTTCAAAATATGAAAAGCCTGAATGGGTTGTTAATTGTATGGCTTATTGCAACGAGATAAAAATATGAAAACGCTAAATGGGTTGTAAATATCTTAATTTTACACCTTTTATTCACCTTTTAACGATGTTTATGCGCCTTAGCATGGTGCATCCTTTTGGGCATATGAATTTTGAAAAGAAAATAATATTTGCTTTTAAAAGGTTTTACCGAACTGTCAGAATTGTAGTTTTTGCTAAATAATTTACGTCACTTCCTGTGCAGACAGGAAACTTTACCGGTAACAAAAAAAATGACATTTTGAACCACGGAGCGTATGAACTTTGTTTTATACAAATCGAACAATAAATAATTAATTTATGACTGAAAAACTGAATTAGCCAATGGCGGCCAAGGAATATTAATTATCTAGATAAAAATTGTTGAAATTTTTGCTCAAGTCAGATATCTTCCAAATTTGTTGAAAATCAAAAATCATAAGTAGGATTGCTATGCCCCCTGTTTACGTCTATGTAAAAATGTATCTTATGTTAACATCCGATGCTTATTGTTAATATTACAAAAAAGACAACTGCGGTGATTTCTGACACTTTGTGTTGTTGTAGAACGCCCGAAATAGTCACACCCACTTTCCTAGTAAAACCGAAGACATATCGATCCTAAGTAGTTTCCGAGATACAATTAAATTGGATGAAAACATAAGAATAAGAGGCCTTGTAAAATAAGAATAATCCGAACAAAAACAATATCGTTTCACACAAGCTACGCAGTGTGAAACCCTAATAAATAACGAAATAATGTTGAGGGGGAAAAGAGACTGCCATATTACAATCTAACAAACAGAGAACAAACAATGCAGTACACATCACAGCAAAGATAATAAAGGCTTATCAATAATAAAGATCGAATTGGGTTATTGGGTGATAAATATATATTTTTGTTCAGCAACAAGTGTATTTTTTTTTAGGGGGGGGGGCAATAGTTCAGAATAGTCTTCATTCAATTCAATTTATGTGAAAGAAAGCGGCCTTTAAATTAAAGGTCGACCAATGAACATTGTTACAAATAATTTACGAAATCTGTATTAATCAACATCCCCTTCTTCACAGAACCACCATAAATATATATTTATTTGATAAAGATCTGCTCGTGTGTCTCGTTCTCAAATACATAGTATTTGTTTGATCGGCTTCTAATTTCGTAGACCAACCGTTTAAATATAAATTATTGAACACTCTACTGTACTTTAAACTCAAAAAGGACACATGTTTCTTTAAAGACTTGGCCTTTTTGTTTCCCATATAGAGTTATTCGTACCGCATTACGCCATAAGACCCGAGTGGGCTCAGTGAGAAAGAACTAGCCGGGAGGTCTCTGTATGTATCGCTTCCGTCGGAATTTCAAACGTGCCCCCTTCCCCCGTCACGGATGCTGGGCGGAGGGCCTGTAAAGTACGACTGTCTAGTTCAAAGGAGCGATAAAGAGCCGTCCCGTGTACACATTGGCATACACATAAAAGATCCCTTGACCGATATAGGCCGTAGAGCCGTTGTCCAGGCAAAATTTGCCTCATGCAGCCCAGTCGGCGAAGAAAAGTAGGACGTTAAACCCATTTCATTTCCCACATTGACATTATCTGACAAAATATAGCTCTTGTTTTTATTTTTATAACAAATTAATATTTAAAACACCACTTCAACTTTTAAAACGTGATCCATATCAAAATCGATTTCAAAATGAAGAAAGAATTCCATCAAAGGAATTCCGTTTATTCCAAAGAATAATAGAATTGTCCCCCAAAGTGCATTGATAAAATATACCAACAAACATTTTGTATAAAGAAAAGATATTGTACATTTGGGTGGATATGGTAATCAAAAATACATATGCTAAGGCTTGCATCGACAAAAATAAAACATGGATTTAAATTATTGAACTATTAAGTTAGAGAGATGTATTTTAATGAGAACTATTAAATTATAATTATAATTTTCTCGACTGGTCATGAGTCAGTGCCTTACTTAGCTTCCGCGGCTACGGGTGCTTCAAACAGAGTCTGGATTGACAACTTTTTATTAATAGTGTCTATACCATAGTATGGTGTATTCCCGCGAAGGCGCAGTTACAGAAGAAGAAGAGAAGAAGAAGAATTGTTTTATTAATGTGTCACACATTGTACAATAGCAATAAAAACAGTTTGAGACAAAAAATTATAAGTGTACAATGTCCGGCCTATAAGGCCTATGAGACACAACAATCATCATAAATCATCTATATTCGAATATAATAAATAAATACACATAAGTAACAAGGATAAAAATACAATAAAAAATTTGAAACGTACGAACAATAACATTAAGTAACTAAAAACAAATAGCTAGGCATATAAAATAATAGTAATCAAAATATCATATGTTAAAATATTTTCTATGATAAAACATTTTTTTAACCGTGGCAGCTAGGATTTTTACTAGGTTTGTGTTGTTCATTAGGGAACATAGCTGGTGGGTTGGTGTCAGTGCTAAGAAATGTGGGTTTATGGTGGCTGCGGCGTTCCATAGCTTTTGTCTCGGTTCAAAGTAGCAATCACATGTACACAAGAAGTGAGTCTCATCCTCTATATTTGACGTGTGACAATAATTACATGTTCTGTCTGTTAATAATGTTACTGGTCTTACAAAACGTCCAGTTTCTATTGCTAAGGGCAATGACCCACATCGTAGTTTTGCTAGAACACTACGTTGCGATCTGTCAAGTATACATTTTACATAGGGTTCGACATACAATGAGTGCTTAAATAGCCTATATGTCCTTAATTTGTTACCATTAATTAACCCCTTATCATTCCAAAGTCCCTGATACCAGAGCCTACAATCTAACCTATTTAGTGCTTCTTTTAGAGATAAAAAATCGGTTTTGCGTATATTGAATAAATCAGGAATTGGGATTTGTAATTCGGCCATCAACGTTATTGCAATATTATTCCAGGACTTCCTGAAATTAAACGACCAAGCTTTAACCTTACTAACAAGGCGTATTGGTTCTACGCATGATAATCTTCTCCAGAATCTAACAATTTCTATTTTCTGCTTTGTAAAGTTTGATGTCCAACCCATATCACCACGGACAGCCAAATTTGAAGTTTTACTTCCCACGCCCAAGAAGAAACGACAGGCTCTATTCTGGACGTTATTAACGCATCTAAATTCTCTAGTGCCCCAAATTGCTGATCCATATGATAAGATGGGTTGGACTAGATTATTATATAAAGTATTAAAAACATCATATGACATGCCACCGACACATTTAAATTTACTAATAATTGTACATAGAGCTCTATTAGCAGATTTAGCTATCTCTTTTGCAGTGTGAATAAGGTCAACTGATTCGTGTAACCATAACCCCAAGTACTTGTAGGCATGTGAGTAATCTATGATGTTACTGCCACAAGTAAAGTTTCTACATGACCTGCTGGTTGAATTAGGGCGATAGTGAACGATTTTCGTTTTTGAAGTATTGATTTGGATTCGCCATTTACCGCACCAATTTGCAACACAGTCCAGCATACGCTGCAGCGAGTCCTCATCTGGGGCTAAAAGAGCTATGTCGTCTGCATACAATAGTAGACTAACAATGGTGTTATCAATTTTAATACCACATTTAAGGTTATTAATGTCTTCAACTAAATCGTTAATAAAAACAGAGAATAAAGTAGGGGATAGGACGCAGCCTTGTTTTACACCACTGTGAACTTCAAATTCATCAGTTAGATACCCATTTACATTGACAACAGATCGATTATTTTCATACAGAGATAATATATTCTTATAGAACTTTCCTTTCACACCCAACTTCATTAATTTGTACCATAGACAGTCTCTATGAGTTCGATCGAAGGCCTTCAGGGCATCAATATAACATATAAATGTGCTTTTTTTGGATACTTTTCTGTTATTTACAATATTGTACAGAGTATAGATATGTTCTAATGTGCTCCTCTCTTTGCGGAACCCATTCTGCTCATCAGCAAGAAGGTTGTTTACTTCTAGCCATTTGGAGAAACGAGTGTTTAAAATATCGGCATACAACTTACACGGGATGGAGATTAGAGATATGCCTCGATATCCAAGTGGGTCGCGGGGGTCAGTGTCTGGTTTACTGATGGGTTTAATTATACTTTTTTTCCATAAGTCGGGAATAACATGATTTTCAAAACAAAACTTGAAAAGACTAAATAAAATATCAATGCAATGACTATTTTTAAGAGCTTCAGCAGGGAGACTATCAATGCCTGTGGCTTTACCACATTTTGATCTGTTGACTGCGGAGATTACCTCATCCCGTCGAATTGGTGCATTTAGATCACTGCAGTCTATACCATATTGTGACACAGTATTATTATTGGAAACAGATAATTCATTTTGAATAAATGCTAAGTGGTTATCGTCAAATAACATATCATTTTTACTGTTATATAATGATTCATAGTCGGTTTTCCATTTCTCTAAAACATTTAATTGATCACGAATAACACCTTCATCTGCAACACATTCCCATGGGATTAAGCCTTGTCTATCATTCGATATACCAATTTTACCAATTACCTTCCAGAAGTCACGTGAGTCTATGTTTTTACATTTATCTAACAACTTTTGTTGTTCACTTAATTGGTATGATCTCTTTAAACGTCTTAACAATTTATCGAATGACTTTCTTTCCGTAATAAAAGTTTGTTTCAAGCACTTCTTCAAACCAGGCAGTTTACATTTCAACCATGCTTTTTCGCTACACACGACGACATCCCATTGACGTTGCAAATCATCACACCAATAGGGTTTGTATCTCGACTTTGATTTATTATTCTTGGATTTATATGACATTTTCTGACCTGCAACTTTATCAAGTTCCTGATGTATAAACACGACAAAATCCTCGTAAGCACTGGTAACATTTTTATCTATTTCAAGTTTGTGTTCAATATTTCTTATTGTATCCTCGACTTTAAGTCGAATTTCACTATTTGAAAGAAATTCACCAGTTATATTTTCTTGTTTATATCGTTTTAGAACGGAGCTTGTGTCACTATCATGTTCCAGTAGATCCTCGTGTAAAGTATTTGTTGGAACTTTAATATTCCATGTTAAAATCGAATGATCTGGTATAACATCAGGCATATTTTGTCCATTCACCAGATTAGACATCTTAATCGTTTTAAAGTTTTCGTAATTACACAAACTTTCGTGAGTAGTGATGACGTAGTCAACCACTGACTTCCCATTTTTAATATATGTGAAGTCTTGTTCACCAAGGCGTCCATTAAGAATACAGAGATTACTGTTAACTAAGAAATCTATGAGTAGTCCTCCATACGAGTTCTCCGTGTAATCAATTACCTCCCGTTCTGATATGTTGTCAACCCCTTGAATGAAATCACACTCAGAACCAATCCGCGAATTCAGGTCTCCACAAATACATAATAAACCTTCGTTTTGATAAATATAGAGTTTTTCTAAAAGGGTATCATAGAATTGTTCACCATCAATGATTCTACTCGAACCAACAGGGGGGAGGTAACACACACATAATATAATTTTAAAACTGGGCTCTGCAATAGAGGTGAGCCTAAACCAGATTATATCGTCTGTTTTGTTATCTAAAATATCAATGTTATATTGTAATAAAAACGAATTTTTAATAAAGGCACCAACACCGCCAGATCCACGTTTCGCTCTTTTGTCAATAACGCGTCGATTGTTACCGAACCATTTAAATCCGTCCACATGAAGTTCATCATTATGTCTGAGGAATGTCTCACAAACCCCAAATATATCACAATCGACATTTCTTAAAACATCCTCCCTAAATCGTTTATTATTGTGTTGTCGGTTTGACCAACCACCTACGTTCCAAAATCCTAGCCGCACCGAATCCTATTCCTTTTTTAAAACTAGACGTTTGCCATGAAATTGGAATTTCTGTTCAGAACCCAGGCCATGAATAAGGGTCTGTATATTTGAACGATATGACAATTCTTGTCGAGACAAAGCGTTGTTAAAATACACATTTTTAAAATCAACAGTATTGCGCAGTTCATTTTTAACTGACATTAATTTTGTTTTTTGTGAACTGTCTCCCAGTGTAGCAATAATCAAACCTGGGCTGTTATCATCGCGTGATTTTTTCCTTACGGCTTTCACAACATGGATATCTGTTAGTTTTAAACCATCACGTATAACTTTGTTCACTGCTTCACGTGTAATCTCAGGATTATCAGATTCGTCCGACGTTGTAAGGACATTTTTAACAACAACAGTACATTCTAAATGTGGCTCATGATCTGAACTGCTTACGGGTTTAGACAATTTTTTTTCAATTTCGTCCATGTGTTTTTTAACATTTGATAATCTACTTACAGTTTCTTCATTTTTAATTGACTGACTATTCTCTAATTGTCTTACTTTCTCCGTAATATTGTATATTTGTTCATTAAAATCTTTTCTGATTCCCTCTGTCTCAGCTTTCAGTGTCTCTGTTAATTTTCTGGTAACTCTAGATTCCATCTCTTTTAGTTGACACCCAAACGATTCTTTCAAACTATGGATAACTGTGAGAATTTCCAGGTTTGTAATACTGTTTTCAGTTACCATTTTATCTTCACTGTGATAAATTAAATCATCAAAGTCTTCAGAAACACTTTTTTTCGACTTTTTAGCAGCTGACGGTCGGCAGGGATCTCTAGAATCTTTAGACTCAGGTCGTGTTTGAGCCATCACTTCGTCGACAAATTGACCACTGTCCTCCATTGTTTGTAATCACACAAAATCACTGAGCTTCAATAATGTAATCGTTTTAGTCTAAGAGAATCACAAATCCTTAAAATAGCCGTTAAAACACCACTTACAGAGCGTGACCAAAATTAATCCTTCCCGCGAAGGCGCAGATATCGACGTGTCGGCTTTCGTTTGAAGGGAGACATGTTGTTATTAGGACCCAATTAACGGTGTTAAAGATTTTATGAATTTATGTTAACTCTAAATTTTATCCACCAATTGCCAACTAACGACGAATATCATCAAATCACCGAAGTAGTATTCACCTATTCGCTCACTCACACAATCAGTGTCATTTTTAAAGATATAAAATCCCCTTAATGTTTGTTATATTATAGTTGTTTTTATTGGCGAAGTTAAATTTAATTTTTGTTATAGTATTATCTTGTTTATTTATTTGACGAAATTAAATTAATTTTTGTTATATTATAGTATAGTTATGTTTTTTATTGCTTATCTGATGCTAAAATGTTGGTTAATTAGTTACAGTGGGGATTATGAAAGTGTAAATTCTTATCATAACAATCTATAACACCATTGTTACGTTTTTAATCCATTTTAATCCTTAGGGCTGGATTCCCGTTAAGGCGTCGAAAACGACCTTTTTTAATCCGTTACGGTCAATAACTGCGCCTTCGCGGGAATAAACCCATAGTATAAGTTTCGTAGATTATCCCTTTAAGAGATCAATCAATCATTGTCAATCAGTCGATCAATTATTCAAGGTTGAATGGAATACCAGTCGTCCTCTTTCCGTTATTATTTTACTATTCTCTATCAGATGTGTAAATGCAGATGAATGTTCAGCTTGACACATGGTAGACGTCCCACAGTACTATAATAACCGATCAATACCGATCAACTACACGTGCTACTGCCATATAAGTCCCGTTAGTTTCTACTTTATTCATTACCATTCTGTAAACCTATATAGTCACTGAATTACAATGCTTAGCATTAGTATATAATAGTTATGTTTTTATAAAGTACGGTTTTAATTACTAGATCAAAAACAAACAGCAAGCTGTTTCCATCGAAGATATTTCATTTGGATAATTATTTCAGTTAAAGTTCCAGTAAAGTAAATATTCAGTCTGGAGACATTTAACGATTTATACTGCTTATGAAAAATAGTGCGATGGAAATAGATTGATATCTAGAGTTTCAGTGTGAGAATTAAATGTATAATGCACACCAATGAAAATCGATACTGATTTCATGGGTAAATATAGTTTTACTTATTCAGCTTTTAAAATGACGTCAACGAACTATATAATCTACCTGAATTAAATCAATACCACCGCTAATGAAAAATGTCACCAAAAGGTTTTATATGTTGAAGGGCAGCCGAAAGACAAGAGTTAAGATTTATCGCACCACTGATGCATGTGTTGCAATACAATTTTTTGTGATAATGTACGCCACAGAAAAAAAACCCAAACTATTTTAATTAAATAAATATTGTGGACCCATTCACAAAAAAATGCATACTTAAGATAATTCTGTCTATAAAATGACACGAACGAATCTAGAGTGTTACTACCAGAGGTGATGTATGGTATGCAGTATAAAGACTTATCTATGGATAACTTCACGGATTCGAATCAAAGCAACGACCATAATAAATTTAAATCAACATTTTATCCATGGGAGGACTATATCATCGGAGTTTTTCTTATTCTGGGAAGTAAGTACTAGTTCTCTAACTCTCCATATTACGCCATTATCACGAAATTTCATATTTTTGGAGTAGGCCGGCCCATTCGTTTTTAGTTATTTTTGTGTTCAACATTAAAAATTTCTCTTCATATTCATATTGATCTCAGTGTACAGAGATTACTCAGACTAATTACGGTATGACTCGATGATCTTAAACAGGTATATGTAACATGTGTATCTAATTATACTTTATTATATTGACACCGCTAATACATAAATATAGATATATATTAAAATAGTTTGATGTTATTATGCCAAAGAGAGAAGATGAGGCAACCTCTCTTCTCAGAGAGCGATTTTAACACTGTATTTTTAAATGACACTTTACAAGGACATTTTTTTCTCTATGTTTTTATCCAATTTTGATTACTTCCTCGTGTATAAATAAAATCAACTTGCCCATAATATCATATACTATAGCGGATGACCTTGCGTTGCACGGGATGTGCCCATTACCTCGAAAACGGAAGTGGTAGGTCAATGTCACTTAGCCCTTGTGTAGCCGTCATCTCTGAACAGGGTGACAAACGACAGTATATTTGTAATAAACAACAACAAATACCACTGGCAAGGTACAGACCATAGACTTTATAATGGTATGGTGAATTTAGGTGTCAGTTCCATCTACCGGGCCCAGAACAGCGATAAGACGCATTGATAGACCAATCCCCGAAAATCCTTCGGGGTTGGCATATCAATGCGTCTTATCGCTATTTCCAAAGTACTAGTCTAATTTTGGTAACCTTCGCGACCTGTTAGAAGCTTTGGGCAAGGTAACCAGTGGGTTTCTATTGTCAATCAACCCGGAGTCCGCTACTGGTGAGCATCTCTGTTTCAACAAACCTATGCATTTCAGGGTGCGATACTCAACTGATGGTTGTGGGACGCTGCATGTCGATAAGGGTTTGTCCCCTCAAGACTCAATACTTCACACCACATTTGACACAAACCCCTCAGAAATTTCGGTCAACAGAGGACGAACCGTATACATGTTAAGTGTTCCGCAATAATGTAAGGCATTATGGACCCGAGAGGATGAATCCTATTGATTTTCAAATTTATTGGAAAGCACTGGTATCGGAGAGAATGAACTGCGTTGATGTTTTTTTTAGCATGCACGGACTTTCTGTTCCAGAGATATCGGTGTGTATCCAGAAAAGCTTGTGAATGCGATATATTTCTTTGAGGCATTTACAGATCCTTATCTAATATGGTTAACATCCTGGGTTTCCGTTTAGATAAGCTACTGTCTATGGCTATATTTTTCCGATACACGTCTGCTCGGTGGTCTTAACTGCGTGGCTATCTTGGTAACATCCATATTAACGCAACAATTATTAATTGAGTACGTGGATTAAGAATCACATAGGCGTTAAAGAATAGACACGTAGTACACCGGAAAGGTACATAATGTTACATGAAAAATGTATAATTAGAAGACTGGCATACGCAATAGCAGTCCCATAATATGAGGGAATTTTTTTACCGGACGGCACTATGGCCTACTCTTATTTCTAATTTCAACTGCCAAAGGCTTTCTTTACGTGAACGCCAATTTTTATACGGGACCTCGGTTTTTCGTACCTTCCGACCGAGTATACGTTGTCCCGTGCAAGGCCCTCCGTCCTACATCAATGACAAGAGGGAACCACGCCAAAAATCCCCCCCCCCACGTCAAATGGTATTCGCGCAATATGTAAAAGAATGGGCATGTGAAAGTTGAAATTTGTGAAGTAAGTCAATCAGTGACTAGCAAGTGATAATAATTTTATATGGAATCACCCATGGTATTTCGTTAAATGTCCTTTTACGAGCTCGGATCATTGTTTGTTGTGTAGTATATCAATCAAGTGATAGTGACGTGTTCAGAATTTATATGGTAGCACCCATGGTATTTCGTGAAATCTTTTATTACTATGATCCTTTTAACTAACAGTTGTTGGGGAGTAGGTCCTACACATTCTTAATAAATACCAGTTTGGGAAAATCTTGTGTATTTTAGATAACAGCATTGATTAAATATCCAGATAATTAGACGTCCGGTAAAAGGATGGAATTTAAGTGGTGTTCTGTATCTTATCTTGTCGAGATCCATTTTGAAATGTTGATCGCGTCAGAACACTGTTTGTCGCTCTATGACAAAGTTCTTATGCTGTCTCGGTTAAAAAGTGGATAAGGAGGGTTTGATGTTGACTGGGGGTCAAAGTGTCATTTCCGACCCAATTGTTCTCAGAACAAGCCATTTTACACCCCATCCCTCCTTTCATAGTATTGTCAATATTACCCTTACTGCACATTGCAACTTTAACCCCTTTTCTCCAATTCTAGACCAAACACAACCAGAAAATACAAGAAAAGAGGGGGGGGGGATGAGTGGACAATTCAAATTAAAGTTCGTCTATTTATAGCAATTTTTTTCTCTGTCTCTTTTCTCCCCTTTTTGCATGCCCATTTTGTGGTCTAGAATGGACGAGGAGGGTTTGAATTACCAATTTCTGGCAGGTTTTGGTAAACATTCTTGATTTTGAGGCGGAGGGATAACGGGGTTATCGGGTTGGCTACGGCGATATGTACGGCAATTAGTTACATGTTTTAGTATGTTTTTTTTAAGTTTGTGTATCTCAAAATATTGGTGGTCAACTCATACAAATTTTGGCGCAAAGACATGAACATTTGTTCCTCTTTCTGTTGTGAAACGCATTCTCGGCCAACGCACCCGACCTCCCCCATTTTAATCCAAGATTAACATCTCAATGAATGTAAGGTGGAAATATGGGCGATTACGATGTACACGTAATTAGGATACTTGTGTTTAATTAAAGTTCCAATAGCATATTTTCTAATAAAGTCAAAACATAATTATTTCTATTTCTTTTGCTCAAAATGTTGTCAACTCACTATTATACGATCATGGGCAAAATTTCATGGGGGTTAAAATGGTTGAAACAGGCTGATTGAGGAGATAGTAACTCAATTACCTCCCTTGTTTTCCCATTCCTCTCCATGGACGGCCATCTTCAAACGTTTGAATTTGAAGTTGAAAATGATATTTGTGCCAATTTCTCAACTGGCAATAGTGAATTATAGGATTAATAGGATTATTCTTTAACAAGGTAGGACTGTTTATAGGTACAATCTATTTTAGGGCTTTATTTTAATACATTTTAAAAATATAACCTAAAAATATGCTATTGGAACTTTAAAAGAAAGGAGGTGTTGTTTTAATTTAAATCCATTGTAACATGACCAAATTAAAATAAAGAAATCAAATTGATTACAAGTGCAATCTCGAGACCATGTATCTTTCAACATCAGACAGAAATTGCAAAATTATTTGGGTTCGCATCAGTCAACACCCAGAGCTCAACAAAAAATATATTCTAAAATTGCATCCGGTATTTTTTAAGAGCAGTTCTCAAAGGGAGTACTCGATTATAACGTTCCTGAATAGAATTCTCTCAATCCCAAAAATAGTGACAATCGAGAGAAAAGGTTTATTTCGGGCTATAATGCATGCGTCGACTGAATAAAAAAAATAAATCCCAACCAACCATGCAGCCAATCCACGATTCTATTCACACCACCTCCGTGGCCGGAACGACAAAACTGCGACAGGGCAGAATTCCGTTTCATTAGATTGCAATGCCGTCAATCGAGCACCCCCTTATTTTAGAGGTAACACCTATGGGACTGGCAAGGAAAGTCTGCTCTCGTCGTTGGGGTTGATTATTTTAAAATGATGTTCACCCAAGTAACATGGTAAGGACCTTGATGTTGAAATTGGGATAACGCATGTGGCACATTATTCCATGCAGGTTATAATTTATAATTTAAATTTTGAATATTTAAAGATACGTTCCCAGAAAAGTGTTATCGGGTGGTCATTTTCAATAAAAGTATGGCAATGTTGGTATATTGGAAAGTAGAAATATCCAGTTTTACTAGAAAAATACTGGATTCCCTGAAAAACAGTCATGGAGCGCAAGCAGGACAAAACTATTAGGAATATCTGCACGGGTGTCGTCAAAAGTAGCACGCCGAGATTAGGCGCTAAATGTACATGTTAATAAACTTTATGAAGAGTTAGACGTACAAAACTTTCACGGTAAAAGACGCAGACAGTGGATAACCCGAGTATTTATTTAAGGTAATTGTAATAAATAGTGAGCAATTAAAGACACCATCGTCTTATGTATGTAATTGGTCAATTCAAGTCCCGGGTTAAGGTGGTGTAGTGTTGTTAAAACACCCGTTAGCTCAGTGTAGCACTGGTGTAACGCTGTGCTAACTCGACCTCAGACGCCCTCTGTATTTGAAATCAATCCGAGTTAATATCTGTGGTGTTGAGGTTGTGTTAAACAAGGATATATTTACACCAGTGTCGTATATGTGTTACCCAAACACTAACTTATACATAATCCCCTCACATTGTCTATATCAATTTCCGGATTTAAGAAACAAATTTACATGAAAAAATATATAGACAACGACATTTGTGCAATATTATTTCTAATTACATAAAAACTAGATAGATAATAAGAACCTGATAAAAGTTATTATCTATTTAAAAATAACACTAACCCCTAGGGGTTAAAAAAAATCTCAGTTCAAGTCAATAATTATAACACTGGTGTGAAACAGCAGACGGCAAGAATGAAATTTCTTTTAAGACTTAGATTTAGTTTTAAGGCTTAAAATATTTTTTTTCGTGATATAATATGGCCAAAAACGTAAGACAAGGATATATTGATCGCCGAGTTCGTAAATTGAGTCGTCACTTGTCCTGTTTGGCATGTCGACAAAATACTGGCTGCAACCTTTAAGCCGGTTGTACACGAGCAAAGAAAATTTGACAAATTTCTTTGACGGTCTCTTCAAATTTTCTTTGACCGCGTACGAAGCCAGCAACTAAATTTGACGATCACAGCGCCACTTCACATGGTTGGTCGAAACTGAGGGTTCTCTGTGTGAAGGAACCACATTCATAGAACAAAAGGAAAGCCAGCTAGTGTACAAAAAATTCAGAATAATGATTTCCCAGCGTAGAAAAGCGGCCACGGGTTGTGGAATAACTGTCCTGTTGTTGATGCAGGATTTTAATCAGTCCAATTAATAGGCATATTTGCAATTTAATCAACGAGACGATAATCGAAAGTTCAACTACCTTTTCTTTGAAATTATTAGATGCGTGCGCAGATTTGTGGCAAATTTAGTTGACGGCTTATCGTACACGAGCATGAGTTCCAAATCCTTGACACATGTATTTGTCGAAAAGGTATGCATGCCAGCTTTTGTCAAATCTCATATAACAAAGGAAATGTGGCAAATTTCCTCTCGTACACGAGCAAATGTCTTTGACAAATCTCTATTTGTCAAAGGAAATTTGCTCGTGTACGACCGGCTTTAATGTTTACTGCAACAGCGACCACTTGTTTTCTGTGATCTAATCGACCGCCTTCTAATCTTCCATTTCAAACACTGTGAAAAGCAATCGTATGTAACAATTTTGGGACATGGACCTTAAGTTGATACAACCCCCTTCCCCCCTCTTCCGTAGCTTTACATCTTTCTTCAATATTAGTTGGGTGGCAGTAATGTTTGCGACCAAGCAGGAAAACCCGACCATCATATCTCTAACAGTCCAATGTATGTCCGGATCCATCGGTGTCTCTCAGGTTAAATCATTTTGTGAAATTAATTCACCACGCGATGAGAAAATTCATTAAAAAGATAAGAAAATTTATTTAAATAGATAAGAACATTATGTTACAATATAATATTAATTTGATATGCAGATACTTGAAAATTAACAAAAATGATAAGAACAACATTGTCTATAGATAAAGATTAATTTGAAATGCACTGATATGAAAATTGATTAAAATGATAAGAAAATATGTTCACTATACAGATTAATTTGTATTGCAGTGAAATGAAAATTGAAGACCACAAAAAAAAAATGATTAAGCTAAATTATGTGTACTTAAAGGAGCTAAATCGCTAATATTTGAGACCTAGAAATTGCCACAAATGGGTCGCAACGCATATAATAATGTAATATGAATGTATACAAACTGATTTACATTCAATCGTTTTCGTTTGTACTCTAATTTCAAATCAGTTATGTTCGGCGAAATACGCCAGAAGTTTCAGTCGAGTGACTATTTCGAGTGTCTTGTTATTCCAGTCTACATACGCCGTTTGATTTGGTGCAATGTTTCTAGCCTCGTCCATTGGGCCTCTTGCTAGAACTGGGACTGGAACGCATTATGGTACACGATTCATGTACCAATGGTAAAATGTTTTAAATATTGGAAATCAAAAGCCCATCTTTTCCCGGTAAAATGACAATATCAGTGTTGATTTAAATTGACAAATAATTCGTGTTTTGAATGTCGAAGACTTTGGGCGATATTGAGTTAGAGACGTAGCTACTTTAAAGCTGATGAATATAATCATCTTTAGATTTCATTCCACACCAATCTGATTAATTGTTTTCGATACGTTCCCGCGTGCTTCAATAGCTTCAATAGGTTTGTTCATATTGACTGAATTTTCGAGGAAGGTGATCAAACTGATGCCAGTGGTAGACCAGATAGTCCAAACACAATTTATGTGACACTTGATGAATGCCATCGTATTTGATCTGAGGCAGACTCGGGTATCCTTAATCCCCCATTCTCTAATTGGATTTCCTCCGAGACAATCAATCTGATTAAAATATCAATATTTCGTTTCGGTTTTTTTATACTTTCGATGGCCTGCACTACATGAAGATCTGACAAGTTGTACTATAACGCCAGTAATATAACAACTCTTCCAGGTCCTACTGTAGTCAACGTCTGTGAGAAGAGAAGAAGTTGAGCTTACCGTGTAGGGACCCCCAAGAATATTTGGAAAATTTGACGGCCGCAAACGTATTTTCCTGCTTACTCTAATTCAGATCAACCAATCAGTCAGTGGATTACAGTCCACCTAGACGGGACCGTCAGGAGATAATTTAACTGCCACAAATGCGTTTTCCGACTATTGCTTCCGTGAATACTGCAGCAACTTCAATAGCCCACCCGAGGTGACTGATCTAAATCCCGAACAACCAATCAACTATTCTAGCCCATGAGTTAAAAGACAATATTGGTGTTAGTCGTTATCACATGTGATAGAACTGGTTAAACACGTTCCAAATATAATTTTAACACGGAGAACATTTCTACGGTAGATGCGTTATGCAGTTTTCAAGTGTTGAACGCGAGGGAAAACACGAGTTATCCTTCTATATAACTGACTGAAGTGACGAGTAATAAGAGATAAACGGGTGAATTTCTCCCCACCAATAATTCCTTGGCTGACACCAACATAGCCCTTTAAAACCACAAAGACATCACAAATAACAACAGCAGGACAACCACGAATATACATAACAACTTGACAAACCATATTATAAGCCTTTACAGTACCTGTGCTGAGATGGAAATTGTGGCAAATGGTTCTATGGTTCATGTAACCGATCACATGAAAAGAATTTAAAGGAATTGTCGGTATTTCCTGGTCTCCGGTGTAGGATCGTTGTTCACCCAAGGTATTATTTCCAAGACATCCGTAGCAGTGAGGCAAAAAGGGCTAATGGAAGTTGTCTCTTGGGTGCAAGAACGTTTCTTAATTCCGACGTTTCCTAGAGAAGTTTTAGGATGTGGACACTTTGTGTGATTTTTAAATACATATGCTTCTGTCCATGCTTCTGTCCGTCTCTCAAATAGGGGGGTTGGGATGGCCTAGCTGACCGGTCACCTCTGGCTTGCGGCTCTGGTTTCGATACCTGGTGTGAGCGTATGTGGAATGGAGATAGGGGCGCCTTCTCCACCTCGTGGGTTTCCTCCGGGCACTCCGGTTGCCTCCCACTGCTAAAGACCCCTACGCGCAAGCGAGTTATTGAAATAAAATTGAAACCATATGTTAGTCCCAAAATGACCTAGTTTGTGTCGAGTGGACGTTAAACCCCATTTCTTTCTCTCTCCATCTCTCAAATAGTACCAAAAGTGCATAATTTTCACTGGAGGTCATCGACATTTTCTCTCTACTTCTTTATTACTTTTGGGGGGTTGGGTGGCCGAATGGTTAGCGTGCGCGCGCTGTATTATACGGCCTGGCATTGAGTCAACTGGCATGGTTTCGAATCCCCGGTTGTACGTGGCAAGGAGTAGGGTCGCCTGTCCAACTTCCGGTTACTCTGGTTTCCTCCCACTACTAAAGACCCCTACGCGCAAGCGAATAATTGAAATAAAATTAAACCATATGTTAGTCCCGAAATGTCGAGAGGACGTTAAACCCCATTTTTCTCCCTATCTCTCTTTTTATTACTTTATAAAGTATTAGGACATTTTCTATGCTTTTATACCCAGATTAATCTTCATCACATCCCTCGCAGTAATTTTAAACATTGTTGATGTCTAAATTTGCCTAAAAGGTTTTGTCGAATTTTCAGATGACAGTAGTAATGTTATAAATTGAGTCCCGTTTTTGCGCGATTTCTGTTGAGCTGTTCATGATACGCGTTCTTTTTAAATAGATACACGTACTCGTAATTTATGTGATCTTTCTTAAACCGATTTTCGATCCCCATTACATGTACATCTCAGGGTTTGCAAGACAGACGGTTTTCTTTGTAGGAATTCGCAATTATATCACTCCAACAATTGTTACAATGAATCATGTTTTGACATATAAAAACTGACAATGAGTGACATTTTATTAGATATTTTACATGAGTATACAATTAAAAAGTAAGCTGTTCAGAGAGCTCATTTATAATTTAAATGATTTGTAATTATTTTTTTTTTATATATATAACAACAGATCTTTGTAAGCACATAACCCAAAAACAAATTAAAATAATTAGCTACGTTTTATTTGTAAAGGCCAAGATGTTAATCAACATTCTAAAATACATTTACATCCCCCACACTCAACCATTCCCGACGAGATATCGGTCATATTGAATTTATGCTAATTGTTGGTCGTATGACGGTATATCACAGGGAGTCATCTGTGCCATTTTGTTATCTACTCGTAATCCATTTACACGCTCCAAATTCGATATTTCTAAAATTCATTGCTACATTTTTAAGAATGTCACAACTTTGAATTTGCATTTTTTTCACCTTACACATTGCATTGTCCGCCTACGTATCTGACAGTTTGAAAAGTATAGAACCTATACCCTATATGGAACGATCACGTTATACCCAGAGCCTTATTATACCTTCCTTCATATAAAAGTCATAAAATAAGGGAATTCACGATAGAATTACAGAAAAAAAACAACGTTATTCAAGAAAAAGAAACGAAACCCTCATTAACCATAAAGATTTGTGCTACGTCATACTTCCATAGTAAAGTCATGAAAATACTGAGAATTCACAATAGAAATATTGAAAAAAATAGTTTCTTTTATAGGAAAAAACAAAACTCCCCAAATGCCATAAAGAATATAGTACACCTACGCAGATAATTTTTTTATTAGTTTAGATTGTGTTCAAATTATTCCCGTCATACTTTTTCACCTATTATTGATTAACCGTTTTCTTAATGCCATAATGGTAGGATGTTTTCGCTAGAGTCATTGTTGTAAAATATGTGTCACTGATCCCTTCACGGTGTACTTTTATTGTTCTTTCAAGTGTGTTTGGCTTTTGAAATCATTTAACTCCCTCTCCATCTAGCTACCTGTTCAAACATTTGTTTTTATTTTTTTTATATGTATTTGTGTTTAGTTTATATTATATATCATGCGTTAAATTATTCTGTTTATATACACGGACCGTATAATGCTCTATATTAACGATTGTTTCAATGAAAAGAATAACACAGCGTCGTATGCAATGACTACCAGTAAAATCTATGAACAGCACATTCAAGAAATTTCAGGTGTACACATCGAAGTGTTAACGTGCGAAAAGCACACGACGGGGCGTATTTGTGTGGGGAAGTGGTGGTGGGCGATGGTAGGGTTATCTCTAGATCAACGCCTGGATTCACGGCATTCCACGCCTAACCATAGCGATAATTTGATTCTGATTTAAGTTTTCAGACGGAAACTCTACTTGACCGAAGGTAACCGCGGGATCGAAATGGTCTTCAGTGCGAGTATGGCCCAGTTATTGAACTACAAAATTAATCAATTCTCAAATCAATTAACCGTTACCCACTCCGATAATGACCAATAACTAGATTAACTGAACTATGTGATTATGTTCAGCATTTTTATGTGTTTTGTCATTTTAATTACATTTGATAATATATGGATAAGATAGACAGGACCGGATATAGTCATATCATACCTACTGAACGAGCATCTCTGAAAAGAAACCAATAAAGATAATTATGAAGTGTTTAATTGGTTATTCAACTGGACTTATCACTCCATTAAATTAAACAATTAAACAAATTATGATAACAAAGTAACGCATGGCAAAATACCAGACAAAATACCAGGACGCCAAAAGACAGACACCTAGAAAACCACTGGACAAACAGTGTCATCGCAGGCCATACTGCATATTCTTGAAGCAATGGCCCGAGAAATCCCTCTCTGACCATTGCTGGGTTAGCTTCTGATACTTGCGCTTTTGAGGGAGTGTGTCTATTCTTCCCGTTCTATCAAATCTATCCCAAGTACAGCAACATGACATACAGTCTTCGTTTAATCTTAAAACTTTGGAAAGTCATTTAAGGAATTAAAAACGGTGAAAGTGTTGTCCGTCTCAAACCAGTATTGTTTGCATTATATCCCTGTCGATAGCCTCGTTTGTCACACAATTAGTTTTTCTGTAATATTCTTCTGTGCACTGGTTAATTGGGCATAATAAAATCGCGAGTCATGACGTAACGTTATGCAAACATATTTGGTCCAATGTGAAGCTCTGTTACGCTTTTAGACATTGGTTGTTAATTGGGCTATTGAGCAATCATAATTTGCAACAAGAATTTGCTTTCTTTACAGCAGTTAGTAGTTGGATTAGCTCTAATCAAACGAAACACTGCGAGGAGTATGGCCATACTGGTTTGTGAGATGAAGAGAACCCGTCCGCAGAACATAGCAGTACGGTTCTCAGAAAGTCGAAACATGGGAGTAATAAAAAAAATATAAAATCCTTCCTTGAGTGGCAATTAGTGATTGAGCACTGAAAATCACAACACAATTTATATGGAAAAACATCAATGGTTTTATACACATATAGCACGACGTTTCGACAAGTATTCTCTTATCGTTATTTGTACTTGATAACGATAAGAGAATACTTGTCGAAACGTCGTGCTATGTGTGTATAAAACCAGTGATTGTTTTCCATATAAATTGTGTTGTCTTTTTCAATGGGAGTAATAATTGCTATCTTGTTTCGGATAAATACGGTTTTTGGGACACGTTTCCAAAAAATAAAACCTGGCGATCGTTTGGTCAATTTATTGTCTTAATACCCATTACCCCTCCTTTCACAGTTTCGTTACACGTCTTGTAAGTTACAATAAAACAAATTAACTATGTTTTATATCACCGATGACCCTCAGAAGATAATGTCCACCGCACCCCCTTTCTGTTGGTAACTAAATTTACTTCGAATACGTTGATACATTTTCACTTGTTCATGTAAACTCTTTAGTTAATTGTCGAAATGCAATATTATAAATAGAAAATTGTTTTCAGTGCGAAATTCATATTTGAGAGGTGCTTTAATGTCGGTTTCAAAATAGATTGTAGTCTACCGACCCAGCATAATTGTTGTCAATACGAACTTCGAAAAATAAATAAAGTATCGCACATACGTGCATTCTTGCTTTCTTCTTTTGTCTTTTTGGTTTCAAAATAGATCACTTTTAATGACATATTGATTAGAGTGTTTACTCTCTTTATGGTTTTATGTATCGACTCCTCACAATAATGTTAATATTTTATTGTCCTTAGAAAGGAATGATTGTTTTCGCATTTACGGTTGATCATTTTGTATTTATAAACTAATAATGTTATATTACGAAGAATTAATTGAATGTTTTGTAATGTTATGAACCAAACTATCCATTATGAAACTGTGTTCACTTCATTTAATTTCATATCTGATTGTTAGAAACAATGAAATTACGGTTGGTTGCAATTGCTTCGTTTAATACATTTTATTTTAAAACTACATTCTAACACAAGGTACAATTTTATTGATGCGCAGTTACTGAGTTTCGACGAGGATACTCTCGTCTTTATCAAGCAAATGATACAGATATGTGAAATAGCAGGCAAATATATAGAGAATATGTAAAGAAATTGTAAATACATGTATATTGATTTAATAAACTGAAAATCAAGGACTGTGAATTATATCTCCAACCTGTAAAACAAATGGTTAAGTACTGAAAACCAAGATATGTAAAATGTATAATTATACTATGAAACACTGGATAAGCATTAAAAAGTAACAAAAGTATGGGGATCAATAAGCTGGGAATCATGAAGGATAAACCTATTATTATAGTGTAAACCTGGATAAGAGAACCCATAAATATACTGGTTCTATAAATTAAAAGTCAAAGAATGTCAAATATATTATATGATTGTAAAACTGGATAAGTACTACAAACCAAGATATGTAAAGTATCCAGACTTTGAAACTGGATAAACACTGAAATGTGTTAATTCTGAAAGCTGAAAATCACGAGAGACGAAACCTGTTATTAGACTGCAAACCTAGACGAGGGGAAGCGTAAATATATTCATCCAATAAACTGAAATTCAATATATCTGAAATATATTATCAGCACTGAAATAGAAATAAAGTGACAGAATCAATGAATAAGTTGGTCATAAGCCCTTGGCATAAATAGTCCGACATAACGGTTTAACTTGGGTTTGATGCGTTTTATATGATGGCCTCTGGAAGTTTCCTGGTTTTCTCCTGGTGATGATTTACTGCAAGGGTTCTTGTTCAGTCCCACAGGATTGTATGGCGTCTGTTGTTAATAATATGCTCTGCTGCGGCTGAGGGATTTGTGGAAGTTCGTGACGTGTGCTCTTTAATTCGCACATCTAGATCGCTTCGTTTCCCTTACATACCTTTCGTTCCACGAGCACGTTATCCCGTAAAAGCGTCCTTTGGGTTAACACTTTATTTCTATTTTAGTGCTTATCCGGGTTTCGCAGTCTAATTATACATTTTATATGTCTTAACTTTCGGCACCTATACAATTTCCCATTTATTGGTTTCAGATGTATTGAATTTCAGTTTTTTGGATGAATATATTTACGGTTTCCCTCGTCTAGGTTTGCAGTCTAAAAACAGGTTTTAACTCTCATGATTTTCAGCTTTCATAATTAACACATTACAGTGTTTATCCATTTCAAAGTCTAGTTATATACTTTACATATCTTGGTTTACAATACTTATCCAGTTTTACAGCCATTTTAATATATTTGACATCGTTTGACTTTTAATTTATAGAATCAATATATTTACGGGTTCTCTTATCCAGGTTTGCACTCTAATAATAGGTTCATCCTCCATGATTTCCAGCTTATTGATCCCCATACCTTTGTTCCCTTTTAATGCTTATCCAGTGTTTCATAGTCTAATTATACATTTTACATATCTTGGTTTTCAGTACTTAACCATTTTTTTACAGGTTGGAGATATAATTCACAATCCTTGATTTTCAGTTTATTAAATCAATACATTTACAATAATGTTACAGTCTAATAAAAAGTTTTATATTTCATGATTTTCTTTTCATTGAATTAATATATTTCATATATTTTTTATTATTATTTTTCTTTACACCTGCGTCAGCGATTACTCTTGTTCACTCACAACTACATGCACACGTCTCTTTATATAATTGTTTATCTATAGCTCAGGTTAATCGGTTTCCCACGAATAGTGTTGATACATAGGATTCCATTCCCTGTAAGAGTTTCCGTTTGTGAAAGTTTAGTTGTAAATGGCCCCCTAATCAAAGCTTTAATTGTATTAGATTCTTATCTTTGTTGCATATTCCGTATATGTTTACTACTGATTACTATAGTCATTAAAAATAAAATATGACCATAGATCAATACCAATATCAAAATAATAAAAGTATCACATGACTATGTGTCCAGTATAGTATCAATTTATGATTGCTGGAGGCAGTCAACAGTTAACACAATCGGTATTCATTCCAACTGGATTCTTTCAGAATCTGAGTTGTGTAGAATGAAACAACATTAGGTAACAAAGTATTTATAAAGCGTTTACTAGTCAATGACAAACCATCCAATCGCACCGTAACTCGACCATAACTCGGGAAAAACATTGTTTTTCTAAAATGTGTTTCATAATTAAAATTACATAAACATAAAAGCATTGACATAAGGCTGGCAGTTGTTTTTTAAACTTTTGTTCAGTGTAAGTACCATAGGTGTTTTAAAGGGATATGTAGTATTTTTCGAGTAAAATTGACAATTTCCATATAGCCCACCAAATTTGCTATATTTGTGTTGGAAATAACTACTCTATAAAATGTATCTTTAAGAACAATCTAATTAAAATCACAGATCATATTTCATTTGGTTTTTCATAGTTAAAAACAATTCGTCTTCCTTGTCTTTACCACACTAGGATCTGAAAGAGCTATTATGCCATCCGCGGTCTGGACCCTGTTTCACGAAATCTTAACTTAAGATAAAATCAATTTTAGTAGATACTTCAATTTTGATTGGCTAAGCACTAAAATCAGTCTAATATTATCCAATCAAATTACTAAATTTGGGATCTTATCTTAGTTAAAATTTCGTGAAATAGGCCTCTGGTTGTTGTGACGGATTAGCCAATGAAACAGTATGTCACGGGAAGTTCTTGGCGTACCGTGCCCTGAACTGTGGGTATTTCACAAGAACATCGCGCGCTGGTTAATCAAAAACCACTCGAATGACCCCTGGTGCGACCTTCCACTACAACCGACCAGTAGAGATCATCTGTATTTAAAGCAGATTATATATAAAGGCACATCGCAATGCTGTTAAAGTTCTTGATTTTGTTGACAGACAGTTAGATAATAGACATTGATTGTGAGTAATAGAGATGGTCAAAAAAGAGTGGCTGATAATAAGTATCGATCAGTACCTGCATATGCAGAGTGTAGTCTTATCATGAGCGGAGTATAACGTCCATGATATCTTGACTGATCACAACTTAACACACGGTACAATTTTGTGGATATACAATCACTCGATTCATAACTAGACGACGCTTCGACGAGCACACCCTGGTCGTTATCAAGCATGCTTGTCAAAACATTGCATAGTAATAAATTCAGTAATTATATATCCATAAAATTGTACTTTGTTGAATTATGCCTGGTAAAGAAAAGAGTGTCTAACCGTTCTCAAAAACCGAGTATACAATTGGCATTAAGCCGGGATTCCATGTGTACGTACTGCGTAATGCGGAATGCGTAGTACGTAATGCGTATTTAACACTTTGCACTAAAATGGTAGGAGTTGATTCCATGTACACGTAATCCGTAAAGCGTGATGCGCAGCGCGTAGTACGTTTTTCTCGGGACGCTCACAAGAGTGTCCGAATACGCAATACGCGTGTATACGGAGACCGGAAACGACATGGACATGCGCACTGCCACTGCAATAAGCATATCCGATGTAGTTTTGGGATGGCAATATTCGGTTCTCATCCTCATATAATACGCCACTCACGCACACATGGAAACTGACAATACGCGTTACGCAACACGCATCACGTAACACGCATTCCGCACGCACTGCGTACACATGGAATCCCGGCCTTAAGGTACTCTAACATTAGCGTGTGCGTAAAAGGACGCTTGATAGACAGAAATGGAAATAAAAGTATTCCATAGCGCCGTTGTCCCTGCTTAATTTACCCTAAAGCACGTTACAGGACGTACATCCGTCTTTAGTCCGACTGGTTAAGAAAAGTACAACGTTAAAACCCATTTTATACCCATTTCCATGTCGTTGTAAACAAATCCAGAACTTAAAACACAGGATGCCTTCACCGTGAAACATAATTAACGGTTGTCTGAAAAGAATAATACCTTACATTCTTCGTGTAAAATTACATCCGTGATATGCTGAAATTAAATCCTGTTGTAATTCATGGTGTGCAATAGACAATGTGGTTTTCGTTATTTCCAATTAAGCGGATGTCTAAATAGGTTGGGATCGTGTGAAGTGCATATCTAAAGTGCGAATTTAATTTATTAAGTGTGTAGACTTTGCAGATCCAGTATATGCTATATTACAAATTCTTTGGTGATACGGTTGCCCAAACGCCTTTTTCTCCAATCCGCTGATTGTTGTATTATTCGGAACATATTTAATTTAATGGCTTCAAATTGATTTTTAGTTAACGTTTTAAACAAGTGATTGCTATGTAAGATACTCACACAATTGTGACCTAAATTGCGATTTTTCGTCCAACCAGGGACCATAATCCAGGAACTTAAAAGTGTTAAGTCTCATCAAAATCGGATTAAAATTGTAACCTCTAGGGGGCCTACGACCTTGATATTACATACATATTTGCGTATCAAGAGCGGCCATTTTGTCTGGCAGTTTGGTCCGATTTTCACGAAATTAGAACTTTTAAAATTTGAACCAAAAGTTAAAAACGCGATTTTTCGTGCAATCAGGGGTCATAATCCAGGAGGTTACAGTTCGATATGCGTAAATCTCGAAAAGAGCCGAGATCTTTGTTTTATAAACATAGATATCAAATTTCATGCAATAGGATAAAACAACTTGTGACCTGTAGAGTGTCACAACCAAAAAACGTGATTTTTCGTATAATCAGGGGTTATAATCCATGAAGTTTCGATCCGATACATACCAATAGCGACAGGAACCGAGACTTTTGGTCAAAATCGAATAAAATTGATGCCTTTAGAGTATCCAGGGGCGAATAAAAACAAAATATGGAGGTTCGATAATCTGCGGACTTGGTTTCAATCATTGTAAATACTGAAGAGAATTGAGCATAGTGAAGCATATCACCGGATGCCACACTTTCACACCATCGATAATGTATTTTTGTATCGTGACAAAATGCTATTTCTAACAATTCCCCTAAGTAGTTTTAACTACTATCTTAGTCTCGGCTCGGATTTAAAATCTCATAAACCCACGATTTAATAAAACTGCCAAATGCCTGTCTCGGTAGCTTTATCGATGGATGTGGGCACATGAGACTCACTTTAACAGAAAACAATTCTTCTCAAGTAACAGATTTGTAAGCTGTAACAAACATCTAGACTGTGGACATACAAAAACCATGGCCGCCATTTCTTTTGCAGCAACTACCCAGAATGATGCGAAATGAGTTAAAATGTCGGGACAAACAGTCCTTATGTGGATGGAGTTTATAAGAATGAAAAACAACTGCTTAGCAGACGACCTGTTGGGTGTTAGTAGCCATTGACAAATTAATAACTGTTTTTTTTATCTATAGAGGTGGGTCGATTCTAGTCTTGACATTTTTGACATCTTTCCATAATAATTTGTCTCGGTTGAAATTGATTTCCATTAACAAATGCTGTTCAAAATAATGATGGTGGCTTTTACAGTGATCTGTAGTTAATGAGATTATGCTTTGCCTGAAGAATTGATAAAAAGGTGTAAGTCTGCTAATGAAGGATACTTTTATGTTTTTCTTTGAGTGAATTTAAGTTATTCAGTTTTTTTTGTTTTTGTGGGGTAGCGTTAGCGCCAGTCTAAATTTGAAAGGTTTTGAGAGGAATTATTTCTTTGTTGTAATCCAAGTTTAGGATTATTGTTGTGGATTATTACCACGTCCGGTTATACCGATTAAAGGATTATTTATCCTGTCAGATTTGGTTTATCAAGACCCTGTGTGATTCTGCCAACCTTGCATTTACTGCGACAACGAAAAGACATATGTAAAGGACTGTCTACAAACTACTACTTCAAATCAGTAGACGCACGTAGAACAAGAAAAGAAGACTTCAACTGAATACTGGTAAAGTTGGACTGAATACTGTCAGCAATCTGGTACATTGATTCAACATTGTTCTATTTGTAGTAACCAGATTCTCTATAGACATTTTGAACAATACTATATCAATGAGAGTGTCCACATTAGAGAAAATTTACCACCATACCAACAGCCCTACTTTGAGTACTCCCTTTCGCAGAAGCAGAGAAGAAACTTACATTAGGTACTGCCACCCTTATGGATGCAATGACAATGTAGCTAGTATTGGAAATTTGTCTACCCATGACGTTATTCCCAAAGTTTCTTCGCCGAATACGCTGTCATGGACATCGTCGCTACACACCACCTAAACTCATCACTACTGCACCTGAGGCTCTTTTGGAAATTATCCAAGAACCGTTAGGGCCACACCATATCCGTACTCAATTATATTCTATTCCACTTACTATTTTGAAATTACTTAAAACTGGATTCAAACTGTACTGATCCTGCATCCACTGAATACAGGTTGTATCCATTGTTCTTGACATTGATACTATCGGGTTAAGCCAAATATTACACCATAAGCAAGTCACAGCACACACCCCTCCTTACTTCAGACATTAGTCAGACATTTTAATTTTACTTATCGATATATCGATGATGTTCTATCACTGAATAACCCTAACTTTAGTGAATATGTAGAATTCATATATACTGATGAGCTCGAAATTAAAAATAAAAAACACTGACAGTGACAATTACGCTTCCTACTTGGATCTGCGTCTCGATTTTGACAATTGCCATAAACTGAGTGTTAAATTGTACGATAAACGTGATGACTTTGACTTCCCGATTGTTAACTTTCCATTTATTAATAGTAACATTACAATATCACCAGCTTATGGAGTGTTTGTGTCTCAGCTAATTTGTTACGCGAGAGCTTAATCCTTTTATTCTGATTTTTTAGGTAGATCGAGGCATTTGTCATCTAAGCTTCAACTACAAGGATACTTGCGCACTAAACTTGTAAAAACCTTTAAAAACGTTTTATGGCTGTCTTATTGACTTGATTGGTAAAAATAACGTAAAAGATAGTATTATAGGTAAAACAGGAAACGTCAATTTAAAAACTTGACTATATAAACGTAAACAGGGTACAAGTTAAAAAAAACTTAGTCACGATAGCTTTTTAATCAGATTGCGATAACTTAAGCGTAAAAGGCCACGTGTGTGCGTGCGTGAGTGTGAAAAACACCCACGTTCCAGTAGTAACGCGTCTCATGGTGATATACAAATTTGATTTTAAGTAGACTTGTAGAACGTACATGAAAAACGAATCAATTCAGTCTCAATTTGATAGGTATTTGATCATACATTAATACCAAGATGCTAATATCTTATAACATTTTGTAATATTTAATCTATCTATATAAATAAAATCAAAGTTTGTACGAATGTATATGTGTCTGTTTGCCTCGTCGCCACACTCGCCCCCACATATTGGGTATAACAATTAGCATGACCCTGTGAATGTTTTAAGCCACCGAATTTGGGCATCAAGCGAATAACGCTCGTCGTTGCGCTTAACCCCCACAAGTATGTGCAACCCCCAGCCGAGTTGGGGTTGAATTGACTTTTGTTCCTCACAATACCTCTGGGACAGTGTCCTCCCTATCACCGAAAAATTCCTTAGTCGTTGCATTGATATCACACTATAATTCCTATATATTAGCTTTAGGCGTAGGTGTGAATTTTAGTCCTTTCTATAGGAGATTTAGCTCGGAATGATTGAGAACTACGGATGATATTATTTATGATTTTTGGGAGTACTGGTTCTGAGATTTGGATATTGTGTGGACGTTCCTTAAGTGACGCTGAACTCTCTTCCTGTATTGGGAAGGTGGTTGCTGGGACTGGGATGGTGGTCGGTGTGGCCTCTGAAAGAACTGCCCCCGGGCTCGAGAGGTGCAATCGTTCCTCCGTTGCGTGTTATACCGCTGGTTGTTAATGGGAACGCCTGTCACTTTTTTCCCCAGTTTGGTTGCGCGCATTCTGGCTTATATAAATATATGGAATATCTAGAAATTCGCGACGGCTTAACATCGCTGATTGTCATGGCACTTTTCGGGCAATATCTAATTTCTCTTACGGCTTAATTCATCCTTAATGTACTCACATTTATTAGTTAACATTTAATCGAGAATAGAAATTAAAATAACAACAGTGTATAAGTCGTTTAATTGGATTAAAAAGGGGCTAATAAGGAGTTTTCAGCGAAAACAAATAGTGGTGCTGTCTTGGGTTGACTTTATCCTATGTATCGTTTCGTTCTTTAGCAACACAGCACTATAAATTATCATGCTTCATATTTTCTAGATTCCTGCACTGTCCGAGAAAGTTCATATCGATTATCCGGCGTGGGTTCCCTTGTCAGTGATGCAGAACGGAGGGCCTGACAAGGACAGTTGTCTAGTCGTTCGGATGGGACGAAAACCCGAGGTCCCGTGTACACATTGACGTGCACGTAAAAGATCCCTTGGCAGATGGAATTCTATATAAGAGTAGGCCGCTGCCCGGGCAAAATTTCCCTCATAGCACACTGCATGGCGTATGCCCGTCTTCCATATTAGCCCAGGTTACGTACAGGACGTTAAAACCCCATTTCATTTCATTTCATATTTCTTTATGGCAAAAGAGGTGATTTAAAAACAAAACGTATTTGGCTGCACCTCTCAACGACTTTTAGTTCCTATTTTAAAATTGTAAATAAAATATCGTCCACACGACTCCGATGTCTTTATGTACCAAGAATTAAATACTGTGTTTGTTTGGCCTTAAGTACATCTAATTTCATACTCAGGTCTTGTTTACCCATAAACTCAATATCTATAAATCAGTTGGCTTACTCTCATCAGATGGCGATAAAAGTCTCATTAGCACAACGAAACTTATCAGCGCCTTCCATTTGATGCTAATAATTAAGCTAAATAACCCTACACAAAAGTGAATTATCAACATACCTGTGGGAGCTACGATCCAAAAATGTTCGAAAACGATTGACAAGAATGAATAAAAATGAAGACCTTGGTCGCTAGTTCAACCTAAACAAAACCCTATACTAGGAAACCCCAAATCTTTAGACCATATTAACGAAATCTCAACATTTACCTATCTAGACGAATCAAATATAAGTACATTGTCATGTAAGTATATGTAAAAAGCAATTGTGCATCGTTTCAGAGAGTACAAACCAAACCAAGTCGGTACGAAAAAAATATTATTGAGATAATACCAGCTATTTATATATATATACGTAGCCCTTGGCATCGATCATTTTGGCGCTAAAATTGTTAAGAGTTATGGCAGGATATTTGGCGCATACATGACATATATTGATGGTATAATCGTCTGTGGTATGGTCACCTGCATTGTGAATCTAACACCTGCATTTATCAGTTTTTAAGGGAATAAAGATTTATTATAAAGATCATATACCTGTTACGATAAAAGTCACTCAGCAAACCTCAGCAGACCCTAATACCCTACATCTAGCCTCGGCTGTATGACGAATTTCGCCATCGGTTCCCGGATTACAAATGGCGGCGTCCATGTGAAGACGCCCTTGAAAAGTCTTTTGTCATACAAAGCTTTCAATGTCTGTAGCTGTTTTCAGTTTATCCGCTTTACTTTTAGCAAAGGATAACTTTTCTATGAAACCTCTACACATTTTTCTTTCTAAAAGCGACAAGATTTCCTACTAAGTAAATCGATAGCCGCATCGCAATTGTATGGGTGTAAGTACACTTACTGTCATAAAGCTAGATGTAGGGTACCGGATTCTGTCGAGGTTTGCCAAGTGTCAAAAAGCATTACGTCTTTACAAATGTCAGGCATTGTTCTAACCATTCTGCTGACATTTTATTTAGAAGACGTTAATATCTATCGGCACTGAAAGATATATTTTCTAGATAATTGACATATATACGTAACTATAGACTGGAGTGGAACCGTTTCCAAACAACAAAATAAATATCCAAATGAGTTGGGAAAATAAATTTATTGGTGAAATCATTATGTCTTGCGAGAAACAACACGCCCAATCATAACGTAGAAACCATTTTTAAACTGCAATAATCTACATGTGTCAGTTATTGTGGATTTATTAGACAATTCGTGTACACAGTTTACTCTTTCCTGGCCAATTCAAATGTACTAATTGCAGATAAAAATAAGTCAATAAATTGACCCCCAAAGACATAAGGTCTCTAAATATCTTGTTTCCGGTCTTGGTTCCTATAAATCTATCAGTAGTTTGATAAGCTCGCCACCTACAATATTTCCATAAAATGTGCAGGCTCTAGCATGACCCATTTTTAATACCATGGTATTAGAAACGTGAACAATTAGTATTGTATTTTCTTTGTTTCGCCAGCCATAAGTCTAGCGCTGTTGATATTTCGTTATGCATTTTTATGATCATATAAAAGGCGAAAATAAATGGAAAACAGGGAAAAGAATCAGTTCTCCTGTGGATTGTGACTTCATTAAGATGTAGATGGTGAAAACAAACAAAGATTAAGTTTGATACCATTATATAATTATTTCCTATTATTATATTTTCAGATATAACAGCTGTGGTATTAAACTTGATGGTTTTAATTGTGACATTGAAACGACGAAAACAACTGAGATATTCCGATTATTACATCATTAATTTGGCTGTTTGTGATATTGGTCATCCATTGTTTGGTTATCCCATGGCAATCATCTCATCCTTCTCTCATGAATGGGTTCTCGGTCAAATAGGTAATTAACCTTTATTGACGAGTAAATGATCATTATAAAAATACCAGATACATGCAGGAAAGAGAAAGGCAGATCACGGTTAATCATTTTAGCATTAATTCTTATCTCGCGTCATTGACTTAATACCCAAGCGTTATATTAAACAACATTTATTAATCAACCTTGAGGTTTTGTCGGCTGGTGTTTTCTGTCAGGTGATATTTAAACGAGAGAGCGCGAGAGCGAAAAATGGGGTTTAACGTCCACTTGACACAAACTAGGTCATTTCGGGACTAACATATGGTTCAATTTTATTTCAATAATTCGCTTGCGTCTAGGGGTCTTTAGCAGTGGGAGGAAACCGGAGTGCCCGGAGGAAACCCACGAGGTTGAGAAGGCTCCCCTATCTCCATGCCACATACGCTCACACTAGGGATCGAAACCATAGCCGCAAACCAGAGGTGACCGGCCAGCTAGAGGTAATCTAGACCACTAGGCCATCCCAACGCCCCCGAGAGAGTGTGTGTGTGTGTGTGTGTGAGAGAGAGAGAGAGAGAGAGAGAGAGAGAGAGAGAGAGAGAGGGAGAGGGAGGGGGTAAACTATTTGTGACACTGTCATAAGTCTTTCTTAAATACACTATAATCCTCGGCTGTGTTTAAACCTCATTTTCATCTTTCTCTAGTCGTGAAAGTGAAGGGGGGATTCTTCTAACTAAATCCGACTCTGCTTAGTAAACTGAACCTACAACCAGAATGTGACGAGGCGTGAATGGCTAATCAGGTCCAAGTTCACAGTTATTAAGACTGAAAGAAACGCAAATGTACCTAACCGCTCGTGTGGTCCGACAAGCCCAATTCAATGTGCTGGCAAAATGATCCCATGGCAGTTGGAATTCGAAGAAAAGCGGGGGGGGGGGGGACGCAGATATCCTGATAAATCTTAAACTGCTCATATATTTCTATAAAAGTCTATATAAAAATGTTTTATGATGTATTATTTATTTACAGGGTGTGAAATGTATGGCTACCTGGGTTTTCAGTTTGGAGTAGGTAGCATGGCCACGCTAGCTGTGATGGCGTTTGTTCGTTATTTGACCGTCTGTAAACCGTCGTCAGGTATGCTTTTAGTTTGGTTCAGTTTAGGACAAGCTTACAGTGATCTTCATTGATAGCCTTCGATGATTTCCCCTACGATACTTGGCCCGCTCGAGTACTGAAAATGAAATGAAATGGGGTTTACCGACATATATATATATTTTTTTTTCGATGAGGAATAGTTGGAGCTTCGGCCTGTAATTCTTACTTCGAATTCCGACTGTCCAGGGATTATTTACGTGCACGGGACCTTGTTTTTTCGTCCCACCCAAACGACTAGACGCTGGGCATGCTCTCCGTTCTGCTCCACTGACAACGTGAAACTACGATGGAAAATCCCGTAAAACTCTCTCGAGCAACAGATCTGGTCAATGAACGCTCTGCACGCTGAGCCCATATAATGCAATGTATTTCCGAGAATTTAGGCCCAAAAATTGACAAATAAAATCTCTAAAACGTCATGTCAGCAACATCGATAAAGTAGTTTTGAAATTAAACTTAATGCGCTGAAACATATCACTGACATAATCTACCACGCGATGGTCTAAAATACTCAGGCATTAATAGATTTTGAAAACATTGCGTAATGTAGTTCAAATCTTCAGCCTATTAATGTGGTCTGGAGGTTAAATGGAAATATCGTGTACTCTTATGTATTTTCGCGCTAATCAGTCAGCACGAACAGTAGAAAGAACAAAGCTCCGTGGGAGGTCATTCCTATTCGAGAAGGTCGTCAGTTAAATAAAGTCACGTACCAAACGCTTATAATTGGTATTTAAGTTTTCTAAATTTCCCAATGTCTGTATTTCCTCTAACTGGAGAAGGGCCACGGCGATGGCAATTTGGAAAGTTAACTTATTGGAAATATCTCGTCGCCAATAATTTTTTAATTTCCAACTCTTCTTTGAAAATGCAGGATTAAAGATATTAAAAAGGATATCACCTTGGAAAGTTGACGTCCGGAAAATGTCCTTAATTTCCCCATTGATCTTTGAAGGCATAACACTGCGGATATTAAGAAAGAACTCGAGAATATTAAGGTTTTGAATACATGTGTACATAAAAGACGTGATAGTTCTGTGGTATTATCGGTTCATTACCGTATAAATGTACTTAATTATTAAAGAGAAATTATCCCGTGAAGTCCTTTTAAAATGTAGAAAAACAAAAGACCATGTCCAATGAAGTTAGTTAAGACATATCACAACACGACTATATAATGATATTAAACACTATAATGAAATGAAACGAAAACAGATTTAACGTCCCACTTTTCTGCCCCCCCCCCCCCAAAAAAAAATCGAAATAGCCCCTCCCCCTCCAAATATTTCGCCAACAACAATGATTTCTTAGGAGTGTTCTTGGTCGGCCACATCCTCAACACTTCCAAAAAAATTCGGTAGCCCCCCCCCCTCCCCAAAATTTTGTGAGCTGGCTATGGGCCCGGGAAGTGTACAGGGTATGCAGGAATTTTCGATTAAGCCTATATTCAAGTGACTTTAAACAGTTAATTGGTTTGCTTGTTTTATTGATAATTGAATCTTCGTGGGCCTGCCATTTTTTACAGTTTGAAAGACGGATTAAACTGGTAGTGGGTGATATTTCTTGGTAGTGTCAGTGTTTCGGTTTTGAGGGGGTTGAAGGATACCAGCCATGTTTTAGCCCACCTATTGAGTTTTTCTAGGTCAATATTGATTGTATCGGCATTAGCAACTGGATCATAGATTGTTAGATATAGAGTAGTGTTGTCTGTAAATAAAAGGATATAAACGGGTGTAGTAATTTATATTTTCTATGATATCGTGTATGTAGATTATTAGTACATTTAGCCCCCCCCCCCTCAACATTGTCATGCGAGAGATATAATTAATGATTTCTATAATATCTGAAGCCTAAAGATAGACTTGCAATATGCCGATTTAGCTCATAAATTATGTATCTTTAATATTCTAAATTTTACCGCCTAAAATAAAGTAATTCGTCTTGGATGTTAGCAAATTGCTTTATAAAGGTTATTCAAAGGCTTTATTTACCACATATTCCTGAAGCAATGGCCCGAGAAATCCCTCTCTTGCCATTGCTGGATTGGCTTCTGATACTTGAACTTTTGAGGGAGTGGGTCTATTCTTCTCGTTCAATCAAATCTATCACTCGAGTACAGCAGAATGACAGTCCTGCGTTTAATCTGGGTCTTCCCTAAAACTTTGGACAGTGATTTAAGGTGAAAGTATGTTCGTTTTCAAACAGTATTGTTTACATTTTATTCGATTTGATAGTCTCGTTTGTCACGCAATTAGTTTTACTGCAATATTCTACTATGCACTGGTTAATTGCGCTGTTAAAATTGTGAGCCATGACGTAACGTTATGTAAATATATTTGGACCAATTTGGCGCTCTGTTTTAAAAGTAATGACTTAGTAACGTAGTTAGCGATTGGTTGTTAATCGGACTATTGACCAATCATAATTTAGAACAAGAATTTGTTTCCAGTGAGTAGTGGGATTAGCTCTAATCAAACGGAACACTGCGAGGAGTATGTATTTACTACAGTACACGATGACAGACTTTTCGGGTCATGCCCCGTTTACAACTGGTCCGAGAACAACTTGGTGTCTTTTACCCCATTTGACACCAAACCGTACTCCCGTCACATTACATAGGAAATATTTTTATCCAGGTATATTTTATATACATTCATATTACAGATTTTATGCGTTGCGACCCACTTGTGTCAATTTCCAGGTCCCAGATGTTAGCGATTTAGCTCCTTTAAACTCCTTTATTGCTTTTGTCAATAATTTTATAAATTTGCAGATGGAAAAAACAAATTGCGTTGACCTGACCTGATCCATATCAGCGATATTGGCAGCCAAGCGAATATTTTACAGCTGATCGGTTTGAGATATTTGTATTGTTTAACACCATAGTCATTTTATGTCTCTTTTAAAACATAAATGACATGCTATAATCGATTTCTTATGCACACTGATTGATTTTTCATTTGACCTTATTTATAAGGCGCAATATATTGACATTTAAGTTACGCAGTATCATACCTTCAACTACTAAAACACGTATCTAGAATGCGAGTTTTGTATTGCTTACGCAAGTTTCATAACCCTTGCTTAATTAGAGTCATGTTTCAAAGCATGGTCAAATAATATTGCCTATCTCTGCTCGTCATCTGATCCAGTCATCAGGGGCGGATCCAGGGGGGTGGGCAAACCCTACCCTGCTCAGCTATAAAAAAAATAATGCCTTGCATCAATGAAGTTACATCACAAAGTGATCCTACATCGCTATAAACATGATTTCTCTGTTTAAAAAGTTCAATTTGTATGTATTCCTTCCTATGTAATTTAGAGACGATGATGGCAGATTTCCGAAACAGAAACCTGGCAAACCCCCTCCTGCAAAAATTCCTGGATCCGCCCCTGGTCATAGCATCATTCGTTTTGAACATTCTAATTCAGTGAGAAGCAGAGCTATCGTCTCGACAAATCCAAATGCATATGTCTATTTAGCCTTAAAAGAAAGGGCCAGTTTCTAAAAGTACTGATGTAGTGAAAACCTTGCACATAGTTTAACCCATTTCGCGCCATTAGAATAAAAGTGATTGTACTCAAAAGCATCGACCAATCAAAATGCTTATCTGTGATTCCCCTTAGCGTGATTACGTCCATCTAAAGAATATATACACAATGGTACATTATACCTCAATTATAAACAGCCATGGTGGTCTACATGTAAAAAGTGAGGGAGTCGAAATAACAATTCCTGTTATTGAGCTAACAGGCGTGCTTTCAATTCCTCGCTTGTACTTGAGTGCGGTCCACCAAACTCCAATCTGTTTAAAATACAGATCCTATTCCGTTTCGTTTTTATGGTTCAAAATTTCGTTTTACTTGTCTTTACTGCATTAGGATCTGAAAGACTTGTTATTTAACTCGTGCTCTGCTTAAAATGAGGGGTCAGCCAATCAAATTGTCTGCCGAATCTAGGGTTTAATCCTTTTTTTGCGCCATCAAAATGATAAAAACCGAAACGAAATATAGATCTAAATTTCAATTAGATTATCCAAATTCCTCTCTCTGCAAAAGACCCCTACGCGCAAGCAAAGTATTGAAATAGAATTAAACCATATGTTAGTCCCGAAATAACCTAGTTTGCGTGGAGGAGACGTTAAACCCCATTTCTCCCTCTTTCCCTCCAAATTGAGTGATTGGCAAAGGGCTGAAAAACGAACCCATTTTCACAGTGCCCTGCTTTCTTCGAGGGGTTTTGATTGTACTTAGGCAATAGGATATATTCACATCGCTCCTGCACCAGTAGGTCCTAAAATAATGGACTGGGCATCACAGACTTATTAAAACTCATTATTTTCACTAACTCGGGCTGCGGGCAAAGATACGAGTGTGAGATATTTCCATTGTTAGTCTTCTTTTATACGTTGATCTAGCCCGGAAGAAATCTTATAACAAATGAAATCTATATCAAACAAATAGAAGACCGGTTATCAAGGCACAACACAAATTATATTAAACTGAGGCTGAACTATAGAGATTCTATCGGAAGTTATTCATGAGGTCTTTGCTCATAGGTGTACGGGCTCGATGACAGTTAAGGGGGGGGGGGGCATAACCAGAAATGCCTGAAAAAATTCGAGTTTACAGAGACCGGTGCCGGTCTTCCCCGCGAGGAGAAGAAGCGGAGCTCATCTTGTATGGACCCTTCATCCCCCCCCCCTCAAAAGAAAATTTTGGAATATTTGACGGCTGCTAACACGTTTTCCTGCTATTTCAGACCGAACAAAGCAACTTCAAATTAGTCTAATCTAATTAATAAGTCTAATTAAGGTGGTTGACTCGAATTCGAATCAATCGTTTACAGTTCACGAAAACAGGTCCATGGTATTTAACTACGATACTACAAACGCCTTTTCCTATTATTCCAACCTGTGAATACAGCAACTTCAAAGCCTACCTGGCTGACTCGAATTCCAAACAACCAATCAATCGTCGCTGGATTTTGGGGTCTTAACCTCCCGGAGAAAATTTTGAAAATTTAACCACCGCAAATGCCTTTTTTTGCCCGAGAAAGGAGCTCCAAATGTATCCAATGGTTTTGTAACTGAAATCCCACTCTGAATTCCAACCATCCAATTAGACTGTTGGAGCTGCATTCACAAATAAGAATCGATGCCCGAAAAATGTCACAGAAAGTAGAGTGGCTCCAGGCAAATTTTTCTAATCCATAGTCAACTCAGTACAAATTAGTAAAATTGGTATTATATTAGGGCTCGATGACAGTTAGGGAAGCAAGACTAGAAATGCCCGAAAAAATTCGGGTTTACAGACAGTGGCGCCGGTTTTCTTCGAGAGGCGAAGAAGCGGAACTGGCCTTGTATGGAACCCCCAAGCAAATCTTGGAATATTTGACGTCCGCAAACGCGTTTGGCTGCTATTTCAGCCGGGAAAATTAGTGTTTTATTAGATTTCGGGCACTTTATTTTGTCAAATAGATGACCTAAAAAGATTTTTCTACTTTACCCGTCTGCCCGAAAAGTCTGCTAGTCTGAAGGTTAGGGGGGCAGCTGCCCCCTCCCCCCACTGCACCCCTGCCTCGTACGCCTATGTCTTTGCTTCGTACAAACATTGCAAGCTACATGTTTCAGAAACGAATTAATAATTTCCCCCCAGCGGAGCAATAGTTTAAACTTGTCCGTCATCAGAAGTGGCGGTTACCTTTAATGGAAAGGTTGGCCACTGACAACTTCTGAATATTTTCTAATTAGACAATCATTATGCAACAGCTAAGTCTGCATTTGCATATCTTCGTTTTGGCCTTAAATGTGATGGGTCCGATTTTCTACAGATTTTAATTCTATCTGCGGTTAAAAGATCATTATGCAACAGCTAAATCTGCATTTGCATATCTTCGTTTTGGCCTTAAATGTGATGGGTCCGATTTTCTACAGATTTTAATTCTATCTGCGGTTAAAAATCGTTGATGATGAACCATAAAACTGGGCAATCGAGACGTTGTATATTATCGTTATAACGGTAGCGCCTAATAATGAAAATCGAGGCTACTGAGTAATTAAAATGGAGATTTCCGGGCTTAGAGTGGAGTAATTTGAGTGAAATTGACAACACATCCCCTTTACATTATCTATTTTCTTTAGAAATGTCAGCTGTTTATCTAATCTTATATTATAAAAAACGCCTTTGCCGATGAATATAAAACACATCTTAAACCATGACGTTTGGAATATATAATCAGGGGTAAAGGTTTCGATTTAACTTTGTAATTAAGTTCTGTCCAGTATAAATATGCTTTAGATAGGCTTTGTTTTTTTTCTTTTGGAATAATTATCTAAAACAATATAGGATATCTGGTAATGATCAAAGTGTATCAGTTATTTACTGTCAATGTATGTCAATCAATATTTACATGAGAAACCCGGTAGCTCTGTACAAATCATATTATATTGTCTTTGAGGAGATACGACGCAAGGAACGAGATCAGTCATCTCGTCCTTGGAGTGAGACTTTTCAGATCAATAGTATTTATTAGTCTGATATCGTTTATCAGACAAAACTGTCAGAATCTTTGATGGGGAAAATCAACTTTAAATGGAAATATAAAATGGTATGCATATAAAGACATTTGTATTACGCATACCATATACCTCTTGCCTCCTAAAATTAATATAGAATTCTTTCATTTTGATCAAAAATATAAATGTTGATCTTCTTGCATTTCATCTGATTTGTTTTGCCGTGTGCCATTTTACATCTATAGATAAATCCAGATGCAAAAAATTTCGTGTTACGCTATTGTCCAAATTTCACAATAAAATTAATAAATAAGCCGGCTTCCACATAGTCCTTCGAGAGAAAGTTTTATCGCACAAGGTTTGACTCATAATTAGGGGAATTATAGAAGATTAGATATAAAAACTAAATAATGTACAGCGAATATGATGAATATTTCAGTCAAATTGATCCACATTTTAGCTTTTAAATTTTAGACCTAGTCTCGATCATCATTACTAAGTCGGCACGATATACGACAAAAAAACAAAACAATCTCGATTATCCATTTTTGGATTAAATCATCAGTGAGTGTTGAGCAGCAAATCGGATTGAAATTTAGTAAATATCACAGGCTATCGATGCCTTCGAGAGTTGAATATGGTCTGGATAAGTTGATTAATGTCTAATTAATAATTAAGATAAAATTCCAGGCCTATAGAAAGACCTGTAATGGGCAGATTTAGCTCTTGCATAATGTATGTTTAATCAAAACAATAATGTTTTACTTACCTTATTTTGACCAAAATATAGCCCTGTATAAACCTTTTGTTGTTATTGTGTATCACAAGAAATTGTGTGCAAAGTTTTCTGTGTCTGGATTAAAGATGATTCTCATAAACAGTGATTGAAAGTGCGAGAATTTTTAACTGCGAATGCTCTAACAAAATGTATATCTTAAAAATACATTATGGCAGATTAGATAATGAGTTGGCATTTAATTCCTGAAGTCGTTGACAAAACCAATAGTCTCGATTATCCATTTAATCGTTTAATCGATATTTGTTGGATTATAGTCCGAGTAACACTCAAAACTTTCCTTCGTGGTTAACGATTAATTTGATAATCGAGACTATTAGTTTTGCCTTACCGACTTCAGTAATGATAATCGAGGCTAATAGTGGATCAATTTGACTGAAATTTTCAGCAAATTGCCTTTACATTATGTAGTATTTCAATATTATAGTGAGAATTGCCAACTCGTTATCTAATATCCATAATGCATCTTTAATCGGACTACACTCCAACAAATATCGCAGGCTAGCCTTGACATCGAGAGCTGATTATGGTCTGGATAAGTTAATTAATATCTAATTAATCTATTTTATAACATTTCAAACCTAAAGAAAGACCTACAATAGTCAGATTTTGCTCTTACATAATGTATGTTTAATATTCGTTTTCGTTTTCATTCGAAAAAGAATACAAAGCACAATTCGTCATTTTATAACCTTCTCATATCATCTCATTTCTTTAACACATTGTGCCACATTACGCCAAGACGTCGTTCACTGAACTATAGTATAAACTAAATGACGCCTTGTGCGTAACACAGCCGATTTCAGCCGTTCTTTAAAATGTTTGATCTTATGTAGTGTAGTGTAGGCGATCAGAACCTGCAAACGAAATAATTTTAGAGATTTTTTTTTATAATTACAAACGTCTTTTTGAAGTAGAGCCCACGTCTTTTTTGCCATAGAGAACAACTGAAATCCACCCAACGTTGGCATGTTTCAGACATTTGACATGACATAACATGGCTGTGTGTATTTATGTTGGTTTGCCCATCACACCACGCCCTATCCCCGTGCATAACCCATTGGGTGTTTTTTTGACATCGAATCTGGGCCCCGAGCGAATTGGGCTTGGGACAAAGCCGGGTATCCTGCTAATAGACCAATAAATACAGAAATGGAATAATTTTCGGAATACGAGCTTGACTAATTAGTTTTAGCTGAACCCTGTGGGATATCTCTTAGAATAAACCATCAAGGTTAATCCGACAGTAGCCCACCTGAGGGACTGTAGTCTAATATGTCAATTAGTAAACATATAATCATCATCTCATATGGTTTTAAAATGCTGTTGATTAGAAGCAATAATGTCGTCTTCCTAGTGTTGCGAACGTGAAATACGATAGGCTAATAATATATGAATAAGCAACAATATAAACGTCATACCATGCGTTTCAATTGATGTCTTCCTAATCTCGTGGATTTTCTGTTGGGTGTCTAGTTTCCAGATAGATTTGTGAAGCGATAGCCGGTTTCTAATTCTACATGGTTTATGTCGACCAGGTTACCGTATCCAAGCAATGGAGTGGGGTAATGTTACAATATTACTAAACCAGTTAACATGTTTTAATCAAAAACAATATTCTTGAAAGTATGACTATCAGTAAATGTGACCGCAAAATAAGCAGAGAATTATTAGTGTAATATTACAGAGAAAAAAATGAATGACATATGAACATCTCGTTTTACGAAGCTCCAATTCAACTTCTTAACATTTGGTTTAATTTTAATTTGTGTTTTATGGCATCTTGCAGCGTATTTGTCGGTTAAATCAAATCACCTTTCCGTGGAAACTGCCGAACTGTGGACACATCAAGCGACCACTGCTTACGCTACAAAGTTTGTGTTGAGCGAAATGCAATTTCAGTTCTCCGCCCATCATCATCAGCAGATTGGACTACATTTTATTGCCCTGTCGCTTGAGACAACGCTCTTCAAATTTACACTATAAGTCATAATGCGGTTCCCCAAGACAATAATTTATACATTAATGTCCTAAAGTATTTACATATTGACTCGAATGTGCATTCCTCAACTATCAAAGGTAATTATATACGTAGATATACTAACATGACTAACATGTAAATATATCAACATGGCCAATTAATTATTGCTACGCAAGCTGTTACTATATCTCGACAGACAATAACGTAAACAAAGAGTTGTTATCGTCCCCAATTCAATATTACCACTTTCATTTAACACGGTACCAAATTATTACTGTTAATCATTTATTAAACCGGACCACATGCTATAGTAGGCTGATCTACAACTCTATTAAATCGTATACATCTCACCGCATTTCTCAAATTACACGTTTAAAGGCTTTAATTCTTTAATCAGTAAACTACATAATGCTTGTTTACAGTAAAAGGTTCCAGAATGGGAATTATCGTAAATATCACACTTTCGGTTCTTAAACTTTTAGATTGTCTAAATCAATAAATCGACAAACAGAATGATTACATGCTAATTAATTGCTAATTAATAATAACATATTATTATACTACTGATTACACTCATTGCCACTTTCTAAATCCCAATAACTTGTTATTTCCAGCTTCAAAGAAACAAAGATTTATATATTAAAGATAAAATAACCCGACACCAATCTTTTACGTAAATTGGATTCTTTCTTCCCCACGTATTGGCCAGTTTATTGAAAATTTCAGATCTAATATCAATTGCTTAGAAATTCACGAATAGACTTTTCTACGGTGGCTGGTTTAGGACATGCATAAAAAAATAATATCTCGAGCGCTCGAGATATTAAAGTCGAGCGCTCGAGATAGTTAAGTCGAGAAGCTCAGATCAGAACCAAGGTTATTTATTTCATGTTGCCTAATTTACCCTGGCGCAAGTGGTGCGAGCGTGTGGTTTTACTCGGTGTCCTTATGTTTCCTCCCAGAGCAAAGATCCTGAATTTAATATAACGGGAAATGTTTAGAGGTGGTGATGAGCATGGGATGGTGTGTGTGATGGTGTGTGTGGGTGTGTGGGTGTGTGGGTGGGGGGGGGGGGGGTACGTCCGTTCCGTCACTGCAGCTTTGGAAGGGCTGTAAAACAAAAAAATGAATACTGTTTAAAACATCCGCTAAGACGTGTTCAATTCTATTATCTCTAGCGCTCGACTTAGTATCTAGAGAGCTCGACTTAACTATCTCGAACGCTCGACTTAACTATCTTGGGTGCTCGATTTAACAATCTCAAGCGCTCGACTTAGTATCGCGATCGCTCGACTTCTTAGTTTTTTTATGCTTTTGGGGATGCAAGTCGAGCCCTCCATAATACCTTATAGAAAATATGATACCAAAAGGAAGAAACCCATTGACTTGCAACAATTTTCAACCAGTAATCGCATAGTTATCTCTACTGCTGTCACGCCAGGGGTCATATTTTGTATTATTATGAAATTATAAACATAGCTTCTTTGATACTCTTGCTGAATTTGTTCAGCTATCGATTTTCTATTTTAATGGAAAGAACTGGTACCCCTGTTAGCTTGTTGCTCCTACGACAAAGCTGTTGGTCGATGTATGCTTAATTGTCAGTCAATTTATGTTGTTGGTTTTTTTTCTGTTTCAGTGAAACAGATGACCAGGTGCCATGCTTGTTTATCCATTGTGTGTATTCATCTTTACGCCTTCATTTGGGCGGTGTTCCCTTTCCTAGGATGGGGTCGCTATGATGCAGAACCGTACGGAATAGCGTGTAGCATCGACTGGAAGAATCCCAGTACTTCTTTTGTAATAGCGACTTTTATATTTTGTCTGGGTGTACCAGTAGTGATTATGACAACGACGTATGGACTGTTAATTAAAGTCAGCAGGGGAATCAGTAGAAAAATGCAAAAATGGAATTCTAAAGATATTGTGTGGACCAAACAAGAACTATATCTGTTAAAGGTAAGCGTATGGACTGAAGGGCGGTTGGTGGGCGGGAAGTCGAATGTTTAAACGCGTGAGTCAGTGGTGTGGCGTGGTTTTGATTCTCTGTATGTACGTAACAAGAAGTAGAGTCACATGTCCAACCCAGTGGATTTTCTCCAGGTCCTACGGTATCCTCCCATATATAAAGACCCCAACGCGCAACCGAATTATTAAAATTGATCCTTAAATATATAATGCCCGAAAATACCTAGATAGTTTGTGTCGAATGGACGATAACACCCTCTCTCTCTCTCTCTCTTTCTCTCTCTCTCACACATACACACGTCCGATTGGACTAATAAAGAGGTGTATACGCCATACAGTATTATATTTTACTTGGATAGCGGCACTACGGGCTTCTCTTTTTCGAATCCAACTACCAAGGGTCCTTTACGTGTACACAGGACCTCGGTTTTTCAACCATCAGAACGACTAGACCACGGCCAAGGGAAGTCACGCCAGAAAATCCCCGAGTGGTAAGCGAGTTAACGTCCTACCCACTGAGCCACAGCTGCCCCCACCCTCCCAAGAACTTGATGAACGGGAGAGGGGTTGACTATATACAACCGTTCCTTAGATAATTAATTCTTTGTTTCTTTATATTTTCGTTCACTGTATTTCGTATGCCCGTCTTCATTGGCCAGTTTAGGAGCAAAACAATAGGACGTTAAACCCCATTTTATTTCATGGACTGGTGTCAGTCTACGGTTTGCAATGTTAAGAGCTTATCTTTGGGGGTTTTTTTTTGTTTCAGACAATCATGTAGGTTGAAATAACATGTATTTGACTGAAAGACAATGCCAATCATATTTTTCTAATTTGTTTTGCTTTCTTTCAGATGACCATGATCATGTGTGGCTTCTATTTGTTAGCGTGGATGCCTTACGCCATAGTTAATATATTATACGTCATGTTACCAAATGTACGTATACCACATAGGATATCTGTTATACCATCATTATGTGCCAAGTCCTCGCACACCATTAATCCAATCATATACTTTTTAATGAACAAAAAGCTACGTTCATTTTCCCCGAGCTTGTCTTGTTTACGTAGAAAGAAAAATAAGGAAGCTTCGAAGAGCCTGTCACCAACTACAAATGTGCCAACTGTCAATGTTACCACTTCGGGCAATCAGCGAGAGTGTAAATTGTCATCTGAATAGTTATTAGCTTTCTGATTGAATTAGCTGGAAGAGTTGTTTTTATTGTAGGCGTTCCTGTTATTAAAAAACATTTCTAACGACGAACATGGCCTTGATTAATCAAACGGATGTAGTTTTAATTTGCTGTCCGAAAAGATAACGACAACATTGGAAATCAATGGCAAAAAAGCCCCTGGGATACTAAAAAACACGTGAATCGTTATAAAGTGAACATTACAAGTATATAAACTAATGAGATACGATCTAACAGCTTTGGTTAATCGAATCACGATGGATTACAGAGATCTATATATCTGTGTTGGTACACTATTGTTATCTACAATATATATGATCATGATGTTGATCAAAACTACAATTACCAATTAGATATTGATTTAAACATTAACAGTTTCAACATTTTTGAATTAATAATATCATGACTGATAAACCTATTAAATGGACATTTCGAATGGATTTGTTTAGTTCGTTAAAACCAAAGGAATTTAATCTTCTGAAATATTGACTATACGAACTATATCATTACTATATTACCAGACTACTACTGTGCAGTTTTATTTTATTTAGTAAATTGTACGCGGTGGGGGGGGGATAAACCGGGATCCCCATTTGTTTACGCATCATTGTCAGATTTGAAGAACCCACAAATGCGCCTTCCGGTTTATACCGACTTTTCTTAATGGGGAAGCGAACTTGCTATAGCCATGCATTTTTGTCCCAATTTTGCATATCCGTTTTGGATTAGAACATTATTTAGCGCATGATACATTTGGACCGTTAATCATGGTACTAACGTTGTATTAACAATTATTTGAAAAGGGAATGTGTTAGTTCTCACCCACTTTCGATGATGAGTTGACCAGTGGACCATTAATCATTGTACTGATGATGTGGTCAACAAGTGATTTCGTCTTAAATGATAGCCGACAGCACTTGCCAAGACTCAATTTGAATCTAGTTCCAGGGCCATCACTATCACCTTCCATGGTCTCCATGCTTTACATCAAATTTGAAAAGAATCGGTTAAAAACTACAGCCTGTATCGAGTTCACGAGGTTTCCGACATAGGTGGGGGGCGCGAAAGTCAGATAGGGTTCGCATTATTTTGAATCCAATGCCTCACATCAAATTTGAATCTGTTCAAAACTGCAGCCCATAGAGTTTTCAACAAAGGGGATCCACTCCACATGGAAAGTCGCGGAAAGCGGAAAATCTATAGGGTTCAACACGACTTCTATCTCTACTTTAAAGCGAAATTAGGTAAGATTAGATAAAGAGTTGACAGTCCTCGCTATGATAATTTTAAAAAGTATACAGGGAAACGTGAATATGGTGAAAATGTAGGCGATACAGTTATAGTCTATAGACTGGATTGTTATCATTACTACCGCTCTTAAACAAAGTCTCGAATATCGATGTTTAAGTTCCCTTGGGATTAAAATTCAGTATAAATCAGGATTGGTTGATTAATTTTATAGAATTGTCACGTAAAGGGTTGATTTCATATGACTCTGAGAACATCCTACAATAGTCATTATCTATTGACTCATGCGATTTACTATAGAAATCCTTGATTCGTATTTGCTCGCATCTAATATGTACATGTACTTCCACTGCCTTTGTTCGATGATCTGATCTATATCCATTACACTATGCTACAAATGAACTGTATAACAATATCGCGTGTTAACCATCTCCGATATTCGAGAAAAGTAACGTGATCTACATATTTCGGAGGTACTAATCAACTGAAGCTTAAATTCGAAGTTTATAAGTTGAAAGTTCATGTTAACTTAGAATTGGAAGTTAATAAAGTCGAAATTTAAAGATACGTTTTTAAAATTTCAAAATACCAAGCTAAAATTATAAGTTACTAAATTTAAAATTATATTAAAAAAATTAACTATAACATGTCTCTATTTAGTCCCCATAAATCATAACAGGTCTCTAATAAGCCCAAATACCCTTTTTCCTCCGAGTTTTGAAATATGATTATTTTTAATTCCACTGCGTTTATAGGTGTGGTAGTTTTCATTTTGTCAGAGACAATTTTTTTTTCATTTTCATTTTTTTATTCCATGCCACTAAATTTAAACAATGGCATTAATAAATAAATCCCCTAGAAAGAAAAATGTAACAAAGAAAACCCTCCGCTGGCGATATTGAATCCGCTGTTCCGGAAATGAGCAGCAAACATTCTTCTGTATATAATCATCAACCAATTCAAAGACTAATAAATATTTAAGCGTGTAGTATACCAGAAGCAATATTTTGAAATTTTCCAATAGATTCTTAGATATAGACTAATTATACAGTTCGTGATTGCTTCGAGTCGAAACTTTAGTTTTTTGAACAGGGCATGAGGTTTCCACGCTTGATTACACTATCACAATTATATCGATACTTTGTTCTTTTCACGCGATCTCGCCCTTCATTAGTGAAACAATATTTAAATTGTATCAGTCATGATTATGACAATTCTTGGAAATTTAACAATGACATGAATTATGAATTGCAAATAAGATGGTAATCAATTTGAGTGAACAAATTCAATTATTCTCAACAAAAAAAATACCGCAGCTAACAAATATGTCTTAGAGAAAGTAGCAAAGGTTCGGGAACGCGTGAAGAAAGTCGAAAAGGTCTTCACACGATGATTTTGATTTATTGTCTTCTGTATCATTCCAAACCACAGCTAGATGACTTACAGTTACACCATTTGTGGCGTGTTCATGGCAAAACGTTAATCTAACTTATCATTTATATAACTTTATGTTGGTTATTCCGATCACAAAAACTTACAGTTGCTGTCGGAGACCCTTGAAAGAGTTGTAGAATCACAAATAGTGATAGGGACCAGCTAAACGCACTAACGCATGTGCTAGATATTGTGGATAACGTCGACGTGTCTTTGCTTGTGTTGCAAATTCTATATCAGCAGCAATTAACACGATCAACCACGTTCAGCTGATTGATTGTCTGATTCATATCTGAAAATATACCACAGTCAGTATACAGGCGAATTTGTATCTGAACCTAAACGTCTTAAGGATCAGTTCTTGGGCCGACAATTTTATGTCTATACACTAAACTTATTGGAGAGCTACTAATCTAACAGTCAGATGACAACCGGTGCCACGCTGATGATACAAAACATGTTTACAGAATCAGTTACGTGTTTGTCAAAAATTGGAAAGCTTCTGTCGTTGCATACTCCGCGCAGTGTTGCGTTTGATTAGAGGTAATCCTACTACACACTGCTATTATGAGTGGATATTGTTGTTTTGAATTTTGATTGGTCAGTAGTCCGTCTACCAACCAATCACTAGCTGCCAATATTGGACCAAATATGTTTACATAACGTTACGTCATGGCTCACGATTTTATTATGCCTAATTAACCCGTGCATAGCAGAATAGTGCAGTAAAACTAATTGCGTGACAAACGAGGCTATCAAGTCGAATGAAATGTAAACAATACTGTTTGGAAACGAACATACTTTCACCGTTTTTAATACCTTAAATCACTGTCCAAAGTTTTAGGGAAGACCCAGATTAAACGACGGACTGTCATGTTGCTGTACTTACGTGATAGCTATCATTGAACGGAAAGAATAGACATACTCCCGCATAAGTTCAAGAAACAGACGCTATTCCAGCAATGGCCAGTGAGGGATTTCTCGGGCCATTGCTTCAGGTATATGCTGTCTTTGACGGTACGTTACGGATGACTAAAAGCATACTGAAACTAACTTGTATTTTCTTAGGACCATCTGCACGTCTAGACAAATGTAAGATACCCTCTCTGTATAACACAGTTATCCAAAAATCTCGACAGTAAAGAATCTCCTCCCTCTTCTCCTTCAATTAAAGATGGTTTAAGTCATTACCTTTGGCTTGATAACAAGAGATGATATTGCTGCTACTACTTCATATTTCTGAAGCAATGGTCCGAGAAATTCCTCTCTGCCCATTGCTGGGTTGGCTTCTGATACTTGAGCATTTGAGGGAGTGTGTGAATTCTTCCCGTCCAATCAAATCTATCCCATGCACAGCAACATGACAGCGCTTCGTTTACTATGGTGTCTCCCTAAAACTTTGGACAGTGATTTAAGGTATTAAAAACTGTGAAAGTATTCTTCGTCTTCATACAGTATTGTTTACATCGTATTCTTGTTGATAGCCTCGTTTGTCACGCAATTAGTTTACCTGCAATATTCTGCTATGCACTGGTTAATTTGGCACAATAAAATCGTGAGCCATGATGTAACGTTGTGTAAACATATTTGGTCCAATTTAACGATTTTGTTACGCAGTACGCCATTGGTTGTTAATCGGACTATTGACCAATCATAATTTGCAACCGAAATTTGCTTCCACTAAAGCAGTATATAGTGGTATTAGCTCTATTCAAACATACACTGCGAGGAGTATGCTATTGCTCTAGTTCGGTGAATGATCACGTAAAGGCTTGGCCAGAGCAGTCTTGCTAGAATGTTACAAAAACAGCTTAACCACCAGAATCCTTGTTCTAGGATTGTATCAGGGACAAAATCCTTGTTCTAGGATTGTATCAGGGACAAAATTGGACATCCTCCATGGCTAAGGATTCCAGAAAGTAGTACATTGTACTATCAAAATATCCGATCTACCGTATCTAACAGGAATTAGTTCTTCACTACCAACCATCTAGATTTCCGCTCCCAATACCAGTCCCAAATTGATTTGTCGAGTCTGTGTTCTTAACTCATTCCGAACAATGGCATTATCTTTGAAAAAAAAATGGAGACAAAAGCACCTTCATCACAAACTAATGATTCGAAAAACTTTGGCAATGAAAAGCATTAATGTCCTTATACAGGATGTTATTTATTCAAACAAATTAAACATACCTTTTCCTTCCCCGCCAGGAACTTACCTCACTCTACCTCAAACCAATATAATGTTATAACCGATTTATATTGTTTGATCAACAGCTTATTTTCATTGGTCATATATGAAATACGTAAGAAGAAAGACACACAAGACATTGGATTAAATAGAAATAATTCTAGTGACCGATCGGTAATAAAATCTATACACTTACTTCAATTCCTAAATCTTACATACGATCGTTCACAAATTTTTACCTAATATTAGGAATAAAACTTTAACGACAGAAAATTTAACGAAAATCTTCTGAACTCAGTGAGTACTGGTTTAACAGTTTAAAGCTACTCGGTCTAGTTAAACATGCATTATGCAAGAGCAAAATCTGCCTATTCCAGGTCTTTCTTTAGGCCTGAAATGTTTTCTAAATTTTAATTAGACATTAATTAACTGATCCAGGTCATAATCAAATCTCGATGGCATCAGTACCGAGACTTAGCTTCGATCAACCAGTATGGTAGTTGAAATTATTGCACACGTTTGTCAAACCTCCAAAGGCTAATATCTTCGCTTGCAATAGAGTAATTTGAATGAAATTTTCAAATTATTCATTTTATATTAAATTTTTTCTAACTATGGCTGGTTCTTTATCTAAATGTTACATAATTTATCTTTATCTGAGTACCGGTATAACAGTATAATGTTTTTCAAAAATAGAATTAAACTATTAGATATTTATGAGCCAGTGACCGTCTGTGTGGGACCCTGCTATCATGAAGTGCTACTCTTATAATAAACTGCTGATATCATGAAAGTTTGATCAAACAAGGGAGTCGCAGTATAGGTCAGTGAGCTGAACGGTGGCTCGCTTACCCGGAAGTCCCGTCTTCGATCCGGGATTGGCCGAGACGTTCTTCGAGATTTTCAGAAATGACTCCACCTTGTCCGTGGTGCAAGACGGAGAAACTGGAGAGTGACAACGTATGGTCGTTTCAGTGGGATTAAAAAGCTAGGGTCGACCCCGTGTACACATTGGCGTGGATGTAAGGTAAAACACGACAGTTGGAATTCTATTATATTGATGCAAAACATTGATGGTGCTATTATATCACATATATCTGTATCACTATCTCGCGCTTCGAATGCTCATCCCATCCTACACTTTTTGTTATGTAGCTGATTAGGGGGGTGGGGTGGGGGCTCGAGATGCGCCTAAACTATTACCAGAATCTCTTAAAGTTGCAATTTCATATTTATATTTTTAAAATGTATTAAAATAAAGCCCTAAATTAGATTGTATCTATAAACAGTACTACCTTGTTAAAGAATAATCCTATTAATCCTATAATTCACTGTTGCCAGTTGAGAAAATGGCAAAATTATCATTTTCAACTTCAAATTCAAACGTTTGAAGATAGTCATTCCATGGGGGTGAACGGAAAACAAGGGAGGTAATTGTGTTATTATTTCCTGTGTCACTGATTTTTATGCCTGTGAAATAATGCCCATGGTCGTATAATAGTGAGTAGACAACCTTTTGAGCAAAAGACATAGAAATAATTATGTTTTGACTTTCTTAGAAAATATGAAATTCCCATTTTAAAAGATTTCAAAGATATAAAACATAGGCGAGGTTATTCAAATCTACGTTGATAAAACAATTTCCGTCGTTCCGATTGGACGAAAAACCGAGGTCCCTGTATGGCGTATGCCCTTCATCCATGGTCGTATAATAGTGAGTAGACAACCTTTTGCGCAAAAGACATAGAAATAATTATGTTTTGACTTTCTTAGAAAATTAAACGAAATTCACGCTTTAAAAGATTTCAAAGATAAAAACATAGGCGAGGTTATTCAAATCTACGTTGATAAAACAATTTTCGTCGTTCCGATTGGACGAAAAACTGAGGTCCCTGTATGGCGTATGCCCTTCTTCCATTAGAAATGGTTCCACTACTGATGTCTTCCGTCAGTAGTGCCTTTTCCTACAGAGTTCCTTATAGTTAAATGACTACAAAAAGTTTACTGGTCGATAGCTCCCTTAATTTACACATAAATTAAACTCTACTGTACATAGCTCAACATATAATAAATCAATTCCCATTGAAATAAAGGTGAAGCCGCATAATTATATGATTTGATGAAACCCAATTGCTACGCGAAATTTCAACTGGTCGGTGTCATGGCGGCAAGTTGCGTAATACGTCATTAGGCCTACAACATAAACATCGCTACGCAAAGAAAAAGTGTTGGGTAATTATTCCAATGGATCAGTCCTCATTATTTGTGATAGAATTACTTATTCCAATACAAACTCTAATGATATGTGTTGACAATTGTGCGTTGGAACCTATTTGAACTTGCGTAATGGTTCTTAGACTATATCAATTGTAAGCTTAACACAGTTTAAGGTTGCAAGTATAGTAACTAGTCTTCCATTAGCCCAAGTTAGATGCAGAAGAGTAGAAAGTTAAACCCCAATTCATTTCATTTTGCATTAATGTTTGTAAAAATAGGCTAAAAATAAAAACACAAAAAAGCAATTACATGTAATTGGCAGATGTATCTAACCAGTCACCCATGTTTTAATGATCCATGAAGTCAGGTGAAAAAAGATTAAACCTATTACCAATCGTATTAAATCAGCGCTGACTAAAGTATAATAAAATTACTAATAATACCATTTTTTTTTCCAAATTGTTATTCCTATATAAAATATAAAAACTTCCTGCTTCCAAAGTGCCTCTAAATAAAGTGTGCTATTTACTGGTGCCATGGGAGATTAACCGATAAAAAATCAGATATGAAGCCGATCATAGTAAGCTCCATACTATCGAGACATAATTGTTGAAGATTTATTGTTTGATTGCTGATATTGTCCCCAGGCATATGTCGTGTCTTAATGGAATAGCAATCATTATATACATATTGGTAAATTTTACCGTCATTCCTGCAGTTTTTAAAAGGATTTATTTTAGTCCTGTGGTGTTAGAAACAGTCAGACGTGTCATCAAGCTGTTTTGAGTCATTGGAATAGAGAGAATATATAAATTAGAGCTTCCTCAATCCTTCCGACAGTAACAGCGCCATTTCTCTGAAACGCCCACGTTTAAACGGAAGAGTTGAATTGGTTTCGTACATTTTTATGACAACAGGCTCAATGCTGAAACAAAGACAAACCCTTTGCCCGTCGGTCTATGTTCGAGGCTGAAACAAAGACAAACAATTACCTGTCTGTCTGTACTTTATTGTTAGATCTATTTACCAAGACCTCCTGGAGATTTCCTCAAGGCCGTGAGATGTAAACGGAGCTAGCGCTAACCCTAACCCAAGACCTAGCCTTAAGCATTAAGCCAGGCTGACACTTGCACGACTTTTGGCCACGATTTTGTCGTGCCCATCAGTGTCCACATTGACACGAACTGGCACGACGAGTTCACGCATAGTTTGCGTATTGTTTACGCACTTCCCGCATTGGCACGACGAGTTTGCGCAAATCGGACGGTGTCGTGCCGACTCGAGTCGTGCCAATGCGTGCTTCGGAATCGTGCAAGTGTCAGCCTGGCTTTACCCTAACCCACAATCCTCGACAACAATCACATGACCTAGCCCAGTATCCCGTGTCCTTGGTGGACAGATCTGACTGTTTTATGCAAAGAAATTATGTTTCTCCTTCAGTTACAATCACCAAACCACTAATCAGCAACAAGCGCGGGACTATTTGATGAAAATTTTGAATATACTCGTAATTTGTAGAATATGTATATCTATCACATATCGTTTCTTGTCGGTTACCGTTTGTAATACTTAGGGTGGTGTTCATACGTAAGGACGTGCCTATCACTAGACTCGGGAGAGTACGGCGCCACAGATGCTTACGTTTGTTGTTGGGGGTGTATATTGTTGAATGTCTCTATGGTTGTCTTACTTGCTAATACTGTCACTACTACTTTCACTTGATAAGTTTACATGTGCTTAATATGTTTCGAAGCGTATAATACCATATATAAATCAAAAGAAACACCTGCCAGTCTCATCCTTTGTTGTGTTATTTCCCACTCTCCAAATATACTATAAAGATATTGGTCAATATCTGATCGATCAGATCGTATGGGAGTAATCGATATGAGCATAACAGGTTGTTATAGTCATAGCAATGGTACGAAATAAAGCAGTAGTCACTACAAACCTACCCGTATGTTTGAAATGAACCCCGGTAAAATAAAACCCATTGTGCGACTAAATATTCCAACGCATAAAATAGCTGTCTCTTGAAAAATTGCACTCTGTCGTTTCGTAATAAAATCGAAAAGATGTGTGGTGAAATAAAATGGAATTGTGTCTATATGGACCTCAGCACTAACCGCCGGGCTATATTACTCTAAATGTTTTATAACACCTTAACTGTTGAGTTAGTAAGGACTGGGTCTAACTTTACCTCAAATGAATCAAATATAATACTTAATCATACCCACATAACCGTTGTTTCCACTGTACATTTTAGTAACTAAGACGATGTCTGATGGCCAAGATATAGTGATTTAGCTCGAGTACCAATAATTATCTAAAGCATTAGATTAAAGCACTTCGTCTCTGTGACGGTTTCTTGTATACTGTCAGATGTGTGGATCAATGACTAATGAAATTCACAAATAGCATTTGGATGGAATCATAACCAATCAAACGGGTACGTCCAGATCAAGCGTTCCACCTGGCCTTCACACTGGGACATTAATAGAGCTGATATATTTTATGTGTTTGACCGTATGCCCGCCTGCCTTTCCGCATATCCGTCACACTTTCGGGTGCATAATGTTTAAACTTAGTGTAGATGTTTATGTAGTAAATGCCCTGGACGAGTTCAATGATGAACATTTTCTGCCTTGATTGTAATTAAGCGAGATTCATGAACCATGGACGTTATTTACACTGTAAATAATTTTTATGTATTTTTACCGCAAATTGGCTGTCAGAAAGTTGCCAGTAAAATGACTGTATTTTAACACTGACTTGTAAATTTACACCTAATCGGTAAATAAGATTTACAAACAGCATGTAAATTTATAGTGAGTGTAAAATAACGTGCATGTAAATTTACAGTGAGTGTAAAATAACTTCCATGTAAATTTACATTGTGCGTGTACATAGAAAATGAGGTAAATTTACATTTACTGTAAATTCACACTGTGGTTGTAAATTTACCTCATAGTTATTTTACATTTACTATAAATTTACACTGTGGTTGTAAATTTACCTCAATGTTATTTTACGCCTACTGTAAATTTACGTGGTGTTAAAATACAGTGATTTTACTGGCAACTTTCTGTCAGTCTCTTTACGGTAATAATACAATTTTGAAGTGTATATTTACTTGGAATATACTTTGAAGGGAATGTGTTTGTCCCAACTCGGCTAAGTAGTCCTATGTTTGATCATGGCAAACACATAAAGTTTTGCGGACTTTTCAGCCGAGCATACGAAACACCATTCGATAATGGAAAGAAAGACTTATTTTACTGACTTAGCAGTAAATATTTTTCGATACTTAGTCGAAGGGGAATAATCGATTTGAACACTATTTGACGGTAAATTTACAAACATTACGTTTGATGTAATCTTACATGAGACCGAAGTGGGAATGACTGGTATTGCCACTATTTTACAGTTAATTTACAATTTGCTGTAAAAAATACTATTTCAAATGGCATTTTTGCTGTATATTAAAATATACAGCTCACATAAAGTAAATTGACATATGGTTGTATTTCTACATTAAGTTTGATGTAATCTTACATAAGCTTTGCATTCATGTGCATTTACATCGTTTTAAATGTGAGTTAACAAACTATGTGATATTTTAAGTATACTTACAATTGTAAATATACATACGGTAATCCCATGTTACCTCACTAATACAGTAAATTTACTGTATAAAAACATGCAGTGGTATTTTTACAGCGTTATGTTAAATAAATTACATATTTTTCACTGTAATTTTACATTTATTTTTAACATTGTATAGTTTTATTACATCAATACCATGACTATGTTCGATGATGGCTATGCTTAGTAGATAATTCAATTATATTGGAGCAGAATAATACACCTTATCATTGAGGTAGAATTTTCATTAGGTGAATAGTTTTACCTTAAGACTAAGCAGGGGTAAGCAATTTTTTGGTCGATGCTTTACATCAAAACATATTTCCTGCTTAGGCTATGTATAGATAAGCAGTTTGACTGTTTGGTGCTTTACAAAAAGATAAATGTGCAATTAATTAATATGTGTTATCTATTTATTTGATTGGCGACCAGAGTTATGCGTCAGTTAATAGTCTAGTGTGGCAGGAGACCACATCTAAAATGTTTAGATTTTTAGTTACATACCAACAAATTATTTGATTTTCGCCCTCAAATATGTTTACATTGTTCTCAACCGATCTAGCTGTGACAAGGTCACCGTGTCACCATCTTGCCACCGTAGTGACAGGGCACAGGTGGTATGTACCCCTCGTGGGCCTAGGCCTACTATTAAATTAGTTACAGCTTTAAAATATCAAAACAGACCATAACTGTCAAAACATTTTTATATTTTATATGAATAGTCAAAATCATTTATAGTGAAATTGATTTATATACACAACAATCATCTTCTGGCATAACACTTCATAATTCCATATAAACATTCAAAAATTATTTATTACATTCAATTCATTATGCAGCGTAAGTACATCTTGATTAAGATAGCGGAGTATCGCACGAGTATCCCCATACCGAACTCTACAAGCAGGCGCACTCAACAGTCAACCTTGAGAATACCTCATTCTACTGAAAAAGTTTTGTTAAGCAACAAGTTTTCCAATTCCAGGTTTATCGGTTATGTCATGTTCACTGAAGAAACGTTTAGAAGAATCTAACAGTTCTTGAAATAAAGCTTTGGTATATTTTCTGATGGTGTCGATAGCCCCATGTACGTGCCGTAGATTGTTAATGTTTCTCGCGCATGTTTTGACAGCTTCCGGTCCTTCAGATGGCGATAGATCTGCTTTAGTAACCTCTCGCCTTAACTTTTCTTCGTCATCAAGTACAAGCTGAATGGAATCTTTGATTTGCGGACTTTTCTCCATGATATTGCGAATTAAAGTGTTGGCTTTATTATAAAGCGCTAAAGCTTCTAAGGTATCTTCTGGAAGACCTTTACAACATTCTGAAATACTCTTTACATCATACTGTAGCTGTACTGAATACCTCGTTCTCGTGGCTGTTATCACGGCATCGCCTACAATATAATATTTTAAACTAATAAAACTGAATTCTGAATGTCAAAATGATAAGGATTACTGATCCAAGAACCCGGGTATAGTATTTTAAAAATCTTAACATTTGTCGAAAAGTTTTTATTTTATACTTCGTTTTGATGTCTTGTTTTATGGTTTGGTTTTGTGTTTTGTTTTTTCTTTGGTGGATTTATATATAACTAAAAGTTCGACATTAATTTAACTATGCTAGAAAGTGTGTGTATTAATCAGTTAAGTACATAGTATTTGTTTTAAGACACACAAAGTAGGGTAATAAACTCATCTAATGCAATGTAAGGGTCGCACTTATATGGTAATTACGTGTGTCCGACTTTCAAGTATCATCACGACCTGATTGTCTCGTAACTTTGGAGTAGAAAATGAAGTGTTCCACAATTCAAGTTCGTGACAAATGTATAAATCGGAAACAATAATTACCGTAAATTCGAACGCTGCATTAACATCATAACGTGTTCTGAGAAAGATAATAAAGTTTCTAACTTACTACGTGTCCGCACGATCATCATTTTTATTTATTTGTGTTTTTAACGACTTATAAGGAAGCTTGTGGATGGTGTGGCTTCGAATGATAACTGAGAAAGCCTCCATGTACAAATTATGTTTCTGTTTTTCGTGAAATGTTAAGGAACTGAAAATCAATCCTCTACCAACCATACACTGTTGTATGTATTTCGTGCTTATTTGAAGACCTTGAAATGTTTATATAATTCAGATTTACAGCCTATCAAAAAATAATAACCAAAGACCCCTGGTTATTATAATTCATTTCTACATAATTAAGTGAAACACGAGAGATGCATCAGCACGGAGTAAAAATAAATGTACTATATCAAATGTCAGTGATTATATAAACTGTAACAGTCTTTAAGTTGTGTCAAGAAAAAGGAACTGTCGTTAATGGACAATGAACAAGGAAGTCTATTGGCGTTATTATTGAGTCCAGCTGACTCATAATACCATTAGCCATTAGGCACATAATCTAGGTCCATAGTGTACTTTTACATAGATGATGAAAATAATGATGCCAAATCAACCCAAATCCTATACCAAATTGCTGTATTATTGATTGTATTTTGAGATTACAACTTTAGTGTAATTTTCTAGGAATATTACGATGGGTGGCTAAATAAATATGTGCCTATCTGTAAAGGACCTATACCAAGTCGATGGTCTACATTGGCCCTCTCGAGGTTGCAAGGCCGGGATGCCGGTCGGGAATAAATCTTTTTCTGTCACCCTAAAAATTTGGTTCACAGCTGACATGACGTCATCATTACTATGAAAATGGCGATCGGCTAGTTCCTATTTCATTTTCGGAGACAGGAGGAAGTCTGGCGGGGCCAAAAAAATGATCAGGATCTGCTACGAACCGGCGCAGATTATTACGGAACCTTTCAAATCTGACACGTTTCTGATCTGCAGTAAACGAAAAGAGAGACAGAGGTGGAGGCGGAGTGTAACGTCCATTCGACACAAACTAGGTCTAACGTTTGGTTCAATTTAATTTTATTTCGATTACTCGTTTGCGCGTGGTAGTCAAGAACTTTGGCACACATCTTGCAGAAACATTTGTCATTTGTAACTCACTGCCGATAACGTGCTCCATTTCTGGGGATTTCAATGGGTATTTCCACAAGTAGTTCAGCTCTGAACGTCGATCTCATTACACTCACCCTGAACGTTCAGAGACTGCCCGATTGAATCAATGTCGAAAATAATTTGAGGGTTGTCAATTTTACTGAGCAACTTTTCACTGCTAAACACTGGGGTGTCAATCCGTGTGGACGCCTGTACAATGTAAACGAACATCTTAGTGAGAAAATTAGACCCGTCATTAGTCATCTGTCTGTCATACTAATTGTTGAATATGCATATTAATTTAAATATGCAATCGCAAAATAGTGTAATCAGCAAATGGACTGTTCATCGTATACAAAATCAGAATAACGAATTAACTGAGACAAACACTCCATAACCTGGTGATATTGGAATGTTAGGGGGTTACTACAATAGAAAGTTAACAATCGGAAAGTCAGAGTCATAATGTTTATCGTACAATTTGACACTAAGTTTTTGCAATTGTCAAAATCGAGACGCAAATCAAAGTAGGAAGTGTAATTGTCGATGTCAGTAGTGATTTTAATTTCGAGCTCATCAGGATATATGAATTCTACATAATGAATAAATTTGTGATTAATCAGTGATAGAACATCATAGATCGATAAGTGTCTGACTAATCGTTTGTGATATATATATATCAACGTTTATCTGCTGTACAGCACCTAATATATAAACTTGTTTTATAAATTCACTCACCACAATTTATCGACATTAATTTCATGCACTCTTTTAGTGTAGGGATTCCATTGGTTTCTTTCTCGTGTAAAGCTTTAAAATCATGGAGAACCTGTCGTAAAGCTTCAAATTTTTCCAGTAAACTGTTGTAGAGTGATGCGTGGTCCTGTAATAAAATTGAACAGAAGGAAAGAAAATATGATGAAAACCCCAATTCTTTTGTGATAAAAAACCACCAGAATTTAAGTATCCGTGAGATGGGAACAATAAAGAATAAATTACGGAATCATATGTCAAGTCAGATTAAGAAATTATGTGGTCACAGTAATACATTAAATCCATAATATCATACATAATATATGGACAAAAATTAAGGTCCAGCTAAATACTTTAAAAAGGCCTTAGCGAGTGTTATGCCAGTTAGTCCACTATTGATTAAGAATTTTAGAGATTTTAATATTTGAACATATTCTAATTGCTTGGTGATAATTTATTGCCAATTACACCGTATCCATATATTTTATGTTATTTCGAACGTGCCCAACCTTGCTGATTTCTTGTTGATTGTGTAGTATAGAATATGTGCCTTATTACCCCCCCCCCCCCCAACACACCCGAATTTATTTTATATTATTTCGAAGATTTCCAACCTTGCTGATTGTGTGTGGTAATAGGGCAATATATGCCTTATTGATCCCCCAGCACACCCGACTCTTTGATCCATTCGGAAAGGACGAATTCTAAAACTTTAGATACGTCACTTCATTTCCAAGTATCAGAAAGAAATGACCGCCAAAACATTTAAGATCTTATCCTGGCAACTCACCTTAAAAGTTTTATCTAATGCTGGTAGAGGTAAATCACCTACTACTATAGGTGATAACTGTTCTAATGACGTTACTGTAATAATAATAACACACTATTTTACTTTAAATAATACACCCCATCTCTCAACCCTCCGTGTTTCGAGATAAGAGATGGTCAAATATAGTTCCACGCAGCAAAGCCGAACGCGAATCGCATCGAGTTTCAGTGAGCAAAATTGACAATATTTTTCATCAAAACAAAGATTTATTATTGTTATTTATAATATTTCTGCCACATCCAACTACAATTAAACATGCAATCCTACCCGAAACGGGTATAAAACAACGTATTTAAAATCGAGGCGTTAAGCCGTTACTAAGAACGCAAATTTGAACGGTAGACGTTGGATAAAAGAGAATATTTGGAGTTAATCGATAGTTTTGCCACTACATTTGCCTCTGTAAGTTAAATTGGTCATAATGATATTAAATTATCTTATTTTTAAGATGTTACGTGCATTAATAAAGAGAAACACATCAGTACATCTCGACGTTTTTAGCTGCGTTCTCGTAATATGTATGAGAGGGAGAAAAATAATAATATAGACATTTTATTTAAAGGGCCAATCCCGATAACTTTTTGGGGAATAAAACTGCTTAATTTTGTGTTAAAATCCCTTATATCCCATTACCTAAGGCCGACCAACTAACCCGATATTTGTGATATGCTTGTAAATAACTTAAACCTGACAGTCTTCATCTGGAAATGGAGACCGTTGTATTATACAGTATCTGGATAAAACCAGACTTTTTTCTATAAAAATGATATATAGGTGAAATTTACATTTTGTTATCAAGTCATAACATGGGTCATTCACTGTATAGACCTCTCAAGAAACGGGAATCGATTATTAGGTCACCCAATCAAAAAATTGACCCAAAATCTTAAGAGGGTTACGTGTCCGGATAAGCAGTGTTGACGTTAACGTCAAAACGACTCAATATTTTGAGCTGAAACTTTGAGCCAAGGTAAATACACCATGCCTCTATATTTTGGTCCATAAATTTCATAAAAGCTCGGACTTTAATTTTTGAGACTCTGTATACTTATCGGGATTGTCCCTTTAAGAAAATAGCGGTGTTAAACAAGGGTCCTTATACAACCAAAACCTATTTTTCTTGTCCCATTTCACTTCATTTTCTTGGCACGTGTTAATGCGACTGTATATAAAATTGTCGCCGCCTTACCCTTTCTACAAGGTTCACAACAGTAGTTCCTGAGTTATATCCCCTCAGAAATATTTTCAAAATGGATTTTTTACAAATCATTTCGAGACTAACACATTGTTCAATTTTATTTTAATAATTCACTTGTGCGTGGGGGGTCTTGGGGAGGACCCGCAGAAAATCCACGAAGCTAGACAGACGACCCTACTTGACACAGTGACCCAACGAACACGCATTAACCATTCGACCACCCATGTATCCTTTTAAAAATGACATGGGGGTTTAACGTCTAATTTGTCTGTGCCGACAGGGGATTTATTTGCACCTTGATTCAACATTCACAAATGAAATAGATCTAATAGAAAATAAACAGAAAAAATAATTTCTAGTCATATTCGCGCTTTAAATATCTTAAAATCCATTTCAAGAATATATTTTTGAAACTTGGATTCTTTATTTCCAGTACCACTTACAAAACTGTTTTTCTTTCTCCGGATTATGTTGTCTTGCTGAATGACCAAGACTGGTATTATTATTTGGTGTTCTCTGGCCATTATGGCTGCTGGATTTATCCGATAACAATGGAGTAGTCGGGCTTAGATCCTGTAAAAATAAAAATTATTCAATTCAAATATTTTATCACAATGTGTAACATATTATTATAACCAAGTATTTCAGCCGTGTTCATATTTGACGTGATTTCACGTCACAAATGATAAAATACCACTCATCTACTCACCCACTTCGATTACAGGAAATCTAATCTCTCGGTTTATCGAACCATCCGAACGACTAGATAATTCTTCCTTGCCGGGCCGCCCATTTTGCAAAGTCCAGGCAACTTTCGTAGCCGCAAAGGCGTTTTATAGCTGAGGCGCTGGAGGCGCCAGCCTCCTCGCGAAAACAAAATCAAAGAAGGTGAACAAATAAAACAGGAGAAAAATGCTAAAACCTATAAGAAAAATGAAATGTACCCTAGTTAGGGAGGGCCCTAAAGGCAGACAAAAGGGCCCCTCTGACAAAAGGTAAAGGGCCCCCGAGTCCGAGTCAATCGTTTTCTTTACACTTTCACTGTCGAATCCAGCACTGAATGAGAATGCATTGCATTGCACTAGTATGGAAATCATCAATCAAGACACACACCCCCCCCCCCCCTGGACCCCCGCGAAAGAGGGCCCTCAAAATAGTATAGTCTCCGCCATGATACACCTTAAAACGCCCCTGCGTAGCCGGCACCTTAAACATTGAGACATCAGTGAACTGCCGTGGCTCCCTTGTCTGAATTCGGTAAAGAGCAAGAGGTCAGAAGACAAATATGGCTCCTCTCGCATTTCACAGGGAAAGTTGGAAATTAAACTAACAAGTCTGTCTCAAAATGAGCGATTGTGATGCCTACATGCCTATTGACAATCTTTTTTTTTAATCAATTACTTTAAATTAATTTGTACTATAGAAAACTTTGACTGAATTTAGCTGCGAATTAAAATAAATGACTCCATGTTGTAAAAAAGAGATCACCACAAACAACGTAAGAGTATAAACTTTATACATATATCCGACAACTATTTTCAATATTTTTGGATGGGGGGGGGGCGGAAGGGGGGGGGGGTCTTCTTCTGGACAAGCACCATAATCTAGAATAATACACCTTTGTATGTTTTCGTATCCAATGACAAAATCGAAGTCAAGTGAGCACATGTAGGTAACTATTACCTCCCTTGGTGACAATCACGAGACCCTACTCAAATACGTTATATCACTATCAGTATTATGTTTACTTATATTATGTAGCACGGACGGCCTGACACCAGTACCTAGGAAACCTACTGGGTCTAAAACGTAATAATTACCGACTTTATTCTTCAGTTTCACTCAGACCATTCTCAAAACAACCGAACTTACCTTTTTATTATCCCCAAAACAACAACATAATCCTCCCATAACTGTGTCACGTGCTATCTTGAACCCGGAGTGATATTTTATTTGTAAACTGAACGCTTGAGATCTATTTATAGATAAAACTTTATTTACGTATCAAATGAAATATGCATACATTGACCAAGAAATAAAAGGTATATGGTTCTGTATTTGGACATCGGTCCATTTTGTTTTTCTTTTCTAATTTTCGAATCGAAAATTTCAAACGCGTTTTGCAGAGTTTTTTTTTATCACGCGCCTAACGAAATTAAGGCAGAGATATTGAAATGGGGCCGGTCTGTTAACATCTAGTTCGAATAAAATATAGTAAAACAAAATGTAACAAATTTAATTATGTTGCTTTAAATGAGATAAATCGTTATAATATTAATTGGAACCTAGAAATGGACACAAATGGGTCGTAACGCAAATGATAATGTAATATAAGGGTGAATATACTGATTTACCTTCAATCATTTCAGTTTTTACTCTAATTTTAAATCAGTTATGTTCAGCGAAATACGCCCGAAGTCTCAACAGAATGGCGTCTGGTTATTCCAGTCTACACCGATAGTATTTATTGCGCATGCTCTCCAGATAAGAATATGCCGGCACTATTTGCGGAGAATGTCTTTTAATATGGCAATAATCAACTGGACAACTACACTAATTATACTATTTTACACTGTAGCATTAACTAGTAGTTGATATACACATAATCAATATATAAATCTAGCACCCCTGTCTTTTCTTACATTTAAAACCATCATGGATGTGAAATGACATGTGATTTAACGCCCTACTGGTTGGCACTGCATGGGCTCAGTAAGACGAGCATACACAGTGCATGCGATATGCGGGAGACTTTGTCGGGACAGCGGAACTACGACCCCCTCAATCTTCGAATTCAAACTGAGAAAGGTTCTGTACTATGTACGTCAACTCCGATGTGTACTACAATGTTGTATATTGGGTGTTGAAAAATAGCCCATGTCTCGTTTAATCTGACTAGAGGTTGTCAACACCGCGGAATTTAGTCATTGATGAAATGATACTATACACCAAGATTTATCAATCTAGCCAGTCGCCATATTACAATCAACGATATCGTTTCCCAAAGCATCGATAAGATATTCACCAAACGAACACCAACACCAAGTTTAAACATTCTACCTCAGAAGCAGGGTTAGTTCTAAACAGACTAGATTATTGAGACTATCGAATTACCACACAACACCCAGTAAATACCAAATAAAGTCCCAAGAACTCGGAATATTTATTGATGTTTGGAGTTATCCACATTGAGTGCATTCCGCTGTGGCCTATAACTTTATCCCATTAGCATATTTTGACCATGATGCCGAGTTCATGCCAATGAAGCTGGAAAGAAAAACAAAGTGACTCAAGATGAGATTAGCATAAATAATTGCCTATTCAATGGCGATGTGTTGACCATGAAATTTGCGTCAAAAACGTCAAAGAGTATTATGTTTGTCTGAATGCGCTTTAAGGGGTGTTTGATTCAATCGTCAAAAGGTCGACCTGCTGAATGACAAACATTTTTACACCTTCACTAGTTACACTGTCGCTTGTGTACCGCTACATGTGACATGTACAATCAAATGTTAAAGAATTAACGGCTACCCTTTAATTATTTGTCCTCAACTATTAATTTGTATACACTTTTAATACTTCTTCGATTATTTATCCGGGTTCGGGGGGGGGGGCTATCCGGTTAAAACAGGTGACCATTATTGTAAATTTAAACTTGACTTATATCAGGAACAAACAGATCTACAATGTATATATACAACTACACCGTATTTATACAGTGCATAATTACACGGCTAGACCATGGCAGGACTACTCATTAAGCAGGCGTCTCAAATTCCCTGGTACATCCAGCAACTAAATTCAAAGCGACTCTAAAGCCTGGGTATAATATCCCTCTTCAATACAGTACTAAACCGAGATATCATCTTCAGCCGTATTTAAAACACCATACGTATACACACATATTAAACGGTCAATAAATCTAATGTTATCAGATAGGCTGTCATCGGTATATCTGGAGCATATAGCACCCGGTTGCAAAGTTCAAGGTTTCCTTAGAGGTAGCCATGTTTGATTTGAGTGTGTTTGTGTCACAACCTATGACAGCTTGTCATCGTTCTCATGTCCACATTAAAAGGAGATATAGTGTTGCTATAAGTTCGGAAATTGCAGATTAATCTAGCAACGTCTAGATGTTGTAAAACTTGCGATCGTTGCTTCGGGAACACGTGGTGCTTAATACAATAGTTGCAAGTAAATAAACTGAATAACTAGAGCGGGATAGGGACTCAGACCGATCGTTTACTATGCCAACTCCCCCGTCATGCCAGTTTCTTATTCAGCCGTTCGGGAGGCCCGAAGTTACAGGATACGAATACATTGCAGGATATAAATAACTAACTAAACCTATATTCGTTCATATTAAAGTCTAACCATGGTCTACATAACAATTAGTAATTTATTAATACTTGAAAATAGTCGATTGTGGTGATGAGGGTATAGAATGAAAGCTGATCATGCTGCTAAAAACGGTAGATATGTCTGATGTGGGTCGAGTGTGGAGTTATATCATATAGTATATTGGTACTGTAATGGATTTTTATCGACAATCCGTACACTAGATAACAAACCTCATCTCTCCACCCTCCGTGTTCCGAGATGGTCCTATTTAGTTCCAACGCGAATCACACTCGCAAAAAGTAGGCAAAATTGCAGACAATATTTTTCATCAAAACAGCCATTGATTATTGTTATTTATAACATTTCTGTCACATCGAACTACAATTAAGCAGATAATCCTACCAAACACGGGTACAAATCCCCTCTTTTTAAACCATAGCGATAGTGGGTTGCTTTTTCAGACATAATTAAACGTCGTTAACACATAAACACAACGCTAGATTTACTTTATTGATAAATGATTGTTGTTTCAGTAGACTGGGCTGCGTATGTGAAATAAGTACAAAGAGTATAAAATTAACTTATTTTAAAGATGGTACATGCATTGATAAAGAAATTGAGTTTGCCACATGGAACTAAAAGCATCCAATCGTAGCTAAAAACAAGCACATAAGTATATCTCAACGTTTTTAGTTGGTTCTCGTAGCAATCCGTATACGGTATACCAGTGCGACAAAGCTCAAAATTTATACGGACCATCTTTAATCTAATAGTCTAAAAAAAAAGTTGATGAAATTCGGTGAAATATTGAACACAGAAATGTGGGTGTGTGTACACTAGAACCTAATGTGTGTTCATCAATAACCCTGGCCAAGATCTAGAGCTTCTACTGCGAAATTGCTCAAAATCGATAAGTATCGGTGTCAACTTATCGCCAATCCCAACTTCTCCTATATATACGAGTACCGTCATGTACATTTACCAACACGAGTTGTTTCGGTCATGGACAATATATTTTTCTGGAAACTTTTTAAACAGATAGGAACCACCAAATGGCCCCAAAATACTAACTATACAAGAAGATACGGGCAAAATCTTGGATTTGTAGAGTTAGTGAACGAGAGGGGCCACACATTGGTCCGGGCAACGATACTATTGGCCACTTTAACACATTCCCACATAAAATAAACCAAACGAAATTTTAATTTTCAATTTAATCTGATATTTTAATTACTCAACAACTTCTGCAGATTCTATAATACTACAAATTCTATTGATAATACTATATCCACTTGTTTCAATGTAATACATGTTATAATTTTATTAAGTGCTGAGTAACTCTATAATGTAGATATATATAGATTTATAAAATACAGAAAACAGGACCTAGTAAATGAAAATAGTTTATGAATGAATGAATGAATGAAATGAAATTTCTGCACCAATGGAGATAATGAAGACTGAAGTAATTAATGAAGGAAGAAAGGAATGAAATGAAATGAGGTCTAACCTCCTACTTTTCTGCACCAGTGGGGCTAATGGCGACTGAAGTAGTTTATGATTGAATGAAAAGCAAATGCGACACTAAAACAATGCATGCATGTGTTAATTAAAGATGAGCATGCATTAGTGAACAGTAATATCAAACCTATAAATAATAACAACTTCTATTATGTCTTCATTTTTATGAACAATCTGTTAATAATAAGAACAACTTTCCACTGAGAATTTGCATTAATGTACAAATATATATAATGTCTAAAATATTACTTTGGCTATCAAAATTATATACAAAATTATGGCCTCTTCGTTTGTACAGACAAATATTTTGAACACTGAATACAGAACTAGCAATTTGTTAACAATCTTATACTGTGTAACAAATGTTTATAAATTTAGTTCAATTAAAATCGCTTGAACAAAAACAAAATCTTGCAATTTTACTTAGGCCACACTAATGTGATTTTCTGTTTTCGGGACAAAACCTGTTAAATTGTTCCCTCTAATTTCTTTGTGTAAAAGACTTATTAAAAACCAGCTTTTAGATCTAAAATCTTAAGTTTTAAACAAAACATATTTGACATGATGTAAGCAGTTATTTATTTATCAAGACAAAACAGAAAATGAAATTGGGGTAGCCTTAAAATAAACAATACCAAAATATCAATAAACTTAACTTTTGACTGTAACATAAATGTCAGTATATCTTTTATGATGTTTGAAATATATTTTCAATGCTTTGGTTTCAAATAAAGGGACTTGTGAGTTGTAAATATGACAGTATATATTTAGTAAAATTTGTACACCTTACTTCCCTTTGACCGCAGTAAAACTAGTCTTAGGACTGGATAGCAACTTTAATGGACTGTACATTCAGGGATTCTTATACCAGTTGGTATGAGAGAGAGACAGAGAGATGGGATTTAAAGTCCATTTCAGGACTAACACATGGTAAATTTTATTTCAATAATTCACCTAGAGGTCTTCAGTAGTGGAAAGAAACCAGAGGATCAAGACACTTCTCCTTGTAGACCAGCTTGGGATCAAACAATGCCAATTGACACAATGACATATCTAGAACGCACATCTTAGACCTCCCTGGTAGGTATCACAGTAATAATCAAGCGTAAATGACCCCTGGTATAAATATATATATATATATAAATATCAAGATTTCTAAGGCTATATATTAGTTCCTTTATCCATTCAATCCTCAGTTTGCTTGTTCTTCCTGGGTTGTACTTTTAGGCAAATTAAATATGTAATAATTTCTTTACAATATTTATAACTCCCTATTTTTCTACTGATTATTTTGATAAGTAACACGATCATGTGGCTTTAAAAAGACACTAGGTGGGAAAATGATCAATATAGATAATTCTAACATTCAAATATTTCCTTGTATACAATTGTGCTATCAGAGCACTTCATTGAAGGCAACAATAATAAAGAACACTTTATAAAATTCACAACTTTTGACAAACAAATTTTAAACACAGCGCTTAGAAATAACTATTGTTATAATGTAGCACTTTAAAAATGGTATTACAATGATAATAATACTAATATTGAAACCATAAACCACAATAAAATGAGTTAAAATTAAAATAGTGATATGTAATGAATTGTTTCATTTGTGGTGAACACTTGCTTTCGGTAATTTGAAACTACACATGTATATGAAATTTAAAATGCCAACAAAATTTTGATATTTTTTAATGACAAACACAGTTGTCTTCTATTATTAATAGCAAAAGCTAATTTAAATTTTTTTTAACACAAAGACATGATTATATTGTCAAACAATAATGTGTTACAGTATTTGTAATAATTTACATTTCTATTAAATTTCTTATTGGTTGTTGATGTGGCTTAGGGAATGAAAAGTGAGTTTCTACTTTTCTGCATAAATGGAGCTAATGAAGATGGGCATACACAACGCAGTATGCTACTAAAGAAATATTACCCAGTGAGCAACATTTTTACAAAATCACCATTAAACTGTCATGGTTTCTTTAAAGTAAATGCCACTGAGATTCACAGATGTACCTATGTTTTTCATCCCATCCAAATGACTCCATGCTTTTCCTTTCAAGACACTTTGTCCTGCACCACTGACAAGGGAAACATTGGCATTGAACCCGGGGCCTCTTATTCAGTGATCCTGCATTATACTCACTGGACGACTGTAGCTCACAATGTGGTTTATCAGCTATACATCTGCCAAGTGTTTGTAATGTACAATAATAGATGCATTAACTACATGTCTCTAAGTTTAGGTAAGGTTTCAGAAAATGTATATTAAAATATAGTCTTAAAAATAGAAGAGATTGTGGTTATAGTAGTAGATATGTACAAAAAGCTCTAAATCTGTTGTAATTACTGGTACATAGTATATGTATAGCAAAATATAATTACAAAAATTTAATATCATAAATTGCATAGATAATTCAAATTTCTGAATGAATGATTGAATGAAATTGAAAAAATGAAATGATAATGGTCCTGCCATAAAATTATGATTTATGTTTAATAAATACGTTTGTGTCATATGCACAATTATCATTATAAACACAATGCTAATTAATGCTGTAATTAAGGATCAGGTTAAACTAGTATTTTCTACAAACAATACATAAAATTACAACCTCAGGTGATTTAATCATTCACTTAAAATTGCACAACATAACAAAATACAACCACACACACAAATAATAACAATAAATTCATATTTAATAACAACAAGGTTTGAGCTGTGATATGGTCCGACCTAACACAAGAACAACACCATCTGACTTACACAACTACTGACTGACAATTGTCAAATGTTAATAAAAAAATAGTCTTAAAACACAACGAACTTCATGTGTTTAGTTCCATAAATTACTGTTTTTAAACAAATACAGGAACTGTCTGGTAAATGCCATACAATTTTCAGATGTTAGTAAAAAAAAGTCTTTAAATACTAAGAACTTCCTGTGCTTTATAAATTACCGTCTTCAAACAAATACAGGAACTGTGTCTTCTGGTAAATTCCATACACAATTAGTTCCATCAAACTGTAATATAGATATTTAACACAATAAGTCTAAATGAAATGTAAGTTGTGCATAATACTGAAAAGAAAACTTCCCATGAGGTTAATTTGACCATCTAGTGAATTTTCTTTTATAGATTTAAAGTAATAATTAAAAAAAGATAGAAATCCTTAGAGGACTGTTCATGTAGCACATGAAGAGAAAGGCTACAAGGGCAATGTGTAGACGAGACCTTGTTTTTTCTGCCTATCCAAACGACTATACATTGTTTCTCACCAGACCCTCGTTCCTGTACCATTGACAAGGAGGAACCACGCCGGAAATCCCTATGAACTTTCTCAGCCAATGGAGGAATCAAACACGGGACCTCCAGGTAAGTGAGCAACGTCTTAATCATTGAATTATTGTGGCTCCAACTGTGCAGATGGTCTAAAAACATGATTATTACAGGTTTCTTTCAGCTTTAAAGATGCATTATGTAGAGCTAAATCTGCCTATTGCCTGTCTTTTTTCTGGCGTCAAATATTATATAAATTATTTGTAAGACATTTATTCACATTACAAGTCTATTATCAACTCTCTAGCACAATGGATGGTTGTGATTTTAACAGAGTGAAGCAAGACACCATTTAATTGAAAACTAGATAATTGAGATTACATTATTCTTTAAACAGTCATAACTTTGCTCAGAATTAAGTAATTTGACTGAAATTTTCAATATATTTCTGTTAGCTCTTGTCTCTGTGCATAATACATCTTTAAGCCAAAGAAACAACATCACTGTACAAACAACGTTTAAGAAGAATGAGATTTGATTTGTTGAATAGGCATATCATACTCAGCCTAGGTATTTATTTTTTCCACAGATGAATTAATAACTTACCCCTTGAAAGTTTTTCTCCTCTTCAGAATCGGCAACAAAAGGTGCCCAGCTTAAACCAGTCATGGGAAAAAAGTCACGCGGAACAACATCCATAGGGGTAATCTGAAGCAAGAAATACAGATCATATTTTGATACTAACAGATCAATCTAAAAGTCAAGATATAATTCTCATACTGTAAATTCTTCTCAATTTAAACTTGCCCATCTGAATGACTAGCATATTTCTGTACCACGTCATCAATCCTCCACCACTTAGAAAGGAAAACCAGGCTGAAAAATCCTGACGTTCTCAGCCAAGATTGGGATTGAACCCTGGTCCCTGGACCTCCTAAAAAGAGAGCTAGTGCCGTACTCTCGGCGCCACACTGACTAGAGACAAAATAAAAATGATATTTTTGTATTGAACAGTCTTATACAAAATGATGGACAAGAAAAAAATTATATTAAACCTGTTGTGCTTCAAATTTAATTTTTGAGATAATTTACCAAATGAGTACCTTGCGTTCTATTAAACTTGTAAAATTAAGATTTTCAAAAAAAGGTAAATGTTGGAAGGTATTGAGATCTGTAAGTCTTTTCAATGGGTTTTTGGTTAATAACTGAAAAAGAAACAAAATGTAGTTTTATCAATCTGGTACTTTGCTTCATTGAACAAAATAAAAAAATACATCCCTTACAAAAAGAGAGACATTTTCTACTTGAATAAAACTTTATTTATTCGAATATTTATGAGACAAAAAATGTAGAAATGGAAACATAGAACCTCCTTTATCTTGAGGACATATATCCATCCACAAGCAAAAGGGTTACTAAATAAAACAGTAATGCATTCTCAATTGATTCTATTTGAAGAATTGGATCAGATTGTGCTAAAGATTTTTAGATTTAATTTAATGACGACTGGGATAAATTTTAGCTCTTGGTCATAAGTTTTTGTGAATAAGGCCTCAACACTCTAATCAATATTAAGAATATTAAATCGTACTTACTTTATTTACAACATCCTGGGCAGCATCACTAATCGTGCCTGGCATTAAAAAATCACAGTCTGCTAGATGTTTAGCCATATCTTTATGGTCTTTAGCACCATCAACAGGATACTAAAATATATACATACAGTCGATTAGTCAATAAAAATACAGATTATATTAAGAAAATTTACAATGGTTTAAATCATGAAAGAATTTGTCAACATTAATTCAAGTGCATATAATCTTGTAAAATATTGTTGATATCTTTAAGACTTACCTTGCCACACAACATGGCATACATCAAAATACCTAAAGACCACCAGTCTACAGCATGATCATATACCCACATAGCTAATACTTCTGGGGCTGTAAGTAAAATACATAAAACATGTAAAATTTTAAAAGAATGTTTCTTTTCTTTATAATTTTCTATAGATGAAAAATAATTCTAAAATATACTGTATTTAATGGGCAGGAATTCTAAAACCTGAGAATCAAAAATGTATAATCATACCCATATATTGTAATGTTCCACATACTGTCCTGGTTCGTTCAGTCTTTTGTAACCATTTGGCAAGGCCAAAGTCTATTAACTGAACATTTCCTGAAATAAAAATCATTAGTAAAATTGAATTTTAAAATTATTAGTAAAATTGAATTTTAAAATTATTAGTAAAATTAAAAGCTTTCATTAAACTTTCCCCTAATTTATTTCTTTTATATTGAAAATAGCATGTTATTTAAATTATAAATTTCAAGTGAGACAGATATATAACCAATTATAGACTGAAAATATGACCCCATTTGCATTCCATATTTACCTTGTGGATCAAATAAAATATTCTCCATCTGTAAGTATAGAAAATACAGTTTAATGAATTTCTAGCTAACAGTAATACACTGATCGAGATAACACTTTATTTAAAAGATGAATCTCAATCAGATACAAGATAGTTATTAGGTTATTAGACTATACTATGTATTCAATGGTTTTAGGCATCATAAAGAAATTTCTCTATACAAATTAATGAAATGAAACATTGTATTTGACTGTAAACTAGCTAACTGATCAAAAGTTCAGTATACCTTATTGGAAAGTCATGTACTAATGTATATTAACAAGAAATGTTTATGGTTAACTCATTTTTATTACTTCTTTTTTTATGGGATGTGATCTATTTATATCAAAATATTAGTTTTTAAAACAGGTTTTTATTGTAAGAATAATTATATTTACCTTTACATCTCTATAAATAACACCTGAGTTATGTAAATGATCTGTAATAACAAACAATCATAAATATCATCAAACTATCTACATGTACTATGCAGTACAAGAAATGAAATAGGGTTTAAAATCATACAATGTGCTATGAGAGACAATTTGCCCTTATATCGAATTCCAACTGCCAAGGGATCTTTTACATCCACACCAATGTGTACACAAGACCTTGATTTTAGATCACATGCTAACGACAATAATGAACCAGGCTCAGAAAATCCTGATGAACTTTCTGAGCCAACGCAGACATTGAAACTAGAACCTCCAGGTTAGATAGCCAACATCTTACTCAATGAGCCACCAATACAGTGAACAAATTTTAATGCTTACAAAAACTTGTAAAGGGAAAATAGTTGGAAATGATTATTTCTTCTATTAATTTCCTTAAATGCAGGTACATTTCTGGATTTGAGTAATATTTAAAATAGCATTATGCAAGAGCAAAATCTGCTTTTTACAAGTCTTTCTTTAAGCCTGAGATGTTATCTAAATAATCAATTAGACATTAATTAACACATCCAGACCATAATAAACTCTTTATGTCAAGGCGAGCCTTCGATGTTGGCAGATTAAAATCGTATATGCCGCTTAATGGCGGTTGATAATTAAATCAATCAAGTGGATAATCGAGACTATGCTGTTTATATTAATGATTTGAGTAATGATGACCGAGGCTATGAATATTTTAAATGCTTTTTTCTCGGCTAATAGTGAATCAATTTGACTGAAATTTTCAGCAAATTATCTTTACACTATCTATTTTTTAACTATTATAGTGAGAACTGCCATCTCTTTATCTTATCTCCCATAATGTAACTTTAATTTTCTAATTTGAAGGGCTGAAGGGTAATTTCAATAAATCAATATATTACTATTTGGAAATTATATAAACGATAATATTAAGACGCACTGAAATCTATAAATAAGAGAGATTGTAGTTTGAGAGGATAAGCACACGATTTTAAACAACACTTACTTGGTGCAAAAAAATATATTGCAATACTGACAATATATCGAGGAATTTGGAAAAAGTACTGCGATACAGAAATTTTCAAATATTGTCCAGCTCTACCATTTCAAAGGTTTGAAAATATGTACATTGTGTCGACATTTTTGTTAATTGTCAGTCAGCCTGGCCATACAGTTAGAGAATTACAAAATAAATTCATTATTACCTAAGACCATGCCCATTTGAGCTATATAAATACGAACTAATCGTTCAGGAAACTTGGTATGGAATGTCCATAATGAGAACAAATCACCATGAGGAACATAATCTAAAACTGAAATTAGAAAATTATTATCTCATAAATATAAATAGGATTTAGATCAATTTTAACTGTGAAAAGTTATTTTTACAAAATAATATATAATGTGTCTTTCATTTAAAAACAAAATTTGCCAAATGTCATTACACTTCTTCAATATATATAAATGACCATTTTCATTTCTCAAACATGTTCAAATACAAATTTTGTCAACAAAGTTCCTTATCCAAAACATGAAACTTGTACCCTACCTATGTACAGATGTTCCTTTGACTGCCAATATTCACGTATCTTGACAATAAATGGATGATCTCCAAGCATTGACTGTAAAAAAGGTTTTAAAAAATACACTTTTTGTCCAAGAGAATTACTGACATTTTTTTTAAAAGAGCATTAAATCAAATATAATCTATTAATCCAGTCAGTTATCAACGGACAAGTAGGCCTATAGATCAAGATTTTAGTCAATTTGTTTATTAATTTCATCAAAATGTTTTAAATATGTACATATTGGGTTTTTTTTTCTTATTTCAATTCATTTTATTAGGAACTAATGTAGAACTTTCAAAATCCAGTAAATATTATTCTTCAATACAAATTATAACAATTTCTATGGCATATAAAATGATACAGAATTGAAATTTTTCACAGGAATGCTCTTACTAAAAAATAAAATAAAAATAAAATACTCAATTATAATAATGTTATCAACAAACAACTTTCAACTTTTAAATTCAGTTTTTAAATTTCTATGATACTGTATGTCAGGATTCCTGACCATAATATTCCAAGTCTACTGTGTCAAATCATGATGTAATAATAATTAGTTTACCTGTATTGCTGCCTCATCTTTACATTGTTGAATAGCATTTTCATCTATTATCTGTTGTTTTTCTAATATCTGACACAAAAAATAGAATTCCATCAAACCAGACAGAGAGAGAGGGTGGAGGGCTTAACATCCACTCGACACAAACTAAGTCATTTCAGGACTAACATATGGTTCAATTTCATTTCAATAATTCGCTGGTACTTAGGGGTCTTTAACTGTGGCGGACCCAGAGAAAACTCACGAGGTTGGGCAGGCAACCCTACTGCTTGCAACAAACAACCGGGGAATTGAAACCACTCCAGTTGATTCAATGACAGACCTTATGTATGATACAGCCCGCATTGAGTCAATGACAGACCTTATGTATGATACAGCCTGCATTGAGTCAATGACAGGCCTTATGTTATGTACCATTCACCCCCCCCCCCATGCCAAATTGATGGGATTGATTGACATTTTACCAAGTAACAGGAAGCCGCTCATAATATAGTACAAACATCAAGGAAATATTTTGAAAATAAAGATTTTATCAAGTATTCATGAATAAGACACTTTCTCCCTGTATACAAATCTATCCATTTGTAATTATATACCAGAAGCTTAATATCAGTTAAATTTAAGTAATATGTTTTTGTTTCGAGAAATAATATTGTCAAGAGAAGTAAGACCATCACAATACTGATATGTTCAGTATCCTATGACACAGAATATACATGTATACATGTGTTTTTTTTCTGATTATGGATCATGTATTAATCTATGAAGAAAGAACATACTAGCCCTTTGGCACTGAAATCATTATCTCTACTTTTCCTTCACAGATATTCACTCTTGAGAAAAGCTATAAAAAGCACCATAAATCTAAGTATCTACTGATTTTACTTCTGATATAACACTCTTGACCAGCAATCTCCTTTTGTGACAACTGATAGAGATTAGTGATTTCAAGTTACTGCAAATAAAGACATCATTTATATTTCTAAAATAATATTCACCTTCATTGCATAGAATCTTTTCTCATCCTCTTTCTGTACTTTCTGTACATTTCCATAAGCACCTTTAGCAAGCGTCTCAATCACCTACACGGACAAATACAAATTGGACAGGAATAAAGAGAGAGAGAAATGGGGTTTAACATCCACTCGACACAAACTAGGTCATTTTGGGACTAACGTATGGTTTCACTTTATTTCAATAATTCGCTTGCGCGTAGGGGTCTTTAGCAGTGGGAGGAAACCGGAGTGCCCGGAGGAAACCCACGAGGTTGAGAAGGCGCCCCTATCTCCATGCCACATGCGCTCACACCAGGGCTCGAAACCACAGCCGCGAGCCAGAGGTGACCGGCCAGCTAGAGGTCGAAGTGCGGCACTCTAGACCACTTGGCCATCCCAACCCCCCGGGCAGGAATAAAAGACATTATCTGTGCTGACTGCAGACAGTAGTAGCGCATTCTTTCGGATGATGGCACTGGCTTATCAATTGATCCAGCAAAATATTTGGTGGTAAGGAGCTAATGTAAACGATGACTATTACAGCGTATTGAACAAGAACGAAACAATTTCATAGACTGGGCAAAGGGTTTAAATGTGATCAAGAAAAGAATCCTAAAATTGATGGTGTCAAATGGTATGAAATTAATTGAAAGATGAAAACTCTCTAATTTAAAAAAATACCATGTCCGGTGCTTAAAAATATCACGATAAATCCATTGTATAGACAAAGCAATGTTTTTTTTTTGATGAAGAAGATCAAAACAAAGAAAGCGGCAGACTTAGTAACACAGCATCTTTAACTATGGAACATTCTGATATTTAGTACTGTATTAAGAAAATCAAGAACAACAAGTCAATGTAGGAAGACCTTTTCTTCATTCAATATACACTTTATATTCAACTATGAGTTAGGCCCGAGTCCATAAAAAATAATGCTTTGTGGTTAAATCTTTTTAATTCTATATTAAGTTTCCAGATACAGTGCTATTGATGGAAATCTTCTGTGAGGAACAGAAAGGCCTAAAAAGAAAATTTGAATTACCCGTCTCTGTTGAAATAGGACTGTGGTTATCTTAAGATATTGTACTAATTTGATCAGGTTTATGGGGGGAGGGGAGGGGGTGTCATAAACTGGTCCTGGGGAGAAGAATTCTGATCTTCAGTAGGATTGTCCATAATGATTAACATCACATACATATCACTTATTTATATAATCTCCAGATTCAATCCAGTTATACTGAAAGAAGATATTTTCCTTAGATACAACTTGCAATAGTAATAAATGCTACAATAAATACAAAATCAACCAAGTCTATCACCCAAAATATACATAAAAAAAAAATCTTACCACATAATCCTGTTCTTCAGCATCTCCCCTGACAGGAAAATCTGGAAGAAACAAGGCCTCAGACCATGGTACATTCCACTGAGCTTTATCTGTTTCATCAGTTACCTTACCATTGCTTGAAGTCTTAGTTCTACTTAAATCTTTTGATGATCCAAACTTGAAAAGACGATTGGAAAATCGGCTTTTATTTCTTTTAAAATCTTCATTTATAGATAGGTTCTGCAAGTACAAAATAAAGACAGTCTCTAAACAAAATATCCTAAAGACCCACCAGCAACGTTCCTTAAAGCGATAATTTCATATTTTCAAAGAAAGTCAAAACATAATTATTTCTATGTCTTTTGCTCAATAAGTTGTCAGCTCACTACTATACGATCATAGGCATTATTCCCCATTCTTATAACTCATTAACACAGGAAATGGTAACACATTTACCCCCTTGTTTTTCTATTGCCCCCATGCATAACTATCTTCAAAAGTTTGAATTTGAAGTTGAAAATGACATTTTTGTTAATTCTCAACTGGCAATAGTAAATTATAGGATTAACAGGATTATTCTGTTTATAGAAACCACTGTTTATAGATACCATCTATTTTAAAGCTTTATTTTAATAAATTTTAAAAATATGAAAGTGCAGCTTTAAAGCAAGGAAATCTACATGCAAATGGGTCATTACAATCCATCTCAAGTGAACCAAATTTCAGAAAGTTGGACACATGACCCCCACCTCCTCCCAAACTGTGATATGAAAATATCTTGGATTCATTTCTCGCCACATCTGGTACACATATTTGAAGATAGCATTGAATTATCATAAATGTGAGAAGTGATCACTTTTAGTGACAACTAAAGAATCACAATGAAAAATAGAAGGTACAGATTCCAAAACAGCCTTAGAACAGAAGTAAGAGCGATATTTTCATATTTAGCGGTAGTAGTGGGACAGATAGGGATGGATAGGAACGGACAGCAGAAAGCGTCCAATCAGAGACCATTAATAAAGGAACTAAAGAAATTATGTTATATACTGTAAGGTCTTAAACCAAAAAATCACAAATTTTACCTCTCTAGGTCAAAAACTTGGTGAGGTATTGCCATTCGAAATTAGGGTGCTAAAACGGACAATAAATTCAGTTATTTTTTTTTCAGGTTTTTAGGTGCTTATCTAAATTTTGTTTTGTCATAGAGCCTATGGACGAGTTACGTAAATTGATGCATTACCTTATATTATTCAGATTTCAATGGCTTCTGCCAAGTTGTATAGCAGAAGGTGACATGTTTTTAATGGCATGTTGTGTTGCACATACATACTCTGACTTTAGCGAGGTAAAGTCTTATATTCTCACTAAAATGATTTGTTCCTTTACATTCACAGCGCAACACAGGGACTAACCAGAAATGGTTCCACTACTGATGTCTTCCGTCTTACTCCAGCACAGTAGTGGCCTTTCCTACAGAGTTCCTTTGCGCAAGTTTTTTAGTCAAATGACTACAAAAAGTTTACTGGCCTATAGCTCCCTAACCCAAAACTGTACGGCACAAAGCTTTACATATAATACATCAATTTCCATTGAAATAAAGGTCAAGCCTTACCGCATAATTATATGATTTGATGAAACCAAACTGCTACGTGAATTTTGAACTGGCCGGTGTCATGGGGATTGGTGTAATACGTCATTACAACATAAACATCGCTATGCAAATGTAGAACGCATTACCATAAAGAAAAACTGTTCGGTAACTATTTTAGTGGTCCAGTCTTCACTATTTGTGATAGAATTACTTATTCCAATACAAACTGTAATGATATGTGTTGACAATTGTGCATTTGGACCTATTTGGACCTATTTGAACTTGCGTAAGGGTTCTTAGAGTTTAAGGTTACAAGTATAGTAACTAACGGACTGATATGCAACCGTTTAACAATAAAAAAATTGCCCAGTAAGATTTATTGGGAAATGAATTTTTTTTGACAAGAAGGGAATCAATAGGGCAGTTCCTGAAAGTAACGGGCAGGTAATGAGAAATACACTCCCGTACATTCAGAGCTGCATGAACTGTGTCAACTACAGTTACTTTAGTGCTCTTAGTCTAGGGGTCTGTAAGACTTCTTTACATGTCTTCTACTTTTTGTTATTGTTTAAGTGTTTAGTTTTAATTTACTAATTTTTTAATTAGTAATTATAATTTAGCCTAGTGTTACTGACTCAGGTCAGGATCAGGCAAGGCTTTAACTAAAGCTTCCGGCATTTCAGACTACAATTTACCTGTGTATCAGGGACTGACTGTGTTTTTCGTAGTGGTAACTTCTCTTGAGAGTTACCCATATTCTTTTTTCAAACCATTTCTGTAAGACCCTTGAAAAAGAAAGAAATTGGGAAGAAATGATTCATTCTCTGAGGACCACTCAACTTCGTAATCATGCTATTCCCGGAAGTTATTGACTTGACCTTTAAAATAGTTAAAACTAATCAATAATACAAAAGTTGGTCGACGATTTCTTTTAAATATCAATAAATAATTTTCATAAAATTACGAATTTGTCAAATTATTTTCATATGGAATTATATTTCTTCAATAATTTTCTCAATGACAAATCATTTTTAAAGATTAGAAAGATATAAAATTCTCGGTTAGTTTAGCACATTATTGCGAATAAATAGTTCAGAATTTGGACTAGGACTCACAACTATAAGGTGATTCAAAAATTGGGACTAAGACTGGTAATTTTATCTCCTTTTTTTAATCTATTTTCTGGCTATTTTCGCTAGCCAAGGATTACGACTTACGATTCGCTAGCGAAGATGCTTTATGACAGGTTTTGGCAAACACTTATGATTTAGGGTGCAGTGACCAGGTGTAAAATAGATATAATAATAACATGAATTAGTTCGATAGGATATTAAGACGATTATTTGGAGAAAATAACAGTCTGATTCCTGGTTATGGGGAAAGAAAACAAGAGTTATTTCTCTTAGACAACAAAATTCTCTACAATTATCGCCGCCTAGCGGAATTCACGGTATGCAAGAAGTGTGACGTCATTAAACCTGCTACAGTAATTTTCATGACGTGAACACAAAGATATACGGAGGGAAATTAAATTATCAACAACAACAGACTAAGAATAAATAAATTGTCAAAGATATCACAGAAAGTTGTTCTTGACATGAATTCTTTTGCGTTTGCGGTAAGAATAGATTACATACGTAGATCTTTCACCATGCTATCATTTCATTCGTCTCCATGTTTCCTTGAGTTTTACAGTTTTTAACATCATCACTGTCTCAAGCATAAACAAGCCGAGTACGTTCGGTGTCTTCACACGTACTTGTCTAACAGAAACTGTCTGCATATCTCTATATATTTTGAACACCATCTGTACAACAATATCTGGTAATATAATCTGCATGTGGATTTTGTATTTTTATTGCTTTTTATCATTGCATATGATATTATGAGTGAGAAATGTATTCACTGTATTGTTAATAATATTTTCTTTTTTTCTAGGCTTAGGCAAGCCGCAAGGTTCTTTTCAGCAACATAAAAAATAAAAATAATAAAAAGCTTATTTTTTAGTTACTACAGGGTGTTATAGACATAATGGCCCTAAACCATAATGGCCAAAACATTTGTTCATGATGGCCAAAGGCCAGAATATTTGGTCGAAACGGCCAAAATATTTAGTTGAAACGGCCAAACAATTTGGTCATAACAATCAACATGCAGGAAATGATATTTAATCACAAAACTATTGCGTAACAGATAATATAAATATAATATGATACATTAGTTAAGCATTAATTTAATACATTAAACAAAACAAAAGGAATGGATTGGTTGTTGTTGTTTATTAAAGATTTAACGTCCAATACATTAGATATGATATTATAATTGGTTACCACACAAAATAAAAAGTCCTTGTATATTGGAAAATACTCAATCCAATAGAACATTCATCCTATTACCCCTAGTCCATGTATTTTTTTTTAAGTAGGCAATCCACCTAAACAAAGTCAAGTGCAATGGATTGAAGATGGTTGTTTTTGTAGTTTATTACAGATATACAATGAATATGATATATGGTTAGGTTGATTTAATTAAATTATTTACACTTGAAATTGTTAAAAATGCAAAACAAAAAGGTCCTCTGATGGCCATGTCTTTTTTACCTTTATTTAATAAAAAAATATATGATTAATGTTTAGCTCATATTACCTAATCAGATCAGATCAGAGGGTGTGAAGTACCTAATTAGGGATTATCCAATCAGTTGATTAATTAGTACACACCTCTTTCCTTTGATTATCTTATTAAAAGTCATTTGTTATTTTTATCTAAGGTAAGATTTGCTCAGACAATGTATGACAGAATTGAACCACCTTGTTAGCAGATCCAAAATAGATATGATATGCATACACGAACGTTTGTATTGTATGTTTTTACCAATTTTCAATCAATTGGCCAAATGGTTAGCATGTGCGTACTGTATTGTAAAGCCTGTCATTGAGTCAACTGGTATGGTTTCAAATCCCCGGTTGTACGTGACAAGGAGTAGGGGCATGTCTGTCCAACCTTGTGGGTATTCTCAGGGTCCTCCGGCCTCCGGATTCCTCCAACTGCTAATGATATCTACGCACAAGCAAATTATTGAAATAAAATTAAACCATATGTTAATCCCAAAATGACCTAGTTTGTGACAAGTGGGCATTAAACCCCATTTCTCCCTCTCTCTCTCTTTCTTGTACGTGACAAGGAGTAGGGTCTCCTGTCCAACCACGTGGGTTTTCTCCGGTTCCTCTGGTTTCCTCCCACTGATAAAGACCCCTATGCACAAGTGAATTATTGAAATAAAATGAAACGATATGTTAGTCCCAAAATGACCTGGTTTGTGTTGTGCAGACATTTAACCCCATTTCTCTCTCTCTCTCGCCATTGATATCTAAATATACATGTTTGGGGTAATGCACACATTTACACAACTCAGCCATATATGGCAGAACGAATAAAGGTGTGCAGGGGCGGGGGAAAGAAAAATTGTTACCTTTAGTTTTAGAATTTACCCATATCAGTATAAAGCTGAATGACATTGGTCAGGCACCCATGATGACATCTGCGGGGCACCCAACCAATGTCACCATGTTTTATGGGCGCCTCGCCAATCTTGTCATTAGATCCTTATTTGTTCGCCGTGGACTGCCAAGCTCTTGCCCTTCCCCCCTGGACCGCTTAACATATAATAAACCAATTCCTGTTAGAATAGAGGTGAAACCTTACTGCATAATTATATGATTTGATTTAATCCAACCGATACACAAAACATCTGTCAATATACGATTGACAAATTTATACAAAGTGTTTAAGGTCAAGAGACGAAGAAGCCTATTGATTTTCAGTGATTTCCGATAATTACTGCCAGAGTTATGGCCCTCGATCACTTTGAAAAATCTTGTGGATGCTCTACAGGCCAAAGTTAATATCTGTTTGACCTTAAATGTATACACATTGTTTAAGGTCATGAGGCGAAGCAGCCTATTGATTTCCGATAATTATTGCCAGAGTTATGAAAAAAATCTCTGGGACGCTCTAGAGGCCAAAATTAATATCTGATTGACTTTAGATTTATACACAGTGTTCTGTGGATGCTCTAGAGGCCAAAGTTAATATCAGGTTCACCTTGAATTTATACACAGTGTTTAAGGTCATGAGACGAAGAAGCCTATTGATTTTCAGCAATTTCCGATAATTACTGCCAGTATGCCCCTTGATTACCTCAGAAAATATTGTGGACGCTCTAGAGGCCAAATTTGATATCTGAATGACTTTAAATTTATACACCGTGTTTCAGGTCATGAGACGAAGTATCCTATTGATTTTAAGCGAATTCTGATAATTACTGCCAGAGTTATCTACCTTGATCACTTTGAAAAATCTTTTATAACGCTCTAGAGGCCAAACTTATCATCCAATTGACTTCAGATTGATACATAGAGTTTAAGGTCTTGAGACGAACAAGTATATTGATTTTCAATGAATGTTGATAATTGATCAGCTAAATCCATGATTTTAAATGTTTCATTTACTAAGCATTGGCATGGGGCAGAACTTTATAAAAACCAAACAAATTCTAATGTTTCATTACCGAAAAAAGTAAGAATATGTGTCAACTCTTATTGGTTGCCCGGACGGTTTAGCTTAAATGTGGGCTTATGTTTCAAATTGCCTAGCAACTAATCTTTAAAATAGTCGCCAACCAGAATTAGAACACGCACACGATTTCTGTAAGATAAGTTTAAGATTTCAGTGTTCCACTGTTCACTATTTGTAACATAATTATTTATTTCCCTGCAAACTGATAGGTGTTGAAAATTTGCAATTGAACATATTTTTACTTGCACAATGGCTCGTAGACTACTACTAGTGTGTTTCATTTGCAGCAGTGAATAATAATATTATTAATAACTTTATTATACAATCAAGGTTCTACAGGGGACATATCAAACAAATAGAGAAAACCCAAATAACAGTCAAATAATAGGATTTGACCCCATAAACAGGGGAGATAAATATAAGTATGCACTAAGGCTTAATGCCGATAAAAAAGGGCTCATGAAAGACAATTATTATCAAGGCAACAAATACTGTAGCTAGAAAGAGGGGGCTCCAGTGCTTGGTTCTTCACCACATTTGTGGATGATAACGTGTTTGATTGATAAGTTTACTTAAGCATAGTCAGTGTCATGTTCCTTAAGCAACGTCCGCGAGTTTTACAACATCTAACTGTTGCTTCAATACTCAGCAATTCCCAAATTTATTTTTCAGGCTCACCCTAGCGTACGAATTAAAGGAACAGAGAATATATTTAATCCAACACCATGTGAATCCACATCTTGTACATACAAACCTCCACATTTGCACTGTCCATTTTGTGTGAGAACTGAAGTTTATCAAGATCCAGTTATCTTAAAGGCTCATTTTCGAGTAAAACATGTTGATAAGGGCATTGAATTTGCAGGTATTAATATGAGTATAAATAAATTGTATTACATGTCAAGAAATCTATTAAACAAACAAGGAATTCATCTGCATGTTATTCGTTAGGAAACAAGGATTAAGGAATGAAATTTTGTGACGATCTATTAGTACACATAGCAAAAAAGTTATAGAAATTCGAAAAAGCGTTATCATGTTGCAAATGGTAGAAATTATTAAAACTACTTAATCATAATGACCACAATATTTCCAAATTGCTCATAAGTTTTACAGAATTTAATGTAAATCCTTTTTGACAAAGTAAAGAGTTTAATTTCTTGCCCTGGCAAACAATTGTAGACTAGATTAGAAACAATCATATTATGATTCTTCTATGGGTTGTTGTTATTTACTTTCAGGATTAAAAGTATTACGATGTTGTGATCACTGTGATATTATTGGTGTCATCAAAGGTGAGAAGAAATTTAAGGGAGCTCACTGGCATTGTTATAAATGTAAAAATGGTTTTAATAGGAGAGATGAGGCAATAAAACATTATAAAACACACTTTAGAAATCCACAAACTACCTTTCAAATACAAATTACTCAGGTAACTAATCTTTAAGTATTATTTTTTGTAAAATAATGTCTGTACAAAAGACTTATCCGGTGCAGACACAGTAGGGATGAATTAATTGATGAAGCCACATGCATTTGTCATTTAATAAACTGGTATTCGTTGTCAATAAATTTGAGATTTTCAAAGTTTGACTCCTTTTGTGTATTTGTAATTAAACAAACTTTTTTTTCTGAGACTGATTGTCCCGAAAGTATTTATGTGATTATTTCCATTAAAAGTATAGCAAATTTGGTATATGGAAAGTACAAACACCCAGTCGTATTAGAAAAATACTGAATTACCTGAAATACACAAGTGGGGAAAGCACTGGGCAAAGATGTCACAGTATCACTAACTAGCAACCCGACTATTGTCTGCCAGCTTATTGTGTGTTAGCTTGACTGAGGGAGCAGTTGTTATTTCTTGATCAAATAGTTAGGCAGTTTTAGGATCACTGAGGGGTTTCAACCACAGGCACTTGAAGGGATTAAAATAAAACTTCTTACTACTGCTTGACTATAATAGTATAGTATCATTAGTATACAATAGAATACAAGGTACTGCAGACGACATCTTTGTTATGACTTTTATATGATATATTGTCTGCTGTCATCTCGCAATACTCACTAGTTCTAACACTTCATGTCATTTTTATTGCCAACGAGACTTAATTTGATCATTATTCACATTCAGATGCAATTAAATTGGTCCTTTTGTTATTAATAACAAATAACAAATCAAACTTAAAAAGCTATCACTTATCGATATTCAACTTCGCGAGCCGGGAAGTAACCTGAAATAAGGTCAAAAGAAGTCTGTATCACCCAGTCCCTTTATAAACCTATCATTACTCGATATGTGCATAGGAACTGGGTGATCAAGTCTCGCTCAACAGTGGCCTCGCTTCGTAAGTTCTATCACAGTGTGTATGTGTAAGTCGGCTTAGCCACCTAAAAAATCGTATTAGCCCCCCCCCCCCAAAAAAAAAATTTCGCCAAAAATAGTGATTTCTAAGGAGTGTTCTTAGCCGGCCACATCCTCAGCCCCTCCAAAACATTCCGTAGCCCCCCCCCAGAACATTCCGTAGCCCCCCCCCCCCCAATTTTATGAGCTGGCTACGGGCCCGGGGAAAGTATCTTTAACATTAACTCATTTCAAGAGGGTATTTTAAGATATGAAAAGATTGCATTTGGTTTTCAGGATTTGAATCAATCTATTGCTCAGTATAATAATGAAAACCAAGATGCAGCAAATCAACTAGTCTTAGAGAATAATTCTATTCATCCAGCTTTAACTCAGGCTGTTGCCTGTATAGCTTCACCTTTAAATACAGAATCAGGTAAATAGTCTAGTAGAAACCCAACAATTTTGGTATCTAATTGTCAGGTAAATTTACAAAAGACAAAAGAATAGATAACTACAAAAGAGGTAGTGAGGGCTACAGTAGTCAGACACACATTAAGTTTTTTTTAGACGAAAAGGCCAAAAACTAAGGTATGTGGCAGCAGTAGTGCTACACTTGTAGAGTGTTGTATTCTGGGAAAGTAAAAGCTCTTCCAAAATCAGGAGTTAAAAGGCTGGATTAAAATGTTACTGTCTGTCTCTGAGCTGGGTATTTTTTGAATTGGAAATTTGAATTTACTTCAAAGGTCATATTGTTGGAACCAGAGATAACACTAAGTTTACTCGTATGGGTTTTAGAATTGTTTTTTGCTTTGGAGTAAATTGGAATCTCTAATTTGAAAAGTAGATGTCTCACACTGTAATTTTGTTGATATACCAATGATGTTTCTATAGATCTACACTTTTAATATCCTTACTCATCTGAATTAAATAGTGATAATAACATATTTACTGAGGTGTATCAATAGTTTAAAATTTACACATTTTATGTAAAAGTGTATTAATGGACCATTGTAGTCAGTTTTATGGTACATTTTAAAGTCATTAAGTCTAATAAACAGTCTGGTACAAAAGTGTAATAAACAGCAGGGGCAGATCTAGGAATTTTGAAAAGGAGGTGGTGCTGTTGAGAGGGGGTTGGGGGGGGGGGCATTCCCCCCAAGAAAATTATCTGTCATTTCCTTGCATCTGTAGCCATTCCAAGTGCTATTTGGCTGATATTTTCGTCTTAAGTAAACATTCGGAACAGACATATTTGGGTCTGAGAAAAGGCACTTTCAGCAGTAAAAAAAGGGACCTGTCGGAAATTATGAATTATGAATATAATTGTAATTTTCAAGTAACTATTGACTAAATTAAGCAGAGTCTCGGATTCTAAATCGAATGATTTGTTGTAATGAGAAATAGTTCATGTTTCAATCAATTTTATCTTATAGTTATCTCGAATGGTAAATCTAATGATGGTGCTCTACACGTAACTATAGCAGCTAATGAAACTGTAGAAAGTGGAGATGGACAGACAATTATGATAATACGAGAAGAACAATTAAATTCTGAAGACAGTTCTTATTCAACACATCTAGTTCATTGTGAAGTAAGTTTAAAATTTCATATGCTCACATTTAATTTGGTCCTCGATCCATGTATTGTTTTGAGATTTGAATCCAAATAATTCAGTGGAAGAATATGTAAAATAAAGCTATTTCAAAGCTATTAATGTAAGCTGAAGCTATCAATGGTTTTAAGAGAGAGTTATTGCTCATTTTGTTCCCCGAAGGGTGGATGGCTGAATGGTTAGCATGTGTACGCTGTTATCATAAGGTCTGTCGTTGAGTCAAAAGGCGTGGTTTTGATTCCCCAGTTGTACATTACATGGAGTAGGGTTTTCTCCAGGTCCTCCAGATTCCTCCCACTGCTAAAGATCCATATGTGCAAGTAAATTATTGAAATACAATTTAACCATACCTTAGTCCCAAAATGACCTAGTTTGTTCCCCAGCAATAATAGGTTTATAATGGGAATTAAACAATATTATACTAAAACATTTAGTATAAGTACATGTTATACAATGGTCACCAATTTGTATGCCATCATTGCCTTATTTTTTGAATGTTTTGATCTCAGTAATGAAGCAGAACTGGGCTAATCTATATGTTTTTAAAATAAAAGCTATAAAGTAATCTAAAATTTATTTATCTGTTAAATCTTTTTTATAGGAAGGGCAAGAAAATAAAAGCGAACATTATCAGGCTTTAGAAAACAGATGTCAACAATTGGAACAAGAAAAATCACAACTTAAAAATGAAAATGAAGAATTAAAACTTCATGTATGTGTTTGTAGATTGTATGCATTGTTTCTCAAAATCCTAGAATTTCCCAGAAAAACAAACACAGAATTGAAAATTGCACTTGAAAAAAATGTTCTGATGGCTCTTATCTTGTTTGTTTGTGACCGCAGTAATTCAATTATGAAGGGTCCAAATTCAATTGTTTGCAAGTAGAAAGACTGCTGATCTTGTGTTGATTGTACTTGAATTAGTTCCATACACACTGTACCGTAACCCAAGTTAATACTTAGATTTTAGCAATAAAACTCGAAATGACTTTATCACTCAGGTACCCGAAATATTGGAAAAAGGGCATAACATTTTGTTGTGAATGGACAGGCTTTTGAATTTAAGTTTTTTTTAAATAATAAAATCCCCCCCCCCCCAAAGCTTGTGTCTGTATTAGAATGGCTTTTTGGTACATCTGTGAACAAAAGCCCCCCAAATGACTTGAACTAAATTGAAAGGAAATGTCATTTTAATGTATAATTGATAGAATAGAAATTAAAATAACATAATAAAAATATACTTTGCCTAGTTGAATCACAAAACCCTAAAGCAGCCACCTTTTCTATCTGTGTGCTTTCTATAAAAGCTACATGTGACAATTGAATAACCTTTTTTAAGTGAACAATTTAATTTGGAGCCCAAAATCTTTGTTTGTCAAATATCTGTCAATGGGTCTGTGTGCCAGGCAAACAATGTTTATAACTAAAATTATTCTTTCTTTTTTTTAGATACAGCTTTTGAACGACGAATTAAAAACTTATCAATCAAGAGATAAAGAAAAGATAAATCAAATAGCTAATTCAACAGACACAACCATGCAATCACTCATTCAAGAATTAAATAGTCAACACAAAGATGCTTTAACACAACAGTTCGGACAATTAAAACAAGAGTTCTTTAAAATAATTTCTTCCAAATTAACATCGACAGTCGCCCAAATTCTCACATCAACTCACTCGGAGACATTCACTGGTGCGACAAACAAAATAGTTGAAGTTACGTCAGAGGATTTGGTGAATTCAGAATCACAGACATTAGAAATAGTGGAAGTTAACACAGGAACTGATAATGAAAGAGTGGAAAATGCGGAAATTTTAGCAAACAATTCCATACCACTTCAAGTATCGGAGGACGGGTCTCAGTTAATTATGTGTGTTAAACATTTAAACGTGGCAGAAAATAAAGTGTGTAGTGAGAATTTAGTTACAGACGTTGTTAATGTAAAATTAGAACCTGTTGATAACACAGAACCTCCAGAAAAAAGACAAAAAACAGATTAATAGTTAGAGACCACGTATCTTGTATTGCTTACAAACCCTGTTATTATTTCTAGTTCAGTTCTTATCACATTTCATCAAACTTACATGTAACTACCGCCTTATAATATACAATACTTTAAAGCTTGATTATTTTGAATCTAGGGTTTTTTAGGAAAACACACTATGTCAAAATTTTATGTGGGCATTAACTGATACAAGTGTTGTTCTGTTTTTCTGTTCATCCTTCAAGGCACATTTTGTTCTCGCTCCAAATCTTTAGTTTGCCTTTAGTTATCACCATTATTATTAAATTAAATTCTTCATAATATTACAAATATAGTCTTGTTTAATTGTGAAAAAAATCACAATACCCTATTCAGGTCCCGGTTACCAGTTTTATGATGAACTTCAAATCTGGTTCAAGGAAAATAATATACCTTGATTTTGCCAGACTCAGAATCTGTAAAATGTCTAGATTCTTATTTTGGAAGATTAAACTGTTTATATTTTGATTGAATTAATAATAAGTTTGATTATACCATGTTTGCATTGTTCAGTTGCTGCCCTTTTCATAAATTGTTCTCAACTCTTGATATTCAATTTAATTTAAAAATCAAATGAAATTCCAGAATCTTGAAGTCATAAAATATGGGTAGTGATAGTAACATTTTTTTTTTATTTCTATTTATTGTTTTTTTGTTATATTTTTGTTCAATGTTATAGAATATGATTATCTTGCAATATATGATTAATATTGATAGGTTTACACATTTGTTATCTCCTGTCTTGGTTCACAAATATAGTATAGACAATAAAATACATTTATTAAAATATTTGTTTTTGAAAAGCCTCATGTATATTGCATGAAAAACAACAAAATCTGATGACCTGAAGCCATCTTAATGGTTCAGCCATTATTTCATTAAATTCAAAGAAAAACAATTTCCTTGTTATTCAGTCTATGAGTTACATGTCAGAAATTGATAACAGCCAAGGGGAAATAAATGTGGATGTATAGTGGTGTTGCTCCTGGCCGTCTGTTTAAATGTGGATACCACAGGTCACAATTTTTGTGAGATTGTGATGAAACTTGATATAGGTTTATCTTTAAAATATCTTGCCATGTATCAGATTGTAACGTCTGAGATTATTGCCCCTGATTGTATGAGAAAAATTACTTAATTAGCTTGTGGACACTCAAGGGGTCACAGATTTTGTCTGATTTTGACAAAACTTAAGTATGGTTATATCCATACTCCGTGCAGTGTTTTGTTTGATTAGAGCTAATCCCGCTACTCACTTCTGTAAAAAGCGAACATTCTTGTTCTAAATTATGATTGGTCAGTAGTCCCATTAACAACCAATAGCTGACAGCGTTACAAAGACTTTACCTTTAAAAACAAAGCACCAAATTTGACCAAACATGTTTACATAACGTTATGTCACAAATGAGGCTATCAAATCGATTAAAATGTAAACAATACTGTTTGGAATTGAAAATACTTTCACTGTTTTTAATACCTTAAACCACTGTCCAAAGTTTTAGGGAAGACCCAGATTAAACGATGGACTGTCATGTGGCTATACTCAAGTGATAGCTTAGATTGAACGGGAAGAATAGACACACTCCCGCTAAAGTTCAAGAATCAGAAGCCAGAGAGGGATTTCTCGGGCCATTGCTTCAGGAATATGGGTTATATCCCGAAGATCTTCGTTCCCTTCTATTGATTTTCAGCAATTTTTGTTAAATACTTATATAATTAAAACCCTTGTTGGAGTTTGTAGAACTTTGTGAACCCTTAACAACGAAAATTATACTCTTCTTATAAAAGCCCCCATTACCTAGACTATTAAGCTGCTGGGCATGTTGACTGCTCACACCATTTAGCTGCTATGGGCATTACTTTCGTTGCATGGCAATCTCAATATATTTTTATTGTAAACCTTTAAAATGGTACAGAACAGGACAAGGAAAAATGTAACAAACGAGGGACACTGTGTTGTTCCTCATAGGTTTTTTTTGTAAAAATAATGTATGCATAAAGCATAACATACCATCTCACAATAATCTGAATGTTATTGACTATACCAATCCCTAACTGTGAGATGTGTCTGTTGATGAGAGGACAACAATTCATTCAGGGGCCTTATGGTCCACTTCTGGTTATATCTTATAGAACTTAACTATAACTAAGATGGCTCCTTTATACTGCTTTAAAGGTATACAGGCGCATATTTAAGATATAAATACTGCCATCTGTGGGCCAAATACAGACTGTTTTATTTTCTTGTTAAATTAGTAGCATGTATTAGTACTTATTATCTTGTCAACACAGACAGCAAATTGTAATTGAATGGGTCTATGAAAACAACAGAATTCGAAATAGGGATATTGTGACACACACAAACTATAAAAGACCAGAATATAATAAAGACTCCCCTATTTCTAGGACAATATATGCAGAAATTTAAAATACAATATACTTTCAATAATCCATTTAAATTTATACTGCAGTGGATGATACAAAACACAACACAGGAAATATTTAAAATATCAGATTTATAGACACATTTTTCAAAGTCGTAGATTTTTTTTTATTCTACATGTAAATTCCACAGGCAACTCCCTGAAAGTAACTGTCATTAATGTACACATCCTAAATCATTTTTTTTGCATTAATGTATTAATTACAATTTCAACTCAATTCCTTTAGAATGTACTAGACACTACATGTATATTGTTATGTTCGCTTGTAGCTTTTAACACTATATATACTGTTACTGTGATCACTGGGGTACATCTATCACTAAATCATCGTCATCTTCACCTATAAGAAGACCTAGATCACTAAAACAGAAAGAAAAAAAAATATATTAAACCATGTAGTGTTAAAAATTGGGGCGTTGAGAGCCAATTCAGAAGATAGACATGGCACAACTTGTTGACGCACGTTTATATATTAGTAGTCCTTTTATTACTGACACTGCTGTTATTAATAACACGCTTAAGTATGGGATCGAAATCGTGTAAACATGTTAATGAATATTTTTTGTATCTGCAATACCTGTGCTAAAGATGTGTTTATATCACAAAATGAAATGAAAAGAGGTTTAACAGTCTACTGTTCTGCTCCGGCTGGGTTACTGAAGACAGGCATATGCCATTCAGTGTGCGATGAGGGTAATTGTGCCCAGACAGTGGTGCTTTGGCATACTCTTATATCAAATGATCTTTTACGTGCATGCTCGTGTACACAGGACCTTGGTTTTTTGTCCCATCTGAAAGACTATGCATTGTCACTTGCCAGGCCCTCTGTCCTGCACCACTGACAAGGAAGAACTACACTAGAAAATCCTTATAAACTTTCTCGGCCCATATCACAAGAAAACACTGGAAAATTGAAGTACATGTAAATTGTACTAAGGCCACACTAATATGAATTTTTGCTTCTTATTTCAGGGGGGGGGAGGGGGGGAACACTTAAAGATAATAAATATTTGTTGTTTTTTTTTAAATTTTAAACTACAAATTGTTAACGGATGATAAGTGGCTATTTCTTTTTCAAGACACCAAAGAACTAAAAACTCCAGGATCTTCATATGTGACAGATATTTTTGTCACCTTGAATAATTCTTTGTGGCCTGCAAAAATTTATTTTGTCTTTTCTAAAGAGCTAGAACTTGCGATTGTAAAACAAACAATTGCAATAGTCTGACGTAATGATTCATAAATTGGTTCATAATGGTTTAGAAGCAGAGTTATCTGAAACAATTGCAAATTAAACAATGTGTAGAAATTTACCTATCTGGATTAGAATTGTCGTTGTTAAAAATGTCCATAGGTAAATTAGCGGGTGCTTTCTCTAAACCGAACGATGACTGTCGGGAATCTAGGTGACGCTCTAATTCCTCTCTTGTCATTTGACCTGGTTGTTTACCTCCTTTTAGATGTCCTATAGTAGAAATGCAGAATGATATAATACATCCTTTTAACAGAGTAGCAAAAATAAGTTTTAACTCCATGGTTTTCAGCAATCTTTATCAAGTTGGGAGTCATGAACTGCTGATTCTGGTCACAACCGAAATGTCCACAAAAAGAGAAGAGAGCATGCATGGACAGTGATAATACAACTTTTTATAAACAGAAACAAAAGTTAAACATAAATATATTTCTTGTGATCACAGTTCTTGACGAATTTATTTCAAATTAGCATAGACTGTTCAATGGGGCTTTAAAATTTCGGAACTTTAAGGTCATATAGTAAAGTTATAAACTCATTTATACATGTATATGAAAATTTATCAGTGTATCTGATGCAGTTTTTCAAACTTACTGGGACTACATGTAGTTATTACAGAGAAAAGTTTAAAGTACAGAACGATGCTGCTGGTTGAATTTTGCTTCATCATCAAGAAATATTTAATATACCTACCTCCACCACCTTTTGACCTTTTATTGGATGACTTACTTCTTTTTTTAGAAGGATCTTGAATTGATGACCCTCCCTGCAAAAATTTATAATTTAAATGAATATGGGTGTAGTATGTACTAACTTATTTTAATCTCAAACACTGCCCATCTACTCTACATGTATTGTCAAACACTGTATTTTGAAGCACAATATGAATGTAGATTTAATTGAAAAATAATGTGAATGTGGATTTAAATGAAAAACATATTTCGAAACAGCTTTTTGAACATATCTCAAATGGAGAGAGGGAGTGGGGTTTAACATCCACTCAACGCGAACTAGATCATTTCGGAACAAACATGGCTCCATTTTATTTCAATAATTCGCTTGAGCGTAGGGGTCTTTAGCAGTGAGGGGAAACCAGAGGACCCAGAGAAAACCCATGAGGTTGGACAGGTGACCCCACACCTGTCAGGTACAACCGGTGAATAGAAACCACGCTATTTGATATCTGAAAGGGAATAAGTCTTAATCTTAAAAGCCTTCAGTTATATTCTGAATTAATAGTAACACCATCCTGTTCCTGATCTGAGCTCGACTTTTATTATACATAAAGCACCAAATATTGATGAGTTTAAGAAAAGAAAGATATGAGGGAACTTACCCCATGTAAGACACCACTTAGTGCAGCAGCAGATACAAGATGAGCATATTCTGGTGGTACAGATATAGTTCCTGAGTTTAATTTTCTTCTGAAATAATAAACACATCAATCTTTTATTCTTCAATTTATAATTATATATTAAATATTTATAAATTATTACTGTTTTTAATCATGTGCTAAACTAATATAAAGAAAACTGACACAGATAAACCAATAGTTACATAGATAAACCAATATAAAAAGTATCTATTTATTGATCTCCATAGGCCATATAATATAACCAACACTTCTCAGACAAATCTGCAAAACAATCTGATGCGTGAGCAACGTTTTTATTCTTCTCTTGTTTCTATTTTGTCTATGGATCACCTGGTTAAATGATTCCTCATGTTACAATTTATTTCAATAATATCATTTATAAGACTATCTAATTTGTATGTTTGGAAGATTGAGATGAAATTAGAATTATTACTTTTTACTTAAACTTCCGTCTTTATGGCCTTCACCATCACTATCACTTGAAGCTGTAGCATCTGAATCACCTGACGATTCTTCTACTTTTTCATATTGAATCAAACGATCTAATAGAAAACTGAAAAATAATGGCAGAGATCAAAACTTTTATCATATTCCAAAGCTTGACGAGAAAATAATTTTGAAGCATTGAAAAAAAAAAACATAAAGAAGTAGAACACTGTTGAAGTAGTGCTCTATGATACACAGATCGGGAACTCACTGGATCAATCATTATAGGGAGAGAGAGAGAGAGAGAGAAATGGGGTTTAACGTCCACTCAACACAAACTAGGTCATTTCGTGACTACCATATGGTTTAATTTTATTTCAATAATTCGCTTGCGCGTAGGGGTCTTTAGCAGTGGGAGGAAACTGGAGTGCCCGGAGGCAACCCACGAGGTTGAGAAGGCGCCCCTATCTCCATGCCACATACGCTCACTCCAGGGCTCGAAACCACAGCCGCAAGCCACCGGTGACCGGCCAGCTAGAGGTCGAAGTGCAGCACTCTAGACCACTAGGCCATCCCAACCCCCCTAATCATTATAGGGAGCATGCTATATGATTTCAACAGTAATATTACATTGAAATCCAAGTTTTCTAAATAATATTATTATATTTACCTTCTATCCCTGGCTACTTTTAATAACTTACGTTGTGCTTTTCTCAGTTCTTCTAAAAAACATTCATGTTCCTTTAATGAAAAAGTAATAATATCATTATGTCATTTAACAAACAAATCAAAAAGAATTACATTGATAAGAGCAATTTCTCTTCTTACAATCTTGAAATCAAGGGATCTTTGAATTTGATGGGCTTTTTCATTTGAATACATTTGGAGCTCGGCTTCTCATTTCATCCAAATCACTATGCACACATTCCTTGTCAGTTCCACAGCAGCCACAATATTCACAACTGACCAGTAATAACCAGGCATATAAATTCCTGGAGTTTTTCTCTGTCCAAGCTGAGACATTATCAAGAGACTGATGTTCTACATCTCGACTACTTTTCAGAAAGCCAACTTACATAAACAAGAAGTCTGAATTTTTTCTTTAAGGCTTTGTATTTGACTTTATAGTCTATCTGTGGTTCAGTAGCATATCCATCTGAAATAAAACAAACATGTAGTACTTAATGCTTTGGTCCACAAAAAGTATAACTTTTGGTGATTTAATGCTTTGGTCCCCAACTATCTATTATTATGAGTGTCTGTCCAAATATCTGTTTCAGCAAACACATGCAGGTGTTTTATGAAATCTCACAGCACAATGTCCTACTCTTCTGCTCTAACTGGGTTAATGAAGATGGGCATTCACCATACATACAGTGTGCTATATGGGAAATTTGCCTGGGCAGCGACACTATGGCCTACTCTTGTATCGAATCCCAACTGCTAAGCATAGGCGACAGGCGTACAGGCTCAATGACAGTTAGGGGGCAGAACCCGGGTTTACAAACAGCACTGCCGGTCTTATGGACTCCCCCCCCCACCTTCTGAAAATTTTGGAATATTTGATGGCTGCAAACACGTTTTCCTGCTATTTCAGCCTGTGAACATAGCAACTTCTAATATAGCCTAATTAAGGTGGCAGACTCGAATTCCAATCAACCGTTTACAGTTAACGAAGACAGGACCGTTGGGAGAAAATTTTAAAAATTTAACTGCCGCTACTGCGTTCTCTGCTATTCTAGCCTGTGTAAGCAACTCCAAAAGTATCCAATAGTTTTGTAACCGAAATCCCACTCTGAATTCCAATCATCCAATCAGACTGTTTCAGCTGCATTCACAAATAATAATCGATGCCGAAAAAATGTCGCACAAAGTAGAGTGGATCCAGACAAAATATTTGTCAACGGCGCCAGTTTTCTTCGAGAGGCGAAGAAGCAGAGCTGACTTTGTATGGACCCTAACACAGTCATCAAAATGACTAGACAGCTGTACTTGTCAAGTCCTCCATCCTGCACCACTGACAAGGGGAAACCACGTTGTAAAATCTGATGAACTTCCTTGTTCAATGCAGGGATCGAACACCTGACCTACAGGCTAGCGAGCCAGCATCTAACCCACTTAGCCACTGTGACTCCATCAAATTCACAGTGCACAAACGTTTATAAATGCTTTTTCAGAAATTGGTGGAGGTCAATAACCTTTGACGATTGGTATGGCATTTGATTTAATTTAAGCTACATTATGGAGGAATAAATAAACAGCTGACAGTTCTCGCAAAAATAGATAATGTAACAAGAATATGGTTTGCCATAATGTGAAAATTTTACTTTGGGTTTATACATTTGGTCAACATGTCAATACTGATACCAATTATAATACAGCACAGCCTAAATATTGTAATGAGTAAAATCAAAGTAGGCATTCTGTTTTGACTGACATAATCCAACTGGTAGCAAATAGAGTGTTGGGTGGGAACTCCGATAACAAACCTGATCATCTCTCAACCCTCCTGTGTTTTGAGAATAGAAATGGTCCAATATCTACGTAGCAAACCCCAACCCGAAACGCATGGGGCATCAGTAAGCAAAATTGACAATATTTTTCACCAAAACAGCGATCTTGATTATTGTTATTCATATTATTTCTGTCACATCCAACTACAATTAAGCATAGAATCCTACCTGAAACAGGTATAAATCATCGTATTTAAAATTGAGGCATAATCTGTTACTAAGAAAGCCATTTTAAATGGGTGATGTATTCGTAGTTAAAAATAAACACATCAGCATATCGTAATGTATTTAGCTATGTTCTCGTAGCTAGGTGGGAACTATAATATAATATATTCTTATCACTCCATGAACCATGAGTGAGAAGATTAAAAACATCACAACTTTGTATATTTCATTAATTTATATACCATACAAAGACCAAGCGTGACATTCTTTAAGAAATCTTATTATTATTAAGGTTTCTAAGAGAGAGAGAGAGAAAGAGAGAGAAATGGGGATTAAAGTGCGCTCGACACAAAGATTTTTCAGTCCAGAGAAAGATATTGGTGCTCTTATAGTGTTTTTCCTGTGGGACTCCTGTTGTTCTCGTAGCTAGGTGGGAACTATATTCTTATCACTCCACGAACGATGAGTATATTTCATTGATTTATATAATATACATGTACCATAACAAAGATCAAGCGTGACATTCTTTAAGAAATCTTATTATTATTAAGGTTTCTAAGAGAGAGAGAGAGAGAGAAATGTTGTTTAAAGTCAGCTAGACACAGAGAAAGATATTGGTGCTCTTATACATGTTTTTCCTGTGCTGTGGGACTCGTGTTGTTGCTGTAGTCAATTCGGAATTCACAACAATAAACAAAAAGAAAACACTAAAAATTCGTACAAAGTGAAAGTTCAAATTCTTGTATTGGTGCAAGATGCAAACATGCAAACATTTTATTTTAACAAATTATTAATAGTGACATTACCTGGAACGGTCATCATTATGTATTATATGTGATAGAAATCTAATATTTTGTTGGATCTATTGATTGGTAACTTAGTTCGAAAAGAAGAATGAATTTAACAGGAAAAATAAAACTGAAGAGAGTTACGTCCCTTTATCAGTGTTTGTTTAAAACGTCATCAATTTATGTGTCATACGTCACTTCTTTTGCCTTCCTCTTACACGCGAGTGCTCAATGTAAGTGGTTGTGTTTGTAGAATCCGCATTTAAATCCCCATGAATCAAGCCATCCCCAACACATCGGAATGAAATAAATATATTTTTATTCAGCTAATCTATTCCTCAATATAATTTAGTGATATATTCCATACCCCGCAAATGTAAAGCGTTAAATTTTAATCGTTTATGGAGGTGCCATGGATGAAGACATGTATCATGTATACAATTTGTTTACCTTTTGAAAAGTGCTTATAAATACATATTTTACCGTGTCAGTCAGACGGTAGACTCATATTGAAACTACATTAATATTATCTTTTTTCTTTCTTTCAGATGGCTCCAAAGACGCCAGCAGCCAAGGTAAAATGCCTAAAATAACTTAGATTTTACAAACTGAAATACTATCTATAGACTCTAGTCTAGTAGTGTACTGTCTAGTACTAATTTACTCAGAATACCGTGTTTAGTATTGACTAGGCCTATCTAAATGCCTAAATTGGGGTTGCTCGCAACCACCACTGAGTCTCTAATTCCTATCGGTCGGCTAATACCTACCCTATCTTTCACACGATGGCCAAAGTGTAGGCAAAATGGGTCAACTACTTGTAGATTAATAAGCAAACCAGCAATACATAAGGGATATATAGTAAAACATATCCTTAGTTTGTAATCCTTGTGATATCTCGTAGCTGGTCTAGAAGCAAGTGGGATGCATAGACCCATCGCAGGCTTTGTGCCCTGCATGTGCAGACACCCGAGACAAATAAAACTGAAAAGAGACCAATCCCAGACGCTCAACTACTCGTAGATTATATAATAAGCTAACATGCAATACATAAGGGATATTTCAGGGTTTATTTGGTCGCCGAATTACTGGGCGGTCTGTATCCTTGTGATGTCTCGTAGCTAGTCTAGAAGCAAGTGGATAGCATAACCCAATCCCAGGCTCTGCGTCATACATCTGCGGACACCACTCAATTTTACTGGTTCAACTTTTTACTGCTTAACAATAGTGTGTTCGCCTCTGAACGCCTGTACAATGTAGAGGAATGTTTTAGTGAGAAAATAAGACCTTGCTTACCTCCTTGTAGTCAGTATGTGTGATACAACATGCTGATTAAGTAATCCAAATTAGTGTAATTAAGCCATCTAATACAGGCGCTTACTAAACTGCAACAAAAGAAACTTGCAAGAATGCAAGTTACATATATGTTGTAACTGAGACTAATAGATACCTAATGATGTGGGTCTGCCAATAGTGGAATTTTACACAATACAGCCTTAATTTAATTTTGTTGGGACTTGGATGTAATTTACATACAGTAGGCCTATTGAGTATGGCCCAAGTCTGATTTTAATTAAGTGATAAATGTACTCAAATTATCATACTAATCTTCGTAGTTACATGTTGATGTGTAATTTTAACAGGGCAAGGCACCTGCCGGATCAAAAGCTAAGCCTGTCAAAGCCAGGCAGCCAGCTAAAGGTAAAAAGAAGACAGTTGGAGGTGATAAAAATGGTAAAGATAGAATTGTTCCCAACAGACGTAAGGTAGACTTACTTACTTATTACAAATGGACTGAATTATTTTAGTTCTGTTCAGTCCTTGATATGAGACAACTTAACTGAAATCAAATTTGGATGAGCTTTTTATAGCACCTAATTTGCCGTTTGTGATGAAACCTAAGATTTGCTACTATCACCAACTGATCAAAGTGATGATTTCTTGTGTTTCTGAAACTATTTTATTAGATATCTACAGTAATATGCTGAACATATTTTACTATTAATTGGTATAACTATTAAAACTGATCTTTTTCTTAATAGATTAATCTTCCTGAGAAGCATTTGCCTGGTTTAAAAATCTAATTAAAAACATACTCAAATTGATTACTTAACATTTAAATTGCATTTGAGCTTAATATCAAATTTCTCACATGTTACTACACTAATTATGCTCTTTGATTATTTAACACCAAATTAAAACAAAATTAAAATACCAATGCTAGATAACCCCCTGATTTTGATTCAATTGAATTTAAGTGAGGCCCATGAGGTTTCTCTGCTACAAAAAAAAGCTGAAAATACAATTTATCATAACCCAATTGAACTATTTTTTGACTGGTAATCCCAATCTGTTTCACAGAGAATTACTTACAAATTATCTCTGTAACAAATGACTGTCCAGAACACGTGCGTTGACTGCACGCCGTAGTCATTGGCTCAATAGCTCGTGCAATGTTTACTCAACACCTAACTGCTTTGGGCAAAATGATGCATTTTACTCATTTTAATACCCATTTACACTGAATAGGAAATATTTTTTAACTACAAATACTTCAAACGTCTTTATTTATTTTTCTTTTACCGCCCAAAAATGTTTGAGAATTTAATTTGTCGGAGTAAAAAAGGTAATATGCTGTACTCATTAAGCCTAGTCGATGTCGTGCTTATCAGTGATTGTAGCGGCCAAGCGAATATTCACTGCGGGATCAGTTTGTGGTAATCCTACTAGAATTTAAATTTTTACAATATTGTGGTTTGCAAAATAGTCTGAAAGTGCTGAATGATGTTTTGAGTCTTTAATTAAGAAAACAAAATCAAAATTTTAACATTTAATCAGATGAAAAAGATGGCCTGTCATGTATGAGAATTTTAGCAAAGATTGTAGGTGATACCGATTTGTTTTGATCATACACTGTCTGCAGAGAATGTGTAAATGTTGACAAATTCTCATCTTTGTAACTGAATAGAATTGAACTATTTTTGGACTGGTATTTGTTTTGTAGATTCATCTTTATGAATATTAGTGCCGAAACGATACGCTGTGCCACGATATGATACAGCATGATGTCGTAGCCCAACGATACGGGTGCATCACGATACACACGCCATTAATGTGAAATTGACTAAAGTTTTCTTGAAATAAAGAAAAAATACACAAATTTATATTGTTTATTATTAGATAAATTAAAATTAATATTTAACTTTTAACCAATATTTTTGGCACATTTTTTATTTTGTGCGAAACACCCAAACAGGAAGTACGAAACAGGAAAACCAATATACTCCCACACCTTCGATCACAATCTGTTTCACAGAGAATTACTTACGAATTAACTCTGTAACAGATGACTGTCCACAACACGTGCGTTGACTGCAGGCGGCGTCAGTCATTGGCTCAACGGCTTGTGCAATGCTTACTTAACACCTAACTGCTTCGGGCAAAATGATGCTTTTTACTCATTTTAATACCCATTTACACTAAATAGGAAATATTTTTTAACTACAAATACGTCAAACGTCTTTATTTATTTTTCTTTTACCTCAAAAAAATGGTTGAGAAATTAATTTGTCGGAGTAAAAAAGTTAATATGCCGAACTCATTAAGCCTTGTCGATGTCATTCTTATCAGTGATTGCAGCGGCCAAGCGAATATTCACTGCGGGATCAGTGTACAGGCGGGTGGCTTTTCTATTTCAACTTCACCAAGTGTAACACTGCTACGTGAACATAATAGTCGAAAGACTAAGAGAGACTGTTAACCAAAATATCAACACGCTTTTCATTCATTCGAATAAGAGCCACCGGGATCGCGAGAAAGAAATGACTGTTAAATAAAATGCGATTTTCATTGGTGTAAAATGCATGGCTTCCGGTATTTTGTCCAATGGAAAAAATTGTCTTATCCAGTTTCCGAGTCGCATTTTGCACGCGATTAGTAGGACAGTTTTGCAATGATTGTGAAGTCTGGATGCCCGGGCCTATAGAAGACGCGTGCTGTTCCTAGTCTATTTATAGCTACCGAGGGTTTCTTTACATTTAGGCCTTGTGTACATACGTACCAGCTGAACCGATAGGTAATTTCTAAGGGTCCTACATGTCTCATTTATTGAACAAATATCGCGATATAGTATGGAAATAATCGCGAACCTTAAATTGAAAAAAAAATCTCGATTATCGATATTCTTAAAAAAAATATCGTTCATCGTTTTCATGGAAAAAATCGCGGTACACCGGTTCACCGGTGAATCCTTTCGGCCCTAATGAATATTGTTAACAATATGACTTCTATTAAAGATTTTACTGAAATGATTTCTGCTTATCCAGTGTTTCATATTCATGTAGAAAGATCAAAGAATAGATAATTGTTTACAATATTTAGATTACTAATGTTTGTCTGTTGCAGCCTAGATCCTACCCAACACAAACTCGCCCAAATCATCTGAAATCACGAAAGAGGGCTTTCAAAGATCATCCCCACAAATGCCGACCCTCTATTACCCCAGGAACAGTACTCATTGTCTTGGCTGGCAGACACAAGGGCAAGGTAAGTTTTAGCGCAAGAGGTGTAGATTTTAGAATTAGATATTGTAAATAATATGAACATCAACAAGATGAAGAATTAAAGCTTATGGCCACTGTTACATTGGTTTCTTTTGATTTCAGTCATAATTCTGCTACCTATTGGATACAAACCAGCTTATTAATCATGAAATAATATTTATGCTTGACTTGGTCATGTTTTGTAATCCAAGTAAAATTAGAATATTTATCTTTCTAATTATGTTTCAGAGAGTTGTATTTTTGAAACAGTTGAGGTCTGGATTATTACTAGTTACAGGTATATTGAATAAAATTATACACCAGTAATCAATTTATTTTATCTGCATTTAGTGCATATAGACATCTTCACAATATAATAGTAGGGGTGGGTATTGCCAAAAAATTGTCGTATTGCAATACGATTTGCAGTATATTATGAAAGTGTTAACTCCTGATTTTTTGCAAAAGTACAGCCTTAAATGTATCTCATAGCAACACTGAAACATATGTGAACATGCAATTCCTCTATTGTACAACTAGTCAACTACAAGAAAAAGATATCCACAAAACCCATGTGTTTATTTCTTTCTTTCAGCAATAAGTAATCTTTGAAAAAATGTCCAATGTGACACTGGGAGTGACAGTCTGACAGACTGATAGTACGAGTACATTGCAGAGTAATATAGCTATCAATGATTAAATGTCATTCATTTCAATGATCAATTCAAAGTGACGCCTCATGTGTGTGTTTAAATTTGTTGTCCCCCGGAATACCTCACTTCCGGGTAACATTTATTGCATAATGCAACATTAAACGCCCATCTGTTTGAAGAATATGAAATGTTTCCAGATACAAGCTTTTGCCTTAGTATTGGCCACTTTTGTAATATCGGCGTCTGCTTCGATGCCTGCCATTTTGGTTTGTTTACGGGACAACGAAAGATGAACGAGACTATCTTTTTTTTTAATTTACATGGTTTAGGCATAAATAAAGCATAGTTTTATTTCTTAAATGACCAAATGACATTCTTGCAACTATAAGTGTGTAATTTTATTAAGGAAATTCTCAAGTTTTCAATACAATTGACAATCTCACGGAATATTCCGATTATTACGGAAGTTGACGATCGTATTGACTGAACCGGTTCTTGGATGTGTATCACGATATGATGTATTGGCAAGTTTGAATCGCAATATATCGATTATATCGCTCACCCCTATATAATAGATATGAAAAGTTTTGTCTTCCTGTAGATTCTAGCCTTCTAATTATTTAAGATAGATTTAGTGTGTTAAATCATTAGTTTTTGTCAGGGTCTAATTGTGCAGATTTGGTTGACCAGTATGTGATGAAAACCTAGTTTTGCTACTATCACCAACTGATATTAGTGATGTTTACTATTGTTCTGAAACTGGTACTTGTCTAATATTCAAAAGACAATCTAATTGACTAAGGCTTTTGCAATATGGACATGGGAGTTACATTTTCTGAATCCTTGAAGGAATGCCTAAATATCTATCGGATCAGAATTTTGATTTCGTTCAACAGATAGTCACCCTTTCGAACTGAATATGAGAAAAGGTGAACATGAAAATGAAAACAATAAGCTGTAGTTTAGAGAATACATTTCTGGATAAGCCGGGATCAGGGTCGAATTATTATTTGAAAATGTCACAAATCACAGTAACTTATTTAGATTTTGACTGATTTTTTTTTCCTTCAGATTATTTATGACCCATGATATATGAACGGAAGTGACTGTGAATATGAAAACTTTAATATCTGCTTTGCAGGTCTAGTTTTATATTAAATTTTAATTCAATTTTCAGGTCCATATACTGTAAACGGATGTCCTCTTCGTCGTGTCAATCAAATTTACGTTATAGCCACTAAAACTAAGGTAAATTTGGACAATCTTAAACTACCAGAAAGGTTAAATGATGAATACTTCAAGAAGCAGAAGACACGAAAGGCCCCCAAGAATGAAGGAGATATCTTTGAATCGTCAAAAGAGGTAAATACAAATTTTTATTGGCCACCAAGATGTCTCTTATCAGAAAAAAAATTAGTTGGCTGAATAATTTTCTCAAGAAAATTTAACATACACCTAGTGTCATGGCCATGCTTTATCTACTTTTTCATCCTCTTTATCCCCAGTGGTCTCATTCCGTTCCACAATACCCTCGGCTCATCCATGGGGCGGGGTAAGACGCTGGCTTGCTAGTCTGGGTGTTCGATCCCTGCATTGGACGAGAAAGTCCAGATTATCCGTTGTGGTTCCCCCTTGTCGTTGATAGAGAGCAAGGGTCATTTGGAATGGACGAAAAACTGAGATCCTGTGTGCAGGTAATAGATCCCTTGACAGTTGGAATGATATGAGTAGTGCCACTGTCTGGGCAAAATTTCCATCATAGCACATTGTATGGCATAAGCCTGTCTTCATTGAAGCAGAATAGTAGGACATTACCCCCCCCCCCCATTTCATTTATTCAAATTATCTGCCCTTGATCATAACTCTATTCTACTCCAGTTAATGTGGCTGTGTAATGGCCATTTCACTAAACATCTGGTTAATACATATAGTAATTATCCCTTAGTTTGTAAAATATCAATTATGACAAGGATTACTTTGTTGAAAATCATAATCCGGTAATCTTGTAAAACTATCATTCCACCGGAACTTGTATATTTTATATATCTTGTATTACAGGCAAAAACTATTTCACCCGAGATGAAAGAAGACCAAGTTTCTATAGATAAACAAGTACTAGAGGCGATTGCCAAACACCCAGATCATAAATTATTAACTGGTTATTTGAAATCGTTGTTTTGGCTGAAGAAAAATCAATTTCCCCACTTAATGGTTTTCTAGACATTATAAGGGAAAATATAAGTAATAAAAAAAAAAACTGCAAAAAAAATCTAGGGCGTTCTGTGATGTTTTTTCCCCACCTTCTGCCATTGCTTTCCTTGAGTGGTTTTGATACTAAGTTGTAAAGCTGCATTAGATAATTGATTATAATTATCTGCCATAATGCAAGAGGTTTTCAGAACCATGATTATCTGATAGGAGTAATACTTTTAAGGAGTCTGAAAATATTCTGGGAGGCGGGAAGGTTTAACACCATCTTCAATAGAAGGCTTGATCTCGCCTTAAAACTACATACATGTTATCAAGGCCTTCACATAATACCCTGCATATTTCGCCACTAAGTTCGATTGGCACAAGCCCAGCTTGGGAACCTATGAGATTCATCGGTCGTTGTGAATACGTCTCGTGCTAAAATGCCTACATGTGACAATCGAGTTGCAATGTTCAGAGTTGGATCAATGTGAAGCTTGCTGGTTTTCCATAAGTTTCTCAATTTAAAAAAACCCTGTTTGTTTATAGTGTGTTATGTGCCACGAACTATGATTGGACAATGCTAATACATGTAAAGACAACGGACGCAAAGTTCGAGAATTGCTGAGTGTTGAAGTCACGGTTAGATGTTGTAAAACTCGCAAAAATTGCTTAAGGAACATGATTTAACACATGCCCTTCAGATCAAGTTAGTCATCAAGTCCTGTCTTCAATAGCGAGTAGGACTTACATTTCCTGTCAAGTTGCATGCATTTTGATTCCCCACATGTACATTTCATGCAATGGGTTTCCTCCCACTGATAAAGACTCCAAAGTGCCAGCTTTCTCTGAAATATCTTTGGTTCCTGGCACTTGTCTTTTTAATTGACAACCAGAACAATTGACATTAATGTTTACAAGTGTGCTTCTTCAACTGCCCTATTGATGAACTTCAAAAAGGACTGACCCTATTTTTTCATCCATCAATTTTGGGGTACCAAATGTGGTTAAATACATGTGCTTTACATTCCCCTAACAAAAGTCACCTGTAGACCCTTGGTTTTTCCTCATTGCTTAAGACCACTACAGGCAATCTATAAAATTGAACTGTTAGTCCCAAAATGATCTAGTATCAATTTACTTCTAGAATTATGTCCCTTGCGAACTTCTAACATCACATCTGGTCTTCTGTTCAATTTACATGCATCATTTAAATTAGTGGAACAAAGAAGACTATGAAAATTAGTAAAACAAATAAGCCTGTTGAATTTTCATCAATTAGATCCAGAGTTAAGGCCCTTGTTTCAGTTTGTAAAACTGTGTGAACCCTCAACGAAAATTATAATATGTATGAGATTCTCATTTCTTTGCCTGCCAACCTATCCTCAAAATAGTTAAGGTTCGTGCTTGTGAGGAGTCACCCCTCCCCCACCTCAAGTCATTTGACATTTTCCTCTCTGGTCGGAAAAACTAGAAATTAGATGACGGCTGATATCTGGTTAGTGGTAACACCATTTATCTTGAGAAACCCCTGATTGAACATATGTCAGCTGCTTACAGGCTTTATGATTTACAGTGTACAAACTTAGTTGAATCGTAACGTCCAATGACAAATTCACACAAATTATTTTCTACAAAACCAACTACAACTCCTCGTCAAGGAATGTGCTTATTACATACATTCTGTACTGAGCGCCATAGAAAATGCATCACTTAGTTTTTCGTATAACAAAATGATCCTGTAAACGTATCTTATTTATTTTGCTTCTTATTGTGAACAATATTCAAATGGGAACACATTAATAACAAACCAAAAGTACGACACAGATGTCAGTAACGCGTGTGTCCTCCAATGGCACTTCCGCATGCTGTGCAGCGATGTAGCATGGAATTGACCCCTCTGACTTTGTACCATTGATTACACATCCATAAGTGTACAAATGTGTTCCTATTTGAATATTGTTCACAGTAAGAAGCAAAATATATAAGATATGTTTACAGGATTATTTTGTTATACGAAATACTAAGAGGTGCATTTTCTATGGCACTCAGTATATTTCCGATGGAAAGCATCTTGGCTAAATATTCATCTTCAATAGTCATGTGTTATATCATTCAATAATAAAAGGTATGTTCAAATTTATTTCTTTTTGATAAGAAGTGGTAATAGCATAAATACATTTTCAAAATTGTAATCTAAGATTAATTCAATTGTTTTGATGGGAACAGTCTATATAAATATTGAAGGTTACATTTACTGAGATACATTAATTCCAGTTTATCTATTGTTTCAGTGGACTTACTATAAGCAAGAAAATGTACAATATCTATGTAAATACAATATATCATGATTATTTTCGACAATCACAAATCTTTAACACCTATCTTGCCGTTATACCAATAAACTAGATAGTAACAACCTAAATATAAAATTTATACACTTCAAGAAATACTCTTATTGAATTGTTACAATACAGCACTTGTTTGAGAAACCTAATATCAGATACTGTTTTAGTAGTTGCGGGATTCTCTGGAATAATTCTTGTTATTTCTACGATCTGAAAAAAAGAAGAAATTGAATAGTTAAACGTCAAGCATTGGTGTATTTTAATATGACAGAACAATAATATACACTGACTTAAACAGATTTGGTTGTGATTCATTAAATAGCTAACATTATACATTGCAAGACTCTTACTAGTTAACTTCATGCCTGTGAAAGACCAAGGCTCTGAAGAATTTTGTTATTACATTGCCGATAAAGATCCAACCCAAGCATTTGAGAAAGGCGACCTATTCAGCCAATTTGGTTAAAGTGAAACATCTGTAATCAATTTGAATAGCACTTCACTGTGGAACATTCTAGTAGTAAGTGCAGGAGGACTGCACCACACATCAACACAAAGGAAAACCCACGCATATTTGGATGATGTTTAAAGCTTAATCATGTACTTACTCCAATGTTGATTATTTGTAACAGATTTTGATGTTGGGGGACCATATCCTTCACCTGAATTTCAAACACAAAATAGGATATTATTATTTAATGTTTTCAAATACACACAACACAACATAACTGAAACTTATTCCATTATCAAGAATGAAGAAAAAAATCAGAAATCAAATCATCTTCATTGTCAATAATTTAACAAAATTTATAAAGTTATGATTAAATGTATTGTGTATTACCATTAATATGCTTATAATAATTCATGAATTGTAACTATTTTCAAGGACATTTCCCTGAAGTAAGTTAAAAGCCTTATAAACTGTAATGAAATGAACCAAGAAAAGGAGAAGAATCTTAAAAAAGATAGGTTGCCAGGCAACGAAACATACGCCCACAGCAGCTAAATCGTCCGGGCAGTCAACAAGGGTTGTCGCATATTTTAACTTTTTTTGGTAATGAAACATTTGTAATACACTAAAAACTGATTAAATGTAACAACTCATTATGTAATTATTAGAAAATCATTAGAATTTGATTGCTTTTTATAAAGTTTTACCCCACGCTAACAATTAGTATATACATGAAACATTTAATATCATGGATTTAGCTGTTCAGTTATCTAAATTCATTGAAAATCAAAATACTTGTTCGTTTCAACACCTTAAACTCTATGTATCAATCTGAAGTCAATCGGATGGTAACTTTGGCCTCTATAGCGTCACAGCAATTTTTGAAGTTATCAAGGGAGATAACTCTGGCAGTAATTATTTGAAATCGCAGAAAATCAATAGGATTCTTCGTCTCATGAACTTAAACACTGTGTGTAAATCTAAAGTCAATCGGATATTATCTTTGGCCTCCAGAGCGTCCACAAGATTTTTTGAGGTGTTCAAGGGCCATAACTCTGGCACTAATTATCGGAAATCGCTGAAAATGAATAGGCTTCTTCGTCTCATGACCTTAAACACTGTGTATAAATCTAAAGTCAATCGGATATTAACTTTGGCCTCTTAGAGCGTCCACAAGATTTTTTGAAGTGATCAAGGGCCATAACTCTGGCACTAATTATCGGAAATCGCTGAAAATCAATAGGCTTCTTCGTCTTATGACCTTAAACACTGTGTATAAATTTAAAGTCAATCGAATATTAACTTTAGCCTGTGGACGCCGGACCGACGGACAGACGGACCGACGGACGGACGGGGGCGACGACAATATACGACCACATTTCAATGTGGGCGTATAAAAATGATGTAATTTTAAAAACTTGTGGTCTGTGTGGTGATTTACTAAGTTGACAGGCGATGATGCAAAAATGTTGTCAAGTTTGTTTAATCAACTTCACCCACACATGCATTTTTCTAGGCAACTACAGAAATATCAAATTCATAAGAATTTAGGTATAACCTGATCCGATATAGGTGAAATAAAGAATGAAATCAATAGTATTAGTATTGCCTCCCATCAAATCAGTGAAGATGACATCAGTATAATTGAATGATGATGAAATAACAGCCTAAAAATGTAAATCCTCAGTGTTATTTTTGATTTAAGTATGGCATGCACTTTAGTTAGTTCAAATTTATAACAATGCACATGATTCAGTCTGGTTAAATTTCTAACAATGCATACTTCATGTATTAAAGAGTATTGATCTGTCATACTTTTTGTTTCATTAAATGCTTTAAAAGACTAGTCGACTATCTTTAAATTGCAAAACAGTGAATATGAAGGTCTGTGGCAAAAAGCAAACAAACTACTTTGCTACCATCCACTCAGTTGAATGATAACACTTCCAAACTAATGCAGAAAGCATGTACAAAATTTGTAAATATTTTACTTTTGTAAAGTGTTACAAAAAAGGTTTTCATTTGTGTCAATGATAAGAAAAATAAAGAAGGAAGGAAAAGAAAAATGTTTTTTTAATACTCATCTTTATTCTAATAACCAAGGAATTAGAATATTAAAATGAGCTTCAGTAAGAGAGGGATAAAGGGAGTTGGTATAAAGCCAAATATAGAACCAGGAAGAGGAAAGGCCCATCCAATGATGTCCAAGACCACAGTGGAATGTCATAAGATTTCAGGAACACAGAATTTCATAACAAAACATACACCTTCACCATATAAATATTTTTTTCCAAAGTTCCAAAAGGTTGAATAAAAATTTATAAAATTGAAGATTTGGTAAATCTATCTTACCAAGTTAAGCCATCTCTATAATAGGGAAAATTTCTATCAGGGCATTACATGCTAACACTGGTTAGGTTATATAGTGATAAAAGGTTACTTTATCTATGCATAGAAAAGGACAAAATAAAGTACTATTTCTAGCTTAGGAGGGTAAATTAGTTGCAATTATGGTAAATGAAAAATAAATAAATAAATTGTGATATGGTTAGTAATTAAAAGGAGAAAATTAAAATAATTATGGCTTTAAATAATCGAAATAATTTATATAGAATGTGAACGAATATCAATCATGTATTTAAAGTATATAAATCACTGTAGATATAAATCTGTACAATTTGAAGGAATAAACAGTTTATCTTATGATAAGCAACTGCTTCAAGATAAATCTTTCTTACCCTCTACTACACCTAAAACAAGTGAAAACATTAATGTTATTTTGTTTCTAGGTAAAAGATAAAATTGTATTTTGCTATTATTCTTTTTTCTTTTGACAACAATCATATCAGTAACCTCTGTCAACTTCTAAAAGTTTCATTTTTTTGATATTTTTTCAAATCTAACATGTACACAAAAGCAAAGCGATCTTGGCTACAACATTGTCATTCTTCAATCGGGGCAACCAGGCTTGTATATATTGTAAACCAAATCTAATCATCCAGTGACACTTCCCTCAACATTTTAAATGATTTCAATTATCATCAACATTTTAGTTTTAAGAATTAGTAATAACAGATTAGATAGAGGTATTAGTTAAATTTTAGGTTGTGTGCTTTTATTTTGATGATGCATAAACATGCTCTACTCACCTTGTGTGTGATGTTGGAAAGCGGCACTGGTTCCAGGCTGTCGATCATTTCTGTCACGTTTATTCTGGAAGGGGTAAATTCCTTGCTTCACTTCTAAAATACGTTCATTATTCTCAACCAGTGTTAGGAATTTATCAGATAACTGTAAAGCAAGGGACTGTAGACGACTTGGTTCAGTACGATGCATGATGACAGTTTGAGTTGGTTCTGCCAGAGAAGCCTAAAAAATAAAAAATAATTCACCATGCAAGTAAAGTCATAAACATGAGATTACTTACAATACAATTCTATACTACATAACTATATAAGAGTTGTTATCAATAGTTTAACAAACATCAGATCAAATCATTCTAAAATTTCTTTAATTAACTTTGGTGCAAACAATAAGTACCAGTTTCAGAAGAATAGTAAACATCACTAATATCAGTTGGTGATAGTAGCAAAACTAGGTTTTCATCATATACTGGATATACAACAGGTTTGAAAGAAAGAAACCACAAAACAAAACAGTTACATAAACAAAACAGATGATAAACTTTATTTGTTTTGAGTTATGGAAATTCATTGTTATTCAATCTCATGGACAGACACTAAAGTATTGTCAAGTCAATCAGACGATAACTTTAAGTCTCAAATCTGGTCCATTTATAAGATTTTCAGACTGATCAAGGGTAACAACTCAGTAATTACACAAAATTTGACAGGGGTGACGACAATAAGAACAAATTTTCTATGGTTAATCTTGATTGGCATGCATCTATTTTAAACTAAGAAAAACATTAAGTATGAGCAAAAACAAACAAATACATTACACCAAATATAAAGTATCTGACAACGTACCATAAGTTCTTCATTTATAATCATTTTACTGATGATTCTGTGAACAACACTCATATCTAACTCAAACATTTCCGCTAAAGTATGTAAACTAAGCGTATCATACACATTACTATAGGTAAAAAGATAGGTACGTAATGATTCTTCTTGTATTTTTACTGTGATCATATCTCTCACTTTATCTGGTTGAAAAAATAAATCCCACACCTACAAAATATAAACACAAATTTGTACTTTTCAAATAAATTTCCTATACACAGAATCATAAGATTTATATTAGGCTGCCCAGGAGAGAAGAAGCTACATGTACCAAGAGTACAAATTATTAAATGATAGACTCAGAAGTAATAATGTTCGAATTGGTTTCTTGAGATTTGAATTTAAACTACAATATCAGCCTATAAATAAATTTATGTAATTTACACCAATTTCTTTGATATCCCTTTCATGTCATCTATCTATTATATGTTGATAAAACTCTATTACATTAAGTTAAGTGATTCAAGTCTAAATCATTGACTATACCTTGGCATTCATTTTATCATTAATTATAAAGTTTTTACACGCTTTCCAGTCTCCAGTTTTCATAGATTTTGAGGCAGCTACCACATGTTCTCTCATACTTTCTGGAGGACCAATCAAAGTCTGTCTTTCACTCATCTTCATCACATGATGAAAGTTTTTACTAATCATTCGACGTCTTACATCCATTTCATGAGCTGAGCAAATAAAAAAGCACTGTCTAAATAAATGTCAAAATATTCATGGACAATAGTTTAATTTCATGCAAACTTTCAGCAAGAAAAATATAATACATTTTGAAAAAGTCTTTCCTACTGAAGAGACAGGTGTAGAAATTATTTTTGACATTATTCTAATATTAATACTATGGGATACAAAATTTAGTCAAATAAAAGAAATGATATCGTGTTTGATATAGATTTACCTGCCATAAACGGTATTTCTAATAACATGGCCGATACAAGGTATACACATTCCAATAATTCTAAGTTAATATGCATATGATAGGGAAATAACCTCCTCTTCTCTATTTTCTCTTGTTCTGGTGTTCTTTCATTTTGACGATTTGGTAACAGACCCTATCATAATAAATACACATATAAAACTTGAGACTGTACATCCATGAACTATAAATCTAGTGCGAAAAAATTAAGTTGCACTGTGCAGTAAAACAGCAGAAAACTACTTTTTCATCAATAAAAAGAAAACTGGAAATACAAATTCACATATCAATTATTAATTCTTGTGTTTCATGGTTAAAATTTATTTATAATACTATACAATAAGTTCAAAACAAACAAGTCTATAGATGTAAGCACAGATTTTGTAGTTTTAATGTTTCTAATTAAGCAGATGAATGTTATTTGCCTGTGTGCCAGTTTATGACCATCCAGTACAATTGAAAGAGAAAATCTCACCTGAGCAAGCAGTTCTTTAGCTCTGTTACTAGACTGTATATCAACAAGAGCGTTATGAGCATCTCTAATATTACCTTGTCGGAAAGCACATAAACCAAGCTGAACTAATGTACGATTATATAACAACTGAAACAAATCAAAATATCAATTATACGTATTTATTATAATTTAATACAAATAGTAATCGTCTTGGCATTATTGACCGATTATTTTCTTTTTAATGTAGTATGAAATCACCCCAAATAAATGGACTTGTAAATGGACAGAAAAGTTTAATATGAAAGTCTTACCTGTGTAGGGATATCAGAATGACCAATATTATCTTGTAAATGGGACATAAGCATCAAATCACGAGCCTGGAACCAGCGATTATGTAAAGCATGGTGATAGATATGACATAATATAGCTCTTGTTCTTAATCTATCTGGTGTCTCAGACGTGTATAAAAATTTACACAATTTATCCATCGTCTGTTCAGATGTACCCTCCTGAAAAATGATGAAAAGGTGTTAACAGAATATTTCTATTTCAATGATGTTCCATTAATGAAAGAGTGATTAGTTTCGATCATTTTCAGCATAGAAAAGTTGTTGGGTCTTGTTTTGTGCCCATTTGATGCCCCTCCCCCAGCATAAAATAATTTGTATAAAAGAGACTCAAAATCCCTGATATAAGCAACCAACACCACCCCTTGTCACATACAACAGTGAAATCAATCCCTTGCATTCATGGATGACAACCCCATAATATATTAAAGTTGTACAAACCTTCTTTGGTTCATTGTCCCCTGTATATACACAAGATGTATCAAACTGAAATAAATCAACCATACAATATAATTAGTACACATATATAGGATATCAAAACTTGTTACAATAATAGACTTTACAAGCTGTTTAATTTTAAGAGTTAGTAAACAAATTTCACCATTAAAATAGCACCAGTCACAAACTTTGGCAAGCACAAATTATCACATAACGTATATATATATATACACAGTGTGATAATTTTTTTTCTGAAAAAGTGTGCGACTGATGTCTTATGTCCAGGTTTGTTCTTTAACTAGCTTCAAGAGATAACAATATAAATACCTTGTAATACAGATGTTCAATTCTCTTCAAGTAAATACGCGAAATCTCCAAAGTTGTTCCTTTAATTTCAAGGTAGCGTAACGTCTTCTCTAATATATCACAAACTTGACGTTCATCTTGTAATCTGAAATTAATGATTAATGAAAAATGTTATTGTTACCATTTTATTCCTGATACATTAAGATGTAATTTTGAAGAATTTAATCTAATTTACTAGTAACATCTAAGTATAAGTCATTCGGAAATAATACATTTTTGATCCAACATCTCTAAGTAACCTAATTACCTTTCAACATATTCAGTACTATGAGCATCACAGCTTTGTAACATTTTGGTAAATTCTTCATCCATTTTTTCCACCAAGGTCAGAAAACAGCCTCGTACATAAAGTGGTGCTTCCTTTAATTAAATAACAATATCAGAGCATTCATATAAAATTCAAAACAGAATACTGATGAAAAAAGTAAGTTTTAATTATAGAGCCACTGACATTTATAAAACAATTATACTTAATTTCATGTCAAATTACATCAAATCAATTATAAAAATACAATTGTCAAGATAGCTAATGTGTAAATACACCGAGAATCAAATTACATTTTAACACAGCAAAGGATATTTACTAAAAATAATTTGCAATGGTCTAGTAATCATATTTTAAAAATAACATATCATTTGTCATGTTTGTATACTTACTGTGAGATTTTCATCATCTTCTTTTATATGTTCACCAACATTAACTTCGGGATGATCAATCAATATGTTTAATAGAGTTTGTAAATAACTCAAACAACTGAAATATATAATATTAACATCTCATCAACATCACTACTCTTTCACATCAACAACTTACATCAATTTTTTAAAAATAATTTAATATAATCAGCATCACCTCTAGGGTTTTTTTCATACATATTTTTATTATTTCTTTAGAATGTGTCCAAAATATATCAAATATAAACGTTTAATGGAATAATTTTTGAAAACATCAATGCATCTGTCTGAAACCATAAAATAAAACAGCAAAATGCCCTACCTTTCCCAGACATCATTTCTCATAGATGTTAGTGTATTGGGATTGTAATCAAAAATGGCACCAATGATATTAAAGTAGAGTTTTACATCTATACCAAGACCAAGATTATTAGTTTCAGCAATTTCTCTTAATTCTTTTAATAGTTCAATCTGCTCATTTCTATCTGTTCCTTTCTTACCACGAGCAGATGTTATTTCATACAATTTCTTTAAAACAGCATCTACATTGATTTCTTGATCTTTACCAAACATTTTAGGTCGTTCCTATTTAATAGAAATATAGAGGACGTTGATTTATAGTATATCATACTTAAATCAATGTAAACACAAATACAGAACATTGAAGGGACAATAACATTCTCGCTGGCTTGGTAGTTCCAGAAAATAAATAATACCCTTATTCTAAGTACTAGACGTTTAAGTGTCCTACCTGTTGTGTAAATTATCCATTACAACCTATTTTACTTGTCCAGAGGGTTCGAAAATATTTTAAAATCCAAGTCACACTTGAAAAGGTTGACGTTAGACTTTTCAAATCAATTGGTTGAATTTTTCCAATTTTTCAAAATAGGTGTGTTAAGATGAAATTTATATCATCATTTAATTGGAATATTCTAAAATAATACGATTTGTTGACCAGAATGAAGATTGGGACATATTATTCAGTTACAACAAGAGTGTTATTGGGGCTTTAATACTTTAGATTGGTATTAACATTTATCATGCGGAAACGTAATGAATAATAGTCTCGGTCACCCAGACCCCCCTAGTCTTCAACGCACGGAGGGTCTGGGTCGGTTCTCAATTATTGACGAAAATTACTGGATAATCTACCACATAAAAAACCAAACTCCTGGTTACGCATGAGCAATGGAACCCTTTGGCTAAAGTCTTGGTAAGTGATAGATATTATGAAGCCAGGCCGATTTTGATAGATTCTATAAGGCGAGGATAAAATATATCCCACAATTCACTTATCACATCTATTATTAGAAACAAAATAGAGACGATACAACAGCATGAATCGTGATTAAGGAAATTGTGAGAAGCCATACGTTTGATTCATGACGAGAGAAAATTACCATTTCAATTAAAAACTTTAAAACAAAATTTTAGAGAGTGTCATTGTTGACAAGCGAGATGTTTTGATAGATTCAGCACGTGGTAACTTAAAAGACTGGATAATCCAGACAGTGACCGACTTTCTATCAAATTTTGAGGACCCATCCAGACTAATATGATAAGAGACTAAATGAATGATCAATGATCTAGAAGTACCAACTGATTTGCCATGTAATTCTTTAACAACATTTACAAAGATCATCTTACTGGATCTTGTAATAGAAGACATTACTTACCATAATCAATGGAGCACCACCTTTAACTTCTTCCCAATCTCCTTCTTCATCAGTTTCTTCTAATTTCATTTGCTTTGGTTCTTTACGTTTCTTTTCCTTTTTGGATGTGCCTGAATCAGATCTAAAATCAAATGTAATCATTAATAATGTATTCATCAACTAGAAAATTTCATAAACCTTTTATAATGGGTTATAACGAATATAAATACGTTACCTATCATGGATATGAAAAAAAGTTGTGTTTTTTCCATTGCAAATGAAAGAGAATATCACAAGTGGGTGGTTACGACCATGAGTATACTATTTTGCCCCAATCAGCAATCAGTTTAAGGCAGATAAATATCAACTTACTTCTTTAAGAAATATTCAGCTGTTAGTTTACCAGTATCAAACTGTTCATCATCAATATCAGATTCTACCGAATCATCTGATGAACCCCAATCAATATCATCATCATCATCGTCATCATCATCCATAGATTTAGGTAGCTAAAAAAAAGAAAATAATTAATGAAGCTTGGATAATACTCAGTCAAATATTATTTTCCTGTCAAACTGTGTATCTAAATTCTAAGCCAATACCATGTCAGTTAAACTGGAAATTCAGTTCACTCCGTTTTTTAAGAGATATATCAAACTGAACATTACAATCTTGCAAATAGGGACAATTTAGAAGAGCTTGCCACAAAGGTCACATCATGGTTTTGACAAATGGTTTAGGAGTGGCAAATTAGACAAGACCACAATTTTACTCAAGACAGAACTTTGACCAAACCCAATGGATTGAAATTCCATCAGTTTGGGATGCTTGACTACCAATTCTGCGTATCCTTCGTCAAAGTTTCTGTGTTATCTACTAAACTTACTTGTTTTTTGATAACAGGTGGTGCAGGTAATTTTGGTTTAACAGGAGCTTTAACAGGTGTATCCACTTCATCTTCAGATTCTTCATCTTAATAACAAAATAATAATAAGCTTTATAAAATGCACATGTATGACAAGTTTTTGCTGGGAAAATACTTAAATGATTGAGAAATTGTAAGTCTATCATTCATCGAAATTATTTGAGACAAACTAAATAAATTGGAAAGACAACCAAGCCAGGTAGACAATATATGCTCAACCAGTTTTCAGGGTCATGAGCAATAGTCCAAGTTTTGGCTGGGTTCCTCCTTGTGAGTTTCAAATTTTCTGACTTAATGAGGTTTCAGCAGCAGTGAGCGCCACTAAATTTTGAATACAGTCTTTCTTTTAGATCAGATGATCTTCGAAAGGCGGTGGACAGATTTTCCTTTTTAATCTTCGGTTCAAACATTTAATCAAGTAGAATTTGCGGTTGACGTTTTGTTGGATATCGTTGCCAAGGCAACATATTTGCCGTATTGGTAAAGCGGCCTATTGGTCACATAAAGCGAATGTGCATGAGTAACTTTTAACCACTTGCCATACACACGCAAGGTTAATTTTATGCAAGTATTTAATTGCTTCACATTATTTTCTTATGGCAAGCCCTGATATCTTATTACTTACCTTGTGGTGCAGGTGTCTCATCTCTTTTATCATCATCACCTTGATCAGGATTCTATAAAAATATCATTATAACAAATAAGTGACAGACTTTATATTTATTAAGTTAAGACACACCCAGAATTGTTATTATAGCAGCCATTGGTTTTGGTTTTTATTTTTCTGCAAGAGTCAAGCATAACATGCCAACAGTGAGGCTGATGTACACTGCCGAAATCCCAAAATAAATAGATGACACATATTAACTAATCGCACATTTATTTTTTTCAAAAGTATGGAGAAATCAAACTATACACTAAGTTTCATCACTCTCTATCAGATAGATTCAAGATTATCTTGTCCCATAGCACCGACCAATGAAATTGATTAGCTCTGCTTAGCTTCAGCTCGAAATGTTAATCATTGAACTCATTCAAAACATTTACCTAATGAACATCTACATCAAGTTTAAACATTCTACCTCAATTAAAAGCAGAGTTCTTATGTACTAAAGTCTCGACCAATCAAATTGCTTATCGCTAAGCAGAAAATTCTCACTATCAAACTTAATCAAGGTAATGATATAATGAATCTATATTTGGAGCTTCATCACTCTCACTTTATTATAACCAGACAGACGGACAGACGAACCCATTTTAATAGTCCCCCACTTTAATATAGTCCCCCACTTTAATAGAGCCCCCCCCCCCACTTTCTTGAAAGGTGGGGGACAAAAAAGCTAAGTTGAATCTAATTACTGAAAGAATGTTTTTATTGGTGTATACCTAACAAGGAGAGTATACATGTAAATATATTAATACTATGAATGCTGTACATATTTCTCACCTCTTTATAATCATTTACTTCCTTCTCATATTTTTCACGGATGTATTTCTTCAGTTTTTGACGGAGTGATGTAAAACTTTTAGAATTATTTTTGCTGATGGACTTTCTCCATTCTTTGTCTTCCCAACACTAGGTAATATAACAAATAACAATAATGTTAATAAATTTTCATATGTATGACACGTATTCAAAACAATTTAGACTGTGTGTCATTTGAGTATTTTCTTACCAGAGATACCATATGAAGCACCCAGAAAATTACTCAATTACTTTCATTTTGCATACATTAAATCCCCCCAGACAGACAAAATATCTGAATGGGTCTACTGGTATGCTGTTAATATAAACAATTGATGAAAAATTCCAAGGAAGAGATGATAAAACCCCCACACTCGATAAAAAAAGGAGGTCGGAAGATTCCATATAACAGCACAGGCAAGTTTGGATCTCAGTGATGCATCCGGGGAAAGACGGGAACCAATCTTTGTAGATAAATCATAAAACAATTGTAGCCAGGTTTCTTGGAATAAATCTGTTTTGTCCAACACAAATGGTTCTGTTTTGATGGGTTCTTTATCACCTGGGGTGGCTGTTGTGTAATCTTGATCTAGTATGTCAATTACTGGCGCAAAAACAAAATTTAGTTTTTGAAAGTTGATTGTAGTAGAACGGCAGCGTGGCCTCAAATGGTGGGACCCCAAGAGATGGGTGGTGCCGGAATGCAGCTGGGTGGTATGATCATAATACTGGAGGTTGTCTTTTTAATCTTGATTATATTTGCTTTTTTCTTCTTCAGTATCTTTGTTTTTAAATACTCAGCTTTTTCTTTGCTGTAATCTTGGTTATGAATATTTTTTAGATGTTTGTATGATGTTTGTGTAAGTTGTGTCTTCCAGTAAACGTTCTTTTACAGAAGCTGCGATGGATGATGGCTTCCATCTTTGATTTGATTTTTGAAAAATGATTAGGCTAGTTCGTTGAGGCAACCAGGGCTGGTTGTCGCTAGCAACGTTATAAAAATTTCCTCATGACGGTAGATTTAGCTAGAATCTTAATAATTGGGGTATGCTTATCTACATTGAAATGATTGCTTACTGGTGTATTTTTGAAATGGCGGATGTCGTTAAAGTGGTTAAAAAATGTGCTCTTGCAAGTGTTGAAATTTTGGCCAATATATTGAATCCCGCAAAAATTATATAGGGGGTATCGAAAGTTAGGTGGTCTTTAATGAAATAGTTTTTTATTAACAAGTGATTTGATTGACGAAGTTATAATTAAGTGACACATATTCAGAACAATTAAGACTTTGTGTCATTTGAGTATTTTCTCACCAGAGATACCATATGAAGCACCCTGAAAGTTACTCAATTACTTTCATATTGCATACATTAAATCCCCCCAAACAGACAAAAAATCTGAATGGGTCTACTGGTATGCTGTTAACATAAAGAATAGATAAGATCGTGGCCAATAAGAAATAGATTACAATTTTGATTACAGTTCTCGAACATGGAATTTGTGAGACACTTTCAAGCATGAGTAAAAGAAAACGATTGAAGCTTAATGTCTCATCAATACAATACTTGGATATGATTATTTTTTTGTGCAATGTTGAAAGGATTTTGCCCAGACCTCAGTGTTTCCGCTTTTTCTCAACAAATTTAAACTGTAGCAGGTTCTTTCATGTGTAAACCTTGAATTTACATTCATCTGAACAACAAAGTAACAATTAATTGTCAGCCCTGTAAGTATTATTACTGGACATGAAAAATCCTAACAGAACAGAAGTAACTGGATTGATATGATTTTAAAAAAAACGTATGTTCTACCTCATTTGCATACTCTTCCAAATCAAATAAACAACGAATGAAAAATCGTGGTACTCCCTCTTCTTGAATAACCTTCTTGGCTTTATCAGCTGCTTTTATCAATGCTTCAAAATCTGAAATAATAGAATATTGTTTAATATCTTAATTTTTAAGAAAGTATGAAATGGCATGGTGTTCAACTTCACACTGTGGCTATATGTTGAATCAGAGGAAAGCTTGTCACATTCCAAAGGTCAATTTAAGTAAAAGGAAATGAAGTTTAATGAAATGGGGTTTATCTTTAACGTCCTACTGTTCTAATCCAAAACTGGGCTAAACAAGGTGGGCATACGCTGTACAGTGTGCTATGAGGGCAATTATGCCCCGACAAGGGGAAACCATGCCAGAAAATATGAATGCACTTTCTCGGTCAATGCAGGGATCAAACACCAGACATACAAGCTAGCAAGCCAGCGTCTTACCCTTAAGTAAGTAAGAACCATGCAGTCTAAATAAAGATATCAATATTAGTGTTTTAACAGAAACAAGTCTGTACAATCAAGCTAAAGGAATTGTATACAGTAATATAAACTTACCATTCAAAACATTAGCCATATCTTTAATTTGTTTATGATTTTTCATCTGTTGTATAATATTTGTCATCTCATCAAATCTGAAACAAAATTAATTCAAATAAACCAAACTATGCATGAAAAAATTCGAGACCCCTTCGCAAAAAGGCGATAAACACATTCAAAATCTATGTCAGTATTCACTTGAAAAATTAACCTTGTGTGCAGCATCCTTATCTATAAAAATAAGAAGACAGGTTTCTGGAACTCACTTATCTTGTATTGTAAAACAAATTGTTATAAAACTACATTTATCAAACAAACCTTTTGTCTTTTGCACTTCGGACAATTCTTCTAGAGTCATCTTCATCATCACTAAACTGAAACGTTCGACTGAAAGATATATGTCAAGAGTTAAGACATTTTGTATTATTAAAATCAATCTGTGTGTCTGTGATCTATTTAGCAATCTTTTTTGTTCATACTAAAAACAATCACAAAAAGATATTGTGTAAAATTCATAGTATAATGTTTCTTTGGCATATATTTATCCCCCCAAAACAGACATATTACCTGAATGGGTCTACAAATATGCAATCTGAATTTTTTAAGTGTGTTAAAATTTGTAATAAACTAATCAACTGTATGCCAAGGGACTGGCATCAAACTGGCACAAATTATTTTATATCATATACGAAAGATTCTAAGTATCAAATTCTGCTTCTGTAGGCTTACGGTACATTTCCCTTTATCACAGAGGGCTTGACCTACCTCAATTTGATCAGGTAAGTCACCACACTTATGTTTGTACCAGGGGCGTAAAAATATTTTTTAATCCACTAGTCCCGGGCTAGTAGTCTACTGTCGGACACTAGCCCGGCATCCAGTTCCACTAGTCCGTAGTTGGACAAGGTACAAACTTTAATCGTCAATAATGACAATAATGTACACTGCAGATTGTCACCCATTTGACCACATTAAATGTATTTTTTCTAACTGAACTGTATTCCATATTATACAGAGTATATAAATCGATGTGGAGTATACAATTTTTCCGGGCCTCAATCCATATGACGACTGTTTTTCAACTCCACCGCATATCAAGTTACCGCATGGGACACTGTTCCCGATCTGACACTGTTCCCGATCTAATACTGTGCCGACATACGCCAACAGAAAGTGGCCTCAGGATATAAATGAAGGACTAATTTGATTAATATTCCAAGTTTTGTTCTTGGTTATTTGAACTAGTTTTCATTACAATATATCCGATAAATAGCGGACAACACAGGTCCTTATGTATTTCTACGATATAACTAAAAACTAAAGTAGACATCTCCCATGATGCATTGTAGTCTAGATTATCACATGACTTTAAATTGCAAGAGGTAGGAAGTGCTTCTTACATCCCCCATCATGCATTGTAGTCTAGATTATCACATGACTTTAGATTGTATTGACTGAGATCTATATTTAGCCCCACTATAAATAGAAGAGGTACAACCTTCCCGTGTTCACTACAGAAAAACTATTATTATATAGTTTCCTTTGGTTTGGCCAAATAAAAGTGCAGTATTTCACATCTCATTTATCTAGTTTAAATCACAGAAAAAATGAACAATGAAAGGGCACTAGCCCAGGACTAGTACGGCTAAATAAGTCACTAGCCCGTAGGCTATTTTTGGTAGTCCCGGGCGTCGGGCTAGTGGATTTTTACGCCCCTGGTTTGTACTTTAAATATTTAAAGGATAGCTATTTGTAAACAATATATGAATAAAGTAACCTTTGTACTGGAGCTGCTGAAGGTCTTTGTTGTATGATTTCATCATCTTCACTAGATTCAGTCTCACTCTCAGAATCGGATCCTGCTTTAAAGAATCTGGACATGTTGATGCTTTTAGTTTACGGCTGCAATAATTGAAGCACTATCATTATTTAAATCTAAATCATATAACAAGCCAGGTTCCATTAACAGAAAATGTTCATCATAGAACTCAGTCAAGACATTCACATAACAGACATTAAGCTTGAACATTATACCTAAATAAGAAGCATTGTTTCAAACGTTGTGGCAGTCAGCTGACAGACATTGGTAGAATAGTAATAGAAATGGTAATGATCAAAGCGGGATAATGAAAACTGATTAACCAATAATCCCAATGTTATCGTAGTCAAAAAATGACTTGTCAATCGGCGATAATCACAACCTTTTGTGGATTGCAATTATTAATTAAGTTTCAAGTAAAAGACATTTATGATTTAGGCTTTCACAATTGTAAAAAAAAACATTGGCCGTGATCTGTCGATCAAGCTTGTTTACTATTTGCTAAAAGAAAAACAAAGTATTACTAAAAGTACACAAATTTTCAACAATGTTTTATTTATTCATCATTTATTACCGTCTGAAACCGTATTAATCATGATCTGAAAAGTTACAAGTTGTCAGACTCAGCCCGAACTGTCGTTTAGGAGATTTTTGTAGATTTGGGAAACTATTTATAGTGACACACACTTTTTTATTTGTGAAAGCATTACTAATTCCATTCAAACTGTGATTGTAAGTTTGTTTAATTGCGCAAAGATTAGAAGAATGCATCAATGTAGTAATGTAGTGCCAGTGGAAGGGCATGCCCCAGTGGAAGTGGTGAGCAAGAGAAGACACTCACACTGCTGCAATATAGAATATTGCTGCTCCAGTGCTAGCGGTAGCAGAGCAGGAAAGAGGAAGTACAATCGTAAATGTATGGTAGCCATGTACTATGTAGGCATGCATCATTACCAGGGACGATGTGTCAATTTTTGTATGCAATAAAACGTAAAAAAATTGTGTCAATAGTATTACATCCATTGTAGCTATATAGAGAGTGCTCAAATTCACAAAAGCTGTCCTGCACTGAGTCTGAATGGTTCACTTCACATTTCTATTATTATTAGTTTTTTATTAGTGCAGCAATTGCGTATGTCCAAGAAACAAACGTGTCCACTTCATTACAGCCATAAATATAAATGTTTGTCCGATATTGTATTATTAATTTAACGATTAGCTAAATAAATATACCATATCTTACCAATAAAATACTTAAATTACCAACCAAAGTAACTAAATGTAAGATTCAATATGTTCTGACCACCGCCATGCGGAATCTCTTGCACATGGTTTCTACGTCACCGGAAGCCCGAACTGATGACGTACTTCACATTGCCTTTTTGCCATGTGGTTTTGTTCAGATGTAAATAACAGAATTTCCCAAAGAATAATAATCTAAAATGGGTAAAAAGCCAAAAGTTGGAAAAGCGAGGAAGGACAAATTTTATCAATTAGCAAAAGAGACAGGTAACTTATGAATTCATGTGTCGGATCAGTTCCTTTAGCTTAGGAACGGCGTCCGATGGATAAGACTTGGCCCAAGTCTTGGGAACGGTAATCGGCTGATTGGGACCTGGCTGATTGGGACCAGATTTGTGGCCTATTGGGACCAGATTTTTGGCTGATTCGGACCATTATTTAAATGATGGGAGTATTTAAAATATTTAAATATGGTTGCATATATTTGATAATAATAAGTCTCTTTACTCTTTATAATTTAGACAAAATGACAATATTTCTTAGCAATATAATAATACACACACATAAACAAAGTTAATTAAATCACACTTGGAAGTTGATAGTATTAAACTCAGGTAGCAATATACAAGAATCTAATCACATCATTAATGGTTAATTAACGACAAGCCTAGTAATCCAATAAACAATCAGATCCAATCACACAAATTCCCTATTGTGGCTGTCAGTAAGATCTGAGTAATTTTCATGTAGTTATAAGTACATTATCAGACGTTAAAGCTATTTCACACACACACCTACCCGTTTACTTGTGTTAAAATTGAGTCTATAATATAAATCTATTATGTTTATTTTCTGAAAAAGGAAGGATTAACATTTTGACTGTTTTAATTTACATATTCGAAAAAAAACGTTCCAATAAACGATTTCCGTTATGCTACTACTGTCTGCGCCTTGCTATTTTATAAACGGATTTCTTCGATTATGAACAAACTGTTTTTATAAACGTACCTGTGAGTTTGAAATTACCTCTGGTTAAAATAATCCATTGTACAGCTAAATATCCCAGCGAAGAAAAAAGTTCTTTCTTGTAAAATTGAACTCTTCACAAACTTTTCACATCATGAAATACCAACATGGAAGCTTATTACGTCACTTATCGTGGTAGATCAAGGGGGTCGCAGGAAGACTTATTGTAACGATGTTTGGCTCGATTACGACAATTCAAATTTGTGTATGAATAAGCTATTGCTCTCGGACCAAGTAATGAGTTTGGGGTTTTTCAAACATAAATACGCCTGTAGCCCATTATTTTGTTTTCGTCTTGTACAGTTAATTATTTGGTTAGAGAGTTAGGTGGGATTATTTCTTTTGAACACAGGTGCAGAAAAAACGACATTCGTTTTACGTGTCTTGAATCTTACCCTCAAATATCTTTTCCATTTCCTGATGCCACTGATGGCATTTTGTAGATGGCTATACAGATGCAGTGAAAATGGTTAAATTTACCGCGAAACTTTCACAAGTTTTTCCCCCAAGGTCGGCATAATTAACACACAAGACCCAAAAATACACGTAATTTGCTAAGCCTCTTTTGAAGAGTGATTTAGGTTTTTACAAAGACGATAAACGATGTTTAGGCATCCCGAACTGTTCTTTTCAAGAATATTTAGATTTTAGTATCTGTCAAATAAACAAAAAAGAGTAATTAAAATCGGGAATATTTTGACACGAACAGTTGGAATGTGAATTAAATATGGAAATTATTGACAAGTGGTGGCCTTTTTTCGTATTTTTTGTGGTACAGGGTAATCATAAGATTTTGTAAATGGACTAATATCCAGAGAGCATTAGGTCTAGACCCTGTTATGAAATATGATCAATTAATTATGAAATAAAGTGTGTATATTTGTAAATGTAAACCACGAAGTTGTCTATGATAATAGTCAGTGATTTAATGTAATTTATGAAAATATTTACAATGGTATTTACAAATCTGGGGTGATGATTATTTGAAAGCAATATTATATTTTACAAGTATTCGTGTAATCAGTGATTTATTCATTGTGAATAAAATTTAGTAGACTGACAATCAATTAATTGTTTCTAAATAAATATTATTGTCTTCGGTCGCTAATCTTGTTGCCCAAACTCAAACAATTGAAAATGTCGTGTGATGCTTTGATGGGCTCGCTCATCACATGACAAGTTAATGTTGTGGTGAAGACAGTCGAAAATACAAGCAAAAACATTGACTTTTCAAGAGAGAACTTTTTTCCCGCAGAGATATTTAATTGTGCCATGGATTATTTTTAACCGGAGGTAATTTCAAAAACACAGGTATGTTTATAATAACCAAAGTTAAGTAGTTTGTTCATAATCGAAGAAATCCATTTATAAAATAGCAAGACTCGGACAGTAAATGTATTGCTGGTATTAGTTTTCAAATTTGTATGACTGACTTATTGAAATTAACATAAATTGGTTTAAACATAAATTGGTTTAAACAGTATTTATATAACATATAATTACACACAATGTATGTATAATATGGATTTGGATTTCCGTTATGCTACCAGGTACTGTATTGCTAGTTTTAGTTTTCAAATTTGTATGACTTATTGAAATTAACATAACAGTATTTCTACAAGTACAACATATAATTACACACAATATATATATAATGGATTCCGAAACTATGAAGTTTATGAAATAAAAATGGCATGTTTAAATTGCATAAAACATATAATAATTTACATAAGATTTATAATGAGATAAATCTCTGTTAATAGACATGTAGTCACTGTGACAGAACAAAATGGAATCTAAAACATCAATTGACGTACATAAAAGCACATATTATAGTCACGCTATACCCTAGATAAAACCCCTTAAGTTCAATATCAAAATCTCAGTTTTTAGTATTTTTTTATTGTGTGGTCGAAGCAGCCTAATGGTGGTCCGAATAAGCCTGGAATCAGCTTTGACTTTTGGTCTGAATCGGCCATGGTCCCAATCAGCTTGGTTTCGTGGGGCCATAATCATTATGGACCTTATTATGTACATAGGTCGATGGGAACATGAAGGAGACGGGCTCAAACACAAAGCGACACGTCTGAGCAAAAAAAATAAATAAAAGAAAGAAGACCAACAATTTGAATAATTACATGTATAGATATCCACTTCAGAAAAATAAAAGTAAAATTGCGTTTTTGTAGATTTTTGTGAAGACAAAAGCAAAATTTATCGTCAGATGAAATTGATTATGATGTACTTTGAAATAATGATGTAGTTCTGTCCTGGGAATCTATGGCTATGCCTTTTGAATTTCAACTACTTCTGATTATTGCCATGCTATCAATGTTCAACACAACAAGGGAGGATATTATATTATAAAGATTTGCTTTTCTTGCCTTGTGGACTGGCTGCTTGGACAACTGAAAGGACAGTATTGGTGTCAGTCATTATCACATATGTGATAGAACTGGTTAAACACTTTCCAAATATGATTTTAACACAGAGACCATTGCTACGATAGATGAGTAATAAAGGTTTCATGAATCGGAAGTGACGAACCCAAAGGTAAACATGATTTATCCAATGTACCCCAGTGCATTATAGACTATATATCTTTTGATAATTTGTTTAGCCTAGGATATTCTTGTATTTCTTATCTACAATCCAGATAAACAAGGGCTTTTTCCATTTTGAATTTTTTAAAAATATCTTTGAAAATAAAAACAAATCAGGCTGTCCAAATTAAGACAGAATATTGGACAAATTTTTGTTTGATTCACTTCAAAAGTTGAATTTGATCCCACCAAACTGCCAACTTATGTGCAATTTACGGCGATGTGTAGGAGCCTAGGGGATCCAGACTCCTGTGTGTTTGTATCGTTGCACGGATGTCAAATCTGGGGATATTTGTTCTTAACTAAATACTGATTATTTGCAGATTCATTAGATCACTATGAAACAAGTGACTAGGTTTGAGATTTAAATCCAGATCTATGTTAACATGGAATTTTTACCACTGTTCAATGTGCCCCATTATGTGGTTAGGTAAACCTACCCCAACTATTTTGTAAAGAGGGATACATGGAACCACTATGGTCAAGTGGATTAAAAGTTTTTAAAAGTTAAGGATTAATTTAATTGAATCTGATACACAATGGCAACTATGATGTGTCTTCAAAGTTTGAAGTTCAAACAATACAATAAAGTAAAGAGATCTTCTAATAAAAACATTTGATGTGCAAGGAGGACAAACATGTATTTGAAAAGAATGGTTCAATGTGCCCCGGTCTCCCCTGTAGAAGATATAAAAACAAGGAAATGTATGGACTATTTCTATTTTTCTCGTTTTTTCTTAACTAATGATGCTCAATTACTTTATTGAATTGTCAGATATCCTCTTGCAGTCCCATATAGCAACTTTTGGTCTTCGAAGGAATTATTGGTGTGCAGAAATTTGTCCATGTATCTGTTATCACTCGTCACTTCAGTCAGTTATTAGTGAGATTACTCTTGTTTTCCTTTGGTGTTTGTCACTTCCGATTCATGAAACCTGTATTACTTATCTATCTCTGTGTTAAAATTCTATTTGGAATGTTTTAACCAGTTCTATTACATATGTGATAATGACTGACACCAATATTGTCCTTTAATCTTGCTGCTGTGGTTGTATGTTTTGTTTCCCTGACAACTTATCCTATTATTTATAACATGATAGTCTTTCATACGGTAATTCATATTCAAAATAATTTTAGACTCACCAGTAATCATAATACAAGTCTGATCAGACAGTTCAAGTGCATGTATCTTGTTTATTTTCCCAGGATACAGATCTAGAGCCTCTTTTAAATTGCTTCAGTTGAATCGAAAGTTTGAGTTTTTACAGAAATCACGGGTAGTAATAGATCTTTGTGCTGCACCAGGAGGATGGCTTCAGGTGGTTTCAGAGAATACACCTATATCCAGTATTATTTTAGGTATGTATTAATTCAGGATGTTTTGTTAAACATCATTTGTTTATATGAAATTCTTTACCTTAGATAAGATTAGATGACACAATAATAAGTTGAACAATTTTGAAAATTCCATATTTGAACCTGCAAAATTATTAGAAGAAATCGTTCGGGGTTCAGTTTGTGAAATTTTTGGTTTACAATACTCTATACATGTTTTTGTACGTACTCCTCGCAGTGTTTCGTTTGATTAGAGCTAATCCCACTCGACATTGCTGTAATTGAAGCAGATTTCTGTTCTAAATTTTGACTGGTCAATAGTCCGATTAACAACCAAAAGCCAACTGTGTAACAATATCATTATGCTTTAAACAGAGCTCCAAATTGGACCAAATATGTTTGCATGACGTTATGCCATGACTCACGATTTTATTATGCCCAATTAACTAGTGCATAGCAGAATATTGTAGAAAAAATAATTGTGTGACAAACAAGGCTATCTAAACGGATACAATGTAAACAATATTGTTTGGAGACGAACAATACTTTCACTGTTTTTAATATCTTAAATCACTGTCCAAAGTTTTAGAGAAGACCCCAGATTAAACGAAGGGCTGTAATGTTGCTGTACTCAAGTGATAGATTTGATTGAACGGAAAGAATAGATACACTCCTTCAAATGCTCAAGTATCATATGCCAATCCAGCAATGGCCAGAGAGTGATTTCTTGGGCCATTGCTTCAGGAATATGGATTTTGTAAGGACCAGAGCTCATTCCACTGTATGTATTTGCAATGTTTTTATTCTGCTTTAGGTGTGGATTTGGTGTCAATCAAGCCAGTTAAAAATTGCAAGACATTTCAGGAAGACATTACAACAGAAAAATGCAGACAAGTAAGTTTGATAGTTGTTAGTTAATACAAAATTATTATTATTTATCTCTATGATTTTGAATACCTTTATGCATATTACTTGAGAAAGTTGAGACATTTAATATTTGAATCTATCTTATAAATAGTTTATTTATATTCTATGCTTGTTAATTAATTTTACAGACACTAAGAAAAGAGTTACATACATGGAAAGCCGATTGTGTGTTGAACGATGGTGCCCCAAATTTAGGAAAAAGTTGGCTGCATGATGCTTTTCAGCAAGGTATAGAGTTCAGTTTTGCAAATAACAAAACATTATTTTAACATAAATATGACTAGAGAATTGTGTATTATAAGCAAAGTTCTCTCAATTTTTATCCGACACAACATGTGAATTTGAGCTTTTAGCATACTATATTTTAATTGTGCCTGCATGTTTGTTGCTAGTCTTCTTGAGCCCAGTCAGAGCAGAACAGCAGGACGTTTAAACCTATTTCATTTCATTTCATTTGCAATCAGTGAAATTGTACATGCAGTTAGTCATACACGCTACCTGTCACTTAAACAGGTTCCACTTGCATATTCACACTCATACACCTTTGCAGTTTAAGTAGGTGTCCAATGGTTGTAAAGATTGAGTTAGATTCATTGCAGAAATGGTTGTAATGGTTGAGCAAAATTTCAATGAAAAGTGCTTTCACATGCTCTACAGATAGTAAACACACTTGTAGCTTTATTTCCACCTAGATTAACAATGGAATTCCCTGAAGGGTAGCAGCACAGCGATTAGCAAGCTAGATCTATAATCACACAATTATAGTTGTGTGTCAAATCCTTGTGTCCCTTAATAAAACACATTATCCCTGTATTGCAATCCACCCAAAGGTAAAATTGATTTAGCACAAAATGCAGAAAAATAACTGAACTCTAAATAGAGGTAAAAATGACACAATATGCTTTGCTTGATTCATGCCATTGAGTTTTCATACCAAGTGTAATTTCAGTGATAACCTGACTGGCAGTTAATAATTCCATTTCTTTTCAGTTACATTAACACTACATGCAGTTAAATTAGCAACAGAATTTCTTCGAAAAGGAGGATGGTTTGTAACAAAAGTGTTCCGTTCCAAAGACTACAACTCTTTAATGTGGGTTTTTCAACAATTATTTGCACATGTTCATGCTACCAAACCACAAGCCTCTCGAACAGAATCAGCTGAAATATTTGTTGTATGTCAAGGATATTTAGCTCCTGACAAGCTGGACCCTAAATTCTTTGATGCTAAATATGTTTTTAAGGAAATAGAAGAAGAGAAAAAAGCAAGCCTCGATTTAATTCACCCAGAAAAGAAGAAAAGGTATGTTGTTATTTTGTTATGTTTAAATATTGAAAATTCATTTATATCATCAGTTTTTTTTCAAAATTGCCATCTTCATTAGCCCCATTGGTGACGAAAAGAAGGACATAAACCCCATTTCATTTCATTTCTTTTGAATTATTAGGCCACACCAATTCCTGGTTCTCAAAAATGGGCTACATCAAACATTTTCATTTTATAAAAGTCAATATTTTCTTTTGATTATATTTCTTGTGATCGAGGAAAAAAAAATTTAATTTAAAGGAGCCTAATTGTTATTCTTTGGCAACTAGAAATGGACACAAATGGGTCACAACGCATATAATAATGTAACATGATTTACGTTCAATCATTAGTTTTTTTACTGTAATTTCTATTCAGTTATGTTATGTTCGGCGAAGAGTCAAATTAAAGGGCAGTCTTTTACATTTGGTTATTCCAGTCTACGCCAGTAGTATTTCTCTGTGGGAATCAATTTTAGAAGGCTATTTCACTTGCTTATTTTTATATTTTTATACGCCCACATTTTTATGTGGACGTATATTGTCGTCGACCCTGTCCGTCCGTCCGTCCGTCCGTCCGTCCACAATTGTTTGTGAACAGTCTACAGGTCACAATTTTTATCCGATTTCAATGAAACTTAAAATATAGGTTTATCACCCTAAGATCTCGGTTCCTTTCGATATTTGCGCATATCGGATCGTAACTTCCTGAATTATGGCCCCTGATTGTACGAAAAATCACGTTTTTAGCTTGTGAACAGTGTAGAGGTCACAATTTTGATCCGATTTCAATGAAACTTGAAATGCATGTTTATAACCGAAAGATCTTGGTTCCTTTCGATATTTGCGCATATCGGATCGTAACTTCCTGAATTATGGCCCCTGATTGTCCGAAAAATCACCCTTTTTAGCTTGTGTTCCCTGTGGAGGTCAAAATTGTAATCTGATTCAAAAAACCGTTTGATTATATCACCGTTACATAGTTATGGGGGTTGAGTTCGAATTTCGTGAAAATCGGACCAAAATTGACAGACAAAATGGCCGCCTTTTGTACGCAAATAGTGTGAAAATATGTTATATCAAGGTTGTGGACCCTATAGAGGTCACAATTTTGAACTGATTTTGATGAAACTTGAAATACATGTTTATAACCTAATGATCTTGTTTCCATTGCATATTTGCCCATATCGGATCGTAACTTCCTGAATTATGGCCCCTGATTGTCCGAAAAATCACCCTTTTTAGCTTGTGTTCCCTGTGGAGGTCAAAATTGTTATCCGATTCAAAAAAACGTTTGATTATATCACCGTTACATAGTTATGGGGGCTGAGTTCAAATTTCGTGAAAATCGGACCAAAATTGACAGACAAAATGGCCGCCGTTTGTACGCGAATAGTGTGAAAATATGTTATCTCAAGGTTGTGGACCCTATAGAGGTCACAATTTTGAACTGATTTTCATGAAACTTGAAATGCATGTTTATAACCGAAAGATCTTGGTTCCTTTCGATATTTGCGCATATCGGATCGTAACTTCCTGAATTATGGCCCCTGATTGTCCAAAAAATCACCCTTTTTAGCTTGTGGTCCCTCTGGAGGTCAAAATTGTTATCCGATTTAAAAAAACCTTTCATTATACCACCGTTCCATGGTAATGGAGGTTGAGATCGAATTTCGTGAAAATCGGACCAAAATTGACAGGCAAAATGGCCGCCGTTTGTACGTGAATAGTGTGAAAAAATGTTATATCAAGCTATAGAGGTCACAATTTTGAACCGATTTTGATGAAAATTGACATGTATGTTTATAACCCAAAGATCTTGGGTCCTTTCTATATTTGCGCCCATCTGATCGTAACTTCCTGAATTATGTCCCGTGATTGACCGAAAAATTGCCTTTTTTAGCTTGTGCCCCTCTGTAGGTCAAAATTATTATCCGATTTAAAAAAACGTTTGATTATATCACCGTTACATTGTTATAAAAGATGATGTGGAATTTCTTGAAAATTGGACCAAAATTGACGGACAAAATGGCCGCTGTTTGTACGCGAATAGTGTGAAAATATGTTATATCAAGGTTGTGGACCCTATAGAGGTCACAATTTTGAACTGATTTTGATGAAACTTGAAATACATGTTTATAACATAAAGATCTTGGTTCCTTTCGATATTTGCACATATTGGATCGTAACTTCCTGAATTATGGCCCCTGATTGTACTAAAAATCGCCTTTATCACCTTGTGGTCCCTCTGGAGGTAACAATTATTACCTGATTTAAAAAAACGTTTGATTATATCACCGTTACAGGGTAATCCGAAAAATCACCCTTTTTAGCTTGTGTTTCCTGTGGAGGTCAAAATTGTAATCTGATTCAAAAAACCGTTTGATTATATCACCGTTACATAGTTATGGGGGTTGAGTTCGAATTTCATGAAAATCGGACCAAAATTGATAAACAAAATGACCGCCGTTTGTACGCGAATGGTGTAAAAATATGGTATATCAAGGTTGTGAACCCTATAGGGGTCACAATTTTAATACGTTTTTGATGAAACTTGAAATACATTTTTATAACCTAAAGATCTTGGTTCCTTGCGATATTTGCGCATATCGGATTGTAATTTCCTGAATTATGGCCTCTGATTATACGGAAAATTGCCTTTATGGAGTTCAAAAGCATTTGATTATATCACCATTACACTGTAATGAATTTTCAGTTTGAATTTTGTGAACATCGGACCAAAATTGATGAACAAAATGGCTGACATATCTGATCGTAACTTCCTGAATTATGGCCCCTGTTTGTACGAAAAGTCACCATAATATTAAATGTTTCATATCCAGTGGAGGTGACAGCTTATTCCATAATATTAAATGATTCGTATAATTTACATTAGCATGGAGCAGAACTTTATAAAAACCAAACAAATTCTAACGATTTTCTGATAATTACTTAATATGCGACAACTCTTGTTGACTGCCCGGACGATTTAGCTGCTGTGTGGGCGTATGTTTCGTTGCCTGGCAACCTATTTTTGTTGCAGAAATCGTGAAGGATATCGTGATGGGGACCATACACTATTTCACAGTTTAAAAGTTTCACAATTCTTTGAAGCTGAAAATTATTTGGAACGATTAGCTGATGCCTCTGAGGTAATATCTAACCAGTTTCCACTTCCATGGAATTGATGTGATAATTTTATTGTTTTGTCTTATGTTTGGTTTTGCATGGTAACATTTGATATTACATCAAACATAAATGGTGAGCCCAATATTACAGATTAAAAGTCAAATATAGATTTGCAGACCAAGCCCATTAAGCAAAAAAAGATATACGAAAAAGCTTATAGGTCCTAAATTGTTAGAATTAGTCAATATTCGTATGTAACTTTACTTCTCAATAGTTATCTGTTGTCACCTGACAATATCTCGTATCCATTTATATAGTGATTATAGTTTATAGAATTTATACTCTAAATCTTATATTGTATATATTTTAGTTAGTTTTAGATGACACAAGAATAGCAAACCATATACTGACAACAGATGAGCTGAAGGAATGTCTGAAAGATATTAAAGTCCTAGGTAAAAAAGATATAAAGTAAGTGAATAAATATTCTTGATTCATTGAGTTTTGAAAAAATGTCTTGTATGAAATTAACATACTGTTGTGTGTATATGTGTAATAACATTAAGTGTAGAGTGCCTTATTATTTATGTCTAAGATATGCTTTCTACATTTAATAGCAGAATCAGTTCCAGAATACATAAATAATGACAAGAAAATTATTAAGTCAAAAATAAAATTTGCGATTTCATTGGATTAGATATGTTTTGTTTTGTGGATTGACAATAGGTCTTCGTACATATCCACTGCTGAGATAAAGCTGATGTTGTGATCCATAATTTGCACTTAAATACTTCATTTTGATCTAAATCAAAGAAGATTATCTGTTGGAATGCAATGATGAGTAAATAAATGCTGTGTTTTATAAATGATTCATATATTACAGAAATATTATAACATGGAGAAAAAAAATTAAGAAAGAATTTGAAGATGAACTCAAGCCAGCGGAAGAAAAAATGTAAGTATAGTGTTTCTAGTACTGCTACTTAATAAGAGAACATGGATCAGCTTCTGAATTGCAATATTTTGTGCTTGAACTGAATACTGTTTAAAATCTAACAAGTTTGTGGATGTTTTGTCATAATATACAGACCTGGATCATATAAGGCACCGACCACAGACTTTGTCCATTACAAATTATCACACTTGAATTAATATACGTTTAACTAAATTTAATGTCATAACTTCGAAGTTACCCTAGTATATAAATAGAAATCAAATACCTTGTATAGTAATGTAAAAAGCTTTATACATTTTCTTTATTAATTGTTTATAGAGTTGAAGTAGAAGAAGAAAATGAAGAAGAAGCAGCTCAAGCCATGATAGCTGCTTGTAAAGATGAAGAACGTCGGAAAGTAAAACGGTAAGAATATATTAGAATATATTCCACCCAGTACATAACTTCTACCTTTTCTTGCTTGGGAGACGCGGTGGCTCAATAGGACGCTGGATAGCTAACCAGGTGGTCTCATGTTCGCTCCGTTAGTTGGCCGATAAAGTTTATCTTAGTGGGCCAGGACAAAGTGCCAGGCAAGCACAGTGCCTAGTTGTTTAGATTGGATGGAAAAAACATAGTCCCGCGTACATATTTGCTTGTGGTAAGGTCATATGTCCTGGTAAAATTTCCGTAGCTGGTGCAGAAAAGTAGGATATTAAAGCCCATTTCATCATTCTCTATTGTTAACAAATATATAACCCAACATTTATATGTTAGTTTCAATATAACCTGACTTTTGGGTTGACAGGACAGTAAATTTAATTTCTTTTCTTTCCTTATTAGAATTTATAAATGAATAGTAAATCTTTAAAAAGATATTGAATTGTCAAAGGTGGTAACTCTTGTTTACATGCAAATACTTAAGATAATAAAAGAGTATGGAGCATTAAAACCAAACATTTCTTTCAGAAAATTAAAGAAAATTAGGGAACAAAAAACCAAATTACGACAAAAGATGGATTCCAAAATGGTTTTGCCTTCTGATAAAATGAATCTTGCAACTGATGATAATTATTTTAAGTTAGATAAAGTCAAGTCAAAAGATGTAAGTATTTCCTTATTTATACCCTCGCTTTAACCCCCATGCTTTTTCTTTCATAGTTAATGCATCCACGTAGTTCAGTAGTTTTCTCCCTTTTAAGTCCTCATTCTGTCTTCAGTCTAACATTGTAAACAGCAGTTGAGTAGTTCAATTAGGAAGCATTCAGCCATTTTGTTTGGTATTTCAATTATAGCCACAATATGATGCATATAACAATTTGGGTGTCACTAAAACAATTAGTTTTCTATCGATAAACAGAATTATTGAATTGCCAATAAATAGCTTATTTTTTTTATTTTCAGCAATTACGAGATATAGATTTAGACGCGGAAGATTTAGATAGTGATGATGGAGATGAAGATGAGATGAGGAAGAAAGATAAATATTTACATTATGAAAGAGAAGATAAAAGTTATCTTGATTCAGATTCAGATGAACTTGAATTTGAAGAAGAACCAAATTTTTCAGATCAATCTGATAATGATGAAGTTGTTGATAAGTATGTCAATATGATAATGACCATAATATAATATAATAGGCTTTTACTACAAGAGTTAAACAAAAAATAGCTAATTGTTAAAAGAATCATTAAAGAAAAAAAAAAATGAAAGTCTGACAATTCTTTGAAAATTTTTCGAAATAAGAGAAACTGTGATACCTGATATAGATACTTCAAATTGACTAATATTTCACTCAAACCATCAAATGTATAAATTTTTAATGAAGATATCAAATTTATTTAAAGAAATGAAGAGGAAGAAGAAAATCCATTAGTTGTTGAACTGGAACCTGCCCATGTTGTCGTATCTCAGAAAACACAAAGTTGGTTTAGTAAGGTAATTCTACTCTTCACAATACATGGAGCTGAGATAGATCAGTCAGCAAGATGCTGGCACACTAACCTGGAGGTCTTCTTGTAGCTCCAAGTGTTGGTCGAGAAAGTCCTGTGTACACATTGGTGTGCATGTAAAAGAATCCTTTGCAGTTGGAATTCAATATAAGAGTGGGCCAGAGCGCTGTTGTCGATGCAAAATTTCCCACATAGCACATTATATGGCAGATGCCCGGCTTCATTAGCCCAGTCAGTGCAGATAAGTCAAGAGACATTAACCCTTATTTCATTTCATTAATCATAATATAAGTCTTGTTTTTGTCACATAGGTGTACAAGAATATTATTGAACAATAATGAATTTTCTCTTTTGTTTATCCAATTTAATATCTTTGTTTGACTTTTGTTTAACTATAACCGTTTTTCTTAAACTGGACGTCGGGTATTTGATGGCTGCACTGGCCGAGAAAGTTCACCTAGAATTTTTGTGTTTTCCCATATCAGGGGTGCAGGACTTAGTGCCTGACAAGGACAACTGTCTAGTTGTTCAGATGGGACGAAAAACCGAGGTCCTGTGCACTTAAAAGATCCCTTGGTAGTTGGACTTCGATATAAGAGTAGACAGTAGCACCACTGCCTGGGCAAAATTTCCCTCATTGCATACTGTATGGTGGATGTTTGTTTTCATTATCCCAGTTTAGGAACAGAACAGTAGGACGTTAAACCCCTTTTCATTTCATTTCTGTTGCCTGTTTATCTATAATTTATAGTATAAACTTGTGATAATGAATACTGACGAATATGAACAAAACAAGAACCCTAGGATGTGGACACTGTTGAAATTCACAGATCAGTGAATTGTTTTAATATATAATGTGTTTATATTGAAGGAATCATTTGCTGATATTGGTGAAGAAGATGAGGAAGATGAAGAATTAGACAAGATGGTATCCGATTATAAAAAGAAAGGTGGAACTGTGTTAGGTATAATATTCTTATTACAAAATGACTCGATGTGATTGTCTCTACCGACTATTGTACATGAAACTCAGTGGCACTATTAATGTTTAGTCAGCTGTTTTACAGAAAAAGGGAGCCAATTTGGCTTAGTGAGTATGTTGGCTTAAAGCCAGGAGGCCCCCAATTTGATTCTTGTTTCGCATTATCAGTGGTGTAGGATAGAGGTCTGTTAAGGTAAGGTATCAAATCATCTGGCTGTGAAAAAAAGAGGGGCCACCTGTGTGGCATGTACGTAAAAGCACCTTTGATAGTTGGAATTCGATGAAAATTAGTCCAAAACATAATCTCCAGGAAAAATTGGTTTCATAGCACAATACCCGTCGTCGTGATTACTCAGCTTAGTATAAAAAAGTAGGACAATATTTCAAATTTCTAGAAAATGGACAGAAGAGTGAAAAAAGGAAGAAAACAACAGAAACGGAAGATAAACCATCAAAGAAGAGAAAAGAAGACGATAGTAATATAGCTGGTGATAGTGGTGTAGAAGATACTGATGAGTCAGACTCTTCAGATGGAGATGATTCAGACTCAGATTCAGATTATGATGAAATGGAAATAAATCAGCTGACTTCAAATTCAGCAGTAAATGGAGAGACTACAAAACAAACAAAGATGAAAAATAAAGCTGTAAAAAATGATGGTTTTGAAGTAGTTCCTGCTGAAGGTGATTATTCCTATACATTTGGGGTATTAAGATACATGACTCCACAAAAGTATACATATCACGAAGTAATGTTACTGCTTTATAAGATAAAACTTCAATAGGTTTTTGAGCTTATAAGTCCATATAAGATACTGATAGCTTTAAATGGCTAGATCCCTTTTACTAAGATCAAATTTAAAATTGTTTACTTCACTGATTTGTTTGGGTGATAATCTGTCTTCATTGAAAGGTTTAATTAAATCTTTAGATAAAGCCAAAATTTGAAGCAAAGCAAAGCATCTAGTAGTTTAGATGGAATGGAAAACTGTTCACTTAAAAGATCCCTTAGAAACTGAAATTTGAAGAAGAGTAGGTGGAAATGCTACTGTCCAGTCAAAATTTCTTTCATAGCACACTGCAAAGTGGCTTCTTTAGTCTGCTTGATACAGAAAAGAAGCATGTTAAATTTCATTTAAATGATATTGTAGATTTAAAGTTAGATGCTGTTGGGTTAGCCATTGGTGCTAAAATGGTTTCATCTCGAAAAAAGAAGAGAGATATTATTGATGATTCATATCATAGGTATGTATATATAGTATTTATTTAATAGTTGTAGATTTAATTACTATATTACATTTTTTCAGTTTATTTCTTTTAAACTATGTATTATGTAGTGTCTGCAGGGTCAAATCTGCGTCTAAAAATTGTTCAAAGTAAAAAATGTGTAAACTTTACTAATGTAGTGTGCCTTGTGTTGTCAGTAATATAAACGATTCAAGAACTTTGCAATGTAGTTTTAAATCAAAATTATTCATCAAAATTATTTTTATATTTACAGATACATGTTTGATGATGAAAATCTGCCATCTTGGTTTGTGGAAGATGAAGCTAAACATACAGAAAGACAACTACCAGTAACAAAAGTGAGTGATCGTTATTAAATACAAATAAAACAATCTTTACATGTATTTCACTTTGATTTTCTACACTCCATAAGATCTAACAAATGGCTGATAATTGTAAGTGCCATGGAATGATCAGAAAAGCTGTTTTTATTGGCTGTTTACAGTACACAATTGGAAGATGACCCAATGAGCAATGATGAACATACCAGATGTTTAAGTAAAATGAAGTTAGGTAAAATAAAATAAAAATTGAATGTAGTAAAATATTAAAACAGGAAATATGTCATAAGAAAGAATTGCTTTAAGTTGCGATTTCTATTCATCCAATTTTAAACATGTATTTGAGATTTCATAATGTAGAGTGAAAGGAATATATTTTGATCAATAATTTAAAGATTTTAATTGTTGTGACAATTAGCTTAGTTTAAAGTGGCAGTAGAGCAAGAAATGCATTTATTTGTGCGGAGAAGAATTTTTTAATGTGAGGTTTTAAACATTTTTTTGTTTTATCTGAATTAGGCTGAAATTGAAGAATATAAACTCAAGATGAAGGCAATCGATGCCCAACCAATAAAAAAAGTTGCAGAAGCAAAAGCAAGGAAAAAGCGGAAGGTATGTAAACTGGTTCAAATTTATTTCAAGTTTTGATAAGTGGTTTTATTGAACAGTTTTTATTGAAACATGTTTTGTTACAAATTATCAAATTTCAGTTTTAATGATAAAACTTTAATAAATATCGGCATGTTCCCTGATCGATTTGATGTTTTGGATTATATATTCAGAGATTATATTTTGTGCATATTGATCCACTTGCATACAGATGACAACAAAACTTGTTGCCTATGAATGTGATATAATGTAAAAAGGAAGTAATATGCTTGCAGAAGAATTATTGTTGACTAAATAACAGTTTAAAGAAGGTTCTTTCTTCTGACCTGTTCTGACCATTTGTATCACAATACTGCTAACCACAAACTTCTGACATGTATTATCTGGGAGGGAATTCTGACATTATGTATGAGCTAAATCTGCCAATTGCAGGTCTTTTTGTCCCCCGCCTTTCGAAGAAAGTTGGGGGACTATTAAAATGGGTTTGTCCGTCTTTCTGTCTGTCTGTCTGTCTGTCTGTCCTTCTGTCTGTCTGCCTGTCCGTCTGTCCGTCACACTTTTTGGGACACAATAACTCTCTTCCTAATTGAGCTAGAATGTTCAAACTTGGTGTATGTGTTTATTAGGTCAATGCCTTGATGGAGTTCGAAGATGAGCATTTTCTGCTTAGGGTAAGCAGAGATAAGCAATTTGATTGGTTGATGCTTTGGGACACGATAACTTTAGTTCTAATTAAGTGAGAGTCATGAAACTTGGTGTATAGTTTATTACAGTAATACCTTGACTAAGTTCGATAATGAGCATTTTCTGCTTAGGGTAAGCAGAGCGATACGCAATTTGATTGGTTGACACTTTGGAACACAAAAACTCTCCTTCTAATTGAGTTAAAATGTTCAAACTTGGTGTATATGCTTATTAGGTCAATGTCTTGATGAAGTTCGAAGATGAGCATTTTCCGCTTAGGGTAAGCAGAGGTAAGCAATTTGTTTGCTTGATGCTTTGGGACACGATAACTTTAGTTCTAATTAAGTGAGAGTGATGAAACTTGGTGCATAGTTTCATTACAGTAATGCTTTGACTAAGATCGATAATCAGCATTTTCTGCTCAGGGTAAGCAGAGCGATAAGCAATTTGATTTGCCGAGACTTTGAAACACAATAACTCTCCTTCTAATGGAGTTAAAATGTTCAAAATTGGTGTGTATGCTTATTAGTTCAATGCCTTGATGGAGTTCGAAGATGAGCATTTTCCTCTTAGGGTAAGCAGAGATAAGCAATTTGATTGGTTGATTCTTTGGGACACGATAACTTTATTTCTAATTAAGTGAGAGTGATAAAACTTGGTGTATAGTTTCATTACAGTAATACCTTGAATAAGTTCGATAATGAGCATCTTCTGCTCAGGGTAAGCAGAGCGATACACAGTTTGATTGGTTGAGACTTTGGAACACAATAACTCTCCTTCTAATTGAGTTAGAATGTTCAAACTTGGTGTATATGTTTATTAGGTCAATGACTTGATGGAGTTCGAAGTTGAGCATTTTCCGCTTAGGGTATCCAGAGATAAGCAATTTGATTGGTTGATGCTTTGGGACTTGATAACTTTAGTTCTAATTAAGTGAGAGTGATGAAACTTGGTGTATAGTTTCATTACAGTAATGCCTTGACTAAGATCGATAATGAGCATTTTCTGCTCAGGGTAAGCAGAGCGATAAGCAATTTGATTTGCCGAGACTTTGGAACACAATAACTCTCCTTCTAATTGAGTTAAAATGTTCAAAATTGGTTTGTATGTGTTTTAGGTCAATGCCGTGATGGAGTTCGAAGATGAGCATTTTCTGCTTAGGGTAGGCAGAGATAAGCAATTTGATTGGTTGATAGTTTGGGACAAGATAACTTAGGTTCATCTTGATTGATGATTTTTATGCCAGTACAATGACTGCATTCTCATTCAGTAATGGATTCGACAGTAACAGTGTAAAGAAACGATTGACTCGGACACAAGGGCCCTTTCCCTTGGCCAGAGGGGCCCTTTTGTCAAGTGTGGGGGCCTTTTTGTCTGCCTTTAGGGTCCCCTTAACTAGGGTACATTTTCATTTTTCTTGTCGGTTTTAGCATTTTTCTTTATAAAACACTTTTGGATGACACTTCGTGTACAGTTTGATTGCTCGATACATTTGAAAAAAATAAATCTGCGATTAATTAATATGTGTCATCTATTTATATTGGGATTTCGGCAGGGGACATCAGCCTCACTGTTGGCTTGTTCTGGCTCAAAATGTTACATAATCAACTCTTTAAGACATTGAATGGCTTAGATATTGAGTCATAAATATGTGTCATTTAACCAGCTGAACAAATATATTAACATTTCAGGTTAATATACTCTTTCAACTGGTGAAAACTTTTTTTATTTTGAGTGAATATTTCTCATCAATCTTCTTGTGCGATGTACTGTGTTGTCGCACCTGTCAGTCTGTATGTTTGTTCACAGGTCACCACAATTCTTATCCGATTTTGACTAAACTTGAAATATAGGTTTAACCCCAAAAGATCTTGGTTCCTTTCCCATCGAAACTTCATGGATTATGGCCCATGATTGAACGAAAAATCACATTTTTAGCTTGTGGACACTCCAGTGTTTACAATTTTCATCTGATTTTGATTCAATGCATATTTCGATATTCATGCATATCAGATCGTAACATCCTCTAGTATTCAGAATTATTATTTTATTTAAAAAAACGTTCGTGTATATCACCGTAACACAGTGATGATGGTTACGTTTGAATCTCATAAAAATCAGACTAAAACTGCAGAACAAAATGGTCACCCATCGTACGCAAATAACGGTTGTGTAACTTCTAGAAGTCACAATTTTGATGAAAGTTGGAATATATCTTTAATCTTTATAACCAAAGATCTTGATTCCATTCAATATTTGCGCATATCAGGTCATAACTCCCAAAATTATGACCCTTGATTGTATTTAAAAAAATCATTATTAGAGGCCAAAGTTGATATCCGATTGATTTTAAATTTATGCACTGTATTTAAGGCCATGAGACGAAGAATCCTATTGATTTTCAGCGATTTCCGATAATTACTGCCTGAACTTTATAAAAACAAAACAAAATTCTAATGATTTTCTGATAATTACTTTATGAGTTGTTAATCTTAATCAGATTTCAGAGTATTATAAATGTTTCATTACCGAAAAAAGTAAGAATATGCGACAACTCTTGTTGACTGCCCAGACTATTTAGCTGCTGTGGGCGTATGTTTCGTTGCCTGGCAACCTATCTTTTTTTTACACTTGTTCTCTATCCATCTCTTGCGAAATGTTGGTGTATCTTGCCTGGCCACCAATGGTTATTTTATTATTTAGAACATTTATATATCCCACAATCCACATAGTGCTCAAATGCGTGTTATAAAACAAACAAAATACAATTCAATACATAATAATGTACAACAAAAAAGTACATTAGTTATAAATCAAAAAGCTTTAATATTTTGCTTAAAAATTGTAATTGATGTAGAATTTCTAATGTTATAAAGGTAATGAATTCCAAACTTTGGTGTCACCTATTGTTTTTAGTCTTGATCGCTGTTGACATAACCCATGTTTATTAGCACATTTCGAAGCAGAACAGTAGGATATCAAAAACAGTAAAAAATATATATCTCAATTGGCCCCTTTTCTTACGAAAATACTGGAAAAGCATGTAATACACATACATGTACCAATGTTGTGAGTTTAATTAATGAAACTTGTTTGAAAGATACAAAGATCTTGAATGATTGCAATTTTGGTGCTGGTTTGGGACACCCTTGTTTCTGTCCCGTATGCACTCCATGGATATTTTCCAGGGAATTAAATATTTTTCTAGTAAGATTGGATGTTGCTACTCTCCATATATACTAAAATTTCCATAGTGTTATTGAAAATAACCACCCGATAAATAATTTTGTGGAAAAGTATCTTTAAGCATTGGATTCATGACTCATATAGAAGATCAAATCCTATAGTTATTCACCTTGTTCTGCTACCTTCCGCTTTTGAGTTACACCCCCCCACCCCACCTTTCCCATAAACCTTTTGAAAGCGATAACTTCCAATTGACTTTAAATTTATACACGGTATTTAAGGTCATGAGATGAAGAAACCTAATGATTTTCATCAAGTTAAAGCCTTTGAACTCTTTCATAAATTTTGTAGAAACTCTAGAGGCTAAAGTTAATGTTTAATATCATGAGAAAAGCAATCAAAACAAATTCTGATGTTTTGTAGGTTAATACTTCTAATCAAATTTTCATGTGTTGTAAATGTTGTCATTACTGACAAAAGAAAACATATGTGGCAACCCTTGTAAAATGCCTGGCAACATAGCTGTAACAGATTTATTTGAAATTCTGTGTGTAACATCGGGGTTAAATAGGGCGAATCCTATTATTTCCAAGTTATCCTGTTTTTCCTTGAACCCGACAGAGGGTACAGTTTTATAACAGATTTTTTCAAATTTGATTTGAAGTATTAGAAATTGGAACAATAAAAATATTTTGTTACTTTACATTACTAAATTTAAGTCCATTTTCCGAAAAGCTTGTAAACACGACAGAAGCTATTGTTATTAATGGATCTTTGTGTGGCGATCTTTTATAATAGAATTTGATACAAAAAAGCTCAATTTTAATCCATTTTACAAAACGTTTGTATATGAAAAAAGTACACTATTTTATTTGAACACACATGCAATTTGAATTATTACTTGAATTTAGAGGATTCCAGGAATGTAATTATGGGGGTGAAATTCAATAAATCCTGCACTCTTTGAATGTCAAGCAAATTTTTATGAATAAATTGCAGCCATTTAGATTCTTGCATCATTGGAGTATGTTATTTATGGTAAATGTTCAACCATGTAAACAAAATCTAATGGAAATTGATGTAATGGCAGTGGCCATACCAGTTGCATATTTTACATGTACATAGTGAGCTCAAAGATTATTTAACAATAGATTACTTAAAATGTTGTCCTGAATAGAAAACTAGAGATTGAGCTAATCTAACAAAATATTATTCTTCTGCCATGAAGTAATCAGAGGTATTGCCGGGGTTGGAAGGGGTGTGGGGGGAATCTTAATCCATCCATCTAGCACACTTAGGTTTCTGGAGCTTCATTCTGTTACCCTTCCTTTCAAGTTTTGAAAAAACATGAACTGAAATTGTGCCTTTTAACTTGTAATATTTACAGCGTGAAAGAAAATTTAACTGGAACTATATTTTTTAGGGGGCAACCCTAGGTCCATTTTTTTGCAGTGCTGTTTGTTATAGATTGAAAGTCTTACAAAACATAAGTCATGTACCAAAATGCTCCCCTGTAAACCTGTTAAGAAGATTATTAATTATAGGTTGAGAAAACTCGTAATTTAAAAAAAAATGAATAATTGTTTGAAATGGTGATTTGATATCAAATATTACTTTGTATACATAAGGGGGATGAACATAAAATTCTGCCAATAATTTATATTTTAACAAATGTGATAAACCAGAAATTGTCTAGTGTGGTATGGTATGGTACAAAATTTTATAATGATATATTAAGAATATTACACATTTTAGTAGATACATGTACATCTAGATCTACAATGTATTTCAACAAGGTCTTTTGCACAAGACTGGTTATTTGTCTACACTTAAACAGATGAATTTCAATTCATAAATACTATTCATGTTTGTTTGCTTTATATGTATACTTCACATAAGGTAAATATATATATTGAATGTTGGACTTCAAATCATCCCAGATAAACAGAACTTAGCATTATATTTGTATACTTATACCCACTTGCATTGCATCAGTGTTTATTAACTGTGAAAAACCGAGACGGCTCCTTTATTGATGATTTCAGTGACAGAGTGAAAGCATCTTCAGTCAGACCCATGCATATCCCTTTAAAGACTGTTTATTTAATATGGCTAATTTAGTAAAACCAGTTCCTTGTAAGCAAATAAAGTCTTGTTTTCCATTGCCTGTTCTTATCTTATGTAAATATGTTATGAACAGGTCAATAATATGAACATGAATAAAGCATGTTATATAATAGTATATGTTACATGTCTATAGCATGTTATTCATTGATTATGTACAATGATCAAGCTTGTGTGAATGTGTAAACAGATTTTTAGACAGATGTTATTGTGATTAGTGACAAAAGGGATTGATAATATATAATAGAATACTGTATTTTGTTTGGCCTAATGAATGTAGTATTAGAGAACAAAAAATCAATACCATTCAGCTGTATGGTTGATTTGTAGGACCAGAAATAGAAGACTTGATTATGATGTCTTGGCTGATTAATTTAGATAGATCTCTTCCTTAAAGGTGAGAAGATGGTCAGAAAATTACCTACTACAACCTGTTTAATCCCTGTTATCTTTGACATCTGTGGATTGTGTAACGATGATAACTTGACTAGAACTATTTCTTGACTAATTTAACATTCGTCTTTATTTTTACTAGTACACCTTACTTCATTAATATTTGAAACATTGTCAAGTATTAGTTGCTGTTGCTAATCAATTATTCAAGCATGAGCAACAAAATTTTACAGTAGTAAGAACTAAAATCCCTCTAGACTAATCAATCAGTGGGGTGAATGTCTTACATAGAAAAGAGTGGGAAAATATTACCTATACATTTTATATATGTTATTTCACTTTCTTCTTATCAATGAAAATAAATAGAATGAAATGGCTAAAAGATAAAGTAGAAGATAATCTCTAATAAGCTTATTAAAGGGTCAAGTTGCTACTTAGTTTAAAGAGACAGTCTGCTAAAGGTTAAAAAGTAAAAAAAAACTCACTTTATATTTTTTATTTGCTTAAAGATCTTATGTAGCAGAAGACAAATAGGTGTTGAACAGTGTTATTGAGATAGTAATTTAGACCATTAAAACAAAATTTCAGGTCAATACCATCTTGGCTTTGATGATCATCAATAAAATGATTTATCGTTCAGACCTAACAGACAATTAAAAGAAGATAACAGCAGCACAAAACTTAATATTTTAGTATGTTTTAATAATGTCTATAAGTGCATAACATTTGTAGACTTCAAGACCTGTTGGAGCAGTACCATGGAGGCTCAGTTAGTCAGACACAATCTCAGTGACTGGTTCTGGGGTTCAATCCCAAGGTTTACCAAAACACTTCCCCTGTCAGTCATAATCATGTAGTTATTCGGATTGAGGAAAAAACAAGATCTAATGTGCATGTTAGAATTGGACAAAGAGTAGGCTGTTGTTCAGGCAAAAATTTCAATCAAAGTACACTGCATGATGTATGCTTGTCTCATTAAGCTCAATTAGTGCAGAAAAGTAAGATGTTAAACCACATTTCATTTCAAAGTTTGAGTGCATTTAGTTTATATATATATTATATACTCTTTCCCAAATTATGATTAGATATGTTTTACTGTGGGACCTGTTTAAGTCTGTAATTGTGGTGAACTTAATGAATATCAGGAATATTCTGTGCATGATAGTTCAGAAAGATTGTTTCGCTGGCAGAATTACTATTGGCTTGGCTTTGGTTGAGCATGATTTACGGAACTTCCTCGTCTTTCAAGTTGCCTTATTTAGTCTTTAAGTAATTAGAATAGTTAGATTCTGTATAATCTATCTTGTTTGGGTGCTTTAATATTTTGTATGTAGAAAATCCCTAGAAAAATTTTGTACAGTAAATTTTCTGTACAGTTAAGAATCACCCTTTTATTTTTTATATTTGTACAGTAAATTTTCTGTACAGTTAAGAATCACCCTTTTATTTTTTATATTTGTCCCAATCGGAAATGCTGTGCGAGACATGCATCCGAATTTGTGGCTACATTTCTTTTCAATAGTCTAGCTTTTTCTTTTCATTTGCGTTGCACAGTTTTACAATTCATCTTGCCTTATTTATATTTCAATCTTTGGAGTTTTTGCAATTTAGGGGGTTGGGATGGCCTAGTGGTCTAGAGTGCCGCGCTTCGACCTCTAGCTGGCCGGTCACCTCTGGCTTGCGGCTGTTGTTTCGAGCCCTGGTGTGAGCGTATGTGGCATGGAGATAGGGGCGCCTTCTCAACCTCTTGGGTTTCCTCCGGGCACTCCGATTTCCTCCCACTGCTAAAGACCCTTACGCGCAAGCGAATTATTGAAATAAAATGAAACCATATGTTAGTCCCAAAATGACCTAGTTTGTGTCGAGTGGGCATTAAACCCCATTTCTCTCTCTCTCTATCAATGGTTTTAAGAGAGAGTTATTGCTCATTTTGTTCCCCGAAGGGTGGATGGCTGAATGGTTAGCATGTGTACGCTGTATCATAAGTGGACGTGGACGTTAAACCCCACTTCCCTCTCTCTCTTTTGCAATTTACATGTCAACACATGATAGAAGTGGATTCTCCTTTAATGCAGAGATTTCGTCTCAAATTTAAGAATGTTATGGCATGATCTTTATTATATTTTATCAGTCCATCTTGGTACCAAATATATGAATTTACTTTCAAATGTATATTATAAAGGATACCATATTTAAGCATCATCTACCCTTGTCAGTGATGCACGACGGAGGGCCTGACAAGGAAAGCTTTCTAGTCGTTTTGATGGTTCAAAAACCAAGGTCCTATGTACACATTGGTGTGCACATAAAAGATCTGATATAAGAATAAATTGTAGTGCCGCTATCCCGGCAAAATTACCCTCATAGCACACTGTATGGCATAGCCCCGTCTTCATTAGCCCAGTTCAGAGCAGAACAGTAGGACGTTAAACCCCATTTCATTTCAGTTCATTTGTTGTAAGCGTCAATCATCATGATTGTTTCCCATTTAAACATAGAATTAACTGTGTGGCACATCTATAAATAACTGAGATCAATTGTTTTCCAAGAATGCATTTCTTTTTTAAAAAGAAATACTGAAATTGATTTGATTTGATTAATTTCAAATTTGTATTTTATTATGTATTAGGAATAAGAAGAGAGTTAAGAAAGAATATTCCAGACTAATCAAACTTTGTCTAATTATGTCTAGACATCAATGCCGTTATTGAATGACTAAATGTAATATCTGTATTGAGTTATTGTAATTACATGGACTTGGATCAGCACACATGTGGCAATTGGTTCAGATGGTCTAAAATAATGACAGTTATTATTCTTGCTATATACTCTGGAAATTGATGCGAAATGAGGCAGCTTCTTCCATCAAAAGTAAAGAGTTATCTATAGAAATAGAATATAAATAAGAAAGGAGGAAGAGATGACATTATACTGGTGATTACAAGTTGACAGTTAAGTGAAATCAATACCTATGCTAGAAGGAGCAGGAAGATTCTACTCAGCTAATTATTTCCTTATCAGTATTTTACATTATCAACATATACTACCTTCTTGCTACATACTTCATATTTACCAGTACATGTATTTATAGTTCAACTGGAAAAAAGCCTCTGGAAATCTGCTATGACACTAATAAGCTTGTCACTATAAATTCCTTTAAATCCACAGAGAAAAGCAGCTATTAACCCGAGTATGTCTTGTAAATGCCTTTTAAGTATTTAATTCTTCAGAGGGTAAACCAAACACTCTATTTTTTGTTGTATTTATTGTTGTTTTGTGTATTTTTTACGAAAAGAAGGGGAATAAGCATGGAAATTATTTTAATGTTCGGAATTGTAAATTTATTACTGTAATCTCTACAAGTGGGCTACAGTCTTAGACTTTCAGATAGAAAGAGATCAAATAGGTATTCAATGGAACTCGTTTATAAAAGTATCATTTATGGAGGATTGATTTCTTCTTATGTACCAACATTTGAACACTGTAACGTCTGTCCTTCATTGCAAGTGCTCAAGATCGTCAGCTCACAGTTATTATCCAGTCATTTTGAAATTTACTTGTTAATGTTATAAATGCCAGAGGGTCATAGCAGCCTGTTGAATTTCAGTGATTTCTAATAATCACTTTCCGGTGTCCTTGGATGTATTAAAACATGTACAGCATATACATTGCCTAGATACAGAAGCCTATAAAACATCAATGGTTTCTGACTACTGGCATTATTTCAAGATCTTGCTAATTGATATGTATCAGAATGGATATAATTATTCCAAATGATTGAAAACAAACACTAAATTTTAAAAGTAAATTTTAACAATCATTCGTTATTTCCCGCCTGACAAATCTTTTGGTTGAGATATATTTCATTACATATCATTTTTAACATCAATGACTTTGTGAAGACTGATTCCTTTATGTGACTGAAAATCTAAAATTTCTTTCAAATTAAATGGAATTCCAGAAAGTGGCTTAAAAAAAGAAAGTACTTTGCCAATATCAAAATAAAGGCACATATGTATCTATAAAGCTACAAACTTAATGTTCTGCTGTCTATCTCTTTAATTTCCATCTAGTAGTTAATCATGACAGGTGTTGACCAGTTTTACTGGCCTTCACCTTATCTTAACTTCACATAAAGCTTTTAATGGTGTAGGGAATGAATGATCTGATTATCGTTTATGTTAGAGATTGTACAAAGAGTTGCTGTATACAGCAAACGGTTACTTGTTGCTTTTACAACTTGATCATTCATTTACTGTGATTTAAAGTAGCTATGTCTTTGGCTCCTATCATCCACAGTCTTCGACATTGCAAACATGACTTATTGGTCAATTTATATCAACATTGATGTTGTTAGCTTACTGTGAAAAGATGGGTTTCTGGTATCCAATATTTAAGTGGAAATTTTAAACTTGGCACACGAATCGTATTACAGAATACTAACAAGCGCATTGTAATGAAGTGACTGGATGAACGAGGCTAAACATACCCAACTGTAAAGTAGACTGGAATAACCATCTACCAAAGACTGTCTTTCAATTTGCATTCTTTGCATATTTCGCTGAATAAACAGATTAGAAATTACAGACAAAACAGACACTTGATTGAATAATATATGTACATTCATATTACATTATTATATGTGTTGCTACCCATTTCTGGGTGCAAAATAATTGTGATTTAGCTCCTTTAAGACCACAGTTTTGAAACCTTTATGTATGTGTACTCAATAAATGACTTCATTCATATTCACATCCATCATCCCCTCTAAAATAAATTCATATCTCTGCTTCCAATTAAGGTAGAATGTTCATTAAGCGATTGTATTGCACGAGTTCACTCAGTTCAGTAATGAACTCTGGATAGACCAAGCACCTATACTTTACAACGCAATAACTTTGATTCTAACATGAAACTGGGAGTACAGTTCATTACATCAATACCTTTACTTCATTCCATAGTGACAATTTCTGGTTTGGTTAAACATGTAATAACAATAAGCCATTTGATTGCTTGATAAACAGATAAATTTGTGGGCAATTAATGAGTGTCAGCTATTTATTTTTGGGAATGAGTTGGGGGACATCAATCTTTGGTAACTTGGTGGTGTCTTGTACATCATAATAATACACTACAACCTAACACTAGAGATAACATATAGCCCCCCCCCACATTCACCTCAATATTTGATTTGAAATTTATAAAACAAAAGGTAGGACATAAAACCTATATACCTGTTTCCAATATATAATTACAGGCAGCTAAGAAGTTGGAAAAAGTAAGAAGAAAGGCAGAGGTTATTACAGAAGATGTAGATGTTTCTGAGAAGGAAAAGTGGCAGCAGATCAAACAGTAAGTTTATTTAATTTTGCTTTCTGTATTTTTTCGAGATTACCAATCTTACTTCGATCGTGATTGATTTTTATAAACAAGTTTTTACATCACACCCATTGACATCAAGGGGATTAAACTATCCCACAAAGGAGAAAACATTTATTGTTTTGGGGCTTAAAATAAAAAAGGATATCTTGTTGTCGATCGAAGCAAGTCAGGTAGTCAGTGTAATTAGGTGTATAACACAAAAATCTCATTAAAACACAGATTCTATTTCGTTTCTATTTTATAGTTCATAATTTCATTTTACTAGTCTTTCCTACACTAGGATCTGGAAGAGTTGTTATCATTGACTTTTCTGAATGATGTGATTGATTAACCAATGAAACGGTCTGTTACGGCGAGCGTTAGGCATGTTTTGCACGGAACTGTGAGTAATCCACTAGTAACATCAATGCTGATTGGTTAATTAAATGTCTGACATCATAGGGTCAAAAGCCACTCGTATGACCAGAGACACAACCTATCGTTAGATCTTCATGCAGTGTAGGCCGTCGAAAGTATAAAAAACGAAACGAAGTCGATCTGTATTTTAATCAGATTGTTGTATAAGGTTGATGATCACTTATAATTAATCCAATCAATTATTTACAATAATCAAGTTTACAAATAGTAATACCCTCATCACAGACAATGTATTTGGATTTTGACTTTGATTTGCCATGTCTTAATATCCGATTTAGCATATTCATGATCTGATGTTTGCAAATCAAATCAGGACATGTCCAGTATAAATGGGTGAATTAAAATCCCTGACGTAGAGGATGACATTTTAAAATTTGTGAAATAGCCAACTGTGGGAATGAATTTCATCTGTATGCTTATTTACTCAATATTGTCCAAAGTCTTCAACATTGAAAACACATAAATGATATCCCATATTATTGTAAAAACAGAAACAACTGAAATGTAAATCAGTTTATATACATTCATATTATATTATTATCTGTGTTGCTACCCATTTGTGTCAATTTCTATTTCCCAAATATTAGCAATTTAGCTCTGTTAATCATCTTCAGTTTTTCAAAACCAAACACCCGAATTCTTAACCTCATCAATGACCAATTTTCAAGTCTTGCCCACCCCCAAATTTCCTCTCTTTTTTTTAAATTCATAAAACCAATATTTCTCTTCTATCATTTACAGATTATATAAGAAGGCTGGTTTATTGAAAAAGGATAAGAAAGAAGTGACATATGTCGTCGGGAAGCGTGGTGTAGGGAAACGAGTTAGTCGACCATCAGGAGTCACTGGTCCCTTCAGGGTTGTTGATCCTCGAATGAAGAAAGATAAAAGAAAAAGCAAAATGGCTAAGAAAAAAGGTGGAAAAAATAATAATAGGAAAAGAAGATAAACTAAAACTTTATTTAATTATTTGTAAAAATTGTAAATAAACATCTTTACGTCTTATTTTGTCTGTATGCTGACCAAAATGCTCACTTAAGGGCTATTAAATTGGGTCTGTCCGGCCGCTGTTTGTACACGAATAGGGTGAAAATATGTTATATCAAGGTTGTGGACCTTATAGAGGTCACAATTTTGAACCGATTTTGACGAAACTTGACATGCATGTTTATAACCCAAAGATCTTGGTTCCTTTCGATATTTGCGCCTATCGGAAGGTAATTTCCTGAATTATGGCCCCTGATTGTCCGAAAAATCACCTTTTTATACGCCCACATTTTCATGTGGACGTATTATGTCGTCGCCCCTGTCCGTCCGGACGTCCGTCCGTCCGTCCGTCCACAATTTGTTTGTGGACTCTCTACAGGTCACAATTCTTATCCGATTTTGACGAAACTTGAAATATAGGTTTATCCCCAAAAGATCTCGGCTGCTTTCGATATTGGCATGTATCGGATCAAAACTTCATGGATTATGGCCCCTGATTGTACGAAAAATCACGTTTTTAGCTTGTGGACCCTATAGAGGTCACAATTTTGAACCGATTTTGATGAAACTTGACATGCATGTTTGTAACCCAAAGATCTTGGTTCCTTTCAATATTTGCGGCTATCGGAATGTAATTTCCTGAATTATGGCCCCTGATTGTCCGAAAAATCACCCTTTTTAGCTTGTGGTCCCTCTGGAGGTCACAATTATTATTCGATTTAAAAAACCGTTTGATTATATCACCGTTACACCCTAAGGAAGGTTGAGTTCGAATTTCGGGAAAATCGGACGAAAATTGCCATACAAAATGGCCACCGTTTGTACGCGAATACTGTTAAAAAATGGTATATCAAGGTTGTGGACCCTATAGAGGTCACAATTTTGAATCGATTTTGATGAAACTTAAAATTCATGGTTATAAGCCAAAGATCTTGCTTCCTTTCGATATTTGCGCATATCGGATCGTAACTTCCTGAATTATGGCCCCTGATTATACGCAAAATCGCCTTTTTTTTTAGCTTGGAGGTCACAATTATTATTCGATTTAAAAAACCGTTTGATTATATTACCTTCACAACCTAAGGAAGGTTGAGTTCGAATTTCGGGAAAATCGGACGAAAATTGCCATACAAAATGGCCGCCGTTTGTACGCGAATACTGTTAAAAAATGGTATATCAAGGTTGTGGACCCTGTGGAGGTCACAATTTTGATTCGATTTTGATGAAATTTGAAATTCATGGTTATAACCCAAAGATCTTGCTTCCTTTCGATATTTGCGCATATCGGATCGTAACTTCCAGAATTATGTCCCCTGATTATACGCAAAATCGCCTTTTTTTTAGCTTGGAGGTCACAATTATTATCCGATTTAAAAAAACGTTTGATTATATTACCGTTACACCGTAAGGAAGGTTGAGTTTGAATTTCGGGAAAATCAGACCAAAATTGCCATACAAAATGGCCGCCGTTTGTACGCGAATACTGTTAAAAAATGGTATATCAAGGTTGTGGACCCTGTAAAGGTCACAATTTTAATTTGATTTTGATGAAACTTGAAATTCATTGTTATAACCCAAAGATCTTGGTTCTTTTCAATATTTGCGCATATCGGATCGTAACTTCCTGAATTATGGCCCCTGGTTATACGCAAAATCCCCCTTTCTTTAGCTTGTGGTCCCTCTGGAGGTCACAATTATTATCCAATTTAAAAAAACGTTTTATTATATCACCGTTACACTGTAAGGAAGGTTGAGTTTGAATTTCGGGAAAATCGGACCAAAATTGACAGACAAAATGGCCGCCGTTTGTACGCGAATACTGTTAAAAAAATGATATATCATGGTTGTGGATCCTGTATAGGTCACAATTTTAATTCGATTTTGATGAGGAAGGTTGAGTTCTAATTTCGTGAAAATCATACCAAAATTGCCGGACGAAATGGTCGCCGTTTGTACGCGAATAGTGTAAAAATATGGTATATCATGGTTGTGGACTCGCTACAGGTCACAATTCTTATCCGATTTTGATGAAAAGTCACATTTCTAGGTTGTGTACCGTCACACCATAATCATTGTCGGTTTCGAGTTTCATTAATATCAGACTGGAACTGACCAACTAAATGGCTGCTCCCAATACAGTATGAAATACAGGACTTAAAGATGTAGGAAAAATCACTTTCGGTATTGCTTGTTCTCTGTCCATCTCTCGAAAATGTGGGCGTATCCTGCCTGGCAGTGCCAGCCTATCTTTTAGCTTGTGGTCCCTCTGGAGGTCAAAATTGTTAACCGATTTAAAAAACCGTTTGATTATAGCACCGTTCCATGGTTATGAAGGTTGAATTCGAATTTCGTGAAAATCTGACTAGAATTGACCGACAAAATGGCCGCCGTTTGTACACGAATAGTGTGAAAATATGTTATATCAAGGTTGTGGACTCTATAGAGGTCACAATTTTGAACCGATTTTGATGAAACTTGATATGTATGTTTATAACCCAAAGATCTTGGTTCCTTTCGATATTTGCACCCATCGGATCATAACTTCCTGAATTATGTCCCCTGATTGTCCGAAAAATCGCTTTTGTTAGCTTGTGGTCCCTCTGGAGGTCAAAGTTATTATTCGATTTTAAAAACCGTTTGATTATATCACGGTTTCATGGTAATGCAGGGAGACTTTGAATTTCGTGAAAATCGGACCAGAGTTGACGGATAAAATGGCCGCCTTTGTACGCGAATTGTGTGAAAATATGTTATATCAAGGTTGTGGACCCTATAGAGGTCACAATTTTGAACTGATTTTGATGAAACTTGAAATACATGTTTATAACCTAATGATCTTGTTTCCATTGCATATTTGCCCATATCGGATCGTAACTTCCTGAATTATGGCCCCTGATTGTACGAAAAATCACCCTTTTTAGCTTGTGGTCCCTCTGGAGGTCACAATTATTATCTGATTTAAAAAAACGTTTGATTATATCACAGTTACACCGTAGTTATGGGTGAGTTTGAATTATGATTTTCTGATGATTACTTAAAATGCAACAACTCTTGTTGACTGCCCGGACGATTTGGCTGCTGTGTGGGCGTATGTTTTGTTGCCTGGCAACCTATTTTTATAACTGTCAACCATACCAGTTGAATGAACATTAGGTAAGTCAGAGGAAAATTCTTTAAAAAAATTTCTGAAACCTCTCAGTTCAGGAAAATGTCCATTTCTGTTATACATGTAGGCAGAAGGATTATGCAAACTGTTTTTATTGCAACATATTGTACTTGTGGCAGACCCTCAAGGCCTGTAAATTATGATGTAGATCAACTATAGAGAAGGGCAAGGTGTTGTGTGGTATATTTTTAGACAGAAGTGATGAAAGAAATGACTTGAGGGCCTTTTGCCAAAAGGATCGCGGATTTATAAACAATAACTATGTATAATTCAGATTAGTCATTTACATTAAAATCTTGATAGATAACAATACAAAACATGTTGAAAGTAAACTATTGTCTGGCTGTTGGCTACAAATTGTACATGTTTTAATCAAATACTAACAATGAAGATTGAGGATTGCAAGGGTTCACGCAAGAATTTCTAATTAATTTGATTTCAAGGTCATATCTAGATCTGTTGTCCTTTTGTTTCACAGAAGTATTGGGGAGTCTTTCTATAGATAAATCAGTTTAAGATGACTTAATTTTATAAAGTTTATATGCAGTCGCGGATCCAGGATTTTTTGCAGGGGGAGGTCTAGGTTTGATAAAAGGCACTCAACCAATTAACGGGGGGTTTGGGGTCCCTCCCCCAGAAAAATTTGGTAAATTAGATTCAATTTGGTGAGTTCTGATGTATTTCCGGAAGGTAAATTCCAAAATTACAGGTCTAAAAGTCGCCAATAAAATCGCATAAAATATTTTCAAGTCTGAGCAAGGGGGGGGGTCTGGACCCCCCCTCTGGATCCGCGCCTGATATGCATTCCACCTGCATTATTGGATCAATAGTGCACTGCAATGTTAACATAATGTGAACCAATAGAGGTAGAATGGTGCCTTTTACTCCTTTTATAGACCCATTCACACTAAATAGGAAATATTTTTTATCAAGATATACATGTACTTAAACTAATTTTTTTTTTATAATACTTAAAAAAACAATTTTTCTAGAATTTAATTTGCAGAAGGAAGGTCCATGATATGATGTAATCAATCCGCCGCATGATGTTGCCCTTCTTGGTGACATTAGCAGCCCAGCCAATATTTGCTGCTGATCAGTGTGGTGCTGTCTCTCTGCCTTACGCGAAAAGGTCTAGAAATATATGGTTTTCTTGACCCTGACAGGATTAACCAAAGTAAAAATTCATTCAGTTATATCATGTAGTGTTGTTTTATAGGAAACAACACGAGCTCCTTTTCATGTTGCGACAGATAGTATCTGTTCTTTTAATGGTCTTGAGCAAGACATTGCATAAATATATTGAAACAAAACTCGGGCTAACATCCTCATGCAGTACCAATATATTGACCATTACATGACAAGGAGTAGGGTCGCCAATCAAACCCTGTGGGTTTCCTGCCACGGCTATAAAGACCCTAACATGCAAGCAAATCGTGGAAATTAAATTACCTAGTTTTTGTCAAGTAGACGTTAAACCCTATGAACCACACTTTCAAAATCTTTTGTTGGGCATTTCAATTTTCATTTCTTCTTTCCAAGGTGACCCATTGCCAGCTATTTAAGAACTGATTTCATAGCTTCGAAATTTAATAATCCTCTCTAAATGTTTATGATGCCAATTCCTTGAATATTAACGAATGACAGCAACCAAAATCACACCAATGAATCCAACATTTTCATAATGGAGTGTAAATATCACCCCCAAGCCCTTACTGTAATCGAGACCCATACAGTGAAATTTTGACCAGCGCAAAAGCATAGAGATTAAAATTGTGAGTAATAATGACTTGATGTACATGTTTTCGAATATGTACATTTTGAGATGAACTACAACAGTACTTTGTACCACTCCATTACTTTTAGTCTGCCATCATAATATCCCTTCATTGTATGAATCAATAGATATTTTGCTGAACAATACTGGAAACCCCCCAAAAGATGCCTGAACTGGTAAAATTCAAACAATTCTTTTAAAGATATTACCAAGTGTATTCCCGCAAAATATCCACTCAATCTACACTATGAAAGAAAGCTGCAAGATTTTATTTCTTAGATCAATGGCTGATGCATTCATTTCAGTTTCTAAGTAAATTTACAATTACAAACAATTAACAAGAGAAAGTACTGCACTTGAATATGTTTTAATTATGTTGAAAGCATGACATTGTGGTTACAGTTTCTCCTATATAGCTAGCCAACTAACATAGAACAGTGATCAACATTAATCATATAAAGGTAGTAATCACAACACTGGACAATTACATCTATGATAATGTCTTCAATGAATATCCAGTATTTTATTACTGATATTCAGAGATGATCAATACTAACAATAACTACAGTAACAGAAGAGGCAAGAGGAAAAAGATTAAAACTTGGCAAAATATCAACCACAAACAAGGGATTATGGAATGGTAAATTTTGAAAATTAATTTTCACATGTAATATCCATATGTCTTCTAGGAGAGTAAGTATGGTGCCTTTTTCAACAAGTGATAAATACTTTCCCGAACAACCTGAGCAATAAAAAAAATCTTTGTCAATAAAACACAGCACACTATCTCTATAATTACTTTATTCATGTTAATTTACTGATATAAATATCAACCACAGCGGATAATCCCTTGCAAATGGTCTCAAATTAAAAACTGAAAATGGACAAACTGTAGCTATCTTCAAGTGCAAAAAAAAATATATATCCAGGGCAAAATAATCATAAGTTAAGGTTCTACAGTCAATTATACTTTAAGGTGAGCCAACTACAAGTACATCAAAGATAAGAAACATTACTTTAAAATAACATTTCTCATACAAGGTAAATATTACAGTAATTATGTCAAAAAATTGTCATTCCATGTCCACAAAGGTTTAAATAATTACCAAGAAGGAAAATGTATCCATTTATAAGACAAAATGTAATTAAGAATCAAAATTACACAAGAGTTGAGAAGTAATATTAATCACATTGGAATTATTGTGTCTTGGATCATGGAACTTCTACGTTTGTTCTCCCAAATTCCCCATGTCAATGAAAGACATTCAAGTTGGTCCTGCAGAGTTTCAACTTTACAAATATATCGTGCTGTGTTAATAATAAATGGTTCATCTTTATAGCTCCAACTGATCAGTTAAGTTTTTTTTTCTCTGGCTTTTAACTCAACACTAATCCTTGCCTCTTGTCAACCATTAACTGATTAGACACATAAGTAAATAAGGAGACAGCTATTAGCACTGATGTTATCAAGCCAGGACACGATACACCTTGGATTTCCACCCTGGTAGCAGGCTTTAGTCCTCTATAATTATGACAAATATAACACTTGTGAGCTTCAGACATGTAACGTATAAAACTTCAGTCCTTGGCTCTATCACTGGCCATAACATGAGCGCATTACTCTCGACAAAAACCACCAAAAGATACGAAAACAATACATTGATATAAAACAATAGTGTAGGGTACAAGAAGATATAAGTGTAATGTACATTCTACATACATACATAACATACATACAACAGCATAAGTGGTTAGAGCATGCCACATTTGCAATGGGATGAATTGGTTTCATTACAGCCAGAGTTAGAGACAAGAACCCACCCTCCTGGGTCCAATCATAACATATAGCAGTTTAATAAGAAAATTACAAATTTTTCAATATTTTTCGGTGTTCTAAGTACAGACATTTTTTACGACCCATCTTCCCCTTCACAATCTTGTAGTTGTTCTTTACTTGAAGGTTGGTCATCACCTGAAATATTTAATACAAGATATTAAAACGTGACAAATTTCATATGTCTACATCTCGCATAACATGTGCTCGTAATGTGGGTGTAACCACTTAAAACTTTAATCAGAAATGCTAAACCTTATTTCTAAGATTATTCTGTTAACTCAACTGAATTGTACATTCTTCTGAAGACACTACAGTAATCATCGCATTTGAAAAATTGGAATCAATTGGCTATTGATAACTGCAGTTCCTTAGGCTTGACATTAGAATACTGATGATGTCTCATTAGACCAACTAAATCGCATGCTGACAATGATGTCACATTCTGAACAGATAAAAATAAGACACCTCTGAATAATATTCCTGAAACCTGCAAATTACACATTTCTGCACACAGTCCTTGTCATAGTTTAAATTTATCCAACACAATATTTACCTTCTCCCTGCATGTCTGATGTCCATAGTGTCAGGTTATCTCGCAGTAACTGCATTATCAATGTGGAATCTTTATAACTATCTTCACTTAAAGTATCCAATTCTGCTATAGCGTCATCAAACGCTGCTTTTGCTAGCCTACATGCTCTATCAGGTGAATTTAAAATCTCGTAATAAAATACTGAGAAGTTAAGTGCTAAACCAAGTCGAATTGGGTGTGTTGGAGGCAATTGATCTGCAGCAGTGTCGCTTGCAGCTTTGTAAGCCACTAAACTATTTTCTGCTGCGCCTTTTCTGTCATTACCAGTGGCAAATTCAGCTAAGTACCTATGATAGTCTCCTTTCCTGAAATATCAATAAAACTGATTTTATTCTTGAATTATACAGCATTGACCATGCTCAAATTTAAAACGGATTTAAATTTTTTGTTTAAATGTGTTACCAGCAGCATTGTGAACTGAGCTAAAGGATACAACATTTGAGACAAATCTGTACGGTCATCATGGAATCACAAATTTTTACATTCAGATTTAGACCTGTACAAAACTTTACTGACTCTAAGAACAATCATGCAACAACTATTACTTGATAATCTGTGGAGTTCTTTAAAAACTACACAGTACATTCATTAAAGTCAAACGAGTTTACAAAGCTTCAACAAAAGGGTAAATAACAGGGGAAAACCTGGATCATCTCTATAAGAAAGCGTTTATTGTATAAAATCAGAAGTCAAAAGAATCCTGCACAGAAAGACTTATATGTGTCTCAATTTGTGGTTACCAATTACGGACACTCCTCGTCTTGTGTGGTGTCCATTTGGGCTGACTGAATAAATGTGGTTTTATGGCTCATCAGCACCAACTGGGCAATATTGCATCAAAAGTTGGAATAAACACTACACAGTATGGCAAATATTACTCCTTTCAGTCTACGATTTGAATCCGACAAGTCAAAAGTTACTTCTTAGAATATAGGAAAATACTCTTAGTTTCTACACAAAGTTCATCAATTCTTTCTCAAGTTGTTTTACCGTATAGTTTATCCTGGGTAGTAGCATAACAATATTTGACACCTGCTGTATACATCTGGCATAAAAAGGCGTTGCAGTTGGAATTGAAATGGGGGTTTAACTAACACATTACATTTCTGACCCAATCTTGCCATTTACTTACATTTTATAATAAAAAACTTTAGATTCTCCTGATTCAGCATTCGTAATTAAATGCTTTTCCAGTACTAATAAAACTTCATTACAAATACCCTTCAATTCATTTTCAATCTGAAACAATAAAAATATCATATGAAGAAGAATCAATGATTAACAGTTGGTGGAAACATAAAGCCACTTGTCACTGATAGTCACAAGCTCAAGCTTTGTGCAATGCAATTTATTTTTTCAACCAAATCTTTGTCTATTTTCTTTATTTTTTTTTCACCTGACTATAAATTCTACCCTTTCCTCACATTTCTACATGTAAAAGCTTGATGTATGAACAATGTACCGGTATTTTTGTGGACACTAACCATCCCCAATGGCGTTAATTTCAGTAGGGATGGAAATATGATGTATGCAATGAAAAACCGAGGACTTAGTCAATTTCCTGCAGATTGTGACCTCTAAGCTCTTGGAATTTCACTGGCTAATTATTATTGTAGCCTTGGTCTGATCGTTGAATTATACAGGATAATAACAGACACGAGACTTGATAATGAAGTACAGTAAGCTTGTATGAACAAGCAAAATATTGGATAATTTTAATGTTCAACTCCCATCAATTTGTACTCACCAATATTCTGTAGTCTTTGATCATAGCAGTTTTTTCTTCTGTTGACTTTCCATCTTCTTTCTGTTCCATACTACTAATTATTCTCCATGATGCTCTTCGAGCTCCTATCACATTTTTATAAGCTACTGACAACAAATTTCTTTCTTCTACTGTTAAATCTACATCCATTTCAGCTACTTTTTTCATGGCTTGTACCATTTCTACAACAAATTTAATTTTATATTACTATATGTTGGTTTCCTTTACAAAAAAAAAAACAAAACACTGCAACTCAGACTATTCTTTATTTTCTTGTGTTTCTTTCATCAAGATTAATGGCCTTTTGAAATTTACTATGCATCAGTAGCCTATTTTACAGGGTCATAAACTTAAATAGATGTGCAAGGGAGTACAAAATCTTTAGAACATATTTCTGAATTTAAAAAAAGGATATCTTCAGACAGGTACCATGTTTTTTCAATTCTAAGTCAACTGTTTTAGGATATTTTTTTCATAATCATCAATAAGCTAATATTCTAACAAAAACTTTGGTTGGCTATAGCAGTAATGTCCCATATACTTAACATACAAACAAATACTATCTCAATTCCCCAGTATTAAGATTCCCATAATATGAAAACTCAGAAAAGGGACCAGTTTGACAATAGTTTCCATTTGAATAATAACATTGATAAATGAATCAGAATTTTATGTGTACTTGTATCCTGCAAATATATACACCTGCTGGGCTTGAAGATAATGGTGGACAAAAATCAATAAATGGCTGACTTAAGGTCTTGCTCATAAATTTTAGGTCAAGAAAAAGGGTTTGGAATATATCGTTACATTTGGAGACCACAGTCCAAGACATGAAAAAGAAACAATTTATGTTATTGCATTTCCCATTTTATAACAGTTAATATACTGTGTAATATAATTGACAGAATGAATGAATGCATGGAATGTCATGGCCACTGGGCTTACTACTGCCTCATTTTCAATTTACAACTCAATTGACTATCATCAAGTATCACTATGTAGCTTTTTACAACTGTCAAAATTCTGAGAAATGTTTAATTTCCGGTGCTTGTATTTAATGTACAACACAATAACAGGCAAAAGTAACGTTTTAAGGTTATGAATCATGAAATGAAAATGTGTCCGTAGCAAAATGCTAAGTGGGTTGGGCACGAAGTCAGAAAATGTTACTTCCGATATCTGACAGTGTAAAACTTCAAATGGAAATTACTCATAAAGCCGACTTGGGCCTCTCAATAAGTTACGACAATGCCTAAATATCGTGTCAATCTAATATGACAGGAAATCGTATTCTTGTACATAGAAAGGGGAATAAACGGGACAGTAAATTGTGATCACAATATTCACAGTGAGTCACGACAAACATGGCGTCCATTTTGAACATAACCATGGACACTGACAGTCGGAGTACAATAAACATTATTTGGGAAGCGATGAAATAAGTATAAATAATAAAAGGAATTTCAGTGGCGATAGTAACATTTGGCTTGGAAAATATTATCAACACCACGATTGTGACAGTGGGGGTAGATCCGTTGCTTGAGACTATTCTTCTGGAAAAATATTATATTTGCTTGCATGCTAACCGGTCTTGACAAACCGCAGTTGAGTACTTGCATGTATTCCTTATCATATTTTAGAGTACATACCATCATATCTTTCTGCTTGTTCCGCCAATTTGGCTTGGTAAACACGATCCTCCCTCTCAGCCATTATGGTCGTGACAGATGGCTAAATTTAAGGGTAGATTGCACAGGATTTAGATACTACAAACCCAGTTGACGACCAATATGGCTGCACCCGCCAATGTTAAAAATAGTTCCAGACAGTTCAGGTGAATGTATTCATGCGCCAAAGTAACAGGTCTCAGCAAGCCTGACAATTAATCGCATGTGTATGCCGATTAATTGTTTTTCGCGCGTCGATCGTTTCTAACAAATATTTAGTGTGGATTAAGTCCTTGTTTCTAAATAATGTGATTAACAGCTTATGTATTACATGTGTATTAATAATACACAGTAGCGACACTAGGATTACTATTTAGTCTTAAATAGCCTAACTTCAAAGAGTACCGGGTAGCTGGTTTGGTAAAATTATTATGCCTATGATGATTTAATAAAAAAAAAAAGAAATTAAAATATGACAGAAAAAAAGAGTTTGTTTTGACCCTCTTTCTGGACAAATATTTTACAATGAAAAAATAAAAGAGAAGAAATGTAGCCTATTGTCCAGAATCTATAGGCTATAATATAGGCCTATATTTTGGTGGGGATACACAGCTGTTTTCCTAATTTCTAATAGGCCTACCACCCCACCAAGGTGACCCATCTGTAAGCCTGTAAGTCCCCATTTTCCAGTCGCAATAAAAAAAAATAGAATTTTATGTATAAATTAACAATTCAGTAGCCTATTTTGATCAGAGGCCTATAGGCCTATTGCTGTCGATCGATCCGTCCGTTCGCTGTCTTACATAAGTTTCTGAACATGGGGAGATACACATATTCCATTCAAAGAATTCCTTACAATTATTGAAATATTCATGAAAACTTTAACAACAAACGTAGGCCTAATCATCCGATCTGTTAGCAATATATTAGAAAAAGATTGAATGTTAGGCCTACTAGAAAAATATGCCTCTATATTGATGACACAAGATTGGCGTCAGACATTGATTATTAGTTTACAAAAAATGTTATCCATTACACTGAGCTATAGAAATTTCGACTTCACGAAAAACATGATGAAACAAATAATGTTCGATGCCATAAAACTGTCGCACAATGCACCGTGGCCCGAGATCAGAAAGTCATCGGACTTCAGATACTTTATTTTGCAGAATAGAAAGTTAAAAGTGTTTCCCCCCCCCCCCCAAAAAAAAAATATTATATTACATTTTGTTTTCACCGTACCCGCCTTAAAAGAAAGTAAAAACAGACCTATAACTGCAATTCGACTCTCCTATAATCGCAATCCGCCTCTCCTACTCCTATAAGCGGAAAAGTGTTTCATGAAAAAACTGCACTCGTCTTAACTCCCGTTTTACGCCCCATCCGATCAATCAGACCTGTCTCATGTGCATTAAAAAGACGTTTGGAATGAACGTAAACATTGCCAGTCCCCTGGTGTTACGATATTAATGATTTATTTTATGATCAGTAGGCCTATAGTGGAATACCGCGTTTTATCAGTGAAATAAAAGTGTTATTCCACTGGCTAGCAGTAGTCCATGTTGTTTACCTAAAATGATTGTAAAATCATAAAATAAATAGCCTAGAACATTTTATTTCATATCTAAGCAAGAAAATGTTTATATTTTCACGAATGCAAATATAAGTTTTCAGGCTTCTCGGTGAAATAAAATATGTTATTCACTCTAAAACGACAAATATCCTCTATTTAGCGTCATTTCTTCAAAGCCAACAAAAGTATTACTTCTTACCTTGCTTGTAAAACAGACATTTTTTTATCCCCATCTTAGATCAATTCGTATTGTTATTGTTTCTTATGTTTCAATTTCATTACAATCATTATATATATATTTCTGTACGTTGTCATTTATTAGTTAGATATAATTAAAGAAGCATTATTATGTACATGGTTTTAGATAAAGAGCTGTCCGATCTCGGTATTATATCTAAAATAGGTGGCGCTAATGCACAATGAATACATGTATTTTGAAAATTTCATTCAAATTACTTTATTTTGCGCAAAGTTATCAATGGTTCAATCCTTAGCATCGCTTCTCCACTTTTAAATTAAATCATTAATTGCCCGAACCGTTCTATTAAAATCGGAGCCATCTTACGGCACCAAGAGTTGACCATAAAAACATGCAGAAGGCAGATTTTAGCTCTTACAAGATGACTGTTTAATAAATGGCTATTTTCAATTCATTCTCGAGTTGTATGTGTTTTGATTAAACTGAGCAAGAACTGTGTTGGCATAAAAATATTTTCTCTTGTGTAAGCGTAACTTGATTCCATTTCAAATTGTGGGGTAACTGTAAAACCATTACTCTTAAAAATTGTGAAATTAGCTCATTGATCTGGTCATGCAATCCTTACATCGCTTCTCCACTTTTAAATTAAATCATTAATTGCCCGAACCGTTCTATTAAAATCGAAGCCATCTTATCGCACCAAGAGTTGACCATAAAAACATGCAGAAGGCAGATTTTAGCTCTTACATGATGACTGTTTAATAAATGGCCATTTTCAATTCATTCTCGAGTTGTATGTGTTTTGATTAAATTGAGCAAGAACTGTGTTGGCAATAAATATTTTCTCTTGTGTAAGCGTAACTTGATTCCATTTCAATTGTAGGATCAGAACATAACTTCGACCACAATTTCTACTTTCAATCATTATCCGGAACAATATAGCCAACTAACAAGACGCCGGTCAGCCTGTCTATACCATTTTCTTATTTGTTTTTTCGATATCGAAAATGGTATAAGCATGAGGATTTAATTAGGCCTACGGCACTTCATTGATGTAATACAATTGTAGGAATGGTCACCGATATGTTAATACACAAAACTGGTTAATTTTATGTGAAGCCCTGTGTGTAATATTATATTAGAGAGGGGGCTTGTAGGTAATGACGTATAGGTAATGACGAGTGGGGTTGGGATGGCCTAGTGGTCTAGAGTGCCGCGCTTCGACCTCTAGCTGGCCGGTCACCTCTGGCTTGCGGCTGTGGTTTCGAGCCCTGGTGTGAGCGTATGTGGCATGGAGATAGGGGCTCCTTCTCAACCTCGTGGGTTTCCTCCGGGCACTCCGGTTTCCTCCCACAGCAAAGACCCCTGCGCGTGCGCTAAGATAATGAAAATGGGAAAAATAAGACTTGTCTGCGATATCACCTTCGGTGGAAGCGGACGTTAAACACCAAGAACAACAACAGGTAATGACGTCTAGTTATTCGGACGGTAGGGCCTACGGAAATCTGAGGTCCCCGTTAAAAATTAAAGGGATAATAACACACTTGCTGGCTGGGCAGCCCCAGAAAATAAATAATCCTTATTCTAAGTACTAGATGTTTAAGTGTCCTACCTGTTGTGTAAATTATCCATTACATCCTATTATACTTGTCCAGAGAGTTCGAAAATATTTTTAAATCCAAGTCACATTTGAAAGGGTTTACGTTAGACTTTTTAAATCATTTAGTTGAATTTTTCCAATTTTTTAAATTAGGTATGTTATGATGAAATTTTTATCATCAATTATTTGGAATATTGTACGATTTGTTGACCAGAATAAAGATTGGGACATATTATTCATTTACAACAAGAGTGGTATTGAGCCTTCAATGTAACACAAGACCGTCTAAAATTTGTTTCTAAAGGCAAAGGAAATAAATTAGGAATATGAGGAAGGCGTGACGTCTAATTTCATGTTTGCGGCACACGTACATAATATGCAAAGGGAGATTACTACAAATAGTAACCACGATTTAGATACCCATTTTTGAAGATGCAAGAAAGAGTACTGATAGAAGCCCATTCCTAAACCCATCTGGAGTTACACATAACACACGTGTATGTTTTAATAGTGGTGCATATTGTATATCAGTGTTTAAAATACGGTAAGTGTGCAGTGTAAACCTCATGGGTTGTGTAGTAATGAGAACGACTCAAACAAACCTCATTTCATTTGTGTAGTAATGAGATAACAATGCTATAGTCTTTAATTTGTGCAATAACAAGTTAACACTGGGGTTGTGCAGTAAAAAGAGATGACACTAGGTTAAAGTGTATACCTTGTTCTTGAAATATATGTTTCTTTAAGTTGCTTTATGTAAAAAGTTCCTTTATTTTAAAAAAAAATCCTTTATTCAAATCCAAACATATTTAAAACCGAAGGGATAAAAGGAGTCATTAATCATAATTACATTTTATCTGTAATAATCATAATCTACTTTCCTAGTGGTATTCTTGTGACTGAGGCATGGCCAAATATAAGATGTAAAAATTATTGCACATTAATCAACTTTTCATACATTAGCTCTTTGTCAGTGGTGAATAGTAAAATGTTTGATTTACATAAAGCCCCCTCCACCACAATTTGACAAACTGACAGTAAGTAATACTGTAGTCTTGGGCATCATGGTCAAAAGAAGGTGTAATGTATTTCAGACTGGAACCACTGTTCACCTTTCTCATAGAAGAACAAACACAAATATAAATCAATAAGGTATTTTAATCAACTTTATATTTCACAGGTACAAACAACCCCTGTTCATAATATAATAATATATATAATAGATCAATCACTTTTTAACAAGCCTGGCCGTTCCAAGCCATCAATTTCAACAATAACATGCATATCATGTATTCAATTACTGCATAATATAAATATATATATAGAGAGAGAAGAGTTTCGTCAGCTCAGTTTTAAGTAAGTCTGGAATCACAGATCACAAAATACAAAGAAGTTGATCTAATACAAACAATAGTCACAACTGGTTCCACAAATGTATTTACCACAGGAGAATGGAATCTAATGACAATAAATGATGGTGATTTGCACAATATACAATAGGTTACCAGGTAACAAAATATAAGCCCATCAATACCATGTCACAAATGTGTGATGTGCAGCAGAGTGAAGGCGAAGCCAGTTGATAAACATGGTCATATTACTATTAGAAACAAATTTTGTTCCGATGATAATATTGAACGCTGTCCTATCCACAGAAATTGCTGACGAGATTATCAACAGAAAGATGAACGGCAATTTGGTATGCTTTAAAAATGGTGTTATAATAAAATACATTGTGTACATAATGATATAATTATAATGTATTTAAGGCAATCTACTAATGAATGATACAAATAAGTATAACTGGAAGGTCAATTCAGAGTCTTAAAAAATTCACAATTTTGTTTTTTTTCTAAAATCAAAATGGAAACAAAATACTGGGTTTTTACAATTTATTTTAAGAAATAAAGTGACTGAATGCCAAAATTTTATGTTCCAACAAATTCAAACACTTGTTTGATAAAATTGATAAATAAATATCCTATGAAAGCAATACACCATTAACAGGAGTAATTTCTTAGGCTCTCTCTATTCTTTTACTCTACTATTATGTTTGTAATTAAATTACAAATGTACATCAAATATATAGAGAGTTGACAAGATTGAATCTTTAAAAAGAAATCTCAGTCCAAAAATGATTCAATTCCATTCAGTGTTTACAAAAAGTGTTTACAGTGTTTACTTTGGGTAAAATATTTTTGATGGACCTCGCTTTAATCTGATTTAACCAAGGCTGTGAAATTATTTATATTTTGATTTCTTAATTAAATATTTAAAAATCAATTTGAGTACATTTTAGAGTGAAATAAGCCATGAAAAACAAAGATATTATGCAACAAATGACTATCAACAGCTTGAAATTCACAATATGGGTCAAGTAAAAAAAAATGTCCTGAAGTTTATAATAAATTGACTGAATCCCTTTAACAATATTATCTTTATTTATGGTACATATTACATGATATAAAATATACTAAATGATGAAATAAAAAGATTAAATACCGGTAAGGCAATAACACAGAATGACAGAATGGCAACTTATATTTCAGCAGTTTATTTGGAAAATATGAGTTTTCTATAATGGTTGCATGATGATATATTATTAAATATGAACCTGCCATGACTATTTGTAAGGATACATTCTTAAGATCAACTGATTAAACGCTGAATATTAATTACAGTATGAATCCAAACTTGTTGAATGTTCATGAACTATCAAATGGGGGTATAAATTTGAGAAAGCTAAAGCATCAATAACCAAATGGAATGCATAATATTATTATATTAAAAAGCTGTTCTCATTTTAAAGAGAAATATAATTTCCTACTTTATTCAGTAAGACATTTTGTGGGTTATACGTCACCAATTTCCTACTTTTTTTAATAAGACATTTTGAGGGTTATACATCACCAATTTACCTAGTTTCCATAGATTTTAAATTATTTGCTCTATGCAAAACTTCAAAAAATTCCTTCCAGCAGTTCTAATTCAATTTCACTTACTTCCTCACCAGGTAGATAATAGACATTCATTTCTATTTTTGGCATTACATAAATTAATGAGCCACCAAGTTCTGTGGTTCTAATAAAATATAAAATCTGTCCTATATCCAATTTCATTGACCCCTATTTATTCTTTTTTTTTTTTTTTGAGGGAGTGGGGATGTCTCGATAATTTACATTAACATTACCAACTTTTACATGATTGTTTTGGGGTTTTTTTTGTAAATGAAAACTATTAGTGACTAGATATTAAATTGAAAAGTTAAACCTTGACCTTGGTAAGATGTTTTGTTAAATTATTCAAAATGTCACCATTTAACTAAATCTCTATTATAAATGAATGTACATATCAGATTCAGCCCAATCAAGCACTAAGAACTGAAATAAACCCTTACCAAAATCTTAATTTTATTATTAAATATTATATTTTCATTTAATATAATAAATCTAAACCTAAAGGCAATTCCATTGGCTTTAAAAGACAGAAAAAAGAATTGTATTATTAAAAATAAAATTGATGGCTATGGCTAGTTATCTGTTCATATCTGCTAATCCATTTGTACTCAATTCTCTTTAAATCACTGGGCATGTAACACTTAATCATAGCTACTCCTCTCCTTCATATCATGGAATCGTTTGCGTAAGGTCTCGCGCAACTCTAATCTTTTTCGCATCATTGACGTATGATCTGCTTTAAATTGCTGAATTTCCTCCTCTGATATACCTTGTCCATCCTCTTCCGCTGTACAACAATCCTGGATGGAATGTAAAAAGTATAAAAAGCTAATAAAGTTTCACAATCATTATCATAAATATCAATGATAAGGCATTTTGATGAAAAAGTGTTGCATTGTCATCTGATATGCAAATAATAAATCAACATTCGATGATCCAGTGCCATTCGTCACTGTTAATACTGTTTCCCGTGGTTACGTACTTGATAGTCTTGTCTAGTGCTCATTTCCTGTTATCAATAGAATTTCTTCCATTTATCACGTGAAATATGAACAAGGGGAAATCATTGACACAGCTGTATCTGAGAATCAGGATCTTTTTTGTGGCCTTATTAACTTTCTTTTTATTTAATCACATGTGGCACTGGCCACTTTTGATGACACAGCAGTATATTGTGTGGCCTAAGGTAGCTTCTTATTTCTTATATAGCAACTGAATCTTTCTCTCTTTTGACAAATAACTAAAATTAAGATAAAATATTTTCAAGTCCGTTATTTTTGTCAGCTCTAAATATAACTATGGAATAGTCAATTTTACTCATTACTTACCTCCAGCATGTCTAAAAGAGACAGTTGACTTCGCGAACATTCTGATTCATTTGTATGGCACTGTAAAATAAAACAACAAGTTGTTGAGGAAATCAATCTTTGGGAATAATCTTTATCATGGTGATTTTATACATCCACAAGCTATGTTCTTTTACAGAGTTACCTCCTTGTCACCCAAACATTGTAAACACAGCGCAGGTAATTAAATAGGTTTTTTTTTTCCATATATTTTTCAAACTGGATTGGGTTGCTTGGCAAAGAACATGCAGGAACCTTATCAAAATTCAGACTCCCACATCAATTTTAAGCAAACTTTTTGTGTCTTCATCGCTTCATTCAAGGAATTTCTTATGTGCATTCACCACAGGCATCAATTTTTGTGCATGAATTAAGTAACAAGACGCATTTTGCAGTATCAATGGCAAGTGGGGACTGGAAGTGTATAGTATACACAAAAGAAAGACAAATGCATGTTCTAAGAAGGTAAATAGTAAATGGTTTACCTGATGTGAACTTGTCGGACAAGGTGAGATAGAGTTAACTGATAAATCAACATTATTAAAGCTATCTAAACTATCGGTTAAAGATTCTGAACATTCACCAGCTGAAAAAAAACCAACAACATTTCAATATTCAATTAACATTATTTTCTCTTGAGAATAACATCCCATAAGGTAAACATTCTCCCAAATAGATTGTCTTCTTTTTGCAGCGATTCACTTTACTGTGCTTCAAGAACCTTGTTGTAATATAATAGACAATGATAAAACAACCCAATCAAAATTAGCTATATACTTCTGTTACTGCATAATTATTGAAATAAAAATGTTGTCATACTCATAGTATTCTTTTTTTTAAATTTCAAGAACTGAAATTGCAAAACTTTTTCCTTGAAATGAGGCTTTTTGGGAAAGTGTACAATTTATCATTCAAATTTTAACAATACATATTATTACCACAAGTATCATTATGACATTTGATTAAACATTTATTACGCTGTAATAAGTAAAACTGAAACGCTAATGTTATGGGAAATATGTAATGTATAGAAAAGAAGAAACACTCCAAATAGCCCTTGAATGAAGTTTGTTTGCATTTGAATGGTTCCATATAAAAATGTGAAACTTGCACTGGACAAAGTAACGGGATTTTAAAATTCAAGTTGTGTCTTGGGCCTATAGATACTGGAGCACTAATTTAATCTAATATGATGATGATCAGAGCACACATTGTGATAAAAGGACAACATGTAACAATTTCATTTCTTAAGAAGGCCCATTATAAAACAGTTATCGGTATAGTATATACTGCTCATAGTATTGAACAATATATTTACATGTCAAATCTCATTGTCAATTTTACAGTTTTCTTTAATTTTATGTCTTCCATGTACAATAGGCCTATTAATAGTTTCAGGTACTGTAAAGAATGACCGAAATCTCTGTGGTCCCATAACCGCGCTTACATTGGTAATTGGCCGTTAAGTGACCTATTAGTAGAAATTGGTATCGGCTAATCTTCGTATGGGTAGTTAGCAGTGGCATGTAATCGGAGGACCAGGAAAAAAACTACGAGGTTGGACAGACGACAATACACCTTGTCATGTGCAACCAGGGAATCAAAACCACGCCAGTTGACTCATAACAGACATTATGACTCAACGCCATCCAACCCCCCCACAGATATCAAGATATTGTGAATAATATTCAAAATTCCAAAATTAATATAAACTGAGTGTATATTTACAACTCAACCTGATTATCATTGATAATAGGTTGAATTGATGTGGTTATAACACAATGACTGAATGAAAGCAGAAATTTTGCAAGACACATGAAATTAAGAGGTAGCACGTGTGAGAATCGAATGCTATTATTAAGCAGATGATGTCGTTGAGCGATGGTTACTGCCCAAAAATGTTTGAGATTTCAATTTTTTTTTTTTAACTTCATCCATATATAAGGAGTATAAGACGAATGACGGATCTCAGCTGAAAAATGTATCGATAGTAATATTACTGCATGAATTTGATCCAGGTACAAGTCGGTAGCAGTCTGCACATTTTCATTCGATCGTACTTCGACAACAAGTAAGTTTGTATGAAAATTACTGACATAAATTCTAATTTTACTGACATAAATATGGATAAGAAGAGTTGTATCCATTTATCTTTGGTAAACATGTCTCACAGAAAAACTTTTGAAATAGCAACACTGATTTATACTGTGTAAATCTAACCATAAAATACAAATATTCTACCTACCTTCATGCGTACACACACCATCTGAGCAAATAATAACAGAGCCATCATGTGAACTCGGCATACTACAATTATCACAGTTATCTGCCCCAGAAGAATACCCACAATCACTGAGGCGGTACTGTATCTTCTGGCAAAGATTTTCAGAAATTGTCCTGGAATCCTCACAAGTTTCATGTGTTTGTGACAGTGATGGCGGATATGAACTAAAGTTTTCCGAACTACAACCATGATTTTCACAGCGATGAGAATGAGAGGTAACAAGTGGCTTTATCGGACCAGAAGAAAACTGAAAAAGAAAAAATCTATTATCAAGAACAAATCAAAGAATCTTAATAAATACAAGAAATGTAAATCGAGAAATCAGACCTCCAAAGTACATTTGGATGTCAATGAAAATTATTGTTTTTGCTGCTAAGAGGGCAAATCCACAAAGCAGTAAATGAAAACACAAGAACATCTAAGTTTTGTCATGATCATCTACATGTACTATCTATTTTTGATTGCCACAATATTTTGTCATGATCATTAAGTATCTATTTTTGATTGCCACAACTGTGCTTAAACAGATGCCTAACTGCAGAGTCAAGTGTCAAGGAATTACATTCCCTGGAAATCGTTGAAAATCACTGACACTTTTACTTGTGCTTATTTCAATAAAATAAAAATAATTAAAGGACTTTCTTGACCAAAAATAGGGTATAAATGTTACTAATACATAACAAGAGAAAGGCTGATGTCTTCCGCTGTAATCCCAAAATAAATAGATGACACATATTAATCATTTGCACATTTATCTTTTTCAAAACTATTGAGCAAACAAACTGATTATATAGTCTATACTTTGTCTAAGCAGAAAATGTTCACGATCGAACTGAGTCATGGTTTTGAAATACCTGGTAGTGTCATTATTCTCCATCATAAAGAGAGAGAGAAATGGTGTTTAACGTCCACTTGAAACAAACTAGGTCATTTTGGGGTTAACATATTGTTCAATTTTCTTTCAATAATTCGCTTGCATGTAGTGGTCTTTAGCAGTGGGAGCAAACCAGAGAACCCAGGGAAAACCCACCAGGTTGGATAGGTGACCCTACTCCTTTTCATGTTTAACCAGGGAATCGAAACCCTGACAGCGTGCTTAATGACGAACCTTATGATACAGCATGCATGTGCTAAACATTCGGCCATTCAACAACCCAGTTAGAATAAAAGTAATCTTGTCCCACAACATCGACCAATGAAATTGTTTAGGTTTATTGGAAAATGTTTATCATTGAACTCAGTCAAAACATTAATCTAATGAACATCTACCCACACCAACTTTAAACATAATGGAATAACAAGAAAAAATTTAAATTAGCCATTTATATAGTAAATACTATTATACAGCATTTCAGGGATAACTTTCTCTTTTAAACGTAATAAGGTAAACAAAAAGACCATTGTCTATAACTTTTTAACTATTTTATTATGCTTTGTGGGGCCTCACGATGGCTAAGTGGGTAAGACGCTGGCTCACTAGCCTGGAAGTTGATCCCTGCATTGGCCGAAAAAGTTCATTCAGATTTTCTAGCGTTGATTCCCCTTGTCAGTGATGCAGGACCACTGTCTAGTCATTTATATAGGAAGAAAAACAGAGGTCCTGTGTTGGCATGTACGTAAAAGATCCATTGAGTTGGAAGCAAAATATCCCTCATAGCACACTGAATGGTGTATGCCCGTTTTCATTAGCCCAGTTCAAAGCAGAATAGGATGTTAAACTCCATTTCATTTATTATGCTTTGTGGTAGAGTTTGCCCACTTTCTTTCTATTAAAAACCACTTGTGGAGATGAACGTATTATTTAGTTACTGTGGCAGTGAAACATTGCTCTTAATTGTTGAAATGATAAATCATGTGACACTAGAAGCTAAATGCCATATTATTATTGGACAAGAATTGTGTATTTACCTGACAATGATTATTATCATCAATTCTCCTATTTTCTTTCTCTACCACATTATGTGTTTTTCCTTTCTTCTTCTTCCTCTTTTGTCGTTTCTGTAATTTCTTTTCTTCTTTTGCCCTTTCTTCCTCTAAAAATTCTTCACAGACTAACTCTAAATTAGACACCCCTTGTTTACATTCTAATGCCACCTAAAAATAGCAATATAAATCTACAGTGATCTTACGCAAAATTATTTCTATAAAAACAGGAAAGGCCAAGCAAAATCTCACCTGTATAGAGAGAGAGAGAGAGAAATGGGGTTTAACATCCACTCGACACAAACTAGGTCACATCGGGACCAACATATGGTTTAATTTTATTTCAATAATTCGCTTGCGCATAGGGGTCTTTAGCAGTGGGAGGAAACCGGAGTGCCCGGAGGAAACCCATGACGTTGAGAAGGTGCCCCTATCTCCATACCACATACGCTCACACCAGGGATCGAAATCACAGCCGTAAGTTAGAGGTGACCGGCCAGCTAGAGGTCGAAGAAATGCATTGACCTACCAACAAATATACCACTACAAGATTTAATTACTAATCATTTGATTAATTATACAATTGGTCAAAGAATATACCTCAAAACTTTTTTGTAAACATTCCACTCCCAGAGAAAATAAAATTTGCCAAGTCTGTTCTTCAGCTCTCAATTTCTGTGATATACGATGTAATCTTTCATAGATATGAATACCAAGACAAGTTAAAACTTCTTCCTGAGCAATATCCATTGTCTTTGCATGCCGATCTCGTCTATTGCTGTAGAAAAAGAATGGAATTTCATAAGAAATTAATGTACAATGTAAACAAAATGACATGGAGTATGCAGCAAGACATAAATGTGTATTGAAATGACTGTATGCTTAACAAAGATACAAGACACCATTTAATAGTAACATCATGTTATTAACATATCTGATGTGAAAATCATCTACCCATAATTAATAAATGTTAAAGATGCTTTACGTAAAGCTAAATCTGCCTATTGCAGGAGTTTATTTTGTCTTCAAATGTTGTATAAATTATCTTATGATCTTAATTCAAATGACAACTTTCTAGATTATCCATTGATGTTGTTTTGAATGGATTACAGCACAATCACCATTTAATAATTTAATCTAAAAATGAATAACAATGGTCCATGACAATAAAGACTATATCATGAAGAGTTCAAACACAAATAAATTTACTTCGAATGGGGAATTTGACTGAAATTTCCTACATATTACTTTTTTAACTATTATAGCAGAAACGTTCATCTCTTTATCTAAATCTTACATAATGCACCTTTAATTAATTGATTGATTGACGTAAACAAATCTATAGTGAAAAAGAAATTTTAGTTTCTAAGCGGGTATGATCTAAATTTCACGCAATATAAGTGTTTTGAAAACCATGTCTATATGCATATTAGCCAACTTAATAGTGGTAAGTGATCATCAAGAGTATGAAGACACTCATACAACCGAGGAATGAAATTCCTTAAATAACCTATGTTACCTTGTTAAACAAATCGAGTGTGCATTGATTTTTAAACTGCTCAATATTTTGCTTTGAAATTTCCGGACAAGGTTAATAGGCTATATCGTCTGATTTTAACAATTAAATCATATACTAAACCCCACTTCTATCAACAGTGTCATGTTGAATCTGAGACAACTCTTGTCAAGAATTATCACCTATACCCTTCAATAAAAGTTTCTACAACTACCTGCCAGCTATCTCTGGTTCAGCTTTAGTAATCAAATGTGCTATAAAATCTGTGTCACATAATACATGGATGTGGGCCTCTTGAGAACAGTAGCGTAATCCTTCGTACAACGCGGGACAATATCCCTTCTCTTTACTACTGTCTAATTCTCCAATCAATATATTAAACGCTGCATGCACTTTAGTTTTACATTCAGAACAAAACCTAAAATTAAAATAAAATTTAGGTTTTAAAATAATCATTCATTGATTCAGAAATAAATATTGGGAGGATAAATCTTGTTCACTTTAACACAATGAGTAAATGGCACTGAGATTAGGCACCCAACACATGTTGCAATTAAGTTTCCCATAATTTTTCAGCTTGGTTTTCCCATGTCATTGATGAAGGTGGAGATCCTGAGCACACTTCGAGTGGCACTTGTAATTCAATTGCTGTCTGGACAAAACGTCCTCCAGAGCATACTGTATGGCCTATGCAAGTCTTCATTTGCCCCGTTTGCTGCAGAAAAGTAAAACGTTAAATCCTATTTCATTCATCCACTCCTTATCCATTTCAATGGTGGTGTCTGAACTCACACTGGAGATCTGCAATGCATTGCTTAATATCATTTATCAATCAACAAGTTATATTTACCTATGTTTCCTGAGGTATGTATTAAGTGTATCTAATAAATTATCTGAATCTATTAACACCACCTCTTCTCTACATTCAGTAGATAAAAGTTCCCATGTATCAACCCAACTACTCCTGTAATATAAATCATTCATAGATTTTACAAATAGCATAAGCATAGATTCTTTATACTAATAAAGAAACATGCAGTTCAAATTCATCTAATAAAACATAAAGTAGACATGCTGGTACTGATAACACAAAATACATACATGTAATGCACAAAATTCTATCAAGAATTTACAATCAACTGAATACCATTATATCATTGTTTCAAGTTATATAATAGCAGTAACTTACACAGAGGTTTTTGATTTATGGGTTTCTAATGAATGTAAATTACATCTTTTGTTCTTTTTATTAACCGGTATAGAATCCATCACATCATTTATATTGGTCCTATAATAAACACATAATAATTAATATCTTAAATATTTCATCTCAAAAAATTTGCTATTTCACATCTTATGAAGATTACAAAACCATACATTAAGATGCGGTGTAGGGGACCTAGCAGACTGGAATTCAACTTTGGTAATAGGTATAACCATGCATCATATATTAGCATACGTCAGTCCCTAAGGTATTTTAGTGACTAAAAGAGGTTAACTCTGGGTGAAAGACTTGCACAACTAACGGAAGCTCTGTGATACTGTTTCAAAGAAACCTAAATTTCAGTTTTTGTATGGAGTTGACCATAATACATGTAAGACCTCAAACTACATTGTTAACATGCCTTTTATTCATCGTTTTATATCCTACCCGAAGTTACAATTGAAAATAATCATCATGATATTCAAGTCATTCATCATACAATCTAAGAATGAACTCTGTTAAGCAAATATAGTGATCATTACCAAATAGCTTTTATCTATAACATAAATAAGCTAATTCTGATGTTTCATTTACATATTTAAACCCACTTTTTACTTTTGTTACATTCAGATTTATTCTTGTATCTAGTAAATAAATCCTATATTTTTGATTATTTTCAATACTTCTCAATATATTGCAATACATTGAGTTCTGTATGCAGTTAAGCATTTGAATTTATCAACAACAAAAAATTAAATTACCTTAGATATTTAGCAAAGGCTGATTTGCATTCTATAAATGTACATTTTATAACCGATACATGTACGGTACGTGTACACATTAGTCCATCACATATTGTTCTATTCAATAATGTAATTTGGCAAATCTATGGCAATACATCTACCTAGTCCATACAGTAGAATAAGAAGGTAAAAGTTTATTTATTCCCCACATTTTGTGTTTCTATATGACCATTCTAAACACTATCTTAAATTGTGTCTGCAGTAAACTTTGTGAAGTATTTGAAAAATTAACTTCATCTGATCAAAACGTTTATATTAAACATTTAGTAGAATATTTACCCATGTATATAAAATAATGCATAAACAGCTTTGGGATCAAAGAGGTATTCGTGTTTTAAGGATAGTTCTGCATGCTGTGTTACTGATAATGGTTCTAAGGATGGATGTTGTGACTCTACCAACTGATTAAATAAATGTTCAACACTGAAAAAAAATAAATAAGATTCAAGTTATAGGACAGGCTACCACAAACAGGTAATGAAGATGGGATCACACTATAGAGTACACTATTGGAACAGTTTGTCTGGACGGAAGCATTTTTGCCTTCTCTTTTTCAAATTCCAATTATCAAGGTGTTGTTTTTACATGCACACCATCACAGAACGTCTTTTTTTGTAAATAGGACCTACTGGTTAGTTTAACAGTGACTGGAGGACCCAGAGAAAACACACTAAGATATGGCTACGACAGTTTCCCATTTGGTAAGGACAATGCTGTATTTTCTTATTAGAAAATGTCATCTAAACTTAAAACTGCAAGAAACAACTCACAGAAAATTATTTCTAAAAACAAACAATTGTGTCACCCCTTTGTGTCAATTGTTTTACAATAACCTAAGCTATGTATGACATCTCATTTAATAATAGTTAAGATAGTAAAATTCAGTATGGTAATAAAATGTAGACTACTGCTCACCTTCTTCTACACCCAACACATGATACTGTATGAGCTAACTGATTCATCAAAGTTTTATTAGTTACCATCAATGCTATAGCAACTTCATCTTTCGATAATAAATTATATTTCTGAACAAATCTATCAAGTTCTCTTTTCTTTTTAGCATCAGATAAATGTTTACAGTCAGAACACTTTTCTGTGAACTGGGCAATCATCTGAAATATAAATGCAATAGTAAAGATTGTGCATTATGTTATAGGACTTTTGTTGCGCATTGTGACCTGTGATGACCGATGTGCAAGACTCAGATGATTCAAAACGGGTTTGTTATTGGGGGCTATCATCATGTACATGTATGAACTAGTGGAACATTGAACCCAGCCCTCTTGAGTATTGACCAGTTAAGGTCTTGTCTTACCAACCCACAGACATTAAAAGGTAATGCATTTTTAACGCGAGTTTTATGCTGTTATATTCATACAGTTTATTATATTAAACACTTTCTTCATTTTTTGCTATAAACCTACATGTACATCTAAAATAGCAATCCGGTTACAGAATGGTAATTATTTGATCATGTTCAAAGATGACTAACTGGCAGGTGATTAAGATTCTTGATCCTGACATCGTAGGCTCCTGTCCTAGCCAAGGCTTAATCTCATGACTTAATCTGTGGACAATTCATATTCAATTGATTTCCAAGCATGGATAGAATGTATTGCCTGTCATTAGGCTACTACATGTACGTCGGACATCCTTTAAGGTCAACTGTATTTTCTTTGACAGTGTACACCAAGCCAAACCTATTTGAGCCTAACTAAATCGAATGCACGCTATTCGAATAATCATCATAAAATTTCAATAACATTAAAGCCCCAATAACACTCTTGTTGTAACTGAAAAATATGTCCCAATCTTCATTCTGGTCAACAAATCGTATTATTTTAGAATATTCCAATTAAATGATGATATAAATTTCATCTTAACACACCTAATTTAAAAAATTGGAAAAATTCAACCAATTGATTTGAAAAGTCTAACGTAAACCTTTTCAAATGTGACTTGGATTTTAAAATATTTTCGAACCCTCTGGACAAATAAAATAGGTTGTAATGGATAATTTACACAACAGGTAGGACATTTAAACATCTAGTACTTAGAATAAGGGTATTATTTATTTTCTGGAGCTACCAAGCCAGCAAGAATGTTATTGTCCCTTTAACAATTCTCTGCAACAGTTTAGCAATCAAATCAACATCTTCATCAAGTTGATAAATGAACTAATCCAGAGTTTATTTACTACCATGACAAAAGTCTGTCCCTAATGGGCACCCCAACTACCCCCTTCCTTACTTTGACAAGTGCCACCAGAAACCCTAAAAGTAAAATGGGATTGGTCTGGAGTGAACATTACGAGTTATCTGCCCTTGTATTCTCAAAAAAACGTATTGGAATGTGGGTCTAGTTTCAACAAATTTTGCTACTGTTGCTCTAAAATTGTGAAATTCATACAACTAATGAATATTTTGTCAGCATCGTGTTGTCATCTTGTGCTATATCCTATAATTAATAACTCACTGTAAGTGTATCGTCAATAACAAGTGGAAGTTGTCGACGATCGAACTTGTGATCGTCCGATCGACATACTGCAAGCAAACGAGCCATTTTAAAACCCCTATATATGGTTTTGGTTTCTCGAATAGTGTCAGAACAAACAATTCAACCTCCTATATTTCCACTTATAGTCTTAGTTTCAAAGACGTTTTAATTTTATACACTTTTAGCAATTAAATGCACATCTTGATAAAGTTGGTAAACCGAACCGAACCACAGCGCCACACTGTATTATCCTTCCGCGATATAATGCGATTTGAATACTTAATTTTCCCAGAATGCCCAAATTGGCACTGAGAATTAGAGATGCATACAGATCATGGTCCATATTAAATATTATATATGTACTATTAGGTTCTAATAACACATGTTTTACACCAATAACTTGCCCCGTAAAAAGAAATTAAAATAGTCCCCATGCGTTATGACCTTGACTTTGCTAGTTCTGGATTGGGTACGTTGCTTTCACGTGAGAGAGAGAGCGTGAAATGGGGGTTAACGTCCACTCGACACAAACTAGGTCATTTCGGGACTAAAGTATGGTTTAATTATATTTCAATAATTGGCTTGCGCGTAGGGGTCTTTAGAAGTGGGAGGAAACCGAAGTAATCGGAGAAAACCCACGAGGTTAGACAGGCGACCCTACTCCTTCCAACGTACAGCCATAGGATTTGAAACCCGGCCGTATGATGCAGCGCACGCACGCTAACCATTCGGCCATCCAACCCCCTACTTTCACGTGAGGTCGGTCAAGTCGAAAAGTCCAATTGACAACTGGGGTGATATGTCCCAGAATATTATGTGTTTTCAAATTCAAAAAAAAAAATAAAGAAGGACTTATATTTACCATACCGGTAGTACGTACACAACAAAAGTTTGTAACCCAATTAGCCCAATGTCAATGGCAGTCTATATGAATATGCAGCGCCGAGCGAAGCGAGTCGATAGTTTTGTCTTATAGTTATGACATGATTAAGGCTTATCATAAATTGATTATGCCAAAGTTCTTAGAAATGGTCCCACTGTCGATAAAGATCTTGCGGGTGTGTCGAGCGTGTCCCTCCTGGAATTATTTTGGAAATTGCTGTAGCCTAAATATAGGCCTAGACCATTTTCTAACTGGGCTATATCTGCGAGAATATACAGATATCTCTCCCGACGGCTGAAATATAGATGGTTGTACATGTTGTATGTGTACATTGCTCACATAGCTCCATTTTAAACAATGCAAAATGACATACAAGAACAAAAAACTAGCAAAATAAAGATTGGCAAAATATTGTACATCAACATTAATTATTGCCGACTCTGAAATAAAAACTCAAGATAAGGTTAAAAATCTCGGTGTATTTTTAGACTCAAGCCTAACAATGGAAGCTCATGTAACCAATCTATGCAAAATTTGCTATTTTCATTTGAAATCCATAAGTAATATCAGACACCTGCTAACAAAAGATGCTACTCACACACTTGTCCGGTCTTTAGTGTTTTCACGACTGGACTACTGCAATAGTATCCTTATCGGTCTAAAACAAAGTTTACTCTCTAAACTTCAAGTTATCCAAAACAATGCTGCCAGGATAGTTAGTCAAACATCCCGACGATCTCACATTAAACCCATACTGAAGGAACTACACTGGTTACCAGTTCACTCAAGAATCGACTACAAACTTCTTTGTGTTGTTTATAGATGTCTTCATGGTTCCAGTCCTGCATATCTATCAGAGCTAATAAATTATTACGTACCATCCCGTAACTTAAGATCCCAAGATATGTGCTTATTACGCATTCCAAAGTATAATCTACAAACTTTCGGCTCAAGAACATTCCAGTACAGTGCACCTTTTTTGTGGAATTCCTTACCCCATTATCTTAAAACAGCTCCATCACTTGAAAATTTTAAAACGAAATTAAAAACTCACCTATTTACCACCGCATTTTAGTTGGGGTGGATCAGGATTTTTGTGTAAATAGTGACCATAGAGTACATAGTACGCGCCTAGAGCATGCATTTGTGGATGAATTGGCGCTTTACAAATATACATTATTATTTATTATTATTGTACCGATCACCTGTAAAAACTTGCCGGCGAACGCCAACCCAGTCGAATGCAGGGTCCCCGTGCCAAAGACGTAGGCCTACTAAACTACATGCACCAGATACCATGAAGGGTCTATGGCTGATGTTAATTTATATAAGTTATGAATCCGTAAGAAAAACTAGAAAACAGCTAATTAATGTAAAGTTAAATGTAGTTAAAAGCCGTCTTTATGTCCGTAACTTGAACACCCCCCCCCCCCTTTGGGCAGAAAAGTAGGACGTTAAAAGCCATTTCATTCCTTTATCGTTGATTTCGTTCATTTGTTGGACCTTTAACTCATTTTTGAGTAGACCTATATGTTCAAAAATGAAGTAAATTTCTTCCGAACTGCAAGGTCATTTCGGAACTAACATAGGGCCTTAATATGGTTCAATTTTATTTCAATAATTCGCTTGCGCGTAGGGGTCATTAGCATTGGGGCGGGGGACCGGAGGACCCGGAGAAAACCCACGATGTTGGAGGCTCGACATGCCAGTATGGGACCTGGAGAAAACCCACGGGGTTGAAGGCTCGATATGCCCACATGGGATATTGTGCGCATGTGTGGAGTGGGAGGGGGGTCGGCAGGAAATGAGTTCACGTAGATATAAATGATCATTTCCTTGAGCTTGGTAAAATGGTAAAAACCTTACGCTTAATGCCGCTGCACATCTCCACATATGTGTATCAGGTTCCCATTGTCTTTATGGTGGGTGGGGGCAAAATGTATTTTGGATGGATAGAATCCACTTGGTTCAAAATGTTAAATTATAATCGTACGCTTCAAGTCATCTGGAAAAGTAAACAAAAAAACCAAAGTTAACAAGAGACGTATTTAGCTATTACTTTATTCTTATAGTCTTTATCAGAAAATTCAGAGTTCATAACTTATAAGCGGAATAAATATCTTTTTGCGCCCGTTCCAATATTATTACCGCCTTGAAGGGGCTAATAACAACGAAATAAATCGGCCTTCAAGGCGGTAAACGGCATGCCAATATTACCGTACGGTAAATTTATTACCTTCTTCAATGGGCAGGCGCGGATCCAGAGGGGGGTTGGGGTTGGGGGGGTCCCCCCCCCCCCCTGATCAGCTACATAAAAAAAAATAATGCCTTGCATCAATGAAATTACATCACAAAGTGATCCTACATCAGTATAAAAATGATTTAAAAAGCTCAATTTGTATGTATGCCTATGTAATTTAGAGACGATGATGGCAGATTTCCGTAACAGAAACCTGGCAAACCCCCTCCTGCAAAAATTCCTGGATCCGCCCCTGATGGGGACATAAAGGCTCGCTTTCCAAAAACAAGTACATGACATTGTATGTCTAGGAATATCCTTTGAATATGCTTCAGATACCCATTCAGTGAATCTTCATTCCAGCCATGCATCCCGCTGTCATCTTTTTCGTTCATTGGATTTTGCAGCTTGTCTTTGTATTATTGCAACCTAATTGCTGCGTTTAAAATGTGCAGCAACAGACTTCTCAGTAATAAAGTAATAAAGATTTTTCATCACGATTAAAATTCCCCCAGAAAATCGTTCTTCTAGTGTCATCTATCATCAGAAATAACATATGTTCAAGTTCTTTAAAAAGTGTTAGAGTTTAGACTTATCTGGGAAAAAAAGACAGACAGTCATTACCACTGAAAGTAAGCCGAGAGGTTCCCGACACTTTATATATATATTATTAAGATCAGAATTAAAAGTGTTAAGAATATTCTAGAACTGAAAATAAACGAGTAAAAAAGTGAAATAGTTTATCTGCTCCACTTCGCATTGTAAAATAATGGAGGCGCTGAAATAAATTGTATTTTGCGTTCTTGCTCGGGCGAAATAGACACCCCAATCATTCTCCTCCTAGCAAACGATGCTTCAAAAATTATACACGTTTTGATCGATAATGAAGCGGGCAAAGGTAGAAAATTTCGCAAAAGGCGACATATACCTTTCTTTATTACCACCTTGCCGTAGTTGTCTTTTGCCGGACATTAAACGCAGCAATTATTTTGCAAAAATTTGGAATTGGAGACAAGCTGCAAAACCAATGATCGAACAAGGTGACCATGCAACACATGGCTGAAATGAAGATTTACTGTGACTGGGTATCTGAAGTATAGCCCCCTATCTATATGATGTATGCGAGCGGTTGGACAGCAACCAATCCTGCTCTTTGTGAATTTTGCTTTTGGGCCTTATGATGAAGACCAAGAATTAACTAATATCTAAACATATCTCTGATTTACTGTGTTTGAATAATGTCATTATAATTTAATACTTTAAATGACGAAATTGGTACTAAACGAGAAGCCACTATTGAGATCAATTTTGAACCAAATAACTTCTGTCCCCCAAAATACCAGTTGCTACAACTCATAGGCGCATGGGCTCGATGACAGTTAGAGAGTCAGAACCCGAAATGCTCGAAAAAATTTCAAGTTTTACAGAGTGCGCCGCTATTCCCAGAGAGCTGAAGAAGCGGTACTTACCTTGTATGTCCCCCCCCCCCCCCCAAATAAAAGAATAAGAGAAAATTTTGGAATATTTGACGGCTGCAAACACGTTTTCCTGCTGATTCAGTCCTCACAAAGCAATTTAAAGTGGTCTAATATAGTATAATTTAAGTGGCTGAATCGAATTCCAATCAATCGTTTACAGTCCACGAAGACGGGGCCGTTGGGAGAAAACTTAACTGCCACAAACGCCTTTTCCTGCTATCCCCCCCCCCCCCAAAGAAAATTTTGAATATTTTACCACCGCAGATGCGTTTTCTGCTATTCTAGCCCGTGTAAGCAACTCCAAAAGTATCCAAAGGTTTTGTAACCGAAATCACACTCTGAATACCAACCGTATCAGACTGTTGCATCTGTATTCACAAATAATAATTGATGCCCGAAAAAATGTCGCACAAAGTAGAGTGGCTCCAGACAAAAAATTTTAATCCATATATATAGTTACCTCAGTACAAATTCGTGGTATTCAATTAAAAAAAGTAAAATTATAGTGTGATATTAGGGCTTGGTGACAGTAATGGACGCAAAACTAAAAATGCCCGAACAAGTTTCGAGTCTACAGACAGCGGCGCCAGTTTTCTTCGAGAGGCGAAGAAGCAAAACTGACCTTGTGTATGAACCCTCAAAGAAAATTTTGAAGTATTTGACGGCCACAAACGCATTTTCCTGCTATTCCAGTTCGTATAATTAGTATTTTATTAGATTTCGTGCACTTTATTTTGCCAAGTAGACGAAATTATTTTTTTTCCACTTCAACTTTAGCCGTCAGCTTGCCCGAAAGTTAGGGGGACAGTGGCCTTACTCCAGCCGCATGTTACATCTATAGCTTCCTTAATTTACACATAAACGGACCCCAAAACAGTACTGCACATAGCTTAACATATAACGAATCAATTCCCATTGAAATAAAGGTGAAACTTTACCGCATAATTACTGCTTCGCGAAATTTCAACTATATAGTCGGTGTCATGGCGGCTTGCGTAATACGTCTTTACATGAAACGTCGCTATGCAAATGTTGAATGCATAACCGCAAAGAAAAACTATTTTAATAGTGGTCCTGTCTTCACTTATTCCATTACAAACTGTTATAATGATATGTGTTGACAATTGTGCGTTTGAACCTATTTGAACTTGCGAACGAAGTCTTAAACTGTATCAGTTGACAGTTGTAACGTTAAACACACGGCTTAACGTTACAAGTATAGTAACTAGGGGGGCAGCTGTCCCCGCCCCCCCCCCCCATCCCTGACTCGCACGCCTATCCCCACAAATCGTATCTTCTACACATATTGTTTCATAAATCATCATTTAAATCAACGTATTTCCCGCAAATATTACCCCCCCCCCCTCCACACACGCACACCACCAGGGGCATCATAAACACTTCTTTAGAGAGAGGGAGTTCCAAAAATTTATGTTGTATTAATACATAACATGATCATCATTTATATCAACATAATCACATTTCCCTTTTAAAAATTTAACTGCCGCAAACGCGTTTCCGGCTTTTCCAGCACGTTGCAATGGTTTTGTAACCGAAATCCCGCACCCTAAGCCGACCCGAATTTCCACCACCCAATCAGACTCTTGCAGCTGCATTCAGAAATAATAATCGATGCCCGAAAACGTCCCACAAAAGTAGAATGACTCAACGGGCAATGTTTTAACTCACAGACAATTCACATTCGTGGCATTGGTGTTTTTATTAGATTGCCCGCAAGGCTGGGGGATAGGCTAACTGCCCCCTGGCTCGTACCGTACACCAATGTTTAACGCCTCTTCCGCGTTGTGCTTAAAGTCTGGATGAGCGAAACTTACGAGACTGGTCAGTCCGAGAAGTAAACAGGAAGTGAATGTTGTTTACATCTATTAAAAGCATGGTCTAGGAAGATCATATGAGATTTATTATTAATATTAATAAGATTGAAATGCGTGTAATTCTTAATATATTTAGGTAATCGTCTAATTACCACCATTAATGAGATTGTAATGTTATTGCTTGATAATGACGAGAGTTTCATCGTCAAAACGTTGCTTGTTAATAAACCATTCATTATTCATGTTATTTATTCCAATGCAATTCCATCCATAAAAAAATCTATTTCAGTAAGGAACCTCAACCAGCGTTAGGGCACCCCATAGTGACCCCTAACCCTTGAACTAACCTTGAAATTTAGTGTGGTCTTGTGTAGTCCCCCTGATCATCGCCTAAAAATTTCAAATCGCAACGATCGCCGGAACAGGTAGAGGTGCGTTACCGAAATAGAACCAAGAAGTTATGAAAGTTCTAGATTGATATTAGACATGGATGGACCTTACAGCACAATTTACCAAAATATACCCACATTCACCTAAACCTAGCCAAATTTACCCAAATCCACCATTATTTCAACTTGTAAAACAATAATTTATATCAATTTATATGCCAAATTGTCTTTTTTTAAAATAAAAATTAATTGTAGCGTGTTTGTGTTAAAACTTTAAAGGGTCCTCGAATTTCAAAATGTACCTGGATGTAAATTGGTAATGAAATTTTAAATCTATTTATTTAGCATGAAGGACGTTAAACCCCATTTCATGTATTTAACATGTTACTCATATGATTGAAATCTAGAAATGTAATTGTCATTGGTAGTTGGAAAGGATTACAGTATGTAGGCTACCAACTACCTTTATGTCTAAATCATATACATTGTAATCAATGTACTGATTGACTTTTTTACTTTTGTAGTTCCCATTGTTGATATTAAAGTTATACAAAAATAAAGAAAGATGGACGAGAGCTGGAAAAATTTAACTGTCACATTAGATAAGAATATCAGTAAGGCCATACAAGAATTGGGCTTTCAAAAAATGACACCTGTTCAGGTAAGTTATATATTGATTTGAACTATCTAAAAATCTAACAGGGGGGTTGGGATGGCCTAGTGGACTAGAGTGCCGCGCTTCGACCTCTAGCTGACCGGTCACCTCTGGCTTGCGGCTGTGGTTTCGAGCCCTGGTGTGAGCGTATGTGGCATGGAGATAGGGGCGCCTTCTCAACCTCGTGGGTTTCCTCTGGGCACTCCGGTTTCCTCCCACTGCTAAAGACCCCTATGAGCAAGCGAATTATTGAAATAAAATTAAACCATATGTTAGTCCCGAAATGACCTAGTTTGTGTTGAGTGGACGTTAAACCCCATTTCTCTCTCTCTCTCTCTAAAAATCTAACATGCACCCAAAATGATCCAAAAATTGTTAAAGAGGCATTAGGTAAGATTAGATAAAGAGCTGACAGTTCTCACTCTAATAGTTAAAAAAATAGATAATGAAAACAGAATATGCTGAAAATTTCAGCCAGATTGCTTCACTTTGAACCAAGATACAATCTGATTAAAATGCAAATCTATATTTTGTATCATTTTTTTATACATGTACTTTCGATTGCCAACACTACATGAAAATCTGACCGGTTGTAGTGGAAGGTTGCGTTAGGTGTCATATGAGTGACTTTTGATCGTATGATGTCAGACATTGATTAATCAATCAGCGTTGAAGCTACTAGTGGTTTACCGTACCAGACTGTTTAATTAACTAATCCGTCACATCATGCAGAACGTGAGTTAAATAACAGCTCTTCCAGATATCATGTTACGATGCAGTTTGCATACATATTTAGTTAGAACACTAATTTAACAAGAAAAACCAACTTAGATATTAAATGGATCAATGTTTTTATTTTTGTGAAAGTAGAACTTGAATTTTCTTTTAACATGTACAATGTCAGGAGATGCCTGTCTGTTTGTAATAGTAACCTCTCGTAATTCATATTTTTATTTTTGCACAAATATTACAATTGGTTACAGGATATTATTTTAGGAAAAGTTAATCAAGATAGATACACTGATTTAACAATGTATCGTGCCATAACTAGTTTTAAAAGTTATACCACTTTGTCCCATATTTGAAAGAATAAGCTCTACAACAATATTTGTCCTGGTTGTTTTATAACATTGATATATTTTAGGCAGCAACAATACCTCGATTTATCCAGAATAAAGATGTGGCTGTTGAGGCTATAACTGGCAGTGGTAAAACATTGGCCTTTGTAATACCTTTACTACAGATGTTATTACGTAGAGAATTACCATTAAAAAAACATGAGGTAATGACCAACTTATTTCAATAATCCACTTGTGTGTAGGGGTCCATAAGTAGTGGGAGGACACCCCATGAGGTTGGACTGACGGCCCTGCTCCTTGTAAAATCAGGGAAACAAAACTGCGCTACTGGACCCAATGACAGTGTTTATGACCTAGAGCACATTTGTTGAAAAAAGACCTGGAATCTATGTGTAGGCAACTTGATCCCAATGGATTTGAAACAGTCATTTATCTTCATTAAAGATGGAAATTTAAAAATTTTTCTTGGTTTGTATATTTTATAGATAGGCGGCATTATATTAACACCAACTAGAGAATTAGCTATACAGATAGATGAGGTATTAAAACATTTCTTGAAACATGTTAACCAGTTTCAATCAGTTTTATTTATTGGTGGATCAGATGTTAATGCAGACATTGAAAACTTTAAAACAAATGGGTAGGTACATCAAATTTAGTATATTCAAAACTCAATTTACTATTCTCCCTGGAACAATGGGACGAAACAGTACCTGACATTTTCATTTGACATATTCTAAACAGAAATAAAAAAGATAAAGCTAGAATTTGTGCCTGACATTGTCAGAAAAAAAGGAGCAGAACAGTAGGATGTTAAACCCCATTTCATTTGTCAGAGGAAAGTGTCTTATTTCCATGCTTGGTATGCAAATGATCATCATTTGCATTTTTCAGACAATATCCAATTTTTCACTGCCTAATTGACTGTAAAATATACCCAAATTGAATATTTAACATTTATTGGAAAATTGAATTCAAGATAAATAATCTCTCGGCCTTTTTTGTGACCCTATCTCATTTTTACCCTTATTAGATAAAGCTGAATAAACTCATTTTTTTGTTGTAAATACGGAAACAACTAGACCATTTTTAAACTGATATTTCATTTAGAGATTCAACTTTCACAGTTGTTTGCATGGAATTCCAAATCCTCCAAGTGACAATTAGAGACATTAAATAGTATAACTTGTTGGAAAACCATTGGTTTATCACATTTTTCAAATCATTGCATTACAAGTGACACAGTTTCAAGTTTGTAATAAATAATTAGTTCTATTCAATTGAAGATATTTCTTTGATCATCTACTTGATTCAATGCTATGTATTGAAAACCACATATTTTATTGATATGTTCATTATTAATGACTATATTATAACTATTTTCATATTTCAAGATGTAATATTATAATAGCTACACCTGGTAGAATGGAAGACATGTTTCAAAGAAAACAAGATGGCTATAATTTAGCAGCTTCAGTTAAAGCATTGGTATGTTTATGTTAATCTTAGCTTTTTTCTCACTCATATATATATATATATATATATATATATATATATGTACTGAGTTTTTTCCCCTATTTAATGACAAAATTTGTTGATTGCATTTTTAGGAGGTACTGGTGTTAGATGAGGCTGATAGACTTCTAGAAATGGGATTTGAAACAAGGTGAGATGACCAAATATTTAAAGTCAAGTTAAATTTTAATTACTGCACTATGCTGGACTAATGGTGAACTATGAATAGTAAATTAGAATGAACATAGCGATCTTGCAATAAACCAAATTTAGCTGGTATGTGTTGCTACACTTTCCACAAAGGCCAGTTGAATACAGTGTAGCAACACATACCAGCTAAATTTAGTTTATTGCAAGATCGCTATGTTCATTCTAATTTACTAAGAACAGGTTAAGTTTTGGTCTTTTTCAGGACCCTATGTAGAATAGAATGCGTATACATTTCTTTGGAATATTGTAACCTTCTAGATTACTCTGTAATGGAAATGTAAATATTTTATATAATATGATTTCAGTATTAACACTATATTAGGCTACCTTCCGAAACAGAGAAGAACAGGTTTATTTTCCGCAACACAGACGGATGAAGTAGAAAATTTGATACGAGCTGGATTAAGAAATCCATTAAGAATCACTGTTAAAGAGAAGAAAAGCACTGAAAGTCAACTAATTCCCAAAACACCAGCATTATTAGAGAATTATTTTATGGTAATTTAGCATTTCTTATGATATTATTTATTCATAACAAAACACAACACATGCTATATATGGATATAACTAGTTTTCTATCATTTAATAAAGACGTTTCGTAACATAAGTTAATACCTTGTGTTTTGTTATGAAGAGTTAACCATGTTTCTTGATGTAAATTAAAGAATTGATATATTTCATGTTGATCTGTTTTGGTATACATTGTATTCCTGTAGAGTATTGATTGTTCTGATATTATTGTATCTCCTATGGGACAGTCTATTATAACACACACTTGCATTTAATGTTGCTTTATTCAGATTGTCGATGCAGATGAAAAATTAAATCAACTCATTCATTTTTTACGGAAGCACAAAAAGGAAAAAATTATGGTCTTCTTTAGTTCATGTGCTGCTGTAGAATATTTTAAAAAGATAATTGAACTGTAAGTTGTCAATTCTATCAAATGTAACAAAATAAGCTTTTTAACCAAAAATTACAATGCTTTGGTGTTAGAATAAAAATGAAAGAAATATTAGGAATATGTGTTTATTGACTTTCTATTTTATTTTCAGTCTTGTGAAAAATTCAAATGTTTTACACATCCATGGAAAATTAAAACATAAACGTGTTAAAGTTATAGAAAAACTACGTAATTCTGACAGGTAAGAGAATATAACATGTTAAAGACATAATAATCTAGACTAAAGGGAAACTACAGAAATCATATCCATGTATATCGGTATTGAGAAATTACACAGTCCTTTTTACGGATCTGCTTCATCTTCAGTAGGTATATATGTATACACGTTTTGGTTCAAGAAACATCATGATGACTTATCTGTAAATAAGTCTTCATTTAGATTATTAAATTCTCATAAAAAAATTGTCAATTTTTAGGTGGATAGTGTTATATATTAATGAGTCCTGCCAATTCTTAATAATTGAAATAAAATTAAACCATATGTTAGTCCCGATGACTTTAACCCCTTTTCTCTCCCTCATATTATTTCTCAAAGCTAAAAGAAACACAACAGAACAGGTTACTTTCCAACTGACATCAAAGGGCTGTTGATTTGTAACTTATGTTGTACTGTAAATACTCCTTTGCTCATTGTAGTCCATACAATGCACATATGAGAGGTTATGTAGAAAAGTAGGAAAGTAATATTAACTAATAAGATATATATGTTTTATATTTTTGTAGTGGTATATTAGTATGTACAGATTTAATGGCTAGAGGTATTGATATACCAGATATTAATTGGGTTGTTCAGTTTGATGCACCTAGTTCAGCAAGGTAATCATTTCATTTAATGTGTGTAATATTTGGATGGTTGAATAGATGTATTGTGGTAACGACTACCTTAGAAATATTGTAGGGTTTGAAGTTTATGTGTTTCAACAATTCTAGCAATGACATCTCATTTCTGACTCTTTCTAGCCAGTGGTGCTTTTCTCCATCTAATTTGATGTAGCTTACAGTGTGAATTATTTTAATCCAATTCTTTAAATGAAATAAATCCCAAATAGTCACACTATATTGAATAATGATTTATATTATGAGAGTATTGAATAACATTCTCTAAGTATTAATGTTATGGTGGTTTTGCCTTTCATTCCATTAACTAATTTCAGATCTTTTGTTCATCGTTGTGGAAGAACAGCTAGAATTGGTAACCGTGGAAATGCATTAGTAATGTTATTACCTACAGAAGAAACATATATAACTTTCCTGAAAATAAATCAGAGGGTAAAATTCAAAATATACATATAGTTTCTGAAATTTTATAAAAGATGCATTATGTAAGATTTAGATGAAGAGCTGGTCATTCTTGCTATAATAGATAATGAATGACAAATACATTGAAAATTTCAGTCAAATTACTTTATTAACAAAGCGTTGAATATTTTGTTGACATAGTATTGATTGTGAAGTATCATTGCCACGATAATAAACAAAGTCTTGATTTTAAGTTCTTCAATGAGCGGTCTCTGTTATTGGTAACATATTAACATATAATGGCAGATATTATCTAATCGACTTGATATCTAAGCCATCTGATGATCTAGATTGTTGAATAAATGTCTAAATGTGAATAAATGTCCAAATAATAATTCATATAACATTTTAAACCAAATAAAAGACCAGCAATAGGCCAGCTTAATTATTACATCCAAAAATTGTTAATGAAGTGCTTATATTTTAGAATTACAAACAACAGTAATAAACAAAACAGGTATTTCCTCCATGATTTTTTTTAATTATAGACGCCTATGTTAGAGATGGATAAGTCACCAGAAGCTGCCAATATTTTACCTAAATTAAAGAAATTTGCCAAGAGAGATAGGTATGTACAATACTTGACAAACATTGTAACATTTTATCAGGCCCTCTGATACAACCCTCACAAGCAAAGTCATCAGTGCTAGTTCTAAAATCATTGTTAACAAAATGAAATGGGGTTTAACAACCTACTGTTCTGCTCTAATAGAGACGACATTGTCCAAAAATACCACAAGGCAAGTTAAAAAAAACTCTTAAGCCCACATCCAATTCGTCTTCAAAGCGTTAAACGGCCAAGCTCTATCTCATATAAAAAGTCCTGTTGAACCCTATACTACCAGCAGAAATCTGACTTATACAGTGGTCACAAGAAATTGTGGCTGATTGAAAATATACATCTGCTTTTAAATGTATGTGTATAAAATCCAACAGTCCTATTGTAGTGTTTAATATGGATATTTTTCAGGTCTCTGTATGAAAATGGCATGAAAGCATTCGTGTCTTTTATACAGTTTTATGGTAAACATGAATGCAGTATGATATTTAAAACAAAAGGTAACATAAAACTAAGCTTAACTTATGTGTGCACAAATTTTCTCTTTTCGGAAATATTACAAAGCACCAGTGTTTTGATGAACGTTTGTTGCATGTCAAGGTGAAAATTATGTCTCAAAATTAACTATGTGACGCACATATATAATACTGCAATGCAACATAAAAATTCAGTCTTAAAATAACTTTTTTCTCTGATACATTGTAATATTATATAAAGTGTATTGATGTCTTATTTTTGTTACAGAATTAGATATAGGACAACTAGCTACAGGTTATGCTTTATTACGTCTGCCTAAAATGCCTGAATTAAAAGGTAAAATTATTTCAAATTTTGAAGAAGAAGATGTAAATCCAGAAACAATTATGTACAAGTGAGTTTAGAATTAAATAATATAAAGTACCTATAATATTTGAGAGCGACATAATACTATTGGGATAATATTCTTATAGTGGCATTTAGTAATTGGGTAGAAAAATAAACTATAAACGATTTCATGGTAATATAACAAAATGTGAAGCAACTACAACAACAAATCTGTACTGTAACTTTACATGGCAACAAGAGCAAAGGCCTATAATAACACAGTGGGGTTATCATGTACAATAACAAGATAAAAAGGGACTAATTAACTTTCCTAAAGCCGCTGTGATATGGGCATAGGTTTTTCATATTGTACAAATGACAATATTGATATTATTATCAAGTCCCAACATCATATATGATCAGTGATGCTTTTTGTACTTTGTCCTCTGATCATGGTAATTTCAAGAATGTAGGTATTATACCTCTTCTGTTAGATTTGGAATCATAGAGCCAAATAGAACAGATCAAGTCATAATTATTAGTTTTCGTGTCCATAATTAATGTTAGTGCCCAGTCCCTCCACTTGTGGCAGTCACAAATTATAAATATTAAAATTGCATGAAAATTTGTTTTTGTTTTTAGAGATAAATCCAGAGAAAAACTAAGACAAGAAGAAATAAAGAAAAGAGAAGCTGGAGAAATAACAAAGAAAAGTAGGAGTTTTAAGGTAAGTTCAACAAATTTAAGGAGGTACTCAAATGTCAGTCCTGAACATTCCAAATTGACAGAATTTCAATTATTGAGTGACACAGAATTGAGTTCTGTCACAGATGTGGGTTGAGCAGCGGGATGTAATCAACTGTTAAAGCTATTGAGGTTGAAAAGGATCTTATGATGTTCATGGCACATGTCTTGATGCTCTTTCTTCTAGTGTTTACTTGATTAACATAATTTGATTGATTGAGAGAATTAAACTCTGGAGTGTTCAATGTTGTCTCCCCTAAGAGAACATAATGGGCCATTGAGTTTTTGGTTTTAAACATCCTTTGTGTATGGATTGTATATGTTTCAGTCCAAACCCTGGTCTAATCAAATTGTCAGAAAGGAAAAAAGGCAACAGAACCGTGAAAGAAGAGCAAGAAAAAAGAAGAGGAAGATTGAGTTAGATCAGGGAGAGTTAGATGAATTAGACAAAGATATTAAACTGATGAAAAAATTAAAAACAGGAAAGGTAATCCACATTATGTTTGGACGACAAAATTATTTTTTTTATATACCCACATTTAAATGCCTATCTGTTGTCCATAATTACTGGGGATGCTTTAGATATAAAAGTTATCGTCTAATTGACTTGATATTTGTTGACATTGCTGCAGTGATTTCACATAATTACTTTCAGACTTATGGACCTTGATCACTTTCAATTCAAAGTTGGAAAAAAGCTTGTGTATGTTCAAAAATAGACTTACCTGGTATACACAGTGTTTATGTTCATGTAGCAAGAAACTTGATTGATATTATCTTTGATAATTATTTTTTAAGTTGAGGTCTGTTGATACTCAAATTTTTATCCAGTTGACTTGATATTGTTTAGAGAGGTTTTAATGCAAACTTGTGAACCATCGATATACTAGCAAATGTGTCACATTTAACATGTCTATCAGACAACAGAATCTAAATGTGCTTCTGCATGAATTGAATTTTTCTCCTAATTGAATTGGCTTTTCTACACACATATACACAGTTAGTGAAACTTAATTCCAAAATGTATACCACATCAAATTCCTTTTCATTTCAGGTATCTAAAGAAGAATTTGCAAAAGATTTTGATGAAATGGAAGAAAAGAAGGTCATTGGTGTTAAATGAATTTCACAATCATATAAATTTAACTCTAGACTGTGATATGAACATTAGTACTTTCTAAACATAAAAACATCTATAAATACTATACAGTGTTGTTTAGGTTGATTTGAAGATTAACATGGTGAAATGTCTTTAATGGTTCTACTCGGTCACTAGTCAAATAAACTGTTTCAGTTTCTATTTTGCTGGTTTAGAGGACAATGTTGGTGTACACCAAGTGAAAGACTTGGTAAACACATTCCAAATATAATTTGACTAGATCTTTGTTTGGTTGATCCGCAACAAAGATTTGAAAAATCGGGAAGTGACACTACAAAAAAAGCAGTTATCATTTACTGGCTGAATTTTCAGGTCACTGATAGTTTCTTTGAAAATCAAGCATTTTTATAAGACACTGTGAGAAGATAATATACAATATGCTGTGAGGGGCATTTTGTCTATTATTATGTCGAAATCCAACTGCTAAGAAATATTTTAAGTGCATGCCAATGTGTACAAAGGACCTTGTTTTTTTTTTATCCCATCCCCTGTCCTATTCTTCTCATCAGCATAATATAATGGATTTCAACATCGTAGAACATAAAAAAAAGATATTTCGAGAAATACATTAAATTTATCTTTATTATAATAGAAAACACATTTATTTTTTAAAAAAACACACTATACAGCAGTATTAATAACACATGTCATGTGTAAATGTTTATTTATAAAGGGTGTATATTCAATTTAGGAAATGTTACATGAATGCACTGTCATGATTTGGTCATCTTGTTCAGTAGTGAATGCAGTAATATTCCTGAAAGAAGAAAAGTTTTTCACTAACAATACATAAACCATTATATTAACATCTCTCCAATGATATCAAAGATCTTACATACCAGTCAAATCAGTGGCCTATCTATTTTCTTTATCTCGAATAGCAACTGCCATGGCATTATTTGCATTAAGTGCTTTTCATTCCTTCTAATTGATATTATTTCAATTAATAAGTAAATTGAAAAGAAATTTATTGAAATAATACTAATGACTTCATGAAAACTGACATACCTGTAGTAACTGAAACATTTAAGGAACTGACTATATTTGCTTCTTGTGTGCCTGGCGTGACGGTAAATAATGTGTCACAGTTATCCAGTATTTCTTGTTCTACCCCATAACCCTCATTACCTGAAACATGAACAGATTTTATGTATAAATGTTCTTCCCTCAAAAATAACTCTCATGAGAAATTATGAAAAAAAAAAAAAGGTTTACATCAACTAATAATCCTTTGATACTTTTCAATATTAATAGAATTTAGGATAATCTTACAATTATGGCCAATAATAACTAATTGAAATATTTCATGATGAAACCTCTGAAACAATCCATGTAAATATTGAGAAGTCCGTAACAAAACGAAACTTTATAAATTGCATTAAGACTGAACCTACCCATGATCAGAAGTATGGGTGTATTAAAACTGTAGTCTATAACTGATTCTGATTTGGGATGTTGACTAGAAGTTGTTCCTATAACTGACCCACCACAAGATTTCCATAGCTGTAATATTCAAACTTTACATGAGCTTCCAATTAATGGTTTGGGTTATTCTTTAATTGAAGGCTCATATTTTTGTAGAAGACAAATTTGAGTTACAGAAGAACTGAAACTTTAAAGGAGTCTTGTACATCTAATAAATGGGATACTCTTTAGATCAATTGTATAAATCTAACTTATTTTGTATTGTACTACATACCTGAATAAAAGAAAGATAACTCTTTCTACCTGGCGATAAATTTTTTAAAGTCATTACTTCCATAGCACCAGCACTTGCTTTACTCACAACAGAATTCATTTTACAACTACAAGACAAATCAAACAACTGAATTGTGAAAACTCTAATTAATACAGTACTTTTTATTTCATTAATGTTTATAAAATGCATGTCCTATTAAGACATGAAATCATAAGATAGCCTTAGGTGTTCATCGATGGGTAAGTTCTATCAATAATATATTAATAATTTCTCATTGTTTTGTTATGTTTTAAACAACTGGGCCTCTTTTAATTTTGGTCAAAAGTATAACTGTTCACTTCCTTGTATTTTGTATGTTGATTATTTGTTTTGTCAGATAATGGTTTTGTGTTTTGCTATCAATACAGTAAGTCAAAATCAAAATTTTGAACACGATCCATTGTTGGTTTAAATAAAAAACCAGATCAACTTAATTCAATATTTTATTTTGACCTCAATCTAATAGTTAGTGCAGGAGGACCGCAGTACACACAAAACAAAAATCTACAAGATAAACCTGTGGACAAGACAGAAAACACATTGCAAAAAATAAACAAATATCAAATCAAGTGAATGGATCCGGGGGCTAGCCGTAAGCGTCCTAAGTGGTTTAGGTCCTTTAAATTCTCTTATTAAAAGAAAATAATGGACCACTTGGCATTCAGATTTCCCCCATCCCATCAATATGAGGCCAAGCAATTTATTTTACAAAGATAATTGTGATAAATAGACACTGTATAAATTTGTCACTGGGGTCAATCAATGTTTGAAATCTGTTGAGGATTTTAGGAGAATATGTAGATATAGAGTCACTTTATCCTACCTCTTTTCTGTTGTAAGAATTACTTGATCTACACCCATGAAGTATGGCGGGGGAAAGCGGCAAAAACCTAATGCTATGTAGAAGTGTCTAATTCAAAACACACATGTAACATAATGCCATACCAAATACCTAAAACGTCTAATGCAAAAAACAAAATACAAGAAACCTCTAATACAAAATACCTCATACGTCTATTGCAAAAGACAAAATACAAGAAACCTCTAATACAAAATACATATAACCTCTTGTGCACAATTGATTTTACAATCTGAAACATCTACCCTAAGCATTAGATGACATATCTCGTTGTCATTACTTACATTTCTCCACTGAATTATCTTTATTTAGGTCAATGTCAAGGTCACCGAACACAACTTGGCGACCTATTCGGCTAGCGAGCTATTCGACCGATCCAGCTGGCAACCTGTTCGTTGGCAACCTATTCAGAATTAACACAACAGTCGCCCAAACTCATCTATTTTTAACAACCAATAAAATCCAACGTTACGTCTCTCAAATGAAAGTAGAATAATATATTATTTTTATCAATTCCTTTAGCTCAGAATAGAGATGTAATTTCGCATTATCGTACAAAATTCTAGACATCCAACTAAATATATTCCGAAAGGTAATTAAATAGGCTTTCTAAGTATTATCAGTAAAACCTGGCACATTCATAATACAGGGGTGCACTCTCTTCCTAAACATGACCAATTTTTTAAAAATTTTAAAGGGAAAAACTGTTAATATCCCGTGTCAAAATTCGGACCATAGTACAAAATTTTGATGATCCAACTAAATATATTCTAAAAGGTAATTGAATAAGCTTTCCAAATATTATTAGTAAAAGTTGGCACAATCATATTAAAAGGGTGCGCTCTCAACCTGAACATAGCCAATTTTTCAATATTTTAAAGTGAAAGAACGGTAATATTCCGAGTCAAAATTCGGACCATCGTACAAAATTCTGAGCATCCAGCTATATATATTCTGAAAGGTAATTGAATAAGCTTTCTAAATATTATTAGTAAAAGTTGGCACAATCATATTAAAGGGGCGCGCTCTCAACCTGAACATCGCCAATTTTTCAATATTTTAAAGTGAAAGAACGGTAATATTCCGTGTCAAAGTTCGGACCATCGTACAAAATTTGGAGCATCCAGCTATATATATTATGAAAGGTAATTGAATAAGCTTTCCAAATATTATTAGTAAAAGTTGGCACAATCATATTAAAGGGGCGCGCCCTCAACCTGAACATATCCAATTTTTCAATATTCTATATGTGAAGATAGACCGGTATTTTTTTTTTTGAAGTCCAAATTCGAACCATCGTACAAAATTCTGAGCATCCAGCTATATAAATTCGGAAAGGTATCTGAATGAGCTTTCCAAATATTATTAGTAAAAGTTGGCACAATCATATTAAAGGGGCGCGCTCTCAACCTGAACATCGCCACTTTTTTAATATTTTAAAGTGAAAGAACGGTAATATACCGAGTCAAAATTCGGAACATCGTACAAAATTCGGAGCATCCAGCTATATAAATTCGGAAACGTAATTGAATAAGCTTTCGAAATATTATTAGTAAAAGTTGGCACAATCATATTAAAGGGGCGCGCCCTCAACCTGAACATATCAAATTTTTCAATATTATATAAGTGAAGATAGACCCGTATTTTTTTCGAAGTATTTCGAAAGCTTATTCAATTACGTTTTGTACGATGGTCCGAATTTCGACTCGTAATATTACCGTTCTTTCATTTTAAAATATTGAAAAATTGGCTATGTTCAGGTTGAGAGCGTGCCCCTTTAATATGACTGTGCCACCTTTTACTAATAATATTTGGAAAGCTTATTCAATTATTCAATATATATAGCTGCTTGCTCAGAATTTTGTACGATGGTCCGAATTTCGACTCGAAATATTACCGTTCTTTCACATTAATATTTGGAAAGCTTATTCAATTACCTTTTAGAATATATTTATGTTTAGGAAGAGAGTGCACCCCTTTATTATGAATGTGCCAGGTTTTACTGATAATACTTAGAATGCCTATTTAATTACCTTTCGGAATATATTTAGTTGGATGTCTAGAATTTTGTACGATAATGCGAAATTACATCTCTATTCTGAGCTAAAGGAATTGATAAACATAATATATTATTCTACTTTCATTTGATAGACGTAACGTTGGATTTTATTGGTTGTTAAAAATAGATGAGATTGGGCGACTGTTGTGTTAATTCTGAATAGGTTGCCAACGAACAGGTTGCCAGCTGGATCGGTCGAATAGCTCGCTAGCCGAATAGGTCGCCAAGTTGTGTTCGGTGACCTTGACATTGACCTAAATAAAGATAATTCAGTGGAGAAATGTAAGTAATGACAACGAGATATGTCATCTAATGCTTAGGGTAGATGTTTCAGATTGTAAAATCAATTGTGCACAAGAGGTTATATGTATTTTGCATGAGAGGTTTCTTGTATTTTGTCTTTTGCAATAGACGTGTGAGGTATTTTGTATTAGAGGTTTCTTGTATTTTGTTTTTTGCATTAGACGTTTTAGGTATTTGGTATGGCATTATGTTACATGTGTGTTTTGAATTAGACATTTCTACATAGCATTAGGTTTTTGCCGCTTTCCCCCGCCATAATGAAGTGAGCTGTACGTAAAATTGCACCGACATTCATAGGATCCTGAAAAAAAATTGTCTTGTTTTTATGTAAACAGTTTTGAACAGAATTATCACTTTATACTGGTAATTTAGGTACATTTTGTCATTCATCTTTTACTACATAAATGTTGATTTAATTATACAAAATTAACATAGAAAAGCCCCGTGAGAAATTAGCTGTATACAATTGTACATTTTTTACTTGATTGGACCGTAAACAGTAGGCCTATCTATATACCTGAATTTCATACAACAGCAGCCATATAGGATAAGGACTTAAATTTGTTCTGTCATTATTTAAGCTGAAAAAACAGTTTTATATTATCAATAAACATAAATGGAGGCTTCCCAGGCCCCCCATTCACCCAAAAGCAACAGAATTATCCATGCAAAATCTGCGATTAATGTCAATAAATCCTGCAGAGCAAGCTTTAAAAACTATATTATGATCTTTGTACTAAAAGCTTTTAAAAGCAATATGAATGAAAAAATGTATTTGAAGTTTATGATTCCAAAATCTTCCCTGATACCCCAATGAGCAATCTACGCTTTAACTCTGTGATTTGCAATCTAAAAATTCTGAATTTTATAAAAAATCCATTGAGACCTTTGTTCTGTATCATGTTCACACATGCAGCATCAGTATGGCTATATAACGCAAAACTATGTTTTAGAAGTTAGATATGAACAGAAATGTAAATCTGCATAACACAGTCCAACTTTCAAGAGGGTTCTTCCTTTTACCTACTGGGGTTTAAAGCTTTTTATCGTGTTCACAGGTTTTTGGAAGTTTGGATGTAAATGAGAAGATGTTTGCTTGAAGACTAATCAAAATAGTTCAAATATCAGAACATGTTTCAACATCCTACTTATATTATACCATATGCATCATGCAAACATTGCAGGATGTGTTCTTTAAGATAATCTCCAATCTTGTGGGATTTCTCTGCTTCCTCCTACTGCTAAAGACCCCTACGTGCAAGCGAATTATTGAAATTCTCTCTTTCTCTCTGCGCCAGGTGGGTAAGACACTGACTCGCTAACCTGGAGGTCCCATATTTGATCCAGCCAAGTAAGTTCATCAGGATATTCTGGTGTGGTTCTCCCTTGTCAATAGTGTAGGACAAAGAGTCTAGCAAAGGACAGTGTATAGTCATTCTGATGGGAAGCAAAAGGTCCCATTGTGTAAAAAGAACCCTTGTATACCTATCTCTGATCTGTTTCTCCATGTGTTTCTCATCATCAAAAAATCTAGAAACTGGAAATTTACCTGCATCTAAACAGACTCCCTAAAACATGAAAAATAATACACACTCCATTAGTTACTGCCAAATTAACTGTTTAATGAATTTAAAAATCAAATTTAAAAATCAAATTTATATAATAGGACACAGCTAACCAAAAAATGACAGTTTCTATGTCTATTTTTCATAATAGAAATACGGAAAAAAAATTTTCTACTACGACTAAGGTAACAACCTACAAATGTACACTACAGAAGGTTAACAAATAAAAATACAATTTTGTCTCTATCCTCAATCAAACCAAGATATTAGCGATTCAATTTTAGGCTAGTCTCTGTCATCATTATTAACCTTGGTATGATAACATTGGAAATAAACCTAGTTTTAATCTAAGCAGGTTTTTATGGGTCATCCTCAAGAGGCTGGTCATTCATGACATCATTACTTTTTCTCTCATCAAAACTTTTACATCTTATCATCTTATTATCATGTAACTTCATATTATCACCTCTATGATATGCCTCTTGGAAAAATAAATAAATAAATAAATAAAAAAACATGTTTAAGTTAAATTTTCCATCACAAAATGTAGGCCTATTCAAATCCAGTAAATATTGCAGGCTGTAACAATGGCATTGAGAACTGATAATGGTCTGGGTAAGTCAATTAATGTCTAATTAATAATTTAGATAACAAATCCAGTAAATATCGCAGGCTATAACGATGTCATTGAGGGTTGATTATGGTCTAGATAAGTCAATTAAATTCTAATTAATAATTTAGATAATATTTCAGACCTAAAGACATGCGATTGTCAGATTTAGTACTTGCATACCTGATTTGGTCTTTGCCCAGATAGAGCAGCTAATACACCTGCTTTGACATAACTTATTAATATATTTCTTTCTGTTGCTATTTCTTTAATTATTTGAACTCCCTCGTTATCATTATCAATATCCCATGCTTCCTGTTTGATATATAAACGATGAAATTTTTCTCTACGACCATTTTTTAGTGCCAACAAAACTGGGTTTATACCAAATAAAACGTCTGCTTTTGGTTTTAAGTTGTCTGGGACAAAATATTGTTTTCTGAAAGAAAATGGAATGATAATGTTAACAAATTTCCAGATCTAAAACACATATTAATAGCACCATATTTAAAACTTCAAATATCTACCAGGTTTATTTGTTTTATTCATTTACCTTCAACACTATTAAAAAAAGTTAATTAAAATTAAGAAAGTTTGTAAGGATTGGTGTATCAGACATCAATTTCTTCACAATAACTGCTCCCTTAAAATGACTTACCTCCCTTTCTTCCCACAACCCGTCAGACCATGGTTGTACGATGGATTCGAGATGAATTTTCTGGACGTTGTGCACAAATATTCCCCGCTGAAAACCCTCAGTCCACAAACACACTTATTTACAAAGGTCATAACTTGAAGTGCAAGCGTCACTGTTATGGAACTGGATAATGAATGTCTGTCAAAAATACATTATTGTCGATTTAGTCTCAACCATACTACAGTAGCCTGTGCAAAATGTTCACCGTGGGCGCAGCCATCTTTTAAGGAGAATTCATTGTTTCGGTCTTTCTCTCTTTCAGGAGAAACGAAATAAAATGGGGTTTAACGTCCTACTCCTAAACTGGGCTAATGAAGACGGCCATAAGCTATACAGTAAGCTATGAGGGAAATTTTGCTCATACAGCAGCGCTACTGCCTACTCTTACATCGAATTCCAACTGCCAAGGGATGTTTTAGGTGCATGATAATGTGTACTACAAGGGACCTTGGTTTTACGTCCCATCCGAACAGACAGCTGTCCTTGTCAGGCCATTCGTTCTACATCAGTGACAAGGGGAAACCACCCTGAAAATCTGGATGAAATTTCTTGACCAATGCAGGGATGGAGCACCCGACCTCCAAACTAGAGAGCCAGCATCTTGCATTTCGGGCCCATTTCTAACAAGGGACTCAAAAAACGAGGCTAGACATGTTCCACAAGTCATGTCAAACGGTGACTCGTATTCTGGAGAGCATGCGCAATTAATAAATACTATGTAGACTGGAATAACCAGACACTAGAGATTGCCATTCAGTTGAGACTCCTGGCATATTTCACGTAACATGACGGATTTGAAATTACGAGAAAAAACGGAAACGATTGAATGTAAATCAGTTTAAATACATTCATATTACAAAATAATATGCGTTGCGACCCATTTTTGTCAATTTCTAGGTCCCAAATATTAGCAATTTAGCCCCTTTAATGTCAATCAACCCGAATCACACCGTCATTTCAGGAGTAATATGGTTTAATTTTATTTCAATAATTTGTTTGCAAGTAGAAGTCTTAGCAGTGGGAGGGAACTGGTTGAACCACAGAAAACCCACACGATTGGACAGGCATCCCTACTCTTAGTCACCTACCAGGTACATGTAGGCTATAAGTGGGGAAAAGGAACCATGTTCACTTGACTCAATGACAGTTGACAGATGTTACCATCAAACATGCATTGTTAAAACTATTTGGCCAGTACCCAACCACAGTGCACACAAAAAAAAACCCGATAAGACATCGCCATGCCAAGTTTCATGTTGACCATACTTGATTTGAGGGAGTCTCGGACATCTTTCAAGTGGTACTTGGGGACGAGTTGCTTTAGTCCCAAAAGATTGCAACCACCCCTTACGGAAATCCTATACATGCCACTGCGCACATAATTTACAGTCAAATATAGCATTAAAATGATTTAAAGTGACACTAATAAGCACACATAATATTTTGCAAATAAAATATGATACTTTAATTTTTTTTTCTCCAATAAACTGCACAACACAATTAAATATTTTGAACCTTAAAAGGAAAGATGTAAACAATCGAAGTACAATATTGTAACATTTTTTATTCAATTGAATGCAACATTAGCACTAGATTTGAGTTTTATCTCTAACTGTAACAATATTGAGGCTTAGAGAGGCTATTCATTGATGTTGTATTTGAGTAAATTATGAAACAGGAGGCCTACATTTTTGAGACAAATCAAATGTACCAAACTAGTTTTAAAGACAGTGATGCTGTGTAGAAAAAGTTTAACAAGAACATCAACACGTAGTTTTTTCACTTCTTTTTTGGTCACACCGAATGAGCTCAAATTTCTATTTGGACATAATATGTGAAGGATTAAGGGCTAGGTTCAAAATTGCTGACATATTATTAAGCCTAGCTAATCTTTTTCAGGATACTGAAAAGTAAAGCAGCCAGCCCCTGTGTTATGCTTGCTATCTCATTTATATATTTGAAGCTATATAGGAGATACCTTACATTTGCCTCTACTTTGTAGTCAATAGCCTTGATATAATAATTAAAACAAAAGAAAGAAAATCTATGTACAAAACAAACAAAAATTAACTCCACCATCAATTTCACAGAAAACATATCAATTGAAACTATAAATATCAAATTTAATTAATACAAATTTTACATTTGGTTGACTATGGAAAGAAAATATGGACAATATGTACATTACCGGTATATGGATCATGGTTAAAGTGCCACCAGCACTTTATAGGTCTGTAAAAAAAACCAAAACAATTGGGGGGATTTTCAGTTAAGACTGGATGGTGAGAGCTTAGAATTTTGAAAAATGTTTTTGTTGTTTAAAGTGATAATGCCTCTTAAAATGTAAACCAAGAACATTGGGAAAGAGTTCAGTTCCATTTAAATGCTACAAATTGATGATTGTATTAAATCTATATGTTAGAATTAGAGATTTCAGAATAATTCATATTTTTCATAAATACCAATGTGAAACTTGGTATATTATAAACTGCGAATATCTATGATATTACCCCCAATAACTTTAATAAGAAACACATCCTGACCGGTCAACAATTAGATTTGACAATTATGAGGTTCTCTCAGAAGGTCACAGCTTGTAATTAGCACCTGTTGGTCGATAAAGGTCTGAAGTGACCTTTTCTTCACAATGATGAATATTTTTAGATTTGTAATATAAAAGTCATTTACATCTTTAGAAGCCCAGCATTTAAGCAACATATCTTTGAAGCAGAATGGGCCATACTAAAAAAGATTACCATTGCACTGCACAACATAAAATATATTCTAAACAGAAAAATAGCACATCACCAATTCACTAGGTTCATCTTTACTCTGTGATGCTGTTTTGATTATGAAAACACATGATAATCAATAGACAAAGTATGAATATGTTGTTCTTATAATACAAGACAAATTAAGAATATGACAAAGTATGAATATGTTTTTCTTGTAAACCAATCTGATTAAAATACAGATCTATATTTCATTTCTTTCTTTCTTTATATACTTTGGATGGCCTACACCACACCAAGATCTGACCGGTTGTTGCAATGGGTCATGTGAGAGGTCATACGAGCAGCTTTTGACCTATGATGTCAGACATTTGATTAACCAATCAGCATTGATGTTACTCGTGGATTACCCACAGTTCCGTGCAAAACACGACTAAAGCTAGCCGCAACAGACCGTTTCATTGGCTAATACCTCACATCATTCAGAACACATCAATGACATCATTCAGAACACGTCAATTATAACAACTCTTTCAGTAAAAATGGAACGAAAAAGGATCTGTGTTTTGATCAGATTGTTATAAAACAAGCCAAATTAAGAATATATTATTCTAATAAGGCATGTTTTATACCTTGCAATTTATGTACAAATTCATATACTGTAACAAATATTTCTAAGATACAAAAGGGCCTGTACTCAATATTTTTATTTTAATGTTAAGAGAATATACCTGAATATTTTATTGAGCAAAGTGCATTACTTAAATCAGGAAGTGTTCTATTGAATACCACTCCCCTTTAACTGACAGAAGTGAAATTTGGTATTTAAAGTCTTGACTTTTTCAGATGTTATCAAATAATTGATTATTCAACATTAATTAAGAAAACCAAAATAAAACATCAACATTTGATAATCTCCCAACTTCTATTCAGTCGGACTAAAAAGAAATCCATCCAGGATATTGATTGTTACGCAATATTCAACTCACAACATTTTTGTAATTCAACGTTAAATTTTGACTTTCACAATATTGTAGTTAACAAGGCATTTCACAATCAGTCAAAGGATTATCAGAGACTTTAAGTAACTAACATAGACATGAGATTTCCTTTGAATACAGACCCATGTGTTCCTTTGTTGTGTCCAGTAAACACAAAAAAAAAAGAATTAGTTTAAAATGATCTGCGTTGATATTCCACAGTTCAGAACAAATTCGAAACCAAAATGTGGACAAACCAATTTCTGATTAAGCATACATATTGTATCTACGGTTCTTCTTCAGGAACACCTGAAGCCAACAGGCTACGGAAACTTTTTTTCACATGTACCACTATTAAACTGGTACATGTTATTTGGATTATAATTGCCTTTTGGAAAAGATTACAGTGAGTCAGTCGTTAATATATTAAAGCATTTAACTTATACTGCATTTACATGTACACAAATTAATTTGAGTCAAACAGACAAACAGTTTTCTTCAGACTGAATTTTAATGTGTTGATTTGATTCAAATGTCAATCTAATTAAAATATAGATTTATATTTTGTTTCGTTTTTTTATACCTTCGATGGCCTACACTCATGTAGATCTAACAAGTTATAGTGGGAGCTCACGTTCTATGACGTCAGGTATCAAACGGTCGATTCGACAGACCATTTGATTGGCTGACCCCTCATTTCAGGCAGAACACAAGTTAAATAACAAGTCCTCCAGATCCCAGAGTAGTAAAGACAAGTAAAAACGAAATTTTGAACTATAAAAAACGAAACGAAATTGGATCTGTGTTTTAATCAGATTGTTCAAAAGTCTTCTATATTGAAGAATTTTACACCCAAAGATAACACTATAACAGCCAATGTAAATCAGAGGCGCCCTGCTCTTTTAGTTTTAACATTAATTCAATTCAAATAATGTACATGAAAAAACAATAAAAGAATATGTGACTTCTTTCATATAATCGTAAAAAACTTTCTTCTGTCCATAGTCAACCACAATTTAAACAAAAGAAATCTACGTACAATGTAACAATATTACAATTGATCAAGTCACAAACAATTTAACATGAAACTATTTTAAATGCCAGTAGAAAAATATCATCCAGATCTCAAAACGTAACTAACTTTGATATTCTCCTAAAATAAACTACCCTAATGTAACATACACTCCCAACATACAAATGGCATAAAATTATTTAAGTTCATATAATATTTGAATGGTCACAAAGGTCCTCTTGTATTATTTTAAATCATACTTTGCATATTATTATTCTGATAATCACATTAATAATCATCGCGAAACTCAATGTACGGAACTGAACAGGGTAACAAATACATGTATCTATATCATTTATGCTTGGGGTTTAAAATATTCACATATGCTGTACATATATAATGTATAGTCAATGTACATGTATGGATATATCGAGTCCTCTTGTACTGTATTTAAGACAAATGAAAGGATAGCTGTCCTTCTTGAGCAGCTAAACCAATTTTCTGACGCATAATGTCAATAGTAGAATAATCGGGAAGTTTAAGATAGTTCACACATGTCATAACTGACGGCAGATAATTATCTGGACTTTCTGTGGACTCAAAGGTTTTGCGCACAATTGTAAGAGGTGGATTTAAACTTCGGAAACCTCCAACAGGCAAACAGGGAGAACCGGTCACAAACTGAATGAAATCTCTCTGTTCTTTTGAGTTATATTGACTGAGAATTTCAAACAAGTACTTCACAGCCTGACTATCCTGCGAATAACCATGGTCAGGTCTACAACAGTCCATTAACATTTTCACATCCCAAACCTCATTATGATTTCCACAAAACAATTGTTCAAGTTCCTCGGGATAAAAGCAACGTAACGATGTGAGAGGAACTAGTGATTCAAACCCTTCACGGAATGCTTGGAATTGTCGTGATACACCATCCATAAAATTCCACTGCACTAGCAGTTGAAGGTATTCTTCCAAATTATCAAGAACTACAGGACACTCTCTACCACCTTTCTTTAATTCTATTTGTGAAAATCCTGGCAATATAAAATACAAGTTGAGGTCTTCAATACTACATCCATCCATTGTTAAACTATCTAATGCCAATTGTCGACTTTCATCTGTGTGGGATTTGTCGGTCAATATTTGTTTCTTCTGATGCAGAACAGCTTCAAGTTGTCTGTGAGAACGAGCTAGAACTGGATCAATGTGGATTAGATCAGCAGATGTTAAACTCTCCTCCTGTCCCAGACACCATTTATAGAACACTTGACTAAATCTAATATCCAGCATTCTTGAATCCATTAGAGAACGAGCCAAGAATTTTCCAAGAAACTTACACTTAGAGGAAACTTTCTTTAAATAAGAAGCTTTCACAGATTTTGGCAATGGTGAGGGGAAAAGGCCAAAGGGTGAATGCATCAACTGAATTTTAGCATCTGGATCTGAATGGCTAGTTGTATCAAGGACATCACCTCTCCATAAATCTAAGTCAGCTCGTTGTAATTCCCGCGATACTAAGGCATAGAATTCTTGTGTTGGTCCTAATCCTGTTCCTACTTCATTTTCATACTGTATTTCTAGTAGAGCTTTCGATTTGTCCAATTCGTCAATAATCTGTTCAGCTTGTTTCAACAGGTCATTTCTATTTACCATACGTCGCTTTCTGTCTAACCTTGGGGCTACACGCTCACTGTCATTTTGACTGTTATCGCCACCACTATCCTGTTGTAGTTTCATCATGGCACGATCACGGTCGAATGTTGTTATGAAAAATAACAATTGTCTGGTTTCAAATGGAAACAGAAATGGAGCATATGTACCAAGTTCACCCAACCATTTTGGCAAGTTTCCAGTCATGATGACAAGTGGGTCTTGTAACTGACGATTTGCTTTCGCTGTTAATTTATTACTGATAAATTCTGAAGCTGTTAGTATAGGTGTTGGAAAAAATGATATTTCATAGAAGGCTGCCCAGTATTTGTTTAAAGCATGTGTAACCCGAAGTAAAGATATAACTTCTAATGATGTATCTTCTATAGTTATATAAGCAGGTAGGTGCTCTGTTAGGAAAGTATCAAGTAAAGATCGTGTTCGGTTTCTAGAAGAATCAACTTTTGTTTTGTGAGCATCATCAGTTTTCTTACTAGACTTTGATTTATTTTCAATTTTCTTCCTCATACCTTCTGTGGGAACATCTTCTTTATCACAGTAAGCTCTATACCAGATAGTGTGTGTCTGAGCCCATATTTTAGCGTGACCTAAAGGTGTCTCTGTTTCAGAATCAGATTCCCTTTCACTGGGATGACTGAATTGTTTGATTGCTTCATATACTGTCATATCATATGGCAATAATTTTTCACCGATTAAAAACTCTAATTTATGTTGGACTGTTCCTTGTGTGATACATACAGCAGACATGGTATCTTCAAAATCTTCATCTGAATTACCATCATCGCTGATTTCCTCTTCACCATCTTTAACCTTACCAATACCTCTAATGACCAAATACCTCTCAATAGCTTGTACCAGTGCAAGGGGATCAATCTTTACAGGCCCTCCTTTCCACTGACGAAGATTAGTTGCAGATGGGTGTCGTTGTAAATTACACTTCAATTGGTGGGTGCTAAAAAATTTCAGCGCATTTGATCCTCTTCCACTCATTCCACCAGATCCAGGGAGATCATGTACTCGAATCTGAAACTGTTCTAACTGATGTAGACATCCAAGTAATTTACTGATCAGATTAGACAATGGTGGAGGACTATTAGGATCAATGGACATCTCTTTGATATAAGTAACATCAGGAGGGGGACAGGACAGGAAGACATGAAGAAAACGTTGTATTCGAACAGTTCTGCTCAGAGTCCCATTAACACTGGTAAGGTACTGAAGAAGTTTCTTCACCATTCCACTGTGAATTATTTCAAAAGGTGAAATATCACTTTCTTTGGTAATTGTGGCTATTTGCAACAAGGGATCAAGACCATTATCAGAATCAATGGTCAAGCCCTGTGAAGCATCACATAATTTTTGAAGAATTTGAACTGCTGGATGACTGTTACTCCATGCCTCTGAGGTTGTATTCTTTTCAAGGAATTTGGTAGCTTCTTCTTTTACCCAACTTCTTATTTTCTCCTTGTTGGTATCAGCACATCTTACAAATTTTTGAGCTTCTGATTCTTTGGACACTGACATTCTTTCACAGTGTGATGAGTTACTTAATCTACTCCAGCTTCTTAGACTTGGCAAGAAAGACATCTTTGGTGTGGCGCCACTTACTTTAGAATCTGAATTGTCAGAATGTTTACCTCTTCTTGAACTTCGTCCACCAGACGTTGGTACACTCTTGGAACCACTTTCCATGGGATCATCAGGTTTACTTCCTTTTCTAGCTCGTTTAGGTGTGTGCTTCCTTTTTAAAACATCTCCAAGACGGAAGAACATGTGCGATGATGTAGCACCTGGTTCCTCTGAAGATGTATGTGATGTGGCAGCAGAATCTGTACTTTCCTTTTCTCGGACACCTGATTTACTGTGTTTTGAAGCAGATGCTCCTCCTGAGGTTAGACTACCAGAGACACTACTGGAGACTTTCTCTGATGAGGATTTTGATGTATGAACTTTGAGTTCAGCTAGCCTTTTGATCTGATGCATGACACCTTCTCTTCTGAAGTAAACACTGAATATATCAGGTAATTTTTGCATTAAGATTTCAGCTAATTGTAAGGCGCCAACAACAACCTTAAGGTCTGGTGAAGCCATCATGGCTGCAATATGACTTGAGACAGGTTGACTTAATAAAACATCTTTAAGCAAAGCAGCCGAAGCATAATACACCATTCGTAGAATAGTTTGCAAACATTTATGTCTTACAGTGGGACCTGGTGATGAGCTGTAAACTTCATATAAAACCGAGAACAAAGATTGAATAAAAGAAGAAGCTAATTGATGATCCTCTTTCAAGAATTCTTCTCTTGAGTCACACCAATCTAAGGAACAATCAGAACCATGCTGAGGTTGAGCAGATGCATTAATTTTTCTTTGAACTGGACGGGCTGTTCCAGAGTCTTCATTTATTTGTTGCATGGATTTAAAGTCAACAGTATATGTTCTTCCAACAGTTGTAAGGCTTATTTCATCCTCAGCAGCACTGTAGGCATCTTCTATTATTCTGCTGTCAATTGGTGTATATGAATGCCATATATTTCGATCATCCTGCCACTGCCAGGCTATAGCATCAGCACTAAATCCCGCATTCCTTCCAAGTAGGGTATCTATCCGGAATATTCCATCAGATGGTAGTTTGGGTAAAAGTTCTCCAATCAAACAGACGATTTCATATAGCTCTTGAGGAGTTCTGGACACTAATTCAACTTGAAGTAAAGGATCTTCTGGGGTTCCTACCAGTAAGTGACAAAGTGTATCAGCGATGTTTTGTTTTAATAGTATTACAGCAAGATCAGGGCAGCTACCACACATCACGGCCATCATTCTTATCACCATCACAAAGGTAGCAGAATTGATTATTGGTGGGCTGGCCACTAGTAATTGTTGGAGATTTGTGAGAAGTCCATGCACAGCAATTTCTTTTAGCAAACGTTGATCACTTTGAAAGTTTTCTACAACACGAGAAAATCCACTGCATACACTTTCAACTGATTTCTTGTCCTGATGGTTGAGACGTGAACTAAGAAGTGGTAATGACTCCCTTAAGAAATGGAACTCATCACATGTGAGACTTTGTAAACAATTAGCCACAACAGCAAGAGCACTTCTTTGAGCAGTGATACTGAAAAAATCAATGAACATCAAACATGCAGCTATCCCCCCAGCTTGTAACACAGCTTTACTGTGTCTTCTGGATATCATTTCTAAAGCTGTTAATGCTTGTTCTGCTACATCCATACATTGGATTACTTGTAATTTCTCCAGAAACACTGGAATAGCATCTACTACTACTGCTGATGAGCGGGGTAAAGCTTCCATCATGTATGTCAATGCTCTACAGGCGTGATTCATTATGTCAAAGTTATGTTCAAGGTGCAATAAGCTTATTAAGGCAGGGACCACTTGTTTCACTGGGAAACCAGCTAAGCTGTCTTCATTACCCATCACTAGTAGCTGGCACATCTCCATTACGGCTGTCAACTGTTGACCTTCATCACCTGTAGCTTGTAACCCCTGTAACAGTTGCTGAACTTTACTCATCGTTCCCCCACTCATTGTTCTGTGTAAGAATTGGTGCATCCGAGGCCCTAGAGCACCAAACAACTGAGAAGGTAGACCCCTTGCTTCAAGAAGAGCTTGAAGTCTTCCCATGTCTGTTTCATCTGCATCATCCACAGGTCTGGCAGCTGCTCCTAGTGGTCTCTCATTATTAGGTTGGTCAGAGGCACCACTGTTAGAGCCTTCTTTACTAGCAGACATTCCACCAGATCGTGACCTCTTTTTGTCTATGTTAGAAAACTCACCACTGTTGGTGGATGTATGTCCTTCTTGACGATTCCTTTTAGGCTGCTTTCCCTTACTTGTGGACCTAGCTTTAGGAACACTTGCTGAAGAACCTATTTTGGATTGTGATGAAGTTGGATGTGAAGTATCTGTAACTGATGATCTAAGACAGCGTCTTTTATCAGCTGTCTGGGTGTTCTCTAATTTGTCAACAACTGGGTCATCCAGTCTTTCAGCTGTGCAAACTAATTGTTTTGATAGAGCTTTCACAGTTGATGATCCAAATAGTTCAGTTTTTAAGCTATTTTGTTTGAGTTTACCCTTATGTGCTGACGATTTTGGTTTATCTTTAGAACTTATTTGTTTTTTTGATCTGAGGTTTTTAGTTATACAATCACTTGATGATTCACTTTCTAGTTCAAGTTCTAAGGCACTTTTTGTAGGTTGGTCACTTTTCACAGAATTTTTCCCTTTAGATGATTTTATATGTATGTCCATCAAATGAGATTTAGAAGATTTTTTACTTGGTTCTGACTCGATTTCATGTGTGGCTGATCGTTTTGAAGGTTTCCGAGTATCATCTACACATTTACGGGAAGATATTTTGGATTCAGTGTTTGTTTCACAAGGAACTTCCAAAATATTAGTTGATTGATTGGTCACATCAGACCCACTTTGTCGACTTTTTCTTCTGCCGGACACCCCAGTTGGCAACTCACCTCGATTGGCCATAGGCGGATTCCAAATTCTGGCTCATGCCAGATATTATGTCTTAAATCTGAAAGGTAAAAAAATGAAAAGATATTATTAATAATAATGATTCAAAAATTTTAATTTTTGTCTCATCATTAACCACCAGCAGCTCTGTCCAATTTTAGGCTATCATTTTTTCTCCCACAATCGTGGTGAAAGTAATTTAACCAAAGAGTACATATTTTATTACACACAAAATCTTAAGTTCTAATATCTGAAGTAAATTTGGATTCGTAAGATTGTGATAAAGGGAATTGTTGTAATATTTATACAGCCCAATCATAAATTTTCTACTTTATTTTGATTTGAAAGATAGGTTACTAGGCAACGAAACATACACACACAGCAGCGAAGTCGTCCTCGGAGTCAGCAAGGGGTGTTGCGTATTTTTTTCGCTTTCGGTAATGACCACATTTACAAGACACTAATTCCGAGTAACAAGCCATTAAGTAATTATCATAAATCATCAGAATTTGTTTGGCTTCTTGTTCTACCACATGCTAAAGCTTCGTAACCAAATCATTGAATATCATGAATTTAGCTGTTCAAGTTATCGGAAATCATCTCATGATCTTATATACTGTGCATCCACAACATTTTTCAAAATCATCAAAGATCATAACTCTAGCAACAATTATCACAATTTGTTAAAGAAATCAATAAGGTTTGTTGTCTCGGGACCATAAACACTATTTATAAATTAAAAGTCAACTGGATGATAATTTTGGTCTGAAGATCTTCAACAAGAATATTCAATGCGGTCAAAGGCAATAATTATCGGATAGTGGCTTCTTCATCTCCTGACATTATTAGCCTGTCCACAAGATTACTGCCATAACTCTGTGTATAAATTTAGATGTAAGCGGTAACAATATCTGACCACCTTTAAATGTGGGCCAATAAAAAAAGGATTGAGAGAGAGAGAAAATATTATTTCAAGATGAAAACAGCAAAAGAAAAAGGATCCACATTATACTACCGGGGGGGTCACAGTGGTTAAGTGGATAAGGCACTAGTTCACTAGCCTTGAGGTCGGGTGTTCGATCCATGCATTGGCCGAGAAAGTTCATATCGATTTTCCGGCGTGATTTCCCCTTGTCAGCGATGCAGAAAGAGGGCCTGACAAGGACAGCTGCCTAGTCGTTTGGATGGGACGAAAAACCGAGGTCCCGTGTACACATTGGAGTGCACATAAAAGATCCCCTGGCAGTTGGAATTTGATATAAGATTAAGAGTAGGCCGTAGCGCCGCTGCCCGGGCAAAATTTCCCTCATTGCACACTGTATGGCGTATGCCCGTCTTCCATTAACCCAGGTTAGGTGCAAAAGAGTAGGACGTTAAACCCATTTCATTTCATTTCATTATACTACTGCCTATTCCTGATTGCATTCTCATATAGAAAAAATCTGTCCAGGTACGGTATATTATTTACCAAGTATCAATGATTGAAAATATTCAACAAATGATTCCTGATAAATTACAAGGGATCTTTTACATGCATGCAATTTTTTTTCCGTCCCATCCAAATGACTATACATTGCACACTGGCAAGGGAGAACCACACAAGAAAATCCTGATAAACTATCTTGCCAAACATAGTTATCAATGATGGCACCTCCAGGATAGTGAACCAACATCTTACTCACTAAGACACCATGGCACCATGGCTTTAGTGGTGCTAAATTCATGTGCAATATGAAATTTATGTACTGAATATACATGTAGTGGTTTTTGATTATTTATAATGATCATGTACAAGCTGAAACAAGCATATTTCTGCTGAGTCACATATTGTTAAGAGATATTGTGGGTGGATATCTGACAATTCAAAACATAAATTGACTGTCACTAGAAAAGAGAACATGAGAAAAATATAAAAAATGTCCTTGCATTACCATGTTATTATTAGGTATAGACGGAATAAAAACAAGTGAATGCACAGACTATTTCTATTTTTCTTGTGTTCTCTTATCTAGTGACATTCAATTACTTTTTTAAATTGTCAGATATCCTCTCACAGTCTCAGTCGTAGCAATGATCCCCGTGTTAAAATTATATTTGGAACGTGTTTAACGAGTTCTACCACATATGAGATAATGACTAGTAGCACCAATATTGTCCTTTAATCACTGTGTATGAATTTAAAAACAATTGGTTATTAACTTTAGTCTCTAGAGTTTCCACAAGTAATTGTGGACGCCGGACATGGGGCGACGACAATGTACAAGCACATTTTAATGCGGGTGGATAAAAAATGTTTTAAGAGGGGTTTTATTTTAATTCAAGCCTTTTTGGAAATGAAAAATGTTTTAAGAGGGGTTTTATTTTAATTCAAGCCCTTTTGGAAATGAAATGGGGTTTAATGTCCTGCTTTGACTAGACTAATAAGACGGTAGCTCATTATATAACATACTGTCTTTGTGTTAATTTGTTTTCATTGTTATTTAACTGCTAACACAGGATTATATGACTTATATCAATAATGACCTATATATCTGATCTTTAATATTATGTAAGAAACAGACCTTGTTTTATCAAGCTTGGTAATCTTCTTTAGTTTTGTACTTGCTATAGTCTCTGATAATATCGACAATCACATTCAAAACAAAATTGATAAATTTAGACACTGAGTGACTTTGGCAATTAGAATATATTTAGTTACAATTTTGTCTGTTCAACTACAATCAAATTTAATTGTTTCTGTATATATATAAGGTAGATTAATAGATTATAATATTTGTAAGGAAATGAAATGAAATGGTGTCTACTTTCTGCACCTAACCTGGGCTAATGAAGACGGATATTTGTAAGGATTTATGGCAATTCTGTCCAACGCAGTATGGTTATTTATAAACGTATTTTTCTTATTCAATGGGCTGACATTGAGATTTCTTTTAGCACATAGCTGATCATTACACACCAGTGTCTGGGTATTATTGTTCTGTCCTTAGGTTTGTCTTTAAAGGGCTGCAAAGGATGGGAAATTTCCGGGCATTTTGGAAAGTTTCCAAAGAAATTGTCCGTGAATTTTCAGTGTTGGAAATTTTCGGGGATTTTTAAATCTATTTTTAGAACTGAAAAATACTAGAATTATAATTATTTACTGGAATTTCCTTTTTCTCTTTTACTTTCATCTATATATAAACTATTAAAACTTATTTAACCATTATAATGTAGACAATGATTTTGAAGATAATGATGAAATGGCCTAACTTTGAGCATTAATTATAGAATGTGTAACCTGTGTATGAACAATTTAACAGAACTATCTCATTATTATAATTAGTTATTAGATTTTAGTATATATGACATATCAGATAATATGTTTTGTATCTTATAGTTATTAAAATATACTGTCACTTGCAACTCATTAATAGCGACACAGGTTTCAATTTATGACACCAAATTGAAAATTCACAAAATTCCCGGGAAATTTACCCTTTTTGAGAATTCCCGGGAATTCTGCAACCCTACTGGTGTAATTGTGTGGTGCAGTCACCTGTACTCACTATATACATATATATCTACATGTACCAAATCAAATGTTTCCCAAACAAGCGCCAAAGTATTAGTACCAACTTAACCATATAATATATATATATAACAAACTGTCCATTGTAAGGACTTCGACTCTCGTCAAAACGTTTGCATTGACTGATTTTAAGGATACAGGGTGAAAAGCAATTTGAAGCCATTGCTGATGTTATTTAGTCGTTGTTTCATCAGTAAGCATGTGAGATGTCAATAATTAAAGAAAAGTCTGCCTGACAGTTAAGGTTGTTTCTCAACCCACACTCAGATTCAAGGACTTTGAGATAAGTTCATGAAGTAAATTGTACACTTAGAAATGAAATTATTGGATGACACTTATTTTCTTGGTTACAATGCTACCACAAATGTGAATGGTGCCAGAAAAATCAGTCGGCGTATAGGGGTCTTTTAGCAGTGGGAGGAAACCGGAGGACCCGAAGAAAACCCACGAGGATAAACAGGCAACAGTCAGAAGTTGCATTCATTCATTTTGCTATATAGGCTATACTATACAGCAGTCAGTGGTGAAAATATTGATTTTCAGTATCACCAAACTATTCTAAATTATGTTTAAATTCTAAGTGCTCAAAAATTGATTCTAATAATATGTTGAATCATACATGATCAAGATTCTCCCTAAAACAATAAAAATTAGTCGTCTATTTCACATCAAACAATTATACAACCAGTGCAGTCTGAACTGCAAGTTTTGTTGCATTTTAAAAGCCTACAGTTGAAGCTTTCAGGAAATGAATAGAACTCTATTTTGGTGAAGTGAACCAAGTACCCGGTAACTGATTTTTCAGGCACCGGTCACAATTTTGTAATCCTATTTATCATAATATTAAATACTATATTGTGGTATCTTTTAAATAAGACTCTTTGTCTTAATGATTCATTGTTTTTTCTTGTTCAATAGCAATCTTTTGACTAGACTTGACCTTACATGTATGACAAACTGAATTGGTCATAAAGATTTCATTTATGTAATACAGTACTTTAAATCTATTAATAAATAAATCAATCAATGTTTATAATTATATAATTATTGATATCAAATCATCAAGATAGCATATATTATTTTTCATATAAAATCTAATTTGTATAAATACCTATTAGAAACTAGTCTCATGGTATTTGCTGTGTAGTAAAAACCTATTTGATATAAAAGACCATATCTACTTTACATTAACTATTTATATAAGATGTACTGCTCTGCTGAGTGACATTACTGATATAAGTAGGGTAGCATTTTACTCTCCTACCCATTACCTTTCTTTACGTTTTTTTTTTTTCTAAAATAATTCTAACATCCACTCACCAAAATTTATGGAAAACTTTCTCAATCATTGATAAATGGATGTTATTTTGGGGGAGAATATTAAAACAGGATGTTACTGACAAATCAAGGGAAGATAACTATCACCTGATTCAATGAACAGCTGTTTTACTGCCTTTATTAAATAAAGACATGGTAAAGTTTTAAAAATAAATGTTTGGAAAATTAAATTGAAGATTTTCAATAATTGGAACCAACATGTATTTCATAATTTTATGAAACAGATTTTGCTAAGTGAATAAAAAAATATCCAAAACAAAACACCTGATTTATTCCTTCATACTAATATCTATATGAAATATGATTATTGTAATGTAATAATTTTCACAACAAAGTCACTGTGACAAAAGGGATATGACACTGCTTAATTAAATCATTCAAAGTTCTGATTCTACAATACAAACCTTTGTACCGGTAAAGCCAAGTCTTTCACAACATAAACCTTTAGTAATAGTATTAGATCACCTTTTTTTTAATATTTTTAGTTTCAATAAAATTAATACATTTAACTTAAAACATTTATTAGATTGTGCTTAATAACTGGTGAAGGTTTTACAAAATTACATTCTCTAATACTAGTATTTATATTATAATAACGTGAGTAAGATATTTATTTTGTAAATTGTAACTTAGATCTAGTTGAAAATTGTGTTTCAATAAAAACAACAAAATCCTTGCTTTTGAAGAAATCTATCTAGTTGGCAGTAAGCTCAGTATAAATCTTGCTTCTATTTAATATTATGTGTTAACAATGCCAACCAACACATGGAAGCCAGGAAGACAGTGTGCTATAGAGCATGCTATTTATATCTCTTATTACTGGTCTTGTTCTCTCTTCTTATTAGAACAATTTCATAAATATAATAATAATATATCATATCATTCATTGTCAATACGAGGACTATCCTTACTAAAATGTTGTACATATCATTCCTGTAAACGAACAATACACAATATCATGCTTATTGGAAATATGTTTAGATTCACTATACATAGGTGTTGTTAGGTTTAGACTCGCAGTTCTGTTGAAACCATAATGATAATCCATTTCTGTCTACTGTGTCTCGAGTGAAAATAATGGCATGTTTACCTGACCAAATATAGCCATAAAAACCCAACTGGGTAACCCAAATTGAAAAAAAATATGTTCACGAATACTTAGACTAACCGATATTATAAAATACGGTCGGTTGTTTGGTTTTCAATAATGGCAGCGATCAATCAATTAACAGTAACAACAGTTCATCTGAACGCCTGTATCTGTTGTCATATTATTCGACGGAAGACATACCTCTCCACCTGACCTTAAACGCAAGGGGTCAAATAACATTTTTAATGACGTAGTAAACATTTCCGAGAGGAAGCGGAGGTCGTCGCTGGTTATTATTATGGCGGGAAATTCAAAAGCTGTAGATGACACGATACCAGAAACGAAACAAAGATGGGGGAGGGTGGGGGGTCAACCTGTAGATCGGGAGATAGAAAAGTTTCGTCATATATAAACAAACCTTCGTTCCCAGGCCAGGGACTGTGCACATGCAACCTATCGTCCTAGGACTCAGGAGTTGGATTTCTAGATTTGATTGGCTGCCATATCCAATGGCAATATATTAGTTGTGCGGTTCTATAATAAATAATCACATCTGCCAATGAAATGAAATGGGGTTTATGATCCTACTCTTCTGCACCTAACATGGGCTAATAGAAGACGGGCATATGCCATGTAGTGTGTTATGAGGGGAATTTTGCCTGGGCAGTGGTGTTACAGCCTAGCTATACTCTTATACATAGGCGTACGAGGCGGGGGGGCCGGGGGGGCACCGGCCCCCCCAAATATTTTCATGAAAAAAAAATAGAAATCTGAAAAGAGCTCAGAATTGTGAGATCGGTCATTAGCCGAGGAGTTTTTGAAAATGGGGTGGGGTAGGGGTATGGCCTTGTCGGGGAAGGCTATGGTCTTGTCGGGAATGAATGCTCAGTTTGTCGGGAAGCGTCGCGCCGTCTGTCGGGTTTTGAATATTTTTAATAATATGGAATCGGAAAGAAAGCAGTCCAGTCAATGATGAACACGTACGCCATCTGAATAGAACTAGCACGTACTCATGGCCTGTCTCAGTTCTTGAGTACTGTGTTCCTGAATACTTACATCCAACTCCATGCACCGGACGAGCCCAGTGATAGAAGTGAGCAGCTGAAAATTTTCTTTAATAATAATTGATAAGGTTGTAATAATATTGTACCTTGTAGTCACATATAATATACATGTACGATGGCTCAATAGGCCGTAAATAATTCGATATTGAACCCTTTTCTCTGGAAAGAAATATTCATAGGTGAATGTAAAGTGCCACTGGCAAGAATTATACAAAGATAACGTGCTCAACAACGCTTATAATATATGGTCATTCATATTTTAAAAGTAGATAAAGTATATACAAGTCTTCTATACATCTGAGATCTGGATAAAAAATGTGAAGTCTCTTAAAATGAAAAATGTGGCAAAAGTAAATCGTTCGATTTGTTCTTGTTTTCGAAGTAATAGAGCTTGTATTTTAAAGATGACTTTTTACCAGTTTTTATCATAGGCGTACGAGGCCGAACTTGTTTGGGGGGGGCCAGCATATTTTCCCGACAAATATATTTCTTTAGAGTCCGCGGAGCGCCGGAGGCGCGAAGCGACCGACGGAGGGCCTCCCCCTACAAAATTTTGAAAACCAGACGGCCGAAGACGCGATTTCCAGGCATTTCAAATAATTTCTAATAATTTGGAGTGGGTAGTAAATTATGTCAGTTGCAGCATAAAAACTGGTAAAAAGTCATCTTTAAAATACAAGCTCTATTACTTCGAAAACAAGACGGAGGGTCTGGGGGCCTCCCCCTAGAAAATTTTGAAAACCAGACGGCCGAAGACGCGATTTCCAGACATTTCGAATACTTTCTAGTAATTTGGAGTGGGTAGTAAATTATGTCAGTTGCAGCATAAAAACTGGTAAAAAGTCATCTTTAAAATACAAGCTCTATTACTTCGAAAACAAGATGGGGGGTCTGGGGGGCCTCCCCCTAGAAAATTTTGAAAACCAGACGGCCGAAGACGCGATTTCCAGGCATTTCGAATACTTTATAGTAATTTGGAGTGGGTAGTAAATTATGTCAATTGCAGCATAAAAACTGGTAAAAAGTCATCTTTAAAATACAAGCTCTATTACTTCGAAAACAAGACGGGGGGTCTGGGGGCCTCCCCCTAGAAAATTTTGAAAACCAGACGGCCGTAGACGCGATTTCCAGGCATTTCGAATACTTTCTAGTAATTTGGAGTGGGTAGTAAATTATGTCAGTTGCCGCATAAAAACTGGTAAAAAGTCATCTTTAAAATACAAGCTCTATTACTTCGAAAACAAGAACAAATCGAACGATTTACTTTTGCCACATTTTTCATTTTAAGAGACTTCACATTTTTTATCCAGATCTCAGATGTATAGAAGACTTGTATATACTTTATCTACTTTTAAAATATGAATGACCATATATTATAAGCGTTGTTGAGCACGTTATCTTTGTATAATTCTTGCCAGTGGCACTTTACATTCACCTATGAATATTTATTTCCAGAGAAAAGGGTTCAATATCGAATTATTTACGGCCTATTGAGCCATCGTACATGTATATTATATGTGACTACAAGGTACAATATTATTACAACCTTATCAATTATTATTAAAGAAAATTTTCAGCTGCTCACTTCTATCACTGGGCTCGTCCGGTGCATGGAGTTGGATGTAAGTATTCAGGAACACAGTACTCAAGAACTGAGACAGGCCATGTGTACGTGCTAGTTCTATTCAGATGGCGTACGTGTTCATCATTGACTGGACTGCTTTCTTTCCGATTCCATATTATTAAAAATATTCAAAACCCGACAGACGGCGCGACGCTTTCCGACAAACTGAGCATTCATTCCCGACAAGACCATAGCCTTCCCCGACAAGGCCATACCCCTACCCCACCCCATTTTCAAAAACTCCTCGGCTAATGACCGATCTCACAATTCTGAGCTCTTTTCAGATTTCTATTTTTTTTTCATGAAAATATTTGGGGGGGCCGGTGCCCCCCCGGCCCCCCCGCCTCGTACGCCTATGGTTTTTATGCGGCAACTGACATAATTTACTACCCACTCCAAATTACTAGAAAGTATTCGAAATGCCTGGAAATCGCGTCTACGGCCGTCTGGTTTTCAAAATTTTCTAGGGGGAGGCCCCCAGCCCCCCCGTCTTGTTTTCGAAGTAATAGAGCTTGTATTTTAAAGATGACTTTTTACCAGTTTTTATGCTGCAATTGACATAATTTACTACCCACTCCAAATTACTATAAAGTATTCGAAATGCCTGGAAATCGCGTCTTCGGCCGTCTGGTTTTCAAAATTTTCTAGGGGGAGGCCCCCCATCTTGTTTTCGAAGTAATAGAGCTTGTATTTTAAAGATGACTTTTTACCAGTTTTTATGCTGCAACTGACATAATTTACTACCCACTCCAAATTACTAGAAAGTATTCGAAATGTCTGGAAATCGCGTCTTCGGCCGTCTGGTTTTCAAAATTTTCTAGGGGGAGGCCCCCAGACCCTCCGTCTTGTTTTCGAAGTAATAGAGCTTGTATTTTAAAGATGACTTTTTACCAGTTTTTATGCTGCAACTGACATAATTTACTACCCACTCCAAATTATTAGAAATTATTTTAAATGCCTGGAAATCGCGTCTTCGGCCGTCTGGTTTTCAAAATTTTGTAGGGGGAGGCCCTCCGTCGGTCGCTTCGCGCCTCCGGCGCTCCGCGGACTCTAAAGAAATATATTTGTCGGGAAAATATGCTGGCCCCCCCAAACAAGTTCGGCCTCGTACGCCTATGCTCTTATATCGAATTCCAACTGCCAAGGGATCTTTTACATGCATGCCCATGTGTGCACGGGACCTTGGTTTTCTATCCTGTCCGAATGACTAGACAGCTGTCCTTGTCAGGCCCTATTTCCTGTATCACTGACAAGGGGAAACCACGCCGGAAAATTGAGATGAACTTTCTCGGCCAATGAGGCTACACACAAAGAACAAAAAAAACCTATGGATCTAGAATAAAAACTTCTCAAAATTCTGGAAGGACATATAGGCCTACGCCTACATAATGTTTTCAACTTAAATTGTCTATTTAGGACTTCAAAATCAGTCACCTATAACCTAGTGCCCATGCTCAATCTGTACTAACTATAGACAGCAAGCTTATAGGCATCCCATACCATGGCTAAAAAACTGTAGGCCTACTCTACTGGTTCTCAGTGAGTGGGCTACTCTATTTTTATTATCTGCCAAGTTAATGTGGTTCACTATGTTCCATTCTTGCATCCAAAACTCTGTAAATGCCTTTACCTTGGAGACATTTCACCAGTTCGTGGAATAACATAGATGCTGTATTTTATATGAGAGAGAGAAAAGGAGCTAAACGTCCACTGGACACAAACTAGATCATTTCGAACTAACATATGGTTTAATTATATTTCAAAAATTCTCTTGCGCGTACAGGTCTTAAGCAGTGGGAGGACCCGGAGAAAATCCACAAGGTTGGACAGGCGACCCTACTCCTTGTCACATATGTAGGAGCTAAATTATGATATTAGCAAAGGCCTTGACTACTTTAAAGATACATTATGGGAGATAAGATAAAGAGATGGCAGTTCTCACCATAATAGTTAAAAACTAGATAGTGTAAAGGTAATTTGTTGAAGCGTGTGAAATTCCACTTAGCCTCAGTCATCATTACTAAAATCATTAATATAAACAGCAGTCTCAATTATCCAGATCTTAAATTTAATTTTAATGGCCATTCAGCGACATATTATATAGGAATCTAATCCAGTTTACATCAAAGGCTAGCCTTGACATCCCATACTCCTGCGCAGTGTTTCGTTTGATTAGAACTAATCCACTTCACACATCTATCTTGAGTGAACATTGTTGTGCTAAATTATTATTGGTCAGTAGTGCCATTACCAACCAATGACCTACATTGTAACAAAAAATAACGGGGTTAACCAGACCTCAAAATATGTTACCGCAATGTATCTAGTGACAATTGCGACTTGTTTACGTCATAACCCGCGAAATTTATTATGCTCGATTATCCAGTGCCAACATGTTTTCTTCTTGGGCCATTTTGAAAATTATGCTGAATGCGAGAAGAGAGGAGGGATTTGATTGGACGTTAAAAAGAGACACGCCCCACCCAATTTCAAGAATATGACTTCTATCCAGCAGTGGTAAGAGAGGGATTTCTCGCGCCATTGCTTCAGGAATATGTGACATCCAGAGTTTATTATGGTCTGGATAAATTAATTAATGTCTAATTGATAATTTAGATAACATTTCAGGCCTAAAGAAAGATTTTGTTTTTGCATAATGCATGTTTAATAGATTGATCTGTATTTGGAGATTCATAAAGATATACCAAACAGTTTCGAAGATGTGCAGTGGAAATACAGTATTATGTAGATGTACGTTAAACATTAAAGATGCATTATCTAATAGCTAAATCTGCCTATTGCAGGCCATTTTTCTAGCTTGAATCTTACATAAATTATTATTTTGATATTAACATTAGAAATATTATGAAAAATTATAGACCGGTATCTAACTGTTCATTTCTGGATAAGCTTTTAGAAAAAGCCGCTTCAGCACAGTTCAGTGACTATCTTTCAGAAAACTTTCTGTTTGGTAAATTTCAGTCTGCGTACAGGCGTGGACATAGTGTTGAAACAGCCCTCTTACGAGTGCAAAACGATGTTATGCTGCCGCTAAATAATCAACGTGATGTCATTCTTGTGCTGTTAGATCTGTCTGCGGCGTTCAACACAATTGATCATGATATTCTCAGCCAACGTTTGCAAACACGTTTTGGATTTGGGGGTGCAGTTCTGGATAGGATAAACTCGATTCATTCGGGGGCGAACACAGAGGGTTGGTATAAATTCGAATCTGTCCGATGAGGCAAGTCTGGACTACGGTGTACCCCAAGGTTCAGTTCTCGGCCCTGAGCTGTTCTCATTGTATGTTTCCCCACTTGAGGACATAATTGTCAGGCATGGTCTTCATACCATGATGTTTGCTGACGACACCCAATTGTACATCTGTTGTGAAACTAGGATGGATCACACTGTTCAAGCTTCAGTTGAGACCTGTGTGGATGAAATTCGCCGGTGGATGCGTACAAATATGCTAGCATTAAATGACGGAAAGACGGAGGTTGTCAGGTTTTCGTCCAAGTACAAGAAGGCGGATATGAGAGTCAGCATTACAGATGGAAGGCTACGAATTGGTACGACAAAAATCAGTCCCTCAGACTCCGTGCGTGACTTAGGAGTCATCTTTGATACTGATGGAATGATGTCATCACAAGTTTCCAGTATGTGCAGTACGGCTTCGTTTGGCTTATGGCGAATAGGGATCAGTCTACTACTGAGAAATTGGTTTATGCTTTCGTGACCTCCAGGTTAGATTTTTGCAATAGTTTACTACATGGCCTCCCTGACACAACACTGAAGAAACTACAAAGAATTCAAAATTCTGCAGCACAGCTTGTGGCTCGGGACACGTCTCCGTGAACATATCACGCCCGTTCCTCGAGACCTCCATTTGCTTCCCATTGTACAAAGATGTTGCTTTAAAATTTTATGTTTAACCTTCAAATTAATTTTTGATCCTTTAAAAGAACTTATCTGCATTCAAACAGAAGCTATCAGACTCAACTTGCCAACTATGAAGTCCAACAAAACACATGGGGATAGAGCATTTATGCACTGCGCACCAAAGGCTTGGAATGAATTGCCTGCTACAATTAGGAACATTGAAAAATATGACTCTTTTAAATCTTCGTTAAAAACATTCTTGTTTAAAGACTATTACAATCAATTCTAAATGTTTAGTAATGTTGAAATAATTTACTTCAATTTCTACCCTCAACATTGTAAAGCGCGTTGAGATATTATTTGTATATTGTAATGCGCTATATAAGAATAAATTATTTTTATTATGTCTACATGAAAATGTGAATGTATAAAAACAACAAGTAAATTATTTTTCATCCGATTTATTTACATTTATGAAAATAACATGATAATATGTAACAGATATTGTATTCAACCAAAGAGTTAAAGTAGTATTTGATCAAATTAAAGACAAATTATGCAAATTCTAGGGAAAGTGCTAGTTCTTGCTATAATACATGTGGTTCAAAAACAGATTATGAAAAATGAATATATTGAAAATTTCAGTCAAATTACTTATTCTGAGCAGAGTTACAGATGTTGGAATTTTTTGACAAGAAATATGCATAATTTGGAGATGGTAACTTTTCATATTCTCGATTGTCAAGTATCTTTGCCTTGGTTATTGTCTTGATTGGCAATCTGCACCATATTGGTGTTTAACAGATGGTCTAAACCACTCAATATCTAAGTAATCTGATAGTTCAGACTTTCAGAGAGTTGATTATGAGCATAGCATGTAAACAAATATCTAAATAATTATCTAAATGACATTTGAAGCCAGAAACAAACCAAAACAAGGTTCAATGTCTTACTGTTCTGCTCCAACTGGGCTTATGAAAATGGGAAGCCAGAAAGATGTCCAGCATTAGGCAAGTTTAGCCCTCACAATGCTTCTTTAACTATTGATACAAGATTTAACAAACAGCATACACTTGCACTTCCATATTAAAAGGAATACCCAAATCAGTATTATCGTCAAAGGCTCTAATGATCTCTTTGAGCCATCAAGTTGGCATAATTTAACAAAACACAAAATTAGTTTTAAACTAATTAAACAATTTATCAGACAAGAGATTATAATTTTAATAGATTGAACCCAACGACTTAATTACATGTATTTCCATGCATTGTCAGTAAATAGGATATAATCTAATTATATATATAAATCATTCATCTTGAAATGGTTTACACAATAATATACAATTTTGATTAGAAAATTATCCAATCTGACCGTGTATAAATTAAATTCCAATCTCTAATACCAAGAAGCACATATTTAATCAATATGATTAAACTCGAACATATGTTTGTTTCCTTAAAATTAGAGTCATGACAATACACTCCAACACATTCAGTATCTAAATTTTTGACTCCAAAAAGGCACACAATATACCCTACCCTTACTTTCACAGTACAAATGAAAATTATAAGTTGCCATTCATTGAAGATATCTGTATCAAATTTGACTGTCTTGCTTCGTTTCTGTGAACAATAATTCAAAACACAAGCCATGGAGTCATCATTAGAAAGTATAAACCTAATAACCATGGCACAAACAGAAAACATGAGACGAGTAAACTTTTTAAATATGTAAGCTTATTGATGAGGCAGATGTATTGTAAAATCCACAAGTAGTGATATAGTCAATACATAGGGAAGATTTAACTCATTTAGTTTACGAGATGTAACAATTTGTAGCACTTTAATCTGAGCCAGACTCCGAGCCTGATTTACCAGAATGTCCAGAATCTTCTGAAGTATTTGGAGTTGCTTCATCAGGTTCGGATGGTAACTGAAATATAATCAAACATGTCATCATAAATTTCTTTTGTTAATCATCAGTGGGACCACAGTAATCACAACTGCTTAAATTAGCAATGTACTATCTACGTAAAATGATGCAGCCCCCCCAAAATTAAACTTAAGACATGCATCAACCATTTTTTTATTCCAGAACGATGTGATTCTTATGTCAATCCATGGCACACAATAACTACAAGTTTTAAAGTAATTATACATTTTCCCCATTCCTTTGGTTTTCTTCCTGACTGTATTTAAAATATTTCCTACCTCTTTTTCACTTTCGCTACCATCTTTACGTAATTTTTTCTTTTTAGGTTTATCTTCTCCTGATGAATCAGAACTTGAAATAAATTCTTTACTTTTATAAGCAACACCAGAACCAGCTCGACTATCATTCGCTTTCTTCGATGGAGATGAATTAGATTTTTTACTTTTCTTTGGACTATAAAAGAGATTCATAAAATAATATGCCAACCAGCAGTTTATGCATTAAATAAAATGCATTTCATTAATTGAAAGCTGAGCGACCAATAAATTTTATCAAGAGAAAAAGACAATATTGGTCATTGTCCACTGTGCTCAAATCTCAGCAACTGCATTTTGAAGTAAAGGAAACTTTATTTTTAACTTCGATCACATAATTTTAAAAGAAATTATCAAAGGACTTTCTGCTTTTAATACTACAAGTACAAAGGATAAAATGACAAAGTAAAAAAAGTGGTTGCTATCTCTGTCATAAACTGATTGTGGTTAAAAATGAATCGAGATATCGATAAACCCATAATAAATACCTAGAATCTTTTCCTTCTCCTTCATCACTACCACCCTCTGAAATTTCTCTATTGTTCCATTGTTCCATGGCCTTTACATAATCTTTTTTAGCCTCTTCTGCCAATTTCTCCCATTTCTGTAAATCATATTTTTAGAAAAAAAAATAATTCAACTTTAATATTAGTTTCCAAGAGCCTCACTTTCTGCCATTTTGAAGCTGGTGATTTGGATTCTAAATTTATGTAGATAATAATAATGATAATGGTGGTCGCATCATGCAACTACTTCATCCACTAAGGAATACTCTAAGCGCTAGAAGATATTCTTACTTTGAATTGTTAATGATAGTGACTAAATAATCAAGATTTTCACCATGGATTTAAAAACTGGCGCAGAATCGCATTGTGGTATATTTTCTGGAAATCTATTCCACACAATTGACACACTACATCGAAATGTTCTGGATCCAAATGATTGGTAGGTACATTCAATAAAGCGGTGGACACACTAGTCGTTGTAGCCGATTGATTCGGCCAATAAATAGTAGGCATCGAAAATTCGTCTAGTGTGTCAACTGTAGTTCGTCCAAATGATTCGCCCGAATAAAACATGTTTGATATATTCAGCCGAATTATCTTTGTCTGGTGTGTCCAGTTCGCCGAAGCATTCACCCGATTGTAGCATTCGTTAGCCAATCATCACTGATGTTGGGGGTCACATTATTGCTGGAGACAAAATGGCGACTATCGTCGAGACTTTGAATTCCAAGAAAGAATCTGAACTTATTACTTTATGGGAGAAGGTTCGTCTACATGATACCTCCCTGCCGGAGTATAGAGATTGCCGCAGCCATGTTTAATCATGTGACTTATCATGTAAAAGATGATTTAGTCGATTGGTGAATCATGCGAAACATTCGCCAAGTGTGTCCACACATTCAGCCGTATCAATTCGGCACCAATTGATACGACCAAATCATTCGGCTTGTATCAATTTGCCTTCTGATCCTAATGAGCTTTTAGGACAATAAAATATTACATTTTGAAAATTAACTGCAGCAGATTTGTAATAGATCCAATAAGTCAAAGATAAGAATTTGAAGTTAATCCTTTCTTGGACACAAAGCCAATGTAATTTGTTTAAGACTTGGGAAATGTCTGATCTTCATTTAGTTTTAGTGTCAATGTAAGCAGCGTGGTTTCATAGTTTTTGGAGCTTTGAAACTTGTTCATTCGTAACACTAGTTCGTAAAGAATTACAACAGTTGATTCTGGACCAGACAAAGAATCAAGCTAAGTTTGAAGAAGCATCTACTGACATCATAGGAGCAGCTATCCCAACTACGATTCAAACTATTGTGTGTGCTTTGTTGAACACTACAATTTTAATTTCCATAGTTATTTGTGTCAGTATCTCCAAAATTTGTATTATTCGATTTTATACAAAATTGTACCAGATCACATCTGGATTAATAATAAAATCAGTGAAGAATGAATAAAAAGGTACTATCCATTATGTGTTTTGTAATAAAAATTGAAGCTTTATAACATAACAAATTTACCGTTTTATCAGTAACTTTCTTCCACAACTCTCCTGCCTTTTTACTGACTTCTGTTATTGAAATGCCAGGATTATCTTCTTTGATTTTTTCACGATTTTCATTTAACCATAAGAAGTAAGATGACTGGGGTCGTTTCGGTTGACCCTTTTCTCTCTTTGATTTCTTCTTAGATTTCCTTTTGCCGCCCTCAGACTAATGAAATAAATTACAGTAAAATATTTTCTCTAGATTGTAATAATAATAATACCATAATTGCATATTGGCTTTAAATAGAGATAGAGAAATGGCCTTAAACGTCCACACAACACAAACTAGGTCATTTTGAGACTAACAGAAGGTTGAAAGAACACCCTACTTCTGGTTATGTTCAAGTGGGGAATCAAAACAATCCACTTGACTCCATGACAGACCTTATGACTGTAGTTCTCAACCTTTTTTGGCACACTTTAAAACACATGAAAAAAATAGCAGAACACCTCACTAAATAGTTTTGCAAAATATAAACATGGTAAGTCAAACGTCAGATCAGTAGACACCAATGAGTACTCAATTTTTTTTTCCTATTTTCTTAGTGTGCCGTTCAAAATTCCACACTTTGGAAGATCTCATGGAGAAAGAGAGAGAAATGGGGTTTAACATCCACGCGACACAAACTAGGAGTGTCTGGAGGAAACCCATGAGAAGGCGCCCCTATCTTCATACCACATACGCTCACACCAGGGATCGAAACCACAGCCGCAAGCCAGAGGTGACCGGCCTGCCATTGACAGAGTAAATGTCAACCATTTTTTCTCTTTTTTTCATAAAGATAAATGGCTATAAATTGTATTCAAATTGACTCTTACAACTGTTTTAGCGGACTTTGATCTCTTTTTTTCTTTTGCTTTTTTCTTCTCATTTTTCTCAGCTTTTTCCTTTTGTTTTTGCTCTTTTCTAGCTTTCTTGGCTTCTGATGGTTCTGAGTCACTCTCTTCATCTGAATCTTCGGAATCTGTAGTAGGTGGATTACTGTCATATCTATATATAAACAAAAACATATTCATTATTTAATAACTGGGAAAGCTATAGTTCAGGAAGCTACAGGCCGCTATGTGGGAATATCGAAAGGAACCACAATCGAAACTTACATAAAAATATTTTTTTAAGTTTCTTCAAATTCCGATCAAAATTGTTAATTTTAGAGGGTCCACAGACTTGGTATCACATACTTTTACAACAATTACATACTGCTCCTTGGGGAACAAGGAGCAGCCATTTTGATTCAATTTACAAAATATTCGAACTCGACCATAGGTCTGGGTGACCTATTTACGGCAAATATACAAATCCAAAGACCGTAGAATCAGAATTATAAATTGAATCCTCTTTTTTTAAAACTAATTTAGGATGAAAGGGTTTACTACGGCACACAAAATTAAATTATGCTGTGGCAGACATGGTTTGCGTCGGCTTTTACTATGACTATGGCTTTGCCGTGGTAAATTTCGAGCGATGAGTTTTTGTACAGAGTGAGAGAAGGATGAATCATGTATGGGTTTAAATAGGACTGGGAGGGTTTCCTCGATTTTTCTTTGAGCTGGGCGGCAAGAAATAGTGCCGGGCGCAAGCGCAAGCGCCCGGCACCCCCCAGCATGGCTATATCCCTGAACAGTGATATATTTGAATGTTATTTTTTAAATCAGTTAAAAATTGTGACATCTAAAACTTGGTTTTCCATACAAGTATGGGCTATAATCCATGATGTTTTTGGTCCATATTGGAAAAAAATTATGGCTTTTGCAGCATCCACGGCCATAGGCGATGACAACCTACATCCACATGAAAATGTGGGAATATATAAATTGCAGCCGCTGTTGCATTCGCGAGGTTTTCTGAAACGGTGGTATAACTTAGGAACAAAAGATTGCCTAATGCTGGTATTCATATATCCTTAACATATATCAACATGTCTTAAGTTTCATCTAAATCTTACAAAAATTGAGGGCTCCAGAAATTTTGTACATATTCTACATTTTGCATAAAAAACCTGTAAAGCTGTGTTACTGATTCTTAATGTTTCATCATTTTGGGCTCCTCGCCCTCTACAAACACACACCATCACTCACAGAGAGAAAATAATAAACTTACTCTTCAGCAACTTCACTTCCACTTTCACCAGGATTGAAGGATTCATCTAAATAAAATCATATTATAGAAAATTGTAATAATAAATCTTTTTATTAACAAACTCATCTCTTGTAATTTTACATCTCATAATATTTGCAATGTAATTGGCTATACTGTTTGAGTAAAACTTGTAATATTTGTCACAACAAGGTAAGAAATAAAGTAACATCAAATTACCTGAGCTATCTGTATCATCATCTTCATCATCATCCTGTCTTTGTTTTCCTTCAGCCTTCATTCTCTCCAGATAGGCATCATGATCACCACCTTCCTCGTCACTACCAGACATCGCACCTGTACCAGCATTTGCCTATAGAATAAATTTAAGGACAATCAGATAATAACTTTAACCCACAAGATAGATTCATCTCTAGTTTTCCACAAGCAATTGTAGGCCAACAGCTATACACACTGGGCTATATGTTTTTTCATAAAACATCATATTTCAAGGCACTCCATTAATAAAAATAATAATAATAATAGTCTATTTATATTGCGCAATATCCATGCATGAGCATGCTCAAAGCGCATTAAGTATGTAAGATTATCCAGTATCATATGTGAGTGCCAATAACATCTAATAGAGTTACTTCCTGTTATTATGAAACAATTTTTTATCTTTTCCTTTTAGAATACAAATGTGTCATACATTTTAAGAGAATCAGAATACTTTTTTTTATATGACCCATCAATAATATTTTAAAACTACTTACACCTTTACCACTTTTGTTTTTATCTATATTCTTCACTCGTAATTTCTTTGAAGAAACAAAATCAAACAATTTTCCATATTCATCTCTAAAATAAAATACAAATATCTCTCAACAAAACAATATATTATGGAAATATAGTTGAATTACAAAACATGTCTAAATACTTCCAAAATGTCTTTCTGTAATTCTGTCTAAATTCTTCCAAAATGTCTTTCTGTAATGGTTTCCAGCTTTCGTATAAACAAACAGATAGTTCTACAATTTGATTTAAATAGGGGGTTAAAAGAAATCATGGAGGAGGGATTAATGGAGACACAGGTAATAAAATCTGCACCTATAAATATCTACACTTACTTTTCAATACCAACAAAATGGTATACACTTGATGATAGAGTCTCTATTTCAAAATCAAATGAACGAGTGTTGCCGGATCCTCTAGCAAAATTTACACAATTAATTTCATCAAATCTGATATGTAGTGGAGGTTTATGTACAAATATAAAACCTCTTTCTAATGGATACAGTAAACCGGTTGCTGCTTTATATGAACAACTGACACATCTTGTTCCTTGTTGACTGAAAGACATAAAACATGCAATTGGGTTTAATAATTTCCTATTTTTCTCCACAGAATGATCTAAAGAAGACTGAAGGCTTGCAGTCAGTCACGTTCCTGAAGCAAGAACTGCGAGTTTTACAACACTACTGGATTACTTTACACTTTGAGCGAACTTTGAATTTATTTTAACTCGATTATCACAGGTAGCTGGAAAGCGCGAGACTTGGTATTCACAATGATTGTGGAATCTGATAGACTCACAAGCAGGGTGAATACCCAATTGACATTACTGCCAAAATATGTAGGGTACTACGTGAAGGCTCTTATAAGATGAACATAGTTAAAGCGAGATAAGTCTTCGTTTGAAGACGGCATTCAGCATGCAATGTGGGAAATAGTGCCTCCCTCACTTGGTATAATATATTGATATTTCTATCCTTTGATGTATTAGTTATTATAAACATGCTATAATTATTGTCACCAATTCCTTTTCTTTAACCCTACGCCTCTGAATATTTTATACCATACAAAAATAATTGACCAGTGTTTTTGTCACAAAGATTTAGAGTAGGGTTCCATCTTAAGTCTGAATGAACAATCCCACAAAGTTCCATTAAAAATGTTGCCCAGTATCAACATCCACAATTTTAAGTGTCAAACAGAACAGATGTTTTTTTAAATTGATAATCTGAAATTTGATAGAGTTCTTGAGTAAGGCCTGATGAAAATCTTGTCCATTCCTTTTTCTTACATATTCCATGAATAACTGTCCTGTATCATGTTCACAAAATTGAAGAAGAGGAAAATAAAGAACACAGGTAACCTAGCCACATACAATTAACAGTGGAACAACAGCTTGCAGATGACATTTAAAATTAAAACCCACCCTGTATCAATTCAGAGAATATGACTCACCCTTCAAATGATCCAGGAACAGTTATTTTTCTTTGTGTAATGGCTTTAAATATTTTACTGACAACTTCATATTCTAATCCATGCATCTCTGGGTTTAATTTACCATCATACTTCTCCTTTAGTTCTTCTCTACAAATAAATATCTTCAATTTCATTTGGCAACACAATAACAAAAGTTGGAATACTAATAAGTGTAGAAGTGACATTTTAAAGGGAGAATATGAATACCATTTGTATTTAATTCATTTTCAGTTAAAAAGATAAAGTAAAGAAGGTCAGATTCAAATGCAAATATGTAAATGTCAAAGACACTAACTGTACAGGTTAAAGATAGTAGGCCGACACCCCATATTTTCTTGTTCTAAACTATATGTCCAAGATACTTTTTAACATACATTATGAAAGAGCTAAATCTTCCTATTGCAAGTCTTTCTTTAGGCTTGAAATATTTTCTAAATTATTAATTAGACATTAATTAACTTAACTGATTTCTCCAATACTAAATAGATTGGAGCAGTTCAGTCGTATTTTGATTTAAGCTAAAAGTGGAGGGAAGAGACTTAGCTTCGAACAACCAGTACCGCAGTTAAAATTATTGCACATATCTTTTCATACCTTCAAGAGTTCAAACGCTAATATCTTGGCTCGCAATGGAGTAAATTGAATGAAATTTTCAAATTATTCATTAACATTATCGTTTTTCGAACTATTATAGCAAGAATGGTTAGATTTTTATCTAAATCTTACACAATGTATCTTTAATATTAGATGAGAGACATTCAGAATACATGATCTTAAATATTTGACCAAAAGACCCTGTAAGCCTAATCACTTTATATACCTGACTCAAAGACAACACAAATTTTATTTTATTTCAAGTTCAGGCTGAATATAAATATACTGGTAATCTCAATTTATAACTTTATGTATTAATACTTACTCTGTCATACCCAACTCGACAGTCATTTCATCTTCTTTATTAAATAATAGGATAAGAAAATGATATCTTGTTTGACCTTGTTTTATTGGAGGATCTAAACTCACCTATTGAAAATAAAAAATGTATGAATTGGTATAAAATTCAGCTTATAAAATAGTAGCTACTCTATGAATAAATTAGAATACTAATGTCATAGTACAAGTAAGATTATTTTGAGACTAATAGACGATTATCTTTTGACCTTCAATATTACAGCAAACATATCAGTCATCTTACATGCCCAACACTGGCCTTAATATCAAGTTTTGAAAAATCAAACTAGGTTTCTTATTAATATGCTACCAAATTGTGACTACTAAGTTAACACCACAAAACTTGTTTGAGGATACCAGAGGTTGGGCAGGCGAACTTAACGTCTGGTCATGTACAAGCTTGGGATGATCCAAACCATGCTACTGGACTCAATGACGTGCATGTTAGACCACTCGACCATCTAACCCTCGATTATCTAAGAATTAATGTTGAAATATATAATGATTTAACTTCTTTCTGTAAAATACAGGTATAATTACATACCACAAAGAACATCTGTCTGCTATCTTTATGTGGTAGTAAAAATAAACGTAGAACTGTCGTGTAAGGAACTTTATAATCAAATGTTTTACCATGCAATTGTAAAAATGTAGGATACAACTTGATATCATATCGACCTCTGAAAAATAAAATACAAAAAATTATTTGAATAAAAGATTTGTAAGATTATTATATACTAGCAGGATACTCAGCTTCACCCGGTGCCAAAATTTGCCGGGGCCTAAATTGAATTGAATCATGGCCTAAAATATTAAGGCATGTGGAGGTGGACATACATACACACAGACATCTTTGACTTTAATATATATAAATTTATCTTCACGTCTGAAGTGTGGTACTGGACTAATGAAGTAAGCTTTAACGTCCTACTCCTTGGCTAATGAAGATGGATACATGTCACACAGTGTGCTATGAGGGCTATTTTGCCCCAACAGCGGCGCTATAGCCTACCCTTATACTGAATTCCAACTGCAGATGGTTCACGTGTCCATGGGACTATACACTATCCCCTGAAAATTTGCCAAAAGGAAACTATGCCAGAAAATCCTGATGAAGATCAATCCTCCAGGTTAACAAGCCAACATCTTAGTCACTGATCGTGTGTGTCAATACTCAAACATCATCTTGTCTGGATGAAGTTATTATCAGATATTATATTCAAATTTTTTGTGTAGTTCAAAACTGTACAAACCTAGGTGTAAGACATTGTACTTCTGTAAATGTAACAACAGCATCGCCAGTCGCCTGTATAATATCAGCTTTAGCAAGAACCTTCTCATAGAACTCCTAAAACACAAATAACATTTTGAATTCTTTAGCACTTGATACATGCAAATATTGACTTTACCCAGTTCCTTTAAGAAATTTTGAGAAATGTAATATATGTAATACATCCCCGGAGAGAACTTAAGTACTGTTCACTAGACCGTCTCATTCCGTCAAGAGATATGTGTGCAACTTTCCACATTATATTACTATTTTGCATGCACCTTGTTACAGTGGTTTCAGGCGGTTGGAGTGCTAAAGACAACAAAAATATATTAAATAGTCTATACTTATCTCAGAAAGTCAACATCAACACAAGATAATCAATGCTCCTTTTACAGACAGGGATAGAAATGGGGTTTAATGTCCACTTGATGCAAACTAGGTCATTTCTGGACTGAAACATTGTTCAATATATTTCAATAACTTGCTTGTACATAAGGGTCTTTAACAGTGAGAAACCCACAAAGCTGGACAGGTGCCCCTTCCCCTTGTTATGTACAACTGGGGAATCAAAACAACGCCAGTTGACTCAATGACAGACCTCATGATGCAACATGCACACGCTAACCATTCAGCCATCTAACCCCCCTTTCTTTTTACAGCATTGTACTTTGCTAACTAAAAAAAAATCCTACCGCAACAGTATCAACTTCTGTATTTGGATCTGTTGGAATGTGAAATCTTAATTCTGTCAAAGAAACTGCAGCATCGTCATTTTGATGAAATTCCAAAGTAACTTCATTTTTCGTATTCGTAGAGTGAGACACATTACCAAGTGGTATTTCAAAAGCCAAATGGTTGTCAATTTTAAAATTTAAAGCATTGGCTGGAAACAAAATGAAAGATAGATAAATGGCGTAAATAAAGAGATTTTTTTTCAATTATTGTTTGAAAATGGAACAGAATGGTTTATACATTGAGTCCACATTAGTGATTTGAGTGATGTCCCTTGTTTGTAGGATATGTCCTGGACACAGCAATGTCACAGACAACTTATAAATTATATATTCTTTCAATACATAGTACAAGTTCTCAGCATGTTATCGGGACCAATAACAGGGCATCCACTACACTGTGTCCATGATGAGTAGCAACCACAAACAACTGGTATGTGAATTAATTAAGAGCATTCTTAACCACTACAAAATTAATTGTCATTGTTTTGGAGCTTTGGGTTAACTTTGTTTATCTTGTCTGGGTATTGATGGCCGAAAGGAACCATCCTGCACACCTAGTGACCACCCTCGACTTTTAAAACATCAAAATTTTATTATCCAATGCAGAAAATTGTAGTCAAATATTACATAGCACTTTTATTCATCATTCTTGTCATATGACTCATAGTTTTAGGCAGGACACTCACAAGTCCAGGGCAAAAGTTTCCGCACAAAGCTTTTATTCATAATTTTTATTGTAATATGACGATAAGTTTAAGGCAGAACCCTCACAAGCCCAGGGCAAAAGTTTCCCCACAAAACTTATTTATCAACATTGGCCAATTGGCAAATGTTTAGGGCGGTCATTGCAAATCAGATCCGTTCTTCAGCATGAATGCATATTTACTTTACTAGCAAAATACTAAATGCATCATTTCTTATTTGAATGTGGCATTTCTTGAATTAAATCGTTTAATGGCTTATATCAAATACTAATACTAAGCTCCTACTCTATCTTACCAACAAAGTCTGCTTGTCCCCAGTTCCATCCTTTCATGGCTATATCTACCTTTTCAAGTTCACTGTTATAATATTTTGATACAAATGATGCAAGTCTCTCAAATTCCTGTCAAAAAATCAGTTAATGTCTATTAGCACATATGAATTGTTTATAACAAAATTTTATTTTTCGGATGTTTACACTTCTTCTTTATGGTCCAAATATCTTTCTACATGTTGTTCATTCTGTTGGTTAGAGATATTGTTTAGTTCAATCTACACTCAACAGTAAATCAATTTAAAGAGAGAGAGAAATGGAGTTTAACGCCCACTTGACACAATTAAACTATCTCATTTCGGGACTAACTAAGGTTGCAACGATACTGAAAAAATCTATTGCGTTATATCACGATATCGTTAAAAAAAAAATTATCGCGATATCATGGATTATCGTCTGGAGTAAACTATCGCGATAATTAGAATTATCGTGGTTCAAAAAATTCATTATCGTGATGATTACTGATGTAAAATTGACATAAGTGTGGTGTAACGGGTGCATCAAGCATATCTGTTTGCTATTTAGCAATGTATGTGAGTTGTATTGATAGAGGTATATCCTGGAGTAAGAATATTCATGCAGGTTCGTGACCACAATCAGCTAGCTTAGTTCGCAACTGATGCCAAAGCCCAAAGGTTTGAAGTATTTCCACTGGACGTTTAAATTTCCCTCTAACACACTTTACATGTTGCCACGTCCTTGTCATTTGTGTTTTTCAAACTAAAATATTCCAACACCACAGAAGATGTGTTCTTTTTCGTTGTTAGCGCCTGCGGGCTGCGGTGTCGGACTATCACCGTGAACATAGGCATTTTCGATCTGGGATGCCTTAGAAGCCATGTTATTCAAAGAATAAAGGAAATATTATCCAGGCGTTTTTTCTATGTACATTATCAATGTAATTTCCAACAGACTGGGTAATCAAAGATAAACCACGACTTCTGTTACTATGGCAACGTATATTGTCACATGCATATTTCCTAGTCTGTCATTATAAATATTGTGGATGCTGTTGCGTACACGTGGAAAATTATGATTAATACTAAACTATTATTCAGTGAAATATAGCCCTACTTGAAACATGAGGTGAACTAGTGTCAGTTGACCCCTTGCGTTAAAAACTGAAGTCTGTTGTGCAAAATATTATATTATATCAGCACTTGTTGGAAGTTTGATTTCTTCTCCATTTTTCGAGTATATTGAACGGATTTTACGTGAATTATCACTTAAAATTTCAATATCGCGATATTTTTTAAAATTATCGTGTATATCGCGATATTTGAGATTTCAGACGATAATTTTATTGTCTGACCTAATTATCGCGATATATCGGCATCCCCGGGTTATCGCTGCAACCTTAGGACTAACACACGGTTCAATTTTATTTGTGGTTTTCTCCCGGTACCTCAGTTTGCTCCCACTGGTAAAGACCAGTAAATCATTGATATAAAGTTGAACCATATGCTAGTCCAGGAATGGCTTAGATCGTGCTGAGAGGACATAAAACCAAATTTTTCTCTGTCTCTAGTTTAAAAGAATAGTCCTAAAATAATTTCTTATATAGCTCACCATTTCCTTAAAGCCATCATATCTGTGTATCGTACCATTATTTAGAAGCATCTTCAAACAGTTTCCCCTCGCCCTTTTTAGCCAATGAACAGCTTCAATATCAGTACTCTGATACTGATCTACTTTTCCAGTTTTAATGTTTTTAAATGTAACACTATTACTTTGTAATTTCAGTCGACCAGGGTTCTGAAATTTGAAAAAAGCTTTTTTAAATTAATTTCAAATAGCAAAATGTTATTTCTTGTTCATAAATATGCTAAAAATAGTTGGCCTAGTACATTGACCCTGCTACTTCTGGGCTATGTTACTAACCCAAATCCTAACCCTAATCCAAAAAGTGGCCGGATCAACGTACTGCGCCAAATTGTCTTAAGTTGAAATTGGATTTAGTAGATAAATATTCCCCAGAACTACAAGGGGGGTGTGGGGAATCAAGAAAATTTCCTGAATGTTCTTATGAAGGTATGCAGTGGGATTTAGTAAAGGACAAAAACAAAATCTCCCGAAATAAATTCCAAATAATGGCATTAATGGGATCAATTTAATTGTTGATGTAATGATATTAATATCAAAAGGTTTCTGCACAGGAATCTGACCTTCTATTCGTATTATATGCATACACCATACCGAACTAGACAATTATATAATAAAAAAGAACAGGAATGCAATGCCTGTTGAAGCCTCGATTTTACTTGCTCTCGCTTCGGCATGTTTTTGTTCCACAATTCGTAATGTCAGGCAATCTAACCTCTGCCAATTCACTCAGTTATGATTTTTCTTCAATCTAGCCGTTTTGATTTGCACAACTACTCCCCACAAAACGATATCATAGCCATATGATTCCAATATTTACATTATTTTCCTTCGTTGACGTTTGTCCTCAACATCATGCGCTGACGTCATACAAAATGAATCCGCAGTGTCTAGATCATTGAAACAAGTGCCAAAGATATTTCAAGATTTTCTCTGCCACTCCATTTTCCTCGGCAAATTTTGCTAACTTTTAGGTGTAGAATCGAAGAAGAGGGTTTGAATTTACATTTTCTGTCGGGTTTTAGTAAATATTCATGATTTTGAGGCAGAAGTATACAAGATTTCAGGAGTTGGTTAGGTTTTTGTATGACGTCAGCGCATGGAGTTGAGGACAAACATCAACGAAGGAAATAATGTAAATATTGGAAACAAGTGGCTACGATATCGTTTCGTGGGGAGTATTTGTGCAAATCAAAACGGCTAGATTGAAGAAAAATCATATCTGAGTGAAATGGCAGAGGTTAGATTGCCTGGCATTACAAATTGTGGAACAAAAACGTGCCGAAGCGAGAGCAGGTAAAATTGAGGCTTCAACAAGCATTGCATTCCTGTTCTTTTTTTTTATTATATATATTGTCTAGTTCGGTATGGCATGGTGATGCATATATTATAATACGGATAGATAGAAGATCAGATTCCTGTGGTTTCTGCAGAGACCTGAGAAATTAACACATGATTCAAGAAGAAATAAATCCATTTTTGCACCCAAACAAAATCATTACCAATGCCCCACGGACTTCTTGAAATACTTCTGGATATTCTTGGACATCACTCATTTTTCCTCTTATCAATCAAAGATACCCGTGTTTAGGAAATGAATCGAGGTTCAGATGGGATGACTTCCGCTGAAAGATAAACACAAACATTTAAGATAGCGTGTCTTGAAAGATTTTAACCGGAGAATAATATATATATATATATACTGAAGTATACGATAGTCGTGAATGCGTTGTAATGTATATAAATCCATTATCTCTTTTTGAATGCATGAGAATAATTGTGTAAACGGTGACTACCCTTCCGATCCACAACAGAGGGTTAAAAATTAAGGCGGGAAATAACACGTGAGTCTAGTAAAATATATTTATAAACAAAATTCGTCCATTCCCCACTGTTTCTCTGAGTTTGATTGTAACCATTTTGCAATTGTTGGCCCGCAAGAACATACCTCGAAAATTAAACGTCTTGAGGATTCAATATTGTAGTCTTTAAATTGATTGTACATTTAGCGACACATAACTGACAGTATTATTTTTAGCACGCAGATGGCGCTTTCGAGCGGAAAATGCTAAATCATATAAAGCGAGGACGATATAGAGCGAGGAACATGTCAGTCAATTTGATTGACAGTTCAATGTACGGCCTTGACATTATGTTTAGTAGAGGCTAAAATCAGATGTTGGATCTACTTGTAAATATTAATTTGTTTGGCCTCGCTGTAAGTGCGTCTGTTTCAATTAAAAGATTTTGGAATAACTTTTCAAATAATTTCCATAAAAAACCCCACGAAATTTGAGTGATCTTATGATTTTAAATTAAGAATATTATCCTAAATGTCCTAGAAATAGAGAAAATCATCGCATTATACCACACATAGAATTAGAACCCATCGGTTTCGCTTTATCTTATATTTAAAAGAAATTTGGAGTATTTCTTTCAATTAATTTCCATAAAATAAAGATATTAGAGGGATTTTATTGTGGAGTATTTTTTCAATCACTTTCCATAATAAAAACGATATTAGGGTAATTTGAATATATAAATTAAGAATATTATTCTCTTTATCCTATATATATAGAAAATGGTTGCCTTGTACCACATTTGTCCTCGCTTTACAGTTAGTCTTTTTCTTACGTTTAAAAGAGTTTGGAGTATTTTTTTCAATTAAATTCTATTAAAATAAAATTAATATTAAAGTGATTAGATTATATAAATTAAGAATATTATCCTATATATCCTATATAGAGAGAAAATTGTTGCCTTATATCACACGTTGAACCCAATCGTCCTCGCTTTAAAGTGAGTCTTTTTCTAATGTTTAACAGATGTTGGAGAATTTTTTTTTTCAATTAATTTCCATTCAAAAAACGACATTAGTGTGATTTTATTATAAAAATTAAGAATATTATCCTATATATCCTAGATATAGAGAAAACCATTGCCTTATACCACACATTGAACCCAGTATTCCTCGCTTTATAGTGAGTCTTTTTCTTATGATTAAAAAATGTTGGAGTATTTTTTTTTCAATCAATTTCCATTCAAAAAACGATATTAGCTTCATTTTATTATATAAATGAGGAATATTACCCTATAAATCCTGGAAATAGAGAAAATCGTTGCCTTATACCATACATGGAACCCAATCGGCCTCGCTTTATAGCGAGTTCTTTTCTTATGTTTAAAGGATTGTATAGCATTTTTTCAATTAATTTCCATAAAAAAACTACATTAGGGTGATTTGAATATCTAAATTAAGAATATTATCCTATATATCCTAGATATAGACAAAATGGTTGCCCTTTACGGCATATAGAACCCAATCGTCCTCGCTTTATAGTGAGTCTTTTTCTGATGTTTAAAGGATCCTGGAATATTTTTTCAATTAATTCCCATTCAAAAACGATATTAGGGTGATTTGATTATATAAATCAAGAATATTGTCCTATATATCCTAGATATAGAGAAAAATCGTTGCCTTATAACACCCATTGAACCCGATCGTCCTCGCTTTATGGTGAGTCGTTTTCTTATGTTAAAAAGATGTTGGAGTATTTTTTTCAATTAATTTCCATTCAAAAAACGATATTAGCTTGATTTTATTATATAAATGAGGCATATTACCCTATAAATCCCGGAAATAGAGAAAATCGTTGCCTTATACCATACATGGAACCCAGTCGACCTCGCTTTATAGCGAATACTTTTCTTAAGTGTTGTGGAGTATTTTTTCAATTAATTTCCATAAAAAACTATATTAGGGTGATTTGAATATATAAATAAAGAATATTATCCTATACATGTATATCCTAGATAGAGAACATGGTGGCCCTTTACCACATATAGAACCCAATCGTCTTCGCTTTATAGTGAGTCTTTTTCCGATGTTTCAAAGATGTTGGAGTATTTTTTTCAATTAATTCCCATTCAAAAACTATATGAGGGTGATTTGATTATATAAATCAAGAATATTTTCCTTTATATCATAGATATAGATAAAATCGTTGCCTTATAAAACACATTCAACCCGATCTTCCTCGCTTTATAGTGACCCATTTTCTTATGTTAAAAAGATGTTGGAGTATTTTTTTTGAATTAATTTCCATTCAAAAACGATATTAGCTTGATTTTATTTTATAAATGAGGAATATTACCCTATAAATCCTGGAAATAGAGAAATCGTTGCCTTATACCATACATGGAACCCAATCCGGCTCGCTTTATAGCGAGTTCTTTTCTTATGTTTAAAGTGTTGTGGAGTATTTTTTGTCCCCCGCCTTTCGGAGAAAGTTGGGGGACTATTAAAATGGGTTCGTCTGTCTGTCTGTCCGTCACACTTTTTGGGACACAATAACTCTCTTCCTAATTGAGCTAGAATGTTCAAACTTGGTGTATGTGTTTATTAGCTCAATGCCTTGATGGACTTCGAAGATGAGCATTTTCCGCTTAGGGTAAGCAGAGATAAGCTATTTGATTGGTTGATGCTTTGGAACACGATAACTTTAGTTCTAATTAAGTGAGAATGGTGAAACTTGGTGTATAGTTTCATTACAGTAATACCTTTTCTGCTCAGGGTAAGCAGGCGCCGATCCAGAGGGGGGGGGTCCAGGGGGTCCGGACCCCCCCCCCCCCCCTGCTCAGACTTGAAATTTCTTTTATGCGATTTTATTGGCGATTTAGACCTGTAATTTTGGAATTTACCTTCCGGAAATACGTCAGAATGAACCAAATTGAATCTAATTTACCAAATTAATCGGTTGAGCGCAATTATCAAACCTTGACCCCCCCCCCCCTGCAAAAAATTTTGGATCCGCGCCTGGTAAGCAGAGCGATACGCAATTTGATTGGTCGAGACTTTGTGTTCGAAGATGAGCATTTTCCGCTTAGGGTAAGCAGAGATAAGCAATTTGATTGGTTGATGCTTTGGAACACGATAACTTGGTGTATATGCTTATTAGGTCAATGCCTGGATGGAGTTCGAAGATGAGCATTTTCTGCCTAGGGTAAGCAGAGATAAGCAATTTGATTGGTTGATACTTTGGGACAAGATAACTTAGGTTCATCTTGATTGATGATTTTTTATGCCAATACAATGACTGCATTCTCATTCAGTTATGGATTCGACAGTAACAGTGTATAGAAACGATTGACTTGGACACGAGGGCCCTTTCCCTTGGCCAGAGGGGCCCTTTTGTCAAGCGTGGGGGCTTTTTCAATTAATTTCCATAAAAACTATAATAGGGTGATTTGAATATCTAAATTAAGAATATTATCCTATATATCCTAGATATAGACAAAATGGTTGCCCTTTACCACATATAGAACCCAAGCGTCCTCGCTTTATAGTGAGTCTTTCTGATGTTCAAAAGATGTTGGAGTATTTTTTTTTCAATTAATTCCCATTCACAAAATGATATTAGGGTTATTTGATTATATAAATTAAGAATATTACCCTATATATCCTAAATATAGAGAAAATCGTTGCCTTATAAATATATGACACATTGAACCCAATCGTCGTCTTTTTCTTATGTTTAAAAGATTTTGGAGTATATTTTTCAATTAATTTCTATTAAAATAAAATCTATATTATGGCGATTTGATTATATAAATTAAGAATATTATCCTATATATCCCAGATATATAGAATATCGTTGCCTTATATCACACGTTGAACCCAATCGTCCTCGCTTTATAGTGAGTCTTTTTCTTATGTTTAAAAGATGTTGGAGTATTTTTTCAATTAATTTCCATTCAAAAAACGAGAAAATATTTGCCTCGCTTTGTAGAAATTAGGGTGATTTTATTATATAAATTAAGAATATTTTCCTATATACATGTATCCTGGATATAGAGAAAATCGTTGCCTTATACGGCACATTGAACCCAATGACAGTGAGTCTTTTTCTTATGTGTAAAAGATGTTGGGTTATTTATTTCAATTAATTTCCTATAAAAAAAGATATGGTGATTTTATTGTATAAATTAAGAATATGACCCTCTATATCCCAGAAGTAGAGATAATCATTGCCTTATACCGGACATTGAACTCAGTCGGTTCGCTTTATAGTTAATCTTTTTTATGTTTAAAAGATTTTTGAGTATTTTTTTCAATTAATTTCTATTAAAATAAAATCGATATTAAGATGATAAGATTATATAAATTAAGAATACCATCCTCTATATTCTACATATAGAGAAAATGGTTGTCTTATACCACATATATAAGCCAATCGGCCTTGCTTTAAAGTATTGTGGAGTATTTTTGTTCAATTATTTTTTTTTTTTAAAAAAAAGGATATTTGAATGATTTTATTATATAAATTAAAAATATTATCTATATATCCTAGAAATAGAGAAAATCATCATCGCCTTATACGCCACATAGAACCGAATCGACCTGGCTTTGTAGTGATTACATAAATTTTAAAAATTAAAAATACACACACGGCTCCGAACGCAACTGAGTTATAAACAAATTACTGTACCTGTTAAATTAAAGTTTCTGTTATATTAAAAATACGCACACGGCTCCGAACGCAACTGAGTTATAAACAAATTACTGTACCTGTTAAATTAAAGTTTCTGTTATATGACACGACAAAACGTGTTTTGGAATTAACTTCAAAATTTTCGACAAACTTATTAAAATTTTCATCAGATTGAAATACTTCTCTAGACATATTAGGTGGTATTGGAAATCGTCCTGCCTCAGAGACAGATCCAACGATAGTATTCTCAACTTCAGGGAGAATAAGTTTTATGTTCATCATAAAATAATAATAATAAACCGCCCCCTGCAACCTTAACCTTCATAAAAGTGGGAAGGGCCTAAACAACAGAAGGGCGGGGCTTAAACTATACTCGCTTTATACTATTTAGCAAAATCGTCCCGGCTTCATATCATTTAGCACTTACCCTTTCGAGCACTGAGCTTTGTTGACATGACGTCACACAAAGACATGGGTCGCAGTCTTCCAGTTTCAAAATGTAATAGCCCTGTATTATGTCTGGTTAATCATTCTTCGTGTACATCCAGAAAGAGACGGAGAGGGCGGTCCTTGGCTCCAGTCTAAACTTGATAACGTACACATTGATCTACAAAGAAATCGACTGCCTAATAATTGACAGAATAATTTACTAAATTGAACTATTGTTTGAATAGATATATTCATAAAAAATTCAACACAGCCACGTAAGTAGCATGTCATTATAATTCCAAATTTGCATTTATTATTGATAATAGTTTTTTTTTGCAATTCTTATTCAGAATGACTGCATCCAATGATCTATCTACTATGCCTGGTTTTAAAAAGTAATCAACTATACTACAATACACATAGATTCTGAGCTTGACACTCTGGGATAATGAAAAAAATGAAAATGTTTTGGTTGGTTTCGCTTGACATGTCACGTTTGTAGAGCCATGCTTCTAATTAAAGGGACAATCCCGATAAGAACAGAGTCTCAAAAATTAAAGTCCGAGCATTTATGAAATTTATGGACCAAAATATAGAGGCATGGTGTATATACCTTGTCTCAAAGTTTCAGCTCAAAATATTGAGTCATTTTGACGTTAACGTCAACACTGCTTATCCGGACACGTAACCCTTTTAAGATTTCGGGTCAATTTTTTGATTGGGTGACCTGATAATCGATTCCCGTTTCTTGAGAGGTCTATACAGTGAATGACCCATGTACTGTACTGATAACAAAAGGTAAATTTCACCTACATATCATTTTTAAAGAAAAAAGTCTGGTTTTATCCAGATACTGTATAATACAACGGTATCCATTTCCAGATGAAGACTGTCAGGTTTAAGTTATTTACAAGCATATCACAAATATCGGGTTAGTTGGTTGGCCTTAGATAATGGGTTATAAGGGATTTTAACACAAAATTAAGCAGTTTTATTCCCCAAAAAGTTATCGGGATTGGCCCTTTAAAGTTCTGTATGTACGGTAATTCTAATAAAGGAACATATTGAAAAGAAGTCATGGAAATATTGATAGTAAATAACTAATTGATAATCTCTTTGACTGATTATATTATTAATATTTTGACTAATATTGTCATGACTTTTTGCGATTACCATGTCCAAAATGATTAAGACTCATTATATCATGACATTAAGCGTCAATAATTATAATTTTTATCAAAGAAAACACAAAATAAATGTTTAGTAAATATATTGACATTTGTTGGTCCTTAATTTTTGGCCTCTTATTGTAAAGAATCAAACAGGCAGGTATTTGGTGTGGGAGGTGGTGGTTGATACTAGAGGATGGTACACTCATGATATTCACAATTAAATGATGTGCTACCCAATTAAATACTCATTGAAATAGTGTAATGGTTTTACCTTCTTTTTTTTTTCTTTTTTTTGTTTAAATTTAATTTGTGTGGAATGGATAGGATTAAGTTCATTTGAATTGATACAGAACTTTATAAGTAGCAGGGGATCACGTGGCTAAGTGGGTAATATGCTGGCTCGCTAGCTTTGGGGTTGAATGTTTGATCCTTTAATTGCATTGGCTGAGAAAAGTTCATCCATAAATTCTGGTGAGGTTTCCCCTTGCCTGACAAGGACAAAATTTCCCTTATATAACACTGTATGGCGTATACCCGTCTTCATTAGCCCAGGTTAGGAGCAGAACATTAGGACGTTAAACCTCATTTCATTTTATAAGTAGCCTGTCACAAATTTTCAAAAGACATGATAAGGACATCATATTATACTAAATATACACATGAAATTTAAAACAGATGACTTAACTTTTAAAAATCAACAATCATGAACAAAGATAATTAGACTGAACATGTATTGAGCTTCCGGGTACCGTAGTAATTGTTTTCTGTTCCTCTATAATTTAAGTGAACCACATGAAACTGAAAGTTTGAATTTCTGCAGAAAAGTACTACAGTAGGATTGTCAAAATATTTATTCCGAAGAGAAATACAATTTTTTTTAATTTTCTAAATTTTGAATACATTTTTATGTCTATTTAGACACCAAAAACTATAAATTTTTAAATTTATAGTTTTGGGGAATTGAAATTATTTTTTTTATATGTTTATGGTTGAATTCTTTAAAATTCTAATTGACAAGTATATTGACTGCTAGGTAATTTCTCCAGATAATCAATTTCACTGCTAGTCACTGAAAACTGACAAACATGACCGTAACAAGAGCTGTATGTAATAGTCTTCCAAACAAAATTAACACATTTGAATACTGTATGTTTAAAGCTCCTTTAAAAACAGTTTTGCATAACCAACAAGTGATTTGTAAATGGAAATAGAGCTGTGCTATTCTTGCACTTTTCACGGCAATCATGCTTTATATCTTTAGATAAAAGATATATTTCTTTACTCTGTGGGAATAAATCACACTATACAATATGTGGTCTAAATAAAACCTGTAATTATATTCCACATACATATTTATATTTGACCAATTGTGCACAGTTCTAGTTATGATATTAACAGGGTGTAATATTAAGCATTTTATAGCTACATGTAATTAATGTGAACATTATTAAACCCAAATGGTTTGGACTTGATCGTGGAGTATTGAGTACAACTGCCAGACTAGCCTTGCCATGCTAACGTAATGACATGATCAGTTAAGCTTGTTAAGATGACTTATTATGGTTAGAAAGCCTCAGGTTATGTGACATTAGTTAAAAAAAAAACTACTTGTGAATGCTGTCTCTATCTCCTCATATAGTGTTGAAACTCAATATTGAATTTTTGGTTTAAAGATGAAACTGACATTGTCTGCTAGGTATTTACTCTGTCTACACAGTAGTTTTCTTTACCCGAACCTTTGACCTGGTAAAGTCAGCTCTTTGTTGAGTTGACTCTTTTGAGATGTACTCTATGAAACGATTATCCAGGCTACTTGTTCTCAGAATTTCAAGAAACAACAAGTATAAATCCTGTTAAATTCCAAGTTGGATTAGTTACACTCTTAAGTTAATGGTACCTGATGATAACATTGTTTTACTGGAAAAAGTCTGCAACGTCCGACCTACACTGTTATATTAAGGGTTAATTTGTTTATTGTAATAGTTTTCTCTTTCAAAATTCAGAATATTGTCAGTTGATTCATAAATATGTGTAGTTCATTGAACACAGATTTTCATGGTAAACATATACAAATCTTGCCATTTTAAAAAACACTTTTATTATACGTCTGTCCATCCACAATTTGTTTGTTAACACTCTACGGGTCACAATTCATATCCGATTTGTATAAAGCCTGAAATATAGTTTTATCTGCACAAGATTTCAGTTCTTTTCGATAATGGTATGTATCAGATTGAAAATTCAGATTATGGCCCCCGATTGTATGTAAAATCACCGTTTAAATGTATGTTTATAACCCAAAAATCGTGGTTCCTTTTGATATTTGCACATACATGTATCAGACAGCATTGACAGCAACTACCCAGATTATAGCCCTTAATTGAGTGATTGTACGAAAAATTACATAGCTTGTAGTTCCTCTAGAGGAGGTAAAATTTTTTATGTAATTTAAGAAAAAAAACATTCAAATATATCACCACTACACCATAATAATGATTGAGTTTAGATTTTGTTGGCTTGTAATACAATGTACCTCTGTTTTTATGTTTTAGAACACGCTAAATGACCCAACACGAAAAAGACAGATCCACAATGATTAGACAATGTCTTGTAGACATACATGCATAATGGAAGTAGAACAGCTTTTTGACCAAAATTGACACAAAATTATTCATTAATGAACAGTAGTGTCGAAACTGTACTGGACATTAAGTTATAAAGAACACAGCAATTTTAATTACGGTAGTTGCAAAGATAAAATACAGAAAGCAACGGTACATCAATATCATTCCTGACATCAGACTTGATCCCATTTCCTGTTGCAGACATTAGTTTGTCACTGCCAGGGGCGTGGTGAGAATGAGTTCATGAGTAGCCATACTCATGCGCCAAAAAGTTTTTGCGCCAAAATCACAATCAAATTACTCAAAAAATGAAAAACATTTGTAAGTGGAAAAATTGTTTCATCTGACCCAATTAAAAAAATTTTGAAAGAGTCAAGTTGGAAAATTTAATCATATTTTATTACCGTATTTCTTGTCTCGGATTGCTGGAGATTGCGTTTCTGGGCTTCTAATTTTCGAAATTTTCAAGGGGGAGGGCCCCCCGGACCCCCCGCCGCGGGTTCGCGCCTTCGGCGCTAGCGGTCAGTAAAAGGGTTTTTGTGCCAAAATCTTTTTTGTTACTCATAATTTCTTCTCAATAATTGCCCTCACCACGCCCCTGGTCACTGCTAAGTTCTGCATTCTGTATTTGCCACTCTGATTTTACAATTGGCTCCTTCTTTATATCTTCTATATATCTGGTGCCACTGTAATTCGCAAATACCATATAGTCACACTATTCCGAGAAGTTATGGTTAAGCAAACAGGTATTGTTTTTCGAAAATGTCTACAAAACATTGTTCAATCATTGTGGAAATGTCTTTTGCGTGAACAGTCTGTCAGAAAACGTAAAAAAAAAGTACTACTAGCCACAATTTTGATTGTAATAAGGACTGCCATCTTGGAAAAATTCTGTGATCTAATCAAAATTTTGACAACTGATCTCATTGGATTCGTTAATTATACACTAAATACCATAGAAACACCTGCTTATTTGTTGTGAATCTGAAAAGGTCATTAGTGCCAAGTAATCCTACATGTACTTGTAGAGCACGAAATCATTGTGCAGTATTAAAAGTTGTTAAATCTAGCTGTACATGTATCTCATTAATTAGTATTTTCATAAATTTAATTACTTATCAGTTAATAACACATCAATCAATCATTAAATTACTGGTTAAGATCCATAACATTATTTCACTTTTCTCAAGTGCAGACTGGGTTGGTCTCATTTTGTGAAAGGTAAAGTATTAAATATCATAATGAGTATAGGCTTGTGTCGGAGGACACCAAATAAAACTGTCAAAATTACATAGTGACAAGCTAGTTAACTGTAATGTATGACTTTTCTTCTATTTCAAGGAAAACAGGTTTATTTAGTTGGTATGAAAGATGTGGAAATACATTTCATTTACCGATAATCATGGTTAAGATGAGAGTTGAGATATGTCTCATTTTTAAAATTATTTCTCTTCAAATTTTCTCTTATGATTTCACTAGGTATTTATTTCCCCATTTAAAGGGACAATCCCGATAAGAACAGAGTCTCAAAAATTAAAGTCCGAGAGTTTATAAAATTTATGGACCAAAATATAGAGGCATGGTGTAATTACCTTGTCTGAAAATTTCAGCTCAAAACATTGAGTCGTTTGGACGTGAACGTCAACACTGCTTATCCGGACACGTAACCCTATTAAGATTTCGGGTCAATTTTTTCATTGGATGACCTGATAATCGATTCCCGTTCCTTGAGAGGTCTATACAGTGAATGACCCATGTACTGTACTTGATAACAAAAGGTAAATTTCACCTACATATTATTTTTATAGAAAATAGTCTGGTTTTATTCAGATACTGTATGATACAACAGTCTCCATTTCCAGATGAAGACTGTCAGGTTTAAGTTATTTACAAGCGTATCACAAATATCGTGTTAGTTGGTCAGCCTTAGGTAATGGGTTTTAAAGGATTTTAAGACAAAATTAAGCAGTTTTATTCCTCAGAAAGTTATCGGGATTGGCCCTTTAAGTGTTACTGTATATCTTCCCTGGAGATGGGATACCAATAGCTACATGTAATTAACACCAAATTTAGAGATTTTTTTAACATCAGTGAAATAAAGCTGTATGGTTCTATGATATTTTCACATGAAGTATTGATAGGTCAACTCAACCCACCTATAGGCGTTATAACCCACTTGGGCTCTTGTAAAATAAGAGGCAAATTGGGAGGTCATCTATCTTCTCATAATAATGAAAAGAAGTGGTAGACTCATGAATGGATTATGGTAGATAAAGAGAGGCTATAGTTTGTATGTGACAAAGTGTTAAAAACTCTTTTGAACCAGTATTGATGTAGTGTCAACAATTTATTGCCAGAATAAATATAGGATATCTACTACTTTACCTACATGTACTCTCTCTCTCTCATATATATATGGGTATGCCTTCAACTATAGAATACAATGTATACATGTATATGAATGTGTTGTAATATGGGTCATAAAAGATTTTTTTTTTCTCTATGATGTATTATAGAGTAATATTGTATGAATGAAGTGTAGAGACTGGGTACTATTAAAGTGAATACCAGTAATATTATTATTATAGACTACTGTACAGTAAGGAGATAATAATATATTGACCAAGAGCTTGGTTATTTTGTGATCAAGTTATGAAATCACAAGTGTTTTGTCACTAAACTCTTTTTCTATGGATTATGACAAATTTTCTCACGATTAAGGCTACGTCCACAAATGACGTTTTGTATAGTGTTTGATAGTGGTCATTTAGGTATATAGATTAGGTGTCAGGAAGGTCTAATAATTGATTGAATTTGTATCACTCGGTGTAAAATGTGTCTGAATTTTCAGAATTAAGCCATCACGATATAGTATATATACCTGTACAGATTAGACAGGTATCACATAGATCATCTTTACAATGTCCACACATTGATTTAGTTTACTTCCATAAGAAATATTTCAGTAATCTATTAGATTTATTAGAAAACTGCAAAATAAAATGATCATAGGTTTGAGGAATTGAAGGTTCACTTGCACACAAGGTGTAGTTTCATTTGCCTATTCTTGTGTACATGTAATTCTTTGGGTTCTTCAGATTCTAACCTGTCAGAGACTCCTACATGGTAGGAAGCTGTTGAATTAAAGATATATACTTAGCTAACCGTAACAGGGTCATGTACAGTAAAATGATCGGGGGTAGGCACCTTGCATCTGAGGTCATTTCTGCCCCCGGCCTCAATGACGTAGTGTTTAACGCCCCATTTCTCCCTGCCTCTCTCGTTTTTAGCCGTTTTGCATACGAAATTCATGTGCTGAGAGAACTTGCCAAGTTTGTTGCTCTAGTATATCACCTAACCTGTGTTAGGAAGATGTTGGCTGTCCACTAAAAGTGTTTTCTAAAGACATGTTAAATTTGTTTGAGGATTTACTAAAGTTGGCAGATCATCCATCTACTTATTGTTACTAAGCTTTCTGTTACTGACCATTGCAAAATTTCAACACTTGTGTCCAAACGAATAACCATTTGGGTAAGAAAATGTTGAAACAGATTGATTTTGCTAATTTTAATCTGTCATTTTCTATCCGAGGTGCTTCAACCCACACTCCTAGTTTCAAGTGTTATTTATTTCAATACAAGTGTTGAAATTTTATCGACAGTAAATCGATAACTCTACCAGTAAGGTAACTTATCATACATATATACCTTAGGAGACACAGACTTTGATTGTATATTGTATGATCTTTAACAGGATTTTAGAAGGGATGCGGGGTGGCACTGAGTGATATATTCTAAGGTAAAATTGGCGGACTCAAATTTCGTCATTATGGTATATCCAACATGAAATGAAATTAATGGGGTTTAAGGTCCTACTTTTCTGCTGCATCTTGCCTAATGAAGACTGGCATTTGCCCTGGAATGTGATGTGAGGGACATACGGCTGTACTCGTATTTCAAATTCGAGCTGTCAAGGGTTCTTTCATGTGCACATGAATGTGTACACAGGACCTCAGGTTTTTTCTCCAGTACCGGCCATCTGTTCTGCACTTTTATGCAGGTTTAGCTCTTGCATAATTTCTCTGTAAATATGGTATAAACAATGTTCACTAAAACAGGCATGAACAGTAAACTGTTGCCTGTCATTACTCAGGTATGTCAAGCATCTACATGGATTTGACAGATATAAACAAGCAGGCTATGTCTGTTATTTTACACTGGGCTTTTTATTGATTTTTGATTCAGTCAACCTGATATGGCAGAGACATTTTCTTCTAGATTATCATTATGATAGCTTTCTGTTCAGACCAGATATTGTTCACTGTAGCCGTTTATAATTTTAATGCTTGTTTATGTACCAGATGATTAGACATATGGCATGCTTTTCAGTTTTGTACAGCTGCTAAGCTCCCAGGTGATTTTCTGCAAATTAGTTCAATTCAATGTTTTATATTAATGTTAGCATTATTTTGGAAAATACAGTGTGAATCTGTCAAAAATTTCGTGCAACTTGCGATGATAAGTTTCTATGTTTCATTATCATACTCATGATATCAGGGGATTAATTGGTCTATTGGTGTGGTTTTGAGGCCAAAGTTGTGGGTGCCCCAGTTCCTCCCTCCCCCCCCCCCACACACACTGCTAAAGACCCTTCCAGATTGGTGTAGCTGCTGAGCTCAAAGGTCATTTTCCCTGATTTATTTCTATTCAATGATTTATTATATTTTTTTTTTTTGAATATACAGTATGGATCTGTCAATAATTTGAACAATAAATATTTATATTTCATTATCATACTGGGGGGTGGGGGTATAGAGTGGTCATCCCTAAGATGTTTTTTTCCAACTGCTAAACAAATTATTGAAAAAAACAAATGTAACATGTCAGTCCCAAAATGACTCTCCCTCTTAACTCTACCATCACAGTTTTATAATGGAATAAATTTGTAAAAAGCATGAAACTAGGTTATCCTGACATTTTCTAATAGAACTTACTAAGAAAAACATGTCCAATTATTGAAATTTATTCCTTACAAGTTCCCTTCCGCAGAAAATCATTACATGGATAGCTGTGGTATCAGTTATACCCTCATTGTTGTAAGAAGCTGGCTTTTTCTAATGATCAGTATTATTAATCCCAAATGTATTGATTATTTTATCAGATAAACGTTTTGAATTAAACCTCTTTTTTTCTAGTAATTCTAAATATTTTGCCTAAAGAGACATTCTCAGTCTAGCAATCATACACATTTCACTGTGGTGTCAAGGAGTTCAATGAAATTACAGTTTAAAATAAAGCATGATTTGTATTTTTCATGAAATATAAAATTTGTTATGGTTTAATCCATGTACTCAGATTGTTTATTTAAAGGGACAATAACATTCTTGCTGGCTTGGTAGCTCCAGAAAATAAATAATACCCTTATTCTAAGTACTAGATGTTTAAATGTCCTACCTGTTGTGTAAATTATCCATTACAACCTATTTTATTTGTCCAGAGGGTTCGAAAATATTTTAAAATCCAAGTCACATTTGAAAAGGTTTACGCTAGACTTTTCAAATCAATTGGTTGAATTTTTCCAATTTTTTAAATTAGGTGTGTTAAGATGAAATTTATATCATCATTTAATTGGAATATTCTAAAATAATACGATTTGTTGACCAGAATGAAGATTGGGACATATTTTTCAGTTACAACAAGAGTGTTATTGGGGCTTTAACACTTAATTACATGTAAGAAATCTAAATACAAGGCCAGATAATCTAAGCACTAGGATTCAATCATATTTAAAACAGGGCTCATTAATTTGATTCACTTTAATTGAAGTTGTTGGTCATCTTGTTACATAAGGAATAACATAGTCTAGATCGATGAAATTTTTGAATTGCCGTCATATCTTTGTACATTGTATATACTGAACGGAATTGAAACATATTAGAGATTCAACTTTCACAATATTTTATTTGCAGGGGATATGTAGCACTAAAATCATACAGAGTCTTTATGTTTCAGTAGGCTAGTGCTTGAGTTTTCGATACGAAGAAAGTTAGTGTATGGTTGTACATGTAGATCATAAGATAATATAAACAAAAATTAGTTTGTAATTGAAATGACAATGCTTCTTTAAAGGGTTATTCTAAAAGTTTCATTTTAGATACAGTCTAAGAAAAATCACATATAATCTCAAACATTATTAATTAAACCGAGTAATGTGAAAGTCGAACAGGAATTGTACTGGATTTTCAAGTGCCAGGGAAACGTTTTAGTTGTTTTTAAGCCTTGTCGTTCACAGTCAAGGAAGGCATCCTCTGGGCTAACATTGAAAGTGTGCCTAGTTGTCTACACATAACCTATGAACATTTTGAAATCAAAGAAGAGTAGGCAGAGATGCTGCTATGCAATCTGAACTTTACAGATAATGAATGTCATAAATTACGAATTGGGTTTTTAGTTTTCCTAGATGTATATTGGGTCATTTTACTCAGTACTTCACACATTAAAATGTGACCCAATCAGGAAAACTTTAAAGTGGATTTTTATATTACAGTACTTGAAACACTTACATGTAAATGTATGAATTTGAATTAATGTTGTTTTCCTTTAAAGTATGCCAATTTATGTCACAAATACTGTTGTTCGCGTTTGGAATTCGCAGGAATAAACGTCATGGTATGTCAAAATTACTGATGTGATGTCGCAAATTTATAAGAAAGATGATCAGTTGTGCTGTAAATATTGAGTACATGATTAAAGTAAATTGTAAACCTGTACAGCACTCAGTAGAATTTTGGAGGGTTGGGTAACACTTAATGGTCTAAGGCATGCACTTTAGATCATTATGTCATTAAGTCAAGTGGCATGCAATTGACAAGGTGGTCATCTGTCCAACCTGTGTGTTTTCTCTGGGTCCCATGGTTTCCTCCCACTGCCAAAGACCCCTATGTGAAAGCGAATTATTGAAATGAAATTGAATATGTTATTCCTGAAATAAATTAGTTTGTGTCTGTATTGATTTCATTCCCATTTGTATTCTTCTTGCAAACATCCCTTGAATAATGATTTTAAAGATACACGTATCATTTCTTGGCAATAATAATAGATGTTAAACCATTCCAGCCAATACAGCAATCTAAAACGTTCAGCTTTCAATTTGCATTTATTATACAACAATTTCTGTATGCTTTTTTTCCCACCTAAATTTGTCAGATAAATATTCCTTTTTATGAGTTTTTTGTATTGATGAATAGACTTTGCCAATGTAACTGTAGCTGGAAAGAAATATAAAAAATCTTGTGTGTACAAATGGATAAATGCACTGGTTAATCGTGGGTCGACTATTTACTTTATTGATGGAATACCATGCGTTTGCATTATTTAGTTTCTCAATCAAATCTGTCCAATCTACAAAATACCATATATTCTCTCGGCAGACATTTAATATCAGTCATATACATGTATTGTAAAACCTTGCTTATTAAAACAGGTTAAGTTTATTTCATAATGGAAAAGAAATACTGTGCTTTAAATTGTTAATGAGAGAAATTCGGTTTAACGTCCACATGTCCACTAGGTAATTTCGGGACTAACATATGATTTAATTTTATTTCAATAATTGGCTTGTGTATAGGGGTCTTCCAATGAGGTTGGAAAGGCAACCCTAGCGCGCAAGTGCTAACCATCCAACCGCCAGATCATTGATGAAATTCACTGTAGATTGATAAGTTTTAAAACGTATGCACCATAATTATTCATTTGTCTTCCGTTTACTGAAGTTCTCTTTCTGCAGTCAGGATCTGTGGGATAAAAATTATGTGCCAATGATTCTCATCACGAACATGTAGGGCTACATTAGTTCAATTAAAATATATTATGGAAACATCCAGTTTAATGTCTGGCTGGTTTGTCCCTCAGTTATTTAAATCAGCACATGACAGCTAAAGTCTCAGGGGCATGATTTAGGAGTAAAAGACATGATCTCTCAAGTGTAAGTGATTTGTCAGACATGTTATTTCGCACATTCTGTAGAATGGAGAGAAAAACCTCAGCTCATTAAAAGCAATTTGTGTCTGTGTGATAAACCAGACTACACAAGTATCACAACTCCTAATAAACCACAACTACCCGGTAATGGATTTTTTCTGCCTCTGTTCCGTCATTGGTAGTACCTGTTGTATTGAAATCTGGTGAGTAAATTTTTCGTAAACTCAGCATTTTAATAGTTGTGTGATTAATGTTTGTCTTATACACGGGACTGGTGAGACATATTCTTTTTACAAGATTTAATGCCACTTCCCTTCTGTTCTAAGCATATGCAAATAAATTAGTTGTTTAAAAGGTACATACATGTATACATGCGGTAAGATTTCTGTATCCCAAAATTGTCTGTCGAATTATTTCCTTGATTGAAAATATACATTACTACATGTATACCATGCTGTAATGTCTATTTTAAAGAAAAATTATATAAGATTTAGATAAAGAATTGAACGTTCTTGCAGTATTATGCAGAATAAGCGCTTACATAATGCATCTTTAAATCAAAGAAATAAATTGACAGTTTAAGTTTGGGAATCTTTTTAAAGCAGACAATAGACTATTTACCAAGAAATTAATATTACTATTAGAATTCACAGCAATCAAATAGATCATTATAAGAAGCCTAGCAATAATCATTTACTGTTGAAGTATTTTGCATGTATAGAATATTATGCTCTCTGCACCAATTACCCTGAAAAGACTTGGTGTTCCTACTTTTGAGGGTCTTTTTTTGACAAAGTGTAGGACAATGTATTGGTAAGACTTTTTTTTAAAAATTGAGCAACGTCATTGAGTTAAGACGTTATGAAACATGAACAGGGGCAACTTAGGACAAATATACTACTCTGGACAAATTTGTCTACTGTGTCAAACGTTATATATAGCAATCCTAATCCTTGTACATATATATGTCTTTATTATGAGTTGTTGCATTTTACCTTGTATTTGAAATAGGCAGAATGCACGACGACACCCAATTAACAATATGTCATTCTGTATACTGCATTTATAATGCAAGCAGTCATACAGAGAGTTACAGTTACATGTACCATACTCAAAGGATAATATTTTCTACAGATGGATATTTATTGTACAGGTGGCCAAAGGGGAGATAATTTAGGACATATCAAAACATGGATTTCTTTGTACATCAGTATCTGCCGATACATGATAGACGTAAACTGGATTTTTTTTAAAATTCTGTGTTTTGGGGGGGAATTAGGGATATATCTACATGTACAGGCCATTAGGGAAATGGGGCAGCTGCACCCTTATTTTTTGACTCATGGGTTAGAGGAGTTCATAAAAAAATCTGCATATTTTGGGTTAAATTTTCAAAATTATTTTGGGAGGGCGCGTTCTCCATGGAAGTTGCTTGGAATTCAGGTCAACCACCTCAATTGGGCTATATATTTGAACCCTCTGAAGTTGCTGTATTCATGGGCTGTAATAGCAGGAAAACACGTTTGTGTCCCTGGTTGAGTCCCTGGTTGTACGTGACATGGATTAGGTTCACCTGTCCATCCTTATGGGTTTTCTCCGGGTCCTCTAAATTCCCCACATTGGTAAAGACCCCTATGCGTGATTGTATTATTGAAATAAACTTAAATCATATGTTAATCTCGAAATGACCTAGTTTGTGTCTGGTGGACATTAAACCCCATTTCTATCTCTTATACTCAAGGTCATGTATGCTTACCAATTTTGTCCACTGGACTGCGTATATGACTAGTGTTAAGATTTTATTTGTGCGTTTCTCAGCTTAGGACTGAACATTGAACAATCTACAATCAAAAAGCACAATATCATTAAATGCTTAACCAGATCACCCAAATCCCAAAAACATTTCACTAGTTAAAAATCATTCTCTTTAAAAGAAATTTATTGGTAATTTATTGCAATATAAGAATGTTATAGTAACAGTGAACATGTGTGGCCAAAAATATATCTATTGATTGAATAGTTGTTGAGCTTGTCATCATATTTCATAGCCTTGTTCACTTACCTATTAATAAAGATCTTGTTTTTAAAGCTGGTCACATAAACCCTCTTTACCAGGGTAATAATCGTCTTTATATTGTTTATCTTTAAAATTAACTGTTATTTATACAACCAGTCAGAATTATGTAAAGTCTGTAAACAACTATTTTACAGTAAATTTGCGTAATATATATTATATAATATATAATGTCTCTTGAAATGTGGTCGTATATTGTCGTCGCCCCCGTCCGTCGATCCGTCCGTTGGTTCGGCGTCCACAATTGCTTGTGGACGCTCTAGAGGCTAAAGTTAATATCAGGTTGACTTTAAATTTATACACAGTGTTTAAGGTCATGAGACGAAGAAGCCTATTGCTTTTCAGGGACTTCCGATAATAACTACCAGAGTTATGGCCCTTGATCACTTAAAAAAATCTTGTGGACACTCTACAGGCCAAAGTTAATATCCTTTTGACTTTAAATTTATACACAGTGTTTAACGTCATAAGACGAAGAAGCCTATTTATTTTCAGCGATTTCCGATAATTAGTGCCAGAGTTTAAGGCCCTTCATCACTTTAAAAAATCTTGTGGACGCTTTAAAAGCCAAAGTTAATATCCGATTGACTTCAAATTTATACACAGTGTTTAAGGTCATGAGACGAAGAAGCCTATTGATTTTCATCGATTTCTGATAATTATTGCCAGAGTTATGGCCCTTGATCACTTCAAAAAATCTTGTGGATGCTGAGTTTAAGGTGTTGAACAAGTATTTTGATTTTCAATGATTTGATTTGATAACTGAACAGCTAAATCCATCATATTAAATGTTTCCTATACTAATTGTTAGCGTGGGGCAAAACTTTATAAAAAGCAAACAAATTCTAATGATTTTCTGATAATTACATAATGAGTTGTTACTCTTAATCAGATTTTAGTGTATTACAAATGTTTCATTACCAAAAAAAGTAAAAATATGCGACAACCTTTGTTGACTGCCGAGACGATTTAGCTGCTGTGGGTGTATGTTTCGTTGCCTGGCAACCTATCTTTTTTTAATATATAATTGTATCTTGCAAGTGTAATTATTAAGCACATATGTTAGTGTATTACAAATGTTTCATTACCAAAAAAAGTAAAAATATGCGACAACCTTTGTTGACTGCCGAGACTATTGAGCTGCTGTGGGTGTATGTTTCGTTGCCTGGCAACCTATCTTTTTTTAATATATAATTGTATCTTGCAAGTGTAATTATTAAGCACATATGTTAAAAAAGAAAAAGAGGGGGGTGGGTGGTGGATAGCCGAATCATATAGCCTGTCATTGAGTCAACTGGTTAGTCCAGAAATGACCGAGTTGACTTTAAACCCCATCTCTCTCTCTCTCTCTCTCTCTCTCTCTCTCTCTCTCTCTCTAAAAAAAGAAATAGGTATAATGCAAAAATTTATACTATCTGAAATTCAACATTAATATGCTGCTAATAAGAGAATGTGCTTTAAACACATAATAATACTATGAACTACACCACAGCGATTAGGATAGATGGTGTGTATTCAGATTTTGTATCGATGATGTGAATAGGTTACGTTAATGTAGAATCAAGATTGATATGGCCATAGCTTTTCTCAGAAAAGGTATAGGACTTTTAATGTTATTCCTCCTTTCTATCTAGACCAAGTGATAACAGATTAATTTATGTTACATTTACTTTCTGTTGACTTGAAACAAAATTTGTAAGTTTAGTATCTAAATGTTTTGAAAAATGCATACAAAAGCATATATTTAACTTCCTGCTCGACAATAACAAAGTTCCAAAGTGGTTTCATGAAAGGAGACTTTACTATAAACAAACTTACAGACATTTACCATTTCTTTTCCAAAGCAATTGATGATGAACATTATGTCAGAATTCTGTTCTGCGACATCAGCCAGGCTGTTGGTATTAGAGGAGGCTTATTTGAGTGGCTTCAAAACTATTTAACTGATAAAGCACAGTGTGTTGTCGGCGAAAATGCCTCCTCTGGTACATGTACCTCAGTTGTCACGTCTGGCATTCGGAAGGGCTCGGTTCTCGGTCCTTTACTTTTTTTTAGTCTACATAAATGATATTGTCGAAAAATATAGAATTATTCGCGGATGATACATCTTTATATATGCTGATTAAAGATCCTACAGAAGGTGCCCAAATTTTAAATTCAGATTTTGAGAGAATATACACATGGGCTAAAACATAGCTAGTTTTGTTTAATACTTTTTAGAATTAAGTAATAGGTTTTGAGTACTGTAATTGTCATTTACCATTACCATCACTAGGTCCTGTATATTTATACACTTCCAGGCCTTAAACCAAAATTAGTTATTATGTGTAACCTTTTAGTTAAAAAATATTAATGTATACTATCAGAACTTTATTAATCAATAACACTATATGAATATGAACATTTTTGACTGTATAGATATATTTAAGTAAACTAAATGTAATTATATTGTTTTGTTGAAGGGAGAGGGGTGATATAGGCCTGCCCTGTTCCCCAATCCTTTTCTTATTAAATAAAATATAGTTTAAAAAAAAAAAAAGTATTTGTGGCATACAGCACCACTAACGTAAACATGACAGGAACAGTTTCAGAATCCATCTACCAAATTTGCCTAACAAAAGTTAAATCTAATCTAACCCTAACTCTGTGCTATACAGGTAATGACGATGTGTGTTAGGTATGCAATTTCAGAAAATGAAAAGAATTCAAACATAGATATTTCTAACACCACACACTCTTATTTGCAATTTCAGCAACTTTTTTTTCTTACTTTACATGTATCTGCATTAAAACATTGTTGAATATGTAAGATCATGTTGACTAGATGTTAGTGTGTTTATTTTGTACATGTATGTTGTATATTTTACCTATTTATATATATATGTATATGGACATATATTGTTATATATAGTTCCTTACTACATATACTTCTATACATATATGCTTCCTTATATGGATTGTACATAAAGGTATGGTCATTATAAACAAGGTAAGTCACTGTTGTGGTCATGGTATTTCACACTTAACGCCCAAGTCATCAAAGTACTAGTATGGTAGTTTTCATAAGTTTTTGGAAGACAAAAAATTCAGTGATGGGTTATTATTATACGTAGGGTTGTCTTAAAATAGATGATAATTCCAATATTGGTTGTCTGCTATTAGCTGACTGGAGTGGAATCAGGTTTAATGTTTCGTCAAGACAATGGTAAGGTCGTGTTCAGACAAACCAGTTTGTTCGTCACTTTTTGGGACACATTTGAGATATATTGTTATATAGTAATGATAGTGATTAAATTTTGGATTAAGGCAAGAGACCTTAGTTTCACTAGATTGTTACTATGGTTATGTGTGCAAGGATTCTGCCCAGACAGCACCTTTTCTAAATACATCTTCATTTTCCAACTGTCCATGGACCTTTTCTATGCATGACTATGACTTGTTTCTTGTAACTGTTGTAACCCTTGCTGGCACTACCTCCAAATTAATACATAGACTTGTAGTGTGAATGCAACGACAATGGTCTGTTTTAGGGATCCTTAAATATAGTGAATTAATATGTGATTGATGATACATGTACATAGGAAAATATGAAATGATTATGAAATGGTTAGATTGATTATTATGCTGGAAGGATAATTGTATATACTGTTATTATTGATAAGATGACATCATCTAGATAAATACATAAGTATGTCATACTGTATATATCTACATGTAGAAAACATTACATATTGGATTTATTTAAATGTACTATGTACATTTATCTTAACTAAGATCAATAGAGGTGTGTATGTTTATATTTGCAAGGAATGCCTTAATCATCACATCAAGACCGTGATTTATGTTCATTTAGAGACTGACATAGGTAACTTATGATTTTATCATTGAATGTGCAATACAAAGTGGAGAATTTTGCCCTGACCTTTGTCATCTCTACTTGCATTACCAAGTCCCATTGGATTTTTTGTATGTACTCTTTCGTTTTATCATTTTGTTTCATCATATCTGAATGTACTTACAGTGAAATATTGACTAATATGAAATATTGGCTTTGTTACTGGAAAAAGTAAAAATAAGCCCCCCCCCCCTTCCAGATGCAAAAATAGCATGTTTCACTAAGAACTCCATTGTTAATGAAATTATAGCTTACATATTTCCAAGTTTTTCTAGTTTTTATCTGCAAAGGATTATTTCTGTTGTCGTACATATATGTTGATTGTATTATAAATCGTAAAACATTCACTGGATGCATTAAGAAAATATAAAAATATAAAATGGAGTGTGAAATGACGCAAAGGTTGTTTATAAAGAGAATTTGGTGCCAGTCTAGAAATGTAATTTTATTTTTAAAAAGTATCAAACTGTTACTGTTAAAACTTTATTTCATAGAAAAATCCACTTTACATAAACTGTTTAAACTTTATTTTATAGAAAATCCACTTTACACAATTTTTGATAAGGCACTATAAAATTCATTATAATTTAGCCAATTTTTTGATGCATTAGGGAATATTATTATGGTGTTGTTTTATGGGAATATAATCTAAGCTATGAAGAGCTATAGCTTGTGTTTATAAAAGGATAGTTATGTTATTGATTATCAGAATTGTCTACTTTAATAATGACTACAAATCAGTTGTGTGTACTCTCTGTACACCGATCATCAAATCAAACTTGTTCTGATAACTTGTGGTGAGGTAAGATCTGTAAGTACGGCTTTAATTAATTGCAAGAAGATAATAATTAATTTGAGGTACTTATTATAAAAAGCAAGAAGGATTAAAACTAGGTCAGGTACGGTACTATAGAGAATATTGAATCTAACCAATGATCGAACAAATAAAGTTGATAGCAGCTATTGGTCATATACATAGTCATCATAGCAGATTTTATAATATGCTTGACCAAATGACCCAGTAATAAGTGAACTAACAATACCAATTGACCGTTGTCCATTAAGTAACAGCACTATCTGGCAGATTAGGATAGTAGACTTAAATACTTATTGTATAACAAGCATGTTATTGAATAGTTAACCAGATTAAGACAATTGGAGCATGACTTTTGTTCGTTTGATTAGATAGTTAAATATAAGAAATGATTAAGACCTCTGATTCACAACCGCTTATGAAGTTATGTGTTAAGGGAGAGAGCCTTGTTTTACAATATGTTGATCTAGGAAGTCATAGAATACTGCAATGATAAATTGATTAATTAAAATTAAATAAATACAGATAACCCCATTTGTTGTTAAGTGGGATGTCAAATTGTGGTCCAAATTTATCACAGAAAAATATTAAATAGGTATGGTTAAATTTTTGAATACTAGAAAAGATGGGGTGAGTTATGAAGCGCAATCTTTGAACTAAAACTAATGAATTAAATTAACTCAATCACAATGTATGGTTGTTTATCAGTTCAGAAAGGGAATCCATACAATGGATGCCACTTATTACCATGTCATATCCATATGTTTGGTCTCATTTATATTTGGTTGGCTGATTCAGTTAAACTGGTTTAAGGTTGAATCCTTATTTTGAATGAAATCATTGTGTTGTTGTTAAAAGTATATAATGTATATAGTAAATTATTCACTCAATTATTTAGTTTCAAATTACATGTACATGTAAGCTTACCTATAGTATTGGGCTAGTATGTATCGTTAATCTGTGTGGGCCACAGCAAATTTGTATGCTGCACACATTGATGACATCAATGAAAGCATGATTGTCAATATTGTTGATCCCTGTTTATATACTAGGTGAATAATAGACTAACAGAATGTCTTTTCTTCTTTCAGGCTATTGTACACTGTAATTATTGCATGTGACAAGACAACAATGGTCTGATTTACATATTTGCAAGTAAAATATATAGGGATATTTATTTTTAGTTTTTTCTGATGCCAATCTAAGACAATATATAAATAATGTCACTTTGTAGCATATATTTAAATTTCTTAAAGATAACATACATAGAATGAAAGATAGAAAATGTTAATCTGCTGACAAATGTTTAGAAATATTTTTCCAACTTTATTAAATTCAGATGGCTGTCTAATATGTGAGACTTTTTCACTTATTAATAGGCATCTAAATTTCTCACATTCCCTTTATCTTGACCATACTGCCAAATTATTACCCAGTAGACTGTTTGAAGGAATTGGGAAATGATCAGTACTATACTAAACCTTGGATTATTGTACTAATTTATTTATACCCCTATTGATCTCAGTTTAATAACTTAATATATAATTTTTATAACAATCTGTTCCTTATCCTATTCTCAGTATAATATGATCTATAGATATATTGAATGTATACAGGGTACATGTACTTTGATAAGATTTTATGCTCTGATAAATAAGTTTAAGATAAGTAGGTACATACATATTTTCAGTGGATTCTAAAGGCCATATTTCTCAACAACAGGGTAGGCTTTTGATTATTATACAAGTTGAACAACATGTCATTTTTCATATTTCTGGAAATTTTTTAGATACAAATAGCAATATTGATTATGCATGTAGGATATTTCGAATCATATCTATTGACTTATAATTATATGATACTAGAATACTTGGTATTGATACATTCACTATTGTTTATTATAGTGTAACATATTATCAACGACTTACAGAATCTTGTTAAAATGTTGCAAAGTAATAAGCATAGTGATTATATCCATACAATGTGTATTCTATATGGTTGGTTGATTGCATTTTGTTTAGTTCACATTTAGAATTTAACACAAAGTCAGACTTTCAGGTAGATTTATAGCAAAAGGTACTGGAACAGATTGCTCCGTTGAAACAAAAAGAATGTTTCAACTTTAAAACCAGGAATTGGATGATTTATCTTGTCATTACCACTGAACTTGTGTAAAGTTACATGTATATGAAGGAAATTCTTCAGTGTTAATTCAAGGGCTTTAATGTTGCATTTTTGCAAAGTGGTATAATTAGTACTTTACCGCATGTACTTACAGTTTGCCATTCACTTACACCGTAACGCTATTCTCAACATTTTTGAGAAGTGGTAATATTAGGGCTTCGGCGCATGTACTTATAGTTTCCCATTCACGTACACCATAAAGCTATTCTCAGTATCATTTGCAGGCTGCAGAGTCAACTTGAATCCATTCTAGCTTATACATGATCTTCTGAAAGTTCTGACATTTTTGGTTGCTTTAATGCAGAATATCAGTCATTTGATCATAGACATGTGACAAGAATGCCAAAATATACTTTTGATACTGGAAAAATTCAGTGGGTATCATTATTTTATATGATCTGTATATTGCAGCAAGAGATTAATAGAGAATATTTGCACAAGTATTAATATTTTGCACAGCAACAAAATGGACACCACACACGATACTAACAATAGAGTTGACATTGATGATTTGTTAGATTTCCTTGGTGAATCTCCATCCTCCAACATTAACACCACAACCACCACACAGTCAGCTCCAACCATTAGTAATGTCGATTTGTTCGACTCACTTTGTGATTTTTCTGATTATTCCATCATTCCAGATGCCCAGGTTTGTATTACTTAAATGCATCCAAAGATGTTTTTCTATCTGGCCACAAACTGTTTCAACATAGCTCCATTAATATTGTATCTAGGATATAAGTAGAATTGTTATGTTTTCAAAAGGTTGATTAAAATTACTACTCAAAATTACTGGTAAAAGAACCAGCAGAAAAGAAAATCTGGGACTTAATATCTGGGATTAGGACTACCACTGAATTCCTTATATGTACACACATTCTTTGCACATGATATGACTATGATCCACCTTAGAATTAGGGGTGGGATGAAACTACCGTAGTTTGTGAGAGTAATAAACCACCTGTTTTGAAGTAGAGCTGTTGCCACTGTTAATTAAACTGCTTTAAAATTTGTCTACTAGATGTCACAAGTGGATATAATGATTGAACTTTTTTGTACATCTTTTCTTAATTGGTGTAAGATTTCTGAAAACATGTTGAACTGTTGGAGTTATATCCCTTTGTTATGTAGTATTTCTGGCAGAATGTTATTGAAAGATCTGAATTACATGTAGGGCCAGAGACTATCATATTCCTGAAGCAATGGCCAGAGAAATCCCTCTCTGCCCATTGCTGGATTGACTTCTGATTCTTGAACTTTTGAGAGGGTGTTTCTTTTATTCCCGTTCAATCAACATGACAGTCCTACGTTTAATCTGGGTCTTCCCTAAAACTTTGGACAGTGATTTAATGTATTAAAAACGGTGAAAGTATGTTCGTTTCCAAACCGTATTGTTTACATTTCATTCGACTTGATAGCCTCGTTTGTCACGCAATTAGTTTTACTGCAGTATTCTGCCATGCACGGGCTAATTGGGCCATGATGTAACGTTATGTAAACATATTTGGTCCAATATTGGCACTCATTTTAAATGTAAAACTTTTGTAGAGCAGCTAGTCATTGGTTGTTAGTCGGACTACTGACCAATCCAAATTTAAAACAACAATATCCACTCATTACAGCAGTGAGTAGTGGGATTATTTCTAATCAAACGGAACACTGGGAGGAGTATGGAGACTATGGAATTGCAATTTGATATTTATTCATTTTACTTTTTAATGATTATTGTTCATTTCAAAAATGGCATATAATCAAAATGTCTGATTTAATTGGGAATTCTATAGGGCCTATTGGTAATATTATGAATTTATTTCAGACAGTACCAACCTATGATAACTCGACTGCACCAGATTTATTATCAGACGTCTCTTCTTCATATCCCCAGGTTAGTTGAAATATTATTTATAGTTAGAACTATTCATTAAACATTCAGATATTGTTCAAGTAAAACAAATGAACAAATTAAATAGAGTTTGACATCTACCTTTTTTGCACCATTGGGCTAATGAAGACAGTGTGCTATGAGGATATTTTGTCCAGACAGCCATGGAATTAGTTACGTGCACACCAATTGTACACACGATTGGTCCTCTGTCCTGCATCACAAATCTCCACAGCTACATGTACCTAAAGTTGAGCAGTTAGACCTTGTATTGAAATCCTGACGTTGACAAAGAAGAACCTTTGTGGTGTAAAGTTTTTATTGTATCACTACTCACCAATAGATATGTTTCCTTGACAGTAACAATCCTAAATATAAAACCATTGATTGGAAGCCAATCCAAACTATATACTCAAAATCAACTTACCAATTTTAGTATAGCCACCATTATGTTGTGTTGGGTAATGCATGCACTGTGACTGTGACAGCATCAGTCACAGTGGTCGACATTCTGTAATAATTGTTTTAATTTACTGTGTAATGTTATTAGCCAATTTATGTCTATAATTTGATTTTGATTTTATCCCTCAATAAAAAAAAATGATTCTTTCAGATAAATCAGTTAATAGCATCGAAAAGACAACCAAGTTATGATTGGGAGGACATAAGGGTTTTTAACAACCGATATTTAAGACTGTTAAATGAGACCTATATACAGATGATGTATCAAAGCTAAAAAAAAAAAAAATGGACATTCCTGTATTGCATGTGGCATGCTACACAGTTCTCAATATAATCTTTAAAAATCATGTTAGATTTTTTAACTTTTCACCTTCGCAAATGTTAATAGGGTTGGGACAATAATGCACTTTTTCGTATGCCACTGTTCTGCAGGGGTATTTCTTAGGCCAAATTGACTGAATAATACAAAAATTGAAGAATTTTTGGTATCCGCCAAATTTTTCGGTCGGAATGGGCCACATTTTCAAAATGGCCGCCAAAATATGTAAAAATTTGTATTTTTAGGGTATTATTTCTCATTAATGCAATTTATTTTCAAGTATAGATCATTGATGGGATTTTTAACGATATTAATCTTGTAAGACGTCACACAAAACTTTTCGCTAGCTCCTGGAATCCAATATGGCGGCCATTTATTTCAGGGATTTCCGATATTTACAGAATAACAATAAACATGTCGTGTAATATATCATTTTATAGGATTTTGCTGATGTTTTTTCGATAAGTCACAATTTTTTACATTCCAGCAGATCCAAGATGGCAGCCATATATTTCAGGGATTTCCCGATATTTACAGAATAACGATAAACATGTTGTGTAATATATCGATTTATAGGATTTTGCTGATGCTCTTTCGATAAGTCACTATATTTTACATTTCAGCAGACCTTTCTCTTATAAATCCAATATGGCGAACATATATTGCAAGGATCACCGGATATTTACAGTGTGACGATAAACATGTCATGTAAAATTTTAGAGGTTTTTACAAGATTAATATCGTTAAAAATCCCATTAATGATCAATACTTAGGAAAATAAATTGCATTAATGAAAAGTAATAGCTTAAGAATACGATTTTTACATAATTTGATGGCCATTTTGAAAATGTGCCCCATTCCGACCGAAAAAAAATTGTTGGATACCAAAAATTCTTCAATTTCTGTATTTTTTTGTCAATTTGGCCTAAGAAACACCCCTGCAGATTTTTTTTTTGATATTGTCCTAACCCTAATGTTAATTATAAATATTGATATTTTTACAGACTGATAGTTTTGTGATGATTAGTGATGAGGATTTATATGGTGATGGTATATCGGCCACTAAAGCTGGAACCACACAACAAAATGATATAGATGCGCTAGATTTTGGTGTATCTAGGACTTTATCTACCCAAGAAGAAACTCCAAATATTCCTGAAGATCCAATAATAAATGATTTAGACACATTAACTAATGATAATGTTATGGTATGGAATATTGAACTTTTTTGTACATTTTGTCAATTCCTTGATAAATTTACAAGGATACTTTAGGAATAGTCTTATCAGAATTGAAAACGGAGTTATCCCTCCATTTACATTCAAATTCATGAAATCTTATACAAACAATATAGGACAGAGTTGTCAAGAAAAGTTGTTAGAACATAGGAAAAAATGCATATAATGCATTTAATAGAGTTATCTTTCTGATCTTATTTTCATAATTAAACACATACACGATACAGAATAGATTTCTCAGTGGAGATTTTTAAAACTTTTTTTGATTGTTTGGGGATAATGAAGAATTTATAATAATTTGAATTAAGTACGCCTCGCTCCATCAAATCATTACTTAAGAAGGAAGCCTTTAGTCCGAAACCTCTACTAATGAATTTGTTTATCACCACCCAGGAGTTTGTCTATCTTCTCTGGTTATAGGGGTTGCTTCTCTACTAATTTCATCTTCTTCCTGAACCCCTTGTGTACAGTGATTGAAGAAAAGAAACAGAAAGAAGCAGGATTAGTGGAGAAAAATGAATCTTTTACACAAGACATTCCTGTTTCAATTACCTCCATTGCAACTGCACAAGAGAAAACACCAACCGTCGGTGGTTGGAGGGGCAAAGCTGGGGAAAAGTCCAAGGTTAAGGGGGCAAAGGCACGAGTTTCAACTAGGGGTGGGGGGGCTCTCCCAGAAAATTTCAGGCAATGATCTTTGAGGTAAAGTGTCAAACGAACAGACTTGTGAACCTCGATGAATCCAACTCACGAGCGCCAATGTAGGGTGCACTTATGGAGAGTAAGAAAATTTTGAAAAATAGACTGTCGGAAATGCTGTCTGTCAGTATTCAGACAAACACCGATCGTCGAGATAAATAAATCTGACCACATACCGTCCGTCACCTGATCACTAGTTTATACGATCAGAGACCAAAATGGCAAATGAAAATTTTGAAAAATAGACTGTCGGAAATGCTGTCTGTCAGTATTCAGACAGACACCGATCGTCGAGATAAATAAATCTGACCACATACCGCCCGTCGCCTGATCACTAGTTTATACGATCAGAGACCAAAATGGCAAAGGAATGGACTTGCGAATCTCAATGAAGTACCTTTGTGAGCGCCAAAGTAGCGAGTCCTTGTGGGGGTTTTGGCGACTCCCCAAGAAAATTTACACTGCTTGTGTATTGTTGAGATCCCAGTTTAGATGTCCTCCGAGTACTAGTCTCTGGCTCTTTCAGACCTACTTTATGAGAGTTGTCGTCGTCTTCTACTGCTCATACTAATTATTCAGTGTATGGTTGATAATAAAAGACTTTATGTATTTATGTCTCTCTTTACAGAATGAAGAAAGTATAACTAATGGTGATGTCGCAAGTCAGGAGTTTAATTTTGATGTTATAGAGGTAATAACTGTTTAGCGTAACCGGTCATAGTCGCATATTTGCACCACACCCTTATACTACTAAGTGGTCAATGTCGCATATTTGCGACCACAGCAAGAACCTTTTTTATGATTGCCAGGATTGCGACGGACACAGCACCAAGCAGCTTTTATCGCTATATCCTCCCACAAAGAATCAGAGACCAAGCTAGTTTGCTTGCCCATTGCAAAGATTTGACAAAACAGAATCTGTTTGTTAAAAGGTCATTTATTCAGTAACCGCATATGAACAATATCATGCATTATATACATATATAATTTTCCAAAATAACTTCTCTAAACTGAATAAATGACAGAACGGAAAGCAAAGGTGGGGTAAAAAGCGCCACAAAGCCATAAAGGATGAATGGCTGCCCCACCCTTGGACTCTGATTAGTTTAGGTCAGAAATAGTGAGAGATGGTGGTGAGTTAGAGCAGGCAATGCTGACCCCTAACAAGCTGACCCTTAACAAGCTAAACTATGTAATATCAGGCAGTGTTGACCCCCTAACAAACTAAGCAATTATACATAACTGATAGTTAGAGCAGGCAATGCTGACCCCTAACACGCTAAATAATTATAACAACTAATAGCTGGAGCAGGTAATGCTGACCCCTAACAAACTAAACCATAAGCATATCATAACAAAATAGTCAGAGCAGGCAATACTGACCCCTAACGAGCTACACAATTTGTAACACAACCAAAAGTTAGAGGATTAGAGCAGGCAAAGCTGACCTCTAACAATCTAGCCAATTATATCATACCAAATTAGTCAGAGCAGGCAATGTTGACCTCTAACAAATTAAATAATTTGTAATACAACTAATAATAAGAGCAGACAATGCTGACCCCTAACAAGCTAACCAATTGTAATATCAGGCAATGTTGACCCTTAATATGCTAAAAACAATCATAACATACTAGTAGTAAGGGCAGGCAATGCTGACCCCTAAAATGTTAAACCATGATAACATAACTAATAGTTAGAGCAGGCAATGCTGACCCCTAACAAACTAAACAATTGTAATATCAGACAATGTTGACCCCTAATATGCTAAACAATTATAACATACTAATTTAGAGCAGGCAATGCTGACCCCTAACAAGCAATACAATTATAACTAATAATTAGAGCAGGCAATGCTGACCCCTAACAAGCAATACAATTATAACTAATAATTAGAGCAGGCAATGCTGACCCCTAACACACTAAACATAACTCTATGTAATAATTAGAGCCGACACCTAAAACACTAAACAATATTGTAATATCATGATTATTAGCGCAGACGATGCCGACACTAAACCAGGTTTAGCGCATGAATAGTACTAATTAATGGTAACGTTAGACCGACAATGTATGAATTCTTATGTAGTTTTTAAAAGCATCAGATTTCCATCTACCCATTCTCTGAATGACCGCCATTGGAACCCCCTGTGCTGCAGCACCACTGGCTGCCCCTATCCTAAAACTGTGACTCTTGTAAAATTTCGGATTTAAACCTATAAACTGCAAGATTGATTTCAGGGAAGTCGAAAAGTAAGAATAGGAAATTGGGTTACAATCAGCAAATTGAAAGAGAGGACCCCCGGTATGGTTAGATCTGTCCAGATATGATTTGAGCGAAACCACAGGACAGTATACATCATTAAGCCTACGTGAAATGAAAATAGTTTTAGGATGTAAATCGCTGTGCTTATAATTTGAAATAACTATAGATGCACCTGATAAAGTTCCCCTATCCCAAACAAAAGTAACATCGGACAGTTGTACAATCTTATTTTTATGTAGATGATTTTTGTACGCAATTTCACCTATACGTAAAAATGCATAAAATGCTAATAGAAACATAGCGGACAATAATGATTGGTTAAAAGAGTTATTGATTACAAGAGGTTAGGCTTTAAGCAGATCAACCAAAATAGCATGTGTAATAGGTAAACAAGTGTCAATTGCTCCTTTCTCCTTTTGAACCCCTTTTAGAATTTTTTTTATTATGAATGAACTTGTAGGATCTGCATGTTGGTGCATCTTATGAACAAAACTTATGGCTGATAAATGAGATGCTATGGTTGAAGGACTATAATTGGCTAGAAACAGATGTGCAATGAATTCAGCAATCATAGACTGGGTTGATGGAAATACAGATGCAGAGTGGAAATGTTCTCTACAGAAACTATTATATTTATTGATCATTCTGTTATATGTTACAATTGTAGTAGGTGACAAGGATGCCAGGAATAATGAAGAAGCTACAGATCGAAGAGTTGTGGCGGAATTGTTGTTGGTTGAGCTGCAAGCCAAGGGGCAAGTGAATGAGCCTTCTGAAAGGAGAAGCGAGATAACAAGTCACAGATGATGTTGGATTTACCTGAGATATGGCGGGCCCTGAAGTATATATTATAACGTAAAGAAGCAATAACAAGACGACGAACTAATTTCATAACCATATTGTCCCTAGAAGATTTTTTGTTTATAATATCAGCTACGGCTGATTTGCCAAATTTTGCCCCCAAATTTCAACCGCTAATACAATTGGAAATAATTCTTTGAAAGTTATATGCATGGCTTTCATATGAGTAGGCCAGTGACCCGTAAGCCAATGTTTACCAAAAACTGCTGCAAACCCCCCATGAACTCCTGCTGCATCCGAGTATAGTTTAATAGTTTCTGAACCAATCCAATTACTAAACAGAAAACAAGATTTCCCATTAAACTGCGATATGAATTTGTCCCAAGCAGACAGATCAGCCCTGGCATCTGCATTAAGTGTGATGCGATAAGAAGGACAAGTATGACCAATGGTCAAGTTGAATAAACGACGAAGAAAAGCACGACCCGGAATTATGACCGAACACGCAAAGTTAAGCAACCCCAACAGAGATTGAAGTTCACGAAGAATTATAAATTGTTTCTTCTTATAAAATTGTAACATAACAGAAATTTTTTTGAGTTTGTCTGAAGGTAAACGTGCTTCCATTAAATTTGAATCGATTTCAATGCCAAAAATTGTTAACACTCTTCGGCAAATGCGTTTTATCATGCTTAATGGGTACGCCTAAGTGCGCACATAAATCTAAAAAGGCTTTCAAGGATGTCAGACAATGGTCAGATCCTGCCTTGCCCACGAAAAAGAAATCATCAAGTAAATGGCAAATGTTGTAACGATTAAATCTTATGGAGGATCCACTGAAGTGCTGTTGAAAAGGTTTCAAATAGTTGGCAAGACGATGAGCATCCCATGGGTAAGCATGTGTCATAATAAAAGAGTCCCTTCCATTGAAATCCAAGGAGGTGGTGATCAGACGGGTGGATAGGGAGCAAGCGGAAAGCATCTTCAATATCGCATTTTGCCATCAAGCAATTATAGCCATGTTGCTGGACCAGATCAATTGCTGTTTCTATATTCTGATAGGAAACATGTGTAAATTCAACCGGAATTTGGGAGTTAACGGAATTACCCCTGGGATATGATAAATCGTGGATAAGTCTAAAGCTACCTGGCTCCTTTTTGGGTACCAACCCGAGTGGAGAGCAAACAAACAATGGCAACGGAATGGTTGAAAATGGACCACGATAACGACCTTTATGGACTTCCTTCTGAATTTTGACATCGATGATATGTGAATGCTTATGTGAACTTTTATGATTTCTGGATAATTTTTTGGAATTTGACCTATCTAAATAATTTGAAACCCCAAGCCTAAACCCTACTGTAAATCCATTGACTAAGATCGCCTTCGCTTCGGAACTATAACCAGACAGTAATTTGAATAATTCTCCAACTTTAATTGTTGTTGGTAGGTTTGATAATTCTTGATTTGCAGGACATTCAATTGCGATGTGTTGCTGACCACAAATGGGACATTCATGCTTATATTTGCAGTTTGTTTGCAAACAGGTTCCCTTGTAATGAAAGGACCAGCAATACCCTTTCGGGAATGATTCGGTTCAAGTGTGGGATTTAGAGAACCCGGTGTTGGAGACTTCACTGTTTTGGAGACGAAAGGAGGATTTTTGTATGGAGCCCCTTTGAGTGACATTGAGTTTAAAAGTAGGTAAAACAGCCTTCCGCCACAACTCATCATGAATAGTTGCCCAGTCGGACTTTATAAGTGATCTTACTTTACGGAATGTTTCATCATAAGATTTTGCAGATTGGAATCCAAACTCTGACGCCATGTTTCTTATATTATTGCCATACTTAATTAAAGACATGATATGTTGAGGAAATTTCTTGTAATAAATTGTAATGAAAATGTCGAATGCATTACACCATTGTGGTAAGGTCCAAATCTCCTTGCGTTTTGTACCTGAGCTAATTCGGACATTGGATCCTATTGTATGCAAGACCACCGCATCATTATCTTTTTGAGAATTTGATAGATATATTAGCGAGCTAAAATCAACAAACTGGTCTGACCAAATTTGTCCCTTCACACGGTCTGGAATATCGAAATCCAGTGGTAACGAATGCTTGATTGTTGTAGGTAAAGAATTAAGATCAATGCCAGTACCTTGATCATGAATGACATGTGAATTGTCTTCTGCATTGATCTGTGGCACTGATGTTGAAGTGGTTGTTCCGTATTCCAAGGCCGGGGAGACCAACTGGTGCCCTGACAAAAATAGGCCTTCTGACTGCATTTGAGAAAAAAGTGCCGAAGCAATCTGGTCAGCAGATGGTACTGTATGCATGGACGAGGATGTTGAAGCATTTGGATTACTAGACTGAATTTGTGTTGATGGAACTGTACCATTTGAGAATGACTGTCCCTCATCTGTTGATGATAGGCCGACTGCACGAGCCTGATTGTTGTTCTGGATCGTGAAGCTCGGACAGGTATGACAAAGTCACCAGACAGACGAGATGGGGCTGTGGTGGAGCGTGAACTACAACGTCTGGAGCCTGTTTTTGGCATTGTGATCAGTGACCTGTATGAACAAACAGTGACTGATAAGCTACTCGGCAACTGACATGTACCAGAGCAGGCAATGCTGACCCCCAGCATCATCACAGTGTTGGACACACAATTACAAAATCAATCTAATGTCGTTTTAGAGATGGGATTGAAGTACCGGCCTAATCAAACATAATTAGAGATTGGAAATTTTGGATAAAAAATTGAAATACATTCATGGACTGCACAAAGCAGAATATGAAATAAAGCGCCAAATTAATCGTTGACAAAGACATTCATACGCTGCACAAAGCAGAAGATAAAAATAAGCACCGTATATATACGGAGACAAAATATAAAGACATTCATACATTGCACTTAAAGGCAGAAGATAAAAATAAATCACCATATAAAATGGAGACAAAGAAAATAAAAATAAGCACCGTATATTCACGGAGACAAATTAAGCAGACATTCATAGGCTGCACTGGAAAACATAAGATAAAAATAAATCACCATATAAAACGGTGACAAATACATTCATACACTGCACTTAAAAGCAGAAGATAAAAATAATTCACCATATAAAATGATGACACAGACATACATATACTTCACAAAGTAGTAGATAAAATTAAAGCACCATGTGAAAACGGTGACAAAAAATCAAGGAATCTTCCTATACTATATACTGTACAGCAAAAAAAAATCAGGCCTATATCCGTATAGACATGAAATATCATTTTAATAACTCTGAACTAGGCCAGTGCTTCTCCAATTTAGATAAAAATGTTAATAAAAACCTCTCTTATGTGTTATAGCAATAGCAGAGTGTACACTTTTAGCATATTTGGACATACCAGAACCATTCAAATGTACGCCATCCTTATCACATATAAGAGATTCAGGATTTTGCCAAAATGCGCGGTGGGTCCAGAAGGTTATGTGTTTAACATCAGATGTCAATGCTCTTATTTTGTTATTGACAACATGTATATTGTCATTGTAACCTGTTGGACAATTTAATTTAGATCTTGAAAGAAGTTGTTCTATAATAATATGTTTGACATTGAAGCTATAAAACAGATAATTGGAAAAGTGAAAAATATCCTTAGCAAGTTTGCATGGATCAGTTGACTTATTTTTTGATGACAGGTCATTGCCACCTATCTGTAGAAAAACACAATCATAATAATTAGAATTTAAGATTGATGTTTGAGAATGATTTTTTATAGATTTAGCACCATTGCAAACAGTACCACCCCCAATACCATGAAATTCTACTTGAATTTCTGTTCCATCAAGTCCTACATTTAACCATTGGAAATAGTTTTCTGCACAAAATTTTTCTAAACGCTGGACATAGTAATGACCAAAAACAAGAACTTTGAGGACCATGATGATCTATAAATCTGCATCAAAGTGAAAGTATACACAAAATTAGAAAATTCTACTCACTGAATGAAGATCTAAATTAAAAAATTTTAAACAATGGATACTTAATCAATTAAGAGGTTTAACCATTAATACATGTAGTTACTGTGAGAAAAATTCCTTCCTTGCTTGTTCAGTGTGATTGAAAACCAAAAGACCTGTTTATAACTGAGCGGTAGTGAACTAGTTACCAACCCAGCTGATTGGATAAGTGAATAAGGACAACCCAATCATAATTGCCCATTTGGGGAAACCATGCAGCTATCACATGTTTTTTGACCTGAGTGTACTAAAGACAGCTGTATTTTTCAGGCTGAAACATTGTATCCCAAAAAGCTAATAGTTACAATGATGTAGTATGTACTTATGGTTAAAGAGATAGAGTGGTCAATTGATAAAATTTTCTCATCCTGCATCATAAACTATTTTATTTACATTAAAATATGTTTTATAAGCCGCATTTGAGTATTTACTTTCGTATTTAATTTGCATTTTGAAATGAGATGAAACAAATAGTGCAAATTATAGATCAACTTATCCTCTTCAACTTTTCTATCACTTATAATTATCCGGCACACGATGTTTGAAATAGGCATATAAATATTTCAACTCAAAATGACGTTGACCAGTTAAGGGTTAAACGGTATTTTCTTTATGCATCTAAAGGAGAAATAAACCGTTTCCATGGTACTATATGCAAAAGTTTCCTCTTACTAAACATTATAAAATGTGTAATTATTAAAGTTTATAATAACTTTCAATCAGTGTTAAGCTTTCATGAATAAGGCATGATTTGATTTGATTTGCAATTGTATTTGTTTTATGCTCCATTTATATTTTAGATTTCGTATATTTCTAGCTACCATCCAGCTCAGAGTTAGGTTTAGGTGCGCACCATTTTAAAGGTCAAATTGCTAAAAAAGGGTCATATGCACTGAGAAGAAAACCATCTCGGAAAGGTGTTCGTTCAATTTTACCAAATGATGAAAACAATATTTACATAGATTCCACGGGTGAGTACGTATGGAACTTATATCAAACTCTGAACCTACCGATATATAATAAGAAGTAAATATAAGACAATATGTTATAATAAGCATGGTCTAATCCTAGAATTTATCTGAAATAATAATGATTAGTTTGAAGTTATAAGGGTAAAGATTTGTCTAAAACTATTGTTTTACCGTGTATCATTTAAATGCATATTTATTTTAGAAACACATGTAATAGGACAAGAGCTTTCCACAGATTTTGTATGACTGAATAGAAATGTATGGATAAATAGTTTAAATACCTTCTTTAGACATCAAAAAAAGAAAATGACTCTACTCATAATTTTCAGTGTGTAGGCCCCTATCACGAAGTAATTATAAAGGTTATGATCTACTGATGTAGTTGTAAAGAGGATTACATCACATGATTAATACATGTAACTCATGGTTTTATTTTAGAACCTAAAGAAGAGGTTACTTCACGAGATGAAGATGAATCGACAGAAACCAATGAAACAGTTGAGGAGGAGGTGTCAGTTGCTCCAACAAAAACATCTAAACCACCATTTGTTATGCCAGGCTTACAAGATCTCAAAAAGTCTAAGGTAATAATAAAAACTCATGTCTATCCTGCTAATATCATTCTTTTGGTGTGCACACATTTACAAATGAATAGGTTTTATTATATGTTGTTTAATAGAACAATGTTGCTGGTAATGGTGAATGTTATTTACCTTGGTGGAATTTTCATTCTTTCTCTGATTTAAGCTTTATGTGATTGTGACCATTGTCAAAACTTTTTTTACTCAACTTAGTATGTATATTTTTATCAAAAATGTTTTTATAATTACTTTACAGTTGTAAAGCATATTGCACCTCATTCATGGCTTCATAAAATGACACGGGTGAAAGGTGGGACTTTCCCTAAATCTGTGTCTTAAAGTTAGTGTCTTAATATTACAGTTAATCAGGGGTTTTTGTCAATACTTTCAGTTATTTGCAAAAACACAAACCAAATCAGATGAAGATGATGAAGACAGTACTGTATACCAAAATACAGACAGTGAAATTAGTAAACCACCAGAAGCAGATGTCGTAAAGGAAAATAAATCAGTAGGGGTCCGTGTTTTACCTACTTTACCAAAAATTGGAGGAAGAACACAACTGAAAACTGGAGTCCGTGTTTTACCGACTATCCCCACTAGTGAAGAAAAACCCAAAGCACAGGAAGATGAACAAGTGTCAAAACCACAAGAAAATGAAAAAAAAGGTTTTAGTGATGACATGTTATTTGGAGATTTGAAGGATACATTGCAGAAAACTGATGTACCAGAAAACTCTGGAATGTTAAATTCTGGAATGATTGAAGAAAAGAAACAGAAAGAAGCAGGATTAGTGGAGAAAAATGAATCTTTTACACAAGACATTCCTGTTTCAATTACCTCCATTGCAACTGCACAAGAGAAAACACCAACAAGAAGTCCATCACCACCTCCCACTGTAAAACCCTTACCTACTATAGATAACTCACCTGTTGTAAGGAGAGAGAAACCAACCATTCAAGCCAAACCAATTAGATTATCTTTAACAAGAAAAGAGCTGCCTCCGTCCCCTGAAAAAACTAACGGCAGTGTTTCTAAAACAGAATTGGTTTCCAAAAGAAATTCTCTGAATGCCATGTTACTTAAAGATGCTGAAGAAAGTAAAAAAACATTCCAGACAGTTGAAAATGAATTAAAAATGAAAAACTCTTTTAATGATACTGGAGAATACAAAAATAGTTCATTCAGTGATACAAATAAAGATGTCAGCAATTCATTTGATGACATTAAAGTTACTCTAAGAAATACTTCACATACGTCCAGTACACCTTCCTATAAAAGACATACTATTCACCTTGAAACAGGAAGTACTCCAGCAAAGCTTTATACAAAAGAAGAAAAACGGTCCAGTATATGTTCGGATCCCCAGAAGACAGATTCATCTTCCAATCTGCCATCATGGCTGACAGAAACGAAATTAAAGAAGCCTCCTCCGCTATCAGAGAAAAATGGGGGTAATCAAAATAATTCCAATAACCATGAAAGTACATCTGCCCAAGATACTGATTCTAAGACACCATCTTGGTTAAAAGAGATGCATGCTAGAAAAAGTCGTGTGAAACCTGATTCCAGCAACAATAAAATTAACGAAGATCAAAAACCAGCCAAACCAGCCTGGTTGACTACAAAGTTAACAAAAACAGCAAAAGCCGGAATCTCACAAGGTAAGTAGCTCACAGCACATTTAGATTTTAAAAAAATATGTTTATTAGTAAACAGTCTAGCCAATCATTATATAAATTATTAGTAAACAGTTTAGTCAATGAATATATGAATTATTGGTAAACAGTTTAGTCAATGAATATTTGAATTATTGGTAAACAGTTTAGTCAATGAATATTTGAATTATTGGTGAACAGTTTAGTCAATGAATATTTGAATTATTGGTAAATGGTCTAGACACTCATTGTATAAATTATTAATTTGTAAATAGTCTAGTTAATTAATATATGAATTATAAGTGAACTGTCTAGTCAATCATAAATTATTAGTAAACAGTAAGATGTAAATTATTTGCAAATTGCCTTGTCAATCGTTATGAAAATTATTATTATAAATAAATAAATAGTTTATTCCAGTAAGTAGGTCTTGGACCCATAGTTACAAAATTTAAAATATAATTATGTACAGCAGTGATTTAACAAATACAAAAAAAATATACTATTAGTGAACAGTTGAGTCAGTCATTGTATAAATTATTAAAAAATGTCCAAACAATCACATAAATTTTTGTAAGCAGTCTAGTCAGTCTTATATGAATTTATTATTGATTTCATTTCAAAGTGATTTTATTGATTAGAATAATCAATATGAATGAATATGAGAGATGACATATCTCCAATACAGATGATAGTCAATAGAATATTTTTAAATGATCTGTCTGCCAACCTATCTTTGTTCCTTAACATAAAGTAAAGTATGGAGTAGTGATATTGTCAAAAATGACACCCCTCAAATCAATTTATTTTAAGCGTAGGTACAGCAGAGTACTGCAGTTTCAATAGGCTTATTACAACCACTTTCAGGTCCATTTTATTCCATGATGCATTAATTTCTTGTTTGATTTCTAAATTGTTTACCATTGACTGGCCATATAAACAAATGTAAATATCAGATATGTGACTTGGTTTGTTGTCATTCCTTACAAAGTTATGTTCAAATGTCAGAAAATGAAGCTTTATAAAGCAAATTACAAACATTAAATCTGAAATTGGGCCACTGTAGCAAAGTTCCGTGGGTTAACTATGTCATTAGTCACCTCCTTGCACAACTCACTTCAGTATCATTAAATAAAAAAAATAGGTTGCCAGGCAACGAAACATACGCCCACACAGCAGCCAAAATCGTCCGAGCAGTCAACAAGAGTTGTCGCATATTAAGGAATTATCAGAAAATCATTAGAATTTGTTTGGATTTTATAATCAAACATTTTTTTTTAAATCAGATAATAATTGTGACCTCCAGAGACACCACAAGCTAAAAAGGGTGATTTTTCGTACAATCAGGGGACATAATTCAGGAAGTAATGACCTGATGGGCGCAAATATCGAATGGAACCAAGATCTTTGGGTTATAAACATACCTGTCAAGTTTCATCAAAATCGATTCAAAATTGTGACCTCTATAGGGTCCACAATCTTGATATATAACATATTTTCACACTATTCGTGTACAAACGGCGGCCATTTTGTCCGTCAATTCTAGTCCGGTTTTCACGTAATTCAAACTCTCTCTTCATTACCATGTAACGGTGATATAGTCAAACGTTTTTTTAAATCGGATAATAATTTTGACCTGCAGAGGGACCAAAAGCGAACAAAAGCGATTTTTCGGACAATCTGGGGACATAATTCAGGAAGTTATGATCCAATGAGTGCAAATATCGAAAGGAACCAAGATCTTTGGGTTATAAACATACATGTCAAGTTTCATCAAAATCGTTTCAAAATTATGACCTATATAAGGTCCACAACCTTTATATAACATATTTTCACAATATTCGCGTACAAACGGCGGCCATTTTGTCCGTCAATTTTGGTCCGATTTTCACAAAATTCATACTTAACCTTCATAACTATGGAACGGTGATATAATCAAACGGTTTTTTAAATCGGATAACAATTTTGACCACCAGAGGGACCACAAGCTAAAAAGGGCAATTTTTCGGACAATCAGGGGCCATAATTCAGGAAGTTACGATCCGATTGGCGCAAATATCGAAAGGAACCAAGATCTTTGGGTTATAAACATGCATTTCAAGTTTCATCCAAATCGGTTCAAAATTGTGTCCTCTACACTGTTCACAACCTTGATATAAAATATTTTCACACTATTTGCGTACAAATGGCGGCCATTTTGTCCGTCAATTTTGGTCCGATTTTCACGAAATTCGATCTCGACCTTCATAACCATGGAACAATGATATAATCAAACGGTTTTTTAAATCGGATAACAATTTTGACCTCCAGAGGGACCACAAGCTAAAAAGGCGGATTTTTCGGACAATCAGAGGCCATAATTCAGGAAGTTAAGATCCGATTGGCGCAAATATCGAAAGGAACCAAGATCTTTGGGTTATAAACATGGATTTCAAGTTTCATCCAAATCAGTTCAAAATTGTGACCTCTACACTGTTCACAAGTTAAAAAACGTGATTTTTCGTACAATCAGGGGCCATAACCCATGAAGTTACAGTCCGATACATGCCAATATGGAAAGGAACCAAGATCTTAGGGTGATAAACCTATGTTTTAAGTTTCATTGAAATCGGATAAAAATTGTGACCTGTAGACTGTTCACAAACAATTGTGGACGAACAGGGGCGACGACAATATACGTCCACATGAAAATGTGGGCGTATAAAAATTAGGAGTAGAGAGAAAGAAGCTGACAGCAAATTTGAGTATTCTTGTTCCACTTGCTTTTCAATTCAGTTTGTTGTTTTTTAAAAAAAAACATAGAGAGTATTTTTGTGTTTGGATACCATTGTTCTATTTACAAAAATTACATTTGGAGAGAATTAAAATTATATTCTAGAAAATGAAAATCAAGAAAATGGTGACATAAAAGAAAAAATCAACCCTTTAAAGATTCCTAGTGTGCAATTGAGAAAACCAACTGTTGAAGTACATGTTGAATCAAAGAGAAAATCATTCCATAAAGGTTAGTAAGATTATTTTCTTGTAAACTTTTACTAGGGGAGGGTTAGATAGGATGGTCGATTGGCTAGCATGTGCGTGTTGTGTCATAAGGTCTGTCATTGAGTGAAATGGCGTAGTTTCGATTCCCTGGTTGTATGTGACAAGGAGTAGGGTCGCTTGTCCAACCTCATGGGTTTTCTCCTTGTCCTCCCTCTGCGAAAAATCCCTACGCTCAAGTGAATGATTGAAATAAACCCCATTTCTCTCTCTCTCTCTCTCTCTCTCTCTCGCTCTCTGTGCAAACTTACATGAGCCTGATTTTGTTATAGGGAACAATGGTGGTACACTAAAGAGGGGTCTGGAATTCAATCCCAGTGCTGTCCAAGAAAGTGCCTCAGGCTTTAGCAGTCTGGTCTCTCCTTGTCACTAATCAGGGCTCCAGGATTCAGTGGGGTTTTCCATTGTCAGTGATGCATGATGAAGGGACCTGTCAAGGAACCATGTCTAATTGTTGATTTACATTTTATTGACATTCTATCCGTGCAAAATTTCCTGCTGATACCAAGTTCAATTTTAAAACAAACTTCTTTTACATCCTTGGACAGGCTTTGTTCTCATTGCACTAAACTTAAGGTTTTTAGCTCAATAATTTTAAATATATCTATGTTTTTAGAAAATTCCAGTCAAGAAAGCAATGATTCCAGTGAAAAGATCACTCCTCCATGGTTATCAAATCTGCAACTACGTAAAGCACCTAGTCCTGCTAAAGAAGCAGCACGTAATACAATAGAACCTGAATGGAAGAGAAAAGCTGAAGAGAAGAGAGCACGATTACTCAGTAAGTTTAGTAACTATGATCAACAGCCTTTGAAGATCAATGCTAGAGGTGTCTTTGTTAAAAATTGAAAACTGGTCTAAATCATTATTAGAAAACCATTGAAGCGATCTTCAAAATACATATACCTCTGTTTATATAAAAAATCAATTTGATTAAAATACAAATCTATATTCAGTTTACTATACTATAGATGGCCTACACTACAGGAAGATCTGACAAGTTGTACTGGAAGGTCGTGTAAGGGGTAGTCCAGATCCTAGTGTAGTGAAGACAAGTAAATAGAAACTTTGAACTATAAAAAAGGAAACGAAATAGGATTTGTGGTTTAATCAAATTGATAAAAAATGAAAGTCAAATTATGCAAATAGGTCAACTCCAAGTCAATTTTACATAATACAAATTTTTGTTAGGTTATAATTACCAGTTATATTTGTTAAAGTTGGAAAGGGTCATATCTTATAAGGCAGTATTCAATTAAATATCACTTGACATACATGGTTATATAACACTTTTTGTTTGACTCTTTGTACTGTTTAAATCTCATCCGCTGTGCATGAGGTATTCATACCTCGAGGAGATCACATTTATTGAAAGACCATGTAAGTCTCCATGGAAAAGAAATGAAGTCTACCATCTTGCCTTTATGCACCAAAGTCTCCATGGACAGCCCAACATCCCAAAGTATTGAGTCATCCACCCTGTTTGTTATCCCCTTTCTTTTTTTTATCTCTTCTGCTAAGCTGCTTGAAAGATTTCATAAAATTTGATTGGTGTGTTGCATTGGGGGTACTTTTTTTGATTTTTTCAAATTTGAGGTATATAGACTCAACACGAGTGACACAAGGACGCTTTAAATGGGGTAAATTTAGACATTCTTCTCCTTAACCAGATTTCAACCAAATTTGGTTGACCATATTTGTTTCAAAATCATTGTCGAATGTTGATTAAGAATTAAAATTGAAAAAAGATAAAATAAACTGGTATATAGAATACAAATGATAAGTAGATTTATCCCCCTTGTAGAATAGATATTTTGTCTAGCCTACGTTTTCAGCCGTTTTGAATTAAGCATGACCTCATTGCAACCACCACAGCTCACTGACAGAGCTTGAGGTGTGATGGATAGTGTCTTAAATTAACTCTTATTCAGATAGGCCTTGATGTGTGAAGCCTGGGAGAGCATCAATGATATTTTGGATTGATAAGTTCCATTTCCTATAGGAAGGACTAAGAATGCCATCTTGTATTTTTTTGTTTTAGAATCTGGACTATTAGATCAGTAGAAGCTTGTATGGTGTGTTTGTAGAGAAATTCTTTTTGGCTCAAGAACCAAGGACTGTGATTTTAAACAATGTCAAAGTGAATTATGGCTCAAATATGTTAGTTTTAAAATATTTCTTTTAGAAAAATTATATTTTAAATTATTTTTTATTGTTAATGACAAATTGGTTTACTAAAATATAAATTTTTATGTAAATCTTTTTTAAGATTAGTTGAATTTGCTGTTAATAAAATGTTATTAACCATAGTTAAGGGACCAATGATAAAATTGAAATTGAGTGTTCATAATTTGTAAATATGTAAATATTGTTGTAAATCATGGGTTGTATATTTGGGTGTTGTTCATTATTAACTTATTATTTTCTCATGTTGATGTAAGTATTCCATTGGTTGTCATGGCCACATTATTTCTGTATTTTATAAACATAAAATGACATTCTATATAACAAATAGGCCATATCAAAGCGAGTGTAATCCCCTGTTAGTATTAGTAGAAGACATGTCCAGTTTTTAAATGAAACACACTACAAACTGCAAAATATGGGGCTGGCAGAATTTCATATTTAGCCATTTGAATGTTTTGGACAAAAGTTCTAAAAATCATCAATTTGTAAATTATCACATTGTATTTATTGATTTCATTACAAAATATCCGTTTGAGATTCACTATTAACATTGTTGGGATTTTTTCCTCTTTATCTATTACAATGTATATATTTCTGTCTCATATTCTGCCACATTTCATTCAATAGTCATCCAAGATATAAGTGCTAGTTTTAATGAATTTTAAATTATGTAATAATGGAATAGTAAAAGTGAGATAATTTCAAGTCATTCATGTTTGTTTGATTTATGCACACTGTACATCCCACAGTTTTTATATTCATTTCAAAGTCATTCCTTAAATTCCAGGTTTTTTTATTATTTTGTTTTATATCACATAACAAATTAAAAATTTTAAGTTATGATGATTTGTCATTTTTAAAATAGATTTTATCTTTACTGTATCTTTAAGTTTTTGTATAAATTTTGTTGAACATTTATGGGAATTATAGAATTGGTAAATGATAAGTCAACTGTTACTTTGGTGGTTCTGTCATAAATATTAAACTACACTTATGCCCGCATCAGACGGGAGTGGCGTCCATAGTGCACTGCTGCGACCGTATGGCAACCAGAAAATGCCAGCAAATGTAAACACAACTTGAGAAAATGTCCCTAAAAGTTACAAACTTTAAAAAATTCCGCGTTCCCACAGCTTACTATGTCAAATCGCAGTACCTTGGCGTTTGTTTTTAACATGCTCAAAGCAAACACTGTGACTCTGGGGTCATTGGGGATATTTGGCATTTTTACAACGCTTATGGCGATCGTACCGCGCTCTCAGACCATTTTCCGTCGCTGTAACAGCACAGAAAGGGCTGAAAGGGCTCACCCCAGTCTGACATTCCAAACATACGCTGCAATTGTCCAGCAAAATGAGAAAAAACAGCTTCTGATGCTTCAAAGAATGTAGGATGTCAGTATTCCACTGTTAAGGCAATTAAAAAATTCACCATCTCTATAATCCATGTATTAAACCATTACCTATTATATGCCCATATTTCATTGTGAGCGTTTTGTGTCATCACCCTGTCTGTCCATCAAAAATTGACTTGAGAATGCGATAGAGGCTACAGGCATTGACAGATTCTTTTCACATTTGATGCAAACCATTATGGTCATGAGAGGTTGAACCTTATTGATATTCGGTCTTTTGCAACACCCAGTACCAGAGGAAAGTCAGGTTTTGCCAAACACTTTGGATTTTCAGCATACATGCAAAGGGTTTTTTGTTCAAGTGATCTGTTATGGCACTCCTTAAAGTTTTCAATTTGGATAAGCTGCTGCCGAAACATAGTTGCTATGTCAGACTATTTCCATGCTTTGCATAGGAATCTTTTCATCCTTTTAATGGGAGGTTTCGACTCAAGTCCAGGATCAAATTGAGGAAATTTGCATCAGTGATGAATATCATTTGACAAGGAGTCTTTGCCTCTTGATGTAAATAATTGATCTTATAGTTAATTATCAGAATATCACCAAATTTTTGTTATTTTAACCAATAAGAATCTGTGAGGTGGAGTTTGTAAGTTGCTTATTGTGTAAAATGTGACAGAGGGTAATTAATGCATCTAGCATTTCCTGTAAAAAGGGTTAACTATTAATTTAATACTGGTATATTGTATGGATGGCTTTGTTGTATCTTTCAACACAATCTACTCACTTTTATTTTTATATTTAACATTTTTATGCCATTGTTTATATTATAGTTCTTATTTGGAGTAGAGGCAGGAAAGTAAATTTAGGAATAGGATGTAAATTTGTTCTATATTTTGTGTTTATCAATGGCACCTAAAATTAGAAAACCATAAGGAATGCTGCATTTAGTATAAATATAATGTTTTTCTATAATCAGAAAGGATCTATACCATGGCTGAGAAACAATGGAATTGAAATTAAGTACATATATTTGGAAACACATAATGTTTTACAGGCACAGACATGTGTACGCATGACCTTGTTTTTTTGTCCCATCCAAATGACTATACACTGCTTAAGATAGAAAATAAATCCATCTATTTAACTTGTTTAATAAAATTTCTAGGGACTACTCCCATTTGAGATATTTGTATATATTGAAGTTATTACTGATATTATGAAAGTACCAGTATTTTTATAACCAAAGTTGTCCAAACACAAAAATAAATATCCTTCATATAAAGAGCCTTGACTGTATATGAAATCTGTGTATCAATCCAAAACTCGCCCGAAAGATGAAATTTCTACACAAAACAGGGGTTTTGGAGGGAGGGACAAACCTTACACCACCACCACCCCCACCCCGCAATGAATGTCAACAAAATACTGGCTATAAGAACACTGAAGACTCGGTAGAACAAAGATCGTATTGCCTATGATAGTTGGTGGTGGGGGGTGTTGACAAACCTAGGCACCATTCACACTCCTACACCACAATGAATGTCAACAAAATATCGACTATAACACTGAGCATCCGGAAGAACATAGATCGTATTGCTTATTGCCCAGAGGTAAGAACTTAGAAGTACGAGGTAGCTACCAATAACTAATGCCCCTTCCTTTTCCACAGCCAAGAAATTAATCGTGGCAGAGAGAGCCATGACAATGACCCGCGTTCGATAGTTTGATCAAAATACAGATCGATATTTCGTTTTGTTTTTTTTATACGCCCACATTTTCATGTGGACGTATAATTGTTGTCGCCCCTATCCGTACGTCCACAATTGTGTGTGAACCATCTACGGGTCACAAATTTTATCAGATTTCAATGAAACTTGTAATACAGGTTTATCAACCTAAGATCTCGATTCCTTTCGACATTGACTTGTACCGGACTGTAACTTCATGGATTATGGCCCCTGATTGCTCAATGAATCACTTTTTATACGCCCACATTTTCATGTGGACGTATTATGTCGTCGCCCCTGTCCGTCCGGACGTCCGTCCGTCCACAATTTGTTTGTGGACCCTCTACAGGTCACAATTCTTATCTGATTTTGACGAAACTTGAAATATAGGTTCATCCCCATAAGATCTCGGTTCCTTTCGATATTGGCATGTATCGGATCGGAACTTCATGGATTATGGCCCCTGATTGTACGAAATATCACGTTTTTAGCTTGTGGACCCTATAGAGGTCACAATTTTGAACCGATTGTGATGAAACTTGACATGCATGTTTATAACCCCAAAATCTTGGTTCCTTTCGATATTTGCGGCTATCGGATCGTAACTTCCTGAATTATGGCCCCTGATTGTCCGAAAAATCGCTCTTTTTAGCTTGTGGTCCCTCTGGAGGTCAAAATTATTATCCGATTTAAAAAACCGTTCGATTATATCACCGTTGCATGGTAATGAAGGTTGAGTTCAAATTTCGTGAAAATCGGACCAAAATTGACAAACAAAATGGCCGCCGTTTGTACGCGAATAGTGTGAAAATATGTTATATCAAGGTTGTGGACCCTATAGAGGTCACAATTTTGAACCGATTTTGATGAAACTTGACATGTATGTTTATAACCCAAAGATCTTGGTTCCTTTCGATATTTGCGGCCATCGGATCGTAACTTCCTGAATTATGGCCCCTGATTGTCCGAAAAATCGCCCTTTTTAGCTTGTGGTCCCTCTGGAGGTCAAAATTATTATCCGATTTAAAAAACCGTTCGATTATATCACCGTTACATGGTAATGAAGGTTGAGTTCAAATTTCGTGAAAATCGGACCAAAATTGACAAACAAAATGGCCGCCGTTTGTACGCGAATAGTGTGAAAATATGTTATATCAAGGTTGTGGACCCTATAGAGGTCACAATTTTGAACCGATTTTGATGAAACTTGACATGTATGTTTATAACCCAAAGATCTTGGTTCCTTTCGATATTTGCGGCCATCGGATCGTAACTTCCTGAATTATGGCCCCTGATTGTCCGAAAAATCGCCCTTTTTAGCTTGTGGTCCCTCTGGAAGTCAAAATTATTATCCGATTTAAAAAACCGTTCGATTATATCACCGTTACATGGTAATGAAGGTTGAGTTCAAATTTCGTGAAAATCGGACCAAAATTGACAAACAAAATGGCCGCCGTTTGTACGCGAATAGTGCGAAAATATGTTATATCAAGGTTGTGGACCCTATAGAGGTCACAATTTTGAACCGATTTTGATGAAACTTGACATGTATGTTTATAACCCAAAGATCTTGGTTCCTTTCGATATTTGCACCCATCGGATCGTAACTTCCTGAATTATGGCCCCTGATTGTCCGAAAAATTGCCCTTTTTAGCTTGTGGTTCCTCTGGAGGTCAAAATTATTATCCGATTTAAAAAACCGTTTGATTATATCACCGTTACATAGTAATGAAGGCTCTGTTCGAATTTCGTGAAAATCAAACCAAAATTGACGGACAAAATGGCCGCCGTTTGTACGCGAATAGTGTGAAAATATGTTATATCAAGGTTGTGGACCCTATAGAGGTCACAATTTTGAACCGATTTTGATGAAACTTGACATGCATGTTTATAACCCGAAGATCTTGGTTCCTTTCGATATTTGCGCTCATTGATTCGTAACTTCCTGAATTATGGCCCCTGATTTTACGAAAAATCCCCCTTTTTAGCTTGTGGTCCCACTGGAGGTCAAAATTATTATCCGATTTAAAAAAACGTTTGATTATATCACCGTTACATGGTAATAAAGATTGAGGTAAGATTTCATGAAAATCGGACCAAAATTGACAGACAAAATGGCCGCCGTTTGTACGCGATTAGTGTGAAAATACATTATATTAAGGTTGTGAACCCTATACAGGTCACAATTTTGAACCGATTTTGATGAAACTTGACATGGATGTTTATAACCCAAAGATCTTGGTTCCTTTTGATATTTGTGCATATCGGATTGTAACTTCCTGAATTATGACCCCTGATTGTACGAAAAATGACCTTTTTTTTAGCTTTTGGCACCTCTGGGGTCAGAATTATTATCCCATTTACCCACTTAGCAACATGATCCCCAGTCGAATTTGAAGCCTACTGAAATGAACCTTTATAACCCAAAGATCTTAATTCATTTCGATATTTGCACATAGGAAAAATCACTTTCGGTATTGCTTGTTCTCTATCCATCTCTCGAAAATGTGGGCGTATCCTGCCTGGCAGTGCCAGCCTATCTTTTTAGCCTGTTAAAACTGTAGCCTACAGCTCACAATTTTTATCCGATTTCGATTAAACTTAATTTGCGCATAGCACATCGTAACTTCCTGAACTATAACCCTTGATTGTACGAAAAATTGCGTTTTTAGCTTGTGGTTCCTCTAGAGGTAACAGGCCCATAGCTAGCCCAAAATTGTTAGGGGGTGGGAGTGGGCAAGGGTTTATGGGGCTTCTATGGGCGCCGATGTACCTACACTTGGCGGTCCACGACAAACGGTACCATGAAAGGGCTTATAGGGTGCTCTCCAAAGGCCTACGGTCTCGATGAATGTTAGGGGGCAGAACTTGAAATGTACGAACAAATTTCGGGTTACGTTAGGCCTACGGACGTCTAGGGATGTCCCCCAAGAAAATTGGAAAAATTTGACAACCTCAAACGCGTTTTCTTGCTAAATTCCAGCCCCTGAATACAGTAGGTAATCTAGGTCGAATTCCAACCAATCGTTTACTTACCACAGAGAGGTGGCCGTCAGGAGCAAATTCTGATTGCCCCAAACGTGTTTTCCTGCTATTCCAACCCGTGAATACAGCAACTTAAATGTGGTCCAATATAGTCTACCTTACACTGTTAAAAGGATTGGGTCAAATTGACCCCAAAATATTCTAGCAAATGATATTATTTCACAATATACTGTGAAAAAATATTTATTTGTCGTTTTAACTACATGTACATGTATTTATCTTTTTAAAATTAACACAGTGTTTCTTGTTATTGCTAATACACAGTGCACGCACGAAAATGCGCGGTTCTCTGCTTTGACAATCACCGGTTTAGTATGTTGGGGTGTTCATTAATGAACACCCACTTTTCCTCAAATGATCACCTGTGTATGTGCTAAAACAACACAATACAGGTTGATCAGTAACTTGAACACCCGAGTGGGAACAAAGGGTCCAGTGTGTAATTATTTCTATTTATCTGCCAGACCCAGTGAGTGAGGCTATTCGGCAATTGAATTATAACCGTGAAAATGTCTCACCCTTAGCCTAGAGCCTAGAGGCTAGAGGTCGATTGAAAAAGCTGCCCTGTCCCGAGGCTGAAATTTAGTTATGTTATAGTATAGGCTATAGTCACAGAGATAGCTCGGACTGAGGAGTAACAACATCGCCATCGACCTTGTAGAATTTGCAGTTAAAAAAACATGATTTTTCTATTAAAAAAACATGGCATGGTTGGTATTTTTTAACAACAGGCCTATCTAAAATGTGATCACGACTTTCATTAAATAAATCTTAACATAAAAGACACAAAAAATAATTTTGAAAGTGTAAAGGTGAGGTTAGCCTATGCATCGCAATGCATGCATGATCAAAAGATCAAGATCGAAATGAAACGATGATTTTGAATACTACCCTAAAACTTTATGACAAAATATTAATACTCACCTACGAACATTACATAGGAAAGCCAAGTCTGTAAGTTTCAGTTTGTCAGCCACAAAATGCATTAATTTATCAAACTCTGGTGCTAATTTAACCCAAAAAGATTGGGTCAGTTAGCGACCCAAAAGAGTGCCGACATGATATCTTTGGGTCAAAATTTCTGACCAGTAATTTTTGGGTCGGATGTCAAAAAATTCTAATTACCAAAATTTTTACCCAAAGAGATTGATCGGGTAGCCACCAAAAACAGTGGCGACATGATATTTTTTGGTCAAAATATTTGACCCAAAATTTCTAACCAGTATATTTTGCCTTTGACCCAATATTTTGGCGTCAAAATTTTTGATCTATGACCCAATATTTTGGCGTCAAAATTTTTGACCCAAAATTTCTGACTAGGATATTTTGGGTCAGATGCCTTTCACCCAATATCATAGGGTCGACGCGACCCTAAAATTCTAACAGTGTAGATATATTAAATGTATACAGGGTACATGTAATGTGATAAGATTTTATGCTCTGATAAATATGTTTAAGATAAGAAAGTACATACATATTTTCAGTGGTTTCTAAAGGCCATATTTTTAAGAAACAGGGTAAGCTTTTGATTATTTTTAAGCTTAACAACATGTCATTTTTCATATAATAGGGATGGGGTGGGGTAATTCTGGCAATTTTTATAAATACAAATAGCAATATTGATTATCCATGAAGGATATTTCGAATCATGTATCTATTGACTTATAATTATATGATACTAGAATACTTGGTATTGATACAATCACTATTGTTTATTATACGTGTAACATATTATCAACGACTTACAGAATCTTGTTAAAATGTTGCAATGTAATAAGCATAGTGATTATATCCATACAATGTATATTCTATATGGTTTGTTGTAAGCGTTTTGTTTAGTTCACATTTAAAATTTAACACAGTCAGACTTTCATGTAGATTTATAGCATAATTTTATACCTTGAACAGTAATGCAGCAAAAGGTGCTGAAACAGATTGCTTCGTTCAAACAAAAAGAATGTTTCAACTTTAAAAACAGGAATTAAATGATTTATCTTGTCATTACCACTGAATTTGTGTAAAGTTACATGTATATTAAGGAAATTCTTCAGTGTTAAATCAAGGGCTTTAATGTTGCATTTTTGCGAAGTGGTATAATTAGTACTTTACCGCATGTACTTACAGTTTGCCATTCACTTACACTGTAACGCTATTCTCAACATTTTTGAGAAGTGGTAATATTAGGGCTTCACTGCATGTACTTTTAGTTTCACATTCACGTACACCATAAAGCTACTGTATTCTCAATATCATTTGCAGGCTGCAGAGTCAACTTGAATCCATTCTAGGTAATACATGATTATCTGAAAGTTCTGAAGTTTTTGGTTGCTTTAATGCTGAATATCAGTCATTTGATCATAGACATGTGACAGGAATGCCAAAATATACTTTTGATACTGGAAAAATTCAGTGGGTATCATTATTTTATATGATCTGTATATTGCAGCAAGAGATTAATAGAGAATATTTGCACAAGTATTAATATTTTGCACAGCAACAAAATGGACACCACACACGATACTAACAATAGAGTTGACATTGATGATTTGTTAGATTTCCTTGGTGAATCTCCATCCTCCAACATTAACACCACAACCACCACACAGTCAGCTCCAACCATTAGTAATGTCGATTTGTTCGACTCACTTTGTGATTTTTCTGATTATTCCATCATTCCAGATGCCCAGGTTTGTATTACTTAAATGCATCCAAAGACGTTTTTCTATCTGGCCACAAACTGTTTCAACATAGCTCCATTAATATTGTATCTAGGATATAAGTAGAATTGTTATGTTTTCAAAGCGTTGATTAAAATTACTACTCAAAATTACTGGTAAAAGAACCTTCAGAAAAGAAAATCTGGGACTTTATATTTGGGATTAGGACAACCATTGAATTCCTTATATGTACATACATTCTTTGCACATGATATGACTATGATCCACCTTAGAATTAGGGATGGGATGAAACTACCTGTTTTGAAGTAGAGCTGTTGCCACTGTTAATTAAACTGCTATAAAATTGGTCTACTAGATGTCACAAGTGGATATAATGATTGAACTTTTTTGTACATCTTTTCTTAATTGGTGTAAGATTTCTGAAAACATGTTGAACTGTTGGAGTTATATCCCTTTGTTATGTAGTATTTCTGGCAGAATGTTATTGAAAGATCTGAATTACATGTAGGGCCAGAGACTATCATATTCCTGAAGCAATGGCCAAAGAAATCCCTCTCTGCCCATTGCTGGATTGACTTCTGATTCTTGAACTTTTGAGAGGGTGTTTCTTTTATTCCCGTTCAATCAACATGACAGTCCTACGTTTAATCTGGGTCTTCCCTAAAACTTTGGACAGTGATTTAATGTATTAAAAACGGTGAAAGTATGTTCGTTTCCAAACCGTATTGTTTACATTTCATTCGACTTGATAGCCTCGTTTGTCACGCAATTAGTTTTACTGCAGTATTCTACCATGCACGGGCTAATTGGGCCATGATGTAACGTTATGTAAACATATTTGGTCCAATATTGGCACTCATTTTAAATGTAAAACTTTTGTAGAGCAGCTAGTCATTGGTTGTTAGTCGGACTACTGACCAATCCAAATTTGAAACAACAATATCCACTCATTACAGCAGTGAGTAGTGGGATTACCTCTAATCAAACGGAGCACTGCGAGGAGTATGGAGACTATGGAATTCCAATTTGATATTTATTCATTTTACTTTTTATACGTCCACATTCATAATGTGAACGTATTATGCCGTCGCCCCTGTCTGTGTGTGTGTGTGTGTGTGTGTGTGTGTGTGTGTGTGTGTGTGTGTGTCTGTGGTTCGCCTACAGGGCGCAATTCTTCATGGATTTTCTTCAAACTTGGTATACTTATTCCTTATACCCCAAGGAAGATCCCTATTGTTTTTGGGGCATGCTCGACCCCCAGGGGCCGAGTCACGCCCATTTCTAGCATTTGTTTGTTTGTCTTCTACAGGCCACATTTCTTAACTTATAATCTTGAAACTTTGCATACACATTCTTTGTACCCTAAGGAACATCCCACCCCCAGGGGCAGAGCCACGCCCATTTTCTTTTCGTGTGTCTTTGTGTCGCCTACAGGGCGCAATTCTTACTGGATTTTCTTCAAACTTGGTATACGTATTCCTTATACCCTAAGGAAGATCTCTATTGTTTTTGGTGCATGCCCGACCCCCAGGGACAGCCACGCCCATTTCTAGTATGCATTTGTTTGTCGTCTGCAGGCCACATTTCTTAACTTATAATTTTGAAACTTAGCATACACACTCTTTGTACCCTAAGGAACATCCCTATCATTTGGGGGTGCATGCCCAACCCCCTGGGGCAGAACCACACCCATTTTCTTATCGTGTGTCTTTGTGTCGCCTACAGGCCGCAATTCTTATTGGATTTTCTTTAAAACTTTGTATACTTACTCTTTATACTCTAAGGATGATCCCTATCGTTTGGGGTGCATGCCCAACCCCCAGGGGCAGAGCCACGCCCATTTTCTTTTTGTGTGTCTCTGTGTCGCCTAGAAGCCGCAATTCTAACTGGATTTTCTTAAAACTTTGTATACTTACCCTAAGGATGATCCGTATTGTTTTTTGGTGCATGCCTGACCCCCAATGGCAGAGCCACGCCCATTCCTTGTATTTATTTGTTTGTCGTCTACAAGCCGCATTTCTTAAAGTATCATCTTGAAACTTTGAATGATTATTCTTTGTACCCTAAGGAACATTTCTATCATTTGGGGTGCATGCCCAACCCCCAGGGGCAGAGTCACGCCCATTTTCTTTTTGTGTGTCGCCTACAGGCCACAATTCTTAATCGGTCATCTTGAAACTTAAAATACTTATTCCTTATACCCTAAGGATGACCCCTTTTGTTTTGGGTGCATGCCCGACCCCCGTGGGACAGCAACACCCATTTCTTGTATTTGTTTGTCTGTCGTCTACAGGCTGCATTTCTTAATGTATCATCTTGAAACTTTGAATACTTATTCTTGGTACCTTAAAGGGACAATAACATTCTTGCTGGCTTGGTAGCGCCAGAAAATAAATAATACCCTTATTCTAAGTACTAGATGTTTAAATGTCCTACCTGTTGTGTAAATTATCCATTACAACCTATTTTATTTGTCCAGAGGGTTCGAAAATATTTCTAAATCCAAATCACATTTGAAAAGGTTTACGTTAGACTTTTCAAATCAATTGGTTGAATTTTTCCAATTTTTTAAATTAGGTGTGTTAAGATGAAATTTATATCATCATTTAATTGGAATATTCTAAAATAATACGATTTGTTGACCAGAATGAAGATTGGGACATATTTTTCAGTTACAACAAGAGTGTTATTGGGGCTTTAAGGAAGATCCCTATTGTTTTTGGTGCATGCCCAACCCCAAGGGACAGTGCCACGCCCTTTTTTTTTGTCTGTCTGTGTGTCACCTACAGCCTACAATTCTTAATCGATCGTCTTGAAAACTTTTTTTATACTTATTCCTTATACCCTAAGGCTGACCACTATTATTTTTGGTGCATGACGGACCCCCTGGGACAGAGCCACGCCCAATGCTTTTGTGTCTTGTGTTCGCCTACAGGATGCAATTCTTAACAGATCCTTATAAAACTTTACAAACCTATTCCTTATACCTTAAAGATGACCCCTATTGTTTTGGTGATTTCCTTACCCCCAGGGGCAGAGCCATGCCCATTTTTACTTCGTGTCTATGTGTGTTGTCTACAGGCCACGATTCTTAATGGATCGTCTTTAAACTTGGGATATGTATTCCATATAGCCTAAGGACGTCAACTGCATGTCCCGACACACACAGGCAAGACACGACCAATTTTTGTGTTTGTCCTTTACAGGCCGCAATTCTGAATGAATCAGCTTGGTACTTGGTTTATGTATTCCTTATAGCCTGAGGGCGTCCACTATTGATTTTGATGAATGTCCCGACCCCCAGGGGCAGAGCCACGCCCACTTTTTGCCTTTAGTGTTAGGAAGGCACAATTCTGAATGGATTATCTTGGTATAGTTATTCCTTATACTCTAAGGACGGCAACTATTAATGTTGGTGCACGACCCTCAACGCTAAACAAACCAAACGCCTAGCCTTCTTGACAAAGTACCATATCAATCAAAGCAGGAATGTGGACGTATATTGTAGCGTTAGCGTTATGTTTAATAATTATTGTTCGTTTCAAAAATTGCATAAAATCAAAATGTCTGATTTAACTGGGAATTCTATAGGGCCCATTGGTAATATTATGAATTTATTTCAGACAGTACCAACCTATGATAACTCGACTGCACCAGATTTATTATCAGATGTCTCTCCTTCATATCTCCAGGTTAGTTGAAATATTATTTATAGCTAGAACTATTCATTAAACATTCAGATATTGTTCAAGTAAAACAAATGAACAAATTAAATAGAGTTTGACATCCACCTTTTTTTGCACCATTGGGCTAATGAAGACAGTGTGCTATGAGGATATTTTGTCCAGACAGCCATGGAATTAGTTACGTGCACACCAATGAGACATACAGAGGATATATCAAAGTTATAAAAGAAATGGACATTTCTGTACTGCATGTGGCATGCTACACAGTTCTCAATATAATCTTTAAAAATCGGGTTGGATTTTTTAACTTTTCACCTTCGCAAATATTAATTATAAATATTGATATTTTTACAGACTGATAGTTTTGTGATTATTAATGATGATGATTTATTTGGTGATGGTATATCAGCCACTAAATCTGGAACCACAAAACAAAATGATAAAGATGAGCTAGATTTTGGTGTATCTAGGACTTTATCTACCCAAGAAGAAACTCCAAATATTCCTGTAGATCCAATAATAAATGATTTAGACAGATTAACTAATGATAATGTTATGGTATGGAATATTGAACTTTTTTATACATTTTAAGTGGAAGTATATTGTTGTCATCTCCATGTCAATTCCTTGATAAATTTACAAGGATACTTTAGGAATAACCTTATCAGAATTGAAAAGAAAATGTGTTTTGCAAGAGATATCTTTCCTGTCATTATTTTAATATAAAAGCTTACAGAACAAAGTTTTCAATGGCAGTTTTTAAGTTTTGGTGGGTATTGGACTTCAGAAGAAATTCTTAATAATTCAATTGGTAATAACAGAGTTATCCCTCCATTTACACTCAAATTCATGAAATCTTATACAACCAATATAGGACACAGTTGTCAAGAAAGGTTGTTAAAACATGGGAAAAAATATAATGCATTTATCAGTGCCATCTTTCTGATCTTATTTAATTATTAAACACATACGCGATATAGAACAGATTTCTCAGAGGATTTTTTTAAAACCTTTTTTTATTTTTGGGGGATAAAGAGGAACTCTATTGAAATTTATAATTTTTTGAATGGCCAAGTTATTAAAACCTAGTGAGATTATTGAATGGGGTACAGGGAAGAACACTATTGAATTTTCAAAAAAAAGATCTTTGAGTGATTTTAGAGCTTTAATGCTGCTTTATTTTTGAATATCTTTTATATAAATGATATTGGTAACAAAAAGAGTTGTAATCGATTTTACTGTGCATCCTTTAGTAGTGGATGGGGGTGTTAATGGTGGGAGTGATTTAACCACCAAGCGCACAAAAAAACTTACCATTTGTATTTTTGAAAGATTTCCACCCTGAATTCACCAGTATTATGTCTTGTACAGCTGATTTGTGTCATCACAATTAATTAGTCAATGTATGGTTGATAATAAAGACGTTGCATATTTATGTCTCTCTTTACAGAATGAAGAACGTATAACTTATGGTGAGGCCGAAGGTCAGGAGTTTAGTTTTGATGTTATAGAGGTAAAAACTCGTAAACAGTATTTTCTTTATGCAATCTGATTAAAACACACATCCTATTTTGTTTCGGTTTGGTAGTTCAAAATTGCATTTTACTTGTCTTTACTACATGTAGTTTAGGCCATCGAAAGTATAAAGAACGAAACAAAATATAGATCTGTATTTTAGTTAGAATGTTCTTTATGCATCAAAAGGAGAAATAAACCATTTTTATACACCCACATTGAAATGTGGTCGTATATTGTCGTCCGTGCGTCCGTCGGTCCGGCGTCCACAATTGCTGAGATGAAGAAGCCTATTGTTTTTCAGCGATTTCCGATAATAACTACCAGAGTTATGGCCATTGATCACTTCAAAAAATCTTGTGGACGCTCTAGAGGCCAAAGTTAATATCCGATTGGCTTTAAATTTATACACAGTGTTTTAAGGTCATGATACGAAGAAGCCTATTGATTTTCAGCGATTTCTGATAATTAGTGCCAGAGTTATGGCCCTTGATCACTTCAAAAAATCTTGTGGACGCTCTAAAGGCCAAAGTTAATATCTGATTGACTTAAAATTTATACACAGTATTTAAGATCATAAGACGAAGAAGCCTATCGATTTTCAGCGATTTCCGATAATTAGTGCCAGAGTTATGGCCCTTGATCACTTCAAAAAAAATCTTGTGGACGCTCTAGAGGTCAAAGTTAATATCCGATTGGCTTTAAATTTATACACAGTGTTTAAGGTCATGAGACGAGACGAAGAAGCCTGTTGATTGTCAGCGATTTCCGATAATTAGTGCCAGAGTTATGGCCCTTGATCACATCAAAAATTCCTGTGGACGCTCTAGAGGCCAAATACACACTCACTGTTTAAGGTCATGAGACGAAGAAGCCTATTGATTTTCAGCGATTTCAAATAATTAAATCCAGTGTTGTCTCCCTTGATCACTTCAAAAAACCTTGTGACGCTATAGAGGCCAAACTTATCATCCGATTGATTGACTTCAGATTGATACACAGAGTTTAAGGTGTTGAAACGAACAAGTGTTTTGATTTTCAATGAATTTTGATAACTGAACAGCTAAATCCATGATATTAAATGTTTCCTATACTAATTGTTTGATTGGGGCAAAACTTTTATAAAAAGCAAACAAATTCTAATGATTTTCAGATAATTACATAATGAGTTGTTACTCTTAATCAGATTTTAGTGTATTACAAATGTTTCATTACCAAAAAAAGTAAAAATATGCGACAACCCTTTTTGACTGCCCGGACGATTTAGCTGCTGTGGGCGTATGTTTCGTTGCCTGGCAACCTATCTTTATAGTACTATATGCAAAAGTTTCCTCTTACTAAATATAATAAGGTGCCATTATTAAAGTTTATAATAACTTTCAATCAGTGTTAAGCTTTCATGAATAAGGCATGATTTCATTTGCAATTGTATTTTTCTAGCTACCATCCAGCTCAGAGTTAGGCTTAGGTGCCCACCATTTTAAAGGTCAGATTGCTAAAAAAGGATCATCGCGGAAAGGTGTTCGTTCAATTTTACCAAATAATGAAAACAATATCTACATAGATTCCACAGGTGAGTACATATTTAACTTATATCAAACTCTGAACCCACCAATATATAATAAGAAGTAAATATAAGACAATATGTTATAATAAGCATGGTCTAATCCTAGAATTTATCTGAAATAATAAAGATTCGTTTGAAGTTATAAGGGTAAAGATTTGTCTATCTTAAACAAAACTACCGTTTATCATATGCATATTTATTTTAGAAACACATGTAATAGGACAAGGTCTTTCCACAGATCTTGTATTTCTGAATATAAATGTATGGATAAATAGTTTAAATACCTTCTTTAGACATCAAAAAAAGAAAATGAGTCTACTCATAATTTTCAGTGTGAAGGCCCCTATCACGAAGTAATTATAAAGGTTATGATCTACTGATGTAGTTGTAAAGAGGATTACATCACATGATTAATACATGTAACTCATGGTTTTATTTTAGAACCTAAAGAAGAGGTTACTTCACGAGATGAAGATGAATCGACAGAAACCAATGAAACAGTTGAGGAGGAGGTGCCAGTTGCTCCAACAAAAACATCTAAACCAGCATTTGTTATGCCAGGCTTACAAGATCTCGAAAAGTTTAAGGTAATAATAAAAACTCATGTCTATCCTGCTAAGAAAGGAATATCATTCTTTTGATGTGCACACATTTACAAATGAATAGGTTTTATTATATGTTGTTTAATAGAACAATGTTGCTGGTAATGGTGAATGTTATTTACCTTGGTGGAATTTTCATTCTTTCTCTGATTTAAGCTGGATGTGATTGTGACCATTGTCAAAACTTTTTTTACTCAACTTAGTATATATTTTTATCAAAAATGTTTTTATAATTACTTTACAGTTGTAAAGCATATTGCACCTCATTCATGGCTTCATAAAATGACACGGGTGAAAGGTGGGACTTTCCCTAAATCTGTGTCTTAAAGTTAGTGTCTTAATATTACAGTTAATCAGGGGTTTTTGTCAATACTTTCAGTTATTTGCAAAAACACAAACCAAATCAGATGAAGATGATGAAGACAGTACTGTATACCAAAATACAGACAGTGAAATTAGTAAACCACCAGAAGCAGATGTCGTAAAGGAAAATAAATCAGTAGGGGTCCGTGTTTTACCTACTTTACCAAAAATTGGAGGAAGAACACAACTGGAAACTGGAGTCCGTGTTTTACCGACTATCCCCACTAGTGAAGAAAAGCCCAAAGCACAGCAAGATGAACAAGTGTCAAAACCACAAGAAAATGAAAAAAAAGGTTTTAGTGATGACATGTTATTTGGAGATTTGAAGGATACATTGCAGAAAACTGATGTACCAGAAACTGGAGTCCGTGTTTTACCGACTATCCCCACTAGTGAAGAAAAGCCCAAAGCACAGGAAGATGAACAAGTGTCAAAACCACAAGAAAATGAAAAAAAAGGTTTTAGTGATGAAATGTTATTTGGAGATTTGAAGGATACATTGCAGAAAACTGATGTACCAGAAAACTCTGGAATGTTAAATTCTGGAATGATTGAAGAAAAAGAACAGAAAGAAGCAGGATTAGTGGAGAAAAATGAATCTTTTACACAAGACATTCCTGTTTCAATTACCTCCATTGCAACTGCACAAGAGAAAACATCAACAAGAAGTCCATCACCACCTCCCACTGTAAAACCCTTACCTACTATAGATAACCCACCTGTTGTAAGGAGAGAGAAACCAACCATTCAAGCCAAACCAAATAGATTATCTTTGACAAGAAAAGAGCTGCCTCCGTCCCCTGAAAAAACTAACGGCAGTGTTTCTAAAACAGAATTGGTTTCCAAAAGAAATTCTCTGAGTGCCATGTTACTTAAAGATGCTGAAGAAAGTAAAAAAACATTCCAGACAGTTGAAAATGAATTAAAAATGAAAAACTCTTTTAATGATACTGGAGAAGACAAAAATAGTTCATTCAGTGATACAAATAAAGATGTCAGCAATTCATTTGATGACATTAAAGTTACTCTAAGAAATACTTCACATACGTCCAGTACACCTTCCTATAAAAGACATATTATTCACCTTGAAACAGGAAGTACTCCAGCAAAGCTTTATACAAAAGAAGAAAAACGGTCCAGTATATGTTCGGATCCCCAGAAGACAGATTCATCTTCCAATCTGCCATCATGGCTGACAGAAACGAAATTAAAGAAGCCTCCTCCGCTATCAGAGAAAAATGGGGGTAATCAAAATAATTCCAATAACCATGAAAGTACATCTGCCCAAGATACTGATTCTAAGACACCATCTTGGTTAAAAGAGATGCATGCTAGAAAAAGTCGTGTGAAACCTGATTCCAGCAACAATAAAATTAACGAAGATCAAAAACCAGCCTGGTTGACTACAAAGTTAACAAAAACAGCAAAAGCCGGAATCTCACAAGGTAAGTAGCTCACAGCACACTTAGATTTAAAAAAAAAAATATGTTTATTAGTAAACAGTCTAGCCAATCATTATGTAAATTATTAGTAAACAGTTTAGTCAATGAATATATGAATTATTGGTAAACAGTTTAGTGAATGAATATTTGAATTATTGGTAAACAGTTTAGTCAATGAATATTTGAATTATTGGTGAACAGTTTAGTCAATGAATATTTGAATTACTGGTAAATAGTCTAGACAATCATTGTATAAATTATTTGTAAATAGTCTAGTTAATTATTATATGAATTATAAGTGAACTGTCTAGTCAATCATAAATTATTAGTAAACAGTAAGATGTAAATTATTTGCAAATTGCCTCGTCAATCATTATGAAAATTAGGTTCTATTTCAGAATCGCACCTCTACCAGTTCCCGGAGTCGTAGAGACTTGAAATTTTCAGGATATGTTCCGCTGGGTTAGCGATGACCTCACACAAAATTTTAGCAAAATCGACCAATAACTTTTCATTTTACCGACCTTTAGCTTCCCCCTGAGATATGTTTATCCGTACGACGCCATTTGCATTTCTTGACTATTTAGACTCGAATAACAAGACACTCAAACGAAAACCAACACTCGGCGCCCCGTGCCGGATGCTGCCGTTCATAATATTAATAATAATTTTCGTATATTTTAAGTATACGCCCACATGGAAATGTGGTCGTATATTGCCGTCGCCCCGGCCGGCTGCCCGTCCGTCCGTGCGTCGTCCACAATTTCTTGTGAACGCTCTAGAGGCTAAAGTTAATACCCGATTGACTTCACATTTATGCACAGTGTTTAATGTCATGAGACGAAGAAGCATATAATGGATTTTCAGGGATATCCGATAATTACTAACAGAGTTATTACCCTTGATCTCTTCGAAAAATCTTGTGAACGCTCTAGCGGCTAAAGTTAATATCCGATTGGCTTCAAATTTATGCACAGTGTTTAAGGTCACGAGAAGGAGAATCCTATGGATTTTCAGCTATATCCAATAATTACTGCCAGAGTTGTGGCCCTTGATCACTTTGAAAAACCTTGTGAACGCTCTAACGGCTAAAGTTAATTTCCGATTGACTTGAAACTTAAGCACACAGTTTAAGGTCAGTTTTCGACACTTGGCCTTTGGGTACGACCTTCACCCCATACAATATTTTAAAGGCCACAATCTTGACTTGGACCACCGACTCTGACCTTGGTCGTGTCACACACAGCTCGGTCAGAAAACGGTCAAACGTTAAGGGCCTGTGTTTGAAGGGTGGTCTATGGGCCTTGTCAATATGAAAGGTCGTGGTGACCTTTGGTAATCAAGGTTAACCAGCCTTGACCTCCACTTTGACCTTGAACCCCAAATTCCCATCGAGCTCGGGGCCTTTACGTTTATGCTTGTCATGGCCCTATTGCTCGTTGCATTATGAAGGTCGATGTTCTATGTGAAAGCAGAGACGATGCCCTTCAAAAAAAGTAGCAGGGTCAAAGTCATGGGTCAAGGTCATGGTACAGAAAACTGAACTCAAACTTTTCAAAGTGAGTTTTTGGATTTTGACCTTGGGTACGACCTTCACTCCATACAATATATCAAAGGCCACAATCTTGACTTGGACCACATACCTTGACCTTGGTCCTGTCACACACGACCCGGTCAGAAAACGATCAAACGCTGAGGGCCCGAGTTCGAAAAGAGGTCTTTGAGCCTTGTCAATATTAAAGGTCGTGGTGACCTCCGGTAATCAAGGCTAACCAACTGTGACATCGACTTTGACCTTGAACCCAAAATTCCCATTGAGCTCGGGGCCTTTACGTTTATGCTTGTCATGGCATTAATTCTAGTTGTATTATGAAGGTCGATGTTTGAGGTTAAAGCAGAAACGATGCCCTTCAAAAGGGTAACTGGGTCAAAGTCGAGGGTCAAGGTCATGTTACAGAAAACTGAACTCAAACTTTTCAAAGTCAGGTTTTGGACACTTGAAATTGGGGTACGACCTTCACCCCATACAATATTTAAAGGCCACAATCTTGACTTGGACCAACGACCTTGACTTTGGTCCTGTCACACACTGCTTGGCCAGAAAACGGTCAAACGTGGAGGGCCTGTGTTCGAAAGATCAATATGGAAGATCGTGGTGAAAAGTTTGAGTTCAGTTTTCTGTAACATGACCTTGACAGGGCTCGAAACGGAAGGCGCGCGAAAGCGCTCGCGTACCTACCATGCACCTAAAGTGAAACCCAGGTACATATTTTTGAACGCACCCGAATTTTATAAACAACGCTCCTCGCACCGAAGGCTAACTCACGGTTCTCTTTTTAAAATATCAGCCGACCTTTTAAATGAATTAACGCGAACGCTTTTGCTTTTAATAAAATTCTCGTAAAAATAATCTATTTTTATTTAACGGTCTCAAGCAAGGCTTGACACGCCGTCGGCCTCGGCGGCATGGCCTACGAATTTTACAATTTGGCCACAGATTCGTGGCCGATTTTTAACTATCCACGGCCATGTATGGTCACCGATTTGTGTTGGGTATCAATAGTTATTTTGCTATCGATAATCGCAATCATTGTTTTTTTAAGGCGAGTGAGCGCTCTCGAGCGCCTACAGCTCACCTGAATGTCGACCCAGAGGAGTTTTTTTCCGTCCCCTTAAAATTGAAAATCACTCTCCTTTACAAATTCATTGAGGGTTTATTAACATTTATCACCAATCACTCTCCTTAATATCAGATCACTCTCCTTAATTTCTAAATTACTCGCCTTAATTTCTAAAGCATTCATCTTATCGAAACTTGGAGAACCGTTTAGGAGAGCCATTTTTTCAATTTGTTGATTGAGGGGAGCTTTTTTTGGCTCTCCTCTGAAATACAAAAAACAACGACAGTAATCGACATTGAAATGTATCGAAACAATCTTATTTTCACGGTCGTAACCAAGAATGGGTTACGATTCAAAAGTCAAAACCATACGATGTTGCGATAGATGGTTTTTTATTTGTCTAATTAATAATAAAACGTTTCATATTACGTATAAATTGTACTTAATTTTTAAAAAATGTAGCCTTGGTTCTGAATGACGAAATACGGTTGATAGGCCGATGTATGTGGAGGAACCAAAATAAAATGAGCACGAGTCGATTCAAAACATTGCGTACGTGAGAGCGACCAATACCAACATGGAGGACAATACGTTGTCAATTCGCGTGCAAAAATTAAAGAAAATTTAATAGTCTAAATAACTTATCACAAATTCGTAAATTGTTTATTATTATTAAAATAATGTAGCCTTGATTCCGAATAAGAAATACAAACGTTTTTGTCATCTATCAGTCATTTATAATGAGCAGACGAATTCTGAAAGTTTAGGGGAAACCCTGGGTTATTTACACATCCGGGTATATCCAATTTAGCGAATTCCGTGATATGGCGATTATTGCTTCTAATGAAAGTATTGTTTAAATGAGGGCGAATTTATTTCAACATTGTTTGGGTGAAAAAGCTACATTGAGATTGAGACTTTGAAGTAAATATAAAGTGACCGATGTAGGCTATTGTATTATTATACGAAGGATTAAGTCACAGAAAACATTGAGTCGACTCTTCACTCTCCTAGAATATCTGAGGTGAGGTTTTTAGGAGAGCGATTTTCTGAATTTGTAATTTTAGGTGCCGCTTTTAGAGCTCTCCATGATTTTATTCCTTTCAAACCCTGCCTTGACCCACGACTTTCATATTGACAAGGCCCATAGACCACCCTTCAAACACAGGCCCTTAACGTTTGACCGTTTTCTGACCGAGCCGTGGGTGACACGACCAAGGTCAGAGTCGGTGGTCCAAGTCAAGATTGTGGCCTTTAAAATATTGTATGGGGTGAAGGTCGTACCCAAAGGCCAAGTGTCGAAAAACTGACCTTAAACTGTGTGCATAAATTTCAAGTCAATCGGATATTAACTTTAGCCGTTAGAGTGTTCACAAGATTTTTCAAAGTGACCAAGGGCCATAACTCTGGCAGTAATTATTGGATATAGCTGAAAATCAATAGGCATCTCCGTCTCGTGACCTTAGACACTGTGTATACATTTAAAGTCAATCAGATATTAACTTTAGTCGCTAGAGCGTTCACAAGAATTTTTTGAGAGATCAAGGGTAATAACCCAGGCAGTAATTATCGGATATCCATAGGCTTCTTCGTCTCGTGACCTTTAACACTGTGCATAAATTTCAAGTCAATCGGATATCAACTTTTGCCGTTAGAGAGTTCACAAGATTTTTCAAAGTGATCAAGGACCATAACTCTGGCAGTAATTAGTGGATATCGCTGAAAATTAATAGGCTTGTTCGTCTCGTGACCTAAAACTGTGTGCTTAAAAAATTTCAAGTCAATCGGATATTAACTTTAGCCGCTAGAGCGTTCACAATATTTTTTGAAGAGATCAAGGGTAATAACTCTGGCAGTAATTATCGGATATCCCTCAAAATCCATTATATGCTTTTTCGTCTCATGACCTTAAACACTGTGCATAAATTTAAAGTCAATCGGGTATTAACTTTAGCCTCTAGCGCGTTCACAAGAAATTGTGGACGACAGGTGGACGGACGGCCGGTGGCGACGGCAATATACGACCACATTTCCATATTATTTTTATGAACGCCAGCATCAGGCACGGGGCGCCGAGTGTTGGAGTTCGTTTGAGTGTCTTGTTATTCGAGTCTAAATTGTCAAGAAATGCAAATGGCGTCGTACGGATAAACATACCTCCCGGGAGAAGCTAAAGGTCGGTAAAATGAAAAGTTATTGATCGATTTTGCTAAAATTTGGTGTGAGGTTATCGCTAACCCAGCGGAACATCCCCTGAAAATTTCAAGTCTCTACGACCCCGGGAACTGGTAGAGGTGCGATTCTGAAATAGAACCGAAAATTATTATTATAAATAAATAAATAGTTTATTCCAGTAAGAAGGTCTTGGACCCATAGTTACAAAATTTAAAATATAATTATGTACAGCAGTGATTTAACAAATACAAAAAAAAAATATATTATTAGCTGTTAGTTAAAAAGCACAGGCCTACTTCTTTCTTCGACTTTGAACGACTTTTCTTTACTCGTTTGGCGACGAAGGTTCTTCATTCTTGTTCACTTCACACAAGTAAATTCCACAGACCTTTGTGACTATCGGCGACGCCAATTTGTCGTACCGTTGGTTCGAACTCAAGAAAGGTGTTCAGCTTCGAATAATCTTTATTACAGTTTTTACGTTACACAAAATCTGACAATGATAGTCCTGTCTTCCATCCTCACTCACCGCCAACAACAACAGCCCAGCGCGTGTCATACACCCTTCTCATTGGCTATCTCTCTCTCTCTCTGCACTCACCGCAATACCTTATATGGACATACAATAAGAGTAAAGGTACATTCGTACGGCTTTCAGATTAAAGGTGCATTCACACAGTTACTGTTTGTCACATGAGTCAGTCATTCTAAAAATTATTTAAAAATGTCCAAACAATCATATAAGTTATTAGTAAGCAGTTTACTCAGTCATATATAAATTTATTGATTTGATTTCATTTCAAAGTGATTTTATTGATTAGAATAATCAATATGAATGAATATGAGAGATGACATATCTCCAATACAGATGATAGTCAATAGAATATTTTTAAATGATCTGTCTGCCAACCTGTCTTTGTTCCTTAACATAAAGTAAAGTATGGAGTAGTGATATTGTCAAAAATGACTCCCCTCAAATCAAATTATTTTAATCGTAGGCACAGCAGAGTACTGCAGTTTCAACAGGCTTATTTCAACCACTTTCAGGTCCATTTTATTCCATGATGCATTAATTTCTTGTTTGATTTCTAAATTGTTTACCATTGACTGGCCATATAAACAAATGTAAATATCAGATATGTGACTTGGTTGGTTGTCATTCCTTACAAAGTTATGTTCAAATGTCAGAAAATGAAGCTTTATAAAGCAAATTACAAACATTAAATCTGAAATTGGGCCACTGTAGCAAAGTTCAGTGGGTTAACTAGGTCATTAGTCACCTCCTTGCACAACTCACTTCAGTACCATTAAATAAAAAAAATTAGGAGTAGAGAGAAAGAAGCTGACAGCAAATTTGAGTATTCTTGTTCCACTTGCTTTTCAATTCAGTTTGTTGTTTTTAAAAAAAACCATAGAGAGTATTTTTGTGTTTGGATACCATTGTTCTATTTACAAACATTACATTTGGAGAGAATTAAAATTATATTCTAGAAAATGAAAATCAAGAAAATGGTGACATAAAAGAAAAAATCAACCCTTTAAGGATTCCTAGTGTGCAATTGAGAAAACCAACTGTTGAAGTACATGTTGAATCAAAGAGAAAATCATTCCATAAAGGTTAGTAAGATTATTTTCTTGTAAACTTTTACTAGGGGAGGGTTAGATTGGATGGTCGATTGGCTAGCATGTGCGTGTTGTATCATAAGGTCTGTCATTGGTTGTATGTCCAACCTCATGGGTTTTCTCCTGGTCCTCCCACTGAGACCTAGATTGTATCCAGTGGATGTTAAACCCCATTTCTCCCTCTCTCTCTCTCTCTCTCTCTCTCTGCAAACTTACATGAGCCTGATTTTGTTATGGGGAACAATGGTGGCACACTAATGAGGGGTCTGGAATTCAATCCCAGTGTTGTCCAAGAAAGTGCCTCAGGCTTTAATTAGCAGTCTGGTCTCTCCTTGTCACTAATCAGGGCTCCAGGATTCAGTGTGGTTTTCCATTGTCAGTGATGCACGATGAAGGGACCTGTCAAGGAACCATGTCTAATTGTTGATTCACATTTTATTGACATTCTATCCGTGCAAAATTTCCTGCTGATACCAAGTTCAATTTTAAAACAAACTTCTTTTACATCCTTGGACAGGCTTTGTTCTCATTGCACTAAACTTAAGGTTTTTAGCACAATAATTTTAAATATATCTATGTTTTTAGAAAATTCCAGTCAAGAAAGCAATGATTCCAGTGAAAAGATCACTCCTCCATGGTTATCAAATCTGCAACTACGTAAAGCACCTAGTCCTGCTAAAGAAGCAGCACGTAATACAATAGAACCTGAATGGAAGAGAAAAGCTGAAGAGAAGAGAGCACGATTACTCAGTAAGTTTAGTAACTATGATCAACAGCCTTTAAAGATCAATGCTAGAGGCATCTTTGTTAAAAATTGAAAACTGGTCTAAATCATTATTAGAAAACCATTGAAGCGCTCTTCATGAAACATATACCTTTGTTAATATAAAAAATCAATCTGATTAAAATACGAATCTATATTCAGTTTTCTATACTATAGATGGCCTACACTACAGGAAGATCTGACAAGTTGTACTGGAAGGTCGTGTCAGGGGTTGTGTCAGGGGTAGTCCAGATCCTAGTGTAGTGAAGACAAGTAAAAGGAAATTTTGAACTATAAAAAACGAAACAATATAGGATTTGTGGTTTAATCAAATTGATAAAAAATGAAAGTCAAATTATGCAAATTTACATAATACAAATTTTTGTTAGGTTATAATTACCAGTTATGTTTGGAAAGGGTCATATCTTATAAGGAGTTATTCAATTAAATATCACTTGCATACATGGTCATATAACACTTTTTGGTTGACTCTTTGTACTGTTTAAATCTCATCCGCTGTGCATGAGGTATTCATACCTCGAGGAGATCACATTTATTGAAAGACCATGTAAGTCTCCATGGAAAAGAAATGAAGTCTACCATCTTACCTTTATGCACCAAAGTCTCCATGGACAGCCCAACATCCCAAAGTACTGAGTTATCCACCCTGTTTGTTGTCCCCTTTCTTTTTTTTACCTCTTCTGCTAGGCTGCTTGAAAGATTTCATAAAATTGGATTGGTGTGTTGCATGGGGGGTTCTTTTTTGATTTTTTTAAATTTGAGGTATATAGACTCAACACGAGTGACACAAGGACGCTTTAAATGGGGTAAATTTAGACATTCTTCTCCTTAACCAGATTTCAACCAAATATGACCATATATGTTTCAAAATCATTGTCGAATGTTGATTAAGAATTAAAATTGAAAAAAGATAAAATAAACTGGTATATAGAATACAAATGATAAGTAGATTTATCCCCCTTGTAGAATAGATATTTTGGCGATACTCGATTCACAGTTCCGGAATTGAATTCCAAAACTGGTGTCAATCGAGTGAAAAGGAGAATTTCGGATTACAGCGCATGCGTCGACTGTATAAAAAGTATCCCAACCAATCATGACTGCTGAAACATATTTTTTACCTAGGAATACGTCACGATTCTACTCACTCCACCTCAGCTGTAGGGACTGGAAGAACTGTGACAGGACTGAATTCCGCGTCACTCGATTGTAATTCTGTCGATTCGGGACGTTCTGGACTGTGAATCGAGCACCGCCCTAGTCTAGCCTATGTTTTCAGCCGTTTTGAATTAAGCATGACCTCATTGCAACCACCACACCTCACTGACAGAGCTTGAGGTGTGATGGATAGTGTCTTAAATTAACTCTTATTCAAATAGGCCTTGATGTGTGAAGCCTGGGAGAGCATCAATGATATATTGGATTGATAAGTTCCATTTCCTATAGGAAGGACTAAGAATGCCATCTTGTATTTTTTTGTTTGTTTTAGAATCTGGACTATTAGATCAGTAGAAGCTTGTATGGTGTGTTTGTAGAGAAATTCCTTTTGGCTCAAGAACCAAGGACTGTGATTTTAAACAATGTCAAAGTGAATTATGGCTCAAATATGTTAGTTTTAAAATATTTCTTTTAGAAAAATTATATTTAAAATTATTTTTTATTGTTAATGACAAATTGATTCACTAAAATATAAATTTTTATGTAAATCGTTTTTAAGATTAGTAGAATTTGCTGTTAATAAAATGTTATTAACCATAGTTAAGGGACCAATGATAAAATTGAAATTGAGTGTTCATAATTTGTAAATATGTAAATATTGTTGTAAATCATGGGTTGTATATTGTTGTATCATGGGTTGTTTTAATTTTGTCATGTTGATGTAAGTATTCCATTGGTTGTCATGGCCACATTATTTCTGTATTTTATAAACATAAAATGACATTCTATATAACAAATAGGCCATATCAAAGCGAGTGTAATCCCCTGTTAGTATTAGTAGAAGACATGTCCATTTTTTAAATGAAACACACTACAAACTGCAAAATATGGGGCTGGCAGAATTTCATATTTAGCCATTTGAATGTTGAATTTTGGACAAAAGTTCTAAAGATAGGCTGGCACTGCCAGGCAGGATACGCCCACATTTTCGAGAGATGGACAGAGAACAAGCAATACCGAAAGTGATTTTTCCTACATCTTTAAGTCCTGTATTTCATACTGTATTGGGAGCAGCCATTTAGATGGTCAGTTCCAGTCTGATATTAATGAAATTCGAAACCGACAATGATTATTGTGTGACGGTACACAAGCTAGAAATGTGACTTTTCATCAAAATCGGATAAGAATTGTGACCTGTAGAGAGTCCACAACCATGATATACCATATTTTTACACTATTCGCGTACAAACGGCGACCATTTCGTCCGGCAATTTTGGTACAATTTTCACGAAATTAGAACTCAACCTTCCTCATCAAAATCGAATTAAAATTTTGACCCATACAGGGTCCACAAACATGATATATCATTTTTTTAACAGTATTTGCGTACAAACGGCGGCCATTTTGTCTGTCAATTTTGGTCCGATTTTCCCGAAAATCAACCTCAACCTTCCTTACAGTGTAACGGTGATATAATCAAACCTTTTTTTAAATTGGATAATAATTGTGACCTCCAGAGGGACCACAAGCTAAAGAAAGGGGGATATTGCGTGTAACCAGGAGCCATAATTCAGGAAGTTACGATCCGATATGCGCAAATATCGAAAAGAACCAAGATCTTTGGGTTATAACCATGAATTTCAAGTTTCATCAAAATCGAATTACAATTGTGACCTTTACAGGGTCCACAACCTTGATATACCATTTTTTAACAGTATTCGCGTACAAAAGGCAGCCATTTTGTATGGCAATTTTGGTCTGATTTTCCCGAAATTCAAACTCAACCTTCCTTACGGTGTAACGGTAATATAATCAAACGTTTTTTTAAATCGGATAATAATTGTGACCTCCAAGCTAAAAAAAAGGCGATTTTGCGTATAATCAGGGGCCATAATTCAGGTAGTTACGATCCGATATGCGCAAATATCGAAAGGAAGCAAGATCTTTGGGTTATAACCAGAAATTTCAAGTTTCATCAAAATCGAATCAAAATTGTGACCTCCACAGGGTCCACATCCTTGATATACCATTTTTTAACAGTATTCGCGTACAAATGGCGGCCATTTTGTATGGCAATTTTCGTCCGATTTTCCCGAAATTCGAACTCAACCTTTCTTAGGGTGTAACGGTGATATAATCAAACGTTTTTTTAAATCGAATAATAATTGTGACCTCCAAGCTAAAAAAAAGGCGATTTTGCGTATAATCAGGGGCCATAATTCAGGAAGTTACGATCCGATATGCGCAAATATCGAAAGGAAGCAAGATCTTTGGGTTATAACCTTGATTTTCAAGTTTCATCAAAATCGAATCAAAATTGTGACCTCCACAGGGTCCACAACCTTGATATACCATTTTTTAACAGTATTCGCGTACAAACGGCGGCCATTTTGTATGGCAATTTTCGTCCGATTTTCCCGAAATTCGAACTCAACCTTCCTTAGGGTGTAACGGTGATATAATCAAACGGTTTTTTTAAATCGAATAATAATTGTGACCTCCAGAGGGACCACAAGCTAAAAAGGGTGATTTTTCGGACAATCAGGGGCCATAATTCAGGAAATTACATTCCGATAGCCGCAAATATCGAAAGGAACCAAGATCTTTGGGTTACAAACATGCATGTCAAGTTTCATCAAAATCGGTTCAAAATTGTGACCTCTATAGGGTCCACAAGCTAAAAACGTGATTTTTCGTACAATCAGGGGCCATAATCCATGAAGTTTTGATCCGATACATGCCAATATCGAAAGCAGCCGAGATCTTTTTGGGATAAACCTATATTTCAAGTTTCGTCAAAATCGGATAAGAATTGTGACCTGTAGAGAGTCCACAAACAAATTGTGGACGGACGGACGGACGGACAGGGGCGACGACATAATACGTCCACATGAAAATGTGGGCGTATAAAAATCATCAATTTGTAAATTATCACATTGTATTTATTGATTTCATTACAAAATATCCGTTTGACATTCACTATTAACATTGTTGGGATTTTTTCCTCTTTATCTATTATTTCTGTCTCATATTTTGCCACATTTCTTTCATAAAAATTTTTCATTCAATAGTCATCCAAGATATCTTTACTGTATCTTTAAGATTTTGTATAAATTTTGTTGAACATTTATGGGAATTATAGAATTGGTAAATGATAAGTCAACTGTTACTTTGGTGGTTCTGTCATAAATATTACGCACAAGACCAATAATTACCCGGAATTAAAATACAGATGTGATGTCATCCTTTAATTTTAGCATACCAGTATTTCACATAATAGTACAGGCAAAGTCCAATTGTGACATATTTCATTGAAATACATGTGTTGAATAGTGTCTGTATTTTAAGTAGTTTAACGATCTCGTGCAAGACATTGCAGGGCTCGAAACGAAGGCGCGCGAAAGCGCTCGCGCACCTACCACGCACCTAAAGTGAAACCCAGGTACATATTTTTAAACGCACCCGGATTTTATAAACAACGCTCCTCCAACCGAAGACTAACTCACGGTTCTCTTTTTAAAATATCACCCGACCTTTTAAATGAATTAACGTGAACGCTTTTGCTTTTAATAAAATTCTCGTAAAAATAATCTATTTTTATTTAACTGTCTCAAGCAAGGCTCGACATGCCGTCGGCCTCGGCGGCAATGGCCTCTGAATTTTAGAATTTTTGTCCGCAGATTCGTGGAAGATTTTCAACTATCAACGGCCATGTATGGTCACCGATTTGTGTTGGGTATCAATAGTTATTTTTACTATCGATAATCGGCATTGAAATGTCGATTGATAGTATCGAAACAATCTTATTTTCACGGTCGTAACCAAGAATGGGTTACGTATTTAAAAGTCAAAACCATACTATGTTGCGATAGATGTTTTTATACGCCCACATTTTCATGTGGACGTATATTGTCGTCGCCCCTGTCCGTCCGTCCGTCCGTCCGTCCGTCCACAATTGTTTGTGAACAGTCTACAGGTCACAATTTTTATCCGATTTCAATGAAACTTAAAATATAGGTTTATCACCCTAAGATCTCGGTTCCTTTCGATATTGGCATGTATCGGACGGTAACTTCATGGGTTATGGCCCCTGATTGTACGAAAAATCACGTTTTTTAGCTTGTGAACAGTGTAGAGGTCACAATTTTGAACCGATTTGGATGAAACTTGAAATGCATGTTTATAAACCAAAGATCTTGGTTCCTTTCGATATTTGCGCCAATTGGATCGTAACTTCCTGAATTATGGCCCCTGATTGTCGGAAAAATCGCCCTTTTTAGCTTGTGGTCCCTCTGGAGGTCAAAATTGTTATCCGATTTAAAAAACCGTTTGATTATATCACCGTTCCATGGTTATGAAGGTTGAGTTCGAATTTCGTGAAAATCGGACCAAAATTGACGGACAAAATGGCCGTCATTTGTACGCGAATTGTGTGAAAATATGTTTTATCAAGGTTGTGAACAGTGTAGAGGTCACAATTTTGAACCGATTTGGATGAAACTTGAAATGCATGTTTATAAACCAAAGATCTTGGTTCCTTTCGATATTTGCGCCAATTGGATCGTAACTTCCTGAATTATGGCCCCTGATTGTCGGAAAAATCGCCCTTTTTAGCTTGTGGTCCCTCTGGAGGTCAAAATTGTTATCCGATTTAAAAAACCGTTTGATTATATCACCGTTCCATGGTTATGAAGGTTGACTTCGAATTTCGTGAAAATCGGACCAAAATTGACGGACAAAATGGCCGCCGTTTGTACGCGAATAGTGTGAAAATATGTTATATCAAGGTTGTGGACCTTATAGAGGTCACAATTTTGAACCGATTTGGATGAAACGTGACATGTATGATTATAACCGAAAGATCTTGGTTCCTTTTGATATTTGTGCCCATCGGATCGTAACTTCCTGAATTATGGCCCCTGATCATCCGAAAAATTGCCCTTTTTAGCTTGTGGTCCCTCTGGAGGTCAAAATTGTTATCCGATTTAAAAAAACGTTTGATTATATCACCGTTGCATGGTTATGAAGGTTGAGTTCGAATTTCGTGAAAATCGGACCAAAATTGACAGACAAAATGGCCGCTGTTTGTACGCGAATAGTGTGAAAATATGTTATATCAAGGTTGTGGACCTTATACGGGTCACAATTTTGAACCAATTTTGATGAAACTTGACATGTATGTTTATAACCCAAAGATCTTGGTTCCTTTCGATATTTGCGCCCATTGGATCGTAACTTCCTGAATTATGGCCCCTGATTGTCCAAAATTAAAAATCGCCCTTTTTAGCTTGTGGTCCCTCTGGAGGTCAAAATTGTTATCCGATTTAAAAAACGGTTTGATTATATCACCATTTCATGGTTTTGAAGGTAGAGCATAAATTTTGTGAAAATCGGACCAAAATTGATGGACAAAATGGCCGCCGTTTGTACGCGAATAGTGTGAAAATATCTTATATAAAGGTTGTGGACCTTATAGAGGTCACAATTTTGAACCGATTTTGATGAAACTTGACATGTATGTTTATAACCCAAAGATCTTGGTTCCTTTCGATATTTGCGCCCATTGGATCATAACTTCCTGAATTATGTCCCCTGATTATACGAAAAATCACCCTTTTTAGCTTGTTGTGCCTCTGGAGGTCATGAAGAGAGAGTGTGAATTACGTGAAAATCGGACTAGAATTGACGGACAAAATGGCCGCCATTTGTACACGAATAGTGTGAAAATATGTTATATCAAGGTTGTGGACCCTATAGAGGTCACAATTTTGAATCGATTTTGATGAAACTTGACATGTATGTTTATAACCTAAAGATCTTGGTTCCTTTCGATATTTGCGCCCATCGGGTCATTACTCCTGAATTATGTCCCCTGATTATACGAAAAATCACCCTTTTTAGCTTGTTGTGCCTCTGGAGGTCACAATTATTATCTGATTTAAAAAAAAAACGTTTGATTATAAAAACCAAACAAATTCTAATGATTTTCTGATAATTCCTTAATATGCAACAACTCTTGTTGACTGCCCGGACGATTTGGCTGCTGTGTGGGCGTATGTTTCGTTGCCTGGCAACCTATTTTTTGTTTGTCTAATTAATAATAAAACGTTTCATATTACGTATAAATTAAACATAATTTTTAAAAAATGTAGCCTTAGTTGTGAATGACGAAATACCGTTGATAGGCCGATGTATGTGGAGGAACCAAAATAAAATGAGCACGAGTCGATTCAAAACATTGCGTACGTGAGAGCGACCAATACCAACATGGCGGACAATTCGTTGTCAATTTGCGTGCAAAAATTAAAGAAAATTTATTAGCCTAAATAACTTGTTATCACGAATTCGTAAATTGTTTATTATTATTAAAATAATGTAGCCTTGATGCCGAATAAAAGATACAAACGTTTTTGTCTTCTATCAGTCATTTATAATGAGCAGACGAATTCTGAAAGTTTAGGGGGAAAACTCCGGGTTATTTACACATCTGGGTATATCCAATTTAGTGAATTCCATGATATGGCGATTATTGCTTCTAATGAAAGTATTGTTTAAATGAGGGCGAATTTATTTCAACATCGTTTGGGGGAAAAATGGCTACATTGAGATTGAGACTTTGAAGTAAATATAAAGTGACCGATGTAGGCTATTGTATTATTATACGAAGGATTAAGTCACAGAAAACACTGAGTCGAATCCTCTACGCACGCACGAAGAACGCATTTATATATGTTTGTAAAGGTAATAAATATATTGAACGGGTTGTGATCGTCAGGCCTATAACAACCGTTTGACTGAGAAAAAAAGATGTAAAATAAACAGATTTATCACATACTATTACATATTTGGGCACTTAATATAAGCAAAATCTGCTTTTGAAAAACACTCTCCTAGAATATCTGAGGTGCGGGTTTTTAGGAGAGCGATTTTCTAAATTTGTAATTTTAGGTGCAGCTTTTAGAGCTCTCCGTGATTTTATTCCTTTCAAGCCCTGCATTGTGTAATATATAGATATTGCACTCATGCTATCGCACTCGTACAATATCAATAAATTACATAATGTCTCGCACTCAACCGTTAAACTATACTTATGCCCGCATCAAACGTGGGTGGCGTCCATAGTGCACTGCACTGCGACCGTATGGCGACCAGAAAATGCCAGCAAATGTAAACACAACGAGAGAAAATGTCCCTAAAAGTTATAAACTTTAAAAAATTCCGTGTTCCCACAGCTTGCCATTTCAAATTCCAGTACCTTGGCGCTTGTTTTGAACAGGCTCAAAGCAAACACTGTGACTCTGGGGTCATTGGGGATATCTGTTTTTTTTACAACGCTTATTGTTCTTATAGTTAATTTTCAAAAAATCACCAGATTTTTGTTATTTTAACCAATAAGAATCTGTGAGGTGGAGTTTTAAGTTGCTTATTGTATAAAATGTGACAGAGGGTAATTAATGCATCTAGCATTTCCTGTAAAAAGGGTTAAGTATTAATTTAATACTATACTGGTATATTGTGTGGATGGCTTTGTTGTATCTTTCAACACAATCTACTCACTTTTATTTTTATATTTAACATTTTTATGACATTGTTTATATTATAGTTCTTATTTGGAGTAGCGACAGGAAAGTAAATTTAGGAATAGGATGTAAATTTGTTCTATATTTTGTGTTTATCACATGGCACCTAAAATTACAAAACCATAAGAAATGCTGCATTTAGTATAAATATAATGTTTTTTCTATAATCAGAAAGGATCTATGCCATGTCTGAGAAACAATGGAATTGAAATTAAGTACATAAAATACATATATATTTGGAAACACATAATGTTTTACGGTCACAGACATGTGCACGCATGACTTTGTTTTTTGTCCCATCCAAATGACTATTCACTGCTTAAGATAGAAAATAAATCCATCTATTTAACTTGTTTAATAAAATTTCTTGGGACTACTCCCATTTGAGATATTTGTATATATTGAAGTTATTACTGATATTATTAAAGTACCAGTATTTTTATAACCAAAGTTGTCCAAACACAAAAAATAAATATCCTTCATATAAAGAGCCTTGACTGTATATGAAATCTGTGTATCAATCCAAAACTGACCCGAAAGATGAGGGGGAGGGATAAACCTTACACCACCCCACCCCACAATGAATGTCAACAAGATACTGGCTATAAGAACACTGAAGACTCGGTAGAACAAAGATCGTATTGCCTATGATAGTTGGTGGTGGGGGGTGTTGACAAACCTAGGCACCATCCACACTCCTACACCACAATGAATGTCAACAAAATACCGACTATAACACTGAGCATCCGGAAGAACATAGATCGTATTGCCTATTGCCCAGAGGTAAGAACCTAGAAACACGAGGTAGTTTCCAATAAATAATGCCCCTTCCTTTTCCACAGCAAAAGAAATCAATCATGGCAGAGAGATCCTTGACCATCACCCGCCTTCGGTAGTTTGATCAAAATACAGAGCGATATTTCGTTTTTTTTTTTTTATACGGCCACATTTTGCCGTCGGGAGCAAATTTTGACTGCCCCAAACGTGTTTTCCTGCTATTCCAACCCCTGAATACAGCAACTTAAATGTGGTCCAATATAGTCTACCTTAGGTGGTGTACGCTACTCCTCATGATGTTTCTTTTGATTAGAGCTAATCCCACTTAACACTGTTGTAATGGAAGTAAATTTCTGTCCCATGACTGGTAAATAGTCCGATTAAGAACCAATAGCTAACTGCGTAACTATGTCATTACGCTTAAAACAGAGCTCAAAATTTGACCAAATATTTTAATATAACGTTACGTCATGGCTCACGATTTTATTATACCCAATTAATCAGTGCATAGCAGAATGTTGCAGAAAAGTAATTGCGTGACAATCGTGGCTATCCAAACAGATACAATAGCAATACCTTAAATCACTGTCCAAATAGGGAAGACTCCAGATTAAATGACCAGAGAGTGATTTCTTGGGACGTTGTTTCAGGACAAACTGATCCCGCAGTGAATATTCGCTTGGCCGCTACAATCACTGATAAGCATGACATCGGCGAGGCTTAATGAGTACGGCATATTAACTTTTTTTCTCCGACAAGTTAAATTCTCAAACATTTTTTTGAGGTAAAAGAAAAAATAAATAAAGACGTTTGAAGTATTTGTAGTTAAAAAATATTTCCTATTTAGTGTTAATGGGTATTAAAATGAGTAAAATGCATCATTTTGCCCGAAGCAGTCAGGTGTTAAGTAAACATTGAGCCAATGACTACGAGGCGTGCAGTCAACGCACGTGTTTTGGACAGGCATCCGTTACAGAGATAATTCGTAAGTAATTCTCTGTGAAACAGATAGGTTTCAGGAATATAGTGTGTTTAGGACTTCGATTTTTGCCTAATGGTTTGGATTGTTCGTACTTGGTTTTATTTTATTATTACCTGAATCTCAAACAACTGCCGCATATGCGGTTTATTTATTTTTTTCTATTTTAACCCAAGAGTAAAGCAACTTCCAATTTTCCAATCGTTTTGTTACCGAAATCCCACCTGAATTCCAACCATCCGATTAGGGACTAATGCAGCTGCATTCAAAAATAATAATCGATGCCTGAAAAATGTGGCACAAAGTACAGTAGAACTTGTATTAAGCAAGCACCCAAGGGACATTTAAAAATGCTTGCTTAAGGGAGGTGCTCTTTGACTTTGACTAGAGGTATCCAATATTGCCCAAACCCCTACCACAAAAAATAAAGATAAAGATTGCATATATTTTTTTTATTCATGTAGTAGGGCCTATAACAATAACAATACATTTCTTTTACTTTCATTATAGCGTCTAGCGGAGGGAATTAATCGCGGTGCCCGTTGCACGCGTTGAACAGGTGCGTGTTTAGTAGAGGTTAAATTACTTAAAAATCGCTCGGGGGGATTTTTTGGTGCTCGTTGAAGCAAGTGTTTGCTGATTAGAAGTGCACGCCCGAGCAAGTTACTGTAGTGTGACTCCAGACAAAATGTTTTAATCCATAGTCAATTTAGTACAAAGTCGCGGTATTCAATTTTAAAAAATAGGTTGCCAGGCAACGAAACATACGCCCACACAGCAGCCAAATCGTCCGGGCAGTCAACAAGAGTTGTTGCATTTTAAGTAATCATCAGAAAATCATAATTCAAACTCACCCATAACTACGGTGTAACTGTGATATAATCAAACGTTTTTTTAAATCAAATAAAATAGTGACCTCCAGAGGGACCACAAGCTAAAAAGGGTGATTTTTCGTACAATCAGGGGACATAATTCAGGAAGTAATGATCCGATGGGTGCAAATATCGATAGGAACCAAGATCTTTGGGTTATAAACATACATGTCAAGTTTCATCAAAATCGATTCAAAATTGTGACCTCTATAGGGTCAACAACTTTGATATAACATATTTTCACACTATTCGTGTACAAACGGCGGCCATTTTGTCCGTCAATTTTGGTCCGATTTTCACGAAATTCAAACTCTCTCTTCATTACCATGTAACGGTGATATAGTCAAACGTTTGACCTCCAGAGGGACTAAAGGCTAACAAAAGCGATTTTTCGGACAATCCGGGGACATAATTCAGGAAGTTATGATCCGATGGGCGCAAATATCGAAAGGAACCAAGATCTTTGGGTTATAAACATACATGTCAAGTTTTATCAAAATCGGTTCAAAATTGTGACCTCTATAAGGTTCACAACCTTTATATAACATATTTTCACACTATTCGCGTACAAACGGCGGCCATTTTGGTCCGATTTTCACGAAATTCGAACTCAACCTTCATAACCATGCAACGGTGATATAATCAAACGTTTTTTTTAAATCGGATAACAATTTTGACCTCCAGAGGGACCACAAGCTAAAAAGGGTGATTTTTCGGACAATCAGGGGCCATAATTCAGGAAGTTACGATACGATGGGCGCAAATATCAAAAGGAAGCAAGATCTTTGGGTTATAAACATACATGTCAAGTTTCATCAAAATCGGTTCAAAATTGTGACCTCGAAAAAGGTCCACAACCTTGATATAACATATTTTCACACTATTCGCGTACAAACGGCGGCCATTTTGTCGTTCAATTTTGGTCCGATTTTCACGAAATTTGAACTCAACCTTCATAACCATGGAACGGTGATATAATCAAACGTTTTTTTAAATCGGATAACAATTTCGACCTCCAGAGGGACCACAAGCTAAAAAGGGAGATTTTTCGGACAATCAGGGGCCATAATTCAGGAAGTTACGATCCGATTGGCGCAAATATCGAAAGATACCAAGATCTTTGGGATATAAACATGCATTTCAAGTTTCATCCAAATCGGTTCAAAATTGTGACCTCTACACTGTTCACAAGCTAAAAAACGTGATTTTTCGTACAATCAGGGGCCATAACCCATGAAGTTACAGTCCGATACATGCCAATATCAAAAGGAACCGAGATCTTAGGGTGATAAACCTAAATTTTAAGTTTCATTGAAATCGGATAAAAATTGTGACCTGTAGACTGTTCACAAACAATTGTGGACGGACGGACGTCCGGACGGACGGACGGACGGACGAACAGGGGCGACGACAATATACGTCCACATGTAAATGTGGGCGTATAAAAAGTAAAATTAGTGTTTTATTAGATTTCGGACACTTTATTTTGGCAACCGGATGAAATATTTTTTTTTGTTTTCACTTTACCTGTCTGCCCGAAAAGTCAGATTGCCTATGGTGCTCTCCCTCCAGAGAATTTTGGAAAATAGGGTTTGCACCTAAAAATGATGGAAAATTTCAATTTTGAAGCTGAATTTGCGATATTGGCGTATTATGATATTTGGATATGAACATTATAAACGTTTGGAGGAAGGAATACAACTTTATGGTACCTATAATGATTTATGAGAAAAAAGAAAAGTTCGGAATCGGGTTAGCATGCGACTTGTTTTAATTTCGAATATTATCACGGCATTTCGAGCTCCCAATTCATGCATGGGCGCCTAACTAATCTCACTAGCAATATATTATGGGCGCCCATGATCTCATCATTATGGGCGCCCCTCCCGAATCATACCGTTTTGAGCGCCCCATTGATCAAGTCATGTGCGCCCAACCAATCTGATTCGGTATTATGCATTATGTGCGGCTAAACATTTTAAGGCGCCCCACCAATCATTTCTTTATGGGCGCCTCTCTGGGATAAGGCACTCCACAGATCAAGCCGTTTTGGGCGCACAACCAATCTCACTAGCATTATATTATGGGCGCCCATGATCTCGGAATAATGGGCGCCCCTCCGGGATGAGGCACCCCACAAATCATCTGTTATTTACTATTTCATTTCAAATTAGTTTCAACTGGAACCTCGAATGTACATCCGAGGTTTGTATGTAGATGCCTATATGGTCAGATACTGGTACCTCGTTCGTCTAGGTTCGATCCTGTGGGGTCCTGGTCTAATAGCAAATCACTGTCCTTTTGATTCCCCTAAAGTTGTGTAAACTAGTCCATAATTCAACAAAATAGAGAGGGTAGAATTGGCGGCCATCTTGAATATTTAAATTTCCCCAAGGGTGCTAGGGTGGCATCATCCGGATTCTTAATCTACACATACTGAAGATATATAATCCATCAAAAAACATTAGGTGGACTATATTTCCAGGTTTGTCGACCTGCTGCCGGCCTAAATCGGAGCGGGCAAAGGGGATGGGGCATCTATGAAGGAGTCAGAAACGACGCCTTACGGGTGGATGATCTTCCATTTCATAATAAACATTATCCACACTTTCAGACCACACATAACGATTATCGCACTGTGATATATTGCGTTCATATTCGTGGGTAATGTGTTTTTATTTATTTATTTACAGAGCTAATAAAGTGTATGAAATGCTAAGCATGTATATACAACCAAACGGGTGAATTGATTAAATACATCCAAAGTAAATGCAAGTTAAAAAGAGGAAGTTGATCATACCGAATCTGTTAATATTAAACCGACCATTCGCTCCATTATCAAGACAGTAGTTGTCTTTCTTTATAGCAGGTTTATCCACAATTTGAAGTGTAAATATAGCTTCATTTGTTGCAGTAGAATCAGTCTCAGTCCACGTTAATTTATATTGACCAACATCCTGATGATGTACATCAGTAATTTGTAACCCAAACCCAAAGACGTCAGAACCGCTTTTGACTCTATATCCAGGCACAGTTAACATCTGATTCGCCCATGGTTGACTTCTTAATCTGTACCATTTGATATCAAAATCCGACGAACTTTGGTGTAATGAACCACGCATGACTGGAGAAAACGCCACATTTCCACCAATAGTTACATTTTTCACAAAAACCGTTTCATCCTCTATTAGTGTTTTCAAACCTACAATATACAATTAAAACGCACATGTATGTAGGCTATAACCTACCACAAATTCAGATTGTACCCGTTTTTATTCTTATTCACAAGATTGCCATAGACTTGCGTTGATCGTTTTTCGGTTTATTTTCGATGTACAGTGTAGTCAACCATTGGTTTTAAAAGGCAAGGGCAGGTGTCAGCCTTTTTGGAACAAGTTATGTTAGATCGCCCATATAGCCGTGTACGGGCTCGATCACAGTTAGTGGAGAGGAGGGGTCATAACCAACGCCGGATTAACCATGGGGCACAGGCCCCAGGGCCCACCACATTAGGGGGCCCCCCACAAAAATCTCAGTTGCGCGCCTCGAGCATGGTCGGACCGAGGACTCCAACGTCCGGTGACCTAGTGACGGGGCCCCTCCGATGCTTTGAGGGCCCTCCATCGGAAGTCCCTGGGGCCCCCTCAATCCATGGTGTGTTGCTATCGACATCCGAGAATTCGGTGTAATCCGGTGATGTAGGCTATTGTCGTGAGATCTTCTATCGCACCGACCATCGTCTAACTCGAATTATCGTATAACTCGAGTAAATTACACGTCCCCATCATTTCGAGTAGCGCGAATTTTGTCTCAGATTGACGTACGATTGTATATAAGCTGTAGTTGTTGTTGTTGTTGATATTTGTTGTGGGTATAAGCTGAATTTGATGAGATGCACACCATGATCACACGAAATATTCATATTTCGTGATTAAATCTCGTGTTACCATTTTGTTTGTCAAACATCGAGCCCGGCTTGGTCGTAACGTTACGGCCTCCATTCATCAAATCATCGTGGGAGTATAATACGATTCCGAATCAAGTAACCCCGTTATATATCACTGAGCGACTTCAAAATTAGGTTTGATGTCGCTCTGCCCACTTACAGTCCCCTCCTCATTTCATAGCACTGGCATGGATTGGTCCACTGAAATAGCGCCAGAATGCGCTAATTTGGTGGCAGAATGTATTTTTTTCTGGGGGAAGTACTTCTAAATGGCTCCAACACAAGTGCCTGAAATGCCAGGAAATCACGTTTCTGGCCTCCAATTTCTGAAAATTTCGTTGGGGGGGGGGGGGGAGAAAACCCCCAGACCCCCCTATGCGGCGCTCGCTGTCAGTGATCAGGGGCCCCCACATGTTCCAGGCCCCCGGGCCCCCACCATGGTTAATCCGGCGTTGGTCATAACCCGAAATTCCCCAAAAGAATTCAGGTTTAGGCTACTGACAACGGCGCCCATGTTCTTCGAGAGGCTAAGGAGCAGAGCTTACCTTGTATGGATTCCCCAAGAAACTTTGGAATATTTGACGGCCGCAAACGCATTTTCCTGTTATCCCAGCCCGTGAACAAGCAACTTCAAACTGGCCAAATATTGCTGTGGCGAATTTCGATCAACCAGTATATCGTTTACATGCCACGAAGATGGGACCGCTGGGGGACAATTTTGAAAATTTAACTGCTTTAAACGTATTTTCTGCTATTCCAGCCCATGAATACAGCAATTTCAATGTGGTCCAATATAGCTTACCTGGCTGACCTGAATCCCAAACAACCAACCAATTAATCGTCGTGGGGTATGGGGGACTCGTCCTCCCGGAGAAAGTTTTGAAAATTTAACCCCGCAAATGCGTTTTTCTGCCATTTTGCCCACGAGTTAGACAATTCCAACTTCGTCTATTGTAACCATGTCGCATAAAGTCGGGTGACTCCAGACAAATGTTTTAATCCATAGTCAATTCTGTACAAATTCGTGGTATTCAATTAAAAGAAAAGTAAAATTAGTGTTTGATTAGATTTCGGGCACTTTATTTTGCCCATCTGCTTGTACGCCTATGGCGTCCATAGGACTGCGTAGCTTTAAAGGTTAGAAAGTGCAACTGATGTTTACCATATACAAACTATTGTATATGTTTATTAGTGGACGATCAAATTGCCAGAGATAACTTCCAGTCTGAACCCAGTTTGACTTGTTGGTTTAGCTACAAAGCATTGGCGACAGAGAATTTCATAGAGGCATTGTCAATAGAAAGTGGGCGTGGCGTATTTTATAAAGTATTTTTCTTATTGCAAATGTTTATAAATGCGTGTAAATGTCTTACGAATCCTTATGAATGCCATTGTAGATACGTTCATTGCCCCCCCCCCCCCGTCATGCACCGCTGTGGCAAGGGGGAAACTACAATAATTACGAGGACGTTTCTCGGGCAACACGGAAGAAAGACCTGTAATAGGCAGATTGAGCTCTAACATAATGCATATTTAATTAACTTACATTGAACTCTTATACTCGAACTACTCCTGTCCGTAACTTTAACTCCTCCACCGTCTGCAATACATTCAAATCTGCCATAGTCGTCAGAACACTTGGCTACCAAAGCAACCGGGAATGTGGTATCAAGCGTATTGTTGACAGTGAAAAGACTACCTCTTCTGGTACTTCTCACCTCAACATTTATTCGTTGGGTATCTGTATGAGTCACATCACATGTTATCTGCAATTTTTCGCCTACACCTAATCTTGTCCTGTCAATGGATACTGTGGCATCGATGTACGGAGACTCTGTAATAGAAATAAGTATTGGAATTGTGCCAAGATGAAGCCATTTGCATTTTGATAACAACTGCAAATAGACATATCGACTCGAAAAGGTCAATAACACGATAAAAACACAAACTTGTCTATCGTCGACCTTTTGTCTGACCAGAAATAAAATAAGCAACACTAAAAACTAAACTATACATGATTCACATTCAGATTTGATCGTATTCGCTTAAATCAAATCCTTTCTCGAAACACTCTGTGTGTTCTGAATAAATCGGAAATCTTTTTTCATTTAGATTTATTGTGCCCATATTTGTATTTTATTCTTTGCTTAGTACCAAGGAATCCCGATTTGCATTTCGAGCCTCGCATTATCAATTAGGACATAGGGTAGCCTGTCAAATTTCGTACGTTTTCGCCGGTTCCTTCGGTTTTTCTCCATATTATTCAATCTGATAAAAACACAAATCTATATATCGTTTCGTTTTTTATACGCCCCTATTTTTTACCTTCTGTTACAAAAGTCTTATCCGGAACAATGGAATATACAATTCTTACCCGTAGGAGTTGGATTTATTTGTTTAGACATGGCCCCATGGAAGCAGGTCCACAGACCATCATTTTTTGATTCTTTCATCATCAAAGAAACGCTGATAGTACCAGCAGTTGTGTTGACGTCATATGTAGGATTACCAACCACTGCTGCATTATTAATTGTACACCCGCCAGCATCGTATGGTGGCGAACAAGAGAAACGGTTTTCTCCGTTATACACCCATCTCACCGTATCTGTTATTTTGCCTATATTACAAGTTAATCTACCTTGGCGGTTATATCTCAGTGGTTCTGGGGAAGTTGTGGTTGTTATTTCACCTTAATAAAAAAAATAGCAGTTAATATACATATATGGACTCCAAACAAGGTTGTTCAACTACGGAACCCTGGTTATGCTAGTGCGTCAATCCACCACTCACACAAATCAGGAACACATTTTGCCCATTCTCGGTTTTCACTTTTTGTTGTAATGTTAAACACATCACAATTAAGCACAAACTGCTTGAAAATCGCCCTTTATTAAACGACCATATTGGTGTCAGTCATTATCACATATGTGATAGAACTATTATAACACATTCCAAATATAATTTTACCACAGAGATCATTGTTACGATAGATGCGTAATAAAGGTATTATGAATTTGAAGTGTCGAACGCAAAAGGAAAACACGAGTTATCCCTCTATCTATATAACTGACTGAAGTGATAACAGATACATGGGCGAATTTCTGCTCACTAATAACTCTTTCGAAGACGAATTAGTTTTTTCTACAATATTTTGCTATGCACTGGTTAATTGGGTGTACTAAAATCGTGAGTCATGACGTATCGTTATGTAAACATATTTGGTCCAATGGAACTATAACAGTGTATGTTTAAAGCGTAATTAAATTGTGGTTAGCTATTGGTTGTTAATTTGACTATTGATCTGTCATAATTTGGAACATAAATTGCTTCCATAAAAGCAGTGTTTAGTGGAATTAACTCTAATCAAACGAAACACTGCGGGTAGTATGAGTTACACCATGAGTTACTGAGTACAATAACATCCAATACGTGTTAAAGTGAGAAAAACAAACTGCCATTTTGAACTCTTAATGCGATCGAACTTTTGATAGCATATATACAAAGCTCAGGAGTCAATGAAGGGTTAGGTCACCAGATATAAGATAAAAGATGAAAATACGAACAAAACGAAAGTAAACAAAATCGAAATTCAAAAACCGACTATCTAACATCTGTCAATAGGAGAAGGTTTAAAACCAAAAACGTTTTTGAAATTGGAATCAAAATAGCCCGTGCATATCGATTTGACAGCACGTATGGTTGGGGGGGGGGGGGGGGTCGGGGGGCGACGAATCCGTTGCTAATTTGCTCTGGGCTCAAATTCGATGGCCTAAATCATTCACGGGGTCATGCTGGTTAGTTTGATTCCATACACATACGTGTGAGTTTTCCATACACATACATGTGAGTGCAGAGCGGTGACAAAGCGTAATTCGCCCGGGCCTAAACTCAATAGCCTAAACATTCACGGGGTTCAAATTCGATGGTCTAAAACATTCACAAGGTCTTCCTGGTTACTTTGATTCCACCCACAAACACATGAGCAGTGCCGGACTGGTGGGTCGAAGACCCACATATCAGGTCATTGACCCAGGTCCACAGAAGTACGCGCCGAAGACGTGTCACGAGTGCGCTACAGGGGCGTGGTGAGAATGAGTTCATGAGTAGCCATACTCATGCGCCAAAAAGTTTTTGCGCCAAAATCACAATCAAATTACTCAAAAAATGAAAAACATTTGTAAGTGGAAAAATTGTTTCATCTGACCCAATTAAAAAAATTTTGAAAGAGTCAAGTTGGAAAATTTAATCATATTTTATTACCGTATTTCTTGTCTCGGATTGCTGGAGATTGCGTTTCTGGGCTTCTAATTTTCGAAATTTTCATGGGGGAGGGCCCCCCGGACCCCCCGCCGCGGGCTCGCGCCTTCGGCGCACGCGGTGGCCGGCTTCGCCGGCCACAGCTCCGCGGTCAGTAAAAGGGTTTTTGTGCCAAAATCATTTTTGTTACTCATAATTTCTTCTCAATAATTGCCCTCACCACGACCCTGGTGCGCTAACGGCGCTCGAGCGTCCGAGGGGCGTCGAGGTGAAAATTGACAACCGCAATCCCATTTTCCAAGCATTTCAGACCAAAGCAGAAGAAGGCAAATATTTGATTTCCGGATACAATTAGCTAACAGTATGACCTAAGAAAGAGTACTATCATTAGATGAATTTGAGATTCTCTTGGGTGTCAAAAACAAAGACATTTTTTCTTTCTTCTTTTTTCTGAGCTTAGGCCCACCTGTCCGTGACAGGTTGACAGGTGGGTCCAGTCCGGCACTGCATGTGTGTGCAGAGCGGCAACAAAGTGTGATTCGCCCGGGCCTAAATTCAATGGCCTAAAACATTCGCGTACTGGTCATTTTGTTAACACACATATTATATGTGCTTGTAGATCGTGGCGGCGAACCAGGGTTTTACAACATACACATAATATCCATACTTATACATATCTTTGATTTTATTTATATGGAAAATATAGTCACAGGGAGAGGTGTTTTTTTTTACTTCAAGTAATCTGCAGAATAGTGTTCTAAGCTGTGGCCTCCATGGTCGCCAATGAACGCCGGGCTACGACGTTTGTTTTGAACATGCTCATATGTTCTGGAAAGCTGCGAGAACGTGATGGGGTCGCAGAGGTCCTTACTGCGCTGCTACGGCGACAAAATATGGTTTCAGATCACCATAAGCGTGGTAAAAACGCGAGATATCGTTTTGTGATCTCCATTGTCGCCAATGATTGCTGAGTCACGGCGTTTGCTTTGAGTATGTCCAAAGCAAACGCCAATGTTCTGCCATATGACCTGGAAAGCTGAGAGAACGTGATAGGTCGCGAAGGTCGCGAGATGAGCGTGGTAACATCTCTGTGAACGTAGTACACACGCAGTACACACGTGGCAAAGACGCTGCGAAAATAGTAACTTTTGCAACTGTGCCTTCATAGCGTCTTCACCACAACTCTCACGTATCGACCGCGACCTCACCAAGCGTTCTGAGTCCTTATGGCGTTGTCATGGCGATGTTACGATGATTCCACCACTGTTGCACGATTGCATCACGACCTCATGGGGCTACCTACCTCTAAGCATGGCGATGTTATAAGGTTCCCACTACGTGTATGGAGTTCTTAATACGACTATGGCGCGGTTACCAAGCTTGCATTACTCGCCTATGGCGACTATGCTTTTCATGTACGGCTTGCTTTGAAAACGGGCGATTCAAAGGTCATATTGAAATTTCGAAATAAAAATCCTACCAGCTTATATAGTCGCCGTGATCACGTGGTGGAAACGCACGTGTAGTCCAGATAAGACGTGTGGTTTAGCGACGCGGGTTCGCGATGACCGCCGTTGCCAACCTTATAGATCTCAATACAAACGCCATAAGCGCGGAGAGATCGTGACGAGCCCGCAGCGAGAATGCTCTATAAACGCACAGGTCGCAGTAAGAACGCGACTTTTTTAAGTTTGTAATTCTAGGACATTTTGCTGCGTTGTGTTCACGCTAGTTCAGCTCTGAACGTCGGTCTCATTACACTCACCCTGAACGTTCAGAAACTGTCCCATTCAATCAATGTCGAAAGAAAATTGGCGCCCCAGTCAATTTTACTGGGCAACTTTTCACTGTTAAACGACGGGGTGTCAATCCGTTCTCCAATTTTTTTTCGACATTGATTTAATGGTACAGTCCCTGGACTATGTTCACGCTTGCCGACGACCTTGTGTATTTCCAGTCCGCCGTTAGGTCTCAGAGCGCAGTAGGGTCACCGCTCCGGTCTGACGGGGGCATTATGCAGGACGGGTGGCCTGCCCTTGAAAACGCCTAGTCTTTCGGTTGGATTGAAAACTGTGTCGCATGTTCACCAATGGCAGCATGAAAAAAAAACGTAGGGTGTAGCGCAGCTGTCCGGGCAAACTTTCCCTCAAAGCCACTGTATGGCGCATACCCGTCTGAACTAGTAAAGATACCGTACAAAAGAGCAGGATTGGTTAATCGAAAGTATGACGCCATAGGCTAATAGCCGCTCTTATGACCTCAATTACAGGCTGGTTATGATGTCATTTTAATAACTGTTATAGTCATTAAACATGCATTATGCAAGGGCTAAATATGCCCATTGCCGGTCTTTCTTTAGGCCTGAAATGTTATCTAAATCATTAAAGATACATTATGTAAGATATAGATAAAGAACTAGCCATTCTTGCTATAATAGTTAGAAAGTAGATAATGTAAAATGAATAATTGGAAAATGTCATTCAAATTACTCTATTGCAAGCGCAAGCGAAGATATTAGCCTTTGAAGGTTTCACAGACGTGTGCAATAATTTCAACCACCGACCTGGTTGATCGAAGCTAAGTCTCGTGCCTCCATATTTGATTAAATCAAAGTATCGCTGAACTGTTTCAATCTATTTAATATCGGAGAAATCTGATGCCATCGAGGGTTGATTAAGGCCCGGATCAGTTAATTAATGTCTAATTAATACGTTAGAAAACATTTCAGGCCTAAACAAAGACCTACAATAGGCAGATTTAGCTCTTGCATAATGCATGTTAAGGTAAACATTAATAAACGTATCCAGATCATAATCTGCGATCTTTAGTGGATTATGATCCGATTTACTGCATAATTTTCCTTACTGATTTCATTATTAATTGGATAATCGAGGCTATGATTTTTGTCGTACAGACATTATTAATGATGATCGAAGCTAGGCGGAAATTTCAGTCGCTTAATTCTCGGTACATAGAGAATCAATTTGACTGAATAATGTATCTTTAATTTATCCAGACCATAATCAACTCTCGACGCCATCGTTAGTCTGCGATGTTTACTTGCTGCTCAGCTTTCATTCATAATTTACTCATGAAATGGATAATTGAGACTATGTTGTTCAGCAAAAAGCCTTTACATTATCTAGTTTTTTTTTACTATTGTGGTGAGAACTGCCAAGTTGTTATCTAAACTCCCATAATGTACCATTATCAACTCTGGATGTCATCGCTAGTCTGCGATGTTTACTCGATTAGGATCCGATTTGCTGCTCAACCTTCATTCATTATTTACTCATGAAATAGATAATCGAGACTATGCTTCTCATCGTACCGACTTTAGTAATGATGATCGAGGCTAGGCCAAAAATTCAATCGCTAAATTCCCGGTTCAGAATGATCAAGGAACTGAAATTTTCAGCAAATTCCCTTTACACTATCTAGATATTTATTATTGTAGTGAAAACTGCGAGCTCTTTATCTAATCTCCGCCTCCCTCCCCCCCCCACCAAAAAAAAAATAAACCCCAACCAAATATATATAGGAGTGGGGGCAATGTTAGAATATTTCTTTACCAATTACATATAGGCCTATACTGTACAGTATATTTTTAAAATGTCTAGGCTAAAGTCGTTTATGTAATTAAAAGTGAATATGGAACGTGCAAAACCGGGATCGAGGGTGAGCATATTCTAAATTTTCGTCTTTGTCATTGTGGAGGGTTTCTGCTCGAGGAGTTCTCTCTCCCGGGCGCTAGAATATATTTGAAAAACTTACCGTAATTCGTGCTTTCAAGATTATAACCAAATTGATTCATTGGCATTTAGTGATAGAACTGGAATATACAGGTCAGAATTCTATGGAATACAATTACTGCTTATAATTGAGCGACGTTTCGACTATTCTGTTCTAGTCATTATTGCTTGATAATAACTAAAGAAGCTTCGGCGAAACGCCGCTCAGTTATAAGCAGTAATTGTATTCTACAGAATTCTGACCTGTATATTGCAAAAGATAGATTTGCTTACCAAATCATCAAAAATATCATTAACTGGAGATTAAAGAAGGACCCCAAACTAAGTCAGAAAATTGATTCAGTTGGGCTCCCTCGTTGAAATCGGCCATGCATGTTTCGGTCGGATTATAAATATTAGAATAAATTAAATACAGATAAAATACTAACCTCGAATACATTTTATAGTGGAAATAAGAACGACTGTCAATACTGTAGCTCTGCAAACATTCATTTTTTCCCTATTCCACATCAATGAAGGTATTTTGACTAAAACACGGCTGCCCGGTTACACCCTGTTGCACAAAAGACCGTTAGATGTTCTACGTGTGGACAGTAACGTACCCACTGTTGAGCAATCTTTGTATACATCATTGCGAAATAATAATACACTGATCGTTTTTTGTTTAAATAGTGCTATCGATAACATTGTTTTGGGATAGGAATAACCATGACATCAAAATATTAACTTGACGGTTTTAGTTAGGTATGTCCGTCTCTTTCACTCAAGGGAAGGCGTGGATCCGGGGGCGGGGGGCAGTGACATAGTTGATTTTCATTTTCGTTTGATTTGTTACTGCTGTAGTTCACATATCTGCTCTTTAATAGATGATATAAACATGATTTATGCATAGTCTCCGCTCAAACAATCCAAGGTTGCAACATATTTCCCTTTGCTCCAATGGATCCGGGCCTGGCATCATATCAATGTAGTAATTCTATATATCAGACCACACCCTAACTACAAACACGTTATTGTATAGATTATCGCGCTGACAATGCAAAAGATAACGAGGTATGTGAGAAAAATGTTATTGGTACCCACAGTAGGGTTAGGGCAACCTTTTATTCGCACTCTGTATTGGTAGCGTTAATGAGTCAGGGCAAGAGTTCGGCCATGCAATTCATAAATACAGTACATGTATATACGAGGTATTCGTTATTGAAAAACATTGGCTATGAATAAAATAATATTAATATTTTGTATAAAAAAAAATAAAAAAAATGTATATGAAAATATAATGGTTGTTTTTACTATTAAGTAAGGCACCCATTTTGTTGTGGGTCTAGATTTAGGTGCACCATTTGCAGGTTTGCACCAGCGTAAATCCGGCACTGGAATTAAAACTCTGTGGTTCCCTCTTTCCTTAATGACCTAAGCACGTCCCTGGTTAATTAGGTCGTGTGACATAAAAAGGTAGTGTACGAGGTCCCATGTGCACATTTGGGTGCACCTGAAAGAACCTTTGACAGCTGGAATTCGATATAAGAGTAGGCCATAGCGTCTCTATCTGTGTCCGTCTTCATTAGCACAATCGTTGAAGAAAATGGGAAATTAAACCTCATTTCATTTCTACCTGCTACAGCTCTATATATGTGTAAACGCGAGGTCGCCATAGATATTTGACCTCGGTATTTACCCTCCTTGTAGTGGACTATTTCTTTGACTGTCAACCGGTCGTAATACTCTCGACTCGATCGACTAATAAATTTGCTGATTGCTAGCTTATTCTCAGTCCATTTCTTACAAAATGTTAGCATATCCATGATGACCGCTTGTTTGTAAGTACATTGAATTATTTGATCACCACCGCCTCTATCTGTAATGTATTGTTATAGGGTTCTATGTTCCCCCCAAAATAAGCAAATAATAAAATATTTGTTGAACGAATGGACTTAAAGAAATAACCTTCAGACACAATACCAGCGAAGCAGAACAAACTTTCCATTTCGCAAGCCCCTGGAGCACCTACGCAAAACTTTGATATCATAACAAAAACCATCACTAAGTCCAGTGTACTACCATGGATCTTTTTTCAGGCGTGGAAAGCGGGTCAAGCAAATCCGGTCGCCACATCCTACGTATGGCCCATGCACTCTCTTCTTACTACACAGTATAATAGCATTACTTTTAATAGCTTCCTTTTCACGTTGTGTATTTTCTTCTTCTTAAAGCGGTAATTTCATATTTTCCAAGAAAATCAAACCATATTTATTTCTATGTCTTTTGCTTAATAGGTTTTTCAACACACTAACCAAAGACATTATTTTCACACTTACAAATCCTTCACATAATAATAACACAATTACCTCCCTTGTTTCCCATTCCCCACCATGCATAAGTCGAGAACTCAATTTTACGAATAGGCTTTACCCTGCCCTGCTTGATCATAATATAGCACCTTTGGTATCTGAAGTAAGGTCATAAATGGAATGCGATTTGGCACGTAAACTTCCAAGAATTATTTCAGAATAATGTATTGAACATTAGCCTTGTCAAGGCGCGTTTTTGTGAGGAGGGATTTAAACAACGTCCTCTTTTGTCTTATCGCCATTTAATACTATCTTAACACTACTATAATTACGGATATAGTTATAGTGATAGTGAATCCTCCTTTTAATTGTACCTCTATTGGGTTATGGAGAGACAGACTGTACAAATGTTCTGCTAACTCTCACAAAACAGGTGGAATTTATAGGGAGGCCTCGAGATTCTTTTTTTATCCTTTTGTTCACAAGAATTTGCTCCTAGTAATGAACTGAAATGCAAGGGACTTTTCAAAACCAGTCCCAAATAATTAAAAGCTCAGTTATACATGTATATTATCCTTTACTATCTGATACGTTTTCGTGTCTACGGCGCTCAATTCTATTATGGCACCATTCTTCCACTCCTCTGTGGTCTTATACTATCACATCACTATTATTTTCACGGTTCTAGTGTACCACCTAGTTAGTAGTACCCCTAGGGCGTTAAGCGACAGGCTGTACTACTGTTCCGACAACTCTCACAAATCATGCGAAATTGGCAGCCATTTCGGATCATCTCGTTCACAAGAATTTTACCCCCCACCACCAAGCAATGATTTCAAACGCCAGGTTATTGACTCAAATTGCCCAAATGTTCTTCCCTTCGGATTACTTATTGCCACAGCCACCGCTCCCACTTGGACCATTGGCGCATATATTAGTTAAGGATAAACACTCTTGTGTCTTAGAAATCATTTAGACGGCATCACGCTTCGTTCTATGAGTATGAAGAACAACTTGCTAAATAGTTTCTTCCACATTTTATTTTCGTGTCTGGCTTCACTTATCTTCCATGGCATCTGATTATTGGGGGTAAGGGCCCAAAACATGTACATACCAAATATGTCAGTAAGTGATTAAGTAGTACAGAGATATACTTAAATTTCGGTTTGCGTCAACTTGTTTTGCTTTACGGGATTCCCCCAAAACGGCATAAGCAAGGAACCACTTAACTCCACTGGATAAATCATCAAATGAAAGAATGGTCAAAAAATATAAATTTAGAGACCAAAATTGCTACTTTATGATAAAATAGTGAAGAGTTGTGCAACTTTGTAAATTGGGATTCTGCGTAGCATATTTGTGGGGTAATGAAATGCCCGAAAATGGTTTAAGAGAGCATCAGAAAACTATATCCTACACAAGTGTGACCTTGACATCATGATCCTAATGGGAGTTGCTAATTGGAGGCCGGTTGGGGATGTTCGGGTATTTCCGGAGTCCAAAATGACCTACCATTAGCATCTCCCGATTCTAATGCATGGCGTCAGTTTCCGGCACTTCTCTTAAAAATTGACGAATTTATGTTTGTCTGAAGTTGTACCTGTTAAAGGAAATGACTTAAAACCCGGAACTTTACCCTCAAAATGTCATTCAGTACACCCACCGCTAGCGACTGGACTATTTGATCTACTAGCATATTAGTCATGAGATGATAATACTGGATACATTTCGCGAAAAAAACACAAAATTAAAATCTGAAACGGAATTTAGACATGCAACCGCCGCACAGAGGTAGGGCCTCAGTTATAGAACGTGTGTTTTCAACTTTACTTAATTGTTCCATCATTAATGCTACAGACACGGTGATATCAATAAACACCATCCTGTGGGTTAGGTTGGCTTCAAGTCCATAATGGAAATCATTGTAAGCTCATGATATTATAATAATTTCATGGGATTTAGTCCTTTTTACATAGAAAGGGCCAAGAAAGTATAAAATCAGACCTTAAGCGGCATTTTCCACAATGATTGACATCATTCATTAAAAAGATGTGTCTATCAAGAATAGCTTATACAATTAGTTATCAAGAATAGTTATCAAGACAAGGCTATACAAGTTAACAATTCGTTATCAAGATTAGGCTATACAATTAGTTATAAATAATAGATTATACTGTTAGTTATAAAGAATAGGTTATACAATTAGCTATAAATAATAGATAGTAGTGTTAGTAATAAATCATACAGAATAGGTTATACAATTAGTTATAAATAATAGATTATACTGTTAGTTATAAAGAATAGGATATACAAATGGTTATAAAGAATAGGTTTTACTATTAATTTCGGTCAGGAAATATTTAAATGATTACAATTATTGGTATAAATTAAATAAAGATAAATTCTACCAATTTCATACAAGTAAAGACAAATACCCAGATTGAAACGATGTAAGCATTTATCTTTTTTGTAACATAATTTATCTTGGATTTATAAGGCAAAATTCTTTTGAGTCGTTTCAATACTTAACGCCCAGGTTATACTCTGCAGTCTGCCGTGTCAAATACTGTTTAGATTTGTTATGTATGGAAAATATTGTCACTGTTGAGAAATCTCTATATAGAATTGCGAAATAATAAACCAAAGGTCGATTTTTGTTCAAATAGTGATATCGATAGTGGGATAAGAAGAGCTGTGGAATATGATATAGCTACTGTGCGAAAGAATGCAGAAATGTTTGGCTAAAGCTGTAGGATAAAAAGGCCTATCTTTTTTGTTTATTTAGTCGGATAAATCTTTATTTCGTAATGACCAAAATATATATTACATGAAACACGTATTTAAATAACCAAGCATGATAGTTTATATTGTGTCAACAAAACAAAGAAGAGAAAATTAAATGAAATACAAAACATGAATTTGATAGGGGCAAGGTTTCCACACATACTGTGATATGCTTTATTTTATGCAACCAATTAAAGTGGGTAAGAAGGTCAAAACATATTTGATAGGGGCAAGGTTTCCACACATACAGTGGCAATGCTATGCTTTATTTTATGCAATCAATTAAAGAGGGTATTTCATATTTTCTAAGAAAGTCAAAACATATTTATTTCTATGATTTTTGTTCAATAGGTTGTCAACTCACTATTATACTGTACAATCTGAGGCATTATTTTCCACACTTTAAACATCTTTCACATCGCAAATAATAACACAATTACCTCCCTTGTTTTCCCATTCCCCCCACCCCATGCAATAGCTATCTTCAGACGTTTGAATTTGAAGTTGAAAATTATATTTTTGCCAATTTCCCAACTGGCAATAGTGAATTATAAGATTTATTGGATTATTCTTTAACAAGGTAGGACTGTTTATAGATACCATCTATTTTAAGGCTTTATTTTAATATATTTTAAAAATATAACTTAAAAATAAGAAATTGCAGCTTTAATAAAATAAAACTTAAACAATTTACGCACTTTAACTTAAAATAGCATTATGCAAGAGCAAAATCTGATTTTTACAGGTCTTTCTTTAAGCCTGAGATGTTATCTAAATAATCAATTAGACATTAATTAACATATTCAGACCACAATAAACTCTTTATGTCAAGACTAGCCTTCGATGTTGGCAGATTAAAATCGTATATGCCGCTTAATGGCGGTTGATAATTAAATCAATCAAGTGGATAATCGAGACTATGCTGTTTATATTAATGATTTGAGTAATGATGACCGAGGCTATGAATATTTCAAAAGCTTTTTTCTCGGTTAATAGTGAATCAATTTGACTGAAATTTTCAGCAAATTATCTTTACACTATCTAGTTTTTAACTATTGTAGTGAGAACTGCCATCTCTTTATCTTATCTCCCATAATGTAACTTTAATATACCCTAACTCATTAGATGTATTAGCGTTTTACCTGTAAACATCTAATCGAGTTCCCCAGTCATCTACAGTCTTTCAGTATACCAATCATCAAAGAACCAGTTGTCAGAGAATACCCCGTCAACTAGTTACTATACTTGCAACCTTAAACTGTGCTTGGAGTAAGACGGAAGACATCAGTAGAGGAACCATTTCTACCCGTCAACGAATACACTTACACTTGGTAGTAGCAACACGACAGGATTAACCGACAACTGGGAATCCTGAAATGTTTAATTGGTAAAACATAAACACCATTGCATCTATTACAAAGAGGATGGGTGACATGTTCTTCTCGGAAACAATGAAACGAAGTTCAAAACATGTGAAAATTAGCATACACACCCACATGTACCATAGACCTTAGCCAATAACCCTTATGATCAAGGCGTTTAACGTCCAAACGAGGTCATTTCTGGACTAACATATGGTTTAATTTTATTTCAATAATTCGTTTGCGCGTAGGGGTCTTTAACAGTGTGAGGAAACCGGAGGACCCGGAGAAAACCCAACAGGTTGAACAGGCGATCTTTGTCACGTACAACCGGGGATTCGAAACCACGCCATTCGGCCATCCAATCACCCGTTATGATCATGATTTACGTTGACTATTTCATAAGACGCCAGTAAAGCTTTGAAGCATCTCCGGATCAAGAGAGGTTAAGATGGATATCCCCAAAAATAAATAAAACACCAAATACATACCTCAGTTAATAATCCTAAAAGGTGACTACGGAGATAAAAGGAAGTATTCCACGACCAATCTAGCTATTTCAGGTGTGAAATGGATGGCTACTCCAGAAAGGAATACCACCTGCACAGACATCAGTTCCAGTCTACCAGAGAGTAAACGGTAAACCGGCGCCCCGGAAACAGTATCCACGGTCAACTAACCCAGTAATCAAGGCATCTCCAGAGAGAGAGAAAAAATGGGGTTTAACGTCCACTCGACACAAACTAGGTCATTTTGGGACTAACATGTTTAATTTCATCGAAATGATTCGCTTGCGCGTAGGGGTCTTTAGCAGTGGGAGGAAACCGGAGTGCCCGGACGAAACCCACGAGGTTGAGAAGGCGCCCCTATCTCCATGCCACGTACGCTTACACCAGGGATCGAAAGCACAGCCGCAAGCCAGAGGTGACCGGCCAGCTAGAGGTGGAAGCGCGGCACCCTAGACCACTAGCCCCCTCCTCCCCAAGGCACCTCCAAATATCCCGATCTATGTTTATATATTAAGGACAAGATTTTGGGACTTGAGGTAAAAGGGTAAAAAAAACTCCATGTTAGAACATCCATTAAAAGTATTTCAAGTTGAATATTGTTTGGAGGGATAGTACTGAGAAACAAACCGTTATGGTATAAGGTAAAAAAACCCACACTCTTCAAGAGTTGCCAGTATTTTTTTCTATTTGGGGGGGGGGGGGGGCGGACACAATGCAGGGGCGGATCCAGAGGGGGGTTGGGGGGTTCAACCCCCTCCCTGCTCAGCTACATAAAAAAAATAATGCCTTGCATCAATGAAATTACATCACAAAGTGATCCTACATCAGTATAAAATGATTTCTCTGTTTAAAAAGCTCAATTCGTATGTATGCCTACGTAATTTAGAGACGATGATGGTAGATATCCGTAACAGAAACCTGGCAAACCCCCCTCCTGCAAAAATTCCTGGACCCGCCCCTGAAATGTATCGCGACCTTGACATCAATTTTTATAACGAATTAATACGACGACATTGTGATTTGATTTCATTGATAAAGCATTAATTGTGATATCACATATATGTCTATATCATTATTTCATGCTCTGAATGGCCATCCCATTTCATCATCTGACGATAAAGGATTAAGCTCACGATACCATTCTCATAAAACGTGTTGCCTTAAAATTTTATCTAGCTGAGCAGGGAGGGGATCCACCCCTGAGGAAAGGAACAACATCGTAAAAGAACCTTGCCCGGGGAATATTACCTTCATAGCACAATGCAGTGTGAATAGTAAATTATAGAAAATAAGTCAGACCCCCTTTATTTCTCTTTTATTCAGACTGATCAATAAATATATGCTTACAAATAACAATAGTGTTGTGCAAATATAATTTTTCAGAGAAGTTTCCTGTGCATTGGTTCATTGTATCATATCTTGATAATAGTTTGAACCTTTTAATTGATATTTTGGCAACGAAACTATATTTGGCATGCTTGTTTATTTTGCTTTAGTGGTTTTTCTATAATATACCTATAGTGATTAGTGGGATTTGTATATAAAATGTAGGCCTATACTAACAATACACAGAATAGATTCAAAATTAATAGTCATGTTTTCTTAATCGACTATAGAAAGATATAATTTCAATTTTGAAAAAACCCATTGACGAGATAAACGAATCTGTATATAGTTACAATTTGATTGAAATGTGATCTATAAATAAAATTCAAATGAATATATAATTTGTTTACAACGATTTAATATCTATTACTATTACAGGAGAACTTTCTCGTTGTGTACTAACGACTAAAGAAGAACAACCATCTTAGAAAATATTATAAAATCTTATGCAATCCGCGATTGTGTCAGTCGGTGCAGATCCCGAGTGTGGGGTGTAGTCCATTAAAGAGATTTTAGTATGATATGCTGCCTCGCCATAGCCGTACAGACTCTGTCAGCTGCACCCACACCCCTCCCATTAGTCGGGCAATCAGACTTTTCGAGTAGACAGGTACTATACCGGTATATTAGATTCGAAATTCTAACGTGCTATCGTCTAATTTCGAACTTCTATTCATGTAATTTCTAAATTAAGACAATGTATAATCCAACTTCTTTATTTGCTCAGTGTAAATTTTAATTCTATTTTATCTTATTTCTAGTATTTAGATGAAACAAGCCTTCTTAAGTTTTTACCTCGACAAATGGGATTTAATAAGCTCTCTGTACAAACTAGGTCACTATGGGGCTAACATACACGTATGGATCAATTTTATTTCAATAATTGTTCAAGTGAATAGCGATGACGTTTTTATTTCTGATCCCGTCATTATACCAACCTGACTAACTTATTGATAGTTTTTTCCACCAATATATTATTCAAGTTACATAAAGCGAAACGGAATTTCATAGATAGCAGTGTTCCTGACGAAATTAAACAAAAATGAAATGGGGTTTATCATCCTACTTTTCGACACCAACTGGGATACTTAAAGGACAATATTGGTGTCAGTCATTATCACATAATTATTATGTGATAGAACTGGTTAAACACTTTCCAAATATAATTTTAACACAGAGATCTTTTCTACGATAGATGAGTTATAAAGGTTTCACGAATCGGAAGTGACGAACGCCAAAGGAAACACGAGTAATCCCACTATATAACTGACTGAAGTGACGAGTGATTACGACCACATTTCAATGTGGGCGCATAAAAAGCAGCTTTTATGATTTTCATTTTCGTCACCCTGTACCAATGTGTTTCGTGGCCTTCCATCACAGGAGGAATCAAATAGCGCTCCCGGCAACAAAAATGGGACATTTTTCAATGAAAATATTCCTGCTGATTCAATATTTCTTGACGATACAATGATAATACGTTAATTAATAATATGACGATATGATAATTTCACAGGTTGGTGGTTGTAAATTACTTGCAGGTCCGGGCTCCTCGGTCAGTAAAAAGGGCCACTCCGACACGGGAGCCCGGGCCGGTTCCCGGCCCCAATCCGCCCCTGCATATAGGGTACACGACTTTAATAAATACTTCACATTATACAATCACGTGACTTAACTTTAAATGTAAGAGTCAGTGGCCAAGTCCGGCACAGTGACTTAAAATCTCATTGATCAAAGTAGTAGAATAATATATGGACAAAGACGACAATCTGTCGGAGTTTTATGTTAAATACCTACCCTATACTTTGCCGAACCGAAGACACCTCGAAGGCCTAATGCACAGACCATATATATTTAAAAAAAATACACAAAAACAATTACTGACAAATATATTCGGTAAGTTTTATATTTCATTTAGGAACTATATAGAAATCCGTTGTCTTTTTCTAACATTATGTCTCTTTTATAAAAAAAATATTATACTTTAGTATCAAAATCTTTCCTAACATTATTATCAAAATATTTTCCTTTCTTAAATTAATGTTTTGATCCCAAAATTTGTTTAGAATGATTAAAACTTCGACGCAGAATCTGTTTTTAAAACAGATTGAAGATGTAATCAAAAGATATTATTAAAAATAAAGAATATATAAAAGGAACTAAGAAGTGGTGGTGTGTGACAGTAGCAGCAAAGGGGCCACGACTTTGGGACGGCACAGAAAGTGGGGTTTGGTAGTTCTTATATCTACGGCTTAGGGGTATTTCCTTGCGAATACAATGCTTTTATTTGGAGTAAATTTTTGATCGATGAATTAGTTTGAATAGGGTTTTAGTTATCATCAAATTAACCATGCATGAATAGTACCTTATAATATTTTGCAGATTTAAAATTGAACTAATTCTATTTCCTACTGACAATCCATGTTTCGCACCTTTCGCACTCCTTGAAAAGCAAATATTCATCATTTATGATCAATAAACGTTTGATGTCATTAAAAACCTTAATTCATATAAATCGACAGGCATCAGTTAGCCTGTAGACCGATTTAGCTAATAATGGCCTATGATATTTTGCTAGGCTAAGCACCTTAAAGATTTTGCAGTTTTTAAAAATTGATATACATGTAATTATATTCCGCACTGTCAGTGTATATTTTCGTACCATTGGTGACCCTTGCAAAGCTTCCTGGAGAACCAAATATTTATGATCGCTAAAACCTTGGTCCTTGGCGCCTCTTGTCGAGTCAGAACATATTGAAATTCTGTATTCGGTTAAAATATTAATTCAAATATATGTACAGACAACAGTCACTGGCCTACTCATAGGCCTACGAGTCAGAGGGGGTGTGGTAGGGGTCGGGGTGGGGTGCAGTTGCCCATCAAACTTTTGGACAGACAGATAAAATGAAAAAAATATTTCATCTAGATGACAAAATAAAGTGTCGAAATTTATAATACACTATTTTTTACTTTACTTTTAATTGAATATCACGAGTTTGTATTGACTTGACAATGGATTGAAACATTGTCTGGAGCCACTCCACTTTATGCAACATTTTTCGGGCATCGATAATTCATTATAAATGCAGCTGTAACAGTCTGATTGGGTGGTTAGTATTCAGGTCGGCATAGAATGGGATTTCACTTGTAAAACAATTGGTAACTTTGGAGTTGCTTAACTCAAGGGCTAAAATAGCACAAACGCGCATTTGCAGCGGTTATTTTTTTAAAAGTTGCTGGAATAGCAAAAAAAAAAGCGATTGCGGCAGTTAAATTTTAAAATTTTTTCCCGAACTACCCTCTCCGTGGACTGTAAACAATTGATTGGTTGGTTGGAATTCGATTGGACTGTTGGAATGCGATTATCCGATTGACTGTACTTAGCCACACCTTTTGGAACACAATAACCATGCCCCTTATTGATATTTTATTATTAAACTTGGTATAAATGCCGAGTACGTGTACATCTAGACCAAGAGAACTGATGAATATGTTTTGTTTAGGCTATCGGAGAAAATCTATTTGATTTGTGGATGCAAAGAAACACGACGACGTTGGTGTGTAGTTTTAGTACATTAATACCCAGCAGCATATTTTCGGTAATAATCATGCTAACATTAAACAGAACAATAAGAAATTCGATTCGGCGAATGTTTTATACATTTACGCTCTTTGGAACACAAAAACTATGTTTCTAATTGAGTTGGAACGTTCAAACTTGTTGTAGAGTTACAAAAGGTGGGTGTATCGATATAATTCACGAACAACGCTCAATTCGAATCAAAGTAAATGTTTCCCAAAACATTGATAAATCAAAATGCTTATCTCTGCTTTATAGCCCAAGTGGAACATATTCATCATCAAGGCATTCTCAAGTCATTAACCTACTGAACATGTATTCCAAAAGAAAAAAAAAATGCAAGTTATTAATAGTTGTCATCCTTTTAGTTTGTGAACAAGGCGGAAGCTACCATTGCAGCGTTTCTGTTGATTTGTTTTGACATAACCAGAAGAATGATATCAAAGTTGACAGCGATGATAGTTTGCTGTATGGCAATGGCGATAATTTTTGTATTCGGTACGAAAGGTAAGTTTCCATTTACCAACACGAGCTGTGGAATTTCAAGTGCAATTAAATGCAATACTTATTTTTATCAACCACCTGTATCCATTTTTCTGGTATCACGTAGAAAATAACTATTTGTGTATTATAGCAAACAGTTTAAAAACTCGCAAAATTGACAGCTTCCTTGTTTAAGTTTGTGCCTTATTAATTCCGTATTTTGGAAGACTAGATAAAGAGCTGACTATTCCCGCTAAAATAATTTTAAAAAAGATAATGTAAAGGGAATATGCTGTAGCCTCGATTGTGATTGTTAACGTTGATAACATAATAACTAAAGTGTCGATTATCCATTCTTACGGTTAATCATAAATGATCGTTGAACTGCAGATTGGATTAAAATCTGTTTAAAATCGGACTCATCAGATGGCACCGAGAGTTGATTATAGTATTGTAATGTGAATAAATGTCTACTTAATACTTTATGTAATATTGAAGAAAAAAAGAACGATCAGCAATAGGCAGATTAAGCTCTTGCTTAAAGCATGTTTAAATATTCGTTCAAATTAGAATGTGCACTTTTAATATAGCGTTGCTAATTATCCAGAATGTGCGGTATTTTTGTTTGGCTTGACGTGGATAATATAGTATGGTATAGTAAGTTTGTCCGGCTTAGCGGGAATAAAATGGTCCCAATATACCATAACAATCTCTATCCAAAGGCAACTAGTGTCCAGTTTACAATTATCACTTTCTTTTAGCGATAAAAAGTATCGATATTTTAAAAAAATAAATTTAGATAACAAGAAGGGATGTTTTAAGTCATATAATGTAGAAGTTGACATCAATATACTTCAAGATCATAAAATCTAACATCAATGTGGAAATACTTCAGGGTCATAAAATCTGACATTACCCCTTTCCTTTTTTTAGAATAGTATACCTCCACCTCCATTGTCATTTAAATTCAATGATTATTATGCTAGAAACTAGGGAAGTACAATTCTTAAGGATTACCCCTCTTACTCACACAAATTGTATTAATACTTCCAGGATAAAAAACATTTCATATGTATATGCAGATCACATTACACAGCAAGCCTGGAATATATATTTGACATATTACAAATACTTAAAACTCTAAGAAATTTTGGATTTCCTTTGCTGTTAATGCTTGTTAATTCTTCATGGAAGATCCGACCTTCAAAATAAGTAAATTTAAACTATCTATAAGATGAAGAAATATTTAACTGACAGCATTCAGCAGATAATAATTGGTAATATTTGTTTTCCAGGTGAAATAAGTATAACCAGCGAACCAGAAAAAATAGTATACCAAAGAACATTTACATTAACGTGTCATATTGGTGCACTAACTGATGAAGTTAAATGGATTTATAAAGGAATAACTTATTTCTCCTGTATATCACCATATAGTGCTGGTCTCTGTTTTATAAACACAACAGCATCATACTATCATAGTCCTGACGTTAATACAACAGCTGGGGTATCAACTATTAGTATGTATACTTACGAGAATCAGTCAGAAGGGTTGTGGACATGTCACCATGGTAGAGACAGCTCCATTTACAACGTCAATCCTGTTGATAACAGAAGTAAGATTATATTATAATATTGGTGTGATTCTATGTAAATTAGACTTGACTGATAGGAAACTGGCATCCTTAGGTAAATCAAAATATCGAAAACAATTTCACAAGAGTACTGTACCGTCGAGTAGCGATTGATATTATTACCTTCGTACACTAACATAGTCAGAAGGGTATTGTATACTCGGAATCACAAGACAGTTATGACGACTGAAGCTGACCACTTACTTTCGTTCTCTACATCACCTGAAGTGCAGTTCCTCTTACAGTTAGCGTGACTCTCGGTAGTTCTTCGGCATCGCAGTTTACGAAAGTGGAAAATGTGCTGGGCAACATTTCTAAGACGCGGTGTCGCAGTGGAAATTTGTCGGTCCCCCCACTCCAGTTTGAGTGACGGCTTGGAAGTACCCTATTAGTTATCGTCGTTGTGCTGGTGTACGAGGAGAGACATGCTGCTTCGCACTCGTAGCCGCCCTCTCTTTAATTTTTTAGAAGTTGTCGGAAGGCATCGTCCAGTCACCGAACACTTTCTTACGACCCAATTCTCGACAAAGATGGTGGTCTGAATCAGGACGGGGAACACTTTCAGTTTAGCTTCGATATAGAAAGTCGATTAATCGAGTTATGATACATATGGGAGATTAGATAAGTCACCATAATAACTAAAAACTAGATAATATAAATGGAATTTTCTGAAAATTTCAGTTAAATTGACCACTCTGAATCGATAATTTAGCGATTGAATTTCACGCCTAGCCTCGATCATCATTACTCAAGTCGGTACGATTAAAAGCATGGGCCCAAGGGCCCTCCATATCAGACCACAAACCTCCCCGAACAAAAAAATTCAGTTCCACAAAAAGCAGCGCGGTCCCTTCGCTCCTGGGTGGGCAGTTGACATTCGAGAATTCGATTTAATCCGTCCATCCGGCCATGCCGCGTCGTACTTTCGTCTGGTCTCCATGTTTCATTTTGATAAACGCCCACATTTTTCTGTCTGTGTGTCCGACTTTCCGTCCGTTCGGTCACAATTTTAATCCGATATTAAGAAAGCATTAAATATAGGTTTATCTCCTAATGATTTGATTTTGCTGAAACGCAAGATCTTGGTTCCTTTCAATATTCGCGGATATCGGACGGTAAGTTCCTGGATTATGACCTCTGGTGTTTACTGTAGCGATCACAAATGTCATCCGATTTTAAAAACCGTTACGGTATATCACCCGTTACACCGTAATGACGGTTGAGTTCGAATTTCGTAATAATGCCCGACAAAATGGCCGCTCCTCGTACGCAAATAGTGTAAAAGTATTTAATACTAAGGTGGTGGACCCTCTACAGGTCACAATTTTTATCCGAATTTGTTGTAACTTAATATTTATATCCTAAAAATCTTTGTTCTGCTTGTTATTGTAGCATGTCGGACCGCAGCATACTGATTGTACTCAAAAACGTGGGTTTTTTTGTTTTGGCTTGTTCTCTTTCGATCTCTTGCAAAATGTGGACATATCTTGCATAGCAACCGCTTGTTTGTTTATTAAGCGGGGAAAAGTGTATCAAGAAAACGCATTAAAATGCTCTCTATGGCGGTATATTATATATAGATTCAAAATTCTAACATGCTAACAAAATTCTGTGCATGTAATTTCAAACTTCTATTAAATTTAATTTTTAAATTAAGACAATGTAAAATCCAACTCCTTTACTTTATTTGTTCAGTGTAAATTTTATTTCTATTTCATTTTAATTCTTTTATTCAAACGCTTTACACGCTTAGCAAAAACATTCAACAAATTTAGAACTTTCACACTTCTTCCTAGCCGTCATTTTGAAGTCGTTTGAGTGTCGCACATAAGAAGAATTTAGAATCTAATATACCGCCATAATATGTTCCTTACGGCAGTGGCTAAATACCACGCTCGTCCCTATCGCTTCTATACAAATGTAACGTGATACGAGATTTTGGTACCACGTTCTTTTTAATTATGGTGATTTTACCGGTGTACCTACGTAGTATATTGCACTATTGCGTAGGTATGAAATAAAACGTGGCGGTTAAAAACGTGGTATAACAAAAAAAAAAAAAAAAAAAAAAATGAGAATGACACGAAAGAACCGTGAGTTGATAAGTAAAAAGAACGTGGTACAATAGAAAACGAGGCTGAGATAACAGTACCAAGTTCATTTACTGTTCTATACAAACGAAATGTGGAACGCGTCTTTGACTTATTTTACATTATATAAATTTATAAAGCTTATTTTTCAAATAATGTTGATTATTTAATCCATTATGTTGTTTTATAAGCCATATTTACACTTTATGTTAAAATAAATTACAATACTGATAGCTGACCGGTCCGTTAATGACCATACGGTTAACAATATTGTGTAAAACAGATAACCCCAACTCCCTCGCCTTACTGCTTCTATACAATTGAAACGTGGTACGCGACTTTGGTACCACTTCCTTTTTAATTATTGGGATTAATATTATTTGAAGAAAAATTTGCAAATTGTGTTTTATATATTCCATTTTCATGTTTTTATAGGCATATTTATGCACTCAATATAGAATAAATTACAATACAAATAGCCAATAGATCAGTTAATGAGCATACGGTTAATAATATTGTGTAAAATTTATTATTATATACCCTATTTAAAAAGAGCCAACGTGGTGTATTGGGTACTTATGAAACAAAATCTGGCAGGTACCACGTGGTATAAAAAAATGTGAGGTACTATAGAACCCTTGGCAAAGATAATACTACCACGCTGGCCTTACTGCTTTATACAAACGTGGTACGCGACTTCGGTACAAAAACGTGGTATAATAGAATCCAAGACTGGGATAACCACACCACGCCCGCCTTACTGGTTCTATACAAACGGGCGTGGTATAATAGAATCAGAGACTGAGATAATCGTACCACGCTCGCCTTACTGGTTCTATACAACAGGAACGTGGTATAATAGATTCCTAAACTGAGATTATCGTACCACGCTGGCTTTACCACTTTTATACAAAAAAAAAACTGGTACGCGAATTTGGCTTATTTCTCAAACTATGTTGATTATCACCAGAAAGATTTCACACAAGACATTAAAGCTTTTTAACTTTTAATACGGATAATATTGGCAGTTTATGGTCACGCCTACATTTTTCAAAAATTTATAAATTTGCATTGTCGTACACTGATGGCAAATGTCGCGAATTATTAGTTCAAATAATTAATTTTGAGTGATTTAAAATATAATTAACTCTGGGAAACAGAAGTTAATTATTTAAACCTGAAAACAGGAAAATATCATGTATTAATGATAACGTTTTTTGTGCGCAATTGCCATCTACGTGTATCAATATAGCCGTGCCGAATGAACGCGCGTGTGAAAGTAATCTTGTCTTTTTAAGGAAGTCCACCTCTCGTTGCACCTGAAAAATACAAAAAGCAGAAACAGTAACATAAACAAAATACATATGCATGTCTAATGGGAGGAGGGTGGGTTTTTAGCGATAAACTGCTTGTGTTGAGGTGACGAAAGTTGCTTGAAATGTGGCGGCAAACTGATCCCGCAGTGAATATTCGCTTGACCGCTACAATCACTGATAAGCATGACATCGACGAGGCTTAATAAGTACGGCATATTAACTTTTTTACTTCGACAAATTAAATTCTCAAACATTTTTTTAAGGTAAAAGAATAATAAATAAAGACGTTTGAAGTATTTGAAGTTAAAAAAATATTTCCTATTTAGAGTAAATGGGTATTAAAATGAGTAAAATGCATCATTTTGCCCGAAGCAGTTAGGTGTGAAGTAAACATTGCACGAGCAGTTGAGCCAATGACTGGCGCGGTGAGCTGATAACGTACGTGCTATGGACACTCATCTGTTACAGAGTTAATTCGTTAGTAATTCTCTGTGAAACAGATTGATGTGGCGGGTCAAGAAGATTAGTAAAGGAAATTAACTCCGATTAGGAGATTAGATTACCCACAGTTCATCTACTGTAATAACATAATTTATTCATTAGGAATAGATATATTTATCACCAGAAAGATTTCACACAATACATTAAAGCTTTTTATACTTTTAGTATGGATAATATTGGCAGTTTATGGTCCCGGCTACATTTTTCACAATTTATAAATTTGCATTGCCGTACACTGATGGCAAATGCAGCGAATTATTAGTTAAATAATTAATTTTGAGTGATTTAAAATAAAATTAACTCTGGGAAACAGAAGTTAATTATTTAAACCTGAAAACAGGAAATGATCATGTATTAATGATAACATTTTTGTGTGCGCAATTGCCAATGAACAAGGTCTGGAACGACAAATCCCAACCTTTTCACCGCCATACCAAGGCGGTAGCACACAAACTACGCAACTGCTGCCATGACCAACCGCCTTGTAATTATCAAGAAAATTCCACTCTTGTGATTGCTAGCACATAGCACAATTTCTCCAGTATACATTATGGAGAACATTGTAAGACAAACAATTTTTATAAGCATTCATTTTCAGTGTATCTCTGAGGATCATTATGTCAGACCATATCTCCAGTGCACATTATGGAGAAACATTAAACAGTTATCCTCAGTATTTCTGAAGGATCATTCATTATCATTATCATTATCTCTCAATGTCCCCACTGCACATTATGGAGAACCATTAAACAAGCATCTTCAGTATTTCTGAAGGAATATCAACCATTATCATTATCACTATCATTATAGCACAATGTCTCCAGTGCAAATTATGGAGAAGCATTGTTAAAATCATCTTCAGGGTACCCCCAAAGGATCATTATCATTATCATTATAGCACATTATCATTATAAAAAGTCATCTTCATGGTATCTTTAAAGGATCATTATCATACATTATCTTTATAGCCATGTATCCCCGGTGTCAGTTCGTGAGAACCAATATAACAAAATTTAAACTTTAAGGGGATTCAATTTCTGTGTGTATTTGATTTGTTATCATTGTTAGCTTTCCGTCATAGTATACGGATATGTATCTAGCATATCAACCGATGTGAAATATTCCAACGCGCCTTGGATTGTGTTCAGGAAAATAGAGTTCCCCAAATCTGAGAGGTGGACACCATCGCCTTTGAACAAGAGGTCATTGTCCCGGGTGATATCAGGGTACTGTATATATCTACCCCCCAAGTCAAGGGTTAACTTTGCGGCGTAGCTGTTAATTCGTTTACGACATCTTTCAATAGCAACATGATTTTCGGAATTTCGCCATTTGCGACGGGGAAGAATTTGAGACCAAATCAATATAACTGAAGGATACATATGCTTAATGAATATCAGTAAATGGAACAGTATTTGTCTAATGTCAAATTATGGAGAGATCCCGATATCATTTCCCCCACAATGAACTATGTATAATAAATTGAGGTGGGGTGATATAGCATGATAATGTTTTGATTTTCTTTTTAATACCGTTTAGTCGCAGACCTGAATAACCTTGCCAAATAATATCTAACCCAACTCTATTCAATCCCAAATTTGGGCCTCCTGGACTTCCCTTCGCACTACAGAAAGCGTCTCTTATAATTGAAGAGCCCACACACCACACGGTCATTGGATTAAAGCCTGAAATAGCGAAATGTCAATTTAACAGATTTCGAGGCATCGATATTTAGGTAGTCGGATGTACATGTATGAACGATACGCAGATGATTTCCATCTGCCAGCAACCCGTATCGTGTCCCAAGAGTGCCCAGCCATAGCACAAGCTGTGGCCATCCCAATGCGGAATGAGTGAGACCTAAAACGTTTTGAATCTATCCCCAGCAATTCCAAAGACTTTACCAATATCGCTGTAAACTGATTGCGCGTCAAACACGTGCCGTCAAAATGACAAAAAAACAAAACGGATCCCGCGAGTGACGACGACAAAAAGTGGCTCATATTTTGTACCGGGCAAATAGTATAATTAATACCAGGTATTGTAATCGTGGTACCTTAAAAAAATTTGTCAGTTTTAGATTTTCGTAAGTTTACCCACAGCAAGTTACATGTACTTCATTTGTCAATCGAAACATCCATAATAGAAACAATAGACTGAAAGTCATTTCCTTTCGATAATGTTAACTCTCCTACCAGAAAAACCCAAAGAACGCAATTAATGTGTATTCTGCTCTGAAAAAGTCTGCCCCGTAGATATTGGAACAAACTAACGGCAGTACCTTATAAATTTTCTGTAAAATAGAAAAAAAAAATTGGTAGTCTCGTATCTGTGGGGTATCTAACCCTTTTCATACTCTAGTTACTAAGTAACTTTTAGTTATATCAACACAACCACGTGTTTTACATGTACACTGAAAACTTATCGCGAAAACGTAAGATCGGGCAGTTTTATAGACTAAGCCGCGGAGAGATAGATCCGCTATAAAGCTCATCACGTGATCTAATTCTGGAGGCCAAGTTTGTTGAAAATCATTTTTGACACGAAACTTTTTAAATTCCGGTAAACCAGTTGTATAAGTTATATGAGTATTTGTAGACCACGAGTTGTGTAATAGTCTATTCACTTCACATTGTAAATCGTATTTAGTGTGTAGTCCGGAATTGGTTGTGGGTTGACGTCTGCTACCGGTGCCAAACGTCTGAACCGAGTCCACTGCTTTCGAGAAATAGAATCAGATATGGCATTAGAAAACTAGATAAATGACGACTACGAAAAATAATGTTATTCCTTAAAGTTCCAATTTCACATTTTCTAAGAAAATCAAAACATAATTATTTCTATGTCTTTTGCTCAAAAGGTTGTCAACTCACTATTATACGGTCCTGGGCAAAATTTTTTGGGCATTATAAAGGGTGACACAGGGTGATTGAGGAAATAGTTACTCAATTACCTCCCTTGTTTTCCCATTCCTCTCCATGGACGGCCATCTTCAAACGTTTGAATTTGAAGTTGAAAATGATATTTTTGCCAATTTCTCAACTGGCAGTACTGAATTATAGGATTAATAGGATTATTCTTTAACAAGGTAGGACTGTTTATAGGTTCAATCTATTTTGGGGCTTTATTTTAATACATTTTAAAAATATAACTTAAAAAAATGCTATTGGAGCTTTAAAGCATACAAAAGAAAGGGTCTTAAAAGTTGAATAATCCGTTTAGATTTAGATGTACACTTATTTAAAATAGTTACTAGCGACATGTTATCAACTTTAAATGTTATTTTCTTATTGGCCAACTTTTCCCCATACAGAAATAGCAATAAAAATTGGAACTAACTCTAAAAACGTTACATCAGAAATAATCGCACTATTCTTCCAACATAGTGGCCACTGAAATTATGTTCACTGCCAGGAAAGATACGTCCCGCAACCCAAGTGGTATCTTCCCGCACTGTCGGTGAAGAGCTGCAACACTTCACTGCTTGACCAGATTAGTTCTGGGAAGTAGACTTGAGAATTGGGATCTGTTAAAAATTCAAGCCAAATCAGCATGTCTTGTTTAAGATCATCATTAATTCTAATAAAATGAAATTGTTTCTTAATTCCAATCATGGCATCATAAAACCGTCTTATAAATGCCCTACCTGGCCTAATAGCCTTGCACAGAAAATTAAGGGAGCCAGCCAACGACTGCATATTTTTTAAAGTTGTTTTCTTTCTTTTGGAATATAATTGTAACAAACTAATTATGTTTTGAGTTTTGTTTGTTGGTACACGGATAACAGTTTTAAGAGTGTCAATCTCAAGGCCTAAAAACGTGAGTGCTGTTACAGGGCCGACGGTTTTTTCATGTGCTATAAGGACTCCAATCTCTTCACGCAAATCTACGAGACAGTTAATCAGTTTTTGACAAGTTGAAATATTTCCGCCGATGAAAATAAAATCATCCAGATAATGTTCCAAACAATCCAATCCTGATTTAAATTCTACAACCCAATGCAAAAAGGTTGAGAATTTTTCAAACAAGCTATAATCGAACAACCCATCGGTAGACATTTATCAATATAATACTTGTTGAAAGCCTATCAAATCAAAATCTCCCGGGTAAATCGGTAAGAGTCTGAACACCGACTTAATATCCATTTTGGCTAAAATGCGCCCTTGCCCACGACGCAAATCTTTTCAATCACTTCATCGAAAGATGTATATTTAACAGAACAAACGTTGGGATCTATAAAATCATTTATACTTTCTGATTCCGGAAATGATAAATGTGTGATAAGTCTCCAAGATCCATCAGATTTAGGGACCACCCCAATGGGCAAGATATGGAGATTTGAAATTGGAAGTTAGACGTAAGGACCCCCTATTCGACCCAAGTCAAGTTCTTTGTCTATTTTTTCCTGCAAAGCTGTGTGCTGTTTATACGCGGATATTAAGTTTTTATTCTTTTTGAATATGCGAATGGAACGTGGTACGCGACTTCGGAACAAATAATGTAAATCCCTATAATTAAAGAGGCTCAATCGCTAATATCTGGGACCTCGACATTAACACAAATGGGTCGCAACGCATATAAAATTGTAATATGAATGAAAATAAACTGATTTACATTCAATCGTTTCTGCTTTTACAATAATTTCTAATCAGTTAGGTTCGGCGAAATCGAATGGCAATCTCTAGCGTCTGGTTATATCAGTCTACGTCGATTCCATTTATTGCACATGCTCTCCAGATAAGAATATGCGGTTACCATTTGACATGACTTGTGGAATATGACTAGTCTCGTTCTTCGAGTCCCATGTTACAAATTGCGCTAAAACGCATTATGTTACACGATTCGTGTACCAATGCCATGCCAATGGCAAAATGTTTATTTTGTCTTAAATATTAGATATCAGACGCCCATCTTTTCCCGGTAAGATCACAACATCAATGTTGATTTAAATTGACCAATAATTCGTATTTTCAACGTGTAAGACTTTGGATGATATTGAGTTAAAGTCGCGTGTCGCGTTTGGTTTGCAGTAAGGCGAGCGTGGTACTGTTATCTCAGCTTCAGATTATATTATGTCGTAACATCTTCATTTATTACACCACGTTTTACCTGTCACGTCTTTTTAAGACGGGTGTAGTACAATGACTTTTACACAGTAACTTTCTTATTAACCATACGTCATTAACCGAACAATCGACTATCTGTAATACAATTTATTTTAACAAGGTTCTAGTTACGGTTATCTCGGATTCTAGTATACCACGCTTTTTGTAAAGAAGTGGCCTATAAAGCATCAAAATGGATTAAATAATCAACACAATCCCTATAATTAAAAAGGACGTGTTACGAAAGCCGCGTACCACGTTCCAATTGTATAGGAGAAGTAAAGCGAGTTTACCACGTTTCAGTTGTATAAAAGTAGTAAGACGGGCGTGGTATGGTTATCCCAGTCTTAGGTTCTAATTACGGTTATCTCATAGTCTTGGATTCTATTATACCACGTTTTTTGTATCGAAGTCGCGCATCACGTTCCGTTTGTATAGAACCAGTATAAGGCGAGCGTGCCACGGTTATACCAGTCACTGATTCTATTATATCGCTGGATTAAATAATCAACATAATTTGAGAAATATGTCAAGCCAGCGTGGTACGATTATCTCAGTTTAGGAATCTATTATACCACATTTTTTGTACCGAAGTCGCGTACCACATTCCGTTTGTACGTTAATCTCACTCTATTATACCACGTTTTTGAACCGAAGTCGCGTACCACGTCCCGTTTTTATAGAACCAGTTAGACGGGCGTGGTACCATTATCTCAGTCTCGGATTCTATTATAAAACATGTTTTTGTACTGAAGTCGCGTATCACGTTCCGTTTGTATAGAACCAGTAAGGCGACCGTGGTACGATGATTTCAGTCTTTGATTCTATTATACCACGCTTTTGAACAGAAGTCGCGTACCACGAAACGTTTGTAATACCCCCGTCAGACCGAGGTTGCGTCCTTACTGCGCTTCTTCAGCGACCGAAATTGTCTCAGAGCGAATCAAGATCGCCATAAGCGTGGTGGAAACGCTAGATATCGTCTGTGGTCTCCATGGTCGTCAATGCTCGCCGAACCACGACGCTTGTTTTGACCATGCTCATATGATCTGGAAAGCTGCGAGAATGTGATGGGGTCGCAAAGGTTCTTACTGCGCTGTCAAGATCACCATAAGCGTCATGGAAACGCGACATATCGTGCTGTGGTCTCCATGGTCGCCAGTGATCGCTGAGTCATGGCGTTTGCTTTGAGTATGTTCAAAGCAAACGCCAAGGTTCTGCCATATAACTTGGAAAGCTGAGAGAACGTGGTGGGTCGCGAAGGTCTCGAGATAAGCGTGGTAACATCTCTATGAACGTAGTACACGCGCAGTACACTCGTGGCAAAGACGCTGCAAAAATTGTAACATTTGCAACGATGCCTTCATGGCGTCTTCACCACAAAGCTCATGTGTCGACCACGACCCACCAAGCGTTCTGGGTCATTATGGCGTTGTCATGGCGATGTTACGATGATTCCACCACTGTTGCGCGATTGCACCACGACCTCGTGGAGTAGCTACCTATAAGCATATGGCGATGCTATGAGGTTCCCACTACGTGTATGGAGTTCTTAATACGACCAAGCTTGCATTACTCGACTATGGCGACCATGCTTTTCATAATGTACGACTTGCTTTGAAAACGGACGATTCAAAGGTCATCTAGAAATTTCGAAAAAAAATCTAATAGTCGCCGTGATCACGTGGTGGAAACGCATGTGTAGTCCAGATAAGACGTGTTGTTGAGCGACGCGTGTTCGCGATGACCGCCGTTGCCAAGCTTATAGATCGCAATAGAAACGCAATAAGCGCGGAGAGCTCGTGACGAGCCCGCCGCGAGAATGCTATATAAACGCACCGGTCGCAGTAAGAACGTGACTTTTTTAAGTTTGTAATTTTGGGACATTTTTCCGCGTTGTGTTCACGCTTGCCGACGACCTTGTGTATTTCCAGGTCTCTGAGCGCAGTAGGGTCACCACTCCGGTCTGACGAGGGGATAAAGAACCAGTAAGGCGAGCGTGGTACGATGATCTCAGTCTCTGATGATTCTATTATACCACGTTGTTTGTGCCGAAGTCGTGCACCACGTTCCATTTGTAAAGAATCAGTACGATTAACTTAATCTGTATAGACCAGTAAGTCGAGCGTGGTACGGTTATTTCGGTCTCGCAGTCTATTATACCACGTTTTTTTTTGTACCGAACTTGCGTACCACGTTCCGTTTGTATAGAACCAGTACAAGGTGAGTGTGTCACAGTTATCTCAGTCTCTGATTCTATTATACCACGTTTTTTGAACCGAAGTCGCGTAACACGTTCCGTTTGTATAGAACCAGTAAGGCGAGCGTGGTACGATTATCTCAGTCTCTGATTCTGGTACGATTATATCAGTCTCGGATTTTATTATACCAAGTTTTTTTGTACCGTAGTCGCGCACCAGTAAGACGAGCGAGCGTACATTTATTATTAACCGTATGGTCATAAACAATCGACTATCTTTAATGTAATTTATTTTATCATAAAGTGTAAATATGATCTATAGTTAAAACATCAAAATGGATTAAATAATCAACACAATTTGCAAAATCTGCTTCGACTAATGTAAAATCAGACATGGTACCAAAGGCGAGTACCACGTTTCAATTGTATATGAAAAGTAAGGCGAGTATAACACGTTTCAGTTGTACAGAAGTAGCAAGCCGGGCGTGGTGCGGTTATCTCAGTATCGGTTTCTAGTTACAGTTATCTTGGTTGCAGGTTTAGTTTACCACGTTTTTGTACCCAAGTAGCGTACCACGTTCCGTTTGTATAGAACCTGTCAGGCAAGCGTGGTACGGTTATCTCCGTATCAGATTCTATTATACCACGTTTTTTGTACCGAAGTCGCGTACATCGTTCCGTTTGTATAGAATCAGTAAGACGAGCGTGGTACTGTTACGATTGTCTGAGTACATTTATTATTATCTGTATGGCCATTAAACGAACAATCGACTACCTTTAATGTAATTCATTTTATCATAAAGTGTAAATATGGCCTATTAAAACATCAAATTGGATTAAATAATCAACACAATTTGCAAAATCTGCTTCGAAAAATGTAAAATCCCTATGATTAAAAAAATACGCGGTACCAATTGTATAGAAGTAAGGCGAGTATAAGACGTTTCAGTTGTATAGAAGTAGTAAGCCGGGCGTGGTACGGTTATCTCAGTATCGGTTTCTAGTTACCGTTATCTTGCTCTCGGGTTCTAGTTTAGCACGTTTTTGTACCGAAGTCGCGTATAGAACCTGTTAGGCGGGCTTGGTACGGTTATTTCTATTCTGTTATACCACGTTTTTTTGTACCGAAGTCGCAAAAGACGTTCGATTTGTATAGAACCAGTATACGGCGAGCGTGCTACGGTTATCTCAGTCTCTGATTCTAGTATACCACGATTTTTTTGTGAGCGAGGTGGCCTATAAAGCATCAAAATGGATTAAATAATCAACACAATTTGCAAAATCTGCATCGAAAAATGTAAAATCCCTATAATTAAAAAGGACGTGGTACTAAAGTCGCGTACCACGTTTCAATTGTACAGGAGAAGTAAAGCGAGTTTACCACGTTTCAGTCTTTTAAACGTAGTATATAAGCCGGGCGTGGTACGGTTATCCCATTCTTTGGTTCTAATTACGGTTATCTCAGTCTCGGATTCTATTATATCACGTTTGTTTATCTAAGTTGCGCATCACGTTCCGTTTGTATAGAACCAGTATAAGGCGAGCATGCCACGGTTACCAGTCACTGATTCTAGTATACCACCATTTTTTTTTACCGAAGTCTCGTACAACGTTCGGTTTATGAATAGAACCAGTAGGATGATCGTTGTACGGTTATCTCTGCCTCTAATTCTATTATACCACGTTTTTTGAACCAAAGTCGCGTACAACGTTTCGTTTGTATAGAACCAGTAAGGCGAGCGTGGTACGATTGTCTCGGTCTTGGATTCTATTATACCACCATTCTTTTTTTTTTTACCGAAGTCCGGTACCATGTTCCAGTGGTATAGATCCAGCAAGGCGAGCGTGATACGGTTATCTCAGCACCGGATTCTATTATACCACTTTTTGTTTAATTATCAACTCAAGGTACTCTCGTATCATCCACATATTTTATTATACCCCGTTTTACTTACCACGTTTTATTTCATATCTACCCAATATGGATTAGATAATCAACATAATTTGAAAATTAAGCCAACGTCGCGTACCACGTTTCGTTTTTGTAGAAGGAGAAAGTCGAGCGAGGTACTGATATGCCCGTTTTCATTATCCCGGTCGGAGCAGAACAGTAGGACGTTAAACCCCATTTCATTTAATTTCCAATATACCACGTTAGGTCTTTTTAAATAGGGAATAGTATAATAACTATTACACAGTATCAAGGGCGTAGCCGTGAAATATATATTGGGGGGGGGGTCCACAATTTTTTTATTTTATTTTTTTTTTTTGGGGGGGGGGGGGATACCCCCATAAATTTTGTTTAAAGTCTCAGTCTTCTGCGTAAACATTGTTTGGCATATTTTACGGGGTTAAACTAAAACATCACACCAATACAACGTTTATCATGTTTACAGACAGCGACACCGGCCTTCCGCGAAAGGCGAAGAAGCGTGGCTTCCCCCCACCTAAGAAAATTTTGGAATATTTGACGGCTGCAAATAGTTTTTTCTGCTATTTCAGCCCATGAACAAGGCAATTTCAAAGTGGTCTAATATAGCCTTATTAAGGAGGCTTCCCGACTCGAATTGCAATCAATCGTTTACACCCACGAAGACGGGACCTTTGGGAGAAAATTTTGAGAATTTAACTGCCACAAACGCGTGTTCCTGCTATACCAGCCTGTAGCCTGTGAATTCAGCAACTTCGATTTGGTCCAATATAGCCTACCTGGCTGCCCAGAATTCCAAACAACCAACCAATCGTCGTGGGCTATGGGAGCCTCACCCTCCCGGAGAAAAATTTGAAAATTTAACCACCGCAAATGCGTTTTCTGCTATTCTAGACTGTGTGAGCAACTCCAAAAGTATCTAATGGTTTTGTAACCGAAATCCCACGCTGAATTCCAACCATCCAATCACACTGTTGCAGTTGCATTCAATAATAATCGATGCCCAAAAAATGTCGCACAAAGTAGTGTGGCCCCAGACAAAATGTTTTAATCAATATTCAACTCAGTACAAATTCGTGGTATTCAATTAAAAGAAAAGCGAAATTAGCGTTTTATTAGGACTCGATGACAGTTAGGGAAGCAAAACTAGAAATGCCCGAAGGAGGTTTACGGACTGCACCTAGTTTTCTTCGCGGGGCGAAGAAGCGCAGCTGACCTTGTATGGACCCTCCAAGAAAATTTTGGAATATTTGATGGCCGCAAACGCGTTTTACTGCTATTCCAGTCCTAAAATTTGTGTTTTATTAGATTTCGGGCACTTTATTTTGCCAAATTTTTTTTTTGGTGGGGGGGGGGGTGTCCAAGTATATTCAGACCCCTCCCCCCGGAAAACAATTGGGGGGGGGGGGGAGTTCCGACGCCCATGCACAGTATTATTACCGATCGGTTATCTGTATTGTAATTCATTTTAACATAAAGTGTAAATATGGCCTATAAAAACATCAAAATGGATTTAATAATCAATATAATTTACTACAAATAATGTAAAAATCCCTATAAATAAAAAGGGCGTGGTACCGAAGTCGCGTACCACGTTCCGTTTGTATAGCACTAGCAAGGCGAGCGTGGTACGGTTATCTCGTCCCCGGAATACCACTTTTTTACTGTCAACTTATCGCCCCTATACAGGATTATACCACGTAAGTTTTTACCTTCCGGGTTTTGTTTCATATCTATGCATAGTGGCATACATAATATTCCAATATACCACGTAGGGTCTTTTTGATTGGGGTATAATAAGGGTTGCACCGTATTATAAACGGTATAGTATAGGTACGGCTCGATGCATTAACCGACCGATCTGCTATCTGTATTGTAATTTATTTTAAGATAAAGTGTAAATATCACCTATAAAAACATCAAAATTGATTAAATGATCAACATAATTTGCAAAATTAGCTTTTTATAATGTAAATTCCCAATAATTAAATAGTAAGTGCTACCGACAAAGCGTACCACTTTTCGTGTGTGTAGAAGCAGTAAGGCGAGCGTGCAGCGTGGTTATGACTTTATACTATTAGGAGGTAGAATCAAGGTAACTTTGAACCTATTTTTATACGAGGATAGGACTCTGCGTACCAAGGTATCCCCTTTATTTAGCACTGACTGACTTAAAATTATTATGTTTGACGTAGTTACATAATATCATCGGCGTACGAGGCGGGTGCCGGTGGGGGGGGGGGGGGCATTAGCCGAGGAGTTTTTGAAAATGGGGTGGGGGTAGATGGCCTTGTCGGGGAAGGCTATGGTCTTGTCGGGAATGAATGCTCACTTTGTCGGGAAGCGTCGCGCCGTCTGTCGGGTTTTGAATATTTTTTAATAATATGGAAGCGGAAAGAAAGCAGTCCAGTCAATGATGAACACGTACGCCATCTGAATAGAACTAGCACGTACACATGGCCTTTCTAGTTTTGAGTACTGTGTTCCTGTATACTGGCATCCAACTCCATGCACCGGATGAACCCAGTGACAGAAGTGCGCAGCTGAAAATTGTCTTTAATAATAATTGATATAATATAGATGTACGATGGCTCAATAGATATGGTAAAAAAAAATGTGAACTGTCATATAATGGAAAACGTGGCAAAAGTAAATCTTAAAACGGAATATATAGATTGTAAATTTGAACTCTTTTAAAATGATCATTTATATATTAAAAGTAGATAAAGTATATACAAGTCATCTATACATCTGAGATCTGGATAAAAAATGTGAAGTCTCATAAAATGGAAAATGTGGCGAAAGTAAATCATTCGACTTGTTCTTTTTTTCTTAGTAATAGACAGGGCTCACACTGTCGGTCGCCAAAGTCGCAATTTGCGATAAAAAAATGAAAGTGGCGATTAAAATTTGATTTTTGCGATAATTTTTGCGATAAAGTTTTACGGTACTGGCGATTCTTTTTGAGAACTGGCGGAAAAAAATCTTAAAATTCTAATCGTATTCATAAGGTTTTAACCATTATTGAGTGTCAATCACGTGGCTAAACACAATAATAAATTAATCAACTGGCTGATAATCCGGATAGCGTCGCCGAGTAATACTAATCAATTGTCTCGTATTAATAGAGCTTGTATTTTAAAGATGACTTTTTACCATTTTTTATACTGCAACTGACATATTTACTACCCAAACCAAATTACTAGAAAGTATTCGAAATGCCTGGAAATCGCGTCTACGGCCGTTGGGTTTTCAAAATTTTCAGCGCTCCTGGAAGGACTCGAAAGAAATATATTTGTCGGGAAAATATGCTTGCCCCTCCCCCCCCCCAAACAAGTTCTGCCTCGTACGCCTATGCATAATATATGTGGCATAATGCTACCTAAGTTCTGGCCACTTGTGATAGGTTGTCACAGTCTATTTATATACTAACTATAGTATCCTACTATTACGAGTATAAACGAATGCAGGAATGAATATATTATTTACATGATTAGATTTTTATACGCCCACATTTTCATGTGGACGTATTATGCCGTCGCCCCTGTCCGTTCGTCCGTCCTCAATTTGTTTGTAGACTCTCTACAGGTCACAATTCTTATCTGATTTTGACGAAACTTGAAATATAGGTTTATCCCCTGCTTTCGATATTGTCATGTATCGGATTGAAACTTCATGGATTATGGTCCCTGATTGTAGCTTGTGGAACCTATAGAGGTCACAATTTTGATGAAACTTGACATGTAAGGATTATCGACTGAGACAGAGGGGTTCAAGTTAGATGAACACCCGAGCTCGGGCAAAGTTGTATGCACGAACACGGGTGTTTATCTAACTTGATCCCGAGGTCGAGGTCGATAACTGACTTACACACTGGATTCTTTGAATGAGTGAATGAAAATGTTCGGATACGAGAGATACGCATGTTTATCACAGGTACCAATATGCATTATTTTGCACGTCATATATTGTTCTTTACTCAGCATATACAAGAGTGGATCGATAACCTGAATATAGCCAGTGTATACCTGTTCATTTACGATGCATACAAATCAGATCATTAAAATGTCAGGTTTTTAAAATACAATTTTAAGAAAGTTGCAGCGGTATAAGAAAAAAATTATTTAAGCCTGTTTTCAGGTTTTGGACACTATTTTGTAAACGCCAACATGTCCTATATTGTCGTCGACCCTGTCCACCCGTCCGCTGTCTACGCTCTCGAGGCTAAACGATTATGGTCATGCGACAATTACTTAATGGGTTTGTTATTCGTAATTCGATTTTAGTGTTTGCGCGTTGTGTCATTCGGTTTATCATTGAGTCAACTGGCGTGGTATCGATTCCCTGGTTGCACATGACAAGATGTAGGGTAGTCTGTCCAACCTCGTGGGTTTTCTCCGGGTCTGCATGTTTTTCCCACTGCTGAAGGCCATTACGCGCGAATTATTGAAATAATGGAACCACGTTAGTCCCGCGATTTGACCCAGTTTGTGTCGAGTGGACGTTAAACCACATTTCTCTCGCTCCTTATGTATACCGACAGAGAAAACATATGCGACACCCCTTATTGACTAATCGGACGACTTAGCTGTTGTGGGCGTATGTTCCGTTGCCTGGCAATCTATCTATAAAATCGACAACAGGCCAATGAATAATCTAAATTTGATGTGAATGGTTATGCTGTATCGGCTGGAATACGTTTTACATTCACGATTCCCCAGAAACGGAACAAACTAACAATGTGTGAAAAAAAATAGCATGTGCGATGATGTATGAATGGTATTTTACAAGATTACAATTATCTAAAAACAAAAAAATGGCCAAACAGAAATTTATCTCAGTTCGCTAGGTTTTGTGCATTTATTTCTTATACTGTCGTAACTTCCTGAATTATGTCCCCTGATTGTCCGAAAAATCGCCCTTTTTCGCTTGTGGTCTCTCTAGGGGGTCAAAATAATTACCCGATTTAAAAAAACCGTTTGATTATATCAATATTACATCGTAATGAAAGTTGCCTTCGAATTTCCTGAAAATCAAAGCAAATCTACCGAGCGAATAGTGTAAAAATATGGTATATATCAAAGTTGTAGACATATGTTCATGTGAACGTATGTTGTCGTTGCCCGTGCCCGTCAGGACGTCCACAATTAGTTGTGGACACTCTACAGGTCTGATCCGATAATTACGAAACTTGAAATATAGGTTGTCTCCAAAAGATCTATCAAGGCTGTGGACCCTGTAGAGGTCACAATTTTAATCTGATTTTCATGGAATTTGAAATGTAAGTTTATAACCCAAAGATCGTGGTTCCTGTCGATATTTGGGCACTTTGAACAATAACTTCCTGAATTATGAACCCTAATTGTACGAAAAATCTTCTTTTTTTTTACCTGGTGGACCTTATGGAGGTCACAATTTTATTCCGAATTAAAAAAAAAAACCATTTGACTATATCCCCATTACACATTAATGATGGTTGAGTTTGAATTTCTTGAAAATCGATAACTGAACAGCTAAATCCATAATATTTAATTTTTCGTATACTAAACGTTAGCATGGGACAGAACTTTATAAAAACCAAACAAATTCTAATGATTTCCTGATAATTGCTTAATATGCAACAAATCTTGTTGACTGTCCGAACGATTTAGCTGTCGTGGGCGTATGTTTCGTTGCATGGCCACCTTTTTTTGTATGCAATACCAAAGTACACCTAAGAGATGTGTATATGTATTTAGAATATTGTTTATCCTATATTTCAGAAGCAGCTTCTGTTACTAGTTTTACATCAAGTCCTAGTAGTAGAAATATAAATGTGGGAACAACTATCACATTTACATGTACTGTATCCAGTACTACGTTGTTACCTGTAAATGTTTCTATATCAAGTCTAAATAGAGAAGGGAATCTAACATACGTCATCAACTCTTCATCTAGAACATTTACTGTATCAACAGTAGTTCAATGTATAGATTACGGGTTTTACTGTAGAGCATATAATGGTTATGGTACTGTTTATACTAGAAGCTTATATAAAACTGTCACGTGTAAGTATTATAATTACATTAACACTCGCTACCTGTAGTCGAATTGTTCTTAGAGTAAAAATCATGGTAATTTTTACCAATGTGAATTTGATCGTTATGGTTTATGGCCGTTATGACTCAAAACACCAAATCAAGAACCCTGTAGAAATACAAAACTGTCAGTAATGTTTTCAGTTTCATTCACTATATGCTTTTGTTATGGATATATTAATAAAGCCAAGATGTATCTTTGAAGATTGACCATTTTTAAAGGACTACCATTAAAGATCCACAATGTAAAAGCTAAATCTTCCTGTTTCATTTCTTTTTTCCTCTTCAAATCGAATTCTATTAAAACAGGTATAAACACGACCAGTCCTTAATTAACTATCTGTTAAATTTAATGGCCCCGATTATAAGTAGATTAGAACGCACGATCGTTTAAGAGTTTAACGAATAAATTAATTGACAATCGGCTGTTTAGTACATTTGCTAGGATAAGAGACAATCTACGCCAAATTTTGTTCCAACTTCAAACAGAATAAAAAACAATGTGACCGAAATTTTCAATATATTCATTTTTCATTATAATATATTTGGAACTATCATGGCAAAAATACCAGCTCTTTATCTAAATCTTAAATAATCCATCTCTAATGAATAATTAACATTAAATGTTTTTGTTAAATTAGTTATTTTGTTTTTCAGGCCCATTTAAACTACTAAAAGATAAAACAAACACAACAGTTAATGCTACTGTTGGATCTTATGGTAACTTTTACGCGTATTATTCTGGATACCCTTCCCCAAGCTACACCTGGTATAGACGAGTATCACAAGTTGAGATCAAGATGAACAGTTATAGAACATCTTGGTCACAATTCACTGATGCGTTGTTTCTTCAAATCTACGATGTTCGTCTAGAAGATGCTGGACAATATATTGTTCATATTAATGCAACTGGCAAAGTAGTTATTGTTATATTCACATTAAACGTAAATCCAGCACCTACATCAAGTTCTATTGCCATAGGACAGAAGTCAGAGACCCAGAATGTCGGTACTCTACAACAAAACTCTACAATGAAAGCTGAAGAATTGGGTCCATCAACCATCCAACCGTTTATCAGCGCTACTGGGTTGGGTATCGGTATCGCTGTAGGAGTTATTACCACTTTCCTAATATTGGGCGTCTTTTTACTAGTTAGCAGACTTTTGAAATCGCGAGGTGAGTAAGACAGTAGATATTACTGAGCGCCATAGAAAACGCATCACTTAGTTTTTCGTATAACAAAATAATCCGATATGTTACACCAATGACCGTTCCAATTGTTGCACAGATTTAGATCTACAAATGAAATGAAATTCTGTGAATCTGCAACTAAAGTGTGGTGCTAAAATAAACACAAAAGTTCTATGGATAACAATTACTATATTTCTGTTAAAACTACGTTTCAACAATGATTCTCTTGTCGTTTTCAAGCACCATACTTGTGCTGTATAGAAGCAACCTCTGGCGCTGTTGTTAGCAACCTTATTATCGATTGATATTTCATGAGAACCTTGGACTGAAACCCTCTGTTTAAGTATATTCATGGAAAAAACACTTTAATATTGGCAGCGATGCCCTTCCATATGATATACTTATAGATTACTGTTATCTCATATTAATTATCAATAATCAATGGTAGACATATCTATTTATAGATTACTGTTATATCTTACTTATTAACAATAAATGATATACATATTTATATTTATAGATTACCTTTATCCTATTTATTAACAATCAATGATATGCATATATTTATAGATTATAGTTGTTTCATTTTAGCATTCAATGAAATACATAATTTTTTATTTATAGATGTTAAAGCTAAAGAAGTGAAATCAAAGAGGTTAGTTTTCTGTTTCTTTGTACGTGGACGAATATCAGGTTATATCATTGCACAAAAAACTTATTTTATCTCATGTTTTACTGAGATTCAATTTCTTTGTAAGGTAAAATATACAGTTCCAAATAGGTATCAATAGATTACATTGACATTGTAGAAAATTCCATAATGGCTTTGTTCTGTTTGAGCAGGAATGGTGGGACATAATGTACACATTCTTTTTCCTGTTCTGTATATGGCTAACCTTACACCTTGTATTTTTAGCATCAACAAAGACCAGGACAAAAACAAAGTCAAACCATCAGGTAATTGTTTCTTTTGTAATTTTTCATGTGAAAACCCCGTAGCCATCGTAAATTTTGAATTTTAATTTACCTAGTTGCATACTACATAGCTTAGAGCCGTCTTCGATAGCCGATTGGTGCACATAGGTAGGATATTTAACCCGACGTCATTCCATTACACCATTTATCTCACCTCATCTGTACTAATTAAGATGTATGACTGTTCTTGCTATAATACTTCAAAATAAAGTTAATGAAATAACAATTTATTTAAAATTTCGGCCAAGTGGCTTTATTATGTGCGAAGTTATTAGTGTTTGAAGTTTTGACAGAATACAGCGTCGATTGTTTATTATCGTTTCAACAGTTCTTGACAATCAGTGATCTTCTTTAAATTGCAGCGGTGTTCTAACCTACCTAAATTCGTAGGCATTCGAAGGTCCAGAGGGTTGACTATGGGCTTTTCATGTTAACAAATATTGAATAATAAATAATATTACTTTTGAAGCCAGACAAAATGACCTGCAAAGGGCAGATTTAGATAGTTTTAGATTTTAGATAGTACATTGTACATAATGCATCACTAAATAGGAATCCAACTCAAATTGATCTTTTAGTATATGTATTGTTTGACAAGCAGATATTATTATTTATTGCAGACTATGACAACACTGCATATAATCCACCAGAAGAGGAAACTTATGAGAATCTAAATTAATATATTTAAGACTATTTGTTCATTATTTTGTGAACGGATGACTACAATAGATTTCTCATTCTTGGTTCAAAATATTCGAGATGAACCCCCGACTTAAACATTGCTCAATTTAATGTTTTGTCACCCGCCTTTTGATCAAATCAGGGGATTATTCCAATAGGTTCGTCTGTTCGCGGTCTTCTCGCGGTCTGTCGGTCACACTTTATGAAACACATTAACTTAATTGCTGGAATATTTTTCGTAGTGGTAAGTATAATCCCAGCTATATTTAAAGTCTGGCATAAATTAGGCAGAAATGCATTTTGTCATCATAGTCACGGTCTTTATTGGGAATTTATTTTCAAAACTACAAAGGATTTATAAACCCCTCCATCGCCGGCAACTTAACGATGCATAATTATGTAAGATTTTGATAAAGAGCTGACCGTTCGTCCTATAATAGTTAGAGGACAATGTGTCAGCCATTTTCACATTTATGATGAAACTGGATAAACACTTTCCAACTATAATTTTAACAAAGAGATCATTGCTACGATTGCACGTAATGAAGATTTAAAAAAACAGAAGCGACGAAAGCAAAAGGAAAACACGGGTTGTTCTTTTAAATAACACATACACGGGCAAATTTCTGCTCATTGTGAATTCCTTCGAAGACTAAAGTTTGTTAAGTGAGACTGTAAGATGATATCTGACAATTCAAAATACTAATTTCTGACAATTCAAAAAACTAATTTAATGTCACTAGATAAGAATGAAATGAATGAAATGTTGTTTAATGGCACGTCAGCTCCAACCGGGCCATATTGCGCCAAATCACTAGATAAGAGAAAAATAGAAAGAGTCCGTACATGCCCCTCTTTTTTATTCTTTCTATACTTAAACATGCATTATGCAAGAGCAATTGTAAATCTTTCTTTAGGCCTGAAATGTTTTAAAAACTATTAATTTGTCATTAATTAACTTATTCAAACAATAATCAACCCTCGATGCCGAGGTTAGCATGAGATTTTTGTTGGATTGTAGTTCGATTAGCTGAAATATTTTCCTTCGTGATTTACCAATAAAAATGGATAACCGAGACTACTGGTTTTGTCTTACAGACTTTAGTAATGATGATCGAGGTTAAGCGGAACTTTCAATCGCTTAGTTCTAAGTTAATTGATCAATTTGACTGAAATTTTATTTTCAGCAAATTGCCTTTACATTAGCTAGTTTTTAACTATTGTAGCGAGAACTGCCAACTCGTTATCTAATCTCCAATAATGTATCTTTAATAAAACCATAGTAATGCACGGTAATTTTCTATTTTTTCGTTTTCTCTTATCTTGTGACAATCAATTTTTGGTGGGGGAATTGTCATATATTCGTCTTAAGCAGAAATTCTCCCGTGTATCTGTTATCATTCGTCACTTCAGTCAGTTATCTAGAGGGATAACTCGTGTTTTCCTTTTGCTTTCGTTTCTTTAAATAACATTTATACCATAAAAAAGTCTCGATTATCCATTTTAAATTTAGATAACTGAATGTAAATAATAACCTAAATGTTAATTTATATAACATTTTAATCCAGAAAAAACCCCCAGCGATAAGCAATTTTGACTCTGGCACAATATATCCTTACTACATGTATTATTACACGATGATAATTATTAGATGTTATTCCATTATTTAGATTATCTTAATATTATAAATTGTCAAAGTCAAATAATGCTATAGTTATATAATTTTTTAGTTTGTATGTTCTAGAACATATATTTTTTAAATAATTTTATTGACATGGAAGACTGTATTAGACATAATTTGATTGGTTATATTATCATTATTAGACATTATTTACAATATTACACAATAACAATTTTTAGACGTCGAATTACATTTTTATTTTATTATTATATAGTATTTACATTATTACACAAAAATAATTTAATAATGTCGAATTAGATTTAATGTTATTATTATATATGATGATAATAAATTAGACATTATTTATATTATTACACAATAATAATTTAATAACGTCGAATCAAAATTGATATTTTTATTATATGATTATAAATATTAGACATTATTTACATTATTACACAATAATAATTTTAGACGTTATTTCATTATTTAGATTATATATGAATTATAAATGTTATAATTTTATACTACTAATATTAATGTGCATATTTTAATTATCAGACATTAAATTATTGGATATTATGTCATTATTTAGATTATGTTATACCTTAGTGTTATATTTTTAGAGTGTATTAGCACCCAGTCTCCAAATACAGCGATACAAGTATATTTAAGAACCACGTTTTTTAATGTATTTTTTGTAATCGCTTTCTCTGGGATACTTTCTGGAAGAAAAAAATACCGCCAACACAGATCCAATTTCAATTCGTTTTATATAGTTCAAAATTTCGTTTTTACTTGTCTTTACTACTCTTGGATCTGGAGGACTTGTTACTTAACCCGTGTTCTGCCTGAAATGAGAGGTCAGCCAATCAAATGGTCTATCGAAACAACCGTTTGACCTTTTCATGCGTGGAACTGTGGGTAGATATTGCCAGCGGATAGAAATCAAAACAAAACAAAAGTAGATTTTAAAAAGCATGGCGGCCGCTAATTGGTTAATCGAATGACTGACGTTATCGGGTCAAATGTCCCGTGCTTGATACCTGACGTCATAGAACGTGAGCTCCCACTATAATTTGTTAGATCTACATGAGTGTAGGCCATCGAAAGTATAAAAAAACGAAGCGAAATATAGATCTATATTTTAATTTGATTGACACGAATATGGCGTAAGGTAGAATTGGTGTCTTCCATGGCCTGTAAAACGTTCTACGTAGGGGCAATTTGATGACAACTGATACTATTTTACCGAGATTTCGACCAATAGTTTGGATGCAGCTATGGCGGGTGTGGCGCCAGGCAGGGCAAGCTTACTCTTCCGGACACCTGTTACCACTGTTTGTCGTATAGTTTGTACAGTCCATTTGTTGATTACACTATTTTGCCTATTACGTTTTTAGGACTTCGAATTTTGTCTCATGGCTTAGATTGTTCGTTAATTGGTTTTATATTTTATTTTACACGTCACAAAATTTGGTGTTTTAACAAACAGTGTATAAAGGACTGTGCGAATAATATTAAATAGTATTCGCACAGTCCTTTATATACTGTTCTTGACTTTTTTATGTGTAAATTTGCTTTGTTGTTTCATATATTGACTTGGTATAATAATATAGGTATTTAGTTTTATAAAACAATAAGTATTAGTGGTTAATAATTTTGTTTTACAGATTATGTATTGTATAATATGCACGCGATGTGATTTTTTGTTTGCGTGAGAGTTCCATACAATTTACAACAATAAAAGAATTAGGAATTTCTTCGTTTGTTTTACATTCCAAAATTTAGTACAGATCTATTCTGTAACCTTACACTCGTACCAGTCGTGGTTGGAATGTCAGTATAATTTACGCTAATAATAGACAATGACCTATATAAAACTTGAATTAAGTTTGGTTCAGATTTACTCTTTGTTTTATAATAAAGTGTTGATTTCAAAACCTGATTATATTAATTCATCGTAAAAAATTTACTGTAAATAAAGTGTAAATGGTTTCAATTTTTGTTCTCCCCCATATCATCTTCCAATCTTTGTAAAATCGACGTATGCAGTTATTAAAATATTTTAAATGAAAAAATGTCATTTATTTTTGTTTGTAATTTCATTGAAATTTCAATGAAGTTTGTAACAAAAAATTCAGTGAAATCCTAGTCGAGCAAAATATTTTTTCAGTGAAATTTGGTAATTAGTGAGATTGAGCAAAAATTTTCAAATTTCACAGAATTTCACTGTTGTTTAGGCGCTCCCGTGTTCGTGCCGAGATCTTGTCCTTCTCTTACGTTCATCGAAATAACGTCGAACACACAAACGAGCAAAACATGCCTCCGTTTTTGCCTCACTCCATCTTATACATATATTCATCGATATGAGATGAAATACTGTCTGAGAGCTTCTGGCTTTTATAAAATTCTAGGATAATTCCCCATACGCCAAGTCAAACTTCACCCCAGTCCACCCTCAGCTCAAATTCGGATTCCTGGACACGCCCATTGACTAAATGGTTTTGTATCTGTATTTATTTGCATTTTATGTATATTTACGGTGTTTTTTGGGGGGGGCCTGCACTGACTACCTACGTTATTAGGATTGTAGCTTATTTGTCGTTAGTTAGTAATTACGACTGCAATTTATTGTAAATATTGGGTCATTTGAAGAAAAGCTTATAAAAAATCAGAAAAAAAACAGCCAAAATTACTAATAAGGGCGATAACTCACATATTATTCTTTATAACTTTCCACACTGATCAGCAGAGATTATTCGCTAAACCGCTACAATCAGCAGTGAATATTCGCTAGGCCGCTACAATCACTGATAAGGATGACATCGATATAAATTTTTTCTTGTCTGCGATATCACCTCGGTGGAAGCGGACGTTAAACAAAGCTATTTCACACACATAAATTTTGTAGTTAAAAAGTATTTGCTATTTAGTGTAAATGGGTATTAAAATCAGTAAAAGGCACCATTTTGCCCGGAGCAGTTACGTCTAATGTAAACAAAGCACGCGCCCATGAGCCCGTCTTATCGTGACCTCCCCTTACTCCACTATCCTATTCTGTAGGTTTAATGTCTGTTTTTTGGCGGAATAGTGTTTAGATGCCGAGTCCGTCTGATCGTGACCCTCCCTTACCCCACTATCCTGCCAGTTTGGTATAAATCCCCTATGTAGTTTAGTGTTTAGATGCCGGGCCCGTCTAATCATGACCCCCTCTTACTTCACAATTCTACTTACATGTAGTCCAACTGTGTCCATTAGGGCTTGGATTTGTTCGAAGATTTGCAGTTTCAGATCTGGTCTAGGGAAGAGTAGGTTCTTAGTGTTGAATGGTATGTTGTTGGTCTCCATTATTCTCACTAGTTCCCTTCTCTCCTCCTTGTATACCTCGCAGTCTACCAGGACATGGTTGGTGGTACATTCTTCTCCGCACTCACAGACGATGACTTGGTGTTTGTGGTCTCGCAGCCGTTCTTTCACCCTTAGTTTCGATATAAATCTGCATATATCTCTTCTAGGGTGATTGATTGCTGTCTTCGTGTAAATTTTGTCATCCAGCCGGAATCTGTGTGTGTCAAGTTCAACGAGTTTTAATTCCCAGATTGAATTGACCTGTCTTTTAACCATAATGTAGATTTCCGTGGTGCGGTGCTGTAGTCTATGGTGTGGAATGGTGCTGTATCCTTGAGACTTTCGTTTGCGAGTCGATCTGCCTCCTCGTTTCCTCTAATGTTGACATGTGATGGAATCCACACGAGCTCTACTTTGCTTCCCTTCTCTAAGACCCTCTGGTACAGCTGCCTGATTTCCAAAATGACTTCTGGTCTGGAGTCCGAGTTGTCAGTTGGATTGAAATCAGACTGCTTGGAATGACGATGACAACCATAGCACAAATGAAGATATATATACAAAATATGAAACAAAGGAAAACATTTATATACAATGAGAGATAATCACTTGAAACCATCAAAGGGATAGGAAGCCATACGGGTGGGAATAAGCGGGCTATGACTAAGAAAGCATAATAATGGAGACCGCTAGATTGAGGTGACTATGCTAACACTCAAGACATAATATGTATAGGGAAGCCCTGTTAATTAGTGAAGCATAATGATTAAATGATATAATAAGAGAAATATTTGGAGAGTGAATATACATAAACCTTCCCTAAAACCACTCATATTTAAACACATTAAATAATTATAAACACTAGTGTTTGTAAATAAAAGCCATATGAGAAATATAAATATTTTAGATTAACAACAATATTAAGATACATGTAAAACCGTTTTTAAAAAAACAATTTGGAGGGTAAAGTATTAATTAAGAATAGAATAAGATAATGTGAACGATATGTAAAAAAACTTTTATATAAAACAAAGTTAATTTTTCGAATATTTATAGAGCATTAGGAAAAATATATACGAGCATCAACACATCTCAAAAAATACATCTGAAATCTTAAGAAAAGAATAGTGTTTATTTAATAAGATTATCATATGCTCTTGGAATGAATAGGCCAGAATCACGGTTGAGTTCCGGTTGGTGCCTTTTTATGTTGATGGCTTCTAAGAGTTTCCTTGTCTTTTTGTTGTGTTGGTTGGTTGTCAGTGTCTTGATTTCATCCCAATTAATTTTGTGACGACCATTGTTGCTGAGATGTTGGGCTATTGTAGAAGTATTGTTGGCTGCTAGGGATTGGTGTTCTTTAATACGGGCATTTAACGCTGTTTCGTTTCTCCTATATAAATGCTGCCACACGTACAAGAAACTTTGTAGACACATCCTTTAGGTTGTTGTGGGTTGGTTGGGTTCATTTTTCCATTGGCTCGCAGTGGGTCTTTGAAGGAACTGTTACCGGAAAAGATTGTGTAAATACCTGCTTGTTTCAGGATACTTCTTATGTGGTAGGATGAACTGCCGTTAAATGGTATGCTAACACGAATGGTGAAGGTTCTTTTCTTGCTGTCTTAATACCGGAGTTTCTGGACGTTCTACAGCAAGAAATTGAACACCTCAAGCATGTCTTTTCCACCTTTAACCAATACCCCAAACAGTTAATCAATACAACCATTAATTCCACCATAATGTCTTCATCTTATGCAAAGAATATGCAGTTGGTTAAATTTTGATTTGTAAAATGCAGAAAACATAATGGACAGGGAAACATAATTTCGGAAATCCATTTATTCTAAAAGGAGTTATCTACCTTTAAGAAAAATATCAATAATTATTGATAATAGTAACAGGTATAACTACAGACAAGGACAAGTTCAACCTTATTTTCAAATAGGATTAGAAGTTAAGGGTCTCACTAAAATAGACATAGCTGCAACTCAATAATACTGTAATGGGAGTGACAATATTGCAATAAAGAGAAGAGATATCAAATGGAGTTTAATGTCTTACTGTTCTGTACCAACCCGTAAAATGAAGATGGCCGTAAGTCATACGTGTGTGTAATGGAGCAGCGGGGAGTCAGTAAAGGGCTGGCTCACTTACGGGGGTGGGGTGGAGGCGCTCAGGTTTTGATCCTAAACTGGTGTAGTTTCCCCTTGTCCGTGGCTCACTAATCAGGAGGTCCTTGGTTTGATACCTGTGTTCCCCCTTGTCAGCGGTGCAGGAAGTGGGGGGGATGTGATGGGCAGCGCTTAGTTATTCGGATGGGATATAAAACTGATGTCCGGTGCACACGTTGACGTGCACTAAATTCGAAATAAAAGAGTACACCGTAACGTTGCTGTTTGGACCCCCCCCCCCCTTTTAGCATAATGTATGGCGAGCGTATGTACATCTTCATTATGACGGTTGATTTCTTTTTCTTCATTACAATTGCCACTCCCTAACAGTATTATTTAGGTTTTGCCATATATGTCTATTTCAGTGACAAAATTACATATAGATGCTTTGTTTCAATTCAAATACTTGTTAGGAATTGATTAAAAGCCCCAAATCAAATCTGAATTAAAAGCTTACATTTTATAGTAGAAATACTGTTTTGAGAGAGCCTATATGCCTACCCACCCGCCCGTCCATTTTTCGGGCAATGTATTTCAGTTTTTCGGGCTCAATCTTCGGAGAATGGAGAACGCGACCATATCTCATGGAAATATAAATGTATATTTGTGTAATTAATTCAAAATAAACAACCTTCACAGCTTTGTGGAAAATCCATTTTAGTTAATGATTGATTCATTCAGAAAAGTTGGGTGAAACCGTACCGGGGTTGTCTTGTACATGACCAGTACCAAACTGATCCCGCAGTGAATATTCGCTTGGCCGCTACAATCACTGATAAGCATGACATCGACGAGGCTTAATAAGTACGGCATATTAACTTTTTTTACTCCGACAAATTAAATTCTCAAACATTTTTTGGGGGTAAAAGAAAAATAAATAAAGACGTTTGAAGTATTTGAAGTTAAAAAATATTTCCTATTTAGTGTAAATGGGTATTAAAATGCGTAAAATGCAACATTTTGCTCGAAGCAGTTAGGTGTTAAGTAAACATTGCACGAGCAGTTGAGCCAATGACTGGCGCGGTGAGCAGTCAACGCACGTGCTGTGGACACTTATCTGTTACAGAGTTAATTTGTAAATAATTCTCTGTGAAACAGATTGGATCAGTACATGTACATATCTAATGTGTGTAAATGTGAAAATGGAACAAAAAGACTGTTATCGACACTCTAGAGGCACAATTTTTATCCAATGTTTATGAAACTTAAAATATATCTTTATATTCCAAAAATCTCAGTCCCTTTTGATATTTGCGCATTTCAGACCATAACTGTCTGGATTATGGCCCCTGATTGTACAAAAAATTGTTTTTGTTTTTAGCTTGTTCTCTATCCATCACTTGCAAAATGTGGGCGTATCCTGTCTGGCGACGCTGGTTATGAGGAGGATCCAAATAAAATAAAACTTGATCACATAACTTTAGTTGATGAGGATGCATATTTGACAATCACCTTGTACTATATACATATATATACATTGACATTTACAACAAAGTTATATATAGATATGTAAAGTATTTTGTACATTTTGTGTATTATAAATGGATTTCAAAAAGTAAACTGTTCACGCTTCCAAGATTATCTTTGTGTTTATTTTAGCAATGTAAAAAATATTTGGATATGTACAGGTTTTATACAGATAGAATCTTAACTAATCCTAATAATTGTTGTGAATATATAGGAGTTAGGACCTCCTATGTAATTTCTTTTTGTTTGGAATGGGGGTGGGGTTCCAAGTATATTCAGCCCCCCCCCCACGAAACACCATCTCTTATCTCGAAACACGGAGGGTTGAGAGGTGAGGTTTATTATCTTATAGCTGGCGAACGCTACTTTTGCTAGCATAGGCTACTACAGCTAATGTTTCATATAAGCAGTTCCCGACGACTGCACAATGGTTTTATTAATTATGATTAAAAGATTACAGTTGTCCCCACTTATATATAGACAATCAATCATAAAGTCCAGATAAGATTGCATAAGCGTGAACAATGAGCTACAATAAATATACTTCCCAGTTTGTGCCGCATGACTGTCTTTCGTTTCCTGTTTGTCAGGGAAAACTAAATTTACGACCAACGTGAACTTTTTACTTGCTTTCGTAATAAAATATAAGTGCAATTTGTCTGAAATCAGTGACAAATGTAATTTCTATAAACAATTAATACATCATAATGGTCTTTCGATCAGTGAATTTAATTCATTCTTGAGCTAGCCCTCTGAGAAGATTTAAGTACAATTCAACGTTCCAGAATATTCCATTTTATTGTGAGTGGATGGCCGAATGTTTAGCACGTGGACGCTGTATCATAAAGCCTGTCATTGAGTCAGCTGGTGTGGTTTCGAGTCTCCGGCTGTACGTGACAAGGAGTAATGTTCCTATCCAACTGCGTATGTTTTCTCCGGGTCCCCGTACTGCTAAAGACCCCTACGCACAAGAGAATTATTGAAATAAAATTAAAACCATATGTTAGTCCCGAAATGACCTATCTACTCAATGATTAGACTAATCAAAGATTATGAAATGGAAAATTAAAATTTCATCACGTTTTCTGACTTTTCAGAAAATAGGAAATTAAAGCTCAGATTAGCACTAATGCACTTATGAAAATAAAATCTGCATAAAGCACTCACAATGGATGTCTAAATGGGGATGTGTAGATGGGTAGATAAATAAATCATAACAAAGGACACCAGTAAGAGAAATATACTGATATACCGACATTGAAAGTTACCTATGCGGAAGCATTTTGTTATTTTCTGTAGGTGTGCATAGATAGAAAAAAAAATGAAGATGTAGAAGGATAATATTTCCGTGTAGACGGTAAACATTAAATGAAAATAAAATGGGGTTCAGCGTCCTACCGTTCTGCCCCGACTGGGCTAATGAAGAGGGGCATACGCCATACTGAGTGATATGAGGGTAATTTTGTCCGGACAGCTAAGGGATCTTTTATGTGCACGCCAATGAGAACACGGGACCTCGGCTTTTCGTCCCAACCGAACGACTAGACAGCTGTCCTTGTCACACCGTCTGTCCTGGCGCTGACAAGGTGAAACCCCGTCGAAAAAAAACCGACGAACTTTCTCGACTAAGACTAGCGAGCCAGTGTTTTACTTACTGGGCCACTATGGCTCCCATCATTAAATGGAACACTTCGGTCAGTTTAAGATACATGATAACGTCATGCCTATATTTTACATGCGCAATACGAGGTAGAAGAATTGTACTCCAATGTTAATTATTATTCATTCAAACAAATACGGCCACAATCACCATTAAAACAAAGATCTGCGTCTTTTTATTTCTAACATTGAAATACTAAATGAAATGAAATGTTGTTTAAACATACATTATGCAAGAGCAAAATCTGCCTATTATTGGTCTTTCATTAGCCCTGAAATTTTATAAAAACTATTAAAGCCCCAATAACACTCTTGTTGTAACTGAAAAATATGTCCCAATCTTCATTCTGGTCAACAAATCATATTATTTTAGAATATTCCAATTAAATGATGATATAAATTTCATCTTAACACAACTAATTTAAAAAATTGGAAAAATTCAACCAATTGATTTGAAAAGTCTAACGTAAACCTTTTCAAATGTGACTTGGATTTTAAAATATTTTCGAACCCTCTAGACAAATAAAATAGGTTGTAATGGATAATTTACACAACAGGTAGGACATTTAAACATCTAGTACTTAGAATAAGGGTATTATTTATTTTCTGGAGCTACCAAGCCAGCAAGAATGTTATTGTCCCTTTAATTAGACATTAATTAAACTATTCAGACCATAATCAACTCTCGATGTCGAGGCTAGCATGAGATTTTTGTTGGATTGTTATTCGATTAGCTGAAATATTTTCCTTCGTGATTTATCAATAAAAATGTATAACCGAGACTACTGGTTTTGTCTTACCGACTTTAGTAATGATGACCGAGGCAAAGCGGAAATTTCATTCGCTCAATTCTAAGTTAATAGTGGATCAATTTGACAGAAATTTTCAGCATATTGGCTTTACATTAGCTAGTTTTTAACTATTGTAGTGAGAACTGCCAACTCGTTATCTAATCTCCCATAATGTATCTTTAACGTCGCACTTTTCTGCTCTGACTGGGCTAATGAATCCGAGCATGAGTCATACAGTGTGTCATGACAGATGTTTTAATCACACAGCGGCACTACGACTCACTTTTATATCGAATACCAACTGTCAAGGGATCTTTAAAGTACATGCCAACGTGTACACTTTTTCGTGCCACCCGACGGACTAGACAATATCCGTGCACAGGGGGCAAGGGAAGCCGTCACCTGAATCTCCTGAGGAAATTGCTCCTTTTTTTTTGTTTGACCACCTTTCTCTTTTAGGTATCCGTCGCTCCGGACGGGCTTCGTTTCAAATCTGTGATAAACTTATTACCATAATTAAAGATACATTATGTAAGATTTAGATAAAGAACTAGCCATTCTTGCTATAATAGTTCGAAAATATATAATCTATAATGAATAATTTGAAAATTTCATTCAAATTACTCTATTGCGAGTCAAGATATTCTTTGAGGGTTTGACAAGACGTGTGCAATAATTTCAACCACGGTACTGTTTGTTCGAAGCTAAGTCTCGCCCTTTCATTTTTAGCTTTAATCAAAATACGGCTAAACTTTTCCAATATATTTAATATCGGAGAAATCCGATGCCATCGAGAGTTGATAATTTAGAAAACATTTCAGGCCCAAAGAAAGACTTGCAACGGGCAGATTTAGCTCTTGCATAATCGTCATCTGAGAACCAGACTGTTCTATCTCCACTTTTGGTAAAAATTGAGATATGATATTTATTGGATTATATACTATAATTTCTATGTCCTCGCATAATTTTATACCCCAACAGTCATTTTAAAGGACTTTTTTAGCAATTTTTAATTGTCCTATATCCCCCTTTCTAAAACTGAACTGAGAACCAGACTGTTTTATCTCCAGTAGCCAATTACTAGTTAGCGTTTGGTCACGTGACTTGGAGATAGAACATTAAGGCTTTTAAGCCTTGCTCAATTTTTTGTAAAAGTGACTTTCTAAATATTTGATGTTATGCCTCTATTTAATGTTTGATTGACCAATGTTTAAAGATTTTAAAAGGTTTGTGTCAACAAGACACAACAAAAAAAACTTTCAAAGTTCTATCGCATTCTGTTAATATTTATAAACAAGAAATATTGTCAATGGACATAGAACAATAACTTTATGGCCCCTGATTGTCCGAAAAATCGCCTCTGGAGGTCAAAATTATTATCCGATTTAAAAAAAAAAACGTTTGATTCTATCACCGTTACATGGTAACGAGGTTGAGTTCGAATTTCGTGAAAATCGGACCATAATTGATGGACAAAATGGCCGCCGTTTGTACGCGAATATTGTAAAAATATGTTATATCAATGTTGTGGAGCCTATAGAGGTCACAATTTTAATTCGATTTTGATGAAACTTGATATACATGTTTATAACCTAACGATCTTGGTTCCTTTCCATATCGCATCGTAACTTCCTGAATTATGGCACCCGATTGTCCGAAAAATCGCCTTTTATGGCTTGTGGTCCCCATAGAGGTCACAATTATTATCCGATTTAAAAAAAATAGGTTGATTATATCACTGTTACAGTGTTACACCTTAATGAAGGTTGAGTTTGAATTTCGTGAAAATTAGACCAAAATTGCCAGTAGTGTAACAATATAGTACACCAAAGTTGTGGACTCTGTAGAGGTCACACTTTTAATTCGATTTTGACGAAACTTGAAATACATGTTTATAACCTAAAGATCTTGGTTCCTTTCGATATTGTAACTTCCTGAATTATGGCCCCTGGTTGTATGCAAAAGTTGATATCCGATTGACATTAAATGTATGCACAGTGTTTGTGGTCTTGAGGCAAAGAGGGCTATTGATTTTCCGCGATATCTGATAGTTACTTCCAGAGTTATGGCCCATGATCACTTCAAAAATCTTGTGGACGCTCTAGAAGACAAAGTTAATATCCGATTCACTTTAAATGTATACACAGTGTTTATGGTCATGAGCAGGGGTGGATTGGGCCGTCGGGCGATCGGACCACTTGATGTACGAATAAAAGCACACAAGCCACTACCTTCCACCAATCCCTCAGCAGTAGCAGAGCATATTATTAACAACGCAGATCATACAATCCTGTGGGACCAAACCAGAACCCTTGGAGTACCTCATCACCAGAAGAAAACCAGGAAACTTCTTTGAGGCCATCAATATAAAACGGATCAAGCCCAAGTTAACCGGGATGTCGGACTATTTATACCAAGGGCTTATGATCAACTTATACATTAATTCTAATACTTTATTTCTATTTCAGTGTTTATCCGGTTTCCACAGTCTAATTACACAACGCACATATCTTAACTTTCAGCGCTTATCCAATTTAACAGTCGGAGGATAATTTTTCACATTTATTGGTTTCAGTTTATTGGAAGAATATATTTAAGGTTCCCCCCACCCATGTTTAAGTCTAATAATAGGTTTCTTTCATGATTTTTAGCTTTCAGGATTAACACAATTCGTTGATTATCCAGTTCCACAGTCTAGTTATACACTTTACATATCTTGGTTTGCAGTAATTATCCAGTTTTACAGTCAGAATATAGTTCATATGTATTGACCTTTAATACGTGGGAATAATATATTTACGGCTTCTTTCTTCCAGATTTTATACTGTAATATTAGGTCTTATCTTTCAGGACTTGCAGCTTATTGGTTCCAATACTTTTGTTCTCTGTCAGTGCTTATCCAGTTTTTTGTGGGTTTTTTTACATAATCTAATCATACATTTTATAAATGTTTCTTTTCAGTACTTAACCCGTTTTACAATCCTCGATTTTTAGTTTATATCGACATATCAGGATATCTTTCATGATTATATATTTTATATTCTTTATTTCGTAATTTCAAATTATTATTTAATTTTCTTTGGACATGCTCAACGACCACTCTTGTTTACTTATACATACACACTTCTCTTTATATTATTGTTTCTCTATAGCTCAGGTTAATTGGTTTTCCATTAATAGTGTTAATACACTGATCTTTTTATAAATAATAGCATTCGCCTCCTTTTAATGCCCGTAAGGGTTTTCTGTTGTGTAGGATTAGTCCTTAATGCCCCCCCCCCCCTAATCAAGGTGTTAAACTTTAATTGTATTTGATTTTTTTATCTTTGTTGCATATTCTGTATATAGATATTGTATTTTTTATCACACATTTTTGGCAGATAAAATATTCAAGTTGGCAGAAAAAAATATGCACATTTCTTTATATAAAAATTATCATCCATTTTGGCGGAAAAAAAATTGAAGGCCAGTGTGAGCCCTGCGTAACACAATATGAACATAACATGATTCAACTGAAAGGTGATATATATATATGCACTATAGATGATTGATATCTACATCCAAGTTAAACCAACTGTGTCTATATATTTTTTAAGTCTTACGTCGAGCTGAATAAACTAAATGATTTATTGTCATTAAAACTCCAATGGCTGGTTAACAGTGTGTAATTAAAGACAATAAATGGATCTTTGTAGAAATACGCATATTAATTTATTTAAGGTGTCATACCGATGCACATACCTCTCAGGTAGATTCAAAGACATAATATAAACGAAGATAACATTACATTATTTAATTACAATTCTCGGTAGGGGAAGGGGTATAATTTATTGTGTAACATTGTGATTATAATCAAAACGATAAATCTCGTCCTATACTATAAACAAGCCATAGCAAGAAATACCTCCTATTGTCAATGTTTTAATGTACCTAGAATTTTCTACACCACCTCTATTGCATCCAGATATTTAAAGCGTGTTAACAATATATTCATTTAAGAGAAACTATGTAATTTCGAGATTAACATATCGTACAATTCATATTCATTTGATGATCGATCACCTATTTACAAAACTATGGTTTATCCCAACTACAGTATAAACATGGTTTAGAAACTCTATCTGAACTACAGGGTACATCATGGTTAAGAGACTGAAGGGTACATCATGGTTTAGAGACTAGAGAGAAATGGAGTTTAACGTCCACTCGACACAAACTATGCCATTTCGGGACTAACACATGGTTTAACCTTATTTCAATAATTCGCTTGCGCGTAGGGTTCTTTAGCAGTGGGGGGAAACCGGAGGACCAGGAGAAAACCCACGAGGTTGGAAAGGCGACCCTACTCCTTGTCACGTACAACCAGGGATTCGAAAACACGCCAGTTGACTCAATGACAGGCTTTATGATACAGCACGCACGTGCTAACCATCCAGCCATCCAATCCCCCATTTAGAGACCATATGAATTACAGGGTACATCGAAGTACAGGGCACATCTATCCGAACTACAGGGTACATGATTGTTTAGAGAGACTCTATCCGAGCTGCAGGATACATCATGGTTTAGAGACTCTATACGAACTACAGGGTACATCATAGTTTAGAGACTCAATACGAACTACTGAATACATCATGGTTTAGATACGCAATACGAACTACAGGGTACATTACATCATAGCTTAGACTCTCTATCCGAACTACAGGGTACATCGTGGTTTAGGGAAACTCGACTCCGGTCCGTCCCTGGTAACATCAAGACCGATAGTTACCGCGGGTTCATTTAAAACAAAATAGTCGATATTGTCGGATAAAATTTTACTACGACGATTATCATTTCGGTCGCCATTTTGAAAAACAAAATGGCGGGTATTATCGGATTGACTCTTATACATTAATAAACACATAACTTGTGAAAACTTGAACATTTGTCATTTTCGCGCCCATTTTGGAAATGTTTACTACAATTTTCGTCTTCAGCATACCTTAAAACCTCTAGAATAAGTATTCAACGACAAAACAGCAAATAAATGGCTTGGTTGCTATGGGATTTTGTTTTGAAACATACCAAATCTTTGACTTGACTTTTCTCAAAACTTACTTTGGCGAGTTGGGAGGCTTCAAGCGGACAAAGCTCAGTCAATTTTTGCGCGATTCAACCAAACTATACATCAAATTGAAGGTATTGAGTTGGAGAATGTGAAATTAACAATAACTCAATTTTCAAAATTTTTTCATTGCGACTCATTATGCCATGACGGGTCACATATGTTCAATTACTAAATGCCAATCAAAGAAGGTCGGACGATCGCCTCATTGGCCGGTCAGACGAGCGCCCGATGGGCCGGTCACAAAAAATGAAACAAATAATTTTTCCAATTCGTCTAAAAAAAGACTTTTTCTGTTGAACATTATATGGGGAAGGGGGGTATTGGACCGGCCATGGGGCTATGATGATCATGTTGTATGTGGCCGGAGGCTTTAACAGGCCGCCACTGGGGTCTAAAATGGCCTGGTATAATAGACTCTCTGGGCCGAGTGTGCTTGGTGTGGGCCAGAATTCGGAATCCTGAAATGGGGATTCAGAATTTCATCCGAAAATTTCATCGGATTCCCCCGACACTGTCGCCCGCAAATTTACTAATTATAAAGTCACCTGCACCCTGTTTGTGGGGAAATGCCAGAATCCAAAATTCTAAAAAGCAGCTTTTATGAATTTCACTTTCGTCACTCTGTACCAATGTTTCTAGTGGCCTTTCACCACAAGAGTAATCAACCAGCGCTTCCGGCAACAAAAATGAAAATATTCCTACTTATTCAATATTCCTAACTGGTTAATCAAATGGTCAAAATTTCGGGTTCATTTTCCAAAACCTTCCAGGGGGAGAGCCTCCGCCCCCACCTCCCGTCCGGGCTTCGCGGTCAGTAAAAGGGGCCGCTCCGACACGGGAGCCCAATCCGCCCTGTCTGTCTGTCTGTTTGTCCGTTGACTCATTAATCTGGAGATCTTAGGTTCAATCCCTGCGTTGATCAAGAAAGTTCGGCGTGTCTCCGCCGTGGTGCAAGACGGGGGACCGAGAATCCGACAGGGGCATCGAAATTATGTTCAAATTAGCGTGTACCTAAAAGCTCTCTTGACAGTCAGAATTCACTTTATAATGCATGTTTTACTCTTCAGAGTAGCACAGGGGTAGTCCCAGATAATAATACAGAGTCTTAAAATTATGTCTGTTTACAAATGTATTTTAAACGTCAAACTATGAACAAATAGTGTATTTACCTTGTCTGAAAATATCGACATTTAGTCGAGTTTTTTTAGAAGCACAATTTCCCGAGACAAAAATACAGGTACTAATTTCTTTTTTAAAAACGTATAATATAGCTTGAAATAGTCGTACAGGGCTAATGTAGGTATTTACAAGGAATTTACACACAAAATTAATAAGTTTTATCTTCCAAAAATTATCCGGGACCTTCACTTGAAACCCCGTTTTATTTTATGGCTTATTAACACAGAATACCACAATACAGATAGCGATAAATGAGTTATTTTGGTATTTCATTGGACATGGAACAGTCTGGTTCTCGAGAAAGGTGGCTTTTTTTTTACAAAGTTAAATTTGTCAATATAACGATGTTTATGTAAATTAGATGACTATAATTGTGATAAATATTCAGTAGAGACACCCATGGACTCATACATAAATTTTCATCGGGTCATAAAGCGTAGAAAAAAAGTTCTGTATGTTTGAATATTCAACAGCCATTTTCTCGAAAAGTGGTTTTGGGGACATGGAACAGTCTGGTTCTCAGGTGACGTAATGTATATTTAATCACTGTATGCATTATCCTGAGAAGTTGACTTAAATATGACACATAAATTAATAAAAACAATGGTTATACAATTTATTTAAAACATGTAGGGTTTTTACCGCGAGAACTTCCTTGTTGCGCACCGACCATTAAAGTAGAACACCCAACTTAGAAAATATATACAATATAGAAAGAAAGAAATGGGAGGGAAGGTGGGATGTAGTCCACCAAAGAGATTTTAGCATGTCTATTACAATAACATCAGCTCCTTCTTGCGTACCGAACATTAAATTAGAACAACCACCTTAGAAAATATAGATTATAATATATCATGTGCAGGCACAGAATGTGGGAGCAGAGTAGTTCTCCGTTGAGATTTTAGTATGATATGCTGTCTTGCCACAGGCGTACGGACTCTTGCAGCTGCACCCACCCTCATCCCAACGTTCGGGCAATCAGATTTTTCGAGTAGACAGGTACATTTTGAAAAACAAAAATAATACAATACTATGGTGGCTGATTGGTATCATGTCGTAATGTCGTGATGTCGCCTTTCATAACCCGACATCACGACATTTCTACCCGACATTTTTACCCGACATTACGACACTAAAAATGTCGTGATGTCGGGTAAAAATGTCGTGATGTCGGGTAAAAATGTCGTATTGTCGGGTTGTCGTGATGTCGGGTTGTCGGGTTGTCGTGATGTCGGGTTGTCGAGTTGTCACGTTATGAAACAAAAAACTGTCAATTAAGAAAATGGCTGATCAAGTGGAAGAAGATTCACACTCACATTGCAGTTTGAGTTGCATTCGTATCCATTTGTATACGTCCATATTCATAATGTGAGTGTGAATCTACTTCCACTTGATCAACCATTTTCTTTATTGCCAGTTTTTGTTCCATAACGCGAAAACCCGACGTCACGACAACCCGACATCACGACAACCCGACAATACGACATTTTTACCCGACATCGTGACATTTATAGTGTCGTAATGTCGGGTAAAATGTCGTGATGTCGGGTAGAAATGTCGTGATGTCGGGTTGTCGAGTTGTCGGATTGTCGTGTTGTCGGGTAGAAATGTCGTGATGTCGGGTTGTCGCGTTATGAAAGGCGACATCACGACATTACGACATGATACCAATCAGCCACCATACAATAACCTCAGCGAGAGAAAAAGATATAAAACAAGTGACTATGCAGGACAAATGACCCTTTCTGATAACGTTTTGCATATCTTGTGTTCAGGTATGTACAATATAACTGTAATGGTACACGACTTTAATAAATACTGTACATTGTAAAATCACGTGACTTAACATTAAATTTAAGAGTCAGTGGTAAAGTCCTTCACATTGAGAAAGCAGCAGAGCACAGCCGAAAATCAATTGGAGTTTAAATAGGTACAAAAATCTTTACTGAAGACACTTCGATGAACTGCTGTAATATTTATAAAAAAACACACAAAAACATATTCTGGCACATACATTCGGTAAGTTTTATATTTCATTCAAGGAGCCACATAGTATTACGCGAAAATTAAAATGTTTTTGTAAAATAATGCTTCTGTTTTGGTTTTTTTTTTAAATCACTGCTTTCATGCCAAAATATTTTTAATAAAAAATAAGGCTTTGATGCCGTCTTCATTTTTATACGCCCACATTTTCATGTGGACGCATATGTCCCATGGTTGCCCGAAAAATCGCTTTTTTTTTAGCTTGTGGTTAATCTGGAGGTCATAATTATTATCCGATTTAAAAAAAAAACCCGTTTGATTATATCACCGTTACATGGTTATGGAGGTTGAATTCGAATTTCGTGAAAATCGGACCAAAATTGACAGACACAATGCCCATCGTTTGTACGCGAATAGTGTGATGATATGTTATATCAAGGTTGTGGACCCTATAGAGGTCACAATTTTGAACCGATTTTGATGAAACTTGACATGTATGTTTACATGTATAACCCAAAGATCTTGGTTCCTTTCGATATTTGCGCCCATCGGATCGTAACTTCCTGAATTATGCCCCCTGATTGTCCGAAAATCGCCTTTTATACGCCCACATTTTTATGTGGACGTATATTGTCGTCGCTCCTGTCCGTCCGGACGTCCGTCCGTCCACAATTTGTTTGTGTACTCTCTACAGGTCACAATTCTTATCTGATTTTGACGAAACTTGAAACATAGGTTTATCCCCAAAAGATCTCGGCTGCTTTCGATATTGGCATGTATCGGATCAAAACTTCATGGATTATGGCCCCTGATTGTACGAAAAATCACGTTTTTAGCTTGTGGACCCTATAGAGGTCACAATTTTCAACCGATTTTGATGAAACTTGACATGCATGTTTATAACCCAACCCAAAGATCTTGGTTCCTTTCGATATTTGCGCCTATCGGAACGTAATTTCTTGAATTATGGCCCCTGATTGTCCGAAAAATCACCTTTTTATACGCCCGAAAAAATTGGACCATAATTGCCAGAAAAAATGGCCGCCGTTTGTACGCGAACAGTGTAAAAATATGGTATATCAAAGTTGTGGACCCTGTAGAGGTCACAATTTTAATTCGATTTTGATGAAACCTGAAATGCTTGTTTGTAACCTAAAGATCTTTATTCTTTTCGATATTTGCGCATATCAAATTGTAACTTAATGAATTATGGCCTTTGATTGTAGGAAAAGTTACTTTCGGTATTGCTTGTTCTCTGTCTATCTCTCGAACAATTATTATCTGATTTAAAAAAAAACTCTGATTATATTACTGTTGCACCGTAAGGAAAGTTGAGTTCGAATTTCGTGAAAATCGTACCAAAATTGCCGGACGAAATGGTCGCCGTTTGTACGCGAATAGTGTAAGAATATGGTATATCATGGTTGTGGACTCGCTACAGGTCACAATTCTTATCCGATTTTGACGAAAAGTAACATTTCTAGGTTGTGTACCGTCACACCATAATCATTGTCGGCTTCGAATTTCATGAATATCAGACTGGAACTGACCAACCGATTTTGATGAAACTTGACATGCATGTTTATAACCCAAAGATCTTGGTTCCTTTCGATATTTGCGCCTAACGGAATGTAATTTCCTGAATTATGGCCCTGATTGTCCGAAAAATTACCCTTTTTAGCTTGTGGTCCCTCTGGAGGTCACAATTATTATCCGATTTAAAAAACCGTTTGATTATATCACCGTTAGACCCTAAGGAAGGTTGAGTTCGTATTTCGGGAAAATCGGACGAAAATTGCCATACAAAATGGCGACCGTTTGTACGCGAATACTGTTAAAAAATGATATATCAAGGTTGTGGACCCTGTAGAAGTCACATTTTTAATTCGATTTTGATGATACTTGAAATTCATGTTTATAACCCAAAGATCTTGGTTCCTTTCGATATTTGCGCATATCGGAACGTAACTTCCTGAATTATGGCCGCTGAATATAAGCAAAATCGCCTTATTTTAGCTTGTGGTCCCTCTGGTGGTCACAATTATTATCCGATTTGATAAAACGGTTGATAATATTACTGTTACACCGTAAGGAAGGTTGAGTTCAAATTTCGAGAAAATCGGACGAAAATTGCCACACAAAATGGCCGCCGTTTGTACGCAAATACTGTTAAATATAAGTATATCAAGGTTGTGGACCCTGTAGAGGTCACAATTTTAATTCGATTTTGATGAAACTTGAAATGCATGGTTATAACCCAAAGATCTTGGTTCCTTTCGTTATTTGCGCATATCGGATCGTAACTTCCTGAATTATGGCCCCTGATTGTCCGAAAAATCGCCTATGGTCCCTCTGGAGGTCACAATTATTATCCGATTTAAAAAAAAAACGTTTGACTCTATCACCGTTACACCCTACGGAAGGTTTAGTTCGAATTTCGAGAAAATCGGACCATAATTGCCAGAAAAATGGCCGCCGTTTGTATGCGAATAGTGTAAAAATATGGTATATCAAAGTTGTGGACCCTGTAGAGGTCACAATTTTAATTCGATTTTGATGAAACCTGAAATGCTTGTTTGTAACCTAAAGATCTTTATTCTTTTCGATATTTGCGCATATCAAATTGTAACTTAATGAATTATGGCAAAGTTACTTTCGGTATTGCTTGTTCTATGTCTATCTCTCGAACAATGATTATCTGATTTAAAAAAAACTCTGATTATATTACTGTTGCACCGTAAGGAAGGTTGAGTTCGAATTTCGTGAAAATCGTACCAAAATTGCCGGACGAAATGGTCGCCGTTTGTACGCGAATAGTGTAAGAATATGGTATATCATGGTTGTGGACTCTCTACAGGTCACAATTCTTATCCGATTTTGACGAAAAGTAACATTTCTAGGTTGTGTACCGTCACACCATAATCAATGTCGGCTTCGAATTTCATGAATATCAGACTGGAACTGACCAACAAAATGGCTGCTCCCAATACGGTATGAAATACAGGACTTAATGATGTAGGAAAAATTACTTTCGGTATTGCTGGTTCTCTATCCATCTCTCAAAAATGTGGGCGTATCCTGCCTGGCAGTGCCAGCCTATCTTTTTAGCTTGTGGTCTCTCTGGAGGCCAAAATTATTATCCAATTTAAAAAAAAAACGTTTGATTATATCACCGTTACGTGGTGATGAAGAGTGGGCTTGAATTTTGTGAAAATCGGACCAAAATTGACCGACAAAATGGTTGCCGTTTGTAAGCAAATAGTGTGAAAATATGTTATATCAAGGTTGTGGACCCTGTAGAGGTCACAATTTTGAACCGATTTTAATGAAACTTGAAATACATGTTTATAACCTAAAGATCTTGGCTCAATTGCATATTTGCACATATCTGATCGTAACTTCCTGAATTATGGCCCCTGATTGTACGAAAATCGCCATTTTTTAGCTTGTGGTTCCTTTGGAGGTCACAATTATTAACGGATTTAAAATAACGTTTGATTATATCACTGTTTCACCGTAATGAAGGGCGAGTTTGAATTTCGTGGAAGTCGGACCAAAACTGGTGGACAAAATGGCCGCTGCTTGTACGCGAATACTATAAGAATATGGTATATCAAGGTTGTAGACCCCGTAGAGGTCACAATTTTAATCTAATTTTGAGACTTTAAATGCATGTTTATAATCCAAAGATCTTGGTTCCATTCGATATTTGCGCATATCGAATTGTAACTTCCTGAATTATGGCCCCTGATTGTACTAAAAATCGCCTGTTTAGCTTGTGGTCCCTCTGGAGGTCACAACTATTATCCGATTTTAAAAAACGTTTATTTATATTACCGTGTCACTGTAATGAAGGTTGAGGTCGAATTTCTTAAAAATCAGACCCAAACGTCCGGACAAAATGGCTGCTGCTGATACGCGAAAAGTGTAAAAATATGATATATCAAGGTTGTGGACCCTGTAGAGGTCACAATTTTAATCCGATTTTGATGAAATTTGAAATGTAAGTTTATAACCCAAAGATAGCGGTTTCTTTCGATATTTGGCCACATTGGACCATAAATTCATTAATTATGGCCCCTGATTGTACGGAAAATCATGTTTTTTACCTTGTGGACCCTATGGGGGTCACAATTATATTACGAATTAAAAAAAGGTTTGACTATATCCCCGTTAAACATTATTGATGGTTGAGTGTAAATTTCGTGAAAATTGATAATTAAACAGCTAAATCCATACTATTAAATGTTTCGTATACTTAACGTTAGCATGGGGCAGAACTTTATAAAAACCAAACAAATTCTACTGATTTTCTGATAATTAGCTAATATGCGACAACTCTTGTTGACTGCCCGGACGATTTAACTGCTGTGTGGGTGTATGTTTCATTGCCTGGCAACCTATTTTTTAAATTGGGTTTGGTAGTTCTTATTTCTACGGCTTGGGGGTATTTCCTTGCGAATACAATGCTTTGATTTGGAGTAAATTTTTGATCGATTAATTAGTTTGAATAGGGTTTTAGTTCAAATATATCATCAAATTAACCATGCATGAATAGTACCTTAGAATATTTTTCAGATTTAAAATTGAACTAATTCTATTTCCTACTGACAATCCATGTTTCGCACCTTTCGTACTCCTTGAAAAGCAAATATTCATCATTATATGATCAATAAACGTTTGGTGTCATTAAAACCTTAATGCATATAAATCGACAGGCATCAGTTAGCCTGCAGAACGATTTAGCCAATAATGGCCGTATGCTATTTTGCTAGGCGAAGCACCTTAAAGATTTTGATATAACTATATTCCGCACATCTAGATGACAAAATAAAGTGTCGAAATTTATAATACACTATTTGTTACTTTACTTTTAATTGAATATCACGAGTTTGTACTGACTTGACAATGGATTGAAACATTGTCTGAAGCCACTCCACTTTGTGCAACATTTTTCGGGCATCGATTATTAATTATGAATGCAGCTGTAACAGTCTGATTGGGTGGTTGGAATTCAGGTCGGCATAGAATGGGATTTCAGTTGCAAAACCATCGGTAACTTTGGAGTTGATTAACTCGAGGGCTAGAATAGCAGAAAAGCGCATTTGCGGCGTACATCTAGACTAAGAGAACTGATGAATATGTTTTGCATAGGCTATCGGAGAAAATCTATTTGATTTGTGGATGCAAAGAAACACGACGACGTTGGTGTGTAGTTTTAGTACATTAATACCCAGCAGCAGCCTATTTTCGGTAATAATCATGCTAACATTAAACAGAACGATAAGAAATTCGATTCGGTGAATGCTTTATACATTTACGCTCTTTGGAACACACAGAACTATGTTTCTAATTGAGTTGGAACGTTTAAACTTGGTGTAGAGTTACAAAAAGTGGATGTCGCGATATAATTCACGAACAGCGCTCAATTCGAATCAAAGTAAATGTTTCCCAAAACATTGATAAATCAAAATGCTTATCTCTGCTTTATAGCCCAAGTGGAACATATTTATCATCAAGTCATTCTCAAGTCATTAACCTACTGAACATGTATTCCAAAAGAAAAAAAAATGCAAGTTATTAGTAGATGTCATCTTTTTATTTTGTGAACAAGGCGGAAGATACCATTGCAGCGTTTCTGTTGATTTGTTTTGACATAACCAGAAGAATGATATCAAAGTTTACAGCGATGATAGTTTGCTGTATGGCAATGGCGATAATTTTTGTATTTGGTACGCAAGGTGAGTATCCATTTACCAACACGAGCTGTGGAATTTCAAGTGCAATAATTATTTTATAAGTAAGTGTTAGCAGGTATCAATCATCTGTATCCATTTTTTTCTGGTATTACGTAGAAAATAACTATTTGTGTATTACAACAAACAGTTTAAAAACTCTCAGAATTTACAGCTTACTTGTTTAATTCCGCATTTTGGAAGACTAGATAAAGAGCTTACTAAAATAGTTTTTAAAAAGATAATCTAAAGGCGATATGCTGTAGCCTCGATCGTGATTGTTAGCGTTAAAATGATAATAAATAAGGTGATCATTATCCATTCTTGGTCGTTGAGCTGCAGATCTGATTCAGATCTGTTTAAAATCGAACCAATCAGATGGCATCGTTGATTATAGTCTTGTCGTTTGAATAAATGTATAATTAATAGTTTATGTAACATTGAAGGACAAAAAAGAACGGCAGATTGAGCTCTTGCAGAAAGCATGTTTAAATATTCGTTCAACTTAAGATGTTCAAGTTCACTTGACGTGGATAATATAGTATGGTCAGTTTGTTCAGCTTGGCGGTAATAAAATAGTCCTAATATATTTCCCAACAAGCTCTATCTAAAGGCGTACTAGTGTCCCGTTATATTTATCAATTCCTTTTAGCGATAAAACGTATCGATATTTTAAAAATAAATTTAGATAACAAGAAGGGATGTTTTAAGTCAGACAATGTTGCATGTTCCTGAAGAAACGACTGCAAGTTTTACAACATCTTGACGTTATCTGCAACTACAGACACGTGGAGTGGAACAGTAGCGTCCGATCACTCAGTGTCAGAGGTTGTGACAACGCGACCTCCACGGAAACCGTGACTTTGAAAGAACCTTGAACTTTGCAACTCGATTATCACAGCCACAGTAGACATTTGAGCTTGAAAGCGCGGGATTTGGTATTCGCGACGTCCAAAGTATCCGATGGGCTCACAAGCTGGGTGAACACCCAAACGAAATTAGTGCCGAAATATTGAAGATGATAATGTAAGGACTGGCATTAATATACTTCAAGATCATAAATTCTAACATCAATGCAGTGGTTATAAAATCTGACACTGCCCCTTTCAACTCTATGCCCTTTCCATATTAGCAGACTATACCTCCCTTGCCATACGTTAAATTCAATGATAATTTTGCTTTTTTGCCCTGCAAGTTATTGTAGACTAGAGACTAGGAAATCATAATTCTGACAGATTACCCTTCTTCACCACACAAATTTTATTAATGCTTCCAGGATGAAAGACATTTGATATGTATACGCAGATCACATTACCCAGCCAGCCTGCAATATAGATTCGACGTATCGCAAATACTTACAGTTTAGGATTACCTTTGCTGTTAATATTCGTTGGTGATCGGACCTTCCATATAAATTAGTTTTTTGTCATTTGGAGTACTTGGGTCGGTCTTTCGTAACTTGGTGATGTAAGTTCCTATCCGATAGCCATTTTTAGAACAGGTCAATGTGTTAAGCCATGAATAATCCGAATAATTAAATCTAAACAATCTATAATGTAAAGAAATATTAAACAGGCAACATTCATTAAATAATAAATGATAATATTTACTTTGCAGGTGAAATAAGTATAACCAGCGAACCGGAGAAAATAACTGACCGGAGTCGGTTTACATTAACCTGTCATATTGGTAAACTAACTGACCAAGTTAGATGGATCTATAAAGGAAAAACTCGTTTCTCGTGTGCTTCACCATATAGTGCTGGTCTGTGTTTCATAAATTCAACAGTATACTATTCTTATCCCACCTATGACATCAACACAACAGCTGGATTATCTACTGTTAACATACGTATGCCTAACAACGATTTAGAAGGGTTGTGGACATGTCAGCACGGCAGTGACAGCTCTACTTATAATGTCAACCCTGTTGATTATGACAGTAGGTTATATCATAATATTTTTATGAAATGAAATGAAATGAAATGAAATGAAATGAGGTTTAATGTCCTACATGTTTCACCTGACCTTGTCTATTGAAAACGGACATTATATACTATGCATCACTGCGTCACTGACAAGGGGAAACCACGCCGGAAAATCTAGATGAACTTTCTTGGCCAATGCAGGGATCGCAAACCCAACCTCAAAGCTAGCGAACCAGCGTCTTACCCACTTGATTATATGTAAATTAGACTTCCGTTTTCTACACCACCTGAAAGCCGGTCGGTCACCCACTATTCGATTAGAACATACCACCACAGTTTACGAAGGTGGAAAACATGTTGGCCAACATTCCTAAGACGCGCGTGTTGCGGTGGAAATTCGTCGGTCTTCTCCTTCCAGTTTGAGTGAAGCCGAAGCAGGGGCGGCGGATTGGGCCGTCGGGCAACCAGACGATCGCTCGAGGGGCCGGTCGGACGATCGCTCGAGGGGCGGTCGGACGATCGCTCGAGGGGCCGGTCAGAGAAAAAATGAAAAAAAAAGAATTGTCCAATTCGTCTAAAAAAAACACCCTTTTTCTGCTGTACATTATATGGGAGAGGGGGGTATTGGACCGACCAAGGAGCCATGATTATTGTATGTGGCCGGTGGCTTTAACGGGCCGCCACGCTATCACTGGGGTCTGGAATGGGCTGGTATAATAGACTTTCTGGACCGGATGTGCTGGGTGTGGGTCAGAATTTGGAATCCTGCAATGAGGATACGAATTTCAACCTAAAATGTAATCGGATTCACCCGACACTGACTCCTGCAAATTTACTAATTAAGTCACCTGCAACCTGTTTGTGGGGATACACCAGAATCCAAAAATAAAGATAGGTTGCCAGGCAACGAAACATACGCCCACAGCAGCTAAATCGTCCGTGCAGTCAACAAGGGTTGTCGCATATTTTTACTTTTTTCGGTAATGAAACATTTGTAATACACTAAAAACTGATTACAATTAACAACTCATTATGTAATTATCAGAAAATCATTAGAATTTGATTGCTTTTTATAAAGTTTTACCCCACGCTAACAATTAGTATATACATGAAACATTTAATATCATGGATTTATCTGTTCAGTTATCTAAATTCTTTGAAAATCAAAATACTTGTTCTTTTCAACACCTTAAACTCTGTGTATCAATCTGAAGTCAACCGGGTGATAAGTTTGGCCTCTATAGCGTCTCGAGATTTTTTAGGGTTATCAAGTGAGATAACGCTGGCAGTAATTATTTGAAAT